>OX422141.1:138083855-140583855 GCA_949129095.1 Volucella bombylans | reverse complement strand
TGGCTGTCATTCAACATTTGTTATCGACTTAAAGGCATCAAAAAGGTTTGCTTAAGAGGTTATCGGATGGAGGAAAGTACTGCCGGCAGCATCCATGTCAGAATAGAGGCATATTTGATTATGAATCGGGTAGAAGGCACGGCCTTGTTGAAGAGGAGAAATCTGACAAAAACAACTGGAAATAACTTCAGCAGAAGATCGGAAGGATCAACCATGCTCCTTCTACACTCAAAACGAAACAGAAGATAAAGGAAGCTACTCGTTTCATCTAATAGGAAAAACTTTTGCAGATCGGCCGTTTCAAGATAGAGCGCAGATTTGCAGCGACTACGTAAGGCAACCCGAAAACAGGTCCCAAAATGGAGGAAGACTAGAGTTTTCGCGGAAGGAAGCAACTCAGATCTCGAAATGTGTCCGTTTTTGCGGAAAGATAAAAACGCTCGGTGAAACCAGCAGGCTGGTCGCAGTCCTAAGAAGGCAAATCATTCAAACTGGAACCATTCAGGAGACCTGATGGCACCTAAATTAGCACGAAAACAAAGAATCTCAGAACCGACTTACAGCTAACTACTATCAATGAAGCTGTAAGTGAGTTGAGTGAGTGATACAATCCGACTTCAAGTAGGATGACAGCGATGGCATATACCCAATTATGCTACAAAAAGGCATAGACCAGCTCATATGCTAGCAAACCGGAGTCATGCCTTCATTGCTATGGTGCATGTTTGTCGGCTCACTGCTAAAAGCTCTTAATAGTTCCAACTTCGGCTCTCAGGCATTTGTAGATGATGCAGCGGTACTGCGTAGCTGGTATCTTGATGTAGGCCGATAGAATAGTGTAGAAAAACGATCAGTCGTAGAGATCTACCGGCACAAGAAAACTCACTATTTTACTGTGTTGCTACTGAAAACTTTGCGCGTCGGAGAAATTCTTATATTGAGTTCCCATCCTTTCACTACTTTTTGGACTCCCTCGGCACTACACCTCCGGGAGTCTGCAGACAGCCAAAATGCCTTCCGGCTACTCTTCGCAAAAATACCTAATTCAAGGTGGAACAGCACACGCCGAAGGATGCATTGGTAAAAGGATGCTTAGCCACTGATTTCAATATCAGTTTTCCTCTCAGCAAAACGTCTTCTGCTGTGCATCACTGTCAAAACTTTACTGTGCTTCCTGTCAGTACTGAGGGCCCTAACCGAGATGAGAAGTGAAGAAGGGAAACTGTCCCCTGAATAATTTAGACTCGAATGCATTAAGTGAAGACACATAATGTCCCCTGTGTCTCCTTGTGCAATCCTGCAGCGTGGTTGATAATTCAGTCGCAAATCCAAGGCACTGAGACCGCTGGAAAGGCGGTGCTTTGCATCAGTAGGGAATGTGCTCTAGAAATTGCCACCTCACTACCCGGCATATGCGATCCGAAGATTCAACCCTTCCAACATCGGAAGCTATGAGAATCCGAACTGTGGTCGACAATATAGTGATGTGGTTCCGGTCGATAAAAAATCACCTTAACTTCGTGGTTTGCATACACAAGGGGTCATCGATGTATCGATTAAGCTCCGCAATGCTGTGATGCTATTGTTCGTTGGTACAATGAAGCCACCGCTAAGTGGCTGAGGAACATTTTTTCTAAAGAGAAATGCGGTCCGGATGTGATGTTTACTGGAAGGAGATTCATTTCCGAAACCACATATCATCAAAGGGTTCTTGCTACGGAGTATCGGATTAGTAAAAGAGAAGGTTGGGTGCACAAAACACGGTAACCAACACCAGAACCTGGAAAGTTCTGCAAAGAGTGAAAGAGAAAAATCTTGTCCACATGTTCTTTGCCATAAATTACGGTTCCATGAAGAAGTTGAATGACCTTAAGGGTCACGTCAACTACCGATTAAGAAATTTCATAATAGAAAGCTACGACAAACATCCGAAGGCTAGAACACAAAACTCGTAGCATCACCACTGCTACTACTAGGAAAAGTACCAGAGCGCACCGTAGCTACGCTCACTGCAGCTGTAAGCAAAACCAGCAACCATCGAGCACGTACAGCTCCTGGATCAAGGCCCAGAGGAAGAGTTACTGAAACCCACTAAAATAGATCAAAGGTTACAAGAGCCACAAATGTAGCGCGTACTACAAAAAATATAGACCTGAGAGCCACACTTTCGGACAGGAATACGTACGTCAGACACCTAGCCCGCTTAAAAGTGCTGCAGGGTACCCTACACCACACCTAGGGAGGCTCGGAACTTTGAACGAACGCTGTTCCGGAGACGACATTTTTCGTTTTATCCAAGAGCCCTGGGCCATGACTGATTAGATCTTTGATCTCAATAATTTGGACGAGAAACTGGAATACGCCCGAGGTGTATTCAGATCAAGGGCTACTTTATTGAACAGTACTAAAAGGAGATATTTTCTCAGCTCAAAATTCAACACTATGGACCTGGGGGCAGTCCTTATTGAAGAGAGGTTTGTGTGCGCTTCCGCTTACTTCCCCAGCCATGAACATAATATGTTATACCTCTTGTAGAAGTACAAGTCCTTATAGAACTGCCAAACGTCGCTGCTGGAAGTGATGACAACGCCCGATTCATGAACTTAAAAAGAAGACCAAGACCTGACTACAAATCAAACTAATAATACCATCATGTAGTGCTGTCATCATTCAGCCCATGCAGTGGACTTTCGTTATAGTTTAGCTTGGAAGGCGGCGTCGTAATTAGGGAGCCTAATCAAGATGTGTTCATTTACTCGTAGTTTCTGTCTTTGACCAAACTGTGTAGACAGATACCATTCGTGGACTCATTTGTATTCCATTCTTCTCCGTTCGGAAATGAGCAATAAAATGGTCTATCTAACCCTAAATAAGGAGACATGCAGTCAAAGCTAGCATCACTCTCCATGCCTTGAGAATAGAGATTTGGGATCCAGGTGTTTGTTTGGGCGGTGTAGGCAACCATTCCTGTGTGCATAGATCCAGGGTTAGCAGATTAAAACTACTTTCACACCAACAGTGTTGTTTTCGTGGAACTGCTCTTTGCTAAACAAATGCTTTGCCAGTCTTGGTATTTTGGTCATTGCTCTGAAATTGGCTACTTTGTTGCTTCCGGCTGCCACAAGAAAATTTATCGACAATCCTAATTCTAGTCATGACTTTCAGGTATTTTTAGATAATTTCACCGATTTCTTTCAAATTCAGAGAGACTAAGCCAAACTTTTCTACTTCAAATCGCGCAGGTCTGTGTATCAGTTCTCGAAAGCGCTCACATTCGACTGACAATGAAAAATAATATTCACGTGCGCACTTCAACTAATTTGCATGGCCGATTAAACCACGCCAAGGCCATTTCTTCGATATGACACTCGCAGAATAAAATCCGAAAGAAAGTCCAATTCTCAAAATATTCAAACCACAATCGGTGAAACCGCATTAATCCCTGACATCTCCGACAGAACCCGCACACCTGTGATTTCCAAATTTAATTTCTCAATTTCTCTTGAGCAAAATACCAAAAACAGACTTAATTAAATATGTTCCAACGCTCTAACCCCATTTTGGTGTTTCTTCATCTTCCAGCCTAACCTCGGAGTTCTGGCTAAGACGTGGAGCACTGTGCATGTTTGTTCAGTACTTCACAACTACACAACTCGACTACCTATTGCTCCCTAGAGTGAATTATCTATCTGTACATAGCCAGAAACAAGTATCTATTCCCTAAAAATAAAACAGACCGCCCATGGGAAAATGTGCTGCAACAGCAACGACCGAAAACCGGCTTCGGTTCTGGGAATTTCCCGCTGAAACAAAACTCCATTCAACTTCCGGATAAACGACCTGAAGCACCGACTTGAGAAGATTTCAATATTCTCAGCCTGACTTCCGCGTAAAGCACATGCGCCAAATAAGGAAAAAAAAAAAAAAAAAAAAAAAAAAAAAAAAAAAAAAAAAAAAATCAATCTTATTTTCATTCATTGACCTCAAAAGCAAGAATCTCAAAGAAAAAAATAATGTATCTATGGGCTTTGCCCATCATCGGTTCGGTGCGATCCGTCGAAAGAACACAAATCCGGAGCAACGTCACTGACTTCACGTGCTCTTGGTCGATTATCGGCTTAGTACACGCCATGATCATCGCTGCTTCAAAAAGAGAGAATCAAAATGAATTCCCATTCCCCTGGCCGAGCTGAGCAAGAGATTTCATAAACATGTTCCATGCGGATACGGACAGATGATCACCGGTAGGTAAATTAAATTTTTCCTCGTCCTCCTCGACTATAACATAACACCTGGCATTGCCACGATGCCGCTACCGCCGGTACTGGGTGGTTGTCGGTTGATGGTGCTTCCTACGATCACCATGATCGGTGGCAAATCTAAAGCAGTACTTGCGCTACCTCTGTCCGAGTGAGAGTGAATATCAGTTTGAAACTCATTAGAGATGCAAGTACTGTAGTTGTAGTCGACAGCGTGCTCTGGCGTGTGCATAAATTAGGTAAAACCAGTGCGCTACCTATGGTGGTGGGGGAGAAAACTCTTCAAAATAGATCGTTACACCTGACGGATCATCTTGCTTTTTTGTACATTTTGTTCATTAGCAATCATAATTTGAACGGTGACCGGACTCGGACGCTTCTTTATAGGTGTGCGTGTGTGTGTGCGTGTGTGTATTGATGGCAGCCTCTAGACGGAACAGTACGAAAGGTTCGGCCGACTGGCGGCTCTAGAACTTTAATCGGACAGTCGAAATGGGTGTGGATGGTTGATGCGCCTAACCATAGAGCACATTAAATGCATTTGGCGCGCAGCCCGGTGTGGTAGCTTAATTTGATTTCATTAGACTTAATTACCAGGCAAAGGGTCTTATTGGGATGGTATGCCATGTATCATACTCGTATCAAAGAAGGGGGAGATTCCATTCCATTTGGAACGAGTCTTTGAACTTTTCAGACGAGTTGCTCTATGGATTTGAAGGCAAAGTGTGTGGCCAGTATGCGGTTTCTTCTATGCTTATGGTCATGCAGTTTAAATTCCATGGAGTGGAAGAAATATAATCGTAATTAGGGAATAATTCTTGAAGACAGGTTGATTTATGGCGCTGGTGGGAGAACTAAGGAAGATGAATTGGCTGCGTTGCGAGTGGTACACGGTAAAGTCATGCGAAACAAAAGTGATTTCGTTTGTATGGGAACTATACATAAGAGTAAGGTGAAGTCGCAAGTGTTGAAGTTTTCCATAAAAGTGTACAATGGCTTTTAGTAACGGTTAATAAAAAAAAATCAATAAAGTCTGTTATGTGCAAATGTGGAAACATGATATAAAATGTCTTTCACTCAATTCCATTCATGGGAACACTACTTGAATTTACCCACCAGGGCTTAGGGCTTTGTGATCCTCTGGAACTCGGATCGAAGAGTACCCAGGCTTTTAAGCATCATACTTTGGTTAAACGCTTTTTTTTTTACACCAACAGAACCTGGTTGTGGTCGGCCCTGAAAAACTCACGCTCAACGAGCAGAAGGAAAGTCGTCTTGGTGGAACGTTGTACTGGGAGTGCTCTTGATGATAAGATCTAAGAACACAAGACATTCGACCGTAGTACGCACTTCGGTGGGGTACAGTCTAGGATAGACTTGAGCATCAATCAATGAATCTATGCAGTTTTTAGCTAACTGCTTCCAGTTACCCATCCGAAGAGGGTTGGGCTCCCCTTCTTCTGGTGTACGCCATCTAATGTCAGGTCTTCCTTTTCTGTGGTCTCCAAGTCGTTGTCAGCTCTATAGAATAAGGGACAGAATCCAGGTCTATCTAGACTTCCCGGTTTCCTCTAGGATCTGCCGTAGTGTGAATAAGTGGTCAATTGTGGACTTACCGGGCTTATACCCCCATTGATTGCTTGACAACTGCTTTCAGGAGTTGCACACGCCGCCAGATCGATTATGGAGACTAAAGCTTCTATTGTTGATGACGGTCTCTTCTATTATGGATCGGACAAACGATGATAAGATTATATTTGTCAGTCATTCTCTCTTCCTGACAAATCATGGGATTGTGTATGCTCTCTAGCAAGTTGTTATATCTGCTTCTACCGAAAATCGGAGAAGATGACTTCAGCAGTCGAGCTTTATGTCCGTAAACTGCTATGTGAACAGCAAAGCGAATTACCCTAGCAACGGGGAAGATCCTGCGAGAGTGCATTAAAAAATCTGGAGGGCTGAATTGAAGGCACACTCGATACTGTGCCTTCCACAGTGCAGCTACACGTGGACGAATCACTGGTTTTGCGGATAAAAGCAACTCTTGTGAATAGGATACTGATTGTGGATGCTGACTTATTGCTTAGTGCTCTTTGTAGTTCAGATGTCTATGTTCAGTTGTATGAGAATTATTAAGCTGTACAGTGTGTTTGATCATCCGTAGCGACTGACTTGATTGATGTGCGCTAGAAATGGTCTTTCAGTCAATCCTCTCAAAACTTAAGTTCTTCTTTCGAGTGTGGTTCCCTGGATCCACACGGCTATGATTATGTCCAAGGCGTCAGTTGTCTGGTGAAACAATATTTCACAAAATCGAGCTTTTACCAAATTCCAAAGAAGGGTCTGTCTGGTCTGCTTGGGGCCTTTCTTCATATGCCCGCCTCTGCTCTATATGTACTGATGAATGTTTCTTCCCTTGATACTTATACGAGTAGCATGAATTGTACCCTCAGAGCCATCCTCTGTTTAAAACGGAGTGGTCTTTGGTAAGAAAAAGCTATTGAGTCTGACCTATGATTGTCAAATTCTCTCTCACCAATGGTTTCAACTAGAATCCAGGCCAGGAAACAAATGTAGTCGGGCCTTCCCGGATGGCTCCATAACTGATTTAGGATGCGGTGTTAGTATTTTTCTGTAGAACAAAAATGTTAGATGGTACTCCTCGCTATAAAAACTTGCGTCTGTCTTCCAAGCAGAAATATACGCAGTCCTGATGGCAATGAGCAATTATGTGAGAAATCACTAGACCCAAGCTGTGCTTAAAGACTTCCTGTACCCTCTTATGACTTCCAAACTAGTTCGAGAATGCAGGATTTCAGTGACTTCACTCGGAAACGCTTTATTCACTGATAATTGCTTGGGTACTTCCTAGGCAAAGCTCAGACGAGTCTTTTTCAGAGCTCTAACCTGCTTTATGACTGCCAGAATAAGAATCCCTCAAATTATACAAAAAAGGACTGAGAGAGAACTGAAGAAGTGAACTGGAGGTCATTCTAGGACAAAATCACGGAAACCTCTGAGGCATCGCTGCTAAGAAAACTCCTCTCTACAAATCCTATGATGCCTAGCTGTTTGAAAAAAAACTGATGGCTCCCTACTGGACACCTACCTTCCAGGTAGTTCCCAATTCGCGGCCAATACTACTGCAACCGGCACCAAAATTCATCATCTGATCGCAAGAGACAAACTGCTCTGGGCACTGGATAGCTTCAAACAATACAAGTCTACTGGTGCGTTCGGTATAATACCTGCCGAGCTACAGAGGTCCTCAGATATTATTCTGCCTGCGCTAGAAAAAATTATGAGGAGCTGTGTAGAACTTATCCACATTCTACTGTCATGGATAGAAGTCAATGTGTTATTCATTCACAAAAACGGAAAATGTTCTCATGTTGTCCCAGACACAAACACCTCAGACCTATAAGTCTATCATCTTTCCTTCTGAAAACTCTAGAACGACTGATTGATATCCATATACGAACTAAAATTGATCCAAGTAGCTGCGACTGCAGCTATTTGCCTTAAAGCGACTACACAGTGGACAAATAATTCATTTGGCCACGTAAACATTTTTAATACCTTAGGAATCCTCACAGAGAACATCGATTACACCCGACCTGAACTTTGGTTTGACAAAAATGTCCGTGTAAGCTTCCCCTCTAGATCCTTCTGGGAAGAAGATGCTTTCATGGAGGACAAGTCAATCCAATCTCTACACAGATGGATATAGAACCGACAGCGGAGTTGGTGGCGGTGTATTCTTAGATAAGCTAAATCTAAGCCTCTCTTTCCGTCTTCCAAATCACTGTAGCATATCCCAGGCGGAAATTTTGGCGATTAAAGAAGCTCTGTCCTGGTTGAAGAAAAACGTGATATCTACAAAGCATATCCGCATCTTTTCGGATAGTCAGACCGCTATCAAGTCCCTGGACTCGGTCTCATTAAATTCTACAACCGCCTTTGAATGCCGATCATCTCTCATGGAGATGGCAGAGCAGTTCCACCTTCACCTTTGTTGAATGCCGGGCCACATTGACATTCTAGGGAACTGTAGAGCCGATGTATTCGCCAAAATTGGAGCCACTCTACCTATTCTACCGGAAAAGAGTAGCATAGGTATACCAATCGCTACGTGCAAACTAACATTAAAAGAACAGACCTTAGGTGGACTGCTGGGCAAACATGTCTAGCGACCAAACAGATCTGGCCAAAGCTGGATTTGAATCGCTCTAAGTGTCTGATCCTTCTAAATAGGAAACATTTCACCGCCATCATAGGTGTCATAACTGGTACGCAAGAAGGATTGGCGCTTTTACAAATGATTTCGGTAGAAGCTGCATGGACGAGGAAGAGGAGGAGACAATCCTCCACCTACTCTGTACATGTCCAGCTCTCTCCCAGAGGAGAAAACTTCATCCAGGAGCTTTCATCTATAACTACCTATACGATCTAAAAAATATAGACCTACGCTTCATCATAAGCTCAAACTGGTTCCATTAGTAAGAGGGTCATAGATCCACGTGGACAATAGGCCTAAGTGGGTTGGTATTTCCAACAACAACTCTTACTTACCTACCTACCTAGGACTGCCAGAGTCTTTGCCTAGGGCTTGCTGGTTTACCAAACGAATGTCTCTAAAAGGTCATCATTTTCCTGCTGTTCATAAGTAGGAAAAAGTACAAACTGTTTGCTTGCAACGTGACGGGGTACTATGCTTTTGCTAGGCATCTAAGTGTGCTGGGCATATACTCGTATCTTGCGATGTTTGATGGGAGAGTGATGACGGCACCGTGGAGTATCATCTCGGGCTACGATTGCATCAGGCTGCAGGCATTCGACGCTGATGTGGTACCGTAGGCATGTTGGTACTGAAGCCCTTACTGGCCTTACTACGAAATACGAAAGGCCAGACACTTTATGGGACCCCTTGAACGGAAAGGGCCGAATATTTCAGACCCATTCTCTCACTTCGTAGATATAAAAGCTGCCGATAACCTATTAAGGATTCATTCGTTACCATCTCTATTTCAATATCATGACTAATGGTCAACGGGATACATTCTATTTAGAAAATATTCCTTTAAAATCTCAGAATCCTCTTGCTTTCTGAAAAGGCCTCGATATCTGTGGCAAAGTCGGAAGAATCAATCTAGCTCTGTGACTGTTTCTTATGAGTCCACGACTAATACCATTTTAGTAAGAGATTCTGAATCTTAGTCACATTCCATTCAAGCGGATGTAGGTAAAAATAAATTTCAACACAATTCCTAACAATTCAACTTTCGGGGAGTGACTCAGTCCTCCTCCTCACTATCATATGTATATCTCGTCACAAGGTCAACTATTGCTCTCTATTCGTTGAGGAAAGCTCACTCAGGTCTGAGATAGAGTCATCGTCAAGTGGTAAGGCACTGAATATTTACAGCCATTATTAGATATTTACATGCACGCCATCCCTATCTCGTACGAGAATAAAAGTACAATGCAACAAGGAATATGTGTAGTCGTATAGTGAAAATGCTGTGAAACTTGGCCACCTGTACAAATCCTCCATGAAATCTTGGCAGACGCCTAATCACTGTGAACATACGAGTATTTGAGAAACTTCAAGTAGAAAGAACAGTACTGTATTAAGGCTGGGATAACGTGAATCAAAACTTCACTTCCTCGCCTGGTCTACCGAATTTGATGTTGCATAAACACTAAGTTTGGAAACAATTCATGTCATGTGCATCAGTTGGAGAGGACGTGGTTTATAGTACTGAGATTGCCTTCCAATATCTTCATGGGAAAGGAGCGCACTTGTGATATATATTAGATTTGCATTAGCGAACCCCAACCGAAAAACGGGCGATTCCATAGACCCATGAAAGCATCCTACTTAGGTCCACGCAAGTCTAGATGGAGTTGAACTGCAAAAGGTTAGAGTGCTACCCGTTAGCAGAAAGAGCTGACCTGCATAATTCGAGTCCCAAATGAGCATTTCCCACTATGGACATACTTATACCAGAGGAATGCATCTTTTCTAAATGATTTTTGAAGAAACTGCAAGAAAGAAGGGTAAAAATGGGTTGCTCAACCAAGTCCCAAGAAGCCGATAATGAAACCAGTGCATTGTGGCAGGTGCTTAAAGTTGGCATTTTGTACTAAGAAAGCAATCACCAAACTAATCTGACATAATCCTCATCGGATTCAGAGTCGCAGATGATAGTTCTTACCATCCAAACCTCAAGAAGGTGAAACAATAAGTTCATATTCTGAATACCCTTTGCGGCTCAAATATATTTCAGAGAGGAAATACGCTCATCTGATCAATCCAATCGAAGTTAGTGGTATTCTTCCGTTCTACTGTGGAAAGCCCTTCCGAAGTAACTTTTAACACAGAGTGGTATGAGAAATCTTTTAGGGTTCAGCCTTTCGGTAGACCATAGCCAGAAACACCACGATTGTAGCAACTCGAACAGTAGAGGGAGCTTGTATTACTGTATCGATTATGTGAGAAACGTAGTTCCATCTGTTAAAATTCGTCAAGCTCCAAAGTATTGGAAGCCTTTTTCATGTCTAATAGCAATTTCGATGGCCGATGAGGTGTTCTATCAGAGAACGGGCCATGATCTTATAGAAATCGTAAATCAAAGTCATGTCATGTCGAAAAAGTGACACCTCCACTGCTTGCAATGAATGTAAAAGAACCCACTTACTGAGACTTCTTACGTCTATGGGGTAGGTAAGAAGCAGGTCGACCCATATGTACATACAAGTCTTTCAAAACAACTGCATAATGCGACAGAATTCAACAATTCAACTGTCCTTCTGCAGAGGCGTAGTACATTAACACATATCTTTGGCATTCCACAGGTGAATATATACATTTCCAATGTGGAAAATTGACCCAAGTTTTCTAGTGGATATGTCCATCTTCCTGTCAACTGCAGCATTATCTTGTCAACTTCGTTTAGACATCAATTTGACGTCTTCATCTGTTTTTTTTTTTCATGCCAACAGGTTCAGGTGTTGCTCTAGTTATGTAAGGGAATGTTGCCTGAGAAGGAGAAATTTCTTTGTCCTTAGAATGAATAGATTCAGTCAGCTTCATGGATACACAGACATATAGGTATCTGTGGACACCTACGTACTTTTATGGCACTAGATACACCATAATGATGCAATAGTTCCCTTTTTTCTTTTCGAAAAATGCACGGATCCAAAAAGGCAGTCGTATATCATGGTGAATGCCACATGTTGTGACTTAACACATCATCTACGGAAATTGGTTTTTCATTGGAGCTGTCATTTCTTCAAGGAGAGCAATATATCTCAGATGCGTCTTAAAGTGGTAAAAAGATTTAAGAGCTTAGGTCTTTGAAGTACGTACTTACCTCCTATGAGATTTAGAACATATTTAGAACACCTTGTCGGAGATTGTGGATCTTTTCACAATTATTTAGAGCTGGTTATAGCTTCATATAGAAGCTGAAGATATATAAGGGCCGTCGAATTAATTTGGGCGATAATACAATATATGTAATGAGCAGATTAAATTAAAGCAACTTTTTTAGGCTTATTTGTAAGGGACATCGATCATCACAGATTTGCTTCTGAAGACTGAGGATTTAAATAATTCGACTGAAAAGTTAAAACTCTGTTATGTAGATGCTACGGTAAATATGCCATAGATTGTTGACAGTAAAGGGTGACCGGATAAGCACGATAGGAAATTTTTTTTAAATAAAATAACAACGGTGTGAGATATAAAACCGATTCTGGCTTTAGTTTGAAGCTACGTTCATGCTATTATGTGTGGAATAGCACATCATTCAAACGACTTGACGTAGCCCCAGAAAAAATAATCGAGTGGTGTCAAATCGCATGATTGCGGCGGCCAATTGATGAACGCTTGCCGTGAGATGACCCAGTCACCAAATTTTCCTTCACAACTTCGAGCGTTGCGTCGTTTCTATAGCATGTAGCGCCTTCTTGTTGGAGCCACAGGTTGTTGTCGAGGTCTGACCACAGAAAACGGGTTAACATCGCTCCATACCCGAGACCATATACAGTAACCGTGTCTTCTTTCGAAATGAGGAGAAAGAAATAAAATCAAACGATGCCGCTATGCCATAAACCGCACCAAACAGTCAATGTTTCTGGATATGTTGATGCTGGGCTGAACCATTGTGGATTGTGTTCGCTTCAATAATGGCAATTTTGCTTGTTGACATAGTCGCTGAGCCAAAAACGATTTTTGGGCCAAAGTCCGGATTTCCGGCCAACATTTCCAGCGCCTGGGGATGTCTATGGTCGCCCGGCTTCAATACTTGCGTCAGCACAGTCTTGTACAGATGTAGGCCCAAATACAACCGCAAAGTAAGCCGGTTTAACTCCCTTGTTATGCCCAATTCAGCTGATTGGCGCCGAATCGACATTTCTTGGCGTTCCTCGATATTGGCCGCTACGGCGGCTATGTTTTTTTCATTTCGCAATCTCTATCTGGTTTGTGGCTTAAGACTCAAAAAAGTGTTCTCACGCTCAAACTTTTCCATGGTGCGACGAGGCAATTCGCACACTGAAGCTAGGATGACGACCGACCTCACGACGAAATTCAGGTTGCGTATTTACAATACAACTGAGCCGGAGTTTCAAAAATATTTTTTAATAATTTCCGCACGTTCGTCAAGCGTAAAACAATGAACCATGAAATGGCTGTCATTGGTAACTTTGACACCTGATGAAACATAACAATTGGAAAAACTACCATTGCTATCTGGTCACCCTATGCAACGTACTCAGGTATTTTTAAATTTTGACTTCTTGACGGATATTAAGCCAGGAGGTGCGTTGTTTTCACACTTTTAATAGTCATTTCCTTGCACGTGAATATCGCGAATATCTTAAATGTTATAGTCAATTGGCTTAAATCAAGGGTAATGATTTGTGAGAGCCGGAAGAAATGATAAGCACTGTAATGTGTTTACAATTAGGGTCGACACTCAATAGAGCCCCATCAATGCTATGATATCCAGTGCTGTAACTCTGAGTATAGGCTATACTCTATAGCTACCAGTTACTGCTCTTGCCCAACCTGGCTTGATTTGTCAAACGTATTGCCCGAATGTTGAGCAGGAGAAAATAGCAATACTGTAATGCCCTGTCAGAAATCACTTCGACATGGCAGATTCCCTATTTGAGGTACCGTAACGTTTCTTGATTAAACGTTAATAAGGATTTTTCAGGATTAGTCATGGTGCTAAATTGGGGAAAGTTTCGGATGAACTATTAGTGGGCCAACGGCAGTTCCTGTATCTCCAAAGTGGGTTATAGACTCTTGAGTATGCGGCTTCTTTCATCCAAGGCACCATAGAAAGGCCCTCTTAGAGTAGAGCCCTTATGTGGCCACATAAAACCCCTACTGTTGGGGGCTTGCGTGGCGATTCATCTGCTGAGTGGTGTATAACTTGAATAGGGCCAGTAGCGTAACAATCAAGTTCATTGCGAAATGTTTGCCTTACCTCCCAGTGGTAGTCCTCGATAGCTGTATTAGTAAACATGGCAAAGGCATGTCCGCCCAAAAGCATTATACTGGTCTATGCCGCCATCAAAGATGTGACGAACCAAGAAATGGCTTGGAATAAAAATGGACAGACTTAGGCAGAAGCATCAAAGCTATGCACTCATGCCCCAACGGAGGACAAGGACGATGACACCAAAGAGTGTTTCTACGAGCTCTTCAAGACATATGAGCCATGTCCAAAGTTTGATGTTAAAATCGTACTATGAGATTGTCAAGATAGGAACAGTGAGAGTAGAAGAGTTGGTTGACTTTGTGGCTGGCCGAAATATCACTGTAGCAAGCACAAGGTTTCCTCATCTCAATATACACAAGGGGATTTGGCGGTGTCCGGATCATTAAACTCTAAATCAATTTGATCATTTTGCGACAGATACCTAGTTTGGCCACATGATTTCCAACTGGCCAATGCCCCGTGATTATCGCCGTGATTCTGGCAATATCTTGGCGGGTTCTGTTTAGTAGGTATTTTGTGCTACATTTATCGTAGGTCGGCAATATCATCCTTGATACTCCACCTCGTTGAAGTAGTTCCGCCTGGAAGAAGCTTATAAAATCCGGCAAGCGGTATAATACTGATATTTTTGGTGATTCTGTGTAGACATAGGTCCCCACACCACAGTTTATCTTTGATCCGGTAGATTACCGTACCGAAGTCCTTTACTACTTCATCTTTTTTCCACTGAGCTCTGGTAGGAAATCTACGTGGAAGTCTTTCTTTAAGTTTAGTTTAAGTGTGATGTACAATAGTTGGTTGGAAACGTGACCATGTCATTTGATATCGAGTACATGATTCTGTGAGTCGGTCGAGAGGCAGAAAGCGTACTCGTAGGGGCACAATAAGCGCATCCGTTAGGGCGACTTCAATACGCCCGTGGTTCCTATACTGGCTTTTCTTTGGAGCCTCTTTAGTTATACTCGTCCACTTTGACCCCTTCTGTGTCTAGTCTTACAAGAATTTTGTTCATAGCCATTAGCCGGAGTAGAGCAGAAATAACAAATTTGGTTAAGCCTATCCATTGACGATATTATAGGCTCCCTCTCTGTCTAGGAAGGAGGCTAAGGGATACGAGTATTCTTTGTAGTGTATGGATTTTTCGATTATCCGTATTATCTCATGGAGAGCCGATTTAGTGGATTTTCTCATGAAGGGAAGATTAGACCTAGACTACTATAAAGTGGAAATCGATGTTGCAGACGAGTCAGTCAAAAGTGGAATGAAAAACTGTAACATATACTACAGTGATTGCTGCAGAGAATAGAAGCAGCGTCTAATTGGATGTCGATTTTTTCATTCGTAGACAAAGGCAAGAAGCTCTGAGCTTTGAAATGTGAGTAGACTCAACCTTCATCAAGTCCAAACTCACTAAATTCAGCCCAATAAGCGCTCATGACATAGAGAACAAATAGATGACTCTACCAAGGAATTTTTCTTGACAAATACAGCGTCCTACGTATGCCGTTTAAATCGCCGATATGCGAAAAGCGGACATATAGCACAATCTAAAACAGTGGCATAAATCACGTCATGTCTGGAAATGGTATAAAACTAGCTGACTTTACCGCTAAATACTCGTATCACTATATTTCGAAACGCCTTCTCCATCTCCACATTTATAAAGGAACAATGAAGTCACCTCACCATCAAACCATTAATTAAATTGATGATGTTTTAATCAACAATTGGAGATTGGAGATGTGATGTCCGACATTCGAGCAGACAAAAAAATAGCGTAGTTGCAGTCAATGAACGGCTACGGATATCTCAGATGCCACAAGAACGAAGAAATAGTATCAGAAGAACGTTGAACGACTGCTATTGCTAAACACCGCCAGATCGCGTATCCCTTAACCTCTTTACAAATCCTATATCAGGTGCTGAAGACCACTGCCATCGATGGAAAGAAGGCAGCAGAATACAGCATTCTCATGGAGGCATTGGTTTGATGAAGAGTGAGGTAATTGGATTGAAGTACGAAGCGGCTCGATTGTTATACAAACAAAACAGCAGAGCAGAACATTATAGGAAAAAGGCAGATCATAAGAAACGGAAATGGAGAGAAGCTACTCCATGAATAATGTACGGAAGCTTTTACCAAAAGTTAAAAAAATATTACAAGCAACCATCTGTTGAGTTACAGTCGGTGCTGGAAAAACCAATTCGCAAAGTGCGGGGACATTTCAAACTCCACTGATAGGAAGGAACGATGTAAACGAAGATTTCTATAAACAATAATAATAATAGTCAACAATATCAATAACGGCGAAGGTTGCCTGACGGGACTAGCTGCCAAAGCGCTTAATTTTGCTATTTTAAGTGATTTCAACCTGAACTCAATGGCGCCAAGCCCTGGTCTGGAATCTTAACGTGCTCTTATTGGAGAGATTGGGTTAATCACATTCGTAGATGACATTACTATTGTAGACAAATCGGATTTGCATTGATCACGTTCTTGGTCGTCATCAGTCAACCTCGTCAAATCAGTGCAGTTACAGGTCTTTTGTTCAATGGTTTGAAACATCAGAAAAATTAACAAACGCCTGCTTAACATACAGTTTCTATAATTAATTCCATAGAATTAAATAATCGTTGCAAAACAATGGCTCTAAAGCCCCAACCATAATACACTTCAGTGGGATTAACCTTGTGTCAAAATCGGACGAAAAGCCCACTTCATTTCTGTCAAACGTTCAAGTTACCCATAATGTACTTGAGCAAACTTAGTAACCTGTCAAATGGTTTACATTCGGATTTGAAATTAAATTAAGAAAGTTTAAAATGACAAGATCATTGCAACTTGCAATGGAAGGTCATGCAATACTATTTACATATAATGAGACGTTTCATTAAGCTAGCTTAACCTCTACAGAGTCCATAAGGGTCATGGTATATTTCTCATGGTATATTTCTCATAACCTTGAAAGAAACACATAAGTGATTCAACTGACGTATCTGTGCAAAAACATGGGTAACCAACTTTCTACTTAATAAAATTAAACAGCACCAAAAGTGAAGCAGGCATCCATGAAATTTACGATTAAAAAATCGCTATAAGCGTACAAGTATGTGCAAAACAATAAATAAAGTGATAAATACTTGGCGCGATAATAACTTCAATAATCGTAATTTTAAACACGAGTGGAAAGTGATAAATAGCTTACACAATCGTAACGTCAAAGACCAACATCTATCGTTAACTTTCAATAGTGGCGATGGTTTTATTACTGATACCTGGAAGTTGAAATTTCATTTAGTAATAACGCTGCCCTACACACATTTTGGTGCCTAGGATTTAAGACCTGTTTTTTAAGTACAGTCGACTCTCTATAATTCGAAACTCGTGTTTTGGTACGCTCGTTAAATCGAAGTGATTGTCGAGTCGGGCCGCTAGCAAACACACTGTAATTCGATATCAGTAGCTAGTTTCCTCTCAGCAATTCCAATTTTTTTTTTCGTTTTTGTTCTCTGTTCTTTGCCCGGCGAGCTCCCCGGTCTTGAAGAATGCTTATTGAAATGGTTCAGTCAATGCAGAGGACAAAACGTACCTGTAGGAGGTTACATGCTGAAGGAGAAAGTTGTTAGTTTGGGTATTGAAGGATTCACCGCCAGCGAAGGATGGCTCTCCAAAAATACGCGTAACATCGTTTTCAAAAAAAAATATGTGGAGAAAGCGCGAGTGTTGCTGTTACTGTTTGTTCTGCATGGAAAAATGACACTTGATGGAATGTGTTGAATGCGGATAAGACTGCTCTTTTTTTTAAGTGTCTTCCTGATCGAACGATAACATTTAAAAACGAAAAATGCCATGGGGGGCAACATATCAAGGAAAGGTAAACATGGACGGGTGACAACAAATAAAATCTCTTATGATAGGGAAAGCTGCTAACCCTAGATGTTTCAAGGACATCAATTATCAAATCCTTTCCTACGTTTTATCGCTCCAATAAAACAGCGTGGATGACCAAAGAATTGTTCAATGAGTGGCTGTTGAAACTGTTGAAATATGAAACGGCAGAAGCGGAAAATTGTACTTTTCCTGGATAATTGGACAGTTCACATCCGCTAGTTCTCAGTAATGTGAATCTTAAATTTTTCCCTGCTAACACCACCTCTAAATCGCGACCTTAGAACAACAAGGTTCTAACTGACATTTTTTTGGAAATTGATGTTTGTATAATATCATAGTAAACTGGGATTGCTCTTTCGATTGGCGCTATCCAAATTAGTCTATCTCTTTCTGTTTCTGAGATATTTTATAATACATATTTCTAACTACATATTTTTGCATTAAGATTTAGTTCACAAGGTTCTAACAGCCAGATAGAACTTTGCGTTCCAAACAAAATTTAGCAATAATGCACATAGAACTTATTATAGTAAAAGTTATGTAGATAGAACTTTATTGCTTAAAATTGTTCCGTTATTATTTTTCAAATAGAACCATGTGCATTCTCTGAGAAATATTTAGTTGGCTCTTGATTTTTAAACAGAAAGGTTCTTTGCTTTTATTTTATGTTGAAAAATATTTTGGTAACTAAAAAATGTTTATATTGATTGAGTTTTTATGATATTAAATTGAATAAATAATAAATAATTTATTTGAAACATAAAAATTTAATTAGGAAATGGAATCACAAAATACGTCAGTTCGCTGTCATAATTGAAAATTATGTAATAGTACCTGCAACCGAAGTTAATAATTGTGAAGATAAGAACACTAAAATAATATTGAAAGAAGTAGAATCTGTGTCAAATAAAACGCGTAAACGCAAGATTAATGAGAAAAACTGGAAATGAAATATTCAACAAAGACAATTTCAAACTGGAGAAAGTTACATCAGTTCTCGAGGAAAAATGGTATCTGCGAAACAAGTAATTTCCAAAAAGAACTGCCTTAACAACTGCAAATTTAAATGTGGGCTAAATATAACAACAAGTGAAAGGCAAGAATTATTCAAAATATTCTATTCAATGAACCGACTAGAAAAGGCTAATTACGTCTTAAGAACTACTACCAGAACTGAGACAATTCGTAAAACTAAGAAATCCGGTGATTCTCGGAGGAACTATTCCTATTATTACGTTGAACTACTTGGAAACCTTATACAGGTATGTAAACCTTATAGGCTAGGAACGTTTGCAATTTCGCAAAAGCCGATTTATGATGCATACAACAGAAAAAATATTGTGACTGGAGTTATTAACAAGATAGATTCAAAGCCTATAAAACGAATTCCAGAAGCAAAAGTCTCAGAAGTCAAAGCTCATATCTCCTCTTTCCCGACAGTAGAGTCTCACTACTGTCGTGCGAATACTTCAAAGCGTTACCTTGATTCAAACTTGAGCATTACTAAAATGTATAACTTATATATAGAACAAGTCGAATCTCCTGTAAAGGAAAGTTTTTACAGGCACGTACTTAACACCAACTTTAATTTGGATTTCCATCGTCCCAAATCCGATAGATGAAAATGTGAAACTTTTTCGGTAGCAGAGAAAGAAAAAATGATTACCGAAGATATGATTAAAGAACGAGAAAACCATATTAATCTGAAAAAAAATTATGAGAGAACAGAAATCTTTGGATAAGAAATCTGGAATTCCTATACTAACTTTCGACCTTGAAAATGTTTTGACTTGCCCACGATCAGAAATTGGACCGTTATTTTACCATTCAAAATTATGCATATACAATCTTACTGCACATTTGTCAACAACAAAAAAAGTTTACTGTGCAATATGGACAGAATGTACAGGTGGGAGAAGTGGTAATGATATTGCATCTGTATTATATACAATATTAGAGAAAGTGTGTGAGAATAACAATATTACCCAATTAATAACTTGGAGTGATTCTTGTGTCCCTCAGAACAAAAATTCTATTATGGCTTTGTCAATGCAATATTTTTTTTAAAAAACTCATCCTCACGTAGAGAGCATTTCAATGAAGTACTCCTTACCAGGACATTCAGCATTACAAGAAGTTGACAACGCTCATAGTCAAATCGAAAAACATTTAAGCGTCAATGAATATTTTTCGCCAATGGGATTGATAAGATTACTTAAAACCGTTAACCTTAGAAAACCATTTGTTATCATTCAATTGAAACCACTAGACTTTAAAGATTTCTAACTTTAAAGCACCATTGATGTGCTCTCCCCTCTAGGCTCGTCGGACCATTGTGTCATATCAGCTAATTTCTCGTACACCGACCACACAGTTAGAGAAAAAATTCCTAAAAGAACCGTATGGCAATACGAGAAAGCCAACTGGAGCGGTCTTAACAGCTTCTTTAGGAATTTTAACTGGTCGTTATGCTTCCTCGATAACGACGTGGATGCCGCTGCTGATATGATTACAGACACCATTCTCTTTGGAATGAGATCCTTTATTCCTCATCGGATGAAGAGTATCAAACCAAAAGAAAAGGCATGGTACGACTCGAGCTGTAAAGAGGCCGTCAGGGTTAGAGAAATGTTTTTTCGGTCCTACAAGACCAACCCGACAGAGGAAAACCGAAAAAAGTTCAAACGAGCCAGAAATGACTGCAACGCCTTTCTTAAGCGTGTGAAATTCCTATACGACCAAAAACTGAGGCAAAAAATACTGCAATGTCCCAAAGGCAGTAAAAATTTTTGGTCGTTCGTCAAAAACATTAGAAATTCCGCCTCATCCTCCATCCCAACGCTCATTTACAATGACATTCCAGCTGTCAGCTCTTTGGATAAGGCCAATCTGCTTGCTGCACACTTTGCGGCCAGCTCAACACTCCCAGATTGTGCTTTGTCTCCGCCTACACTTGAGTGCGTCGAATCTTCAATGGGACGAATCTACTTTCGCACTCGTGTAGTAGCAAGAGTACTTAAAGATCTCAACATACATAAATCCGCTGGTCCAGATGGTATATCTCCCCTTCTTCTGAAGAGGTGTTCTTCCTCGCTGGCAAAACCACAGCGTAAGCTTTTCCATCAATCCTACACTTCCCGAGCAGATGGAAAACAGCATTTGTCCAGCCCGTCCCTAAAAAAGGCGAATCATCTTCTCTCTCCTCCTACAGACCCATTGCACTTACGTCCCTTCTTTCCAAGGTCATGGAAACACTGATAAATCGTCAGCTCATGAAATATCTCGAAACACGAAAACTTCTCAATGACCGGCAGTACGGTTTTCGTAGCAACAGGTCCACTGGTGATTTGATGGCATGTCTCACCGAAAAGTGGAACCAAAGCGTACATCAATCTGGCGAAAGCAAGATAGTTGCACTTGATATTTCTAAGGCATTTGACAGAGTTTGGCATCAAGCTCTTTTGTCGAAAATGCGTGCATTTGGGATCGACGACTCTCTTCTTCAATGGATTAGAAATTACCTTTCGGAACGTTCAATTCAAGTTGTCTTGGACGGTTTCAAGTCTGATATTCACAAAATAAATGCTGGTGTGCCCCAGGGCTCTGTTCTGTCACCGACACTCTTTTTAATTTTCATTAACGATCTCTTGTCTGCTACTTCTAATCCAATATATTCCTTTGCTGATGACAGTACTCTCTGCTTTTCATATTCGTTCCCGGACTCACGGCCCTGCTCTTCGGCTGTAGTACGAGAACGGCAGCGTATGCTAAGCTCATTAAATTCCGATATCAACAGCATAACCAATTGGGGAACTATCAATAGAGTGGAATTTAATGCTTCCAAAACACAATGCTGTCTGCTGTCTTTAAAGCGAAATTTAAACACCCAGCCATTATCTATGAATGGCACTTGCATCGTCGAAACCGAAAAACTTTCCATTCTCGGTATGTGTGTTAATGACAACTTACGTTGGAATGACCACATATTTGATGTCGCCAAAAATGCTGCGAAATGTCTAGGTTTCCTCAAGCGATGTAAGAAATATTTTACCCCCTCTGATCTGGCCTCAATATATAAGGCATTCATCCGCCCAAAATTGGAGTACAACTCCCACATCTGGTCAGGTGCTCCTAAAACATCTCTGCACCTGCTAGATAGGATTCAAAACCGTGCGATAAAACTTATTGACGATACTAATATCAGTCAATCAATGGACACCCTCGAACACCGACGAAATGTCTCGTGTCTCACTTTGTTTTATCGCTACTTCCACCACCAGTGCTCCACTGAAATCGCCAGTAGCATTCCGCCCATTCAAACTTTCAACCGTAACACCCGTCTCGCTATGAATGCTCATCAGTATACCCTCAAGCCCATTTTCGGACGTACTCTAAAATATCGTGATTCGTTCCTAAGCCGTACATCTCGCTTATGGAATGCCCTGCCGATCTCTGTATTTCCTAGTCGTTATAACTTGCAAACATTTAAAAACAATGTACATCGGTACCTCTCTTTTCTTCCTCCCTAAATTTCCTTTGCCCGCGCTGTGTACAATCACTTTAAGGGTACTCAAACCCCTTGAGCGCGCGCTCATTATAAAAAAAAAAAAAAAAAAAAAAACAAAGCAAAAAGTAGTTTTGATTACAGACGTGTACTATTTATTTTTAGACACCACTCCAGTGACTACCAATTAAAAAAATATTATTTCATATAATCCTTATTATTCTTAGAATTTAAGATACAGGCGCTGTGAATTATATAGCCTAATTAATTTTTTATTATTATAATTATACTGGATTATAATGTATAATGTATGCTTTTCCTAGCACTTAAATTGAATTGTATTCTCTTATTACATTTTTATTTAATATTTAGACAAGAATTTTTATACAAGAAAAAAATTGTACGCTACAATGTTCTAAGTGATCAAATTAAGTCTTTACAAAGTCACACAGTTCTATGTGGTACTTAGAACTTTATTGCTCTAAGTTATAGTTACTCGTACTTACAATTGAGCATCAAAGTTCTATTTGCATTTTAAGGTTAATTTATCTAGAAAACTATTTAATTTATCGCAAATATTTTGAAACAATTGATTTAATATGAAAAATTATAACTTTTTATTAAAAGCTATCTTGCGATAAAAAATAACATAACAATACAAACAGCGTTGAAACATTCAGACTTCGTTTACTCAAAACATGCCTTGGTGTACATAGAACCATGTTGTTCTAGGGTCGCGAAATTGCAATCCCTTAACCTGGGAGTGATTCAGATTTTTAAAACTTTTTACCGCAAAGAAGTAGTGTGATGATTGTGTTGGATAGCATTAAAAATGGACAGAGAGCCAACATAAATGTTTTAACAGCGATGACCATGGTTGATAAACCATGGAAAAACGTTAAATCGACAACGATTTCAAATTGTTTCAAGAAATGCGGATTTATTACAGAGCCAGCGAACCAATTGCAAAAGGAGGGAGGAGAACTGGATAATTCTACCTTGCAGGATGGATGGAGCCTTCTTTCTAACTTTGATGAATCTGTGATTTTCGATTATTTTGAACATATTGACGATGATGTAGAAGTCTGCGGTGCTCTGTTCGAATTCAAGCAAAAACAATGAAGGCGCAAATGAAGAAGAATCGAAAGCTGAACCAGTTCCGTCTGTCACATCAAAGGAGGCAATGTCATTTTTGAATGAATATTATTTGTAATTTTCTTGTGATTGTAAGGACGGTCTCGAACGAATTAGCTCCCAAATATAATCACCCTTCATTCTCTCATGATAACGACGTTCAAAATCCATTAAAGCTTGTTCTTTTTCCAATAGGCACCCATGTTGTCTTTAAATTGGTCCAAGTGAGCAAGAAAGATATGCACTTTAAGGAACCTAGTGCAACCCATGTATTTAAAGTCTTTAAGCACATTTGAAATCAGCTCTTTGTAGTTCTCAGCACTTATGTCATGATTATTGAGCGGCTGTCTATTATTTTCTTTATTTTTAGTCCGGCGAAAATACTAGCTTTTACTTTGGCTTCGGATGACTTAGGAAACAATTGTTTCAGATAGAGTTTCAAAGTTTTGGCATATGGCTTCTACGAATTACTTCCTTCACAGGGCCATATTCAACGTAATGTTTTCCTAACTTGAACTCGATTCTGTTAGGCCATGAGTGCTGCTGGTAATGCGCGAATTTTCTGTTCTACTGTCTCATAAGAAAAGGTATTAAGGATGTGTGGTGTACCCGCCTGGCCAGGTGTACTGCACATATGATACTTTAAAATCTCAAGCACCATTTCCACACTCCCGTGATTTTCTTTGAGCCTCACGGAATGAGCCAAAGGTGTAGATGAAAATTTATTTCCATTGTGGAGAAGCACAGCTTTCAAATATTTTGTAGAACTGTCTGTGAAAAGACGCCAGTCAGAATGAACTCATGGAATTCTGATTTCTTCAAACAAGCCCTTCACATCATTACAATAGCAAAGACCATCTTCGAATGTTTCCTTGATCATTTGATTCTAACATTTGTTTCAAGCTAAGTCCACTGTTTCAACCGAGAAACTAGAACTTCTGCTTTACTTTTGGGCACATTCATATCTCTAACTGAGTTGGAGTTAATGAGGTTTTGTTCGGAGTTTACTGATTTGATCACGAAGTCATCTCTCTCATCTGGTACTAGTTTGGGTTTGAGATAAAACGATACCTTTCAGCACTTGAGGTAATTTTTGAGGCTACCGTTGTACAAAATACGTTATATCGCTGCAAGCTGCATTCGTATACTAATTAATGAACCACGTCATTAGTCAAATCTTTTCCCACCGCTCCTTCCCCAATGATACTCATACGAGTAAAAGATACAAAAGCGAGTTTTTTTAAAGCAATCGATGTGTTTAGTTATTTTTCGGTAAAAGAAAAAAACTGTGTTGAACTGTGAATCGGCGCTAAGAATGGCACGCGGTATGTATAACGTTGAATTGAAAGTTACACCAAAACAGTGTATAAAGCCCGTTGTTTTTTGGTGTGGTGCAAGATTTTCTCAATGCATTACCGAATGCAATAAAACTTCTTTTGTTTTTGCCGATTACAATGTGATTATAAAAATGGGACAGTCCTTCAGGAAACGCCACGAATCGTACTAAGAAGTAAGACCGAATATCTGAATTACCAGGTTCCAAGGTCACAAACCCAACGACAGGCACGAGAGTGAAAGAGCCAAAAGTTTTAATAAATAGCCTCTCTCGTTGACCGGCAAGGAAATTTCGATTACGATGTTGCTCATAGATTAAGCGTGGATATTGAATAAATTTGAGGCTGAGAAAATCAGCTTGGGACAACACAACCAGTTTAACGAACAAAGGTTCACATTTCAATCGAGATTCGAAGAAGGGGCCGAAAGAAGAATAATTGGATGACTGAAATGCAAAAACAGCAATAAGCTTTTAGGTGATTCAAAACTGAACGGCCTGCCGAATGATTCCTATGTACGTGAATGGATACGTAAAAGAAAAAGAATACGTTAGTAGTAAGCGGGTGTTCTATTCAACAAATATGTGCAGCCAAGCCATTAATTCATTGGACACTTCCTCTAACTCGTAAATATTCCCTCGATTCTTGGCCTCTTTTTTCACCCATAAATCGATTTTTTTTTGGATAAAATAAAATAAAAAAAAAATACGCTCTCACAATTCGTATTTGGTTATATAGGGTTATCCAATAAGGACTTTACAACTTTTTTTTAAATAAAACGCAAACCATTTGAGATATTGCAAAAACTTTACGATTATTATCGGCTTGAAGTACTCGTACAATCAAAACATTTATGAATGGAACTCGACTTTGTTCATATGGACACCGCGGGCACGTTTGGACCCAATTTTCAACAACTCGGCCACACATTTCGGCTGAAACGGCCACTATTTCGCATTCAATGTTGGCTCTGAGCTCTTCCAACGTCGTCGGCGTGTTGGCACAAACCAATGACTTAACGTAGCCCCACAGAAGATAGTCAAGTGACGTTAAATCGCACGAACGAGGCGGCCAATTGACTGGCCCATTTCTTGAGATAACACGCTCACCATACTTACTCTTCAATAAATCGATTGTAGCGTGTGCTAAGTGGCTTGTGGCATCATCTTGTTGAAACCACATATCGTCCAAGTCCATATCTTCTGGTCAAAAATAATCGGTGATCATGGCGCGATAACTCTGACCATTCACAGTAACGTGACGATCGTTATCGTCGACGAAAAAATATGGCCCAATAACGCCGCCGGCATGCAAATCGCACCAAACAGTTATTTTTTGTGGATCAAGTGGTGATTCATGAATCACATGTGGATTTTCACCCGACCAATAGCGCATATTTTGCTTATTGACGAACCCATTGAGCCAAAAATGAGGTTCGTCACTGAAGATGATTTTGCGATGAAATTCATCATCTTGGCGCATCTTCTCCAGAACCCAATCGGAGAACGTACATACGTCGCTTCAATTCTTGAGTCAGCTTGATCTTGTATGGATGTAAACCAAGATCCTTACGCAAAATACGCTATAATGTGGTGTGAGCGATGCCCAATTCTTGAGAACGCCGTGGAATTGACTGATTTGGATCGTTTGCTACGGACGCCTGAACGGCAGCGATATTTTCGACACTTCAACCAACCCGTTGTCTCACTGACACGGCAACATCACACAACGAATATGTAGACTCAAATTTTTGCACTAAAGTTGTTATTGCCTGTCTACTAGGGCTAGAGTTACGACCGAAAATTGGAGTTAACGCTCTTAAAGTTGCAGTCACCGACTCTGAATTTCGGTAGAAAATTTTTATACTTTGCAGACGTTGCTCGTTCGTGTACTTTACCATGATGAAAATGTTGAGTTTACTGAATAAATTGACAGTGACAGTTTGATGACAGATTAGTGAAAGAGTGCGTTCACAAATTAAATTCAAAGTTGTCAAGTCCCTATTGAAAAACCCTTTATAACTATAACCACAGATGTTATAGTTTACATAGACATTGCATGCCGAAGGAAATCATCTAACCAGTTTTTAATTGCCTGTTTTCACTTCGAACTTCATGTTCTGAACAATTTGTATGAACAAAATGTATAAATTTTCAGCGATGTAATAGAGATTATCTGGAGTTTCTTGTTCTGTTTGTAGGAAAACTAAAAGGAATTACCCTGACTTGAAAATTTTTAAATGTTCTTCTAAGGAAAAAAATGAAATTTTAAATAATTTGTGGATGAAGGCATGTGGTTTTAAAATGAAGGCAAATACTTTGTTTGTGGAGATCATTTTTGTCCCGAGTTTGTAGGAAAAAAAATACAGTCAAAATTATTCGGTTATAACGAAATATCGGTTATTGCAAACTAATCTTGAAGTCCCGGCCGAGGTTCATACATATTGTACTAACCGAATATCGCTTTATCGATATCACCTATAACGAATTATCGCTTATAACGAACAGTTTTAAATGGAAAATTTAAAAATCTAGTGCTTATAACGAATATTAAAAAAAAAATTAAGTAGGCATTGCAAATTTCGTGCATTTAAAGTGATAAATCCTGAGGATTTCCCTTTTACTGTTTTTTTTCGCATTTCGCATTCTTTTGAGAGGAATTGGAATAGTAATTTTTTATATCGATAAAGGTTAAAAGTGTTAGTTTTTTGTTTGAAAAAGAGTTCAAAACATAGAGGTTTTACAATCGAAGAAAAATCTACAATAATTTCAAGGCTCGAAGCTGGTGATTCCAATAAAACTTTGGCAGCAGAGTTTCTGTATCGGCTTCAACAATCTCTACCATTTTCAAAGACCGAGATAAAAATAAGTAGAATTTTAAAGAATCCAACTTGAAAATAAAGAAAGTTCGATGCAGTTAACACCCCGACATAGAGGCTGCTTTGCTCAGCTGGTTCAAAGGCCAAAGAAGCTTGAATAGTCTATTAAGAGGACCAATTCTACAAACTAAGGCAGAAGACTTTGCAAAAGGGTTGGGAAAAAATTACTTCACCTGCTCAATAGCCTGGATTCAATGATTTCGGCAAAGACATACTATAACATCGTTAGTGCAATGGTAAGCGGTGAACGCGGTAGTTTTTCTACAGAAATTGTGGATGATTGGTTGCGTGGAGTTTGGCCAAAGCTATTTGGATGTTAAATCTTCAACATCGATGAAATAGGTTTGTTCTACAAAATGACACCTAATAAAACCTTGAAATTCAAAGGTGAAAAATGCGTTGGAGGTAAAATATCAAAGGAACGAATTACGGTTTTAGTAGGAACTAATATGACCGGAACTGCTAAACAATGTTGGTTATTGGAAAATCAAAAAAACGCGAGGTGCTTTAAAAAGGTCAAGAAATTTCCATCATTGTATGAGTTCAATAAACAAGCCTGGATGACATCAGACATCTTCGAAAAACATTTAAGAAATGGGGATAGACAGTAAACAAAACGAAAGGATATAATTCTGTCGTTAGTGGACAATTGTCCTGTACATCCAAAGATCGATGGTCTTACTTCTATGGAGCTTGTGTTTTTGCCGCTTGATACAACTTCTGTGTTACAACCAATAGATCAGGGTATAATCAGATCACTAAAAGAGCATTACAGAAAGCTTCAAGTACTAAACATAATTCGTAACATCAAGAAACAAGATGGATGCCATTCTACTGATTTCCATATCTTGAGAGAAGTTGTCTATTGCAACTATAAAGAATTGTTTTAAGCATTGTGGATTTGTCCCATAAGAACCTCATAATTCAATCGAAACTGAGTTCAAAAAAGAAGGCAATTGGCCTTTGAGGCACTGGATTAAACATATTCAGTCATATGATAACGTATTTGATTCATAAAGTTTTGAAGATTTGGTTAATATGGACAACAACATTGTGACTGCAGAGTTGTTAACCGACGAACAAATCATTGATTCTGTTAAATGTGGAGTGAGAATGAAGAAAGTAAGAAGAGCTTTTAGTCTTGCTTCTCTGACAGTATGAAAACATTTTGCAACATTTTTACTTATAGAAACTGAAATAATTACAGTAAAAATTTAAGATGCACTTCAGTCTGTCAATACCTTGAAATAGTTTGTTTTGATACTTTTGACAAAAGTTAATAAGAATTTTTGACCAAAATGGAGATGAAAATAGAAGGGAGGTTCATAAAACAAAAATGTCGACAGCAGAAAATCACATATTACTTTTCACCCCAATCATAAATAAGTAAGAGTACTAAAAAAAAATAATGTGTCCACTTGTAAAATGGAAAATCGGTTATAACGAAACAGCGGATATAACGAACAAATTCACCAGTCCCATCGAGTTCGTTATAACCGATTTTGACTGTATCTTAAGGCGGACGCTGTTCCTTCCTTAAATTTAAATTCTGATTTGGAATCAAACTTGAATTTAGAAGATCTGAAGTCTCCGCTAACTAGACGAAGAAGAAGACGACGAAGAAAATATTTATTATAGATCACAAAGCGCCTATAAATTTTTGAGAGATAGACTTGGCTTTAAATTTCCTCACATTTAGTCTTTCTGTAGATGGGCTCCTGTAAAAGGATTACAACCAGGATATGAAAACAATGCTCATTCGCATCTTAAGTCAAAGTTCGCTTTATTAAACCAGCGAGAACGTTGTGTTGTCTTGATATTTGATGAAATTAGGATTCGTAAAAACCTCACATATACTCGTAATATAAAAAATGATTTAATAGATGGTTTCGAAGACCTTGGTGTAGAAAGAAGTACGAGTAGATTGTTTGCTAATGAAATATGTGTTTTCATGCTAAATGGTTTGTTTGATAGTTGGAAAAGTGTTTTAAACTATTTTGTGTCAGCAAACGGTGTAAATGGGGATAACCTAAGCGAAATTATAAAAAAACAATTTGAAAATCTGTCAAGAACTTGGTCTAAAGGTGTGTGCTATTGTTTGCAACCAAGGGGACAATAATAGAAAAGCTTATGATTTCCCTCATTTGTTAAAATCACTTCGTGATGTTCTATTGAAATCACATCTACAAACTCCAGATGGTAAAGTGTCTTTTGATGTTATCAGGGAAATATACAATTTGGAAGTTGACAACGTAGCTAAGACATGTTTAAAATTTAGAAGTTGTCATATAGCACCAAATGCCTTGGAAAAAATGCATGTTCACTTTGCAACGCAAATATTTAGCCAGACAACTGCGGCATCGATTCAAACTGCTTTTGAACTTAATTGCTTAAAAGAAAGCTCTAATAGCGCTGTAGCAACGAAAGAGTTCGTACTAAAAGTGAACAATATATTTGACTGCATGTAAAGTGGTTCACATTATAACAAGAATGTTTTAAGACGGGGAGTTCAGCTAAAGAATCCAGCTTATAATGAGTTGAAACAATTTTAGTCTTACTTAAAAGTATACAAAAATCAGTTAACCTTCCAAGAAACTTTTGTTTAAAAGGAATGGAACCAACTATAAACGGGGTCTTATTACTTTGTCATTATATAAGCAATGGCCTATATGAGAACGTGGATTATTTACTAACAAAGAGAATTTATCAAGACGTATTAGAAGATTTATTTTCTATTATTCGCATCAAAGGTGGTTACAACAAATATCCGATGCTATGAGCATCGCAAGGACCTTCTATACTTTGCTCTCCTCGTTCTATTACGGAAGCATTGTCCGTGGAAGATAGAAAAAAAACATAGCATCCAAAAATCAAAAAATTCAAATTTTATCTGGAAAAAAACGTAAAACAACTATTCAATAAACACAACATTAAAGAGAGCTCATTCTGCTTTGACCTTCTTTCGGTTCTCAAATTACGTTGCGAAAAACGGAAAACTTCTATACAATAAACAGAACACGCAACTTGATAATACAAAACAATTAAGAGTAACATCATGTCTGAGTACGATTCACTCTAGTTCGATCGAACTGGGACGTACGGGTACGTCCCATTGAATGGAAAAATGGTTAGATTTTTTCCTTCGGCGTGCAATATCTGTGTAACCTATAGCATTTGTGCTATAACTACCTAAACACCAAGAACCTATACACTTCAACACCCTAAAAATCTGTAGCATCGCGTATGCCATCATCGTAAGTTCGTTGTGTTTCTACCAACCCATATCTAATACACAATGCGTCTAGGTACTTACCTAAAAAGATAAAATTTGTACAAAAATTGCAGGGCTAAAAAAAAAAATGTTATCCTTTTCCTTGTGTTGTTCGTTGGATTCATAACAGTTATTAATTCAAAGCAGTGGAGATTCGAAAATCTGTTGATTCTATGCAATTCAACTGAGCTGATGCAATTATTCTGTGCAAGTTGGTAGTAAGATCAATTAAAAAAGTTGGAAGTTAAATGTTACGAAATGATTGCAAAGTAACACCTGTGGTCAAAAGTTTTGTTTATTTAAAATGTAGATATTGTTTTTAGCTAAGGGAATAAGGCGTTGAGTTGGAACAGAAGATTTAAAGAACAATAAATTAGACTTTGAAGGGATTACAGCATCAGATTGGAAGGTAGGTCATTGTATTCTATATGTGAGAGATCATCTATTTTTTTTTTACAAATGAATACGTACAAACTTTTACAGATAAATTATGGCAAAAAGAAAATTGAAAACATTAGAGATCTTGGCACGAAGATTCGCCTAATTGAAGAAATTGAGAAGAAACTTAAAAGCAAAACCAAAATTGCTGAAGATTTTGATCTTCCTCGTAGAACACTTTCATCGATATGGGGTGCAAGAGAAGAATTAAGGCTGCGGTATGGTTTTGCTAATACAAGTGGTCAAGTAAAGCGGAACAAAGTCTGCGAGTATGAAAGTGCCACTTTCAAGTGGTTTGAGAGTATGCGTGCCAATAATTTACCAGTCATAAAAAACAAGCTCTGCAATTTGCAAGCAGCTTAGGTTTTCGTGATTTCAAGGCAAGTGAAGGTTGGCTGAGCAAATTTAAAACCAGGCACAGCATTCTTGGCAAAGTTTTATCAGGTGAAAGCGCTTCTGTTGACAAAACAAAAGCTGATGAATGGAAGCAACAGCTATCAGCTTTTAATTGTTTTTTTTTTGAAATGAAATGAAATGCTCTGGAACTGCTAGAGAATCGATGTGTAATCGACATTGTCGATGTAAACAATGCTAATGTGAAAGAAACAGTCAAAGAACTAATAACAAATGTCACTGGAGATGAGATCAGTGAGAATGAAATTGATCGCCTAACATCGTGTATGTATAAGTTCTCAACGGCAACACAAAAAAGAGCTTTAATGAAAAAGATGCGTGCGAGAAGAAACAAAGCTTTCTCACATGGTTCTCAACATAACAACATTGGTGACAGCAGCAACAACAACATCGGCATCAGCAACATCGGCAGCAACAACACCAGCAGCAACATCATGAACAGCAAAATTTACATCAACGATTGTCTCACGAGGTATTCTAGAATGTTGCTAAAGATGGCTACAGAGCTTAAAGGCAAACAATTATGTAAATTTGTTTGGCTCAGGGATTGCTCTATATTTATCAGGGTAAACGAAGGAGATAAAGCCACTAAAATTAATTCATTCAACGACATTTATAAAGTCGAAAATCTGATTTGAAGACTAGGTTTAATATGAGTAATGATCTAATTAATTCTCCTTCTAATATTAATAATGAAGTATCGATAGTAGGTTTTCTTCTTCAATTCCTGATGATTCGAATTCTGATTCGAGATGTTTTTGTGTTCAGCATTTAACCAATGATCTCTCATCTGATGTTACTATTGTTCATCAAAATATTCGTTGTATGAGAACTAATTTTAATACATTTTTGTCTTACCTTACCACCTCTGGAACATCTGCCAGATATTATCTTTCTTTCTGAAATTTGGATATTTAATGAAGAGAAATCAGATTATAATGTAATTCCTAATTTTACTTTTGATGCTACCTGTAATAACTCGTATGCAGCCGGTGGAGCTACGGTATTGTGTAATGAATAAATATAAGTTGGAAAGTTCTGATGTTATCAGTGTAAATAGCGAAATTTCTGGAGTAAATTCATTTGCATCTCCAGACTTCATAAGTTTTCAGTTAAATGCTTGTTTGAAGAATTTACAAGGTTTTTAGAGCGTCAGAAATCTATGAATGTTGTACTATATTGCTAGGTGATTTTAACATTAAAATACACTGTGATTTTTCTGATTCAGATTGTTTTTTGTCTGCCCTACCTTCGTTTGGTTTTATATCGACTCTTAATCAACCTACTCGTCTCAATTCTTATTTAGACCATATCTTTATAAGACAACATCGAAATAGTCAAGTGAACTATAAAACCATGGCCTTCGATCTAAGAATTACAGATCATTGTTTTACTTCCATTAAATTTGGTAATAAAATTACTCGTTTAAATAAACCTACAGTAAGGGATAGATTTCATATGATTTCACTGCTTTAAAAAACCACCTAAATTACAGTATTATATTTCGATCTGTTGCCAAAAGAAAATTAGAGCTGATAACAAATTAAAACCTCTGAAGCAATGGATGTCCTTTCCATTATTAAAGGAAATAAAAAAAAAAGGATTTGCTCACTCGTTCAAAAACACCCTAACAATGCAAGATTAAAAACCTTTTATGATAAAATTTGTCATGAGTTAAAGACAGAAGTATCTTACCGTAGAAATACTTACTATAGCAAAAAGCTAGCTGAAAACTCCGAAAAAGAATGGCAAATTGTTAACGATATTTTAAACAAAAACACACCTTGCAGTGATATTGTACTTAACAATAACAACTCTACGATTGCTGACCCTTTGGAAGTAGCTAACTTATTTAACGACTTCTTCTCCAAAGTAGGCTCATTTCTTAGTGTATCAAGTAATGATAATCCAACTTTGTATAATAGTGATAGCATACTGGAAGCCACTTTTCAACCCGAAAGCTTCTACTTTAACGAATTTACTCCACTTGAAATTCATAAAATAATAAAGGGTCCGCCATCTAACGTTTTTTTTTTCAACTAGTGCTTATTTCGTGAATGGTAACATTTAGCTCATGTCTGATTTGACAGATAATTAGCATTATCCTTCCGGTTAATAATGGAAAATAATTTCATTCAAATGGCTGCCTCGGCTGGCCATGCAGTAGCCTACACGATCGGTCCAATTTTTAAGCACATTATCGATTGTGTGCAGCTGTATTTCACCAATGGCTTCACGAATATTGTCCTTTAAAGCGTCAATTGTCTCTGGCTTGTCGGCGTAACACTTATCTTTTACGAAACCCCACAAATAATAGTCCAACGGTGTCAAATCGCAGCTCCGAGGTGGCCAAACGACATCAGCTCTGCGGCTGATAATGCGATCTTCAAAAACAGGGCGCAAAACATCGAGTGTAGCTTCGGCTGTGTGGCACGTAGCGCCGTCCTGCTGAAACCAAATGTTGCCAATATCCTCCTCTTCAATTTTTGTGAACAAATATTCGTTCAACATGGCCCGATAACGATCGCCATTGACTGTAACGGCCACTCCTTGCTCATTTTCGAAGAAAAATGGCCCAATTATGCCTCTGGACCAAAATCCGCACCAAACAGTGACTCGTTTTGGGTGTATCGGCTTTTCAATGTATGCGTGCGGGTTTGCTGTGCCCCAAATGCGACAATTTTGCTTGTTTACATACCCGCCAAGATCAAAATAAGCTTCATCTGAAAAGATTTTTTTTGGCAAAATCGGCATCTTCTCTAAGTCGATCGCAGGCCCACTTAGCGAAGCGAAAACGCATTGGATGGTCAGTTGGCTTCAACTCCTGAACCAATTGGACTTTGTATGGCGTCATACCAAGGTCTTTATGCAAAATTCGTCTCAATGATGTCTCCGAAATGTTCAATTGTTGAGAACGACGGTGAATTGATATTGATGGCGCTTCACGCACACTTTCTGCCACAGCAGCAATATTCTCGGGTGTACGCACTGTTTTTGGCTTTTCACGCTTTGGTTTATCGATGAGGATGCCAGTTTCTTTCACTTTTTTCAAAAGATAACGAACATACGGAGCTGACGGTGCTTCTCTTCTTTCAAAATCCGTACGCAATTTTCGCACACATTCTGCAACATTACCATGATTTTCAAAGTAATGTCGCAATATTTCCCAGCGTCGATCAAGCGTATACACAACCATATTCGTTCAGCGGAAGGATAAAACTAATTATTTGTCGAATCAGACATGACCTAAGTGTTACCGTTCACGAAATAAGCACTAGTTGAAAAAAAAAACGTTAGATGGCGGACGCTTTATCTTCACTTAAAACATCAAATTCAACAGGATTGGATAGTATATCAAGCCTTTTTGTTAAAAAAAAATTTCTTTTCAGATCTCGGATGTTCTGTGCTATGTCTTTAATTCTTGTGTGCATAATGGTGCTTTCCCCGATGCCCTAAAAACTGCACTCGTAATACCCCTTCACAAAAAAGGCCGTACTATGTCATTTAACAATTATCGCCCCATTTCGCTGTTATCGGTTTTCTCTAAAGTTTTTGAAAGAGGAATGAAAACAAGAATGATTTCCTTCTAAGAAAGGTCTCAGTTCTTTAGCGAATTCCAGTTTGGCTACTGATTGGGGAAATATATAACTGCTTGAAAACTTCTCTTTTCATACCGTAAACCATACCATTCCATTTTTAATGCTGGATTCAGAGGTTTTATTTATGATTGGTTTACTTCCTGCCTTGAAAACCGGAATCAAATAGTAAAAAATTAATAATGCTTTTAGTTCTATAAAATACATGAATATTGGAGTCCCGCAAGGCTCAGTTTTGGGTCCTTTATTGTTCCTTATATATGTTAACACGCTATTCATCCAACCCTTTAAAGGCAGATTCACAGCATTTGCTGATGATACTGCACTTTCATATTCAAGCGATAACTACGTAAACTTGTATCTGGACGTTAACAACGACTTGGATTTACTACTACGATGGTTTTATAAACATAAACTGGTAATCAGCAGTAAAACAAACTTTATGATATTTAATCTCAAAGGTTCAATAAATGAAGCTCTGCCCCTCCTTTATCACTCTCCGAGTTGCCTGCGTTTTTGCTTAGTTGATTCAACTGCTCGAGGTCATGTTACCTTCAATGCAAATGTGAACTGTAGTGAACATTGTTTTCGTATTGAAAGTGTCGATAGTTCCCAGTATTTAGGTATCATTTTGGATAACAAGCTCAATTGGTACGATCACGCGCTATACCTAAAAGAGTACCTTAACAGGGTAGTCAGGCAAATGTATCATCTGAGCCTCTATTGCAATATTCAAGTTCTACAAATGGTTTATAATGGCTTATTCAAATCTAAATGGTATTTCCTGCTGCGGGGTGGTTCGTATTTTAATAAAATAGAACCTTTATTAATTAAACAAAAGCATGTCTTAAGAAAATAAATCGGAAAACGCCTAGGTTTGCACTATTCAAAAACCTCGAAATTCTTCCATTAAAACAAAACCATTTATATTGTTATAAAGTGCTAAAGATATTTTTCGAAAATTCCGGTTTCTATGATGTTAGGTTTCATGAAAATTATAATTTACGTGTTAACTCTCTCACTGCAAATCTATTAATTATATTTCTTACTATTTTCCATGGCATACACTCTAAAGGCGCTTGTGTCTCTCGTTGTTATAATTGTTGTTTCTGTTGCACTTGCTAAAATGAATTCACAGGCATGGGGTACTTCCATTGACAAATCGAAAACTTTATTTAATATTCTTTGCAAATTGAAAAACGGTTTTAATATATGTTGTTTAAATGCACAGAGTCTAAAAAACAAAACTGATGAGTTCCGTTATTTGTTTAGTGATAGTCGATGCTGTTTGTGTAACTGAGACATGGTTTGACTCGGAGTTAAAATCAGATCTAATAAACTAATATAATATAAATATATGGCTCCGGATGTTGCACACCATACAGTAATAAGAGATGTGCTCGAGGAATTATCTCCTTTATATTCCAAAATCGTTATATGTGGTGACTTAAATCTAAACATCTTAGAAAAGGAAAATAATGCTTTTAAAGAACTGATTGAGTCCCTTCGTCTGAGTTTCGTAAATAGTATCCATCCTACTCATTTTGCACCCAACAAAACACCCTCTTTAATTGATATTGCATTAAATATCAATTTCAGAAAATCAATTTAAAGAAAATTTCGTGCTTCGGTACGATCAACTTCATGTTCCAGCATTTTCGCATCACGACATGATTCTATTAACAGTAAACATACTTTCAGAAGTAACGAATAATGATTTCTTCGAGTCATTTGATTATACAAAACTTAATCCAGTAGTACTCTTTCATGACTGCCAGACAATAAATTGGCAGCCGATATATGCAACAAATGATACCAGCTTTCAAATCAAATATTTCAATGAGAACATTTTATACCTTTTTAAAAAGCATGTGCCAGTGGTAAAAAGAAGGTCCAAGAAATGCACATTACCTTGGCTTACTAAAGAAGTCTTCGATCACATGAAAGCCCGGGATATGCTATACAGGAGATGGAGATGGTACAAATGTCCTGAAATACACACAGAGTTCAAAGTTGTTCGTAATGCGGTAACCTCATTAATCAGATTCAATGCAGTTAGCTCAAACACCGATTTTTGGAAGACTGTGCGCTCACTCGGTTTGACTTCTGAAAAGTCAGCCCTTCCAAGCCTCATCAACTTAGATGAACTCAATGCTAAATTTGTTTCTGCATATGATATACATAACCCAACAAATATATCTGAACCGCAATGCAGTAGTGACGACACTTTCTCCCTACAATGTACCGACGAAATCAGTGTTGGTAAAACGATCCTTGACATTACATCTAACGCAGTCGGATGGGATAATATCGTTCCCAAGTTCATAAAAATCCTGCTTCCAGTCATTCTCACTCATATAACCCATATTTTTAATTCAATACTCACAACTTCAATCTTCCCTGAAAGTTGGAAAATTGCTAAAGTGGTGCCAATTCCGAAATCTCCATCGCGCCCAGAAACTGAATATCGACCCATTGCCATACTTCCATTTCTGAGCAAAGTCTTTGAGACTATCGTAAGTAAACAAGTCAAACATTATTTAAACGATAAACAGCTTATTACAAACTGTCAGTCGGGTTTCCGTGCTAAGCATAATTGCACCACAGTTTTACTTAAGGTTTGCGAAGATATGCGTGAGGGCTTAGACCACAAAATGTTAGCACTAATTGTGTTTTTAGACTTTTCTAAGGCATTTGATTGTGTTAATCATAAAATACTAGTCATGAAACTTCGGACCCAATTCTTGTTCGATCGGTCTCTATGTAATTTGGTGTCGTCATATCTAAGTAATCGGTCACAGTATGTGTGTCATGAGAAAAAGCGCTCATCTTGTCTTTTTGTTCCATCAGGTGTTCCCCAAGAATCCGTTTTAGGACCCCTACTCTTTATATGTTATATAAAAGACTTAGCCGTGCGTCTTGTGAATTGTAAACGTCATATATATGCAGATGATGTGCAGATTTATTCTGTTTTTCCCAAATCCCAAATTAAGCAAGCGATAACTAATCTAAACGACCAATTAGCAACAATTTGTAAGTGGTCATTTGAAAATAAACTCAGTCTTAATCCAACAAAGACTAAAGCAATGATCATTAATGCTAGTAGACATTCCTCTTCTTTATATTAATCGAACTCCAATTGAATATGTTGAAACATTCAAAAATCTTGGGGTTTACATGAGCCAACAATTTACCTGGAGGACTCATATTACAAAAACTGCATCGAAAGTTTATGGAGCCCTTAGAGGACTTAGCCCAACCACCAACTATCTTCCCACCAAAGTTAAGTTAAAGCTTGTAAAATCATACATCCTGCCTATTCTATTATATGGGTGTGAAATATACTCCGACATGGATTATGAATCTCGGCGAAAGCTGAATGTTGCCTATAATAGCTGTGCGAGATACATATTCGGCATAGGAAGATATGAACATATCTCTTTCTACTCTCATCAGATTGTAGGATTGTCAATCGACGAATTGATGAAATATCGAACTGTACTATCACTACACAAAATTTTAACAACCGGAATATTTATTTGAACAAATTAATTTTCCGCAAAATGTTAGAATGTTGCAATTGATCATTCCAAGATGCAAATATGTTAATACATCTAGACAATTTTTTGTTAACTCGATTCGCCTTTGGAATAGTTTACCCGTAGATATAAAGCGCACGACGAACAGAACCGCCTTTAAGAAAAAATTGTTTCTTCATTATGCTAATAATTCCTAATAGAGTTGCCTACTTTCCTATCTCTTCTTTCCTTATGTTTCTTTTTCTTAGTACTTTCTTTTCCTTATCTCTTTCTTTTATTTAAACTTAACTCCTTAAACTAAACTCAAATTAAAGTAATGTACAAAAGCTTGTTCTATTTTTTAAAAGATGTGTTTTGTACACAAGTCTTATGTGAACAATGAATTCAATATTAATAATAATGAACTAATGAACTAAACTTCGTAACTATTCCACCTATTTATAAAGCACACTTTTTTTCGATTCTACTATGTTACAGCTCCCAGATTATTTAATGCTTAGCCAGAAAACCTTAGGTGTGAGAGGACAAATACTGTATTTTGAAAAAATGTTAAAAAATGGCTTTTCACTTTCAACCATTATGAAATAGATTCGATTCTCATTTCAATGTTATAAATTGACTGTAATTTACTTCTTTTTTTCTTTTTTTTGTCTACATTGCATTTATATTTGAAATATTCTATTACTTTACCCCATCAATATTAGACGTGTTTTTTTGGTAATCTACTTATATAGACTTAACAAATATTTTTCATGTAAATTACACTAACAACTTAGGCCATATAGAATATCGAAAACTGGATAACTATCCAGCCTTATTTCCTTAGTCTCGATAAAAACTGTGCTACCAAACCATTTTTCCCCGATTGTTATCGAAAAATGTATCGAATATGTCAAAAGTGACACAACTCAGAGACGTCAATCATAAGAAATATTTTCAATTGAAGAAAGATGTCTTCTGAAGAGAAAACGTTAGTAAAATTAGTAAATTACGTTAGTAACTCATTTTATTAGCAAACGTAAAACATGGACCAAGAAGGAGGTGTTGGGATTGCTGAAGTGCTATAATGCTCGGAATAATGAGTTCCAACATGCCAGAAAAAAGAAATTTGCATACATAAATGTTCTTGAAGACATGGTGTACGGTAAAATATTGTACTTGTATTTTAAAAATTCATTCTTAATCTATATTATTTTGTATTTAGGACTCTAGCACCACAGTCCATGCAATAGAGGGGAAGGTGAAAACCCTTTTTGTTGCTTTCAAAGTAGCAAAGGACAATGCCAAACAAACGGGTGCCACTCCAAGTGTAATACCTTACATGGAGGAAATGGAGGCAATTTTTGATGATAAACCAATCATCTCAAATACCCATACAATTCAGCTTAGATGTGGTCCACCTTCCCCTCTATTATTGCAATTTCCATCGTCTGTCGTATAAGATAGCACTTCGGCAGGCTCCACCTCCACGTCACTGGACTCTCATGGATTAATATCTCCAATGTCGCCACCAAATAACTTTGATCTTTTGACTGAAGCTAGCACATCGACCCCAAGAACAGCTACAACTTAGAGGAAGATGAGAAAAGCAGTTATTTGCTGACCAAATTAAAGATGAGGAAGGAGCAGCAAGAACACAAAACTAAATTGTTCCAACAAATGAAGGAAAGCCTGGAGGAGAATTTTAAAGCCCAACAAGAGATCCTCAGAGCAAGCGAAAAGAAAAAATCGAATTGTTGGAAGAATTTTTAGAAATAATGAAAAAAGAAATAAAATAAAATCAAAATTGGTTTATATTTACATACATGTGTAAATACAAATGTGTGTGAAAATAACAATTAAATTAAATATAGTTCCTGCAAATGATTGAACAATAATTCCCGTCGATTAACGACTGCACCTGGTACTGCCTCTGCTCTGGAATTCTCATTGTGTTCTGTAAATTTATATAGCCTCCGAAATGGTCCTTTGAGCCGACCAAAAGTGTTTTCAACAACTATTCTTGTTGCAGAATGAATTTTATTAAAATTATGTTGAGAAAGGTGGTACTAACCAATTTGTTGATGAATAAGCGGAATCACTAATTATATAACTTTTATTCGGAAATAAGTCTTGAAAGCTAGTCTGCGCTCTTGCGTAGAGGTTTGATTTCCGAAGCAATCTGCTGTCATGAAGAGACCTCGGCTCTACGCAGCTTATGTGAGTAAACTGCTTGTTTGCATCAACGTCAGCTTGTAAAACTGGGCTGAAGGATTGCTTTCTGTTGAAATAGCATTCTTTGCCAAGTTTGGGAACTTTAAATGTGATGAGTGCAATCTATTGCCCCAATAACCCCAGGAATTCCTTTTTTCTGTTGAAATTTAGCTTGAGTCTCTTGTGCAGCAGCTCCTTGTGGCCACTTAACAAACTCATGACCAATTTTTATGAGGCAAGAAGTAACCCGTCGGACAGCAATCCAGGCTGATGATCTGCAAACCCCGAACAAGTTGCCAAGCTGCCTAAAAGTGACGGTGTTACTTATGTACCAAACATACATGTACTCTGTTGTCCTGTGCTGCCAAATTAATGTGGATACACGTTTTATTGGCAAGTATTTTTTTAAGTCTATATAGAATACCAACAAAACACACCTATTGTTTTATTTTGTTATTATGTTTTAAATTTTTTCTTGTACTTTCGCCATTTGCCATATGGCAACAGATTGTGTAAAGCTATTTCCTAGACAAATTCATTGTATCCTTGATCATTTATATTTGTAAAAAATTACCATTTATATTTTGTCATGAAATAAAGATTGGAAAAAAAAAATTTTGTCAGAGGATTCAAACTGGAAGACAAGACGTGTCGATGAAGCGGGAATTTTTTCAAATATTTACCGACACGTAACTCGGTTGTTAAGGGCGAAAAATGTTTTGGAAGCAAACACAGCAAAGAAAGAGTGACATGTCTTGTAGGATCCAACATGATAGGATTAGAAAAACTAAAACTCTTAATTATCGGCAAGAGCAAAAATCTACGCTGTTTTCAAAATGGATTATGTAACCAACCAATGGTCTTGGATGAGGGCAGATCTTTTTAAGAGCTGGCTTTTGAAGCTCCTCGACTCAAAATTTGCAAGATCAAAGCGAAAGGTCTTATTTCTCATCGATAACTGCCCAGCTCACCTTAAACAACTAAAAGATAAATCAAAGTTTATAAAGCTTTACACTATAAGCGCCGCGCCCTGGCAACAGTAAAAGGGTATCTAACCCCTTTGGCGCGCGTAAATTATAAAAAAAAAAAAAAACCTTCCTTTACTATTTCAGCCATCTACTGTCCTCCACGATTTACGCCCTCACAACATATATTTAAAAATATATTCAATTCTCTTGGATCGGCTTTTATGATTGGCGGTGATTTCAATGCCAAACACACTTTTTGGGGATCAAGATGTGTCTCCCAAAAGGGTAAAATACTCTATAAAGCATGTATGGAACACAATTGTGACTTCTATTCAACGGGCAAGCCGACTTATTGGCCAACAGATACAACGAAAATACCCGATCTTGTCGATTTCTTCGTTGTTAAAGGAATTCGTAACTCGGATATAAACGTTGATGAAAGCTTCGATCTTTCCTCCGATCATTCTCCAGTCATACTGACAATGAACGACACGTTTATTAAAAAACAAGGACCATTAAGACTAACTGGACGAAATACTAATTGGGAAGGAATCAGAAATGAGATTAATAATAACCTAGAACTAGACGTTTCACTTAAAGCAGCCCTTGAACTCGAAATCGAAGTGGATTCTTTCGTTGAAATAGTCCAATGTGCTGCGTGGAACAATACACCTTGTCAACGAAAAAATACAGCTAAACGTAACTTAAACTACCCGCCTGAGGTAAAAGATATGATAAGAGAAAAAAGAAAAGCTCGCAAAAGATGGCAAACAACTCGAGCGCCGCAGGATAAAACACGTTTAAACAGGCTCTGTAATCTGCTCAAGGAGACTCTTAAAAGTTACAGAAATTCCGAAGTAAATACATATGTTCAAAACCTGACGGCAGGAAAAGAAACAAATTACTCGCTTTGGAAAGCTTTAAAATGCTTAAAAAGGACCAAAATCCCCGCGCCACCAATCAAGGTCGGCAATAACGAATGGGCTAAGGGGGATAAGGAAAAAGTGGAGGTTTTTGCCGACTATCTTGAAGAAATTTTCAAGCCCTCCGACGGCCCAACACTGGTACCCGGCACCAGTTCTTTAGAAATAGCATATAGTAATTTTGTAATGACTAATGCAACTCTTGCTGAAATTAAAACTGTAATAAGGAAATTAAAACCAAAGAAGGCTCCGGGGTATGACCTTATTACCGGAGAAGTTCTGAAAATGCTATCTCAAAAAGCACTTATAAAGCTCTTACACATTATTAACGCGGCTCTGAGGCTTGAATACGTGCCAAGTCAGTGGAAAGTTGCTGAAGTCATTATGGTACTAAAACCAGGAAAACCTCCAAACGATAAAAAATCATACAGACCCATTTCTCTTCTACCGATCCTGTCGAAAATCTTTGAGAGGATTTTGCTAAAACGTCTTCTCCCAATTATCGAAAACCAAAATCTTATTCCCAACCATCAATTTGGATTTCGGACTAAGCATTCAACAATTGATCAGGTGCATAGAATTACTGATGTAATTGAAAAATCCCTGGAAGGAAAAAAGATTTGTTCGAGCGTATTTCTTGACGTCTCACAAGCTTTTGACAAAGTATGGCATGAAGGTTTGAAGTTCAAACTGCGACGAATTTTGCCATTAAAGCATTATAATATATTGACAAGCTATTTTGAAAATAGAATTTTTCGCGTTCGATACGGAAATGATGTTTCGAAATTTAAAGATATCCTAGCCGGAGTACCGCAGGGAAGCGTACTGGGCCCACTTTTGTACCTTTTATATACAAGAGATATACCACACGTCGAGGATACTGTTCTCGCTACTTTTGCTGACGACACCGCTATCTTAGCGGTTGAAGAAGCAATAGAAGACTCAACGGCGAAACTGCAGACTGCTTTAAATAAAGTCTACGAGTGGACAAAGATCTGGCGAATTACCCTTATTGAGACAAAATCTGTACATGTTGACTTCACCTACAGAAAGATAAATCACTTGCCCATTTCTATAAACTCGGTGTGTATCCCCTTTGCAAACGAAGCTAAGTATTTGGGAATGACACTTGACGCGAAGCTTAAATGGAAAACGCATGTTAAAAAGAAACAAAAAGAACTAGAGGCCAAATACAAAGAAATGTACTGGCTACTTGGTAAATATTCCAAGCTAAGCTTAGAAAACAAGCTGCTTCTTTATAAACAAGTGCTAAAGCCGGTGTGGATCTATGGTATACAACTCTGGGGTTGTACTAAGAAATCAAATATAAATATAATACAAACTTTTGAAAATAAAGTGCTACGACAATTTGTGCGTGCCCCATGGTTTATAAGAAATAATGACCTGCATCGAGACCTCGGAGTTCCTTTCGTGGAAGATGAAGTCAGGAACTGCGCACGAAAACATAAAGTCCGGTTAAGCGGCCATATCAACAATACAGTCCTAGAAATCTTGGACTAACGAAACATACTACGCCGTCTTCAACGAACTAAACCGTTGGATCTTGCGCGATAAATTGGAAAGTGTCCTACCAATCGTGATTAACTTATGAAATAAAAACTGCTTGATAAGTTCTACTTAGTTGCGGTATTAAAATTAACAACGAAGGGAGGTGTTTTTAGTGAGTAAGAATCTCACACTACTATGAGCACGCGCTCATCTGTCTGATGGAAGATTTTCACCTGCCCCCGCCGGAAAAAAAAAAAAAAAAAAAAAAAGTTTATAAAGCTTTACACTATAAGCGCCGCGCCCTGGCAACAGTAAAAGGGTATCTAACCCCTTAGGCGCGCGTAAATTATAAAAAAAAAAAAAAAAAACCTTAAGGATTTGGGAAACAGAAGGAAAAAAGAAGATTGCAAAATATCGCTTCTAGACTGATCATGGGTAGAAGATGTAACTCCGTTAACGATTGAATTTTTTTTGTATAAAAGCCGGGTTTAGAGACGAGATGTGGAACGAAGAAGATGAAATTCCATTCAATTTACTTAGATCTGAGAACGAGGACGCCCTTCATCGAGTTCATCGAGCAAATGTGGAACAAGTTAACAGATGCGAATTATAATGTTGCAGATGTTAATTGGAAAGACTTTATGGAAGTCGATTACCGTATCGTGGCTACCGAAGTATCTGACAATCAGTCTATTTTGAAAGAAATAATTAATGCTGAAAATAACACAAACGAAAGTGAGGAAGAAGAAGAACTCGAGTTAATTAACATAGAAATGCCAGGAAAAACTGGAAAAAATTGAGAAGACGATTGAAATTCTGCAATCTGCAATAGAATTGACTGACCGGATGAAGTTCAAAACTATCTTTTTAGACTAGAGTCATTTTATAAAAAAAAGCAAACACTCCACCTGTGTTAAGTTATTTAAATGAGATTTTGACAATATAACAATGAATTTATGTGCCTTATTTTAATTTTAATTTAGCAAGATGTTTTTTTATTTATTTTATTTAATTATTTTGATGAACTACTGTTTCCTTATTTAATTTAAACCAACAAGAAGCTATTTTTTATTTAGTTTGCAATACCAAAATATCAAACCACGAGAACTAGCAACTTCAACGAAACATTTACATAGAGGAAGCAACAGAATCGGAAGTATATTTAATGTTGTGTCAATTGAACGATAAGAAAGGTCCTGGAGCAGACAATATTAGACCAGTTGATCTAAAAATAAACGCTGTGTCTCTTGCTCCAGTAATTACAAAAATTATAAACCTAAGTGTATGTCAGTGTCATATCGCAAAGCTAATGAAGACGTCGATCATTCGACGAGTATATAAGGGAGGAACAAAAAACAATATTGAAAACTACCGGCCAATCGCCGGTTAGCAGTCGAAAAATGCATGGAAGAAGTAATAGCCAGTCGATTGAATGGTTTTTTTTGACTAAACACAAAGTACTACACCCAAACCAGTATGCTTTTCAAAAAAGTAAAAGTACCGGATCTTTGTTGGGGGAGTTTACCAATACGATAAATGCTGGCTTAAACAAAAGCCATCACGTCCTTGTGCTACTTATTGATTTCAGCAAAGCTTTCGATAGTTTAGCGCACGAAATACTTTTGGACAGTGTCAACAGAAATGGTTTAAGAGGAGTACTCGCAAACTGGCTAAGGAGCTATCTGACTGATAGAACAATTAAAGTCAAAGTGTCTAATGCAGTGAGCGAAGAAAAACTTAGTGAATACGGTGTACCGCAAGGTTCAAAACTGGGCCCTATCCTGTTTATACTATTTGCCAACGAACTTTTGCGACTATTTAAAAAATGCACTGCGTATGCATATGCCGATGACATTGCAATCGTGTTCAAACACAAGAACTTCAATTCTGCCGTGCAGATATTGCAAGACGAATTTAACGCTGTCTCGAAGTGGTGTCATGATAACTTCCTTATTATAAATGCATCTAAATCAAAAATAATGCACATACGCGCCCCATCCAAATGAGCGGACGCTGTCCGCTGAAGTAGTCCGAAGCATAAAATATCTTGGAGTAACCATCGACGAGCACTTCTTATGGCGTGAGCATGTAAATGTCTTGCGTCTTCAACTAAAGAGCACTATATTTGCAATGGTGTATCTTAAGCGATACTCAAATCTCGACGCGCAAAAGCAGGTATACTACTCGCTAACTGAGCCGCTCATAAGATATAGAATTTTGGCCTGGGGAAATGCAGCGAAATCTCATCTAGATAAAATATCTAATTTACAGCATCGACTAGCTCAAATTTGTAGACCAAGTAATTCGTCTTTTAAAGTTTTAGATGTGAATGCAATCTTCCAGATGACGACATTGCTACACTATATGGATGACCAGCGTTTTCTGCAATCCATAGGTCACACGCTAAATACAAGACGTCGAGCCCAAGAGATGCTAGATGTTCCGGAAACCTTCAACACATACGGAAATCGAGAACTAAGATGTGCCATCCCAAAGTTACTCAACACACTTCCTCAATTTATAAAAATCATTCTAAACTTTAAGAAAAGAAAAAAAGAACTAAAAAAGTATTTGCTTCAATAAATTGTGTTTTTTTTTTTTTGTAAAGTAAAAGTAATAAACTATTTAACTTATTGAAATTGCTAAACGTAAATTGTATAAAACTCAACACAAAATTAATTGTATACAATGAATTCATTTAAAATCACTTCAAAACCAATTTTCTTTTATTTCACACAAAGAATAGGTTTCCTAGTCTTGATTGGTTGGGCATAACGCCGTCTACCAGATTAACAGCTGTTTCTGTTTTATTTTAAAGTAAGTGGAAAATGGAAATAAAGCTTAAAAATCTTCCTAGATGATATACCTTCTGTAGCGGAAGGCATTTACAGCATAGTAGTATATGTTAAAACATCCCAGCCTTGTTGTCCGTTCAAAATATTAATTACTTCGCCAGCCAGACAGGACCTCGGATCTGAAATATCTTTTGCAAAACTCCTTTAAGATTGGGCATTCTCCTGGGAAATGTAAGACGTCCTCTCTCGCTCTCTGATTACAGAGACTGCCTAAAATTGGAAGTTCAGGTTGGTGTGGGATGAAATTTAAATTCAAAAAGGGAGCTTCAATTTTAATATTCAGCTTATTTTGTCAATTGAATTTTGGTTCAAGAGATAAGACTTGAAGATTGTAGCTCAATTAACTATAGTACAACCGATATTGAGAAGCTGGAGCTTCAGCAGCATATTATTCGCAAGTGAGTACACTAATTTTCTCCAATAAAGTGTCAAGATAGGCTCCTCTGTCGGTGTTAATAAAAGATCATGTCCGCAGTTAGGCGCTAGGTGCCTCCATTCTTGAATGAGGTTTCCGCATGTTGTCCATCGCCTTACTTCGTCCATCGCCATCTCTTTAAAGACATAGTCGAAATGCATCTTCAAAGTTTCTAAAACCAGTGGTGAGGTTCCGGTTTCGAGGAGGTAATTGGGTGTGCTTATTGACAACCGAAAAGTGCGCTTAAGAAAGTAAAGAAGAAACCTCTCCACTTCCCCACAGTTGAGCACCATACAAAAGAATTGAAGTAGCGGTTGGGAGAAATAATTTTTGCTTGGTGCTATGAGCCATGTATTTATTGTTGAAACAGCTGCCCCACACACATGAAATTAATCGCTTAGCTTCAGCTAATATACCTTCAAGATGCTTTCTCATGTTTAGGCTGGCCGATATTAGGACTCCCAGGTATTTATATCCACGAACTATTTCGACAGTTTCTCCTTGATATGCCCACTCTTCATTTCGAGAATATCTGCCTCCACCTCCTCTCAAAACCATAATTTTTGACTTCTCCAAGTTGACATTTAAGTTCCAACGTTATGAGACTAGTCTGTTCGTCATAAGCTGCATGCCATTTATCGACTCTGAGAAGAAAACAATGTCGTCTGCATACAGCAGAGCACTCAGTTATATCATCGATAAAAAGAATAAACAGCAATAAAGATACAACCTTGTTTCACACCCATTGTTGTCAGAAATTCTTCGGATACTGTATCACCATCCCATACGCATGCAACATTATTATCATACAGTGCTTGCAATATGTTAACGATTTTACTTCAGATTCCCATCTGATATAGTTTATAGAAGAGTGAGCCACGATCAATTGAATCGAAAGCCTCTGGGCGGCATACAACTTCTTTTTTTCTTTTTTTTTCCTAAATCCTGCTTGAAACTCCGATAACATTTTCTGATTTCTGACCCACTTTGCAAGTCTCCTGAAGATCAAGGAAGCGAACAGTTTGGCCGAGGTGTAACTCTGTAACTGGTTGGGTCGCTACAGTCAGCCTTTTTGTGAAACGGAGAAATAATTGCCTTTTTGAAGCTATCAGGAACTCCAGGGTTAGTGCGTATAAAATCTCCGCTGTGCAATTTCTATACATTTCTACAGAAATTCGGTCGATCCCGGGAGTTTTATGTGCCTTAGCGCTTTCAAAACTCCCTCTAACTCGAACAAAACATAGTATCACGTGAAAATTGTGTCTTTATGTAGACGCATTCCTGGGCGTGATCCACTTAGAGAGTCATATCTCAATTCAAAATTACAATTCACCCCAAATTCACCATTTAAATGTGAAACTACTGTGGATGATAGAGTGCTTAGTCTATCAAAAATACATCTGAATGTAGGAAAACTATAAGAAAACAAATTATTTCAACTTAAGAGTCAATATTTTCACTTGAGCTAGATGAAGATACTCCTCCATTTAAAAAATTTTCATACTCACTCATATATATGTATGTATAGGCCACAAAATAGTTGACCACATATAAAAAAGGAGGAAAAAATGAATAAATAAAACCGAAAACCACTTAAGCAGATGTGCTCATATGTATCCGACTGATTAAAATTATTCCCGCAAAGATAAAAGCGTGACCAAGGTTAAGAATCTTATTATTTCGATTTAAGACTCATTAAAATTCCATAGCTCATCTCACTCTATTAACCGCCCTCGTATCCGTACTACCACATATAGAAAATAGGCCATCCGACTACCTACGCATAGACCTATGGCATGAACCTACATTTACCCTGCTGATGGTCATAATTATAGAAGGAATAGCCCAATAACTGCGATAATATTCTTCTTAAAATTGAAGACTCTTCAGTGAGGCACTACCTATCATCTGCCTCCAAAAAGTGGGGTAATTGCCTGCTCGTTTCGTTTTGATTCGAAAACTATGCGCGCGAGAGAAATTTGAGTAATATTTTTACATTTGTACCTTAAAGCATGTACTCGTAATTACGGGTAGCGCCAACGAATAAGTATTGTAATTGACCCAACAGAAGGTACCTACTCATCATTGCTGATAAGTTATTAGCGGCGCACGGTAGAAATATTTGCACAGTTCACCCAAACATGGCCAACAACAGAAGTCGACACTTACAGCAGATATACATATCATAGATACAATCTAACCTCTGGCACATGAGTCAACTTTATGTACAGGGTTCCAAGAATAATTAGGTACTATCCGGCAAAGCCAACCTCATCATTATCTGACTTATAACAAACTCTTGCATGGCTGACTGTTGGCTTGTCCATGGCTACTCATTATTCTTCCACTTTTCGTTTTACAGCTCATATTTCGCTGGATCAGCAAAACCTACACAATATAACAACAAATCTAAGGCAATAAGAACGAGAAGATAGAGCGAAAAATCCGAATAATATAACACCCAACCGACGTGACGTGATTAGTTACCCCTAAGGTCAGTCACTCCTTTCAGTGTTCCCATCTCTCCAGCGATTGTGTCTATGTCATAATTAAAAAAATTTGTTTTGTACTCACCTTTTCAAAAAAGGTTCCCACCAAAGGTAATTGTATTCGTATCTCTGCAGACTGATGATTCGGTACGGTAATTTCGTGCAATGTCTGTCTGACGCCCCTCAAGTCATCCTAAATCAGTACACAGACACAACAAACACAGATGATAGTACGAATATATTCACACCACCGCACAGATATCCGTAATCCACTATTTAACAATTAAAATGGAAGAATTTGTTGTTTTTTTTTGTACAAATTTCCATTCGGTCGCGGTTTGTTTCAACAAAAAAAAATAAAAATTTCTCATCTACGGATACACTTCAAATTTTTTTTTTTTTTTTTTTGGGAAAATTTGTTACTTCGCGCTTTGGATAAACACTTTCTCAAGGAAATGGAAATGGGGAGGATGACTGACTAACATGCAAAAAGAAAAATTGTATCTATGCACACAGCTCGGTTTGAAGATTGAAATACACAGTTTCTATACACAGCTTAACGGTTTAATTATTATGGTTGCTCCCACTTCAGTTGGGTTGGGGGTTCCCTCTTATTTATTTTTATTTTTTTTTGAATTGATACTTCTGCTCTACATTGCACGCAAAGCGGAAACGACAACTGTCACTATGAGTAGAATTTTACAAACAAAAAAAGAAGCTTTTCCAGTTGTTAATTCAACACCATTAATCCGATGGATAAACTTTGTTATCAACCGTCACGTCAAGTCACGTCACATCACTCTTAACAGATACCGATTGTCATTTGAGGAAATAGTTTGAAAAAAAAAATTACCGAAAACAGCACCACCGAGTAAAGATACTCTTCGTTGGACGATTAAAAGAATAGAAGAACTAGGGGGAATAAAAAAATTGTATCTTTTTCTTGAAGAAAACAAGCGAAGTGTATTGTACGCGTCCATCAAGGTCGCTGTCGAGGCACCGAATGCAAAGCAAACATCAGATACATTTTTCCCACCATCACCATCGCCACGATGATCATCATCGTCCACATCGTGGTCTCGACAACGAAATGAAGAAGATACTTCGGTGTCTTCTATCCACACTACTATGTACCTACTTCTTTTTCTTCTGCGACTTCAGGTGATTTTTTCTATCTAACTCGTACTTCTACGATTAAACCAGCAGCGGCCTTAAGATGTATCTACATAGGAGTATGTGCCCATAGATACGAACAGTAACAACAGCACACACTTCAACCACCATTGGCTCTCTGTAATTGTCTAACGATTGTTTGGGTCGACTTGTGGCTTACGACGCAACTTACGACAATGCAAACACTAAATCCACTTGCCTGAGCTTCGACTACTTCAGCTTCGTCTTCGTCTTCGGTTTCATAGTTGTTGTAGTTGTCTTCGAAGTTGTTGTTGTAAGCGTTGTTGTAGTTTGGTGATTGTTGGAAGCACCGTGATGATTTTAAGTGTTTGCTACCTCTAGCTTTCTGTTCTCGTAGATACACTACTCTATGGGCTCCACTGACTACAGTGAAACGAACACTGCCGATGCAGTTGCAGCGATAGTGTCTTTAGGCGTGCGACTAGAAACTCAATCCGTCTTGTGATGTTATAACCAATTTTGGGTAAAGATATCTCCCCAAAGCACTGGGGTAGCTTGGCTGCTAGTATGCGCACTTGTGGCTAGCCACGGAGTTGTTTTTTTCCTTAAGGTGGATTACATAGAGTGGAGATAATCGTGAAAAAAGGTTGCCAGGTTATCGACTGTTATTGTACACAAATTTGAAATCTTCAGCTTTTGTCAATTGACAATAATTGATGATAAACTCCCATCCTTACGTTCGCTAAAGGCGCGATTCACTTTTCTGGCACTTTTCAAATTCAATTTTCTTCGTTTCTTAATGGTAACGATGTCTTGAGATACTAAATGATGACATTTAGATGACATGAAGATGAGAGTTTCATTGCAATCTTTAATGAATTTTCATGATTACACGTATCTATGATCCATAAGTTGTCAGGTTTGCCAGTTGATGAGGTAACCGAAGCCGAAGAGCACCATAGGATCTCATTGCACTGCGGTCAGTGAAGACCTGGCGGGGGAATTTGATTCCGAATTGGATTGATAGGGTCTCATCCCTCTGAATCTGCGATCGTGAAAAGAGATGTAAATGAAACAGCAGATTGCCATCGAAGTAGTAACTTCCAGAAATTCCTTGTCTCAAATTAGTGAGACTGGAATAGAGGCATAGAAAGTGGAAAGTATCCTCCCGTGAGTCCCAGACCTATCAATATCTGCAAGGGTCTTCGTCGGAAGGCGCAGCTTGATTGCATGCCCGCCAAACAGATTCTGGCCTGTAAGTAACGTAATCCAAAAGATAGACAGTTCAGCTCTGTTTTCTAGACAATCTTAGTTGATTGGGATTTACTAAGTTCCGGCTGCAATCATTTTGAAGTCTCACAGATTGGAAGGTTTTTTCCATTTTTCATTGGCTTTGATTTGCATCGTTTGCTCCACTTGCATTCTTAGAGTGCAGAGGGGCGGTTTGATATTTTGATCCGCCAGTTTCTTATCAAATGAATATCATTTTCGAACTAACTCGATTTCGCCAGGGACCCAGCAAGGCTTAATCTTATGCTGATCGCAAAGAGTCTTAAACTCTTTACGGCGGCGCTTCACAAGCATTGATTTAACCTCGACGGCAGGGATGGCGGCCTGTTTGTCAATAAATATTGTAACATCCTCATGGGATATTGCCTTTATTGTCGTAAGTCTGGCCACTTCTCCTACAGCCAATATCTCAGCCTGGAAGACACTGCTGTAGCATTTAGCAGACAGAAGGAGCATTTTACGAATAAGTGCAATGGATTAAAGAAGATCAGTTCCTATCCTATATCCATCTTTGATCCATCATTGAAAATAGGTAACGCGTCTCCTACCATTTGATCATGTCCCATGCCTCTCTGCTTTGGAAAATGGAGGCGACTAGTGTTTGAAAGTCATTTGGGTTCCATATTGGAGCACAGACCCAGCTAAATTGAAAGGATCTGTCATCGGCTGATCTTCGAGCTGTGCGTATCGTGGTCAGTTATAGACTTTACTTTGACAATCTCGCAGTGTCAAAAATTCTTTCTCGCATTATTACAAACTTTTTGAATAATCGGTGTGACCTTATGAGCAAAACTTTTGTTTTAATTACTTCAAAGCCACGTCCTGCCAATAGGTTTAGAGACCTTGAGGATTTTTCCTCCTCTCGTCCTCTTGATACCTCCAAAAGACCAAAATCTTCTCTTGATTTATTTTCTGATGACCCTGATCTTCCAAATAAAACTGTCTCAAAGAACACACGTTTTGTACTGATTTCATGGAACAGTGAAGAAAAACCTTTGACCTCCATCAGTGTATTTCTGTTAAAAATGTCATTGATTCCATCAGCACTGAATATCTTAAAATATCTCAATTAAAAGATGGATCAATTCTCATTCTTACGAAAAACGAACAAATCGCAGAAAAATTTATTAAATCTTCGGCCTTCAATAAAATACGCCCAGTGACAATTAAACTTCACCCCAACCTCAACCTTACAAAAGCTGTGGTCTACGCCCCCTTTCTCATCAACATTCCTGAATCTGAAATTGAAATGAAATGAGATGAAACATCAAAATGTTACTGATGTATACAAATTTACGAAAATACATGACGGTAAGACCAGCATACTGGTCTTATGCTGTTTTCCTTTAATCAATATCAACTTCCGAGCTCTATTGATGTCGGATAGTATGAAACACAAGTCATCGAGTATATTCCAAGTCCAATGAGATGTCGACAATGTCAGCTTCTTGGCCACACAGCCAAATGGAGCAAGCGGTCGCCTTATTGTGATACCTGTAATCTCCCCCCACATGCCAATTCTGAATGTCCGCGAACAATGTATGCAAATTGTCAAGGCCCTCATGCGGCATCTTCCATCACCTGCCCTAGATACATCCAAAGCTAGGGAATTTTTGCAATAAAAACAAAAACCAAATCCAATCTTGCAGAAGCCAAACGTGTTGTGGTCGTGGTGTAGTGGTAATAGCAATCGCTTCTCACTCGGGGGGTCAAGGTTCGAATCCTACCCATGACAAATTTTTCAAATTTCTCATTTGTGTAATTGGAACTCAGATAGAAAAATTCTGCGTGTGAAGGCATAACACTGACACGTACATTTGGCTATTGTAGAGTTTCAAGCACAAAAAAATACTGCGAATTATAAACTCACTCTGAGTGAAGAAAAAACTCTCCGTCCTATTCGGACTCCCACCCCCTGTAGAGCGAATATCGAAACCAAATACACCTGAGTTTCAAACCACTACAAAAACTATTTCCCTTTCTCCTCCTTCTATCTTTCCGCCCGCGCCATGGCAACAGTAAAAGGGTATTAATCTCTGTAAATTATAAAAAAAGAAAGTATTTACATAGAAAAAACCCAATGCCTGTAGTCCCAACCTCAAATCTATATTCAACAAAACTCAAACAAATGTCAAATATCATCACCTTTTACCCCGCACAAGCGCCTTTATTAAATAGTTCTCCTCACTCCGCTCAGAGTAAAGAAAAGTCAAAAACCACTCACCAAAGTACAAAAAAAATTAATTCTCGTTCCACTAATAACAACACGATCCACTCTTTACCCAATAAAAAAAAAAACAGTCAACTTCCAAACAATAGAAAAAGAGAAACCAGAAAGTTCTAATAGCTCAATTGATCCCCTCTCTTCTCTTGGAAATAACCAACCTACTCCACAGACAGCATCCGCCGCCAAACCTACCTTTAATCCAATTATTTTCTCGCTCTTAAATTTCACTGAACCGAAAGATGTCGACATACAACAGCATCAGTTCATCACTCATTACCACATCGTCCCGTTTCAATTAACTCGCAAATATCAGCAGTAGCAGTTAAAATACATCTTAAAATTGTGGAGACCAAACTCCACAATATTGTTCAAAATATAAATTCTTATATCACTCACTCTTTTAGCCGGGGACTTTAATTCTTGGAGCCAACTCTGGGGATCTCAGTCATCTAACACTAGAGGAAGAATAACTGAGAATTTCCTCACTTCATCGAATTTATGTCTTTTAAACAATGGGTCACCGACACATTTCTATTCTATAGACCTTTCGCTTATTACAGCTTCATATGCAATTGGATCTCGGTGGAAAACTCTCCCAAACGTTCATGGAAGTAATTATTTCTCGATCGTTATGAATATTCCCATAGACAAAAAACACAAACCAATAAAACTTTTACCAAAATTCAAGACTATGGAAGCCAATTGGCCATTGTTCAATCAAACAAATCTTAATTACTTAGCCCTAAACCCATTATCCTCGAACATAAATAAAAAAACTGACATCTCAACTAAATCGATCCATTGCCCACATTGCCATTCCCCAAACTAAAAGTTTTTTACCAAAGACAGTGGTGCCTTGGTGGAATCAAGACCTTGAAATATGAGTACTTCGTAAGTAGAAGCAATACCCTGAAAAGATACCCGACAGACTCTAATATTATAACCTATCGTAAACTCAACGCCCTATTTCGTAGAAACGCAAAAATTGAAAGGAAAAAAATCCTTTGAAGCGTTTACAACTAACGTCAATCCAAATTCTTCTCAGAAGAAAATTTGGAATGATATTAAAACCTTAAAAGGAAACTATACACAACATTATATACGAATTGTAACATCCGGTCCCCAAATTCTGACTTGCCCTCACCAAATCGCGGAACACTTTGCCCAAACTTGGTCGGCCTATTCAAGTGATATAAATGTTTCACCCGAACTTTTGCGCGAGCACAACTAGTGCAGCAATTGAAGTAAATGTTTCACATCAAACACTTGATCTAAACTCAGCAATCAAATTGATTTTAATATGCTCAAAAACAGCTCACCAGTTTTTAAAAGTCGTCTATTGAATTTATTCAATAAAATATTTTCAACGGGCATTATCCCTCAACTGTGGAAGACCGCTACCGTGATACATATCCCTGAGTCAAAAAACCAGTCCAGTTTAAGCAATGATTGCCGACCAATATCACTCCTCCCGTGCCTAGGTACAATAAAATATTTGAGAAAATATTATCAAAAAGGCTTTATTGGTTTTTAGAAAGAAAAACCTTAATAGTTACTCGTATCTATAGGCCAAATAAAAACATAGACGTTGCACCGATAATAAGAATCACAGAGGAAATTTCGTGCCCTGCTTCCAATGTTATAATATGTGGAGATCTTAACTGTGACTTGCTTAATGCTGCCACCTCAGCTAAGTTAGTTGATAGTTTCAGGAGTCTTAACCTCAGACCAGTCAATTCCACGACAGCAACACACATTACTAAGGAAACAGCGACTCTTCTAGATGTTCTCTTTGTAGGGAATATTGATAAAGCTGTATTCTACAGTCAATTAACAGCCTCAGGTTTTTCAAAGCATGACTTGATATACTTGACATATGACATACAAATTGGTTCAAAGCAAGACATAATTATTTTTAGAGTCTATAAAAACATCAACTATGAAAGCTCACAGACCGATATTGCTAACGTCGAATGGGAGCAAGTTCACCTTATGTCTTCAATTGAACAGCAAGTGGCTTTCCTGCAGCATAACATAAAGACACTTTTTGACCAACACGTTCCGTTGATCACAGAGATTGTTAAAAGCAATTCTCCACCTTGGCTTAGCAATCAAATTGTTGATTTAATTCAAAAACGCAATCGCGCATATATTCGATGGAAACGCTATAAGTTACAGCAGCTGTATGAAACGTACCGATCACTTCGGAAATATGTTGCTTTACGCATACAAAGCGCGAAACGAGCTCACTACAAAACCTTTCTCTGTCCTAACAATCAATCAGCAAAGGATATTTGGAAAAAGCTACCTAAACTTGGGTACGGGAAACAAAAATTGGAAGAAGCTGCTCATGTAGACTATGACATGCTTAATATACAGTTTGTGTCCGCTGCAGTGTCTACGAATTCTTCCTACACTGAACACCAAATGCCATGGCAACAAATGGAGGAAGTTATTGACGGTGAGAAAGCAGTCCTATATGTAAAGTCAAATGCCACAGGATTGGATGACATCAGTCCAAAGTTTGCGAAACTCCTTCTTCCGTGTATTTTGAAACACCTTACCTACATCTTCAATAAGACTCTTACCATTTGTGAATACCCCCTTTTATGGAAAAAATCCAACATATAGGATTTTCCAATAAGGACTTGACAACTTTTTGAGATATTTCAAAAACTTTATTATCGGCTTAGAGTACAATCAAAACATTTATGAATGGAACTCGAATTCGTTCATATGGCCACCGCGGGCACGTTTGCTGCGGTCGATTCTTTGGACCGGCCGCTATTTCGCGTTCAATGTTGGCTCTGAGCTCTTCCAACGTCGTCGGCGTGTTGGCATAAACCAATGACTTAACGCAGCCTCACAGAAAATAGGAAAATAGTCAAGCGGCGTTAAATCGCACGAACGAGGCGGCCAATCGACTGGCCCATTTCTTGAGATAACACGCTCACCATACTTACTCTTCAATAAATCGATTGTAGCGTGTGCTGTGTGGCTTGTGGCACCATCCTGTTGAAACCACATGTCGTCCAAGTCCATATCTTCTAATTCGGGCCAAAAATAATCGGTGATCATGGCGCGATAACGCTGACCATTCACAGTAACGTGACGGTCGTTATCGTCGACGAAAAAATATGGCCCAATAACGCCGCCGGCATGCAAACCGCATCAAAGAGTTATTTTTTGTGGATGAAGTGGTGATTCATGAAGCACATGTGGATTTTCACCCGACCAATAACGCATATTTTGCTTATTGACGAACCCATTGAGCCAAAAATGAGCTTCGTCACTGAAGATGATTTTGCGATGAAATTCCTCATCTTGGCGCATCTTCTCCAGAACCCAATCGGAGAACGTACGTCGCTTCAAATGGTCCATCGACTTCAATTCTTGAGTCAGATTGATCTTGTAAACCAAGATCCTTGCGCAAAATACGACATAATGTGGTCTGAGCGATGCCCAATTCTTGAGAATGCCGTGGAATTGACTGATTTGGATCGTTTGCTACGGATGCCTGAACGGCAGCGATATTTTCGACACTTCGACCAACCCGTTGTCTCACTGACACGGCAACATCACACAACGAATATGTAGACTCAAATTTTTGCACTAAACTTGTTATTGCCTGTCTACTAGGGCGAGAATTACGACCGAAAATTGGAGTTAACGCTCTTAAAGTTGCAGTCACCGACTCTGAATTTCGGTAGAAAATTTGTATACTCGTACTTTGCAGACGTTGCTCGTTCGTGTACTTTACCATGATGAATATGTTGAGTTTACTGAATAAATTGACAGATGATTAGTGAAAGAGTGCGTTCACAAATTAAATTCAAAGTGGTCAAGTCCAAACACATCTTTTCACAAATAATCTTTTAAGCTCCATCCAGTCCGGTTTTCTTGCAAAAACAAGTTGCAAAATTGAATTACTGCTTGTTGTTGATGCTTGATTTTTCAAAAGCGTTTGACACCGTTAACCACCTGTGTAATAAAGTGTTGAATAACTTCAGACTCTCCCCATTTGCAGTAAAATTATTGTACTCCTATTTAATTATTATTATTGGCCCGGGTCTACCCCGGACAACTTTATTAAGCTTATTAACAAGCCAAACTTAGAACTAGACTTACAAACTAACAAAGATATACTCGTACTTAACCTAATCAGGCGAGGAGAAATGGTGGACGGGGGAGATTTTAAGGGAGTGACATATTGAGCAGCGCTGTTTTTATTTCTTGTTTGCTGCTATTTAGGTCAAAGACTTCGGTGTAGTTGTTCGTTATACGCAACATTCAGGATATGGGTTCAAAGTGGCCGTAGTTGGTGCGGTGAGTTCGGATCAGGAAGAGTGGGACAGATCTTAGATTACGGGGATTGGGAGTGAATGCAATATTTTGCGTTATTGTCGAGCAGTCGATATTTCCAGTCAGTAACTGGTGGATAAAAAGTACATCAGCGACTTCACGACGTTTTTATGCATGCTAATTAGTTTTAGCCTATTTTCATAGGGGGGTAATCCATATGGATCGGCCCAAGGTAGACCACGAAGTGCAAAACGGATAAACCTGCGTTGGACTGCTTCTATTCTTTGAATGTGGGTTAGTTTATAGGGTGACCAAACTTGGCTGCAATATTCGAGAAGAGGCCTTACAAAAGTAATGTACAGGGACTTTGTAACGTAAGGGTTGGAAAATTCTTTTGACCAGCGTTTGATAAAGCCGAGTGAAGAGTTAGCTTTATTTATAATGCTGTCAATATGTGAGTCGAAATTCAATTCTCTATCACAAATTATACCTAGATCCCGTACTTACTCGTAGGTAGTGGAAGGAATAGGCTCATCGCAGATGAAGTAGTTTCTTGGAGGGGGAGGTAGACGTTTACGGGAATAGGTTATCGCTTGGCATTTGCTGACATTAAGCTCCAAACTGAAACTTATTCAAGTCATCTTGCAGGCAATGGGAGTCAGAAGGCAATGAGATGACTTTGGAAATTCTCATGTCATCAGCGAAAATAGAAAGATTAGAGTTCGTTAAAATGAGATTTATAACATTAATTGTGAGGATAAAGATGATTGGACTAAGGTGACTACCCTGAGGGACACCAGACGTTGCTTTAATGGGTTCGGATATTGAAGATATGAAGATGACCCTGTATTCTCGGTCTTCTAAATAGGATTTGGTCCATGCCAAGTTTTTTTAGTTTAAAGATGATAAGTTGGTGAGAAATTTTATCGAATGCCTTGCTGAAATCTGTGGAAATTGAATCGACTTCGTCACCGTCTTCTAAAGCATGAAGAGTCCTAGAGACGAACTCTGTTAGGTTAGTGGTCGTTGATTTACCTTCAATGAAGCCGTGCTGATTTGTGCAGATAGTTGGCCTACAGTACGGAAGCAGTTGTTGATAGACTATGCTTTCAAAAAGTTTGGCTATGCAAGAGAGTTTCGCTATGGGCCTATAATTATCGACTTTGGCCTTACTTCCTTTTTTATGAATAGGGATAATGTAAGATTCCTTCTATAGGAAAGGGAAAGTACCTGTTGAGACAGGTTCGAATCCTGCCCATGGCAAAATCAGTTTTTCATTGTATAATTGGAACTCAGACAAAAAAATTCTGCGTGTGAAGGCATAACACTGACACGTAGATTTGGCTGTTGTAGAGTTTCAAGCACAGAAAAGAATACTGTGAATTATAACTTGAATCACTCTGAGTGAAGCAAAAACTCTCCATCCTATTCGGACTCCCACCTCTGGAGAGCGAATATCGAAACCAGACGTACCTGAATTTCAAACCACTACAAAACAATTTTCCTTTCTCTTTCTTCTACCTTTCCGCCCGCGCCCTGGCAACAGTAAAAGGGTATCTAACCCCTTAGGCGCGCGTAAATTATAAAAAAAAGACAAGTTAAATAGGGCAGCAAGAGGAGGACCGAGATGGGTAACACACTCTTTTATTACAATAGCCGGAATTCCATCAGGGCCGGACGAGAAATCATCTTTAAGTTTGGTAATGTTTTCAGATACCAAAGTTGTTGTTATATTTAGTGAAATGGCTGACGTCTCAGGATAGTTTCTCATATAGCTAAAGTAGCTAGGATCGGGTTCAGCTGTTTTTTTAGAAAAGGATTTGTTAAAATGAGAGGCAAAGAAATTTGCAATGGTTTTTGGGTCGGCAGAAGATTCACTAAGGAATTTAAGAGTAGATGGGTAGCCGTCTGACTTTCTTTTGGTATTAATAAACTGGTAGAAGCGCTTAGGGTCCGAGACTAAGCTAAATTGCATGCGGTAGAGGTACTCAAGGTAAAGAGACTCACAAAGTTCAGAAAAGCGATTATATACCGATCGATAATTACTGTAGTCGGAATCAGATCGAGTTCTTAAGAATTTGTGCCACAACTTGTTTCTGTTATTACGGAGAGAGCGCAACTCATTGTTGTACCAGGGAGGAGCAGATATGCAGTCCTTTCGAAAGGTATACGGAACCGATTGGGCAAAGCAGGAGAAAATTAACGAATAGAACGTTGATAGGGCAAGATCAATGTTAGTTGTCTCACCAATAAAGTCAAAGTTAATGTTGCTGATGAGGTTTTTAAGTTTGTTAAAGTCGGTTCTACGGAAGTCAAATGAGAATGAATTTTCCGAATCGACACATGTGTTGCCATTTTCATATGAATATATAATTGACAAGGGGGGATGAAGGCGGTCTAGGTTAGAAAGAAGATGATCACTCCTATAAACGACACAGTTATCTGAATCGGATGTGAAGACAAGGTCGAGTCGTCTGTTCATTGTATTAGGTATTCCACTAATCTGATGCAGACTTGAGTTGGTTAGGCAGTCCACCATCAATATTTCTATTTCAGATGTCGAATTACGAGAGACAAAATGAGACGAATCATCGGAAGGCTCCCATATAAGGTGAGGGAGGTTGAAATCTCCTACTAGAAAAATGCAATCTTCAGGTTGTGCATCCTCAGTCAAAAAATCAACTGCGTGAACTACAACTGGCCATCAGCAATGTGTGGCAGTGGGCAACCGATTATCTTCACTCCTTTAAATAACAGCTGGAGTTCCTCAAGGTCCTGTCCTTAGCCCACTATTATTCTCAATGTATGTTAACGAACTCCCTGAAATGGTCAAACATTGCTCAGTTCACATGTTTGCTGATGATGTTCATACCTGAACTGCCCGGTAAATAACATCTCAAATGCACTAGGGAAAATTAATTTGGATTTAGATATTATCCAGCAGTGGGCACTAAAGCACAACCTGTCCTTAAATCCAGAGAGGTCAAAAACTTTATGTATATACAAGCAGCGGTTAAATTCAGCCAGCTTTCCTCGGATAAGACTAGGAGCATCAGTTATTGAATACGTCCGTACTGCTAAAAACATGGGCCTTGTTTTTAATGAAAGCCTTACCTGGAGTGCAACAACGATTGGAAAAGTCTATAATGGACTTCGATTACTTTGGTGTTCGAAAAGATCTATTCCAACTGCTACTAAAATGCTACTTGTAAAAGCTTTACTCTTGCCAATCCTAATATACTGCTGTGAAGTGTTTTGCAATGTCGATTACAACACAAAACGTAAATTAAACATAACGTATAACAACTTAGCTCGATATGTGTTTAATAAACGACCATATATCCGCCCTCTCCAAGCAAATAACAGGCTTGAGATTCGATGATCTAATTTCATATAGATCACTTATTCTGCTCCATGACATCATCTCAACAGCCTGACTACTTGTACAATAGACTTAATTTTCCCAATTCCGAAAGAATGACTGTCCTAATCCAAGCTAGATTTAATTGTCTGCAGTCTGGGCGTACCCGCCAGTGGAACTCACTACCAATTCAACTTAGGAGAATCACAAACGCACACACCTCTAAAACTCATCTTTTTAAATTCCTGGCCGGAAACATGTAACATTGTTTAACTTAACTTCTTAAATGTAACTTGTATGTAATTATTTACTCTTGAATGTATCTTATTTGTATTTTGAAGCCAATCACAAAATATAAGATTGTAATCTTAATGTGAAATTATACATATTCAATAAATATCAAATATCAATCAAGTAGCGTTTAAACACGGTCGTGGAACAATGGATGCGCTACGTTACTACAGGTTTTCAAGCAGAAACCACGTCTCTATTCTTTCAATTGATTTTTAAAATGCATTCGAACGCATCGGTATTCATATTATATTAAATATAATCGCTAAATGGAATATTGGATCGAAAATGTTCAAAATCCCCCAGGGATCTTCTCTCTCTGTAATTTTATTCGTAATCGCCTTCAATGACATTTCCGAAATATTGCAAAAATTTAAGTTAGTTCAATACTGTCTATATGCTGACGACCTTGTTATACTAGGTGGGGTGAAAAGTAACCTCCTTGGGAATGAAAAAAAAATATTTTAAATGTTTTTGTATTTTATTCAATATAGTCCCCTTTTAGCTTGATACACTTATTCCAGCGATTATCCAACTTCTTGATTCCGTCCGAAAAGTAATTTTCCGGAAGGTCTGCAAAATACTCCTCCGTGGCGTCGATTTTTTAGATAGATAGATACTCGTAGGTATAATTTGTGATAGAGAATTGAATTTCGACTCACATATTGACAGCATTATAAATAAAGCTAACTCTTCACTCGGCTTTATCAAACGCTGGTCAAAAGAATTTTCCAACCCTTACGTTACAAAGTCCCTGTACATTACTTTTGTAAGGCCTCTTCTCGAATATTGCAGCCAAGTTTGGTCACCCACTGTCAAAGAATAGAAGCAGTCCGACGCAGGTTTATCCGTTTTGCACTTCGTGGTCTACCTTGGGCCGATCCATATGGATTACCCCCCTATGAAAATAGGCTAAAACTAATTAGCATGCATACCATAAAAAAACGTCGTGAAGTTGCTGATGTACTTTTTATCCACCAGTTACTGACTGGAAATATCGACTGCTCGACAATAACGCAAAATATTGCATTCACTCCCAATCCCCGTAATCTAAGATCTGTCCCACTCTTCCTGATCCGAACTCACCGCACCAACTACGGTCACTTTGAACCCATATCCAGAATGTTGCGTATAACGAAAAACAACGCCGAAGTCTTTGACCTAAATAGCAGCAAACAAGAAATAAAAACAGCGCTGCTCAATATGCCACTCCCTTAACATCTCCCCCGTCCACCATTTCTCCTCGCCCCATTAGGTTAAGTATATCTTTGTTAGTTTTTAAGTCTAGTTTTAAGTTTGGCTTGTTAATAAGCTTAATAAAGTTGTCCGGGGTAGACCCGGGCCAATAATAATAATAATAATATATTGCTCCCATTTAGTTGAAGTTGGTTGCTGGGAAGAAAACAAGCTTTTCTTTTTCGGGTGAAAAAGATCGCTTGATCTTTTCCTTCATTAAGCTTAATTTTCCATCTAGTATAATATTTTGCCAATACATCCATTTCATCTTTTATATTCCTCTCAATATTGAGAGCAAATTGATTTGATGAATATATTGCAGTGTCATCTGCGAAAATAGCTACATCACAGTTTGGTACGAGTATATCGGGAAAATCAGACGTATATATATTATAAAGGACAGGTCCGAGAACTGAGCCTTGCGGAACCCCTGCATTAAAATTTACTAGACTGGAAACGCTACCATTTATATGGACATTAAAACAACGATTATCGAAGAAAGACAGCACAATTTTACATCGAGTTGGAGGGAATCTAAAATTGATCATTTTGTAAATAAGGCCCTCATGCCACACTGAATCAAAAGCTTTTTCGATGTCTATAGTATCATCCCAGTAGATTTACCTTGAGAACGATTACTTTTAACAGAATTACAGATTCTTAATAACTGATGGGAAGTATTATGAAAACGTCTAAAGCCAAATTGTTCGTTGAGATAAATATCATGTTCCCGGATAAATTTTAAACGATTTTCCTTTATAACCTTCTCATATATTTTACTTAAGTTGCTTAATAAACTTATAGGCCTATAGCTATCTGAAAGTTCTGGTGGTTTACCAGCTTTTAGAATTGGCAAACTTTACTTTTTACCAGGCATCAGGAAAGTATTGTAGTTTAATACATGCATTTATTATAAAGGTAATAAATTTGAAGCCTATTTTAGGCGGTTGTTTGAGGTCTTTTTTAATGCGCAGGCTTTTAATAATAAATTCTATGTCCTCCTCGTTAATAAACACATTTGATACGCAATTAGCATTCGCTGAAATGAAAGCATGAACAGTGTTTCTCACCAGATTGTATATGCATCACCTAGATGTTGAGATACATGATGATTATTTGCAAAACTGGAGGCAAGTGCATTTGCCTTTTCAATGTCCGTAAAATAGATACTGGATGCATTTTTAAGAAACGGTAACTGTCTGTTTTTGTTTTTTATAAACTTTACAATATTCCAGAACGGTTTTGCATTTTTGTCCAGGCAACTGAGTTTGTAATTCCATTCAGCGTTTCGGTACTGCAAAATTTCATGGAAAACCTGTTTTTTTAGACAACGCATTTGGGATCGAAATATGGGCTGGCGATATCTTTGCCAATATCTTCTGCTAATGTTCCGTAATTTAATTAACTCCAAGATGTGAGAGGGTAGTTTATTAAAGTGATTTTTTTTTTTTAATTTTTGGCACAGATTGATCAACAGAGTTTAGCACGTTATAAGAAAAATTTTTGACAAGAGAATCAACATCTTCCTTGCACAAAACATTATCAATATTCCTTGGAATATTGCGCAACCTATGTTTTATTTCAGAACGGTAGCGTGACCAGTTAGCATTTTTAAAATCTTGTATGTAGTGTGCCTTTTTTTCACCCGACCATAAAAGCTGACAAACTACCGGGTTGTGGTCAGAGCTAAGTTCATTTAAGGATAATGGTTGACTAATCCGACTAGGCACATTGGTAATAAATAAGTCAAGGACAAAAGGACTACCATGAGAACTAGCTGGAAAAAAGGTGGGAGAAGGAGGAAACATTACAGAAATTGGCAACATAGAAGACAGACTAGAAAATATGTTTCCCCAAGCATTTGCTCTAATACGGTCCGTGGTGTCGATGATTTTCTCGCGTGAGCTGAATTTTTTATTGATGAGCCATGTTTTGAGGTTTGGGAAGAGATAATAGTCCGAGGGAGCCACATCATACGGTGGGTGCGACAGCAATTGGATCCGTATGTCATTGATTTTAGCCGTGGTTGCGATGCTCATGTGCGCCGGCGCATTGTCTTGCAAAATCAAAATCTTTTTTCGCTTTATGTGAGGCCGTTTTGCAGCGATTTCGGCCTTCAACCGCTCCAATAATGCACAGTAATACTCACTGTTGATGGTTTTTCCTTTTTCGAGGTAGTCCACGAAGAGTATGCCATGACAATCCCAGAAAACCAATGCCATAACCGTTCCGACCCATCGATCCTCCCTCGGCCGTTTCGGAGCACTCGTGCCAGCTTCAGTCCATTGCCGGGCACTCATTCTGTTCTCTGGTGTGCAATAGTGGATCCAAGTTTCATCAACAGTTACCAATCGACGCCAAAAGTCTGTCTGATTCCGCATAAGCAAGTCCAAACACGCTTTCGAAGTGCTCTCGCGTTCGTGTTTTTGGTCAGGAGTGAGCATGCGCGGCACCCAGCGGCACCCAGCGGCGGGATAACTTTTTCATGTTATGCAGAATACTGCCCAAAATATGGCGTGTGCGCTCAGTACTAATCTATGTGGTATCTGCTAGCTCGCGCACCTTCACTTTCCGATCAGCCAACACCATTTCATGTATTTTTTTGACATTGTCCTCTGTAACCGCATCGGAGGGCCTGCCGCTGCGGACTTGATCGGTAGTGGAGTTGCGGCCACCACGAAACGGTGGTAATCGGTGTAATCTGACATAGCATTATCTCCGTAATATTTATCCAACTTTTCTTTTGTTTCCTTCGCCGTTTTGCCTCTCAACAAAAAAGTGTTTTATGAGAGAACGAAAATCGTTTTTGTCCATACTCATCATGGTGCCAAACACGTCAACAACAATCAGCTGTCAAAACAAAACTAAAGACAGTATCGCACTGAAATTTGGCATGTCTGCCTAAATATGAACGGACTTCAAGTCACCATAACCTTTTTTGCAGTAGCAGCGCATTCTGGCGGTCAAGGAGGTTACATTTCACCCCACCTAGTACTTACTAAGTGTAAGGAACTTGACATGACATCATCAATATTTTTAAGAATTTTAAAAGACTTCGAATCCTGGTGCCAAATTTTTGGCTCCAAGATTTCAGCACAAAAAAGCGCAATTTTGCACATTTGCAAGAAAACTAGTTGTAATAAACATATCACTATCAATTTTAATAATACTAACATAACATAACTAACACCAATTGTGTTCAAATCTTAGGTATATACTTTGATAATAAGTATAGTTTTAAGAACCATTGTTTAGAACTTAAGAAAAGCCTAGCTGCCAGGTTAAATATTATAAAGATATTAGGATCCAAGAATAGCTGTTCTCATGTCAACTCATTTATTAAATGTAACAAAATCAATTATGTTATCGAAGATTGACTATGGACTAGTGGATTACAAGCGATCTCATCAGCATACCATGCCTCAGTAAGAACAAGTCTCAAAGCATTTAGAACTACTCCTATCAAAAATATCCTCACAGAGAGCGGTCTACCTTTAATTCAAGATCGATTCCAGTATCTTAGCTCACTTCTTGTTTCGAAAATTGCCTTAACAAACAATTCCCCCATCTAGTTAGACCTTAAAAAAATAATAAAACGGAAAAAAATATCCAGATACCCTTCCGCAATAGAAAATGCAATAGCTAGATCCAAAACAATGGAAGTAGTACTCAAAAACTAATACTAATTTTCCACCATGGTTCTTACCAAATGACTCAGTAAATACAGAGCTTGCAGCACTTCCGAAAATCTCAACCAACAACTCGGTATATAGACAACTTTTCGAACAAATCAAAAATGTCCATCCCGATTGGATCACCGTCTTCACAGATGGCTCTAAAACACAAACAGGCACAGCGTTTTCTCTTGTGAATGATAAGGGACAGATAGAAACCAAAGGTTTGTTGCCAAACTTTGTCTCAGTATATACAGCTGAGACTATCGCAATTCTAAGGGCCACCGAATATCGTCATGCCAAAAAAAACCCTTATCTGCACAGACAGCCTATCTGCCATCGAAGGAGTGCTAAATATAAACAATAAAAACCCGATAATTACAGCTATCCGTGATAAGCTTATACTAAATAATGGTAAGCTCAAATTAATCGGGGTCCCCGAGCATGCAGGTATTCCGGGAAATGAACTCGCCGATACTGCAGCAAAGAGAACGAACCTCTCATAACTTTCTTCATTAACAACAAAGAAGACATTGAAAGAAAAATTAAATCTATCTGGCGGAAAAACTGCGAAGAGGAGTGGAGTATGTACATTGTACATATGTACATTCGTTTACCCAACATCTTCATCAAATAAAATGATAAAATGCTTTTTAAGGCTTAGACTCGGACACACATTCATCACACATAGCCACATAATAAACAAAACCAGCGCTCCGGAATGCCATATCTGTCAAAAAAGTATTCAACTAACACTAAAACACTTAATATATGATTGCCCAAAAATAAAAGAATTATCTAACTTATTTTTTAATAATAAAGAACTAAGCAAAGTTCTTTCGTTTCCTTCTGAAAAAAATATAAGACAAGTTTTTAACCTTCTAACCTCTATCAAGTTACAAAATAGTATTTAATATTGACCATTTTTTCTTTCGTTTCTTTAAAAACTAGCCGAAAGCCCTGGTAGCTAGAGCTATTGAGACTTTAAGTTAACGTGTAATTCATTATATGTTAATAAATAACAATAATAATAATAAATTGAAAGGATTGAGGCTTGAACCGTCGTGTTTAGCTTCAACCTATTAAGCTGACTCAATCTTGAAACACTTTTTCCTGCCGATTCTAGGGCAAGAAAATAAATTTAGTTTCCAGTCCCGACGTTAGCGTCGTTCTCATGGCATTAGTTGTACTTTTACCATTAACTTAAAGTTGCTAGTTTTATTCGTGGATTGCCACCATGCTAAGCTACTGTGGATCAATATGTTTCTGACGGTAATCGTCAGAATCGCTAGAATGAAACCGGAACTACAATGGATGGAAATTGAGCGGGAAAATCAATTTCGATGAAAAGTGCGAAACCCCAAAAGGAAGCAAGCTGGCTTATCTATAAGGATACCGCCATCTGCACTATGAACGACGAGCCTGAACGACGCAGACTGCAAAAATGTTCATATACACGCGGAGGAAAATCAGAACTCGCAGATTGAAGAGCTTCCTTCGTCCAGAAAACTCTTAAATGGCTTAGCAATTCTGCGCTAAAAATCCCCAATCTGGGGAACGATAGCTCAGGCCATCCGGTTGGGCCAATAAAGGAAAGAGAGAATTTGCTCACCCGTCTTTACACCAGCAGCCATGGTGGAAGAACCGGTAGGTTTGTTCGAAGCGAAGTACTTATAACTGTCACGTTCAAACTTAGTATCCAGGCTTATTGAGTTTTCTAATTCCATGAAGATGAGACTGTGCAATGCTTATGCTAAGGATACTTCTTGGAGTAGTCTTCTTCATACTGTTGTCTGACTTGGGTATCAACAATCCTGGCTGGCAGACAGAATTTATTAATAGACTTAACCAACAAGTTCGCAAAGGATGGAAAGTACAATCGGAGATTTACACATCACCTCATAGGTTCATCAAACTTCAAATTGGACAATAAATCTCGATCCTGCTTTAGAAGACTTTTCCAAGACAGGCCAATCGGACACGTTTAAAGGCAAGCCCATGCAACTATGAGTAAAACATGAGGGAGAGGAAACTGTTCAGAGTATGTATTGTTCACTCATCAAATACTTGGAACTGAGGTGATCTGCCCCGAAAATCTCATGCAGACCACCTTTTTCTCGGTGGAACACAGATCTGCTACGGCTAGGTAAGGAAATCAGAAAATTTCTAATCAGGTAACTTAAAGCTAAAGAACCCTCGGTGAAACTGAGTTGAAGGCATCCTTCGGATCCATTTCACAGGTCCATTCACTTGACCAGAAAGGGCTTATAACCAGATCCTATCACTGAAACGCAAGTGAGCTGAGTAACGCAACCTAATGTACCTGGTATCTATTACTGGTTAGAGCGACGAATGGGCTCATCATATACGCGTTCACTTCCTTTAATTCACCTAAGATCCTAGTAGCCGATGGCGTATTACGTGCTTTTGGCAACTTTAAAAATAAACTTCACTGTTAGCCTTGGACTGGCATATGTTACACATTGATCGGTAAGAGTTGGCTTTATACCGAAGATCAGAAAAGATGACTACACGCTCGTCAAGAGCCTTAGACCTATCAGTCTGACTTGCTTCATATTTAAGAGCATAAAAAGGATGGTCGAGCTTAATGTACGCCAAACTGCTTTGCGAATGCATAGTTGGTACATGTTGTTATAACATGAGTAAATAATGAATCTGTACTGTCAAAACCTAATCGGCAATGGGTCCACCATAAATAAGCCTTCAAGCAATCCTCATAAAACTGCGATTATTCTCTTCGTACGAGAAAGTGAGTCACCCAGTGCTGAAAGACGTAACAATCCATCCATTTTCCAAGATCCTAGATACCAATCCCCTTTGGACTAAACACCTTACGTCGAAAGCTTTCAGGGGATTATCGGCATCCTGGCACTGTTAAGTAATTTTCGGCACAACATGGGTCCTGAGGAGGGTCATGATACTACCTGGCTATGGCAAGACCAATCATCGTCGTTTACCTGGTGAAACAAAGGCCACCGCTGCTTTGAACAGAATTTAAAAAAAGTTGGCCACGGCAGCATTAGAATTTTCTCCCGCATACCTGCTCTGCTGTAGATGTACTAATGAATCTCCTTACTATTCCGTCGAGTCTTGGGGCAACTCGCACTTGAGCTTTGATGTGGTTTGCGTACCGGTTGCCTTTTGACGTTGGTCATGTGGTCTAAATACGATTTTGATTTTCCCTCAGAATCTGAGCAAGAAAAGTAGTATTTTCACAGACGACTCCCAAAACATCTGGCGTCTTCGTAAAGAACAAGGCTTAGACTTAGACTTCAATGCTTCACTAAAGTTTTGCTAAACATTGCAATCAGTTTCGAGATTTTACAGGATTGCAGAGCTTCTCTGAACGCAGTCAAAATTCCCTGAATTAACTGCATTTTTTCTAAGTCTTATCCCACATTTAAGCTCAGAGGAGGATTTCTAAGGGCTGCTTGCCTTCTCTTTTAAGATTTCCATGACGTGACCTGATTCTCCTCTTCAGATAAATGAAACGACGTTTTTAAGAAATTAGTTGATATTCCCACTGTCCCTCAATAGGATAGAGTACAGACTACTTACTGCCATCTTAAGGGAACACTACGCTTTTGCTTACTGCCTTAGGCATAATAAGTGACACCACCACCACTTGCTACTCTTGCTGCATAGTCTTGGCACTGATATAGTGAATGCTGGTACTGCAGGCCCTTTATCAGTACATCAATGCATTATCTGAGAAAGTCTAAGTATCTTCAGCAGGGAAATAAAATTTGTGGCTAAGTGCTTTGTTCCGGAATACAAGAAAAAAATCCTAGGAGGTCTGGCTGTCCATCAATCTCATTGCTCTGGTAATCGGTCGTATTATTTGTTGGAAAAAAGCCCTCACGCTCTGGCTCTGGCCTTAGTAGATTTTCTGATATGTGGACAGCTATTTAGCCAAATTCCAAGGTTGTTCCAAGGTTTTGGCAATTCTTTCTGGTTCTCTAAAGGCCTCGGAATTTAGCTTCCTAAAAAGAGTGGTCCCGGACTTCTGAAAGTTAATTTTTAGCTTCCTGACCTCCGAGATTTTATGAGTGAAGTATAAATTACTTTAATTCTTAGATCTAACCTGTTCACGACTAAGTCGTTCATATATGTGTGTACGTATGATGTGTTTTAGTTAATTCTAACTACCGGTTTATGCTCACAATAGTCGCGTTACACTGTACTCAACAGCTGTAACGGCTGAACCTGTGCAACAATCAACAGCTCTTTCCATTTAGTGTATTTGTAGGCCTACTACCCTTTCCATCTGAGCAGAGAGACCTATTGTTACAGCGCTTTGCTCCCGGACTGAATTCTTTGACTTTCCGGGCTTTCTGGCCGGCTATTTGTTGCTATATAGTCCGAACTGTTCATAGTTGTATCTTCTGCTACGAATTCTGTTTCTGTAAACGACCATCAGTCATAGAACTTTTCTCTCGCAGCAACGAAGGGCATGTTAACCCGCTTTTGTAGTAATGAGCTTTTTACTATCATGCCCGGAGGCAGGTGTTGGGAGAGATGTAAAAGCTAAACCTGGCTCTAGCTCGGTATTTTTCATGATCTATCATGTGCGATCAATGTAGTTCACGCAGCTCAATAGGTCTAACTTCTCTAGGATCAGACAATGTCCCACCGTATTTAGGAAGCATGTCGCTCGACGGAAAATCTGTCTGCTCCAGCAGGCTTATTGGTCTTTGTTTTTTGGACCTCTTCTCTCCCAGTTAAATTTTCGGAATTGTTATCCATTATCGTCCAAGTTGAATGGCTCATTTTTTCTAAGAGCAGAATGTTGGTCAAAATAGCTTTTAAACAGTAAGCAGAAGTAGTCCATCAAAACGGATCTCACTCATTTCTACATGGAGAATAGTTGCTTAGATGCGACCTGATAAACCTGTTAAAGTGGAGTGAGTGGAGAGGACAATGCGGCGATAGTAAAGCATCTGAGCAAAATGAGAGTTACGCAAACATCACGACCTCCCAGCATAGGCCAATTTTACGTAACAGCTCATGTTAAAAGACTAACATACACGAGCAAATTGCAGAACCACAGGAGAATCTGTAGTGGTGTATGGTCCAAACTTAAGTGGACAATTGGCTGTCCATTTCGGTTATCATTAAAACATGGATCGCTTCATACAACCGGAAATAACTCGCTTTAAAAACGTTTACAATTTTGTTGAATTTTGTTCTTGAAATATGAAGTTGGCAACCCTAGGCATTTATAGTTTCACTTTGGGCGAATATCTTTGTCATACTTGAAGCTGCCGCCGCGCCGCCTCATCAAATTGCAGTTAGAGTCATTGGATATGTGTAAACATAGGTGACCAATGCAGCGGAAGAAATTACGCCTTCAAATTAACCTGACATGTACGAGTATGTGCATGTAAAAGTATCTATGCAGACGAGAGCTGCATTACTATCAGCTGTCATCATTGTCTTACGTGTTATCTTGTCTGCCAGATGAACAACGCGTCATTAGAGAAGCCAATAGGTTCTGGATTGCACCATCGTTTTTGATTTCTCACCTTCACCGTGTTCTTACTGTTATATTCGGATCTGTCGATGGGAAGATCTTTTGGCGGTAGTCCCAGCACGCTTTCTGGGTAGATTGAATTCGTGATGTGAATTCAAATTTCGTTCTAGCTGGTGTTTTGAAGGGAATTTTTCGCATACCGCCTCAGAGATCAAGGGGAGGAAGATGGGAGTGGAGCTGGTGGAGTTGGTAGTGTTAAGCCAGCGGTCAGTGGTCGGATAAAGGAATTCCTGTTCGTAGTTCTTTTCTTTTTCGGGGAGTGTTGCGAGTTTTTGGCACTTTAAATTTTTGTGGCTTCGGGGTTGTGGCAAGCCTTTATGAAATTTTGCAATGATATTAGATAACTGCACATAGATAGAGGCTGGCGGCTGAAAAGTCTTTATTGGTGAAGATCAATCTTAAAGAAGTTAATTTACAGCTGCCAAGGGTGGATTCTGATTCGATGATTAGTTCTCTTACGTCATGAAGCTATGTGAAATCTAATAAGTATACTCGTATACAAGGATGTTTCAGTGCCAAAGAAATAACCGGATTGCTTCCGGTACATTCTTCGACCAGCTGCAAGTCGGATACTCTTTCTACATCTCTTGACAACTTTGCGTGGATCGCAACACCTTTTATGGTAAATGAATGGTATGCAAAGGTGCATTCGCAAAGAATGCATTCTTCCAAACAAGTTCCTGCCGACAACCACCCGATCCACATTCGCAAAACCCCGTGCACTTATCTAAAAGATTGCACGTACATGTCCGATACAACTTCATTAAAATGTCAATTAATGTCGTTATCACGTAATCGTCGATTTGACGCAACTCATTGGAATTCCTCTGGACAATGCACCAATGGCAGAAGTAAAAACCAAACAAATGAAAAACCTTGACATGGATCCTCATCAGACAGCTCCCTGTCTACCTTTCGTTCCATCTCCAGTACCAAGCCTCCTCTGCACGAGAGCCCCCGATGAGAGATATGACTGCAATCATTCCTAATTGACGAGTGCTTTCACATTTTCAATTGCAACAGGTCGCTACTAGATTTGCCCTTACGAGTAGTTAGCTGCGTGCACCATGGACCAACACATTCATTCTTGTACATGGACATCTATCCAGGGCTATCATTCGAACTAGATTTTAGGTAGATACATAGATAAACGCGGCATAGGACAGCACAGAGGGAAACGGTTGTGTTTTCATGTGAATTCCATACAATTCCAACTATTTGCGGCAGAGTGAAATGTTGAAATTATTCCTGTTGCCTTTTGTGGCGCTTACCCAAGACTGGATGTTTCCTATGCAACCTGGTGATCGCAGCTAATAGCCATGGAGCTCAGGTTTCAATTTATTCTGCAATGCTGCTCTTTACGTTTTGTTACACGCATTTAATTTAGCGGAATTTAAATGCTGCTCACCGTTTGAACGGTGACTGTATACTCGTACAGTAAGCCGTGTGACATGATGTTTCTGGTCACTGACATTAGAACATTTACGAGTATGACGCATGATGGTGGAAACTGAAAATCAGATAAGCAAAAATGACAGCATTGCTGTGGGAATTCGTTAATCAAAATCGACTGCCAGTCTGTCTGTCACTATCATTAGGTAGCAGTCCATCTTATTCGGATGCTATGGATCGTAGAGAGAAATCGATCCACGAGGGATTTCTTTCTCTATACTCGGAAATATGTGGGTCCCAGGGGTGATTGTCAGAACGAAAAGGCGTACTAAGGATGTATTTTTACCCACCTGGTCTAACATAAATTAAGCGGCAGGTTGTGTGAGACCTTCAAGACTTGCAAGTGATCGCCAGATGCAGTAATGGATTGATATATACTTGCGCGGGCTTTAGAGGAACAGGTCATAGTAGGCTTTCAAATGAATTATGGTAGATCGCGCCAACGTTATTTTGAACGACAGAATGGTAGACACATTATTTGGTACGATGTGTGGTATATATCAGTCCATAAATACGATTTTGAAATCATTGAAAAGGTAATGGAAAGCAGGCAAAAACTGAAGCAATCTTCCAGAACATGCGAGTTCTTCTGTACATCCTCAGAGTGGATGGGAATCTTCCAGGAGATTGTGAGGTGAAATGTATGGAAAACTGCGACATCTACTACGGCGATTGCTATCGACGGCAAAAGCAGTGGCTGTTTGTATATGGATTTGTTGTTAGAGGCAGACTTGGGCAGTCTTGAATTTCCGGCATCTTAACGAGTGCCTCGTAACAATCCGTATTTAGGCTAAAAAAGGCGGTTTCTGCATCTCGATATTCATAAGGGGACTTGGAGAACTCCCGCTTAATCGATCGTCATCCAGATTGATCACATTGCAAGAGGTCCTATGCTGTCAACACCAAGTATCGAAGACCAGTAGCAATATTGCCAAAAAGCCATCAGAGATGCTGCCTCTGATGTGCTGTGTTTCAATGGGCTACCACAATGAAACCCCTGGTTTGATGTCGGGTGCCTTTAAGCACATGCAGCTAAGCAAGATGCATACAAAGTAGCGCCGCATAGAAAGACTAGAACTGCTCATTAGCTCTACGAGCAGAAGAGGAGGAAAAAGAAGGTGCATTAGAAGCACGCGGTCGCGGAAACTGAGAGATGATGTTCCAGGAATGAGATTCGGAAGATTTATCAAAAACATCCCGAACCGAAGCCTATAGAGACGAACAAGGGAACATAGTTGTAGAGTCGCAATCTGTGCAGAGGATTTGGAAAGAGCATTTCTGTAGACTGTATAACGGCGATAACGAACCAAATACTACTGTCAGGCAGAATGAACCTTTCAATCTGGACGATGTAAACCAATAATTCCGTCCACCCGAACTGAAGTGAAGATAACCATGTCTAAGCTTAAGTTGGTAAGGAGTAAATTATGGTCGGACTAAAGTATGCCTGAGAGTGTGTCTGATCCTCAAGAAAGGAGACCGTATGAACTGTGCCAACTACAGAGTCATTAGTCTACTTAACATCGCCTATAAGATCCTGAAGCGGTTCGTCAACAACCTAATTCGTCGAGGACAGTAAAGTCGACCGCAAAAAACTCATAAGCTCCAAATCGATACACACCACCTAATAGCATCTATAGAGGCGAGCTATACAGAGGAATGCTCAGTTTTGTCATCCCTACGAAACTCGTCCGTTTATGCGGGATGACGATGGTGAACGCACTCTGCTCCATCAAGGTCCGCAAACAGCTCATTGAGATCTTTGATGACAAAAAAGGATTTACACAATGCGATGTACTGTCATGCGATTTCTTTAACATCGTTCTTGAAAGAATAGTGCAAAACTCACAAGCCAACACAAGAGGCACAATCTTTCAAAAGTCCGTCCAATTACTCGCATACGCCGATGATATGGACATAATTCGAACAAAGCTGTGTGTTGTCAGTGGAGCTTTCGCGAATATTAAGACGAAAGCGGCGGAGATGGGTTTTACGATCAATGACAGCAAAAACCAAGTACACCCAACACCGACGTCTCGGACATAACATCACCCTCGACAAATATAACTCTGCTTCGTTGGGCTAATAAGGCAATTGACTAGCAAAGCCTTCTCTCGAATAACAAAAGTGACCCTATGCAAGACCTTAATAATCCCAGTCCTGTATTATGTCGCAGGGACATGGACTTTATCAAAAATGGGTGAGGGTGCTTTTCATTGCTTTGAAAGGAAAATTTTTCGGGCGATTTTCAGGTCGTCTGCATAGACGGTGAGTGGAGGAGATACAACGACGAACTGTACAGTCCAGCGACATCGACTTAGCCAGAATGTCCAACAACTTAGGCGCCTTTTTCTTGTAGAGCGGATGGACACCAATGATCCGAGGAACGACGAAGTAGAGGAAGCGACTCAGGTGGCGCATGCAAGTTAAAGAAGACCTCAACCAACTTAGAGTGGAAAACTGAAAAGTTTCAGGCCCATCCAGCACTGTAGCGCCACCTCGGCCCTCGCCCAATTATCAAAGCTTCGCCCATTAATACGTTGTCTAATAAAAAAGCGGGGGCAGAGCAAAGTACTGGTCTTATCGTAAACATCTTCAGATAAAGCCACCGAAGGTTGCTACGGTTTGACCAGTTACAAGCTGGCGGTCATAGGTCCTGTTATTGCAGTAGGCCCCCTTGTGGGAGTGTCATTGTGGCTGTGGTTTAAGCCCGGGAATGGTTTTCCTATTGACCTAATGTAGAGTTGCAATAAGTACTGGGTGCTGTGACTCTACGAGCAGGCGTATCCTTGCTCCCATGAATGTATGGGCATCTTGTGAAATTAAGTCTCTCCGACTTGTTCACGTTAAAAACCTTGACATAGTTGTAGCTCCACCTTAAGAAGTGATAGCTTGGACTTGATACCTAATCTACTTCCAGCTTAAATTCCACAAAGGCTTCGAAATTTGTATAATTCGGTGGGAGGATGTAATTGAATAGTGAGAAGGTTGTCAGGTACTCCGATTCAACAACAGAGGGTTCAAAGATAAACAACGTATTCGGGTCGGGTGTGATTTCGGTTATCTCAAAATTCTAGGGGCTTCTGAATACTTTATGCCATTCGAGAAGCTTGTTGTTAAATCCAACTGTGTACACATTTAATTCTAAGGAGCAAAGCTGCTTTCAAACCCTCAGTTACTACATCTTCGATACTAGCACAAGCATGCCGAAATATATAAGTAATTCTCGCTAGAAGACCACTTCAAAGTTACTTTGATATGCGTTCCGTGGTACAGTAACGTCTACCTAAAAACTGGGCAAGTAAAGCCCTGGTGATTAAGGAAGTACACGCAATTTTCCTCAAATCCCTCCGATGGACCACGCTGTCAAACCGTACAATATTTCAGGAAATGTGGCAAAACAAAAACAAATGAACTTCTGAAGGCAATGCAGTAATAGCCAGAGGAGCAGGGTAAGTGCAGTACACTGGCCAACGTTATGCTATCAAATTAGGTATCCCACACAATACTCTCTATCGCAACTTCAAGGTTGGAAGAAGGAAACTCTTATACACTTTATCTAGTAATCGCTGGAGCCAGGCAGCTAAACTATTCTTGAATTCAATTCACGAGATCTCAGGAAAACGATATTAAAGGACTTACTTGGGCTTATCAAAAGCATCCTTCAACAACCTGGTCACGTGATTTTGTGACACTGCCGTCGCATCTAGAGTTCTTCAGTCCTACCCTGACATTTACTGTCTAAAAGGTGGGCTTATTCGTGATTCAAACTTGCAGTCGAAGGCTTTCACAGGATTTCCAGTAAAACCGGCAACAGTTTCCGGAAGTCTCTTCAGTTTTAAATGCAGCTAGTAAATGCACATACTTGTGGAGCTCCATGAACCGCTCGTTATCCCTCATTAAGAATGGAATCTAAGTGTGAAAAACGAGCTCTAAAATACCAAGCACTTGCCCAGAAATCAAAGATTCTACCGACATTTGTTCTCCTCAAAGCCATGCTACACATTCTCGTGTCTCGTTTACCATAATTGCTTTATTCAAAAGTATTGCAAATTGCCTGTAAATGGTTTCCTTAACAACTTAGCACAAACGCTTAAAATTACCTTCATAAGGACTGCATTCTACCACCTCGAGAAGTTTTAATATCTTCTCCGTCATTCCAACATGCCCACTGTATTCGAATTGGATTAGTGCACATGTCTGACACGATAAGCTGATTAGCAGCACGCGACATTAACTGACATTAATTGATTGTACAGTCCACATTCGAGTACCTGCCCAGCATCACCAACGGCTAACGGCTACAACTGTAGCTATCTAATTGAACTGATTTATTACTTTGCCCCGCTGACAAAACTAAGCCCACAAAACAGGTGCTTCTACACAAAAAAAAAAAAATCTGTTCACAATCTGGGAAGTCGAATTTCGATAAACCTGTCATCGGCGAAGGAAAGTGGAATAAAATCTCAATGCTGCTGGTAATGAGCATCGATGCAATCACAGACCACGGGACACATATCCAGACTACGAACAACTTGATGTTGAATTTTCTTCTTCTTTTTTAATATATTCGATGCGAGACAACACAAATACGAGTAGTATCTAATAGATACTATTTCACAACAAAATTATGTCACCCATAGAAGTGGCCTCATATTGTGACAGCTCCGCCCTGAATTTCCAACTGAAAGATACCCCCGGATTCGGTAATAACCATAACTTAAGGTGTATCTGACGCTTTTACAGATGAGTCGGAGATATTTTGGAAAATATGTAAATTTTACAAAAAAATCTAATCGACCGGATTCGATTCGTCAGTCGAGTGTGGTACTTTATTGCGTTTGTTTCGTGAGTGGGAATCCGAGATCATCTGGCAAAGACCTGCTACACGAATTTCTTGCTCATCTGGTGTGACGTGCGTTCCGCATTCATGTTATCTAATCAAATCAAATCAAAACGTGATTGGGGAGCAAAGTTATTGTGAAAGTAGATCCGAAAGATACGCTAAGTCCTTTACACTAGGAAATGGTTTTTATAACGCACTGTCTTGAAATAAAAAAAAAAAGAACAAAATTTCAAACATGTGCCAATAATATCACGGGGAATGTGAGGGACAAATGCAACAGAGTTTCCTTGTGAGACCCCAGGTGCATTAGAGACTGCTTTCAGAGGCTGTCTGAAATCTATTGATCGATGATTTGCTTACGGTTAAGGTTGCTTAGTAGTAGCAAATAGTCACAGCAATCTGTAAGCTTTCGGTGCCTCCGATTCCACACCCATTGGTCACAGTATTTTAAATAAGGACTCAGATACACATACTCGTACTCGTGTGTTTTGATACTACGACTTCGTGCGTTGAGTGTAAACACACTCAATCAGGATGGAAAACTGGTGCACGTCTGTGGAAAATAGAGAATTGCAGCCTGTCATTTGGGTAATTAAAAGTTCAGTGACAGTATATAGTACCTACATATCATTACTGTCAGATATTGCATTTGTTGCATTATGAACTCAACTGTTGATTATTAGGTGTCATGCAGCAATGCACTTGTTCGAGTTGACTTTCCGGAGCATGCGGGAGATTGGTTTGTTGGAGCCATAAGAGGTGCGGTGAGTTGGAATATATTATAAAAGGGACATCGTGACCTACGAGGAAGAAAGTGGATTTGTAGAGGAATGCGCAATCCATAGAACCAGAGAGCAGTAGATGAATAAAGAACATGTCAGCAGTATTTAGGTTAAGAAGTTTAAGGCATTCTCGATAGGAACTTAAAATAAAAGTGCCATCCCAGGGTAGTTCTCGAATGAGTGTTCGAGTGAATGTTCTCGATTTGGGATATATGGGAAGTGGTTGGATAAAGGCAACGTAAACCGACCTTATCACATAGGGGTTGCAAGATTCTTTGGACCATTGTTTGATAAAACCAAGCGATGAGTTGGCTTGAACGATTATCTCATCAATATGCGAACGGAAGTTTAACTCTCTATTCCAAGGTCGCGAAGAGATTCAACTTGCGGTATAGGTTAGTCATGCAGAAAATAAAGTCGAGAGGGGGATTGATTGGACCTACGAGACATAGACATAGATTGACATTTGGAGACATTAAGCTCTAAGCAATTTATTAGACACCAAGTGGAAAACCTGTTAAGGACCTCTTGAAGGAGAGCAGAGTCTTGGGGTGAAGAAATAATTTTGGAGAACTTAGTGTAGTCGGCGTAAATGGATAGGGAGCAGTGGTTAATAATCCTCTCAAGATCGTTTATAGTTAAAATGAAAAAGAGGGGACCTAGATTGCTGCCTTGTGGGACACCAGAAGTGGCTAAAAACCGGGTTGAGAAGGCTGACCTAAAACACACACAATAATAACGAGGGAAGTCAATTTGAAAAGGATCAATTGATGAGAAAATTTTTTTCGAAGGCCTTAGCGAAATCTGTAGCAATAATATCGATTTCGTTGCCATTTTCTAGTTTTGTAGTAGTTGATCTATCTTTTAGAAATCCATGCTGACTGCTTGGTATAAGTGATTTGCCTGAGATAGTTAGAGTAGTCATAATAAGAATTGGTGCGAAGAAAAGCTGCCCATAATTTCTTTCTTTTGTTTCGTAAAGAGCGAAGTCTTCTGTTGTACCATGGAGGGGAAATAGATGATTTTTTATGCCGTGAAAAGGGGACGGATAGGTTGGTAAAATCAAAAGAACATTTGCTAAGATAGATATTGATTTTGCGAAGATTAGTTTTATGGAAGTTGTAAGAAGAGATGGTAGTTGAAGAAGTGGGCTGGGTTGGAGAGTTATGGAAAAATGAGAGAAGAAGAGGGGGGTGAAAGTTGTCGAGAGTTGATAGGATAAAGGGGCACAACGCTACTGTGGAGTTAATAGGATTGTTAGTGAAAATAGGGTCTAGTTGCCTACCGATACAGTTAGGGACGCCACTTACTTGGCACAGGCTTGAGTCAGTTATGCTATCAATGAAAAGATATTCCGTGAATGAACTGGCGCGGTAAAAAATAAGTGATCATCCGATGGAATCCACTTCTGCAGGGGCAGATTAAAGTCACCAAAGATAAGGGTAGGTTGGGTTAGGTTAGGTAAGAGTGGCTGTTGGAAATACCAACCCACTTAGGCCTATTGGCCCATTGTGATGCCACGTGGATCTATGACCTTCTTACTACTGGAACCAGTTTGAGCTTATAATAAAGCGTAGGAGACTGTTAACGTCTATTTTTTCTAGATCGTTTAGGTCGTTGTAGAAGAAAGCTTCTAAATGAAGCTTTCTTCTCTGGGAGAGAGCTGGGCATGTGCAGAGTAGGTGGAGGATTGTCTTCTCCTCTTCCTCGTCCATGCAGCTTCTACAGAAATCGTTAGTAAAAGCGCCAAGCCTTCTTGCGTGCTTGCCTATGAGGCAGTGTCCGGTAATGACACCTATTATGGCGCTGAGATGTTTCCTATCTAAAAGCATCAGACACTTAGATCGACTTAGATCCAGCCTTGGCCAGATCTGTTTGGTCGTTAGACATGTTTGTCCAGCAGTCCACCTAAGGTCCGTTCTTTTATTGGCATCTAGCTTTAGTGTTAGTTTGCACGTAGCGATTGGTATACCTATACTACCTTTGTCCAGTAGGATAGGTAGAGTGGTTCCAATTTTGGCGAGTTCATCGGCTCTGCAGTTCCCTGGAATGTCTCTGTGGCCCGGCACCCAACAGAGGTGAATGTTGAACTGCTCTGCCATCTCCATGAGAGATGATCGGCATTCAAGGGCAGTTTTAGAACACAATGAGACCGATTCCAGGGACTTGATGGTACTCGTAGTCTGACTATCCGAAAATATGCGGATATCCTTTGCAGATATCACGTTTTTCTTCAGTCAGGACGGAGCTTCTTTAATCGCCAAAATTTCCGCCTGTAACACGCTACAGTGATTTGGAAGACGGAAAGAGAGGCTTAGATTTAATTTATCTGAGAAAACACAACCACCATGGATCGGTTTTAGATCCATCTATGTAGAGATGGATTGACTTGTCCTCCATGAAAGCATCTTCCTCCCAGAATGATCTAGAGGGGAAGCTTACATGGAAGTTTTTGTCAAACTAAAGTTCAGGTATGCTGTAATCAATGTTCTCTGTGAGGATTCCTAATGTATTAAGAATGTTGGCGTGGCCAAATAAATTATTTGTCCACTGTTTAGTCGCTTTAAGGCGAATAGCTGCAGTCGCAGCTACTTGCTTGCTAAAAATGTCGAGGGGTGTCAAGTGAAGCAGAATATCTAATGCCGCAGAGGGGGTAGACCACAACTCCTCAGTCTCACTTTGTCCCCTATCTCTCTCAACAATCGATAACTACCATCCCCCCCTTCTACTTTCATTTTTTCATAACTCTTCATTCCAGTCCACTCCCCCCACAACTCTCTCATCCCACGACTTTCATAAAGCAAACTTTCACAAAATCAGTGAATATCTCAGCAGATCCCACTTTAACTTTCACAACTTAAGTATAAATGATGCCTTATCCATTTTTTATAAAGAAATATTTAATTCTTTTTCCCTTTACGTTCCGTTTTCCTGCCTTAAAACATCATCTACTAGTCCTCCCTGGTATAATCGCAAGCTTTGTTCCTTACGAAATAAGAGAAATAAGTTATGGGCTGTTTTCCTGCGTACCAGATCCTTTACCGACAATTCCAACTATCTTGGTGCTTATCTTCATTTCACCGAACTTTAAGATTCCCTTTACCAGCGCTACCTTAACAATGCGCAAGTCAACCTTATAAACCACCCTAAGTCCTTTTTCCAATTTGTTAACTACAAAAGAAAGTCCGATGGTTACCCTCCTTCCCTCTCTTTCAACAACAGGTCATCAACCGATCCACTCACCATTGCCAACCTATTTGCCCCATTTTTTAAACAATCCTTCACCAACGACTCCTTTGTACCAGATCCATCCTATTTTAGTTACCTACTGAACTTCTCTAATGGCCCACTTCTCTCTCATATTTTTGATCCGTCTTATATCGAACATAAATTACACCAACTCAATGACGAATTCACACCCGGCCCAGATGGCCTCCCTGCCATATTTCTTAAAAAATGTTCTTCCTCTCTTTCACTTGCCCTTTCTAATCTCTTCCGTCTATCAATTTCACAAGGAGAATTTCCTCAGGTTTGGAAAACCTCCTTCATAACCCCGATCCACAAGAAAGGATCAAAGAATGAAATAACCAACTATCGTCCCATCGCTAAACTCTCCCATATACCCAAAATCTTCGAAAGTATTTTGTATGAAGCTCTAAGCTTCCAATGCAAATCACTTATTTCCCCTAGACAACATGGCTTTTTAAAGGGTAGGTCAACCACCACAAATCTCGTTGAATTCGTATCCTTTGCCCTCTCTGCCCTAGAGAATGGCAATGAAGTCGATGTAGTTGCAACCGATTTTAGCAAAGCCTTCGATAAAATCTCTCATCGGTTAATTATCTTTAAATTGTCTGCCCTCGGCTTTGAACCCATATTGTTAAAATGGATATCCTCTTACCTCGAAAACCGTTTTTACAGTGTTCGTTTTAGGTCAGCCCAGTCCGCTCCATTTTTGGCCACCTCTGGAGTTCCACAAGGCAGCCATCTCGGTCCCCTTCTTTTTATATTAACCATAAATGATCTCGATATAATCATCAAACACTCGTCTGTCTCCCTTTACGCCGACAATACAAAAATTTTCAAAACCATTTCCTCTCCCCATGACTCTTTCCTCCTTCAACAAGATCTTGATAGTTTCTCGATCTGGTGCCTCAAAAATTCTTTGGAACTTAACATCGACAAATGCCAATCCATCACCTTCTCACATAAGCGGAACCAATCTCCTCCCCGACTCTATCTTCTCCATAACCAACCTATCTCCTCCGTACAGTCTCTTCGCGACCTCGGCATTTTGTGTGACAGCGAGCTCAACTTCCGTTTACATATGGATGAGATAATCCTCAAAGCCAACTCTGCACTAGGTTTTGTAAAACGGTGGTCCAAAGAATTCACCAACCCATACGTGACCAGGTCCCTCTATATTACCTTTGTTCGCCCCCTCCTAGAGTACGCCAGTCAAGTATGGTCCCCATATCATCGTGTTCATATCTCGGGAATTGAAAGCATTCAGCGTCGTTTTCTTCGATTTGCTCTTCGAGGTATGCCCTGGGAAGATCCTTTTAATCTGCCCCCCTATCAAAATCGTCTCAACCTTATCAACTTAAACACCCTCGAAGATCGCAGAGATGCAGCAGACTTTCTCTTCATTCATCGACTCCTTTCAGGTCACGTTGAATGCGCGTCCCTTCACAACTCCATTTTCCTCAACCCTAACCCTCGAAATCTACGTACCCCTCGACTCTTCTATCTACCAACCCACCACACCTCCTATGGCGCGAACGAACCAATCTCCCGTATGCTACGTCAAATCAACTCAAACCCTACCGTCTTTGACTTTCACCGCACCACTTCCTACCTCAAATCTGTTCTCCTTCACCACTCCAACCAACCTTAGTTTTAAGTTTTAGTTTAAGTTTATTTTTTAAGTTAAGCCGAATAAATGGGGGCTTTCGCCCCCACCAAAATTAAATTAAAAATTGTGCATAGACATGCTGTTCTTTAGACTCTGCTTAATTAAATGCGGTTGACTGCATTTTCCAAGGCCGTCCACCAGACAACCACCCCGTAAGTAAGTATCGGTCTTATGACCGAGATGTATAGCCAGTGGGTTATGCGAGGTTGAAGGCCCCATTTGTTCCCAATGGCTTTCTTGCAAGAGAATAAAGCTATTGTAGCTTTATTGACTCTTTCTTGAATGTTAGGTTTCCAGTTTAGTTTCCTGTCAAAAATGAGACCCAGATATTTTGCTGTATCGGAGAAAGCTAAACTGGTACCGTTTATTGAAGGAGGGTCTATGATTGGAATTTTATATTTCCTAGAAAAGAGGACAAGATCAGTTTTATGGGGGTTTATTCCCAATCCACAGCGATCTGCCCAGCGGGTTAATCTGTTAAGATTTACTTGTAGGAGTTCTTTAATGGTATTTAGATGTTTTCCTGAGACGGCTATGGCAACGTCATCCGCATAGGCAATCACTCTGCTACCACCCGCTTCCAGGTATATCAGTAGTTCGTTAACTACTAAGATAAGGGTATCGTCGATGGAATCGCTTGGGTCAATTGCATTAATAGCAAGGATATAGGATTCAATAGGTTGAGTTGGGAGAATGTAGCAACACATAACGTACAGGGACCTGTTGGGAAGTGTTATTTTAATTGAAACAAAGTCAAGTTGAACAGTAGAAGAGATAGCGATGAGAAAAAAGGTGAGGTTATTGTGAATAGCAATAATAGCAATAGGACACCTCTTCATGGAGACTCACCTTTAGGGATGGTAGGATCATTAAGCATAGGGAAAGAGTGATCGTCATCACGGAAAACATTATACGAAGATGGTTAGTTCGTGGCTTTTTATGTCGGGGATCAGATTGGTTTCTGTAAAAGCATAGACGTCGAAAGAGAGACCGTGTGATTTACACAAGACAGCACGAGTTTTACAGCGCAAGCCTCTTACGTTTTGGTAGTAAAATGTAAGAGGCACTTTGTTGCGTAAACGAATAGGGGAGTGTAGTTGAGATACAGGCAAAGAAGCAAGTTAGGAACGAAAAAATTTGTCATGGTCAGCTCGGCTGCGCTGAAGGTGAGAAACTCCTTTAGAGTGTACATAGCTGGGGTAAGCAGCGAGGTCATCCTCAACCTTTTGGGGAGGTGGTACGGTTCATGGTACTTGTTCTTAAGTTTCCTGAGACTAGTTATATCAGTAGGGAGGCCTTCCTGTTGGATGGAGACCATGACACTTGTTTTGGTTTTTCCTTCAAATCAAACATAGTCGGATTTATTGTAAAAATATGCGAGAAAGAGACGTATATTTTCGTATATCTTTTTATCCCTTAGCCTAGAGAGCGCGTAACAGCATTCCGTGGTGTCTATATCATTTTGGGTCAATTTAACGAAAGGGGATCAAAAATAGGTACAGGGGCACATGAAACCGAGGGAGAAGGTGGGCTAAAGGCGGGATTTAAGATAGGTAAGCTGACAAAGTTTGGGTATTTGGCTCCTGTTGTAAGGTCAAAATTGGGAAAGTAGTTGTTAGTATTCGAGGGGGTGTGGGTTGTTGAGCAGTGACAGTAACAGTAACAGGGGCAGGTATTATATTAAAACAAACGCGATTACACGATTAACAACTACTTCTTCTAGGCATTCGGTCTGTAATTCTCCGTGTCTTTTTTTCTCACTCCCTTGTATATTGGGCGAATTATTGATGTTGTCATTAGTCATTAGTCATTAGTTTTGGCACATAACACTGACACCAACTACGATTTATATATGATGTTCGTCCAATTTTCGGACGTATTCGATAGCCAAAAGCCAAACGGCAGTATTAGAAAGATGTCCAGAGTTTCTGGTTGTCGATTCATTATTTGTAGCGTCTCGATTGCCGTTGATAGATGAACGGCGCCGCACCCCCAAATCCTATGTGCGGTTTACTGCAGCCATTGGGACCGTAGGAGGATTCACCAAAGTTTGACTACCACTTGGGGGCTCATTGCCGTTTGTTGTCATTTTTCATTTAAACATTTTCTTCGCTCCACCGTTGTATTTTCCAGGATATGGTTATTAGTCCCATAAACCTTCGATTCGACAGGCACACCAGCCTTTTTGGGAGGTCGAACACATGCAATTACAGGCCGCGCAATATGTGAAAACAGACGGCTTTTGTAGCCGCCCACTATGGATATAGACTCTACTTGCTGCTACCGTTAGCTATAAAGGATAGGCTCATCAGCCATCAGACTTTCGTACTGTTGACTCCTCCGCCTTTAGGCTACTGATATTATTACTGACCCGATAGCTCGTCTGTCTTTGATAGATGGTTGGCCAAACATAGGTCCAAATATACACCTCTATTGGTTGAGGCCTGTACTGAAGAAGCATTCAAGTGAGTCAGCAGGAGTTCCGAATATGTAAACGAAGCGCACCGTCCTGAACATATCTCCACCTAGAAAGTTTTTCAAGCATACATCCTCCTTTGAAGGAACTCTTTTCAGCCAGTAAGGTTAATCAAAAGTAATCCATTCGTTTTCGTGTGGACTGATGTTGACTCAGATGTTCTCCTGCACGTCAGGGTATTCAACTCCACATTTACTCGTACAACGTACACTAGTAGATAGTTTTACATCAGGCATTTGGGAGAATGTGATGAAGCGAATTGCACTCTATTAGATCAATTACCGGATTTAAGGACCTGCCCCCATTTCAACTGTTCTTTTATGCATTGACTCAATTAACCGAACATTAAGACGTGCCAAGTTTTAGCAGTGTCAGATGCCATCAAACCATTGTAGGTCAACCCAAAATACCCCATTCAGTTTCCAGTTTAGTGGCAAATCCACTTTAAATAGAAAATATCAAATTCCTTCCGACCATGAAACGGCCTTAAATGCCAATCATTACACGCTATGCTCTCCTTTTTACCTCATAATAAGCATTCTAACGATCAATCGATTGCAGCAATTCCCATTGACAATCTCTTAATTGAAACACACACCTTACGTCAATTTGACCATCATTTAGCTCTAATCTTAACTCACTATTCAATTTGCATAGAATTTGCATAGAACTCGAATTCTCTTGTCACCTAGGTAAGGCTTGTCAGCTGGCAAGTATCCTCAGCAACCCTACAACTTGTTACAATTCAAAAAATCCAACGACCAACGACATTCGCAAAAGTATCTGTTAACGAATAAAAAAGAGAAAAAAAAATATCTACGAATTCCATGTTAGACACGGTACTTCAAATTGAAATCCTGCCATGGTGGCATGCTTCCCAACAACCAGTCCTGTTGCATGCAGACAACAAAAACAAAAAAAAAACTATCTACTCCCGTACAGAGTCAGAAACTGCATACGAGAAAAGTGTCCATCTATCCGTATCCAATGGGGCAGCAATTCGAACATTGCAATCTCGTTCCTAGCTGCTCTTCCTGCTGGATCATCAGGTTTTTTGCAATTTACCTGGTATCTGGTTTTTTTTTTTTTAATTTTTTTGACGATGACTTGGAGCCCCGTTGTGCTAGCTGTTTTGTTTCTGTTTTTTGTTTTGTTTTGTTTTTGTTTTTTGCTGGCTCAAGACCTGAATCTTTTTTAACGCTGAGAGTTCCTGATTTTGTGGTGTATCTTTAGCCGCCTGTCTTCATCTCACCGGGTACGGATGATGATGGCAGTAAAACTAGTGGCACATCTATCCGTACCACCATGTTTGTATCTTCTTGTGTTAATTACAAAATTTTTGGGGTCAATTTATTGGCCCAGTTTCATGCAAGCAATTGTCTTTGAATTGGTGCGATACTCTTATAATTGTGTTGAAGTGTCAGCAACTCCAAGGGGAGTGGAGAGAATAGTATCTCACTACGACTATCACTCCAATTAAGTAAGAGAGGTGGAACTGCTTCGGCACAGTGGAATTCGGCGCTATAATGACAGATGTTGTGATCGATCAGCAGGAGGCTGTTGGATTTGTTGATTTAGGCTTGAACATGGAAAAGTTCTTGAAAACCCATCTTCAGACGGCTTCTGGCCACACTTGGAGCGAAGAAAAACGGAATTAGTTACGGTCTGTCGGTATGATGGTTGTAGCGGGTAATCACGATTAATTAAAACCCGTTCGTGGGTATGTCCAATTCTGTTGGTCATGTCGGCAGAAAATAAATTAGAGATTATGTGCGTAAGAACACTAGTATGGATCATTTGTTTTGGTGCTCTGGGAATTGGGAATTAATGATACTACCTTCATGATTGTTTCTCCATGGCTACTGCTTTCGATGGGAGATCAATTCACGTGCAGCTAGACCTAAGCCGCTTAAGCCATAGAAAGATTACGTCTGCTTACTGGTCTTCAATGTATGAGGATGAGCTGGGGCAAATATGTAGATTTTCCTATTTTAAATGGAACTATAAACAGAAGCAAGTCGGCACTTCTAAGAACTAATTGAAGACATCAATAGTCGGCTACATCGGATCGGGGTTCTGCGTCTCTGATCCGAAACGGATGTAGTTAAAAGTATTTTTTAATGATTTTAACTGGGGTGGGCTTACGTCATCATCAGCCGGAGATGATGACACTTAAAGAGGTCCTTGTGCAGTAGTTTTTAAAAGGCCCATTCTATCATGAAGAGTCGGTGGTAAGCGACTATACATAGTGTGCTCCCAGTATTGGTTGCGATCTTTGTGAGCTTTTGAGGCACTCGATCAATAAAGTAGTTGGCACCTGAAGTGGGCGTTGTGCTACTTCAATCAGCATATCTTAAGTCCCATTCAGTCTATAAAATATAAATTGAAAATTTAGCAGTAACTGGTATTAGTCTTGAAGGTGTTGTCGTAAGATGTATATCCAAATGACAAAATCGCAACATCACATCCATCAATCAAGTGATGCATGATCTTGGAATTAGAGTGTTCAATCTTTAGAGACTAAGACGAGGCGCGTCTATAGTTGTAGCCGCAAATGATTTCCTATGGTCAGGCAGACGGAAGACGCTTTTGATTACCAAATCTGGTAGTGCACGAAAATGCACGACTTCATCCATGGGTTTCCCGATTTCATTCGAAAATGAATCCTCAGCCATACTTATGCCATATCTTGTGTATGTATGTGCTCAAGTTCTTGTTTTTTTTTTCCTTATAATTGGCGCGCGCACAAGGAATTTTATGCACCCTTAAGTGTTTGCACCTAGCGCTGGCGAAAGAATGTTAGGGAGGGAAAAAAGAGAGACACCGATGTGCGTTGGTTTTAAATGTTTGCAAGCTATAGTGACTAGGGAATAAAGAGCTCGGCAGGGCATTCCACAAACGAGTTGTACGAGGAATGACTCACGATATTTCACAGTACATTCGTCCGGGCTGATGAGTATTCATAGCTGGGACGGGTGCTAAAATTGAAAGTTTCAAGGGGCGGAATGCTACTGGAAATTGGAAATTGGAGGAGCACTGGTGGTGAAAATAGCGATACAACAAGGAAAGACAGGAGCGTTCCATGTTGCTTCTTAGACAGAGGATGCTTTCGGAAAGCATGCTCTTCCGCAGAAAGGAAGACAGACTGATAAGTCTGCAATTCTTAGTGCGTAAGTAATGTGACTTTGCCAATACTGGGTATTAAAGCTATTTTCACTGTTCGTCAGTGACTCGATATATACATATTACAGTGCCGGGTTAGCAGAGAGAAACTTCCTAAGATTTGTTTTGTTTTGATTTTTATTACAAGGCAATAACCGATAATAAAAACAGCAAATGTTAAAAAAATGGATTATAAGTTAGGAGTAGTGTTGTTGGTGTTGCATTTAGCATCAACGCCGGCGTTAGATTTGTGGACTGGGTAGAGCCACTTTTATGTTTACTTGAAGATCTTTCCTTGGTTGAATTTGCGACCTGCTTTGTCGGCGCCAGTCCAGGAGAATTACTGTGACACCAAATTCTTGGTCTCATCAGACTTGGCATCGAGTTTCTTCCATTCGTAGCAGTCGTAATCGATTTGCCAGTCGGGGGAGAGAGTGAAGGCAAGATCCTGTCCACGCCACACCCATACACTAGAAATTGTGCTGTTGTTGTCTTCGCCAAGGCATACAAGGCATACAGAGGCGAATGCCTGTTTGCGCATCTTATCCAGACGTTGGAACATACCTGTGATGAGGTTACAACTCATAAACACCTTGGCCAGTTCATCGTTGTACTTATATTCGCCGAACCAGATTGAGTAAGTCTCTGGGGCGAACTTCTCCCAGAAGTATGGAATAGATTTGGCTTCGTCTTCGTTGGAATTGAAGTCGTCAAAGTTGAATGTTCCCTTGGGCAAGGAGTCGAATGGATCTTTTGACTTAGATTCCAGAGCAAGAGCTTCATCGGCGGCATCTAATTCTTCTTTTTCCTCAACTTCCTTCTTTGGAGCTGGCTTCTTTTCTTGCTGTTTTTTCCCGTCCTTCTTCTTATCGGTCTTAGCAGAGCCGGCACCGGCACCAGCACCAGTTTTACAAAAGAATTCGGTGTATTTCTTGGGATCGAATGCGAGAGTCTTCTCGCACAGGACGTAGACCTTGAGGACGGCTTGAACCTGTGGCTGATTGAGGATTGTGTTGAACCATGTATTTAGATTGCCATGGGGCGCACGTAGAGATGGCTCCAGCACATACTGGTACAAATGAAGCAAACTAGTAAATACAACAATATCGGCCAGAGTGATGCGCTCACCCACTAAATAAGTGGATTCGAGCAATTTCTTGTTAAGGATGGTCAAAGCAGCGGCGACATCATCCTTAGCGGTGCTGTTCTTGGCCAATGGCATAATACCCAACAGAGGGAACACCCATGAGCATGAGGCCGGTACAATCTCATTCTCAGCAAAGTTGATCCACTGTTGAACTAAGGCTTGTTGGTATTCATTGGCACCGCGTAATTGTTGATTGGCCAAGAAGTAAGCGATGGCATTGCTTTCACTAAGGTACTTGCCATCAGATGTTTCGAATGCAGGCATCTTGCTAGTTGGGAACTTCTTGAGGAATTCCGAAGTTTTATTTGTCTCGCCAAAAACAAAATCTTCGGCCACTTTCACTTTGGCCCCAGAGTACTGAGCAGCTATGAGTGCTTTGTATGCACGGAAGTTTTCTGGATAAGTATAAAGTGTTCCTGTCGACATCGTTGCGGTTTGCCGGAGAGAAAGAAGGTTGGTAGTACCTGTTGGCATTTTGCATCAAAACTGTGAGCATATAACATCTAAGTAATCACCCGTCACTATAACCTGCTACGCCAAGTTGTATTACTAAGCCCACTTGCAGTTCCGAGAGCTGGTTGTAAGTTGTTGGGCATCTGCTTACTTGGAAACTGAGTTTCAAGCAACCGAATAAGGGTTTATTGTCTCGATTCAATATGGATCTTTTGCTAGATGCCTCCGGGTTTAGCTGATTTGTCCATTTTGAGGACTTTGAAAAATTTTCGATCATTTAGCATTATCGGCGGGCTCTGTGGGTAGACATATAACAGCGAATCCTACTATCAATCGACCGAGGTGGCCGGGACGTGATGAGCGAATATAAATTATCTTTTCGATATGATGCGTCTTCCACTACTATCCGGAGGAACAACAGAGTATAGAAATATCTCATCCTAAGTGGAAAGGGAATTTGGAAGCGAAACCAGAGGCTAAAGACTACGCTCGCTGTAGGCCCAAATCCAAGCCCCAAACTGGACAGCAATTCGACCTTTAACGATTTCGATGCGCTGTCTGACGCTATTCAAATAATCGTATCGCTGAATCCTCATACTGAAATCGTAATTACGGGCGATTTCAATATACACAACTCTGGGTGGTTTCGACATTCTGGACAGGCAACAGCACCTTGTAAATAGGTCGACGAGAATACCAGACGTCGATACTCATACCACCAACACCTTGGACTTGTTTATAACTTCTCACACTGATAAGTACACCGTTGATGTGTTTACCCCTCTAGGCCAGTCGGACCATTGTATCATATCAGCTAATTTCTCGTACACCGACCACACGGTTAAACAAAAACATTCCTAAAAGAATCGTATGGCAATACGAGAAAGCCAACTTGAGCGGTCTTAACAGCTTCTTTAGGAATTTTAACTGTTCGTTATGCTTCCTCGATAACGACGTCGATGCCGCTGCTGATATGATCACTGACACTATTCTATTCTGCTACTTATAATCCAATTTCATATTCGTTTCCAGACTCACATTCCTGCTCTACGGCTGTAGAACGGGATCGGTATATTAAACTCATTAAATTCTGAACCAATTGGGGAACTATCAACAGAGTGGAACTCAATGCTTCCAAAACGCAATACTATTTGCTGTCGTTAAAGCGAAATTTAAACACCCAGCCATTATCCATGAATGGCACTTGTATTGTCGAAACCGAAAAACTTTCCATTCTCGGTATGTGTATCAATGAAAACTTTCGTTAGAATGATGCTGCGAAATGCCTAGGTTTCCTCAAGTGATGTAAGAAATATTGCACCCTCTCAGACCTGGCTTCAATATACGAGTACAAGGCGTTTATCCGCCCAAAATTGGAGTACATGCCCACATCTTGTCAAGTGCCCTTAAGACCTCTTTGAACTTGCTGGATAGGATCCAAAATCGTGCGATAAAAGTCACAGGTGAAGCCAGTTATATTTGTTCCTTTTATTGAAATTTCTTAGACTTTCGTAGAATGATATGCAGTCAGTGTACTCCGATGGTATCGTGGTTTGGATACTTACAAAGATAGTGCCCCAAGATTCTGTGATCAGCTCACAGCTAGCTTCGCTGTGTGTTATATCACATATCGATACCTTAATTCGCAAACCAGCTAACTCCACTTTTTTCCCAAATTGAGTTATTGATACTGGTTTCCTCTTAGCCTATTCCGTGTATTTTTAAAAAGGAAAAAGTCCAAAATATTCACCCTATTTTTATTTAAATCGCTGTGCGAAAAGCGAACAACTCCACGTGTTTCCGAACGCAGCAAATTTGACAGCTAACTCCATTCATTCGCCCATTTTGTATAAAGTCGTGACGTGACATATAGTGCTCCGTGTTTTGTTTATTTATTGTGCTAATTAAATTAATAAAACCAATATACAATTTATGAGTTCGTTGCAGATTGCTATAAGGTATGTAAATGCATTTAATATATTTATTACTTATTTTAATTGGTTTACTTATATTTAAGAGAGTTTAACCTTGCCAATCACTGTTATCACTCTGCATTAGGAGTTATATTTTTTTCCGTTGGCATTTTCATTTGGCTTTATTGGCTGCTATGTTTGTTTAAGAGCTTCTTTTGCGTTTTTTATGTAGATGTTGATGTCACGTGTATGCTTAGCCTGGTGAAAACACAGCATGGTGAAGATAAAAGGGGTGAAACTTACAATCCTGACTCCATTTCATTCATACAAAATGATGAAATTAGAGAGAGTGACGAGTTAATTTCTAAAAATTGTAGTGTTTCGGAATATTACGAATTAGTTGAGAATGTAATAATTGAAGAAACTTTGGAACAGACTTACAATCCAGCCCACACCACAACTTTTCTCCAATTTTAAGTCCAACTAATGAACCTTCCACTGTCTTTGACAATAGTGAAAATAACTGCATTATTCACTATGAAGCTTCTGATAATAATTTATCTTATAATCCTTCGTCCTTACTTAAGAAGTCACAAAAGGTAATGAAGCCTAGATGTCATTGTAGAGCAGCAAAACTCGGCGTTGATAACTGCTATGATATTTTAGACGATCATAGAAAAGTACTGTTTGATCGATTTTGGAGTATTACTTGGGATGAAAAACGAGTATTTATTCAAAGCTTAGTTAAAGTTATTCGCACAAATAGGCAAAGAGGCAGAAAAGACCCTGAAAAGTCGAAACAGACTATTACTTTGATTTACTACTTGAAAAAAGGTGAAGATACGGTAAGAGTATGTAAAACATTAGTTCTGAACACTCTTTGTATCAGAAAAATTGGCGTATGGAGCTGGAAGGTCGGAAATAAAAGAAAAACATATGAAACTAGTAAACAAGTCCCTGAAACTCCCAAAAAAACCTTTTGAGAAGGGTTAAAACCTTGCACGAATTTTTAGACAACATGCCAAAAATGCCTTCACTCTACTGCCAGAAAAGAACTGAACAATTATATTTACAACCTGATATTGTTTCTAAATGTCAACTTTACTAAATGTATGTAAATCACTGCAAATCTTAAGATGACTGATGACATCTATAGGGTTTTAAGTGGTGATTCATGAAGCACATGGCGTATTTTGCGTAAGGATCTTGGTTTACACCCATACAAGATCAAGCTGACTCAAGAATTGAAGTCGATGAACCATTTGAAGCGACGTACGTTTTCCGATTGGGTTCTGGAGAAGATGCGCCAAGATGATGAATTTCATCGCAAAATCGTCTTCAGTGACGAAGCTCATTTTTGGCTCAATGGGATCGTCAATAAGCAAAATATGCGTTATTGGTCGGGTGAATTGACTGATTTGGATCGTTTGCTACGAACGCCTGAACGGCAGTCCAATATGAATAAATTGACAGTGACAGTTTGATGAGTAGTGAAAGAGTGTGTTCACAAATTAATTTCAAAGTTGTCAAGTTCCTATTGGAAAACCCTTTATAAAGAACACATTGATAAAAAAAAATGAAGCAAGACAGGAGAAAGAAGCTGATAAAGAAAACAAGGAATTTGTGTTCACAGCTGATTTACAGGCGGTACTCCTAGCACGACGATCAAATGTATCTTCCTATAAAACTAAGCTTTGTATACATAATTTTTGTATATACGAGTATGATATGAAAACAAGGGACGGTTATTGCTTTATATGGAACGAGGCTGAAGGAGGATTAAATTCTGGCGAGTTTTCTACAATTATTACAAAGTTTTTCACTGAAAATGGGAGATATAGTAAGTTCGGGTAATGTGAACCCCTGCATTTCCCGTTTTACTGTGAGAATAAGAGATTTGTTACCGTTACTTTACCTCTCTTCATAGGAGAGAAGAGGCAAATCTATCATCTCCACGTGTTCACGAGCTATAGATTTAGCGCAGTTCGATGATTCTTGTTTCGGTGTGAGGTCGATGTTAATTTTGGTCCTTATTAAAAAGTTAATATTTTTAAAATTTATTGCTCAAGTGTTTTAGTTTTGCGTTTGCTATTTTATGGTTTGTATATTTCTAAGGTGAGTTTTACTGTTTCGCTTGAATTTAATATAAATAAAGTAGAATTTATAAAGATAAACACATGTCGTATAATGTGGAGTACGGTCAAGCTAGTATAGTGGAGTAGTACTCCACATTTGCCATCTATTTTTGTAGAAATCTAATTTTATAAAAACATTTATAGATCCATCTCAAAATGCCGAAGAAAGTAGTACAAGTGAGAAAATGTGAACCAGCTTCGATAGAAAAGGCACTTGTTGCCATCAATAACAACGAAATGGGTGTAAGGCTCGCTGCCAAGACATATAATGTTCCTAAAACAACATTGCAACGTATGGCACGATCTGGTAAACCTATTAGTGATATTTTGTCAACACCCTTGGGTCGAAGGCCAATTTTTAGTAATGCAATGGAAGACGAGCCTGTAAAATATTTACAAGAAATGGAAAACCGTTTCTGGGGTTTAACAAGGGGCGATATTCGAAGTCTTTCATTTCAAATGGCTCAAAAAAATAATATTCCCAACAAATTTTCATTATTACATAAAAGTGCAGGAAAAGACTGGCTTTATAGCTTTTTGAAAAGACACAAAAATGATGTCAGTTTCCGGACAGGTACTTCAATCGATCGAGCGAAAGGCTTTAATGAAGACGCTTTCTTGAAACAAGTTTTTCGATATCTTGGAACGGTCGTATGAAAAATATAACCTCCCAGCATCCAGAATATGGAATGTAGATGAATGGACGCTGTCCATTTTTACAACTTGGTTCCGTCATTTCCTGGAGTTCTCCAAGCCTTCAGAAGAGCAGCCAGTTCTTTTAATTTTGGATGGTCACTACAGCCATACAAGAAACCTGGAAGTTGTTGACCTGGCGCGTCAAAATTTTGTTATAATTATTACCCTACCCCCTCACTGCACACATAAGATGCAACCTTTGGGTAGGACATTTATGGGGCCTCTTAAAAAATATTATAATGAAGAAATCAGGCGTTTCATGAGAGAGGCTGGACGAAAAGTGACATTGAGTGATATAGCTCAATTATTTAAAAATACCTATTTTAAAGGGCAGACTGGACAGGTTGCAGTTAGCGGCTTCAAATGTAGCGGAATTTCCCCATTCAATAGGAATATTTTTTCCGAGGCAGATTTTCTAGCGTGTGAGCCTAAGTCAGAGCCATTAGGAGGTGAAATTGTAATTGCAACAGAGAAATAATTTTGTACACCGATGGCTGTACATATCAAATTAGAAGGCAGTCGTTCATAGACCTTAGTGGTGAGCAGACGTATTATCGTATTATCGTGTTCGGCTTAAGTAGTGCAGTAAACTAATAAGTATAATTTTAGCCAGTGAATTTTGAAGTGTTCGGTAGCCGAGGTGGTAAAGACCTGGACGATATTATACCTGGTGTGACGATCCCGAGGCCTGGCTTCGATTCACATCGGCAGGCAAACTGTTTTTATTTCCAATTTTTATTGAAATAATAATAAGAGAAGTGTAAAAAAAAGATATATAGAAAAACAACAAAAAAAAATCACGCGATGGATTGCGGAGAGCGGTCCGCTAAGCCAATAGCGGGACCTGCTGAATTGTTATCAGGCGAGGCTTCAAGCAGTTCAAGCCAAACACCAACGGCTAAGAGAAGGAGGAAGCTTAGGCCAACTTCCAACATAGTTCAACGTCCCACCCAACCAACTTCCACGGTAAAACTGCTTGGTGGAGTGAGGGAAGGGAACAGCTTCGCTTCATTGGCACAGAGCGAATCTGAAGAAGAAGAGGAGGAGATGAAGGCCATAAGTAGCAGCATAAAAATGCTACAAGAAAGGGTACTTGCCATCAAAGGAAGGCAAATGATAAGAAGGAAAAGGGAAGAAGAAGAGCAATCCCAGCAACAACAGCAGACGCTGCTTGCTCAAAAGCAGACCCAGCAACAACACCAACAAAAGCTTAAAAAGCACCAACAACAACAACAAGAGCAGCCACAAAAACGGCAACAGCAAAAACAGCAACAGCAGCAGCAGCAGCAGCAGCAACAACACCACCAACAACAACAACAACAAAAACAACAGCAGCAGCAGCAGCAGCAACAGCAACAGCAACACCAGCAGAAGACGAAGGAGAAGGTGCCTCCGATCAACACCTATAAACTAGAGGTAAATGCAACCAAAGACCTGTGTAAGTTGGTCATTGGTAATAATTTGAACAAAAAGAGATTGGGGAACGATCGCCATGTCATCCACTGCAATACAGTGGAGGGCTACGCGAAAGTGAAAGAGCTCCTAAAGGAAACGACGACGGAGCACTACTCATTCACACCGAAGTGTGAAAAGCGGCAATCGATGCTGCTGAAGGGGTTGGAACCGTCTTCTGATCCTGAGGAGATCCTGTGGGTAAAGCCGTTTACCACAGCTAGAGCTAAGCGGGAGAAACGGAGTCTGCCGTTCTTCTTGGTGCAGCTCAGTCCCGAAAGCCGTCTGGATAGTCTGAGGAGTATCAATGTACTAGACTACCAGGTGGTTCAGTGGGAAACTATCCGCAAACTATCGGGGTTGTCCTAAGTTCGCTGACATTAAAAAAGCAAAACTGGCTTGGCAGCAGAAGGTGGAGGTCAAACGTTCACCTGTTAGGTTTCAAACACCAGCCGTCACGTCTCAAATTTCCTACGCCTAAATGGCGTCAGGGAGGGGGGCTACGGTACAGCAAGCGACTGTTGCTTCTCCGGCGCCAATTCCGAGAACAACGGAAGCTGCACCTAACATGCTGGCCATCTTGCTCGCAATCCAAGGACAGATGGCTGGGTGGACCAGATCTACGCGCGGCTGCCGGGACTGGCGCAACACATGTCGTAATGGCACGTGGTGGAGCAAACTTTGAAGGTCCTTGCTGTGAATGTTAATTCATTGATTAGGATCGAACGAAGAGCCGCGATGTTTAATTTGCTACAAGACCAAACTCCTGATGTGCTTTTCGCTAGCGAAACCAAGCTAACCGATAAGCACAAACTGGAGTACAGTAATTATATTATTAGAAGAAGAAACCGGCCCAGATCCAAACGTGGAGGCGGTGTCGCGATCTTCATAAAAGAAAGTATAAAATTTCACAGAGTGTACAAGGGAGTGTTGCGCAGGTTCCGGGTGTTGGAGGCAGTCGTAGTTTACATCCCGCTCCGCAGTGGAAAGCGACTGTACTTGGCCTCTGTTTATGCACCTGAGGCTTCACAATCTACCCTATTCATTACAGAGCTCAACACGCTTTTTCAACTTCTGAGGCTAGAATCGGGGGAGAATTATTTTATAAACGGCGGGGATTTCAACGCTAGACACAGAGATTGGGGAAATAATTTGCCAAATACTAGAGGGAACCTACTACTCGATTGGTGGGGTCAGCACGATGTCATGTACAGACTCGGTCTTAAAGCGACGGATAACCCGTCGTTTCCCAGAAGCGGGTCTTATTTGGATCTACTGCTGTACGACGAACGCATACGACTGACAGGTACGAATTTACAAACGCTAAACTGTCTGCGCACATTCGTGTATGACAGTGACCATTGCGGTTTTAGCACCGAAATTACAGTTCCCAACGAAATTGCGGAATTGGAGGAGTTTGTCCAAAGATATTCTTACAACTACAGTAAGACTCGATGGATACGCTTCTCCGCAACCTTGACAAGAGCACTCTCCTCAAACACGCTCCACCCACCGTTCAATAGGAATTTGTCAAACGAGGAGATCGACAATTACCTAAAACAAATGGACGAGACAATTAAACAAACTATGGACACTACAATACCGCGGTATCGACGTACGACTAACGAAGACCTGTTCCGCAATCCGACTATTGACGCACTGCACCGACAGAAAAGTATACTTCTGACAAGGCTTAAAAACTTGTACAGACAGTTAACTGACAGACAAGACCCGGAGATTAGGACACTGAAGTCGTCGATTAAAAATATTCAAACGCTAATAAAAGAGAATTACAGAATTTCTGTAGGTTTGCATTGGAACAACAAGGTTCGGGCTGTAAACACCAGCAACCCGCATATGTTTCCGCAAATCAATAAACTATTTCGGAGAAAAAATCAAAACGACCTTCAGTGTCTTAAAATAGCCCGGACAACAGACAACGAACGGTTACTGACAATAGCAGGCATTGATCCAAATGAGGCCGCTGATGATGACGACTTTTTTGTGATCGAGGATCCACAGGAGAAGGTTGAGGCCATAGGGGCGACTTTCCAGGAAGTATACAAGGCCACTGATACCATTGGCCCTAATTACGACCTGGACAGTCGCGTCTTGGGGCACGACTTCTGCATTCGAAATGAAATAGGGAACTGGCGATCCGAGGGCTCTGGTTTCACCCGGCTCAGCGACGAAAATATGGCAAATAATGTCATGACCAGAGAGGGTGACCTACCCCCGTTCATTTCGAAGGAAGAACTCCGTGAGATCTTCGACACAATCAGGGCTAAGAAATCAGTGGGGACCGATGGTATTCCGAACATCGTGCTTCGACATCTTCCTCTAGAAGCGGTGGACATTTACACCACCCTGTTTAATAATGCAATGAATAATGCACATTTTCCAGCGCATTGGAAAACGGCGGTGGTTCAACCTATCCCCAAAAACGGGAAGGATATATCCAATCCGGCGAATCTCCGGTCGATAAGTCTCCTTCCGAATATCAGTAAGGTTTTTGAAAAAGTAATCAACAGAGCTCTGTCTAGGTGGGTTGAGGACAAACATATAGTTCCGGATAATCAATTCGGTTTTAAGGCGGGACATGATATCTCACATGCCGGGTCTAAACTGGTTTCTGATATCCAATAGAACAAAGGCAAGAAACAGTGCACTGGTGCCTGCCTTGTTGACTTGGAGAAGGCCTTCGACACCGTATGGTTAGAAGGTCTTTTCTATAAGCTGACTAGGCTGGGGATCAGTAAACCACTCTTGTACATTCTCTATAATATGCTAACCAACAGACAGTTCATCGTGAAAAATGGTGATGTGACTTCTGTTGGAATATTTCAAATTAAAAATGGTCTTCAGCAAGGCGCGGTCAATTCGCCGATCCTATTTAACGTTTATACAAGCGACTTGATAGGTTCACTTCCCCATACTATTGCGTACGCAGACGATTTGATAGCGTACAGAACAGGTCCAAAAATCGAGGTCATTAATACTCTTTTGCAGCGTGACTTCGATAAGATAAGACGATTTTGCGATGACTGGAAGTTGAAAATCAACTTTCAGAAGTCGGAAACCATTCTCTTTAGGACGCCATTGTCTGGAGCCTCTAGGGATACCAGAAAAAATTGGCGAAAGTTCTCAATCATTGGACAGCACGGACAGCCTCTTGCCTGTCGAAATGTAGTCAGATACTTTGGGATCTGGCTAGATCAGTTTCTGTATTTTGGCAAAAATGTAGATGCTGCTCTGGCCAGAGCTAAAGGCGCTTTTGCCCTTACAAAGAGACTGTTTTATAGCAGCCAACTCGATACGAGGGTAAAGGTAATCTGCTACATGGCCCTTATTAGGCCCATGCTGGTATTTGGTTGTCCCGTGTGGTTCAATGTACGAGCAAGCTTAATGGAAAACATTCGGGTGTTTAAGAGGGCTTGCCTTAGGGCTTGTCTTCGCTTGTACAGAACACCAGAGTCGGAGTACAAGAAATTTTATCCTAATGAGGTCCTTTACAACAGGGCGAACCTAATACGAGTGGACAACTTCGTAATTAAGCTGACTCGAAGGCACATTGCAAGAGCAATGACCTCGACGAATAACCTGATATCTGGGGTTTACTACCTCAATTACCTTTACCACGAGAGTGTGCGCTCTGATGGCTTCGTTCCACCGGAAGCATTCCTCTACCTAGATCAGATAGGGTTGATCCAGGATAAATCAGCGGTTCCGTTAATCTTCCATGTCGCTCGGACAGCTGGGGACAGGCGACTCAACTACAACAGAGACGTCGCACACGGCAGTGTGGATCGCCTCAGGTTCAGTATGGCGGTGGGGAATCGCGATAAGAGGGATGTCGTTCGGCAGCACCAGCATTTCTGGTGGTTGAATGTTGGGGAAGATGTTTCGTCGTCGTTTCCGTCAATTACGTACCAGCCTCACTAATATGGTAGAGCTGACCAATTTATTTGCTCTGTGAATAGCGGTGGCCAGGTTACATAGGTTTAGGTTAGCATTTAAGAAACATATACATATATCAGTGTATACAAAGGTGTATACTGATATATGTATATGATTGTGTATAATGTCTATGTGTGTTTATGTGTGTTTATGTGTGTATTGTTTATCTAGGTTAGGTAGGCTATGGTTTATTTTAAGTTAGATATTAAGTTTTTAAAAAAAATAAAAAATTATGTCCATATGCTAAGTTTTTATTAACAAATATTTTTTCTTAGCCTTAAGTATTCAAAATAAATAATTTTAAGTAAAATGTACATAAAGTCGAAAGACATAGTTATAAGAATTTAGAGTAGCTTAGAGTGCCTGTGTGGGGCAAGTAAGTTGGTATAAGATTGTTAAATAATTTTAAACTAGCATTTAAGCATTTTTTGTTAGTATGTAAGAGTTAGTGATTAAGAAAATAAAATGAATTAAAAACTAAAAACTAATATCAAAATAGAAACGTCATTTTGAGCAATGCACTTCTGAGCGTGGCTATGTTATATAATGTAACTATAGAACACAAATATTTGGAGTTTGGCCATACCCAGATGGAAGTGGATAGCATGCATGCTATGATTGAGAAAAAACTCAAGAATCAAATTATAAATACTCCACAAGAGTATGCCACTTGATCAAAAAGTTTCCCTAATAACCACCGTGTGGTTATCCCATTATTCCAATTTAAGCTCTGCTTTTTTTGTCAAGTCAGTAAATCTGTTGTTGACATTCCCTCTAAATCTTAGGATCATAGCTTGACATTTGCAAAAGTTACGTAGCCAAGAGTACATCTAATTTTGTGTGTGTTGGCGATTTTTGTGTGTGTTGGATTTAAATTTGCAACAACGAACTTGTATTAAATTTTGCGTAAAAAACAAATTAACCATTAGAGAGACAGCGGAGGACCAAGACATTTTGGTTAATAATTTGGGTTTCCATCGTGTAGCAGTAAAGTTGGTGTCAAAAGACCTCAATCGAGTTAAAAAAACCACTACGGGGAACGCGTTTCAGCAGCCGAGAGGAAGTAATGGACAAATCGCAGGAAGCACTGATGGACATACCGAAAGCCGAATATAAAAAATGTTTCGAGGATTGGATCAAGCTCTGGCATAAGTGTGTTGCAGTCGATGGGGACTACTTTGAAGGGGACAATATAGATTTAGATGAATAAACTTGTATTTTTAATTTTCTGAATAAATTCTGGGAACTTTATGATCAAGATGGTATAAAGGCTCTTTCAACAGGGACATACGAATTTTGTATTTTAATACAAACGCACCCTTAAACTGTTTTTACGACTTTTCAGTCGAGGTTTACGTTTTTATCATGGTGAAGTTCACAAACGAGCAACGTTTGGAAATTATTACCGAAATTCTGAGTCAGTGGACGCAACTTTAAGGGCGCTTACTCAAATTTTGGGTCATAATAATCGTCCCAGTAAACATGCTGCGCGTTCCTGTGCCAGTGAGAGAGCGTGCCGGTCGAAGTACCGAAAATATCGCAGCCCAAAGTGTTTCAGTACAAAATGAACCAAATCAGTCGATTTCACGCCATTCACAGGAATTGGGAATCTCTCGGTCTCAGAATCTCTTACATAAAGATCTTGGGCTCTACATCCTTGCAAGATCATATTACCTCAATTGAAGCCTCTTGATCATTTGAAGTGCCAAAACTTCTCCGATTGGGCTCTGTAAAATTTTAAATCCCGAATTTTATCGACAAATCATCTTCAGCGATGAATCTAATTTTTGGCTTAATAGGTTCGTCTATAAGCAAAATATGCATTATTGGGCAGCATCAAGCCCACATGTGCAATATACCCACATTGCATCCACAAAAAGTGAACCTTGATGTGCCAAAGGTGTGATTGGCACATTACGTGTCAATGGAGTTCGCTATTATGCCATGCTGGAAGATTATTTTTGGCCAAAATTGTATGGACTTGATATCAGTGACATGTGGTTCCAACAATTGATCTATTGAAGAGGAAGTTTGGAAATTGTGTAATCTCGAAAGCCACCCGCTCATCTTTTGTTTTGACTTATTTTTATAATTAGCACCCGCTCTATGGATTTGGAATTTGAGTACCCTTAACATTTTTGTACACAGCGCGGGCGAAGGAAATTTAGGGAGGAAAAAAAGAGAGGTGCCAATGTACATTGTTCTTAAATGTTTGTAAGTCATAACGACCGGGAAATAAAGGGCTCGGCAAACGTGTTCGCGGTGGTCATATGAACGAGATCGAATACCCTACTTCAATTTAACATGTGTGCTACACCTGGAAAAAAGTTTCAGCCCGATATATCAATTATTCTGTCTTTTATTTAAATGCAAAATTGTTACGTCATTATTGAAAAATCCGATACATCCTATGTACATAGGACATCCCTTCACTCAGATATAACTTTGAGGTAACTAGGAACTTTTCTATTTATACTCCGCCACTCACTCTGTCAACAAAATCAGCGCTAAGATCAAACAAAGAATACTCGGATTAGAAGGTAAGTGCGGAGCAAGGGTCTCTTTTAAACAACTAAAATGTCTTTACATACACATAAAGCCCTAATCGTCCAACTCTTTGATGCAGAAACATTGCATTTGTCAAGTATGGATTTGGTCGAATAAGGCTGTTTTGATGGAGAAATTTGTTTCACAGAGGTTGAGTGGAGAAAAGTTATGCTCTACGACATCGAGTTAGACAGAAGAGTCTGCTCTGAATCACTACAATGGCTGAGGTATGTGGATTGGATTAACACCATCGCGCTCCGAAGAAAAAGTGTAGTAGAGGAGGATCTGGGCACGGATAGCCGCCGCAAAAGAAAGTTAACCCTTCCAAATCGGTGTGCAGAACAGGAGGCAGCTAGATGGATTCGCTTGTCACCCCAGAACTTGATGGCTTTTTTAAGTAAAATAATTAAGTCGTAGCATCGTCAGAACTAACGAGATAAATGCTTCGCCTTGTTTGACTGTCAACATGAGATTATCTAATGGTTTGTTGGAGATTGGTTACGGAACTCTACCGGAGAGTGACTTATATCTTCTGATATCGACTCTTTTTTGCAATCTTTAATAATTACTCGCATTGTTCACATTTGAAAGTATTTCCCTCTATCAAAACCTATAGACAATCTATCTTTTGTCTATCCATATGGGTCAAATACTCTCCTAATTATTCTCCTGCCCATTATACTTTTGCTCTTTAGGTCAAGTTGAATGATGCCGATGCTGTAGTTTAATCGACATCTCAAACAATCTGTGACTTTTACGTGACTTATAACCATCATTCGTCATCCAACATTTCGGCCTGAACCTATTACGACATTGGAATAATTTAACTTCTTAAAAACGCCCTATTTCAGTTCACTTTTTTCGGTAATTATCATAATCGCCTCTGAAACGAAAAGAAGAACAAATTGAGATCGAAAAGCAAACTCTTGGATTGAAGGTAGCGATGTGACTTACTAATTAAGTGAAAGGCTGGGATACTTTATTTTTTTCATAGTATATAGCGTTGAGTGTTTAGCACATTAATCAGCTCGTGCGTAAGGGTCATCATATAAACCAAATTGTTTCTGGGACAAAACCACTGCCTACACTGATAAATTGGATAAATACTTATTTAATTCGAAATCCGTTGAATAACATGGAGATACGACGAATAAGAGTTGAACAGAAGCTTGAAGTATAACCTCACATTATCTAACATTGTCAAATCCTTAACCCCTAGAGCCACTGAATCGAAACGTCGAACTTAGATTTGGATTAGTACTCCTATAACCCTGTCATGGAACTGACTTCAATTGTTCATTGCTCCTCTAGCTTAGATACGAACTTCCTCCACCATATACGAGTACATACGAGTATATGTAGGTAGAAGTGTCATATCGGTAACCGTGGAAAGATCAATGACCGGAGAGGTCTATGTATCGTATCCAGAGCTACATGGTGGTCGTTCTATTCACACCTACACTGGTATTAATTGCAATCCGTAAGCAGTAATTATATTGCTGACATGATCCCATTGCCAACAATTCCGATCTAGCCATGGTGATTGCCAAAAACAGGGGCAAAAAAGCAAAAAAAAAAAAACAAACATCTGACACGCTTCACGGTCATTTGCACGGATCCATAGTGTCGCCTCTGTTTGGAAGGAGGGGTGATCATTGGGGTGAAAAATCGCGTGCTCTTGGAAATATCTGTCAGATACGAGATAAAGCAATGACCAACGCTCCCTGCACAGATGATCAATGACCTTTTGACGATCTAACAATCTAACGATCTAACCGTTTAGTGGTTCGAGCTGCAAGATACGAGTACACCAAAACCAATGGTGCGATGTGGAAATTGCAACTCGAGAGACAACAAATATCTTTGGCTTGCATGACCGATCTGAGTTCCTAATCCGCCGGACATGTCAACGATGTCTGCACGTGCGCTTGAGGAAGATTATTAAAATGCAATCAACACATGGTGCCAAAGAATAATGTGATGTTGTGGTGCACCAAGGAATTTCTCTGAGGTTAGAACATTATAGCATCTGGTTGCGAAATGATACAGCAGTGTGATCATGGTCTGGTGTTATTCATATGACGAAATTGCTTTTGCCTCAGGTGATAATCATGAAGAAGGCGCATTTGAAACAGAGTGGATGGGATGTTATTTTGTCAAGAGTGTTGCATCGAAGGTATTATGTGCTCTTCAGAGCTGTCGATTGGACGACATTGTTTGAAATATCATAGACAATTTCTAGTGATGATAAATTGATCAGCCAAAGAGACTCAGAAGTTCGAACTTAAAAGTTTGGAGCTCATTAAAGAACGTTGCTAATTAAATCTCTTTACTTTTTTTCTCTGTGGCCGGGGACCCAGCTGAGCTTGGCTCTTATGAGCCCAAGGTGCCTTAAGCCCGTCATGATAGTGGTTCATTAGCTTTGATTCAATTTTGATGGTAACGATGGTTTCTATAGCATCCTGGCCATGAATAAATATCAAAATGTGTCATCGGAATTTTTGCGCAATTTCATTAGATTGGCTGTCTCTGGTTAATATATTGACTTGGAAAACACAACTGTGGCTCAGGAAGCGAAGTGTTAGTCTATGTGCACCATGGTCAAATCCGTGATGATGGATATAGAGTTTCTATGCATTAGGAGGCATAATATTACAAAATAATTGCTGCCATCTTATCTGTCCTGGCCCCGCCAAAAATCAAGGGCTTTTCTGTCAAGTGTTCGAGTTAAGCCGATGACTGCCTATGTCTTTGTCTGCTCACCGCCCTTTCAGTTTGCGACCCCGACCACTTTTCTTCACTTCTCAATTAAGCATGACCAAGTTTTAGATGTCACTATTTCAAGTATTCCTTCAGACTAAATCTAGGGCACTCGAACAGAACTTTGGTTCGATGAACCCGTGCATTCTATCACACCAGTCGACAAAGCGAGGAATGCGCTGATAAGAGCACCAGCCATTCGTTGATCTGTTTCAGTGGTGTTGCCACTCCTTATACTGTTCTTCTCCACTAATTCGACGGTATTATGAACACCCTGTTTGCCATAAGAATTGAAATCAATTGAATTTGAAATAGCACTCATATGTCATCCGCAGGAAGCCCCGAACTCACCAATTCTGCACATTGACTCTATTTCCCGTTGGTAGGATCAGGCTAAAAAGGGCAAGAACTTGTCGACCAGTAACATAATACTGACCTACGCCGTCATAGGGCTACAAAATCTGATGAACCAACTAATAGCATCGGATAGTAGCAGATTCACTGTTGACCATCCTGACAAATGATTTTCGAATCTGATATCAGGATACCTTATTCGGACCCTTTAACAGACCCTGTGCAGCCAAACAACTAGCAGAGATCTTCGACTTCTACAAAGGATAAAAAGAGGACGGAAAACTGTGATATCTACTATGGAGAATGCTACAGACAACCAACGTGACAAAGACAGCAGTCGCAGCGTTTATTTGAATTCGAATACTCTACCAGAGGAAGATTTAGGGAACAAGTCTTACGCTCCGGTCACATAAGCGAAAGCCTGACGGCGATTAGTACAAGTTGACGAAAAATTAATCACCCTCTCGGAAGATCATATAATTTTTGCAAAGGGCGTCCTACGTCAATAATATTTGACATTTGTGAACAAGACAGCTGCAGTATAGAAACAGACAAACAATGGAGCGCTATACTCCGCAAGAGTGTGGAATAATTGTGTCGATGTTTTTGACCAATAATCGGTAAGTGGTGTTAGAGCAGCGTGAATTTCGACGTCGATTTCCTAATCGAGTCGCGCCAACTATTCAATCATTCGAACAGAACAGTGTGGAATCACAGGAGACCATGCAGGGCGTGGCCGCCAACAGACTGGTCGTTCGACCGAGAATATCGCGGCTGTGGCTGCCGATGTCGCTAAGAACGAAGAAACATCTTCCAGACGACGGCCACGCAATGGGGCATCATCAGACGGACCCTACAACGAATTTTTGGTGAAAGACTTACACATGTTCCCGTACAAAGTGTAAAAGTGCACTGACTGACCGTCAGTCGCGTGTGAATTACTGCAAAGCCATCCTCAATCTCAACAACGAAGAGGAAGATTTTGTGTCGAAAATCATTATGAGCGACGAGGCGCATTTCCACTTAAGCGGTTACGTCAATAAGCAAAATCTTCGTTTCTGGGGCACTGAAAATCCGTGTGTGATGCACGCAGAGGCATTACATCGACACAAAGTCACTGTGTGGTGCGGCGTTCACGCGGGCGGAGTGATTGGGCTTTATTTTTTTGAGGACGCCATCGGCAAAACGGCCACTGTTACTGGCGAACTCTACAGGGCCATGATAAACGACTTCTTACTGCCGGAGTTGGATGAGACGGGCTTGGTGAGCATGTGATTTCAACAAGACGATGCAACCGTACACGAAGCACAAGCCACATTGGATATTGTGAAGGAAGCGTTTCCTGATTGCGTAAACCCCCATTTTAGCGATTTGGAATGGCCAGCAAGGTCGCCCGATTTAACCATCCCAGACTCCTTTCTTTGGGACTACTTGAAGTCGCGGGTTTATGCCAACAAGCCGCAGACAATCACAGCCCTTAAGAAGAATATTCAACAGGAATGCGAACAGTTATTACCGGAAATCGTGCAGGAAGTCTTGGAAAATGCGGTTAAACGGGCACAAATGTGTATCAACACTTGCGGCAGCCACTTGGCGGATATCATCTTTTCCACTTAACAGAAACAATTGTAAAGTTCCAAGATTTCCTTCACTCAAAATCATTTTTTTCTATTTAGTAAAATAGTAATTCGAAAGCAAAATTGGATGAATAATTTTGTGCCACCTTGTATAAGGCCTAAATTCCCTAATACAAGGCTCGTAAAGGCCCACGCCCCGATAGTGTAAAATCTTACTAAGGACTGCTTTTACGAGCTGCTCGACAAAATCTATGAACAATGCCCTAAATATGACGTGAAAATCGTCGTTTTCGATTTTAATCAAGCTGCGAAGCAAGGAGGGCATCTTTGGTAAAGACCATTTCCTCTTTACTTGACTTTGAAGCATCATTGCTTTAAATCGGCTGATTTCATAGTCAATTCTTAGTCTTTTGTTTGACAGATGACAGATCAGCTGGTCATTGAAGATTAATTTTATTGTGATTAGTGCGAAGTTCGCTCTGATCGGCCTAACACTGAAAAGGTCGATGACATCATGGAAAAAGCTGAGCAAGATCGACACATAAGCAGTCAACTTAAAATCGGCTGGAATTAACCATTTGGAATGAATTAATTACAAAGAAAAAAAACCTGTTCACCGAATTTCCATATGCGAATCGCTCTTAAAACGGAACGAAATCGAGAAATTTTTTAAACGAGTCGAAACGGGTGATGAAAAATGGTTCATATACGACAATGCCTTGGTTGAAAAAAGATGATGAAGCTCTACCAGCTAAGATTGATGGCAAGGTAAGTGATGCTGTGTATTTGGTGAGATTGAAAGGGTCTCATCCATGGTGAGCTACCACCTCCACCGTTGAGGGAAGCAATTGAAAAAAAAGCCTGAAATTGATCAAGAGGAAAGGTATTATTTTTCATCCCGACTACTCCAGACCATACATATGCTTAACGACTTGGCAAAAATTGAAAGACCATGGCTGAGAAGTTTTGATTCATCGCCTGTATAGTCCTGATTATCATTTCTGCCAATCTCTACAACACCCTCTTGTTGGTGTTAAATTGGATTCAAAAGAGCCATATAAGAATCATGTCACTCAGAGACACCCAAAATTCTAATGATTCTAGCCGAAAAATGGCAGAAGGCAGTCGAAAAATATGGAAAATATTTGGTTTAATAAAATTAATTTTAAACATAAAAACAAAACTGTTCTGAATTTTTGTTCCAAAAGGCCAGATATTTTTTCGCAAAATTGTTATTAGATAAATCAGTATGCCTTCAAATTAATTTCGTAGACTGTACATGTAAAAATTAGCAAGCAGTTTTGTTCTCACTACTGATCTTTACCCCTTCGGGTAGGGGTTAGAATATACCCGAGGTATGCATGCCTGTCGTAAGAGGCGACTAAAATGCACCCTCCGTATACCGAGCGCGAAGTGTATACTAATTATGCAGGTGGCAGACCAGCTATGCTGGAAAATCCACCCTCTACGGAGGTCGGCTCGATGGATTCTGGGGCGAGCCAATTATTGCATCTTATCAACCCGTTCGGAAAAAGTTCACGGGTTTCGAGATCTCCACCACCTAGATCTCCAAAACAAGAAAATAACAAAAGAAGTCCAACGACACCAAAAACGTCGTCTTGCGAAGAATGGACTTCAGCGAAAATAAATAGCCTGAAAGACGAAAATACCGAACTTCGTACTAGGCTAACCAAAATGGAAGCGATATGCGAAGATCTTAAAAAAGAACTGGAAAAACTGAAAACCAAGGAAAAGTCAAACAGCGACGTTATGTCTATTGAATCTGTTAAAAATATCTACGAAACAGATGAAGAAGAGCTAGGTCGAGAAACCGACTGGATCTTGCAAAAACGTCCCGGAAAAAAACGTAAAGCTGCGTCTTCTCCCAAAATCGTCTCTCAACGTGAAGCAAAGGGAGATGAATCGAAGAAAAATGGCAACAATAACATGAGTCCTGAAAAAATCAAAGCGGAAAAACAACGAACACCCCCGCCAATCAATGTCACTGGAGTTTCAGATTACAAGAAACTCCAAAACATATTGATGACCCTGCCGAGATCGGACTATATAGTAACATCGCGCAATAATAATGTATTGAAAGTCAACGTCAAGGACGCTGACAACTATCGCATTCTTTCTCGCAAGTTAAGCGTCGAAAAAATCCAATGGTTCACATACGAGAACAAGTGCGAAAGACCTATTCGTGTCGTCGCCAGAGGACTGCATCCGTCTTGCCCAAAAGAAGATATCGTAAGTGATTTAAAAAACAAGGGTTTTAAAATCATTGATGTCGTCAACATCGAAAAGCGAGAGAAACAAAAAATTGAAGGAAAGGATATGACAGTTAAACGTAGCCTTCCCCTCTTTATGCTAACCTTTGAGAACACTGAAAATACCCAAAAAATATACGATATTAAGTCAATCCTCAACATTATTGTTAAAATTGAGCCTCGACGCAAAAACTCGAAACTGATCCCGCAGTGTAAGCGATGCCAGGAATTTAACCATACGCAAGCTTACTGCCAAAAAGAGCCTCGGTGCGTAAAATGCGCAGGTAAACACCTGTCCAAAGAATGCAACGTAAGCAAACAAACCTCTCCGACTTGTGTTAACTGCAGGGGTAAACACGTAGCAAATTTCCGTGGCTGTGAAGTAGTAAAGGAGTTGCAAAATAGACGTGACAAGTTGTTTAAGCCACAAAAAGAGAATCCCAAAACTAAAGAAAAAACATCGGGATCTGCTCAAAATATCGTTAAAAACGCCAAGGCGAAAGTGATTGATTCCAGTGTTGAAAAGAAAGCATCGGAAAAACTTACATACGCTGAAGCTACCAAGCTAAAGGCAAAAGATTCCGGAGATCCTGCTTCCCAAGTATATTCCGTTATTCTCGCGCAGCTTGAGCAGCAAAACAAAATCAATGAACTTATTTTAGATAAGCTAAAGAAGTTTGAAAATAGGTTCAATAAAAAACGTCCTTCGCCTAAAAAATGAAAAGGGAAAAATTAAACGTACTCACCTGGAATGCAAACGGAATCTTAGAAAAACTTTATGAACTTGAGTTATTCCTAAGGAAAAACGACATTGACGTTTGTTTGATTTCCGAAACCCACTTGAAAAATGGGTCATCTGCAAAAATTAGAGGTTTTAAAGATTACTACGCGTATCACCCTTCGGGAAACGCGAGAGGCGGATCCTCTGTATACATTAAAGAGTCTCTTGAGCACAACGAAGATATAAAAGTAGAGCTCGAGTCTGTACAATTAATTGCGGTGCGCGTAAAATTGGTACGGAACTCCTTTACTATTTCAGCCATCTACTGTCCTCCACGATTTACGCCTTCAAAACATATATTTAAAAATATATTCAATTCTCTTGGATCGGCTTTTATGATTGGCGGTGATTTCAATGCCAAACACACTTTTTGGGGATCAAGATGTGTCTCCCAAAAGGGTAAAATACTCTATAAAGCATGTATTGAACACAATTGTGACTTCTATTCAACGGGCAAGCCGACTTATTGGCCAACAGATACAACGAAAATACCCGATCTTGTCGATTTCTTCGTTGTTAAAGGAATTCGTAACTCGGATATAAACGTTGATGAAAGCTTCGATCTTTCCTCCGATCATTCTCCAGTCATACTGACAATGAACGACACGTTTATTAAAAAACAAGGACCATTAAGACTAACTGGACGAAATACTAATTGGGAAGGAATCAGAAATGAGATTAATAATAACCTAGACTAGACGTTTCACTTAAAGCAGCCCTTGAACTCGAAATCGAAGTGGATTCTTTCGTTGAAATAGTCCAATGTGCTGCGTGGAACAATACACCTTGTCAACGAAAAAACACGGCTAAACGTAACTTAAACTACCTGCCTGAGGTAAAAGATATGATAAGAGAAAAAAGAAAAGCTCGCAAAAGATGGCAAACAACTCGAGCGCCGCAGGATAAAACACGCTTAAACAGGCTCTGTAATCTGCTCAAGGAGACTCTTAAAAGTTACAGAAATTCCGAAGTTCAAAACCTGACGGCAGGAAAAGAAACAAATTACTCGCTTTGGAAAGCTTTAAAATGCTTAAAAAGGACCAAAATCCCCGCGCCACCAATCAAGGTCGGCAATAACGAATGGGCTAAGGGGGATAAGGAAAAAGCGGAGGTTTTTGCCGACTATCTTGAAGAAATTTTCAAGCCCTCCGACGGCCCAACACTGGTACCCGACACCAGTTCTTTAGAAATAGCATATAGTAATTTTGTAATGACAAATGCAACTCTTGCTGAAATTAAAACTGTAATAAGGAAATTAAAACCAAAGAAGGCTCCGGGGTATGACCTTATTACCGGAGAAGTTCTGAAAATGCTACCTCAAAAAGCACTTATAAAGCTCCTACACATTATTAACGCGGCTCTGAGGCTTGAATACGTGCCAAGTCAGTGGAAAGTTGCTGAAGTCATTATGGTACTAAAACCAGGAAAACCTCCAAACGATAAAAAATCATACAGACCCATTTCTCTTCTACCGATCCTGTCGAAAATCTTTGAGAGGATTTTGCTAAAACGTCTCCTCCCAATTATCGAAAACCAAAATCTTATTCCCGACCATCAATTTGGATTTCGGACTAAGCATTCAACAATTGATCAGGTGCATAGAATTACTGATGTAATTGAAAAATCCCTGGAAGAAAAAAAGATTTGTTCGAGCGTATTTCTTGACGTCTCACAAGCTTTTGACAAAGTATGACATGAAGGTTTGAAGTTCAAACTGACAAGCTATTTTGAAAATAGAATTTTTCGCGTTCGATACGGAAATGATGTTTCGAAATTTAAAGATATCCTAGCCGGAGTACCGCAGGGAAGCGCACTGGGCCCACTTTTGTACCTTTTATATACAAGAGATATACCACACGTCGATAATACTGTTCTCGCTACTTTTGCTGACGACACCGCTATCTTAGCGGTTGGAGAATCAATAGAAGACTCAACGGCGAAACTTCAGACTGCTTTAAATAAAGTCTACGAGTGGACAAAGATCTGGCGAATTACCCTTAATGAGACAAAATCTGTACATGTTGACTTCACCTACAGAAAGATAAATCACTTGCCCATTTCTATAAACTCGGTGTGTATCCCCTTTGCAAACGAAGCTAAGTATTTGGGAATGAGACTTGACGCGAAGCTTAAATGGAAAACGCATGTTAAAAAGAAACAAAAAGAACTAGAGGCCAAATACAAAGAAATGTACTGGCTACTTGGTAAATATTCCAAGCTAAGCTTAGAAAACAAGCTGCTTCTTTATAAGCAAGTGCTAAAGCCGGTGTGGATCTATGGTATACAACTCTGGGGTTGTACTAAGAAATCAAATATAAATATAATACAAACTTTTGAAAATAAAGTGCTACGACAATTTGTGCGTGCCCCATGGTTTATAAGAAATAATGACCTGCATCGAGACCTCGGAGTTCCTTTCGTGGAAGATGAAGTCAGGAACTGCGCACGAAAACATAAAGTCCGGTTAAGCGGCCATATCAACAATACAGTCCTAGAAATCTTGGACGAACGAAACATACTACGCCGTCTTCAACGAACTAAACCGTTGGACCTTGCACGATAAATTGGAAAGTGTCCTACTAATCGTGATTAACTTATGAAATAAAAACTGCTTGATAAGTTCTACTTAGTTGCGGTATTAAAATTAACAACGAAGGGAGGTGTTTTTAGTGAGTAAGAATCTCACACTGCTATGAACACGCGTTTCTGATCCTCATAGTGTCTGATGGAAGATTTTCACCTGCCCTCGCCGGGGAAAAAAAAAAAAACCCAAAAACGCTTTGCAGACACACGTTTCAAGAGGTTTTTCATTTTATTTATCCGTTTTCCAAGTTAAATGTATTCGAAAATAACATAACCGATGCCAATTTTAAATATAAAAAAAAGAAGATGTTTTGGCAGTTGCACAAATTCGTCTGGAGACCTTTCTAGACTAAAATTGCTCTCGCATGACGGTCTCTTCTGCGAATAAGTGTGGCACCTAAATAAATGCGTCCACATTGCGTGAAAGCAGTGCAGACAAGATGACCATTTAGGATGCCGGCAGACCAAACGAATGGTTCTCTAAGATTGCAGCGTCTTTCCTGATGTCCCTCAGTAGTGAAGACTATACTTAATGGCATCGTGACAAAGCACATTGATTTTTTTCAAAACACTTAAGTTCACATATCGATAGTAGCAAACTTTACATATTATATACATAATTTAAAAAAATTTAAAATCCCCTTGGTGCCTATTAAATCTACTGTTTTGATTATTTTTTATACGTTTCGGTGTGTTTCTTACAAAACTACAGCAGTTATTGGAGTTAGCCGAATTTTTTTTATTAACTATATGGGTTTGGAAGTTAAACGGTTTTATTGTAATCAAATTTTAATGAAAGTCAAAAGTATTAGTCATTTTAATATAAGCAATTAAGTCAAAAATAATATAATAATGAAAAATAAATTAGGTTTAAGGAACATCTTCTACTTGATGCGCTGATTTCAGTCTTCGTGTGGAAGGTTATCATAATAATTTGGGTAATCTTGAGGCATAGTATTTTTCATTTGTTGCAAATCCAGAAACTTCTTTTTAGTTATTTTCCTTCGTTCATTATGGAGATTGGATATATTCTCAAACAAAATTGCATTAACTGTGTTCATCTTTGTCCTTCTTTGGCTCAACAGTTTATATTCTTCTGAAAACCGGAACTTATGTAGAATTTCTCCACTAGGATCATATTTTCGTGCCCTTACGTGCCCGGAATCTATTCAGAAAATTAAAATACAAGTTTATTCATCTAAATCTATATTGTCCCCTTCAAAATAATCCCCATCGACTGCAACACGCTTATGCCAGCGCTTGATCAAATCCTCGAAACACTTTTTATATTCGGTTTTCGGTATGTGCTTCAGTGCTTCCTGCGATTTTTCCATTACTTCCTCTCAGCTGCTGAAACGCGTTCCCCGTAGTGGTTTTTTAACTCGATTGAACAGAAAGAAGTCACAGGGAGCAAAATCAGGCGAATTCGGTGGCTGTTGGATGGTATTTGTTGCAATTTTCGTCAAAAAATTACGAATAATGATGGCACTGTGCGTTATCATGGTGCAAAATCCACGAGTTTTCTGCCCACAATTCTGGTCTTTTTCGGTAAATTGCTTCACGCAAACGTCTCATAACGCCCAAATAATACTTTTTGTTTACTGTCTGGCCTTCTGGCAAAAATTCATGATGCACTACACCGTTGTAATCCATGAAAACCGTGAGCATTGCCTTCTATTTTGACTGAAAACGACGTGGTTTTCTGGTCTCGTCTCATTTAGTGAACGCCATTTACTTGCCTGATGTCTGGATTGCGTGTCGTACTCATAAACCCACGTTTCGTCTCCAGTAATGATCCTTTTTTGCATGAAATTGAGGTGTTTTGGCACCAACTTTGCTGCTACACGACGGAAACCCAAATCATTAACCAAAATGTTTGCGGTTATTGACCAATATTTCTTAATCCATCAATGTTTTCGTCGGTTTTCGATGTAGATGGTCTGCCACTGCGTTCATCATCTTCGATTGACTCACGACCACTTTTGAACCGCTCGTGCCACTGGTAAACGACCGTTTTCTTTAGAGAATCGTTGCTGAAACACTTTTTCAACATTTCCAAAATTCGCGCACCGTTAAGTCCGTTGTTGCAAATTTAAATCCATTTCTAAAATTGTAAAAAATCGCCAACACACACAAAGAGAAAGATGTACTCTTGGCTACGTAGCTTTTGCAAATGTCAAGCTATGTCAAGCTAAGATTTAGAGGGAATGTCAAGAACAGATTTACCAACTTAACAAAAAAAAAACAGAACTCAAATCAGAACAATGGGAGCTCCACACGGTGGTTATTTATTATTTTGCTCAAGGTGGTATACTGATCTTCACCGACTGCGTAGAATACTCACTTCCATGTTATTGACGGAGCAGGATACGTTCTTCGGATTACGTTAGTATTGTCGGTGTATGCGAGTAATTGAATGGACTTTCGAAAGATTGTGCCTCTGGTGGTGGCTTTTTCAAAGAACAATGATGAATTGCATGATAGGACCCCTGAATTCTTTTTTTAAGGAGATCTATAGCTCTAAAACTCGTACTACTCATAGGATCTCCTCTCCTAAGGATTTGGAAAACAATTATGAAGTCTCATTTAAGAAAGATCTATACCATTGTACTCATTATATGTACCTTTTACATGAATTTCTAAGCCCTTCTGGGAAAGATGAGTAAGCGATTCAGTGATAAAGTGACTACAGTACCAGCACCCACAACATATGTAAGTGCGGTGTTCTGTCACAGGATGTTGTGTAACTTATGCCCATCACACTTTGGTTAGCAAAAACATAGTGCCCCATCACAAAGTCGATAAGCAGTCGAATATAAACTGCTGACCTCTTAGAGGCAAGCAAGGAGGAGGATAAGCAAGAGTTCTAATGCACGTTCGGGCCCTAGGTAAGTTTTTCAGGGGTTTCATTTCCTGTGATCTCATTGTGACCTGGGACGCAATTAAATCTCAGTGAATTCAGAAGTCAGTTGTTGAACTGGCTTGAAAGTCGTGAGGGGTTTCATCAAGTCTTTAAACGTGGCTTGAGCGTCGCTACAGGTGAACGTGATCCACATCCCTCACTGAGTCTTCATAATATATTGAAGTTCGTTGCCCTCAAAATAGCATTTATCTGCACTTGAAAGGCAGAGGCAAGTTTTTCTTATGAGGAGTGAAATCTAATATTGTCGTCCTTCAGAAAGGCACCAGCCCAGCATCTTAAAACTTTTTTGGAGGTATCCGTGAAGACCCGACTACATTCCTTCCCTGGCCAAAACTATTTCTGGGCACAGGGAAGGTCGATTTCGTTTTTTTTTCCGCAGCAGGAGTTCTGGTGTCATTGCATCAGACGGTATGTTTATAAGACCAGAATCGAAAGACAGTCGACATGCAAGCTCACCAAATCTCTAAAAAAAAACACTTTTCTTTGAGCGGAAGAGGGCTTTGAGGATACAGCCCATGATATGAATATCAAGAACAAAGAGATTCATCACTGCATCTACAGCAGAACCAGGCGTGCTAGGGAAGGCTTCCATGAAGCTGACAGATCTTTCTGTGGAGTCTAGACTATATTTTCGTGAGAGCTTGTTCCAGCAGACAATCGAAGAATAGGATATAATCGGCCTTATCATAGCCGTGTAGATCCAAAGTCTACCCCTCGGTAACATCCCGTGCAGCTCCTTTATACTGTCATAAGGCCAACAGCGCCTTTGCGGCCCGACGTAAAATGTCTAGACAAAGAATTTTGTTATCTAAGTGACAGCCAAATATAAGATTCATTGACGAGACGGGGATGCCTCTAAGCAGATGAGCCAGACCAGTCAGATTCCTTATTCTCATAAGGCATACATGAACAAGGGACCCTCGATTAGTGAAGACTCTTTTGTTTTCATGTGATTGTACGAGTAGCTATCCACCGTTACAGTATTTTCTTGCCTTTGGAAAAAACAAGATTTTGGCAATCGTCCAATGTCTACAGCAATCTATTAATTCGCGTCGACCATTCGGACGTTCATCATACTGAAAAAGTGCTAAGCGTCGATCGCGGTGTCAATACGAAGCCTTCCTTCTGGCCTCTTATGTACAAATGGTGCAACGTAGTGTCTGGCTTTCCAGATTGTTGCTTGTTGGGTAAAAAGAAAAAATTAATTACGAAACAAGTGAGATACTCAGATACGACTGATGATACTCGAAAAAGACAAAAGATTCTCAATTCTGCAAGCGCAGCGGAACAACTCGCGGGGAACCAAGCCTTTACAATGCAGAAAGTAGCGGTTTTTTGTATGCGGATTTGTAGATTTGTCATAAAAGTTACACGTAGACGAGTCATGAGTTCAGACATGTGAACAAGAGCCTTCTAACAATCCATATCAAGGCCTAATTCGCTGAATCAGCCTTTTATGCCCGCACTCCTCAAAGGAGAAAATACACAATGGCACAAGGAACTAGGGACTTTAACTTTAAGCTAAGAGAGGGGGAAATTATCAGTACTGCAGCCGGGGTAAGACAATCTGGCGGTGCCTTGATTATTCTACTAGCAACCAGATTGTCCAGTATTCTGGATGTCCAAACGTGCGACAAATATCATTGGCTCGCTCAACTACGTTTTTTGTGGCCAAATTACGAACGCTGCTAAGAAGAGAAAATACCGTTAGGAAGTTTGACTACGGAGGGCTGCTATAGCAAGGAACCTATAACGCTTTGCCGACTCGACATTCTGCGCAGTAAGAATCTTCTCTAACCTAGTGGCAGGGCTGTCAACAAGCCAACAATGCCATCTCTGATGTATTAGGTTTCGTTAGACCTCCACTGTAAAGCCCGTGGTCTGACGATGAATGCCAACAAGCCAACAGATGCAGAGAAATAAAAATATTTAGAGCGGCGGCGCTGTAAAAGAGTACTAGATCGAATCATGAGAGCTATGAGCAAACAAAAAAAAAGGGACTAACACTGCTTCCTAGAAGCTAGAAATAAGAGAACAATAAGTTCTCTGAGATTGGTTAAAGACGTTCAGAAACTATACCAGATGATAAACATAACATGTCAGGTGAACAAAGCTTGAAAGCCTTCAATGACGCAAAAGGAAACTTAGTACTAAGGATATCAATGAGCTATTTCTCCAGACCGTTTATCATGACGATCAACGTTCCACCTGACAGAACGAAGGTATACTTGGACGATTGTCGGCAACAATTCCGTCTAGTCCAACAAGGCTGCTGGTGCTGACAGCCTAGTTGGCGAGCTGTTTAAGATAGTGTGAGGTGAGCTTGTGAAAAGCTATCCAATCTGCGCCATCTACAGAGCCATGCTCAACATTAACTATATATAAGTCGAAACCCACCCCCTATTTGTCGATTTTAATGGCGCCTATGAGAGCATATATTGGACATGTCCAGTTTTGGCATCCCTACTAAACCTGTCTGCCAGAATGGCTATGGGGAAAGCTTGCTATTCCATAAGGGTTGCTAATCATGACTCTATCCAATGTCATATGATTTCTTTAACATAGTGCGTGTGAGTATTTTGTGAAAATCGGACTCCCGAGGTAGAATCTTCCAAAAATTTGTACGACTGCTGGTCTATACGTATTGATGGCTGCTTACACTTCATCTAAAGTTAAGTAAAAGACACGCCCAGAATAGACAATGTTAAGTATGGCGGTGACTCTAGGTGTACTTGCAACAGATATAATCCACCCGGTACGTATTCGGGAGGCACCAACCAAACGACTCAGAAAATTTGCCGCCGATGTAGGCGGCATCACTTTTGACTCAGATGACTCCTGTGGCTATTTTCACGACAGGTTTGGTTGATTAGGGTAGGCCGGTGGAGAAAATACCAGCGACCTATGCTGGAAAACCGAAAATGCCAAACGAGTTCAGAAGAGGCAAACCATCTAAGGGACAGTAAAAGAAGTTGAAGAAGCCTCACTCCTTCAGTAGCGATAGAAAATAGAAAAAGATCAGTGAAAGTGGCATCCACTAAAACCAGTCAGGCTCTCAGAATGGTAGCTGCATCCTTTTCTTCCGGCTCGAACAGGGCCAAGAAGAAGAAAAATTCTGACGTTTCCTCATTCGAAGAAAGCAGTTTAGATGTCGCGACAAAACCTATCTCCCATAAAACCTCGAAACACGAAAAGGAAGGCGTCCAGCTTACGTATAAAGGTGCCGATATATTCTCGCCCTCTGTAAACTAGAACTTAAGGTTCTCAGACCACCAAAACTTACCGCAAGTCATAGGTATACAGGATTCAGAATCGAATGCGAGATCTCAATCCTGTTGAAGAGAAGGAATCTGCGAAAAATTAGCTGGGAAAAACTCGACAAACTTGACTTCAATACTTATAACGGAACAGGAGGTATGAGAAACTGCACGATGATCTCATCGAATCTTTGGAATTGATCTATGCAGATCACCTATTTCGTGGCGGAACGCAGATTTGCAGCGTACGTAGTCACCCGAAAACCTATATTTTTTTTTTTTTTATTATTATTATACCTTCACCCAGGTTTGGAAAAGTGGACTCTAAAGACCTTTGTGGTCAAAACAGAAGACGGATCAAAATTCTTAAAAGATTCAAATCGGTCGGAATCACTCAGGAGATTCGATATCATTCCTATACTGAGTGGAAAGCTGAGACTCTCTTCCCAAGTAATTTGATCAGTGTTGGCTCACAATCAAATCCCATCACCGAATTCGCCAATGAGCTGAGACATCAGCCAGGCAAATATGAGATGTCTTCATTTTATGGCATCATAAACCGCCGACGAACAGCCAAAGTAGCCTTTATACCGAAAATTGAAAAGAAGACTACCAGCTCACTAAGAGCTTCGGACTCTTCAGGTTGATCTCCTTCTAGTTTGAGAGCATGGAGCGATGTAGATAAAACGGCTTTGCGAATGCGAAAGGTCCTGTGAAACTGTACTTAAAAATCTGGCGGACAGAATTGAGGACGCACTCGACGTGAAGGAGAGAAGAGTACCTTTTGACAATGCAACTTTTAACGACATGTGTAACTCGGCCATACAACACGGCCTATGCGAATCACTACTGTTGTTGGTAAAAGCAATGCTGGTGAATGGTATCTTCATTGTGAATGCTATATGCGGCATCCCCGGATCCCGTCTCCAACGCTCAAGGACTAAACGCACCCGGAAATAGCTTCTACCAGATCTGACCCCCTTCCACATATTTGAAATTGTCGGATATATGGATGCATAACGTATCAGTCCCTCAATATTTTGGTTTTTTCTTGAATTCTCACTTCCACGCACTCAGTTATCTACCAAAATATACTGTTATTTTTAAGATACACTTCATCAACTAGACAAAGAAGGCGAACTTTCTAAGGATCAGAGCAAATTACAGTCAAAGTCCGGACAGATAAGATAAGCTAATTTATTTCCAGCAATTAATTCGCGTACAACTAAGTACACAACAACATTATCTATCCAAGCGTATCTTGGATCAATTAACGGCAAATTGAAGCAGGATATCTCTAACAAAATGAGAACGCACAAATCAGTAAGTGAGAGCTGCATATCCTGATAAAGACACAAGCAGCCAACAAATCGCCCTCAACCAGATGTGCCACAGTGAATAATTGTGACTGTCATCAGAAAATAACGCTACCATTAAATGTCAATCGCACAGAGTATATGTAATACCCACTTACTAATGTATGCAGTAACTACAATAATATGGTAGATGTAATCTCTTTGACTATCACTGGATTGTTTTTTATTGCTCTTCACGATCATTTACTCCCGCTGGAACATGACAATTGAAGAAAACGATGACGATCCTCGTCGATCTTGTAAACACCTTGACTGTCAGAAAGCATTTTCCCATCACCGCCATCAACTTATGAACGCATCCGATGATCACAATGAGATCTTGCATCGATCGGAAGTGATCAATCCAAATAAGTACTTGTACCAGTGTATAAGTATCTTTTAGTCGTAGTTGCGAGGTGATCTTCACCTAGTGCTACACTATCAACGATCGGGAACAATGTCTACACTTGTGTCCATTAATTTAAGTGCTAAGGTTATCTACGGTAGTTCCACCTACAAACAAAATCTCTTAATCTACCGGCATCTCACTAAGACGATCTACGAGTCACGATCACGATTCTTATTCACTTCTTCTTCTTCTTCTTTTTCTTCTTCTTCTTCGGTTTCATGATCTTGGTTCTTCGGTTCAATGCCGAGGCGAGGCGGCTAATCGTAGTACCAAATGCCATGACCAACACTGCGCATGCGCACCGTACGTACTCGTATATCTTGCTGTGAGTATGAAAAATTGCCATAATCTCCGAAGGCTGTTGATTGGAGTTTTATTGGAGGTTCCTCTCTCCCCCAGCGGGTTAAGATTCATCTTTTTTTCTTTTTTGTTCTAAGCCTTCCGTTAGGCCTAGGTCACCGGGGTGGAGTTGGCATTTTTCCAATGCAATGTGAGCTCTTAATTTGCATTGATGGTGTTCACACTCAATTAATATCGCTGCAGTTTGAAAAGACACTCAGACACTCGAACACTCGGACACAGGTGGGTTTAATTGAGGAAGTGGCTGAAGGAATTCTCTGTAGATTGCTGATTTCTTGAAGGGATGTGGTGAAGATTCATTGGATTCATTGGCCATTAGAACTAATTTACCATGATGTGTCTTATGATGATCAATCTGAACGAGCGGGTATACTATATGATTTCTAATCAAATCGACATCAAATTTGCAAATGTGATTGCGTCGATCGTCAGTGATCGATGGATGGAGTTTTGTATCTATAGAAACAGGTCAGCAAGATCATCATTCCAGGATTGCAACGGGTTTTCTCTTGCAGTTGGCATTGAAGATAGTGTATGCTTCAAAGAGTATGTTAACACGTTTGCTCGTCTTCCTAAAGGTACTCAGAGACTGTAATCATATGTAATGTCCATCTATGACAAACATCCATAATTTCTTGTCATAATAAATGCTTAAGCACAGACCAGAAGTGACAGCTTAGTCAGGCAAAATTATCTGCAAACTCCAAGACTTGTTCTTGGCGACAGTAGTTTCTGGGTAAAGCGTAATACCGGCCTAAGCCTCAGCTGAGATGTTTATTTAACAGAGCAAACATTTTTCTTACAAATAAATTGGAAGGCTCGTAAAATGTTGATTTACTCTCACAATTAGTTGGAGTGTGCTGTTAGGTTAATTGGCGATTTAATTTGATGATCATGAGTATGGAATTGGAGAAGATTTTATGGAAGCCATCAAATAAGGAATTGAGTTTTGAGGTGAGTTGTCATATTAAAAATTAAGCGACAATAACGGTGGAGGAAAGTAAAATACCAAATGAGTGAGCTACTCGTACAAGATAGCAGTAGACACTGCGACATTTTGGGTCTCTGTGCCAGAAACCGATAATGTAAAGAACTCCCCAAACTTCCTTTCTGAATTTAATGAGGTCACCAGCAGAGGCTTTGTCAATATTCTGGTGGTCATAATCCTTGAGAGGAAGATTGGGTTCCTTAAGTTGCCGTGTGGAGTTTAGTGAGTTCTCTTCGACCCACAAATTGCTAGATCTTTCGACTTCGATGTCTGTTGAGGCTATTTTTACGAATTGTTAGGTAGATTTGTCGGGAAACATGAAAAGAGCGGCAAAGAGGTTCAGCTGGTTTTTTGTTTGGTTTTTCGACAATGTGACTCAGAACGCCGAAAGGACAGGGTAGGCAGGTGCTGGTCAATAGGACCTTTTAAATAAATTAGCCCGCAAGGCGGTGTTCTATCTCCACTGCTAGTGTAGATATGTTTAACCCTTTCAGTACTTCCGACGTAACATATATGCTTAGGCATACGCAGATTATACAGATGCACTGAGTGTCTAGTCTAAAGCGTAGTCAGCCCTAGTCGTGGTCGACGTTCTGTCTACTTTGCATGGAGGTTTTCATCACCTGGTTCTGCTCTAGATGCACTGATGAATCTTCCTCCAACCTGGTATTCATACCTTGGGTTTTACTACCAAAGACGTGGTGTTTGATACAACATGCACCTGAGTTTCAATGAATTTGTGCGCCGACCGTCCTTTGACTGTGGTCTTATGTCGTCTCATGAAATGTTGCAGAAAAAAAAATACAAAATCTACGCCTCACTGGAAAACGACAACGTTCGACTTCACGCCTCGTTTAGGAAAACTGGCGTCTGTCTTACAAACGGAGATATACGCGATCCCGACGGAACCGAACTATATTGTGGAGAATTGGTGGAGGAGGCGGCCGTCTGCATCTCTAGCGATAGCCAATCTGCACTTAGAGCTTTGCTGAATCCTCTTACGACTTCCAAGCTAGTTCGAGATTACAAGACTTCACTAAATGTCGTCTGAAGGCGGGATACGCAGCCTCTTTTTATGGTGTCACGTCGCAATAGGATCACGGGAAATAAAATCGCTGATACACTTATCAATAGGCAAGTCCTATAGGAGAGTTTTTCAGGCGTTAGGACTACCTGCGTTCTTGGTTGAGACATTTATAGATGGGTTTAAATTTCGTTTTAATGTCATCATACGAGTACCATATCGATGTCATGTTTGATGTCATCATATTGATATCGGGAACTTTTGCAGATTCTAGCGCCCCAAAAATCTCTGAGAACGCTAATGAATGCGTTTCCAAATCGATGAAGTTCATTCAAAGCGCTATGATGTGTCTTTTCATACTTGGAATCATTTCAGTCATCAACCTGACTCCCAAAAATCCTCATTTTGCAATGTTGCATTGCCGAATGTTTAGATTTCTCTCGTATAAATTTCACCAATTTCACCATTTCACCTTTGCCCTTAGGAGCGGTTCTCCTTCTACTGGTTATGCTCCCGATTGCCTTTCATTATTTTATTGAACAAAATTCCGAGCCAATACATAACAGATTTTCGATTGTCGTCCATGTTTCGGAAGGTCTGTGATCCAACCTGACTTCATTCTTCATTTCATTCTTTTCACTGCCTCGCTAACTTCGGTTTCTGTATAATCCACTTCCTGCGCGACAGCTGAGGAGATGATACTGCGCGCCTATACTTCATTCAGTAACGAGTTAAAGTACTCGTTGCTCTTACTTACTTAAGGTGGCGCTACAGTCTGGAGTGGTCCGGAGACTCAACCAACCAGCGTCTCCAGCCAGCTCGATGTTTAGGTAGCTGCCTCCAGTTTTACACTCTAAGTTGACTGAGGTCTCCTTCCAGTCGCAGTCTTCCTCTTAATGTTCGGACCGGAGCATTGGAGTTCATTCGCGATACATGACCCAGCCATCTCAGTTGTTGAACCTCCACTCTTCTGGCTAAGTCAAGTCAAGTCGCTGTACAGCCCGTACAGGTGCTCGCTGTATCTCCTTCTCCACTCACCGTCTATACAGAAAATCAGCCGAAAAATTTTCCCCACAACTTAGCCAAAAATACCCTCATCCACTTTCGATAAAGTCCATGCTACATACATAGGATCAATTGTGTTGCTCGAGAGAGGGCTTTGTTAGCCAATCGTCTTCTTAGCAAAGAAGCAGCGATTAGCAAAATTTATTCTCCATTTGATCTCAGCGCTGGTGCCGCTGTCTGAATTGATAGCGGAGGCTAGGTAGACAAAATCCTTAACTACCTAAAAGTTATATTTGTCGAGAGTGACATTCTGTCCGAGGCCGCTTCCGCCTCAATACTCGCGAAAGCACTACTGAGACCACGCAGCTTTCTTGCAATTATGTCAATATCATCGTATGCGAGTAATTGGACGGACTTTTGAAAGATTGTACCCCTTGTGTTGGCGCGTGAGTTTTGCGCTATTCTTTCAAGCACGATGTCAAAGAAACCTTGTGTTAATCCTTTTTCGACATCAAAGATCTCAGTGAGCTCTTTACTTACCTTCTTACTACTTACCGTCATCATTCTGCACAAATGGATGACTTTTGTAGGGATGCCATAACTAGGCATTTCCCTCTATAGGTCGCCTCTGTAGATACTGTCATACGCGGTCTTAAAATTTATGACTAAGTGGTGTGTACCGATTTAGAGCTCATGGGTTTGTTCCGAGATCTGCCGCTGTGTAAATATTTGGTCGATGGTGGACTTTCCTGACCAAAAACCACACTGATATGGACCAGTCAGTTTGTTGACGAACGGCTTCAGGCGTTTACACAATATGGCAGATAGGATCTTGTAGACGATGTTAAGAAGTTGGTGCCGTCTTTTTTCTTGAGGATCGGACTAACAATGCTGAGGTTCCATTCGCCGGGCATACTTTCACCCGACCATATTTTACAGATGAGTTGGTGTATGGTCCTTGCTAAGTCACCGCTTGCTGCTTTGAAGAGCTTGGTAGTCAGGCCGTCCGCTCCAGCAGCTTTGTTGGACTTAAGCTTAGATATGGCTATATGGAGGAATGCCTTGGGTCGACGGTTGATTGATCAGGAGTTCTCCAAGTCCCCTTGTGAATATCGAGATGTGGGAACCGCATTCTAGCTACGACAATGTTTCACCCCGTGTCGTGCTGGCTATGGTTTCCTAAGATGCCTTATATTCCTAGCTTAGCATTGAAGTCGCCGAGTCCTTATCCAAGAGCTTGTAGAATCCATTTTCGGTGTCGTCATCTTTCCGCACTGGTTAAATATGGCTAATGTTGTCAAATTTAGCTTTAATACAGATTGTTACGAGGCGCTCGTTTACATATCGGAAACTCGATTTGAGTCTTTGTTTGCTTAAGTTTGCCTCTAACAACAAATCCGCATCAAAATAGCCACTACTTCTGCCGTCGATAGCAATCGCCGTAGCAGACGTCGTTGTTTTTCATCTTCTTTTTGTCCTGCTAACCCCATCGCATTTGTTGTATGGCAGTAACATCTGCTTTGCAGCAGTCCGCAGTCTCCGTTTGTCGTTCGGCTGCACGTGGCCTATTCAGGTACTTAATATTCGTCGTGCAGATCCGAAGTTCGTTGTCCCTGTTTCGTTTGCAGGGGTTCTCAGTAAATCCGTCCGTGTCGGAGACTTCTTGTTGCTTCGCAGCTGGATTTTTTTTTCAATGACCGGGCAATTGCCACGGCGACACAACCTGAAAGACCAGTTCCATTATAGTTGTCCCTAGGACGAAGGGTCGGTTATACCGAAGCCAGTAACCCGTTGAGGGATTTGAGCGCTATCGTTGGTCCATTAAGGGCTCGTCCGCCACTATCTCCTTTCCAAGACCATGACTGAGTTGACATCCTTACCGTCTTGAGCTCTAATTATTTCGGCTGGCCAATTTATCCGCTGTTTCGTTTATAGTTCTCCTGGTTTTGTCTTCTGGTCAGCACTCATGCTTATAATTTTGGCAAGTTGAGTCCGGACGGACATCGACCAGTTCTCGACGATTACCACTTGGAGGTAAAATAGGTACAATTAATGTGTAGAAATAGTTACAATACTGGGTATCGGCAGATGGACACCTCTCTATGCCTACCCTATTTCTACAGCCCCTAACATCATTTCAGCGACTGAATCACTAAATTTTGTTTCTTCGTTGTGCTGCAATCTCAAATATGCTCGTACAATCTCGTTTGCCCATACTTTGACGTTGTACGAGTACTTTCTCGATTGAGTGTCATCTGCTTATGGATTGTACGGGTTCTGTTCTAAGTGCCTAGTCTAACTAAAGTCTAACTTCTAGCTTCTAGCACACCCTGAAGCTACCAAAGACAAGGTCCTTTCTTAGTTTTATCATAAATTGATTACGCGATTATGTGGCAGAAAAAATTGGTCTACAATTGTTGTAAACTCAGGTGGAGCTAGAGTTGCAACATCTTTTTCAAGCTACTTTGGTCGCTAGTTCTAGTTCCGCGTTATAAGTTGACATATTTAGCGTGTTTCTGCTGCGCCTTCTCTCTTCGAACCAGAACCCTACTACCCATTTACATGATAGTGCATCGATCATACCATGACCTTCGCCGACGAGGATCACATGATCAGATTATTGAAATGTCGCTTTTCTGTTCCATACACATAGAGTAAGTCCTGAAAGATTCAACATGTACTCAAGTCAGTAGCATTTCCCTCTAAACGAGAAAGTGCTTCAATTTCTCTCATACGAGTATGTCATTAGCGATTTTTCATCAAAGCCTCACCTAAAACCACCGACGGAACCAGTATCCGCGTTGACCCATAGCAAACATAATTCATTTGTGATTTCATCTACCATCTTCAGATCTCATTTGGTTGAATAGAAGCATCCGCAGATACAGATACAGAAACAGATACAGATAGACAACACAAATGTATATTTCTGGCAATCAGTAACCCTTTGAGATCGCATTATGAAATGAACAAAAACAAACATCTCAAGATCGTAAACAAAAACCCAGCTCCGAAGACGGACACAAAAACACTTAATCTGCCAATGTGGCTTCTGCTCCAATAGACACACTCGTACTGTTGACCTTAGGGGCTTTCGTTTCGTCAGTTTTATTCTCAGTCTGTGGTGCTTTTGATGTTAGCTGCGTACGGGTGTAATATGTCAGCGACTCGGAGGAAAGTGAAATTAGAAATTTGGCGGCAGATAAATGTGTTGGGTCACACGAAATTTAAGATGGCAAACGAAATTTTCGCTTTAACTTTACGGTTTACCTAACTTAGCCGGTTTCGATGATGAGATACAAATATAATACTAGTACCCCCAGGAGGCAACCGACTCGCAACTCTGATTTATGGGACATTGTGATAGTAGTCTGTATGTTGTATGTTGTTGCATCGCATTTTAAAGTGTCATTAACTAATGTCAATTCTATTCACTAACACGTGAGTGGTTTAATTAACAATAAAGGCTCGTAGGTCGTAACGTAAACAAATGCAAATAAGTTCAGAGAGTGTTATGTCATTGATTACTTCCAGGTTTTTGGGAGAAAGCCCCAGCTTTGGAAGGTGGATACGGTGTCATTCATATGCAAAGAAGTCGTTATAAGCTGACAAGTATTTCTACTTTACAATATGTATCTACGCATTTAATGTGAAATTGATTTATGACACTAATTGTGATGTGTTAAAATATTGCTCATAAATTCGGTGCTATTTGCATGGGAACACTTGGTCTTGAGATGCCTAGGTTAGGATAGGTTAGAGTGGCTGTTTGAAAATCCAACCTACTCGTACTTAGACCTCTATTGTCTCTTTGTGATGGGATCATGTATCTGCGATCATCCTAATCTTGGAGCTAATTTGAGTTTCTGGTGAAGCGTAGGAGACTGTTAACGTCTATATTGTTTAAATCGCTTAAGTAAGAGAGAGCTGGGCATGTGCAGATTAGTAGGTCTCTTGCTCCTCCTCATTCTTGTAGCTGCTACAGATATCGTTTCTAAAAATGACAGTTTTCAGTGAAGACACGTCTTAGAGCAATTTAGATCCATTCTAGGTCAGATTTGTTTGGTGGCTAAACATGTTGATCCAACAGTACTCGTACACCTAAGGTTGTTCATAGCTTTAATATTAGTTTGTCCGCCCTCTGTGCCCCTGCACCCAATATAAGCGAAAGTTGAATTTGTCTGTCATCTCTCTAAGAGATGAACGTCAGTTAAGAGCGGTTTTAGAATTTTGTGAGAATGAGTCAAGGGATTTGAATGCGGCCTGACTATCCGAAAAGATGCGGACATCCCTGGTAGGTATCACGTTTTTCTTCAGCCAGGGCAGAACTTCTTTAATCGCCAAAATTTCCACCTGAAACACGCTACAGTGATTTGGGAGGCAGAAGAAGAGGCTTAGATTAAGCTTATCTGGGAAAACGCCGCCATAGAAGTTGATTGATTTGTCATCCATAAAATCGTCTTCCTCCTAGAGCAGATGCTTACATGAAAGTCTTTGTCAAACCAATATTGGACCGTAGTGTAATCAATGTTCTCTGGAAGGACTCCTAGTGTATTCAAATTATAAGCGAGGTCAAATAATTTATTTGTCCACTGTGTAGTCGCTTTACGGCGACTAATAGCTGCATTAGTAACCACTTGCCTGCTGAAAATATCAAGTGAAACAGAATATCCAGTGCCGCGGAGAGATCAGTACTAAGGCTCCGCTTGTGCACAGACATGCTGTCCTTTGGACTTTGCTAAGTTTTCTGCAGTTGACTTCATTGTTTAAGACCGTCTACCAGACAATCATCCATTAGGTGAGAATTGGTCTTATAACCGAGACGTATACCAGGTGGGTATGCTCCCAATTGGTTTTTTTTGCAAGGGAATAAAGGTACTGTATGAATGTGCGTCATTTGTACGCAACTATCCTCTAACATTGGCAGAAAGATATCCAAGAATATTTGCATTATACCGTCCGGCCCAGCAGACTTGTATGGTTTAAAGCTATCCAGCGCCCAGACCAGATTGTCTCTTGTTATCAGCAGTAGTCCTACTAAGTTACTGGCCGTTAGGAAGCTACCTGGAAAGTGGATGTCCAGTAGCACCTTGAGGTATTCATCACTTGAGGGGCGTCCAAAAGCCATCGGTTTTTTCAAGCAGCTAGGCATCATAGGATTGGTGGAGAGAATTTTTCTTAGCCGCGATGCGTCAGAGGTTTCTGTTATTTTGCCACAGAATGCCTGCCTCAGTTCTTTTTTATATATTTTGAGGCATTCCTTGTATGAGTCCCAGTCTGTAAGTTTTCTTTTGCTTTTTGCTTGGTTTCAAAATTCTCTGCAGACGGTTTTAAGCGATCCAAGTACTGACGTCCATCAGTGCGGATTTTCGTGCCTCTAGTTTAAGAAAGAGGACAGGAAGCAGCCATTGCCTGATTGAGAGTCGGGGTAGAATCCTTGACTTTCATGTCAAAATCGTTGGTCTGCGACGGGGGACTTAAGAGTTCAGAGGAGAGTAGTTTTAAATTTGAGCATCATTCCGACTAAATTGGATGTATGTATCTGTGACCTGAAAAAGAGTGTTCAGACGATACCATCCAGTTCGTTATCATCTGAGTGCTGTTTTCGGAGGCAAGAGTGATATCTAGCATAAAGGTGGGTTCATTGTCAATATAACTTCTATCGTTCGTGTCGGTACTGCCCCATGTCGTGTGATATGCTTTGGCATCCGATGGTTACCCCAAGACCACCATTTCTAGGTTGTTACCAGAGAGAGGGCCCACATAGTCGTAGCCAAAATATGCCGATGTCAGCCTGTAGGAACCTTTGGCGGTCTCCAGTCTAGGAACGGTTGCGTCGGGGTCACCGAGATTAGAAAGATTACGTTAAGCCTACGTTTCACTAACATACAAGTTCTGATCTTATTTTTGTCTTTTGTATAGAGCGGAAATTATTCAGGTGTCCCAAGTCCACGAACATCGCCTTTTTGTGTAGGCGCAGAATGAGTGCGGCCATTTTGCAGTGATGGAAGTTAAACTGGGGAAACCGTAGCATCGTTGCTACAATTAATCAGAGAAGCCTCCATCACGGTGTCTTCGGAGTCCTCTAATTCTGAATATGTGCCTAGAAGCTCATCTTCATCCTCTGATCGTAAAGAAACTCTTTTTGATTCGTCGTGTCGCTTTCCATTTTCAACAGAGCATCAGAGTTGGAGACCATGTCGGGTTGGTTGCCACCTCTTAAAAATTGGACTTTCAGGAAAGGAAATCGGCACCCCAAGATCTAACTGTTTCAATTAAAGGAGAACAAAGTTGCTTATCAGCATCAGCTCATCCCTTTTGGAAACCTTTTTATTTATAGACTCTAGTCCGAACCGAATCATGACTTTGGTCTGCACCATAGGATTAAGGGATTCTTTTTTGATCACAATTAATTCGTGTCTATAACGGCCCCTCCAGTCTGGCGACTTTCCAATAGTGAGCCGGAAGGATTGGGTTGCTGAGTAAAATGATCTCCAGGATGTCTTCTGGGAAAGAGGATACAGCTGAGATTCAGGTGCAGGTTCTAGGTCTACTAAAGATATCCCCCTTAGCAAAAAACTCGAGCTTTGCACATTGCCAGATCTATGTAAGGATCTAGTTAATCCACCGACGTCGCTTTTATCGATCACCCCTTCTTTAGCACAACCACTGAAAGGCCTCAGAAATGTGCCATTTTAAGGACCTGAGCGGGTTTTCGGGTTTTTAAATTTGGGGCTTTTGGGCACCCGAACGATCTCTGGCGTTTGGAGGAGTCTTTCAGTGATTCATCCGTAGGATGTTGTTGGCCCACTATATTCTGTTCCTCATATCTGCAGATCTCTCCACGTTTGGCGTCTTCCGACGCGGCTAAGTCTCTGATGGTGATAGGGTTGCTACAGTTTTGCCACTCCCTGAAAACTTTGCAGAGTTTGGCTCGTTGCGCTTGCCTTTGGAAGGCTTAACATGGCCTGCCACAGTTTTGCCTTTGCTCGGCACTGCAGGATATTTGCTAGTAGTTGTTCCAGTCACCGCCCGATATTGAAGAAGTATCGAGACCGGTTTAGAAGATGATTCCATATGGAATTCCACGAGTAACGGAGAAAGTGAGGTCCAACTGTACAGAGATCCACTGTATACAGATAAGGCTAGCTAATGCAGAGCTCGCCAGGTATCCGGATTCTCCGTTCAAATCTGAGCTACAGTTATACTGGGCCCTCATCCAGGCTGAGTTGTATGACACCTTGATCCGAGGAGAAAGGAGGGAGACAGTTGGAAGAAAGTGATGACGTAAAAAGGGGGAATTGGGGCGAGAATCCTATAGTCGCAGTTGAGTCTACAGAACTTTTCGAGAGTCATTGACCATACTCAGCCTCTACAACTCGACAAGTTCGATGCTCAGAGCAGAGGAGCGACTGCGTAATGAAACCCGAAAATTTCTAATCTATGAATGAGGCTCAATTCCCAGGTAACCTGCACAGAACTGGCTCACAACAAGGCTGCGAGTGATCAGAGTGATATTACCCATCGTAGCTAGTATCTTTTATTGGTTATGGAGACAGATGAGGACATAACATAAGTCGCCTGGCAGCATTGAAATATACTCAGAAATAGAAAAGAATCTTCACGGCTACCCAGGCACGGACAAGTATACTAAACCACTGGGCAATTCGAAGAGTTAGCCTTTAATCGAAAACCGGGTTGGCTGCATCTGTGGCAAGAGCATCAAGTGTGAATGGCTCAGCTTCATGTGCGAAAAAGTGCTTTGCGAATGGATCCTTGGACAAAAATTCAATATGCTTACCAACGGCAGAAGAACCTCGCCAGACTGTGCTTCAAAGGTGTATACCCTGAACATTTTCAAGGACACTGAGAGTGCTTTAAGAAAGGCAACTGTTGGTTTGTGGATAAGTGGTGAAAAGAATCCCGATTGCAGACGGTAACAGTCGTCAGTATGTGATGGCGAGGATAAGCAAGGATTGCCCGCACGGCAGAATCCAATATTGACAGCTATACGACGACCACTTCCTCGCTGACTAATGCTGACTAATGCTGACTAATTAGCTCTATTACATATTGGATAATAGCACTCGTTGTCCTTCCAACGATGCTTCATGTGAGTAACGCAGTATCCAGAGCCTGGCTGTCCCAGTCCCAGTAGACAACAACTTGTCTCCAGATAATATCATTTTTAATTTCGATGCTTGCGTCCTAAATAATGGCAGTTACTTCGACTAGGAAGGCAATGAATCGTTTATCCTGTAGGAGTGATTAACTCCTAAGTTTCGAAGACTCCATCCTTTGTTTTATTGTTGGGCTATCGATATAGAAAGCCAGTTCCTCTATTTTCGTGATTTGATTATGCCCTAACTCATTTCTGCAAGGAATTTGATTAAAGATTTTGCTGTCAAACAATGAGCCATCGAAATAATTTAGAGACTTAACTTTGGGTGCAAATGCCCATAGTTGTCTCCCTCGTAACCTGTTAGACCCTATATAGAACGGCTGCTGTATTTTTTTTTTACAGACAACTAAAGATGATCATAGTTTCCTATGCTGCTTTCAGTGTGGTCCTGATTGGTCTTAAATTCTGATGCGGGCTATTTCCTATATTTTGATGACGCTTAAGAGTTGGCAGGGCCTACAGACATATATGATAGCCAAAAGTCATCAAAGACTCATATAAATCCTTTTTCCTCCCGAGGACAGTGGGATGCTGGACAGATAGAATCGGCGTGGCGTAAACATCAGAAAAAAGAACTCGGCTAACTCGATGTCTGGTTTGTTTGCTGGCCGAGGAATTATGTTATTGAGGGCCTGGTCCACACCGTATGGGAGGTGAAAATAACTACTTCCTTGAGAATGATCACACCCCAAGAATCAAAAGATCATTAGCTAAAATAGTGTCCGACACAATATAATGCGGATTGGACTTTCTAAATTGTGCGGATTGGCTTTCATTGTAACTTCATAATCTCGGTAGTCCAGGTCATAAATTAACAAAAGCCAGGACTCATACATTAAGAACAAACTGGTAAACAAACAGTTACGGCTCCAGCACGATTTCAGATTGAATGCCTTGTTCTAGTTGTACGGCTTCTTACACCGCACTTTGTCTCAAACCAATCCACCAACTGAATTCCATAAAAATGCGCTCCTCCATTAATCCGCATAACAATGGCATTTTAGTTCAATTAAACGTTCTTCTCTTAATTGACCTATCTCCCTAGGTATTCCTACCACTGGTACGGGTATACTCGTAATAATTCAAGTTATCATGTTTCAAACCAGATCCACGAGAAGATCACCCTGCCTCCGTTTCGAGCAGTAGGCGCATCTCAGCCTGCAACACTACTAATTAATCAGAAATTCCAATTGTCATCTCGAATTATACGTATGTTCCCGCTCACGAGTAATCTTACATTTGTATGCTCGTCGGGCACACGTGCGAATTAAAATCAGAAATCAGAAGTCGGAGACAGTGGAAATGTTCTTGTCCCACCTCACAAAACGACTACACAGGACACGAATTCTTTTGACAAGAAACCACCTTATCGTTGGCATGAATGTAGGCATCCGTGGATGACTCCTTCATGGAGTAACCGACCGACCGACCGACCGACGCGACGCGACGACCGGTTTAGCATTACCATACAACTATCAATTTTACTTAAGGTGATTCGTGACAAAATCAAAATCACCGAGTCCACTCCTTCTGATACTAGCGGGGCACAACAACCACGAACCAGATCCTTATATGGTGCTGACTTGGTGGTAACTTGGTGGTGACTTGGTGGTGATCCTCAAGGTACAGTGTAAACGAAACTGTTTGTGTGTGGTTTGGCTGCATGGTATCGCCTGGCCGGGAATCAAATGCATTCACTTGTTGGCGGAATTGAAAATGTGAATTTAGTCAAACAGGTATGTGCCCTGAACCAGAGTCGGCTGGTTTAACAATGGGATTGCGCGCGTGCGCGTCTTCGTTTCCTAGCTGTTGTTTCCACTCTCCAATCCTACCCCGTCTGTGCTCTGGACTATGTCGAAGTCAAGATCTGCTCTATGGTCGTGGCGATTTAACATTGAATATTATGCAACTAATTGATTTTGGGATGGAACTAATGGGGAAATATGTTTTGCTTCAAGGTAACGGCGAAGAAGAGAACCGTTTAGGATTCACAGAAGATACTCGTACACATTGCCATCGGGACAGTCGGTTGTTCCGTGTTGGAGCTGGTTTGGTAACTCGGACAAGTTGATGTGGTTGCTCGTTTTTGGTCGCCACAAAGGTAACTTTTTTCCATTCGACCGTGTTCTGCAGTACGTTTGAGAAGTTTTGCTAGATTTATGCAGATAAGAAACCCGATATCGACGGAGATTCATAGATTCGAAATACTTTCTTACGTAATCGATAGGATTGTACACTATGGAGTAAGTGTTTGGAATTACTTCGGGCGAGATGCAGTTAAATAAAATTTAGAAGGACCCACGCTTGTCCGGCGTGATCTTTTGGATAAGTACGAGAACTTGGGTGCAGCTGATCTGGGTTTGTATACTCTTCGAATAGACATTCGAATGGGCAGATGCTATATCCTCAATGGTGATGGTTGTGGCCTTGGAGAGTATACAAATAACAATGATAGTTTGATAGTCTTAAGGATATAAACATTCTGATGATTGGGGTACTTAGGCAAAAGGCCCAAGAAGATGTGGAAAAATAGTAAATAGATAAAACATTCAGGTTATAGAGTTCATGGTAGTAGAAAATAGTCTAATTATCTTGACTTGTGAAGAGTTTAAGATTCATTTTTACCCTGCAATGAACCTATTTGCAACATAGACCCGGACTACTTTCTAGTTTCTGCGAAAGCTCGTCCACGTGAAGAATTAATCTCTCTCCAACACCTCTACAATCTCTGCTGAAGATTAATGGTGTCAATGTGAACAATTTGCCCAGAATGCCGCACTGCTTTTCCAGGCTTCACCCGACAGCTCTCACCAAATCTCTGATTTCAGAAGGAGTGAAGCAGTGAAGTTTTTCCTTACTTTACTTTAAGGACCGCTAAAGTTGATGTTAGGGGAGATTATATTGGAAAATAAAAACAATTTAAATTGAATTCGCATTTTCCTTCATATCGATACCGAGAATATATTGAACGCCCCTCGTACATGACATTTTTCTTTATAACTTAAATTTTCATTAATTTTCAAATTCAATTCATCATCGCTTTTACTATCAATATCAATACTTAAAATTTCATTTACGACGTCGTCAGTACTTTTCATTTCAATTTTTTCTAAATTATTTAAACTCATATTTTCGTCTTTTATTGTTAATTTAATATTCGTTTTCTCTAAAAAGTCTCTGCCTAAAACAACTATATTTTTCATGGAACTATTTCTTACTACATGCAAACATAAACTAACACAACTATCTCTAATCTTAATTTTGCAATACGTCTTACCTAAAATAGCTAATTTGCTGTTGTTTATCCCGACATAGTCATGCAGATCGGATTCTAAAGATGTCATCAGGTAGGATGGTACGTACTTCTCCTGAATGAAGCTTATTGGACTTCCTGTATCTATCATCAGGCAGTCATGTTCGTGTTAACATCGGATTCGTCGCACACAAAATTGAACTCAATTAAACCTTGGAAATCTTGCAGAAACGAAGAATGTGGTCTTTCACCAATAACACTGATGATGATTGTGTACAGTCTGGAGCAATATATCCACTTTTTCCGCAGCGATAGCAGGTTCCTCTTTCTCTCCGGGGTTTGGGACAATTTTTTGCTATGTGCCCCTTATCGTTGCAGTTGAAGCACAGGTTTATCTTCTTAGCTTACGGAATCGCTTTTGGGACATACAAGGCACTCTTAGTATTACCGTTGGCAGCTGATGTCGTCGGATGTACTTCAAGACGCATTTTTTCATGCTTCCGCAAAACAGTTTTCAGCTCCGTTAAATTGTTAGCTGTGAATAAAAGCTGTTTATTAAAAACTGATTCCGGGATACCTCTTATTATGTAGGCTATAAAATCCGATTCCTCGATGTCAGCGACACTGGCGACTTCTTGCATGATTAAAACATATTGCTGGTAGCTTTCGTCCTTCTGTTTCCTTCGATTCCGCAAGGCATTATGCACGTCCGATGCCGTAGCGTGATGATTAAACTCATTAATAAGGGCCGTTTTTAGATCCTCCCATGAGCGGCAAGAAGTGGATCGAAGAAAAAGTTTTGCTGTTCCGGTAAGTAACCTCTGAGCAAAGATAAAACACTTCTGCTGGTCTATCTTATAGATCACCTTTGACTCTGCGAACAATTTAATCCACCTTGTAACGGACAGGTTATCGTCACCCGAAAATTTTGGAAGAGACTCTTCTATGTCACTAAAACTCAAACCATTGGATGTGCCGGACTCCATCTTGTTACCCATTTCCGTTAGCCTTCTCTGGAGCAACGCAATTTCTTCCTCCTTTGCCACGATTTCCCGAAGTTCATTGAGTTGCTGCGACAAGTCTTCAAGCTCTGTATTGTTTTCCGTTTGAGCTTCACCGTTAAAGACATCTAACACGTTTGCTGGGAACAAAACCTCGATCTGCTGTTCGTCCAACTGTTCCACACTTTCTTCTAACCGTAACTTTAAAATGTTTTTCACCCCCGAAGTTGGCAAACCCATTTCACAAAGCTTTTCTTTTAATTGCTGCACAGTTGCGAATAGCATAAATTTATTAGCGCGTAATGCTATCTTAAACTTTGGCTAACTTAAACGTAAAATTAAATGAAATTTGGAAAAAAAACACGTGTGCACACAATCCCAATTCTGATATTTTGTAAGAGTTACTAATGGGTTTGCCTACGGTGAACTCAGAGAATAAAAACGAGATGTTTTCGGTAAGACGTCTTTATTACAAGTAATTTAAATTTAACAGTTGGCCTACGACAACAGGTTCAGAGTCAAGTACAGTAGTATGCACTATATCATAATGGTTCGATAGTACCGTAACATTAGTACCTACATGATTTGATTACATTAGCATATGTACATAAGAAAATACTAAAATCAAGTATAGGGTGACAATTATTATTATTTTTTTTTTTTAATTTACAAATTACTATGACTCTTACACCGCTTAAGTGGAAATGCGCCTCGTCGCTCATAATAGTTTTCGACACAAAATCGTCCTCTTCGTTGATGCACTGTTTGCACTTTGTACGAAAACATATGTAAGTCTTTCACTAAAAATTTGCTGTAGAGTCCGTCTGGTGATGCCCAATTGCCCGTCGTCTGGTTGCGCTAACACCACCGACCGTTTATAGGTCAAAAACATCGACACAATTATTCCACGTTGTTGCGGAGTATAGCGCTCCATTGCTTTTCTGTTTGTATACTGCAGCTGTCTAGTTAACAAATGTCAAATATGGTTGACATACGGCGCCATTTGCAAAAATTATACCATCTTCCGATAGAGTGATTAATTTTGCGCAACCTGTTATTACATGCTAAAAAATTTGGCGCGAAATGCAAAATAGCAAATTGCGAATAAATCACAACGCGAGATGACAAATTCGAAATGATATCCAAATAAGGACTTGCTAAACAAAAATTTCGAATAATTGAAATGCGAAAGACAAGAAATTTCGAAATGAATATGGCGAAATGATAGAAACCTACCCATTTTATAATATTTATTTATATCTTAGGATATTAATAGATGTTTTAATTAATCTTCTGTCTATCTGAATATATTTTACCCCGAAATCGGATACAGAAAATCGGGTATCTTGGGCTTAAACCAGAGCCAGTAAATATAAATCCAATAATCCAATTTATAAACTTTAAGACTACACGTATCTATGTGACAAACTTTAAAACCATTACGACAGCTAGTGTGTGTTTCATTTTCATTCGTCCTGGAACAAAGTGAGCATTCCAACGGCAAAAAAAAATGTTAAGGAAGGAAAATATCTAAAAGTAAAAAAGCTTAATTACGAGTAAGTGAATACGATACGTTATTCTCATGTTGTCGAAGCAGCAGCAGCAAGGAGATCTTCACAACTTTCAACCAAAAAGCTTTTTCCTTCGGCCAATTTCTTGACATAAACCGAACCAGATCTTGTGAAAACACAAAATATTTGTCTCCTTCGCTTAAGCACAAGGGCGCTGTGTAAGAGAAAGCGAGCTTGCTTCGTTAAGCTTTCATTTAAATAACAGCTGTTGTCGTTTTCCGATTCAATGGCAAAATCACTTAGGCGAAGCTCTCTGTTTTTGGTTTTGCGGTAATTCGCTGAAGAGATGAGCAGAGCATTCCTATCTTTAGTGTTGGTGAATTTGAAAATAATTGATGATGGTGAGTTTTGGTTTTCTCTGTCATTGTTGTTTCGCTTTTTGGTGCGGAAAGCGTTCATTAATGGTAGCGGATTGCAATCGATAGTTCTGCATAGCTGGCTAAAAATCTCATTCAGATTTTCATCTGGGAGTTCGGGTATGCCAAAGAGCACAGCATCACCAGAAATCTCCTTCCTCTCTAGGGCAGTGACTCGTTGTTGAAGATCAAGGGATTCAATGTTTTGAAGTTGTGCGTCAGAGTGGGTGTTCTCCTCCATTCTGTTGACGCGTTCGATGACATTTGAAATCGATTTGTCGATTGCGTCAAATCGTTGTGGCCAGCTTTCTTTGATTTGCTCGATCTTATTGAGAAAATCACTTCGGGTCTTAGATATTTCACCAACAAATTCCTCTTGCATTGATGCGGCCTGCTTGGAGAGTTTTTCCTCCAGGATTTCAATTTGCCGTTTTGTTGTAGAAGAGGAAGCAGTTTGAATTGGTGTTGATGAGTTGCACTTAACAGCAGCTTTGGAACTCAGATTTGGTGCTGACATGATCATGTAGAGAGAGTGACTTTACACAAGAAAATGATTAAATAAGGGTTAACTTCGGATTAAGAAAAACCGACAACCGATAGAATGGATCTTCTAACTTAGAAAAAAAATCGCACGATATTTAGTCAGAGATTAGTTTAACCACTTTAGGTGCTCACCGTAGCTGGACGATCGAAAAAACGCGTCTATTCGTGACTGATACACATTATGTTATGCTAGTTACTCCGTTGGAAGCAATCTCACCGAGACAATTGCTCTCAGACTCTTTAAACATCGTATTTGAGAAAAACGTGCTAAACTTACAGGTTTAAAGTATGTGGCTTAACCACGTGACTCTGCCATGAATCTGTTGTAGAACAATTACCATACGCTATCGACATAAACATCGTTGAACGCATCACACATCAGACAAGCACGTTTGCAAATATTGAAACAGATGCGGCAAAGCGGCAAAAAAGATTGCCAATCGGAAGGGAGGCACAATATGGTAGAAACCTATAACTTGAGGAAGTTAGAGATTCTGTATACCTAGGCCAGCTTTTATCTCTGATAAAGATATTCCAGGAGAAATCATCTCTGTTTCTTTGGCCTTAGAAGGCAAAAGCATTAGAGTCATCGTCAAATTCATCGATTTCTATGGGGTTGGACAACTTAGTGAGCAAAATCCAGCCATGCGGGCCGATTTTCACGTTGAAGTAGACCTCAACCATCTTCAAATAAGTGATTCGAGGCAAATGGCTAAAGACCGTGCTAACCGGAGATGTATATGCGTTAAGACCCAAGTTCGACCAAACTGTAAGAATAAATTGCCGTATACGTTGGTTTTAAATGTTTGGAGGTTGTATTGACTAAGCGCTAAGCATACGCTGCCATTCCAACTACCCCGCAAGGACATACGCCCGGGAACAAATATAAAAAAAGGAGTACTGTTGTCAGCAAAAGAATATACAGGGTCAGAAGTGGCAGACAAGTGATGTTTCATGAAAATTAAAAACACACCAGCATTTATCAGATTTGAATCCATCCAAGACAACTTGAATTGAACGTTCCGAAAGCTAAGTTACTATCCATTGAAGAAGACAGCCGTCGATCCCAAAAGCACGCATTTTCGACAAAAGAGCCTGTTCTGAAATTCTGTCAAATGCCTTAGAAATATCAAGTGCAACAATCTTGCTTTTGACAGATTGATGTACACATACCATTGATGATACATGCCATCAAGTCACCAGTGGACCTGTTGCTACGAAAACCGTAATGCCGGTCGTTGAGAAGTTGTCTTATTTCGGCGCTTAATCAGCGTTTCCATGACCTTGGAAAGAGATGTATCTCTTGGAGGAGAAATAAGGATATTTGCATTTTTTCGGGACTAGTCAAATGCTGTTTTCCACTTGCTCTGAAGGGATCCTTAAGAGTACGGTTAATGCAAAATGTTCATGCTCTTTCTTCTTTCTTCCTTTTTTGCTCGTAGAGCTTTTGTGCCCCTCCTGATCTTTTCTGCAAGGCCGCTCTGTACATCCACTGTTTTTCTAGATTTGCATATCTGTGTTAGTCATCGAACAGGGGCTTCTGTTTTGGAGCGGGTGGGAACACAGCACATCAGATGTGGCTCTGCTCTTTGGCAGTGATGTCAATAGTGTTTTATGTTCGATGCGGCATCGGTCTCTTCGAGAAGTTAAGGGCAACTCGATAGAAAAGGGCCCTGACGTTCTTTTACGGTTGTGGCCGTTGAATTCCTTCACAACTGCTTGCTGGCTGTTACTAATATTGGCATGCAAGCCCTTGCTACAACAAGATCATTGTCCGAGTCGATGTTATCTGCCAGGAACATTCGGATATATTGTTGATCAGGAGTCACTACATGAATATCAAGGTATGGAAACAATGTGCTGGCTATAGTCATTGTACATTATATACCACCGCAAAATCAATAAGCATGTGTCTGTCTCCAATGGTAATGGCGTGGAGGCTGTATTTCTCTCCAGTGTACACTGTTTTACCAAAGATGCTCTACTTGCCTAGCTTGGCATTAAAATCGCCATGGACATCATATTTTGAGCATTGCTGGTAGGTTTTGATGAGAGTCTTATAAAAGCGGTTTTGGTTAGATCGACTATACAGAGCCATGTCTAGCAGTATTGACATACCTGCCAAGCTCATTCGACTATACAGGATGACGACCCTCAGTCTCAGAAAAGGACTTAAACAAGGCGATGTATTGCCATATGATTTTTTAACATAGTACTTGAAATAATTATGGGGAACTCTCAATTCAACTCCTGAAGCACTATCTTTTAAAAGTCTCTTTGGTTACTCGCATATTCAGACGACATTGACATAATGGGAAGAACACATCGAGCTGTCAATGTAGCGTTAGCAACTATTAAAACAGAAGCAGCAAAGATGGCTTTAGCGGTCAATGAAGAAAAACAAAGTATTGCATGTTCTGTCAATAAAAAAGGACATACAACTTTGACGCCTAGTACACATCGTCACAAAAGGTATTGCAGTTATAACTTTGAGGTAGAACTAAAACGACACCATCGCTGATATACGAGAAATCACTCTTTCTGATTTCTGCAAAGATTTCTCTCGAAGAACTCAAAGGATTTTATAAAGCACATTGATAATTCCAGCCCTGCTATACGGCACGAAAGCGGATGAAAAAGCTCTGGAGCGTTTGGAAAAAAAAATTCTTCCGGTAATTTTTGGTCCCGTTTGCATCAATGGAGAATGGAGGAGACGTTTCAACAGCGAACTGTACGGTTTGTACAGTGATACCGCCCCTCGTCAGAAAAGATTGGATACCCCAGCTTAGATATCTAAGTCACCTTGAGCCCATGGCACCATAGTCCCATCCTGCAAAATTGCTGACCTTGTCTTAGGTGGCGCACACGAAGGGGATCTCAGCCAAATTAGTGTGCTTAATTTAAAGCTAGTAAAAGACCGCGCTAGCTAAGACCCTGGCCCTCTCTTTACCTAGGACCTAGCACCATCTAAGTAGTTAAGATCCGGTCTCAATTTGTTGGGCATTAGTCCGTCTAAAACTGGAAATTAAATGTCCGCTCCTAAAAGCCCTCTGAACTTGCTAAATAGGATTCAAAACCGTGTAATAAGACTCATAGGTAATACCAATATTCCCAATTCAGTCAGTTTACACGCTTTAGTTTTTTCTATCGCTATTCTTACCACTCCAATGAAATCGCCATTAGCATTCCGTTCCTTCAAATCTCTAATCGCCATGAAGACTCATCAATTTACCCTTAACCATACCTGCGGACGTACTCTAAAATATCCTGTATCTGCCCTAAGCCGTAAATCTCGCTTATGGGATGCTCTGTCGAACTCTTTATAACCTGCAAACATTTAAGACCAACGTACATCTATAAGAAGTCGTTGACTATTGCACTCTTAAGCTATGCATGGCAAAGTATATGTCTTAGATAAATCCTCAGCGATTGCAATTTTGTCAAACGAAAGGCGGGTATGACAATGCCGAACATTTCCGTTCTTATTTCATATTTTTGTTGAATGCACAAGTCTCCGCTCTCCATGAATAAACCTACACTTGTTACTTGTTTTCTAAATGCGTTCGTGACAAAATTTATAAAAAATTATCTAAACAGGTGTATCTCTAAATATTCTAAATTAGTCATCCAACCTATCTAGAAGCCGATATTTCAGTACACATGTTACGCATATGACTTCCATTCCAATCCAACTCGAAGCTTTCCAAAGATACAATAACAATTCAGCCCACGTGGTACGAGTATCTATAACTTCAATTTACGCACGTCCACTTGCAGCCAATATAGAGTTATGTCATGTTCTTACTCATTGCCAATTGGTTCGAAAAAACGTACCACTATATCGGTTTTGAAATTGAAAACGTACCAAAAGTATGCCAAAAAGCAGGTGTGCAGCGCTCAGACGTCGCACCAGGAAAAAAATTTAAAAATTTAAAATTTATGAGAAAAATCTGAAATTTTATTGTTCGCTCGTACACCCAAACAACGAAAATTCTTACGCGCAAACATCACTGAAAACCCATTCACAGATGTCGCATACCTCGGTCGCAATTTTTTCAAACTACTCGTATCTTCTCATGTTTGTTCTAAACTTTTGTCATCTGTTAGTGTTGGTAGAGCTGGGGCTGCACAGTTAAACTGAACAAAGAACGATCTCAAGACAAATGTGAGATAGATTTTTGTAATCAAATCCAGGCCACAAATTCGAAAGGCTTGACTTGAAGAAATTAGTTCACTTCGTCGGTCTAAACTGTTAGAAGAAAGATTTTCCCCTTACCGTTGAATACGTCTACACAATCAATGCATTGATGCAAGATATCTTGCACAAACTCAGGTCGCAGATGTAAGTTTAGGTGCATATTTGAAAAAAACGTTGCTTGTAGTGTTGAAACGAGTGTTAAAGTGAGACTTTTGCCGTTTTTAAGAGTTAAATCAACCCGTTGGATAATCTACTAATTCTTCAAACTCGTGTCCTCTTAAGTTCTATACATGAACCCACAATAGTTTATATCCGTGTTGGCGTTCAAAGTTGTTGTGATCTACTCGTACTACCTATCAAACTGAATATTGGAAGTGTATTCAAGATACTTCTTTCATATTGATTTCAAGAACTTACAACAAATCACTCATATCATAGATATACGAGTGTAATACGCATCTGTCAGTAATTTTTTTTGTCTAATGTAATATGTCACTTCACAGCTGACATTAATCATCAAATGTTAGGTTAGGTTTGGTAAGAGTGGCTGTTGGAAATACCAAGCGTAGGAGACTGTTAACGTCTATATTTTCTAGATCGTTTAGGTCGTTATAGAAGAAAGCTCCTAGATGAAGTTTTCTCCTCTGGGAGAGAGCTGGACATGCACAGAGCAGGTGCAGCTCCTCGTCCATGCAGCTTCTACTGAAATCATTTGTAAAATCGCCAAGCCCTGTTACGCATTCAATATGAGGCAGTGTCCAGTGATGACACCTATTATGGCGCTGAGATGTTTCCTATTTAAAAGATCCAGCTTTGGCCAGACATGTTTGTCCTACAGTCCACCTAAGGTCTGTTCTTTTATTGGCATCCAGCTTTAATGTTAGTTTGCACGTAGCGATTGGTATACCTGTATTACCTTTATCCGGTAAAATACGTAGAGTGGTTCCAATTTTAGCGAGTTCATCGGCTCTATAGTTCCCTGGAATGTCTCTATGTCCCGGTACCCAACAAAGGTGAATGTTGAACTGCTCTGCCATCTCTATGAGAGATGATCAGCATTCAAGGCGATTTTAGAATTTAACGAGGCCGAGTCCAGAGACTTGATAGCGGCCTAACTATCCAAAAAGATGCGGATATGCTTTGCAGATATCACGTTTTTCTTCAGCCAGGACAGAGCTTCTTTAATCGCCAAAATTTCCGCCTGGGACATGCTACTGTGATTTGAAAGACGGAAAGAGAGGTTTAGATTTAGCTTATCTGAGAAAACACCGCCACCTTCTAAGCTATCGGTTTTAGATCCATCTGTGTAGAGATGGATCGACTTGTCCTCCATGAAAGCATCTTCCTCCCAGAAGGATCTAGAGGGGAAGCTTAAATGAAAGTTTTTGTTGAACCAAAGTCTAGGTATGGTGTAATCGATGTTCTCTGTGTGGATTCCTAATGTATTCAGAATGCTAGCGTGGCCAAATCAATTATTTGTCCACTGTATAGTCGCTTTAAGGCGAATAGCTGCAGTCGCAGTTACTTGGATAAATTTTAGCTCATATATGGATATCAATCAGTCGTTCTAAAGTTTTCAGAAGGAAAGATGATAGACTTATAGGTCTAAGGTCCTTTGGGACAACATGAGAACATTTTCCGACTTTGTGGATGAAAACTACATTGACTTCTATCCATGACAGTGGAATGTGGATAAGTTCTACACAGCTCTTCATAATATTTTCTAGCGCAGAATGATATCTTTTTTTTTTACAATTTACACACCCCTAAGGGGTTAGATACCCTTTTACTGTTGCCTAGGCGCGGGCGGAAAGGTAGAAGGAGGAGAAAGGAAAATTGTTTTTGTAGTGGTTTGAAACCAGGTGTATTTTGGTTTCGATATTAGCCCTCCAGAGGTAGGAGTCCGAATAGGACTTGTCATGGGTAGGATTCGAACCTTGACCCTCCGAGTGACAAGCCATTGCTAGTACCACTACACCAGGGCCACCACTACACCACGGACCTCTGTAGCTCGGCAGGTATAACAACGTCTGGACCAGCAGACTTGTATGGTTTGAAGCTATGCAGCGCCCAGAGCAGTTGGTCTCTCGTAATCAGACCATGATTGGTGCAACCGGGACGCAGTAGGCCTGTTTGGGCTGCTACTGGCCGCGAGTTAGGAGTTACCTGGAAAGTGGGTGTCCAGTAGAAGGTTGAGCCATCGGTTTTTGTTCAAACAGCTAGGCATCATAGGATTTATAGAGAGGACCTGGGATACCTCAGACGTTTCCGTGATTTTGTCACAGAATGACCTCCAGGATTGTCGCTTTGCCTTCCTCAGTTCTTTTTTGAATAATTTGAGGGATTCTTTGTATAAGTCCCAGTCAGTCACTTTTCTTGTGCTTTTTGGTCCGTTGAAAAGTTTTCTACTAGTGTTTCTGAGCAGTCCCAGCGCTGATATCCACCATTGTGGCTTTTTCTTGCTTCTAGGTTGAATAAGAGGGTAGGAAGCCGCCATAGCCTGATTGAGAGTCAGAGTGAATTCCTTGACTTTCATGTCAAGGTCATTGGTGTCACGCGGGAGTTTTGATAGTTTTGAGGATAGCGTTTCAGACAGTATTCCTCTGTATTTTGGCCAATCAGTTTTCCGGTAATTCCGGAAAGCTGGTTGGCTGGGGGGAGCATCACTCAGGCTGAATTAGACGTATCTGTGGTCTGAAAAGCAGTGTTCAGACGATACCATCCAGTCCGTTAGCCTTTGAGTAATGCTGTCGGAGACATGAGTGATATGTAGCACTAACTGTCGGTTTCTGGTTATAAAAGTGGGCTCATTGCCAATGTTGCAAATAAAGAAATTAGTACTTAAAATATAGTCAAGAAGTGACTCAGCTCTATCATTGATGTCGGTACTGCCCCATACCGTGTTATATGCGTTAGCGTCACATCCGATGAAGAGGCCAGTTTTTTTGCCTTCCAGCTTCCGGTACCACCCTTTCTAGGTCATTACCACGGTCCACATGATCGTGGCCAAGGTAAGCCGATGCCAGCCAGTAAAAGCTTTGGCAGTCTCTAGTCTGGCAATGGTTAAGTCGGGGTCGCTGAGGTTAGGAAGTAAAAATACATTAAGGCTACGTTTCACTAATATACAAGTTCTGATCTTACGTTTGTCTCTTGTATAGAGCGGAGCGTATACGGTGCCCTAAGTCCACGAACCACGCCGTCTACAATCCATGGTTCCTGGATTAGGATAATGTCTTCTGCATTTTTTGAAAGACGTAGAATGAGTGCGGCCAAAGCCTTTATTGAGTGATGGAGATTAATCTAGAGAAACTGTCTCATTGCTACAGTCCTCCAGAGTAGCCTGCACCACGGTGCTGTTGAGGTCCTTCGATTCTGAAGATGTGCCCAAGAGCTCATCTTCATCCTCAGATCATATGGGGCCTCTTTTTCCTTCGTCAGCGGTTTCCATTCCCGACAGGTTATCGGAAGAGGAGATCGACGGCTTAATTGTCAGTGGATTGGAGTCGTCGCTATCCATTTCTGGAAAGGATATCGACGCTCCAAGATCCAAGGTTGTGTTTTCTAGTGTGTCCGTTAAAGGAGGAGGAGTTTGCTTATCAGCATCCAGCTCATCCTTTTTGTAGACACTTAAGTATATAGACTCGAATCCGATCTATCGATCACCGCGATCACTATTGCGTCCTGTAGGACTTCACTGAAGCACCTCAGAGATGTGCTGTTTGGATGGCCCATGGGCTTTGGTACTATCTATTTTGGGCCTTTGGAAGAGTCTTAGGATGTTTTTAGCCCACTCAATCTTGCTCTTTATGTCCGCACTTCTCTCAACCTCCGGAATGGATCCGAAGGTTTTGATTATGCGTGAAGCATTTCGGCGTCCGACATAGAGCACCTTAGATGGAGCTTGCCGATGCATCTGAGCTCCAGATTCCTCCTTGGAGGGAGGAGTTTTGGTAGCAGCAACAAATCCGTAGCCTGCCACAAATTTGCTGCTGCTAAGGGTGGAGGAAATGATCGGTTGATTTGGATCAGAAGCGTGTGTACACTAGCATATTCCACATTTAGGTCCTTCATTTCCGAGTGTCTCTAAGTCTAGGTGAAGAATTTGTTGCAAAAAGCATGCCCAAAATGGAATTGAATAGCAATTGAAGCAGAGTTTGTAGAGCCACCGCCGTTGAATAGGTTATTAGCGCTTCGGTGATGTCCATGCAGGGACAGGACAGGGTAGTTTCAATGGGTTTACCTGTTTGGTGGGCTTGTTGAGAGTTGAATAACATTCTGTGGTTAAGGCAACTCTCAAAATTCCTTGTTCCTCCTTCCTTTTAAGGAAAAAGGTCCACAAGTGAGTGTACTACTACTCTACTCTACTATGGAATCTCAATGAACTGCTTACCAAATAAAATGACGTGGGACGTGGAGTGCTGGTAAATAGTTGGTTAATTTCACAAGAAAAATCGAGATACCCTGCTTCATCCCACCGAAGTTAAAAGGCGCTTTTCTGAACATTTCGAGGAGTAGCAGGTATCTAGGTCTCATCTTATCATGCGGGAAAGAAATTTTTCACAGCAAATTAAAAAGTTCAATGTGGCCTCTAATCTACACGAGAGATGTATGCTCAAATTTCGTGATCGTCTAACCGAAAGGTGCGCCATTGCTAGCTCTTTTTCGGATCAATCCCACCACCAAAAGTCTGACCATAAAATTCCTATTCAACTTTTTCTTTTCGAATCGGTCGCATCAAATATTCGTCCTGATCTCCATGCCAAAAATTGTAGGATTGGCTTTGGGATCATAGTGGCAGTTGTCGTCTATAGGAATCTTACGAAAACTTTCCGACAACACTTTGTTTCGACCCTTCGAAGTTCTCTATGAACAAGAGGTTATAAACGATCTCAGGAAAATCCTCACGCGTCCTTTGAGACTACAGGAATCACTTGAAGGTTCTGCCTTTTAGTAGGGTTTCAACAATGAGAAAGTAAGACCACTGGTGGACTATCGGTGGAGTATCTATCTACCGAAATAGAAAGATAGGCAAGCGTATCTCAATCAGTTAAAGCAGTTCACGACACAAATTAATAGTTTAAACAACCACTTTATCCACGAGATACAACGGAAATAGCTCAAGCACTTGATTACATTCAAATACCGCTGCTGCTGTTGCATGGCTGGCCTGGATCCGTAAGGGATTTCTATTACATCATCCCGAAGTTGACCAGTTATTCGGATGATTACAAGTTTGGCTTTAATGTTGTGGCACCCAGTTTGGTTGGATAAGGATTTCCGGAGGCAGCTGCTAAAAAAGGATTTAACACCTACAAAATGGCGCAACGTGATGCTTCTTTTGACCTATTCATCGGCAATCAATTTACAACACTTTTAACCGCAAATGTTATTGGCTATCACTTGACTGTGTGCGTCCTCAGAAGTCCACTATCATTTGCAGCGGTTTGTATCCACCGCTATTCATGTATGTATGTATGTATGTATGTATTTGTATTTATTTATTTATTTATTATTCTAGGTACAATATGTAGAAGTATGGATTACATAAATTCAAAAACAAAAAAATAGTAAATTTCAAAAAAATAAAAAACCATAAATTCAAAAGAATACCCAGAAATATAAATAAAAGGAACAGTCTATAGCCAAGTTTAGAACTACAGCTAGTAGCGAGTGTTCCATCGAAAATTAAAATTCAAATATATAATTCTAAAATGAACGTGGGGAAAAAAGAAAAAGGATTCTTGTTATTTTAAATATACTCGTAGATATTTAAGTATTTACGTAACAAATTACGTATACGTCGGATGAAGTCGGGTAGCTTGTTAAAAATTGTAGGAGCTACTATCAAGAAAAACTTTTTAAAATGCATTTATTGTGCGATAGTATTACAACAGAATTCTAACTTTTAACTGAAAGATAGCCACTTCTAATAAAAAAAAGTTTTAGCACTTTATAGTAGTAGAGATGCCTTAAGGGTAGAATTTTCAGTTCTTGAAATAAGATAAAGCTGTTATGGAATCGATTTTTCCTACATATACTACATATAATACGTATAACATGTTTAAGAGCCAAGAGCAGAGGATTGATTTTGTTAGCATGAGTTCCACCCCAACAAGTGATACCATACTGAATCTTAGAATGCACAATACCATAATAGATTATAACCAGTAATTTATTAGAACAATATGAACTGAGATTATAAAATTGTCTGGAACAACATAGCAAATATTTTTTCAGAGCGTTAGTATGATCGAACCAGTTTAATTTGCTATCCAAGATCACTACAAGATACTTAAAGGATTGAACAAAATCTATTTTAAAACAATGATTGGAACAAGTTTCAATAGAATTAAATGTACTGGTGCTCAATGCAGAGTTAGTTTCGAGTTTAAACTTAGAACAGTCAGAAGCGTGATAAAAAAGATTACAGTCAAGCAGAGTAGAAGACCCTGATAAATTGAAATACATCACTTTAGTTTTAACTCAAAATCATATGATGCTGAGCAAACCAGCGTCTCAAAAGATCCAAGTCAAAGTTAATGTCAACTATTAAGTTAAGTGGAGATTTACTTGCGTAGGAAAAGGCTATGTCATCAGCAAAAGTTGTCGAGTAACCTTTAAATTTCTGGAAAAAGATGGAGTTAGCAAAAATTAAAAAAAGTATTGGTCCAAGGACCGACCCTTGTGGTACACCTACCTTTAAGTTACGTAGCACACTGTATTTTCCTTTAATTTTAACATGCTGTTTTCTATCAGACAAATGAGAAGCAAACCAATGATACAAAAAACCACGAAATCCTGCTCTATAAAGCTTATTCAATAGAATGTTAGGATCTACTAGATCAAACGCTTTAGTTAGATCAACAAAAAGGGCAGCATTGATAAAACTTTGGTTGATACCATCATAGACCTCACTACATAACTTTAAAAGAGCGTCTTCAGTAGATCTGCCAGCTCGAAATCCAAACTGACAATCACGAAAAAATTGTTGTTTGTTTAAAAAATCTAGAATTCTTCTTTTCATGGCTTTTTCAAATATCTTGGAACAAACGGGCAAAAGAGATATCGGTCTGTAGTTACTAAGACAACAAGGGTTGGATTTTTTATGGAGCGGAATAACTTCAGCAATTTTAAGTGCACCAGGAAAAATTCCACCGAAAACGCTTTTGTTAAAAATGTGAGCTAGCACATCCACAATATTAAATGCTATCCTTTTTAGAATAACATTAGAGCAACCATCCGCTATAACAGTGTTGGAGTCTTTTAACGAATTAATAATTTTATTTAATTCAGTTGAAGAAATGGGATTAAAACAACAGCTTTCACTAAAAAAGATATCACTCATCAGCAATAGTAGAATTGTTTTTATCGAATACTTCAGTAACTAAATTATTAGCTGTGGAAACAAAAAACTCATTGAAGTGATTAGCAACTCCAGTCGGATCCGAAACTGTCAGATTGTCCACTGTCACAATTAATGGTTTGTCTTCACGCACTTTGCGATTTAAAATTTTGTTGACTACGCTCCATTCCCCTTTCATATTTCCTTGGTTTTTTTCGAGTTCAGACAAATAATAATTTTCTTTAGATGTCTTTACCTCAACAGAGATCTCTTTACATAACCTTTTGAAAGAAGTTTTGAGTGCACTATTGATAGGGTATTTTTTACATTTAACTCCAAATTTATTTTTTTTTGTTTATTTTTCTTAGCAAATGTCCAGACATCCACTCTTTTAATCGTCTAGATTTGCTATGAGTATTATTTATATTGAGAGTACAACAGTCAAGCAAAATCCCTAATTTGTGTATAAAGTTATCAAAAGCTATAGAAGGACAATTTTCGTTATAGACATCAGGCCAAAATTCAAAGCGAAGAAGGAAGTTAAGCCTATCAAAATCAATTTTTTTAAAAGGTTTGCTAGTAATTGGTTTATTGCTTTCATTAATAATGTCTAAATAGTGAAGACTTATCATGCAATGATCAGTGATACCGAAATCAGCTAAAGAGCTCACAAGACCACAACTACGAGATCTACCACTTCTAGAAAAGATATGGTCAATGCATGTACTAGAGGTATCGCATATACGTGTTGGCTTATCAATACAACAATTCAAACCATTAGCAGCCAGTAGCATTATGTAACTATTCACAAAATTAATCTTAGAGAGAAAATCAATATTAATATCACCCAGGAAAATTAAGTTTTTGGATTTTTCATTCACGAAAAAACATCTCTATTACTATCATGCAACCTATAATCACCAATAAAGACAGTTTTTTCATCTTTTAAATAAAAGCTAATTTTTATAATATCCGCAGATTGCAGATTAATGTTAAAAACTTCTGAATTATTGTATATATTTTTGATAAAAACACCAACACCACCAGACGAATAAGAATTATTACATGTAGCAAAAAAGGCATAACCCGGGATTTTATAGTAATTTTTTTCGCTATCGAAAATCCAAATTTCGGAAACAAAAATAAAGTCAGGCTTATTTGAACACGACTCAATATGCAGTACCAGTAAGTCAAAATTAGCGCGAAGACTACGAATATTTTGGTGAACTATAAAAAAGCTATCTGAGAATTCATGGTTATTTTGAAAAATACTTTGCAAAATATCTTTATCAAAGCTACAAGACGAAACAATATTAACTTCAGGATCAAGATTATTTAGGTTAGCAAAATGCATTTGATTAAAGATTACTTAAGTCATCTATACAATTAATTTTAATAACTTTATCACCTTCTGATTTTCTCATTAAAAGTTCTTAATAATTGAACCATAAATACTTGTAGTGTTTATTTTTTTTTATTTCCTGCGCAGCTTTCATCGAAGAGAAGCACTTGCATTTCCATTTCCCTATCGTGGATAAAATCCTTTTGAAGGATTTGAAGGAAGGTTTACTAGATTATCATCCTATTGATTTCGATGCCATGTTGGAAAACATCATTTACTATTTTACCAAGATTATAACGTCTAGTGTTCAGTTTTATGCTGAATCGATGTCAAAAACACAATTGGCCATACCGTACGACAGGATACCGTCCTACGTTCTCATGGGATGACTTCGTTTAATTCCAGAAAGGACCGATTGGAGACAACCTGAGGTATTCTCGATATAACCACCACCCCTTTCGCTGACTGTAATAAAACAACAACCAAAATCGTTGGCTCAACGATCTTCTCTAAAGGCATAAAACAATCTTCAGTCTACCTTCACTATACATTTATGCTCAAAGCTTGTAATCGCCATCGGACTCGATGGCGTTTTAAATAAATCCTTAAAGATTGTACTTAAAACACGACAGAACTTACTTGGAAAAATGTGTAGGCCGCTTTTCATGATCCTTGGAAACGCCAACGGCTATTGTTTTTGCCAAAGAAAAAAGGGAACACAAACAATCCTTCGTTTTAAAGTCCTATTTGTTTGAATTACACGGTCGAAAAAATCCTTGAGGATCGTTTACAACCGACACTTGCCTGTAATTAAAAAAACTGGAGGTCTATCGGAATACCAATGGCCAACAGTGGACGTAATTAGTGGGGTAATAACTGGAGCTCGAGATGCAATACCCAGCGACTGCCCTGGGCATGGGGAACTCTTTTACTTCGGTGAACTGTGAACGGATGGCTTTATTGGATTGAAATATCGAACTGTCTCTGTAAAATGGTGACAAGCTATTCTCGAATAGAATTGTCCTCTATAACTTGGATGATACAGTTAAGTTAGGCTTGGTTAAAATAGGGGTGTAATGGATACGCCATCACACAAACAGTAGGCACCAAAACGGGCCAATCGCGATCCCTGTGTTGAATTTATATTCAATGTGCAAAAACCTACGCAATCTCCCTGGTATAACATCCAATTTCTTTCTAAAAGCCAAGAAGGCCTTTGAAGTTCCTACCCTTTATTTCCTCTAGGTTTTCGAAAAAGTATTTACCTGAAAATTTTCTTCGACTACGCGATATTGCCTCACATTCACACAGTATGTGTGTTATGTCCTCAACAGGTTGCAGATCACCGCAGAATCTGCAGATATCCGTGTCTGCTAATTTGAGTCCCTTTGCGTGTTGGCGCAGAATTCCTATTGTCCTGTCAGGATTCCTATTGCTGTCCTAAGCTTATCCCTGTTTAATTTTATTAGCTTGCTAGATCTTTTGCCGTCAAAAAGCGGCCAAAGAGTCTTGTATACCCTGTGTCCCTCATGACTTGACCACTTTAGGTTGGCAGTCTTTATGGTTTTTTCCTCGATAGTGCCCCTCACTATGCAAAGGGATGGTTTGATGTTGGCAACCTCACTATTGTCGAGTTGCCCTCCTTTTCTTGCAAGCTCGTCCGCTTGTTCATTTCCTTTAATACCGCATTACCCTGACACCCAGCACGGTCTTACCCGGTTCTGACTGCATAGTGCCTTAAGCACTGTGCCACAGCCCCTGACTATATTAGAGTTGACGTTGGTTGATTCCATTGTCTTGAGTGCGGCCTAGCTATCGATGTAGATAGCGATTTCTCTTTCGGATACCGATCTTATCTGCATTAGCTCAGCCGCCCTGGGGACAGCCAGAACTTCTGATTGGAAGACACTGCTTACATCCGGTAGTCTTATAGGCACTCTTAATTATGGGTCTTCTGAGAAGATACCAGAACCTGTTCCTTCTTCTGTTATCGAGCCATTTGGGAAAATTGCAATTCCATTTTGACTTAATCATTGCATTTTTTTTGCCAATCCTCCCTCTCAGGATATATTATATCATACGGGATGTATGAAGGGAAGGAATTTCACCCACTAGAATTGGATTGCCTGGCAGTAGCTCCGTTAGGACCGTGCCATGTCTGAAACTACTGGAAGTAACCCAAATTAGTGAGACGTATCGCATTGTTGCCAGCAAGTTTTTTGATCTGTTAATCAAGCGGTGTTAGGTGCTAAAAGGTGTCCAATGCTGCCGTAGGGGTGGTACGGAGCGCACCTGTAATGGCTATGGAAGCCGTTCTTTTAACCGCAAACCATTTTCTTGTTTGTTGCTTTCCACGATACTAGTGCGCCGTATGTACTCGTAAGCATGGGTCTTTACCACCACCGTAGATAGCCAGTACACAACAGCAGGCTTTAAGCTCTAAATGTTGCTGCTGTTCTTTTGGTGATAAAAGTAGCATTATATGCCTTTTTGGTTATTTCCGCGCTGTCCGAAAGGAACAATTCCACTCCGTTGAATGTTGGGAGTTTGAATTGCGGTATCTTGTACTTTTGGGTACAAAGAACCAGTTCCGTTTTGGAACTGGTTGGCATTGAGGTCACCGCTTTTTGTCCAAGTGCTGATCATCTTCAGGGCAACCTTCATAATCTCGCTTGAAATATTTAAGTATTTTCCTTGCACTATTATGACCACTTATATTCATTGTACTAAGCTTTTTAAGGATGCCATTGATAATCAGCACCCACAGGAGTGGAGATATGACTCCCCGCTGAGGGGTTTTCCTGGTTACGGACATTCTGACCGACCTTTGCCCATTGGAACAGTTTATTTTCCAGCTTGACGATATAATTAAAGCGTTCGAAATTACTGGCGGTGTGCCACAAGGCTCGGTCTTCGGCTCCCTACTATGGAACATTATGTACGATGAAATTTTAGGGTTACAGATTTCATGCGAATGGTCCTTTAAGCTGGAGTTGCCATTTCTGTGCAGCGAAAATATGGTCAAGTGCCGCAAAGATTAAGTCTTACGTGCTGGGAGTAAAAAGGCATCTACCGCCGTGGCACACTAAATACGTTTCCAACTGTTTCGCATGCTGCTACGAGTATATTCGCCGTATCTTCAATGCCCCTGTCGACATACTTGCTGACAAAAGTACGATAGAATCAATGGAACATATCCGTAAAAGGAAGATGGACATATCATCCTAGCCCAGTAATCTGGGAATCGTGCCTAAGCAGAATTCTATTTGACTCAATTTTTGACGGGAAATGGCAATTTCAGAGAGTATCTATACCAAAGTATCTGAAAGTATCAAACGCAAATTGCCCATATTGTGAAACTGTCTCAGAAAACGCAAAATACATGATTTTCCATTGTCATGGTACGAAACACCGAAGATAGCTTTACGGAAATACTTTCGAGACTGTCCTTCTCCCAATAATGTCCTTGCGTATATGCCTCAAAACGAGAAAAACTAAAGCAGGCTTGGAATGGTCAGGGTCCTGTCTAGTTACTCGAGGGCTAAACTAATTGCCTTCTAAGTCCAAAGAAGCAGCAATTAGCAAGAACGATTCTTCGCATGATCTCCGCGCTAGTGTCGGGTAGATAAAGTCGCTTAGTACCTCATATTTGTAGCAACCTATCTTGACGTTTTGTTTTAGGCGTCAATGTTATTTGCCGCCTCATCTTTGGCGCTTCTGCTTCAATAGTCGCAAACGCCCTCGAATTGATTTGTAAGTTTTATACAATTCATCCGGCATAGTCGAATGAGCTTGGCAGGGATGGGAAAACTGGGCATGACTCGGTATAGTTTATCTCTACAGCTGCTGTCATATGTGGCTTTAAAATCGATGAAGACGTGGGGTATATCGATTTGGAACTCCTGAGTTTTTTCCAAGATCTGCCGCAATGTGAAAACATGGCTATGATGGACTTTCCTGGCCTAAAACCACACTGATAGGGGCTGGTAAGGCTGCTTACGATGTGTCCTAGGCGTTCATATAATACGGCAGACAGGATTTTATATGCGATGCTGAGGAGACTTTTTCCACTGTAGTTGGTGGAGCTCTCAGGCTCTCCTTTCTATAGGATCGGTTCCATTCGTCGAGTATATTTTCGTCGGCCAACATTTTAGAGATGAGTTGATGTATGCTCCAATCCAATCATCAATTTGGCAGTTAAGCCATCGGGTTCAACAGCTTTTTTGGAATCAAGCTTGAAAATGGTTGTTCTGACTTCATAGTCGGGTGGATGGAAATGTTGTCTGTCTTCCTCCAGATTGAATGGTTTATTCCCCCTAATGGTGTGATGTTTTTGTCATCTCCGTTTAACAGTCTGCGGAAATAATATTTCCAGATTCTCGGCACAGACTGTGTATCTACTATGAGGTTTCATTCGCCATCCTTGCGAGTTTCTTTTCGGGCTTTACAGCTTTGGCATTTGTTTAATATTTTGGTAAAACTCCAGAGTTTATTTTTCCGTTTCTCGCGTTCTTTCTTTTTTCTTCTGAGGAGCCTATGTCTCGTCTGCTTGTATATCTCGCGGGCCCCTCTCGTTCTTTTATGTAGGTTTGCCTGTCTGCATTCGTTACTGGGGAGGGTTGAAACACAGTTCATCAGAGGCGACCTCTCTGATTACTCTTTGCCAGTGTTGCCACTGATATTCTACGTTTGATGCTGGAGGCATCGGACTCCTCGAGAGGTTAAGGGAAACTCGATCCGTAAACGCCCTGGCGGTCTCTTGCGATCGTTCGACGTCGAATTTTTTCACAATGATTCGTTAGCTTTGGACTGTTGCGGACATTCGCACCAGTATCTGGAATCTTTTGAGAATACATATGAGCTTCTTCCTGCTTCCAGTATGAAGATACCTAAACCCGTAATAATGCTCAACAGAATGTCTTTGAAAAATATCATCGAGTTCTGATGCATCTTTTCTCGCAGATTATGTCTGATAGATAGTGGATTTTTTGTGGATGTGCCGAGCATTCATAATCAGATCCAACAATACTTCCTTGGAGCCAATCAATTTGGATGCTTAAATACGCTCGGGATTCGTTGAATGTTGAAAAGATTTGCCGGGCCCCGAAAATTCACTTATGCTAGAATCATTTTACAAAAACTAACCTAGGACCTACGTTAGGCCTCTCTCATATTTCGTTTATAGATCTCTAAGGTGGCTTTGTAGGTTCCCCAGTTCCGTTCTAGTATAATTGAATTTCTTGGTGACCTCTGGTTTTTGTAGGTAGTTTTCCCATTGTACTCCTAAGTATAGGAGGAATGAGTAAAGCGATGGCATGATTACAAAAATATTATAAGTGAGTTTGGTATCGAGTACAACAGTCTGTATAGGAAATATTGCGATGTATTTTCCACCTTCAGCTTGTTTTGCATCGACAAAAATATCATACAAGTCGCCGTACGTAGTTGGTATCTGAGATCGATTGTGGTCACAGATAGATGAGGTACTAAAGTACGCAAGTGCTTCCTTTGGTGACTCAAAATAATTTCCATTTCCCAAAATAATCTGCACTGCTTCTCTAAATTTCCAGTTTTACATCTATACAAACCTGCATTGGGCATCCTTTGTCTAGATGGATTGCAAATCCCTTATGAGACAGGCATGTGCAGATGGTAAAGTTGCACTGGATCATACATAGCGACTAGCCGATACAAAGTTTAAAAACAAACATTGATGACCTTCCGCGCTGACTATCATTTAACTCTGTGCTTATGGATACGGCGTCTGATGCAATGGAAAGGAAAGAAATGTAATCGACTCTTCACGGTTAGCCACTTATCTAGGATGCGACGCCAGTGACTTTTTGGAGGACGAACAATGTTAGATTTTAAGCAGAAACATATGCAGTCCTGATAGCAATAAATAATATTGTGTAGAATCGTACAAGGGGGTGAGGGCAGATACCTGTGGCGACAGCCAAATAGAGTGTTTTGTCGAACAAGTTGGCTGAATTCACTGAAAATTGTTGGGGTCCCAGGTTTTGAGATTGAGTTTGAGATCATAGAAAATGAGGTCGCTTATAAACTTGCTGATAAAGGCTATGAAAAACAACACCTGAACTGGTGTTGGAGCTACCTGTGGCCTCAGTAAGAGCTTCTTTAGATTGTTGGGTGACTTCAATTTTTGACAGATCAGCGACATTTCTGATTTAAGGCCGAGTTAAAGACTATAAATACTAACATACTAACGGGGTACTCGCTAAGCACTTGAGTGTGTTTTACTGATGCAACGCCTGTTTTGAGATTGAAGAAAATGAGACAACGAGACAATGAGACAACATCTCAAAGCGCTTCCTTTGTGAATGTCCGAAATCAATTAATCAAATCTCAATGGCAAATTCGGAACAAGTCTTCTCTCTACGGACTTCACTTAACTAGACACGGTTCTTATGAAAACGTTGTTTTCTTTTATTTTACAGAAAAACTCATAGTTTCTACCGATGGTAGACTTCCTCTTCCCGAATTCAAGTAGAATAAGGATGATGAGGGTGAACTTTGTCGTAATAATATCCTCTGTGTGATGCACAACATATGGGTAATTTTCGAGCCGTACGTCGTACATCAATAATGTTTATAGGCACCCGTACGGTCGTCTCTAGGTTACACATAATATCAACATAGATTGGATTCTCAAACCATTCATGCTTTTAGGAATAATCGTGCCAATAAAACGTGTCATTACGGCCTCATTACTGGGAAAATGAAAATGCTTTTGAGGCAGCACCAGAAATGACTGCCTAGTTTTCAGTATATCGGAAACTCTTGTAGTATCGCCTATCCATGTTCACTAAAGCTGACATACGCTCGCATTTGAAATACTTACACCACAGTTCCCGTATTGTCGGTTTTTCATATGACAAGGCCAAAGCCAGTCATACAAAATCGCTGCTATCTAGAAACATCATCAAGTTAATCATTATCTGCAATGTGATGCATATCTCATCATTCCTGCACAGCTTCTGTTTGAACTTTAATGCATCAGCGATAGAACAACGATGGAACTCCGTGGAGGCACAGGATAATTTTCTCTCATATTCCGCGTTCATATGTGAGTCTTTGGGGGCGGTACAACTTGCCATAAATTTCCTCAAATACGGCAAAAAAATCGGTCCAATCATAAATGAGTTTTGCCAGATATTCCAGCTTATTGCCGCCAAATCGGATTCCAGCATCTACTGCTCCTCTATTAATAAAAAGCTTCTGGGTCTTAAAACCATACTTCTCGTCATGTACTTATGTATAGCAATGCAATTGCAATTCAAATTTGTATCGGTATCGGCTTATGTTAACTGTTACATGTTAGTTACGATGTGTTATAGTAAGGTGTTCTTTCAGTTAACATTCTTTGCTCATGTTTATTCCCAGTTGGTGCTGACCTGTTTCTATTTAAAGATGAGCGATGTTTTAAGAATTGGCTCATTCGAAACGAAAACGAAACAGAGGATGACCAAAGACATTCGCTATATGATCTCGATATCCTTTCGGATACATAGGGTCAAGCGGGATTTAGACGAGTTTTCTGGCGCTCTCATTCTGTTTACATACCTCGGACTTTTTACAGATATAAATAATTGCTACAAATTTCTGCAAACTTTACTGTATCCGAAGCAGGTGGACACACTTCAGATAATACAAATTGTTTTGATTCTATGTTGCGGTGTTCCATTGACCTTGGTTGCATCATTTGATGTTTACTTGATTTGTCGTCTCTCCGACATGTTGACTCAAGCGGACGGAGCTTTTGAAAACAAGATGCTAATACTCACATGTAGAAATTGTTTTTTCATGGACAAAACACTGGAAAGGGAGGTAAGTTTGTGCTGGTTGGTTTCCTGGTTTCCTGGTTTCCCATCTCATCATCTCTTGCTTCAGATTGATCAACTGATTCTTCAAAGACACACGTACGGTCTGAATTCTGGAGCATGCCGGCTCATCAAAATGGATCAGTCGTTCTCATTCGAATTCATTGCTAATATTGTTTTGATTTATGTGATCATATGTTTTCAGTTCTATCTAAGTGAAGTTATGTACATAAACCATTCTAGTTGAAATAATAAAAAAGAAAAATTGTGCTTCTAACGCCTAAAAGGCGTTGGTTGATCTGTGGATCAATGAGCCTTGAAGCAACTTCAAACTGTTTTCAGTAGAGAGCAACGACATAATTATGAAACGTAAAAGATCCCACGAAAACTCATATTAAAGGACCTTGGAATGCCAGATATTCGCAGGTCAAGAAGCCGTTTACGTGTTACAAGGTGAACGCATTAGAACCTAGTGAAACAAGTGGTAGAAAGAGTCCATTTCAAAGAAAGACCGAAATCGGGAACAATGATGATCAAAAGGGTGCGATTATATGAGAACACAAGCGTTCTCACTTTAACCTCACACCATCAACTCCTACTACTCATCTCTGCCCAACTGCCCTACCACGTAAAAGAGGAATTGTTACGAAGCGACCAATAGCCTCGGATTCACTGTTGACGACCCTGCAAAGCAAACAAAGGACAACCACTTTCGGATCTGTACGTGGAATTAGCGGACTCCCTAGACTGCTATAAAGTAGATATCACCGTCATCCAACAAGTGCTGTGGGATGTGCCGGGCAAAAGAAAGATGAAAAACTGTGATGTTTACTGCTATAGGGAACGTGAGCAGCGTCAATTTGGGTGCGGATTTGTTGTAAGCTGCAGACTTAGGCAAGAAGTCTTAAGCATTCGACACGTGAGTAAACGCCTTATAACAATCTGTGTCCAAGGTAAATTCGCTAACATCAGACACCAGATCAGCAAACTGTCAACCAAATTGTTCATGCTGCAATCGACTTAAGTCACTCTTCAAGTATTTTTGATGTCCGACCGTTCCGAGCCGCCAACATAGACTTGACCACAACCTAATTGCAGCCAAGGTATGTTAAGGATATCTCAGGCGCCACAACAACAGGGGAATACTATGAGGAGACTTAACGCCACAACCTTTGCCGATCGCGTATCCATCAACCTCTCGAGAAGTTCTTTGCAGCCAGCATCAATGGCTGAAGACCAGTGGCTTAGATGCCGAGAAGCCACGAAAAATACCACAACTGACGTGCTGGGTAGCTCGCCAACCACCACGAAACCTCTGGTTTGATGAAGAGTGCCGACAAGCGGTTAAATTCCATCACCGTAAGCAAATTATCCACTACTGTTTTATTTACAGAAGCCCCAAACTGGACAGCAATTCAACTTTTAACGAGTTTGATGCGCTGTCTGACTCCATTCAAAGAATTGTATCCCTGTATCCTCATACTGAAATCGTTATTACGGGCGACTTCAATATACACCATTCTGGGTGGCTTCGACATTCTGGACAGACAACACCCGAAGGGCGGTGATCTTCGCTGCGGAAAACAACTTAACGCAGCTTGTAAATGAGCCCACGCGAATACCAGACGTTGCTAGTCATACCGCCACCACCCTGGACTTGTTTTTAACTTCTCACCCTGATAAGCACACCGTTGATGTGCTCTCCCCTCTAGGCTCGTCGTACCATTGTATCATATCAGCTAATTTCTAGTACACCGACCACACAGTTAGAGAAAAAATTCCTAAAAGAACCGTATTCCAATACGAGAAAGCCAACTGGAGCAGTCTTAACAGCTTCTTTAGGAATTTTAACTGGTCGTTATGCTTCCTCGATAACGACGTGGATGCCGCTGCTGATATGATCACAGACACCATTGTCTTTGGAATGAGATCCTTTATCCCTCATCGGGTGAAGAGTATCAAACCAAAAAAAAAAGCAATGGTACGACTAAAGCTGTAAAGAGGCTATCAGGGTTAGAGAAAAGTTTTTTTCGGTCCTTCAAGACCAAACCGACCGAGGAAGACCGAAAAAAGTTCAAACGAGCCAGAAATGACTGCAACGCCTTTCTTAAGCTTCTGAAATTCCAATACCAACAACTGAGGCAAAAAATACTGCAATGTCCCAAAGGCAGTAAAAATTTTTGGTCGTTCGTCAAAAACATTAGAACTTCCGCCACATCCGCCATCCCAACGCTCATTTACAATGACATTCCAGCTGTCAGCTCTTTGGATAAGGCCAATCTGCTTGCTGCACACTTTGCGGCCAGCTCAACACTCCCAGATTGTGCTTTGTCTTCGCCTACACTTGAGTGCGTCGAATCTTCAATGAGCAAGAGTACTTAAAGATCTCAAAATACATAAATCGGCTGGTCCATATGGTACGAGTATAACTCCCTTCTTCTGAAGAGGTGTTCTTCCACGCTGGCAAAACCACTGCATAAACTTTTTCATCAATCCTTTCCATCTTCCCGAGCAGATGGAAAACAGCATTTGTCCAGCCCATCCCTAAAAAAGGCGAATCTTCTTCTCTTTCCTCCTACATACCCATTGCACTGACGTCCCTTCTTTCAAAGGTCATGGAAACGCTGATAAATCGTCAACTCATGAAATATCTCGAAACACGAAAACTTCACAATGACCGGCTATATGGTTTTCACAGCAACAAGTCCACTGGTGATTTGATGGCATGTCTCACCGAAAAGTGGAACCAAAGCGTACATCAATCTGGCGAAAGCAATATAATTGCCCTTGATATTTCTAAGGCATTTGACAGAATTTGACATCAAGCTCTTTTGTCGAAAATGCGTTCATTTGGGATGACTCTTTTCTTCAATGGAACGTTCAATTCAAGTTGTCTTGGATGGTTTCAAGTCTGATATTCACAAAATAAATGCTGGTGTGCCCCAGGGCTCCGTTCTGTCACCGACACTCTTTTTAATTTTCATTAACGATCTCTTGTCGCTACTTCTAATCCAATATATTCCTTTGCTGATGACAGTACTCTCTGCTTTTCATATTCGTTAATGGACTCACGGCCCTGCTCTTCGGCTGTAGTACGAGCTCATTAAATTCCGATATCAACAGCATAACCACTTGGGGAACTATCAACAGAGTGGAATTTAATGCTTCCAAAACACAATGCTGTCTGCTGTCGTTAAAGCGAAATTTAAACACCCAGCCATTATCTATGAATGGCACTTGCATCGTCGAAACCGAAAAACTTTCCATTCTCGGTATGTGTGTCAATGACAACTTACGTTGGAATGACCACATATTTGATATCGCCAAAAGTGCTGCGAAATGTTTAGTTTTCCTCAAGCGATGTAAGAAATATTTTACCCCCTCTGACCTGGCCTCAATATATAAGGCATTCATCCGCCCAAAATTGGAGTACAACGCCCACATCTGGTCAGGTGCTCTTAAAACATCTCTGCACCTACTAGATAGGCTTCAAAACCGCGCGATAAAACTCGCTTATGGAATGCCCTGCCGATCTCTGTATTTCCTGGTCGGTATAACTTGCAAACATTTAAAAACAATGTACATCGGTACCTCTCTTTTCTTCCTCCCTAAATTTCCTTTGCCCGCGCTGTGAACAATCACCTTAAGGGTACACAAACCCCTTGAGCACGCGCTCACTAAACAAAAAAAAAAAAAGCATATGCGGCAAATGGTGCTGAGGATATGGAAAAACCATCTGCAGACTTTTATCCGACCTAAATGAAGTGAGGATAGCAATATCTAAACTGAAGTCGAACAAGGCTGCCGGGCCGGACGGCCTACCCGGCGAACTATTTAAGGCAGCAGGTGATGACTTGGTAGAGAGCATACACCAACTTATTTCCAAGATTTGGTCGGATGAATGAATGCCTGATGATGAAAGGAGACCCTTTAAACTGCGCCAACTTTTTTGTTTTGTTTTATAATGAGCGCGCGCTCAAGGGGTTTGAGTACCCTTAAAGTGATTGTACACAGCGCGGGCAAAGGAAATTTAGGGAGGAAGAAAAGAGAGGTACCGATGTACATTGTTTTTAAATGTTTGCAAGTTATAACGACCAGGAAATACAGAGATCGGCAGGGCATTCCATAAGCGAGTTGTACGGCTTAGGAACGAATCACGATATTTTAGAGTACGTCCGAAAATGGGCTTGAGGGTATACTGATGAGCATTCATAGCGAGACGGGTGTTACGGTTGAAAGTTTGAATGGGCGGAATGCTACTGGCGATTTCAGTGGAGCACTGGTGGTGGAAGTAGCGATAAAACAAAGTGAGACACGAGACATTTCGTCGGTGTTCGAGGGTGTCCATTGATTGACTGATATTAGTATCGTCAATAAGTTTTATCGCACGGTTTTGAATCCTATCTAGCAGGTGCAGAGATGTTTTAGGAGAACCTGACCAGATGTGGGAGTTGTACTCCAATTTTGGGCGGATGAATGCCTTATATATTGAGGCCAGATCAGAGGGGGTAAAATATTTCTTACATAGTTTGAGGAAACCTAAACATTTCGCAGCATTTTTGGCGACATCAAATATGTGGTCATTCCAACGTAAGTTGTCATTGACACACATACCGAGAATGGAAAGTTTTTCGGTTTCGACGATGCAAGTGCCATTCATGGATAATGGCTGGGTGTTTAAATTTCGCTTTAACGACAGCAGACAGCATTGTGTTTTGGAAGCATTAAATTCCACTCTGTTGATAGTTCCCCAAGTGGTTATGCTGTTGATATCGGAATTTAATGAGCTTAGCATACGCTGCCGTTGTCGTTCTACAGCCGAAGAGTAGGGTCGTGAGTCCGGGAACGAATATGAAAAGCAGAGAATACTGTCATCAGCAAAGGAATAAATTGGATTAGAAGTAGCAGACAAGATATCATTGATGAAAATTAAAAAGAGTGTCGGAGACAAAACGGAGCCCTGGGGCACACCAGCATTTATTTTTTGAATATTAGACTTGAAACCATCCAAGACAACTTGAATTGAACGTTCCGAAAGGTAATTTCTAATCCATTGAAGAAGAGAGTCGTCGATCCCAAATGAACGCTTTTTCGACAAAAGAGCTTGATGTCAAACTCTGTCAAATGCCTTAGAGATATCAAGGGCAATTATATTGCTTTCGCCAGATTGATGTACGCTTTGGTTCCACTTTTCGGTGAGACATGCCATCAAATCACCAGTGGACCTGTTGCTACGAAAACCGTACTGCCGGTCATTGAGAAGTTTTCGTGTTTCGAGATATTCCATGAGCTGACGATTTATCAGTGTTTCCATGACCTTGGAAAGAAGGGACGTAAGTGCAATGGGTCTGTAGGAGGAGAGAGAAGATGATTCGCCTTTTTTAGGGACGGGCTGGACAAATGCTGTTTTCCATCTGCTCGGGAAGAGTCCTAAAGTGTAGGATTGATGAAAAAGCTTACGCAGTGGTTTTGCCAGCGAGGAAGAACACCTCTTCAGAAGAAGGGGAGATATACCATCTGGACCAGCGGATTTATGTATGTTGAGATCTTTAAGTACTCTTGCTACTACACGAGTGCGAAAGTAGATTCGTCCCATTGAAGATTCGACGCACTCAAGTGTAGGCGAAGACAAAGCACAATCTGGGAGTGTTGAGCTGGCCGCAAAGTGTGCAGCAAGCAGATTGGCCTTATCCAAAGAGCTGACAGCTGGAATGTCATTGTAAATGAGCGTTGGGATGGAGGATGAGGCGGAATTTCTAATGTTTTTGACGAACGACCAAAAATTGTTACTGCCTTTGGGACATTGCAGTATTTTTTGCCTCAGTTTTTGGTCGTATAGGAATTTCACACGCTTAAGAAAGGCGTTGCAGTCATTTCTGGCTCGTTTGAACTTTTTTCGGTCTTCCTCGTTCGGGTTGGTCTTGAAGGACCGAAAAAACATTTCTCTAACCCTGATAGCCTCTTTACAGCTTTAGTCGTACCATTCCTTTTTTTTTTGGTTTGATACTCTTCACCCGATGAGGGATAAAGGATCTCATTCCAAAGACAATGGTGTCTGTGATCATATCAGCAGCGGCATCCACGTCGTTATCGAGGAAGCATAACGACCAGTTAAAATTCCTAAAGATGCTGTTAAGACCGCTCCAGTTGGCTTTCTCGTATTGCCATATGGTTCTTTTAGGAATTTTTTCTCTAACTGTGTGGTCGGTGTACTAGAAATTAGCTGATATGATACAATGGTACGACGAGCCTAGAGGGGAGAGCACATCAACGGTGTGCTTATCAGGGTGAGAAGTTAAAAACAAGTCCAGGGTGGTGGCGGTATGACTATCAACGTCTGGTATTCGCGTGGGCTCATTTACAAGATGCGTTAAGTTGTTTTCCGCAGCGAAGATCACCGCCCTTCGGGTGTTGTCTGTCCAGAATGTCGAAGCCACCCAGAATGGTGTATATTGAAGTCGCCCGTAATAACGATTTCAGTATGAGGATACAGGGATACAATTCTTTGAATGGAGTCAGACAGCGCATCAAACTCGTTAAAAGTTGAATTGCTGTCCAGTTTGGGGCTTCTGTAAATAAAGCAGTAGTGTATAATTTGCTTACGGAGATGGAATTTTAACCACATGAAGTTGAATTCCGGATTGGAACATGGATCACATTGTGGTGGAGTTTGGTAAGCTACATCACTACGCACATAAATGGCGAGACCGCGGTGAGAGAAGAATAATGGCACTAGTTCGTAGCCAGGTAGCTTCAGATCTATAGAGGTATAAGTCGCCCAGACATCGGATTTAAGATTTTGTCTGTCGTGTTGTGCGAGAGTCTGAAACCATTTGTCAACGATCTGATTGGACCCCATCAGTGCGGTTTTAGGCCCGGTAAGTCCACAATTGACCAAATAGACTGCGAGAATGTAGACATTGAGGAATATATTGTACATACGACGCCAAATTGTGAAGTTCTGGATGGACAAAGTTTCTTACCACACCGTATTACGGCACATCAATCTCAGAACAGCTATCGTTTCCTTTCTTCTTTTGAAAACTTAACCATTATCAACACTTTACTGTATCCCAACGTACTCGTATAGGAGTATCTGGCATTACCTAGTAGGTTTATGCGATTCAACATCAGATACAACTCGACCAAGAGACCGAGTAGCAAACCTAAAGGCGTTGTACGACTCGGCTGTAAAAAGGTTGTCGGGTTAGAGAATCATTTTTGCGGTAAATCGGAAAAAGTTCAAACGAGTCAGGATTGACTGCAACGTCTTTCTTGAGCTGAATATCCAATACAACTAAAAATTGAGGCAACCAATACTACAATGTGCCATAATTTTTGCAAATGGCGTCAAGTGTCATTGTGCTTTGATATTTATGTTCTAGACAGATAGAGAATTAGTTGACAACAAGCAGTGGAGCAATACATACCTAAATAACGCGGAATTATTGTTACTGCTAATTTGATCAATTTCCGGTCTGTTGTTTTAACCCAGCGTCGTTTTCCCCATTGTCCTACACCATGTGCGCGAACAAATAAGCATTTGGCTGAGCGTCTCGCGTAAACTGGGTCCCTTAGATATGTCGCAAGACATAACTGACCCCGTATTGCTCGGTCGAAAACGTCCGAGAGACTCCACAAACATCGACGAGACAACGATGCACACAATTTGGCATCAGCAGACGTTCCTGGCGTCGAAGTTTGGTGAAAGACCTGTAGATGTTCCCTTATAAAGTTCCAACCGTTCACCAATTGCTGGCTGCTGACCGTCAAGTGAGGTTAACTTACTCCCATTCTCTGTTAAATCTGATACATGAAGAGGATGATTTCGACTTTAAAATCATAATGAGCAACGAAGCTCATTTCCACTTGAATAAACAAAATTTGCATTTTTGGGGCACGGAAAATCCACATGAAATGCACGAAGAGGCATTGCATCCCCTCAAAGTGACGGCACCACCGTAACCGTAACCGTAACTGGTGAGCGCTACAGGCAGATGTTAAAAGTGTTTTTTTTTGCCACAAGTTGTTGAATTGAGTTTCGAGCATGCTTGGTTCCAGCTGGATGGAGCAACGGTGGAGATTTTGAAACCCAATTTCCAAGTCGTGTGATGTCCAGTTTCGGCGATTTGTACTGGGCATAATTCTGAACATAATTCTCATTATGACATTACTTCTGTCCCACCTTGTAGTAAATGTATAAGACCAGTACCCGGTTGCTACCATTAGGAGGTATAATGATTATGATTAATGTGTAGTCATAGTAACTCTATATGACGCCGCTCAGTAGCTGGCCTAATAGCACTACCCCAACAACCAACATACCCACAAGTTCATTGGGAAAACGTACGCATTAAGGAAGTAGAGCCCATGTCCGCAATGAAATGACTTTCATTACACATAACTGGTGCCAATAAAGCGACACTTTGTAGTCATTGACTTAATTGGGCACTTCACAAGGAAATCGCTCTTTACTGATACAGTGCAACCCAACTTAGTTTGATACTTTCAACACCAGTCGCTGCAACATGCAGAAATTACAAGAATTTGTTACATTTTCATTGCACTTAAAGATCCTGTACTTTGCCTTCCTAATTTTTGGCTTTCTAAACTTTAAACTAAACAAATCTAAATCACGAGTCAGATTCTGCCCAATACGTGCAAAAGTCTCTTATGTTGTCCTAAAAATTATGTCCATCCAATGTAGCTTTTTTGTTGCGTGCCTAGTATTCTATGTCATCTATAATCTTGGGATCTCGGGAGTTCAAGACTTCAAATCTGTTAAGGCCCAAGAAGAAGTTCTTTTGACCGCCGCAGGTTATGCAGAATACATAGGGACGTTGATCATTACAAGAAGCTACGTGGCGCTACATCTTAACAGCGTGGCGATTTTGAATGAATTATTTAGAATCTTCGAACTCCTTGAAAAGGATTCTGGCAGCGGAATTTTCTTCTCGCCCTCCTTTGTTGGATCTTTGTATTTCAAGATTTTCTTCTCTTTTTCGTTAATCGTGAAATATTGGAATAGAAATATCGCATTTATAAGGGCTCTAAACATTGTGGCACCGTATGCTCAGCTGCTATCGATGATCACATTTCTGGCTCACATGTATTCCCAGCTGATGCTGATCTGCTTCTTTATGAAAATGGATAAGATTTTGACAAGAGTCTCTTGGAAAAGTGACAACAAGTTTAAGATAGCCGTTAGAGAGTTGTTGGAGATATCATTTCGGATAAATCGTCTAAAACAGAAGCTAGACATGTTCTTTTCGGCAATATATCTGGCAACTTACTTGAGACTATTTACGGATATTTGGCATCTGTACACGGTCATAAAGAATCTGATGTTAAGGGGTGCACACTTTAATTTCTTTAATTTAACGAGCATTGTGCAGGGTGTTATAAATTTTGGTAAGCAATTACCCTTTTCATTGTCGCTGATGTATGACGTCTATTTGATTGGACGGTTGAATTGTATGCTGATTGAATCGGAGGAGACTTTTAAACGCAACATCATAATATTGTGCCAAAGAAGACTTGTGGCATATAAGTCCCTCGAGCAGCAGGTAAGTTCTATAGGAGGACCTCTTTTGACAAAGTAAGAAATTACCCTGTATTACAGATGCAGCAGCTGATGGTTCGTGGAAACATATTCGGCTTGAGCACTCGGGCCTGCAAAGTTTTAATCATGAATTTGCAACTATCGTTTGATTACACTATCAATATAATCCTCATGTATGTGATCACGTTCCTTCAGTTTTATATAAGCGAATGGGTGAACGGTGCCTTAGATAGAAATTGAGGCCTTCTAACAATAAAATTATGCAACGTAAGTAATAGAACTCTTTTTAACTTACTTTTTAACTCCGCAATCATAAGAAGATGCACAGTTTTGAAGTACGGGAGTCATAGTCATAGTCATAGTCATAAGTCATAGTCCTGACTTAGACAGCTCTCTATGAGCACTTATAACAGCCATCGTTTCTGTTTCCAACAATTTAGAGCTCACTTCAACTCATGCCTAAAGAATCAGTTTCATCTTCAACCGCTAATGGACTCTTGCACTCCTTGCACGTTGCTTTAAATAAATCTCGGTCCTTGGAAGATTCGTTTCAGTGGTAAACAGTACCCGCACCTATCTCACAAGCGCCAAGTAACTGCAGCCTAAAGCAAGCATAATTTGGACATTCACAGAGGAAGTTCATCGCGGTATCATCATCACTATCACAGTATAAAGTGTGCAAGAAGTGGTGCCACTTACTTAGACTTTCTTTAGAAGAGACTAAATTACCTGCAGTTGTGCATCGTTGTGAGGACGCGACCAGTTATGGCCAGGTCTTGAGAAATACGGCAAACTCGTTTATCGTAATCTCATTGCCAGCTGTGATCCACATAAGACTGTAAAAATTCACTCTTCTGACTTGACGCCTTGCATTCTTTAACTATGATAGGTTCCTATTCTTCTTTAGGTGGCGCTACAGTTCCAGGTGAAATAGCCCTCAACCAAAAAGCCTCTCCAGCTAGCATGATCTTTCGTCAGCTACCTCCAATGCCATACTCCAAATTTGTGCACAACCTTAGATCGGATCGTCTTCTGCTACACCATTTTACGGGGTTAAACTCAAAGACTCTTTGGGCCGGAACTGTTGAATCCATTTACCCCACATGGCCTGTAGATGCCTGACCAGACCGATTACGCTGTATAGTTCGTTGTGGAATCTCTATTCCACATCAATACAAATGGATCCGAAAATCACACGAAACGGCCGTGTGCTTTTTTATCCGCTTTCGGGATGCGCTCAAGGGGTTTAGGTACCCTTAAAATGTTTGAACATAGCGCGGGCGGAGGAAAATTAGGGAGGAAAGATAGGTACCGTCTGAATGTTACAATGACGAGTTGTTCAGCTTAGGAACGAATCACAATATTTCAAAATACGTCCGAAGGTAGGCTTGCGGGGTACACTGATGAGCATTCATAGCGAGACGAGTGTTACGATTGAAGGTTTGAGGGAGTGGAATGCTACTTGAGGTATCTATGGAGCGCTGGTGGTGGAAGTAGCGATAGAACAAAGTGAGACACGAGACATTTCGTCGGTGCTCAAGGGTGTCCATTGACTGAGTGGTATTAGCCTCACCTATGAGTTTTATCGCGCGATGCACAGATGTTTTAGGCGCACCTGAACAGATAAGTTCATTGTACTCCAATTTTGAGTGGATGAGTGCCTTATTGAGGCCAGATCGGAAGGGGAAAAATATTTCTTAAATCACTTCCACCGCGTCTCCACGAGACATCGCTGGTGTTAAGAAAATTATCTTGAAATCAAAATATCCAGTGGAGACGGGTTCCTTGCATACAAAAAATATTTCAAGAAATTAGTGTCTGGTTTTTATTCGAGACTACAGAGATGACATCAACTCTGACATTTTTTTGACAGCGCTTATCAGTTTAGCTTCGCAATGTGAATGTTGGTAAAAAAGGACAAAAAATCTACATCTGCGCTGCCATCTTTCTACTAGAATGTAGTTTCTTACCAACCAATTTACACTCACAGAATGAAATGTCATGTATTATGGTAATTTGCCCACAAGAAAAAATGTCAGACGAAATGTCTGAAATTTAGTCTGACATATTTGTGTCTCGTGGAGACCTAAACAGGAAACTAAACATTTCGCAGCATTTTTGGCGACATCGAATATGTGGTCATTCCAAAGTTAGTTGTCATTGAAACACATACCGAGAATGGAAAGTTTTTCGGTTTCGACGATTTCTTGAATCCAAAAGAAAACAGCTATTGACAAAAGCAATTTTGCGTCTGATTTCTGTCCTGATGTTGTAGCTGCTTGTAACTGCAGAACCAATGTAGACGAAAACTTTAACAACGGTTATGAAAAGAACAGGAAATTATGGAGTACTTTCCTAGCCTGAAACCCCACTGGTGTTCATCATCTGAATGTTTAGAAACGGTTTCTGTTGAAATACTCGTAGTTTAACTTTCGAGCTACATGTTGTAAGAATCCAACATACATTTCACATTGTGTCATTGAACACGTTCATTTACTTGTATTACTATGTTAATGGCTGAAATTTCCGGTTTTAAATAAATTTGTTCTTCTTCTTCTTTTGTACTTTGAAGTATACGGATCGTTTTTCTCCTGACTGTCAAAGTTTTTGCCAAATAACAGGTTATGGGCCTGTTCATAACAGTTGAAAAACTTTAAGGTGGAGAAAATTTCGGGGACTGAAGTATAGCCGCTAAGTCATATTTAGTGATAAAGTGGCAATGGAGCTGCATGAAGAATGAGCCTGCACCCGACAATATTGAAGAACAAGAAAGGATTTAAAGGCGAGGTTGGAGTTAATTTTGCTGATGGCGACGCAAATTTACTCATACGTTGCGGATGGAGTTAACAAACACGTTTGAACACAATGGACTAAGCAGAAATGTGGAACTGCTCAAGCATCTTGTACAATATGGAGTATTGCATTAATAAAAAGGTGATGACTTCAATGAAAGTCAGGAAAGCGAGTTTAAGGGTCGACGACAAAATCGTAGCATCTCTTATGGACTTCCAGAAAACTTTAAGCCTCTGTTGATGGTGCGGTGGAAAATTCGAAACGATGTTTACCACTGTTTCATTACCATGGTTGTGGACAGACAGGGAACATTATCAAAAATTGATATTGAGTGTCAATACACCGCCCTTACAGCAGGAAAATCTGATCTTGGAAACATTTGGTAGGTGGACTTGGGAGCATCCATCCACCATCCCTAACCTAACATTTCAAAAGAAATTCTTGCTGCCAACACAAAACTTCATGTAATTCAGATAGGTGACGTTAAGATGTCACTAGTTACTGGTATACGGAGAGTAACCACAGATGTCGGTCGGCAACGTGCATTTTGTTCCAAATCTTTACACAAATCTGTTATCGGTTAGTCAGTTGACGAATAAGGGTACTCGTAATACAGTTTTGTATTTGTCAAATTCTGAATAAAAAAAAGAGCGTACACACAGCAGGCGAAATAAATGGAAGTTACTTACCTTACCACCTAGATCAAGTTCCCGGAATTTATTCAGAAAATTAAAAATACAAGTTTATTCATCTAAATCTACATTGTCCCCTTCAAAGTAATCCCCATCGACAGCAACACACTGCCAGCGCTTGATCCAATCCTCGAAACATTTTTTATATTCGATTTTCGGTATGTCCATCAGTGCTTCCTGCGATTTTTCCATTATTTCCTCTGGGCTGCTGAAACGCATTCCCCGTTGTGGTTTTTTAACTCGATTGAACAGAAAGAAGTCGCAGGGAGCCAAATGAGGTGAATTCGGTGGCTGTTGGGATGGTATTTGTTGCATTTTTCGTCAAAAAATTACGAATAATGATGGCACTGTGCGGCGGTGCGTTATCATGGTGCAAAATCCACGAGTTTTCTGCCAACAATCCTGGTCTCAAGCGGAGAATTGCTTCACGCAAACGTCTCATAATGCCCGAATAATACTCTTTGTTTACTGTCTGGTCTTCAGGTCTTCTGGCAAAAATTCATCATGCACTACACCGTTGTAATACATGAAAACCGTGAGCATTGCCTTCTTTTTTGACTGAAAACGACGTGGTTTTTTGGTCTCGTCTCATTTGGTGAACGCCATTCACTTGCCTGATGTCTGGATTGCGTGTCGTACTCATAAACCCACGTCTCGTCTCCAGTAATGATCCTTTTGATGCATGTGGGATCGGAGTCAGCCCCTCAAATCATCTCTTTTGCGACGTCAACACGGTCTCTTTTTTGCATGAAATTGAGGTCTTTTGGCACCAACTTTGCTGCTACACGACGGATTCATAGGCAATATTCAAGTCCTTCGCTATTTCTCTGATGGGTTATTGATTTGCGGTTATTGACCAACATTTCTTATAATCCATCAATGTTTTGGTCGGTTTTCGATGTCGATTGTCTGTTCATCATCTCACGACCACTTTTGAACCACTCGCATCACTGGTAAGCAACCGTTTTCTTTAGAGAATCGTTGCCGAAACACTTTTCCAACATTTCCAACCTTCGCACACCATTAAGTCCGTTTTTGACGGAAAATTTAATACAAGTTTGTTGTTGCAAATTTAAATCCATTTCTAAAATTGTAAAAAATCGCCAATACACACAGAGATAGATGTACTCTTGGCTACGTAACTTTTGCAAATGTTAAGTTATGACGCTAAGATTTAGACGGAATGTCAACAACAGATTTACCAACTTAGCAAAAAAAAAAGAGAACTCAAATCGGAACGATTGGAGCGTCACACGGTGGTTAAGTTGATCAAGGTGGTATACAAAATTGCGAATTCGATAAAAGAAATACAAAATCGTCCTTACGTGATCCCTGGTCATTGGATCATTTCAGCCGGAGGCTAGAACTCGTGTGCGAAGGGACCATTAAAATGGTTATGTCTACACGGGAAGGCGTAGATTATAAAATTATCAAGGAAAAAAGCTGCAAAATTGTGCCACCTGTCTCAAGGGAAAGCAAACTAGAGCTCCACTCAAATCTGAAGGCGCGAAAGAAGTATTGGATCTGAATGTCTGATCCATTCGGATGTACGACTATGCAGACCACTCCCCGTTAAGTCATGGACTGGCTCTAAATACTTTGCGACTTTTATCGACGATTTTACCAGGAAAGTATATGTTTATCCAATAAAACAAAAAAATTAAGTATTCGATAAATTAAAAGTGTTCAAGTCTTTTGTAGAAAAACAAACATCAAAAAGTGTTAAAACAGAATAGACCAACAGAGCTTTTGAAACATAGATATTTAGCTGTCAGTGGTATTTGGCATCAGAAATCTACTACATAATTTAGTCGTTGACATCCGTAAAAAACTCCGCTGTCACCGTGAATATCAATGTATTTCAACCCATATTTGAGTAAAGAAGAATACAGAATTTGAGTTCTCAGTTGTATAAAAAAACAAAAACTTTGCAATGAAGCTTTCGACAAAAGCTCCATACTGTGGTCAAGTCACGCAAATTGAAAAAGCTCAATGGAGTATCTTGCAGCCAAGAATTTCCAGCTCAATTCAGAAAATGATTAAGATAAATATCATCGAAGAAGAAGTGCAAGCGCTATCTCGTATACGTGAAGGCTGCCAACAAAAACCTTAACGTTATGTACAAATAGGTGAGCGGAGGGTAGCCGAGTATTGGGACATTTCGGTCGACAGAACGATGGCTCGGATTGGCTCGTACCTCAAGAGGATGCGTCGAAAGCAAGCTCTTTCATTAAAAGTTTTTGATAACTCCAAAACTAGTCGACACTCTTCATGGCTTCAATTTTGGGAGCAATTCAAGAGAGCTGTGAATGAAAACATCATGTTATCATTATCCGATAAGGGTAATTGGACGATTTACTGCATCTAGAACCTGCTATGAAGCCGCGCTTGGGGGACAAACTTATGCAACAACTCGTCGCTCTTCGTCTAATGCAAACACGTACATATACAGAGGCTTACGCACTCTTTATAACGCTGTCACTTCATGTTGTCACACTTTAACCGCATTGCAGTATGCATTGCAGAACACTCCAGTTGCCTTCCAGTGTAACTACGCGTCGACTACTTTCGTTTCACATACCATATTTATATAACAGCTTAAAGTCCCATTTCCAATACCGCGAGATGCAATACGTTGTCCGAAAAAGAGAGCGCATGAACTGTCAAAAATATTTCCGTAACATGTACTTCGTTGTGTTTGTTTACAATAATGCGAGTCTCGCAACAAAAATCGCAGTCAATTTCGAAAATCTGGAAAAGTCTCGCATCTCGCAATGCGTGAAAGCTAAATTTTTTTTTGTTTTCATTTTGAACTTGTCATTCGTGAGTGGTGTTTTGACATATCATTGTAAACAGACGTCCGATGTCCGAATGCTAGAGCTCTCGAATTCAAATGCGACCCTCGTATCGCATCTCGCAGTATTTTAAATGGAACTTAAAGAGCATTGATTCAATGCGCATTGCTTCAATACGCTCATATAAATAGCACTTCAAACCGCATTGAAATGTTCAACCCACATTCATTCGATCCTATTTATAAACCGCATTGAAAATTTGAAACCGTATTGAAATATCATATAAACGCTTTCAAATCGAATTGAAATATTTTACTCTCTCGCACTCTCATCGTCCAAATTAATTTACACGCACTTCGAATTTACCAAACAGTCATGTTTGTCATTTCAATCAGCTGTTTGTTAAACTCTCTCAATTTTCTCTCGCTTGTTTTTGATTCGGTGTTGGATAATTTCATATAAACACCACCCTTTCTATGCATATTGAAGCATAGAATGCGTATTAAGCTGTCATATAAACTGGGTAACAGAGAATGATGATGTTCAAACGCAAGAAAATGAGACATTAATGGCAGTAAAAGACAATGCAATGCAATGCATCTACAAATGATTAAAAAACAGATAGAAAGTACATATATTGCGTTTATTGAAGCGAGACGTCGAATAATTGTAGAAGAGATAATATCGAAATCCTCTTTGCACGACAGAGACAATTGCCTTTTCTGTGTCTCTCATCAACACGCCACAAAGCAATGTGATAGTAAATTGTCGGTGGAACAACGGAAAGAGATTGTGCGAAACGTGGTCATTCGTCGAAAAAATGCCGAAGTGCAAAATATTGAACATCACATGTGGTAAATTTAAGGAAAACATTTTACTTCTTTATTTGATCCGTAAAAGGAGACAGTGCTTCAAATTGCCTCTATGTGTGCCTGTGATTCATCGCATGCTTATATCAAATGTCTTTTTGAAAAGAAGTCAGGAAATTATTACAGCCCCGATCAAATCAAGTCCACTACTCATTCGTTTTTTAATACTCGTAGATGGTGGCAGTCAGTGCTCGTACATCCGCGAAGATCTGGTCAAAGAACTTAAAATTGCCGCTACTGGGCAAGTAAATTTGACGCTGATGCCTTTCTTATCCAGGAATCACACTCCACAGAAACTGTTTAACAAAGTACGAATTATGCTCCAAAGTCAGTATGGAAGTCACCGTATGGACATAGAAGCAGTAGTTGTCCCAAATATTTATAACCATGTACTGCCTTCACCTGACTTGTCATGCACTTCGATCAAAAGTCTCCTTATGGATGATCACGCAAAAATCAAAGCAAAGGACGAACTGAGCCTCCTGATCGAATCTGACAAGTATTGTTCAGTAGTCACCAGTAAACAGCGCTGCATGTCACCCATCCTGAGAGCAATAGAGACTATTATTAGGTGGACGTTACATCGTTTGGTAAGAATATTTTTTCGAATAAAAAAAACTCAAGTATCCATTCTTGCGGCGCCATGGAAAACCATCTGCTCTCATTACCCAATGTATAACCCAGAAGGGACGTCGCTCCGAAGCTGTTCTGCTCTTTTCCGCAGAAACGGAGAAAATCGACTGAGATCTCTGACTATCCAAGAATCCGACTCTTCTTCAAGTATATGATGCAGCCATCTGAAAGACGATGTGTCCGATAGATTTGCTGAAGCCATTTCCTCAACTGCGGACTGTCAAACGAATTTTCTACTTCCCGGGTTTCGGACTTAGCAGAGGAAATTTATATGAATCAGCCAAAACAATTTGGATGTGAAGCAGACCAATGAGTTTACTAAAATTATGGCACATTCATAGTATGACATTACTTTTGTCCCCCCTTGTAGATCAATTAAGGTTTCAAGGATGCGGTAGAATGAATAAATTTATGACCTTTTTAACATTTCTTCGTTAAGGCATGTCAGAACCCCAAAAGGTCTCAAACTACAATGTTCTCCAGAAATGATGAGTTTATTAGACATTACCCCGGGAATACCATCATACAGTGTTACGCCCCAACAGAGCTCCCTTCTGTCGAGAAGAAGGAGGGCTTTTATAACCGGCTGACTGCTGCTTATGATAGTAAACCACACGCAGACATCATAATGGTAATGGGAGACATCATAATGATGGACTCAGGAAAGTCAGTTGGGTGTGGATGGACAGACAAGCAACTTCCAACCAAATTGATCACTTCGCAATCAGCCGGCGTTTTAGAAGCAGTCTCCAGGACGTTCATAACAGAAGGGGTGCAGACATGGGAATGGCACAGGACCACTATCTGATGGTTGCTACCGTAAAATTACGTACAGCTGCAATTTGGAGATCCCAAGAAAACACCCGAACAACCAGGGGACAACCTTTCACGAGGATTAAGAGCAATCAGTAGCAAGGAACCCACCTCCATCGAAAACCATTGGAGTGCTGTGAAAAATGTCTTCATATCCGGTGCTGAAAGTATAGTCGATCGGTCGCAAAGACCTGACCTTCCGAAGAATCTTGGGCTAGGATCGAAGAAAGAAAACACCTCAAAGCTAGCATTGCAGCCACTCCAGTAGCAGGGAGAAACGAGCTAGAGTCTGCGTATCGCATGAAGATGAGAGAAGTTCACCATGGCGTGAGACGTAATAAGTGTAACTATATCAACGCATTGGCTACAGAAGCAGAAGAGGACGCTTGCAGGTGTGACAGTAAAGAGCTCACAGGTATCCAAAGCTCTAAACGACACTTGGCAAAAGACAGAAGAAGAACTTTTCTGCGGTTTTAAACCGCGTTTTTGCCAGTGAAGTGAACTCAACGCCGAATGACCCGTCCGTAGTAACAAATTCCCGAATACGCACTGTATCCCCCAGTAGACAAGAAATCTTTACCGCAATCAAAGCACCGAAGAACAACAAAGCGGTTGGACTTGACCGTATTCCCGCGGAACTCTTACGAGTAGCGCCAACAACATCGATTGAGCTCCTGCACCCACTCATTGAGAGAGCTTGAGTAAGAGAAAGTTTTCCTGAAGAGTGAAAAAAAGAAATGATTGTCAAGTTCCCAAAGACAGAAAAAACTGGAGAGGAATTTGCGTCCAGGAGCGAATCATTTCGAAGACACACTCGACGCCGAACAAGCAGGACTCCGCATTAGATCTTCCTGTGTGTACTACATCAACAAATATCGATCATCACTTCACCTGTTGTTCTTCGACCTCGAAAAGGCGTTCGACAGTGTCAATAGAGAATTAATCTGGCTTGCTTTGGGCAGGAGAGGCATCCCAGATAAATTTATTGCTATTATAAAGAGCAAATTGAAATCCAAAGTGGGTTTAGGCAGGGCTGTATACTGTCACCAATATTGCTCCTCACAGGATCATGGATCTCCATGAAATGACAACAAGAGTGGAGAGAGAAGCTGAACTCAAAAACAAAAAGGATCAGCCTTGGAACTTCTTCATCTAACCAAGTAGAGATTTCTAGACAACCAGTAGAGATGATAGAAAATTTACAATATCTTGGAAGTACTGTCTCTACTGATGGCGGGACCGAACTAGAAATAATCAGCCGATACGGGAACATTCCCGTTTTCGGCTGCGTTCGGAATGTTGTCCAAAATATGAAGAAACAACTCTATCTGCCTAAAGACCAAGCTACAACTTTTTCGCTCCATTGTTGAATCCGTGCTTCTTTATGTGTGCAGCACTTGGAAAGTCACAGCCGCTGTCACAGGAAAGCTGCAAACGTTCGTGAATAGACGTCTGCGAAACATCTTGAGGATTTTCTGGCCCAACCGTGTCTATAATGATGAACAGGTCAGGAACCCTATCATACGAAGACGTAGGTGGCAGTGGATTGGGCAAACGCTTCGTAAAGGTCACGAGTGCATTGTGAGTCAAGCGATGCAATGGAACCATCTCACGTAGAGAGGCAGACGAGTGGACCGATCTAGAAATACTTGGCGAAGAACGGTCGAAGAAGAATCAGCACAACTGGGGAAGAGTTGGAGAGAGGTGAGTACATTTTCAGAAACCGTACACGATATGAAAGGAATGTAGTCGAGTCTTGATGGATAGTTGCACAACCAATTTAACATTTGGCGGACGACAACGTTCTACCTCACTCCTCCTTAGTAAAACTTTCCTCTCTCTTCCCTACCTGTTGGCAGCGAACTACAATATTTTGTGAAGAATTTGTGGCGAAACATTGTATCTGCAGTGAAAGTTAGTTTCCACTTAAAATCTTGCTGATCCCTCTCACGGCATCCAAGCTAGGTACATCGAGAATGCAAGCCTTCTTTGAAAGCAGTCGGAAGGTTGAGCTTACTTGGATCGCAAGTCAAAATGGGATCATGGGAAATGAAATCGCCGATGAACATGCTGAGCGAGACTCAGAATTTGGGTTTCATATGAGCATTATGATGACTCACCAGGATGTCGACAGAACATACAAATGCTTCCTGACGTCTCTAAAATGTCACTACGCTTTTGCTGAGTACCTAGGTATGCTGGACACCACTTCTTGAAACGCATTTACTCAACTTTCTGCGAAAACCATACCATGGTACGGTTTCTTCCGACAGGAAAAATGTCTGCAAAATATTGTAAAAACCAAAAAAGTTGTACGTACATCTGTACGAGTATATTCACCCAGAGAACTTATCCAAATATTGAGCACATCCAGCACTCATGACTTGATAGACATGTCATAGATCAGCACGATCAACAAGTATTATAAATCTGTCATTCTCTGCCGCTCAGCATGATCCTCTATCTGAAGTGAAGACTCACACACTCAATTAGATTCGAACGACGACGACGACGGCGGCGACGCATTTTTAATTACTGGAGGATTAATCAGAAACACATTCATTGCGTGCATGTAGGACTGTGCCCATTGGATTCGCTTATTTTCATAACCAGTTCAATGGACGAGTACGCCGTGGAAAGTATCTTCAGTAGCGTGACTTTAATCTCTTGGGGTGCCAACACATGGCACACCAATGACAACGAATCTTCAGAAATTAAATTATTTGAGGTAGGATAGGTGTCTCCAATCAAGAAGTTTACATGACTTTGGTTCGCATACCAATCATGCGAAAGTTGATTAAAGTCTCTTCGCAACTTCCGACTTTTCACAAGGAAGTCCATATGCTATGAGTTCCTCTTCATTAATATCCCAAAACAATTAGACAGACCTCCTCCATTTTTCCAATCGCAGTTCCAAGTGCCATACCTGCTTATTAAATAAATCGTTTCAATATCAATCAGGAATCTGCTTCCATTTCCGATTCAGGCTGTGGCAGGCCGAAAGCCGTTTTCCCGTTTTCATTTATCATAAATTGATTGCAAGCAAATAATTGGTCGTTACACAGTTCGAACGTCGTCGGTGGGTCGTATCGTCGCTGCGAAAGACAGAATGAGTTGTTGTGCAACAATTCGACGCCACAGTTGTAAACATCACTTGCAAAGCATCGTCCAATTTCCCGACACAAGGCCAGACAAACGAGATTCCAACGTCAGACCGATGCCACTAAATTGCAGACCTCCACCATTAATCTCATAAATTATTGATCCCGAGTGCTCAATTGTGGTGCAGTTTGCGAAAATTATAGCCACTGCGCGAAGCAGACATAAGTTAAAGGCCTGCCCTGTGGCAAGGCTTCCACTTTTATAACGCACCATTTGCCCACAAGGTCGAATTGGTTATCTTCTGGAGGCCCACCTAATTGTTGGGTACCCAAGACCGAAGAGGTAGCAGTGGGATGAATTAATAAAAACCCACAAACAATCATTGATACTCGGCACTGGCTTCTGGTTTGGTAATAAAAGCCGCATAGCACGCCTTGGCCATGGTCAATTGGTTTGTTGAAGTCTTAATTTCGTTGTGTGTCTGCAATTAGTGGCGGAAGTTCGTCCTAGTAAGACAATGGAGTTTTTGATTACGTTTATAGATGGCTTCCGATTGGTTAAAGGAGTGATTTTTGATGGTAAACATCCTGAGGAGACCTCACTGAAAATGACACTTTCGTATTTGCGGTAAGAGATTAGCGGTTTTAAATCAGTTGGAAGGTTTGATTTCAGTGGATTTCGGTTGTTTTAAAAAATGTGTGGTTTAGAGGACATATTGACAAAAGTGCACTTACGAAGTGAATGCGGCATCACTTCGTACCATAAGTCATGCCATTTGGCCACGGCGATTCCGGATAATGTTGAAAACTGTTTTTTTCATTGCCAAACGGTTCGTGCCTCAGTCAATTTGTTATCGAAATGGTCCAATACACAGTAGTACTGCTCTGTGGTCGAGTTTTGTTTCTTCAAAACGTCCATGTGGATTATTCCCTTCGAATCTGAAAAAATGGTGGCCATGACCAGGCAATGGAATCGGTTTTCCTCGTTACTTGATCTGCAGCGTGTAGTAAGGGATTGAAGCTTCATCAAAGGTCACGATTCGATTCAAAAACTCCCGCGGATTATGGTAAAAGTGCTCAAAAAACTACGGTACTTTGAAATTGACAGATTTATCCGCTGGTTTTCCACTCTAAACAATCGCCACACTCATCGGACCGACAGCTTTCCTCATGCTTAACTTATGATATGGAATGTTGATAGCCATTCCTACGGTCTCTGGTATTTCGAAAACTTGCGTTCGGCGATCAGCAAGTATCATACCTTGGACGTTTGCAACGATTTTCTCAGTAATCAGATCTGCCGGACGGCCTGGGTGCACCTATTCAAAAACAAATGTACGACCACAGTTAAATCCGTCCATTTATAAAAACGGTCCATAATACAGGGTCCGCCATCTAACGTTTTTTTTTCAACTAGTGCTTATTTCGTGAATGGTAATACTTAGCTCATGTCTGATTTGACAGTTAATTAGTTTTATTCTTCCTGTTAATAATGGAAAATAATTTGATTCAAATGGCTGACCTCGGCTGGCCATGCAGTAGCCTACACGATCGGTCCAATTTTTAAGCACATTATCGATTGTGTGCAGCTGTATTTCACCAATGGCTTCACGAATATTGTCCTTTAAAGCGTCAATTGTCTCTGGCTTATCCGCGTAACACTTATCTTTTACGGCACCCTACAAATAATAGTCCAACGGTGTCAAATAGCAGCTCCGAGGTGGCCAAACAATAACGATAACGATCGCCATTGACTGTAACGGCCACTCCTTGCTCATTTTCGAAGAAAAATGGCCCAATTATGCCTCTGGACCAAAATCAGCACCAAACAGTGACTCGTTTTGGGTGTATCGGCTCTTCAATGTATGCGTGCGGGTTTTCTGTGCCCCAACTGCGACAATTTTGCTTGTTTACATACCCGCCAAGATCAAAATGAGCTTCATCTGAAAAGATGATTTTTTTTGGCAAAATCGGCATCTTCTCTAAGTCGATCGCAGGCAATATTTCCCAGCGTTGTTCAAGCGTATGCACAACCATATTCGTTCAGCGGAAGAATAAAACTAATTACCTGTCAAATCAGACATGAGCTAAGTGTTACCATTCACGAAATAAGCACTAGTTAAAAAAAAACGTTAGATGGCGGACCCTTTATTTAGTTAAGCAATACCTAAATCCTGATGAGATTTGCAACGGAATTGGATTGGATTTCGATCTTTGACACGCCATGCAGGCGTGCCAACTGGTGAATGTCATTCTGCTTCCTAGGAAAGATTTATTTGACTGTTGTGCGGTGACGGGTGCGGTATACTGTCGAAAACTCTGCGCTGCTGCGTTGTCGTGATATACGGCCATATGGTATCGGCTGATGTTTGCAGTAGGGGTGTACCATTGCCTGTTAGGAGTTTCTTGTGTTGTCCTTGGATTCTAGCAACTACTACTCGCCGTAGTCTTATTCTTCTACAAGCTGTTCCGATGATGTTATTGATCGTGACAGTGTGTTTGCCACCATGTTAACTTCACCGGGATTACGTCGGTTGAGAATTGATTAACTGATCAAGTCTAATTGATAGCACGACGAGGTGGCATTTTCTCTGGGCGTTGAGAAAGGAGATACTCGTAAGTCGATGGTTTGTGGTTAGTTTTGATAGCAAAAATGGCTCCTTCCTACTTGTTTGGGAATTTCTTTACAGAGCTAAGACTTGCCAATAGCTCCCGATCATAAGGGAAGTACGCCTGCTCTGTTGGATGGTACGAGGCTGTTTCGGTGCATCCTTCGTCAGAAAAGGGGCCAGTGTAGTTGTATCCCCCAGGCTGTGTTAATATCGTTCAAAGACATTGTTGCTTTCCCCTGTTCACTGGATTTCTTTGTTTTCGCCTGACGGTCCACGCAGATATTGGTCTAACGATGCCTAAATTACTATTATTTATTATTACTAAATACTGCAGATAGCTTCGACTTTGGCTTGAGGTGACCTTGTTCCATTCCTGCTGATCCAGCATCCTAGGTATTCAATTTCCTTAGCGAAAAAAGTGCATTTAGGTACTTTGATGACTAAGCCATGTTGTTGTAATTGGTCTTACACGGGCTCAAGTGCTATAAATGTTGATCTTTGTATTCTGACGCTATGAGGATATCTTCCAATTAGCACGGGTTGAAGCTTTCCAGAGGAAGAACCGCGAAGCATTTTTTATACCAAATGTCATCACCAGAAATTCGGATAGGCCGAATGGTGTTTCGGGATATCTTCCTCCGCTATCGGCATTTGATTTTAGGGTCGGACTAAACTGATTTTCGAGAATATATTCTTTCCTTTCATCAAATGACTACGTTCAGCCTACGGTGGTCACCATATGCCCACTACGGTCCGCTTTTTTTGGGTAACAGATGAAATGGACTGGCCCATGGGCTGTCTGATGGGTTACGGTATCACTGCTCACTCATGAATTCGAATTCTTTCCGGCTATTAGGAGCTTCTCGGGGGGAAGACTTCTAGCATGCCCTCTAACCGGTTTGCCCTTCGTGGTAATGTACTTGTACACATCCTGGCTGGTGTTTTTCTTGGCTATGTATGGACTGATTATAGATGGTTAGTCTTTAAGTTATTTATGGTGCTGCAACTTTTCCGCTGTTGTGTGGATGCTGGCGTTAGAGCTTGTCTTTTCAAGGATAAATCGCAGATTTCTGAGATCGACTATCTAATCGAGCGACTAGGTAACGCCGTTTCAACTGTCACTGTAAGCCAAGTTCGAAATATAACAATGTATCGCCATCTGTGTAGGTATTAACGCGTACCGTAGGCATAGTAGAGCTTGAAGTTAGCGGCTGCGTTTGATGAAGGAAGGCAAAGCACTAAGATATTCGCGCAGGTAACGATTAGAAATGACGTTTTTGTGGAGCAATGCATGATGTATAGGCAGTGTTTCTACTCGAACTCGTTGCTGTCCACCTTATACTGTGTACTGTACTGTACTGTACGAGGAATTTAAATCGCAAGCGGCGTTGAATTTCCTTGCTCGTGTGCCAAATTTCATCTGATAATAGCACAGTGTTGGCGGTGAATGGTGATGGAGTCGTTTACATCGGGTTCTCGAGGTGGTGCAAATACAAACTGACACTGCCGTGATAGCTCCTTACTTCAACACTTTTTTTGGAAACTTATGCGAATTTGGTTAGGTCACTAATGGCGATAATAACCGAAACGCTTAGCTCGATCGGAAAGCAACCTTTTCACGCGTTTGAACGCCGGCACTGTAGATAAATTTATTATTCGTTGTTTAAGAGTCTCGTACCCGTCTTACGCCAGTGGAATTTCAACAAAATCACTGACATAGTCATGTGTGGGTTAGTCTAATTCACCTACCAGTTTGGCATACTTGTGTGCATTTGGAAGACAATCCTGGTCGATCTTTCCAAAGTGGAGGAAAGAGCACATGCGTAATATCCTCTATTTTAATTCATTCGCAGCCACAGCTGTGATTGGATGTCCCTCCCTCTTTTTTCTTTCGTCTTTGCTCATCACGTCGGGGTTTCGATACACATTAATTGCGCACTTCCTCGCTGTCGTTTGTCGCGGCATCTGGTATTGAACTGTTGTTACCATAACTTTTGCCAGCAACGCCACCTGTCCTTAAAAACAAGTACTTATCCATCACCCACGAATATCAAATTAGAGGAATACCTAACATCGCTAACGGCAGAAAACTCGACCTTGGCTCCACATCCGATTTCGACAACCGTTTCGGTTTATGGGAATGATCACCTTTCACCCTCGATATGGGTCAAGCGACAGTTTTTAGGGCTTTATGTATACAAGTGTCAAGCACATATTGACGGCATTATAAATATGGGTAACTCTCTTCTTGGGTTTATCAAGCGCCGGTCAAAAGATTTTTCGAACACTTATGTTAAAAAATGCCTATACATTGCCCTTATAAAACCTCTTCTTGAGTTTTGAAAGTATAGTAACGCTATAAACAAGTTTATATTGAAAGAAACGAATGCGTCCAACATGTGTTTTTGCGTTTCACACTTCGTTGTCTACCCTGCGAAATCTAGTCAGCATTCACTAAAAGAAAGTCGCTTGTTTACTTATTTAGATGGAGCTAAGGTTCGGGACCAGGAACTCAGCCAACATGCCTGTACAGCCTTCATTACCCTCTATTGCGTCTTTCCTCTGAGTTGCGGTCGAACATTTTCTGGGCCGAGACACTGGTATCCATGCGCTCAAGGTAACCTAGGTATCTAAGCCGGGTTTTCCGAGCTTTTCTGATGAGGTTAGCATCGCTTTATAGTCGTTTCATTGAAAAAAAAATTTCTTGAAGAACTTTTCTTTCGAATAGCTCCATAGCAGTTTCATCCGCTTTCTCGTCAGTGTTCAATCTTATGCACCATAAGGAAGGTGTGAAGTGATCAGTATCTTGTACAGTGCCTAATTTGTTGCTCCAAAGAGGGCTTTACTACTCAATTGCCCGCAATTGATATCTCAAAGATTTAGATGCTTATCGTTGCATTTTGCCCTAAGCGTCGGTGTTGTGTGTTGCAAAATCAGTTGGGTTGTTTCTTAGAAACGTCCGTGAATGCGCTAACTTCTTTTTAAAATTCGTTTTGTCACATCCGCTGACATTCGTAACATTTCCGTTTCCATCGGTCTCAGTTTATATTTCTTGCACATTGTTCAACAGCGATGAGTACTCGTATATTAAAGCTCAACGAATACCTGAAATTCTGCAGAGTTTTCATGCCATTTGTTTTGGCCACTTAAACACCATGACTCCTTCTAAATAAATGTCAGGAATTGTGTTTTGAAAATAAAAAACAGTAACGAAGAAATTCGGTCTAAGCTCGACAGATTCGTAGCTCGTTATCTTCAATCGCCTTTACCAGTTGTTAAGGGTTGCCTGCAGGGCTATCATTAACGCTTTCATCCGTGAAAAGAAGAGAAGTTGTTCCGGATTCGTTAATGTGCTGCTTCAATAGAAGGTCTTGCCTGAGGTAAAAAAGCAACGAACCGCTTTGGTGTACTCCAACTTTAACTTTGAATTCTCTGGTTGTTCACGCCTTCATACAAATCAGTTCTTCGGCACATCTTGAGATCCATAATCGAATTCTGAGAACTCTCTCGCACGCTTAGGAAACGAAACTTTGGATCGCGAACATATGTCGACCTGCCTCCCACGAAACAATGCATGATATTGCGCTGTCGACTGCCTAGAACTCTTTCAGATATTTCCATTGGATGCGACATCATTTTCACCCATCAGTAGTTGTTGCAATTTTTCATTTTGCTTGTGCCTTTATACAGTTTAACAAGGAGGCTTTTCATTCTTTTCATTTTGTTGAATAAAGTCTTGAGCCGACATACGTTTTCTGCCTCGAAACTTGTGCCAGTCACTGTGTCATCGTACTAATAGCAGACGAAATCCTATTTATTACCTCGACAATAAGTCTTGTTGTTAAATATTGTCTGGATTATATTATCCGAGCTTGAATGCAGAACTCAACTATAAAACGGCCAAGAAAACTTGCATCAAACCCGTAAGGTGACTGGGATTCATCCAGCAGATGCCCCAGTAGCAGAGAAGAACCTAATCAAGGAGAACACAGTGCAGAGCTGGCCATGGGCTGAGATCACCTATGATTCTTGCTCAGTGGTTTCTACAATATATAAAAAAATAGTTCCCCGCCTGATAATTGATACGATTTTGAGGATCTTGGAAGTGTGACACTGAAAAGTGTCCTGTAAAGAAAAGGTTGCGCAAACTGTACATATATGAATTTGAGCGATGCATTTCACCTATGCATAATTGCAATTACTTACTTACTTACTTAGGTGGAACTACAGTTCGCAGTGAACGTGGTCCTCAACTAATATGCCTCTCCAATTGGCTCGGTCCTTAGCTAACTGCCACAAGTTACGCACTCCAATACGGCAGAGGTCTTCTTCTACTTGTCTTCTTTACTGCGATGTTCTTCCGGGATAGATTCGAAGAATCTGCATACCCCAGTCATCTCAGGCGATAGACGCACAATTTTCTGACTAGATCGATTGCGCCTTATAGTTCCGCCCTCCATTAACGGACTACAACCCAAACAGGACCAAGTATCTTACCAAGAATTTCTCTCTCGAAACGACCGAGGGTATCTTCATCTGCTTTGGATAGAGTCCATCCTTCAGCGCCATAAAGCAGGGCTAAGATTATCAAGATCCTGTATAGAGTCTCCTTAATTATTCGGTATAGGGCGTTGTTATTCAATTGTCTTCTCAGCCAAAGAAACAGCTATGAGTATTAGCAAGAACGATTCTTCATTTTAATTCTACTGCGGTGTTGTTAACAGAATTGACAAGATAGACAAAGTCCCTTACCACCTCAAAGTTATAGCTGTCGACTGTGAGGATCTGTTCAATTCAAGTCGATGTTGTTGCTCCTTATTTGTTGATAACAAATACTTTGTTTCAATACTAGCGAGCGCACCGGTGACAACCCGCCGAGTTCTGCCAATTATGTCGATGTCATCAGCGTACGCTGGTAGTTGCACAGACTTTTGAAAGATTGTGCTCCAGTGTTCGAGTTCTGCGGAACTCACGAATTGCTTCAAGTATGATATTTAAAAAGTCGCATGTCAACGCGTCACTTTGTCTAAAAATTTTTTTGAAATCAAAGGTCTCTTCTAAGTCGTTACCGACTCTGACGGATGCCAAAACTAAACATGGCTCCATATAAAGGGTGTTGTTTTGGTTTTTAAACTGGCAACACTGTTTCTACAGATTGTCAGTTTGACAGTTGAAAGTTAATTTGTGGTTGGTACGTTTTGCCATTTTACGATGAATAGATTAACGCCAGAACAACGCGAGCAAATTGTGCAAACTTATTTTGAAAACCATAGTTCGGTTCGTCAAATTTATCGTGCGCTACGCCCATTTTACAGTCGACATAATCGTCCATTGCAAGTTATTCGGAGCACGATGAATCGTTTTCGCACCACGTACACTTTAGTGGATAATACGTATCCCCAAAGACGACAAACAGTGGGAACAGAAGAAGTGCAGTGTTGAGGAGAATCCGAATGAGTCGATTCGCCATCGTGCACAGCAATTGGAGCTATGCCCATCCACTTTGCGTAAAGATTTTACGGAAAGATCTTGGCTTAAAAGCTTATACTCGTACAGTCTGCAGAAAAAGTTTTTCCATATTTTCAGCGCCAACTGTGACTCCACTGCAATGGTTCCTTCTTAATCTCTACGGGTTTCTGTAGGCGTATTTGTCAAACTTCCGTACGTTATTCCTGTAATACAACCTGTCAGTATCTTCGATTGCGTGCTTCTCGTGCTCGTTTTCCTTCTTCTGGAGAAGCTGATTTTGTTTCCATCCCTTGTGATAGTAGAGCTCACGAGCGGCTCTCATCCTTCGTTGCAGCACCGCTTTGTAAGCTTCTTGTTTAGCTGCATCTGCTTGCCAGCATTCTTAATCAAACAAGGGATTTCTTTGTGATGGTCGGGTGAAAGCCAGCACATCAGTTGCGGCGTTTCTGATTGCATGTTGGCAGCGTTTACACTGATCTTCGGTGCTTGATGCTAGCGGCATAGGGGTTTTTGAGAGATTTCGAGATACGCGTTCGGCGACTATTCTGGTGGTCTCTTGCAATTGCACCTTTTCTACATTGTATCTTCTCACAGTAGTTCCTATTTACTGTGGCGTTGTGAAAATCACGTTCGTACCACATGTCTTACGTCGACCGCAGTGTGATCAATTTGATTTAGCGTTTCATGATAAGGAGACCGCTATGCCTCCTTGTGTGTATTGGGTTATTGTTTGTTACAGTGATATATCGTTCCGTCGCAAAGTTATTAAGCCTAAGTCCGTTGCCAGACGTTGTATCGTCTAGGCTGTGCTTACCAAAGATGTTGTCCTTTCCCACTCTGGCGTTAAAATTATAGTAGGCTTAAGACTAGGCTGCTCACATAGTAGAATTTGACAAGCAGCTCACTTTTTTCCTTTTTAAATGTGAGGTCTAGTGTACGAGCATTTCAACACAGCGTGTACGCGTGCTACTACGAAATCGAAATCTACCATCATCCTTTCATTGCGTCTTACTGTCTTCAGCTGATATCCCCATCGGCTTGTGGCACTGTATGATATGGAGCTCTTCGATGCAGCTGCCTCATAAGAGAAAGATGGTATTTCCCGACTCAACGGGTTCCTACTATCACGTTTCACTTTGCAAGGACATTTTCCTAATTACTGAAAGAGGATCCAGCATCCGATATTCGAAAATCAAAAGCTTTAACCAATTAATAATTAAATTTAAATTTTATTTTATAGCGCAATTGGAATATGGCCGTCCAAGCCGTCTGAGGATTCGTACATCTACACTATGGCCAATACCGTTCTTATGCTGTCTTTGATCAGCTTCGTGAGTACCATCACTTGTGACCTGTACGAAGCATCATCGAATTTTATAACATTTGGCGACGACCTCTGCGTTCTAGTTGGAGTAAGAATTTATACACGGATACATTACATTGTATAAACATTGTCTAATGCCGTTCCAGCTATATTTGATTCTTCTAAAAATTATTCTCTATCGCATCTACAAGCCCAACATCATACAAATAAGTGATGGATGCGAAAGCTTACATAGAAAATTCATGAACTGCTCCTCAGCCATACGAAAGATTCAAAGAACCAAATATATCGAAGAAATTCTGATCTTTTTCACATTCATCGTGATAGGGAATCTTCTCTTTGCTGCTGTAGGTTTTCAGCCCCTAATTTCGGGTGAACAGAAAACACTACCCTTTCGAGCAAAATTCCCCTTTTCGACTGATAATAAAATAGTGTTCATAGTAGCCTACATGTTTCAGTGTATCTGTACGCTTTTCAATATCAAAAGCATCATTTACATCGATAACTTTGGATGTGTTTTGATAAATCAAATCTCGGTCAATTTGAAAGTGCTGTGCCAAAGGATTCGAGATTTTTCCGAAAAGGGTATCACTCAGGAAGACTTAGGCGAGATAATTAGCGATCATCGAAAGATCATCAGGTGAGTGGTTGATTGATTTCTGTAGAAAAAAAAGTAACAAAATCTCCTTTTAAGGCTGATTGCGCTGACAAATAAGTACTTCTACTGGAATTACGTGGCTCAAATAGGTGCTAGCACATTTCTCATTTGTCTAACAGCTTTTGAGGCTCAATTGGCTCAGGATCAACCGCTAGTTGCTATCAAATTTCAAACCTACATGTTTTCATCTTTCATGCAGCTGTTCTATTGGTGCTGGGTGGGCAATAAAGTGCGCTTCGATGTAAGTCTAATAAAATTTTGGAGTACCAATAGCTCAAGTTTCATGCAAACAAAGACACGTTTTTATCATGTTTCAGTTGCTTGAGGTAGCAACAGCTGCATTTGGGTGTGATTGGGTATCACAGACTCCAAAGTTTCGGCGCGATTTGATGTTTGTCATACAAAGAGCACAAAAGCCGCTTTGCTTCAGAGCTAAACCATTCTATGGCTTCGATTATGAATCATTTGCTAATGTGAGTCATTTCGTGTATCCTATTGAAATCACTTCTCTTTCTGTTTTGCAGATTCTCAGCACATCGTATTCATATTTCACCTTACTGAGGACCTTGAACGACTAGCAAGCCAAGAGATTTAATACTCACATTCTGCACCAAGTCGTAGTTTCTTTGTAAACTTAACCGAGATGCCCAATATGAATACTTTATGGACTCCGCACAGCACCGTTGTCAATTATTTTCCAGAGTTCTAATTGCCGTTAAAAGCACTTATCGATGCACATATAAAAAGCGTGCAATAAATCCTTTTGTATGAGGTGTACACAAATAAAAGTTCCTTCTTCGTGATTCTCATATTTTCATACCCTCAGCACAAAATCTGCTCTTCTTGTCGCGAGTGGCTATTGCAATGAAACCTAGAGTTATACACTCTCACAGTAAGTGTATGCAGGCTGACGAGTCGGAGTAGAGAAATTGGAAAACTCATAATGTTGTAACCTTTACCACCAAAGTATTCTCCCACACAAATATGTTGCTTCGACTATTGAATAGACAGGTCGATGGCGCTTATACAAAAGTCATCTTTCTAATATTTCCATAAAATACCCCTGAGGACAATATCGTAAGACCTTTTAAGAGCGATTGAATGAAAGCAATAGAACCATTTCGGAAAGGCGACTTAAAAAGTGACAACTGATCTCTCTTCAAAGTCTGAGGCGAAGATGTGGTATTCGGCCTTTCGAAACTACACCCCACCCATTGTATTCTTTGTAAACTTAAAATGCACAGCAGACTCACAGAGGTACCTTATTTACGTAGATCGACAAGATTCCCTTCAATCTTCCCTAAAATATTACACAGTAACACAAGGTCGTTGCTAAGAAATATTGTCAACAATGATTGGCCCTATCCGTCAATTCAATGTGCATTTCCTTCTCAAGACTATGCTAACGATATTGTTATCCTTATCAGAGGCAAATATAAGGAGGTAATCTCAGAAAATTCCTATAAAGGTGCAAGCTTGGTGCGAAAAGGTTAACTTATTGGAACCGGAACACTCACAACAAGGAGATCCATATAAAAAGCCATGATCTTGCTATGGATCGGTAAAAGTCTGCTTGAGTGAAACTGTAACATTAACCCATGAATGAAAATCTGGATGCCCACTCCAATTACTTGTTTATCTATGCCTCAACCTACAAGCATACTCATAAGACAAACGAAAGCCGGACCCAATAAACTGCAAAGGTTAGACTGCGTTTGCACATCAGGTGTAATTACAACACCATCCATCGCAGAGTTAGAAGTTCTTCTATTCCCTCTTCACTTTCACATCCAGAAAGGAGCTACTATTCAAGACCACCTTAAACCGGGCCTCAAGGCTAATGAACTAAGACTTACATTTTCGTTTACAAATTTGAGGTTACATTTCCGGAATGAAAAACCTATTTTTGTTAAAAATTGATTAATGTGATTTTTTTTTTTTTTTTTTTTTTTTTTTATAATTTACGCGCGCCTAAGGGGATACCCTTTTACTGTTGCCAGGGCGCGGGCGGAAAGACAGAAGGAGGAGAAAGGAAAATTGTTTTTGTAGTGGTTTGAAACTCAGGTGTGTTTGGTTTCTGTGTTTGCTCTCCAGGGGTGGGAGTCCGAATAGGACGGAGAGGTTTTCTTCACTCAGAGTGATTCGAGATATAATTCCCAGTATTTTTTTCATTGCTTGAAACTCTTATAACAGCCAAATCTACGTGTCAGTGTTATGCCTTCACACGCAGAATTTTTTTGTCTGAGTTCCAATGACACAATGAAAAACTGATTTGCCATGGGCAGGATTCGAACCTGGACCCTCCGAGTGAGAAGCGTTTGCTACTACCACTACACCACGGCCACCCCCAAATTTTCTGTGATACACAGAAGATAAAGCAGAAGATACAAAAGAACTCTGGATCGCAAAAATCGGTCTGTCTCTCTTAAAGTACAAGATGTCTTGGTTGGTGCCCACGGTCTTGAGATAACCATAATAATAGTCGGGGACTCTATAGAATTCGCTTAATCTGGGTATTAGGACACGTATTTATGGTGGCAATAAATGAGCACATGAACTTAACAGAAAAACCGTTCCGCAGGGCGCCGATAACCCTTATAAAAAACTGCATCAAAAAGTAGTTAAAAACTAAGGCACTCCATTATATAGCAGTGCTGTGGTAAATATCAACAAAGGCATCGTCCTTTTCAGTTTACCTTTTTTTTAGTGTCAATACTGAGCTCTGATGAAGATGGAGGACAGCAATAGACCCATCAGCCAGTAATCCACCTACCGCCTGAACAACCCACAAATTGTCCCGATAGTTACGGACGGTCTTCTTTCAGGAGGAAACAAGGAGGTTCGGTCAGTGCAGCCCTAAGGTTAATCTATAGTCCATAGATTAACATGCTCGTCACAGGCTTTCGGAACTGCTAATGAAGCTTCGGAAGCCCATTGTACAGAAGAACCTGACACTCTTTTATCAGCAACAACTTGGGCTAGCAGACCCGAAGAGTGTGACAGATTTGATGTTTTTTTTTGTGGGTAGGTGAGAAAGAAATCGTCGGAGACACTATAAGCCCAGTGTAGTGTGAGATTCTCACTCACTAAAAAATACCTCCCTTATACAGACTACGACTGAGTTCACACTCAACAAGCAGTTCTTTTTTCGCGTTTCATTTTGCTTTAATAAGATATTTCGCGGGCGATTTTCCATTGAAGTTTCCTACGTACTTTAAAAATTAAGCGCTGCTGATCACCGCTTTAGATCGAGAGGCTTAGTCCTTTTCAGACGGCGCAACAAATTTGTCTCGTTAAGGATCTGTTGAACAGATGTATGTCCTTGTAGTCTAATTTTGTGTTTTCGCGCAAACATTTTAATTTCGTTCTGAACGTTTTCGACTCCTAGGTCTCTGTGGATATCATCGTTTCTAATGTACCCTCGGACGAGACGTTAACGTAACTAATTTTGGTTCAACCCCAAAGCTGTATACCATATGTCCAGACCGGTTTTAGCACTTGCTTGTATAGCAGCAATTTATTTTCTAAACTGAGCTTGGAATACTTTCCAAGAAGCCAGTACATATCTCTATAACGTGTGCTCTCCATTTAAGTTTAGCGTCGAATGACTTACCAAGGTATTTGGCCTCGTTCCCGAAAGCAGTTTGTACTGCGTTGATACACACAGGTGGATTGTCAGTTGTCTTGATAGTGAAGTGGATAGACTTGTTTTCATTAAGCACGATTCGTCAAGTCTTTGTCCAATTGTAAGGGCGCGTTGTAACTTAGCAGTTGCTTCTTCGACGGTTTTAGCTACTGCTAAAATGGCAGTGTCATCTACAAATGTGACTAGCACAGTATCGTCCGTTTGCGGTAAAGCCAATATAGCAGAGGGCCAAGTACACTTCCTTGAGAAACCCCTGCCTTTATTGTCTTAAAATGAAATATTCGTTTCCGTGTCTGACACGGAGGAGTCGGTCATCTAGGTATAAACTTAAAATATGAGACAATCACTCGGGTAGGACTTGTCGAAGTTGCGAAACGTCAAGGAATGCGTTTGAACAGACTAACTTACACTCGATTGTACGTTCAATTACATCGGTTATTCTATGCACTTGATCGACAGTAGAGTGTTGGCTTCTAAAGCCAATTTGATGATCGGGCAAGAGGCGATTTATGTCAATAATCGGTTTAAGACGATTAAATAAGATTCGCTCGAAGACGTTCGATATAATCGGGAGGAGCTATATTGGTCTGTATAACTTGACTTCAGTCAGCGGTTTTCCGGGTTCGGAACCATACTAACTTCAGCAACTTTCCACTGATGCCAATGGCTTTTTTGCAAGAGAATAAATCTATTGTAGATTTATTGACTCTTTCTTGAATGTTAGATTTCTAGTTTAGTTTCCTGTCAAAAATGAGACCCAGATATTTTGCTGTGTTGGAAAATACTAAACCGGTACTGTTTATTGAAGGAGGGTCTATAATTGGAATTTTGTATTTTCTGGAAAAGAGTACAAGATCAATTTTATGCGGGTTTATTCCCAATCCACAGTGATCTGCCCAGCAGGTTAATCCATTGAGATTTACTTGAAGGAGTTCTTTAATGGTATTGAGATGCTTACTTGAGACGGCTATAGCAACGTCATCCACATAGGCAATCACCCTGCTACCACCCGCTTCCAGGTATATCAGTAGTTCATTAACTACTAAGTTCCTAGGAAGGGGGGAGAGGACACCGCCTTGCAGCGCAACTCTGCTGACAAATCTTTTAGCAGAAGCCCCACCCAGTTAGGAGTTGATAATCCTGCTATTTAGCATAAGACTGATCATCTCCCTAAGTGAGTCATCTCCCTTGAGAGTTGACAGCGCAGTTGTGATTGTGGAGGTGTTGACGTTGTTAAAGGTACTTTCTATATCCAGGGCCGCGACCATTGTGTATAGGTACTCCTCGTATGTTATAGGGATTATTCAATGTGGCTAGCCAGTGAATGTGGAGCTCTAGGTACAGTAGGCATGTTGAGCCGTAGAAAAATGTCGTGTCAATTCTGCATGGTATATGGATGTCAGCCAGTCGTTCCAGAGTTTTCAGAAGGAAATATGATACCCTTATAGGTCTGAGGTCCTTTGGGACGACATGGGAAGATTTTCCGATTTTCCGATTTTGGGAATGAAAACAAGATTGACTTCTCTCCATGACGGTGGAATGTGGATAAGTTCTGCACAGCTCCTCATTATATTTACTAGCGTAGGCAGAATAATATCTGAGGACCTCTGTAACTCGGCAGGTATTATACCGTCCGGACCAGCAGACTTGTATGGTTTGAAGCTATGCAGCGCCCAGAGCAGTTTGTCTCTTGTAGGTTAGGTTAGGGTTAGGTAAGAGTGGCTGTTGGAAATACCAACCCACTTAGGCCTATTGGCCCATTGTGATGCCACGTGGATCTGTGATCTTCTTACTACTGGAACCAGTTTGAGCTTTTAATAAAGCGTAGGAGACTGTTAACGTCTATTTTTTCTAGATCGTTTAGGTCGTTGTAGAAGAAAGCTCCTAGGTGAAGCTTCCTTCTCTGAGAGAGAGCTGGGCATGTGCAGAGTAAGTGGGGGATCGTCTCCTCCTCTTCCTCGTCCATGCAGCTCCTACAGAAATCGTTAGTAAAAGCGCCAAGCCTTCTTGCGTGCTTGCCTATGAGGCAGTGTCCGGTAATGACACCTATTATGGCGCTGAGATGTTTCCTATCTAAAAGGATCAGACACTTAGATCGACTCAGATCCAGCCTTGGCCAGATCTGTTTGGTTGCTAGACATGTTTGTCCAGCAGTCCATCTAAGGTCCGTTCTTTTATTGGCATCTAGCTTTAATGTTAGTTTGCACGTAGCGATTGGTATACCTATACTACCTTTGTCCGGTAGGATAGGTAGAGTGTCTCTTGTAATCACACTATGAATTTTGGTCCTGAGTGCAGTAGGCTTGTTTGGACTGCTACTGGCGGCGAATTGGAAGCTACCTGGAAAGTGGGTGTCCAGTAGGAGGTTGAGTGATTCATCAATTGAGGTTGTCCAGGAGTCATCAGTTTTTGTTCCACAAACTAGGCATCATAGGATTTGTAGAAAGGATTTTTCTTCGCTGCGATGCCTCAGAGGTTTCCATGATTTTGTCACAGAATGACCTTCAGAATTGTTGCTTTGCCTTCCTCAGTTCTTTTTTGTATAATTTGAGGGATTCTTTGTATGAGTCCCAGTCAGTTACCTTTTCTTCTGCTTTTTGCTTGGTTGAAAAGTTCCCTGCCGACGTTTTTAAGCGGTCCAAGTGCAGACGTCTATCAATGCGGCTTTTATTGTCTCCAGATTGAGTAAGAGAGCAGGAAGCAGCTATTGCCTGATTGAGGTCTGGGGTAAAATCCTTGACTTTCATGTTAAACTCATTGGTCTTCCACGAGGGACTTAAGAGTTCAGAGGCGAGTAGTTTTAAAATTGAGCATCACTCAGGCTGAATTGGATTTAACTGTGCCTTGAAAAAGAGTATTCAGAGGATGTCATTCAGTTCGTTAGCATTTGCGTGCTCTTGTCGGAGACAAGAGTGATATCTAGCACTTCATGCCGGTTTCTAGTTATAAAAGTGGGCTCATTGCCAACATTGCATGAGGTATGTACTTATAATATAATCAAAAAGTGACCCACCTCTATTGTTAGTGTCGGTACTGCCCCATACCGTGTGATATGTTCATGATGGGGCCAGTTTTCTGCCTTCCAACTTCAAAGATCACTGTTTCGGACAAAAATATATGCCGATACCAGCCAGTAGGAAAATTTGGCAATTTCCAAATCTGTGACTAAGAAGTATGAGTACTTCTCACTAATATCCAAGTTCGGATCTTGTCTTTTGTATAGAACGGAACGAATTCAGGGGTCCCAAGTCCCAGAACCTCACAACAAATGATTCCTGGATTAGATGATGCATTTTGCGTCTTTGGATAGGCGTAGAATGAGTGTGTGAGGCCATCTTTGGAGTGATGGAGGTTAATCTGGAGAAACCTGGCATCATTGCTACGATCAACCAAAGAAACCCCCACCACTGTATCATTCGAGTCTTTCAATTCTGCAAACATACCCAAAAGCTAATCTTCTCCTCGGATCGTAAAGGAATTCTTTTTGATTCGCCATTGGTTTCCATTTCCGATAGATTGACAGAGGTAGTAGAGAGTCGTCGCTGGAAAGATGATCGACACCCCAAGATCTAAGGCTGTATTATCTGTTTCATGCTTTTCATTAACCCTTAGGGTTATAAACTCGAGTCCGAACCGCATCATATCTTTACTTGCATTGAGGGATTCATGAATTTCCAGTCATGAGTTGTAGGGGAGCCTAATGACCTCCAGAATACCTTCTGGGGAGGGGGGTTCAGCTGGGATTCAGGTTCGGGTGAATCTGCTAGGAATAACCTCCGAGCTTTGCATACGGCCAGATGGGTTTTGTGTAAAGATCAAGAGAACTTTGGACAGCACAAGTGATAAGCTTAACGCGGCCTTGATACCAGCCATCATCGCTTGTGATGGGAGGTGGTCCGGTGTTTTTGCGCCAGATGTCCATGAAGCTGCCAGAAAACTTTGACTTGACCAGCTGCTACTGCTCAGGCTCAGGGAACTTCACTAAAAAACCTCAGTGATGTGACGTTGGGGGGGTTTTCATGCTTTCAATTTTGGGCCATTTATTGGGCGGAACGATTTCCGGCACTTGGAGCAGTATTTGAACATTTTGGCCCGCTTTATTTTGTTCCTCATGCCCGCAGTTCTCTCAGCCTATGCAACGGACCTGACGGTTTTGATAATGCGTTCAGCATTTCTGCGTATTATATAGTTTTATGTAGAGCTTAGCCTCTGACTTCTCTTTTGTGCAAGGGGTTTTAGTAACAGCAGGAAGACCACTGCGTGCCACAAACTTGCTGCTGCTAGAGGTAATACGACCATGACGTGCCACAGTCTTTACACTCTTTGAGAGTTTGGGGTTTGGTTCGTTACGTACTATGGTATGCCAGAGTTTTGTCTTTGCTCCTCATTATAGGAGCCTTGCGGGTCCGGAATTTTGTTTTGTTTTAGAAATTACAAATTCCATGTGGGATCACACGACTATCGGAAAAAGGAAGGTCCATCTGTACAGAGAACTGCTGAATATAGATGAGGGTAGCTGTCAGGTACCGGATACGTCGGTACTGAGCCCTCAGCCAGGGTGATTCTTGTCACGGGTCATATGCCACCTTGAACCGGCCCAGTGACGAGATATGGGAGGGGGAGGGAAGGAAGAAAGTGATGAAAGAAGAGGGGGTTGGGTGCTAACTGACACCAGAGAACTCAGTTGCTTTCGTCTAGGCGTTAGGTTGCTACCAAGCAACCTCTGATATCAAGAGTTTTGCTGTTGACTTCACATATTATACGAGTATAACCAAAGACTGATAATGAAAAAGCCTAGTCTAGGCAAGAACCTATGTCTCATGACAGTTCGTAAAAAGGCAAACACTTTCCAATACAATGCTTATACTCGTATGTTATGTATGCGCACCTGTACACAACAGAAAAACGACGACAGCAAAGACAAGCTTTTGTGCAGAATTCTCTGTAAAATTCTTTCAGGCGGCAGAAAAATTTTTGAAAAGTACAGGCTGCACGGTTATATTTCCGAGGTAGGAAAAGATATTTCTGATTCAGGCAAAAGGCCGAAAGATGATGGACTAAGGTTGGTGTTACTTCCAGGAAAAATTTTGGGAAAAATGTGTGAATCCATCAACAGAAAATGACCAAGGAAATTTAGTAGTAAAATCGGCGTCGGTGCTTGGGATACGGAAAAATCTCTTCTCCATACTGTTGAATGGCGAAAACGACCCAAAATCCGCTGTTACGTAGAGCGAACAATCAAATTTGACCGATGAAAGCCAACATTTTCGTCCACTCGACTATAGCAAATTATATCAAGGCTACCGAATTTTTTAAGGCAGCTGGACATAACTTGGTAGAGAGCATGCATTAACTTACTTTCAAGACTTGATCAGAGGATAGTATGCCTGATGATCTAACCTGAACTGATTATAGAAGCATCAACCAGCTAACACCGGATCTTGTCTGTCGTATTGATTGAGCATTTGGAATCATGTTCAATGAGATGAGTTCCAATAGAGCGGGAGAATCTATGTTACAAGTTCAAATCTAATGAACAAACACAATATGTCACCGACTTCACGAGCGACCAAGATAACTAGGGAGACCACGAAAACTGAAATAAATAAACCTTCGCTTAACAGATTCCACGCGTAATATATAGATTCTATAATAGAGTGAGCAGTCTTGACTGGCGTAGTCAAGAAGAGCCGGAATAAAGGATGTATAACTATGAAGGCATTGAATAACATATGTAGCGGGAAATTCCTTACACCAGAGCTAGACGAAACTGAATCTGAATTCGGATTTTGTTGTGAAGTTTTCAACGAATGTATGGTTCGTTGTCACAGATAACACCTACACTACTCACTTCTTTGACTATGGGAACACGTTCGCCATAACATAACAAGAGTACGTCCATTTTGGAGTGTTTAGCTCAAGGAAATTTTTCCGGCACCAAGTGGAAAACCTGTTAAGGTCTTCTTGCCGCCAAAAACAATCAGAGAGAGTCGAAAAGACTTTAATGTTTTCTGAATACGAGCATACCAATATAAATGAATGAACAATAATACAGTTAACATCGTAAATTGTCTGGGTGAATAAGATGGCTTCCTTGGGATTTGCCAGAGGGGACTTTTTTATGTTAAGATGCTGTGGACCTAAAGAGGAAGTAATCCACAAATGAAATCACACTAAATGCCAAGAATCTTTGCTATGCTCTCAAGGATCCTCGTAATGGAAGACAGTTTCGCCATGGGACTATAATTTAGGATCTCGTCTTTTCGGCCTTTCTAATGAAGGGAGATTATGTGTACAGCTCTAGATTATAAGTAGAGCTGATGAAGGACTTCAAAATGGGTTGCGAATGACTGTTAAAGAACTGAGCAAATATTTATTTATTTATCAACGGTGGCGTCTATAGTTCCAGTCAGGCTCAACTATTAAACGAAATCCCTATATGAATTGCTTCGACGTATTCGGATACCAGGTCTATAGGGATCTCCAATACTGAGCCAGGGTGTTGGAAAAGAGTTGGTGGCGGATGAACCCTTAATGGGTCAACGGCAGCGCTTATATCCTGAAGTGGGTTACTGGCACCGGAATATCCGATCTGCTGTCCTAAGGTCAAATCTAGGGTCTGGCCCTCCAAGTTGGGGGTTGTGCCTTCGGGGTAACTTCCCGACCATGGAGAAAAGAATAGTTATGAGAGAGACACAATCAGCCTCGGATAATGGAACTCCTCAAATGGCAAATAGACCCGGAACGTCAATGGACTACGATATGAGAGTATGTACCTGGAATGTGCGAACGCTACTCAAAAATTTGAGTCTGTCCTCGAGCAGTACAAGGCAGATATTACCGCCATCCATATAAGATTGCACGTATTAGGATGCGGATTCGTCATGTCAAATCGGCTCAGGTCAAAAGTCGTTGACTTCAAACCGATAAGTGATCGCCTGTCTTTGATCCGCATCAAAGCTAGCTTCCAAAACATAAGCCTAATATGTGCACACGCCCCTACCGACGAGGTTGAAGAACCCATCAAGGAGGAGTTCTATGAGCTCCTGGATGGAGCCTACGGACCCTGTCCGGAGTATGATGTCAAAGTTGTACTCGGGGACTTCAATGCTAAAGGCGGAGAGGAAAAGATCTTTGGTGGGTTGGTTGGTAAGCACAGAATCCACGAAACGACAACAGACAACAGCAACCCACTGATCGATTTTGCAGCAGTTCGTAATACGCTGATAAGTAGCACTAGGTTTCCAAGGTTAAGGTTCCACACAGCAACCTGGCTCTCTCCAGGCGGTCGAACAGCCAACCAAATCGACCATGTGCTAATTGATGCGAGGCACTCATCCAACATCCTCGACGTGCGCACATTCCGAGGGGCAAATGTTGATTCTGACAACTTTCTTGTTGCGGCTAAATTCAGAGCTCGACTGTCCAACGAGAAGAAGCTGCGAACCGCCCAGAAAAAGAAATTCAACGTTGGACGCCTCAGCATACATGGAAGCACCAGCACCTGGAATAGCCAGAGACTACAGACAGCGCCTGAGTGAGAAACTCTCCTCTGTGCACTCACCTACCACAGACGCCAACCATCAATGGTGCCAATATCGCGACATCATCAAGGAGGTAGCCGAAACCAACTTAGGGTACCAGCCACGCGAGAGAAAGTCCGTGGTATGATGATGAATGAGCTTACAGGAAAAAGGTGACAGAAGATGCACACAAGAAAATGCTGCAGCGCAAAACAAGGGCAGCAAGGGAAGAGTATCGAGCCAGGAGGAGGGAAGAGAAGAATATCCTGCGTAGAAAAAAGAGGGCTCAGGGAGATGGAAGAGTCTCGTGATCGCAACAACATCCGAAGGTTTTATAAGAAAGCCAAGCAAGCGACTGCTGTATTCAAAACCGGAACACAAGCTCTTCGAAACACCGAAGGAAACCTAGTTTCCGAAGCACAGGGAATAGTAAATGTGTTTAAGCAGCATTTCCAGCAGCTGCTAAATGTGCATCATGTAGAGAGGGTGATAGGGCAAGAAGAGAACCCACGTCCAGTCAATGAAGAACCGGTTCCACCACCCAGTACAGAAGAAGTTGGCTTAGCTATAAAAAAGCTTAAGAACAACAAGGCTGCAGGCTCTGATGGATTACCAGCCGAGCTCTTCAAATACGGTGGCGATGTTTTGGTAGGGCGCATGCACCAAATCATCATCCAAGTATGGGTGGAAGAAAACATGCCCGACGACTGGACTATCAGCTCCATATGCCCCTTAATACTGTGTGAACGTCTCAAACCGTTCTGCAACACACTAATCGGCGAGTACCAGAGGGCTTCCGGCCCGGCAGATCGACTATAGACCAAATTTTCACACTGAGACAAATAATGGAAAAGACCAACGAGTTTCAAGTCAAGACTCACCGCCTTTTCATCGACTTCAAGGCCGCATATTATAGCATTAATCGTCAGGAGCTTTATATGGCGATGGCCGAATTCGGGATCCCGGCAAAACTGATCCAGTTGTGTCGCGTGACACTGGAAAACACGCACTTCAACGTGCAGTTTGGAAGTAGCTCCTCCGAACTATTTCAAACATGCACTGGATTCCGGAAAGGTGATCCGCTATCATGTGATTTCGTCAATCTCGTCCTAGAGCAGATAGTGCGCAGGGCAGGTGTCAACACGGACGGCACTATCTTCAACAAGTCCGTCCAGCTCCTGGTATATGCGGACGATATTGATATCATCGGACGCTCGCAGCGTTCTGTGATAGAGGCTTTCACGGCGATTGAAGAACAGGCGAAATTCGTTGGCCTAGAAGTAAACGAGGACAAGACCAAGTACATGCTATGAACAAACAAAGAATCATCTGTCCACCGCCTAGGACGTCACTATTGATAGCAACAATTCCGAGGTAGTTAAGGAGTTCATCTACATGATGTTCATAAACATGAACTCCACGAATGACACCCTAGTGGAGATCCGACGAAGAACTACCATAGGAAGCCGCTGCTACTTCGGTATGGCAAAGCAATTGGGTTCAAAACTCCTTACTCGAAGAACGAAATGTAAGCTTTACAAAACCCTTATCCTGCCAGTTCTACTGTATGGCGCCGAGTGCTGGACGATAAGCAGGAAGGGAGAACTAATTCTGAGCTCCTTCGAAAGAAAAATTCATCGACGGATTTTTGGTCCTGTGTGCGGGCAGGGCGAATGGAGGAGAAGATACAACCGCGAGCTCTATGATCTGTACAAAGATGTGGATGTAGTCCAAAAAGCCAAAATACGTCGACTACATTGGCTCGGCCACATCGAGTGAATGGATAACAATGCTCCAGCTAAGAGAATCTTCGAATCCCAGCCCTCAGGTACGAGACGACAAGGAAGATCGAACCTACGTTTCAAAAACCAAGCTATCGCGGATGCCAGAGCGGATAACTGGAAGCAGCGTGCCCGGGATCGTAGAGGATGGAAGGCTGAAGTGTCTCAGGCAGAGACTCTCCACGGGTCGGGAACTCGATAAGTAAGTAAGTAAGTAAGTAAATTGAAAATAAAAAAAACTCTTGGGTTCAAGGATTAAACGCCAACACCAGATGGTATTACAGTGGATAAAATGTAAAGATCTGAAGATTTAACCAGGTGGGGTTTTATGCTCGGACTTTTATGGATTGTTGAATCCTTTGGGCTTTTTTACATCGAATACTCTGTTTCATCTGAAATTAAATAATGGACTGCGAAGGTACATTTTGTACAACAAGCTTGCTTTCTCTTTTTGTCTTCTTCAAGAAGGCTTTCACTTACCTTTGATTTAATAGCCCAACACTTACTTATAGAGCTTGGTGCGCGAAACTACTTTAATGATTGTTGGAGGAGTGACGAAGAACCTTTAATATGTGACAACTCTTCCCAGTTGAGCCCCTTCTTGTGAATCATTGGGATTTTAAAAATTCAAGGAAATCCTGCATATCAAACAGGGTTGGATGGATACAGATTCTGGGCATACAGAGGTCATTTTTGGGACAACGAATTACAATTTAACAAGACTGCATTTAAGGATAATTTCATGCTTATGTAGGGGGCTCACGAACCTTAGATTACTTTTCTGACTACTTACTACTAATACTACTCTGTGGAAAGTGACATTTCTGTCGGGTACTCCAGTGATCTTCCGATATCCCCCAACATCCGATTGACCTTCCCATGGCCACTTCCTTTCATAAAAAGTCGTTGTGTTTCGTCGCCTGACGTATGCCGACACTATTTGTCATTTATTTACAAATTTACCCTATTTGTTCGAATTATAAATAATTTTTTGATGAGCTCACAATTGAACAACTTTCAAGGCTTTCGACTTTTTTGTTCGCGTAATTTAGTAATTTATGCATGGCGACCGGGTGATGCTCTTGTACAACGCGTAGCTGTATGATTTATGGTACTTTGAGGGGTTAGTTCTATGAAAAAAAAATTAAAAACCGAAAGTGGACATTAACTACCAACATGACAAACAACCAAAAGTGTCTGAGCTTTGTTGACAGTACCAGGAATTTATTGGCTATTGCCCTTCCTGAATACGAAATGAGTTCCGCTTCAAAAAATTGACTTTTAGTTTGAAAATCTAAGATCGCTGTATTGGTGGTTGTTTTTACTTCCTCAGGAAGGTAGTTAGTTTTATAAATGCCCCTAGGCATTGTAGCATTGTACTGTCTGTTGTATCCAGTTGCGCTAATATATTCATAGGAAGAAATACGAGTATATTCGGCAATCCTTACATTCAATTTGGGACGATACATATGTTTTAGGTGGTCATCAAGTGATTTGGCTGGTTCCTAACATGTTTTGGTGGTATGCGATTAATTTCTAGTTACTCTCTGGAGTAATCCAAGAATCCCCGACCGGAGTGCTTATATCCATTCTCTTCTTATGTCGCAGCAATCTTAGATATTGCATGACCAATTCATTCTCCAAGCAATTGGTTCCTATCGTTTTAGAAGAGAAGGTTTTCGAAAAATTCGAAACAGCCTGTGTTTCAGAGCCGTATTTTTTGATTCCAGAGTTAGTAGTGCAGCGTAAGAAGATTCGTAAGTTCTATCAACCATTTCGTCGAAGTTAGGTGTATCTTTTGATAACAAGATGATATTTTGTGAGTAGGGTTATGCATTTTGCAGAAATCTTTAATCTTGACTTAGATTTAACTTTTTAGAAGTTTAGCAAGAGTTCCTTGGAAAAGGCAGTTCAGCAAAATAACTTCTTTGTTTGAATAAATACCGACGTCTACGGTCAGAACAGCGTATACATTAGAACACTTACGCCGACATATGGCTCTCAGAGCTCCGTAAGTTCGAAGGTAAGTCAGTTTTTCTGAAAAAGAGGCGTTGGCGGAAATTTGACAGGTAAAATGACTTACTCGTATCTTCGGCGTATAAGTCGGCCCTTCCACATCAATAATCAGTATACCTTGCATCACTCCACCCAAGTTAAATGGCACACTCCTGAGCTTCACGAGGAGCACCAGGTTTTAGGGCCACATTCCTGGTATCAATTCGAAGCTAAAAAAAGTTGCCCCGTGGAAAAGGCCTGTGGGCTTAAGGTGGGATCTATAATTCATCGTGTCCACGCCGCAATTGTGCGACTAATTCTCACTTATAGCATAGCCACTAACAACAACCTCTCAACAGGGATTTGCAAGACCTTTTCCATTGCTTTCTATTGAATTTTTTGACAGATTGTAGTTAATTCTGTCCTCAGATTGGGAGACTCTCAGCAATGAAAAGGCTCAATGTTGGACATGCAGCTTAGTTATGTTGCTTCAACTTCCAAGCAACCGAACCTAGGTGCCACATTGACGTCAATAACCTGGCTCCAGAAAGGATCGAATGAAATCCTTCTAAGAAAGTCTTTTTGCTTCTCCACCGATGACTTTAAGGCAGCCAAAAGTATGGGTGTCAGGGTCTTCTGGGAGGACCTCTACATATATACACAAGTCTTCATTCTACCCATACACTGTGCCATTTTCTTTGCCGAAGTTAAGCTATTAACCAGGCCGCTGCTTGGTTCAGCATGATATTACAATAAACATAGACAAGCAATGATCAGAACCCTCACTTCGAGATTGGTTAGAGATTGCCGCGCATCCTTCTATGAGTTGGTTCAACAACGCAAGACCACGCCCCATTGGGTTCCGACACGTTCGCACATCCCAAAAAACTGCGTTGCCGATGAGCTGGGAAGGCTTAAATCTCGGGAAATAAATTCAAGGCAGCTTGATAACGTCAAAACACCAATGTTGTATTCCAACTCAAAGACTATGAGACATCTAGACTTACATATATGACCTAAACTCGATCCTAAGTGATGAGGAGAAGATATACGAGTATTTTTAAACTCACTAGTGGCAGCTCGATTGAGTATTCCTTAGGACGATTTCTGCAAGGATGATGAGGAAGAGGACTCTGTGTATCAGAAAATAATCGCTGAACAGTTACCACTTTCAAGAGACCAATAAGGAATCCCTTAACTCTCTAGCGCAGACAACAGGCATGATTCGGTTCGGATTCGAGTCTCCTCCTTTAACGGAGACACCACCAAACACAATCTTGAATCTTGGAGCGTCGATATCCTTTCCAGAAATTGATAGCGATGACTCCAATCTATCCGAGGTGACAATCAAGCCGTCGGTCTCCTCTTCTGATAACCTGTAGGCAATGGAAACCGACGACGAAGGAAGAAGGGCCTCTTCTACGATCAGAGGAAGAAAACGAGCTCTTGGGCACATCTTCAGAATCGGAAGACCTCAGCAGCATAGGGATGGAGGCTACTCTGGAAAACTGTAGCAATGATACGGTTTCTACAGATTAATCTCCATCACTCAAAAAAGGCTCCGGCCGCATTCATTCTACGTCTTTAAAAAATCGCAGAAGACATAATCCTAATCCAGAAACCATGGATTGTAGAAGGCGTGGTTCGTGGACTTAGGGCACCCGTATACGCTCCGCTTTATACATGAGACAAGGGTAAGATCAGAACTTGTATATTAGTGAAACGAAGCCTTAATGTATTTTTAATTCCTAACCTCAGCGACCCCGACTTAACCGTTGTCAGACTAGAGACGGCCAAAGGCTTTTACTGGCTGGCATCGGCTTACCTTGGCCACGACCATGTGGACCCTGGTGATGACCTAGAAAGGGTGGTACTGGAAGCTGGAAGGCAAAAAACTGGCCTCATCATCGGATGCGACGCAAACGCACATCACACGGTTTGGGGCAGTACCGACATCAATGATAGAGGTGAATCACTTTTTGACTATATTTTAAGTACTAATCTCTTTATTTACAACATTGGCAATGAGCTCACTTTTATAACCAGAAACCGACAGTTAGTGCTAGATATCACTCTTGTCTCCGACAGCATCACTCAAAGGCTAACGGACTGGATGGTATCGTCTGAACACTCCTTTACAGACCACAGATACATCCAATTCAGCCTGAGTGATGCTCCCCCCAGCCAACCAGCTTTCGGGAATTACCGGAAAACTGATTGGCTAAAATACAGAGGAATACTGTCTGAAACGCTATCCTCTGAACTATCAAGTCCCCCGCGTGACACCAATGAGCTTGACATGAAAGTCAAGGAATTCTCCCTGGTCCTCAATCAGGCCATGGCCGCTTCCTGCCCTCTTAGTCAACCTAGATGCAAGAACAAACCGCACTGGTGGACATCAGCACTGGAACTGCTGGTGTAGTGGTAGTGGTAGTAGCAAACACTTCTCACTCGGAGGGTCCAGGTTCGAATCCTGCCCATGGCAAGTCAGTTTTTCATTGTGTAATTGGAACTCAGACAGAAAAATTCTGCGTGTGAAGGCATAACACTGACACGTATATTTGGTTGTTGTAGAGTTTTAAGCACAGAAAAGAAAAAATACTGTGATATACCTCGAATCACTCTGAGTGAAGAAAATCTCTCCGTCCTATTCGGACTCCCACCCCTGGAGACCAAACATAGAAACCAAACACACCTGAGTTTCAAACCACTACAAAAACAATTTTCCTTTCTCCTTCTAACTTTCCGCCCGAGCCCTGGCAACAGTAAAAGGGTATCTAACCCCTTAGGCTCGCGTAAATTATAAAAAAAAAAAAAAACTCTTGTAGAAAGCGTAGTAAAAGGCACAGGAAAAGTGACTGACTGGGACTCATACAAAGAATCCCACAAATTATACAAAAAAGAACTGAGGAAGGCAAAGCGACAATCCTGGAGGTCATTCTGTGACAAAATCACAGAAACCGCTGAGGCATCGCGACTAAGAAAAATCCTCTCTACAAATCCTATGATGCCTAGCTGTTTGAAAAAAACCGATGACTCCTGGGCAACCTCAAGTGATGAATCACTCAACCTCATACTGGACACCCACTTTCCAGGTAGCTCCCAATTCGCGGCCAGTAGCAGCCTGGTCTGATTACAAGAGACAAACTGCTCTGGACGCGGCATAGCTTTAAACCATACAAGTCTGGTATAATACCTGCCGATCTACAGAGGTACTCAGACATTATTCTACCTGCGCTTGAAAATATCCACATTCCACTGTCATGGAGAGAAGTCAATATTGTTTTCATTCCCAAAACCGGAAAATGTTCTCATGATCTCAGGAAAACTCTAGAAGGACTGTTTGACATTCTACATTCACTGACTAGCCACATTGAACAATACACAATGGTCGCGTTCCTGGACATAGAAGACACCTCCGCAATCACAAGATAGATGGCTCACTTGTGGAGTTGTCAATTTTATGATAAATTTCAGGAATATCAACTCCAAACTGGGTGGGGCTTCTGCTAAAAGATGTTTCAGAAGAGTTGCGCCGCAAAGCGGTGTCCTTTCCTTCCTCTGGAATTTAGTGGTCAACGAATTGCTTCAACAGTACCAGTTTAGTCTTTTCGATACAGAGAAATATTTCGCTTGACCTTTCTTGGCTACTAACGCAGATAAGGGCCACAGATACGTTCCAGGAAACTGGAGGACCGACGAACTCGCCAAAATTAGAACCACTCTAGCTATCCTACGATATATCAATAGCTTCGTGCAAACTAATATTAAAACTGGACGCTAAAAGAAGAATAAACCTTAGGTGTACTGTATTTAATATGTCTAGCGGCCAAACAAATCTGGCCAAAACTGGATTAGATCTTTCTAAATAGCAAACATCTCAGCGCTATCTTATCGGCAAGGACGACAGAAGGCTTAGCGTTTTCACAAATGACTTCTGCAGACGAACTACATAGCCCTTCAAAATCCCTATTGACCTCAGCTGCAAATATGTTGAAGTAGCTGATGTAAGCTATCTGCCAAGCAGATAGTGTTACGCGCTCGTAACACTCGCGCTTATGCTCGTATTCGTAGCTTTTGCAAGTCAAGTCCGTGTGGGTGAGTCACACCGAAATGTCCATATTTTTCTGTGCTAGGAGGGACAGATACCTGCGTCGTCTAACTCTTTCATGTTTAGGTGATTCCTAAAGAGTTTGTAAGTTGTTCTATTGAGAGACTACTGAGGTGTTTGCGTCAGAAGATATGATGTCCGGAATTCCTAACAAAAACAGCAATCATGTATATAGCTTTTTATAACTTGTAGTGGACAGATGATACTGTGGGAATCATTGTATTCTAGACAGTCCCTGCTTAACCCTATCGTGATATATTGATCACAGTTCGCCTCTTGTTTTAGATATCATTTCAAGAGAATTTCTCTTTTGCAAGATATAAAGCTGACTTCTGTTGACGTATAACAGAAGCAAAGATGAAACTATAGTGGTGTAGATTCACAAGATCCTCCTCGGGAACAATCTCTATCTCCTGTGGAAAACTCTCCTACAGTGTCAGAAAGCGCCGAAAAAACCTTTAGTCTAAAGAATTTTCTCCTCCATGACGACACTTATATACTACGCTGCGTTGGAAAACGAATAGTTATGGCTTTAAGCTTAAGCTTCTCCTAAGAAGAATAACATTGACCAATCGACAATCTGTGCCTCAGAGCAGACAGCTTCTAGGAGTGATCAAACAAACAGTACCGGTATATTTTCTGTATAAGTATGACCATAGATGTTGGCACTATTTAGAGCAATGAATTAAACAACATTCACCATAGCAGTGGAGACGGAAGTCGCTTAGCAAGCATCAGGGATCAGAGTCCTATTCACCAGCATTGCTCTAGTTCACAAAACCAATAATTTGTCTTGACCATGTTGCCGGACCGAGTTATACACGCCTCAATGTCAATGAAAACACTCAGTGAATACTCCTTCTTGTCTAGGGCGCCTTCAATTCTGCCCACCAGATTTTGAGGCGCAGTCTCCCAGGATCTCTCGCTTTAGTGGCCATGTTACATCTTGAATTTTGCGAAACTGAAACTCTGCCATTCTCTCCATGCTCTGGAAAGAAGTCAGACTCATTGTTGTGAAACCCTTGGTGAGTCAGCTTTTTCGAATTCTAAGGGGTTTGGGATGTATGCCAGTGCCAGGCTAACAGAAAGTATCATTGATCACCACGACGAATTGTGCGCGGCTTCAATGATAAAAGCTGGTTGTGAGCTGATTCTGATCGAGTAACCTGAACAGGCGCCATCAAATCTACTAAGTCTACGCAAATGCCTTCGATTCTTTTTGCTTTGATCTGCAAAAATTTCGGTTTTCCTCTAAATTATTCTGAAGTGACAACATTTAGTAAGGTTTCTGGACAGCTTCCTCTACCTTTTGTTTCGTTCTAAGTTTAGTTGGAGCAATCACAGAATTGCCGAGCTCCTTCTTTGCATTTACTACTACATCTACAAGTATTCCGAGTTCATAAGTTCAATAAATTCTGCTACCGCCTTTGGTTGTGGTGGTAGAATTGAATACAGAACTGATACAATAACGAACTTTTGTCATTCTCGGTTCGTTTTATGTCTTCTAACTGCGGCCGGATCTTGAAAGACGTCGCACAGATAAAGCTCATCTTACTGTCCATTAGGAGAATGGAAAAACCAAAAGTTAAAAACAACACCTTCTAAAAGAACAGCTTTTGCCAAGGAAAAGGATACCTTAAAACCAATGAGGGCTACATCGACATGCAACGACCACAATTGTATAGGAGCCCGGACGAATATCTCGGAAAGTAGTCCGATGCCGTCAAGATTAAGTGCAAACGATCAGTGACTCCATCAATCGAACATCGAGGACTTCTCGCTCTCCAATTCTTATTCTGTTTAAAGCCTCTCAATGACAACTGTAACTGATCAACATCAAAACTGTCCAAGGCGCCGATCCCATACCGACTTTTTCCCCAAATGCCATAAAATTGCAACTTTCCAAGCTTCACTGATCTTGTCAGCCAAACAAAAAAATTTTTAAAAATAAATCCAAAACATATAATTCTCCATAGTAATGAGTTTATCAAAATCTTTGTACAGTCTGGCGCACCTAGACGCTTCCACTGACCATCAGATCAGATCCGAGATTGCCTCTACCTATCATAGCTGCGCTGTTACCCGCGAAAGCTTAGCACAGAGAACCTCGGACTCGCATACTTCTACTCATATAAACAATTGTTGTGTGCGCAACTTGATAGTGATTTCCGGATGTCGGAACAAAAGAGTTCCGGTCAGATTAACATGGCTGACACATTTGGATATCTACTCAGCCAGCATTAGATTCTGCCACATTTGAGTACAAACTTTCAGGGGAGACCAAAGTTTCTATGGATGCTTTACATGCCACAAAGATACTTGTACCGATATGATACTTGGTAGTGGTAGACCTATCCGTATGTTGAAATCCATAATGTGTCTCATTGGAGTTGGAAAAGCCGAATGGAAATTACAATATTTGAGTAGCACGCAAGCAATCGTCAAAGTTCACCGATACGTGAAACTGCCACTAGTCACTTGTACTCGTAGTAACCGCCGGACGGTGTATACTTAGTTTGGTTAGCTTCGATTTTATAATATGTTGCAAGAGTGGACAGAGATCACCAGCCAGAGAGGCCTTGGCATCAAGGGAAATCCATCACAATGACCACATGTGATGGTGTGCGTTTGAGTTGGGAAAAATGTGACCAAAGTAGGCGGTACGCAATTATTACACCTGTGGAAATTGAACCCTTTAATATCGGTTCGTTCAGTACCAGCAGTGATGGTGGTGGATATCTCCCACTCCTGGAAAATTTGATGGTAGTGATAGTGACTTTATGGTCACTTACTGTTCACCTAGGTTTAGTGATTTAATTTTTATTTTTTTATTTAGTTTTTCAGTTTGTACTTTTTGTCAACGGGTAGTTGGGTTATTTTTTTTTTTTTTTGGTCTTTGTAGATCGGTTTTGTGTGCTTATTTTTTGTCGGAATTTCATTGTTGAACACACCTAATTAATTCAGAATGCGTGGACTTCTTTGTGCTTGGGATTCCTGAAAATTTTTAGATTTTTAGTTAAAGTACCATCGTTGAGTTAGTACGTCGCGAATTACTGGATAAATCGGTTGGATTTTCGGAAAAAGTCCTCAGTTCGTCCATGTAGTTATGCGATACAAGGAACTTATATAAGACGTTTTTATTTTACACTTGGAACTCTTTTGCTAACGTGGATTCTGTGGTGATTTGTGTTAATATTTCGAAAGAATACAAAAAATTTTAAAATCCACATGTGATACGAGATTTGTGTCTGAATATATATATAGAGGATATAAAAGGATCAATTTACTTTAAAGTGTTTTTAATTTTTTTTTTTTTTAAAAAAAGAAGTGATTTTTTTGTACAACAGTTCTGGATAAATTCAAATTTTTCAACCTACATAAGGATATACATACTGTGAGTGCTTTATCATTTAATTTAAAAAAATTAATAACACTAATCTTCTAAGTGATTATAAGTTTAAGAAATGTATCAAAATCGAATTGTATTTTAGATTTGATTTTAATTTCTGTCCCAAATCGAGTCGATGTAGGCAACATGCAATTAAATCCTTTAGAAGTCTCCAAAGCATTAACCAATCTAGATTTACATAAATAAGGGTGTAGATCCAGATGGGATCTCTCCCAGTGCCCATATTCAATATTCAATTTATCACTTAGAACCGGCCAGTTTCTCAATGAGTGGAAAGTGTCTTTTATATTTTTAAAGCAGGAGCCAAACAAAAAGCTTCTAACTACAGGCCTATATGTAAGTTGTCAGTCATCGCTAAGGTCTTCGAGAATTCTATGTCGAAAGATTATTGAAAATTTCGAAAACGAAAAATACTAAACCTACATGCTAACAGAAAAATGCTTAAATACTTGCTTAACATAACTTAATCAACTTATTCTGACTTACCGGCCCTCCAAACGGGCGCTCTAAACTATATTCTTATTCTATGTCTTTCGACGTCTAATTTACCATTTTCAATCTTAATTACTGTTCATTAACAACTACTATAGTTAAACTAAGTAAAAATTAAGTGTTTAAGAGAAAACTTAGTAAATGAGCATTTTTTCTTTGTATTTACATAAAACTTATACTAGAGGTATAAATACTTAAACTACTTAAACCTGTGCTAACTTATACTAAACCTCAAAATACCTAGGCTAACTATAAAATCTAATCTAACCTAACTGTTAGCAAACTTCAAGTTGCTAACCTAATTGCTAGCTAACCCAAGGTTGCTAAACTTAAATATCTTAAAACTACCCAACCCTATCTGACCAAGCTAACTCGGACTTGAAGGAAACGACGAAGGAATCGGGTCTTCTTCCCTTAAATATTTTGGTGCTGCAAAACAGCATCTTTTTTATTGCGTTTTGAAACCGTCATACCAAATCTGAGACTTTGAACACTGCTGTGTGCAACGTCTCTGTTGTAATTGAGTCACCCCTCACCAACTGTACGAGCTACGTAGAAGATTAGCAGCACCGCATACCTATCCTGGATCAGCCCTTTTATGTCAAAATAGAGGAACGTTTCAGGAGGGGTGGAGCCTTTTAAGCGCGCACAATCTCATGATATAAGCAGTTGGGGTAGTAAGCTCCAGATATCAGGTTGTTGGATGAGGTCATTCCTCTTGTAATACCACCTCGATCAAAAAGTTCAAAAAGCACCGTGTGGTGCTCCCATTGTTCCAATTTGAATTCTGTTTTTTTTGTTAAGTTGATAAGTCTGTTGTTGTTAGTCCCCCTAATCTTAGCGTCATAGCTTGACATTCGCAAAAATTACGTAGCCAAGAGTACATCTTTCTCTCTGTGTGTTGGCGATTTTTTACAATTTTAGAAATGGATTTAAATTTGCAACAACGCACTTATATTCAATTTTGCTTAAAAAACGGACTTAATGGTGCGCGAACGTTGGAAATTTTGGAAAAGTGTTTCGGCAACAATTCTCTAAAGAAAACGGAAGACCCGACAGCAAAAAAAAACCTATTATTTGGGCGTTATGAGACGTTTGCATGAAACAATTCGCGGAAAGAGACCAGAATTGTGGGCAGAAAACTCCTGGATTCTGGACCATGACAATGCACCGTCGCACAGTGCCATCATTATTCGTAATTTTTTGGCGAAAAATGCAACAAATATCGTCCAACAGCCACCGAATTCACCTGATTTGGCCCCCTTTTTCTGTTCAATCGAGTTAAAAAACCACTACGGGGAACGCGTTTCAGCAGCCGAGTGGAAGTAATGGAAAAATCGCAGGAAGCACTGATGGACATACCGAAAACGGAATATAAAAAATGTTTCGAGGATTGGATCAAGCGCTGGCATAAGTGTGTTGCAGTCGATGGGGATTACTTTGAAGGGGACAATATAGATTTAGATGAATAAACTTGAATTTTTAATTTTCTGAATAGATTCCGAGAACTTTTTGATCAAGGTCGTATGCCTTCGAGTCAACTTAATAGCGAAATTGTCCACTCTTATTAGATTCGCCCTGTTATATAGAACCTCATTGGGATAGAATTTTGTGTACTCTGATTCTGGTGTTCTGTAAAGGTGAAGACAAACCCTAAGGCAAGCCCTCTCAAACACCCGTATCTTTTCCATTAAGCTTGCTCTCACGTTGAACCACACGGGACCCCCTATACCAGCATGGGCTATATGAGGGCCATGTAGCAGATAACTTTCTTGGTTGCATCGAGTTGGCTGCTATAAAACAGTCTCTTTGTAAGGGCAAAGGCACCTTTGGCCCTGGCCAGAGCAGCATCTACATTCTTGTTAAAATTTGTCTAGCCGGATCAAAAGGTATCTGACTACAGTTCGGCAATCAAGTGCCTGGACTTGTTATCCATTGATCGAGAATTTTCGCCAATTCTTTCTGGTGAACGTAGAGACGAATGGTTTCAGACTTCTGAAAGTTGATTTTCAACTTCCAGTCATCGCAAAATCGACATGCGAAAGCATGTTAATGACCTCGACTTTTGGACCTGTTTTGTACGCTATCAAGTCATCTGCGTACGCTATACTATGGGGAAGTGAACCTATCTAATCGCTTGTGTAAATATTGAATAAGATCGGCGAATTAACCGCACATTGTTGCAGACCGTTTTTAATGTAAAATGTTCCAACAGAAGTCACTCGTATTATGAAGAATATACAAAAGTGGTTTACTGATGCCCAGTCTGGTCAGCCTGTTGGAAAGACCCTCTAACCATACGGTTTCGATGGCCTTTTCCAAGTCAACCAGGCAGGCTCCAGTACACTAGTTTTTGCTTTTATTCCACTGGATATCTGATACCAGCTTAGACGTGGCATGTATGACATCATGTCTCGCCTTGAAACCGAATTGATTGTCCGGAACTAGATTTTTGTCCTCAACCCTCAACCCGGAAACTTATCGAACGGAGATTCACCGGATTGGATGTATCTTTACATCTTTTAGGGATGGGAAACTATCACAGTGTTCCAATGCAATGTGCATTATTCATTCCATTGTTAAACAGTGTGGTGTAAATGTCTACCGCTTCTAGAGGGAGATGTCGAAGCACAATATGCGGTATTCCATCGATTCCCACTTCTTATTCTGTCGAAGATCTCATGTAGTTCTTCCTTTAAGATGAACAGGGGTAGATCCCCTAGATTATTTTAGATTGGCGATGACATTATTCGGAATATTCTCGTCACTGAACTGGGTGAAAACCGAGCTCTCGAATCGCCAGTTCGATTCTCCACGTCGTCATTTGATTGAACCAATGACATCATTGGTTTTATACACTTCCTGAAAATTCGCTCCCATGGCCTCAACCGTCTCCTGAGGATCTTCAATCACAAAGAAATTATCATCACCTGCAACTTCTCTTGGATCTATGCCTGCAGTAGTCAGTATTCGTTCGTTGTCCGTCGTTCGGGGAATCTTAAGAAACTGTAGGTCATTTTGATTCTTTCTCCGAAATATTTTATTTATTTGCGGGAACATATTCGGGTTGCTCGAATTTACAGCCCGAATTCTGTTGTTCCAGTACACACTTTCAGATGCTCTGTAATTCTCTCTTATCAATAGTTGGAGGTTTTTAATTGACGACTTCAGTGTCCTAACCTCCATGTTCTGTCTGTCAGTAAACTGCCTGTACAAGGTTTTGAGTCTTGTCAGCAGTCCACTTTTGTGTCGGTGCAGTGCGTCGATGGTAGCATTGCGGAATAAGTTTTCGTTGGGTGTGTATTCATACCGAGGTATTGTAAGTTCCATTGTCTGTTGTTTAATTGTTTTGTCCAATTGTTTTAGGTACCTGTCAAGCTCCTCGTTAGACAGATTCCTATTGGACGGTGGGTAGAGCGAATTCGAGGAGAGTGTTCTTGTCAAGGTTCTGGAGAAGCGTGTCCGGCGAGTCTTACTGTAATTGTAGGAATACTTAGGAACAAACTCCTCCAACTTCGCAATTTCGTTAGGAATTGTTATTTTGGTACTAAAACCGCAATGGTCACTGTCGTACATACAAATCTATACAGACAGTTTAGCCTTTCTAGATTACTCCCAGTCAGTTGCATCTGTACGTCGTACAGCAATAGGTCCAAATAAGAGCCGTATCTGGGAAACGACCGACTGTCCGTCGCCTTGATATCAAGTCTATATATGGTATGACACTGTGCTGGGTCCACCAATTGAGTAGTAGGTTCCCTCTAGTATTTGGACAACGAATACAAAAGCCGTGGATCAATAGTGAAGTAATAACAATGTGTAAGAAAATAGATGTGTTATATAGGAAATGGAAAAATAATAATCCAAGACGCCAAAATTATGAGCGTGAATACAAAAACTTCCGAAACATTTGTATGGTTACGAAATGCTGGCAACTCTGCCTAATCAACAGCGACGAGTTAAATCTAGAATGGCGCCAACGACAGGATAAAAGAACGATTAAAGAGAAGACCAGTGACAGTTGAAAAAGGAACATAGACGTTAAAGGACGAACCCGCAATTACTGTTTTTGTAAAAGTGTTTATTTTTGCAGTATGTAAATAGATAGAATAAATATTCAGTTGTTGTAAATTTGAAACAAGAAGTAGACGAGATAGTTTTGTAACTATTCTTAACTCTTTTAGATCAGATGTGGGATAAAAAATCCACCCCTAACGCGAAACGACACCAGTTTGTTAAGTGACAAATAGACATAAAATACATAAGACAAAAAAAACTACAGCGTAAAGACAGCTGCAAGTAAATAGATAATTACCGGTGCAGGTATTTTGTGCATCGTGAAATTACGAGTAACTAAGGAAAATTTATCAAAATGCCAAAAATAGTGTCATTGAGTGACGACGTTATAAAACGGTTGCTACGGGAACGAAATTTGAAAACGAGTGGCAATAAAAGCGAATTGATCGAACGCCTCAGCTCAGCAGCGGTAAGCAGCGACGAGATCGAATGCGAAAGTGATGGTGAAAGTGAAAAAGGATCTTCGGTCCAAGCACAAATCTTATCATTCATTCAACGACCACAATAAACGTCTAGAAGTGCAGAAAACGCTGGTGATGAACCCAATCACGGAAAAGTAAGTGAGTCAGTATCCTCTGTATAAACTCGAGAGTATCAATTGCGAAACGTCAATAGTGTCGAAGAGATAGCGGATACTTTACCTGAATACGACCCGACGAAAGACTCCTTATTTTATGTTGAGCAGTTCATTGACAGAGTGGACAAGCCAAAGCGAGCCTATCACTGGGATGAAAAATGCGCTTTATTGGCAGTGTACAGCAAACTGAAGGATCCCGCTAAACTGTGGCTCGACGCATCGCCAAACTTTTTTGCAAGGTGGAGTGAATTTGCCATCGCACTAAAAACCGAGTTCAGTACAGTGTCAGACGAAGATGATGTGCATTTTAAGATGATAAACGCAGTCCGGCAACATAGCGAATCAGTCAAATCATGAGTGCTTTAGATAGATGGTATCGCTTGGGTGAATCCGCAGTAATCAAATACACTCGTGAGAGTCTAAATCATCGTGATTTGCAATTAGCAATTTCAGTGCTATGCTTTAAGTCTATGAAAGAAATGCGTGAATCGTTAGAGGAATATTTGGCAAACATAACGAGTTGGTCAAAAAGTAATAAAATGAATTCGACAATGAAACGTGATTATGGCGACAATAGTAATAAAAACGTCAACAAGGCGAGTGACAACGCTTATAATTAAAATGACAGTACAAACAGCCAAGAAGCCAATTGTTTGTTACAACTGTTCCGAAGCAGGGCACATATCCAGTGCTTGTCCGAAACCGCCACGTCGGCAGAGATGTCGAGATTGCCAAAAAGTTCATTCGAGGGGCATCTCGGAACATTGTGGTTAACAAAATGTGCGAACAACGAACAGTGTGCGAAAAGATTTGAATGAGAAACGTGTATTGATCAACGATGCAGTATATTTTTCATTAATCGACACGGGCAGCATGATACGAAAATCAATAGCAGTTAAGATTACTAACGACAAAAAGAAATATCTTTTACGCATTAGTAGAGTCTGTGGAGGTACACGTGTGCTGGACGAGCTAATGAATTCAACGCTGGTTATCGATAACATTCAGATCACTGTCGATTTATACGTGACGGATGATGACACTTTCTCATCAGACGACATATTTAAAGACAACAACATTCGGTTGATAGTAAACAATAACGAACAGCGATTCGAGCGTATAGACGTACTCACAATAAAGATCATTGAACGGACACCCATCGACTCATCAGAAATTCAATGTGGCACTGAAGACGGCGTAACTAAAATGGCGCTAGTTAATCTCCTCAACGAATATCGAGATGTTTTTGGATATAATCTTCGTGAAATCGGACTGACAAATCAACTTGTCAACTAATGAGCCCATTGTATCTAAACCTTATCGACTGCCGGAGCCGAAGAAGGCAGCTGTTACTGCAATGGTCAATGAGCTTCTAACGAACGATATAATTACGAAATCAATATCGGAGTACGCAAGCCCGATTGTACTCGGGAAGAAAAAGAGTGGCAACAATTGGTTATGCATTGATTATCGCCGACTTAATCAACACGTGGTCAAAGAGGTTTTTCCAACACCGAACATCGAAGAACGAATACAAGTTGTGAAACCGTTTACGTACTTCACCCTACACGATATGAATAGGCGATACTACCAGGTACAAATTGAAGAGAATTCTCGAAAATATACAGCATTTGTAACCCCCGATGGTCTCAATGAGTTCAAGCGCATGCCGTTTGGACCGGCACTGCAGACGATATACTTAGTCATCATAGTAAAACACAAACTACTAAACTCAGCAATGGAAATACTTCAAGAGCAATTTGATCATGGACTACTTATCAATGCTACCAAAACAAAAGTAATGCATTGTTTGGAAGAAGGATTTTCTTTAGAACTTGAGAAGAAGCGAAAAGAAAGAAACGTAACCTCTTGCTTGAAACACGTTTTATTTTATTGTAATGACATATTATTGACATTGCTATGAATCTGTTATCTAGCGTTGGTATTGCCAGATATGGGGCAATAGTGAGAACTATTTTATAATAATATTTTCCAACATTCCGCCCACCTCGTCCAGTTATTGTGACGAAACCCCTGGCCGTGTTCATCCGTAGGCTCATCGTCAATTGGAAGCACCACCAACTTTGAGATAGCTTGTTTCAATATCGATGATTGTGTACGGATCGTAGCTACTCACACCAGATCGTCGTCTATGGTTATCTTCATTACAACCCGGTCATGTGGATGCAATTGTTGGTCAATTTCGTCTAGGTTGAAAAGTTCATTCTTCCTGACAGCGGTATTTGATCCGTCATCGCCATTACACAGTCTACAGGAATGCTTTTTATAGGCTTCGGTTCGGCGTTTGTGTCCGTGGAATGCTTTTTTTTACCTTTTGATAAAACTTCCGCATGTCATTCCTCGACCACTCGACCATTCGTTTCTCATGCTCTTTTATCTTCAGAGAAGTCGGTGTTCATCTCTCATGCCGCTGTTACGTTGTGGTGGCCGATTGGAATCCTGCACAACAGAGGCGGCACCTCTGATGACTTTTTGGCAGTATTGCCACTAGTCTTCAATACTTGATGCTGCCGGGATAGAACCTCTTAAGAGATTAAGAGAGGGTCTATCGGAAAAGAATTTGGCGATCTCTAGCAATTGTGTGTATTAACGGAGCTGCTTATGAGTTGAATAACACCACACGCTGTAGCTGGTATATCTCATCGGTAGTGCTGACGGATGAGGCAATAAGATATCGTCCCACTTCATTTGATGGCATCAAGTCATCTGGCACCAATGCCATATACCCAGTTATGCTATAAATAGGTGTAGATCAGCTGCTGATAACTTTAAAGTAAATCTTCACTTCCAGCCTGACACACATACCGAAGCGCTTGCGAACAGTGAGAACGGCCTTTATACAGAACATCGGAAAAGGGGACTACCAGCTCGACAAGAGCTTAAGACCTATCAGTCAGACTTCCTTCATATTGAAGAGCATGGAGGGAATGGTCAAGTCCACTGTGCGCAAAATTGCTTTCCGAATGCATTTTATGTCTAAGATGCAGCATACCTACTAACGCGAAAGTTCCTGCGTGACTGCGCTTCAAAACCTGGTGGGCAGAATAGAATACGCACTCGTATTTGTATGACCATTTGATGGCAGACAACACGACGTCGACGAATCACTAGTTTTGTGAATAAAAGCAATGCTTGTGAATAGGACTCACTATTTAGCGCTCTTAATAGGTATGACATTAAAGCTGAAGCATATGCAGATGATGGCGGTATTCTGTATGTTGGAACAAGCCCACCAATTCCTTGCTCTAAGCCCGTGGCAACCCCAGACGTGATGGATGATTGGTGTACTAGAAATGTGCTTTCAGTTAATCCTCTCAAAACTGAAGTTGTTCTTTTTACGAAAAGGACGAAACTAGCCTCTCTAACTCATCTAATGTTTGAATAACAAATTTCTTTTGACTAAACATGTTACGACGAAGCTTCTAATGTGCTATTAGTGTAAAAGAGCCGAACCGTTCATGACCTTTGTAAAAGAACTATATTGTACAAGGAGTACACTGGACTAGTTATTTAACTGAGTGCCCTGTAACAAATGACGGAATGCTGTCTCTATTGGAAGACCTATAGGTAAAAAAAACAAGCACACCTCATTTGTCATAGTTGTTCATCCTACTTTTGCTCAGCCCGGCTCGACCCATCGTACTTCCTAGTAACAGTGGCGAGCAAAACCGGTCGAATAATTACTCAAAAATTTTAATAATTCATTTATTTATATCACTATTAAGTTTTCCAGTGATCCAGCTAAATCGCTGATATTTACAGAACATAAAATCGGCTAAAAATATTCCATTCAAATAACGGGAACAAAAAATCAAAACAAAATTTAAATGCTTGCATTTGTCTACTTTTGCACGTTTTGTAATAACCCGGCTTACTACAGACTTTCAGTATTTTGTCAAAAGGTCCTTATTTTTAATTACACTTTTTACAATTTTTGGCAGGCTTTCTACCAATTCCAGACCAGAGTTGGACAAGACTGCTCGACGCATCCTCGTATTGCGACAACCTTTTTTTCACGAATGCCCACAAATTTTCAATGGCGTTCAAATCGGAACTTTGGGCCGGCTAAAGCATCGTTTGAAACTGCTGCTGCTCAAGTCATTTCTTTAGAGTTTCTCACCTTCAGGGCAGCTGAAGCAGCTCTTATAGACACCAATCTGATCCCCGACATAAAGAGCCAGGAGCTATTTCCATCACTCTCTCCCTATGTTTAATGATCCTGCCATCCCTAAAGTTGATTCTCCATGTAGAGGTGTCCTACTTGCCATTCACAATAACCTCAACTCTTCTCTCATCACTATCTCTTCTTCTGTTAACCTTGACTTTGTTTCAATTAAAATAGCACTTCCCAACAGGCCCCTGTACGTTATGTGTTGCTACATTCTCCCAGCTCAACCTATTGAATCCTATATCCTTGGTATTAATGCAATTGACCTAAGTGATTCATCCACGGAATGTCTTTTCATTGATAGCATAACTGACTCAAGCCTATGTCAAGTAAGTGGCGTCCCTAACTCTATCGGTAGGTAACTAGACCTTATTTTCACTAGCGATCCTATTAACTCCACGGTAACGTTGTGCCACTTTATCCTATCAACTGTCGACAACTTTCACCCCCCTCTTCTTCTCTCATTTTTCCATAACTCTCCAACCCAGCCCTCGGTTTTGGCCCCATATTGTTAAAATGGATATCTTCTTATCTGGAGAACCGTTACTATAGCGTTCGCTTTAGGTCAGCCTTCTCAACCACGTTTTTAGCCACTTCTGGTGTCCCACAAGGCAGCCACCTAGGTCCCCTCTTTTTCGTTTTAACTATAAACGATCTTGAGAAGATTATCAAACACTGCTCCGTATCCATTTACGCTGATGACGCTAAGTTCTCCAAAACTATTTCTTCACCCCAAGACTCTGTTCTCCTTCAAGGAGACCTCGATAGGTTTTCCACTGAAAAATTGCTTTGAGCTTTCAGATGCCAATCTATGACTGTGTCTCGTAAGTCCAATCAATCTCCCTCTCGACCTTATTTTCTGCATGACCAACCTGTACCCCAGGTTCAATCCCTTCGCGACCTTGGAATTTTATACGATAGAGAGCGATTGATGAGATAATCCTTAAAGCCAACTCATCGCTCGGTTTTATCAAACGTTGGTCTAAAGAATTTTGCAACCCTTATGTGACAAGGTCACTTTACATTACCCTTGTCCGGCCACTCCTTGAATATGCCAGCCACGTATGGTCCCCCTTTCAGTGAATTCATATATCCCGAATCGAGAACATTCAACGTAGTTTTCTTCGATTTGCTCTTCGTGGACTACCCTGGAGTGACCCATTTATCTTACCTCCCTATCGTGACCGCCTCAAGATTCTTAATATGAATACCTTCGAAAAACGCAGAGACGTAGCTGACATTCTCTTCATTCATCGACTGTCCTCCGGATCTGTGGACTGCGCTTTCCTTTACAATTCTATTTCCTTCAACACTACCCTCGTAATTTACGCTGTCCAACTGATTTGATGGAACCGTCAGACTAGACTACACGTTTCCAATCATCTATGGTCCAGGATTTGTATTCCTTGCAAAATTTCAACCGAGCCTTGATATTTTTCTCAGACAACGTGGGTTCTTCTTCTTCGAAGTGCTCTCCTGGCCGTCAACTCGCTCACTTTCTTCTTTATTTTTGGATACTTGCTTTTTTTGATGGCATCATATGTTCATTTGATCTCGCATCCCCATCTGTTCCGCCTATTCTTTATCATGAGGACTATAGAATGACTAATTTTCAGGGTTTTTTGCAATTTTCCTGGCAGAAATATATTTTCCAATAAGGGCAGCAATATTGTCTTCCAAACTTCTCGATAATTTTCTCATTCTTGGCCTCTCTGTATTATATTATATTTAATCTTTGAAATTGAACTCTAGGACACACTTTTTACCTGTAAAATTGAACGATTTTACTGAAACGCTACAAAATAAATACGAGTACAGAAAGATCAAAATAAAAATATAACAGTAAATGTTGACTAACGTGAATTCTTGGAGCCACAAACGAAACGTATCTTAAACATCAACAATTTACCTACATCAATGGAGAACTTAAAAAAAATACAATACAAAAGATTTTGATGATACAATTATTCGAGCGGATACTCGCCACTGTACTCGTATGTCCTTGTAAGTCCTTTGCCATCTGTTCGTCTGCCCCATTATAGTTAAGGACCTAGCATTCTACGCACAGATCCGAAGTTCGTTGCAATTCTAGATGAGTCGTCTACGGCAAATCGGTCACTATCCAGACTAGGTTTAATGGGTGCATACGGAAAACCCTGCCGCTGTGCAGATGAAGAAAAAAAATTAATAAATTACTAAAAACTATAGGAAGGAAGCACCAAAATACCGTAATGTACTCTGAACTAATACTTATTATGATATAACCCTAGAGTCAGCTATATCACCGCCGAACCTGTTGCATGATATATTGCTCAAATGTAATATGTCTTTGGGCGGAAATTGCAGGATTCGTTTTTCCTCATCAAACAATCAATTAATTTCATTTCACTGAAATCAATAAATGTCCTCAGTTAAGGATTACCCACCGAATGCCTATCAACTGTTTCTAATGGGTTAGTTCAATCCATTTCCTTGTCAATTTAACATGGATACATCCTCCTCTAAGGAAACAATTTCAGGCTTGCGCTTCAGAATCCTGCTTCATATTTTGAATTTCCTCGGTTTATTTAATTTTTACTTAAATCCTTTAACTCGACGTCTTGAGGACAAAAAAAGGCGCTTCAGGATGGCACGTTATATATTCAAATTTTTCTACTTCATCTACATATCGATGCTCAGTGTTCTGTTGCTTTTGATTTCTCTAAGAATGTGCGGATTTTTACCAAACGCCATATTCGGACGTTTCCAATCTCATCAAGTCGTTGCCACCGCCTACACCGTTGTTGCATATATTGCAGTTATCATTATTTTGAGAAGTTACCTTTCTTTGGAGCGCACAATCAAGCCAATTTTAAATGAAATGTTGGACATCTTCACTCTGCTCAGTGACATATCAAATTTTATCGTGATTTCGCCATTTTTTTTTTTCGTATTAATGTCACCTTAAAAATTAGCATTTTTTGCTTTGAAATTCATGACAGTATTTGTAGTTCTTTCGCCTTCCGCGCTAGTATCTTGGTAGTGGTTTCCTATGCAAAAATAATAGTCCTGCTCATATACTTCGGGCGCATCTACTCACAGTTGTTGCTTATTTGTTTCTACGAGACCATAAACGAATATCTTCATGTCGCCGCCTTTAAAATACCAAAACGCAAGCTTACACAAAATGTTCGAAAACTACTCAAAATATCATTTCGCATTCATCTGGTGAAGAACGCTCTAGATAGATATTTTGCCGCCTTATTTTTGGCCACATTTCTAGGACTGTTCAATGACTTTTCTGACATGTACGGCAAGTTAATACTATTTCATTATGAGTCAACCAATGACGACTTAAATGAAATGACAGTTGTCATGCAAGTAATTTACGCTTTGAGCTTATATACACCGAGCACATTAAGGGCTTCGTATGACGTTTATATTTTCGGCAGACTGTCTTATTTGTTGGTTGAGTCTCAGAAGGCTTTTAAACGTCAAATTCTACTCCTTGCCTGTCAAGAGAAATTAACAAATGCAGAATGTGTGGAGAAGGAGGTAAGTCGATGTGCTGGCAGAATCCATGGAAAAATATATTTTAGCGTTTGATTTCAGATCGAGCAGATGATGATTCGAAGCAGCATATGGGACCTGAATGCCCGCGTTTTAAATGTTATCAAAATCGATCAAGGATTCTCCTTTGTATACATTATTGATGTTTTCCTGACTTATATATGGTTAATAACCGCGTATCCATAAACAGTAAAGAATATTGTTCAAGACCTAGAAGCACCCTATTCTAAAGCACCCGATTTTGAAGCACCCTGTCTAGCAGCGAAAGTTTGACATCTGCTGTCAATTATGAATGTGACAGTTTCTTTTCGACTTCTTTTCTCTTGCTCAAATTCTAAACATTTTGTGACTCCTGTGAGGATAATATATATAAGTATATGGCAGAGTTAAGTACGCGAATTGCGGCGGTAAACGCCATCAAACGAATCCATAAACGTGTGTGTGGGGCGAATTTGGTTTGGAAGCGTGCGATTCCTCGCAGCTTGAGCATGAACTAAGCTCGTTTGCGGCACATTATGACCGTTTCGTACGAAACCATAGGTTGAGGCACACGATCAGCTCTGAGCACAGATCAAAATCATCTACAATCCAACGTGTGCCATTCTCAGCAGAAAATTACGACAATCGGAAGAGCAGGCCAAACAGTTCTACCTAGTAAGTTAGATCCACTGGTTATTCCATCGTTCGATGTCTCCTTGCTGGAACTCTGGTTCATGAACAGAAGTACCCAAAAGCATATACGAGTAAACTAAACAAAATTCAGCAGGCAGTAGGCGCATATTTTGGCGAATATGAAGACCTGCGGAGAGCGTTGAGGGAGCATTCGAAAAATCCAAAACTGTTGATCGAAATACAATACAAGCCGCTGCTTTTCTCAACATCAAACCTGGATCAGATGAATCGTCAAAAACTCTACGGAGTGTGCACGGTGCACGGATCACTAAGGGCCTTACGCGTCACTGAGTTGCAGTCGTTCCCGGATTTTCTAAGTGATTAGATGTGTTTTAGATTTTCTCCGAGTAATATAAAGTGCGTTATCTGTAATTTGCTTTTGGACCTGTTTCTCAAAGGGCCAAATTGGCCGAATCCAAGTGTCGCGGGGTCAATTCCCCAATGAGTAAAACAAACTATTTTCCTTTTTTTTAATTTTTATATTTAATAATAAATAACGAGTGTTAAAGTGCTCAATACCAGTTGATGGAAGATAGAAAGCAGTAAAAAATATTTTTTTTGTTGTTTTTGTTTAATAAAACCTATACACATACATATATTGCTGTAGCCCTATATCTCGAATTGCAGGTGATTGTTTGGTGACATTTAATTTAGTGAAGTACGACCGTTTTGAGTATCTCAGCCCATAGCAAGGCATTGTCTAATCATGTCAACCAAACGACAATCAATTTTCAGCTAGAGTGCGTTATAAACGTTAATTATGTAAGGACAAAAAAAATTGAAAAACACCTTTGTTTTCACAAGCAACAAAATTTATTATACAGTAAAGAATTCAAAAGAACTGTATCGAGTTATATATTTAGTGATTTCTTTAACAGAAAAGTATATAAGAGTTATAAGAGTATTGTGTTGGGTGTTGCCAGTAATATACAATTCGGATTATGGTAACTATTAAATAATTAACTTCAACACTACCCCTCAAAACAATATCTCTTAGAACTTTTATTTATTTGGAATACATTTTAAACTGACATTACTTTGCTTACAAACTTTAAATGCTTTATTTTTTCGAATTTTTATTAGAATTTTATTTAGAATTTTAGTAAAAATATCTGCAATCATTTCTGATGTTGGGACATATTTGAGTTCTATTTCAGATTTATTATAAATTTCACGAATATAATGATACTTTATATCTATATGTTTAGATCTTGAATGAAATACAGGATTTTTTACTAAATGTTGTGCGCTCAAATTATCACTATATAATTCAGTCGACCCTTTTACAACACAACCAAAACCAATTTCTGTGAGTAGCTTTCGCAGGTAAACCACCTCCTTTGTTGCTGCCACCAATGCCATATACTCCGCTTCTGTGCTACTAAGCGCCACAGTACACTGCTTACGCGATTCCGACGTAACAGGACCTCCAGCCAAAACAAAAATGTAACCAGTGTAAGATTTTCGGTCTTCAGGGCTGCCAGCCCAATCAGCATCCGCGAACCCGCATAGAAGTTTACTAGATTTTGTAAAAGATAATTTATAATTAGCAGTAGTATTTAAATATCTCAACAAGTGTTTAGCTGCCGTCATGTGTTCTTTATGTGGCTCAATATTGAACTGAGACAATCTGCATGCATAATATCTGGCCTAGTGGAAATCGCCAGATACATCAAGGATCCAACCAATGATTGATATTCCTTTGGATCTATCCTCGGACACACCGTTTTTGAACATTTTCCTAGTTTTTCGCCTGGATCCAAAGGAGTGTTGCACTTCCTTGTCGAATTCATGCCATATTGTGACAACAAATTTCGGATATATTGCCCATGGGATAGAGAAATCGATCCTGTCTCCTTATCTCGGCTGATTTCAATTCCTAAGAAGAACTCAATTGGCCCCTTGTCCACTAAATCAAACGCGTCGGCTAAGGCGCGCTTTATGAAAGTTATCGAATCTTCATTGGTGCAGGAAATAATGATATCATCGACATATACTGCAACAATATTGAAGTCATCAGTTCTGTTCATAGTATATACACAAGTATCTGACACACAACGAGAGAAACCGATATTCTTTAAGGTAGTATCCAGCTTACTGTTCCACTCTCTTCCTGCTTGTTTTAGGCCATATAGCGCCTTTCTTAATTTACAAACTTTATTTTGGTTTTCCGTGTTAATAAAATGCTCCGGTTGATGCATATAGATCTCTTCTTTTATATCTCCATTTAAATATGCAGACGAGACATCAACTTGGTGAACCTTAAGATCAAACTGTGCTTGCTGAAAAAGGTTGAATTAATCGTATTGTTGAATATCTTACGACCGGTGAAAACGTTTCAGTGTAATCGGTCCCTAGCTTTTAACTGCAGCCCTTTGCCACTAGTCTCGATTTATATCGAACCGGCTTTCCTTGTTTGTCATGCTTTATGTTGAAAACCCATTTAGATTTAATTGCGTGCCGATTAGGGGGAAGATCCACTAACTCCCACGTTTGATTTTTTATTAAAGAGTCATACTCACTTTGCATTGATTGTATCCACATATCTGCATCAGGACGATCTAGAGCCTCACTAACTGAAAGCGGGTTAGCATCTATGAACTCTGCTTTGTTTTTCATAAAGAAATTCGCCTTTGGTTTTCTTGGTCTTAACTTCATAATATACTTCGAGGAATCTTCTTCATGCATCTGACCGTCGTTTTCAATACTGCCAACCTCATCTCTCAACTCACCCTCACTTATTTCCTGAGTGAAGCATTCGTTTTCCTCTTCCTCTTGTGCTCCTTTTGCAATCCCATCCGCGTTATTTTCTTCGCATGCCACCTCACCAGTATAACAGTCCGCCTCCTTTAAAACTTTGTGGGGACCATATTTTTCCTCTTTAATGTAGGGTAGTTTACTATTATTTAAATCAATTAATGTATGAGAATCATTATAACTTCTCATACTAGAAGACAATTTAATGAACTTTACATCACGACTTTTCAAAATCTTCCTACCAACGGGTTCATATAATCTATATGCCTTAGACTCCTTTGAATAACCTACCATGATACATTGTATTCCTCTTGCATCAAATTTGGACTTTCCTGGACGTTTATCCAGCATAATAGCTTTGGACCCAAATACCTTTAAATGTCCTATATTTGGCTTTCGCCCACACCAAATTTCATAAGGAGTTTGATTCTTCAAAAGCTTACTGGGTGATCGGTTTCGGATGTATACTGCCGTGTTAACTGCTTCAGCCCATAGTGACTCTGGAAGATTGGAATTTAATAGCATGCATCTAGCCATCTCTACTAACGTCCTATTTGCTCGTTCAGACACTCCATTTTGCTGAGGTGTATAATCTACAGTTAGCTGTCGTTTTATACCATGCGCAGAAAGAAACTTTGAAAACTGTGTGCTCAAGTATTCTCCACCATTGTCTGTTCTTAGCACCTTTATCTTGCACCCTGTTTCACATTCCACCTCAGCTTTGAATTCTTTAAAAGCATCAAAAACGTCACTTTTTGTTTTCAGGAAATAAACAAATAACTTGCGACTATAATCGTCGATAAACAATGCAAAATACGAGTACTTAGCACCTCCTAATGACGTTTTTTTCATCGGCCCACATATATCTGAGTGTATCACTTCTAGTAACCCTTTGGATGCGATTCTTTTATTTGTTGGAAAAAGCGAACTACAAATTTTTCCTCCCATGCAAATTTCACACTCAAAGGCATTTGGATTACTTTTAAGATTAGCTCCTTCTACCATGTTTTCTTTAAATAACTGGTTCATGCTTTTAATGAATCGTTACTTAAATTATTCTGCATACCATACATAGCCACTTTTCTTTTGTTTTCATGCACAAACAAACTACCAAACTTCATTGCATGCATTATCAAATTCTTACCGCTGTCAAAGATTCTGGCCTCTTTCTCACTGAATTCGACACAATAATTATTTTCCACTGCTTTACTAACTGATATAAAATTGGTTTTCAATTCAGGTACATATAAGACGTTAATCAGTTTTATATTTCTGTAAATTGTAGAAATATTGACAACTCCAATACCTGTTGACATAATGGTATAATTTCCAGCTAATTCAATCTTCTCAATGTGTGGCTGTATGATCGAAAAACGGCTTTTGTCACAACACATATGACAGGTCGACCCGCTATCAAGCACCCACATATTTTCGTTAAGTTCCGACGAATTAGCATTGTTATTTAACATCGCAAATGATGACGTCAAATTTCTTGTCGAAGAGCTTTTTGGACTTCGACACTCAGAAGCAATTGTCAAAAGCCCCTTCTTTTGACAATTGTAGCACTTGCCTTTTCTACATTTGCTTTTCAAATTAGACGCTTTATTTTGGTGACGTATGAAGAATGCAGACTCACTTGTCTCCACAGTGTTTTCTTCTCTTCGTTTTCCCTCTTCTAAAAGCTTTGTCCTCATAGCACTTAATGTGGGAAGCAAATCCCTTGACTCGATGGCCACAATGAAATTTTCGTAGGTCCTAGGCAAACTCGACAACATTATGATAACTAACAACTCATCTTCCATCTTAATGTTAATTTCCATCAATTTTTCAGATATTTCAGAGAATTTATTCAAGTGACTACACATAGTTTCACCTTCAGCCATTTTCAGAGACAATAGCTGTTTAAACAAAGCCACCTTACGGGCTGGGCCTCTCGGTTGATGGATTTCTTTTAACTTACTCCACGCTTCTTTCGACGATGTCGATTTTTTAATATGAATAAGTTGTGAAGATTTTACACCAAGTAAAATTGTCGACAACGCCTTTTCATCTTTACCTATCCATGCCGCCACTGAAGATTCGTTTGTTGCAGTTGAAGTGGGTTTAACATTAGCGCCTGAAACGTAAGCCCACAGATCACTATGAACTAAAACAGCTTTCATCTGCACGGTCCATCCATCGTAGTTCTCCTCATTTAGCTTATCAATTTAATAAAACGGCGAGCTCATTTTGGATAAAAATGTTTAATGTCTGTACTTTACAACACTGTTAACACTTTGCGCGGATCTGGGCCCATAACCTTTGTAAGGACAAAAAAAATTGAAAAACACCTTCTTTGTTTTCACAAGCAACAAAATTTATTATACAGTAAAGAATTCAAAAGAACTGTACCGAGTTATATATTTAGTGATTTCTTTAACAGAAAAGTATATAAGATTTATAAGAGTATTGTGTTGGGTGTTGCCAGTAATATACAATTCGGATTATGGTAACTATTAAATAATTAACTTCAACAAATTAGCTGCAGAAACAGCAAATCACTAAACACGTGTTGCGCTTTTGGCACTTAGACCCTTCTGATTTTTAACTTTCAATTTTAGAAATAAAAAAGTCCAACGAATTTCGTGGATGATACCTGCGTCCCTACCACTACTACCCACTACCCACTACCACTGGGCCACCAAAACACTTGGCCAAAATGTATCTAATACATTGTTCGCGAAAACTGATTTATTTATTTATGTCACTTTGAAACCCAAAACATGTTTGTTCCTCACAGAGGTCTATGAACGATTGTGTCGATTTAATATATGTTTTACCGAACCATGCTTATTAATTTTTTATTTGCCAAATTTGATAATTATCACTCTTTCTTCAATTAGAGTGGGTACACGAATGGACACGTACTCTGAACTGATACATATCCTTTTGCCTGGTTTTCAAAGCCCCTAGAGTAAGCTATACCACCACTGAACCTGTTGCATGATAAATTGCTTAAATGTAATATGTCTTTGGGCGGCAATTACAGGATTCGTTTCTCTTCATTATACCCCTAGCCAAACAGTCAATTAATTTAATTTCACTGAAATCAATAAATGTCAGTTAAAGAGTACACACTGAATGCCCATCAAATGTTCGTAATCGGTTAGTTCAATCCATTTCCTTTTCAATTTAACATGGATATATCCTCCTCTAAGGAAACAATTTTAGGCTTGCGCTTCAAAATCCTGCTTCATATTTTGAATTTCCTCGGTTTATTTAATTTTTACTTAAATCCTTTAAATCGACGTCTTGAGGATAAAAAAAGGCGATTCAGGATGGCGCGTTATATATTCAAATTTTTCTACTTCATCTACATATCGATGCTCAGTGTTCTGTTGCTTTTGATTTGTCTAAGAATTTGCGGATTTTTACCAAACGCCATCTTCGGACGTTTCCAATCCCCTCTAGTCATTGCCACCTCCTACACTGTTGTTGCATATATTGGTGTTATCATCATTTTGAGAAGTTACCTATCTTTGGAGCACACAATCAAGCCAATTTTAAATGAAATGTTGGACATATTCACTCTGCTCAGTGACATGTCAAATTTTATCGTGATTTCGCCATTTTTTTTTCGACTAAATGTCATCCTAAAAATTGTGGTGTTTTTCTATCAAATTCATGAGAGTGTTTCTCGTTCTTTCGCCTTTCGCACTTGTGTCGTAGTAGTGGTTTCCTATGCAAAAATAATAGTCCTGCTCATATACTTCGGGCGCATCTACTCACAGTTGTTGCTTATTTGTTTCTACGAGACCATAAACGAATATCTTCATGTCGCCGCCTTTAAAATACCAAAACGCAAGCTTACACAAAATGTTCGAAAACTACTCAAAATATCATTTCGCATTCATCTGGTGAAGAACGCTCTAGATAGATATTTTGCCGCCTTATTTTTGGCCACATTTCTAGTACTATTCAATGACTTTTCTAATTTAACCAGCAAAATAAAGCAATTTGATTTCGAGTTCACCAATGACGACTTGAATGCAATGACAAATGTGATGCAAGTAATTTACGCTTTGAGCTTGTATACCCCGAGTACGTTAAGGGCTTCGTATGACGTTTATATTTTCGGCAGACTGTCTTATTTGTTGATTGAGTCCCAGAAGGCTTTTAAACGTAATATTCTACTCCTTGTCTATCAAGAGAAATTAACAAATGCAGAATGTGTGGAGAAGGAGGTAACTCGATGTGCTTGGATTTTGCCATGGAAATATACTTTCGCGTTTGATTTCAGATCGAGCAGATGATGATTCGAAGCTGCATATGGGACCTGAATGTCTGGGCTTTAAAAGTTATCAAAATCGATCAAAGATTCTCCTTCGTTTACATTATTGATATCTTATTGATGGTTATATCGATGGATGTGAAGATTATAATAAAATATTAAGATTACGTAATCAGTAAGGAATATCACCTGAAATTCAACTGAAATGACGTTTTCTTCATTCATTATGAATGAGTAGACTGTGGATGCAGACGATTTTGTTTAGCTGTCATTTATGTTTGGTTGTCGTTTTGATTGGACTGTCATTTCAAGGCGAAAACCAAGATAACGTATAAGAACAACTGATGTTGAAGGGATGGATTCATGGCATAACCGATGATAAGGGAACCGAATACTGTTCCGATACCGGCACCGGAATCATCTACTCCGACTGTTGCAGCGCCGGCACCAATGAATTCGGCAGCCAAATCAGTGTCAAATCAGTGTGACTGAAGTTGTCTGGAATGACCTGACTTGTGGCAGTTACGCAACTGGAGCTGTGTTTTGTGCAGCCAAGGTTTGGCTCTGGCTGATAACTACACATTTGAGTGGTCGCAAGTAAGCACTTGATCCAGCAAGCATGACGCTCCTGGCAATTGGGGCAATGCGAGATATTATGACACGAACATCTTAGAATGTATTTTTTTTTGTTGTTGTTAAGTTTGAGGAGCTAGCGCAACAACTATCAAACGAACCCTTAAAACAGTGGTCGTCATTCCGAACTTCATCTGGGGTAGCTCAAAATACCACAAGCGTAGCTGTCGGTGAACATCAAAATGCTGAAAACTATTCGCCGGTTGTAGTTCAAAATACCACAAGCCAACCTGCAGTAAGTATACAACTCATTCAGGGACTGATTCAGTGTCATCGTCAAGACGAGGAACGTTTCCACTTGGCTAGATCGTTAATAAACTAAATTATTGCTTTCAGGACAATCAAAATCCCCAATTGATACGCCAACGGTGCTCTGACTCGAAGAGTCTTGAATACCAAATTGGAGGGACAACGTTGTAAGGAGAAGTTTCATCGTAGTTGAAGTGCAATATCAGGACGCAACTAGACCCAAAGATCCCAACTACAGAGGATCATCAGTTGAAGCCCGGATCTACCTCAGAACATGGCGCCATCTAAATAAGATTTTTGGAAAGTACGGTCCGAAAATAAATGTAAAATCAATTTTCGGTCGAATTTCGTAGTACCATACTTAGACAACCCCACGAGCGGCCTAATTGCAATGCAGATACCGAAATGTTTAACATATCATACGTGTTACATATTTCGAAATCCACGAAGAGCAAGCAGTTACCCCTTAACTTGCTCAGTGCCACGTTTTGCAATGCAAAACAAGTTTCCGCAACTAGAAGACACACATATCAGGCAGCCCCCGAAAATATGATAAAGTATGACATGCTGATATTAAAAAAAATAGCCTAGCTTTGATATACTTTTGAAGATGCTACAATTCGAGCTTTACTGTCACTTAAAATATCTTAGATGGGTCGAACACATTATATTGTCTATCCGAAGTCACTTCATCTGTCAAGTCAGTCATTCAAACACGTTTCATTCATCCAATGTATGGGTTTCCAGATAATTACAATACTTGTATCCAGACTAATTCATGCGCACGGATTACACCGATCACACTTTTAAATGTGTAATTTCGCTATCTTCAGAATTTTCAATTCAACGGATTTCAGAGTAGGATTGAGCCACACTCTGGAAATGAGCACACTATCAGAAACTGAAGATCAAAACGAACAGGATTTCCACGGGTTACTCAACTGTTGCATCTCAATTATGCTCTCATTAAAAATGCATGAGTCCAGCGCTTTTCTTAGACTTCTTCGGGGCACCGGCTTCATCGATTAATGCAAATGCAGAGGTGTTACGATAATTGTAATTAACAGGCATTCAATTTAATCAGCGAATACTTGTTGACGGGGAGATTGTGTGTAAGTTATTGATCATTCCAATTAGCAAAGGCGGAAGATTAGTCTCAGTTGTGTTCAGCAGTTGTCATTTGTCATGCTTGGATGTGAAGACTACTAATAGTATGCTATGAAAAGTTACATTCTATGGATTGCTTAGCTCATAGCATTCTATGGATATCATTCTATGAGCTGTCACTCCCAATGTAGTTTGACATTTGTTTTCATTTTTTTCTATGGAAAGTGACAGATGGTATTCTATGAAATATTGCTCGTGGAGGCGCCGGCCGTGTTAAATAAAACCGAATGGAAGGTAGACACAAATTTGACATTGAAAGGGAACAAAATTACATTCATTGACAGTGACACTAAAAGATAATTTTTCTTGGAATTAGCATTTCATTGTAAAAAGCTTGACGTGAGATGATAATCCATTTTATCAGGGAAAATTTCAATTATGGCAGCACAAGATAAATTCGATGAAACTTTCTTTAAAAATTGTTTCTACAATTTCGGGAATTTAAATAGACTTAATGATTAATCTTGCACTATCGTAACCCCATGAACCCATTAATATTCTAGATAGAAGGGTTTTGTTCTGAATGACAGCCCTCACAAAATGTTCGTCTACAACTTGAAAAGTCATATAAGCTACACTACAACCTAAATACTGCTCAAAGCCAAGTATTTCTACAAGACCACAGTCAGAAGGCCAACGGCGCGCAAAGTCATCAATACTACGTAAATCCACAGGACAATGGGTCTTATCATAGCCATTTAGATGCGCAGGGTTCTCCATGAGTGGTGGTTGGAGCAGTTCTCCGACAATTTTTGACTACACATTTTATAGTAAAAACAAATTTCCTATCCTATAGAAAACTCAGAGCGACTAGGTGACAGTTATGTATATATGGGGAAGCATCTTAACTCGCTATGACACTCTTCTTAAACCTCGGCGGAAGCGAAGGAAACCGTCAGACGAAGGCAAAACGAAAGCGGTTGGCTGAGCTATTTTGATATTTGACGCCCAGGTCAATAAGATGTACACAAACAGTGGAGAATTATACTGTATGAATTAAATCCTGAGGAGGAAAAAGATTAAAGTCTCCTAAAATGGTTTTGTTTTAAAAAAAATGAAAAAATCAAGCCATAAATGGCTTCGTATACGTTAAGGGTTACGAGAACAGTGTATTTTTATGTGTAATGCATTTATCAAATCTGATTGCAGCTGACGTGCTCAAGGCCAACCAGATTTCTTCAAAAGTGATTTATTTGTTATACGCAAAACAAATAAATCACTTTTCTAAACAAAGGTTAGTTTTGAAACTATTTAATGGCAGGCCATACGTTTTTTTGTGCATAAATCGATCATGCGAAAATGTATTTTCTTTTAGCACTTTTTTTGACTGCAAAGGGACTCTGTATAACCCAAGCGTGGTTTGGTTTTTAAACTGGCAACACTGTTCCTGCAGATTGTCAATTTGACAGTTGAAAGTTGATTTGTGGTTAGTACGTTTCGCTATTTTACGACGAATAGATTAACGCCAGAACAACGCGCGCAAATTGTGCAAACTTATTTTGAAAACCATGGTTCGGTTCGACAAATTTATCGTGCGCTACACCCATTTTACGGTCGATATAATCGTCCATCTGAACAAGACAAACGCAGTGTGGAGGGAAGTCCGAACGATTTGCATCGTACACAGCAATTGGAGTTATGCCCATCCACTTTGTGGAACATTTTACGGAAAGATCTTGGCTTAAAAGCATATAAGATACAGCTTTTGCAAGAGCTGTATATTTGTTTAAGGACGATGCCGGCCGGAATGTTACCGTCAATGGAGAGCGTTATAGAAACATGATTTCTGACTTCTTCGTTCCTCAGGTGAATGGCATTGACATGACAGAGCTTTGGTTTCAACAAGATGGCGCATAATTTCGCGTAATGGACCTGTGAACTGGCCTCCACGATCCTATGATCTCACACCTTTAGATTACTTTCTTTGGGGGTATGTGCAGTCACTAGTCTATGCCGATAAACCAGAAACGTTGGACGATTTGGAAGTCAACATTCGCCGTCTTATTGCTGATATACCATACGACCCCAGTTGTTCGATAAAGTAAGTTGTCGAAAATTGGACTTCACGACTGCGCTTCATTCAATCTGTCGGTGGCGAGCATATGGCCGATATTATATTTAAACACTAATGGCATAAAATTATCTTTTAAATAAAACTAATATCATAAACGTTAATATTAGCTTCAAGTATTGTATTTCATATTGAATTTGTATACGTCTAAAAAAACACCCTTTGTTTGTTATAAACCTCAACAGCTTGAGGAGTAGATACTGTATTTCTTTTCTCTGTTTGGTAATGACTGGCTAGCTTCCGACAGTTTAGGTTAGAGTGGTCTTCAGTTGATGTGCATTTTGGCAAGATGCGAAAGATCCATTGTGATACCACCGGTGGGAGAGTGATGTCATAATTGCTTTCCTTTGCAATTTATATTCACTTTCTAGTGAAATTTCTGAAAGCCTTCTCATGTTCTTTTTTCTTCCTTATGAGAAACCAGTGCTCGTCTTCCTTCGTAGAGCTCATGAGGCGCTCTAATCCTCCTTTGTAGCTCATGTCTATATACTTTCTGTTTCTTTACCTGCACAAGCCGGCATTTATCTTCAAATCGCAGGTTTTTCAGTGATGAACGGCCAAAATCTGGCGCATCAGAGGTGGCAACTTTGATGGCTGTATTACTGGGTTTCGGGACAAGATATATACTCGTACATGTATCAATCTGGTTTGTTTTAGATTGATCAGGAAACCGGCAGGTCGATTGATGATGGTCGGGATGCAGAAATAATGGGTGTTTGCTACATATGATGTCATTTCTCCCCGAAGCGAAGTCCGATAGGTCCATTGGTGAAGGACGAGATACAGTAACAATGGGTGCTTGCTACATACGATGTCATTACTCCACGAAGGGAAATCAATAAGCCTGAATGCATTGTCGAAGATGTTATCGTGCAGCATACGTTTACCTACGAACTCATTCAAATGATCATTGGTGCCATCGTATTCCTCCTCTGTTTGGGGCGTTGTTGTATTGAAATTGTTGAACTTGGAATCTATGTGATCTGTCACAAGGCGCTCGTTCACATTCACGACTTCTTGCCCAAGTCTGGATATAATGAGAAATCCGCATCTAAACAGCCCCTACTTGCCCCTGGACATGTACCATAACATAGGTAGGTCGCAAGTTCTCATAGTTCCTAAGCTCTGTTCAATTCATCATACTTCCTCGATGACGGTTAGGTCAGATATACAGCTGTTTAGGGTATACGCAAGTTGTTCGGCTGCAAGTGAGCTGTATGGATTTTTACTCTGTTTTTACTCCAACCCGGAGTGTCAGCACCCTGTGATCTGTTTTGAATTTTGCGCCATCAATTTTAGCTTGGGCTCCAGTATAGTACGTCAAAATAGCCCTGCAGGATGATAATCAGGTTAAGATGCTGGATGCAATCAACAAGCCTAATTCCATCTGAGAAGCTAATCCGCTGTCCTGTATAGCACGTTGAATCCTGACTTGGACTTACAAGTTTTTCCGGCACATATAATGTTTCCAAAGTAAACTAGCACTTGATGGGAACTTAAAGCGTTGCGCTATAGATTTCATCCATGCTCTAGGCAGTCAGTAGTTAGCCTAGGTCGTCACCGTCGTCTAGATCCTGAGTATTGCACTTCATGCCCCATGTAATGACTTTCCTATGAATTCAAGAATCTGAAAAATTTATAAACTGGTAGGGCTTTGGTGTCAATTCTTGATATCTCAATTTTAGCAAGATTTACCAGTCCGTTTCTCAAGAAAAATGGGCCAATTCGTTCATTTAGTGTAGATTCAACCTAGACCAATCTGGCAGAGTTAGGTAAGTAGGTAGGTAAGACTGGCTTACCACTTACACAGATCTATGATCCTCTTACTAATGGAACCAGTTTGAGCTTACGATGAAGCGAAGGAGACTTTTTACGTTTATATTCTTTAGAACGTTTAGGTCATTTTAGAATAAAGCTCCTAAGTGAAGTTTTCTTCTCTGGAGGAGAGCTGAATATGTACAGAGTAAGTGGAGGATTGTCTCCTCTTTCTCCTTGTCCATTCAGCTTCTAAAGAAATCATTTGTAAAAGCGCCAAGCCTTCTTGCATGCTTGCCTATGAGGCAGTATCCAGTGATGGAACCTATGATGGCGCTGAGATGTTTCCTATTTAGAAGTATCCGATTGGATCCAGATTTGGCCAGATTTGTTTAGTCGCTAGACATGTTGGTCCAACAGTCCACCTAAGGTTTGTTCTTTTATTTGCATCCAGCTTTAATATTAATTTGAACGTAGTGGTTAGTATACCTATGCCACCCTTTTCCGGTAGAATAGGCAGAGTGGTTCCAATTTTGGCGAGTTCATCGCCCCTAAAGTTCCCTGAAATGTCTCTGTGGCCCGGCACCCAGCAAAGGTGAAAGTTGAACTGCTCTGCCATCTCCATAAGAGATGATCGGCAATCAAGGGCTGTTTTAGAATTCAATGAGACTAGGTTCAGGGACTCATCCTTTGCGGATATCCTTTGCAAATATCACGTTTTTCTTCAGCCAGGACAGAGCTTCTTTGATCGCCAAAATTTCCGCCTGAAACACGCTACATTGATTTGGAAGACGGAATGAGAGGCTTAGATTTAGTTTATCTGAGAAAACACAACCACCATGGATCGGTTTTAGATCCATCTGTGCAAAGATGGATTGACATGTCCTCCATGAAAGCATCTTCCTTTCAGAAGGTTCTAGAGGCAAGCTTACTTGGAAGTCTTTGTCAAACCAAAGTTCAGGTACAATGGAGCGCATAAATTCAATCTAAAGAGAATGTATAAACTGCTTAACTGAAGCTCCAACTAAGCATTGTCTAGGACAATACTGTTCCTTCACCCGCAAAGCTTTCTGAATGATATCTTGGTCGGAAAATGATCAACAAGATGGGAGATCGGGTGATCTGTTGCATTTTTGATTCTCAGATTCGTATCAGATTTTTTTTTTTTGTAATTTTGCCTCAAAGTCTACCAACGTAATCACGTCTGACAAAAATATTTCTTTTCTAAAGTGACATTTTTAAGTTTATCAGAAATTTTTCATAAAGTTGCGAACAGATACGATCGCAATGGGTGTCGTATTGACGTTTATTGTACGGACTAAACCGTGTTATTTCGTTGATTAAGATTAATTCTTCAAACTATCATTTAATTTCTGCTATAACAGATATACATTCAACGCATAATTAACCCAGTTTTCCGCCGTCAAACCTCAAACCAAGAATTCCGATACAAAAAACATTTTCATATTCAAAATTAAGCAGTAACGGAAACTACGTACGCAATTGTGTTTTAATGTATATTTAATTCAAATTAAATGTTTTTCCCTTAAAACCGAAAAATCTAAATCAAATCCACGTGACCACTTGGTAGAAGACATTCCGCACTGTCTCACAAAGAGGTCAATTCCATCTGACCACTATTCAGATCATGGTCTCGTTAGTCTCTGCAAGCACTTAATATTGCCACCCCACTCCCAGCGCAGCAGCATATTGATATTTTACCTTTACAACTCTCCCCCGTAATTTTATTTTTTTAATGCCAATGACATCCGAAATTCAAGTGGCACCGCCTCGACATTTATGCTTGCCTTAGCAAACTTATTTAGGATTCCGATTGACGAGCAAAACGCTAAACGAAGCTGACTAAAACCGGAACGAACTTCCGCAACGTTAACCATCAGATCCGTCACGCGTCATGCCTTTGTCATAAAACACCCCCCCGCAATGCACCTGTTGATCCATGTATTCGAATATTGAGGTCAAAAATCTTTACCAGAGCTCTAATTACGCATACAAAAATATCCACAAACAAGTGGATCTGAATTGCGCGTAATTTCGCAATTATCCATTCGTTCAGAATTCAAAATCAGTCGATGTAGTCAAACACTTAAAGTACCCTGATACATGCAATCACCACAAAAATAAAAAAGATACATACACGTACTTGTATGTTGGCGTCCAGCGAATAAAATCGTTCATGCGAAACCGTGCGATCATGCTGAGATACGATACATAAATATTTTGTTTGTGCTCACCCAATGGGAATATAAAATTGTCAGATGTTTTATAGTTTTCTAAACGAATCCACTTTTTTCATTGTTAACGTACTCGTATTCCAGTATCCGATCATTTGCAACATTTTTTCGCTCAAGTAAATATTCAATCTCTAACCGCGATGTGCTCAAAAGAAGTTGTTAAATCGGAAACAGAGTTTTGATTGAACAAAATTTATTTAAATTAATATTTTACCAGTTAAACTAACTTTAATTGCAACTAACCTTCTTACGATTGAAGAAAAATCAGACGACCTAGCAACTAACAACTAAAAAGTTAATTTATAGCTGACGATTAACAATTTAAAATTATTTTTAAAAAAAGTGCGAGAGTATGACGTGGAGGTGTTTTTGACTTAACATGGGCAGCCCACCTTAAGGTCTCGGAGATGGGTCAGGTTGATGTGGCTTCTAGCGCAACAGTCTAGACATTTAGACATTTAAGGACCACTGGACTACCTCGTGAATCTTGGAGAAACTAAAAAAACAAAAAATTAAAAATACAAGTTTATTCATCTAAATCTATATTGTCCCCTTCAAAGTAATCCCCGTCGACTGCAACACACATATGCCAAAGCTTGATCCAATCCTCGGAAACCTAGTCACCGAAGCAAAGGGAATAGTAGATGTGTTTAAGCAGCATTTCCAGCAGCTGCTAAATGGGCATCATGTAGAGAGAGTGATAGGGCAAGAAGAGAACCCACGTCCAGTTAATGAAGAACCAGTTGCACCACCCAGTATAGAAAAAGTTGGCTTAGCTATAAAAAAGCTTAAGAACAACAAGGCTGCAGGCTCTGATGGTTTACCAGCATAGCTCTTCAAATACGATGGCAATGTTTTGGTAGGGCGCATGCACCAAATCATCGTCCAAGTATGGGTGGAAGAAAATATGCCCGACCACTGGACTATCAGCTCCATATGCCCCATCTACAAAAAAAGGCGATCCTATGTCGTGCAAGAACTATCGAGGCATATCCCTGCTTAATGTCGCATATAAGATCCTATCCAACGTACTGTGTGAACGTCTCAAACCGTTCTGCAACACACTAATCGGCACGTACCAGTGTGGCTTCCGGCCCGGTAGATCGACTATAGACCAAATTTTCGCACTGAGACAAATCCTGGAAAAGACCAACGAATTTCAAGTCGAGACTCACCACCTTTTCATCGACTTTAAGGCCGCATATGATAGCATTAATCGTCAGGAGCTTTATATGGCGATGGTCGAATTCGGGATCCCGGCAAAACTGATCCAGTTGTGTCGCGTGACACTGGAAAACACACACTTCAACGTGCAGTTTGGAAGTAGCTCCTCCGAACTATTTCAAACATGCACCGGATTCCGGCAAGGTGATGCGCTATCATGTGATTTCTTCAATCTCGCCCTAGAGCTGATAGTGCGCAGGGCAGGTGTCAAAACGGAAGGCACTATCTTCAACACGTTCGTCCAGCTCCTGGGATATGCGGACGATATTGATATCATCGGGCGCTCGCAGCGTTCCGTGATAGAGGATTTCACGGCGATTGAAGAACAGGCGAAATTCGTTGGCCTGGAAGTAAACGAGGACAAGACCAAGTACATGCTATCAACAAAGAAAGAATCATGTGTCCACCGTCTAGGACAAAGCGTCACTATTGATAGCAACAATTTCAAGGTAGTTAAGGAGTTCATCTACCTCGGAGTAAACATGAACTCCACGAATGACACCCTAGTGGAGATCCGACGAAGAATTACTATAGGAAACCACTGCTACTTCTGTTGGGCAAAGCAATTGGGTTCAAAATTTCTTACTCGAAGAACGAAATGTACGCTTTATAAAACCCTTATCCTGCCAGTTCTACTGTATGGCGCCGAGTTCAGGACGATAAGCAGGAAGGGAGAACTAATTCTGGGCTCCTTCGAAAGAAAAATTCTTCGACGGATTTTTGGTCCTGTGTGCGGGGAGGGCGAATGGAGGAGAAGATACAACCGCGAACTCTATAAGCTGTACCAAGATGTGGACAACAATGTTCCAGCTAAGAGAATCTTCGAATCTCAACCCTCAGGTTCGAGACGACAAGGAAGACCGAACCTACGTTTCAAAGACCAAGCTATCGCGGATGCCAGAGCGCTTAGTCTGGATAACTGGAAGCAGTGCGCCCGGGATCGTAGAGGATGGAAGACTGAAGTGTCTCAGGCAGAGACTCTCCACTGGTCGGGAGCCCGTTAAGTAAGTAAAGTAAGTTGATCCAATCCTCGAAAAAATTTTTATATTCGGTTTTCGGTATGTCCATCAGTGCTTCCTGCGATTTTTCCATTATTTCCTCTCGGCTGCTGAAACGCGTTCCCCGTAGTGGTTTTTTAACTCGATTGAACAGAAAGAAGTTACCGGGAGCCAAATCAGGTGAATTCGGTGGCTGTTGGTTGTTGGTATTTGTTGCATTTTTCGTCAAAAGATTACGAATAATGATGGCACTGTGCGACGGTGCTTTATCATGGTGCAAAATCCACGAGTTTTCTGGTCTATTTCGGCGAATTGCTTCAAGCAAATGTCTCATAACACCCAAATAATACTCTTTGTTTATTATCTGGCCTTCTGGCGAAAATTCATGATGCACTACACCGTTGTAATCCATGAAAACCGTGAGCATTGCCTTCTTTTTTGACTGAAAACGACGTGCTTTTTTGATCTCGTCTCATCAGTTTTCAGTTTTAAATGCATTTTATTTTCTTAACACTAACTCTTACATTCTAACAAAAAATGCTTAAATGCTAGCTTACAATTACATAATAATCTTATGCTAACTTACTGGCCCCACACAGGCGCTCTAAGCTACTCTAAATTCTTATAACTATGTCTTTCGACTTTATGTACATTTTACTTAGAACTATTTATTTTGAATACTTTGCTGCTACACGACGGAAACCCAAATCATTAACCAAAATGTTTGCGGTTATTGACCAATATTTCTTTTACTCCATCAATGTTTTCGTCGGTTTTCGATGTAGATGGTCTGCCACTGCGTTCATCATCTTCGATTGACTCACGACCACTTTTGAACCGCTCGTGCCACTGGTAAACGACCGTTTTCTTTAGAGAATCGTTGCCGAAACACTTTTCCAACATTTCCAAAGTTCGCGCACCATTAAGTCCGTTGTTGCAAATTTAAATCCATTTCTAAAATTGTAAAAAATCGCCAACACACATAGAGATAGATGTGCTCTTGGCTACGTAACTTTTACAAATGTCAACAACAGATTTACCAATTCAACAAAAAAAAAACAGAAGTCAAATCGGCTATTCCGGGAACGTTTTGATCAAGGTGGTATCATCTCGTACTAGTGCTCAGAATACTTTTTGGTGCAGTAGCAAATCCAACGCGAGAGGCAATCATCTCCTGGGCTTCATGTTATCGCCTGACCTGGTTGGCTCCCAGCCCACATTTGCCAAGTAGGTAAGACAGAGAGTAACAGACTTTGATAGTATTCCAACAGGTATTCTAAGGGTATTACGGGGTGGAAAGTTTTCGACTTTGTTAAGGACGTATCGGAGCAAAACTAAGGAGGAACTCAGCAAGCCTATCAATATTCTTGCTAAACTCTGGACGAAGCAGAAGGTTCACCAAATTTCTTGAATTGACTTATTCAGGCACGATGGGGCGCCCCATGGTTTAACGCAAATTTGCAGCGATTACGTAAGGAAATCTGAAAATTTCTAAACAAGTCACTTAAGACCAATTTGGAGGAACCCCTGAATTGTTACAGGTCGAAGCAAAAATAATAAAACCGGCTTATTTCGATTTCGAAATATACTTCTTTTAAAGACTTCTCCAAAACTATTGTAACACTCGTTGAAACCAGCAGGCTGATCGTAGTCCTCAAAGTGATAAACGATTCTGACTAGAAACACCCAGAAGATCAGTCTCATTCTTGAGACTGAGACTTCTCAGGTAACTAGATAAGAACCGTCTCAAAACCAATTGCACGAAAGTGGAGTAACACAACAACACGCCGTAGTTGGTATCTACATTCTTGTGGTGAAGGGTGAGACCATCAAATACGCTGTTGCTTCCATTAATAGCTTCAAGTCTTCTGGTATCGATGTGTTTAGTAATGCTACAAAAAGGTATAGAACATCTGCTGGGAACTCTGGTGAGAACCGTATAAGGTAACTACTCTCCCCCCGGGACATATCTCATGTTGAGTCTGACATTTTTCATGTTGAGTAGCCTAGAGAAAATAGTTGAGCTTCATGTACACAAAACTGCTTTGCGAATGCATCCTCTGTCCAAGATGTAACATGCTTTGCAACGCGAAAAATCCTGCGAGCTTGCACTTCAAAATCTGGTGAGCACAATTAAAAGCGCACCCGACAGGAAGGACTCTGAACCCGGTATTTTCATTGATACTGATGATGCTTTGGATAACGCAATAGACGAATCTATAGTTTTCGATAAGGAATTACTCCCAAGGCGGCATCCTCTCTCCACTGCTACGTTGCATGTTGGTCGACTCCGAAGGCAGTTCTAGACTAGATTTATGATCGGTACATCAAAAATCAAAACAGAGGTTGCATCACCAAACTTCTTTGGACTAAACAGCTGGCATCAAAGATCTCCCTCTCAAATTTTTGGCTAGATATGGAGCTTACCACCAAGGAGTGGATCCGAGCCTACATGGCTATAATAAAATTAATAATATCCAATACGCCAGTTGTTTTGTTCAAGAAGCTTTCACGCAAGTATGTCGCCGCTTTCTGCTGTCCCTAAGTAGATAAGGATATATGTAAGCAAATTTGCAAGGTGGTACAACTTCCTGTGACTCTTCCTATAGGAATGATGACGACACCGCGGAGCGGTGGTTCAAAAGACAGAAATTATTTCTTTCAACAAAATCGCTTATTCTATCACTTTTGTCAACCACTTTCACTTTACTTTATCTTTTACTTAAACCACTTAATCATCCCTCGTAATTCACTCACGTAACTTCACCTCTCTTCGACGTATTTATTTTCTGTACTTACCAGCTGGCCAGACAACTTTCCATTTTGCCAGAATATTCGCCATCAGTTGTCAAAGAGTTTTCATCAACGGATGAGTCTTCTGATTTTCAAATATAGATGACGCTACAGTAGTTTTGCTTTTTTTCAAATATAGATGGCAGTACAGTATAGTTCAATGTTTAACGAATTTATCGATTTAACGATTCCCTTTAATGCCTCTATGACCCTGCACCAAACAAAATTGAATTGAATTTACTATACGTGCAGCCGAGCAATTAACAGAGGCCCTTGACTGCTATCATGCAGATATCACCGAACTTAAGGAGGATAAAAAACTGTGATATATGTACGCACATATACTGTGGTAGTTGCTATAGGGAAAAGAAACAGTACTTATTCGAATGCGGATTTGCCATATGCGGCAGACTTAGGCAAGAAGTCTTTAGCTTCCGACACGTGAACGATCAGTTGGTAAGCATAGCCTACACGTCAACACGTCTGGCAACGAACTTAGGCTTATTGACCTTGCGGCGGGACGAAATATTACTACAGCAAGCATGCATCTCAATATACACAAGGGGACATTGATCATTGTGCAATAGACGTAAGGCATGCCTCCAGTATTCTGGACGTCCGAACCTTCCGGGCAACCAACAGAATTTTCGTCGAATACGTATCCTGAAATCCTCCAACAACTCCTATGCTGCCAGCATCACGCTCCGAAGACCATAGACCACATTGGCAATGTGTAACCAGAGACACCGCTGAGCTGGGTGTTACCCGACCACCACTAAAAAATCCCTGATTTAATGAAGTATGCCGACAAGGACTTGCAAATAAACAAGAAGCGTACAAGGCGGCGCTGCACTGAACGACGAGAGCTCTACGCGTAGAAGAGACGGGAAGGACATCGGCTTCTTCAGAAGAAGAAAAAAACAGCACGACTAACTCGCGATAGCAGATATTGAGAGGTTCTACTCCAGGAATTAAATACGCACGTCTTAACAACAGGTAAAAAGGACATGTCAAGGCAAGAAGACCTGTACAAAAGCCTATAGATATTAAGGAGGAAACCTTGTAGTAAAGTCACAGTTGGTGCTAAGTATACGGAAAAACTTTTTCTACAGTCTGTATAACGGCGAAGAAGCTCCAAATCCTGTCGTCAGTGAGAATAGAGTATTCAGCCTTGATGATGATATGTAGCCAAAACTTCCGTCCACCTGACCAAAACGAAGTAAGTATAGCAATATCTAAGCTGTGGATTTCAGCTTAGACCTGACGGCTTATCGACCGATGCATTTAAAGCTGCTGGAAACGAATTTGTGGAGAGCATACACCAACTCATTTCTCAGATCTGGTCAGAAAAGTGTATGCCTGATGAATGGACTCCCAATTCACAAAAAAGAAGACCCCACAACTGTGCCAACTATAGAGGTATAAGTCTCCTTAACATTGCATACAAGATCTTATCTGCCAAATTATGCGAACCTCAACAATCTGATAGGTCCCTATTAGTGCAGATCTAGACCAGGGAAGTCCACAATCGACCAAGAAGGCCAAACCGATCCCACCATCTTTTCATCGATTTTAAGGCCGTAGAACTCTATCGAAAACGGATGAAGATATTGAGAGAAAAATCCGTCGAAAAATATTCGGTCCCATTTGCGTTAACGGACTTTTTTGAAGCTGAAGCCCAGGTTCACCCCGAACTGTAGCGCCATCTAAGTACAGACAATGAGATATTCGTAGAATTCACAACATCCTGTCTAGAATCTACAATCGTCCCAGTAGAGAGGAATGGCACGAAAATCAACCACTAGCCAGTGTATCAAATGGCTACAGGATGGATAGTGGTGTTAACACAGAATTCTCCTCCTTCAATACGACTTCTTGACTGCGACAGTATTTTCGACCCCAGGATGCGTCAGTCGCTGCCCTAAAACTACGCAGCTCGGCTTAATAAGAGAATTGTTTCGCTATCAGTATATCCTTGCCTGAACTCGAATTAAGCGTTTCATGGGCATCACCCGGATGACCATTTTTGATTCTACTTCCTCAAGACTTAATGGAGATTGTAATAGCATTAGCGAGAGATTGAGGGATACGCGGTTTGATTGAACCCATTCAACATTAAGTCTCCTCCATGTGACCATTTTACGTCATAATTAGGACATTATTGGTCGGTTTTATGAGGGAGCTTGTAAAAATACTCTTTGATTTCACCGGATCGTGCCTCTCTGTGGGAGCAAGCGCAAAACTTCATGTGGGTTTCTATAAGGTGATCAGTCCTGTGCCGAAAGCTTAAGACTTATTGCTTTGCTCTGTCGTTTACAATAAGTCCCCACCCAAATAAACGTTGCTTCCATTCTCAGTAACAATCAACGCAGTATTGGATTTATTTCGTTTTGCTGGTTCGTCAACACTTAATCCGTCCCTATCCGATGTTCAGGGTTATTTCGTAAAAATGAGGCTTCTGCGCGATCGCTAAGTCTACGTATTATAGTCAACTTAGAGGGCCGGGTTATTTCTGGGAGCTAAAGACGACAGGAGTACAGTCTGGGTTACTCCATCGATATTCTTGATCAGGATAATGCCTTCTCCGTCACCGACAACGACAGGGTCGAAACGTCAGAAACTTGCAGAATTGTTCAAAGAAACTTTCTTTGACTGCGATCTTTGTACTTTGAAGCCGGGGCTCTTCGATAATTGACCAGAAATGAGCCGCCTTATTTTTCCAGCTAGATCGGTAGTCTATTACACATATCGCTGACAGATATAACGGTATTTAATTCTCATGACATGGGCTTTCAATATCCTGCTCTAGTATGGTTAAAATGTGAACAAAAGAATAAGATTCTGATGAAAATTGTATGCTCTTTTGTGGCTAAAATAAAGCCACCATTCAAACTGGCTACAACCAATTCTCAATTCAAAACATCTTCTCTTCTTTCAGAACGCAAAATCTGTCAAAAATGCCAACCACTGGCTCGCCCTAAACATTAGCCAATATCGAAACAACACACTGCCAGCTAGAATCACTATCTAGCGCTTCACCGCCACGTGAATTTCCAAGAAAATGATTAAAAATAAGAAACTCATCAGACTCACATATTTATTCGTCATTATCATAAATCTAACCAGCATATGGGGTAAGTTTGACATAATTTCCTTAGTTTCCCCCTTAAACGTTCTCTTGCAGCACAAACGACATGTAAGAACGGTCTCGGAAGAGTCCTCTACGAACGGCTGCCAAACCAACAGTTGCAAGGATACGACGATGATGTGGTAAGACTGATGTTTCCCTATATCAAGGTACGTTTTTTAACTGGCAAATTTGCAGGTTCGTGATACAGCACCGCCGTTCAGAGTTCTGGAGAAATGCCAAGACCTCTGTCTAAGAGATCGAACTGGAGCAAACAATCTTGTACGGACTTGTACAAGTTTTGACTTTCAACCTGGCAGTCGGATTGCATCCTTCGGAGGAAATGCCGAATATGAAGAGTCTATTTGTTACCTCACGAGTGAACAGGCCGGTCCAGAAGGGATTGGCAGCCTTATGTTGGTGCCTAATAGTGTGCACTTCAATGAAATATGCTTGACGTGTAAGTAAAACCATTTAAGTGAGTCCCGATCTTGTCAACTGATTGCATTGACTATTGCAGCTAGTAGACCAGAACGAGAATGCCCGAGCAGGAGGTATGTCTTCGAAAGGCATCCAAGAAAGAAGTTGAAACTCCCAATTTCCGACATAAAGGAGGTAAGTGGGACTGGTTTGTTCACTCGCAAACCGAATGACAACTCTCGTTTTAGATAACAGCTGCAAACCGATCAGATTGTGAAGACAAATGTCTGAATGAGTTTTCGTTTGTTTGTCGTTCAGCAAACTTTGACTCCACCATGCGGTCGTGCACACTGAGTCGGTAAGTATAACTCCACACCTTGCCTCACACAAATCTCCAATTTGTATTCTTCTCCCCCTCGAAGCTTTACACGGCGAACCCACCCAGAACTTATGGAAGACGATCCGAATTCCGATTACCTCGAGAATACTTGCTTAAATGGTAAGAGAATCGTATGTCATCGATACATGGTATCATCTCATCTGTTCCATTTACAGCTGAACGCCGCTGTGATGGTTTAGCGGTATTCGTAAAAGAAGAAAACAAACGTCTCGGTGGACCCTTCGAGGTGGACATATTCAATAACATGACTCTAGAGGAATGTCAAACAATGTGCCTGCGTGCTGAAAAGTAACTATTTCGTCCTATTAAGGTCATTAAAACGTTTTCCATTGCCTTTACTTATCCCTGTGTATTCCCTAGATATTTCTGTCGATCAGTTGAGTTCGACGATCAAACAAAGCAATGCATTCTCTCCGAAGAGGATTCAATCTCCCAGAAAGATGATATCAGCATCAGCTCAAGTCCGACTCATCATTTTTATGATCTAGTGTGTCTAGATAATCGTGAGTAAAATAGATCACATCATAGAAGCATCCTACTGATCATCATTTTTATTTTGTCTTACTATTACCAGAGCGCGCAACTGATTATCCAGATAACTCGGTGACTTCACACCTATTCTCTAGCGGACGCCGACCGGACACTGCATTCCAACGATACAGGAATTCTCGACTCGGTGGAGAATTTCATTCGGAGATCACTGGTCGATCGTTGAGTGAATGCTTGGATGAGTGCCTGCGACAGACAAGCTTTCAATGCAGGTACGCTTTCATACGAATACATGTCTACACAATGCACCACAATACCTAGTGGATAACAATTAACTTGATTCACATAAAGCTACTACCATTAAACTGAATTCCAGGCAGCACTTAAAATTTTCCTTATATTTTATAGATCGGCTGTGTATAGCGATCGCTTTAGGACATGTCGATTAAGTCGCTACAATCAAAAGGATGGCATGCGAATCATTTACGATGCTGACTATGATTACTATGAGAATCTAATGTGTAAGTAGTTATTATCGGGAGCGCTTATGCAAAGTATAGGGTCTTAAATAATAGAGCTCGTATTTGCAGTGAATGTGGTCGGTTCTGGAAGCGGTAGTAATGGTGGTAGCGGTGGCACTGATGACGATCGTATTAGTGGTCATAATCGTCCAGACAGCGGTGGTCATAATGGTTGGAGGCCACCGTCTGATCGTGACAAAAACAACGATGATCGCTATGGACCTGGAGCTGGTGGTAGTAAATACCCACATGCTGGTGATATTGGCAAACCATACGATCGATATCCAGATTCTGATTATGGTACGTACGGTCATATTGGTCGTGGTTAAGTTTCAAGCCGTTTCTAATAAAAACAAAAAAAAATCGATTTAATTTTCAATGAGTTGATTGCTTCGCGCACTACCTAACCATTAACCATTTAACATTTTAGATCGTTATCCAGGTGATCGTTATCCAGGTGGTGACGATCGATACCCTGGAGGTGGTGAGCGTTATCCTCCGAGTGGTGGTGATCGCTATCCTCCGACTGGTGGTGAGCGCTATCCTCCGACTGGTGGTGATCGCTTTCCACCTAGTGATGGTGACCGTTATCCTCCAAATGGAGGTGAACGTTATCCACCAACTGATCGATATCCACCAAGTGGTGGTGGTGATCGCTATCCTGGAGATGATATATATGGAGATCGTGATCGATATCCGGGTGATAAGTTTCCTAGTACCGAGAAGGACCGTTTGCCAGATCGAGGACGTTATCCATCTATGGATGATGATCGATATCCGGGTAACAGAGATAAGGATCGTTTTACCCCGACAAGAGATCGTTTCCCAGGTAGAGATCATTTTCCAGATAGAGATCGTTATCCTGATCGTGATCGTGATCGTGATCGAGATCATTATGCTGATCGTTTTCCATATCCCGGTGATCGAGAAAGAGACCGATATCCCATGCCACCGCTCGGAGATCGTGATAGGTATCCATTAGATGAAGGACGTTTTCCACTACGAGATCGTGACCGTGATCCTGATCGTGATCGTGATCGTGATCGTGATCGTGATCGTGATCGTGACCGATATCCTTCATATCGTCCGCTAGACCGTTACCCACCGATAATAGATAATAATTTGCCAGATAGAGATATGCCACATACAAGACCATATCCACCGGGTGATGGCCCAATGTATCGACCATATCCGGGCGGTGCCCGTTATCCCGATGATGGATATAGTTCCAGATATCCGGGTCGTTATCCTCCTAAAGATCCTGGGTATCCAGGAAGAGATGCTTCAGAAAATATATTCCCTGATCGTCGATATCGTCCATCGTCCTTCGATTCAAGATATCCTTCAGAGGGCCCGAGAGGACATTCATCACGTTATGGGCCAGATAGTGGCAGATATCCCCCAGATGAGATAATTTTAAATGCAAGACGCCCAGAACCGGATTCCGGAAAACGATATCCACCCTCAACGCCGACATCAAGTAAATATCCTACATCACCAAATCGTTTCCCTATAGGCACAGATCGTTTCCCAATCGACATCTATAAGTACGGTAATGGAGATCGTTTCAGTGGTCCTGGAAGCGGAAGACCATTTTCAGGTGAGTGTCACTGGTAGTTGGAATACACATTAATCTCATTAATCAAGTTAACTTTAAATGTTCAATTCATATAGTAGAGCATAACTTGAAAGTCACCCCTGAAGAACGACAAAATTACTAAATCTTTTCCAATTTTTTCCCTCCGATCCAGGTTACGATCGCATACCACCGCCGCCATACTATGACCTAGACTATGATGATCGTTATGGTGATCGTTCACCACCATACATCCCTTCATACGATCGTGAATTCGATGGCGGTTACAATCGAAGACCCATGAGTTCTGGCGGACCATATCCATCTTATGAAAGTCCATATAGTCGTCCACCGTACGGTGGCAGTTCCATCAATCAAATTCCACCAGAAGCACTAGGTGGTAGCGGTGCTGGTGGTGGTGGTGGTGGTGGTATTGGTGGAGGTGGTATTGGTCGCCCACCATTCGGTAGTGGCAGCGGGGGATCAATTGGTGGATCAGCAAGACCACCGAGCACGAGATGTGACGAGAACGATAATTTCAAACAAGTGGTAGCTAGGCACAAGATGCGACGACACTTTGTGCGGCGTACCTTGATCGTACCCTCACTTATTCAATGCGAACGTGAATGTATCGAATCGCATGATTTTATCTGCAGGAGCTTCAACTACAGGTACGTAACTAAATCGGCATAGCTCTCACGGTCACATGTATCATACGAGTCTCATATGCTTTGTGAAACTTTTATAGAGATACCGCTGCTTCCACCTACGAGGAACGAGATCTGCCAAACTGTGAGTTGAGCGATCGCGATTCTCGCGAATTGGATGTACATGATCCGAACATTTTCGACTCGGCAAATTATGACTTTTACGAGAGGAGTGCAGGTCGCAGTGATGGCGAGTGCTTAGATGGTAATTGATGGATTCGATGATATGCAACAGCCATTATTTGAATTTCAATTTTTCCATCTTTTTATTTATTTAGTTTCACAGACGTGCAATGAGGAGGGAATGGAATTTACTATACGTACGCCAGAGGGTTTTATCGGTCGTATCTACACCTACGGATTCTACGACAGGTTTGTCATCAAAGATACTTCATTACAGATTTGTGTTCAATATATCATTTTGCATTTGTAGATGCTTTTTCCGTGGCAATGGTGGCACAGTGAATGTTCTGCGTATTAGTGGTCCACAAGGTTATCCAGATTGCGGAACTCAGCGGGTAAGAGATACAATCCGACCAAGAAAATTCCATCTCAGTGTAGCGCTAATTTTCTTATTTTCTTTTCATATTTTTTTTCTCTCTCATTTTATTGTAGTATGGAGACACGCTCACGAATATCGTGGTTGTGCAATTCTCGGACAATGTGCAGACAAGTCGAGATAAACGCTACAATTTGACCTGTGTGTTCAGGGGTCCCGGCGAGGCGGTTGTCACTTCAGGCTACATTGGAGCTGGGTATGATTTTAAATTTAGGTGGCTTTGGGTCATGGATAAAAATCTCGCGCGATTAGAAATGATAGATGGTAGATTAGATGTTGATGATGATGATGTTGATATGCTTAAGAGCTAATTGCACTACTGCAGATATAATACGAGTACCATGAGGGGCTCTAATTAGATGAGACTAATGAATTGTGGGAAAAAGAGATGTTGCTGCTGCTCTGTTTGTCTGTTTGAGTAGGTATACGTGCTCGGAGTGATCTTGGAAGTGAAATTATCGCAGAGGAAAAATTTGTGTGATTGTAATGTCATTAAAAGAATATCACATCGGTTCCCCTAGTCTATTCGTATCTCTCTTTAAAAAAAAAAGGGTCAATCTACTCGTACAGCGAACCCAACATTTTTGTTAATTTATTACAAACCTTTCTAGTCTCTGTTAGGTGGTACGCTGCAAAAATCAGAAGATTTATCTGAAAAACAAGACATATTATACTTGAACAATTTAAACTGTATACGTGCTACACCCTTTCGAAAAAGGTGAAGTTGAGGGAATGAGATTCGGAAATATATAAAAAGCTAAAATGGGCGGGTCGGGGCAACAAAACCCGAATCGAAGCAAGCTCTGGGAACGGTCCCGGGAACATCGTAGTTGAGACACAGTTCGTGCTACAAAATTAGAAGAACAAATTTTGTTAAACAGCGAAGCCGACGAAAATACTGCTGTCAGCCTCGATACAGTATCCGGATCCGGATGAATTCTACCTCACCAAAACGAAATGATTCAGTCTAACAAATCCTCTGGATCTTCCGGATGGTTTAGCCGCCCAGTTCTTTAAAACTAGGGGAAACGATCTGGTAAGGAGTATACACCAGTTCATGTGTATAATATGGTCAGATATGAATTGAAGTAAAGAGACACCATGAACTAAAGGGACATACCTGTACTACGTCACATACAAAATCTTACTGCCGCATTATGTCAATAACCTGATAAATCCATAGAGAAGTTCCAAATATACCAAATCTCTTTATCGTTTTTGAGGTTGCTTTGAAAGAGTCCCTAAAAAAGGCGAATCTTCTTCTCTCTCCTCCTACAGACCCATTGCACCAACGTCCCTTCTTTCGAAGGTAATACGTGCATTTGGGATCGATGACTCTCTTTTTCAATTGATTAGAAATTACCTTTCGTAATGTTCAATTAAAGTTGTCTTGGACGATTTCAAGTATGATATTCACAAAATAAATGCTGGTGTGCCGCAGGGCTCCGTTCCATTTCCGACACTCTTTTTAATTTTTCATATTTGATTTCTTGTCTGCTACTTCTAATCCAATATATTCCTTTGCTGATGACAGTATTCTCTGATCGAGAACGGCAGCGTATGCTAAGCTCATTAAATTCCGATACTAACAGCATAACCAATTGGGGAACTATCAACAGAGTGCAATTCAATGCTTCCAAAACACAATGCTGTTTGCTGTCTTTAAAGCGAAATTTTACATCCAGCCATTATCTATGAATGGCACTTGCATCGTCGAAACCGAAATTCTCGGTATGTGTGTCAATTACAACTTACGTTAGAATGATCACATATTCGATGTCGTCAAAAATGCTGCGAAATGTCTAGGTGTCCTCAAGCGATGTAAGAAATATTTTACCCCGTCTGACCTGGCCGCAATATATAAGTCATTCATCCGCCCAAAATTGGAGTACAAGGCCCACATCTGGTCGGGTGCTCCCAAAACATCTCTGCACCTGCTAGATAGGATTCAAAACCGTGCCTTAAAACTCATAGGTGATACTAATATCAGTCAGTCAATTGACACCCTTGAACACCGACGAAATGTCTCGTGTCTCACTTTGTTTTATCGCTATTTCAACCACCAGTGCTCCACCGAAATCGCCAGTAGCATTCCGCCCATTCAAACTTTCAACCGTAACATCCGTCTCGCTATGAATGCTCGTCAGTATACCCTCAAGCCCACTTTCGGACGTACTCTAAAATATCGTGATTCGTTCCGTACAACTCCCTTATGGAATCCACTGCCTAACTCTTTATTCCCTAGTCATTATAACCTTCAAACATTTAAAACCATGATTTTCCTTCAACCGCGCTGTGTGCAAACATTTTAAGGGTACTTAAATCCCTAGAGCGCGCGCAAATTATAAAAAAAAAGAAACATAGATAAGCTATACAGGGCCATGTCTGGTGCATTCCATGCATTCCTCACAAACTCGTTCGGCTATGCAGGATGTGGATGGAAAACTCCCTGTGCTCTGTCGAAATCGGAAGGAACATCCGCAAGCCTCTTGCTGTTAAAAACAGTCTTAGACAGGGCGATGCGCTATCATGCAACTTCTTGAACATCATTCTTGAAACTGTTGTGCACCAACGTTAGAGGCACAATATTTCAAAAAGCTGCCTAGCTTCTCGCCTATGCAGAATGTTGTCCTATGGATCCGAAAACGGAAAGTCAATTTTGCCGCATGCCAATCAACGAGATCAATTTCACCGATAGTCTGAATGTCCCGAGCGGCAAACACTGAGTTGGGTCACAATTTTAATAACAAGATGGCAGATATGTCTGTATAACATCGAAAAGATATAACGAATTGCGAGATATCTTGCTCAACGGGCATCCTAAAACTGCTCAGCGAGTTCTTTTAATACAGCCGAGAAGACTAGTAGCCATCAGAAATGTCCCAGCAAATGGATTGGATTATATAAATGCCAACTTAGCAATGCAGTAAAATAAGGACGAGGACAATTGGTGAACACTACGAGCAAAGCGAAACAGAAAACACTTATGAATCTCCGAGAGAAAATGACAATGAAAAACTATATGCTACTCCAGGGATAATGTATAGAAGTTAGAAAGTTCATCTATGCTATGCAGATGAAGGCGAAAAAGTTGTGATTGTATCACAGGGGTGTTCAAATTTGGAAATACCAATTATGCAATGGTGATGAAGATCAAGAGCGAAACACTAGCAATTTAGCACTGGCTTTTGCTCGCAGTTTTTTTCATGAAAGAACCCGACGAAAACCGGCATCAGTCAAAGCTTAGATAAGAAAAGAGGCCAGCTTTAGCCCTCAGAGCAATTTGTAAGCAAACGGCCATAAATCAAGAGGAAGAACCCAGCGCGAAATGTATGTTGAAAAGCCTCGATGAAATATGTACATAAGATGGATATGTAAAAGATGCGAAAATAGCGGTAATTAGAGCACGTTTGATACCAGTAGACTATAATAAGAGATATCCTTCCAACCTATAAACTGCGTGGCAGTTAATGCATCTTTGTATGCGGCAAGTCAACGTGTAACGCAACGTTTCCAAATAATACTGGAGAAGCATCACGACGGCTCGAAAGATTTGAACATCATCTTCACTTGGAAAAAGCGCGAGATTATATTCGGTTATATTATAGTCCCCCCATTTCCTGAGCTGGTCTTCGCCCGAAACGAACAAGGAAACATCCAAAGCTTTAGACTTAATGTTGTCTAGAGTTGCTATCATGCAGACGATTCGCCTGTCATACCTCTTTGAAGTTGTTTTTGCTTCTACAGCTATCGCCTTGCCATAGTTGCATTTGTCGATTCTCAGTCTATCCTGTACCTTTCTCGTCTATAACCGGTATAACGATTGCATCTAGGCAAAACCTAAGATCGTTCCCTTCTTCGATCCGTCGCCCAGTATCCTCAGGATGGCACCGTCTCTGTTTTCCTTGCCATCTTTCGGCGATATTTTCCGCATGAAGTGAAAAAATTTTTCATGGCGGTTTAATATTCGTGAATAGTTCCACTTCTTTGGAAGATCCACCCTTAGTGAATACGCACTGAGGGGTTCTTACGTTGGGTTGTTAGTTGGTCACGTTGTATTTGGACACCGGTGTAATGCTCTGTTTGTTAATTGAAGTACGGCTTAAGAATAGCCCCCATAAGGTGATGGTCAAACCAAATTGCCAAACTTGCTCCGTGTCTGTTCCAGACGTCCATGACATCTTTTATCAAACACTGGATTATCATCCAGAAGACACCGGGTGTGCACGTCTTGTGTTTAAGTATACTGGCTCTTATTCCCTTCTTCTATTAACAGTTAAAACGCGTAAAATTTCATCTTATGCCACATTTTTCTATGGACTAGCCAAATTTCCAGACCTCGAAACTTATCAATAGGCCTATCCTATAGGAGTTGACTGATGTCTTCGCATTTGAGTGATACAATTATTCTTAGAACCTCGGTATACAACAAACCCTTAAGTTTAAGCGGCATTTTTCTGTCACAAAATACAGTGGAGTCGTCGTGCCATTTAAGCATCCTCATCGGCATTTTCTTGGTGGCTAACGACGGAGGCTAAATATTTATTTAAATTGTTGGCACATCAGCACGATGAATCTTTTTAAGGTTTGAGGATTTGGAAAACGGCAACGCAGATACTCGCTTTTAGTACAACTGATTCGTATCTCGTCAGCGAAAAGAATAGAAATTGTTGCCAACTCGTTTATGTGCCGCTTCAAAATTTGTATTCTATTGTACAATACCCTGGTGTACTCCAACTTCAACTTCGTACTCTCCGGCTATACCGTTGTGCATTTCATTTTTGTTGCAACGCATCTTGGGTACATTTTGAGAGACAATACAATAACAACTCCGAGAACTCGATATGCAATATGAGTACTTCTCCATAATTCTCCATTTCTATCCTTAAACTGTGGATTGCGTGGTACGAGTATGTCGACTTGCCTCTTGTTTGAGCTTAATAATACTATTTCACCGATCAGCAGTTGTTGCAATTTTTGTGTCGCTTCGCATGTGCCTTTATGGAGTAGAGGAGGAAAGTCCACCCTCCATTGGTAAGGCATCCGATTGCTTCTCGTCATTTTATTGAAGAGCATCGCGAGCCATTTATATCCAAAATTTCCGATAGTTGGCCATACTTCGGAGTGTATGTGATCAGTGTTAAACCTGCGACATCCGAGGGAATACTACTGAGCAGGTGTTATTTCGTAGATGTTCCTGTGTGTCTTCATTACGCAATATGTTGGTGATTGAACCGAAGACTCGGAGTCTTTTCTTTGTTGTGGAGCAATCTTAAAATATAAGCTCGGTAGCCCAAGCTTCGTCATTTCAACACTATTCCTTATCGCATGTTTATGGGTTGTGACGGTATCTCTTCTTATCCCAGATAGAATGCCTATTATTTACGCTCTTCACGCCCCTCATTGTATCGATGTTCTAGTAATTTATTTCTCGAAAGCATTATACTCTGACACGAATATTTCTTTTCCTCCAGAGATCACTCCTCCGATATGCAAGGGATGTAACGGCGGGCTTGAGTATTCGTATATGTTCACATTTTTTAAGCCGGACCTTCATATTACTCGTATTCTCCTTCATCCATTTGACGCTCATAAATGTAGGTACATCCGACTCTTTTTTCACGTCGCAAGTGGATTCCAGACTGCTAAGCCTTGTGGCAAATTTAATAGATATTAACGTACCGCAGGCCCATCTGAATATGATCCCACATAGTAGAAACATGTTGTCTTCTATGATGAAGCAATTAGCATTACATAGATCTACAACCTGTTCTTTTACCACAAGGCTTGTATTTCCATATCCCTTGGTTCCCGGTGCCTACCAAGGCACTTAAATCCTCTATTGCAGTAGCAATGTCTCCATTTGGTGGTACGTTGAATGTAAAGGTTGTCCTTCTCGTCCTCACTTACCAATTTTTTTAATGCGTACACTTGTATACTAGTGAAAATCGGGAATTTTGCTCTTATGACTCATTATCCGTGACGCTGTCAAGAGAATCCTATAGTTCCATGTCTCTACCTCCTTATTAGAGAGTGTTAGTATATTTTGATGCAAATTCGTTGGTTCCCAAGATCCACATCTCGCTCGATCCCAATGTATGTATACAATTTATACCGGTGAAACCTACATACATACTATCTCTGTCATTAAGAGCATTGACATTCTAGAACGAACATTCTTTGTTCGATTACGATGGTCAAAAATTACCATCATCTAAGGTGGATCATACGCCTACATCTCCGTAACTCTAGAGGTTTCACTCATAGAGATTGGTAGCTTACCGTACCCATAATAGAGTTACTCTTGCTACACCAACCTACGGGCACAATCATTTCTGGATATATTTCCCAGAAACCTCCACGTGGAAGAAAGACAATTTCATCATGACATATCCGATTGTTCCACTCCAAGCTGCCCAATTGCATGCGGTGCAGGTCCCCCACTGAGCCAGTTTAATGCATAATTTAGAAGATCCATCTGTTTTTTAAGATCTTAATGATTTATCTTTAGATGTGCGCATTCGTTTACGGGAGTGTTAGTAATTTGTTTGGCCCTAAATGGACTTGTGACTGAGTCACGATACCTGCTACCTGTAATTATCGCCATTATCGAGAACCTCACTACTCACTCATCAATCCTGATATTTTCTGTTGTCTATTCACTCCTAGTCTTTCCGTATCTGTTTTTAATCGAATTCTTCTCTCATTTAAGAGCGTTAAAGAGCTTGTCCGCGATCGTTTCTCTTAAAGTAACAGCCTAAAAGTGCACCACCTCTTGCTTCAAAATTAAGACAATTTCTTCTTCTCAAATATACTGCCTACTTGGCGGTGCTTAGTCAACTTCTGATCTTCAACTACTTTCGTCTACCTTTCTCTCACTTGAGGTGACATTTCAACCGATCACATCATTAAAAATTAATAAAAACTAATTCTACTAAATTTATTTAAATTTACTCTCGCCATACTAATCGCTTGCGGTACCACTAATCACTTACAACTCACACTTAAGCGAGGTTCCTTGAAATTGATTTTCCATTCGATCTCAGCCGATCGAATTTGAAATCGTTTGGAAGGACTCCAATGTATATAAACTTTGTCCTTTAAAGATTACCTTCTGATACCGACAGATCTGGCAGTCCCATTCCAATCGAGTATTTACCAGCCGAAAACACCCTTAGCTCGAAGGTACGTCTGATGATCCTCTATCAAGGTCGACCAACAACAACGATAGCCGTAGGTGATCCACTGACATTCCGTTTGGAAGCACAGGATGGCTACAACCATGTGACGGACATATTTGCAACCAATGTTGTGGCAAGAGATCCATACTCTGGAAGGAGTATTCAGTTGATTGATCGTTTTGGGTATGAACATCACTATTTGTGCTAGGTAAGCAGTTTCATTATCTTTTTTCATTGAGAACAGATGCCCGGTGGACCCATATGTGTTCCCAGAACTTGATAAGCTACGCGACGGTGATACTTTAGAGGCAAGATTCAATGCTTTCAAGATTCCCGAATCGAACTTCTTAGTATTCGAAGCAACTGTACGATCATGTCGGGAGGGCTGTCAGCCAGCATATTGTCCAGGCCCTTCTGGACGGCAAGAACCTTCCTTCGGGCGTCGTAGGAGGTCAATTAACGAAACCGGATCGAATTTAATTGACAATGTTGAGGAAACCAATTCAACCACGTTGAATATTGGGGAGTTCAACAGGAGTAAGTTCAATTTAGTCCTTAAAAATGCAAATACAAATGCAATTTACGCATTTTCTTTTGTTTTCCCAGCTTCATCTGAAGGAGATACAGAGGAAGTCGAAACTGTGGAGGTAGAAGAGCCAGAACAAGTTCGAGAAATGATCGAGGTAAGCTAACAAACACATCTCAATCCTCTCAAGGATGTGGAATTCATCTCCTAAATCGGTTCTCTTATTCAAGGTCTTTGAAACGCGAGAGGAGATCGAAAAGGAATCGTATCCCAGAAAACTTGTGGCACCAGTTGAAACAATTTGTATGTCCCCATCGGAATACCATGGTCTACTCACAGCCGTTGTTTTACTCATGATTCTATTGATGAGCATCAGTCTTGTATCCGGTTTGGCTTATAGGTAAAGTTCGCCTTCAAGATTCAACTTATCAACGTTTTTCATTGAATTGGGTATTTTCAGACGCTACTGGAAGACAATGTCAAAGAACCGAATTGCAGATCGCAACTCACCGGTGACGTCGTTTACTGCCTCCTCCATGAGAACTCACGAAAGATTCAGCGAAATTGGTCAAATGAGCAATAATTCTGGGCCACGTTCACATCAATTCCGTCCCAATTTGTCAATGTTTGGTGGTGGTCTACAAAAGACCTTCGCAACTGGGTAAGGATAATGATGTTTCTCCAAAAAGGAGCGAATCTTTAATTTGTATTTGATGTCTTTTGTAGAAATCTAGCAAGGATGTGCCAGATACCGGTGATGAATCCAATTCGAAACAATTCCTCGAATAATAACAACCAATTTGATGATCCAAGTGAACCGATTTACACAGACCCTTCTCTGTTTGAAAGGTCAAGTACAAAGATTGTGTTTTATGATATTAAGAATTTTATGTGCCCAGTGTAGGGGTCGCATGTTCTTTCTTCAGACCACATGTGTTTATACAAAAATCAAACCACTTTTTCTCTGCCAAAATAGATTGCTTCGACGTACATTCTGTTCCTACAGTACCGGTACATAGGTCGGACATATGTATACCTAGCACACGTACGAGTATGTGCTTAGTAAAAGAGTAGTGGCCCGTCTTGACGCCAGTCGCTGACCTCTTAAAGACGTAGGGAAATATTCGTTTGGGCTGCCTGCAACCTTGAGAGCCATGCCATCTGTAGTTATGGTCATATGAAACCCAACTGTCAATGGTAACCCTAACCGCAGATGGTCGTAACAAAGGTTCGGATGCCAAAAAAACTCTTTGTTGACCATGTTGTGACCTGATCCAAACAAGACTCTGTGAATTTAGCCTTCCGACTGCGTTCAGAGAAGCCTTGCATTCTCGAATTAGTTTGGAAGTTGCAAGAAGTTACAACAATTCTTCACAATTTAGTCCAAAGCCATCAGGATTTGGAATACAAATGCAAGTTTTGCTGATGAGGAGTGAACTCTAACGTTGCCGTCCTGGAAAAGACGCCAATAGCGCATCCTAGATCGGATTTGGAACCACCCGATCTAGTACAGCTTTATTTGCTTCCTTTTTGGCCTAATGTACTTCCTTACATTCATCGTCAAACCAGGAGAGTATCGTGGATCGATAGCAATATGACCAATCTGGTTGACGGTTGATAGATCAGGGGGTAGTCATTGTCGAGCTTGGTGGCTCAAAGGCGGCTTCCTTTCCTAGCTCTGCGTTTAGATCTCGTAGCACAATTTTGGTGTAATGAGCATATGTTCGGTCGAAAAGGTTATGGAATTCATATCTGATGATGTTCTCCTTATTTTCTGTAGAGGCATGAATGCAAATCAGGCTTTTACAAGTATTTCCGAATTTGAAAAACCTTGACGTCTAGCAGAGATCGGGTGCCCTTCCTTCATTGGGAACTACCAGAGTACTACTACTACTAGATCCGACTACGTGAGGGTACTCACCATTGAAAACTCTCGCTGTTATAAGCAAAAAAAAAATTGTTTTGTTATCACCCTTTCGGCAAATTACGGCAAACCTGAAAAAGTCATAGATTCTGCCTATGAAAAGGTTTCCCATTCGCCCACAGCTCGACGTAGACAAGAACCGTAGGTCCCTCTTTCTTTGCACAAATGCTGACAAGATGAAAAATACGTTGAGTGGAGAGAGTGAGCCTTGGTTCCCACCAGTGTGTTGTATCTTCAATTACTGAGAGACGTTGAGGTTTGCGCGACAAGCATTGTCGCACCTATCTTGTGCTTGCTCTGCTTGTGTCATACATACAGGTGGTCTCAGTGCACTCTATATCTATCATTTCTATTTATAGATTAACTAGAGTTTGTTTCGCGTTTATGTTCACGAAATATGTACAAAGAGTGTTGCTATTTTCATACCAGTAACCGACAGAGATACTCGTGCTTGTAGGATCTTCAAAAGATTTTTATTTTTTCAACTTGTTCAATTAGCACCGCTATTTATGACGACGATAGGTGATTAGATATTTTCTTTATTTTCATCCCAATTTAAAAATCTTATTCTACAATTGTTGACAATTACAATTGTGATTTTTATCACATCGTCCACCGCGTCCTCCATCAGCAATGCATTGCACTGTACAAAGATCTCCTTGTCCACGGATTTCACACAACTTCTGAGCATAGCCTTTTGACAAATTTTACCAATTAAAGCATTTTTGAAAAGCGTAACAAACTTCTTACTCACTGGCCCCCATGAAGCATGCACAAAAAATCACAAAAATAATGAAAAGCAAATGCAAGCAACGCATTTTTTAGCACAAAAATGTACGTTCAACGATAACTCAGATACTGGAATCACTCGAAAGTCACAACTGTGACAATGTTAAAATAATGAAAACCAGCAAAGCTGTTGTCATTTCAATTGATAACTCAAAACAGAATAATCTCAAAATTTCAAAAATAAATCAAAGAAATTCAAATCAGTTTCCGATAAGAAGAGAAATGCACAGACGTTCCAGACAGCTGAGTTGTCTGACATTGCCAAATGATGGAGCAAATGTTACATCATACTCGCATAGTCGGTGGTGTTGCTTTAAAAATTATCAATTTACTATTTATTCGTTGCCAAAGCAAAGTATAAAGGCGGGAGGAAAGCAGATGCAGAAGAAAGAGGGTTACAAATTCATTTCTTGTCTTATTTCGCATGTCCACAATGACGGGCAAAAGTATCGATCTAGAAAACGTACTACGGGTACGTAAAATTGATGCAGTATCCGTTCAAGAAAGCAAGTGACGAAATGTTGGAAACTGGTTGAACTTGCTCACAAAATGTTCTATCAAGATAGAGAACAAAGTCAGAACGGAGTTGCCAGCATCTTGAGATTTGAACTCCTCGATAAGATCTTAAGCATATCAACAATGAGCGATCGACTAATAGCAACAAAACTCATAATCGAACAGGAAACGTGGAATATTGTCAGAGCCCATGCACAGTGAACAGTTGATGTGTTTTTTTTAATACAATGTCAAGGAAAGAAATGCTCTTCACCGGTGCAAATTTGAACGTCGGAAAATTGAACTGCGATTACGAAGAGTGCCATAGAGGAAACTGTTCGAAAGTGATCTTAGGCGAACCACTAACAAGTCAGCACCGATTTTTGCTGGCAGAACTTTTCATTCCAAAACCAATGAAAACTGGCAAAGTCGAAAAAAATATACTGCCACAATTTAAGCAAGCAAAAAACCTGCTCTACGCACTTAGTTTGCGAGGCTGGCTCCAAAATGTCAAAGCCAAGAGAATGAGCTAAACGCGCAAGGTATGTGGATCAACTTGGATGAAAAATGTATGAGTAGGGCAAGAACTCTGTACGGCACCTCAAAACGCCACGGCGGATCCACATAAAGAATGTGGTGAAGGGGGATGAGACGCCTTTCAAGCGCAAACGCAGAAGAACGATACAAAATGTGGCGGAAATTGTATCGGGTATCAGAAGAAGCTACCTTTACAACTTATAAACCGGCGATGAGCAACGGAAAATCGGCGGACAGTGTTGCATTGCTTGTACAACCATAACCTGGTTTTGGTTTCAACTAACAGTCCTATTCAGCTTCTGAACGCTTCTTTTTCTTGTTGCTCGTATTTTCGACTTTTCTCTTATTTTCCTTACCACGGGCTTGCCATTGTCCTATAGGCAGTTTATGGAAGTCATGGAGTAAACATTCAAAAACCTCAGCTTTGACTTGGGTTGAACTTGCTTGCTCAATGCCAAATCTGTTTTGCCGAAATCTTTTGATGTTAGACCACAAAGATAACGCCTTTGAGTTCAAAAGGTCTCAGTTATCATAATCAAATTCTCTTAGAGTTACATCTGTTGTTTCAGGAACGAATTGAACTCTTATTGGTCTACAAAACCTCGTCGATGATGAACGAGGAGAATTTTGAAAGAATATTTTTTTTTATTATGTGAATCTGAGTCACCTGACACTAAGTGGATAGGAACAAAAGATGTTAAGAAAATGTTTGCATCCGAAATGCTTGTTTATATTCCCTCAAATCGTTGTTTATATTCCCTCATGTCTGAGCTTTCATCACAACCCCACTTGGAAATAAGGTTAAGGTTACATATTTCATTAATATGCAATGTGTCTATAACATCTTCTATTCCTTCATGCAAATGTTGAATTGTGTGATCGAGTAAACTTTGAAGAGGTGTTTCTGCGACTGATTCAGAGTTTACGGATACGAATTGGAAAAAGCGTTCGACAGAATTTCCAGAGAGCTTATTTAGACGACCGTTCCGAAGGGTGAAAAATTAATATATGTACTTAGGCTCTGTCGTTGGGAGTTGCGATAATAATGTCGGATATATAGAAAGGGTGTGGTGGCTTCGACTTCAATGTATAGTCCGTTGCAAATCATCGTGCAATTGGAAAGCTGCGCAAAGAGAGCCTTGAAGCGCATGCTACTCACCTATTCACTGGAAAATGAGATTTACGAAACGGCTGGACTTTCTCCACTTCTTTTCATATTTAACCCATTTGCATCATAAGCGCATATATGTATCTTCTTTTCATTATTTCTTCCTTTCAAAACAATAATTGTAAAGAGAGTGCTTTCCATATAATCGTCATTGTTAACTCCACTGAAAAAATATACAGGTTTCGCATCTGTCAATACAATGTATTCCACAATGCATTATCCAATTCCATTCAAGCAGATAATCAGTACGCGCTGAGACTCAGTGCAATCCATAGATAAACTAACCTACATAGATGTCAAACTTTCCAGATATAGGAAAATCAAAACCGGTTTTCTACTGATCGCCCCTATTCGTGTGGCACTGTCTGTGAATGCGTGTGAATTGTCATCAGTGCCAATTCCCCTCCCATTTTATACAACCCACGACCATTTTAGTCAAAAAAAACGTCATACACGTTACACACACTCGTGCAAATCGCTCTCATTCTAGCAAATTTTGACAAAGTTATAGAGATGTAAACGTGTTGGAATTCACTTACAGTGTATCCTTGCGAAAGTTAAGGGTTTGCAAAAGTATTAGTAGAGTTGGACATCTAGGTTGTTTATCCATGGTGCAATCAACATCAAAGTGTGGTTATGCTCGAATTTCGTCTGGATCACTTCCAGGATTATTGGAAAAGAGGGCACATGAGCAAGAAATTGCACGGTGATTTGAAATGGACTATATTTTATATATAATAGTCGTTCATCCAGTTTTAACAATCGTATCGCAATGTTGTACGATGTATGAGAAGTGCAAAACAAACGCGATGGAAATGCAAATGATCCGAACATTATATATGATACTTGGCAAAACCTGCAGGAGGTAAAATTTATAAAAAACGGTTTTTTGCTTAAAACTAACTTGGCATTCTTGGTGTTATAGAAATAACCTAGTATAATGAATTCTTTTACCACAATTTGTGTATTTTGCAATACTTCCGAGCCTAATCTGAATTTATTTACAGAAGATAATTTAAAAAAAATTTGTTAATGTTCTTGAAATTCGTTTACGAAATAACCTAAAATTCAGTGATGTTATCTTACCATCTGGTTCAAGTGAATCCCATGGCTACCATACAAATATCTTACCAAGGAAAAGACTATCACCAATTCGATATCTGCCCGACAACGTTGGTCTAAAACTCACAGCATCAAAGTTCAAAATGTTCCCGGAATTTATTCAGAAAATTAAAAATACAAGTTTATTCATCTAAATCTATATTGTCTCCTTCAAAGTAATCTCCATCGACTGCAACACACATATGCCAGCGCTTGATCCAATCCTCAAAACATTTTTTATATTCGGTTTTCGATACGTCCATCAGTGCTTCCAGAGATTTTTCCATTACTTCCTCTCGGCTGCTGAAACGCGTTCCCCGTAGTGGTTTTTTAACTCCATTGAACAGAAAGATGTCACAGGGAGCCAAATCCGGTGAATTCGGTGGCTGTTGGATGGTATTTGTTGCATTTTTCGTCAAAGAATTACGAATAATGATGGCACTGTGCGACGGTGCGTTATTAAGTGCAAAATCCACGAGTTTTCTCCCACAATTCTGGTCTCTTTCGGTGAATTGCTTCTCTTTGTTTACTGTTTGGCCTTCTGGCAAAAATTCATGATGCACTACACCGTTGAAATCCATGAAAACCGTGAGCACTGCCTTCGAATTTGACTGAAAACGACGTGGTTTTTTTGGTCTCGTCTCATTTGGTGAACGCCATTCACTTGTCTGATGTCTAGATTGCGTGTCGTACTCACGCAAGACGTGGGTTTGTCTTGTCTCAAATAATGATCCTTTTGATGAATGTGGGATCGGATTAAGCCTCTCAAATCATCTCTTTTGCGACGTCAACACGGTCTATTTTTTGCATGAAATTGAGGTCTTTTGGCACCAACTTTGCTGCTATACGACGGAAACCCAAATCATTAACCAAGATGTCTTGGACGGATTCATAGGCAATGTTCCAGTCCTCCGTTATCTCTCTGATGGTTAATTTGCGGTTATTGACCAATATTTCTTTTACTCCACTGCGTTCATTATTTTCGATTGACTTACGACCACTTTTGAACCGCTCGTGCCACTGGTAAACGACCGTTTTCTTTAGAGAATCGTTGTCGAAACACTTTTCCAACATTTCCAACATTCGCGCACCATTAAATCCGTTTTTTACGCAAAATTTAATACAAGTTCGTTGTTGCAAATTTAAATCTATTTCTAAAATTGTAAAAAATCGCCAACACACACAGAGATAGATGTACTCTTGGCTACGTAACTTTTGCAAATGTCAAGCTATAACGCTAAGATTTAGAAGGAATGTCAACAGCAGATTTACCATAATTGTGGGCAGAATACTCGTGAATTTTGCACCATGATAACGCACCGCCGCACAGTGGCCATCATTATTCGTAATTTTTTTGACGAAAAATGCAACATATGCCATCTAACAGCCACCGAATTCACCTGATTTGGCTCCCTGTGACTTCTTTCTATTCAATCGAGTTAAAAAACCACTACGGGGAACGCGTTTCAGCAGCCAAGAGGAAGTAATGGAAAAATCGCAGGAAGCACTGATGGACATACCGAAAACCGAATATAAAAAATGTTTCGAGGATTGGATCAAGCGCTGGCATAAAGGTAGCCCTAAACGACGTTTGCGTTATCCCCTACACGACGAACACATTTGGCGAGCATTCATTTCATATTGATTCCTCATACTGTGAACATGTGCGATAAAGAAGCACGATAAAGGTTGCGCTTATGGTGATTTATTTATTTACTGCTGCCATTATGTTTAATCCACGATATTCACTCGGCGGCGTGCACAGCAAAAATGAGGTTTGCTCGCGAACATGGCCCTACACGGTGAACATCGAAGCCAACGAGGACGAAAAAATCGAAATTTTTCGCCAACAGCGAGCGGCTCGCGAACCAGCCCCTACATGAGAAAAATATAGCGAGTACGAGCATGTTCGGCGAGCATGCTCGTCGTTTAGGGCCACCTTAAGTGTGTTGCAGTCGAAAGGGATTACTTTGAAAGGGACAATATAGATTTAGATGAGTAAACTTGCATTTTTAATTTTCCGAACTTTTTGATCAATGTGGTACATCCTTGAATACAGGGATATAAGTAGCGAAGATTGTAATTCTGCATAGATTGGCGAGTCGTTTGCAATTGCTACCTCGGACGATTTAGAGGAAATTTTTAAGAGTTATTAATATCGTCTAATACGCCCTCATACTCTTTTGGGTAATGAAATAAGTCTTCTGATCCTAATCTGTGAAGTATAACTCTGCGAAGAACAGCAAAAATTTGGCTGATTCCATTGACAATTGCCGACTAAAAAAGCAAAATGCTTCAATCAGCACCACGTTTGGATAATATGTAATTGTATTCCTGCAGTCGAAGGCAGACTTCAAAATTCAAAAACAACCATATACGAGTGCATTGCCAAGAGCAAATAAATTTCCTAAATTGCGTGTTGGGCCCATGCATAAGAAAACACTTCAAAAAGGCATCCAGGTACCATTAGAAAGACTCCGGCACTCATCGCGCCCATCAACAGAGACTTACTTGCATTCTCTTTGGATGTATGAAGCACTAGATGGGTGCTTCCACCTGATATTCCACATGAATGTCGCTTGAGTCAACAAAGGGGTTCAGTGATAAAATACTGCTCCTGCCTTCTCTTTGTTGTTACTTCTCCAGCCGCATAAAGTCTTGGCAATATGCCTCACGCTCAATGTGGGTTTTAGGGTCGCCTTTTCTATCCAAAGCTTTCCTGTCCACTCCTTTCCTATCTACGCCTTTCCGCGATTCCAAACCTATTTGGGGATCGTGGCTGTTACCCTATATGGAGTGTAATACGCCACGGAGGTATCCATGATGCAGGAGTAAACGGCAGAAGTATGTTTACGTTATACTGTGCCAAAATATCAGAAAAAGGATAAAAACGAAGGAAGCTTTGTAATGTTGATTTGCGCTTTAGTAGTCCAATGCTGTCAACGTTTAGTCTTGATGCTCTTGAATGCATTAATATTCCAACGGTGACCTCTTTCATGGCGGCAGCTGCTCGTGCTTTCTTAAGCCAACTGGGTTGCCTCCTGGTTTTAGCGCTGGTAACCTGATAATTCTTGAACAGTGTTTATCTTGTGGCAGTGAACGTTTTCAACTCACAAGTATGCCATGTTGATGCAATAAAGCATGACCATCGAATCAGTCCAAAAGGTTACTGAATCCAGACGATGGGTCATCTCCGCCGAAGTGCCATTACCCCGGTCTGTGATAGTGATGTGTTCATCGTAGGGTTAGCAACTGTCTGCAAATCGAAGATGTGCTAACACATCGATATCATCTTCCTCGAAAAATTAAACAGCTCGCATTATTGACGATCGAAAGACATCTCTACGTGCAGCATCGTCCATGTTTCCATAGCGGTATTTCCTTCCTTCCTATGACCGTAAGACCACCGACCGTTCGCCGCAACACAGGTAGAACCTTCGGAATTTGCTGCGATCGTGAATGTAATTGAAGACTAGGAAACACTTTTTTTGTCGCACTGTTCGTTTGAACCTCCGATTTGTTTGTCCGTTATAATTGTACTGCAAAAAAAGATATCATAAATAAGAAACCGCAAAACGAATTGTCTAAAAGTGTTGTGCAAATATATTTTCTCAGTGCGTATCCGGCTCCAAGGACCATTTCAGTTCGAAAACTCATTCTTTAAAACACACGATGAAAAAGTGATCAAATTTTTTTTTTTGATTTTAGAAAACCCAAAATCGTCAACATGGCCAAGCCCTCCCATACGTTGAAGCCGTAGACGTTTGACTAGAACAATGTTGCTCTACAACCCGTACAATTATTGATTAAATCTTTTCCTCCAGAGTGGTCTTACGAGAAAGCACTCTGTTGCTCAGTGGCCTCCTGAGTCCAAAGCAATAGAGATTGGCGAATTTCATTCTGCGTCTGATCTTAGCGAATCTCCCGAAATTCTAAAATTTCCTGGTCTTTTGCAAGATCTGCTGTGGTGTAATTATTTGATCCCTGAAACTGCACTGGTATGAACCAACCAGATTGTTCATGAATGGTTTCAGATGCTTACAATATTCAGCAGAAAACATATTTTAGGCGGTAGTTATGTGACCTATTCCGCTATAGTTATCACAGCCAAAGGGCCTCCTCAGTTCAGGCATGCATTCTTTTGAAGAGCTCTTACATCTACGATATTGCTGCCTTAACTTTGTCTAGATCAGGGGCGGAATTTTCTGTCGTCTTGGTCTAGGGTGAATGGTTCATTCATCTTGACAGCATACTGACCATCATCGTCGTAACATAGTCTACAGAAATAGTTTATCCATATTATCAGCGCCTACTGCGACTCGCTAGCTTAGCGTTTATTATAAAGAATCTTCGGTTAAAGTTAAAGATAATTTAATTTAATTTAATCCTTAATAATTTTTTATCTTTTACTTCTCCTTTCAGATCACTTCGAAGTCTCTCCGTGGAAGACGAAAATAATCAAGTTTAAACATTAAATGCAAGGATTCAACATTCTTTCGTTTCCGGAACCAACGCGATATTTTAATAGTTTTCAACTTCAGTTTTAAATTTAGATTTTATACCAACAATTTTATATTTAGTACGTAAAAACAAAAATTAATTAGAAATAAGAGACAGCATTCTTTTTTTTTTTTTAATTTATCCATGATATCCTTGGAAGCTCATACAGTTTGCGTCTGTGATTGTAAAGCTTGAAGTCAACCAACTTTTCTTAAAAAACAAAATCAAAGCAGATATTCTGATTTATAGAGACATGTTTCGATACTGCTCTTTTTCTCGATTTAACAATTAAGTAAAAATGTAGTATTACTTTTGATTTTTGCACCAAAAATTAGTTATAACATATTTGTAAAGGAAATATAAGTATTGCTCTCGAAATACCAAAAATTATCAATTTGAGTTATCCAGATGTTTATATTAGAAATATGTATATCCTTTGCAGATTAAATATTCAATAATGCCTAAGTACCATTAAAAATATTTTCGAAAATAAATTGCATTTACCATTCTATTGTAATAAATTTGGAGTCCTTTAATAGTAATTAGAATTTGTGTAGGAACAATTTTGTAGGTTGCAACCAACCTGCCAACCAACCCTATTGGTACACCAAGGTTAGGTTAGGTTAGGTAAGAGTGGCTGTTAGAAATACCAACCCACTTAGGCCTATTGGCCCATTGTGATGCCACGTGGATCTATGATCCTCTTACTAATGAAACCAGTTTGAGCTTATAATAAAGCGTAGGAGACTGTTAACGTCTATGTTTTCTAGATCGTTTAGGTCGTTGTAGAAGAAAGCTCCTAGATGAAGCTTTCTTCTCTGGGAAAAAGCTGGGCATGTGCATAGTTGGTGGAGGATTGTCTCCTCCTCTTCCTCGTCCATGCAGCTGCTACAGAAATCATTAGTAAAAGCGCCAAGCCTTCTTGAGTACTTGCCTATGAGGCAGTGTCCAGTAATGACACCTATTATGGCGCTAAGATGTTTCCTGTCTAAAATGATCAGACACTTAGAGCGACTCAGATCTAGCCTTGGCCAGATCTGTTTGGTCGCTAGACGTGTTTGTCCAGCAGTCTGTTAGTTTGTACGTAGCGATTGGCGTGGTTCCAATTTTGGCGAGTTCATCGGCTCTGCAGTTCCCTGGAATGTATCTATGGCCCGGCACCCAACAAAGGTGAATGTTGAACTGCTCTGACATCTCCATGAGAGATGATCGACATTCAAGGGCGGTTTTAGAATATAATGAGACCGATTCCAGGGACTTGATGGCAGTCTGACTATCCGAAAATATGCGAATATCCTTTGCAGATATCACGTTTTTCTTCAGCCAGGACGGAGCTTCCAAATTTCCGCCTGTAACACGCTACAGTGATTTGGAAGACGGAAAGAGAGGCTTAGATTTAGTTTATCTGAGAAAACACAACCACCATCGATCGGTTTTAGATCCATCTATGTAGAGATGGATTGACTTGTCCTCCATGAAAGCATCTTCCTACCAGAATGATCTAGAGGGGAAGCTTACATGGAAGTTTTTGTCAAACCAAAGTTCAGGTATGCTGTAATCGATGTTCTCTGTGAGGATTCCTAATGTATTAAGAATGTTGGCGTGGCCAAATGAATTATTTGTTCACTGTTTAGTCGCTTTAAGGCGAATAGCTGCAGTCGCAGCTACTTGCCTGCTAAAAATGTCGAGGGGTGTCAAGTCAAACAGAATATCTAATGCCGCAGAGGGGGTAGGCCGCAAAGCTCCGCTTGTGCATAGACATGCTGTTCTTTGGACTCTGCTTAGTTTAATGCGGTTGACTGCATTTTCCAAGGCCGTCCACCAGACAACCACCCCGTAAGCAAGTATCGGTCTTATGACCGAGATGTATAGCCAGTGGGTTATGCGAGGTTGAAGGCCCCATTTGTTCCCAATGGCTTTCTTGCAAGAGAATAAAGCTATTGTAGCTTTATTGATTCATTCTTGAAAGTTAGGTTTCCAGTTTAGTTTCCTGTCAAAAATGAGACCCAGATATTTTACTGTATCGGAAAATACTAAACTGGTACCATTTATTGAAGGAGGGTCTATGATTGGAATTTTATATTTCCTGGAAAAGAGGACAAGAGGTTAATCTATTGAGATTTACTTGAAGGAGTTCTTTAATGGTATTAAGATGTTTTCCTGAGGCGGCTATGGCAACGTCATCCGCATAGGCAATCACTCTGCTACCACCCGCTTCCAGGTACATCAGTAGTTCGTTCACTACTAAGTTCCAGAGAAGGGGAGAGAGGACACCACCTTCCGGCGTACCTCTGCTGACACACCTTTTAGCAGAAGACTCACCCCATTTGGAGTTGATTATCCTGCTTTTTAGACCGATCAACTCTCCAAGTGAGTCGTCTACCTGCAGAGTTGACAGCGCAGTCGTGATTGCGGATGTGTTGACGTTGTTAAAGGCGCCCTCTATGTCTAGGAAAGCAACCATTGTGCACTCCTTATATCGTTCGATGTGGCTAGTCAGAGAGTGCAAAGCCGTTTCCACCGACTTTCCTTTACAGTAGTCATGTTGAGCCGTTGACAGAAGTCTTGGATCAACTTTAGCCCGAATATGGATAGCAATCAGTCGTTCTAGAGTTTGACTAGAATACTACATTGACTTCTCTCCATGACAGTGGAATGTGGATAAGTTCTACACAGCTTCTCATAATATTTTCTAACACTGGCAGAATAATATCTGAGGACCTCTGTAGCTCACCAGGTATTACACCATCCAGACCAGCAGACTTGTATGGTTTGAAGCTGTGCAGCGCCCAGAGCAGTTTGTCTCTCGTAATCAGACCATGAATTTTGGTCACGGTTGCAGTAGGTCTGTTGGGGCTGCTACTGGCCGCGAGTTGGGAGCTACCTGGAAAGTGGGTGTCCAGAAGCAGGTTGAGTGATTCATCACTTGCGGTTGTCCAAGAGCCATCGGTTCCGGAAAGCTGATTGGCTGGGGGGAGCATCACTCAGACTGAATTGGATGTATCTGTGGTCTGAAAAGGAGTGTTCAAACGATACCATCCAGTTCGTTAGCCTTTGGGTGATGCTGTCGGAGACAAGAGTAATATCTAACACTTTTTGTCGGTTTCTAGTTATAAAAGTGGGCTCATTGCCAATATTGCAAATTAAGAGGCTAGTACTTAAAATATAGTCAAAAGTGACTCACCTCTATCATTGATGTCGGTACTGCCCCAAACCGTGTGATGTGCGTTAGCATCGCATCCGATTATGAGGCCAGTTTTTTTGCCTTCCAGCTTCCAGTACCCCCCTTTCTAGGTTAACACCAGGAAGAGGGTCCACATGGTCGTGGCCAAGGTAAGCCGATGCCAGCCAGTAGGAGCCTTTGGCAGTCTCTAGTCTGGCAACGGTTAGGTCGGGGTCGCTGAGGTTGGGAAGTAGGAATACATTAAGGCTACGTTTCACTAATATACAAGTTCTAATTTTACCTTTGTCTCTTGTATAGAGCGCAGCGTATGCGGGTGTCCTATGTCCACCAACCACGCCTTCTACAATCCATGTTTCCTGGATTAGGATTATGTCTTCTGTGTTTTTAGAAAGATGCAGAATGAGTGCGGCCGAAGCCTTTTTTGAGTGGTGGAGATTAATCTGGAGAAACCGTATCATTGCTACAGTCATCCAGAGTAACCTCCACCACGGTGCTTTTGAGTTCCTTCCATTCTGAAGATATGCCCAAGAGCTCATCTTCTATCTCTGATCGTGTAGGACCTCTCTTTGCTTCGTCATCGGTTTCCATTTCCGACAGAGTGTCAGAAGAGGAGACCGACGGCTTGATAATCACCTCGGACAGATTGGAGTCGTCGCTATCCAATTCTGGAAAGGATATCGATGCACCGAGATCCAAGGTTGTGTTATCAGGTATTAATGGAGGAGGAGGTTGCTTATCAGCATCCAGCTCATCCTTTTTGTATACCCTTAAGTGTATGGACTCGAATCTGAACCGAATCATGCCTTTCGTCTGCGCCAGATGATTAAGGGATTCCTTATTGATCACGATTAACGCGCATCTATAAGAGCCCCTTAGTTCCTACTGTTTCGCGACTTTCCAGTCATGAGTCGGAAGAGTCGGGTTACTGAGCCGGATGATTTCCAGAATACTTTCTGGAGAGGAGGGTTCGGCTGGAATCGAGGTCTACTAGGAATGTCTTCCTTAGACACGACCTCGAGTTTTGCACCTGGCCAAATCTCTCCTAAACCACCTATGGCCTTGGTGAAGAGATCAAGAGATCTCTGGTTGAAACATGCGATGAGCTTGACATGGCCTTGGTGCCAGCCAGCGTCGCTTGTGATAGGAGGTGATACGGGGTTTTCCCGCATGATTGCCAAGAAGTTGCTCGAAAGCTTCAGCTTGACCAGCTGCCACCGTTCAGGTGTAATGGAACCGTCGGTATCGTTCCTATCGATCACCGCGATCACCAGTGCGTCCTTTAGGACTTCATTGAAAGACCCCAGAGATGTGCTGTTGGATGGCCCAGGGGTTTTGGAACTATGTGTTTTAGGCCTCTTGGAAACCGGCACGGTTTCCTCCAACGGTCTCTGCTTCGAGGAGTCTTTTAAAATTTTGGGAGCAGTCGAAGCAGTGGGTAATCCGTCTTTTAGGATGTTTTTAGCCCACTCAACCTTGCTCTTTATATCCGCACTTCTCTCAACCTCCGGAATGGATCCGAAGGTTTTGATAATGCGTGAAGCATTTCGGCGTCTTAGATAGAGCGCCTTAGATGGGGCTTGCGATGCGGCTGAGCTCCAGATTCCTCCTTGGAGGGAGGAGTTTTGGTAGCAGCAACAAGTCCGTGGCCTTTCACAAATTTGCTGCTGCTAGGAGAGGAGGAAGTGATAGGACCATGGCTTGCCACAATCTTAACACTCCCTGAATTTTTATTTTTAGGCTCGTTGCGTTTGCCTTTAGAGGATGGTGCACCATGGCCTGCCACAATTTTGCCTCTTCTCGACAATGCAGGAGCCTTGCCGGTAGTCGGTATAGTCACCGTTCTACCGCCCGATATTGAAGGAGTACCAACCTCGGATTTTGTTTATAGGTTTTATCCATAAAACCACGAGTAGCGGAGAAAGGGGTGTCCATCTGTACAGAGATCCGCTGTATACAGATAAGGCTAGCTAATCCGGAGGTCGCCAGATATCCGATCCGAAATAGCGACTGAGCTATTTTTGGAGATGCTAGGCCCTCAGCCAGACACCTTGATTCAGCCCAGGGGAAGAAGGGAGTGCTTTGGGAGTTGTGGAGGGGGGGAGCATCCTTTGGTTTCAGGACTCGTCTGGAGAATTTCTTCTCGAGATTCATTGACCCTACTCAGCCTCTAGAACTCGACAAGTTCGATGCTCGCCTTAGGAGTTTAAGGATGATTAGTAAGCTTTACAAGTTATGAATATTATTATGTTTATTTCAGAGATAACCAATAGCCTGGGATATAATCGATATAATATTGACGGCCACCGTAAACGTTTTCCGGACAACGAATTCCTGCTCTTCACATGGAATGCTAGAACCCTTAACAGAGCACGTGCTGGCGAACAACCCGTAGAGGCCCTAGACTGCGATAAACGAGAGATTAACGCAATCCCAGAAGAGCGATGGGATGGGCCGGACAAAAAGCGGATGAAACAATTATAAAAATTATTTTAAGCTTTTAAGCGGTATATATGCGAGCGCTTCATAACAGTTCGTGGACATACGGAAATATAAGTCTGATTTGCATTCGGGCCTACAGTGGATAAGGATGAAAGCATTAAAAACGAATTCCGTGACCATAGACCAAACACATGCTCAGTGCCCCAGCTATGACACCAAAATTGTGCCAGGAAATCTTAATGCAAAGCCCCGCAAGGAAGCCGCCTTTGAAGGCGTAAATGTGACAATAGATTCAGGTTCCTATAATTTATAAACGGGCGTAATGTGATGAAGTTGTCGTGGGTATTGAGGCCAAAATAATTATGAGGGAAAATCAAAGTACAATACGTGTTGTTATCAGGAAAACATCCACACCACTGTTTAGGTGACGTTCACAGTACGGGGTGAACCTAGCCCTCAACTAACAAGTCTTTCCAGTTAGTTCCATCTTTAGCTAACTGCCTTCAGTTGGATGAGGTCTCTTCTATTTGCGAGGTCTTCCTCTATTACTTTGTCTCTCCGGGTTAGATACGAAGACTCTGCGGGCTGGAGAATTAGTATCCATTCGCTCTACATGTCCTAGCCATCTCAGGCGACTAATAGGCAGTTTTTTGACTACAGCTCGTATAGTTCACAGTTGAATGTTCTCCCACAAAGCCCATTAGCTCAAGAGGAGCTGAATATTTTTCTAAGGTTCTCTCTAAGCAACTAAGGATATCTTTATCCGCTTGCGATAGGGTCCAAGCTTCTGTGCTTATATAAAGTCTACTTTTGGAATAGGATCTTACTATTCAAAAACAGCAATTGACAAGAGTGATTCTTAGTTTTATTTCCACTGAGGTGTTTTTGGCAGAATTTATAGCAGATCCAAGGTAGACAAAGTCCTTTACTCTCTCGAAATTATAGCCCTCGATTCTGATGTTCTGTCCAATTCGTAGATGTGGTTTTTGCCTTCTTGTAGACAGTATACATATACGTTACCCTCGTTTACCGGTAAACCCATTTTGGCAGCTTCTATTTCAATACAATTATTTCGATATCATCTGCCTACGTTATTACAATAGTTGCAGACTTTTAAAAGATTATGCCTCCAGTATTCACTTGTGAGGTCCGCACAATTCTTTCAAGTATTATGTTAAAGAAGTCACATGACAGCGCGTCACCTTGTCTAAAACCTTTTTTGACATCAAAGGCCTCAGTTAAGTCATTACTGACCTTGATAGAGCAACGATACCAAAACTAAACATGGCTCTATATAGCTCGTCTCTATAAATGCTGTCACATGCATCCTTAAAATCGATGAAAAGATGATAGGTATCGATTTTGACTTCTTGAGTTTTTTCCAGGATCTCCCGGAGTGTAAAGATTTGGTCGATTGTGGACTTTCCTGGTCTGTTGTTGACAAAGGGTTTTAGACGTTCACACAATCCGGCAGATCTTGTATCCGAAGCTGAGGAGACTTATAGCTCTATAACTGGAGCAGTTAAGGGGGTCTACTTTTTTGTGGAGGGGCATACGATGCTGAGATTACATTCAACAGGCATACACTCTTCTGACCAGATCTAAGAAATGAGTTCTTAGACACGTTCTTTTTACCTGTTGGTAAAGTTTCCGTATGTTATTCCCGGAGTACAATCTTTCAATACCTTGGATCCCACGCTTCTCATTCTCCTTTTTATTCTTCCGAAGAAGCCGATATTCTCCCCGTCTTCTCTGCTCTTAAAGCTCAAGAGCAGCTCTCGTTCTTCGTTGCAGCGCCGCTTTGCAAGCTTTTTATTTAGCTGCATGTGCTTGCCGGCATTCTCCATCAATCTAGAGATTTCTTGATTGTGGTCGGGTGAAACATCCGGCAGCACAGTCAATAAGCCTAATTCCGTTGGCAGACGTGGTGACGTGTAGACTATGTTTTCCAACTCTCCCATCAAGGATGTTCTCCTTTCCTATCCTGGCGTCACAACGTTATACTTCGGACATTGCTCCTATGTCTTGTCGAGGAGCTCGTAGAAACATTCTTTGAGGGCGTCGTCTTTGCCTTCCTTAGATCCATGGGCGCATATTAGGCTTATGTTAGCGAATTTAGCCTTGATGCGGATTGTTATAAGATACTCTCTTATGTGTCGGGAGCTCAAGACATCTTGCCTAAGTCTGCCGCATATGGCAAATCTGCATCACTATTATAATCACTATAGTATTAATCACTTTTTTTTATCCTCTTTAATGGCTGACCTATTAACGGTCTGAACATTCCACATGCAAACCCGAAGGTCGTAGTCTTTTAAACGTTTGCTAGAGTCATCAACATTGAGTGCATTTCCATTCGAGGGCATTTGTTGGTTCCTCACATATTTTAATCGCTTTCGTATAGGGTTGTGAGCCCCATGACGGCGTAGGCCAATATAATGCTACTGACCAGGCATGCCCTTGTCATTTACCGGCAGTTACCCGGGTCCACAGCTGGGAAGTAGGTTAGGTTAGCTTAGGCCACTTAGGCCTATTGGCCCATTGCGATGCCACGTGGATATGTGATACTCCTACGCTTAAAACCATTTCTAGCTTCTGATGAAAAGTAAGAGACTGTTAACGTCTATTTTGTCTAGATCGCTCAAGTCATTGTAGAAGAAAGCTCCTAAGTGTAGTTACCTTCTTTGGGAGAGAGCTGGGCATGTACAGAGTAGGTGGAGGATAGACCTAGTGTGAGGTAAGGCAAGTACTCCACTGCGAACTAGATTGTTGCGCAGCTGAACCAATCCAAGTTATAAGACACTTAGCAGTTTTCCTATCAATCCCCATACAGGCTTCCGAACGTCATCATTATTTCGAGGAATTTGTCTACATTGGCTCTATTACATTACGAGTACATTACAAGCAGCAACGATATCAACGTAGAATTCAGACGTAGAATTACTCTTTCCAAACGGTGTTTCCTTGGTTTCAGGAGGCAATTGAGTAACAGAGGCCACTCTCGTACAACCAAACTGGTTTTATACAAGATCCCTAACATCCCGGTCCTGCTATATGTCACAGAAGTTTGGACCTTGTCGAAAGCAGATGAAGAAGCACTTTTCCGTTTCGAAAGAAAGATATAGTGTGTGATTTTCGGTCATGTTTGTATTGGCGGAGAGTGGAGAAAGAAATTCAACCACGAACTGTGCACATCGACTTCGGACTAGTAAGACTATACTCGTATGTATCCAAAGTTCGACATGGATATCTAAGGTGGCGCATGCAAGTGGAAATGGATACCAACCAACTTGAAGTGCGGTACTGAAAAAAGATCGCGCTAGGTGGAGAGGCTGGTTGGTTGAAACCCGTTCACCCTGCGCTTTAGCGTCATCTAAGTAAAGAAGTATTTGAAATGACAAATGTGCCCACAGAACTCACTTGCCAGTTAGTATGCCATACTAACGAAACCTTGATGGAATGATATATCTTCGAAATGTTCGAGTAATCTTTGGTTCTAAATACAAATTATAGTTTCAGGGTTTCTTCGCTGGATTACGTACCGCGTTGTGCTTTCTGATGCGTCATCAATGGCAAAAAATACAGCTTTCTACCTATCAAGAGAAATGTACAGGAAGATATTTCGAATTCCCCTTTACAATCGGTTGTTGAAGTGGACCATGAACGCTATCAGTTCTTCCAAATAACAGGTGATTCGAAAAGTCCTGAGACTAACATTTTATTGGTCAACATAGGCCCTTATTGCGGTTGTCGATCGTCGATTTTTGATTTCGGTATTGCGAGTGTCGATTGTGATCGACTATTGTCGATTTGACAGCTATTTTTAGTCGATCGAAATTTTCTGATCGTTGGTGTGTGGCTTGCGGAAAAATAAATTGAAATGTGAGTATTTTGATAAAAAAAATTAAGTTCATCTAAAAAAAAAAAAACAAATAATTTGAATTTAGGGCGAAGCAAGTGACCAATAAAACACAGCTGGAGCATTAAGTAAAATCAATGGAAGAAAATCCAGACATTGCCAAAGGAATTTGTGTTAAAACTAATCTAAAATAAGATGGGAAAAAATACCAATAGAACTGAATAGTTTAGAACCTCCTGTTCGTACATGGGAGAAATGGATCAAGGTAGCAATGATAAAAGCAATGAATTAAAACACTTTTTATTTAACTTTTCAACTTTTTTATTTAAAAATTAGATCTGCATTGACCTTAGAATGTTGTTCCTGATTTCAACTGCTTCATTATTCGCAACTCCTTCTTAGGAGACGCTATTTTTATGTGTATACCATCAAGGCCTGGTATTCCGCTTCGTTCAAAAAAATGCATTTTTCAGTTTCGGAATAATTAAACTTAATTCATTTGAAACAAGTGTTATTGGTTTCAGCTTGGAATCTATTTCTGTTAACAGTTCTGTAAATGCTGATTTCGAAAGACGAAAATACTTAAGAAACCTGCAAAAGATAAGAATAATTAATAAGCTATTAACAATATTTCCACATGAAAAAACACTCACAGTCTTTCGTCCAATTCCAAAGGGTTAGAAACATCCCTTATTCGCCTCCTTCGTCGGGCCATTTCCAAGCATTCGTTCGCACTTTCTTCGTCGGATTCACTGAACCACAGCTCTATTGAACTCATTTTAATAATTTATTTCAAAACAAAATTCACGAAAAGCAGCAGGAACAATAATGTTTACACAATCAACTGTTAAAATGTATAGTATTCACAATATGCACGTTCGTAGTTCACAATAATACAAATTTCTATCGATTGAGTTACACAATACGAAAGATGAAATAAATCGATACAATCGACTTTTGTCGAGTCGATTAACAATCGACAACCGCAATCGGGGCCATAGTCTCCTTCTAGAGTAATGCAATTATTCCAGCGCCCCTCTAACATTTCTATGCCTTTCTTACAGAACGATTTATCCAAACCTTCAAAATACGGTTCAGTTTCGGCGATCACCTCTTCATTGGAGCCATAACACTTTCCGGCGAGCATTTGTTTGAGGTTTGCGAACATGTAATAGGATCCATGTTTCATTCATTGTCACATACCGCATGAAAAAATTCTTGTTTTTCGCTTAAGCAGCTGTCAACAGCGCTCTGAATTATCAACACGTTACGGTTTTTGGGCAACTGTGATCAAACGCTGTGCCCATTTCAAATAGAGATTTCGCATACACAAATACTCGTGCAAAATATGAGGTACACGACGATTTCACCTATTTCACACATATATTTAAAACGAGTGCAGCCACAAGCAGAGTCTTCGATCGAATAAACCAGCAATGAAACGATGAAACAGGTGCTTGGACTGACAAGCTACTTCCCCACCCCACGAAGTTATGCTTTACGTCGGTTCCAGGTGATACAAGGGCGACGGTTTTTTGTGGAGGTTAAGTTTAGATTTTTCCAACATCGTTCTTAAAGTTTACCAGCATTAACACTGCTTCACAGTAAGTAATCAAAAACTATAAACATAAATATCGATCGCTCCCGAATAGCGGTGGTTGCGACCGAAATTTATGAAATTTGCGCTTGTTTGATAAGCGACGACGCAAAGAAGTCAACATCGATATCGGTCGCTTCCGATAAGTGGTACATTGTTGTATCACAACTGCGCAAAGATGCCCTTGACAGCGTTGCCACTTCAAAAAAAAAGAGAGCGCAGTAGATCATTAAAAAAAATGCAGTAGATTGGATCCTTCCGCAGTAGATTTTTTATTAAACAAAAAACAAAGATCAAGCTTAATCTCAAAAGTCTTTAATTAATCATTTTAACTTTTTTTTTATAAACTTTCCATTAATAAAATTAAAATTTTGAAAATACTCTAAAAGCCCAGGAGAGTCTGAGGGTGTCCTGCAACCATTGCTGGCGCTATTCATTTCCTTACAAAAAATAACATTTTCAAGAGTATTTACGTTAATTTTGTTTCGTAGTTTATTTTTTACTTGGCTTACAATCGAAAACTTTCGCTCTGCAGCAGCACTACTATGGGGAAGTGAACACAAAATCAACATATACTCGCAAAGTTCGACATATATTTTTTCCCCCAGACCGTTTATAAAGTATTATTTAGTATCGAGTAAATTAAACCAAAGTATTTAACAATCTAAAGCATCATAGTATTTACATAAAAGATCTTGGTTCCCTAGTAAAGACCTCCACTGACTATTTAAATTTTCTTTACTACAATCGGTAAATGAAAAGGAATCTAAAATAGGCAATATTGATGGCATACCACCATCGACCACTAATTTAGCATCTATGTATTTGAGCAGTTTAAGTTTTGTATCATTGAAATCAAAACGTTTTTTTTATTTGCTCACAAATTTCTACATAAAAATTTAGAACGTCCTTTTTTATTTTATCGATTTAATTCATCGAAATTATTTTCATTTATATATTCTTGAAACTCTATTCCGAAATACATATTTGAAAAAGACCGATGGAGGGAAAAATCGTTGAAATCAATTTTCACATTAACTGCATCAAGATTTTATGAAGACTTTAAAGATTGAAAATGTGTTGTTCAAGAAGATGTATTTGACTGTACTCTGATTGGAATATTTTATTTTTTTTATTTATTAAATTTAAAACATAAGAAAGAAAGAGAATATAAAGTTTGTTTAAAGGATTAGTTAAAAAAGTATTAACTTCGTTTACAGAATCTAAATTTTCAAAACTTAAAAAAGTGAAATAATGTTGTTATGGGTTCCATTGCTCTAGGAGACGGTTTACAACACTCTCAACTGAAAGCCACCTAGTATGCGGAATGTTTAAGATCTTATGTTTTTTTATGTTAAAATATTCTTGAAATTCTTTAAAAGCTTCACATCTCTTAGGGCTATAAGAAAAATGATTGTAAATACGAGTATCTTTAATTCTCTTTTCAATAAAGTTAGGTAGTTTTTTAGTAGCTGCTGAAGCACATAAATGCAAGGAGTGGCACGTACATCCAAGATAAAACAAATTCTTATTTACACTTTGCATTTTTGCCTTAACCTCATTTATATTGAAGCTCATTATAGATGCATTATCTGTTGGCATTCCAATTATGTTTGTCATTGGAATATTTCTGTTTTCAAAAAATAATTTCAGGTTTGAAAAAATTTCATTCGAATCTGACGACGAAAGTTCTATAAGACCAAAAAAATTATCTCGAATCCTCTTGTTGTGTTCATCGAAATAACGCGTAACTATAGCTAAACATTTGCTAGTTGAAACATCTGTTGTTTCGTCTATTATAATAGAAAATTTTAGAGTTCTCAAAACGTTACTTATTTGTCCTTGGGCAAAAGGCCCCATAACAAAATTAACCATGGAACTAGCTTTATACGAAGGGCGTTCAATATATTCTCGGTAATGGGGGTGAAGCTGTGGTTGTATATATAAATTGGCTTATTTATCAAGTAATACTATTATTTTAGTGCATTCATGTAAAATTTCATATAAATGTGATTATTAATTCGCGTTTTATCTCTAGTTAAACAGAATCATAATGGCAACTGAGACGATGATGGTGAAAATTGAGCATCGCGCTGTAATTAAATTTCTCACTAAGCAAGGAAAAAGTCAAAAAACTATTCATGAAGAGATGGTGGCTGTTTACCAGGGTTCCGCACCTTCATTATCAACTGTGCAAAAGTGGTCAAGTGAGTTCAAGAGAGGCAGAGAGAGCATTGAATACGACCCCCGCTCCGGCGGCCCGGCTACTGCTTGTACGGGAGAAAGCATCAAAGAAGTCGAAAAACTTGTTCTTGAGGATGCCCCAATAAAGGTGAAAATGATGGCAGAGATCACCAAGCTTTCAATTGGTACCATTCACACCATTCACACCATTCTTCATGACCATCTTAACCTTTCAAAGGTCAGTGCAAGGTGGGTGCCACGAATGCTCACAGCGCCTCAGAAAAAAGTGAGAATCGCATGCTGTAGAGATGTTTTGGAGATGTGTAGTGAGAACGCGGACGGTGTTATGGATCGAATTGTTACTGGGGACGAAACATGGGTCCACCACTATGACCCTGAAAGCAAACAAGAGTCCATGCATTGGCATAAAAAAGGAACAGACCCCCGAAGAAGTTCAAAGTCACTCCGTCTGCCGGGAAGCTCATGGCCACAGTTTTTTGGGACTCAAAGGGAATCTTGCTCATTGAGTACAAAAAAAAGGTGAAACCATCAACGCCACATCCTACGCTTCCACTTTGCATAATTTTCGGGAGGAAATTAAAAAGAAAAGACGGGGTAAACTCGCAGCGGGTGTGTTGCTTCTTCATGACAACGCTCCTGTTCACACGGCACGAGTTTCCAAGGCTGCTGCGCGAGATTGTGGTTTCGAAGAAATCCAACACTCACCCTATAGTCCAGACCTTGCCCCTAGTGATTATTTCCTGTTTCCGGATTTGAAAAAATGTCTTCGTGGAAAAAGATTTTCGGATGATGAAGAACTCAAGTCGGCAATAAATGGGTATTTTGCAGAGAAAGAGGAAATTTATTTTTTTGAGGGTTTAAGAAAGCTTATCTCAAGATGTAACAAATGCATTGATGTTAGGGGAGATTATATTGAAAAATAAAAACAATTTAAATTGAATTCGCATTTTCCTTCATATCGATACCGAGAATATATTGACCGCCCCTCGTACCTTTAGCGATGGAAGAATCTGGACATATTGCTTGCAAAAAAATGGGAACACTATCCATTAAGGAAAACGGCAAATTATGACTAACACGGTACATAACACAAGTAATCTCTGAATTATTGTTTCTTGAGGAAAACTGAAGAAACAAATCTGGAATAAGGCCTGAATTTTTGGACTTCTCCATATGAAATCTTGATGCACTATGCCTTTCCAAATTTGTTTTGTTATTTTCAAGAATTTTAAAGCAAATTTTACAAAAGCTTTGCCCGTCGACACACTTGAGCCATGCTTGCTTGTATTTTTCTTTGTATTTTTTTTGTTTTTGGTGGACTTGTACATTCATTTTCTTTGAATCGAAAAACGGTTTTCTTTTCTATTATTTAGTAAATAAAAATGAAAGAAATTAAAAACTAGAAAACTAAACTAAAACAAAACACTCACGGGCAAGATATTTCCATTTGCATTGCATTTAAAATTAAACAGTTTACAAATTCAAGATTAATAAAAAAAAAAATAGAAAATAAATGCAGTCGATTGGATTTAGTGGCAGCAGATTTATTTTTTGCGAAAAGTGCAGTAGATCTACTGCTATTGCAGCAAAGTGGCAACGCTGGCCCTTGACACAATTTGTGTGCATCATCGGTTGTCGATCCCAAAATAATGGTAGTTGCGAACGACATCAGTGAATGTTTTATTAAAGGGAAACGTTTGTTGGGACTGAAGATGACGACGTAATATGCAACAACATGCAAAGCTTAGACAAGCCTAGCAATGACACAGTCCATGTTCGAGTACATTCGTCTAAGGCGCCGGATCACTCCCAGTTATAACTTTATTATAGAATAAAGTCTAAGTCTAATTTACAGCTGCTTTTTTTTTTTGGTTTTCTTTCTTGCTTGCCGAATATTCTGCGACATATTTTAATTTCAAACTTTTGGCTAAAAAGCTAGCTATACAATAATAAGAAAAAATTGATACATACTCGTACATATGTGTTTAATTTGAACAGTTCACTTGTCCTTGTCCATGCTCTTGTGTTTGATGTTGCTTTTGTAATATCTTCGAGTATCTATGTATGTGTTGAAAAAAAATCATCGGATGCCACAAATAAAATCTTCAATTATATGTAGGTGTTTCTTCTATAAACTGGCAGTCTTTTCTTAGTTACAAAATAATTTTGATCTGCAATTTCTCCTTTTAGTTATCTTAAAATGAAAAGAATAAAAGAAAGTGGGGCTTCGTATCGAATTAAAAAAAAAGCCCGGGAAGAAAGTATCAAGAAAAACCAAGGGTCTACTTTTAAATATATGGAACTTCCTATTTCTGAAACTTTAGCCTCTTCATCAAGTGTAATATCTCTAACAGATATTCTGACTGTTGACAACTCAGATTCTAAAGTAGTGCGAGAACTAAACCGCTGTACCTGAACAGATTCCTACAACTTCTCAATCTGTAACGACATGTTCAAATATAATTGTCAATAGTTATGGCTCTGACCCCGGCTCTGTCTCTGATTTTGACATTGAATTTGACACTGGGACTGACAAAGCATTAGAATCAGCAAAAAATTTAGATGATATGGGAAAGTAGCCTAATGATATAGATGAAAATATGGGATTGCTACTTGTGCAACGCGGTCCAGAAGTAGTGCAGCATGTTAGCGACACGGATTCTGCTGCACCGACAGGATCGACAAGGCGGCTAAGGAGAGAATGGTTTTATCGCGCGTTGACTAACGGCGAAAAAGTATTAAGTTCTTTGATGGCTTATTCTCCTTCTAAATCGTCATTATTTTGCTTTTGTTGCCATTTGTTTGAAATTCCGGACAAAAACAAAGCATTACAGTTTTTTTTTCAGTTTCTATGCATTTTTATTTATGTCACTTAAATTACTCTTACTTGCTAGACAAAAAAACGCTTAAAAATTAGATTAAATAACTTAGAAATATCTTATTATAACTTACTGGCCCCATGCGGGCACTCTAAGTTAAACCTAAGACTTAAACTATGTCTTTCGACGTATATCGACGACGTATACAGTTTAATTTTATTTGTATTTTAACATTAATTAATACTAAAACTAAGAAAACATTTTTTAACAAAAAACTTAGTTCCATGACCTTTTTTTTATTTTATTATAAAACTTAAAACTAAAAACTTACAGACTACCTAAGAATAAATCTTAATCTACTTAACCTACTTACATCTAACACAAATATAGACATACAATATATATATGTATATATATATATATATACATAATATATATATACTAAATATATAAATACATATATATATATTTTTTTTTAATTTTTTTGTTTTATTAATTTTTTTTGTATATATGTATTTTTTTTTCTTAAAAACTATCTTAATCATACCTAAAACTATGTAAGCCGGCCAAGACTAATAAAATAGTCAGACGACCGACTTTGCTTCCTATAGAGCTACCTACTACTGGAAGAATTGGACGACGAAACTTCCCCTCCTTCAACTAGCCACCAAAATTGTTGGTGCTGCCGAGCAACATCCCTCATGTCGCGACTCCTTACCGATCTACTGAACCGGAGACGCTCCGCACTGCCATGTGCGACGTCTCCATCGTAGTTGAGTCGCCTGTCCGCAGCTGTTCGAGCGACGTGGAAGATTAGCGGCACCGCCAATCTGTCCTGGATCAGACCTTTACTATCTGGATAGAGGAACGCTTCTTGAGGAATGAAGCCGTCAAAGCGAACTCTCTCGTGATACATATAATTGGGGTAGTAAGCCCCGGAGATCAGGTTGTTCGATGAATGCCATTGCTCTTGCAATGTGCCTCCGAGTCAACTTAATGACGAAATTGTCCACTCTTATTAGATTCGCCGTATTGTACAGGACCTCATTGGGATAGAAATTTATGTACTGAGACTAGTGTTCTGTATAAGCGAAGACAAGTCCTAAGACAAGCCCTCTCAAACGCCCGAATCTTTTCCAATAAACTTGCTCTCACATTGAACCACACGGTATCCCTAGAGGCCCCAGACAAAGGCGTCCTAAACAGAATGGTTTCCGACTTCTGAAAGTTGATTTTCAACTTGCAGTCATCGCAATATCGCTTAATTTTGTCGAAGTCACGTTGCAAAAGCATATTAATGACCTCAATCTTTGGACCCGATCTGTACGCGATTAAGTCGTCTGCGTACGCTATGGCATGGTGAAGGTCACTCGTGTAAATGTTGAATAGGATCGGCGAATTTACAGCACCTTGTTGCAGACCGTTTTTAATGTTAAAAGTTCCAGCAGAAGTCACATCGCCATTCTTCACGATGAACTGTCTACTGGAGAGCATATCAAAAATAATATACAGCAGTGATTTACTAATGCCCAACCTATCCAGCTTGAAAAGGAGTCCCTCTAACCATAAGGTATCGAAGGCCCTTTCCAAGTCAATCAGGCAGGCACCAGTGCACTGTTTCTTGCCTTTGTTCCATTGGATATCAGAAACCAGTTTAGACGCAGCATGAATGATATCATGCCACGCCTTGAAACCGAACTGATTATCCGGAACTATATGTTTGTCCTCAACCCACTTAGTCAGGACTCTATTGATCACCTTCTCGAAAACCTTACTGATGTTTGGAAGAAGACTGATCGAGCGGAGATTCGCCGGATTGGAAGTATCTTTATCTCTTTTGGGGATGGGATGTACCACCGCAGTTTTCCAATGCGCTAGATAATGTGTCTTATTCATCGCATTATTAAACAGGGTGGTATAAATGTTCACCGCTTCTAGAGGGAGATGTCGAAGCACAATGTTCGGTATTTCATCGGTTCCCGCTGATTTCTTGCTTCTAAGTGAATCGAAGATCGTTTGGAGACAAAGCATTACAGTTTTGGCTCATATGATGGTTTTAATAACTGGCGAAAACTAAATCCCAAAGCAGCCAGGCATGAATCAAGTCCCCAACACAACCAAAATCTTTGCAAATGGAAGGAGTTAGAGGCCAGACTTCGAACAGGAGAGACAATTGATAAAATACAGGAAAATATCGTAGCCAAAGAAATGAAAAAATGGCAGGAAATTCTTACTAGAATGGTCGATATCATTAAATTCCTCGCAAAACAGAATTTGGCTTTTCGTGGACACAGAGAAGAAATTACCAGTATAAATGGGGGCAACTTTTTAAAACTGGTGCACCTAATCGCAAATTACGATCCAGTGCTTCGAGAACACATTTTACGAATAAAAATGGGTGGAAGAACTATCACTTATATGTCACCACGATGATGCAAAAACTAGCAGCAAGAGAAATGTCAAAAAATATTCTGTTTGTTTATGTGAACGTAAATTATCGTGTATATCTGATTGACTTATGTGTTAAGGTTTAACACCCCGGCCTCCTTGAAGTGTACTTGTCACTTCAATCTTCGAGTGGTAATAGACATAGACTAACTATACCTAGATATCAAACTTTACTAATACTTTTGCAAACGTTTAACTTTCGCACAGACACACTGTAAGTGAATCACCAACACATTCTCAATCTCTATAACCTGTCAGAATGGCTAAATGACAACAAATTTCACGTAATGTTCGCTAAGTATATATAATAAAGGCAAAAATAAAAGGAAAAATATTTTTCGCTGGTGAATATTTAATTCCTGTTGGGAGTAAAAAATGTTTCGCAATAAGCATTGTTTGTGTCCTTTGAAGCAAATTTTCACTGTAAATATTTTAGTATACTTCTTTTTCTGAATTACTGTGACTAAATTACCGATCTCAACAGTGGATATTTAGCTCCATATTACACAACCACCATTTCCGTGCTTTACTTTTTGCCTTGTGTATTTGGACTGTAAGTTTCATTTGGTTGTCTTCATGCTTTCGAAGGCCTATTTGATTCATAAATGCTAAATTTTGACTCTTCTGAAAAAATCCTAGAAGACAAATCCTTTGTTTTTTTATTTATTAGCAAAGTCCTTTTGTTTTTTTTTTATTTGCTTCGCTGACGAAAGGTTTCTTTCTAACGGTAAAAAATTTATACGCCGATTTGATATCGTTGACATTCACGAAAATCCAGCCAAATTTTAGAATTACAACGTGATATTTGTGAAACGTACAGCGTTGTGTTTACATCGATTTTCTTCTTCTTGGAAATTTTTTGATGCAAAAATTGAGCAAAGTGTATGGAAATGTTGCGTTAGTAATGGAATTAGTAAAAGCATTAAATATGAGCTAAATTGTCCAGTCACATCCATATTTTTTCAAAAAATAATTGGTCAATTCGCTGTCGTACTAAATGGTAGGTGCATAAAGCACTAATTTTCTATTTATTGTTCTATTTTCACAAATAAAAACAGTCAAAATAATCATTAATTATTATTTATTACTTCATATGAAAAGTTAATACAATATTTTCCATTTAATCTAATAATCCAATTTATTCATGAATTGTAATTTACATTTTTTCGGAACATGCTCTCCTGATGAAAACATTCTTGGTGAAGCGAAAAACTTACCCACACCGTGGTGAAATGAACAAATGTCAATAATTTATTGAAGAAGCAGCAAATCCAAGAAAGAAAAAACAATTTCTTTAAATTTATTGTATTTATTGGATAAACAAAGCAAAACAAAACAAAAATCACATTTTACTCACATTTATTTGATCAGCTCACGATGGTTCCACACTGGGAACGCTTTTCTTGAAACCATTGCACTTCAAATGTTGGATCTGCAAGGAAAAAGCATTATATGTATAGCTATACGAAAATGTATTCTTTTTACTTACATGTAATTAGTTAGATCACTCATCCACATTTCTTAAAGCTCTTGAATGGTGCATTTAGATTCATTGTTCTTACTGTAAAAAAGAAGTAAAATAAATTATTTTGAAATTAAAATGTTTGTAGTTACTCACAAGAAAATGTAAACAAACTTTTCCAACTGCTTTTGCCACCTCCAATCCAAGGCAATCTGTTCGTGGCCGCAGTATTCTGTTGAAAATGTTTTCTTCTTGCTCCAAATGTGTAAATTTATCTTCTTTTGTTGTCCTAGAAAATATAATAAACAAAATTATTGTTCAACATAAAATTTTTTTGCAACTTACACGAAATTAGATTTGTAAATATGAGAAATGTCAAAATCAAATTTCACCGCGTCATTTTTATATGGGTGACGTCACTCGTAAAACTTTTCGAATTTTGACATTGTTGACAATTCTCACGTATTCACGGACAGGTTCACACGGATAGGGACGATCAGTACAAAACCGGTTTTGATTTTCCAATATCTGGAAAGTTTGATATCTAGGTATAGTTAGTCTATGGTAATGGACAAAGTTTGGCTACAGCTCGCTTGAATACGCCTTGTTGAGTCTTGACATCTGCAACTCTATGGACATCATTCCAGCCTGGATATGTTCGAAGCACTCGGCCCAGTGCCCATTTGTATGGTGGGAGATGATCATCTTGTATGACAACGAGAGTGTTCGGGTTCAAATTAGTATGTTTGTTTACCCATTTGTAGCGCTTTGTAGCCAGAACACTTGTTGAAGCTGCTGGAGACGACGAAATCTTGAAAGTCTATTTATTGGCACATCCGAAATATCTGGTTCAGGAAACGAAGTTAATGGGCAACCGATCAAAAAGTGCCCTGGAGAGAGCGCTTCCATATCGCAAGGATCAAAGGACAATGGTGTGATGGGTCTTGAGTTTAATACTGCTTCTATTTGTGTAGTCAACTCTTCGAACGTCGGAAGAACGTTTGCTGTTATTTGCAGAAGGTGGTATTTTGCCGTTTTGACAGCAGCCTCCCAAAGGCCGCCAAAATGCGGTGATTTTGGTGGAGTATAGCACCACTCAATCCGACTCTGCTGACAAAACTGATGAATTTTCTCTTGGTGTGATTTAGAAAGGAATTGCGAAACATTTAAAAAAAAATAAATGAAAAATAACCCAAAGCCAAAGTGTACGTTATAATCACTAGTGATTTATTGATCAGAATCTTGTATGGAACATAGTGTCTGATTTTTAACGCAAGCCACCTGTCGTGTAGACTTATGTTTAAGGGATGCCCATACATCCATGGGGGCAAGCATACGCCTTGTCATCGCTCTCCGTCATTCCATTGATACCAATTCGGAATTGTGTTGCCGGCACAAGTTCCACCCTTGGTATGAGTCGAGGCCGACCTAAAACCTCTTACTGCTCTTAGGGTCGCAGCACCCAGTACTTATTGCAACTCTACATTGGGTCAAACACCGCAGCCACCATGACGCTCCCACAAGGGAGCCTACCTCTTCAAGTCATGCCCGGATCAAGATCCGGGGGCTAATGACTCCCATGGTATCGTGATTTAAGTCCTGGTAGGGACTACCGGTGGCAAAGCCGCCAACAAGACCTACGACCGGCAATTTGCAACTGATCAAATCGTAGCAACCTTCGGTAGCGTCATCTGAAGATGTTTACGATAAGACCAGTACTTTGCTCTGCCCCCGTTTATTATTAGACAACGTCATTGATGGGCGATAATTGGGCGGGGGCCCAACTCTTGTATGGAACAATGGAATGGGCAGTATCTAAAAAATTGTTACCAGGTTAAAAGAATGGCGATAAAAGCTACCGGAACGGAAACCACTTATGAGTGAGCCGCTATCTTTCGTCTTCCCGAACGATTGAAAAGTTATTTCTTTAGCGGGTCACACAATCACACAACACAATACTGTTATCCGCTGTTATCCTTCTTTCATCGCTTACCTAGCTCTCACTATGGTTGCTCTTTTCATGTACTGTTTTCAATGACCATATTTCCTTGCAATAACTCACTCAATAATTTCGATTAATTTTTTTTTCTTTCTTTTTCCTTTTTGTCACTTCGACTTCATTTTTTTTTTCTTTACCGAAATAAACCTCTTTGAAGTGTTGTGGTTAACCAAGAAGTGGCCGCCCTAATTGAAACTGTGTCCACTCAGACCATGAGCCACCCACTGACATGTTCATTCCTTCGCTCCAATCGGTTCAAGCGCTCTAGATCGCGCTTTCATTCTCCCAAGTGTACCACTTTCACTACCCAGATCCTATGGGGAAATTTCTGTGGTCTTGGAATTTCTTTTGGCTTGAGTGAACTTTCTCCTGAATTGCCTTGGGTTCAAACAACTCCTTCTTTCATCGAAATTGATTCCTGAAATAAGTCAAAGTGATAAAGAATTTTCATTTCCTATTTGGACTAAGAAAGCGGAACCATGTCAGCATCTAGGGGTCTCAAGTTAAATTTTTTGAACAATTTGTTGGTCTTTGTGACGAAGGAAGAAGAAACCTTTTCTCGAATTTAGTTAAATTACCTTATGGACCCGGTGGTCCGTGCAGATTTTGGAGGAATGTAGAATACCAGATACCGTCCCATTCTTTACGTTGAAAATGTTTTTATTTTCTATTGTACATATTTTGGTTATTGCCTTTTTTTTGTTTCTGTCTTGTGTTTTGTTTACGCCTGTAAAGGTTCCAAACCGTCCATCTACCTCTAGGCTTATAATCAAATAAGCGAATGACTGTCCCTCATATGCTCAGAGTGTCCCAGGCAGTCCCCAGACTCAGTATTTTACGGGTATCACCTCCGAAGAGCGTAAAGGCAGAAGTAGGGGATTGGAATAATCCACAGTGACAATGGACATAACGAGAAGGCGGGTCAAAAAAGTAAAGTGGATATGAGCTGGAGGGATGGAGCGTAATGCTTTGGCTCTACTCAAGGCTGCAGATTATCCATCAAGGGAGACGGAACAACACACAGGTCAAGGGTCGACCACTTCGGCACGGGCCCTTGCTAAAAAAAAAATAAAAAAGATCCTACATGTCGCATTACTCGAGCTGTTATTCCTGGCCGCCCGCCTGATCCTCAGGGCTTGTGACCGTCTGTCCTACCTGTTTACTTTGTCCTCCCAACATACTGAAAGACTGCACCGATGTCTGATGCACCCATGGCTGCCCATCACTCTTTCAAGATGTTGGAAGGGCAACTATTTAGAGGAAACATGTTCGATAGGGTGAAAGCGAAAGCTCTCAAGGGAAAAAAGTCATTTAATTTTATTGTGGTAAATTTTAACACAACGTGCTGTTAAAAACGGGGGACACTCAACACCGACACCTATGACAAAACGTCACAATAGGCAGCTACAAATTTGAGGTAGTAAGGGATTCATCTACCTCATTTCCGCATTCAACTACGCAAACGACACTAACGCAGTTCTGCTTTCGGCACTAAAGCGGATGGCAATGGTCTCGAGCGTTTTGAGAGAAAAGTTCTTCGGGTAATTTTCCATCCCGTTTGAAGGACACATTACAACATCGTCAGAAAAGATCGGGTAGCCCGGCTCAGATGACTAAGGGTGGGTGGCCATGGCTCAAGTGGTAGTGTATTGGCTCCCCAATCGGAAGGTTCAGCGTTCAATCCCACAGGTGAAATGGGACCTCAATCAACTTCGTGTGCATGACTTAAAGTAGCTAGCAAAAGACCCCGCTAGCTGAAGAGGCCTTGGTCCACCCCGGACTGTAGCACCTTCTAAGTAAGTAAGATCCGGTTTCAATTCATAAGCCATTAATCTGTCTATAAATGGAAATTAAATATCTATACCTGGTCAGATGCTAAAACCTCTCTTCACTTGCTAAATAGGATTCAAAACCGTGACATAAAACTCATACATAGGTGGCGCCAATATTCCCAATATTGTCCAGTCAATTGACACGCTGCAACACCGACGTAATAGCTTTTGCTTCAGTTTTTTCTATCTCTATTTTTACCACTCCAAAGAAATCGCCATTAGCATTCCGCACTTTCAAATCCTTAATCGCAACACCCGCTTCATCAGTTTACCCTTAACCCTACCTATGGACGTACTCTAAAATATCCTGCTGTGCAATTCGCTCATGGGATGCGCTTTTGAACTATGAGTATGACTATTGTACTCCTAATCTAAGCATGTCAAGTTATATGTCCTAAGTAAATCCGAATTGCGATTTTGTCTAATGCAAGGCGGAAAGGAATCCGGGACATTTCCGTTCTCATTTCATATTTTTGTTGAATGCACATGTCTCCGCTGTCCATGAACAAACCTAGACTTATTTTCTAAATGCGTTCGTGACAAAATTTGTAAATAACTATCCAAATAGTTGTATCTCTAAATATTCTAAATTAGTCATCCAACTTATCTAGAAGCCGATATTTCAGTACACATGTTACGCATATGTTTTGACCAAGTTAAAAAAATCTCCATCAAAGCCCATCAGACTTCCATTCCAATTCAAAGATACAATAACAATTCAGCCCACGTGGTACGAGTATCTATGTATAACTTCAATTTACGCACGTCCACTTGCAGCCAATATAGAGTTATGTCATGTTCTTACTCATTGCCAATTGGTTCGAAAAAACGTAACACTATATCAGTTTTGAAATTGAAAGCGTATCAAAAGTATGCCAAAAAGCAGGTGTGCAGCGCCCAGACGTCGCCACAAATGACAACAAATTTGGTGCACCAGAACAACAAAAATATAAAAGAATTAAAAGTTATGATAAAAAATTTGAAATTTTATTGTTCGCTATTGTACACCCAAACAACGAAAATTCTTACGCGCAATCATCGCTGAAAACCCATTCACAGATGTCGCATACCTCAGTCACAATTTTTTCAAATTATCTTCTCATGTTTGTTACTTTTGTTATCTACTAGTATTGGTAGAGCTGGGGCTGCATACTTAAATTGAACAAAGCACGATCTGAAGACCAATGTCAAATAGATTTTCGTAATTAAATCCAGGTCACAAATTCGAAAAGCATTACTATATAATCGAACCAGAACTTGAAGAAGTTAGTTCACTTCGTCGGTCCAAATTGTATAGTTCGTTAATATACACATCGGGATACCGCGATTTAAGGATACTACCTATGCAATAGATATGATATCCCTTAAAAACAAACCAATACAATAGTGCTTCAATAATGTGGATAGTGATTAATTAATTATCGCGAAATTCAAATAAAGAATAAATAAAAAATTTAAATAAAAAAAAAACTAAAAGAAAAATTTCCCTTTACCGTTAAATATGGGAAGTCCCAAAATGTCCCTACTCATAGTTTTTATGAGTTTGGGCTATTTTCTACAAAACCAATGCATTGATGCCAGATATCTTGCACAAACTCAAATCGCAGATGTAAGTTTAAATGCATATTTAAATGAACTTTATTTGTAGTGTTGAAATGAGTGTTAAAGTGAGACCAGGGTACCGTTAAACTTTGCCATTTTAAAGAATTGAATCAACCCATTGGATTATGTACTAATTCTTCAAACTTGTGTCCTCCTAAGGTCTAGCCACAATCAAAATAGTTTATATCCGTTTTAGTGCGTTTGTATTTGCTCAAAGTTGTCGTGACCTATCAAACCAAGCCCTGATTTACGCTAAATTTCAAAATGATTGACCCAGAAACACCTGTTAAATACATGTGTCAAACTTTCATTTAAAACGAATATTGGAAATGTATTCAAAATACTTTTTTCATATCGATTTCAAGAACATACAACAAATCACTCATATCATGGATATAAAATACGCATCTGTCATTTTTTTTCTTCTAATGTAATATGCCACTTCACAGCTAAGAGTAATCGTCAAATGTTAAACAGAACAGATTTAAAAATTGAACACGTTAAAGAACCTGTCAAGTTTTAATAATGAGCGACGATAGCAGATAAATCTCGAAAGCCAACATGGGCACTAAGTGCTTTTTACTCCATTCTTAGGAGAAACTCCGCCACTTAAATCGAGTCACTTTCAACAGATTCCAGAAATTGATTCATACGATCACTGTGAATAACATGTACAAAACCTCTGTGTCATAACATTTTATTTTGACTCTTCTTGAGCTCTCAATACAAATTATATTAAGATAGCTATCCTCGATTTCAAACAGTTATTAGTAACCAAAAGTCTGTTAAATGAAATGACCAGCCAACTTTTCAATTTAATATTTCCATACTTCAGAGATTCTTCAATCAAATCACTGCAGTTTATTTAATCTACACATCTCATCCAACTCAATCATTCGATTTGAGCTACGAGTAGCTAAACACTATTCCCTGTACTGCGGTGATGTTTACAATAAACGTACATAACTGTCACTGCAACCGCCACTATTAATGCAAACAAAGTTTTAGGTTTTCTCATTCTTTCTCTCTTTCTCTCTGTGCATGTTATTGCAGGAGTCTGGACTACTCTTCTGATAGAAATTCCGTATAGGTGGCGTTACTTTGTTTCTTAGATAGTCTCAGTTTTCATTCAGCCCTCCTTGCACATTATTAAACAACCAACGCTTACTGTTTAAAATGACGTCTTGATCTAAGTGTGGTGTTCCTTTTTATAGCCTTTTTATTGTATCTTCGCCCGGAGTTAGCCCAACCTTTCAATTGCTTATAGAAATCTTTTCTATGCAAATAGTGGGCAATATTTCCCTTCAAAGACATAATTTTACGAAGGAAGTTTCTGTCTTTTCCATCGGTTGCCGATAGTATTTCTTTATTACACAAATTGAAAAAGAAAATTAAATAAACTAGAAGTCAATAAGATAAAGTTAAAATTACATGGTTAAACCGAAATTGTAAATTCAAATTTAATTGAAAATTGAAAAATGTACATTTTGAGATTGGCACGTGCAAATAACTTTTCATTACCAAACACATTCCAATGCATTCTAACATAGCACGTCTCTATAATAGATACAAAAACAGATTTTTGTCGTCATGGTCACCTTTTCTTTTCAGTTGTTTTTTTTTTTTTTTTTTTTTTTCTGAAAGAATTTTATTTTTCAAAATTTAGTACTCACAGGCATACATCCCTGTGAGAGCTTTGGTAAATTTTTGACAATTAAACATATGGATGTGTTTAATTTGACATTTGGTTAATGGTTTGATTTCAGATAGTTTTGAACATGGCCATTGTATGTTGTCTTGCCATAACCATTGCATAGTTAATGCAAATCTAAATGTCATCAAATGACAAGAAAATGGATGACCATATCTTATGATATCTGATAATGTATGGCTTTACAGTGAAATCGTTATAAATACAAAACCATGCATACAGAATTCAATTCCTTGAGTTTCCGACTAGGGAGTTTAGTATCTCAGCAAAATCTGTTTTAAACATCTTCAAAGAATGGCTTTTTTGTTGTGTGAACTGTACGGGCAAGATGGTCATCCACCCACGTTAAACTTTCGAAACCAACTCCGAATTATTGGCAGAAATGCTTCCACGGTAATATATATGTGGTATTGATGTATTACCTGCTTTAGATCTTTTGCTTAAAAGTTTCGCTAAATGAACAGAGCATTTAGAGTTTGTCTTGGTAACCGGATTATGTACAAGTGAGTAGATACGACCATATTATTGAAGCGCTGCTCATTCCCGCCACAAATAATGCTGCACCACATCAATGTTGCAACGAATTCTTTTGGTTCTCATTCAAAATATTTTATTAGTCATTCAAAACATTTGTTCATCTTATCAAACTACAACAGTGCTCCGGTCAGGTTACATTCCATCAGCTGTGAAAGCGGTTTAAAATGGCATTTAAGTCTACTGTTAACAGCTGTACTTTTCCCGAAACTGTATTTGTTCTCCAGTTCTCCTTTTTATTAAAAATAAGTTGGATTTACAGCACCAACTATCGCACAAAATGCGTGGCAAAACTAAGCCTCTCCTAATATTTGCATCGAGGGCTTATGAATCCCAAAGGGATGCTGAAGGCATTGTGATAAAGTACATTGGATTCCTATGGTTCAACCTGAAACGTCAGACAAAGGCCATGCCAAAAAGGTGCTTATAAATCCACACCATTTTTTCAACCCAGATGGCGGAATATACCCATTTTTAACTGCTTCAATTTGTGGTACTGTACAATCATCAATCATTGATTTTGGAGAGGTATTGTTTAATTGCTCTAAATGGTATATTAACATCTATTCTCACAGCGCGCTAAAGGTTGCTAGTTATACTCACTGACACTCTCTATTAAAGTCTTCGGAAGTGCTTACTTACGTATTTGTTTAGATGACGCTACAGTCCGAAGTGGACCTGTTTCTGAAGTAAAATCTCGAAGATTCTTGTTCGCTAAACAACTTCATGTTTTCCTCTTTTTGTTTAGCATCCAAATAGCATAAAGGCATTGGAACAAGACTGTGGTGTTTAACTATAGAACACTATTTCAATCGTTTGAGATAAAGTTTTACTGATGCTGTCCGCCGGCATGTGGGTTTTTACGGAACTCATTTACAATCACGTTATCAGTGACTCACAATACAGTCTGCAGAAGTCACCTCCGATTGTTTCTGGTGAATCAAAATATTATTTCTGAAGAGTACTTCTACAGTTCTTTCTCTTTCTCTCGGAGGAACGAACATTTCTGTCGTTACTTCTGCGCGTAGACTAACCTTCTTTCATTCTCTGCAACGTATGGCTTCTGTTTCGCTGCGTGAACTTATCGGCAATATTTATGAAACCAAATGTTTTACTTTGATGCTTGGGTGAAGCACAGCAGATTCAAGTATTCTTATGTCGGCGATTTCTATAAACATCTGCTGTAGCCTACATCACTGTCATTTTGTCTTATAACATATTTCCATTACATGGCCAACGATGCCGTTAATGTCGGACGTTTAGCTGTTCGCTGAAGCAAACAGTTTTGGTGCTCGGTGCCCGGTGCTGGTACACATTAGGTGTAAGTGCTTCAGTACTTGATGCAGTATAGGACTACGTATTTAACATCAAATTTCCTCACAGTGTTTTCTGGGTATTTCAGTGACGCTGTTCGACTCTATGTAGGCCCCAGAGAAAGATTGGATTGTCAGAATACTAAAGTGATTTCTGTCAGATAGTTATAATAACATTTCGCTTCGCTTTACAAGCTGATTTGTCTGAGCACGTCTTCGAAAATAGTATCTAGCCGCCAAATATGCCCTCCCGTGCTACTTTGCATCATGGTCAGCTCATTGTTCATATATTTGGCCCAACTCGTAGAAGCAATGTTTGGCAAAGTCATCTCTGCATTTTGATATAGCAAATATCTAAAAACCAAGATTTATTTCCGAACGACATATCATAGAAGAACCTGATCAGCAGCGAGGTCAGTAAAGCATCTTTCTAAGTGCTGGTGTTTAAAGTAAAATTTTCGAAATGACTACATACATGTCACACAGCACGCACAGAAATGTATCTGACATTGATGTGAAGAATAACAAAATCTGTTAATTGCTGACAAATGCTTCAGACAAATAATTCAATGCATACTCAAAGATCTAGCTGTAATTGAGCAAGACTGACGTTTAAGAAAACTCCATAAAGTAGCTTATATGCAGCACACAGTATTAATTTGAAAAAAAAAAAAACAAAGAATTGGTTCCGCACGTTCCGAGAGTTATTTTCTTTTACTCGTTTGTTGTTGTCACTTGGTCTTTGGTTTCAGTTTTGAATACCAAACCCGCAACCTTGACGTTTACGTGCTACTGCAGCAATATTCGTTTCTTTTTCCACTTTATATTGATTTTCTAATTGAAAAAAAAAAATAAAATTTTATATTCTTCCAGCAATACTCTGCCATACCTGGAATGTTCTATGATTCACGAAATGGCAGATATCGCAGTTTCCCCGGTGGTGGTAGGCCACTTCTTTGTGATTATGTAAGTTGGAATTTCAAACAAGAAGACATGTCAGAATAAACGGTTTTACTGACCTTTTAGAACAAACGATGTGCCAACGGCTATATTGGACCGAAATGTCATCCCGAACAGAAGGAGTACTACTATGTCTGCAAGGCAGACTGTGTCATCTTTGGGAAATGTCCAAACTTACATGTAAGTTTTTACAGTCATCCTTTCAGATTGGAATAGTAAATAAAAAATATGTGTCCGTAGAGCTTCGATGAGAAACGTAAAAAATGTGTAAGACAGAGATTTACAACATTTCCTAGACCAGACATAGTTCCAGCTTGTAAGGAGCAAGGTAAGTTTGGCCTTAGCTTATCTACATATATCCACGCAATCTGAAATCTTAATCTGGTTTTTGAAAATTGGCAGGACGTTTTCCGGTTCCATTTAACTGCTCCCTATTTTATCTTTGCGATTACGACAATCAAGGTTTTAGAAAGCAGATATTTTGTTGTCCCGGCTCATCAACATATTCTCCCATGACTAGAAGATGTTCTTACAGCAACAAATGCACACCTACGCAGGTAAATTTTTAAGACTCAATGGAATACTTAAAGAACAAACAAAACAATTGCATTTTAAAAATTAAATTTTAGATATCCGACCAAAGTACTTATGTTGCACCGAATTGTGAAGATAAATTCCCAGCATGTTCTAAGCCAGGCACGTTCAGATCACCTATGGATTGCTCCTTGTACTATACTTGTAGTACCAAAAAAGATGGTGTTTTTCTTCAAACTAGATTCAAATGCCCCGAAAATACATGCTTCAATACAACGGAAGGAAAATGTACACCGAACTCAGAACTTCCATGCGATGAATTTGGCGGAGTGCCAACCTCGTATGAGGTGTCTAAAGAAAGTTCAGAAGAATATCCCGACGCATCTTCTAATGAAGGTAACAGTCACGAGAATACCCACTCTCTGTGTAGTAATCAAGTTTTTAACATTTAATTTGTATTCTTATTTCTTCAGATGAAGATGAAAGGAAAGTTAAAAATGCATTTGTGACAATTCCTAAACGAGGTTATCCAGAGAGCAGCGAACCAACAACAGGTAAGATATTCCGTACAGACACATGTTCACTGTCGTCCATACTCGTACTTACACATTACCATATGGACACAGAGCTATTCATGGTTTGCATATATCCGTATAACTTCAAAAAATTTTAAACTGTTGTCTTAGAAATTGATGGAATATCCTATAGTAAAACTCGCTACGCTTAACGTCTATATTTCGAAAAAAAATTCTTTCGACTGTGATGAAGATTATAAACGATTGTTTTCATGTCCCCTTTTTGAGAACTATACATGAGTACATCTGCACAAATACCTTCGAATGTACTAATATACAAAAAACTATAATTTTATCTGATGTTCCGAAAATATAGTTCTAAATGCAAAGCCACATACTAACAGTTTAACTAAAATATGCATTTTAATCAAATTCATTTTCTTACAGAAGCACTATCAAAACCACAACCTCTAAAACCATATCCACATAAACCACAACCTCAAAACCCGCAAACTACAACACAATGTCCAGGAAACCAAACACCACAAGCATGCTTAACAACATCTCTACCTACAGCTATGGCACCGACTGCTATGCTACCAACCACAGTTCCGATAACAACTGTGCCACCAACAATCTTCCCATCGACTACAGCCCACCCGACAACAATGCCTCCAACAACTACGCCACCCACCACAAAACAATCGACACCTATGCCAACGACAACTGCAATGCCACCAACAGCAGGACCTTTAGTAACTATTGCACCTACAACCTTACCAGCAGACTCAAATGAATGCTGTGAAGATGACAACGACACCACAACTGTTCCGCCAACAACGGCAACACCGACAGCAATACCACACCTCACAATGCCACCGAGCACGCCTCCTGCCGCAATTCCTTCAGATTCCCTTGTGACACCAACAACAATGCCTACAACAGCACCTCCAACCACAGCCCCACCAACAACGGCAACACCGACTATAATCCTACCAACTGAAATGCCACCCACAACTGTACCACAACCAACTGCTCCACAGACAAGTATGCCACCAACACCTACGCCGCCAACATCTGTGCAACCACAAACAATGCCACCACCAACCGTCCCACCAACAACAATTCCATCAACAACTATTCCACCAACATATATTCCACAAACGACTATTCCACCAACAACTATTCCACCAACAACTATTCCACCAACAACTATTCCACCAACAACAGATCCACTAGCTCTGCCACCGATAGCTGTGCCAGCTACAACTCTGCCACCAGCAACAGTGCCACGTACAACTGTTCCACCAACACTAGTTATACCAACAACTATTCCACCAACAACAGTTCCAACGAAGACAGTTGCACCAATAATACTTCCCACTACAACAGTTCCACCGACGACAGCTCCACCAACTATGCCATGGATAACTATTCCACCAACAACCCTGCCCCCAGCAACAGTGCCACATACAACTGTGCCACCTACAACTATTCCACCAACAGCGGTTCCACCAACAACTCTTCTACCTGCAACTATGTCACCAGTAACTGCGCCACCAACTTTGCCTTCAGATTCAAATGAATCAAGTGAAGATGAAGATGATACCACGGCTTTTTCACTAACTACAGCTCCACCAACACCAATACCGCCAACAGTGCCACAAACAATTCTTATACCCACAACTATGCCACCAACAACCCTGCCCCCAGCAACAGTACCACCGACAATTTTGCCACCTACTACTGTTCCACCAACAACTATTCCACCAGCAACTATTCCACCAATAACAGTTTCACCGACGACAGTTTCACCAACAACCCTCCCACCTACAATTCTGCCACCAGCAACAGTGCCACCAGAAACAACAGCGCCACCTACAACTGTTCCACCAACAGTAGTTCCACCAACAACACTTCCACTTACAACAGTGCCACCAACTACTTTTCCATATACATCTATGCCTTCAGATTCAAATGAATGTTGTGAAGATGGCGATGATACAACGGCTTCTTCACCGACAACAATGTCACCAACACCAGCAACGGTGCCACCGACACTTGTGCCATATACTACTGTTCCATCAACAAGTATTCTCCCTACAACAGTTCCACCAACAATGTCATGGATAACTATTTCACCAACAACCCTGCCCCCAGAAACAGTGCCGCTGACAATTGTGCCTCCTGCTACTGTTCCACCAACAACAATTCCACCAATAACACTTCCACCGACAAGAGCTCCACCAACAACCCTTCCACCTACAACTATGCCACCGATAGCTGTGCCACCAACAACTCTGCCATTTACAACTGTTCCACCATCAGTAATCCCACAAACAACAATTCCATTAACAACAGTGCCAACAATAACTTTGCCATCTACAACAATTCCTTCAGATACAACTGAATCTTGTGAAGATGACGATGATACAAAGACTTTTTCACCAACAACAATGCCACCAACAGTGCCACCAGCAACTCTCCCACCGTTAACTATTCCTCCAACAACAGTGCCACCAGCAACAGTGCCACCAGCAACAGTGCCACCAGCAACAGTGTCACCGACAACTGTGTTACCTACTACTGTTCCACCAACAACTATTCCACCAACAACAGCTCCACCGTCGACAGTTTCACCAACAACTCTTCTCCCTACAACTATAACACCATCAGCCCTGCCACAAGCAACAGTACCACCGATAACTGTGCTACCAACTACTGTTCCGCCAACAACTATTCCACCAATAACAGCTCCACCAACAGCTCTTCCACCTACAATTGTCCCATGGATAACTAATGCACCAACAACCCAGCCGCCAACAACTTTGACACCAATAACCGTTCCACCGACAACTGTGCCATCTACTACTGTTCAACCAACAACTCTTCCACCAATAACAATTCCACCGACGACAGTTCGACCAACAACTCTTCTCCCTACAACTATTCCACTAACAACTCTGCCACCAGCAATTGTGCCACCTACAACTGTTTCTCCAACAGTAGTTCCACCAACAACACTTTCACTTACAACAGAGCCACCAACATATTTGCCATCTACAACTTTACCTTCAGATTCAAATGAATCAAGTGAAGATGACGATGATACCACGATTTCTTCATCAACTACAGCTCCACCAGCAACGGTTCCTCCAACAATAATGCCCCCAACAGTGCCACAAACAACTCTTCGACCTACAACTGTGCCACCAATAACTCTGCCACCAGTAACAGTTCCACCAACAACCCTTCCACTTGCACCTATTCCACCCACAACGCTGCCCCAAGCAACAGTAGCACCTACAACTGTGCCGCCTACAACTATTCCACCAACAATAGCTCTACCAACAACTCCGATAGTTTTCCCAACAAGAACTTTGCCACCAGCAACAGTGCCACCTACAACTGTTCCACCAACAGTAGTTCCGCCAACAACACTTCCAATAACAACAGTGCCGCCCACAACTTTGCCTTCAGATTCAAATGAATCATGTGAAGATGACAATGATACCACGACTTCTTCACCAACTACAGCTGCACCAACAACGGTTCCACCAACCGTAATACCGCCAACAGTGCCACAAACAACTCCTCCACCTACAACTATGCCATCGATAACTATACCACCAACAACCCTACCTCCAGCAACAGTTCCACCTACAACTATGCCACAAACAACCCTGCCACCAGCAACAGTTCCACCAGCTACACTTCCACCTCCAACTATGCCACCAACAACCCTGCCACCGAAAATTGTGTCACCTACAACTGTGCAACCTACAACTGTGCAGCCTACAACTATTCCACCAACAGCAGTTCCACCAACAACATCTCTACCAACAACTCCGATAGTTGTCCCACCAAGTACTCTGCCACCGGCAACTGTACCACCTACAACTGTTCCACCAACAGTAGTTCCACCAACACCACTTCCAATAACAACAGTGCCACCAACAACTGTACCATCTACAACTTTACCTTCAGATTCAAATGAATCAAGTGAAGATGACGATGATACCACGGCTTCTTCACCAATTACAGCTCCATCAGCAACGGCTACACCAACATTAATGCCGCCAACAGTGTCACAAACAACTCTTCCACCTACAACTATGCCATCGATAACTATACCACCAACAACCCTTCCTCCAGCAACAGTTCCACCAACAACTCTTCCACCTGCAACAATGCCACCAACAACCCTGCCACCAGCAACAGTGCTACCGACAATTGTGTCACCTACAACTATGCCATCGATAACCCTTCCTCCACCAACAGTAGTTCCACCAACAACACTTCCACATACAACAGTGCCGCCAACAACTTTGCCATCTACAACTTTGCCTTCAGATTCAAATGAATCATGTGAAGATGACGATGATCCCACGACTTCTTCACCAATTACAGCTCCACCAGCAACGGTTACACCAACACTAATGCCGCCAACAGTGCCACAAACAACTCTTCCACCTACAACTATGCCATCGATAACTATACCACCAACAACCATTCCTCCAGCAACAGTTCCACCAACAACTCTTCCACCTGCAACAATGCCACCAACAACCCTTCCACCAACAACCCTTTCTCCAGCAACAGTTCCACCAATAACTCTACCACCTACAGCTATGCCACCAACAACCCTGCCACCAGCAACAGTTCCACCAACAACTCTTCCACCTGCAACACTGCCATCAACAACCCTGCCACCAGCAACAGAGCTACCGACAATTGTGTCACCTACAACTATGCCACCTACAATTATACCACCAACAACCCTTCCTCCACCAACAGTAGTTCCATCAACAACACTTCCACTTACAACAGTGCCGCCAACAACTTTGCCTTCAGATTCAAATGAATCATGTGAAGATCAGAATGATACCACGACTTCTTCACCAATTACAGCTCCACCAGCAACGGTTACACCAACCTTAATACCGCCAACGGTGCCACAAACAACTCTTTCACCTACAACTGTGCCATCGATAACTATACCACCAACAACCCTTCCTCCAGCAACACTTCCACCAACAACTCTATCACCTACAACGATGTCACCAACAACCCTGCCACCAGCAACAGTTCCACCAACAACTCTTCCTCCTGCAACAATGCCACCAACAACCCTGCCACCAGCAACAGAGCTACCGACAATTGTGTCACCTACAACTATGCCACCTACAACTATGCCATCGATAACTATACCACCAACAACTGTTCCACCAACAGTAGTTCCACCAACAACACTTCCAATAACAATAGTGCCACCAACAACTGTGCCATCTACAACTTTACCTTCAGATTCAAATGAATCAAGTGAAGATGACGATGATACCACGACTTCTTCACCAATTACAGCTCCATCAGCAACGGTTACACCAACATTAATGCCGCCAACAGTGTCACAAACAACTCTTCCACCTACAACTATGCCATCGATAACTATACCACCAACAACCCTTCCTCCAGCAACAGTTCCACCAACAACTCTTCCACCTGCAACAATGCCACCAACAACCCTTCCACCAACAACCCTTACACCAACAACCCTTTCTCCAGCAACAGTTCCACCAACAACTCTACCACCTACAGCTATGCCACCAACAACCCTGCCACCAGCAACAGAGCTACCGACAATTGTGTCACATACAACTATGCCACCTACAACTATGCCATCGATAACTATACCACCAACAACCCTTCCTCCACGAACAGTAGTTCTACCAACAACAGCTCTACCAACAACTCCGATAGTTGTCCCACCAAGAACTCTGCCACCGGCAACTGTACCACCTACAACTGTTCCACCAACAGTAGTTCCACCAACAACACTTCCAATAACAATAGTGCCACCAACAACTGTGCCATCTACAACTTTACCTTCAGATTCAAATGAATCAAGTGAAGATGACGATGATACCACGACTTCTTCACCAATTACAGCTCCATCAGCAACGGTTACACCAACATTAATGCCGCCAACAGTGTCACAAACAACTCTTCCACCTACAACTATGCCATCGATAACTATACCACCAACAACCCTTCCTCCAGCAACAGTTCCACCAACAACTCTTCCACCTGCAACAATGCCACCAACAACCCTTCTGCCAACAACCCTTTCTCCAGCAACAGTTCCACCAATAACTCTACCACCTACAGCTATGCCACCAACAACCCTGCCACCAGCAACAGTTCCACCAACAACTCTTCCACCTGCAACACTGCCATCAACAACCCTGCCACCAGCAACAGAGCTACCGACAATTGTGTCACCTACAACTATGCCACCTACAATTATACCACCAACAACCCTTCCTCCACCAACAGTAGTTCCATCAACAACACTTCCACTTACAACAGTGCCGCCAACAACTTTGCCTTCAGATTCAAATGAATCATGTGAAGATCAGAATGATACCACGACTTCTTCACCAATTACAGCTCCACCAGCAACGGTTACACCAACCTTAATACCGCCAACGGTGCCACAAACAACTCTTTCACCTACAACTGTGCCATCGATAACTATACCACCAACAACCCTTCCTCCAGCAACACTTCCACCAACAACTCTATCACCTACAACGATGTCACCAACAACCCTGCCACCAGCAACAGTTCCACCAACAACTCTTCCTCCTGCAACAATGCCACCAACAACCCTGCCACCAGCAACAGAGCTACCGACAATTGTGTCATCTACAACTATGCCACCTACAACTATGCCATCGATAACTATACCACCAACAACTGTTCCACCAACAGTAGTTCCACCAACAACACTTCCAATAACAATAGTGCCACCAACAACTGTGCCATCTACAACTTTACCTTCAGATTCAAATGAATCAAGTGAAGATGACGATGATACCACGACTTCTTCACCAATTACAGCTCCATCAGCAACGGTTACACCAACATTAATGCCGCCAACAGTGTCACAAACAACTCTTCCACCTACAACTATGCCATCGATAACTATACCACCAACAACCCTTCCTCCAGCAACAGTTCCACCAACAAATCTTCCACCTACAACTATGCCACCAACAACCCTGCCACCAGCAACAGTTCCACCAACAACTCTTTCACCTGCAACTGTGCCACCAACAACCCTGCCACCAGCAACAGTGCCACCGAAAATTGTGTCACCTACAACTGTGCCGCCTACAACTATTCCACCAACAGCAGTTCCACCAACAATAGTTCTACCAACAACTCCCATAGTTTTCCCACCAAGAACTCTGCCACCAGCAACAGTACCACCTACAACTGTTTCACCAACAGTAGTTCCACCAACAACACTTCCAATAACAACAGTGCCACCAACAACTGTGCAATCTACAACTTTACCTTCAGATTCAAATGAATCATGTGAAGATGACGATGATCCCACGATTTCTTCACCAATTACAGCTCCACCAGCAACGGTTACACCAACATTAATGCCGCCAACAGTGCCACAAACAACTCTTCCACCTACAACTATACCATCGATAACTATACCACCAATAACTCTGCCACCAGCAACAGTGGCACCTACAACTATTCCACCGACAACTGTGCCTCCAACAATATCGCCACCAACGACATTACCTCCAATATCACCTCCTCTAATTTGCCCACCTCTAGTAGCACCTGCGACACCACCAGGAAGCTGTGTTGATAATTTACCGAAACTCAAAATAACAGCTTTGGAGCCATTCGATCTCGTTATTCGGTTCTGTCCACCAGACTGTCACTCCGCCCACCAGCACCGTTTCCCAACAAGTAAGTGCCCATTTTAATAATTCGAGCGTTATTTTTCTTTAACGTAACCCACCTTCCAGGTACGGCCAACAAGGGCATCTACATAGACTGGGAGAAGCCGGGCAATTCTCCAACTAAAATTATGCTTAACCCGTAGGATCAGAATACCGTTGTTTGCATCTCTATTCTAGATCTACAAACATAATGAAGACGGTGTTTCTACTATAGAAGCTTCCAGACCGCCTGTGATAAAACCTTTTTATACTATTTTTATAAACATAAGTCTAGGTTAAATATTTTTATACATTTCTTTTTGTAAAAAAAAATTAGTTATTTTTAAATCAGGCTCAGAGATTGTACTACCTTTCCTGCTGACTGGAAAATCTTGTTGGCTCTGTTCAATGTCACCAACTAGGTGAGTTCAGGAAGCGCGGAAATACCTATGGTAGCTGTCAATGGCGTTGCTAGTACGGCTCTGACAGCTGCTGTGGCAAACATTTTTGTTTTCCTTAATTGATCTGGTTAGAGATAGTTTTCAAACATTGGACAGAGCAGAGGGCAGATAGTATATTTTACTGACACCTGTCAAACGAACTATCAATATCAAATTGATTGTTGAACTTTTGCTCTTTACAATAACCTGCATCCTAAGTCTCAGAAATTGCATACACCTTATTCCTATGATATTTTGTCTGACAGAAGTAATAGGCAATGACACATGTTTTAAAATTTTGTAAAAACAAAACACTTCTTAAGAATTGTATACTCTTAGTCCACTTTCATTTCCCAGTCAGCAAAAGGCAACCAACTCTAAAGAGTCAAAAGAGTAAAATAAAGAAACAAAATAATTTTTTTAAATAACTAATTGTACCGTTTATTATTTTCAACTGTCAAATCACAACACTTTACTTTTTGACATAGCCGTGGAGGATTTGTCAAAATCTTTGAAAGAACAACTCTTGGGTGCTGCGTATCAATAGACATGTCAAAAGTGCAGTACGTTTTTCTCATCTCAAAATCAAATTCCTTGCTACTCGAAAGTGAAATGACTGCTATCTATTAATCTACAAAGAGGGCCAAGATGTCAATGGCGGCAAACAAAGTCGACGCACGCAGTACAATCCGCACAATTTACCTTCAAAATAGAAAATCAATCAAGGGCCAGTATTTTACCAACTTTTTGGAGCGCTTCAACCACTGTTTGAAGGGAAAATTTGGCCAAAAAGAAAGTGCTTTTCCATTAAGGCAATGCACGGGGGCACACATGCGAAATTTCATGAAACGAGCTATGAATTGTTTCCTCATCCACCATATTCTCCAGATCCGGCAGGAGATTGGGCCCCAATGATGCAACCATTACTCAAACATTTTGAGGACCCCGACAAATCTTATTATTTATCTCCGTGTTGAGAAATATGAGTAAAACGTCTTTTTCCCGAAAAAACTATCTTTCATTCAAAAACAAGATGGTAGGACAATTTCAAACAGAGAATCTGTGGACCAACTGACTTCGAAGTGTAGCGTATCAGTGGTCCCCGACGGTAACCAGCCATATCCGTTAATTATCGGTCGGACGCTTATTGACCACCTCAGGTAAGAATAATCTTTTGGGAAACTGATCCAGCACTGGATGTGGTCCAGAGAACGACAGAGACTTGGTCGAAACGAAGTGAAAGAAATCTGACTCAGATGACATATAAAAAACAAAACAGCTGTTGAAGGTAGGTAAACAACTTTGAGCCACTAAACTAAAGCAATAACTGAAAAAAAAAATTTAAGGAATTGGATGTTGGTAATATTTTCAAGGAGGATCGGGTGAACCTAAACTTCAAAACCTGGTCGATAAAGAAATCTTTCGATAAAATATGCATTGCCAGCTTTCCTTTTCCTTTCCGGTGTGCATATAACCGTATCGGTTACCATTTGCTAAACAGGCTACCAGGTCAAGCATCTCCTACAAGAAGACTCTGCGCGTCAACTTCAAAGCATTCGTTGAGGATGTATTGACGGCTATGAGCGGTCAGAAGTACTACAGTGTGCTGTACTTGGCTTTTGGCTACTACCAGATACAGAAGAGGAAGCCATCAATAAGTACACTGCTTTCAAGACCGACGAGCGGTTATTCGAGTTCAACCGAATGTCATTTGGACTTGCAAGTAACCCGATGAACTTTCGAGCATGCAAACTCGCTGAAGGCGTTGCTGCTGAGTGGAAATGAAGAAGTACATATATCTAGACAACAAAATTATTCCACTGGAACAGTGTGGAGGGGGTCTAGAAGAACGAGTACTTCCTAAAGACGTTAAAAAAAATGTAACCTTACGCTGAATGTAAGTAAATGTACACTTGGCCAAACTTATGTTACATTTCTTGGATACCAAATCGTCGAAGTTGGACTGAGGCCGAGATAAGGGAAGACGGACGTTATCATAAGGTTTTCAACTTCCTGAGCTGAAAATATTCCTGCGCTTCTTTACGAAGTTTGTTCCGCAGTACCCTTGACGGAGCCATTGAACGGTTTGTATGGAAACCACCTCAGATAGAAGCTGAAAGCCTTCTGCAAATTGGTGTTGCTGACAATTTACCACCCCGAGTGTCGATATGAATAGCACATCACTCTCGGCGGCCGAAGAGGTTCTGACTATTGTGCAACAGTCTACATATAGTGACTACGAGTTCACCTTTCAGACAAGCAGTTCAAGGTAATCATGAAGTTCAAGGTAAACTTATACAGCGAGTTGCAATATTAGGGGTTTGACCGGCGCTTGGGTTTCGATGTATTGTAAATGAATAATGCTTGTATCAGTCTGCAGTATTATGTTTATCGATAGCCAGATTATGGCCTGGAGAATAGCCTAGATGATACAGGGACTTCGGCCTAATAGATTCGCGGCACGGTACGGTTAACATTTTAAGCTAGGCCCAGGAAGAGTATGATACAGAAGGAGAAATGGAAAGTAAAAGTAATGGCTTAATTCCCGTGGCATCGTCAATGAACCGTGCCAGGAAGTTACAGAGATGCCTATAAACCCTGGAACAACCAATTCAATTTGATATAAGAATGGACTCTCGACCTATTGATAGTTTTTCCCAGAGACCCTTGGCATTCCAGCTTTTTCAATTTCTTACACAGATATATTCGTTATTCGATATGCACATGTATAATACATACGAGTACATCCTATCTGCTTCGTATTATTTATTGTAGTTTACTTACCCGTGGAGAGTAACTACGTAAAACGCAGCAGCCGACCCTGGGCATAATGGAACAGAAAAAGCACTTGTTGCAGATTTATCATTAATTTATCATACGCGGCAGACTAAGGCAAGAAGTCTTGAGCTTCTGACACGTGAGCAAGGCGTCTTATGACAATTCGGATCAAGGATATATCCTAAGCCTAATATGCACTCATACCCCGATCTAAGGCAAGGACGACGCCACTGAAGAATGTTTCTATGTGGTCCTCGACAAGACATATGAGCAACCTGTTCACAAGAGCCACGACATAGAAGAACTACTGTGAGAAGACATACATAATGTAGAAAAGATGCAACTGCAAGAGACCATCAGAAGCTTTGCCGAACGCATTCCCTGAAATCTCTCAAGAAGCAAGCACATGCAGCTAAACAAAAAGCGTACAGAAGCGGCACTGCACCAAAGGACGAAAGCCGTTCGTGAGCTATGCAAGCAAAAGAGACAGGAAGAATATCGGCTTCACCAGAAGAAGAGAAAAGAGCACGAGAAGCCACGATCGAAGATATTGAGAGTTTGTACTCCAAAAACAACATACAGAAGATTTACCAACAGACACCTGTAGAAAGAAACCTTGCAGTATAGTCACGGCGGGCGCTGAGAATATGGATAAACTTCTTCTACAGACGGTAGGTGACGAGTGCAACAATATTTTTAAGTAGTTAGTCTACAACAAAATCAGTTCGTGTTTGGTTGTTTCTTCCTAATCAGACGTGCTTACTCGAAGGCATCTCCACATTGGCACCCCAAATAAAAAAAGACAAAATTACTTCGTGTTTTTGAAACATGTCGAACGAAGAAGAACTCGGGGACAAAAAACGATCAACATTATTGAGGGAACTGAAAAACACGAATAACGTATTATCATTGAAATCTCTCTGGTTGAGGCATAAAGATCTTCTAGGTCTAGCTACCCTTGCAAACAAAAATTAAAAAGCAATCTATCGGACGTTACGTCAGATCGTCAATCACGTTCGTGATTCAGACGAAGCAAAAGTCATGGCAAGTTACATAAGAGAAATGGCAACAATACAAATCATTGCTGGTTCCACAACACGTACGGGAGTAGAACAAGAAATTGTCGACCCCCATGTGCTTTTGACGCCACATTAAAAAAAAAAAGAAAAAACGGGAAAACTAACGGCCTTGTCACTCGTTGTGGCGAGTGACATCAGCCAACTTAACTGCCGCTTATTTATCATATAATAATACCGACCCACATACACATATACATTTTTTCATCGATACGGGCGCCGACATCTCCTTTTTGCCACCAACACAAATGTCAAATTTTCTCCTTGAATTTTTTGTATGCAGTGAACAACACAAGGATCAACACCTACGAGGAAACAATTGTTGTAGCAGACTTTCTCCAGCACCACAATATTTTAGTGGATCTAAGGAACAAACGTTTGATCGACAGTAAAACACTTTGACGTATGAAAAATTTTTTAAGATAACAAGCATTTCCTCTGAAAATCGATATAATTTCATAGTCCAGAAATATAACGACACCACAGCCGATGCAAACTTCCACCGTAGCAGAAGTCAAAGTGGCACACCACATCCTGACCAAAAGCCCTCCAACATTCTCCAATGTCAAACTTCTGTCACCGCAGGTGCTTCATATCACCAAATACGATTATGGTGATCGTCGATGATCGAGCAGGTAATTTCTCGCCCTTCGTAAAGCATGGTAAAAAAAAGCAATAAAAGAGTGGCGGCTACCTTTCAAAGGTTTGTGGAAGACATTCTTCGCGACTTCACATTCTCCCACGACTACATCGATGACATCTTAACAGCCTCACACAGCGAAAACGAACATCAGGTGTATCTACAAAAAGTGTTCGAACGTCTCCAGAAATTCGGAATGGTGATTAATGTCAAAAAATGCCAATTCCGACAGAAGAAGGTACGTTTTCACTGTCATTGCATCAGTGCAAAGGTATCAAGCCGTTGCCTGATAAGATGGAAGGTATTAACAAATTTATTCGATTCCTTGTTATGGTACGTAAATTTTTACCGACGCTTCACCACGCATGTAGTCGAAAGTCAGGCTATTCTTCAAACATATACCCTCTGATGCATGATTTTTTATTAAAAAAAAGAAAAAATATTTATCTAAAGGAAATCACTTGGAAAACCGAGTTTGTTCTAGAAAAATTTATAACTTTGCGATTTAGTGTTACAAAAACAAAAAAACGTAGTGATTCATATATGCATCACCATGCATTAAGGGCCACTCTGACTCACATAAACATCTTAGATCAGGGGTTTATTTTATTTTCATAGTAAAGTAAAGTTTACAGTAAAAAGTAAATAGAAAAGTTATTATAAACATTTATAAACATTAAAAAAAATAAAATAATTAATAATTAAAAATAACTCCGTTAAAAACAAGGAACTATTACGTGGTGTGAAATTCAATAAAACAATTCCTCTCTTTGTTAAGGCATAGAGCATTTTTGCATTTAGAACATATTATGAATGTCTGGCCAACACAGTTGGGGGTTTTACACCTCAGTCTGTTTTCGCCCCAAAGAGGAAAATGCTGTATGCCATCACACCTGACTTCAATGGGAGGTATGGCCTGTGTAGGTCCCTTTTTCTTCTTGGAGTGCTGGATTTGAACTCCAGTCGATGGTCTACCTCTTTTTGGTGTCACTGCTACACCCAGAGAGCATAATGTAATTGCTAATGCTCTTCGAAACTCAATTAGTTTCATAGTTTGGAGTCCCTTCTCTTTGTACACTCTTTTGTGTAATACCCACGCATTTACAATAGAAACGTCAATCAAATGGTAGAAAACTCGCATATACCATTTTTTAGTCTTCATTGTAATTTTATACCTTCCTATCATGCTATCTAACAAATCAACACCACCCATATGCTGATTATATTGCTTGACGATAGCTGGACATTTGATAGTAATATGCTTTTTTAGTTTTCTATCAAATCTTTGCAATGCGGTTTCAGGATGAACACCGACAAAAGTTGACAGAAATGTTACGCATTTGTTGTCTTTCCAAACTATGGAAGTAATTTCATTTTCGTCGTAAGATGCAACGAACTCTTCAGAAGTGCCTCTAAGCTGAGATTTAAAATCATGGTCTGTTGGCAATTTACAATTTGGAATTCTATTCCTTCTAATTGTACCCAAAGATAAGATTCCTGTTATATAAAATAAATTTGAAGCATTATGTTCAGTATAGACACTTTACTTACCTAGGCGAGCCAAATATAATTGAAGCGCGATGAAAGTATAGAAATTATCAAAATAAAGCTTGAAATTTTGATAACGTGGAACTTCCCTAGTAAGTCTTACTACAATATTACTACTAGCTCCCAAGTCTGTTTCTGAAGCTAGTCTCTTAGCTTCCATATTTTCCAACCTGATGTGTGTTAGTCTAAGGAACACTGAGAAACTTAACGGAGTTAAACACAACTTTTCGTGGATATGATTTATTACAGAATGCTCGAGTATTGTATAAGTAAATACATTCTAAGTATGGATTCATGATAACAGTGCATAGTTTATGCAAATAACATATAGTGTACATGAGATGTACTCGTAACAATGTAATAAATGATACACTAAGCAAATACATAACATCACTTCCCCTTTAAATAATTGTTTTAAATAAAATCGTGTTTAATTAAATTCATTAAGTTATAGTTCTACGAAATTCAAATGTCTGGTTTTATTGTAATATAAATTCATATCTAACTTAGTTAAATTTTTCATATGATACTCGTAATCTAATTGGCGGACGTCGTGCTCTTTCTGTTCTTCTTGGCATGAGTTGTGTATGTTTATGGTTTTCAACTACAGGCTCTGGTGTATCAGTTTTTGTTTCCAAATTAATTTTTGAATTATCGTCTTGTTGTTTGTCGTATAATATAGGAGGATAAGAAAGCATACTTGTTGGGGTTTCACAAGTTGTTGACTCAGGAGATTGAATAACTTGTTTTTCTAAGCACGGACGCATTTGATGTTGATGAGCGATACGAATGTTATTTTCATACTTTAAAAGATATCGATTCCCGCTTATACCTTGAAGAACTGTAGCTTTTCCCCATGTTTTTGAAATTCGCAACCACACCTTCTCTCCAATAGAGTAAATAAATTTTTTGTAAGATGATCTGTGAAAATTCTTGTTTTCAGGATTAGTATTTTGTCCAAATGTTGGTTGAATTTGACGCAAAATTGTTCGTGGCGTAGACTTAAAAACATACTCAGCTGGACACTTTCCTGTTGAAGGACATAGCGAATTTCTGTAAAGGAATAAAAAATCAGCAATGTTAGATTCCACTTCATGTTGTGAATACTGTTTTCCCTCAACAAATTTCTTTTTAAAATTTTTTTTCACCACCTGTACCAACCTTTCCGCTAAGCCATTCGCTTCTGGATAATATGGAGGACTTTTGAGAGCTTCTATTCCTCTGGTTCTCAAGAACCGAATAAAACGATCCGACGTAAATGGTGGACCGTTATCAGAAACTAGTTGCTCTGGTAATCCAAATGTTGAGAACAACTGGTTTAGCTTCAAAATAACAGCATCAGCTGTGGTAGAGGTCATATAATTGACATCTATCCATTTGGATGTAGCATCGACGACTAATAAAAATGTTTTTCCAATGAAGAAAAAAAAAATCGATATGTATTCGAACCCAAGCTTTTTCTAATTTTGGCCAACCTAAAAAAGACTTTTCGTGGTTGTTGGCGTTCCGTTCTCTTTGGCAAGGGGTACATTCTGTGCATATTTCTGAAATCTCCTCATCAATTTTTGGCCACCAGCAGATTGATCTAGCTAAAAGTTTCATTTTGACAATTCCAGGGTGCTCTTGATGTAACAGCTGTAGAATTTCAGAACGTAGAGACGTTGGAACAAGGACTCGAATTCCATATATAATACATTCTTGTTCGACTGATAATGAATATCTTCGAATAAAGTATGGTTTTAAAATGTGATCTTGAATATAATCTGGCCAACCTTTCCTTACTAATTCTAACACAAAACCGGATCTCTCTTCGTATGGTACGCGATATCTTCATACGATAAGGGTACATGTTCATTCTGATTAAATGAATTAATTAGTTGCTCCGTCATTTCATTTGTCCGACTTTTTTTCAGTGGCTGTCGCGACATAGCATCTGGACCTGACATTTCCTGACCCTTCTTATACCTTATCTCATAGTCAAAACCCGACAATAACAAGGACCATCTCTGAAGGCGACTTGCTGCAGTGACTGTTATTCCTTTTCTGGCATCAAAGATTATTTTCAACGGCTGATGATCTGTGTAAAGGATAAACTTTTTTCCAACCAAATATTTATGAAATTTGCGTATCCCAAAAATGATAGCAAGTGCTTCTTTTTCTACTTGAGAGTAGTTTTTCTCCGCTGAATTTAAAGTTGCAGACGCAAAAACAATAGGACATTATTTGCCTTCTTTTATTTGACTAAGTACAGCCCCTACACCTTCCTTACTAGCATCACAAGATAGAATTAGCTGCTCAGAAGGATTGTAATGTTGCAAAAGTGTTTCTTCGCTCAGAACTTCTTTACTTTTTGCGAAAGCATCCTGACAAGAAGAATCCCAGACAAATGCTGTTCCACAGCTCATGAGCTTATACAGTGGCGCTAACAAGGACGACTGCATTGGAACGAATTTTCTATAATAATTTAGAAGTCCTAAATACGACTTAAGTTGAGTGACATTTTCAGGAACTGGTGCATTCCTAATGGCTTCTATTTTACTTGGACTTGGCTTTATACCCGCCTTCGTAATTAAATGACCTAGGTATTCAACTTCCGTTTTGAAAAATTGGCATTTGTTAAAATTGATTTTGACATTATATTTCTCAAAGGCTGATAGGACACGGTTCAAATTACGAACACATTCTTCGAAAGTGCTTCCCTTAATAAAAACATCATCGATATACGAGTAGCATAACGAATCGGTCCCTCTTAAAATTTCATCCATTGTCTTTTGAAAACTACATGGTGCACTCTTCAGGCCATATATTAACCTATTATATCGCATTAAGCCTATATGGGTATTTACTGTAAAAAGTTCTTGTGATTCTGGTGCTATCTTCAACTGCTGAAACGCTCCAGTAAGATCAAGAACGCAGAATACTGCGCCTTTCTCTAAAGATGCCAACATATCATCTACATTTGGAATTGGATAATGCTCCATATCAGTGACTTTGTTCAAAGAAACCTTAAAATCTGCACACAGACGTATATCCCCGTTCTTTTTGACTACAACGACAAGTGAACTTTACTGGGATGAGTATACCATTTGCCTGAAGATGACGAAGGAACTGGGTATGCTTTACAAAAAATTGGCAATGCATTTTCCTTCAGTGCTACTGATGCTGTGTAACCTTTAATTATAGTAGACTCTTTGAAAATAATGACGAATACGTACTTCGTAAATTTTCTACGACTTTATCAACTAAGACCGATGACTGTTCTATAAGATTTACTTGTGTTGATGGCTGACTAAAATAATATCTTCAACTGGGAAAAAAGACGTCTAGCCATTTCCTTCCGATTAAAGTTACAAATGACCGTTGACCACCAGATCCAAAACTTTTGACCTTTTTCCCCACACGACTCTAACGGTTTTCTTTCCAAGAATTTTTAGATTCTCTCCTGTCACAGAACTCAATTTTCCTATACATTTCTTTAAATCACTTTTATCAAAATTTGTCTCAAATATTTGACTTGACATGACTGTAGCACAAGCCCCTGTGTCGATTTCCACCTCAAAAGAACGACCATCTATCATAATCCTCAACAACAAGAAACTTGTTTTGCTGACCCTTAAGCTCCCCCCACTAGGTGCAATTGTTGTATCAGAAATAATTGGAACTTGCTTACCAGGTTGACTGTCAATAGTATTAATGTAGTCAAGTGTGTCTTCTGTATACTCCTTAGACGATTCTGTAACATCTTCGAATTTTTTCACAGTTCTTGAAGTTTTCTCTTTATATGACTCTTTTTTGCAGACTTTTGAAGTATGTCCCTTTTTATTGCACGCGTAACATGTCCACTCTTGTGCAGGCAAGTCTTCGGGTTGTGTTGACGCCCACATCTATAACATGATGAAGACTCTGATTTTCTATTGTGAAAGTTAGAATTGAAGCGAGGTTTTTCAAAATTTTTATTAGAACGATACTTAGCTTTCTTCTCAAATGATTTGACTGCAGAAACGGTGTCATCACTTCATTCCTGTGAAGGCAATTTCCATGCTTATAGCCTTTGTACATGCTGTTTCAAATGTAATGTCCTCTTCCGAAAGCAATCGTTTTTGTATATTTTCATTATATAAACCGCAAATAAGTCGATCACGTAACGCCTCTGACAAAAAATGTCCAAACTCACATGGTCTGGCTAACTGTTTCAACTGATTCACATATTCACTAATGGTTTCTGTTGCTTTCTGATCTCTTTTATTAAATTTGAATCTTTCTAAAATCACTGTGCGTTTCGGATTGAAATAATTTTGCAACAATATTTTACATGCTTGGAAAGCTTTTTCCATTGGTGAACTAGGCATGCATAAATTCTTCAAAACACTATATGTCTCGCCACCAATTAATGTTACAAGCAACGGCAATTTTTTGTCATCTTGAATTACATTGACTACGAATAATTGTTCCAATTGCTCGCAATATGTATTGAAATCGTTCTTTGATTGATCGAACGGTTCAATATTTCCTATCAGTGCCATGATGTGTGTATCCACCGTAAATTGACTACAACTATTCTTAATATAATGACGGATTACGACTGTGGTAAAATTTTGATAACAATCAATTTACACTTTAAAAGGATTTAAGAAAAAAATTCGATTAAACTCGTTAAATTTTTTTTTGAGTTCTTTCCGCTCGTCGCCAATGATGTGTGTTAGTCTAAGGAACACTGAGAAACTTAAAGGAGTTAAACACAACCTTTCGTGGATATGATTTATTACAGAATGCTCGAGTATTGTATAAGTAAATACATTCTAAGTATGGATTCATGATAACAGTGCATAGTTTATGCAAATAACATATAGTGTACATGAGATGTAACAATGTAATAAATGATACACTAAGCAAATACATAACACAACCCAGTGTATATTTCAAATTTGTATGCGTAGCCAGATACTCCACATAATACAAAAACTTTAAAGCCCCATTTGTGAGGCTTAGCCGGAAGATATTGCTTAAGGTAGTGTTTGGACTTGGAAGCACAAATTTGTTCATGGACTGACAAACACTCTTCCATGGGGACCGATAAAAACTTTTTCTGAAGGAAGTTGATAACAGGACGAATTTTGTGAAGTTTGTCAAAGTCCGGGTAGTTTTTATCAGTTATTGCTAACATATTGTTGTTGAAATGTAAAGCAGCTCGAATCCTCTCAAAATGGTTGACGGTCATTGCGTTTTTAACGATATTATTCCCAAGTTCCGTCTCCCAATAATGCCGAATATTGAAATATTTAATAAAAGATGACAATACGAGAATTCCCAAATACTTTTGTAGTTCTACATCATTCAAGGTAAAGTTCTGTGCCGGATTTTTTGACGTTGAATAGAAATTCGTTTCATCGATAATTTTTTTGAGCAAATTATCATCAAAAAAATACTTGAAAAAGGTCAGAGATATTTCTTGGAAGTTCGCCTGAGCCCTTAAAAGCTATTTTTTCCTCGTCTACGAGTAAAATCAAATTTTTCCTTTTCGATATGAGATTTTTTATGTTTACGGTATGGATAGTATAAGGGATATAAGCGATATCAGTAGCAGTAACTTCATTTTCTATGGCTTCCAAGTTCAGCTCAAGTGATTCCTGTGTTCCAAGCAACTGCTCTAAATCATTTTCCGTTAGCAGTTTAGAAATCATATCTTCTTTTGGAATCAATTCATCGAGCTCTGAATCCTCAGCATCATCTTCACTTTCAATTGGGATATCGCAGAAAAACAAATCACGCATTTTATCTTCAGATATTATTTTCCCATCTACCTTGTATTCCATTTTGCTTTTTTTCCACAAAATAACCTACCTAAAGGGTCCGCCATCTAACGTTCAACTAGTGCTTATTTCGTGAATGGTAACACTTAGCTCATGTCTGATTTGACAGATAATTAGTTTTATCCTTCCGGTTAATAATGGAAAATGGCTTCCTCGTCTGGCCATGCAGTAGCCTACACGATCGGTCCAATTTTTAAGCACATTATCGATTGTGTGCAGCTGTATTTCACCAATGGCTTCACGAATATTGTCCTTTAAAGCGTCAATTGTCTCTGGCTTGTCGGCGTAATACTTATCTTTTACGGCACCCCACAAATAATAGTCCAACGGTGTCAAATCACAGCTCCGAGGTGGCCAAACGACATCAGCTCTGCGGCTGATAATGCGGTCTTCAAAAACAGGGCGCAAAACATCGAGTAGCTTCAGCTGTGTGGCACGTAGCGCCGTCGTGTTGAAACCAAATGTTGCCAATATCCTCCTCTTCAATTTTTGTGAACAAAAATTTTGTTCAACATGGCCCGATAACGATCGCCATTGACTGGGCCACTCCTTGCTCATTTTCGAAGAAAAATGGCCCAATTATGCCTCTGGACCAAAATCCGCACCAAACAGTGACTCGTTTTGGGTGTATCGGCTTTTCAATGTATGCGTGCGGGTTTTCTGTGCCCCAAATGCGACAATTTTGCTTGTTTACATACCCGCCAAGATCAAAATGAGCTTCATCTGAAAAGATGATTTTTTTGGCAAAATCGGCATCTTCTCTAAGTCGATCGTAGGCCCACTTAGCGAAACGAAAACGCATTGGATGGTCAGTTGGCTTCAACTCCTGAACCAATTGGACTTTGTATGGCGTCATACCAAGGTCTTTATGCAAAATTCGTCTCAATGATGTCTCCGAAATGTTCAATTGTTGAGAACGACGGTGAATTGATGTTGATGTCGCTTCACGCACACTTTCTGCCACAGCAGCAATATTCTCAGGTGTACGCAATGTTTTTGGCTTTTCACGCTTTGGTTTATCGATGAGGATGCCAGTTTCTTTCACTTTTTTCACAAGATAACGAACATACGGAGCTGACGGTGCTTCTCTTCTTCCAAAATCCGTACGCAATTTTCGCACACATTCTGCAACATTACCATGATTTTCAAAGTAATGTCGCAATATTTCCCAGCGTTGTTCAAGCGTATACACAACCATATTCGTTCAGCGGAAGGATAAAACTAATTATCTGTCAAATCGGACATGAGCTAAGTATTACCATTCACGAAATAAGCACTAGTTGAAAAAAAAACGTTAGATGGCGGACCCTTTATAATAATATATAATTTTTTTTCTTTTTCATCACTAAAATCAAAAAATACAGCAACTATTCCTGGCTATTGCTTTCCTTATACAACGAAAATAATATGAACAAAAAACCTTCTAATGCATGGTGATTCATATATGAATCATTACAAAAAATCAATATTACACAAATATTCTCAATCTATGAAATATAAAGAAAAATCAACAGCCAAAAACACGAGGAATATGAAAATATTTTTTCCAACTTACTTTTTTAAAAAAAATATGACATTTTTCACTGGCAGAAAGTCTTTTTTTCATCTACTCACACCACATGCGCCTCGCGCTTAACTTGTAAAAGAATGAAAAGGAATGTGTGTATGCAGAATGCAAAGAATTCAATACAGACAACAGTTTTTCATTCGGGCGAGTGTTTTAAAAAAAATCGTTAAAACACCGTTGTGATTCATATATGAATCACCATGCACTATAGGGTTAAGGGCAACAAAAAAAATTATCGAATCCCCATTGACTTCGGAAGCATTCGAAAAATGCCAGCAGTCGTTATCTGAAGCTACTATACTGGCTCATTCTAATCGTTCTAGTAAACTTGCATTAAGGGTTGACGCATCTGAATCCGGCATTGCCGTCGGGGCTGTTCTTCAACAACTTGGTAAAAACTCGTGGAAATACTTCGGATTTTTTTCAGCACAAAGCAAGTACAGCAAATATGACAAGGAACTTTTTACCGGCTATTCCGGGTAAGGTATTTAAAACACATGCTTGACGGTCGAAGTTGTGTTACCTATATAGGTCACGGAAATGAAGCCAAATCGACTACATAAGCGAATCTACCACAGATCACAGGCGGCAAGAACATTGTTACTGATGCACTGTCTTGGATCGACAGCATTGCAGCCTTCGACACTATTGACTATTGCATCCTTTCCAAGTCCCAGAACGCTGATGAGGAGTTGCAAGATTTAATACAGAATAATTCCACATCGCTGCTGCTAAAGAAGTATCCAGCTTAACCATCATCTGCGACAGTTCCACTAATCGTATTCGACTGTGTATAACAGAGCCATTCAGGAGATCTGCATTCAACAGCGCACACTCGATGGCACATCGCAGCGTGTGTCAGACAATCAAAATTATCAGCAAGCCATTCATATGGCCGAGTATGAGGAAAGATTGCCAGATGTGGACAAAAGCATGCCTAGAATACCAGCGACGCAAAATTTCACATCAAAACGTAACTCCTACCTGCGAATACAACAAGATTGACTACCGATTCCAATATATCAACATCACAGGTCCCTTAACATCATCTAGAGAATTCCGTTACTGTCTGATGATGGTGGACAAATTTTCCAGATGGCCGGATGCAGTACCCATAGAAGACATCACGGCTGAGACTATTTGCCCTACACTCTATACGACTTGGATATGCCGCTACGATGTTCCAGATAAAATAACATCAGACAAGCGAAGCAGTTTAAGAGCGAACTGTTTAGAGAAATGTCGAAAGCTCTTGGTATAAAACACCTGCGCATGACGCCCTACCACCCGGAAACAAACGCCTCACATTAAAAGCAGTGATAAAGTGTCCAAATTGAAATTGGATCGATGTCCGGCTTTTGGGAATCCGCACTGTTCATAGCGATGACATAAAGGCGAGCGTTGCGGAAATGCTTTACGGAAATAATTTGGCAATCACAGGTGAATTTTTCCACGCTTCAAAACCGAGCAACACATTCAAGTTTTACGACATGCAATGTTCCAAATAAAGTTCCTCCAGACTGCATCGCACTACAAAAAAAAACAAGTTTTCTACACGTTTTTATGCGCAACGATACAGTTAAGCCACCTTAACACCCTCCATATAGTGGCTCGTTTCCTATTATCAAGCGAACAGCAATGTATTTCACGTTAGACAGAAATGGGAATCACATCAACATCTCTACCTAAGCGCTCGTATGTTCCCGATGCACTAGAATTCAAACATCAGCCCCACGAGCAGATAAAAACTAGCAATGTAACTCCAATCATATTAAGAAGGTATGTGAGAAGAGCTAACTAACTAATGGTTAATCCAAACCACCCTAGGGGGAGTACTGTGGGGCACCCTGTAAATTCAATTCGTTTTCTGATAATCTGACGTCATAATTTATATTAGTTGGTAAGATGAGTGTTAAATATATTTTTAAGTAGTTAGTCTAAAACAGAATCAGTTCGTGTTTGGTTGTTTCTTCTGTCTGTGTAAGACGTGCATATTCGAAGGCATCTCCACAGGAGTAAGAAAACCAATATCTAAGCTTAAATCCAACAAAGCTAATGGAACTAGCGGCTTACCAGCCTATACCAACTCATTTCTAGGATCTAGACAGAAGATTGTATGCCTGATGAATTCAATCTCAACATCGTTTGGCCGATCCACAAAACGCAAAACCACTCAACTGCGCCAACTTATAAGGTAAAAGTCTTCTCATTGTGTACTAGACCATATCTGCCATATTATCTAAATGTCTGAAACGCCTCGTCAACAACCTGATTGGACCCTATGAGTGTTGTTACGGGCCAGGAAGGACCGCAATTGACTAAATTTGCACACTCCTGTAGATCCTACAAATAGATATCCACCACTTTTGACATCGCTGCAAACTCTTCCATCTGTGCAGAATGATGATGGAGAATGAACTCTGCTTCGTCAAAGTTGGTACCGACCTAAGCGAAATTTTTGAAGTTAGAAAAGGTTTTAGACAAGGTGACGTGCCGTCATGTGACTACTTTAACATCATACTTGAAAGAATTGTGCTTAAATCACAAGTCAACACAGCGTTCTGTCATTAATATGGAAGCGGAAGATGCCAAAAATTTTTATTTTAATTGCACTGTCCGAAATATATATCAAAAAAATGACATACGAGTAGGATATGAATTATGTTTCCTTTGAAATCATTTAAAGCAACAATTTTTGAAATTTATAGACCACCAAGACTGAATGCCAATGAATTTATGTACGAATTAACCGAAAACACTGGCAAAAAGAACAAGTGTTGATTGTAATTGGCGATGTTAATATAACTAGAAATGACGTGCTCCATTCTACTAATGGGTGATTTTTTAACCGTTTGGTTTTGAATTGTCAAAAAAATAAACACAGGAAAATTGCAAAGGTGTATAAAGTGTTGACGAATTCACACCCGGCCCAGATGGCCTCCTTGCCATATTTCTTAAAAAATGTTCTTCCTCTCTTTCCCTTGCCCTTTCTAATCTCTTCCGTCTATCCCTTTCACAAGGAGAATTTCCTCAGGTTTGGAAAACCTCCTTCATAACCTCGATCCACAAGAAAGGATCAAAAAATGAAATAACCAACTATCGTCCCATCGCTAAACTCTCCCATATACCCAAACTCTTTGAAAGTATTTTGTATGAAGCTCTAAGCTTCCAATGCAAATCACTTATTTCCCCTAGACAACATGGCTTCTTAAAGGGTAGGTCAACCACCACAAATCTCGTTGAATTCGTATCCTTTGCCCTCTCTGCCCTAGAGAATGGCAATGAAGTCGATGTAGTTGCAACCGATTTTAGCAAAGCCTTCGATAAAATCTCTCTTCGGTTAATTATCTTTAAATTGTCTGCCCTCGGCTTTGAACCCATATTGTTAAAATGGATATCCTCTTACCTCGAAAACCGTTTTTACAGTGTTCGTTTTAGGTCAGCCCAGTGCGCTCCATTTTTGGCCACCTCTGGAGTTCCACAAGGCAGCCATCTCGGTCCCCTTCTTTTTATATTAACCATAAATGATCTCGATATGATCATCAAACAATCGTCTGTCTCCCTTTACGCCGACGATACCAAACTTTTCAAAACCATTTCCTCTCCGCATGACTCTTTCCTCCTTCAACAAGACCTTGATAGTTTCTCGATCTGGTGCCTCAAAAATTCTTTGGAACTTAACATCGCCAAATGCCAATCCATCACCTTCTCACATAAGCGGAACCAATCTCCTCGCCGACTCTATCTTCTCCATAACCAACCTATCTCCTCCGTACAGTCTCTTCGCGACCTCGGCATTTTGTGTGACAGCGAGCTCAACTGCCGTTTACATATGGATGAGATAATCCTCAAAGCCAACTCTGCACTAGGTTTTGTAAAACGGTGGTCCAAAGAATTCACCAATCCATACGTGACCAGGTCGATCTATATTACCTTTGTTCGCCCCCTCCTAGAGTACGCCAGTCAAGTATGGTCCCCATATCATCGTGTTCATATCTCGAGAATTGAAAGCATTCAGCGTCGTTTTCTTCGATTTGCTCTTCGAGGTATGCCCTGGGACGATTCTTTTAATCTGCCCCCCTATCAAAATCGTCTCAACCTTATCAACTTAAACACCCTCGAAGATCGCAGAGATGCAGCAGACTTTCTCTTCATTCATCGACTCCTTTCAGGTCACGTTGAATGCGCGTCCCTTCACAACTCCATTTTCCTCAACACTAACCCTCGTAATCTACGTACCCCTCGACTCTTCTATCTACCAACCCACCACACCTCCTATGGCACGAACGAACCAATCTCCCGTATGCTTCCTACCTCAAATCTGTTCTCCTTCACCACTCCAACCAACCTTAGTTTTAAGTTTTAGTTTAAGTTTATTTTTTAAGTTATAGCTTGTATTAAGCCGAATAAATGGGGGCATTCGCCCCCACCAAAATTTAATTAAATTTATTTGAGTTGATAAATCAATGCTTGCCATTTACTTTTTAAAGACTATTTCATGTAAATGTTGACGACGACTATGTTTTAAGTGTTCCATACGGAGGGTCAAATTTTGAATCACTTTTTCGAGCATATTGGCTGGTATCTTGTTAATAACACGTGTAATGTTGTCTTCCAAGGCTGCAATTGACGCTGGCTTATCGGGGCATAGACTAGTGATTTGACGCAACCCCCATAAAAATATAGTCTAAAGGCGTCAAATCGCAAGATCTAGCCGGCTAATTAATACATGTCACGAATCACGCGCGAGCTGTCAGAAAAATGCACAAGCACGAAATGCACAAACGTTGAATTGGCAGTGCCAGACTTCGGTTTCTCCGACCATTACGGCATACACTGTGCGATAACAACAAATTAGGCGATCGATGTAAAAGAGCCTAAAAAACATCAATATATCCGCTGCGTCGAATTATCAAGAAAAATCGGAGATTTTAATTGCGTTTGATGAGACAAACGATTTCTACGAATATTTCAGACAATGCTTCATTCGAATTGTTAAATTAATAAATTAAATAGACGGAAGAAAATTCGAAATAACAAGAAACCTAGAATCTGGACAAAAGTAAAGGGTTTTCCAATAGGCACTTGACAATTTTAAATTTAATTTATGAACGCACTCTTTCACTAATCATCAAACTGTCATTGTCAATTTATTCAGTAAACTCAACATTTTCATCATGGTAAAGTACACGAACGAGCAACGTCTGCAAATTATAAAAACTTTCTACCGAAATTTTCGGAGTCGGTAACTGCAACTTTAAGAGCGTTAACTCAAATTTTCGGTCGTAATTCTCGCCCTAGTAGACAGGCAATAACAAGTTTAGTGCAAAAATTTAAGTCTACATATTCGTTGTGTGATGTTGCCGTGTCAGTGAGACAACGGATCGGTCAAAGAGTCGAAAATATCGCTGCCGTTCAGGCGTCCGTAGCAAACGATCCAAATCAGTCAATTCAGCGGCGTTTTCAAGAATTGGGCATCGCTCAGACCACATTATGGCGTATTTTGCGTAAGGATCTTGGCTTGCACCCATACAAGATCAAGCTGACTCAAGAATTGAAGCTGATGGACCATTTGAAGCGACGTACGTTCTCAGATTGGGTTCTGGAGAAGATGCGCCAAGATGATGAATTTCATCGCAAAATCATCTTCAGTGACGAAGCTCATTTTTGGCTCAATGGGTTCGTCAATAAGCAAAATATGCGTTATTGGTCGGGTGAAAATCCACATGTGCTTCATGAATCACCACTTCATCCACAAAAGATAACTGTTTGGTGCAGTTTGCATGCCGGCGGCGTTATTGGGCCATATTTTTTCGTCGACGATAACGATCGTCACGTTACTGTGAATGGTCAGCGTTATCGCGCCATGATCACCGATTATTTTTGGCCCGAATTGGAAGATATGAACTTGGACGACATGTGGTTTCAACAGGATGATGCCACAAACCACACAGCACACGCTACAATCGATTTATTGAAGAGTAAGTACGGTGAGCGTGTTATCTCAAGAAATGGGCCAGTCGATTGGCCGCCTCGTTCGTGCGATTTAACGCCGCTTGACTATTTTTTGTGTGGCTACGTTAAGTCATTGATTTATGCCAATACGCCGACGATGTTGGAAGAGCTCAGAGCCAACATTGAATGCGAAATAGCGGCTGTTTCTGCCGAAATGTGTGGCCGAGTCGTTGAAAATTGGGTCCAACAAATCGACCGCTGCAAACGTACCCGCGGTGGCCATATGAACGAAGTCGAGTTTCATTCATAAATGTTTTGATTGTACTTCAAGCCGATAATAACGTTTTTGAAATATCTCAAATGGTTTGCGTTTTATTTAAAAAAAAATTTGTCAAGTCATTATTGGAAAACTCTATTCACGAGAAGCTTTTGATTAGCACGCAAAAAACTCGATGATATAGAAGACATAGAACTTTGTTTTACTTAATTTTGAATATAGAACTTTGTAACTGTTATGCATTTGACGAAAAACACCACAAATTTCTATATCGATAAATTTATTTATCATCAATCACTGGAAACTCACTTCCCGAGTTGTAAGGATGTTGGTGAACAGCTATTAACTCCCAACTCCCAACGAACCCATAATCGCAAGCCTGACCACAGAGAATAATGCTGGTGATCAAATCGTTCAACCCCTACAAACCAGCGCGAACGGACAAGATAATCCCGGCCATATTACATCAAGCTCTTCCATACATAACATACATTCTTTGGCTTAAAATTATCTTTGTCAGATGTCTAAAGCTAGGCTATGTCCCAAGCAATTGGAAAGAAGTAAAAGTGGTTTTCATTCCCAAAGGAGGAGAGAATTCCGGATAAGCATACATATAAGACCAAAACTCAACAAACATAACCTATGCGGTTCTCAACACGCCTACCTTAAGGGAAAATCGGTAGAGAGAGCACTATATGAGGTTGTAGCTACCATAGAAAAGAATATGCAGTAAAAGAGTACTCGTACATCATGGCCGTCTTCCTAGATATCGAAGGAGCATTTAATAATGTAAACACCGGATCTATAAGGACGGCCTTTGACAAGCTCCACAAGGGGAAGTAATCTCTCCCTTTCTGTGGCTTCTTGTTGTAAACGACATCTTTACAAGATTCGAACAGAAGTGTGATAAGCCAGTATCCCGACGACATAGTCATTCTGGTGGGATGTTATCTCTTCAAATCGTCACCGAATTAATGGAGTCGGCCTTGAACACACTCGCAAAATGGAAAACACAAAACGGTTTAGGGATGAATCCATCAAAAACCGAAGAAAGCTAGAAAAAATTAATCTTCCTAAAACCAACGGTGTTAGGATACAACTTTCATCTGAACCTAAATATCTAGAAATCATTCTAGACAGTAAGCTCAGTTGAAAGCGTAACATCTAAGAAGACACCAACTAAGTATTAGGAACATTCTACACACACCAAAGAACCTTTGCGAAACTCTGGGGCCTAAGACCATATATAATCGCAGTAACAGAAGCGATAATGTCTACTCCTCAAGATGCACTTGAAAAAATGCTCAACTTCTTTCCTTTAAGCGAATTCCTTAAATGCATTCCTTCCAAAAGCTCGATCAGACCAAAAGAATCGGGCCTATGGACGAACCGCAACTTAACACACGCTTATAGAGTATGTTACGAACCATAAAAACTGACGAACTGTAGTGACTACATCGTACCAAGTATACACATTTCCTAGCAGACATGACTGGTTAACTAACATTGCCAGCAAAATTGGAAAGCTTCACCTCTAAACGGATGGCTCTAAAATATTTATCATTCGTAAAGCTAGCTGCACAGGCTGTACTATTCATAGAACTTGATCTCTCAGAAATCTCTATCTTTGTGGACAGTCAAGCAACCGTAACAGCTCGGCAAGTGAATCCACCAAATCAATAAATGTACAAATCTGTTGTAATGTACAACGTCGTTGGATTTGAAGGATTCTTTCTCAAAAATGTTCTTCGAGCTTACTAGCTCCGGATGGAAACCCGTTGTTATAGTGAGGACATCTCTTTTATCTTTCCATTTGGATACATAGGCATGTTCAATTCTTCGCCATATACTCGTATGTTCCCCTTTTTTTAGTTTTGCACTTTTGATTTCCTTCCGTTCGGTTAAAGCGTAATGTTCCCGTTGTGTGTATGCTATAATCTAAAAGTGTTTAAATAGTTTAAAACTATTGTAAAAATTGTCCACATAAAAGTGATAACCTTTATTTAAATATTTTTTCATTAGCCGTAAAAGTAAGTCTCCTGTTTTTGAAGTTTGCTTGAGATTTTCTGTTTTCTCTGATAAATTTCCAAATTCCAAACGTATGCACTAGCTGCGATCAGCTCGAAAAATTGTGTCCCACACTTAGCCTTTCATGTACTGGCGAAAACTTAACCGACCTCGAAAAAGTAAAAGGGATTCATCCAAAGACAGCTCTTTTTCTGGCGAAAAGGCATTTTTAAAATTTCGCAACAGTGGATTCAACAAGGGTGCGAATTTTTGTAATTTCCCAGTCTCTGTTGTATCAAGATAATGACAATTTAAACATGACAGAATTTGTTGGAAACGGCGACCACTCTTGGTAAATGGAAAAATAGGATTAAAATGCAACAGATGGTTTCAAAAACGCTGTCGTAGGGCAGGGATCCTCTCCTTGCAAAAGACATAGACCAAAAAATTTCATCAATTCCGCCTCACAACCTTTCCTGAAACATAGTTTCACTGATAAATGCGTCTTTGGCTTATTACTAGCACACATGTTTTCAGCATAGGCATTTATAGAATTCACTAGCAAATTTGAAAACAACTGGTCAAAAATTTGTCTGGGTGATGAATCATTCATGACATCTAACAGGAATTCTTACTTTGTCCAGACTGTCCTGACCGTTGGTATTACCAGCTTCCGTAGGTTGGAATTCTCGGATAATTTCCTGCAGCATATCCTCTTCCCTTTGCTCATCCTCACTTTCTTCTTCCAGTTAACCGGGACCAAATGTGCCATCGTCAAAAAATGGGTCACTAGATTCACTGCCGGAATCTGTTTCCAATTCCGGCCCAATTTCCGATAGGCAGTCACTGTCGACATCTTCAAACAGCTTAAGAACTGCTGTTTCTTTTTTATTGTACTCTGCATTCGAAATAAATAGAAAATCTCTTTCCTAAATCCTATATAATAATTAGTATGTATTAAATTTATCGTTACCAGAAAAGTTCCCAAAAACACACTTTTTTCCAACAAACACTACTTCAAATGAAGAATATGACGGCTAATGCAGTCATTTCGTTATTGACAAATTTTCAAAGCGTTGTCGATTGTATTATACCAACTTAAAGTTGGTAGCAGTTCGATTCTATGACTGTCAAATATAAACTGACAAGTTACAGTCAAACTCTAATGACGGCTAAACAAAATCGCCTACAAAATTTGGGACATCCTGTATCTACCCCTCGGTTGTGAACTTCATAATGAACGGACAAAATTTGTATTAAGAATTCGAGAATGGAAACGTCATCGTACTGTCATTTTCAGATGATATTCTTTATTGTTTACGTATACTGGATTACTAAGAATATAAATATCAGTAAGGCATCAACAATGTACACAAAAGAGAATCTTTGATCGATTTTGATAATATTTAAAATCCGGGCATTCAGGTCCCATATGTTGCTTCCAATCATCATCTGCTCGATCTGAAATCAAACGCGAAAATATATTTCCATGGCAGAATCCAGACACATCGACTTACCTCCTTGTGCACACATTCTGCATTTGTTAATTTCTCTTGACAGGCAAGAAGTAGAATTTGACGTTTAAAAGCCTTCTGAGACTCAACCAACAAATAAGACAATCTGCCGAAAATATAAACGTCATACGAAGCCTTTAATGTGCTCGGCGGATACACGCTCAAAGCGTAAATTACTTGCATCACATCTGTCATTGCATTCAAGTCGTCATTGGTGAACTCGAAATCAAATTGGTTTATTTTGCTGGTTAAATCAGAAAAGTCATTGAATAGTCCTAAAAATGTGGCCAAAAATAAGGCGGCAAAATATCTATCTAGAGCGTTCTTCACCAGATGAATGCGAAATGATATTTTGAGTAGTTTTCGAACATTTTGTGTAAGTTTGCGTTTTGGTATTTTAAAGGCGGCGACATGAAGATATTCGTTTATGGTCTCGTAGAAACAAATAAGCAACAACTGTGAGTAGATGCGCCCGAAGTATATGAGCAGGACTATTATTTTTGCATAGGAAACCACTACTACGACACAAGTGCGAAAGGCGAAAGAACGAGAAACACTCTCATGAATTTGATAGAAAAACACCACAATTTTTAGGATGACATTTAGTCGAAAAAAAAATGGCGAAATCACGATAAAATTTGACATGTCACTGAGCAGAGTGAATATGTCCAACATTTCATTTAAAATTGGCTTGATTGTGTGCTCCAAAGATAGGTAACTTCTCAAAATGATGATAACACCAATATATGCAACAACAGTGTAGGAGGTGGCAATGACTAGAGGGAATTGGAAACGTCCGAAGATGGCGTTTGGTAAAAATCCGCACATTCTTAGTAAAATCAAAAGCAACAGAACACTGAGCATCGATATGTAGATGAAGTAGAAAAATTTGAATATATAACGCGCCATCCTGAATCGCCTTTTTTTATCCTCAAAACGTCGATTTAAAGGATTTAAGTAAAAATTAAATAAACCGAGGAAATTCAAAATATGAAGCAGGATTCTGAAGCGCAAGCCTAAAATTGTTTCCTTAGATGTTAAATTGAAAAGGAAATGGATTGAACTAACCGATTACGAACATTTGATGGGCATTCAGTGTGTACTCTTTAACTGACATTTATTGATTTCAGTGAAATTAAATTAATTGACTGTTTGGCCTAGGGTATAATGAGGGAAAATGAATCCTGCAATTTCCGCCCAAAGACATATTACATTTAAGCAATTTATCATGCAACAGGTTCGGTGGTTGTATCCCTGCCTCTACTGTTATATAATAAGTATCAATAAATATTAAGGGAAATGCGTTTAGAGCAGAACCGGATGTGCTTACGAAGGCAAATCGTTCTTTGGAATCTGGTGAAAGCAGTGAAGTATTTGCGTAAAAGCTTTTATTTCACCATAAGACTGATGACTGATGCATTAGGTAGGATTTGTTTTATAATGGCCGTATAGATCCAGAGGACCCTCCTTGATGATACATCCATGATGCAGGTGGAGACGGATGTGACACGCTCGCGGTGGCTCGTCTTTTCGGAATGAGTTAAATTCTGACACTATGCCGTAAATCTCAACTCAATTTACCCTTTGTTTCATGCCATATTACCAAAAAAGCAAGAAAAAAATTTAGGTTAAGAATAGAGAAATCTACTTCACTTTATATATACGGACTACACCGACGGACTTAAAGGAAAGAAAGAGAGAAAGATAAGAGGAACGAAAAAGGAAGATCACATCTGAGTACCATCACCACTGTGCAAGACAACTAAACCTACTCTAACCTAATCCCTATTACTGAGCTTAATTTACGAAAAAAATAACACTAACGTATAATCCCTACACCGGGTAAAGTGTCCCAGTGCCACAGAGTCATGACAGCTCGTTGTGACCTGAAATAAGTCAGATGTTGTTTGTTGGCTGGTATGACTGATGGCAACTCATCCTTATTTCACCTAAATGCGACTACCATACTGCCCAGATCTGAGAAATTTAGCCCCCGTTTGTACTACGCGAAGTGTCGAAATTGGCCCCATCGAAGGACGGTTGGTCCTCTCATCCACATAGCACTCGCGTTAAAGGTTCACAACCATTATTATAATAGATCTATCGGTTTTAACAGATCCCTCGTGAGCTCAGTTTTGTAGGGGACTGTTCTTTCTATTTTAATTGGCCGCCCAAGTTGGGTCTTCTTGTCCGTTGATTTTGAAGAGCCGGTACCTCAATGTCGCTCTTGTCTGAGAAATCTTGTTGAGCTTCATGTAAAGCTGCTTTTCTGTGTAAAGGTGGTTCGTCAATCTCGGTTATGTGGCGTTTATAGCCTTGGTTTCTAGTTCTTAAATACCTCTCCGCTCTTCTGCACTCACCGCGGAGGTCTTGTATGCTGCATATGGGACAACCGAAAATAAGTGTTGCGACACGGTCCTTAATTTTGTGTTGCAATATGTCATCTAGGTCCACTTCGTATGGTTGATTTCCCATATGTGAAGTCATCGATACGTAAAGGTCGTCAAATGCTTCAGGGAACAACTGTTTCCTATATATTATGGGCGTCGTTCATCTTTAAATTTTTTGATCAGCTCAGCTTTAAGCAGTTGGCTAAAACTTTCCCAAAGAGCTAAATAGCAGCAAACTCGGGCTCCAGTAGATAAAATAAATCTTAATAGAAGCTTCCAGCATCTTTGCCGTATGATAAAAGAAATAAGAAATGAGTCTGTAAATAAGCATCTTAAAGAACTTACGTACGATAAAAGAATTGACTATTCACTTTGGAAGACCACCAAACATCTAAACAGACTGATAGATCTAAGGCATCCGATCAGAAAAAAATTATAGACAATGCAATGAATTCGAAAACAAATGCCAAGAAAGCTGCCTTATTCGCTGAGCACTTTTGAACTACAATATGATATGAGCAAGCGAAGATGTTCCATCAGTCTCTGTAATAGAAGTTAGAGAAGAAATTAAGACAAGACTCAAGATGAAGAAAGCCGCACCTAATTACAGGTGAAATACTAAAACAACTTCTACACAAGGGTGTGGTCAGGCTTACCAATTCAAGCTGCATTACGTCCCTTGTTACTGAAAAGTTGCTGAAGTGGTACCTAAATCAGGTAAATCAAGGAATTATCCTGGGTCCAACATTCTACCATTTGTTCATCAATGTGATTTACGTACTCCACCAAACTGCATAATAGCTACATTCGCTGATGACACAGCGGTTCTGGCAGTCGGCAAAATAGCATAAAACACAGCGAGAAACCTACAATCAGCGATAAGTTAGGTAAGAGTGGCTGTTGGAAGTACCAACCCACTTAGGCCTACTGGCCCATTGTGATGCCACGTGGATCTATGATCCTCTTACTAATGGAACCAGTTTGAGCTTATGATAAAGCGTAGGAGACTGTTACCGTCTATATTTTCTAGATATACGCCTTCTTCTTCTGAGGCAGAGTCCAGTGATGACACCTATTATGGCGCTGAGATGTTTTCTATTTAAAAGGATCAGACACTTAGAGCGATTCAGATCCAGCTTTAGAAAGATTTGTTTGGTCGCTAGACATGTTTGCCCAGCAGTCCACCTAAGGTCTGTTCTTTTATTGGCATCCAGCTTTAGTGTTAGTTTGCATGTAGCGATTGGTATACCCATACTACCTTTTCCCGGTAGAATAGGTAGAGTGGTTCCAATTTTGGCGAGTTCATAGGCTCTGCAGTTCCCTGGAATATCTCTGTGGCCTGGCATCAAACAAAGGTGAATGTTGAACTGCTCTGCCATCTCCATGAGAGATCGGCATTCAAGGGCGGTTTTAGAATATAATGAGACCGAGTCCAGGGACTTGATATCCTGATATCCGAAAAGATGCGGATATCCTTTGCAGATATCACGTTTTTCTTCAGCCAGGACAGACCTTCTTTAATCGCCAAAATTTCCGCCTGGAACACGCTACATTGATTTGGAAGACGGACGATTTGGAACACCGCCACCAACTCCGCTATCGGTTTCAGATCCATCTGTGTAGAGATGGATTGACTTATCCTCCATGAAAGCATCTTCCTCCCTGATTGATCTAGAAGGGAAGCTTACATGGAAGTTTTTGTCAAACCAAAGTTCAGGTATGGTGTAATCGATGTTTTCTGTGAGGATTCCTAAGGTGATAAGAATGTTGGCCTGGTCAAATGAATTATTTGTCCACTGTTTAGTCACTTTAAGGCGAATAGCTGCAGACGCGGCTACTTGCCTGCACAAAATATCGAGGGGTGTCAAATGAAACAAAACGCCTAATGCCGCAAAGGGGGTAGACCGCAAGACTCCGCTTATGCATAGACATGCTGTTCTGTGGGCTCTGCTTAGTTTACTGCAGTTAACTGCATTTTCTAACGCCGACCACTAGCCGAACAGTTTAGTTTCCTGTCAAAAATGAGACCCAAATATTTTGCTGTATCGGAAAATACTAAACTGGTACCGTTTATTGAAGGAGGGTCATAGTAGTTGGAATTTTGTATTTCCTGGAAAAGAGGACAAGATCAGTTTTATCCACAGAGATCTGCCCAGTGGCTTAATTTATTGAGATTTACTTGAAGGAATTCTTTAATGGTATTGAGATGTTTTCCTGAGACGGCTATGGCAACATCATCCGCATAGGCAATCACTCTGCTACCACCCGCTTCCAGGTATATCAGTAGTTCGTTAACTACTAAGTTGCAGAGAAGGGGGAGAGGATACCGCCTTGCAGCGCAACTCTGCTGACACATCTTTTAGCAGAAGCCCCACCCAGTTAGGAGTTGATAATCCTGCTATTTAGCATTAGACCGATCAACTCCCCAAATGAGTCGTCTACCTACAAAGTTGACAGCGCAGTCGTGATTGCGGATGTGTTGACGTTGTTAAAGGCGCCCTTTATGTCTAGGAAAGCAACTTTATATTATAGAGATCATTCGATGTGGCTAGTCAGAGAGTGCAAAGCCGTTTCCACTAACTTTCCTTTACAGTAGGCATGTTGAGCCGTTGACAGAAGTCTTGGATCAACTTTAGATCGAATATGGATATCAATCAGTCGTTCTAGAGTTTTCAGAAGGAAAGATGATAGACTTATAGATCTGAGGTCCTTTGGGACAACATGGGAGCATTTTCCGGCTTTGGAAATGAATACTACATTCACTTCTCTCCATGACAGTGGAATGTGGATAAGTTCTACACAGCTCCTCATAATATTTTCTAACACAGGCAGAATAATATCTGAGGATTTCTGTAGCGATGCCTCAGAGGTTTCTGTGATTTTGTCACAGAATGACCTTTAGGATTGTCGTTTTGCCTTCCTCAGTTCTTTTTTGTATAATTTGAGGGATTCTTTGTATTTATGTGTCCCAGTCAGTCACTTTTCCTGTTCTCTTTGCTACGTTGAAAAGTTTGCTATGTTACAAGAGTTTCTAAGCAGTCCCAGTGCTGATGTCCACCAATGTGGCTTTTTCTTACCTCTAGTTTGAATAAGAGGGCATGAAGCGGCCTTAGACTGATTGAGAGCCAGAGTGAATTTCTTGACTTTCATGTCAAGCTCATTGGCGTCACGCGGGGGACTTGGTAGTTTTGAGGATAGCGTTTCAGACAATATTCCTCTGTATTTTGGCCAATCAGTTTTCCGGTAGTTGGGGAAATCACTCAGGCTGAGTGATGCTCAAACAGCGATAGACACCATTGAGTGTTGGGCTAAAAAATAGCGCATAAAAATAAACAACTCAAAGTCTGTGCATCTTGACTTTAGAAACAAAAGGATAAGTGAAATTCCGATATTCATCAACAATACCCAAATTTCTTACTAATACCGCCAAATACCCAGGATTAACCTTAGATGCAAAACTTCCTGGGAAAGAGCACGTCAAGAAAAAAAAGAGACCAAATACACCTAAAGTTAAACAAAATGGACTGGCTCATTGGATCATTGGAAGGCGATCAGTCTTATCTACCCACGACAAACTTTTGCTCTAAAAATAAGTAATAAAACCAGTATGGACCTATGGCATCCAATTATGGTTAGGAAAGTACCATCTAAACCATTCAAAGGCTTCAAAACGAAGTATTGTTAATGCACCATGGGACACAAAGACTCTCGCGCGTCTTCGGCGTGCGCTGTGTGCAAACATTTTTAGGATTAATTTTAACCCCTTTAGCGCGCGCTGATTGTAGTGTTTGGGCAGGAGCCTGCCATTAGCTATTGTGGATCTCAAAATGACAGATACGCGTGTCTCGCACAACAGTCTTCCGTACACTTTTAAGGGTAACTAGACTGCCTCTGTTCAATTCTCTTCTTCACCTTTTGCGCAGTTGTAATTTTTTTCTGACAACCACCATAACGTTTTACAATGCTGCCGGTATCGACAGTGCAAACTATCAACATTTTGTGCACTTTCAAATTTTGTAGCTCACGAATTTTTTGGCTAAATGAAGCGCGATCACACTTGTGATCAATCGGAATCCATCGTCGATAAAAGAAAAATCAAACGCGTCAGACCAGAATACTTCCACACTCTAACTCCAACAAAAAAATTAAGTACGAGTATACATGTACTGTCAAATTTTCACAGCGCTGTCGATTGTATTTTGACAGTAACAACGACTTAAAGTTGGTAACAGTTCGATTCCATGACTGGGAAATGTAAACTGAGAAGTTACAGTCAAACTGAAGTGACAGCTAAACAAAATCGCCTACAACGTTTGGGACATCCTGCATCTAACCTTCGGTTGTGAACATCATAATGAACGAACAAAATTTGTATTAAGAATTCGAGAATGGAAACGTCATCGTACTGTCATTTTCCGATGATATTCTTTACTGTTTACATACGCTGGAAAAGTAAGAATATAAACATCAGTAAGACATCAGCAATGTAGGCAAAAGAGAATCTTTGATCGATTTTGATAACATTTAAAATCCGGGAATTCAGGTCAAATACGTTGCTTCGAATCATCATCTGCTCGATCTGAAATCAAACGCGAAAGTATACTATATTTCCATGGATTCTGCCAGCACATAGACTTACCTGCTTCTGCACACACCCTGCATTAGTTATTTTCTCTTCACAGACAAGGAGTATAATTTTACGTTTAAAAGCCTTCTGAGATTCAACCAACAAATAAAAGAGTCTACCGAAAATATAAATATCACACGAAGCCCTCATCGTGTATGGGGTATTCAAGCCCAAAGCGTAAATTACTTGCATGATAACTGTCATTTCACTCAAATCGCCATTGGTGTACTCGTAATGAAATAGTATTAACTTGCCGTACAAGTCAAATAAATCATTAAACAGTCCTAGAAATGTGACCAAAGATAATGCGGCAAAATATAGGGTTTTCCAATAAGGACTTGACAACGCAAACCATTTGAGATATTTCAAAAACTTTATTATCGGCTTGAAGTACAATCAAAACATTTATGAATGGAACTCGACTTCGTTCATATGGCCACCGCGGGCACGTTTGCAGCTGTCGATTATTTAGACACAATTTTCAACGACTCGGCCACACATTTAGGCCGAAACGGCCGCTATTTCGCGTTCAATGTTGGCTCCGAGCTCTTCCAACGTTGTCGGCCTGTTGGCATAAACCAATGACTTAACGTAGCCCCACAGAAAATAGTCAAGTGGCGTTAAATCGGACGAACGACGAACCAATCGGCTAGCCCATGTCTTGAGATAACACGCTCACCGTACTTACTTTTCAATAAATCGATTGTAGCGTGTGCTGTGTGGCTTGTGGCACCATCCTGTTGAAACCACATGTCGTCCAAGTCCATATCTTCCAATTCGGGCCAAAAATAATCGGTGATCATGGCGCGATAACGCTGACCATTCACAGATCGTTATCGTCGACGAAAAAATATGGCCCAATAACGCCGCCGGAATGCAAACCGCACCAAACAGTTCAGTTATTTTTTGTGGATGAAGTGGTAATTCATGAGGCACATGTGGATTTTCGCCCGACCAATAACGCATATTTTGTTATTGACGAACCCATTGAGCCAAAAACGAGCTTCGTCACTAAAGATGATTTTGCGATGAAATTCATCATCTTGGCGCATCTTCTCCAGAGCGCAATCGGAGAACGTACGTCGCTTCAAATGGTCCGTCGGCTTCAATTATTGAGTCAGCTTGATCTTGTAAGGGGGTAAACCAAGATCCTTACGCAAAATACGCCATAATGTGGTCTGAGCGATGCCCAATTCTTTAACGCTCTTAAAGTTGCAGTCACCGACTCTGAATTTCGGTAGACAATTTTTATAATTTGCAGACGTTGCTCCTTCGTGTACTTTACAATGATGAAAATTTTGAGTTTAGTGAATAAATTGACAGTGACAGTTTGATGATTAGTGAAAGAGTGCGTTCACAAATTAAATTCAAAGTTGTCAAGTCCCTATTGGAAAACCCTTTATATGGTTAAACAAATCAATAAAGGTAGTGAAATGCGGCTGAAAATTCGCATAGTTGGAATACTATACATGTGTATATATATGCATATACACCTAGCAGAATATTTTAATAGAACTATTTCGTTTGTTGGAAGTGAAAAAATACTGAGAGCTGGTTGCAATTACACTCTTGTACTTGATGCTGCTTCAATTACAACTTAAGAACCAAGCCAATTTGCACCAACTTTTCACTTTCAGCAACGAAAATTTTCCCCTTGAAATAATATTGCTGCAATATTAATAGGATTCCATCTGTGAAAATTTTAAGTTCCATTTCACTGTCTTTATTGACACGTTTAGCAATATATTAAATGGACACTTTATATGAGTATTATTCACTATGGACTTAATATTGAATAAAGAAATAACAAGAAAAATAATTTCTTCGCGTTTAACAAGTGCTTTGTTTACATTTTTTAAAGCACGATTGTATGTAAACTAAGCCACCCAAACACTTCACAAACACTTATTGCGATATTTAAGTATCTTTTTGTCGACATTTCAACTAAGTACGTACTTGAAAAGAACAATATCTTTAACAAATTTATTAAACTTACTCCGTACCGAATTTTCATTTCTTATACGAATTTGTTCCCCCCAACGATCTGTCAGAAATTGGTATAGGGGTTTAAGTACAAAAAATGTCCGCCAGACTTTTCGTTCCGAGTCTCAATAGTGTAAATTATAAAAATGGTTACTTAGGACACAAAATTCGAACGACGGTTACAGCCGTCGTTTGTTTTTTTTTGTTGTTAAATTGTTGTTTTATATTTACAGTCGCGTATGTGACCCATACGTCAACCGGGAAAAGAAACGTGGAGCGAATCAAGATCATCATCTATAAAAAAATGTGTTAATAAATATGAGTTTGATTTGCCTTATTGTAAATTCTATGTCCGCCTATTACCTTATGCACTTTAACAAAATGTTTCCATTGGGGGGAAGAACCTCCAGATGGACCAACAATGTATATTTTTGTTTCAAACCTGCAAATCCAAAAGTAAATGTGTTATAGTTAAGTTTAAGTTTTTACCTGTATCGGTTTGTAAAGTTGTGGAGTTTGAATTTTACTTCATGTGGTGAGAAATGCAGCTACTGGCGTAGACATGCGATTTATTTCTACTGCGCCTATTTGCTCGCCCCAGATCTCCACCAACAACTCATCTTCGGTAGGGGTCCACAATTTTCTTCTTTTATAGAATTTTCTATCCATTTTTGCTGAAAAAAGTAACTTATAAATGTTACTGTCCGATTTCAAATTAAAAAATAACATTTGCATCTATACTGGCACACCATATTTTGACGTCTATTCTATACAATGACAGCAACAAATGAACACAGAACTAAACCAACCCGTATGCTTATTTGGTTTGACAAACTGATGAGCTCAAGAAGAACTCAAAGAGCTTTCAAAATCTATCACATGTACGCCGAACTCTCGGCGATTTGGATGAATTTGTTGAAATCTTGCGATTTCAGCCGGTGAGAACATGGTATTAGCATGCAAAATAAGCAATCACGTTGTCGTTTGTGATCCATTCGCTAAGATTTCAGTATTATTTAGTAACATTACGCAGTGTGGTACCACATTTTACTTTTAAATGAGGTTGTCTGCACATTAGTTATGATAGATCACCTATTCTAGCAGGTATAAGACCCTGGTTGTCATTATATCCGCTTGGAAAGAAAAGTTTATTTTGCATTGTCTAACATGGTGTTTGCCAGACTGAGGACTTTCTGCCCTTACTGTTCAACAGAAGTCTACTACAATATAAGGAGAAACTTCAAACACACTTCTCTTATCAGAACAGTACCTTTGTACCTTTGACAGACGTCAAATTGACCCAAACAAACGGCTACAACTGAAATAATAGAGATATCGCCACAAATGGATCAAAAAATTAAAGTGTTTGTAATCGATATACTCCATTTAAATCTCCTTTAATTGTATTTTGTATTCCAGTTTAGTAAGCGGTGATGTTCATGGTAATTTTAAGCAATTATTCAATCGTGTCGAGGCGATCAACAAAAAAGCGGGACCTTTTGAAATTCTACTGTGCGTTGGAGAGTTTTTCGGTGAAAACAACGACGAGTTGATTGCATATAAAAATGGATTCAAACACAGTAACTCAACAATGATTTGGTCTTTATATTGAAATGTAATAAACTTATTTGTAGTACCTGTACCCACGTACATTCTTGGTCCGAACACGGATAAGACTGCCGAATTCTACAAGGATCAGAGCGATGGAGAGATCTGCTCCAACTTAACTTTTTTGGGTAAGAGTTGTGGGAATTAGTAAAGCAATGTAAACATATTTCTTATAAGGTAAACGCGGGTTGTACACCCTCTCATCGGGTGTGAAAATTGCTTACCTAAGCGGCGTTGAAGGTACTGGAGAGAACTCTTTCAACAAAGAAGACGTTTTGTCTGTGCGGAACTCCTGTTTGGTGAATAAGAATACTTCTACTGATTACAAAGGTGTTGATGTACTTATCACATCCTTGTGGCCTCATGGAATAAGCGGGCAAGAAGTTTGTAGACTACTTGAATCTATTTGCAGCTTTCTAGAAGTTGTCTTTTCAGAAAAACACGTCGAAGCTCGTGTCGTATTTATCGAAGGAAATCAAACCTCGATATCATTTTTCCGGAATGAATGAAGTCCATGTGGAGCCACCTCCCTATAGGTAAGAAATTCATTTCATTTCATTCTTTGTTCCTGAATGTTTTTCAAGTACATACGAGATGCGGCTTTGTCTTGTAGAATCCCTGCTGATAGCACTACTCAACTGGAACTTTGTACACGTTTCATAGCTCTTGCTGATGTAGGTAATTCGAGCAAACAAAAGTACATCTATGCATTAAGTCTGTCGCCGGTTGAGAAGATGCGCGTTATGGATTTAGTGCAGAAAACCACAAATGAAACAACGTGCCCTTTCGAGGGCATCGATTTTTCTGATTGTAAGGGCAAGCAGCAAGTGGTAAGCAAAAATTATTACACATATACCATTGAAAAGTCTAAATACCAATCTGCTGCAGGACGATGGGAAACAATATTTTTACGACCTAAATTCGCAGTCAAATGAGAACCAACGTAAACGAGGTGGTCGTAGGGGATTCCGTTACGATGGACAAGAAAAACGACAGCGACCTACTTTTGATCAGGGTATGTTGTACGAATAAAAAAGATTTTGTTGATAAACTTCTTACTTTTGTACTTTTAGAGAAATGCTGGTTCTGCTTGTCATCGGCAGATGTTGAGAAACATCTAGTCATCACGATAGGGGAAAACTTTTACCTTGCCCTTGCCAAAGGGCCCATCAACGAATATCATATACTGATACTCTCCGTCACACATATACAATCATCAGCGCTTCTCTCGAGTGAGGACTGGGAAGAGTTGACAAAATTCAAAGAATCTATACGAAATTTCTTCAACGAACAAGGCCAGGTAGTTTGCTTTACGGAGCGAAACTACAAGTCTTCACATTTACAAATCAATGCCTTGGGCTTAAGTGAGGGATATGCATGGAAAATTAAGCATGGCTTCGAGGTGAGTATTGTCTTTAAAAAAAAAAAATTTCCTTTGGAAAGTTCAGTTAAGACGGCCATCAATTTTAGGATAAAGCTGAAGAGTACAACATTGAGATGGAGACATTGCCAGAACTAGCTGATCCATCAGTACTACCGCAACAAGGACCGTTTTTTGTTGCAGAACTACCTGATAAAACAACGCTCTTGACTAGGCAGATGAAACAGTTTCCACTGCACTTTGCAAGGTAAGAGTCTTTGGTGTTGTCATCCTTATTCACTGTAGGGGCATTAACGCAAATGAGGCTTATAATTCCGAATTTGGCCTTGATTTGTTATGAGACGTTCGCTTACATGCCGAAAGTTGAAGACTTTTTGCCTGAGTCTCCCTCGAATAGCGAATCCACATAGCAGTAGTCGTAGTATGATAGATATCGTAGTTTTTCATCCGCTTTATTGCCGGCCCATCGCGCTTCTTGATTGCAGTTATATCCACTTTATATTAGTCTAGGGCCACTTTGTAGCAAGTGGTCTGTTGAAGGTCTTAAAATTCCATGTGCCAAACCGAAATTCGTTATTATTAAATTGTTTTCTGGTGTTGTCAATATTATATCCGTTCGTATCCGAGGCTGTTGGTACTCGCTGAACTGTTTTTTTGTTTTTTTGTTTGCATAGTTATCCCTAAATGGAATCTCCAACCTAAGAAAGCAGGTCTTTAATAAAGCATCTGGCCATAGGCTCAAATGCTCTACCATTTATTATATATTTCAAGGTCCCGATACAACCGTGGATCTCTCTTTTGAACTGAGCTCCGAATACGTCGAAGTAGCTCTAAAGGAAGGTGTGCACCATGCAATTCAAACTGGCTAGAACCATAGATTCATTATTTGTAGCATTTCGATCGCCGTTGTTACATGAATGATGCCGCACTCCAAATTCGATGTGCGGTTTACTACAGCCATTGGGAGGATTCACCAAAGTTTGGCTCCACTTGGGGACTCATTACCGTTTGTAGTCATTTTTCATGTAAAACTTCTTTCGCTCCACCGTTGGTGTTTTCCAGGACATCGTTAATAACCCCATAAGATTTCGATTCGACAGACACAACAACCTTTTTGGATGGTCGAACACATTCAATTACAGGACGCATAATATGGGAGTTTAGTTTAGCCGTCAAAGGGGAAAGACGAAAAATGTTGAGTTGTCTAGTGTGCAAGTGGAAAATTGTTAGAGACTCAAACAAAATGAAATGCAATGAATGCAGTAACTTCTTTCATGCAGAGCGCGCAAAATTAAAACCGGGAGACGTTTTAAGAACAAAAAAATATGGAGTTGTTCGATCTGTGTTTCAAAAAGGCGTAATGATACGGAAAGAATATCTTTGCCTTTGTCATCAACGGTAAATTGCGCAGACACTGACAAGATTTCTCGGAGGGAAGTGTACAACCAAATCGTCGATTTGAAAAAAAAATTATCTCATCGCAATGAACGACCGTCTCACTGCATTGGAGCAATCTGCAAAAATTACGAATAAGATAAAAAAGGAGAACGAAAAACTGAAACTACAACTAGATGAACGTCTCAGCAGAGCAGACCAGTCAATACACACCAACTATTTGAAAGTTCGCAATGTCCCGATTGTTGTCAATGAATGCGTCATTGAAGCCGCGGTAAATATTGTAAACACTGGGATCGGTTTGGAAATTATCAAAGAGGACATTGACCTCACTACTGACTGGCATTGCTATAGAAAGAAACTAAGAGTGAACGGCAAATCTTCTGATTCTGAAGTACTGGTACTGAAGACAACGCGAACATGTACGAACGAAAACATACTTAAATCTGTCTATGCAAATAAAAAACTAATCTAAGCTAATACCATCTGCTAAAGGGAATATATGTATTAATGACTGGCTGTCTGGTGACTAAGAATATATTTTAAAGAAGCTAAAACAGCAAAAAAGGAATTTAGTTATAATTTTCTCTGGGTACGACGTGGGAAAGTAATGATGAGACCACAGATGCTATAGGTTACATAGATATTGCACGCCGAAGGAAAAAATCTAACCATTTTTCCATTCAATGGGACGTACCCGTACCTCCCAGTTCGATCGAACTATAGTGAATCATACTTAAACATTATGTTTAATTATGTTGTATTATCAAGTTGCGTGTTCTGTTTGTTGGATAGAAGTTTTCCGTTTTTCGCAACGTAATTTTTTTAAATCAAATTTGACTCCTAATAAACATTTTGTTTGAGAACCGTAGGAAGGTCAAAGCGCTCTCTTTAATGTTGTGTTTATTCAATAGTTGTTTTACGTTTTTTTGTTTTTAGATAAATTTTTGATTTTTGGATGCTATGTTTTTTTTCTATCTTCCACGAACAATGCTTCCGTAATAAAACGAGGAGAGCAAAGTATAGAAGGTCCTTGCCATGCTCATAGCGAGGACTTTTTTTCATCATTCCATTTCGGATCTCTAGTATATATTTGTTATCCTTATGCATTCCAAGGCCATTGTCTCTCTTATATTTCTTTCTGTGGAAGTTCTCTGAAAATTCTATTAAATACTTTGAAGTGAACTTTACAAACGTTAAAAAATTCATTAGTTGGTGCCTTCAGACTTCCAAAGTTTTTAAAAATAGTTTGGAACAATTTAAACATTTGTTCCTTAAAAGCATTTTAAAAGCAAGATATCCAGTAAAATATCGCATTGCTGTTGTTTCTAATGTGATTTTAGTTTCGATGGCCGTTTTCGAAAACGTCATTTGATCGTCAAATTGATCGTCATTTACAATACTTAAGGGTTGCGAACATCAAACTGCAAACGTCAATTGGTATTGTTGATCTGTGTCATCTACATGATTTTTTTCTTGCAAGAGCATTTGACGTTTTCGAACAGAGCAAAACAAAATTTATTGAGAAATTGAAAAAATTTGCCGATTTTATGTACTTACTGTTCACGGGACTGAGATTGCCCTGAATATTCGGATTCACTCATTTTTTTTCCAATTTTTTTAATGCACAGCACAGATTTGTGGCTGTTTTTTTTGCAGCGCAGTTGACGTTTATGAACATCTGCCATGCAAACACTGCATTATCAAACATGCTGCAAATGTAGTGTGATTTATGATGTTGTTTTCGAACATTTTGCAAAAGCAATTTGATGCAGATGACGTTTTCGAAAACGGCCGATTTCCATATCACAAATGAATTTTTCGTACAGAGTTTCATCGCATACGATTTTCTTACGATCCTTAAGCAATGAAGAAGTTTTTGGAATATTAGTTTGAGTTGGGGATAAGTCTACGTTTAAAAATTCTACATCATCATCATCATCACAGTTACTGAAAGAAGAAAAATTAATAAGATTTGAATTTGAGAGAATTTGCGACGTCAAACCATTAAATTCGTAAACAGACGGATTTTTGTTGTAACCACCTTTGATGCGAATAATAGAAAATAAATTTTCTAATAAGTCTTGATAAATTCTCGTTGTTAGTAAATAATCCACGTTCTCATATAGGCCATTTCTTATATAATGACAAAGTAATAAGACCCCGTTTATAGTTTGTTCCATTCCTTTTAAACAAAAGTTTCTTGGAAGGTTAACTGATTTTTGTATATCTTTTAAGTAAGACAAAAATTGTTTCAACTCATTATAAGCTGGATTCTCTAGCTGAACTCCCCGTCTTAAAACATCCTTGTTATAATGTGAACCACTATCCATGCAGTCAATTACATTGTTCACTTTTAGTACGAACTCTTTCGTTGCTACAGCTCTATTAGAGTTTTCTTTTAAGCAATTATGTCTAAAAGTAGTTTGAATCGATGCCGCAGTTGTCCGGCTAAATATTTGCGTTGCAAGGTGAACATGCATCTTTTCGAAGGCATTTGGTGCTATATGTCAACTTCCAAATTGTATATTTCCCTGATAACATCAAAAGGCACTTTACCATCTGGAGTTTGTAGATCTGATTTCAATAGAACATTACGAAGTGATTTTAACAAATGAGGGAAATCATAAAAACAAAATATTTTTTCATCAGAACATTTTATAAGCTTTTCTATTATTGGCCCCTTGGTCGCAAACAATAGCACATACCTTTAGACCAAGTTCTTGACAGATTTTCAAATTGTTTCTTATAATTTCGCTTAGGTTATCCCCATTTGCACCGTTTGCTGACACAAAATAGTTTAAAACACTTTTCCAAATATCAAAAGTTCTTTTTCGTGGCTGTTGTATTTTGTATTCTTTGGTTCTTTCAGAAGCATTTTACAAAATGTTCTTGAATGGTCTGAAATATTGAGCCTTTCGATTTGAGACGTCGTAGATATTTTATTTTTATTAAAAATTTTTATGGCAGTATGCGCTGTTTTTTTTTATGTTTTATTTTTAAATTTCTTAATTTAAGTTTGTAACTTAACAATAATTTTTTTAAAGTTGCCTTTTGTTTTCTTCTCTTTTGCACATCTTTCCAATAAATGATCGCACCTTGCAAACGAAATGCTGCAACTGCTCGACGTTCTGCTTCGTTTAGTTAAGGGAGACTTCAGATCTTCTAAATTCAAGTTTGAATCCAAATCAGAATTGAAATTTAAGGAAAGGAACAGCATCTGCCTTAAGATATTTTTTCCTACAAACTCGGGACAAAAATGGTCTCCACAAACAAAGTATTTGCCTTCATTTTTAAAACCACATGCCTTCACCCACAAATTATTTAAAATTTCATTTTTTTCCCTAGAAGAACATTTAAAAATTTTCAAGTCAGGGTAATTCCTTTTAGTTTTCCTACAAACAGAACAAGAAACTCCAGATAATCTCTTGTCACATATTGCTATCGAAAAATAAACTGCAAAATATTATATCGCTGAAAAAGTACCGCTGACAAAATTTACTAAGAAAAATTGTTCAATCACATAAATAAACATCCAAATCGGTCGTGAGTCGACGACAAATGAGGTAAAGAAACTACACAGCCAGCGAGCGCGCCGCGCAGCTCCGTGAAATGGGGTTGTTTTATGTATGAAGATAAGGGTTGAAAACAGAAACCACAGACACATCTGGACGGCGCGGCGCATGCCTGCTCGTCGGTTGTACACACAATACAACACATACGATCGCAAGAATTGATTTCGGTTTTATAATACATTTTGTTCATACAAATTGTTCAGAACTTTAAGTTCGAAGTAAAAACAGGCAATTCAAAACTGGTTCGATTTTTTTCCTCCGGCGTGCAATATCTATGTAAACTATAACATCTGTGATGAGACGATCAAATGGAACTGAGGTCAAATATTTACATTAAGACTCTTGAAGATCTAAAACATTTATAAATACGTATTTAAATCTTTGTTATAATGTTATGTAACGTAAATGACCTTTATGATCCAAGTTGTGCTTATGATTATAATGAAACTTATGTCAGTACTAGTTTATGTAATTCAGACAGTGACTTCACAATTGTACATCAAAATATTAGAAGCATGAGAAGGAATTTTGATAACTTTTGTGCTCACTTACTTAATTGCTTTTCGACCATACCTCAAATCATTGTTTTAACCGAAATCTGGGTATTTGATAACGAAGTTTCTAACTTTTCTATTCCGGGTTACAGTGTTTGTCCAAAATGGTAATGAAACTTATTCATCGGGTGGCACGGTTGTGAACTCGAAGTACAAGAGGTTCTCACTCCAGTCATTGAAAGTGCAGTTTGTGTAACAATAACATTGAATCTAGGTAAGAACTTGCTTATGAGTTTTATTTGTGTATATCGACTGCAGTCATATTTTTCTTAAAGATTTAGAAAGTATATTGCGCTGGTAGGCGACATAAATATTAATATATTTAACCTACCTAAAGAATGTGATGAATATATGCTGCTCTTATCCTCACTAGGTTTTCAAGCGCTTATAAATCTACCAACAAGAGTAGATGAAAAATCAAAATCGCGCATCGACAATGTATATCTTAAGTCCAATGCTTTAACCAATGTACAATCATATATTTTGGAACTCAATATTACTGACCACTATTCAACTGGTGTTGTATTTAGAAATGACTGTTGGCAAGCTCTACTCACACTGCATACATTGGTGCGACAAATGTGTCTCAAATAAACTACCATATTCTGAATTAATCCATTATCTGCATTTAGAAAGTTGGGACTGTGTTTATAGATCGGAAAATCCCTCTAACGCCTTTTAATTTTTTGTGGAAAAACTTAAAAAATACATTAATAAATGCAAAATTACTGGATTACTGACAGAATTTGCTTTGAGATTGAAGAAAAGAATAAAATCTATGCAAAAAATAAGAATAAAATGAATCAACCTATAATTCAACAGGAATACAAAGATTTGCAATCGAATGTGCGTAATCTCATATATAAGCAAAAACTTGAATATTATACCAATAAATTTGCGAAAAATCGGCATAATCCAGGAGAGCAATGGCGTATTGTTAATGACATACTTGGCAAGAACGCAAAAGAGCCAGAGTTAAAACACCTTAAATTTGGCAATGAAATCATCAATGGCAACCTAAATATGGTCAATAGTCTAAACGATTTCTTCAAAAATGTTGCTGAAAAATGTAAACCAGGTGTATCTATTGAACTCAATAGCAGTAACATAAAATTTTGACAAATCGAGCCAACTTTCCTTCTATTATGGGTCCATTACCAATCTATAGCTTCTCAATATTATCAACAGTTTAAAAGCTAAGAACTCAAGTGGAGTAGATGGTATTAGTAATATGATTATTAAGAAGGTTGGAAAATACGTACTAAATCCTTTAAGGTATACCACCTTGATCAAAAAGTCAAGAATAACCACCGTGTAGCGCTCCCAGTGTTCCGATTTGAGTTCTTAAATTGGTAAATGTGTTGTTGACATTCCCTATAAATCTTAGCATCATAGCTTGACATTCACAAAAGTTACGTAGCAAAGAGTACATCTATCCCTGTGTGTGTTGGCGATTTTTTATTGTACAATTTTAGAAATGGATTTAAATTTGCAACAACGAATTTGTATTAAATTTTGCGTAAAAAACGGGTTTAATGGTGCGCGAACGTTGGAAATGTTGGAAAAGTGTTTCGGCAACTATTCTCTAAAGAAAACAGTCGTTCACCTGTGGTACGAGCGGTTCAAAAGTGGTCGTGAATCATCAATCGAATATGATGAACGCAGTGGCAGACAATCGACATCGAAAACCGATGAAAACATTGGCCGTTTTCGAAAACGTCATTTGATTGTCATTTTGATCGTCATTTGCAATACTTAAGGGTTGCGAACATCAAACTGTAAACGTCATTTGGTATCGTTGATCTGTGTCATCTACATGATTTTTTTCTTGCAAGAGCATTTGACGTTTTCGAACAGAGCAAAACAAAATTTATTGCGAAATTGAAAAAATTTGCCGATTCTATGTACTTACTGTTGACGAGACTGAGATTCCCCTGAATATTCGGATTCACTCATTTTTTTTCAAATGTTTTTAATGCACAGCGCAGATTTGTGTCTGCTTTTTTGCAGCGCAGTTGACGTTTATGAACAACTGCCCTGCAAACACTGCATTATCGAACATGCTGCAAATGTAGTGTGATTTATGATCTTGTTTTCGAACAAATGACTGTCGCAGCTTGCGTTTAAGAACATTTTGCAAAAGCAATTTGATGCAGATGACGTTTTCGAAAATGGCCTGAGTTGGACTCTGCGTATGGGGACTCTGCACCATCATTTACCACAGTGAAATTTTGGCCAGCTGAATTTAAACGTGGCCGTAAGAGCTTGGGAGATGATGAACGTTCGGGACGTCCAAAAACTGCAACCACTGACGATAACATTGCTTAAGTTCACCAAATGGTGTTAGACGACTGCCGAATTAAAGTGAGAGAGATAGTAGAGGTTATGAAAATGTCCAAAGAACGTGTTTGTTACATATTAAATCAAGATTTAGACATGAGAAAGCTGTCCGCGCGTTTGCTTACGTTAGACCAAAAACGTGCTCGAATGAACGTTTCCAACGCTCTGTTGGAGCAGTTTAGGCGCAATTAATGCGAGTTTTGGCACCGTTTAATTACTATAGATGAAACTTGGATACACCATTATACGCCCGAAACAGAAATTCAGTCAACAGTGACTGCAAAGGGCGAGCCGACTCTAAAAAAAGGAAAAACCTCTTTTTTCGGCTGGGAAAGTGATGGCGACTATTTTTTGGGATAGTAAAGGAGTTATCTTAATCGATTATCTTCAAAGAGGAAAAACCATTACAGGAGCATACTACGCATCATTACTTGCCAAGCTGTAGGCAAAAATTGCGGAAAAACGGCCACATTGGCAGAAAAAGAAAATCCTGTTTCACTAAGACAACGCGCTCATACCTCAGCGGTTACCATGGCGAAAATCCATAAATTACGGTTTGAACTGATTGACCATCCGCCTTATTCACCAGATCAGATCAAGCCCCAAGCGACTTCTTTTTGTTCCCTCATCTAAAAACTGCGCTCGAAGGACAGAGACTTTCGTCAAATGAGGAGGCAATCACCTTCGTGAAAAATTATTTTGCATAGAAAAACGCCAAGTACTATTTGGACGGGTTAGAGAGATGGGAGTATCGCTGGGAGAAGTGAGTAGAGTTACAAGGAGACTATGTATAAAAATAAAAAAAAATTGAGAAAAAATGTCTTGTATCATTGTTCGGTCGGAAAGTTTTCAGACAACCCTCGTATATGAAAGTCCTCCACCAATTCTCTGTTGAAAGAGTAGTACTGTAGTGCGAACACGTCCCACAGGAGTTGGGTACCCTAGCTCAGTCTAAGGTACTAGACCCCCCCAGGCCTCAGGAGTTGATGGGCTGAGACTTCACGCTTGTCCATGATTGAAAAACCTTGCTTCAATTTAATAAACAAATTGTTTCTGTGTTTCAATACCTTTTCTATTAAACTGTTTTTATTTCTTCTTTTTACAGAGAAGTCTTCTGTTCTGAGAATCTGCTAAATTGTGACGAGAAAATCGATTGGAAGGATTGCAGCCTGAGCAAAGATGAAGAAATCCAATTGGTGAAAGGTTTTCGCGAAAAGTACAAAAAGTTCAACTTTACCTTGTAAAACGTTTCTGTCCTGTCATCCACCCTCCATTTGATAGCAATAAAACAATGTTTGTCGTCTTTTTTTTAACCATTTTACAATGAGAGTATTTTATTAAATTTAATAAAATTAAAATAAAAATTAAAATTAAAATAATAAACAAATGCACACTGATAAACGTGTGTGAACTACATGCTAATTATACATATATAAGAAAATGAAAGGAAAATTACTTCGATAACGTAACGTGTATCTCATTTATGTAACTCTTCCTTTACGTTGATCACAATTCAATTTCGTTTTACAGTTTGATATTAATACTCGTACCTAAATCCTTTAGAAGAACAAAGCAATTATGGGTTGAGTGACATGTTTTTCGAGAAACAAAAAAAAAATTTAAACAGAACAAAGTCGTACCACCTGTTACCTCGTTTTGTGAAGTTTTGCGCACTCGATAAATGTTTTGTCTGAAAGGAGACACAACTCAACTTTAGGATAGATAGAAAAAGAAGAAACCGGAGCAAACAGGGATTAACATTATTATGAGGAGAGGATAATCTTGATTATTGTGAGTGAGCTTCACTTCTAAGTATAATAGAAATAGTTAAATTCTTCGCATCTGCATCTTGTTAATAGTTTTATGTATTTTGTGTGTGTGTGTAAAGTTTGAAAAGTTCAGATGTTTAGTTTGGGTTGCGTTTTATTTAAGAATCCCTGTGATAAATCTTATTTAGGATTTGCAAAAACAACTCATGTGGTACACCGCGTGATGTTTGTTGGATGTGTGTTTTGATCATATTGTAGGATTCTTCTTCGTAAGTAGCATACGTATTGGGTAGTCCAAGCTCCTTATACAATTGTTTAACTCGAGCAACTTTCACGGGATCTAAAAAGAAGTACAAAAATCAATTAACCCAAGTCTTTTCGGTCTGTGGCTTTTTCTAACTTACCATTTTGTCCATAGTTGTCGAGCATGATTTTCTTTTGCTCCTCATTGGCTCGTTGCATGCAGACCACAACCAACCAAGAGCATTTATTGTCTTGAATATCAGATCCAATTTTACCAGTTACCTCTGGATTGCCAAAGCAATCGAGGAAATCATCTTGCACTTGATAGAAATGGCCCATTTCAAGAAGAATGGTTTTAGCTTGCCTAAATGCTTCTGCATCTTTGAAACTAAAATAAAAAGGTGAACCCACATTAAGTCGATTCCCTTTTGAAGGTAAAACTCAATTGATAAACTTACCCAGCCATATGCATAGCCAAGGCAAATGGTAAATAGAATGAGTAATATGCAGTCTTATTGGCTACAATCGACTTATATTTGTCCATTGTAAAGCTGGTGATATCCTTATTTGCAGTAAGCAAATCCAATGATTGTCCAAAGGTTGTAACAAGGGTGATTTCGTGGAACAGCTCTAATAATTCAATATAGTAATCTGTGTGGCGGAAATGATTTCGCAAAATTGTGAAAATTGCATTTGCAATCATCGTAGAATCGTTGATGGCTACTAAGCCAACATCATCGAGCTTGTGCCAGCATAATTGACCACGTCGTGTAGAGCTGTTATCCATTACGTCATCTGTCATGATGAATACGCTTTGAAGCATTTCCACACACCATCCCAGGTATTGGGCCATTCTAATATTTTCTGGAGTCAATTGATCTTGAGGAACGAGCTTCTTGAAAGTAAGGACGGTAAGGAGACCACGATTTTTCTTTCCACGTGGCACATTGTATTGGAGTGCTCGAGCAAACCATTTAGCAGCCTGGTTGGCATTGTAGTCGTTTGCTTTTTCGGTCAATTCTCGGACAAGATCTGAAATGAAAACAACAATTGATCAGTGTTGCATGATGTTATATATTTGTTTGTTTTTGCTTCCGCTAGATCTCTACATAATCACAGTGATCGTCTGCCCGAAAGCTATCTCTCTGGAAGTTACACACACTAGAAACAGATGTCCGTATGAGGGTTGTAAAAGGAACATTTTAAACCTGCTGAATTGCAGGAGAAGAGCTTCCGAGACTGTAATCCCTAAAAGCTCAATTGATATACCCTGCACCACGTCTAATCAGTTCAAATCCTCCTTGAGAATATATTCGTAGGTTTAATCGTTTAATCTGGTGAATATACATTTGCATGTATTAGAGGCTATTTATTTATGTTACACGCTGTAACGTCTGAGTCTGGTATCTTAAAAAAGTTCAGCAAGGCTGATAAACATCAGGTAATCAGTGCAAATTGGGGGCGACCTTTCTTTACCATTTCAGACAAGATAATTCCACCATTTTGCCATACTGATGAATTTAGCGTTGCTATACTTGTGATATGCTGATGCCAATGCATTCAACAATAAATAGAGGGTTCGAATGAGTCTAGTATTGGAGAACAAACAGTAACAATCATTCCGAAATAGCTTCAGTCACAAGCAAAGAGCCAATGGCAATGGGTACTCAATACTTAATGGCTCAAAATTCTCGCCCTCAGAAAATGTCGCCTTCAAGATTTATCAATCCCAACACCACAGCTTGTAGTTTGTTACCTCAAGCTTTCTGGGATATGTCCCGAGTCAAGAGCTGCAATTCAAACACCCTCTCAACTGGGCGTGAGCGTTGTACTTAAATCGCTCGATCTTAGCTCCTTGGACTATATACAGCAATGAATACAGCTTATATACTTGTAGTTCGTGGTTATGACCTTCCTCGTTTGTCCTCCCCTTTTTTCTAGGATTATTTGATATGCGAAAAAGTATATTTTTCTTTTGAACGAAGTTTGAAGTTTATCATATCCAACACTCCTCTCGTAGACTAGAAATGGTAGGATTAGAGTTTTGTGGAGTGTCATCTACAAAGTTCGAAGTTAAAGCTGCGATGGTGACAATGTTTTGCCCCAAACAATAAGTAGTTGATTTTTTGTTTACCGACAGCGTTGATTTCGTATTGTTCCCATTACTGCCAGACCTACTCACTTCATCTTTGTTTTAATTGGCGTGAATGCTTACATTATCTGACTTCTAAACGCTGGCAAGCTTGAAAAAAAGATAGGATCTTCCGTGCTTGCCCGCGCACTATTTAGCACTGTTTAGCACGTAATTGAGGTCATATTACAGCGTATTACATTTCTGAACTGAGGTGCACTTCCAGAATATTTTCGCAAACTAATTTCCAGACCGTACATCACATCTATATAGAATAGTACTTTTCAGTCTTCTTGTAGGATCCTGAAACCAGCAATCTTCTTGTAGTCTACGCGATGATGACTATAGCACATGCGGCTTTAAAGTCGATGAAAAGATCCTATGAATCAACTTGAAATTTATTGTATTGGTCTCCTGGTAGTTTTTCGAATACAAATTTGGTGATAGAACTTGGTTACATATTCGGTCGATATTACTACATCTAGTTTCGGATTTCAGCTTCTTATTGCTTATATGGTGGTGAGACCGACTATTTCATCTATCACTCTCCATACCTCTACGGAGTGTCCGTAAAACAACCGCTGGCAATGCTGTGAAAATACGGTTTACCAGTATAATGGAGATATGGAGTCCATTGATGAATACATAGATGAAGCAGTTTGTACTCGTAGCTCTGCTAGTCGGAATCCGTTATCTGCTGTTATTCAGTAGAGGCTGTATTTCGAAGCTATTGTAACTAAGATATTTTTCTGGTCGTTTTGACGTACGAAAGAAAGTATAGCCCGATTCAATTCAGTAATCCTGGAAGTGATCCAGACAAAATTCGAGCGTAACCATACTTTGATGTTGATTGCACTGAGCCTCAACGCGTACTGATTATCTGTTTGAATGGCATTGGATAATGTATTGTGGAAAAGATAAGAAGCCGGTATTGACAGATACGAAACCAGAGTGTAGAGAAAATGTATGGACGTGCAAGGCGTGTGCATTGTATATTTTTTCAGTGGAGTTGGCAATGACGATTTTATGGAAAGCACTCTCTTCACAATTATTGTTTTGAAAGGAAGAAATAATGAAAAAAAGATATATGCGCTTATGATGCAAATGGGTTAAATATGAAAGGAAGTGGAGAAAGTTCAGTCGTTTAGTAAATATCATTTTCCAGTGAGCAGATGAGTAGCATGTGCTTCCAGGCTCTCATTGTGCAGCTTTCCAATTGCACGCTGATTTGAACTAGGGACTATAGTCATAGAATTTCTTAAGCATGGTTTTCTTTTGTTCTCCCGAGAAGATAATAGTCTTCCTTGCCAGGGTTTTAACTTCTTCGGTCGAGGCGCGTTCACATTTATATAACAATATTGCGAAAATATCGCGACCTATTGCTACTGCGCCGTTTGTGGGCTCGGCTACATTTGCCGGCCTTTTTGAATCACCATGTTACCGTCTTGACTTTGCTGATGTTTTTGCATTTGAGTGATCCAATTATTTTTTTTTCCGGCCTCTTCTTTCAATTTCGGCTGGAACTTTTGGAGTGGACTTTCCGACGACCTTCGTTGAAGATGGAAAAACCAGCTGATTTGCTCAGCCTCAAGTTTGTCCACTATTTTGTTACACACGCTGACGTTAGCATTTTTATTTCTTTCGCTGGCATTTTTTCTTTCATTACTTCTCGTGCATCGCCCAAGATTGCGATGCGTGTGTTAAAGCTGGATGAATGTGTCACAAACCTTTAAGTTTAAACGACATTTTGACGTCGCACAATGCCGCAGAGTTTTTGCGCCAGCCCACACAGACTCCATGTGCGAAATCGTCATCATAATTTCCTTGGTGGTAAATGACAGATCCTAAGTATTTGTACTTCGGCACGGTGACACTTGTTAAGAGTCACCTGAAGGACTGGCACGTCATTGCTTAAAATAGCGCTATCATCAAAATAAGAGAAAATGTTCCGCATTCGTTGGTGTACTCCAGTTTTAGGTTCGCTCCGGTTATGCTGTGTAATTAACTTACGTTATAACGTCAGCGTACATATCGTGTATCTTCCTTAACTGGAAATTCGAACGCTTTTTTCAAGTCGATGAAAACGATATGCAGATCTTTCGAAGCGTCGCGATATTTCTCCACTTTGGATGGCGTCAAATATCGACCTGGCTACCACAAAGCTGCAAAGTTTATTTATATTGCATTCTCAACTATTTATTTAGAAATCTCTCGTATATTTTTATACTACGCGACATTAGTGTCACCGATTGGTAGTTGTTGCAATTTCTCGTGTCGCCTTTGCCTTTATACGATGGAATAAGAAAGTCACTAGTTTGGCAGCCGAACGCTTTTATTGAACAAAATCGCGAGCCAATTAAATTTAATATTTCCGACTGGCGCCTATAGGTCGACTGCGGAAGCCCGGTTCATTCTCAGTACTGATTCGGTTACGTCGGCTTCAAACTGCTTTTTCCATCTATTGCGAATTGTTCTTTCCCGTAAGGAGGTATCCTTTATTTCGGGATTTTGGGAGTTTTTTTTTCATTCTGTCGGAATCTTAAAAATTGTAGCTCCTTTACATGTGGTTCCACGTTGCGCTTCTTCTACTGCTTATGTCCTGCTTATGAGTTGTGGGATGCATTTTCTATTTCCTGATACAATGCCTCTACTACTAACGCACGTGCTGTTTCTGTTCTGCTTTTTTTGCCGTTCATAGTCTAATTCAAGACACACTTTATTAGTTTAGCTATTTCTATATTTAGTCCACACATGGAGTCGGCCTTTTGATACAACGATACCGGATAATGATCAGCGATCATTTCTTTGAAAATATGGATGGAATTGATTTGAGTGATATGTGGTTCAAGTAGCACACCACTATGAGCCATACTACCCATGAAAACATTGACTTACTGATGACTCGATTTAATGACAACTCACAGATGATCTGACGACACTCGATCACTTCTTGTGGGGCTTTGTAAACTCTGTAATGTATGCTGATAGACAGTAAATTACTCAGTTTTTGAATGCCAATATTCAGAAAGTTATTGATGAGATAGAGCCCAAACGGCCGTAAAGTTGCCCAAAATTTAATCAACAAGATGCGCTTCATCAAATTAAGCCGAGGACGCTACTCGTATGTATGTCCCCGATGTCGTGTTCAAAACACAATTTCATGAACCATTCTCCATAATGAATAACAATTTTGAATTCAATCTTAATTTGTGTTCTTATTGTTTAAAAAAAAATTCCATAGCTCCTTAAGAAACAGTTAAAGACAACGCTGAACTAGAGTGAGTGCACGCACCCACGCGACAATAGTCAGTTGAGTTGAGAGACCGAATTTAAGGGCATAAGGTTTGTAGGAACCCTAAGCTCAGGAGGCTTAATAGAGACAAAGTGTTGTCATATGGTTTATCACAATAAACGACAAATTGGCAGTGATGAATCTGCAACTAGTAGGGTGTTTACTAGGTGGGGTGAAAAGTAACCTCCTTGACCGCCAGAATGCGCTGCTACTGCAAAAATTGTTATGGTGCCTTGAAGTCCGTTCATATTTAGGCAGACATGCCAAATTTCAGTGCGATACTGTCTTTAGTTTTGTTTTGACAGCTGATTGTTGTTGACGTATTTGACATCATGTTGAGTATGGACAAAAACGATTTTCCTTCTCTCATAAAACATTATTTTTTGAGAAGCAAAACGGCGAAGGAAACAAAAGAAAAGTTGGATAAATATTATGGGGCTAATGCTCCGTCAGATTACACCGTCAAATATTGGTTTCGAGAGTTTCGTGGTGGCCGCACTCCACCAGCGATCAAGTCCGCGGCGGCAGGTCCTCCGATGCGGTTACAGAGGACAATGTCAAAAAAATACATGAAATGGTGTTGGCTGACCGGAAAGTGAAGGTGCGCGAGCTAGCAGATACCACAAAGATTAGTACTGAGTGCACACGCCATATTTTGGGCAATATTCTGCATATGAAAAAGTTATCCTGCCGCTGGGTGCCGCGCATGCTCCTGACCAAAAACACGAACGCGAGAGCACTTTGAAAGAGTGTTTGGATTTGCTGATGCGGAATCGGGCGGACTTTTGGCGTCAATTGGTAACAGTTGATGAAACTTGGATCCACTATTACACACCAGAGAACAGAATGAGTGCCCGGCACGAAGCGGCCGAGGGAGGCTCGATGGGTCGGAAAGGCTATGGCGTCGGTTTTCTGGGATTGTCATGGCATACTCTTCCAAACGGCTACAAAAATATATTGGCCATTTTCGAAAACGTCATCTGCATCAAATTGCTTTTGCAAAATGTTCTTAAACGCAAGCTGCGAAAGTCATAAATCACACTACATTTGCAGCATGTTCGATAATGCAGTGTTTGCACGGCAGATGTTCATAAACGTCATCTGCGCTGCAAAAAAGCAGACACAAATCTGCGCTATGCATTAAAAAAATTGGAAAAAAAATGAGTGAATCCGAATATTCAGGGGAATCTCAGTCTCGTGAACAGTAAGTACATAAAATCGGCTAATTTATTTGTTTTAACTAAATATTATGCTTATTAGATGCTCTGTTGGAAAACGTCAAATGCTCTTGCAAGAAAAAAATCATGTAGATGACACAGATCAACGATGCCAAATGACGTTTGCAGTTTTATGTTCGCAACCCTTAAGTATTGCAAATGACGATCAATTTGACGATCAAAATGACGATCAAATGACGTTTTCGAAAACGGCCATTGTAACTTAGTTAAATGAGAGTTTTGTGTGTTCTCCTAGAAACAATCTCATCTAGATCCTGATTAGAAAAGATGTCGGCTAAGTTTCTGTGCCATGTGCTGGTCACATTCATTAAAAGATAAGAATTCTGTGCAGGAGGAGGAATGGAAACGCATAGCATTAAAATGGTTTAAACTTTAGAACAGTTGTACTCGTATAATGTTTACTTCACTTGACTTCCTCAGACAAAAAAAAAATAAAAAATGCTTGTCACGTTGACTTTCGAGCCTTGTCAAGAGATTGTAATGGCGATGGAATGACCTTACATATATAATTTTCAATTTAAATTTAATTGCATGTACTTAGCCTTGGTAAAGAAAACAGCTATCCTCAGTCTATAGGTGGAGGCATGGCCTGGCAAAAGTCAGGTTTCCTTTTTCCCGTGCTACACATCTTCTTCGCACACCTTTCTAATTACGGAATTGCCACTAATCATTATTTTTTATCACACCCCTAAACACCCCTACCGGCACGTACCGATGTAAATAAAGTCACTCGTTCAACCCCTGTTAATGAGAGTCAACATCACGGTCTATATTACCTACACTTTACCGTCAAAACAGCAAGCAATCAAAAACAGCTGTTGAGATGATCTTGCCATTTATTAGAATTTTGGGCAAATATTTATATTTTGCTTACGACAAATTGCAAATTAGACAGTAAAATATTTAAACATGAATAAGATAACATAAATATCATCCTAGCAATTATCGTTATTGTACAATAGATATTTGTTTATTTTTAACAAGTTCAGAGATACGAGTACAGATAGCAATAAGCACCCCAGTAACAACAAAAAAAAATCTTTTTAGATAAAATGAAAAATATTTACCTGGAAACACGGCCATAAAATCTCGACTCTCGTCCTTAGAGACTGTAGCGCGAGCTGCTAACGGCACTGAATGATTTAGTGTTGATAAAGTTCTGAAAAGAAGAAGGGAATACAAATTTTAACAAAAAATATTTAGACAGTTCGAGATTCATTGTACAAATGCACGACCATGAACACTAAGGCGACCTCTAATTTGCATTAAGATTATTAATCCAGACGCACTTAAGTGAAAATTTTTCTAAAAATATTACAAAGACGGATTCCATTAGTATGTTACGTGATTGAGAAGTGACTGGTATTCTTCGAAATTATAATAAAAACGTGATAATAGATAAGAAAACATTGAATGATTGAAAACAAAAATAAACTCTTTGCTGGGGGTATTTGGAAAAAAACAATAGAAAAAATATCTTTCGCTCCTGTGGCGCTATCGTTCGCTATAAGGAAAATGTGACAGAGCTTATATTTTTTTATCTACTGGGATCTAGTAGTGTTAGTTATAAAAATAAACAGAACATTGGGTATAGGTATACGGAAACTTTTGGTTTGTATTTGTTCTAATGCTGGATGCAGGGAGTTATGTAGGGCAACTGGTCCATGATGATAAGTTGAGAAATGTTTTATTCAAAATGGAGCATAAAACTCGCTTTTGTTTACTTACTGCCAAATCGTTAGTTCTTTATGTCCCCTCCTGGTTAAGATGATAGTCAATATCATTTTGTCATCAAAAACAGAAACCCATCAATTGTACAACTCGAATGTTCGGCGCAGAGATTTGTGCGTTTGCATACGGCGTAGTGTCTGAGGATTTTTTAAGCGCTACTGTGCAGGGTTGACTTCAGCCTCAAACAACAAGCGTCTCCATCCAGATCTATCATAAGTTAGCTTCCTCCAGGTATGCACACCTACTTGGTGAACTATTTCTCTTTCGTAATGCCGCTTTAGTTGGTCGAGAGAAATCTTTGCAAGTCAATTGCATCCTCACTCCATAGGAACAGCGATTCGCAGCGTGATCTCAGCACGGGTGCTGTTATCAAAATTAATCGCGCAACCTACGGAGACGAACTTCCTTAAAGTTGGATGACCTATATTGTCATGAGGTTGAATCGAAAAGTACGAAAAGTGGAAAGTTGCCATCACTATCCAATAATGTCTGAAACGACCCCATTCAAAACTTCAGATTGATTCAAAGCGAGAGAAAATAAAACGAGGATGTGTCAATGGGGACCGTTCAACGTCTATGGCAACCGTGATATATTAGTTCAACGAATTTAAACGTGGCTGTGAGTAGACGTGCTTACTGGGAAAATCGTTGAAAAGGTCCGTGACATGATTCTTGCTGATCGCCAAACTAAAGTCATCTTCGAGCGCATCGTACGGAACGGCAACCAGCATTTTACATCATACATAAGTTAAGCATGAAATGAAAGCGCTGTTTGGCCGATGGGTGCTGTAATTGCTCCCAGCCGGATACCGCTCCCATCTTCGAAGCAACGTTCGGAGCTCTAAGTAAAATCAGAATAAGTTTTTGCGTCGAATCGCCACCGTTGATGAAGCCTGAATCTATTACTGTACCACAGAAGCCATGCGCGACAGTAAAAACAACGGATTTTTCTAGGCAAAGGTAATGCTTTCGTTTTCTTGGGTTCGAAGGGAAAAATCCTCATGGAAACCCGATCACAGGGCAATACAACCGTGAATGATTGGGTCGATTAGATATGAAATTGACACGGCGCGTTTGCCAAAGAAAAATATGCTGTCCCACCACGATAACGCACAAACCCAAGAAAGAACTATACGACCAGCAGCTGAAAGGACGAAAGCTGTAAGCAACTTCCCAATGCTTCTACCGATAAAAAATCTTTGCAACGATTTTTGGGGCTTACTTGCTAAATGGTTGAGTGACCTTCTACGACAGGAATCCAATTTTGCTATGGGGCCTAACCAAGGAGTTTCATTTCGGCTACCGAGGATTGTAGTGCGGTCCCCAGTCCTTAGACTTATGGAGCGGTATTACTGCAAAAAGTACAATGACGACTCGTGTTTTCAGGGTGTGCCATATATGAGTAAGAAGACGACACCGCAGGAAGGGAAATATCATTCATACGAATTGGAGGTGCTTGCGGTAATTAAGGCGCTCGAAAAATGAAGAAAATATTTATGTACATATTGGGTTAGTCAATTACAATTACAACAACAAGAAGGAGTTTCCATTGCGGCTTTCACGATGTGGCACGTCTTTGCAGGATTTTAATTATCGGGTGGTTCATCGTTTGGCAAGATGGATGCCCCCAGTCGAGTCGCGATGCAGAGGCCCAGCTGCAAAATCCCGGTTGAGCCCCCAAAATTGTAGGACTGAATCAAATATCAATTAAACAAAAGGAAATTTTTTAAATTTAATTTACTTTGTTATAAAATACTACTCTAAATGTTTCAATAAAATACTTTTGCTTTTGTTTAATGATACTCCGTTTTAGGTGTGTGGATCGCAGAGCCCCACCCACTTCGCCTTCTTTTCAAGACAAATGGCGAAGAAATTTTATACCAGCGTACAACCCCCGAGATCTCAATCTACATCGAAGAAGGGTGCACACTCTATCCTCATCCTGTACGAGTATATAACGAGTTTCTCAGGGATACTAAAATTCATGGTTTCAAATCATTTTGAACTATCTCTGAATGAGTTATAATTAAAATGGAAAAAGGTCCGGATTTTCACTGAAAAGTGACCCTCAGTGACGGTTCATATTTTTGACCAAATATCTTTATTAATTAGCATTAACATTTAGCCAAGCGAAAAAATAGCAGTCATTGTATATGAAAAAATTTACTGTTTCTGCGGTTTTCATGTCGAAGGCGTCATTGGGCCGTAATTCTTCCGAGATGATGCCGAGAAGTCGGTTACAGATAATGGAGAACGCCATCATTCTATGTAAGTTTTTTTTTTTTTGATAAATTGACACTGGTAGACATGGAAGATATCAGGTTTTGACAGCGGATCTCACACAGCGGATGCCACAATCAACTTAATAAAGACAAAGTTAGGTGATCGTTTTAACGCCAGGTATAGCCCTGTCAGTTGGCCGCCTGGCTCGTGCGATTTAACAACTTTGGATCATTTTCTTCGGGGCTGGTTTATGCCAACAAGTCCGAAACTTGGACGATTTGGAGGCAATATTCGACGTGAAATTGCTGAATATTGGAAGAATTATGCGAAAAGCGGTTCCGTGGAGGACATTTGAATAAAATCATATTTCTTAATTAATGATATCAGTTATATTTGAATCCAAAATTATGATTGAATTAAAAAAAATACATTTTTGTAATCCAAAGAAACAGGTATTGGCAAGAGTGATTCATCGCTTCATCTCTACGATGGTGTCATTGTTTGAATTTACAGCAGAGCACAGATAGAAAAAGTCTTTTTATCACAAACGGACAAATTTGGCATGGATGCCAAAATTTGACATGAGTCTTTATAAATGGTGGCCATATGCGGCGTTAAAATCAATAAACGGACACAGGGTATCGATATGAATTTGTCCATCTGCTCCTGCATGTTACTGGAATTTAGTGTAGATATTGCTATCTAGACCTCTACTTGCTTCCTTAGACGACATTATTTTCGATCACGTTGAATGGTTCAGAGATGGCATCTCTGATGGCAGATGTTTTTTTGAAATTTGTTTTGAATCTAAGCTTTTACTCATATTTGTGTGTAGTTGTAGGATTGAATTTGGTATCAAAATGTAGTTTAGAATTTCTATGTTTTGGGATAATTAAACTTTGTTGCCTTCTCCTGCCTTTGCAGGAGTTAGTCAGGGTCAGAGTAGTAAATTTAGTAGTAGATTAGTTATAGTTACGATAGCATTTAATTTTGAATTAGCTCGATATTTAAATTTTATTTTCTAGATGGGTATTTCCACAAAAATCGGCCCTTCACACGAAAAAAAAAATTGTATAGGCAAAAAAATGTCAGTAAAATATCAACAAAGGTTTAGTGCTGCAGTTTCAAAATGAAACAAAGTATGATTTGAATTGGTTTCTTTGTTTTTTGTACCTCGAACTTTATGGTTGTTAATCAGCCTAAAAAACCGTTTTTTATTTTGGCAACTCTGTAATTGCTAATTAATTGTCTGTAGGTCTAAGAACAATTATGTTATTTTACGATACGTTCATACGAAACCCCTATGACCGCCTTTGTTAGGAAGCGGCACCACTGTGCGCTGTTATTAGTTTTCGGTACTCGATGGCGACCTCTTTTTCCATAGTATCTTCTTGACTTTAAGATATGAGGAATATCCGCAATCATACTCTGTTGGAATGGCCTAAACTCTTTATTTGATGTGGTGTCGAACAAGTTATACTTTCCAGCAGTACCTGAAGGATACCGCCCCTCAAGCTTTCACCCAGAATAATTTTGTAATGCCACTCCTAGGAAACCGCTCGCACGTTTGATCCAGAAGCTGGGCTTTGGTAGGTCGATATTGGAAAATTAAGTCTTGATACGGATTGTCATACGTCACATGTCCAAAACTATAGACTTTTTCCTTAGGTCAAGCCATTGCCAAACAACGGATAATGTCGTTAAATATAAACTCCAGGAGTTTGCAGAGTTACAATCACCCCTATTCTGCTATACGTGCGGATCGAACGTTCCCTTCACCTATTCGATTCATTTTCACTTCGAACTGCCTTACCGTTTTCTATTTCAAAGTTTCGAAGATTTAAACGTCACCCGTTTGGAAATGTAAATGTCATTTCAACTGTGTAATTTGTGTGGAAAAAAAAACAAATATGGATAGTGCAGCACTTTATTTAAAATTTGACTCCGGAATAAGAGATTCTAATCATTTTTATGAGGACTTTCGATTCGTGCGTATAGTGGAATACCGACCTGCTTTACAGACAAGTGAGTGTTTCACTTCGAACGGATAGCAGGATCGAACAACTAGTATTTGACATAAACATTCCGCCCGGCGTATAGCAAAATAGGGCCGTATATATAAAACAGGTCGGGGCTAAAAACTAGACATTATCATACATCGGAAGACAGACAAAATATTTTCTGACGTCACCACAATTTTGACAGGCAAGCGAAAACCTCCGGAAACTTGACGTGAGCAATTGGAACCTATTAACATAATGAAAAGAGCGGATCTATGAGTTCTAAATGAATTCGGACCTTCATAAGCAAGCTAACTTAATTCCGCCGAGACATAATGTAGTCGTCACATTCGGTGAAATTACCGAAGTGTTATCTTCAAGTGAATAAACGCAAATGAGTGTAAGGTTTTGATCAGTTGCATGGAAATTGGCTTCAACCTTGTTGGAGCAATGGTCATCGTACATGACGATAACCTTCCTCCTCAGAAGCGGTTGCTTGGTAGAGTCATTAAAACTATTCCCGGCAATGATACCATGGTGAGAGTTGCTGACATCCGGACGACAAAAGGCGTTTTACGACGTCCAATTCGCAAGCTTGCTGTCCTTCCTGTTTGAAAGGGACCTTTCAAAGGGGGCGGAATGTTGGAGCACTTTATTAACAACACACAACAACGATATTTATTGAATTGTAAATTGCAAATTTTTTGAATTAAATCGATAATCTTCATTGTACTAAATTTCGTTAATATTTAAACTTGGCGCCTACGAATATCGAGCCGCCATATTTATCGTATTTAATGATTGTTAGCTTTCGTTAAAATTTATACCAATTGAATTGTATAAAAAGCAATAAACGCTCAGTTTGGGCCTCTTTTTTCTCTTGTTCACGCTTGGTTTTTTTGATTCGTCGTCTCCTGTCGCTGTGTCATCTGTCTGTGTCAGCTCTCGCTGTGGAAAAAATTACCAAAAAATATATTACACCCGGAAAGACCCACAGAATCCATAACCCCCCAATTCCAATTCATTTTTGATGTAAATTTTCCTACTAAAATAATAACGTAAATTTTTACATCAAAGCGGTCAGACTCGCTGATCGTACAAACCTGAATATCAAATGTTAGCGTGCACAACAGAACTTATTCACATTCAACAATGACAGCAATGTATATCATATTTAGGGTTGAATCGGCACTGATTAACTAACGTCAACCCATTTCTAGTCTGTCTTAGTACACCAAAGTTTTTTTTTAGGAGATTCCGACTTTTTTGTTTCAATAAAACACAAAGAACTCAACTTTATGACGATTTATTAAATCCATCCGAAAGATCATTGCATGGCATTTAATATTTGAAAATTTGCCTAGTGCAAAGGGCATTCTAGCGGTACAATTTTTGATCAATTTGGTGCATATACCGTGTATTGCTTTAACAATGTTTTGCTCCAAACCGGCAATCGTTCCTGGTTTATCGACATAAACTAGTGACTTGACGTAGCCCCACAGAAAATAATCCAATAGCGTCGAATCGCACGTTCTTGGTGGCCAATTGACGGATCAATTTCTTGAAAGACTCTATTGCCAAATTGTGTTTTTAATAAAGCGATGTTTTGGTTGGTAGTATGGGATGGAGCACCATCCGGTTGGAACCGAACCACAATGCTTCCACATTGATGTCACGCAAATTTGGGAACAAATAATCGTTGATCATCGCATTGTAAAGGTGTTTATTTTAATGATACCACCGGCGTACCATCTGCACCTAGAGAATTTCTTGAGGATTGTCCTCGCTCCGAATACGGCAATTTTGCTTGTTTAACCTCATCACTGAACAAAATTGTACGGTAAAAAACTTTGACGACTTCCACTTGATTTAAACGTCAATCATTCGACGCAGTAAATGGTCAGCTTTAGCTCGCTGTTGTACCAATTGGATCTTTTAAACATCGAAACAAAGATCTTTGTGCAGAATTTTCCAGATACATAGTGGATACACAAAGGTCAAGTTGCTACGAACAACGACAAATCGATATGCTCGTATGTATACACACCATACCATCTTATACACAGGCTTCCACAGCCGCGATATTTTCCTCCGAACACACTGTTCGCATTCTTGTTGGTGTGTGAGTATATAATAGCGTGAATTGGGGGGTGCAATTTTTCAAAAATTCGACAAAAATAAGTTTCGCGAACAGAGCTTCGATTCTGGAAATATAATAAATTTCAAAGATTTGAAATCGTTGTTGAGGTCTGAATCTTTCCATTAAAAAATGGCAAAGTATATTGGAAAATAATTGGGATTGGCAGCTCAATATGACAGTTGATTTGATGTTTAATCCCTATTGATAATTCTGACATTACAAAAAGAACTCCCATTATATTCGCCACATTCACAGCTTTTGCTTATTTTCAGATTCATCTTCCATATCAACCAGTCCATGTTTACTTTTACTCGACCATTATCCGAAACGGGCACTGTGTGCCCACGCAAAATCTGCATGCTAAGATAACTCTTCATTCGCAAAAAGCAAACGAATATATCCTGGACAAAGCACACGCCACACAAATTAAAACCAAAAATAGACTACGAGAATACGTTTGTCAGTCTACTTAACAAATGCGTGACAATTTTTAAATAAACAGGAAAACTTGTAAACTTTGCAAAACGGATAGCCACTTACACGTTCGAGACACAATAGCGCTTCCCAATCATAGTGCTACGCCAACAACATGCTTTCAGATAAATCACCCACAAAACACTTCCCCAATTTGTGAAATCAAATCAAAATTCGCTCAGCTACGACCTACAAGTTACAAACTACGAACAAATGAAATCTCAAACGATACAATCAATATTTGTGAAAGGTGTCTCTCGAATTTGTAAACAACTGAGAAACTGAGCAACAGAACAACAAACAGCAAAATCACAATTCCATGAAAGCAGCATAAGCATAAATTCAATTCCATCAAATCGCCACATTGAAAAACAATAACAATATTGTCATTACTTAAGATTCTGTGCATTTTTCCAGCACAAATACAACAACAAGAACTGGCCAACAACATTTATTTTTGCACGTTCTATTGCAAAACAACGCCACACCACTAGTCAAAATGACGCAGCGCAAACATGTATGCAGATTGGGAACACTCGCCTTGTGGATTAGGTTGTTTGTCTTACTTAGAACTTTTCAAAAATAGCCTTTACCTATTTTCGCTTTAAAATTATCTAGACAAATAAGATGCAGATGACGAAATTTAGTTTTATGTATACGAGCAGGTAGGTATGAACAATTAGAACTGACAAACATCGGATTAAGATGACTGTTGCAGAACTCTGCTTGTCAAATATGTATTATTTATAGAATCAAAAAAACACATAACTTCTTTATAATTTTATCAAATATCATACGTTTGATATTTTCTGTCTATTCAGCAATTCATATTGTGTTAATGTTGGATCTCCTTTGAGCTTTGCGTTCGGTTATCATTTCAGTTTTGTAATCATTCATTCGTTTGCCAATCATCAACAAGGTCGGTTGACCTTTGAGCTAATAAGCCAAGTTTCTTACATTGCACAATATACGATTATTTATTAAAATTTCTTTGATTAGTTAAAGCTTTGTTACGTTTTTTTTAAACAATTAATACACAATACACATTACACGAGAGAAGCACACGAGAGAAACACAGGAGAACAACACAAAGGGGTGGTGTAACAATAAACATAAGTACGTACATAGTAATGTACAGGGTGGTCCTAAAGTTTATGTAAACCACAAAATTGTTTGTACAACTTAAACATAATTTTTTGTTTCAAAAGAGGTTCATTTATTTACTTATAAATATTTAAACTTATAAAAGTCCTACATTCAATGATTCTGCATCTAGAGCTTTCGCACAAAACACGTAAATCTTCGTCTATTATAGAGTCCCACTCCTGTCTAACTCTCTAAATGATCTGTGCTCTGTTTCTTGGTACTCGTTGACGAGTACAACAAGTATCTGAAGAATACACCAGGATAGGCCGCGAAGCGCAACTGGTCTCTAGACGAGAACCCCCAACGGGCAACCACGAAGACAACCAAGGTTCCTGTCAAAACCATAACCAAACCAAAAATGTCGTCGGCTAGTGTTGTTCAAAAGCGACCATTCACCAAGGTAGCCAGAGATAGTTAGCACTAGTGGACGAGATCTCTACGGCAAAGCCAAGCCGAGACGTGGTTTTTCGACATGACAATGAATCACCTCATCAACAACCAAGGGAAACTTCTTCCTAGTTTTGACTTCGCCGAGACGGTTAGGGAATATCGGATAATCAATTGCGAGGACCAATTCTCCAAGGACTTCCTTAGTGAATGGCTTGGACCTCAACTCTATCCCAGCGAATGTCATCCCAAGGAGACTCATGGCCGCATTTGGTTGCCCAATATAAATATTGGTGGGGAAAGGCTCCTCCAATGCCTTAAACTCTATTACCCGTCGCTTCCAATGGATGACTGAAATCCATTAAGGCCCATAAGAACAATATGCCTTACCTCCTCCTCATTAATAACGAGTGCCTCGAAGCACTAGAGTTGTCAGCACGCCAACCTAAAGGTTTTCCTATTCTGGGCCCTGAGGACGATGTGGACATCGTCGAAAACGACAAGTTGTTGGAGGACCTGATGATCGCTGAAAAATCGGTGAAGGTCATACAGACAAATCCGATGCACTCTAGGTGTGCCTCGTAAAATTCTAGTAAGACTAGACAGAGAAGGGGTCAAAGAAGTGGTGGTGACGTGGTGATACCAGTGTCAGTGAGGTTTCCTTACGTGAGAAGTGAAATGATGGAGGCTGCTCTAAATAAGATAAACACCTGGGCCTGAACGGCCTTACGGCCACAGCAATATCCTAGCATGACTGACTGACAACTGACAGCTAACCAGAGCTGAATGGAAGAAAAAATAAGTGGTAAAGGACTTAGACACGGCCATCTACACCGACGGATCAAAGATGAACTGTGGCGTGGGGTGTCTACACTGAATCACTGAAGATATCACTATCATACAGCCAACAGGATTTTGCAAGCGTCTTCCAGGCGGGCGGAACGACTAGACTGACACATAACTCGGGCGTCACAAAACGAACAAACAAATCATTGCTATCCACATAGATAGTCAAGCCGCTGTCAAAGCTATCGACTCGATTATCATATCTTCCAAACTAGTACTGGATTTACCGAAACGAGCTTGCCGGACTGGACGAACGCTTTAGGGTCATACTGCCCTGGGTTCCAGGGCACAGTGACATAAAAGGAAACGAGCGTGCAGACGAACTGGCCAGACAGGGCTCAGCTCTACACGGCTCACTTGCGCCAAGGCGCCACATCCTTGGAGTGGTTAAAGAACAAATTCACTTACACTTCCTGCAGATGGCCAACCTCCAATGGAGGGGGTTAACCAACTCATTTCCTCTACAAATGCCCGGCGCTAGCTAAAGCCAGACTGCGTGCCCTAAACCAACCATTTGACCTTAACGTAAAGGAATACGAGGTCTAATCTGTTTTGTTGGATCTAGAGACCGACTACCTCACATCCTCAACAACACATATCATAACGCAGGTTACACGAGTCGTGGTAGCAAAAAGGCACATTCTAGTGCTACCATGTTAACTGCCACCTCTACCTACCTACCTCACCTTGGCGACCGGACTCATTATCCTTAGTAAATCCCTCCTTTATAAGTCGAGCACAAAATTGTTTGCGGTCAGTAATAGAGTAGATTTTAGATTTAGATTTGATTGTTATTTTTATATTTACAAACTGTTGTATAAACAAAAATCAGTTAGCATGACATTACCGTCGGTCTGGTTGACAAAAACGTTTATAGCCTAATAGCATAATATAATGAGTTAATTCTTTAATATTATTATGTTGTTTCCCTTTTTTCCTTTTTCGAAGTTTTCATTTAGAATTCTTTCTCTATATTGTAGGGCAGTTTGTAGTATTACGAGTACTAGTTTCATTAGGGTTTTGAAGGACTTGGTTTTCCAATAAGACTTCATTTTCAAGCATAGATCTCCTTGTTTCACGCAAAATTGGGCGCTTGCCAACAAAAAGCAAAATGTCCTCCTTATCTCTGCCAAATTACACAAGCTCCAGATTATCGGTAGATCATACCCGTGGGGTATATAATTCAGCTTAAGGAGCTTATCATGCACCTACAGTTATTGTGCTCCAAATTGTGGCATAACCAGCAGTAGATTGCTAACTGGAGTGGCCCTGATGCTTCCTCTCGGAACCCTTCTCTGGTTTGTTCATGCACACGAGCGATCAACTGATTAAGTTTGGGCTTCCAACTCGCCATGCCATATCCTTGATACTCAGTTCAATTCCACAACAACTAGCTAGCTCCAGCCACTCTTTGTACCATCCCGTCCTTGAGCAGCGTAGAAGGGAAAGGATTTCGAAACAGCTTGATAAACTTTTGTTTGCTTGTAACTTCTTGCGAAACAGGAGAAAATTAACTTTAATTGACTTTTATAACAATTACGGCTAGTAAATAAAAAAGAGCTGTTTCGTACTTGGACGTTATAAAAAGAGTGAAGTTTATTGACCTTAAATACAAGATTATAAATGTCACAGCTGTCAATAATCGTGATGAAATTTCCCCTGTGGGGCATTGATATCAATATTGCCAATCTTGTCGATAGTGACGTGACATGAGAGCCAACAACTTTATATTTGCAGCTATGGGTAATATATTTGTTGTTGACAGTTCTGTCTTCTCACGATTAATATTGTCGGCGAAAAACTAACTTCCATCGTGACGATAGGACTAAGCCGCATGTATCATATTAATGTAAAATTCAAGACGCAGATCATGCCAGAAGACTAAAAGTTTATAGATCTCCTTCCTCTCAAAGTATTACTTATGTGTAAGTTCATTGCAAATAGTTTACTTTACAAAAATGTTTACTACCAAGAATAAACTCGCGAAAACATAGACATGTCGAGATATTCTCTAAGGATATGGACACCCAGCTACCTTTCCTCCTTCTTAGTCATAGGCTAGTTATTTATCAGCCCTGGTTATCAAACAATGCGACACCGCAAAGCAATATTATCATAAACGATAAACATCGACAATTAGCCTACGATCGAGTGCAACACTGAAAGATCTGCCTTACATTCGTATGTTAAACGAGAAGGCTGGACAGTATGACCTTAAGCTCTACTGTATTCTTCGCCAGCATATTATATAGCCCAGCCAACGCACTACATACTTAGAAAAGTTACCTCTTCGAATACCAAATTAGCGCTTGTTTAACATCGTCCATCCGTTGACGTTTCAAGCCAAATCAACGCAGTAATCGAAGGCAATGCATTGCTGTTTTTCAATTCAGGGTGTCAGAACCTCAGTAATATTGTTTTTATCTAAGAGAGGCTTAACAAGCATATAAGTATAATAATGTATGGAAACATGATGTGGTGGAAACAGGGCGAACATTGTTAAATGGTTTTGGTTTCATTTGAAATTCAATTTTTACAACAAAATGCTCGGTAAGAGAATATTTTGCAATTTTTCACAACAGAAAACATCACTTGTTTCAAAGTAAAACTCCAATTCAGCCTACCCCATTTAACTTTGGACACAAGACTAGGGCTAATTTGAATTTTTAAATATTGGGTCACTGATTAAAACTTTCACTTTGAGCTCTCACCGCCAAATGAAAATATTTCAATCAACATTCCGGTTATATACAAATAATAGTAAAAACAATAAAAACGGTAAATTTTCCACTACATGTAACGCAACACACAGTGTGAGAAATTTTAAACTTTGAATAATTTCTCGAATTGAATTACAGAAACTTTTGGACTGCAGTGTATTTTTTAAAAACACATTACACGATTCACGAAAACACATCTAACAACGTACAATGTATTCACATTCAATCATTCTAAAACAATGACGAAGGTTAAAGTTCCTGCAAACTCACGTGTTTTTGTTTTCTTGCTTACAATAATCTGAGAAGTTAATAAAAAATGTTCAACACTTGCAAGGTGTTGGTACATTCCAGGGAAACAGGAACATTGGTCACGTAACAGAATCTTGAAAGCCAGTTGAAATCAACAAAAATGCCCTTCAACATTTTTCTTAACAAAGAAGAAGCCATAAAGCACAATCAAATTGAACTTTTGCAACTGAAATGAAAAAGCAAAACAATTCGTCCAAAGGTTACAAACGTTTCGACATACCACTGGCACAGAATATACTCCAATCTCTTAAACGACTGTCTTGATTGAATAGAATGGCATATTCGTTTGTTTTTATTTCAACAGAGTTAACTGAGTTTTATTATTTTAAATTATTCCGACGTCATCAAACTTACATACTCATTCTGCAATTGATGAGTTGTTTTCTGCATGAGTTGTCGAACAATAACCATTATGAAGCGAGGGCAAATCTTTAACTAGCATTTTGCGGTCTTGTAGTGCGATTGGAATTATAAGTAAAAATCTCCTTAGAAAGCCTCATCTTAGTCCGCATCAATAACTAGATATATAAAACCGCAACGTCGGGTGAGAAAGTGTACAAAGAGTACACCTTGGAACCCTAGCTACTTCGTACAACCAAAACGCACACCACTAATACCAAAAACAATCAAAGATGGATGGATAATAACCTCTGCTAAAAATATAAAAAACAACATTTATTTTATTCCAATGCTTTTTACGGATACTCCCCCCCTCTAAATGTATCGTATTGCGGCGGCAACAAACAACTATAAGTACATAAATACAACTCCCAACGAATTGACGCCTATAAATTTATAAATTTCACCAAAACACCACACCAGATCGAGGCAGGCCGCGTTGAGTGTGGTACTTTCTTGCTTTAAAATGATCCGAGGCAAATGAACTCCACTTGGTCTCATGGTATTAGTGGCAATAAATGAAAATTTCTATTTTTAAAGCATGCGGTCGCAATGTGTGTATGAGTAAAATATATTACAAATTGAAAGAAATCGTTGTATGCATCTATTTATTGGATTTCCACAATGTGATGTGGTGATCACTTACGAAGTGCATGCAAGAGGGAGTTCAAGATCACGACGACTTCTTCGAATGGAATTTTTATGCACGTTCCAATTGATTGCAGTGTGGAACTAGGCCGTGCTGCTTTTAAAGATTACATGTTTTATGGCCGCTAGCAGGGAAACAACATAACATAAATCATTATCACCAAATGATAAAGCAATAGTATCATAGATTGAACTGGACGCTGAAATAATTTCCAGCAGTGATAACAATGTTTATGGTTGCTGTTCAGGTGGCGAATACAATATTTTCCTTTCTTATGGGTGAAGAATACTCGTATCACGCAGAGGACTGTGGTTTTCGGTTCTGATAGTCCCAAAGAAAAACGAGACGGTAAAAGTTATTGTTGATAAGGAGGCAAATATCTGTATTGAAGCTCAAATTGAATGGAGTGTTACGTGATAAGGCTTTCGTTCATCAATGATTTTGTATATCGAACTCCAAAATTAGACAAACCAGCCGAACATAGAATTCATTCAAATAGTAGAAGCACTGATTTCGATCGAGTTTTCTGAAAAGGAGAATTAAATCACCAAAACTAATTCGTAATATCACTGATACTAAGTTACCTGGAGTTTGCTTTGACATACTCTTCTATACTTCCGTTTCAAGTCTGCATTTGAATAAGTTAAGCAAAAGCAAAAAACCAACCTTCAGAGCATCATTATGTAACCTTCAACCTTGATCTTGTATTTCCTCTGAATTGAATTGACTTGAACTGACTCAGCATTTTTGTCAACATTTCAAACGTAGTGTACTGGATGCATTTGTAATATGTATCAATTATTCCGACTATTACACAACATCATAGAAAGGGCGGCGGAAGCAGCGTTGTTTCCATAGGCAGTGGCGCGTAGTGTTTTGTTTACTTTTGAATGAAAACTTTCACTCCACCTATAGATTTCTAGATGAAATGCATTTCGTTCTTGTTTTTTGTGGTATAATACCATTGTTTACATAACTCCGGATAGTTGCAACTTTATTCTTGAGACATCAATCTATGTTATAATGGTATTTACCTTTAAATACCTAGAAAAATGAGGCGCAGTGGCAATCCAGGTTGGTATCAGTAAGATGAAACCTAGTTAAATTGCTACACTTTATGGCGCTTTAAATTTTAGCACCATACAAGGAAAAACAAGACTTTTATGTACACTTACAACTCAACATTACATTAAGGGTTCCCTCCTTTCTTAAGATGGAATATGTTGAATCAGCTTACTTTCTCCATGAATCAGTACTATCACAAGATACTATAGTCGTTGACTACATATCACATGTTGCAATGCTAACGCTCAGAATACATTGTGGGTAGTAAAGCAATCATCTCCTGCACTCTTTACTATGCGTGTCGACTGGACTGACAAGATTATCAATAATGTTGGTCTCCAGCCAATATTTCTAACGAAAGGAACACGACATTTAATCGGGTTAACCCTGTCCACCAGGGAAGATAAAGAGATTGCCTGCCGGAAATTTCTATTGAATGTTTCCTACCCAGACCCCCGTATAGGTACATAAAGTTCTGAATCGGATGCAGTTTCCACCTTGCTGAAGCGGTCGGATCCGAGAAAAACTAATTGGATACACTTTAACTTGGCACATCCTTCAAGACTCCATCTAAACTCCAAATGAGACAGATGGCAAAGCAATCTTCTCAAAAATGAAAAACTCGTTCAGATCGAACATTCCATGGTGGTAACTTAAGACTAATTCGGACGAAGACTACAATCTTTTAGAATATAAAAACCTTACCTATTCGGATTTTGAGGACTTTGCCGAAAAGATCGAAACAGTCACCTACAGTTTGTAGAATGTAGCAACTCTCTGTCTTATGCTTGGGACTCAGGCTATAAGCGGGGCATCTTCATCAACCTAAAGCGTGCTTTCGACAACGCAACGCAACGATAAGAGCAATGCTGATGAATAAGATCCTATGCGGGTGCTGACCGCGATCCGGAGCCCAGTCTCCACTTCTACGCTGCATTTGTTCGATTCTCTGATCATATCTTGTGATTGTTTACTATAAAGCCCAGGTGACTTTAGACGTAACCGACGATTGGAACGTTATAAATGGGTTCTCAGTTAATTCTCCCAAACCTAAGGCCGTTTTCTTCAAAACAAGTAGGAAGCTGACTTGTCAGGCTATTTGTAGTTGGGTTGGGTGTCAACCTGATAGCGAACTTAACTCGACCAACATATCAATTCAAAGCTCCAAAGCGCTGACGGCTTTTGGCAAGACATGAATCTTGTCATCAAGGAGGACCCTCTGGATCGGCTATAATAAAACTATAATAAAACTTTGCCTCGTATATTTACGAGGGTTGTCTGAAAAGTTTCCGACAGTAACGTAAAGATAGAGGCGCTCGTCAATAAAAGCTAGTGAATGCTAGTTGTGCATCTTTTGGCAGTTACTTAGCGAAGCTTCAGTCATTTTGGACGCGCAGTTTTTACTTGACGGTCGGTTGAGTGAGTCGATGTGAGTGGTTTTTGTGAAAATGAGTATCGAGCTGTTATTAAATTCTTGTTTTTGAAAGGCAATACGTCTACGCAAATCAAAATTTTGGGCAGCTGAACTTAAACGTGGCCGTAAGAGCTTGGGAGATGATGAACGTTCGGGACGTCCAAAAACTGCAACCACTGACGATAACATTGCTAAAGTTCACCAAATGGTGTTAGACGACTGCCGAATTAAAGTGAGAGAGATAGTAGAGGTTATGAAAATGTCCAAAGAACGTGTTTGCTACATATTAAATCAAGTTTTACGTATGAGAAAACTGTCCGCGCGTTGGGTGCCGCGTTTGCTTACGTTAGACCAAAAACGTGTTCGAATGAACATTACCAACGCTCTGTTGGCGCAGTTTAGGCGCAATAAATCCGAGTTTTGGCGCCGATTAATTACTGTAGATGAAACTTGGATACACCATTATATGCCCGAAACAAAAATTCAGTCAAAACAGTGGACTGCAAAGGGCGAGCCGACTCCAAAAAAAGCAAACACTTTTTTTTCGGCTGGGAAAGTGATGGCGACTATTTTTTGGGATAGTAAAGGAGTTATCTTAATCGATTATCTTCAAAAAGGAAAAACCATTACAGGAGCATACTACGCATTATTACTTGCCAAGCTGAAGGCAGAAGTTGCGGCCACATTTGCAGAAAAAGAAAATCCTGTTTCACAAAAACAACGCGCCGTCTCACACCTCAGCGGTTGCCATTGCGAAAATTCATGTATTACGGTTTGAACTGCTTGACCATCCGCCTTAATCACCAGATCTAGCCTCAAGCGACTTCTTTTTGTTCCCTCATCTAAAAACTGCGCTCGGAGGATAGAGATTTTCGTCAAATGAGGAGGCAATCACCTTCGTGAACAATTATTTTGCAGAGAAAAACGACGCCAAGTACTATTTGGACGGCTTAGAGAGATGGGAGCATCGCTGGGAGACGTGTGTAGAGTTACAAGGAAACTATGTAGAAAAATAAAAATAAAAATTGAGAAAAAATGTCTTATATCATTGTTCGATCGGAAACTTTTCAGACAACCCTCGTATAACTCTCACCAGAGTTCAAAGAACGCTCTTTCTCGTCTAGATGAGGACTTTCATCAGCATGCCTAATAAATATATACACACTAATGGACATCCCTTATTTTTGATAATCTCACTTTGTCCCGTGTCCCGACAGTCTTTTGACTCTGGTCATAGGCTAACGCAATGATGCCGAAACTCGTGTTCCTATGAAAATACGATGGCAAGTTTCCCTAGTTACCCTCAGCACTGGCTGTGGCATGGGCATTGTGTGTAGGAAAACAATGTAGAATGGTTTTCAACCAATCCTGATGGCAATTAAGAATATTGAGAGGAACAAATGGAGTGGGGAAAATGTCGGAGTATCAGAGTTGTATCTGAGTGCTTTGCTCCGACAGAACAAAAAAAAAGTTAAAGCGCTACGAGTCTTTACGCATACCAAGGCCGGAATTTAAAGTCGAATGACATTAATCGAGATTCGCATAACGTGTAAAACTAATTAACCTTTCAGATTGCTCCCTTGATAATAGTAAGGGGATTCAATAATTTATTTTTATATCAGATTTTGGGGGATAATATAACCTATTATCAGTTAAATTGGGCACTTAAGCTGCTGATATTTAACTGAAATTATTAAACTTAAATAAACCATTAAATTAAATACATAAGGTATTCACACTTCATTAATGCATGTTAAATTTTTAGCCGGAGCAGAGCCTGCGCTTGTTTAAACAAAAAAAAAATTGCGACGTCAATTTAACATACCAAGCTGTAACAGTAGCAAAATTAAATTGATTTAATATTCAAGAAAAGCATTGCTAGATATATTTGTAATTAAATTGGAAAAGACATATTTTCGAGCTTAACACGTCCGATCACATGGAAGACCAGATATGCAAACAAACCTGAACGTTGACATCGCCAAATCGGGAAAATCCCGTCTTAAAACCGGCGCATGAAAGCTAAAAATAATATCAACACTCATACAGGAGGTGACTGGCTTAAGAATATATAACCAGCTCAGTTATTTCGCAAGCGCTGTTGTCGGCTGATGTAGAAAACGAGTGTCCGACTACTGAAAAGCAATGTGTCATATATTTTCATTTCATTCAAAATAAGTTTACTAAATGGTAGTGGTTTCAGCTTTCCGTGTCGCCTTTATAGAGTGGAACGAAGAAGAACAAAAACAGAGGTAATGCTCAGCAGTGCCATCACTTTCACAGCAAGCGTCGCAGAAAGAGAAAAATTCATTACTGCGTCTACATCTGGGCGCCCATGCAGAAGAGGCAGACCGTTCTTTAGGGTCTGGCAGAAGCAGAATGTGCAATGCAGTGCAATATATATTCGTGAACACTTGTTTCAACATCTTGTCATGCATCATATTAGGTGAAGCAGATGAGCCATCGTGAAGGGCTATCCTAAACACATAGACCGGTGCAGAAAAATTCACGGCAACTGGACCAGCACTAAATATATGCTGTTAACAAATATTAAATCACCTACTCATCATTTGGGGCAAAATACCACTGCCGGCATCTACTACTTTTAAATATTTTACAATTTACCTATGTACCTCGGAGCCACATTGACTCCTAACCTAACAAACAGTTGCTTCTTTTGTTTCGCGAAACAACTGACTCCAATCTTTAAACCTAAAGATCAGGATGATACTTTGGAAAATTCTTATTCTACCAGTTTTAATACACAATGTCAAGTGTTAGATGGTAAACAGATGGGCGTTAATGACATACTAATCTTTAGGGACGAAATTACTTCATCGATCGATCGGTTTTATTTCACATTTGTGTGATATCAATTAGACGCCAGTGTCATTTTATTCCACACCTTAAGTGGACCTACGTGAAGAATTGAGAATATGCTGTTAATCCTCCAAGTTTAAACCAATTGAGAGCCAACATTCGTCGTTCGTTATAACAAAAAGTACTGTCGAACTTAGCAAGAATTTTTTATATATTTTCTTTCGTGCCGCCCATGGTATTAAAGTGGAAGATGTGGTTTTGAATTGTTGACTCGAATGTATGTGCATTGTTTCATAGTAACAAATCTGCTTCTAACTCAAATTATTTCTTACGCCTTTTTTCAGAGTAAGAAATTCAAGGGATTTATGAATATCATACGCAATATTAGGGCGTGCACCAACGGCTTATAGAATTTTATAAGTCCTCAATCGGAAGTCCTCTAAAATATCGTGAGTCGTTCCTAAGCCGTGCGACTAGCTTATGGAATGCGCTGCCAAACTCTCTATTTTCTACTCATTATAACTTGCAAACATTTCTTCCTCCCAAAGTCTCCTTGAGCGCGAGCTAATTATAAAAACAAAAATTAAAAGTATCATATTAAGGCAATTTAAGACCAAAGATGAAATTTAATATTTAAGGAGATTACCCAAAGTCAAAGTCAATATGTGTGCACAGTGGAGGAGTGGTCCCAGGTCGTATAGAAATATTCGTGTCAGAGTTCGCCGCTTTTCAAGGCAAGGAAATAGGTTACTTATGTACCCCAAACAAAAAAGTCGGCTTCATTTAAATAATAAAACATGTTGATGGAACTATGGGATTCTAATGTTGGTGAGGACAAAAACAAGACTTTCAAACGTGGACTAAGCATAGCGGAAATAGCGAAACCGATAAAGATCGTCTATAATAACGACTTTAGACGTCAATTGTGCAAAGCAGTACCTAAAGGGAATGTGGTAGCAGTAAACCCATTGTAACCGTACTCAAAAGATCAACATTCACAACTGATAAACAGATAACAAAAAATAAAACCAGTCCAACGTCAAGGCACGACAATCTTGCTAATATTTTTAAGATTACGGCACAAAGAAAAAAAAAACCCAAAAGAGATTCAAGCGCCGAAATAGATATGTATGTATATTCGAGACGAGCAGAGACTTAAACGTACAATTTTCGCGTAAAACTATTTATGTGTATGTCGCTCGCGAAGACGAAATTGCAAAATTTACGAAAGACGAAATCAGCGAAGCAGTCGGACTGGATCACATACCTTCCGAAGTATGATCAACAATTCGTAATCTTTGTTTAAAAGAAAATGATGACAGAGGATTGTATACCTCTGGAGTAAGAGCATTCTTGTTTTAGTGTAAAAAGGCAAAGGCAACACGAGAAATTGCAACAGCTACCAAACACTGAAATTCATGTCTCATACAATGAAAATATTCAAGTCCCAATCAATCGATAAAGCAAGATAATTAAACTCTGTGGCAGTTAATACGGCTTTTTTTAGGGGTTAGGTCGACATACATATATACGAGCTGTACAGCGACATCGACCTCATCAGAAAACTACGCATCAGTCGCCTGAGACGGCTAGGACAACGCTTCGTCCCGCAGAGTGTTCGAATCTAACCCGGAGGGCCAACGCAATAGAGGAAGGACTCATCTTAGGTGGCGCACGCAAATGGAAAGGAACCTCAGCCGCCTTGGTGTGCGCAACTGGAGGCAGTTAGGTATAGACTGGACTACCTGGAGAGTATTATTAACGGAAACCCCGGTTCACCCCGAACTGTAGCACCACCTAAGTAAGTAAGTAAAGTCGACATATCAAGCATATCATCTTCGCCGGGTTGGATAAATGGTTCGCTAGAGTTCCAAGAGATCTTATTCGGTTTCAAAATATACTTGAGAAGCATAAAAGAATGATAGGCAAATCTAGTGCCGAGCTGATCATCGACAAGTGCACTTGTGAAACTCGCTCCTCGCGTGGAGAAAGAAAAAACAGCGCGTGAGTCAAAACAAATCAAAAAACAGAATAATCAAAAAATAAAATCAAATCAACTCGTGCGAGCGAAAAAAAAAATTACAACATCAATTCGCGAGTGCACTGACATCCACAGTGCGGGCATCCCAACCTTCCTGCCCCTGGTCATACTGTTGCTTGCACTCGGTTGCTGTATTACATTGTTATACAGCGCGTGCAGTGGCTGAGTGTATGTAACAACCGATGAATAGCGGGCTGTGAGTATGAATTTTGTTGGTCTGCTGTTTCCTGTTGTTGTAAGGTCCATAACACCTACAACAATTTGATTCGGTAAACCAACTCTGAATTTTTTTTACTTCACAGCTGTGCTTAGGTGTTTGTGTTTTTTTGTGTTTGTCTTTCTCTTTATAATGACTCGGGAATTTAGAGTGGACATTGCAAATATACGCGGGCTAAAAAGTAATAACTTTTCTGCGTACGTCCACGTCTGTAAATACAGACCAGCTGTTTTGGCACTTAGTGAAACACAGGTAGACCCCCGCCCACACCTCTCAGATCACACTGGTCTGAAGCTACCTGGCTACGAACTAGTGCCATTATTCTTCTCTCACCGCGGTCACGCCATTTACGTGCGTAGTGATGTAGCTTACCAAACTCCACCACAATGTAGTTTCCAATCCGGAATTCAATTTCATGTGGTTAAAATTCCATCTCCGTAAGCAAATTATCCACCACTGCTTTATTTACAGAAGCCCCAAACTGGACAATAATTCGACTTTTAACGAGTTTGATGCGTTGTCTGACTCCATTCAAAGAATTGTATCCCTGTATCCTCATACTGAAATCGTTATTACGGGCGATTTCAATATACACAATTTTGGCTGGCTTCGACATTCTGGACAGACGAAAGCAAGATAGTTGTCCTTGATATTTCTAAGGCATTTGACAGAGTTTGTCATCAAGATCTTTTGTCGAAAATACGTGCATTTGGGATCGATGACTCTCTTCTTCAATTGATTAGAAATTACCTTTCGTAATATTCAATTCAAGTTGTCTTGGACGGTTTCAAGTCTGATATTCACAAAGTAACTGCTGGTGTGTCCCAGGGCTCCGTTCTGTCTCCGACACTCTTTTTAATTTTCATCAATGATCTCTTGTCTGCTACTTCTAATCCAATATATTCCTTTGCTGTCGACAGTACTCTCTGCTTTTCATATTCGTTCCCTGACTCACGTCCCTGCTCTTCGGCTGTAGAACGGGAACGCCAGCGTACGATTTATGTTAAGATCATTAAATTCTGATATTAACAGCATAACTAATTGAGGAACCACTAACAGAGTAGAATTTAATGCTTCCAAAACACAATGTTGTCTACTGTCGTTAAAGCGAAATTTAAACACCCAGCCATTATCCATGAATGGCACTTGCATCGTCGAAACCGATAAACTTTCCATTCACGGTATGTGTGTCAGTGACAACTTACGTTGGAATGACCACATATTCGAAGTCGCCAAAAATGCTGCGAAATGCCTAGGTTTCCTCAAGCGGTGTAAGAAATATTTCACCCCCTCCAACCTGACCTCAATATATAAGGCGTTTATCTACCTAAAATCGGAGTACAATGCCCACATCTGGTCAGGTGCTCCTAAACCATCTCTGCACCTGCTAGATAGGATTCAAAACCGTGCGATAAGACTTATTGATGATACTAGTACCAGTCAATCAATTGACACCCTTGAACACCGACGAAATGTCTCGTGTCTCACTTTGTTTTATCGCTATTTCAACCACCAGTGCTCCACTGAAATCGCCAGTAGCATTCCGCCCATTCAAACTTTCAACCGTAACATCCGTCTCGCTATGAATGCTCGACAGTATACCCTCAAGCCCACTTTCGGACGTACTCTAAAATATTGTGATTCGTTCCGTACAACTCGCTTATTCTCTAGTCATTATAACCTTCAAACATTTAAAACCAGCGTTCACCGGTCGGTACCTCTCTTTTCATCCTCCCTGATTTTCCTTCGACCGCGCTGTGTGCAAACATTTTAAGGGTACATAAACATTTAAGCGTACCTTGAGCGCGAGCAAATTTAGCAAATTTAGGCTCTGTCGTAAACTACCAAGAAAATTGTGACGATGATCATGCACATAGAATTAGCGTGTGATGTGATTTGCACAAATTACCGCTTAAACCTAAAGGCATGTTATAAACGACAGTCGCATTGGATATTGCACAAGAAGTGTAAACGAAAAATAACAGTGACGGCAGGTGTGCGAAGTACAATACAATTCAATATGAACGCTCGAAATTTGTTAGGTTATAGCGTTATAACATTGAACAACATCTGAAAACCATAAAAATATTTTTCAAAATATGTTCTCCCTTCGAGAAAAAAAAATCATCTTTAGCGACGAGGCCCATTTTTTGGATGAATAGACAATCCACAAAGCGGAAGGCTTATCAGCAGGTTGTTCGTATATATATTAACATAATTTTGTTACTTTACATGGAAGCTGACAATGTTTAATTCTGTAGTCTTCAATTTTGTAGTAAATAGTAAATAGCATTTGCATTCAAGACATACAATTGAAGAAGTTTTATACGTTTTTTATAGTTCTTGATATTTTTTAGGGTGACTGGTATTGAATTAAAAAGTTTTGGAATCACATGCGATAGTTATCTTCATCCGTAGTTGTTGTTGATTGTTGGAGTTTGGGATTGTATTGTAGTTGCTGTTGATGAATTTAAGTAGAAGTTGTTGAATGTTTACGATTGAATCTAGGTGATTTTTTGAGGTCGATGGATATGGTCATGCCAAGTGAAGGAGTCATCCATGAAGATTCCCAGATATTAAATATTTTGGCGTCAATGGCTTCGCTTCTAATTGTTGTTGGACAATCTTCGTTTTTCTGGAAGCCCTTGTAATACCGTTGTTGGTTGCGTTGGGTTTCGCAGAATTTATCACTAAGCTGTTGTCGTGGCACCAGGTTGAAACCTTTTAAAACTACTCCTGAATTATGGTTTTTGCCGTATTAATGCCTCTATGGTTCACCAGAATGACAATATCATCTGCAAATGCAAATGCCGTTGATTTTGTAAAAACCTGCAGAAGTTTACGAGTATTTGTAAATAGAACGAACTTAATTGATCCTAGTTCAGAACTCTTTGGGAACCCATATATGCTCTGCTTCTCATCGCTCATTATTGTACATTGGATATCTTTGCTTCTTTTTGTTCTTTCTGTCAAGTAGTTTTTAATCCATCTCGCTATTTTGCCTCAATCCAATTCCGGTCTTTCAATGAGTTTGTCGTGCGCTTGGCTTTACTAAAGTCTACAAACATAACGAGAATAAGATGGTTCTTATTTAAACTCATGTGGACCACGTTTGCAAGTTCTCCGAGTAGGATTCCAGTGCTTTTGCCTGTTTGGAAGCCGTACTGGTTCGGAAGGAGAAAAAAGATTTCATACCACATACACTACAGGACGCAGAGCCAACAACGCGTCGAGGTAATGTGCGTACAGAAAAAACTGTAGCCCCTGTGAGTGAAAGTGTCCGTCAAATTCGAAAATTTTGCGGAAAGATCTCGGACTACATCCGTATCTTATACCCACGTCCAATTATCAAGGCTACGCCCATCAATGAGGTAGTCTAATAATAAACAGGGGTCAAGCAATACTGGTCTTATCGAGAACGATTTCTGACTGACGCCACCGAAAGTTGTTACGATTTGATCAGTTACAAGCAGTCGGTCATAAGCTCCTGTTGGATGGCAGGACTGCCGGTAGTCCCTGACAGAACTTAAAACTCGGTAACATGGGAGTCAGGGTCCTCGGACTTCGATCCGGGCCTGACTTGAAAGAGGTTGAGCCCCTTGTGGGAGCGTCATAGCGGCTGTGACTTACACCTAAAGTCGTACCAAGGGTTCCACAAATTGGTCGACCCGATGTAGAGTTGCAATAAGTGCTGGGTAAGATCAACAAATAGTTTTAGGTCGGCCTCCACTCAAACCAAGGGGGAAGTTTTTACCTCCAACACAGATTCCAACTTTGGTATGACCGAAAGATGATGGGCGCTGGCCAGGCGTATCCTGACTCCCATGGATGTATGGACATCCCGTGAAATTAAGTCATTCTATGACAGGTGTTCACGAAAACCACATGAAACGTTCTGTAAAACAGTATATGAAGCAGCGAGTACAGGAATTAAGGCCACGAAACCATGGCATGATACGGCAGTTTGCGGATTGGGCTATTAAGCAGCTGGAAGTTGACCTCTATTTTTATCGAAAAGTTGTGTTTAATGACGAAGCTTACTAGGTTTGTGGGCCAGCAATATTGCTCCCGAATGCGGTAAATCCAAAAGAGACCCAAGAGACTAAATTGCATTCACAAAAGTGCGCTGTTTTGTTTATTTGGTTCCTGTTGTTTAAAAAACAGACTTGAGTTCGAGTTTATATTAATGACCGAGGTGACAGGCCAATGATCAGTGAAAAATTCTTCGAAAATGTGAATGAAATTGAAGTCCCATTTACAATACTGCGAGATGCGATACGTTGTTCGAAAACGAGAGCGCATGAACTGTCAAAAATATTTCCGTAACATGTAATTCAATGTGTTCGTTTACAATAATGCGAGTCACGCAGCGAGCATCACAGTCGATTTCGAAAATCTTAAAAACTCTCGCATCTCGCAATGAGTGACAGCTAAATTGTTGTTGTTTTAATTTTGAGCTTGTTATTTGTGAGTGGTGTTTTGACACATCATTGTAAACAGACGTACGATGCCTGAATGCGAGAGCCCTCGCATTCGAATTCGAATGCGACTCTCGTATCGCATCTCGCAGCATTGTAAATGGGACTTGATCCGGACGATAGGTATGTACATATGTATGTAAGCAGGATATATGCCAAACGCTGTATTGAAACAGTGATTAGGCAAAACTGTGCGTTTTGATGGAGAAAACAAGCCCAAAGGAATTAAAAGGGTAATGAATCGAACAGATTAATTCACTTTATTTGTCGATTAATATCGCAACTTCCTCTTGTATGATACAAGAAATAATTAACCACACTATGGAGCAGGTTTCCCTTTTTCAATTGTTTCATTATTTTCAGTTATGTAGGGATATGGTATGTACAAACAACCATACGTATGTATGTATGTATGTACATGAGATAAAGCAATTTTTCAGAAAAGATAGCCAGTAACCAGATAACGAATCATTATTTTGCTGTTTGGTTCCCAACAATTGTAGGAGACCACTTCTGAAATCTCTCCCACATGCATTACATGACAGCTTTGTTAGAAATGTAAAAAACACAACGAATACGGTATAAATCACAAGAGAAATAACGATACGGGGTGAGACGTTTAATATCTGGTACAAACTACGCACCAGCATTGAGTTTTGCAAAGCCTCGCCCCTTATCAACAAACCGAAGACACACACAAGCACTTGAGCGTCATCACGTAGGCCAGCAATTTAGGGCACAAACGGATACTTTTTATTATTATCCTTCTTACCTTCTTACTTTTTTTATTATCCTTCAATGACAAGGAAAACCACTCAAGGGTGTTTTATTTCAAAACAGTGCGGCACAGCAAATAAATTTGCACACTTCCCTTTACAGGTATGTATGTGAATTATCATACATTCTCGGTACTCGCTTGACGCATGGGAAACAAAAGAAAATGTGAAAATCAATCTGGGAACCCTTATTCATCGTCCGGGAAACCCAACCTATGTAATGTACTATAATTGCAACTGAGCATAGGTAGTCAGCTCTATGTTTTAGGTATCTACTCGTATCTACGGCGCTGGCTTAACAGATGATTTAGAGAGGAAATTTCCTATCATAAACAATGCAAATCATGGGATTCATAAATGTAAGTAAGCCCCATCGCTGTGGAAAGATACTTCTAAAAAAAGCAAACTCGTCGCACGTAATCCTCAAACCAGATGAACTCCATTTATCACGCAGCGACCGAATGAATGCCTAAAAATAGAACTCCATCCACTACGCATCAACGCAATACTATCTAAATTCCAGACAATGCTGCAAGGGTTTCGGTTTCCAGTACCCAGTGGAACAGGTTTTCATCATACAGACGCTTTTTTTCTTTCGTAAACAAAAACAAAAACAATCCTTGAACCAAATCCAAAGAGCATCACACAGCCCAACAAACAAACAAACAAACCACAAACAGCGCCATGAAGAAAACTGAATTGAGAAATGAAATCTGAAAGCCGGTCTTCGGCTATTTGTTGTTGTTGTTTGTTTACATTGAAGTGGAAAATCAAATGCACTGATACCAATGCAGTGAATCATAAACACGGCATAGCCAACCTGAGTTCTGTGCATGGTTACCACACTAATCAGATGTACATTGGCCTTCTAGCTGTTGTAACCAAATAAATAAAGCGCTACACCACATGTATCGCAGCCGTAACCGTCTGTATACACAAAACAGATACTTCATAATCGATATTCTCCACAAGCATAAGCACCAGATACCAGATACCAACCAATAACAGAAATACCAGGCTACACGACATGATTACGTTGCTAGATTCTATATTTCTACACAAGTTTCTTCCATTTTGCGTCTCCAAATACAACATCGAATTTGGATTCTCTGTTTTTGTGCGTGGCGTACGTGACCAGATCCATGCTAACAATGGAGGGTTGTAAACAAATGCAGTTCTTTGACTGATAACACCAAATGGAGAGCGCAAACCCATCCCAGATATTATTTCTAATTCTAGAACAACTCAAAAATCACTGCTCTACTTACCTTAGAGTGGTTTTCATCTTCTTCTTGTTGACCAAATCGCTTGGCAGTCCACCAATCTTGTCGGCTTTCGTCATATGCTCGGAATTTTGGGGATTTTCACTTGTGGAAATGTGCCTACCACCTCCCACAACGGCGGATGGATTTGAGTTGACGGTAGTGGCGGCGGCTGCTACGAGTGGGCGCACTACCTGTCCCATTGGCAATTTGCGTATTATTGAAAACATTTTCTTGTTCCTCTTTTGTTCGTTTTTTTTTTAAATTTATTTAATTTTCAATTAATTTTTTGGGTTGTCAAATTTTCTTTCAGAATATGCAAGAGAATTCCCTACAAAGAGGAAAAAAACTCTGCGTGGAGTTATGCAAGTTCGGCAACTTTGTTTGACACAAGAAAGTTAGCACATTTCACGAGACGTACGCGATGTTGGTTTTAAATAATTCTAACTTTTTTTTTTCTTTCAAAAAGAGTTTTTTTTCTATCAAAAATAAACTAGCACAACCGTATACAACGCCGGACAAATCAGTTATAAAAACTTCGAGACACAGTTCGCTGGAAGAAAGTTTCATTACGATGGCAAGCTGTCAATTGTAAACAAGTAAACAGTGAGAGAGGGAGAAAGAGAGAATGTTTTAGAAAATCAGCTGTTCGATTAACAGAATTGTATGCTGGACATAGAGATGGTGATTACAATATTGTACTAGATTATGAAAATGGTGGATTAGGTTTATAACCATTAGACGAAATTTGCTGCATCTACGAACTTAATTTCTGTTCAATTCTTTTATTAACTGTCAAAATATGTGATATATACGTACATGTATCTCCCTTGCAACTGTGCCTTAATATTAGGTTGTAGCACATGAAAAATGTAACATGAAAAATTAAAAGTCGATATTTCTTTTTTATAAAATTTTATTTAGTCAAAAATGAACCATTGACAACTATAACCTTCTTCCACCGTGATTTAAGGTCCATTATTCCTTTTTTTATAGAAGGCTTGATATTTTGACGCTAAAAAGTGTTCAAAGGCTTTTGTGACATCTGCTCCGTTTCAGAATACTTTTTGCCGACAAACTGACTCCAGACTGCGGAAGAGGTGATAATCTGTTGGAGAAATATCAGGAGAGTAGGGTGGAAGCGGAAGAATTTCGAATCCCAACTGTAGCAGCTTTTGCTCCGTTACGTGTGAGGTATAGGGTCTCAGCAGAGTTTTTTTCTTCGCTGAGAGTGATTCGAAGGTTATAATTCACATTGTTTTTTGTGCTTGAAACTCTACAACAGCCAAATCTACGCGTCCGTTTTTTTCTGTCTGAGTTCCAATTACACAAATGAAAAACTTGAAAGACTTGTCATGGGTAGGATTCGAACCTTGACCCTCCGAGTGAGAAGCGATTGCTAGTACCATTACACCACGCCGAATCGTTAGTTGCGACTTAAAAAAGGCGTCGACTTAAATAATAATGCAGACTGAAGTCTAAAGTGTACCAATAATGTTTTAATAGTCAGCTCTTACTTAAACTTCACTCTTTCAAAGAAACTATTACATTTTGATTGAATCTACTGCATTTGAAACTACTGAATTTGAATTTATTTTGAAGTCATATGTAAATATTCGTAAATAATTAAAAATTATTTCGAGTCCCGGTAAGGACATGTACGAGTATATGGATATTCAACTAATTCCGGAATCAGTTCCACCCCGAAAGGAAAAGTGTTTAAAAGGGAATATACCCTAAACACTTGGCACTCGAAAGTTGAAATAAACAAAATCAGCTGAGATTGTTTCATCGTTTGTGCATATGAAATGGAGATGCCAATGTACTGAAGGACATGTACGAGTATATGGATATTCAACTAATTCCGGAATCAGTTCCACCCCGAAAGGAAAAGTGTTTAAAAGGGAATATACCCTAAACACTTGGCACTCGAAAGTTGAAATAAACAAAATCAGCTGAGATTGTTTCATCGTTTGTGCATATGAAATGGAGATGCCAATGTACTGAAGTTAATATTCTTTTGGGCTCTTTTTCCTTCCTAAATGGATACTAGGGTGAAATCGGTTAAAGCGCCCTGTAGACGCTAAAACATGGTACCACTAAAACCCGCAGACGCTGAGACCAATTCACTCCAACATAATAGAACACATCTCTCCACAAAGACGGTAGGGTGTGAAAACACTCGAAAAATTCTTTCCAAACATCAGTATTTGGAATGTTCGCCTTTTTTCCCCGATTATTCACTAAATTCACTGATAAAATAGCTTGCTCGAGTAAATGTTGGCAGATGAGAGCGCAGACACTCAAACATAGTATTAGCAACACAAAACTCCTCCCACAAACATCGACAAAAATCAAACCAGTTTTTATTTTAGTGAGACCAAACTCTGATGTTGGTGAGACCAAAAAATTGGTACGCGTACCAGCCCGCAGACGATCAACATCAGCTAAAACTTGGTTAGTGGTACCATGTTTACTAGTGCCATGTTTTAGCGTCTACAGGGCGCTTAAGGTGATTTGTGATAAGTGATATACCTAGTTTATATGACAGCTTAATGTGCATTGACGCAATGCGAATTGGCTCAATACGCTCATATAAACACCACTTCAAACCGCATTGAAATACTCAACACGCATTCGTCCATTCCTGTTTATAAAACGCATTGAGAATTTTGTAAACGCTTTGAAGATTCTTAAAACAATTTCTACTTTCAAAAGAAGCATTTCTGTATGTTTTGGATGTGCTTGACTTACCAACTGGAATAAGGTCCTCGCACATTCCACCTACTCTTCCGCTATCCTCAACTTTAAACCTTCCTGGGGTTGGTGGCTACCAACGGCAAGCAGGGGCCAGTGGGACAGCATATAAAGTTCTTACCATTTCGAACCACCAAACAATTTTTCTGTGAAAAATACAAAATACTTGGTGTAGTGTTTGTTTACATTTTTTTAATTAATTAATGATTGGTTGTGTAGATAGAACGCACATAATGATTATGCGATCATCGGTAAACGAACATGATTTTTTTAACCGCAGTGGAAGGCATAGCATTAATGTCACGGATGTAAGCTACCTATATACACATTGCACACATAAGACGTACTCCTTCAAATTCTATCTTATGTAGATTCGTGATGAAAATGAATAATGGCTATAAAATGGCAAGATACGGTGGAAGTGATCACGACAGTTTTGTTTGGAAACAAAGTATCGAGAGAGCTGAATTGGAAGCAGATTGTGTTCTTGGCAGAAACTCCTCATGGATACTTGATAAAAAAAGACTTAGTCTTATCTTTATCTTACAAATTACTATAGGTGATAGTGGCTACCCGTTGGAGCCTTTTATGCTAACTCCGTACAGAAACCCTAGTGTGCATTCGCAACCCAGATGTACGAGTAGAACGATGCATCGGTCGTTTGAAAAGTACATATGAATTACATTTTTGATTTTTTCTTACGAGTATATTAAAGTATCAATTTAAAGCTTTATGGCGAATTATTCTGGAGGAGAGAAAATGTAAATAGATACACCCCCGAAAGATTTGCTGAAATTATAAACGTATGTGTTGCCCTTCACGACATATGGAGTGAATAAAATGTGTCTCTACCAGAGGAACTAATTCGCAGTCCTTTAAATTTATCAGCCATCCAAGCACCCGGCTTGCAGTCAGAACGGATTTCTAAAAGGGAGATCAACTACTACAAACTTAGTTGAATTCGTATGCTTTGCGCTTTCTACCTTAGAAAATGGCAACGAAATTGACGTTATTACTACAGATGATTTCGCTAAGGCCTTCGATAAAATATCGCATCAACTGACCCTTTTCCAATTGTCTTCCCTCGGTTTTGACCCTATATTTTTAAAATGGATATCTTCTTATCTGGAGAAACGTTACTATAGCATTCGCTTTAGGTCAGCCTTCTCAACTCCGTTCTCAATTATCAAACACTGCTCCGTATCCATTTACGCTGATGACACTTAACTATTTATTCATCCCAAGACTCTATTATCCTTCAAGAAGACATCGATAGGTTTTCCACTTGGTGTCTAAAAAATTGCTTTGTGCTTAATGCCTCCAAATGCCAATCTATGACTTCCTATGACAATCTCCTAAGTCCATCAATGCCCCTCTCGACTTTATTTTATGCATAACCAACCTGTACCCCAGGTTCAATCCGTTCGCGACCTTGGAATATTATATGATAAAGAGGTAAACTTCCGTTCGCATATTGATGAGATAATCCTTAAAGCCAACTCATCGCTCGGTTTTGTCAAACGTTGGTCTAAAGAATTTTGCAACCCTTATGTGACAAGATCACTTTACATTACCCTTGTACGGCCCCTCCTTGAATATGCCAGCCATACGTGGCTTTCAGCGAATTCATATATCCCGGATCGAGAACATTCAACGTAGTTTTCTTCGATTTGCTCTTCGTGGACTACCCTGGAGTGACCCATTTATCTTACCTCCCTATCGCGACCGCCTCAAACTTCTTAATATGAATACCTTCGAAAAACGCAGAGACGTAGCTGACATTCTCTTCATTCATTCATCGACTGGCCTCCGGTTCTGTGGGCTGCGCTTTCATTTACAATTCTATTCCTTTCAACACTAACGTTCGTAATTTACGCTGTCCTCGTCTCTTCTATATCTCAACCCACCGCACCTCTTATGGCTCTAACGAACCAATCTCCCGCATGCTGCGTAAGTTCAACTCAAACCTCACCCTTTTTGATTTTAACCTGACTTAACAACTTTTTTTTAAATAACACGCAAACCATTTGAGATATTTCAAAAACTTTATTATCGGCTTGAATACAATCAAAACATTTATGAATGGAACTCGACTTCGTTCATATGGCCACCGCGGGCACGTTTGCAGCGGTCTATTCGTTGGACTCAATTTTCAACGACTTGGCCGCACATTTCGGCCGAAACGCTATTTCGCGTTCAATGTTGGCTCTGAGCTCTTCCAACGTCATCGGAGTGTTGGCATAAACCAATGACTTAACGTAGCCCCACAAAAAATAGTCAAGCGGCGTTAAATCGCACGAACGAGGCGGCCAATCGACTGGCCCATTTCTTGAGATAACACGCTCACCATACTTACTCTTCAATAAATCGATTGTAGCGTGTGCTGTGTGGCTTGTGGCATCATCCTGTTGAAACCACATGTCGTCCAAGTCCATATCTTCCAATTCGTTGCTCGTTCGTGTACCATGATGAAAATGTTGAGTTTACTGAATAAATTGACAGTGACAGTTTGATGATTAGTGAAAGAGTGCGCTCACAAATTAAATTCAAAGTTGTCAAGTCCCTATTGGAAAACCCTTTATATCCCAACCCACCGCACCTCTTATGGCTCTAACGAACCAATCTCCCGCATACTCCGTAAGGTCAACTCAAACCTCCTCCTTTTTGATTTTAACCTGAGCACTTATCGTCTTAAATTTTATCTCCTCCACCATTCCCTTACTTCCTAACCCTTAATAATTTATAAAGATGTCTAACATAGTAAACCAATGTCCTGTTAAAGTTAAATATCACGATCACCTCAACTCTAGCAAAGGAATCGTATTTGCACCTTATCTTGTCAAAGTTCCAGAGTCAGATATTATCTCGAAAATGGCCATACAAGGTGTTACTGAGGTATACAAATTTACTAAAAACGTTGACGGCAAGAATCGCCCGACCGGCCTCATGATCTTTACATTTGATCTATACCAACCCCCAACTTCGATCGAAATCGGTTTTTACAGCGAAAAAGTAAAGGAATACACCTATACTCTTACCTCTTCTCTTTCTAACTCTAAAACAACTAGACATAATTCTCTTTCTTACTCACAAGCTTCTTCTTCTCCAAATTTACAAGCAAAAATCAGTCGTTCATAGACCTCAGTGGTGAGCAGACGTATTATCGTATTATCGTGTTCGGCTTAAGTAGTGCAGTAAACTAATAAGTATAATTTTAGCCAGTGAATTTTGAAGTGTTCGGTAGCCGAGGTGGTAAAGACCTGGACGATATCATACCTGGGTTCGATTCCCATCGGCAGACAAACTGTTTTCATTTCCAATTTTTATTGAAGTGTAAAAAAAAATATACTCGTATATAGAAAAAAACCAAAAAAAACATCACGCGAAGGATTGCGGAGAGCGGTCCGCTATGCCAATAGCGGGACCTGCTGAATTGTTATCAGGCGAGGCTTCAAGCAGTTCAAGCCAAACACCAACGGCTAAGAGAAGGAGGAAGCTTAGGCCAACTTCCAAAATAGTTCAATGTCCCACCCTACCAACTTCCACGGTAAAAGTGCTTGGTGGAGTGAGGGAAGGGAACAGCTTCGCTTCATTGGCACAGAGCGAATCTGAAGATGAAGAGGAGGAGATAAGTAAGGAGGCCATAAGTAGCAGCATAAAAATGCTACAAGAAAGGGTACTTGCCATCAAAGCAAGGCAAATGATAAGAAGGAAAAGGGAAGTAAAAGAGCAATCCCAGCAACAACAGCAGACGCTGCTTGGTCAAAAGCAGACCCAGCAACAACACCAACAAAAGCTTAAAAAGCACCAACAACAACAACAAGAGCAGCCACAACAACGGCATCAGCAAAAACAACAGCAACCACAAAAACGGCAACAGCATAAACAGCAGCAGCAGCAGCAGCAACAACACCAACAACAAAAACAACAACAAAAGCAGCAGCAGCAACAACACCAACAACAAAAACAGCAGCAGAAGAAGAAGGAGAAGGTGCCTCCGATCAACACCTATAAACTAGAGGTAAATGCAACCAAAGACCTGTGTAAGTTGGTCATTGGTAATAATTTTAACATAAAGAGATTGGGGAACGATCGCCATGCCATCCACTGTAATACAGTGGAGGGCTACGCGAAAGTGAAAGAGCTCCTAAAGGAAACGACGACGGAGCACTACTCATTCACACCAAAGTGTGAAAAGCGGCAATCGATGCTGCTGAAGGGGTTGGAACCGTCTTCTGATCCTGAGGATATCCTGGCACTGCTCAAAGAGAAAGAGTGCGAAGGGCTCAAGTTTGTGGGGGTAAAGCCATTTACCACAGCTAGAGCCAGATGGGAGAAACGGAGTTTGCAGTTCTTCCTGGTGCAGCTCAGTCCCGAAAGCTGCCTGGATAGTCTAAGGAGTATCAATGTCCTAGACTACCAGGTGGTTCAGTGGGAAACTATCCGCAAACTATCGCAAACTAAGTTCGCTGACATTAAAAAAGCAAAACTGGCTCGGCAGCAGAAGGTGGAGGTCAAACGTTCACCTGTTAGGTTTCACACACCAGCCGTCACGTCTCAAATTTCCTACGCCCAAATGGCGTCAGGGAGGGGGGCTACGGTACAGCAAGCGACTGTTGCTTCTCCGGCGCCAATTCCGAGAACAACGGAAGCTGCACCTAACATGCTGGCCATCTTGCTCGCAATCCAAGGACAGATTGCTCAGCTGCAACAGCAGGTACAAGAACAGGCCAAGCGGGTGGACCAGATCTACGTGCGGCTGCCGGGACTAGCGCAACACATGTCGTAATGGGTACGCACGTGGTGGAGCAAACTTTGAAGGTCCTTGCTGTGAATGTTAATTCATTGATTAGGATCGAACGAAGAGCCGCGATGTTTAAATTGCTACAAGACCAAACTCCTGATGTGCTAGCGAAACCAAGCTAACCGATAAGCACAAACTGGAGTACAGTAATTATACTATTAGAAGAAGAAACCGGCCCAGATCCAAACGAGGAGGCGGTGTCGCGATCTTCATAAAAGAAAGTATAAAATTTCACAGAGTGTACAAGGGAGTGTTGCGCAGGTTCCGGTTGTTCGAAGCAGTTGTAGTTTACATCCCGCTCCGCAGTGGAAAGCGGCTGTACTTGGCCTCTGTTTATGCACCTGAGGCTTCACAATCTACCCTATTCATTACAGAGCTCGACACGCTTTTTCGACTTCTGAGGCTGGAATCGGGGGAGAATTATTTTATAATCGGCGGGGATTTCAACGCTAGACACAGAGATTGGGGAAATAATTTGCCAAATACTAGAGGGAACCTACTACTCGATTGGAGGGGTCAGCACGATGTCATGTACAGACTCGGTCTTAAAGCGACGGATAACCCGTCGTTTCCCAGTGACCATTGCGGTTTTAGCACCGAAATTACAGTTCCCAACGAAATTGCGGAATTGGAGGAGTTTGTCCAAAGATATTCTTACAACTACAGTAAGACTCGATGGACACGCTTCTCCGCAACCTTGACAAGAGTGCTCTCCTCAAACACGCTCCACCCACCGTCCAATAGGAATTTGTCAAACGAGGAGATCGACAATTACCTAAAACAAATGGACTCTACAATACCGCGGTATTGACGTACGACTAACGAAGACCTGTTCCGCAATCCTACTATTGACGCACTGCACCGACAGAAAAGTAGACTTCTGACAAGACTTAAAAACTTGTACAGACAGTTAACTGACCGACAAGACCCGGAGATTAGGACACTGAAGTCGTCGATTAAAAATATTCAAACGCTAATAAAAGAGAATTACAGAATTTCTGTAAGCTCATATTCGAACAACAAGGTTCGGGCTGTAAACACCAGCAACCCGAATATGTTTCCGCAAATCAATAAACTATTTCGGAGAAAAAAATCAAAACGACCTTCAGTGTCTTAAAATAGCCCGGACAACAGATAACGAACGGTTACTGACAATAGCAGGTATTGATCCAAATGAGGTCGCTGATGATGACGACTTTTTTGTGATCGAGGATCCACAGGAGAAGGTTGAGGCCATAGGGGCGACTTTCCAGGAAGTATACAAGGCCACTGATACCATTGGCCCTAATTACGACCTGGACAGTCGCATCTTGGTGCACGACTTCTGCATTCGAAATGAAATAGGGAACTGGCGATCCGAGGGCTCTGGTTTCACCCGCTTCAGCGACGAAAATATGGCCAATAATATCATTGACAGAGAGGGTGACCTACCCCCGTTAATTTCGAAGGAAGAACTCCGTGAGATCTTCGACACAATCAGGGCTAAGAAATCAGTGGGGACAGATGGTATTCCGAACATCGTGCTTCGACATCTTCCTCTAGAAGCGGTGGACATTTACACCACCCTGTTTAATAATGCAATGAATAATGCACATTATCCAGCGCATTGGAAAACGGCGGTGGTTCAACCTATCCCCAAGAAGGGAAAGGATATATCCAATCCGGCGAATCTCCGGTCGATAAGTCTCCTTCCGAATATCAGTAAGGTTTTTGAAAAAGTAATCAATAGAGCTCTGTCTAGGTGGGTTGAGGACAAACATATAGTTCCGGATAATCAATTCGGTTTTAAGGCGGGACATGATATCTCACATGCCGCGTCTAAACTGGTGTCCGATATCCAATGGAACAAAAGCAAGAAACAGTGCACTGGTGCCTGCCTTGTTGACTTGGAGAAGGCCTTCGACACCGTATGGTTAGAGGGTCTTTTCTATAAGCTGACTAGGCTGGGGATCAGTAAACCACTCTTGTACATTCTTTATAATATGCTAACCAACAGACAGTTCATCGTGAAGAATGGTGATGTGACTTCTGTTGGAGTTTTTCAAATTAAAAATGGTCTTCAGCAAGGCGCGGTCAATTCGCCGATCCTATTCAACATTTTTACAAGCGACTTGATAGGTTCACTTCCCCACACTATTGCGTACGCAGACGATGTGGTAGCGTACAGAACAGGTCCAAAAATCGAGGTCATTAATACTCTCTTGCAGCGTGGCCGTGGTGTAGTGGTAGTAGCAAACGCTTCTCACTCGTAGGGTTCAGGTTCGAATCCTGCCCATGGCAAAATCAGTTTTTCATTGTATAATTGGAACTCAGACAAAAAAATTCTGCGTGTGAAGGCATAACACTGACACGTAGATTTGGCTGTTATAAGAGTTTCAAGCAATGAAAAAAATACTGGGAATTATGTCTCGAATCACTCTGAGTGAAGAAAAACTCTCCGTCCTATTCGGACTCCCACCCCTGGAGAGCAAACATAGAAACCAAACACACCTGAGTTTCAAACCACTACAAAAACAATTTTCCTTTCTCCTCCTTCTATCCTTCCGCCCGCGCCCTGGCAACAGTAAAAGGGTATCAACCCCTTAGGCGCGCGTAAATTATAAAAAAAAAAAAAAAAAAAAAAAAGCGTGACTTCGATAAGATAAGACGATTTTGCGATGACTGGAAGTTGAAAATCAACTTTCAGAAGTCGGAAACCATTCTCTTTAGGACGCCGTTGTCTAGACAACTAGGGATACCAGAAAAAATTGGAGAAAGTTCTCGATTATTGGACAACACGCACAGCCTCTTGCCTGTCGAAATGTAGTCAGATACCTTGGAATCTGGCTAGATCAGTTTCTGTATTTTGGCAAAAATGTAGATGCTGCTCTGGCCAGAGCTAAAGGTGCTTTTGCCCTTACAAAGAGACTGTTTTATAGCAGCCAACTCGATGCGAGGGTAAAGGTAATCTGCTACATGGCCCTTATCAGGCCCATGCTGGTATTTGGTTGTCCCCTGTGGACAGGCGACTCAACTACGGCAGAGACGTCGCACACGGCATTGTGGATCGCCTCAGGTTCAGTAGGGCGGTGGGGAATCGCGATAAGAGGGATGTCGTTCGACAGCACCAGCATTTCTGGTGGTTGAATGATGGAGAAGATGTTTCGTCGTCGTTTCCGTCAATTAAGGACCAGCCTCACTAATGAGGCAGGGCTGACCAATGTATTTGCTTTGTAAATAGTGATGGCCAGCTTACATAGGTTTAGGTTAGCATTTAAGAAACATATACATATATCAGTGTATACAAAGGTGTATACTGATATATGTATATGATCGTGTATAATGTCTATGTGTGTTTATGTGTGTATTGTGCATTTAGGTTAGGTAGGCTAAGGTTTATTTTAAGTTAGATATTAAGTTTTTATAAAAAATAAAAAATTACATCCATATGCTAAGTTTTTTGTTATCAATTTTTTCTTAGCCCTAAGTACACAAAATAAACATTTATAAATAAAATGTAAATGAAGTCGAAAGACATAGATATAAGAATTTAGATTAGCTTAGAGTGCCTGTGTGGGGCCAGTAAGTTAGTATAAGATTGTTAAGTAATTTTAAGCTAGCATTTAAGCATTTTTTGTTAGTATGTAAGAATTAGTGATTAAGAAAATAAAATGCATTGAAAACTGAAACTGAACCAAATTTACAAACACTCACCCCTTCTCTTTCTAGCCCATCACAACAACTTCCAATCAATAAAAAACAATCGTGTGCTACTACTCAAACTGCTACAAACCTACATCAAAACAAAGAAATCACATATCAAACTTCAAAAAAAAAACTTAAAAAATCCAGAATATGATAATCTATTCAAAAAAATTAACTGCTCTTACTCTGAATCAGAAGATGCTAATGTCACTTTACCAATTTCAGCTATTACTAAATCTCCAATAGAAGAAAATAAATACGAGTACTATGAGCCTCAAAACCGTAAACATGATGAAAAACAACCAAACCAATAATCAAAAACTACCTGTAACCCCTGGCCCCGCTGCCCATTGGCGGAGGCGCCCGGACATTTATTGTTGTCCGAGCACTTCAATCACCGATCAGCGGGGTTATATTGTCAACGCCAACGTAAAATCACCTAACCCACCTTTTCTAGAACCAAACTCAGCAGCCAACAAAACTATCACAAACTACAATCTTCCGCCAGTTATCCAAGACCTCGATGTGCTGGGTCAACAGCAGCCTAACTCATGTGCAGGCTTGCTTGCCCCGACTGCCGAACATCGAGATCATCACATCCTACCTCTAATCTTTAACCAAAAGACTTTTTTTTAACTTTTAAATTCATTTTTATTGTTTCTATCGCTATTACTTAAATTCTAGACAAAAATGCTTAAATCTAATTTGACAATGATGGTACTTATTCTAGCTTACTGGCTCTTACCGAGCGCTCTAAACTTAGCAATTTCATTTCAAGTTTGCCTTTCGACCTTAAAACTATCTTACGATTAATCATATCTATCAAATATACAATATATGCAATTTCTAAGAAAATAATTTTTGGAAAAAACTTAGATACCATATCTTTTTATAATTTTGTATAAAATTTAAAACTATTCTACTTAACCTACCTAAGCTAATTAACATAACTTAACTATAATCGGGATGGTAGGCACTCGTAGCCTCTCGCACATTGTGGTCACCATCCCAATTGCGATTTCGGGCGCCCGTCATTCGTCAACATAGTGCACACGCACCACCAAGATTTAACCAATGCGATAAACCACTGGTCACTTCTCAGAGGTGCGGCCTCATGCTAACGAACGCGGCTTTTCCACGAGATCCCCCTAACTATCTCTAATCTAACTTACAACTAAGAGGAATATGTTACCTTAGTAACCTACCGACCTAGGAGATCGAGCCAACCCTTTCTCCTTCTTGAAGCCACCAGAATTCGGTGTACTGTTTCTCGGCATCGATCCGATCCCTGTCCGCAATCGCGGGACTAAAACGAAGGAGCTCCTGAGCATTGGCAACATACCCGTCATAGGTGAGCCGCTTGTCCCTCGCACCGCGGTGGCGGTGGTATATTACCGGGATACCATCCCTACTTTGTATTAACCCTTTAGCATCAATATGGAGAAAAGCTTCTGGCGGAATAAAGCCCGATAGGAGTGAGCTCTCGTGGTACATTTCATTGGGATAATAATTCCCAAAGATCAGGCCATTATCGTTGGCCATTGCCCTTGCAAGGTATCTTCGAATCACCTTAATCAGGAAATTGTCAATCCTATTCAGATTAGCCCCATCGTAAAGGACTTTGTTGGGATAATATTTTTTATACTCTGATTCTGGTGTTCTGTACAAGCCAAGACAAGTCCTAAGACACTGCCTTTCAAATACCCGAATCCTTTCCATCTGATACGGCGCTACATTGTACCACACGGGACAACCATACACGATGACTGGCCTGATTAGGGCCACCTCTAACCAAAGAACTTCACACAGTGTTCACATCGAAACGCTGTGCTGAGATTCGTCCCCACTCAGGATAAAGCTGAACTTAAGATTCTCCAGTGGAATCTGAAAGGTTACGTAAACAATTACGATGAACTTAATATCCTCCTAAAAGAAATCAAACCCTCTGTTATATGCCCACAAGAGACCCACTCCCCTTTTAACGCAACTCCGATTCCGCCTAAGACATTCAAAGGCTATTTCAAAAATCTTCCTTCAAATACGTCAGCAAAACAGGGTGTTTCAATTTTAGTAAAAGATGATATACACCATAGGGTAATTCCTATCACTTCAACTATAGCTTGTTCCGCCATAGAAATAACCATTCCAATAAAAATCTGTATAGTCTCCTTTTACATTCATCCTCAACAATTATTTTCTAAAAACGACTTTGATTTCATACTAAGCCAACTCCCTCGCCCAGTGATCTTAGCTGGAGATGTTAACTCATGGAATATCCTCTGGGGGTCACCCGACTCGAATCACAGGGGGAAAATAATTGAAAACTTTCTTCTAGACTCCAATCTCTCCATCTTGAACGATGGCTCGCCAACCCATCTCTCTACGCATAACACCCTCACCCATATTGACATAACCTGCTCTTCACCCGAACTTCTTCCTAAAATACATTGGCAAACAATAGATGATCTTCACAATAGCGACCACTTTCCAATAGTCACAACTATTAAACTCAATCACTATATCAGTCACTCGACCCCTAGCCCAAAATTTAAAACTGATTCAGCAAACTGGCCAGTTTTCAAACCTGTTGTATAAAATTCCTACAACAAATACAAATAAAGAAGCTGCAACTATATTAAAGGCAATTAGATCTGCTGCAAACGTTGCGATCCCGCAAACACACCCAAAACAATCCCAAAGAACAACCCCTTGGTGGAACGCGGACCTAGCTGAGCTCCGAAAAATCAAAATGGTAGCTTGGAAAATTTTCAAAAAAAAATAGAAACCAAACCAATCTAGTAGCCTTCAAAAAAGCGAATGCTGGGTTCCGAAGACAGCTCAAAATAGCCAAATCTAAAAGTTTTGAAGATTTTACAACTTCCATTAATCCCAACAACCCATCAAGCAAAGTTTGGAACAGTATTCGATGCCTAATAGGAAATCCAACCTCACTCACAATCAGCTCCATTAAAACTCCTCATGGTCCACTTTCAAATCCATCTGAAATAGGAAACTTTATCTCACAAAGTTGATCAAAGTACTCAAGCGATTATACCTTCTCAAACGAGTTTAGAAATCTGAAAAAAGACTCCGTATCCTGTCCTACTCCTTCCCAAGGAACCAATTATAACGCTCTTGTCATTGAGCCTGATATCTCAATTACTGAACTCGAATCGTGCCTAGCGAAACTTAAAGGTAAAACCCCCAGTCGGGATAGAATATCATATCCTATGATTATAAATCTTCCAGATAAAGTAAAGCTCCGAATCCTCAACCTCTATAACAATATCTTAAATACAAGTGTTATACCTCAAATCTGGAAAACAGTCTCCACACTTCCTATCCCTAAGCCCGGTAAAACGCCAGAGGGCTATCGTCCGATTTCACTCTTACCATGCCTTGCAAAAGTATTTGAAAAAATAGTTGGCAAACGAATATCCTGGTATGCTGAGACTAATAATCTTCTTAGTCCAAACCAAGTAGCGTTTAAACCGAACCGAGGGTGTACGGATGCTCTTCTTTATATTGATGACCAAATCTCCAGAGCCTTGAGTTCTAAAAACCATGTGTCGATTCTCAGTTTAGATTTCGAAAAAGCATTCGACAGGATAGGCATTCATGTTATATTAAATAAACTTAAGGAATGGGGTTTTTGCCCCAAAATTTTCAGCTACGTGAAATCATTCCTAAGTAATAGAAAATTCTACATAAGGTGTAATGGTTCCTACTCCTTCTCACATAGACTTGACAATGGTATTCCCCAGGGTTCACCATTGTCAGTTGTATTGTTCTCAATTGCCTTTCAAAACATCTGCCAAATCCTATCCAAACACAAATTCTTAAACTACTGCGTCTACGCAGACGATGTTTATATTCTGTGTAAAAGACAATAAATAAACGATATTCAAAATATTCTTACCAACGCAATTAAAGGCATTTTGGAATGGGGAATCACCTCAGGTTACAAGCTTTCAATATCAAAATGCAAAGTGCTGCACGTATGCCGTAAGCATCTATGTACACCCCTTAACTTAAGTATAAATAATGTACAAATACAAAATGCTAACAATTTAAAAATCTTAGGACTAATATTCAATAGAAGATACAATTGGCGAGACCATTGTTTAGATCTTAAAAAGTTTCTGGGTGCAAGGGCAAACATTGTTAAATATTTATCAAGTAAAAAAAGTAGCGTACACGTAAATTCACTTTGTTATATTACTAAATCACATATTTTAAGCAAAATAGATTACGGCATTTTCATATATGGCAACTCTCCTAAAACGACACTCGGAATCATAAAACCAATTTATCATCAAGCAGCAAAATGTAGTGTTGGCGCCTTTCGTACCACTCCTATCAAAAATATCCTGGCAGAGGCTGGCCTACCGACTATTGAGGAACGAAGAGATAAAATAACGCACAAACTCTACGCCAAACTGATTTTCTCGTATAATTCGCCAATCGACAAAGAAGTAAACCTCACAATGAATCGTAAAAGGAGATACAAGATCCCACCAGCCCTCTTGACAATTCTACAATCTGGCAATGACGAATTTCCGAAAAAAGAGCTATTTAAAATAATAAACCCAACTTCTATGGAACCCTCTTGGCTAATAGATTCAACCTCTTTTATAATGGACCTTGCATCGTATGGAAAACCCAATACAAGTGATTTCATATATCGAAAGCTATATCAAAGCATCTCATCCGATTTCAAGGTCAACAATTGGAATCTTATGTTTACGGACGGATCAAAGATCTGTAATAACACATCTTTTGCTATCGTTAATGATGATGGCAGTACAATTCGACTTGGGATACTTCCACAAATAGCATCCATTTTCACTGCCGAAGCTTCTGCATCTGCACAGACAGCCTCTCTATCTACTATTAAAGCTATTGTAAATACTCGTACCAATAATGACACTAATGTCATCAACAACATCCGGCACTTATTAATCAAGTCAACTCACTTCATAAAGCTGATGTGGATTCCAGGACATGTGGGTATCCCAGGAAATGAGCGGGCGGATGAGGCTGCCAATCTCGCACTGAAATCACCACTGTATCTCTACAACTTCTACACTAAAAATGACCTTGTTAAATATCGTGTGGGAAAAGTTGCAAGATTCGAACGAAATGATTGGCTCCTGTATCAGCACCACTACGCTAAAGTTAACCCAACAAAGACTTCACCCATCTACCCTACAAACATATCAAAAAAATCACCAATTTCATCCGACTACGACTTGGCCATACCTCTGCCACCCATCTCTACATCCTCAAAAAAAGAATCCCCTCCCACTTGTCCTACCTGCCACACTACTCTTAACCTTCAACACCAACTCTACAACTGCGACAAAACTAAACCATTTATAACTAATAAATCGCGACCTTAGAACAACAAGGTTCTAACTGACATTTTTTTGGAAATTGATGTTTGTATTATATCATAGTAAACTGGGATTGCTCTTTCGATTGCCGCTATCCAAATTAGTCTATCTCTTTCTGTTTCTGAGATATTTTATAAAACATAGTTCTAACTACATATTTTTGCATTAAGTTTCTACGAGTAACAGCCAGATATAACTTTGCGTTCCAATCAAAATTTAGCAATAATGCACATAGAACTTATTATAGTAAAAGTTATGTAGATTTATTTTATTGCTTAAAATTGTTCCGTTATTATTTTTCAAATAGAACCATGTGCATTCTCTGAGAAATATTTAGTTGGCTCTTGATTTTTAAACAGAAAGGTTCTTTGTTTTTATTTTATGTTGAAAAATATTTATATCACAAAAGACGTCAGTTTGCTAAGGCGATATTATTGAATTGGGTCCCGCTGTCATAATTGAAGATTATGTAATAGTACCTGCATTCGAAGTTAATAATAGTGAAGAATATTGAAAGAAATAAAGAAAGAAATTAACAGAAATAATATTGAAAGAAGTAGAGTCTGTGTCAAATAAAACGCGTGAACGCAAGATTAATGAGAAAAACTGGAAACGAAATATTCGACAAAGACAAATTCAAGCTGGAAAAAGTTACATCAGTTCTCGAGGAAAAATGGTATCTGCGAAACAAATAATTTCCAAAAAGAACTGCCTTAACAACTGCAAATTTAAATGTGAGCTAAATATAACAACAAGTGAAAGGCAAGAATTATTCAAAACATTCTATTCAATGAACCGACTAGAAAAGGCTAATTACGTCTTAAGAACTACTACCAGAACTGAGACAATTCGTAAAACTAAGAAATCCGAATATTCTCGGCGAAACTATTCCTTTAGTTATTACGTTGAACTACTTGGAAACCTTATACAGGTACGCAAACCTTATTGGCTAGGAACGTTTGCAATTTCGCAAAAGCCGGTTTATGATGCACACAACAGAAAAAATATTGTGACTGGAGTTATTAACAAGAAAGATTCAAAGCCTATAAAACGAATTCCGAAAGCAAAAGTCTCAGAAGTCAAAGCCCATATCTCCTCTTCCCCGACAGTAGAGTCTCACTATTGTCGTGCGAATACATCAAAGCATTTCCTTGATTCAAACTTGAGCATTACTAAAATGTATAACTTATACATATAACAAGTCGAATCTCCTGTAAAGGAGAGTTTTTACAGGCATGTATTTAACACCAACTTTAATTTGGATTTCCATCGTCCCAAATCCGATAGATGCGGAAAATGTGAAACTTTTTCGGTAGCGAGAAAGAAAAAATGATTACCGAAGAAATGATTAAAGAACGAGAAAACCATATTAATATGAAAAAACTGATGAGAGAACAGAAATCTTTGGATAAGAAATCTGGAATTCCTATACAAACTTTCGACCTTGAAAATGTTTTGACTTGCCCACGATCAGAAATTGGACCGTTATTTTACCATTCAAAATTATGCATATACAATCTTACTGCACATTTGTCAACAACAAAAAACGTTTACTGTGCAATATGGACAGAATGTACAAGTGAGAGAAGTGGTAATGATATTGCATCTGGCTTATATACAATATTAGAGAAAGTGTGTGAGGATAACAACATTACCCAATTAATAACTTGGAGTGATTCTTGTGTTCCTCAGAACAAAAATTCTATTATGGCTTTGGCAATGCAATATTTTTTAAAAAACTCATCCTGACGTAGAGAGCATTTTAATGAAGTACTCCTTACCAGGACATTCAGCATTACAAGAAGTTGACAACGCTCATAGTCAAATCGAAAAACATTTATGCGTCAATGAATATTTTTCGCCAATGGGATTGATAAGATTACTTAAAACGGTTAACCTTAGAAAACCATTTGTTATCATTCAATTGAAACCACTAGACTTTAAAGATTTCTACAAAGCAAAAAGTTGTTTTGATTACAGAAGTGTACCATTTACTTCGTTGAAAATGATAACCGTTAACATAAGACGACAGGCAACAAGGATTCGCAGAAGTAAGACTGTGTTACCAAATGTTCCCGTTTTATCGGACATTGACACCATTTCAACAAAAAATGTTATATCTAAGGAGAAAGCAAAACATTTAACTTCTATGTTTAAGTACATGAGCTCGGCTGACATAGCATATTACAAAGTAATCCTAAAATTAGGTATTCAGTGTATGACGAAGTTTGTATTATATACTATTTTAACACAATTACTTCCTTTTATTTTTAGACACCACTCCAGTGACTAACAATTAAAAAAATATTATTTCATATAATCCTCATTTATTATTATTCTTAGAATTTAAGATACAGGCGCTGTGAATTATATAGCCTAATTAATTTTTTATTATTATAATTAGATATAGGTGCTTTGAATTGTATTCTCTTATTACATTTTTATTTAATATTTAGACAAGAATTTTTATACAAGAACAAAATGAATGCTCAAAATTTTACAGTTGCTTTGAATTTTCAGTATTCTTTATTGTATTATTACAACACATTCCTACAACTTAACTAATAGCTTGCTATTAATTTATTATGAATTAAAATTATAACCTTTTTAATTCACTATTATTTCTTATTGTTCAAACACAGATTTATTAATAAAAAACTGAATAAAATATAAAAGATAATTTAATTTAAAAAGAAAATTGTGCACTACAATGTTCTAAGTGATCAAATTAAGTCTTTACAAAGTCACACAGTTCTTTACTTAGAACTTTATTGCTCTAAGTTATAGTTACTTACAATTGAGCATCAAAGTTCTATTTGCATTTTAAGGTTAATTTATCTAGAAAACTATTTAATTTATCGCAAATATTTTGAAACAATTTATTTAATATGAAAAATTAAAACTTTTTATTAAAAAGCTATTTTGCCATAAAAAATAACATAACAATACAAACAGCGCTGAAACATTCAGACTTCGTTTACTCAAAACATCCCTTGGTGCACATAGAACCATGTTGTTCTAGGGTCGCGAAATACGTAAATAAATCGTAAAGATAAAAAAAAGGTAAAATAACACAAAATTATTTGCCTTGAGTAAGCTCTGCCACTTACTTGCCACTGCAAGTTCTAGCTTTCTTAATTCTAACTCATCTTTTTTGATGCTGTAAACATTTCTGTATATTTTTGTATACATAGTTCTCTTATAGCATCTCTTACCTCCTCCAATGTGTTATCTATTCTCTTCATTTGACTACCTATTGTATGATTCTTGCAAGTCCAACGGCGTTTTGATAAGAAACCTTTTTTCTTGGTTGTTGCATTTGTTGTACATATGGGTCATTTCATTCAAATCTTTCCCAGTAGTTTCCCATATTTCTTGTAAATAGTTTTTATCACTCTGGTCGTATAAACATGGGTATTTACGCACAAATTTAATTAATGATACTATTGCTTCTCAAAAAGAACCAATATCAACGCCGCGTTGAAATTAAGGATTTAAAAATGCGTTATGTGTGACAGTTTCTATAATTTCAATAGATTACAACGCGGCGGTGAAACGCGCTCTGTTTGACAGAACATTTTCACACCAAAGTCCCGAACCTTTAACCTAAAATTATTTTCTTTGTTGGATAAGTAAAAGAAAAAACTTACTGGGTAGATGCCATTTATTTTGGAACGACCAGAAATTTTCGAAATCAGCGTTATGTAACTTTGCTTCGTATTTGAACGATCGTCATTTGTTTTGCGGTCAAAAGCGTCATTCCGGTGCAAAAAAAAAAATAATATTCAGCCAAATCTAAGATTAGCTTTTTTGTATTTGCTCCAAACCAATCCTCCATAGAGCCATTTTTTCGTCTGGCTCCATAAAGATTCGCTTTCCAGTCAAAAGCTTGTCCAATGTTCTGCTCATTCATCATTGTTCGTTACAAAACAAAAATTATTTTTGTTACATATTATTTCAATAGCTCTTACAAATTTTCCTTTATAAAAAACATAAAACTTCTCCGCGCTAAAATACTTTAACATCTAATTTTTCTATATCCAAAATTGAAATACGTAACTAATCTGTGCAAGGATGATGACAGAGTAAAACAGTTTGACTAAGGTGCATAGTTCTGCAATTGAATGCAACTTATGAAGTTCTTTGTTAGTACGACGTTTTTGAAAATACCCCGTGTTCAACGAAAAAAAAAATTACTTGTAAATAATAGTCTCAGGTATCAAAAAACACACGTAACACTTTAGAAATTTACATGTTCTGACATACAGTGCCGGAAAAAAGTTTGAAAACATACTGTCTTATTCATAAAAATCCCTTACGAGTATAATAGGTTAATAATATACTTTAGTTAAAATGTTCTTAGGCACTAATAAACTTATTATAAAATTCTTTATTCATAAACGTTCAATAAACCTGTCATAGCTATGTTCACGCTATGAAACACACAAGCGTCATTATGTTGTCATTCCTATTCCATTGTGAACTACTCTCCTGTCACGAAAGCGGTTGGAAATTTAAAGTTAGTTGGAAAATTAAAGTACGAGTAGTTAGCAAATTCAAAAAATTAAATAATGGAGACAAAAGGCAGTGCACTTAGAAATAAAAAGGGGCAAAGAAGTGAGAATTAGCTGGAGGAAGACAAGGTAAGTAAAGCAGTACCTAATATTTCTACATGGTACATAAAAGTTGATCAAGTCTTTCTTTTGTTGTTCTAATAAATAACAATACGAAGTTTGCATTGAAAACTTAAATACAACTAATTCTATTTCAGCCAAATTATGCAGCAGATATAGTCCAGACGGAGACAGAGTGCAGGAAAGAGTTGCACCAAATCCAAATGGAAAATGAAAAAAAGAAAGCCAATAGAGTATTATGATGACAAAAAGAATAAGTTACTTCAAAATTAAATTTCTGTGTATATGTTTTACCTATATACCAACTACTATTGACTTAAATGTCTATCAATAAACGCTCTTAAGAGAGGGTTGTTTGAGCATCTTCCTCCTGCTTCATTAACTTGGGGAGAAAGTTCAGCATCAGAAAAGTGTTCATCTAAAGTATCTAGATCCGAAAATGTAAACAATTATAGGTTTAAATTATTGGATATAGGTAAGTTACCTGGAATTGAGTCTTGATGTTCTATTGCTATATTGTGCAACACTGCAAGAGCTACAATTGTAGGCTTGCTTCCAAACACCAAAGCATCGTTCAACACAGTTCGTTGTGGCAATATGAACCCGATTGTGGTTTTCTTCATGGGTATAAAGAGATATGTCTCCAAGCGATAATCTCCCAAAAATCGTACCCTAAATTCACCTCTCTCAAAACTTTGCTTAAAAGAAGATTCATTGAAAACTCTTGAATCATGGGTACTGTCTCGCCATCTAGCAACTATGTCGCATATGCTAAGTTTGGCATCACACGTAACCTGCCAACTAATAAAGGAATAATATGAGAGCACACACAAAAATGTTATCTACAAAAATTGAATATGTATACTTAAGTATGGACTTACCTGCACATTCAATGAATAAAGACCTTTTCTGTTTATATAAAATTGAGTTATATCAGCGCCATATTTTTTCATTTTTATATGACTACAGTCAATGCAAAATTTGATTCGGTAAACCAACTCTGAATTTTTACTTCACAGCTGTGTAACGTCCGTGTTTGTGCTTTTTGTGTTTGGCTTTCTTTATAATGACTCGGGAATTTAGAGTGGACATTGCAAATATACGCGGGCTAAAAAGTAATTACTTTTCTGCGTACGTCCACGTCTATAAATACCGACCAGCTGTTTTGGCACTTAGTGAAACACAGGTAGACCCCCGCCCACACATCTTAGATCACTCTGATCTTAAGCTACCTGGCTACGAACTAGTGCCATTATTCTTCTCTCACCGCGGTCTCGCCATTTACGGGCGTAGTGATGTAGCTTACCAAACTCCACCACAATGTAGTCCCTGTTCCAATCCGGAATTCAATTTCATGTGGTTAAAATTCCATCTCCGTAAGCAAATTTTCCACCACTGCTTTATTTACAGAAGCCCCAAACTGGACAGCAATTCGACTTTTAACGAGTTTGATGCTGCATCTCCATTCAAAGAATTGTATCCCTGTATCCTCATACTGAAATCGTTATTACGGGCGATTTCAATATACACAATTATGGGTGGCTTTTCAACATTCTGGACGGACAACACCCGAAAGACGGTGTGTTGAGATCTTCGCTGCGGAAAACAACTTAACGCAGCTTGTAAATGAGCCCACGCGAATACCAGACGTAGATAGTCATACCGCCAACACCCTGGACTTGTTTGTAACTTCTTACCCTGATAAATACACCGTTGATGTGCTCTCCCCTCTAGGCTCGTGGGACCATTGTGTCATTTCAGCTAATTTCTCGTACATCGACCACACAGTTAGAGAACAAATTCCTAAAAGAACCGTAAGGCAATACGATAAAGACAACTGGAGCGGTCTTAATAGCTTCTTTAGGAATTTTAGCTGGTCGTTATGTTTCCTCGATAACGATGTGGATGCCGCTTCTGATATGATCACAGACACCATTCTCTTTGGAATGAGATCCTTTATCCCTCATCGGATGAAGAGTATCAAACCAAAAGAAAAGGCATGGTACGACTCAAGCTGTAAAGAGGCTATCAGGGTTAGAGAAATGTTTTTTCGGTCCTTCAAGACTAACCCGACCGAGGAAAACCGAAAAAAGTTTAAACGAGCCAGGAATGACTGCAACGCCTTTCTTAAGAGTATGAAATTTCAGTACGACCAAAAGTTGAGGCAAAAAATACTACAATGTCCCAAAGGTAGTAAAAGCTTTTGGTCGTTTGTCTCTGCCTCATCCTCCATCCCAACGCTCATTCACAATGCTTGCTGCACACTTTGCGGCCAGTTCAATACTCCCAGATTGTGGTTTGTCTCCACCTACACTTGAGTGCGTCGAATCCTCAGTGTGACGAATCCACTTTCGCACCCGTGTAGTAGCAAGAGTACTTAAAGATCTCAACAGACATAAATCCGCTGGTCTAGATGGTATATCTCCCCTTCTTCTGAGGAGGTGTTCTTCCACGCTGGCAAAACCACTGCATAAGCTTTTTCATCAATCCTACTCTTTAGGACTCTTCCTGAGCAGATGGAGAACAGCATTTGTCCAGGACGTCCCTAAAAAAAAGCGAATCTTATTCTCTCTCCTCTTACAGACCCATTGCACTAACGAACCCTCCTTTCCAAGGTCATGGAAACGCTGATAAATCGTCAGCTCATGAAATATCTCGAAACACGAAAACTTCTTAATGACCGGCAATATGGTTTTCGTAGCAACAGGTCCACTGGTGATTTGATGGTATGTCTCACCTAAAAGTGGAACCAAAGCGTACATCAATCTGGCGAAAGCAAGATAGTTGAACTTGATATTTCTAAGGCATTTGACAGAGTTTGGCATCAGGCTCTTTTGTCGAAAATGCATTCATGACTCTCTTCTTCAATTGATTAGAAATTACCTTTCGTAATGTTCAATTCAAGTTGTCTTGGATGGTTTCAAGTCTGATATTCACAAAGTAACTGCTGGTGTGCCCCAGGGCTTCGTTCTGTCCCCGACACTCTTTTTAATTTTCATCAATGATCTCTTGTCTGCTACTTCTAATGCAATATATTCCTTTGCTGTCGACAGTACTCTCTGCTTTTCATATTCGTTCCCTGACTCACGTCCCTGCTCTTCGGCTGTAGAACGGGAACGCCAGCGTACGATGTATGTTAAGCTCATTAGATTCTGATATTAACAGCATAACTAATTGGGGAACCACCAACAGAGTAGAATTTAATGCTTCCAAAACACAATGCTGTCTGCTGTCGTTAAAGCGAAATTTAAACACCCAGCCATTATCCATGAATGGCACTTGCATCGTCGAAACCGATAAACTTTCCATTCTCGGTATGTGTGTCAGTGACAGCTTACGTTGGAATGACCATATATGAGTATACCCTCAAGCCCACTTTCGGACGTACTAAAAAATATCGTGATTCGTTCCTAAGCCGTACAACTCGCTTATGGAAAGCCCTGCCTAGCTGTGTACAAACATTTTAAGGGGACATAAATCCCTTGAGTGTGAGCAAATTATAAAAAAAAAACATAGTTGGGAAATATCTCTTTGAATTCCCACTGATAACCCTTTGCTGTTCAGGTGCAGAGTGACGAGCAATGGCGCGAGCTACTCTGGAACATATGCCATATATACTCGTATAAACCATGGATATCTGACCCATTATCTGAAACCTACATGGGAAACAAACGAGTAGGTACATGAAGCTGTGCAGAAGTGAGTCGTATACTTACTTCACGACGACCCCAAAAATCTTATAGCGGTTAAGACTTGCAACTCTGGTGATGTACCACAACCCAGTGGATCGAGTTGCAAATCCTGCCTTAAGAGATCAATGACGAAGTTAATCGTATGTTTATCAAAGCAGTATCGCCGTTTAAACGTCCGGTAAAGAAAATGGGCACTTCTGGCACAACTTCCGACACCGACGATGCGGAGTGTTTTCTACCAGCTCCATAGCGGCTAAATCTTGCAGCGCTTGCATACTAGGATACAATATAACACTTTCACTTTTCCCTACAATTATTTTAAATTTCAATGTTTCTTGTTTGGCGTGCTTGAATAAATTAAGCTCAAATGGAAAACTGTCAAAAACGTCAATCAAAAATCAGCTGTCATATAAAGACGGCCATTTCTCTACTCTATTAGAGGTTTATAGTATTGTAAATCCTTCTATAACTTATGGAGTGGTTATTGAATACTTACAGAGCGTTTTAGTGCTATTGAACGTGTATGAATAATGTTTTTTCAAGAACCTCTCTATAGCAAGCTTATAAGCCTCTTGTGAGTTTTTATGAATAAGACAGGTAGTCTTTAGATTCACAATTTCGGTTCTACCGCATAGTCTCTTATACTTACATCCATGAAACTTGGCATAAAGATCCATATGTATTCATATTTCCTATCAACGTTTAAAAGAAATAAGATGTTACAGCATCTGCAAACAAATAATTTACAAGAATTCGAACAACGCCTCGTAAGACTCGCGGAAAAAAAGTATGGAAACATGTAGTTTTTCATAAAAGTTAGTGTATATTTGTTGCTAATGACACCTATTTTTATTAATATTTAGTGGTTCCCATTTTTGCTATGGGGATAGTCTCATGTTCGATCTTCAAAAAATCAAAAAAAAAATTTTTTTTTCATATTTTCAAAATTTAATAAGTTGAAAATATACTGGGAAAATTTTAGACCGATACACTATTATTCATTTTAAAGTTATAGCAAATAATATGGGAGAGCGTATCCTGCAGTTACGGCGCTTATGCCTGCTCTATTACTGCTCGTTTCTCACAATCATCGTCCGGAGAAATTTCTACAAAAATCTTTGACAAATTTGAAGAAAAACTGAACTGTGTGTGGAATATTCTTTGAAGAACTGAATAGGCATCCCAAATATGGCACAAAACATCAGCCCGGATCATACACAGTCGTCGAATCTAAAGCACAATGATGATTCCGCCACAATAAAAGACAATCACGCAGTCAGTAAAAGGCTACAGAAAGAGCTAATGAATCTCATGATGTCGGCTGAAAAGGGCATTTCAGCTTTCCCCGATGGTGAAAACATCTTTAAGTGGATTGGTACTATAACAGGTACCGATACAACCGTCTACAGTCGACAGAAATATCGACTCTCATTAGAGTTCCCAAATTCGTACCCCTACGCACCGCCAGTAATGAAATTCCTGACACCTTGCTACCATCCAAATGTCGATCTATCCGGTTCGATTTGTCTAGACATCCTCAAAGACAAATGGTCAGCATTATGAGTATATGATGTTCGAACTATCCTTCTGTCGATTCAGTCGCTGCTGAGCGAACCAAACAACGATAGTCCGCTAAATGCCCAAGCCTCGATGATGTGGAGTAACCAGGCGGTGTATAAAAAATATTTTGAGCGTTCTACGAGAAGCATAAAAAGACTCATAATTCTATAGAATCTCATGTATTTTAGCTAAATATTCCCACAGAACAAATATTTATATACATTATGGGTTTTTACACAACACAAGCAACACACCACGCCACACCACACACAAGCCTCTACGATCGTCAAATGTCTAGTTTCCCTCTGCACACACATCAAACTCAAACAAACATGACCCGAAGCAGATATATTTTTGTAATACTTAAAGAGATTCTCCTGCGGGCGGGACATAGCCCCATAAACCATCTAATCACGTTACTACTCGTACATTACATCTCTCATTCTTCCTTTGCTTTCCGTGTATACTCGTAACTTGTACCTTTTTCGCGTGTTTGTATGGTTGATTTCTCTTTTGAAAAATTCGTATCTTAGTTCAAGGCCTTTGCCGACATTCGCAGACTACTTACAACACAAATTCCCGTATAAACAAGAAACAAGAAAATCTCTTAGCTTTTAGTACATCGTCGTGTATATTTTTTATTTTTGTTTAAATAAATTTTGTTATTCGCTTAGCTTCATTTCCGTTTTGGAGGCGGTTGCCGACTTTTCATGTCCCACTACATATTTTTTACTCTTTTATTTTTCCCATCGAAACAAAACTGCGAAAGTCTGAGTGCTCCGTTCTGATTTGATTTTGAATTGTACACAACAGAAATTTGTAAGCGGAACACTGTTTTGAGTAAGGAAAAAACCGTTAGAAATATGAAAAACTGTAAAAATGTAACAAATAAATTATTCTCGTTTTTCTCGAAGCTACTTTATATCCGTCGGCCCAGATGATTAAAAAAAAAACTATTGGACCGATTCGGCTGAAATTGGTTCTGTCCGGTGTATCAGAATTCGACTTTTTTATCCACTTTTTTTTACAAGGCCGCCATTTTGTTATATTTCACTCAAATCTCTTAAATCTTCTACGGGGACAGAAGGACAACCCTACTGAATAATAATCTTTTTTGTAATTTTGATTTCAGACGATTAGAAAAGAAGCAATCAGGGGGGGAGGTCGTCAGCCACCTACTTTTCTTTGAAGAGACCTAGTTCACCTCACCAAAATGAGATTAAAATATTTTTTTGTATTATTCAATAGCTAAATAATAATTATCATAGGAAGATCTCCTTTCCATAGAGTCCACCAATTTTTCGCAAAATTAAACTGGGATGTTTTGCCACTCATCAACAATTTTTCTTTGTACAATGTATTCTTTTTAGATTTTTTTTTGGCTGGAAGTTGTCTTTTTACGTATTTCCACAAGCGTTCTATTGGATTAAGGGGCACACCTAGTGTGACAGCCTAAAAAAAAGGCGATATTTGGGAATTTAAAAAAAAAACTACTGTATCAATTGTTTTAAAATTTTAAGGGTATATTTATACATATTTTAAGAATACACAGTAAAATTTTTGAAGAAAAAAATTAAATATTTTTCCAGATACACGCGATCTCCGACGGCGCTTAAAAAAAAGGTCCTCCACTGCTGCAGTGATCCCGGCCTTCTCCGTGGATGAAATATATAAAAAAAACAATTCTCGTTAAACTAGAAGATATTGTCCGTACAATAACCTACGATCGAAAATAAAAAAAATCAAAAATTGACAAAATGGCGGCGTTTTTAAAAATAAAGTTGAATTTTACCCAAAATTTTGGTCGTTTTTGGCCTGCCAAAATTCGATTTTTGATCAGATCAAAAAACTGGTAAGTCATTGTATGGAGAACTATATACAGAACATGCAGAAAAAATTTGATAGTGATCGGATCATTTGTCTCCGAGTTATCACTGCAGCAAATTTGAAAAATGCTGTTTCGAGAAAAACGCGTTTAAAGATAAAATGATCGTTTTCACTGTTATAAATGGATTAAAATCATACTTACAGCTAATCTGCTATTCCAGGCCCATATATATACACATATGTATATATCTGTATACCTGAAAGCCTACAATAGAAACTGGGATCGTATTATAACGATTGCAACCACTAGGAAGAGACGGTAGACTCCGAACAATACATCAGGTACGTCCCGTATGCTACAACTAAAGGGTCCGCCATCTAACGTTTTTTTTTTTTCAACTAGTGCTTATTTCGCGAATGGTAACACTTAGCTCGTATCTGATTTGACAGATAATTAATTTTATCCTTCCGGTTAATAATGGAAAATAATTTCATTCAAATGGCTGACCTCGGCTGGCCATGCAGTAGCCTACACGATCGGTCCAATTTTTAAGCACATTATCGATTGTGTGCAGCTGTATTTCACCAATGGCTTCACGAATATTGTCCTTTAAAGCGTCAATTGTCTCTGGCGTAACACTTATCTTTTACGGCACCCCACAAATAATAGTCCAACGGTGTCAAATCGCAGCTCCGAGGTGGCCAAACGACATCAGCTCTGCGGCTGATAATGCGATCTTCAAAAACAGCGCAAAACATCGAGTGTAGCTTCGGCTGTGTGGCATGTAGCGCCGTCCTGTTGAAACCAAATGTTGCCAATATCCTCCTCTTCAATTTTTGTGAACAAAAATTCGTTCAACATGGCCCGATAACGATCGCCATTGACTGTAACGGCCACTCCTTGCTCATTTTCGAAGAAAAATGGCCCAATTATGCCTCTGGACCAAAATCCGCACCAAACAGTGACTCGTTTTGGGTGTATCGGCTTCTCAATGTATGCGTGCGGGTTTTCTGTGCTCCAAATGCGACAATTTTGCTTGTTTACATACCCGCCAAGATCAAAATGAGCTTCATCTGAAAATATGATTTTTTTGGCAAAATCGGCATCTTCTCTAGCGAAGCTTTGTTCAAGCATATACACAACCATATTCGTTCAGCGGAAGGATAAAACTAATTATCTGTCAAATCAGACATGAGCTAAGTATTACCATTCACGAAATAAGCACTAGTTGAAAAAAAAAAACTTTAGATGGCGGACCCTTTATGTACATATGACTCAGATATTCAACAGTATAGTAGAATCATAACTTCTGAATACCCAAAGGTATGGAAAAAGGCCAAAGTAATTCCAATACCTAAAAGAGCAAATGGTGGTTACAGACCCATTGCGATTCCGCCATATTTAAGTAAAGTGTTTGAAAAAGTAATTCTGAGGCAAATACAAACGTATCTCTTCCAAAGTAATCTCTTAAGCAGTATTTGTATCCATTTTTGCATAAATACAGTAGTAGGCCGTTTTCGAAAACGTCATCTGCATCAAATTGCTTTTGCAAAATGTTCTTAAACACAAAGCTGCGAAAGTCATTTGTTGAAAAACAACATCATAAATCACACTACATTTGCAGCATGTTCGATAATGCAATATTTGCAGGGCAGATGTTCATAAACGTCACCTGCGCTGCAAAAAAGCAACCACAAATCTGCGCTGTGCATTAAAGAAATTGGGAAAATAATGAGTGAATCCGAATATTCAGGGGAATCTCAGTCTCGTGAACAGTAAGTACATAAGATCGGCTAATTTTTTCAATTTCTCAATAAATTTTGTTCAGGGTTCCATTTTGCTCCATTCGAAAACGTCAAATGCTCTTAGAAAAAAAAATCATGTAGATGACACAGATCAACGATACCAAATGACGTTTGCAGTTTGATGTTCTCAACACATAAGTATTGCAAATGACGATCAAAAGATCTTTTCGCAAACGGCCGTATTTGCGCAAAGGTTTGGCATCACTTTTGTCCATTTTTGCAGAATTACAGTAAGTATGCTGTCAAACGTGTAGCGCCTTTTGTTTTGCTGCCTAACTGCACTGAAATGTAAATTATAATTATTTGTTTGTATATATAATCTGAGACTTGGAAATTAATTGTAAATTACATTATTCACAGGGAAAACGGTGAACAAAAGTTTTGGAGCAACAGTGAGACAAGGCTGTTAATATCGATTCATGGAGTCAGAATTTGTAGCCGGAAAGTGCAAGAAATCGGTGTTATGACGTAAAAGTTTTATTTCAAATTTTAGGCATTTCTTCTGCTTTTCCTTATGATGCGTTTGAAATTACCAAACAATTTATGAATCTGCTTAGTAAAATTATTTTTGGTCTGGAGATTTTCGATCGTTTTCTTCCCAGATGTTTAAGATGCACATTCTCTGAATTGCTACTTATTAGAGAAAGAACAATGCTCAAAACTATTTTTTTCGTCACTTCACTTGGTTGATTTAAAATTGACCAACAAGAAATGATTGCAAAGTTTTTTGTCATATTTTGACAGAAATGCCTGTGGAACATTAATGAACGATATTTTAGCAGCTGTGTTGCTGCTGTACTAATGCAGCAGTAATTGTGTTCACTAATGCTTGCAAAAATAACTGCAGCAGTTTTACAGCATATAATATGTTTTACATTAATGAACTCAGCCGAAGTCTTTGGATAAAAAGAATCTAACTACTCTGCTAGTTCTTATAGATTTTTCCAAAGCGTTCGACACAGTGAACCATGTTCTTCTATGTCAAAAACTCCAAAACAAATATAACTTTTCCAAAGAATCTGCAAAGCTTATTTATTCATACCTGACAGAATGTGTTTTGGCTAACGATAAGCTTTCAGATTTTCTTAGAATATCTGGTAGCGTTCCCCAAGGCTCAATACTTGGACCAATACTTGTTTCCCAGTACATTAATGAACTGTCTCAAATTATTCATCACTCTTTGAGCCATATATATGCCGATGACGTCCAGTTGTATTTGAGTGGGCATATTGATGTCTTAGACGAAGTCGTTGCTTTGATTAACGAAGATTTGAATAACATACTTCTCTGGGCTCGACGTGACTTCCTTTGCTTAAACCCAGCGAAATCGAAACTCTCGCCATATATAGGAAAACACAAGACCCGTCTACCTTGCCATTGCTAAAACTTGGTCAAGAAACCATCCCATATGTAAACACTGCTAGTAATCTCGGACTCGTTTTTAACAGTACCCTAACCTAGGCTGATCATATAAACGCCGCAATCGGAAAGTTTTACGTAGGCATTCGTTTACTTTGATCAACTCAAATGTTCACACCTACACCTGCAAGGAAAATGCTGCCAAAACGCTTCTCCTGCCAATTTTACTATTTGGGTGCGAGATATATGGCAACGTTGACTGTTTGAGCAGAAGGAAGCTTAATGCTGTGTACAATAATATTGATCGCTATATTTATGGTATTCGAAGACCTGATCGCATATGCGCTTATTCAAAGCATATTGTCGGTTGCTCGTTCGATAGCTTGCTAGAGTTTCGTTCCCTATCTTATCTGCACGATATTATACAAACACATCAACCTGAGTACCTATTTAAAAGACTAGTCTTTCCTCGGTCGCAAAGAACCTTTGCCTTAATTCAAACTGCATATTCTTGCTTGACGCGTCAGAGCGCCAGTTCTTCGTGCACTGCACTCGCCCTCGTCTGTGCAACTTCCTTCCCAATGTACTGAGAGAAGTCAGAAGCACGAAAAGATTTCGATTTTTACTTCCGAGGTACTTGGCCAGTAATTATTTATAATTAGGTAATATAGGGTTTTCCAATAAGAACTTGACAAATTTTTTTTTAAATAAAACGCAAACCATTTAAGATATTTCAAAAACTTTATTATCGGCTTGAAGTACAATCAAAACTTTTATGAATGGAACTCGACTTTGTTCATATGGCCACCGCGGGCACGTTTGCAGCGGTCGATTCGTTGGACAAAATTTTCAACGACTCGGCCACACATTCCGGCCGAAACGGCCGCTATTTCGCGTTCAATGTTGGCTCTGAGCTCTTCCAACGTCGTCGGCGTGTTGGCATAAACCAATGACTGAACGTAGCCCCACAGAAAATAGTCAAGCGGCAATTTAACAATTGCACGAACGAGGCGGCCAATCGACTGGCCCATTTCTTGAGATAACACGCTCACCATACTTACTCTTCAATAAATCGATTGTAACGTGTGCTGTGTGGCTTGTGGCATTATCCTGTTGAAACTACATGTCGTCCAAGTCCATATCTTCCAATTCGGGCCAAAAATAATCGGTGATCATGGCGCGATAACGCTGACCATTCACAGTAACGTGACGATCGTTATCGTCGACGAAAAAATATGGCCCAATAACGCCGCCGGCATGCAAACCACACCAAACAGTTATTTTTTGTGGATGAAGTGGTGATTCATGAAGCATATGTGGATTTTCACCCGACCAATAACGCATATTTTGCTTATGGACGAACCCATTGAGCCAAAAATGAGCTTCGTTACTGAAGATGATTTTGCGATGAAATTCATAATCTTGGAGCATCTTGTCCAGAACCCAATCGGAGAACGTACGTCGCTTCAATTGCAAGATCCTTACGCAAAATACTCCATAATGTGGTCTGAGTGATGTCCAATTCTTGAGAACGCCGTGTAATTAACTGATTTGGATCGTTTGCTACGGACGCCTGAACGGCAGCGATATTTTCGACACTTCAACTAACCCGTTGTCTCACTGACAGGCAACATCACACAACGAATATGTAGACTCAAAATTTTGCACTAAAATTGTTATTGCCTGTCTACTAGGGCGAGAATTACGACCGAAAATTGGAGTTAACGCTCTTAAAGTTGCAGTCACCGACTCCGAATTTCGGTAGAAAATTTTTATAATTTGCAGACGTTGCTCGTTCGTGTACTTTACCATGATGAAAATGTTGAGTTTACTGAATAAATTGACAGTGACAGTTTGATCATTAGTGAAAGAGTGTGTTCACAAATTAAATTCAAAGTTGTCAAGCCCCTATTGGAAAACCTTTTATAAAGATTTTCTTTTAATTTTAAGTTCTTTCTTTTTGCCTTCCTTTTTATTATTTAAATTTGCTAAAATAAATATATATTGTATTAATTTAAATTTTCTTTTCGAACTACGTGTTTTATACCCCTTTCTAATTCAATTTTAAACGATAAACAAAAATAAATAATTCGAAGAAAATATCCTCCCATAAATTTTAACTCGAAAGCTTCTTCTAAATCGGAGATTTACTGTGGTACAACGTCATAGAATATACCTTCTGGCGACTTACAGGCGACATCAGTTATCGCAATTAAATAAAACTGTCATTATTTTAAAATCCTTTATACGTTTATATATATATATATATTTTTTTTATTATCACACTTCAATAATCGGTATTTTACAAAATTAATCAACTTATAGACTTCCTCAATGTTAAATATTTACAATTGTCCATCATTGGGCGTCTTACTTTTAGAATATATTCTACCTATGCCTCTCCAAACTGAACACCCTTAGCATTTACATTAATCGCCAGTGAAGATTACAAAAACAATAAAAAGCATAACTTAATCTAATATAGATTAAACATTATTTATTTTTAAATTTGAATTTAATATACATATATGTACCTATACAAAGCAGGAAAGGCATTACAAAATTATAAACAAAATCAATAAACAAGACTTTAAGTCCACATTTAAATCAACAACACTAAGAGACTAGCCTAATCCACATATTTAAGAATTTTTATTACTTTTACAATTAAAAAAGATTTATTTTTTGTTAAAAATATATTCATATAAGGAGATGGTCACATCACCAATTTATAAAATAAAATTCTCACACCGTAGCAATTACACAAAATAAAATTATCAAACAAAAATGCCAAGGTACTATTGTGATGTTTAGTTTTCGAATTTGTTTACACATGTGAGCGGTGTTTTGTTAAAATTAATATAATATGTATATTTCTGGACGGTGTTTTCTAAAGAAATTTTATAAAATTTAGTTATTTCACTTTCTGTTAATTTGTTTTGTACAGACTACTGCGACCAGTTTGATAAGTTTCATTGGCTTAGTTCAATACGGAATATAGACAGTAATATTTCCTTAACATTTTTCATTAAATAAAATTTTCATTTTTTTAGATTAGAAGTTTGCATTTCTATACATAAAACATAAAAAATAAATATACGTATGTAGCTGGATTTATAAAAAAGAAATAATAAAAATCTGTTAAAGGTTTTCTGCAAATCTCAGACTAATATTCGCACCAAATATTAATGATTCAGAATATTATGGATAATAATAATTCAATATTTGTTAAATATTTTAAATAAAATAGCAAATTTAACTTTTTGTGTGAACTCCACCAAGTGGTTAGGTGTGCTCTACTCTACGTGGAGAATAGTCAACAACAAGTCGACCGCGAAACGACGAACTGTGGCAAAAATCGAATTTACGATATTTTTATTTGGTTATTTCTCTTTCTTACATTAAAGTCTCTTTTTCTATAAAACTTTTTGTAAATTAACCCTTAAATACTAATCATTCGTATGTTCGTGAACAAAATGTATAAATAATATACATATACTCGTATTGTTAGTTAAAATTTAAGAATATCACGGTTGCATTGCAACTACTAGAAGCTGTAACTTGGGGACACCTCAATTGCAGAGCTATACCTGTGTACGGCGGCGAGCCACCATTATGGGGACCGAAAAATATGCATTTAACGAATTAATCCAAACACTAAATACGGTTTCTGGACAGCGTCGGTCCGGAAGGCGTGGTAGCAAAAAGATGGCGCAAAACAGAACATATGCCCCAGATATTCTAGATACCTGAATGATCGTTCGCCACTGAGGAAGCGTTAGTAACTGGACAGCGGATTCAGTTATGAACGTTGCTTCCGATCCAGGATCAAATAACGCCCTCAGATTAAAATAATTACTATTTGATGACCTGACTCGAACAACTGCTGTTGTCAGAAGAACACTTGGCTGATGTACTTCAGAAGAGGCTACTTTAGGTGGGTTAAATTTTGACCTTATATGAAATGTTTGTGTACCTGTTGTTGTATTTTTATAATCCCTTGTAGGTTTAGAGCTGAGATTATTAACATGCAGCAGCGAATGGTGTGCCTGCTTGCAGTAATAGCAGCGCACACTGTTTTGACATTGGTTCCTCTTGTGACTGTACGCCAAACAGTTTCGACAAACCCCGATTCTGTCCACTGCCTTAGATCGTTCACAGATCTCCATGGCAATAAACTCCTGACAAGTTCGAAGGGAGTGCTGACCTCTACCACATACCTGGCATGCAAACTGCTTCTTCCCGACGTGCAACACCGTTTTCTTCTCGACTGAAACAGCCTTGTGTACAGAAGAACCGCTGACCTTGAGATGCCACTCGTTCCAGCTACTGCCTCCAAGGTTCGAAAACGTGTCTTCATGAACTCTGTAAATTGTCTCAGTGTTGGCAACTCCTTCGAACTACCCAACATCTCCTCCCACAAACGCTGAGTAAAAGCAGGTAATTTTTGCACCAGAATATAAATTAGTATGTCATCCCAAGAACTAACCGGCAATCCTAAATTGTCTAGAGCATGGAAACATTCCTGGGACGTGTCCAGTAGAGACTTGATGTTGCTTGCCGTCTCCCTTCGTCAACTGCTGCTGCTCAAAGAAAAGTTGAAAATGAGCGTTTACCAACACTCGCTTGTGGTCCTATCTGGCGACAAGCAGTTCCTATGCTTTGTCATAATTGCCAGCGTACAAACCTAAATGCTGCAACAAACGAGCAGCTTCACCGACAAGAGAAGATTTCAAATAGTGAAGCTTTTGAATTTCACCCAGCCTTTTATTTGTGTGGACTAAAGATACAAATACATCGCGGAAAGCCCGCCACTTCGTGTACGAGCCCTCAAAATGTGGAATTTGGATTTGAGGCAATGAAAGTTCATTACAAGAAGCACCTGTGGATTCACTTTCCACATTCTTCTCCTTTGATGCTGACTTGGCATTGACGATAGCATCGACCAATTCACCTCGGTAAGTGAAATATGTTTCTCGAAGCAGATCAAAAATTTCATCAAAATTTTCTTCTCCCAGACCTTCCTTCAATTTCTCCTCGTCGAATCTTCGCCTGAAGACCAAGCGCGTTCTTGAAGTTCCCTTCAAGGATAAGGAGACGACCTGAAAGATAGCTGGCTGTACGACGTGATGCTCCAGTCTTTTTGAAGTTGGAATGGTCACGAAGAATCTGCTCCAGAACACCTTTTTGATCTGCACCCGTGGAAAAATTCGACATATTTTAAGGTTTTTTATTTGAAATAAACCAATGTATGTATGTATCAAGTACAATGTTTATTTAATTATTAGATACAGTTTATTTAAATAATATTAATTAATTAATATTTTATTTCAGCAACTTACGACCTTTGGTTAACTTTGCCCAGCTGGTGACAGTTGAGGTTAAAGTTGAAATAAATTTTTTTACACGGTTCCCGCGCCGATTCGATTTCTGCACAACCACCTGAAATCGAAAGTCTGTAAGTCTTAAAAAGGAGAAAAAACAAGGGGCAAGACACCGATCACGAGGGAATATATGTATGTACTTAGTCAGTAGCTTTATATATATATCTATATATATATTGCACACTTGCACTTTGTTCTTTTTTATAAATTTTTTTTTTTAAATGTTCAAATGTTTAATTTTCTGTGGAGTCTTTATTCGGCTCGAAAAGGACCAAATGTTGGGGTGTGTAGGTTTTTGCTAAATACGTGTGGGGTTAAAAAATGGGTAGAAAATGGGGTTTTAAATAAAACGCGTTTTATTCTTCTTCAAGGATTACAGCAAAGATATCTTTATATATATATATATGTGTGTAAGATGTACGAAAAATATAAGGATAACCATAAGGATAAAATAGCAAAATAAAAGATTTCGTCATTTGTTTCATTTTTTTTATTTATTAAGTCCAATGTGGATAGGCATATTCGTATTTTTACACAATCAGTTCTTTTATTTGTCTATGTCGTCCATAGGCAAAACTGGTTCTGCAAAGGAATAAAAAAAAACCCTTTGAGTTGGATAGCAAATGCAAGGAAGATAAATGCACTATCATGTTTAGATACGAGCTGAAAATTAAATAAGGAAGACAGGTAAGAGATTAGATGTGCAATGAGTACGACAATGGAACTTAAAGTGAAATTTGAAATAAAAAATTACAAAATTTTAAGTACTCTCCCTTCAGACATGAGTAAATAGCATCGCAGCAGTGAGGGATGAAGGCTCCAATATATGAGCGGGACAGTCTTGTCTAGTAATCCAAATTTCTATACGTTTCACCCGTCGCCAAAAATTGTAGTACCAAAGCCAATCCTTCTTCTGCTGGAATTGTATCTCTCATGTGAGTCACTTGCTTAATTAGTAGTGGCTTGATACAGTCCAAAATTTTAACAAAACAGTCTTCGTCCATTCTTATGTTAGGTACCACCTATAAGCATATCTATCCTCTAAACGAAGCTTGTCACGAAGAAGTCTGAATGCACCTTTATTTTCTCTCCAGAATCTCCAGGGTTTAACCCATTCTCTCTTTTTTTCTTTCCTCATTTGTTGTTTTATTTTCGATTTCAGATGCACAAAACAATATAGTAGCGGTTGCAAACAACTCCTGTTGCTGCCAATAAATTTTCCTCATTATCGCTCATTTTGTATTTCACATATAATTACTGCAAACCAGAAATTTCCGATTTGGCCATTTGAATGTTCAAATGGTTCGTTTCAGAATTCACTGTTCCTCTATCTGTCAAAAATTCTTTCATTCTAATGACACCTTTTTTTTGTGTGTAGCCACTTAGTTCAATGACATGCCTTTCAATCCCACGCTTGTGTGGCCAGGCACTAAGAACAATTATGTATGTTATTTTACGATACGTTCATACGAAACCCCTGTGACGCCTTTCTTAGGAAGCGGACCCACTGTGCACCCGTGACAGTGGAATACCCCTTAGAAATAAATATGTTTTTGATGGTAAATCACGACTTTTACTACAAAAATAATTATGTTGCTACTGTAAAATACGTAGACATACCGTACGTGTGGAAAACTACACACAAGGGTAATGCGCCAAACCCACCAAGAAACTGCTAATTATTTCAAATTTTCAGGGTTTTCAAACTGATACTATTCCTAAAATAGAAGAAGATAACATTAACAATAAACCACATACACACGTGACTTATTTTTATTTCTTAAAATCTTCTTATTTTCATAAAAAATGACTTTATTTTTTTTCCGTGCGGAAATATCACTTTTTAATTTTTCAGTTTTGCATATCTTCGTACCGGAACTTGTAACTTTTTTTTCTATCGTTGTAATTTCTGTTTGCATAAGTTTACAGACTTTTCCAGACGTCAAAATTCTGACGTTTTGGTTGTCAAAGTGAATTGTTTTTATTGTTTATTTATTTTTTTGTTGTGATGAAAAGTTGAAATGGAAAGAGAAATGGAAATTGAATTAATTAAAAGAATTAAAACAGAAAAGGCTGAAGATAAAAAAAATTGCTGAAGATGCTAGTGTATGCAAAGGTAACAAGAAATACAGATGTTCGAATCAAAACATATTCTGGAAGTAGAATCCCATAAATCCATTTATGATAAAACTTACAAGGAGTACAAAAACAGGAATGTAAAAGCATCTGATTGGCAAGAGATATCAACAATTTTAGTAAAAACTGGTGAACGAAAAGAAAATGAAGTTCATACATGTTTGTTCATAGCTTTTTGTTTTTTTTAGTTCCTGAATGTCAGAAGGAACTACTTTTTCTATGAATTGAAAGGCATCAACAATTACTGTTAACGGCTCAGCAGCTACTCCACTCCAACTATTACATGGCATCATTTTGATAGCATGAAATTGTTTATTCCTTTTATGAAAATTCCAAATAAGTAAGTAATATTGCAGGTAGATCAGAATTTGCATCTGAATTTTGTGATTTCAGTTCAGTGAGGTAGCCACGGCATTGAGAGGGTTGAACAGGGTTTCACAAAATTTTGAATGCTTGTATACCTTACTGTTTATGTATTATAGCAATTGCGGCAGTTATTACTCAAGTTCAAATGAAAATGATAGCGTTGTTATTGAAAATGAAGTTGACAAAAATATACAACAATTATTTGGCGAAGTACCTTCATCACAAATAATGGAAACCGAACAATCATGGAATGAATCCAGCTGCTCATTTAAAACCCTGAAAGTGCCAAACAGAAGTTGTTGTAATAGGAAGCGAAATGCAGACAAGGATGAAAATAATATTTCAAACACTTTAAAAGTATTATATAATTCCTTTTGTCAACTTAAGCGACCTCTGTAGTCTTATAAAATGTCATGTTTTGTTGAAAATAGCTGGCAATACCCAACGTATATGGCACAATCTAGTTCATATGATATTGTATGTTGGTATCACTTATTGTACGTTACAACAGAATTCAAATGTGACATCTCTTTTTAAATTTCATTCGCCAATAAACTTTTACTTCAACATTTTTTATAAAAATTGTTAGGTTGGCAGGACTTGAAGAGGGTCCGCCATTTTTTCCAGCACTTTTTGAGATAAAAACAAAAGGAAAGAAAATAAACAGAAAAAAAAAAACAAAATAAAAATCCGCTGTTTTCTTTTAAATTAAACTAAAGTTTAGAATTCAGGTGTGGGGTAAATACCACAAAATTAATTATAATATATATTTAAATAATATATATTTTAGAAAAAAAATGATGCCCTTCTGGCAGCAAACATTGATTTCCCGCAAAACGCCACACTTACGCAATTGCGAAGGCTACATAACGATTTGTTGGCTAGTGATGACTGCGGTTAGTATACCGAATGGACCGATATGAGCAACGCCGTGCAAACAATAGAAAGCTAAATGTCAGTATTAGTGCTCCGAGGCCGAGAAACGCCGCTGTTACTTCTGGAAAAGAAGCAATCCGATGTTTTAATTGTTCCAAGTTTGGGCATTTTCAAAGTTCCTGCCCGAAGCCACAAAGGTCTCATGGCTCCTGTTTTACTTGCCACCAGATGCTGGGTCATCAGCACAAAGATTGCCCAAAGTCCAGTTGCTGCCCTGGAATCTTCAGGAGTAAATTCCAAAGATAATGTTGACGAAGATGTTTCAGGAACCGTACGCGCAATACAAATGGTAAGGTTGGCTTTCAATTATAATTATCACAGCTCTTGCAAAGACTCCGGTAGTCCGATTAGTTTAATTCAACAATCATTAGTCCCAGGATTTGTTAAATTGTCAGACGTTTTGATGCCAACTAATTTCCTCGGTCTTGGCAAATATAAGATATATAGTATACATACGGTACTATTTCATGCTTAGTCAACTTCCGAAATGAATCCTTTCGTAGTTATACGAGTACCTAATGAAGTGATGACAATTCCGGTAATCCTGGGACGAGACTTCATGAAAATATTTAATATTTGTTTAACTCAAACAAAAAATGTATTTCAACACGATGGGCATTTTTGTTATAAATTGTTTTTTCTATAAAACACCTGTGTGGTTGCGGTTTGTTCGTCCTCTTCTTTTTCAAAATTTGTTGTTTTGCCGGCAGTCCGACATTTAACCATTTAATAAATTAAATTTTTTTTTCTCCCAGGGTTGTGCAACAAATTGACGCCCAGACGTGGGGCTCAAAACAAAAAAAAAAAAAAAATTTTACCTAAGAGGTGCATAGTGACTTAAGGGGAAGTGTCTGTTTTTATTCAAAAGTGCAAATAATATTTGTTGTTTTTTTTAGAGTTAACCTGATGGGGGAAGTGATTTCAATTAGAAGTGTCATCGCTGGAGTTTTGGAGTCAACGTGTTATTCAAGAACCATCGAGGGAAGTTACAGCCGTTCACACATACTGTACATATATACAGATTTACATCGTTGGAAGCGAAAACCTCAGGTCGTATTTACCGAGTTCCAAGAAGGTTTTTATTTCCTTTTTTTCATTGCCAGTTTGCTTTTTTTATTTTCTTTAACCCATTACCGCCCGCTGTACACAAGCAGGTACACCTATAAAAGTACCGCTATTTCCTGGAGTTTGCTACGAATTGTTATTTTTTGTTTTATGAAGTGTCAATACAGACATAAGTTGTTAGTCTAGACAAAAAAAGATTGAGTTGATACTCTTGGTTTTTGTGTGTGAGTACTTATTTTCAGTGGTTTGGTCGAAGTGCGCGGTGCAAATTATTTTTTTTTGTTATTTTTATGTTGTCATTGACAATTAATAGAAAATTGGTTCTAAATCAATAACACACATATTATATTAGCTGTTGAAGTGTCAAAAACAAAAATAAAATAATAAGGTTTGTTTTAAAATACGTTTTTCTCCTACTGTACCTGGGCAGGTACATTGGGCAGATTTATCATACTTTATATATATAAATAATTTTTTTTAGCAGATAATCCAATCGATTAAAAATGGCCCAAAGACGTAGTTATTTGTTGCAAAACCATTACACTCAGTCCTTTTTTTACGCGATCTCTTTTTACGCGATTTCACTTTAACGCGGTTATTTTTGCAGCGCAAATTCCTTTTTTTACGCGAATTTCTCACTTTAACGCGATTGCTTTTTTTCGTTTTTTGCTTGTTTACATATTTTTACGCGTAATAATTTTCGAATATAATACGGGGAAGTCCCAACAAAAAAATTTTACTCTATGTGTATCAATTATTGCAAATCTAGTTATAATGTATTTAGTTAGCGGCCGGTGCAGTTGTTTTGGTAAGACTTTAAAATATATCTATAATTTTGTAATAAAAATAATAAAAATTTTTAATAAAGAATTTCAATTTTTGCTAGCTTTACAATGGAAGCTAATTCAGAAAAAAATAAAAAACGCAAAGGCATTTCTTTATAAACAAAAATAAAAGTTTTGGACTATCTAGAGCAGGGAGCTGGCCCAACAAATGTGGGAAAGAGGCTTGGATTCAGTGAATCTACAGTGCGAACAATAAAAAAAAATGAAAATGCAATTAGAAAATCTGTAGTTTCCGGTAAAAATGTAAATGCGAAGAAAACTTCATACTCAAGAAATGTTTTTATTGAAGAAATGGAAAACCTATTAACAATTTGGATTGAGGATCTCAACCAGAAACGAATCCCAGTTGATACTACAACAATAAAACAAAAAGCTCTACGTATTTTTAATCGATTAACATCGAACCAAGAAAACAAAAACGAATTTTCAGCTAGTGGTGGATGGTTTTCAAAGTTTATTGAAAGACATAATTTTCATAATTTAAAAACTAAGGGTGAAAATGCTTCAGCTGATAGTAAAGCTGCGCATGACTATCCACCAAAGTTATTAAAAATTATTCAAGAAGGTGGTTACACGCCAGACCAAGTTTTCAATGCAGACGAAACCGGCCTATTTTGGAAGAGGTTACCAAAACGAACATATGTGTCTAAGGCCCAAAAATCATTAGGTGGTTTCAAAGCTGCAAAGGACCGTGTGACGTTTTTATTATGTAGCAATGCTTCTGGTGACCGCATGATTAAACCGCTGTTAGTAAACAAAAGTCTCAGGCCGCGAGCACTAAAGGGCAAAGATTTAAAACATTTACGTGTTCACTGGATGGCCAATAAAAAAGCCTGGGTAACTGGAAATATATTCCAAGAATGGTTTGCTAAATGCTTTGTACCAGAAGTTAAAAGTTATTTGGAGAAGAAGAAACAGCCCTTTAAAGCTCTTTTAATAATTGACAATGCACCAGGCCATCCGTTGATTGAACATCCTAATGTAAATATCATTTTCCTCCCGCCGAATACTACATCAATTATCCAACCGATGGATCAAGGCATTATTGCGACTTTTAAAATGTACTACCTCAAAAAAACTTTTCAGTGCATTATGGACAAACTGGAGGAAAATCATGAATTGGACTTCACCGATGCTTGGAAAAATTTTTCTATCAAGGATTGCATCTTGTACGCGTCAAAAGCAATTTCTGAAATAAGGCAACATACGTTAACCGCATGCTGGAAATCTCTTTGGCCAGAATGTGTTAAAAGTGGTATTTCCGTGCCAAGCAATTCAACTAATTATTCAGATATCATTGATTTAGCACGTTCCGCGGGAGGAGAAATTCTTGCAGATATGACGAGAGAAGATATTAACGAGATTCTTCTAGACCGAGAGCTCGATGATGACGATTTGATTGAAATAGCTACGGAAGTAATCGAATCGGAAAATGGCAGCGACACCGAGATAGACGAGCATCCAATTAAAGCAGAGACGATTAAGCAAGGTCTTAAACTTGCAGCAGAATTGGAAAATTATTTTGTAGCAAATGATACTGATGCCGAACGTGTACGAATTTTTCAAAAAGAATTGAGTCTCTGCATGTTAAGATATAAAGAACTACATCGGAATTTATTGGGTCCAAAAAGAAGCATTCAAACTAAATTAACTGAATTTATGGTGCAAACTCAGTCGGAGATGCTAAGTCAATCAGAGCATCAATCCATAGTTCTTACAAATTCTAGTGATATCAGTGCAGGTCATCAAAATAAGCGGCTAAGAATAATTTCCACTTAAGATAAAAACAGCATTCAACGGTTTTTTCAATAAATCTACCTATTTTCTTCTCTTTTATATATGGTTTTTGTTTTGTATTTTTTAGTTAGTTATGAATGAATAAATCATAAGTCTGAAATTTGAAACTTATTGTATTGTTTTTGAATATTTTTTTGCGCGTATATTTTGTTATACGCGATATTTTTTATATTCGGAACCAATTCGTCAGTTAATATTGGAAAACTAACCATTTTTACGCGATTTTTTTTTACGCGATTACTGGCAGAACCAATAATCGCGTAAAAAAAGGACTGAGTGTATACAGATTTACATCGTTGGAAGCGAAAACCTCAGGTCGTATTTACCGAGTTCCAAGAAGGTTTTTATTTCCTTTTTTTCATTGCCAGTTTGCTTTTTTTATTTTCTTTAACCCATTACCGCCCGCTGTACACAAGCAGGTACACCTATAAAAGTACCGCTATTTCCTGGAGTTTGCTACGAATTGTTATTTTTTGTTTTATGAAGTGTCAATACAGACATAAGTTGTTAGTCTAGACAAAAAAAGATTGAGTTGATACTCTTGGTTTTTGTGTGTGAGTACTTATTTTCAGTGGTTTGGTCGAAGTGCGCGGTGCAAATTATTTTTTTTTGTTATTTTTATGTTGTCATTGACAATTAATAGAAAATTGGTTCTAAATCAATAACACACATATTATATTAGCTGTTGAAGTGTCAAAAACAAAAATAAAATAATAAGGTTTGTTTTAAAATACGTTTTTCTCCTACTGTACCTGGGCAGGTACATTGGGCAGATTTATCATACTTTATATATATAAATAATTTTTTTTAGCAGATAATCCAATCGATTAAAAATGGCCCAAAGACGTAGTTATTTGTTGCAAAACCATTACACTCAGTCCTTTTTTTACGCGATCTCTTTTTACGCGATTTCACTTTAACGCGGTTATTTTTGCAGCGCAAATTCCTTTTTTTACGCGAATTTCTCACTTTAACGCGATTGCTTTTTTTCGTTTTTTGCTTGTTTACATATTTTTACGCGTAATAATTTTCGAATATAATACGGGGAAGTCCCAACAAAAAAATTTTACTCTATGTGTATCAATTATTGCAAATCTAGTTATAATGTATTTAGTTAGCGGCCGGTGCAGTTGTTTTGGTAAGACTTTAAAATATATCTATAATTTTGTAATAAAAATAATAAAAATTTTTAATAAAGAATTTCAATTTTTGCTAGCTTTACAATGGAAGCTAATTCAGAAAAAAATAAAAAACGCAAAGGCATTTCTTTATAAACAAAAATAAAAGTTTTGGACTATCTAGAGCAGGGAGCTGGCCCAACAAATGTGGGAAAGAGGCTTGGATTCAGTGAATCTACAGTGCGAACAATAAAAAAAAATGAAAATGCAATTAGAAAATCTGTAGTTTCCGGTAAAAATGTAAATGCGAAGAAAACTTCATACTCAAGAAATGTTTTTATTGAAGAAATGGAAAACCTATTAACAATTTGGATTGAGGATCTCAACCAGAAACGAATCCCAGTTGATACTACAACAATAAAACAAAAAGCTCTACGTATTTTTAATCGATTAACATCGAACCAAGAAAACAAAAACGAATTTTCAGCTAGTGGTGGATGGTTTTCAAAGTTTATTGAAAGACATAATTTTCATAATTTAAAAACTAAGGGTGAAAATGCTTCAGCTGATAGTAAAGCTGCGCATGACTATCCACCAAAGTTATTAAAAATTATTCAAGAAGGTGGTTACACGCCAGACCAAGTTTTCAATGCAGACGAAACCGGCCTATTTTGGAAGAGGTTACCAAAACGAACATATGTGTCTAAGGCCCAAAAATCATTAGGTGGTTTCAAAGCTGCAAAGGACCGTGTGACGTTTTTATTATGTAGCAATGCTTCTGGTGACCGCATGATTAAACCGCTGTTAGTAAACAAAAGTCTCAGGCCGCGAGCACTAAAGGGCAAAGATTTAAAACATTTACGTGTTCACTGGATGGCCAATAAAAAAGCCTGGGTAACTGGAAATATATTCCAAGAATGGTTTGCTAAATGCTTTGTACCAGAAGTTAAAAGTTATTTGGAGAAGAAGAAACAGCCCTTTAAAGCTCTTTTAATAATTGACAATGCACCAGGCCATCCGTTGATTGAACATCCTAATGTAAATATCATTTTCCTCCCGCCGAATACTACATCAATTATCCAACCGATGGATCAAGGCATTATTGCGACTTTTAAAATGTACTACCTCAAAAAAACTTTTCAGTGCATTATGGACAAACTGGAGGAAAATCATGAATTGGACTTCACCGATGCTTGGAAAAATTTTTCTATCAAGGATTGCATCTTGTACGCGTCAAAAGCAATTTCTGAAATAAGGCAACATACGTTAACCGCATGCTGGAAATCTCTTTGGCCAGAATGTGTTAAAAGTGGTATTTCCGTGCCAAGCAATTCAACTAATTATTCAGATATCATTGATTTAGCACGTTCCGCGGGAGGAGAAATTCTTGCAGATATGACGAGAGAAGATATTAACGAGATTCTTCTAGACCGAGAGCTCGATGATGACGATTTGATTGAAATAGCTACGGAAGTAATCGAATCGGAAAATGGCAGCGACACCGAGATAGACGAGCATCCAATTAAAGCAGAGACGATTAAGCAAGGTCTTAAACTTGCAGCAGAATTGGAAAATTATTTTGTAGCAAATGATACTGATGCCGAACGTGTACGAATTTTTCAAAAAGAATTGAGTCTCTGCATGTTAAGATATAAAGAACTACATCGGAATTTATTGGGTCCAAAAAGAAGCATTCAAACTAAATTAACTGAATTTATGGTGCAAACTCAGTCGGAGATGCTAAGTCAATCAGAGCATCAATCCATAGTTCTTACAAATTCTAGTGATATCAGTGCAGGTCATCAAAATAAGCGGCTAAGAATAATTTCCACTTAAGATAAAAACAGCATTCAACGGTTTTTTCAATAAATCTACCTATTTTCTTCTCTTTTATATATGGTTTTTGTTTTGTATTTTTTAGTTAGTTATGAATGAATAAATCATAAGTCTGAAATTTGAAACTTATTGTATTGTTTTTGAATATTTTTTTGCGCGTATATTTTGTTATACGCGATATTTTTTATATTCGGAACCAATTCGTCAGTTAATATTGGAAAACTAACCATTTTTACGCGATTTTTTTTTACGCGATTACTGGCAGAACCAATAATCGCGTAAAAAAAGGACTGAGTGTATACAGATTTACATCGTTGGAAGCGAAAACCTCAGGTCGTATTTACCGAGTTCCAAGAAGGTTTTTATTTCCTTTTTTTCATTGCCAGTTTGCTTTTTTTGTTTTCTTTAACATAAGTAAACATAAGATACAGGTAGGATACTATACTATATAGTATTTACATTTACATATCAAATTTCAAACGTAGAATGCATATTTTTTTAATATTATTACTCGTCTATACAAATATATGTAGGAGTTCTGATATTTGTATGTTTATATAGTCATGATGATATCTGTATGTTTGTAATCAATGAATAATCAGTGGATAATCTACGATCGACGACCACCGTCTGCGCGGTATAATGTGTCAGCATGAGTAGTCGTCGTCGTCGTCGTATGTTCGTCTGTTGACCCAGACGATTGGAGTTCGTTTACAATCAGAGTTTGTTTACAATCAGAGTTTGTTTACAATCACAGTATGTTGTCATTGCATTGGCATTCGTCATGAATGGATTTTGTGCTGACCTATATTAAGAAGCATGAAAGCCACAGTGATATGAGCACTGTTGTCTTTGTAATACAATGTTGTCACGGAGGTCGATTATTATTTTAATTGGGATAGGCGGAGAATGGATCTTGTTTACGATTGCCCTGAAGTTATGGACGTGGCATAAGTTATTGAATGCGGTGGGCATCTGGAATTGGATAGACTAGCGATACGACGAATATAAAAAAGAAGAACTGACAACGGAATGGGATGAGTTGACGGTACGAACTTCAGCAGCACGGTGGTTACCGGACGAATATTTAATGCCTTTTGGACATTGAATGACACCGAGAAAGGGCAGTTTTATTCTAAATTTGTAAAAAGGTTGCTACCAAAACGAAAAAGAACAGAAAAAAATGAATCGAAAAAGAAGTTTACGTTTAAGTATTTCTTCGAGAAAGAAAACCATTTATTATTTGATGTCTGTAAAAAATTCTTTTGAAGAAGTTAAAAAGCCTGTTGGTTATTGTACTCGTATTTACCGAAAAATTTTTAATGAGTCATTCAACTTGTCTTTTTTCAAGCCTAAAAAAGACATTTGCGATAAATGTGCAAGATTAAAGCTACGAAAAATCCGAATGCAACTGAAACACGAGATTACAATGTACATCGCTGCTATCATAATGAAGCGAAGGTTGAGCGCCACATCGATCGAAAGAATAATCGTGAAGATACGGCAGTTATTATTTCAAAACGTTTTTTCTCTCTCTAAGGCAAACGTCTCAAGCTACTATTATAGGCGTAAGTATGCTGTCTATAACTTTACCGGATTTTGTCAAAATAACAAAGTAACTTATTGTGGAATTTGGCACGAAACGCTAAATGACATAGCATCTTGCCTCACCGTTATTTTAGAAAACATTTTAAAAGATCTTCCAAAACCCAAAAAGATAATTTTGTGGTCTGATGCTTGCATCCCGCAAAATAAGAATAGAATGGTGTCATTAGTAATTCTCAAATTCATGTAAGCTAATAAAAACATAAAAACAATACACACAAATACTCTGAACCTGGGCATTCTCAAGTGTGCAAGAGGTTGATGCTGTTCATAGTGGAATAGAAAAATACATCAAGATAAAAGATTTTGATCCTGTTGTAGGAGTGAAACGTGTAAAACCAGTTTCTGTGACTAGTAACATCTGTAGCGATCAAAAATAAAGACATAAGAAGTTAGTTTTGTGCTAGTGTTCGGAATGATAAGTCGCTTATTGAACATCTGTGTCCCTGGGGGGGAAAAAAGTAAACATGTCGAGTCGCGAATAGTAAGTATTTCAATAATTTCTTTACTTTGTTTCACAGCGGCGACTTATTTAGTACAGTTATTGTATATTGATTGCTTTTCACAATGAATCTCGATTCTGTGTAGTAGTTCATTAAATTTTGAAATAAATTTCAACCAAATGTGAGTGTTGCATAAATGTGGGAAAAGAAGCAGACAAAGAACGAACGAACGACTACGACAGAGAGCGGCGATGCAACCGACTTACACATACACGCACATGCACAATGACAAGAACAGACAATTCAGCGAAGTCTGCGGGTTATTCGTTTACTTATTGCAACAGTGTAAAATATTAATCGTCATATTAACAATAAACCTGAATTTTGTGTTTTTGTTGCTTGTAGAATCGAGAGCCAAATCCTACATAAATGCAACACTGGGCTATTCTATAATAATTCTGTGGTACTTTTTTTTGTGTAATTTAGTTTTCGTACTACCGAAGATGCAATTAATTTTCTGGAGTCTTTGCAATCTGACGAAGATGATTGTGAAATTGAGAAGTTGTATATTGAGCCGCCTGCACCTGAGAATATTAATTCCGAAGACGACGGTGGAATGCTTCATAACTTACCAAGATCAAGCCTTCTTGCTCCATGCTGCATTCAACTTAAATCTTCACGGGATATTTCTGATATTGATCCAGGAACCCAACACAATGCACCGCTTGTGCAGGATTCTCAAGCACACTCATCACCATCCACAAAGACAGTCATTTCACCAAAAAAAAATGGAAAAACGAAAAAGCCTTTCTACTTCATCAAAAAAACTTTCAAAAAAGTCTGTTCAAAGTTCTTTTGTTTGGGTTGAAGGCAATAACCAGGAAGAAGAAAAACCTCTTTTTCCCGAGCGTAACTATACAGAATTTAGTCAATTACAACAACATGAAATTTTCCAAATATATAATGTTTATTGTGGAAAGGCAAATTCTAACATAATCGCTGGTGAGATTCGTGTCTTTATTGCAATTCTAATTACAACGGGCTACAATTTTACACCGTCAAAACGTAGTTATTGGTCAAATGAGGCTGATTTCAAAAATGAATTAGTTTCAAATGCTATGAGAAGAAATTGTTTTGATGTAATAATCCGCTATCTACACTTCACAGATAATTCAAAACAAAATTTAGAGGACAGTATTTGGAAGTTGTGACCATCGACTGGTGCTTTGAAAGATAGATTTTTAAAAAACTTTTGTCCGATGAATCCATGATACAATATTGTAAATGTTTTTTGAGGGGAGAGCCACTACGCTTTGGATTTAAAATGTGGTACTTGAATACACCTTTAGGCTACCTTGTAAATTTTGAGATGTATCAAGGAAATAATCATCGCTTAAATAATGCTTATCAGTCTAATTATGGTAAAAATATTTCACCTCTATTCGACATGATTGACAAATTTGATGAAAATGTGAAAAGATTACCATTTTGCATTTATTTTGATAATTTATTTACTTCAGTTAGCGCTCTTATAGGGCTCCGTCAGAGGGGCTATCACGGTACCGGCACTATTCGGGAAATTATGACACCAAAATCGTGTCCATTGCCATTGAAAAAAAGAGTTAAAGAAAGAGGTTAAAGGTATTGTAGTCAGCAGTAAAATAAGCGATAGTAATATTATAATTACAAAATGGATTGACAACTCTGTTGTTGCTATAGCTTCAACTCTATTTGGCAGATAACCTATAGGAAAGGTACAACGATATTCTAGAATAAAACGTCAGCGTATTTCAGTGGCACGACCAAATTCCATTGCAAAATATAATCAATGGATGGGAGGTACTGATCGTATGGATCAGAATATCAATAACTACAGGATAGGTGCTCGAGGAAAAAAATGGTGGAATTCTATTTTTACGTGGCTGGTAAATGCGTCAATACAAAACGCATGGATATTGCACAGGAATGTAGGCGGTCCATTAACACAGTTACAAATTCGCAGGAAAATAGCGTTGCACCGTACGACCACCACAAGGATACCGTCGCCCGCAACAAGTTGATGAATACTCCCTTCGGTATGACAATATTGGCCATTTCCTTGTTGAAATACCTAACTACAAAAGACGACGATGTGCATATGAATTTTGTTCATCAATTGTGAAAACTATGTGCAACAAATGTGACGTTGGTTTGTACATAAAGTGCAATTTGAAGTATCATTTTATTCAATCAGACTGAAATACGAGGTATTTTAAATGTTTTATGTATATTTAATATGTCTTGTGGATGATTTAGCTTTTCCTTTGCTTTTAGAATGAATTTTGTTTTTTAATTTTATGTTCTGTATATTTTATATTCTGTACAATAAATATTACAAAAAACTCAAAATTTAAGCATTTACTTACTAACGATAATTATTTATCTTTTATTTCTAACAATTTCATGTTTAGTATTGAATATTGCCCACTGTTGCATATATGCAACAGGTAAAATCGAGGAGGGTATGATAACTTTTAAAAAATTTAAAACAAAATTAATGATTGTAGCAGGAATTAAGGTCATCCCGAAATTTTTATCTATTTACGCGAAAGTAAACGCTCTGTGCACTAATGGGTGGGTTAAGAGACGTTTCCAATCCTCTAGAATTAGAGGAAAGCATTTAAGTACATATGTAACTTCGCAATCAAAATTCGTTCTTATGGGTAATCCTTTTCAGTTTTATTAAAAATGTTCGTTTATCGAAATCAGCGTTTGCCTATTTGTTGCGTAAAATAAAGGAAAAGTTAAAGCCAGCAATTAGAACTACATCGATACCTAACGTCATACAGCTTGCCACAGCATTGCGGTTATGTGCTCATGAGTCATTTCAAATCAGCGTCGGGTATGTGCATTCCATAGGTATGGCCCAATCAACTGTGTCTCTAGTTTTAAAAGATGTTTTCAATGAACCTACTCGAAACATACAATACTGAGAAAATACGGGCAAAAACATAGTTTTTAGAATGAATACTACAATAGGAAGGGGTTTTATAGTATAAATGCCATGATAGTTATCTCTTAAAATAGAAACTTTCAGTTGTTTAATATTCACCCTTATTCCGCGTGGCGTTTTAGAGGCGTTTTAAAAGCGTTTCGTCAGTAAAACGCCACACTGCAATTATGTGTGACGTTTTTACACCGTTAAACGCCATTTGTCGTTGAATGTGGAACCCATTGTTTGACGACTGAAGGCGTCTGAGCACTGTGACTGTTATTCTGTGAGGCGTTGAACGCCATAAAACGACAGAAAAAACGACGGTATCTGTCGATCATAAAATAGTGAACGCCTGAGTGAGAACATCAACTGAATATGTAGGTTTTCTTAATTTGTTAACTTATTTGTCAATATAAATTAATTTATTTTGTTTTGTAGGGTCAAAATAACAAATCAAAAACAATTTAAAGCCTTGGTGGAACTAATGGAAGTCAATAAACCTTTAGCTAACGGATTTAAAAAAGGATGTGTAAACGTTGATGTTAAAGCCGATTGAGTCAACATAACCAGAACACTTAACAGCCTAGGACCACCGACAAGAGACGGGAAAGAATGGCAGAAAGTATGTCCTTAATTTATTAGCTGCAAATTTTTTTTATAACTAAGTGCATATTCGTATTCACAGGTCTGGTCTGATATAAAATTTAAATTAAAAAAGAAGATTTTATATAACAATAAGGAGTGTAAAGCCACTGGAGGAGGTGAATTCAGACAAAAATATTTGTCAGATTTGGAACAAGTGATTTCGCATCTTCTCTGTTATGAGAAAATAATCAATCCGAAGGGAAAAACTTTGGGTTTCGCGGGGAATCGTTCCATTCCACAGCCGTCTACCTCATCGCAAGATATATCAAATACAGCATCCACATCAAATCCCACACCCGTATCAAATTCAACATCCGCTTCAAATCACGATACATTTTTTCCACATTCTCCCATCGTTCTAAATACGAACGAGAGCACCAGTGCCTTTGCAGATCTAACAATTCTAGAGGTTCAACGTGAAGCAGAAAAAATAAGCCGTCAGAAAATACCAAAGTTCTCAGATAAGAACAGGATGTTAGAATTGCTACAGACGCAGACGCAAGTACAGGAGAATTTGTACAAAGAAGTGAAAGAGTCCCTAAACCGCATTGAAAACTATTTAAAAGAAAGTAGCAGGTACGACAGAAAGCCCGTCAACACAGCCAATAGATTTTCTTTCGATTTTCTTCTTATATTTCTTCGTATGCGAATAAGTTCTTGTTTTCGCACATATTCGTCTTCATCACTACTCCAATATAATGCAACACTATTCATATTTATTTATTCAACGTATATTTTTGAAAACTTTGTTTTGATTAATTTGAAATTTATCTGTCATGGAGCTAAATCAGCTTTTGCAATGACAGTGGATCGTGTGTGGATTGTATACCTACTTACCGACGAGGGCGTTTTGTGGCGTTCAATTTCTGGAATAAAAACGAAACGCCTTAAAAAACGACAATCGGCGTTTTAGTAAAACGCCACGCGGAATAAGGGTGATTAACTTACGAGTATGTTCTCAGGTATGTGATGATGAGATGAAAATCCGTTTTTCCAACGCAAAATATCCCGGTTCGACACATGATGCCAATGTTTTCAGCATGTCTTCCCTCAAAACCAAGTTGGGACAAGAGTGCCAAAATGGAGACTTTAATGTGTATTAATGCGCCTGAAGCGTACATTGAAGAGCAGAGTACTATTGATGATGAAGCCAGTAATAGCACTTCCGCGGATCTAAGTTATCTTTCGGAAAGTGAAGTAGCGATTCAAATTAGAAACCAAATACTTTGAACTCTGTAGATTAAAAAATAAATGTCCTTACTTCGAACAACTTCATTTAATTCACATTTATTTTTTTTTATTTTTTTTTTACATTTCAGATCGGCCCATTAGATAATTTACATTTATAAACTTTGCCATTTTAGCCAATCGCGTTGTGGGAGACCTAAACGTTCAGCTCCAATGAGAAACTTTCCGACTTTTGCTGCAAAATGCTTTTTGGGCAAACTCCTTTTGCGATGTTTCCGTTCTCCACCATCAGTTGAATCAATCGTTCTAATTGCTTTTTATTGCTAACTACTTTTGTACTAGAACCATACATGTTTTTTGTTATAAATACATTAAAATATTAAAAAAAAAAAAAAAAACAGACAATCGCAATACCAACGAGTTAATTTTTTTGATAAGTATCGTTTATTTTTTGACACACGCAATAGGGGTGATCATCAGACAGAAATCATCATACGGGATGCACACGAGAGGACACTACACACACGGCGGGATACAATTGATGACCTGTTGTCTGTCTACGAACCAAATATTGGATCATCAACATGAAGCGTGCGGTAAAAAAGTACCTGCATCGATGTACCATTTGCTACTGGTCTCGTAGCAAGGCAACCCAACAGCTGATGGGAGAACTACCAGCAGCGAGAGTGACGAGCTCCAGATTGTTCGCTTATGTTGGCATCGATTATGCTGGACCACTCACCATCAGGACATGAAAAGGACGCGGAGCCAAATGTTACAAGGGCTATATCTGTAAGAGGGCTGCAAAAATCCTCCTAAAACTGACCCTTCACTACTGTATAAGAAAAACGCAACCGGGAACACCATTATGATCATTAACTCGGAAGCATTGCAATGGTGCTCACACACACACAGTATGCATGAGACGAGGATTCAAAAAACGATATCTCAGACGCCAGGATGTCGCAGATTCTACGAGAGGCAACGGTTCAATCAAGCTGAACAAACAACCATATCATGGGTTACAGACAGCAAGCAAAAACAAGGCAAATATTTCCACAATAACCGAATGACGCATCTTTACATGTACAAGGAAACAATAGACAAGCAGCGATAACGATGACGATCAGGCCACAACCTGCATACACATGCAACCTATCAGCACAAGACTAGCAGCAGGCAGAAGTACATACTACTCAAATGGCAATCTGGCAATGGGATAATGTAAATATGTAAATACACGAACCCCTTTTTACTTTTCTTTTTGAATGACTGTTGTCTTCTTTGGCAGTTGTGTTTTGGTCGATCAATAAAGTGGTCCAGTTTTTTGGTGGATTGTAGCATTTAATTTTTTTGGTTTGGCTTATCTGTTTTCCATTTTCGAATGTATATTGCATAGATACAACTACTGTACAGTACTTCCAAGCACTATACTTCACTGTAGTGTCGATAGCAAAAACCTGTATTTGAATGTTTTGGTGAAACCAAGTACTGTCCTTCAGTGTAGCCTGTATATCAACTGATAAATACTACCGCACTTGAAAAATTTCAAATACAATGATGACAGTGCTGTGTTCTGTTGTGAAGCAAAATATCAAAACAAAAAGCGATAGTGAAGTAAAATAACGGTAAACTACAGCAGGCATAGCGAGTGCAGTAGAACATGATAAGATGCAAAAACGAATGTAGGTAGTATGTCATATCATGAAGTATCAACGATAAGGTCTCCGAAGAACTGACGATGTATGAAAATTCAGTTATACATTTTTACGATCAGTTTGATGTATTAAAATGGTGGGATACAAATAAAAATCAATTTAATTTACTATATAAAACAAGTTGCAGGATACTTGCTATTCCTGCTTCAAGTGCAGCTTCAGAACGAGTTTTTTCTCATGCTCGAAGTTTATTGACAGAAAAGAGATCTTCAATGGGCGGTAATTCTGAAACTGTTAATCAAATAATGTTATTAAACCATAATTACTCTTTTTAAGTATACATACAACATATAAATAAATAGAATAAACATTTTTCAAACGTTTTGCAGAAGAAATTAGTGTTTTGTAGTAGTTTACTGTTTTCATAACTACGTAAAAAAAGAAGCTGCAAATGTACGAGTAATACAAACTACATATGCGAAATACATACGCGTAATTGCTTTTTTCCTTTGTTCTTTCCCTTTTTTTCCAGTATTTCTTTTTCTCAAAATACTCATTACTGTAAGAGTATAAATGTAACAATATCCTTAAAAAAAAACAATGTATATCCCTTTTGTGATCTGTGCGCCCTCTGCCGGTGAAAAACGTAATATTTCAATGACAAGGGTTTCTTTTTTTTATTATTTTTTGAGAACATCCTGTTCGGGTGTGTCAGAATTGTTGAAAAGAAAAGTTCAATAAAGAAGAGAGTGTTAAATCTATCAGGTGTGGGGTAATCCCAAAGTAAAATGTCAAAAAAATATTCAAAAATGGTTTAGCACGCTGCTAAACGAGGCAAGAGCAGAGGCTGAGGTGCAGGAATATTTAGTGGATGACGACACGCCAACTATGACGTCGGCAAACATAGCGCAGTTTGCCGTAGATGTACCGCCTATTGCTGCTCCCGCTGCTCTTGTTGCTGCTGCTACTGCTACTGCTGCTCCCGATACAATTGCTGCTACTGCTGAAATTACTGGTTTTGCTTCTACTGCCGCCACACCTACTGCTGCTCTTGCTATTACAGCTGCTGTTGCGCCTATCACTACTGCCGCTCCTGCTACCACTGCTGCCACTGCTGCTCCTGCTGCCACTATTGCTCCTGCTGCCATTCTAATCCCGGCTGCCGACCAGGAACTTGCCGCTCTGGAACGCCAGATAAGTATCTTAAAAAAGAAAAAAAGAACTTTTCTTACTCCAACGCCAATTCGAACAGATGTCACCCGAGCCAGCAATCCGAGTTCGAGTAGAAGATATTGTCCGGGTAGTCCCCAAATTCAGCGGAGCCCGCATGTCGGGTTATGACGTCAATCACTTTATCAATGATCTGAAACAAATCTGTTGGTCATACCGATGCGACGACGGATTTGAATACATTTGCTTAAGAAGCTTATTAGTAGATGCTGCAGCGGATTTCGCAAGCCAAGTCGATGTTCGTGATTACAATGGTTTACGTTCAGTTTTAATTAAAGAGTTTGACCACGTGCTAAGTTATAGTGAAATTATAAATAGACTACGTCAGCGCAAGTGGAACCGGGACTCGGAGGATATGCATCGTTACGTACTAGTTATGAGTGGTCCGGCCAAACATAGTCAGTTGCGGGAATACGAGATCGTCGGAATGATTGTGGATGGTATGCACTTATCACCGGACGACGCAATTCTGCTGCTGAGTGGGACATCAACCATCGACCAGCTCAAAGTGGCAGTGGGGATACATCAGGAACGCATCATGGGGCACATCAATCGCCCTCGTGCTCAAGTTGTTCCTGCAAGCCGTGGAACCCTAGTGGCTCCGAAGAAAACGACAAGTGCAGGCGAACTAACTCGCTGTTTTAACTGCAGCAGATTGGGACACTATCAAAGTAACTGTCCGTTTGAAACGAGAACACCGGGATCCTGCTTTAGATGCTGGAAGATGGGACACGATCACAAACGCTGTCCAAACCCACCGATTTTGCTGGTACGACGAAACTTAGTTTCTGCTGTGGGAGAGTTTGCTGGAGAAGATTCCGAGATTTTGGACAATGAAGACGTCATTGATGCTGTTAATTATGTAAGTGTTGCATTTAGTTTCAGTTCTATGAGGCACTGCAGATATACGAATTTCTTTTCTCTGTTTGATACCGGTAGTCCGGTTAGTTTCATCCGGTGTTCTGCCGTTAGTAACTTCACCCAACATTGTAAACAAAAAACGACATTCAGAGGTTTGGGAAACCGAGCGTTATCATCTTCTGGCCGTATCGATTGTATTATTAAATTTAGAGACATATGTATCCGTCAGGAATCAATTATACTTCCAAATAATGAAATGAATTTACCCCTTATTTTAGGAAGAGATTTCTTACGTAGAGCTAATATTGTGTTATGTATAAATAAAGAGAAAAAAAATGTTAAACTGAAAAACGATACGAGAAATATTGTTAATTTAAATGGAAATTCGTATTTTTGTTTTGCCGGTGGAGTGAAGTCTTCTCAACTGCTTTCAGTCCTTCAGATAATATTTGTAGAAAAGTCTCCTTTGAACAAGGAAGAACTTACCGGGTCGTCTAACGTTATCAATTTCTCGGAAAAGAAACTCGAGGGTGAGTTAGTTTTAAATATAAATAAGTCGTTAACGAAAGATAATGTAGAAGCTATAAAAAGTACTATTCGCGAACAATATTTATACCCGTTTGAAATAGAAGCAAAACCGCATAATTCGGAGATACACATCAGACTTACGAATCGTACATTGTATCCGCCCAAATAATGATCTCATCGAAGCTATAAAGAAGTTACAGTTACCTAAGAATTTAAAAGAGTTACGTACAATGCTAGGCATGTTTAGTTATTTTCGAATGTTTATCGAAGGGCATAGCAAATTAGCCAAACCATTGACCGAATTAACGCGCGAAGGAGTAGTGTTTTCCATGACCGCTGCTTGTGAGGATGCATTCATTAGGTTGAAAAATAAGTTAATGAATAGTCCGGTACTTGCCATATATGATCCATCGAAGGAGACCGAGTTACATTGTGATGCCAGCTCTTTAGGTTTCGGAGCCGCACTTATGCAGAGGCTGTAAGAGTATAAATGTAACAATATCCTTAAAAAAACAATGCATATCCCTTTTGTAATCTGTGCGCCCTCTGCCGGTGAAAAACGTAATATTTCAATGACAAGGGTTTCTTTTTTTATTATTTTTTGAGAACATCCGGTTCGGGTGTGTCAGAATTCTTGAAAAGAGAAGTTCAATAAAGAAGAGAGTGTTAAATTACCTAAACATCAGGCTATCCTGTTTTAGATCTAGAAAGCATTGCAATTGAAACTGTTGTCATTTTTCGCAAGTGCACAAAAAAGAAAAACAAATCATGCTTCATTTCGATAAGTTTAAACGTTCTTCTACTTCATTTTTGTTCTACTTCACTTTTGTTTTACTTCAGATTTATTCTGCCTCAATTTTGTTCTGCTGCTCTATTGTCTCGTCGTGCAGTATTTGTATGTGTGATTGATCCAAGTGCAAACTCGCCCTTAACTGCAACTATTCTCCGACCACGCCACCTAGATTCTAATACATGAATTTTCCTTCAGCTGTCAGATCAAAATATAAAATTCTTTCTTTCTTATTTCGGAGCAATGAAGAGAAGGAAGTGCAAACCGCGGTAAATTCTCTTTTTTCTTAGCAATCATATATATATTGTATCCTCCTTTCTAGAAATAAATACACATTAATATAACTACAAATGAATTTGTATTCATTTCAAATCCTTCGGCTACGGAATAGTATGTATTCGAAAAACTTTCGTCAATAAAGTATTTGATTTGTAATGAGAGTGAACAAGAGAGACAGTATTTGAAATGAGAGCTGATGGCTTGCAAAACATTTTTGATATGCTGTGCAGCCCTTTAATCTGTATCTTTGTCTGTCTGTCCACAAAGGCAACACATCTGGAAGTGGTTAGCGACTTGACGACACAGGCATTTGTAGAGGCCACTGTAAGATGGCGTTTGTAAATAATTGTTTGTAATATGACTCATAGAGGTCTCTCGTGATTCTTTGTAGAAAAACGAATAGAATTTAATATTGGAGGAGAAGATGGAATAGAGTGTTTAGAATTAAGTTAGCCGTCATACTGTACGTTTCGCTCCGATGCAACTTGTGCAATAAATGTTCTCATTCGATTAGTAGGTATACAAATTGTGTTTTTATTTTTAACGCCAAAAGTAGGCACTATACATTCCTAGCAGGATATCGGCGATTCGCAGCAAGGAAAGGAGTCAGCAGCCATGTCTACAGCGCTTGTGGAACAAATTTTGTAGGAGCAGAGGCCGGATTAGGTCGTTTCTTAAAAGCTGGAGGCAACGATTGGAAAGAAGTTGCTGAGGTGTTATCAACACAGGGAACTAAGTGGAACTTCTTTCCACCCGCTTCTCCTCACTTCGGAGATTTGTAGAAAGCGGGAGTCAAGAGTGTTAAGTACCACTTCAGAAGGATCGCCGGGAATGGGACACTCACTTTTGAAGATCTCATCACGCTTTTAACGCAAATCGAAGCATGCTTAAATTCGAGTCCCTTCTGCCCCTTATGAGAAAACCCGGAGGATTTCCAAGCACTAAAACCCGTGCACTTTCTCATAGAAGAGGCTCTCTTACTGTTCTGGAGCCAGATCTCACGATTGGGAGAAAATCATACCAAGATCAATATAAGACACTACAAGCCCACTTATAAAATTTTTGCAAACAATTGCAGGTCGAATATTTGGCTCGTCTACAACAACGCCCCCAAATGGTTGAAGCAGTATCCCCAACTTAAAGTCGGGGATCTGGTCCTAATCAAGAACGAACGACTCCCTCCACCTAGGGAGGGATCAGATCTATTAAATAGGGTGCTGGTGCAGGTCAAAACCCAACAAGGAGATATTTGACGATCTATATACTGACCAACATCACTACGATAGAGCCGCAGATAAACCGGGCATTCATAATGAGATCATTGGTTCTTGCATTCCCGAAAGAACATACGCGCCGAGGTGTGCTTACGCATTAACGTCATATATCTCGGAAGGCGATTACATGCTTTCGATAATCGAATACGCAGCAGCAAAAGAATATATAAACAGGATAATCATATCCAAAATCCAAGGCTAAACACTGTCAGCTATACGATCGCTATAACAGAACAGCAGCTGGGAGGATATCAAAGCTCAACTAAAGAAGGCCTTTGGCGTATCAGAAGAATTTGCAACACTAAAAAACAAAGCAGATAACATTAAATTTATTAATGTAAGTATTTATTATTCTGATCTTAAGATTATTTTAGATAAATTAAATTTAAAGTATAGACTAGAAACAAACCCACCGCTAGACTACAAACCTGAGGCAGGAGGAGATGTTTCTTAGAGCTAAAGGTGTAAGCACTTTAATGGAAGCTTATCATGCTTTGTTAGCAACAGGAATAAGAAAAAGTAGAAGATAATAGCTATTCATACGTTAGAAATCAGCAGAATAATGTCACTAGAAACACCTATCAACATAACAATAGAAATAAATATCAGACAAACTACCAACAGCGACAAAACTTAGGACAGTTTGAAAACTCATCTCGTGTAGTCTTGATCATTTAATTCGTGTCGCCTGGTCTCGTAATTCACGTCCGACCGTTGGCAACTCCCACCCTTCACCCAGGCCTAGAGGCTGTATACAAAAACCCTTTTGTGGTGTTTCAAAGCCATTCACTTCTCTTTTTCGGTTAGGTTAAACAAAATCTTTCACGAGGATATTATCGTGACGGGTGATGAAAAATGGATTCATTACAGCAACTCAAAGAGAAGAAGTCATGGGGACTGCCCCATGTTGTAATAATTTTTTTTATGTTTTTGCCAGATTCATGCAGTATTTTAGATTAACAAAGAAAGTATTTAAGTACGTGTTGGACGAATTAACCAGTCAGACAGTGATTCCGAAACGAATATCATCGGTACCTCTGATATTAAAGCTTGCAGTGACTTTGATGATTCTGGCGAAGGGAAGTTATCAACATGGGCCTGGCAATGAATTCAATTTGGGACTGGCCCAACCAACAGTGAGCAAGCTTTTTAAAGAAATAATAAACGTTCTGGAAAGTCATGTTTGCCCTAGATGGATCCGGTTTCACATGACACCTGCAGAAGAAAGTGAAGCAGAGCTATATTTCTTTAATAAAACTGGATTTCCTGACGTCATTGGTAGTGTAGATGGTACTCATGTGCGGATACTTACTCCCAAAAAAGAATACCAGCACTTTTACTACAACAGGAAATGCTTTTACAGCTTAAACGAGATGCTGGTAAGCATTTTTGTATATTTACCGAAAAATGATTGGCATCATTCAATTAAAAGGTCTGCGATCATAAAATGCGAATTCGCTACATTGATAAAAAGCATCCCGGTGCTAGCCATGTCGCTCTAGTTTGAAATTCCAGCGAAATAAGGGCCATACTGCAAGCTAACTTCGATAGCGGCGAAAGAAAGAAATACGTGGCTCTTTGGTAAAACACTTTAATGTTAAATTGGTAAACGTTATTTAAATTTCCCAAAAACAGTTGACGCAGGGCATCCCCTTGAGCCTTTCTTAATAACTTCTTTTATCAAGTCCTGCAAACTATTTCAACTCGAAACACGCGTCGACTAGAAACATAGTTGAAAGAACAATTGGGGTGCTGAAGAATCGTTTTCGTTGCCTTCTCAATGCTGGCCAACTGCATTATAACCCAGAAAAAGGAATTCAAATTGCGAACGTATGGTCAGCTTTGCACAACATAGCAATCAATTGCGGAATAAACGTATCTACGGACGAAATTTTTGTTTCTGATGATGTTGAAGTGGAGGAAAACAGTATTCTTCACACCGATGCTGAAAACACAACTGCAGCCAGTTAGTGATGAGTCATGTACGAACTGAGTTAATTGAACGAATCAATTTAGTGACCGATGACCGATGGTTCAGTTGTTAACCCTTTCATGCCCTCTGTAGTATGCGTACTACATGAACTTTATGTATTTGTAGCGTTATTAAATTTAACGTTAGGTTTTCAAATACTAAATTTAGTTATTGCTAGAACCCTCCCCTATCAATAAAAATGCAACAGATGTCCCTAAAAGAGATAGAGGATTTATTTAAACAACATCTGTTATACAACTTTTAAAGATTTCCGGTTTCCAAAAAGGGCACCGAATTGGTAAGTCTCTAAAATTGTGAAAAAAATCCTAATAATAATGAAATTACTTCCACGGGCTTAGTGAAATATTAAATGTTTATAATATATTGAAAAATATATGAAAATCCATAAACAGACTATTTGTTTTCATTAATAAATGTTCATGTCATTTTAAAATGACACTAGGCACCTATGGAAGTTTTAAGTTTTTTGACATGTCAGTTGTATACTATACCAAACAACTATGGAATTAATTATTATAACTTGTAGCGTCAGCCTATTTACAAAAAAAAATAAATATGTTTAATTGTGGTGTTCTGTTTGTGTTCCCTCAGTGTAGCAAATCCATTAAATTGACTCCTTTTCAAAAACAGACCTTTTCCCCTCCCAATCTATTAATTGGACCTACTAATCTCTCTTTCGCAACTCACAGCAAAACCTGGCTCTGTCAAACGTCCCTCTATTTTCGAATTCCCTCATTCCACTTTCTTCGTAGGCACACTCTCTCCCCGTGTTCTTGTTCCCATGGTGAATATGTCCTTTTTGTCGTAGAGAGCATTGTGTTTAGTCAATTTAAATTCAGGAGGAAGAGGTGGAAAGCCTTGCTAAGGCTACAGATCGTGTGGGAGTAATATAGATTAGGTTGTGTACTGGGATGAAGAATCTAATGTAGACAGGAACCTATTTTTGCGAGAGAGAATCTAGAGCAGGAATAGATTATATGAGTAGTAAGCGAAATACGAGTAGGAAGCAATGAAATGGGACAAAAGAAATTTTTTTTTAGAGAACGAGACCAATGATACAGGTCAATGGCCTTACGGGTTTCGATCAGCTGATCAAATCAGACGACGAAATCGGGTTTTTGTGTCTCTGGGGACATAGTGACAAGGTCGTGTTGGGTGGGACTTTTTTCTTTTTCCCTTTTTGGGAGTTAAAAAAGTCGAGACAGTCGATATCTGAAAATACAGCGACAAGGTCGAGACAGTCTGCGTGCAAGGTCGTGAGATTTTGGTTCGAGATAGTTGGCGGGAAAAGTATTTGCTATAAATTAAAAAAAAAAAGGAGGGATTTTATACGGTCGGTGGAAATTCGGCGCGTTAGGTTTCGCACTATACGCGGACATATTCCTCCTTCGAGTGTCCGAGTCTTTTTTGTCTGCAAGAAGATTTCGCCAACAGTTGGTGGAAATTCTCCTCGAAAGAAAAAAAAAAAAATATATATATATATATACTTCTTTTCATCCAAGCGATTCTTCGAAGTGCTGGCGCCAGAACTACGGGGGATCCATGTATAATCGGTAAGTCTTTCGTATATTTTCAAGTTTCTTTTTTTGGCTGGAATAACAGTAGTCTTACAGAAGTTTTTTTAATAGAATTCAAAAAAAAAAAACTCGTATTGTTTATTAAGATTTTTTTTTTGTGAATTTATCTTTTTTAATAAATCAATTGTTATTGTCATGAATTGAATTAAGTTTTCTTTTATTAAAATGATGGAGTAAACCGTTGTCGCAAGTGGTGTGTGGATGGGCGGACCGACCGTCCTTCGATGGGGCGACTGTGACGAAACATGACGCACAAACGATGACGACATGACAGGAAATAACGTGACTGACTTCCGCTGATTTTTTTTTCAGGTGGCGACTGGAAGGAATTTCTTTAGGGGCTACCATTCACAGATCTGGCCAGAATGGTAGCAATTGGTCGCATCCAAGTGCGATACGGGTGGGTTGGCCATCCTCAGCCAATAACACCCGGCTTATTTCAGGTCGTGACGAGCTGTTATCGCTGTGTGACCCTGGGAAATATTATTCGGTGTAGGGTACATAGGATTAAGTTAGCTTTAGGTTTAGTTATAAGTCGTTAAAATTAAGTTCGGTATTTAGGGTTTAGGTTAGTATAGGATTAGTTAGTTTTAAGCGCGAAAGTCCCGGTCTTGCACAGTGGTGATGGCACACAGATGTGATCCTGCTGTTTCTTACCTTCTTTTTTTCTATCATCTTTCTCTTCTCCTATCTTTTAAGTCCGTCCGTAAAATAACGTAGCTTTCTCCAGGCTATCCTTGTTTTCCTTTTTTTTTTTACATTTCGGCACGAAACAAAAAGGTAAGTTGAGTTGCAATGCACGGGGTAGTGGCAAGAGCCTACCCAACCCGACGAGCTAGAGCCGAGCAACCGCGAGCGTGCCACTGCCAACTACTCCTGCATCATGGATGCATCTGTGGCCAACTGACTCCTTACAAACTTTTTTAAGGCAACATGTTCCACCATCGATCGAAACACCTAGATGACACTGCTATCAAGAAGATCCTTGAGCTTCAATGGGATAAATCTGAATGACGAACACGAAGATGACAACGATAATAATGAGGAGGAAGTAAATACAATTTTTGAACATAGATGGGAAAATCAAATTGAACTCGGAAATATCGACGAAATAGAACTTATCGATCAAGTTACAAGTCACGAAGAAAACGTTGCTTCCGAAAATGATCGCCCCAATTTTGATGATATTAGCGCAACTGGGGCTGCTGAAGAGGTTCCTAAGATTGATATCAATGTTAAGGATTTGAAATGGCGTAAGGTTTTCTTTAAAGTGCCAGAGAGTGCGTGGAAAGACCATCTTCCGAATCCACCAGAACCATGTCCAACTCCCTTGGAATATTTTCGCCAATTCATAAAGAAGGACATGATGGGAAAGCTTTGTGAAGAGACCAACAAGTACGATATGCAAACGACTGGTATCGAACTCAAAGTCTCAGTGAAGGAAATAGAAACGTATTTGGGTATTCTGTTATACATGGCTATAGTTCGAATGCCGCGATACCGAATGCATTGGGGAGAAGGACAAAATGGAATAATTTCTTTCCAAATCAATGTCCAGGACTAGATTTGAACAAATAAAAAGGTATTTTCACATTAATGACCTGCTAACTGCAACCTGCTAATGAAAGAAAAATCAAATCTATCCTTTGATAGGCTTTTTAAGGTCCGGCCTTTACTAGATCACCTTAGAGGAAATTTGAAATCCGTTCCAACGGAAGAATTTAATTCAGTTGACGAACAAATAATACCTTTCAAAGGAAGGTCATGCTTTAAGCAATATATTAAAATTAAGCCTCATCACTGGGGATTTAAAGTGTTTACTCTAGCAGGAGTGTCAGGAATAATGCACGAATTCGCATTATATATTGGAAATGAAACATGCAAAAACAGAGGACTTGGTTTTAATAGTGATATTGTGTTCGAGCTAACTTCATCATTGCCCAGCGGAAAAAATTACAAAGTTTTCTTTGATAATTGGTTTTCTTCAATTAAACTTTCTGCTGCACTTTTGGAATACCAAATATTTTGTGTCGGAACAATTCGTCCGAACCGGATTGGAAATTGCAACCTGCTCTCAGAAGCAAATCTTAAAAAGAAAGGGCGAGGTAGTTTGGACTGGCGAGTTGAAAAAGACTTAACCATAGCTATGGCACGTTGGTTTGACCGGAAAGGTGCTTTACTCATTTCAACTCTGTCTTGTGTAGAGCCTTCAGATATCTGTAAGCGCTGGAACAGCAAAGTAAAAAAACATGATGAAGTAATTCGACCTTCTGTTGTTGCAATGTACAATAAGCACATGGGAGGCGAGGATTTAGCATATATGCTAATTGTGCTTTACAGAATTGACATGAAATCAAGCAAATGGTACACAAGAATAGTTTACTGGTGCCTTAATGTAACTGTTGTCAGCGGTTGGTTACTAGTCAGGAGACATCTTACGCAAATCAATGATAAGCGAAAAACTACATTACTGGACTTTCATCTTCATATAGCTAAAGGGATAATGCTGTCGAAACGGCATGCAGAAAAAAGGAAAGGCAGGCCTTCAAATGAAGTACCTGCTCCGGACAAAAAGAAGAAAATAATGCATATGATCCCATTCTTGATGTAAGAGTGGACCAAATTGGACATTGGCCGCAGTACAATGATGAGCAGAACCGATGTAGATACTGCAAAAATGGGCAGTCAACGGTACAGTGCACAAAATGCAATGTAACACTCTGCTTCACTAAGAAGAAGATCTGTTTCAGGCAATATCATAATTCATAAAGAATTAAATATATTAAGAAATAAAGCTTCAAAACTTCAAATTTTCCTTTTTTGTTTGTTTTTTACTTCAATTAATTTATAAATTAAAATAAAGCAATGAATAAAGACCAACTTTTATGATTTTAGACTATTCTTTCTTGAAATTAATCGTGATAGTTTGAATTCAAATATTGAAATTTTTTCTACAATACATGACCAACGTAGTATAGAAGTGACATTCCTTATCCAACAATCCGATCGTCCTTTTTTAATTTTTTATTTTTGTGTTGATTTATTAACCCGGCGTCATGGGGGTTGGGTCTGTGAGACCCGTTATATTTTATTTCGCTTGTAGTTCAGTTAGTATGTGTGCGATGCCACCGCTATTCTCAGTAGCTGCAGCTGATGATATTTTCAATGCGTCGCAGTTAACACATTAGTCGTGCGACAATCGCAGTGGAAGTAACACGTGCACAAAGTTAAGAAAGGTATCTGAGACCCATCCCAGCAGTTAGTGTAGCAATTTCGCGCCATTTTGTATAAATATTATTTTAATTGTTTCCGTGTGTTTATGCTTTTGTTTTTGTTTTTTTGTTGCTTGATATAAATTATATTGCTAATATATAGATCAAAGTATTTCATTTGTGTTATTTTATAGGTGCTTAGTGAAAAATGAACAGGGAGGAGAAAAGAAGACAGGGTATATTGTCGATTTTGGAAGAGTCTGACTCTGATTTTGCGTTGTCAGAACAGGAGTGCATTGAGGAAGACCATTTAAGCGAGCGTAGTCATCCCAGTGACACAGAGGTAGAAGTCTCAGACTCTGATGATGATGAAATTCCGTTATCAATGCTGTTGGATAAAAATCGTTTGTCACATATGGAAAACTATTCTACATTTGGATCGACTTGTTCTTCAAGCGCAAACCGTGAGTGTTCTTCGAGCTTTTATCGTGGCAAAGACAATACGATTTGGTATAAAACGCCTTTTCGACAAAATGTCAGAACCAGAACGGAAAATATAATTCATCAATTGCCAGGTGTAGTGCCAGAAGCAAAATCGGCAATGTCTGAAGTGGAATGTTGGAATATTTTCGTTAATGACGATATGCTGCAAATCATACTTATGCATAGTAATTCACGCATTAGGCCGAAAATAGCTTCATGTACTAATATATTTAAAAACACCCATGTAAAAGAATGCACAATGGTGGAATTGAAAGCTTTTATAGGCCTTCTATATCTTGCTGGTGTTTACCGATCAGGCAGACAAAATTTGAGCGATTTATGGGCTACTGATGGCACGGGTGTTGACATTTTCTGGCTTGTAATGTCTTTGCAGAGATTTTATTTTATTCAAAGTTCTTTGACTTTTGATGATATTTCTACCCGTCAACAAAGAATGGAACTAGACAATTTGGCCGCAATAAGAGAGCTTTTTGAAGCTTTAGTAAAAAACTGTAAGAAAACCTACATACCAAGTGATTGTCTAACAATTGACGAAATGCTCGTAGCATTTCGAGGTAGGTGTAAATTTCGCCAGCATATACCGTCTAAGCCTGCTAAGTACGGGATAAAAATCATTGCTTTGGTCGACGCAAAAAATTATTATATCAAAAACCTAGAGATATATCCCGGAAAGCAGCCTGAAGGCCCTTTTTCTATTAGTAACAAACCATTTGATGTTGTTGACCGGATTATACAGCCTATTACCGGAACAAGCCGAAATGTGACATTTGATAACTGGTTCACTAGTTATGAACTGGTGCAGCATTTGCTCAAGGAACATAAATTGACATCAGTTGGTACCCTGCGAAAAAATAAAAGACAAGTTCCAGTGGAATTCACTAAAACTCGCGGAGTTGAAGTTTTCTCTTCCAGATTTGGGTTTCAAAAGGACGTCACACTTGTTGCTCATGTGCCTAAAACAAATAAAATAGTTTTGCTGATGTCTAGCTTACACCATGACGATGCCATTGATGAAACAACAGGAGAAAAGCGCAAACCTGAAATAAATACGTATTATAACACAACGAAATGTGGTGTGGATGTAGCTGACGAGCTATGTGCTACATACGACGTAAGTCGTAATTCTAAAAGGTGGCCATTGACGATTTTTTATGCTTCATTGAACATAGCAGCCATTAATGGCCAAATAATAAATAAAATTAATAATAATTGTTCAAAAACAAAACGAAGATACTATATAAAAAACCTAGGCCTCGGTCTTGTCATGGAACATCTAAAACTTCGCCAAAATGTAACACTCCTTCCACGCGAGTTGCGAAAAAAAGTTCAAAATATTGTTGGTGAGTCTTCAGGGGAGCCTCCAGCAAAAAAGGCCAATGCTCGCAAAAGGTGCCAAGTGTGTCGAGCTAAGAAAGACCGTAAAACAAACTACACCTGCGAGAATTGCAAGAAATATATTTGTTTAGAACATGTTGTAACTTTCTGCGCTGATTGTACCAATGACAATTATTCAGAGTGATTTTTTTCTTTTTTTATATAAACATAATATTCTTTCGTTCACAAAAATTCATTAAAATAATAAGATTGACTACTAAATAATAATGGAGTTACACTTAAGTAGACGAGAAAGATTTTGTCAATTTTTGTCTTTTTTTTTTAAATGCTCTAATAAAAAGATTAAAACATAATATAATATGATGTTTTTCTTTTATTTATTAACATGAATACTTTAAAAAACTAAACAGGAATGAATGTTATCCTTATTACTTATAAACTATTAAAATAACCGTTACTGGGTCTGTGAGACCCACCCCGATGTCCGCGTAACACTTTTCAACCCCAATGACGACGGGTTAAAGTCCTAATAAGTCAGAATTCTATAAAAAGGGCTAAAAGAAATATTGGTCTTCGGTCACTAATTTCAATACATTTTAAACATTCATTCATCCTTTTATACAACACAAATACACAAGACTTGTTATTGCATTAGTGCAAACAAAAGTCTCTCTCTTTCTCAATAAAGAGAACAAATGTATACAATCTCAATCAGAAAAATGTTGTTTGCACCAACACAATGAAAATCTTTAAAAAAATGTGCGTACAGTGCACAACACAGTCATGTGTCTCGGTCGTGAACGAACGAAATGAGTTAATTCATAACTGAACGACCTGAGTTTGGTGGGTTAATTAACCTACCGACCGATGGTTTACATTTCTGTCTGCAGCAACAGAAACAAGTGGCCGAGGGTTGCTTCTGTTGACGATTTCGAACGGCGTTTTTCTGTTGTTGATTCTGTTTCTGTTGCAACTGTATGGGATTATGTTTTTGTTATTTGTCACTTGACGCATTTGGTGTTTATGTTTTGTGAACGAACGAATTGTTGAATAAATACTGTGCAATATTGTTGCGTAAAAAGTTATTGTTTTTTTTTTGCTTTTTGAACAATTATTGTTAAAATTGAATGTAAGTATCTCCTTATACTCTATTCTATATTGTGAGTTACTATACTAGTGCGAACAAATTTAAAAAACTCGAAAGACTATGTTTAAGAAAGGAGCAACAAAAAACTTAACTTACATCTTATGTACTTACATATTTGTTGCAGAATGCAATGCCGAAAGATACTTTTGCAATTTCATCTCGAAAAACTAACCAAATTTGGGATGTGTTTAGCTTAGTTAATGATAATGCTAAAATTGCAAAATGCTCGTTCTGCTCGCAATCATTATCATATAAGGGTGGATCGACACAAAATTTAAAAAGGAATTTATTAGCTCTAAACATCCTGGTGTAAATGATTCCAGACTAAGCAGTTCAAGAGTTGAGGTTCCAGTTTTAATTTCTGATCAAGCTGCCGCCTTAACTTACAAATCTCTACCAGTTTCAGTATCTAGCTCAATGACACCATCAACTTCATCTTCAGCAAGGCTCCAGTTGCATCATCGCCTTCCTGCTCAACATCATCTGCAACATGTGCGGAAGTTATCGCCTCCACAAGCACATCTGCTTCTTCAACAATAAATGTAAGAAAAACACCTCAACAATCTTCGGTGCTGGCTCATTTTAAGAAACCTTTGCCTATAAATCAATCAAAATTAATTGATAGGCAGTTAATGAAAATGATTGCCAAAGAATATTGTTGCGGTAAATTTTCCCGCAACAAGTTTGGCTCTCTCTTCCCTTATAAGTCCCTTCGGTCCCTCTTTTCTTTGAGTGGGAACACCGAGCTCTGGCGGAGGTGGAGGGCAGCCATGGTCCCATCAGCCAGTGGCCCACCAATCCCAGACCTCGGAAAACAACCCACATAGGTTCACTGGAAGAACCCCAGGGTGCGACAGGAGGTCCACCAGGAACACCGTTGTCGGAGCCCATAAATAGACGGGAGACTCGCAACGGGCAGCATCAGACAGGACGTCTGAAAGTCGCCGACGGGTGGGGACGGACGGTCCTTTCAATCCAGACACCCCAACACGATGATGACGGGTGGGGGAGGACAATCCCTGGAACAAACACCCCAACGAAAGCCAACTACAGGAGGCTTGAATAACACCCCATCCTGCTACCGATGGGGGTGCGGATACAGGCATCACATCACACAAACGATGTGGATGCAGCTAGCTGGAGCTAGCACCAAACCAAGTGATCGATCGATGGGTGAAGGGATGACGACCCCTTTTTAAGCCAGCACCCCACCGATGAAGCACCGGAGGAGCAACAGAGGCGTGTAGGCGGACGGCCAAGTAATAAGACCGCCTCCACCGAGGGAACAGACAAACGAATATACAGTACACAAACATACAACAACAACCAACAACCAAGAACACCAACCAACAACAAAGAACGCTAACCGACAACAAACATGCAAAAACCATCACCAACCCACAACAACGATGGTACAAAAGTACAAACTGGCAGAGAGGCCAGAGGGCAGAAGGGCCCAATGACAAAAAAAAAAAAAATAAATAATTGTAAGGAGTGACACGCTATTGTCAGTCTCTACTCCCCCAAATCTGAACGCCGATCCACCGGAGTAGTTAGGGATCCGCGGTTAAAAATATGAAAAGTATAATTTTCACATGTACTGTACTTTTCTTTTGTGAGGGGCTTCTGGATTGTATCTATATTCTTTTCCTTTCGCCCCGACACTCCAGCTACCATTCCATCGCATTTCCTTTCTCCTTCGCGATCGTTTAATTGTAACAAAAATTTTATTAGTGTAATCCGATGGGGGAAAATTACCCGGCTATCAGAAATGAAGGAAACTCTGCTTTTCGCAATTTCTTTTTTGTATAACCTAAGAGTAGGCAATAGCTAGGATCCACAGCTTCCACAAACTCGCTCAGTGGAGTTCCCAGTCATTACAGGAAGTGGGAGCGAACTCCGAAACTGAGGAGTTTGGTATGAATGTGGAAAATGGTATGTGTGAGAGGCCTAGTGGGACACGGGGGCACACACTAGCAAAGTTTGCTGGACCCGTCGCTGGGTCCACTACGGCTGAATGGATGTGAGAGAGAATGTGCGTGTGAATGTGTGTGTGTGTGTGTGTCTGGCGGGAGCTGTGGATCGTAGAAGATCTAAAAGACTTTTGAAAAGACCAGCGATTAGAGAGGTTCAGCCTAAAGTTTTTTATTGCGAAATTTTTGTTTGTTCTGCGAAGAGCAAAGTTTTTTTCTTTTTTTGTTTGCGAATTGCGTGAAGCAATTCTGTCGGGGTTTTTGATAGAGTAGAGTAGACCTTTTTGGGAATAAAGTCGCGAGTTCTGCCCTAGAAAAAAAAATTTAAAAATTAACATATATACAAAAGCAAGAAAAAGGAGATACGACAATGAAAAAAAAAGGGAGAAAGGAAAGGATACGAGGATTGGACATCGGGAGTAGCGGGACGAAAGGAACGAGGCACTGTGCCAGAAAGGGGCGCAGCACCGCTAGGAATAAAAAGATAAGTATAGTGCAGTGATAGGGTAGAAAAAAAAATATAGAGGAAAAAAAAAATTGAAAGTCGCTTTTGTTCTTTTAAACTGAGACTCCGGTGGGCTGCGCATGCAAAAAATTCCCGAGAAAAGACGGGACACGCGACTCGTTGATTAACGTTTTTCTTTGTTGTTTCGGGACGGTGAAAATAGCTGGTCACTCTATTGACGAGTGTACCGCTAAATTAATTAAATAATAAAAAATAACGTGAAAAAAAAAGAAATCTGTTTTTTGTTGTTGTTGTAATTTTGTTTTTTTCTTTTCGTTCGTTTCTTTTTAAAAAGGTTTCGTGATTCCGGGGGGAAAAATCATGTGGCGCCCATTTTTTTTATTTTTTATTTCTCCCAGGTTTAGCTACCGTTAACGCGCTACCTGGTAGAACCCACAACTGGGATAGCGGGATCCCAGAGAACTTGTTATCGTTTGGTTCGGGGCATCGCCGTATATCGGTGCCGGGAATCAAACATAGCAATATCAACCATTCTCAATTGTTGAAGATAAAGACTTCAAGAAGTTATTGTAAATGCTAAACCCAGGGTACACATTTCCAAGCAGAAAAACTGTTACCACAGCTTTATAGCGAAGTTAAGGAAGGTATTGAGCTTGAAATGAAAGCAGATATTGTGGTAGCTTTAACAGTTGACGGTTGGACTTCAGTATCAAATCAAAGCTTTTTAGCTGTTACGTGCCACTACATAAACGACAACTGCGAACTGCGGTCTCATTTATTAGACTGTTTGGATTGTAGTGAACAGCGGCATACTGCTGAGAATTTGTATACTGAGTTAAACAAAGTTTTAAGGAATTGGAATTTAGAGAACAAAGTTGTTGCTATAGTAAGTGATCATGCTACTAATATTGTTGGAGACATTCGTTTAGGTAAATGGGCTCATATAGGCTGTTTTGCACATAAATTAAATTAAATTGTTCAATATGCAATAGAGGGCGTCAGCAGCATTCGCAATAAAATTAAATCAATTGTAGAATATTTTAAACGAAGCCCCCACGCAATGAAAAAGCTTCAAGTGGTTCAAATTCAAATGGGCCTTTCTGACATTAAATTAAAGCAAGATGTGGTAACAAGATGGAACTCTACGCTTCAGATGTTCTCGCGTTACCTACAGCTTAAAGATCCCATCACCGAGTACCACAACTGAACTCGGACTTGGATTTACCACCGCAATATGAATTGGAAGTAGTTAAGAAAGTTTGCGAAATTCTTCAAATGAAATAACAGTGGAACTTTCGAGCGAAAAAAATGTTACTTTTTCAAGAATTAAAATATTCATAACTGCACCGAAAAAATTTATTTCAAATAAGCTAAACACGTTAGAAGTATTGGAACATGAGATTGAAGCTATGCTAAAAAACACTTCAGACCAATTTCAGAAAAGATTCACAATAAGTAATATGCAATCAGCCCATCTACATTACGAATCAAGCCTATTAGACGACTCAAGATTAAAAAAACTGACTTTTTCTGAAAACGAAGATTTCTCAAACATAGTTAATAATGCTGCTCAAAGAGCAACTAAATTTAATTTGTGTCCAGCTCCGCAAGCTTTACCTATTTCGTCATCAATAAGTTCAACCTTAGTTTGGGCAGAACTTGATCAAATGACAGCGAATTTTTCAAGTGTTCAAAATGTATCAGCTGGCTGGATAGAAATGAACCAATATTTGTTGGAACCAATTATTGACAGGAGCATGGATCCATTATTATGGTGGAAGCAGCGGAAAGAGTTGTATCCCCATCTGGGCCCCGCCCAATTATCAAGGCTTCGCCCTTTAATGACGTTGTCTAATAATGAACGGGGGCAGAACAAAGTACTGGTCTTATCGTAAACATCTTCAGATGACGCTACCGAAGGTTGCTACGATTTGATCAGTCACAAGCTGCCGGTCATAGGTCTTGTTGGCGGCTGGACCACCGGTAGTCCCTACCAGGACTTAAATCATGGTACCATGGGAGTCAGGAGCCCCCCGGATCTCGGTCCGGGCCTGACTTGTTAGAGGTAGGCCCCCTTGTGGGAGCGTCATGGTGGCTGTGGTTTAAACCCAAAATCGCGGGTAAGTGTCTTCCTATGGTTTTCCTTGGTTTTCCTTTTGGTTTTCCTTGGTTTTCCTTTGGTTGACTCAATGTGGAGTTGCAATAAGTGCTGGGTGCTGTGTTCGGCAATTGAACTTTGTCTTAAAGATAGGCAATTAATTTAAATTAAACAATCGTTAAAATATCGAGATAACAAAGGGTTTTATTTTACAGCTGTAACGTTCAGTCTAACATTTCATTTTTTATTACATATATATATATATACAGCAAAGTGAAAAAATGTCAGCTGTGTGGGGCATTGATGCGGGGCGCGTTGGTAAAATGAAAACGTATTGATGACGTCACGTGTGTCAACATCCTCCCCCCCGGTGGACGAGGTCATTAGCTGCACTAGCGCTTTCGATTCTTGGCATGAGTTGCGGACGTAAGTATGTTTGAACCTTGGCAAATTGGTGCTCATACATGAAAAGAGAGAGTTGTTAATGAGCATAACAAAACGAACATTCAAAACAGATCACAAAGGCAAAACAAATCTGTGCTCTTGTTGGGTACTGCTGTACACATTACAAATGATACCGTTGGGTTTTTTTTGTTTTCTCCCTTTATGCTTAGTTTCGCTGTGCAACTACGCAACATAATTACTTGATCAAAGCTGCGAGGAGTTCGGGTGTTGTGAGTTTGTTTACGTTGTGATTAATAGTATTGTTTAATTGTTTAAATGTTAAAAAGTGTTATTAACTTGACGGTGGAGTATGATCCAGGTGAGTATTGTGTTTTAGTTGATTAAGAATAATTATAAGTTTGCGTAAATATTTATTAAATTTCGGTTAGGGTTTCACAAATAGCTTGATTTCTCGAATGTGTGTGTGTGTGTGTGGTGTGGATGATAAATGAGCCTGGGAAATCGTGTGTATGAAATTACTGTGTATGTGTGTGTGGCGAAGGGGAATGAGTGAATCACAGGTAATCTCTGCTTGTGTACCGCAGATGCTGCATGCTTGGGTAACGCACGGTGTGTACATACATATGTTTACTTGAATGACGTACTGGGTTAGATAATACACTGTGTATTTGTATGGTTGGTTGATGGAGCAAAGTGGAATGTAAATGATGGGGACTGTAAAATATGTGGACTGTAAAATATGTGGACTGTAAAATATGTGGACTGTAAAAGATGTGGGCTTGTGTGATTGTACAAGGTTGCCGTGTGTTATTTATTTTTAGTGATACGAATTATGATGAACATTTTTAGTTTTATATAAATATATACATATATAAAATTATTTTTTTACTATTAATTTTATGCATTAGTACGCAGGGTGTTTTGAATTAAGGCTTCTGTTCGATCACGCTATCGTTGATGGGAAGTTATTTTAACAACCCGTGTGTTTTTGTCCAAGCCGGGATAGGTTTCCACTATACGACCTAAATTCCATCTGGCCGGCGGTAGGCGGTCGTCCTTGACCAACACCAGATCGCCTACCTGCAATTGGGGTTGAGGTCTTAACCACGTTGGTCGCTGTTGCAACCTGGCTAAATAGTCGGTGAGCCACTGCTTCAAAAAGGTCTGCAGATGTCGTTGAATAGTCTTCCAGCGGTCACCATGTCCTTGGTTGCCTAGTGTTAAATCGGGTTCCGGGATGGTGTAAATTTGTTCTCCGATGAGGAAGTGAGCAGGGGTTAGAGCGCGGAAGTCGTCGGGGTTATCCGAGAGGGGAGTATGCCTCGTGATACCAGATTATGGGTTATGCTGGGTTATCCTGAGATGGAATGTGCTTCCAAATTTCGGGTTTTGTTAAGCGATGAATTTCTCCTATCCTATTTCGCACGAACGTTTCCCATTTGTTAGACGATGACAGAATCCAGTGAAGGGTAATGGTTGAGTCAGTCCAAGCATAAGTTTTTATTTCTCTTCTCAGCACTCGCTCAGTATAATGGAGTAACCTCGCCAGCAGAACAGCTCCACAAAGTTCCAACCTTGGAAGCGTTACTGGTTTTATTGGTGCCACTTTAGATTTTGCCAGGAGGAGGTGCATGTGAATGTTGTGTTGACTGTCCATTATGCGCAGATAAACTGCAGCTCCATACGCCTTTTCAGAAGCATCACTGAAACCATGGAGTTCAACGAAATCTGTTTGGCTGGTCGTTTGGATCCACCTAGGCAACTGAATGTCGTTCAACCCTAAGAACAGTAAGAGGTTTTAGGGCGGCCTCGACTCATACCAAGGGTGGAACTTGTGCCGGCAACACAGTTCCGAATTGGTATCAATAATGATTATCATTGTGAGCGATGGCAAGGCGTATCCTTGCTCCCATGGATGTATGGGCATCCCGTAGGTTTAAGCCCACACGGCAGGTACTTACGTTAAAAAACAAGAGACATCTGTATCCCCATCTTTTTCAACGAAGGCTGTGCATACCAGCAACATCTGTTCCATGTGAGAGAATATTTTCAAAGGCTGGTCAAACTATTACTAATAGACGCAACAAAAGTTCAACAACTGCTATTTTTAAATAGAAGCATGTAAAAATCTTATTCCTTTATTTATTTTTTTTTCTTTTTTCAAATGACTTATTACCTGTATTATATGTTATATTGTTTTTGTTTTTGAATTGAATTTTAGTAAATTATTAACTTAATTTATGTTAAAATAGAGATTTTTTTTATTTGCATCTACATATATGTATATGTGTGTAGAATAGTTAAGATAAGTACAAATAGGTATTCAATTATTTTAAGTATTAACGTTTCATTTCTCCAGACTGCCGACGCGTCACTTTAGCGGGATATCATTTATCGTTATGCAGTTCGTTCACCATCCTCACTTTGCCACATTCCAAGAGGATCACATGACTGCATCGAGTGGGTGACTAAGAGCACACACACACCAAAAGTACTGAGGTGCATTGCACTGCTGACTGTGCGGTGCAGATGACCCAGTTACAAGGAGAAATAAAAAGCGAAGGCGAATAGTATCGATTCTAGGAAAATGGCAAGCTGGAGAAAGATAAGCGTATTCGTAGCGGCGGCATGTGGAGTCGGTGTCGTATGGTCGTGGGTCGCCAGAGCATGGGCCTGGTACGAACTGCTGAGTGGACTGAACGTTTGGTGGATGTGGTGAGACAAGCTGATGGATGGGCGAACGAGCTGAAGACAGTCCCGTTTTGAACGTCGAGAAAGGTCGGTCGGCAGTCCGGATAAATTAAAGTAATATAAATTGTCACGTTTTTTTGATAAATTAAAGTAATATAAGTTGTGTTGTCACGTTTTTGTAACGTCTATAATAAAATATTCGCTTTTAAACATTAAAACTTTCCACATGTATTTCACTTTTTAGGGACACATTCGCTAAATTATCTACAGAGTTTTTTGTTATTTATTTTCTTTATAAAAAAAATAAAAAATAAATTAAAATGTTCTTTTTGAATTCATTTTTGTTTGTCAATAATGTAACTAAGCCCTAAATAGCATAAACTATTCTAGTGCAGCTTCAACTTAACTTCGCCTTCAACTTTTCATTGTATTTTATTTTATATAAAGACAATGTTAAGTTTATTTAAAAAAAAAAAAAACCATTGTGCCCAACCTAACCTAAGGGTATACAAAAAGGATGAGCTGGATGCTGATAAGCAACCTCCTTTAATACCTGATAACACAAAATTGGATTTCGGAGCGTCGATATCCTTTCCAGAATTGGATAGCGAGGACTCCAATCTGTCCGAGGTGACTATCAAGTCGTCGGTCTCCTCTTCTGACACACTGTCGAAATAGAAACCGATGACGAAGCAAAGAGAGATCCTACACGATCAGAGATAGAAGATGAGCTCTTGTTCACATCTTCAGAATCGGAGGACCTCAACAGCACCGTGGTGGAGGCGACTCTGGAAAACTGTAGCAATGATACGATTTCTCCAGATTAATCTCCACCACTCAAAAAAAGCTTCGGCCGCACTCATTCTGCGTCTTTCTAAAAACGGAGAAGACATAATCCTAATCCAGGAACCATGGATTGTAGAAGGCGCGGTGGACTTAGGACACCCACATACGCTTCGCTCTATACAAGAGACAAAGGTAAGATTAGAACTTGTATATTTGCGAAACGTAGCCTTAATGTATTTCTACTTGACCACAGTGACCACGACTTAACCGTTGCCAGACTAGAGACTGCCAAAGGCTCCTACTGGCTGCCATCGGCTTACCTTGGCCACGACCAAGTGGGCCCTCTAACTGGTGATAACCTAGAAAGGGTGGTACTGGAAGCTGGAAGGCAAAAAACTGGGCTCATAATCGGATGCGACGCTAACGCACATCACACGGTATGGGGCAGTACCGACATCAATGATAGAAGAGGTGAATCACTTTTAGATAGATATTACTAGTGCTAGATATTACTCTTGTCTCCGACAGCATCACCCAAAGGCTAACAAACTGGATGGTGTCGTCTCTACACAGATGGATCTAAAACCGATAACGGAGTTGGTGGCGGTGTTTTCTCAGATAAGCTAAATCTAAGCCTCACTTTCCGTCTTCCAAAGCACTGCAGCGTGTTCCAGGCGGAAATTTTGGCGATTAAAGAAGCTCTGTCCTGGCTGAAGAAAAACGTTATACCTGCAAATGATATCCGCTTCTTTTCGGAGAGTCAGGCCGCTATCAAGTTCCTGGACTCGGTCTCATTATATTCTAAAACCGCCTTTGAATGCCGATAATCTTTTATGGAGATGGCAGAGCAGTTCACCTGTGTTGGGTGGCGTGCCACAGAGCCATTCCAGGGAACTGTAGAGCCGATGAACTCGCTAAAATTGGAACCACTCTACATATTCTACCAGAAAAGGGTGGCATAGGTATAGCAATCGCTACGTGCGAACTAACATTAAAGCTGGATGCCAATAAAAGAACAGACCTTATGTGGCCTGCTGGGCAAACATGTCTAGCGACCAAACAGATCTGGCTAAGGCTGGACCTGAGTCGCTCAAAGTGTCTGATCCTTTTAGATAGGAAACATCTCAGCGTCATAATAGGTGTCTTTAATGGACATAGGTAAGCACACAAGAAGGCTTGGCGCTTTTACTAATGATTTCTGTAGAAGCTGCATGGACAAGGAAGAGGAGGAGACAACCCTCCACCTACTCGGCACATGCCCAGCTCTCTCCCAGAGAAGAAAGCTTCATTCTTTCTTCTACAAACTGGTTTCATTAGTAAGAGGATCATAGATCCACGTGGCATCACTATGGGCGAATAGGCCTAAGTGGGTTGGTATTTCCAACAGCAACTCTTACCTAACCTAACCTAACTTACTTTTATATTCCCAGTGGACTCATTTTCAGCTACACTTTAACAAATACATTAACTTCGCAAACAAATTTCTTGTTCAGATTTGTAGATTTTTTCTTAAAAAATAGAGAGAAAAAATACAGACACAGTTGAGCAATTATAAAAAAATACGCATTTCTCCTGATGGAATGGAAAAAAATTTACATATAAAACTAAAAGGCGCAACTGTCTTTGAAATACTCGTATGTACATATAAGTTAAAGTAAACAATATGATACAAATGGTAGAGTAAACAATATGATACAAATAAAAAACAGATGTTACTTATGAAGAGTTTGTATTTTTTCCTTTCTTCTGGTTGTCTTAAGGGTGCGACGGGCATAGTACAATCACTGAAGTTTGTATGGAAGAGGGAGAGAATGGAATTTCTCTCAAGGAAGGGAATCTGCGCTTTTGCAAGTCTTTTTGCTGATTTTGACTGGGACCAAGGGCAGTTACGCAGAATCTGTGGAATGGTGCGGACGAGAGAAAGGCCTATCAATATAGGCCTGGCAATGAATTCAATTTGAGACTGGCCCAACCAACAGTGAGCAAGCTTTTTAAAGAAATAATAAACGTTCTGGAAAGTCATGACTGCCCTAGATGGATCCGGTATCACATGACACTTGCAGAAAAAAGTGAAGCAGAGCTATATTTTTTTAATAAAACTGGATTTCCTGGAGTCATTGGTAGTGTAGATGGTACTCATGTGCGGATACTTACTCCCAAAAAGAATACCAGCACTTTTACTACAACAGGAAATGCTTTTACAGAGCTTAAACGTGATGCTGGTAAGCATTTTTGTATATTTACCGAAAAATGATTGGCATCATTCAAATAAAAGGTCTGAAACCATAAAATGCGAATTTGCTACATTGATGAAAAGCATCCCGGTGCTAGCCATGTCGCTCTAGTTTCGAATTCCAGCGATAGCGGTGAAAGAAGGGAATACTTGGCTCTTTGGTAAAACACTTTAATGTTAAATTGGTAAACGTTATTTAAATTTCCCAAAAACAGTTGACGCAGGGCATCCCTTTGAGCCTTTCTTAATAACTTCTTTTATCAAGTCCTGAAAACTATTTCAACTCGAAACGCGCGTCGATTAGAAACATAGTTGAAAGAACAATTGGGGTGCTGAAGAATCGTTTCCGTTGCCTTCTCAATGCTCGCCAACTGCATTATAGCCCAGAAAAAGGAATTCAAATTGCGAACGTATGCTCAGCTTTGCACAACATAGCAATCAATTCAATTGCGGAACAAACGTATCTACGGATGAAATTTTTGTTTCTGATGACGTTGAAGTGGAAAACACAACTGCAGCCAGTATTAGAAATGAAATATTGAACAGAATTATAGAGGTATTGGTTTTGTATGTAGTGATGCAGTAGTATTAATGAACGTATGTACGAGTATGTATGTATACAGACTGAGCATGAACAGATGATTTCTCTTAAAGAGGTTCTCATCCAGTCTCAGTTGTGTGTCCTCCGCCAAGCCATGAACTAGTAATGTTATTGGAATTAATAAATAAACACTATATTTGAAGTCTAAGCGTGTGTTTCAATTATTACAGTGTTTCAATCATAACAGTGGCGACGAGTAAAAAAAAACAAATAGATATACGTTGTAGTCGGTATTGTTCAGTATTTTTTAATATTGCATTGAGAAGCTATAAAAAATAGTATACCTATAATGTAGAAGTCTTTTATCGGATCGGTCGAAAAATTGAAATTGATTTTCACCAAAACGATTGGAACGTGTTTAAGATCCAACTAGAACATTTTTTTGTGGCAAATGATGTCACATTAGAGGCCAAGAAAAAAGCAATTTTGATTAATGCTTTGTCTGAATTGTCACATAAATTGCTAATTAACTTGGTTCATCCTGTAAAAATCGATGATGCAACATATGAACTGTTAGTGGCGGCATTGAGCAAATATTTCCAACCAACGCTTATCGGTATTTGCTAAAATGTTCAAATTCTACTCAGCGCAAAAAGAACATTTTGAGAGCATAAATCAGTGGGCTGCGCGGTGAGAGCACTTTCTTCTATTTGTTGCGAGTTTAAAACGGAACTCGATACAGCAGTCAGAGATAAATTCGTGATGGGGCTGGAGCAAGGGGCAGCTAAAGACCAACTGTTTTTAAAGAATGCGTCGACTTTGACATTTGATAGAGCAGTGGAGGTGGCGAATACGGTGGAGTGTGTGAAGCATCAATATGATGACAATGTTAAGCAAACGCCTGGTACTGAGGGCATTTATGCAATTGGACATGCGAAACAAAAAAATCACAGTAATCAAACAACTAAACCTGGGTTTCCACATGTCATTTAATTGACAAAGTTTGACTGCTCTCATATATGTCACTGAACGACACCACTGCCAGTTCATTTCCACTTATGTCAGTTATTGGCAAAAAATCGTTTGTCAATTCATTGACAATGAAATTTTGACAAATATCTCTGTCAGTTCTCCAAAAGCAATTTGCACTCGCACTGCCAATTTGGAACAGTCATCTCATTGTCAATTGTGAATTGTGACATTTACGTGAGAAAAACAAAAGAAAGTATTTATATAATTACAAACAGAATAATTCTTTGTATCCTTGTGCTATTTAGTGGAAATGGAAACGTAAAAAAACTACAAAAATAAATTTCCTTTCTCTTCCTTCTACCTTTCCGCCCGCACCATGGCAACATTTAAAGGGTATCTAACCCCTTAGGCGCGCGTAAATTATAAAAAAAAAAGTATTTAATTTTATATTGTATATGTCAAGAAAAACAAATAAAATTTATTTTTTTCAGTTCAACGATGTTAAAAAGGAAGCTTCTTTTGTTGTGTTGGTCGGATCCGAGTTGGAGCTGAAAGCAGAAGACAGAAAACAGAAAAGGAAAGAAACCTAATTTTGGAGGCGAAATTTTTCAGTTGCAAAATGCGTATCTAACTGACTTCGAGTTTATTTTGCAAAGGGTGAATCCTTACATCACAAAAAAAGATACATTTATGCGAAAAGCGGTGGGTCGGACCAGCCGAAAGATTGGCCGTAACAATTCGTTATTTGGCAACGGGAGCTAGTATCCACGTCATGTCGGATGTTTTTCGCCTATCACCTAACGATAGTGTATCGGATTGTTCATGAGACTTGCGCGATCATATATGAAACATTAAAAGACGAGTTTCTTAAGGTAAAAAACACTTTTTTTGAGCCCAGAGCAGGCTTGTATTGCCTAGCAAATGCCAAATTTTCTAGCGACCAAGTGCGTGCGTTAGAAGTAATCATATTGCCAGGCGCATCTCAATCGTCGTTATTTGTACTTTGCACATTCTTCATCAGCAAATCGCATGCATTTGCCATTATATTGTTCAATGCAGTCCGTCCCAATGTATGCGATGGACTTTGCTGCGATATTCGCTGCCGCTTGGGTGTTGAAGAGGGCATGGAATCATTGCTTTCAGAATCCACCGTTTTTGTCTCATTTGGACTTGGTGTCCGTGTCTGTAAATAAAAAAGACAATATCCATCATTCGTTTATAAAAACATAGGTATTTAATACTGTAAAATGTTTGTGTGGGTACAAATGATAGAACTTATTCTTTTCAATACAAATCCCTTTATTCAGTACAGTTACAATTCACTATTTAATTCTTTCTCTCAGTACAATTCAATTTCTCAACCAGATATACTTTTCTTATCTTCTACTTAAACCACTTAATCACTTCTTCTAATTAACACTTCAAATTCAAATTTGGAACTGATTTGCATACCTTTGGGATGCTGGTATTTATACTCGAATGACATACTTCGAGAACAATCCTCGCCACCCAGCGTCCCATACAATTTCCAATTTGCTAGAAAATTCGATTCTACTCTCCAGTCGAGACTGCTAATCCAGTATCGAAACCTTTTAGTCTTCGAGTTTCGACATTTTCTGCTAGATGTCGCTGCTCACATTTGACTGGTTATCACAATACAAAAATTTGTTTTTTGTTGCAGTTTCCATCTACTGTTAACGAATGGCGGCAAATTGCAAAAGTGTTTGAAGAACGATGGAATTTTCCAAATTGCATTGGGGCACTTGACGGAAAGCACATCAATATCCAAACTGTGGTTCCGAATATTTCAACTAAAAAACAACGAATAGTATCGTTCTCATGGCAATGGCCGATGGAGACTACAAGCTCACTTATGTTGATGTGGGTGCATATGGACGTGATTCGGATGGAGGTGTTTTTTCGAAGATGGTTCTTTAATATTTAATAGATCTTTTCAAATATTAAGTTAATATTTTATTTTTCTCAGATGCTCTCTTTCGGAGATACTGCAAGAAAGATCGGTCAACATTCCACCACCTCAGCCACTTTTAGAAGGACAACATCCAGTTCCAGTTCATCACGTACTTGTTCTTTTTATAGACTTCAGCAAAGCCTTCGATACCTTGACACCCGAAAAACTCGTGGAAAGTGTCAACAAATTGGGATTAAGAGGATTGCTGGCAAGCTGGCTCAAAAGCTATCTGACTGATAGAGTAATCCAAGTCAAGGTATCTGACACATAAAGTCTAAAAAAATCTAGCAAATACGGTGTACCACAAGGTTAAGAAATCGATTGCCTATGCCTATGCTGATGATATCGCAATCGTTGTAAGACACAAGGACTTGCATTTAGCCATGAAGATATTGCAAGACGAATTTGACGCTGTATCTGAATGGTGTCATGACAACGTCATATGAACGACCCACGGTTTCTCCGACCCATAAGCCACCCACAAAACACCCGAAAACGAGCCCAAGGGATGCTAGAAGTTCCGGAAGCTTACAACACGCATGGTGATAGAGAACTGCGATGCACCATCCCTAATTTAGTTAATTCGCTACCACAATTTCTAAAAGTGATTCCGAATTTTAAAAAAAGAAAAAAAGAGTTTTTAACTCTTTAGCATTTAATTGAACTTTATTTTGTGAGGTAGACCGTTTGTTGGGTCATATCATCATATCAAAAAAAAAAAAAATTAAAAATTAAATGATTACCAAGAACATACATATTTATCATTTATTTCTCTAAAATTTAATATTAAATTATCTAACATTTGTACTTTCAAAAACTTGAATTGCTAATGTATAAAACATCAAACTTTGAGTTAAATAAAAATTTAAACTTCGCGCCCAAAAACCAATGTTCGCCATATTTAATAAACACTATTGTACTAAAACGGAAAAATGTATGAACAAACTTGTACTAAAATAAGTTTCTTTTAAAACTGAATTGCAATAAAGTTTCTTCTCGTGTCAACACTCAACAGCAACAGTCGCCATAAATTTTCGCTCGTTCGTTTTCAAAATCATTTTTTCGCCAGTCGTAGTCGATTTCGCTCCGCATGTTTTCTCGTTTTTCTTACTTTGTGACACTTTTTCGAACTTCGTGAACAATACCTCTTCTGGAAAATATTGGAAGAAATAATCGTACCAATCTTCCATGAAGAGCAGTCAGAAAACCTTCTGACTGTACACCGTTAAAGAAGACTTTAACAACACTATATTGAATGTAACTTAATTGTAAACAAAACTTTTTTCAATATAAATCATTTCAAAAGTTAATTTACTCAATTTATGTCCAGATAAGATAAGCAGGTAATGCATGTAAATGAAAAACATCTTTTGTGCAAATAAAATCCATTGAATTGAATTGAAAAAATTTGTAGTAGTGGCTGACGGTGCGGGACATATATGTCCCGGTACATGTTCAAATACACCACGGTAAATAGTTTGATTTTCATGATGTTTCAAATAAAAAGAAAATTACATTTGATTGTTGTGTTGGTTATATTATTAATGAATTGAAGTTGGTAAGTACCACACTTTGTCCTCGTTTAGATTTTATTTTCGTCTTTACGTGGTTGGGACACATAAGTCACGTCAGTGTTTTTGAGTGTGGCATATGTGTCCCATTCAGGTTTATAGACACATTTTTCATAGAATCATGTTTTTAGTTTTTATAGACTCATTATGTCTAACCATTTGGATCCAGCTGGTATTTCCAACATTTTGGAGGCTTCTGATGAAGATAAAGACTTTTCGAGTGATAGTGATGATGACTACGAGCCAACGGACTACGAGCAGAGTGACAGTTACACAGACGAGAGTGATGGAGTTGGGACTTTAGATATTCAACATCAAGACAGCGAGAGGGAAGATGATCAGGCGGAAACAACGCATGAAGACGACATTGCAGAAGAGGTATTGGAAGAAATATACATTCCAGTTTTTCAAAACAATACGATTTGGTCTATACCCGATGAATTTTGTACCAAGAAAAACAGTGAGTAGCTATAGACTTCCTGATATAAGCCCAAGCTTTGAAAGATCTAACAACCCCTTGCGATTGTTCAAAAGAATTTTTCCTGAAAGCCTTTTTGTTTATATTACACAATGTACTAACGAGCGTGTTGACGACGATGACGTCACCAAATAGTGTCAACTATCCAAAGCACCCAACCCCTACATTGGCGATTAGCGGAGACAACGAAGTGCGGAAGTTCGGAACGCACCCACCATTTAGGGAAATTTATTTTGAGTGTCCCAATATGTCCCAATAGAATTGTACGAGTATATTTTATAATGAATGTCAATAAAACGGAAATAAAGTGATTTCTACTTATAACGTACAAGCGAGCGGTTTAGTTTCTTTCGCGTTAATACGGATCTAAGAAAAAATAACGCAGTTGGAGGAATACAGTGCTAAACTTTTTTCTCCCTTTTGTTCTTTTCGGCCAACTGAATTACGAACATTTTTTGGTCCTTCGAGCCGGATATGATATACACGTCATAAATAAATAAATAAAAAACTCCAACTGCTGCGAAGTGATTTTTATTCAAATATTTAAGAAAAATAAAGACACTATTGAAGAAAAAAAAAAAAAAAAAACTGTGCTGAAGGCGAAACATTCAACAAATTGCTGGAACCAGGACATCAAGTTGCTGCAGTTGAAGAGCAAACAGAAGCCGTAATAATTCCAGAACCAAGCCAGGAAGTATCTCAAAGTTTGTGTGAGCTGTGCGCTGTGTGTGCATCGACATCTAATACGATTCCAACCGTGAGTACCACCATTCGTACATCTTATATTATTATTCTATAAATAAACTCAAAACATACATATATAAATAAAATATGAAACAAAATAAATTAAATAGAATACTTACGCAATTGGAAAAGGATATTTCCAATTTCGGCAAAAGAGGTGCAAGTACCAGGACAGCAAATTATTTGTCGGGCCGTTTGTCTATTTTGGAGAAAACTTTGGAGTCGGCAGTGTGTGTGTATGAGGAGTGTTTAGGTAGCTATTTAGATGGTGAAGAGGACAAATGCTCTGAAGTGGAAGCTGTATTCGAGCAAATTCGAGAATTATACTTCGACTACAGGGGTAATCTTCTGGATGCAATGGACAAAGCAAAGGGGACTAAAGACGATGTCACCAACAACGGTTTAAGTTCATCATCATCACCTTCTCACAACGCAGATATACGCCTCAAACATATTCCCGTTCCAGTTTTCTCCGGTAATTATGAGTCTTGGCGTGGTTTCCGGGATTTATTCGTCTCCTTAGTGCACCATAACTCCTCTCTGTCAGATATTCAAAGATTGCACTATCTTAAAACTAGTGTGTCAGGCGAGGCAGAGAGGATTTTGTCACATTTACCTATCGCTAACGGAAACTATGCAAAGGCTTGGGCTATTTTGGAGGGCAGGTATGATCACCGACGATATCTGGTCAACACGCAGTTCAATTGTCTCTTCAACCAACCGTCCATAATCCAAGAGCGTGCTGAATCACTCAAAGAATTGTTGGATACGTCAACTGAAGTAGTCCACTGCCTGAACAGTTTGATGGCACCAGAGCAGCACTGGGATGCGGTGTTGGTGTATGTACTGCTTCAAAAATTGCCGATTAAAACGCAACAGATGTGGGAGGAGAGGCTTGGTGCCAAGGAAGACGCCAAGGAACTGGCCACTTTTGCAGAATTCAAGCAATTTCTCGAATCAAGGTTTCGAACTATGGAAGCAGTAGGTCAAAAGCAGGCAAAACCATCGGCAGAACCAACGAAGAGGTTAGTGCAACGCAATGCTTTTCACTCGCAGGCAAGTATTTCAAAATATACGTGCAAACTGTGCAATAAGGGTGCACATTCAATTCGAAAATGCAATCGTTTCCTAAAAATGAGCATCAACGACCGATGTCAGAGTGTAAGCCGGTTAGGGGTTTGTAGGAATTGTCTTGCATTTAGCCATATTGCGGACAATTGTCCAAGTTCCCATATATGTCATTACTGCCAACAGCCACATCATTCACTTCTGCATCATTCGCCCCAGAATCGTCCCCAACAGGGTTATCATAACTCAGAACTGCCGAGTCTATCCACTTTCAAGCCTTCGTATCCATCTAGCATCAAGCCTTCGAATTCAAATGCTCAACGACCCTGCGAAGAAGTTCCATGTTGCAGTAAGTCTGTCAACACCTACCACTCTGTGCCACAAGCGTCAACCCAAGCTATGTTGGCCACAGCCATCGTGAAGGTCAGAGGATCAACGGGAAAGGTCACAACGTTACGAGCATTACTGGATTCGGGTTCTGAAGCTTCATTTATAACCGAATCAGCAGTACAACTTACGAATGTAACCAACTTATGTCGAGGTTTCCGGGTTAGGTTTGGTCAACAGTGGCACATGCAAGAAGGTCGTGGACATCACCATCGGCTCTCAGCATACCGACTTCGAAGTTTCTACACAGGCTTTTGTATACAAGTCACTGTCTGGGCATATCCCAGCCCGGAGCTTTCCAATTGACGATTGGAGGCACCTCGATGGCTTGAGCTTAGCCGACCCAACCTTTTTTAAGCCAGCTAAGGTGGATCTATTGCTAGGTGCAGACGTACTGTCCGACATAATGCTCCCAGAATTGGTCAGACCCGAAAATGACAAGTTACCCGTAGCACAAAAGACCAAATTCGGGTGGATATTGTTTGGACGTGTACCATTAGCAAACAAACTTGTCAATAACTTCCATCAAACTTGCGAACTTGACGTAAATTTACGGAAATTCTGGGAGTTAGAAGAAGCTCCATTTGTCACTGCGGAGTCTCCAGAAAATACCTTGTGTGAAGAACATTTCTTAAACAACATCAAGCTTCGGTCAGATGGACGATGTGAAGTCGCGCTCCCATTCAAAGGAAATGTTCTTCCAGTACTTGGTCGTTCCAAAGAAGGTGCGTTGCGGAGACTTAAGCAGCTGGAAGGACGTCTTCTCAAAAACAAGGAACTCCAAAAGAACTACTCGTCGTGCATAGAAGACTACCTACGTCTGGGCCATATGACCGAAGTTAAAAACGACCAAGTGTTGGAGCAAACACCGCATTATTTCCTGCCACACCACGCTGTCATTAAGGAGAGCAGCTCCTCGACGAAGCTGAGGGTAGTTTTTGACGCTTCGTACAAAACATCAGACGGCAAATCACTCAACGACACACTTATGGTAGGACCAACACTTCAAAATAACATAGTCGATGTCATTCTCAGGTGGAGGTTGTACAGGTTCACGTTTACAGCCGACATCGAAAAAATGTATCGACAAATTTGGGTGACTGACAGAGACTCCTTTTATCAACTGATCCTATGGCGAAAAGATGCCTCCGATATTATCAAGACCTATCGGCTCAAAACGGTCACCTTTGGGACAGCATCTGCTCCCTACTTAGCTATCCGAACTCTTAATTGGTTAGCAGAAAGGGCCCGTTTCCAGTACCCACTAGCCGCACAAATGATACGCGAAGAGATGTACGTGGACGACCTTATATCAGGAGCAGATACAAAAACCGAAGCAAAAGAGAAGATAAAGGAAATCAAAACAACACTGGAAGCTGCTGGACTGAATCTGCATAAGTGGGCATCAAACGCAAATGACCTGGTGAATGAGGTATCTCATCAAGACGGCAATGCAGTCGGATTTGTGTTACCTTCGGAAGGATCAAGCCAACTAAAGACTTTGGGAATACAGTGGCTTCCCCAGGAAGATAATTTTTTGTACAGCTACACACCCATCCAACACCAAACAACAACAAAAAGATCCATTTTGTCAACAGTAGCCAGACTTTTTGATCCAATGGGGTGGATCTCGGCATGCATCATCAAGGCAAAATGCTTTCTCCAAGTGCTATGGATCAAGAAGTTGACGTGGGACGAACCAATCGACGAAGACATCCAAAATGAGTGGAACACATTTGTTCAGGACCTCGAAGCCGTGAACCGCATCCGTTTACCTCGATGGGTACACACAAAAGGACGGTGCAAGAAGGAATTGCATGGGTTTTGCGACGCGTCGGAGAAAGCGTTTGGTGCGGCGGTCTACATTCGTACTCTGGATGAGGAAGGTAAGGTCCACATGAATCTGCTGGTTTCGAAAACGAGGGTAGCTCCAGTCAAACCAGTGAGCATTCCACGTCTGGAGTTGTGCGGGGCTGTAATTCTGGCAAAACTCCTAAACCATGTTACAAGAATTCTAAATATGACGGAGAAGGAAGTGTTCGCGTGGACGGACTCCACCATAACCCTCTGTTGGATCAAGTCGCCTTCAACACGATGGGAAACATTTGTTGGAAACCGAGTGGGGGAAATACAAAGGCTGACATGGCCATCTACTTGGAAGCACATCCCCACCCATCAGAATCCAGCAGACCTAGCTTCTCGAGGAGTACTGCCTTCAGAGTTAATCCCTGAACGGTTATGGTGGTACGGACCAGAGTTTTTACACACAAACTGGGATTTCGCGGTTCCAAACCAACCGACAGATTTCTCAACCGACGTGGGTCATAAAGCACAGGTACACCGAGCTGTAATTAAAGACAACCCAATAAAACAACTCACCTTAAGAGCGTCCAGACTGCCAAAACTCATTAGGACGGTTGCATATTGTCGTAGGTTTGTCGAAGCCTTCAGACAACATCATCCAAAATTCTGCATCTACATCCGAAGTCTCAAGAACAACACCAACAAACGGATTAAGCGACCCTTCACACCAATGGAACTAGAGGAAGCAACTAAAGCTATCATCCGAGTCGCACAAATCGAAATGTTTCCAGAAGGCATCACCAAAACGAGGGGTATGGGGTCCTTACATCCCTTTGTAGACGGCAACGGAATCATTCGTGTAGGCGGGAGGCTTCGACACGCCAACATATCGTACGACCAGCAACACCCTGTAATATTGGATTCAAAACACGAAATTTCAAAATTAATCATACAAGAAACACATATCATAACTTTACATGGAGGTACTCAGTTAATGATGGCACACCTTAGGCAAAAATACTGGATTTTCCAACTTAAGAGAACAGTGAAAAAACACATAAACAGTTGTACCACTTGTCACAGGTTTCGAAACAAAACCGCCCAACAGCTAATGGGAGAGTTGCCAGCCCCAAGGGTGACGGTGTCAAAACCCTTTACTAATACCGGCATCGATTATGCAGGACCAATTAATATTCGTGCTTGGAAAGGTAGAGGAGCTAAGTGCCACAAGGGTTATTTGGCAATATTCATCTGTTTGGCGACAAAAGCCATACATCTCGAGGCAGTTAGCGACCTCTCAACTCAAACGTTTCTGGCAGCTTTTCGCAGATTTGCAGCAAGGCGTGGAGTTTGTGCCAACGTTTACACGGACTGTGGGACTAATTTTGTCGGAGCAGATGCTGAACTACGTCGCCTGATGAAGGAAGGAATTCAGGACTGGGAAGAAATTGCGGATGTGCTAGCGACTCAGGGAACCAAGTGGAATTTTATTCCTCCAGCTTCTCCCCACTTTGGAGGTTTATGGGAAGCAGGAGTCAAGAGTGTAAAGTTCCACTTAAAAAGAATCACAGGTAATGGGACACTTACTTTCGAGGAGCTCGCCACGCTTCTAGCTCAAATTGAAGCGTGTCTAAATTCGAGGCCTCTTTGCCCCTTAACAGAAGACCCAGAAGATTTTAACGCACTAACACCAGCACACTTCTTGATAGGAGAAACCTTATTCACAGTTCCTGAACCAGATTTAGCCTCGACAAAACAAAACTACACCGACCGATGGAAAGCGATTCAGGCACATCTGCAGATGTTCTGGAAGCAGTGGCAGACAGAATACTTGAGTCGTTTACAACAGCGACCGAAGTGGTTGAAACCCCAGCCTCAACTCAAGACCGGAGACTTGGTGCTGGTGAAAGACGAACGACTCCCCCCAGCGAAATGGAACTTAGCCCGCATCTTGCAAACATACCCTGGAGCTGACAACATCGTACGAGTCGTAAAGGTAAAAACACAGGCAGGAGAATTTCGACGACCAATAACCAAATTATGCCCACTTCCAATCAACGATAACCCACAAAAATCATCAATAGACAGCAACATAATCTAAACTACACATGCAAATACATATTTCAAAATACAATAACTCACTTCATATTTTCATCCATAGCTCACTACATAACAAATACCTGACCCATAATCTAAATTTTTATAATAAACTTACAACCACATTCCGTAAAATTAAGATCAAACTTAAAATCATCACACAATATCCATCAATAACAAAAAAAAAAATATTTATAAACAAACTATTATAAAATCAAAATTAATGTCAAAATGCACGGCCATTCAACCCCGCATCTTAACCCATATGCAAGGGCAAACCGCTGCCAACCGAGCATCTTTGTACATACATATGTCGATACATGCATATAAACATACTTATGCAGGCATTTGCATACTTTTTGCATTCACGCAATAAAATTAAAAAATAAAACCAAATATAGTCCACTCACTCATACACACAGGTTACATTCACCAAACCGTCTCCTCACTCACTCTGCATGCATATGCGTCTGCATATCAATATCAGCCAAACTGAAGTTAAATCACACACACGCACACACACACGCACACACATACGTCGTCAATGCAAAGGTGTCTAGAGGAGGGGATATTCCCTACGCCATGGAAGCTACAACACCTAGTGCTGCTTCAAAAGGGCAATAAGCCACCCGGAGAACCATCATCGTATCGCCCAATATGTCTGCTTGATACTCTAGGTAAGATCCTAGAACGTATTATATACAACAGACTGCTGGCGGTGGCGGAGGAAAACGGAGCGCTGTCAGATCACCAGTACGGCTTCAGAAAATCTCGTTCTACCATCGATGCAATAAAGGCGGTAGTAGATACAGCAACTGAAGCAATACAAGGGAAAAGATGGAAATGGGGGACAAAAAGATACTGCGCAGTAGTAACGCTCGACGTCAAAAACGCGTTCAACTCGGCGAACTGGTCGTTTATTAGGAGATCCTTGGCCAGGATGGATACACCATACTACCTCTTGAGGATAGTCACGGACTACTTCAGTAACAGGAGATTAAAGTACCATACGGACGATGGTGCTAAGCACTACAGTGTTTCCGCGGGAGTCCCACAAGGCTCGGTCCTTGGACCTCTCCTGTGGAATATAATGTACGACGGAGTTCTGCGACTAACCCTGCCTGAGGGAGTCAAGGTTATTGGCTTCGCTGACGACATAGCAGTGGTTACAGTAGCCAAGCACATCCACGAGGTGGAGTCTGCCACAGACGAGGCAGTTTCAAAGATAAAGGAATGGCTGGAGTCTACGGGTCTGGAAGTAGCTGCACACAAGACTGAAGCTGTACTAATAACCAGTCGCAAGGCGGCGGAATACGCGAACTTCCGCGTCGGAAACCAGACAATTAGATCCAAAGAATCCTTAAGGTACCTTGGAGTCATGATCGACAATCGGCTGCGCTTTAAATCCCACGTCGAGTACGCTACTAAGAAAGCATCGCTGATGCAGGCGGCACTCGCCCGAATGCTACCGAACATCGGCGGACCTGGATACGCCCGAAGGATCTTGCTGACCAGAGTGGTCAGCTCAGTACTTCTATACGCTGCTCCTATATGGGCGGGTGCGCTGGTTACAAACGAGTGTAGGAGAGAGTTAGTATCAGCTCACAGGCTCTGTGCAATCAGAGTGATCAGCGGATTCTGTACAATCTCCTATGATGCAGCCTGTGTTTTAGCTGGAATGATCCCAATAGACATCCTCGCGGATGAGATGAAGAGGGTGTATCTTAGGCGATCATCGAACCGGCAAGAGGCAAAGAGGGTCAAGGAAGAAGAAAAGGCAGCATCCGCAATGCTGTGGCAAACCAGGTGGGACCGTTCCACAAAAGGCAGATGGACATACAGGCTTATTCCCATCATAGAAACGTGGACAAAGAGATCATGGGGGAACTGTAACTACCATATCACACAGTTCCTGTCTGGGCACGGGGGTTACCGGAAATACCTCCACAGATTTGGACACGATAGTTCGCCGCAGTGCCCAGAATGCCAAAATGAGGAAGAGGATGCGTTGCATACAGTGTTCTACTGCAGACGCTTTGCAGAAGAAAGGGTAAATCTGCCAAGTCCAGAAAATCTTATTAGTCACATGACGCAGTCAGAGGACAAGTGGATGGAGATCTGCTCATTTATAGTGCGCGTACAGTACGCGCTGCGAAGAGCAGAAGCCCTAAGAAGAGCTCAAGAGGCGGCCTCGTAGAATAGAGCATAATTGCTAACCAGCCCCGCGAAGTAATACCTAACGGCAGTCCCGCGGGGAGAGTGGTTGAAGGTCGTAAGGGTGTGGATTAGTACGTAGGCGCACTCCTGGCATCGAACATTCGGGTGTTGCGAATCGTGCATGTTGGTGGCACGGGCTACCGCATCTATGAAGATTACCACATCCATTGGCGCAACCAAAAAAAAAAAAAAAAAAAAAAACATACGTCGTCAAATCAACATCCATATTACATGTTGCATCGAGGGATGCGACCGAAACCAAAATCACAACACTCTTAATAGAAATAAATTTAACTAAACAAAAAAAATAAATTAATTAATCATCAAAATGGAATACACAATCTAATCAATTTAAATGTAAATATTGCTCAAATAATACTTACCCGACACTCACAATCCGCCGAAATCAACGAGACGTCACTTTTCTGGCACGAGTCAACTGGTATTGAAAGCAACAAATTACTTATACGCACGTACTACTTACTCAGTAAACCTCACTCCGAATTACTCCGAATCGCACAGCCATAATTGCACACAGCGCGAAAATTATAGTAGTTTATGTTGTTGGCTCTCTGTTTCATTATAATCAATAAACATACATAACATATGCATTAATCGTTTTCTCTTTCCATGTACATACAACATGGCCAACGACGAGATGAACAAGAATGATCAATTGTGCTGTTCGTGGGGGGAGAATGTTGACGACGATGACGTCGCCAAATAGTGTCAACTATCCAAAGCACCCAACCCCTACATTGGCGATTAGCGGAGACAACGAAGTGCGGAAGTTCGGAACGCACCCACCATTTAGGGAAATTTATTTTGAGTGTCCCAATATGTCCCAATAGAATTGTACGAGTATATTTTATAATGAATGTCAATAAAACGGAAATAAAGTGATTTCTACTTATAACGTACAAGCGAGCGGTTTAGTTTCTTTCGCGTTAATACGGATCTAAGAAAAAATAACGCAGTTGGAGGAATACAGTGCTAAACTTTTTTCTCCCTTTTGTTCTTTTCGGCCAACTGAATTACGAACAAGCGTATTGAAATTTTGCGCAAATCGAAAGCAAGACATAAGAATATAAAACTCACCGATGTTGGAGAAATGAAAATTGTTATTGGCTGCATCATTATTATGTCCCATAATCATCTTCCAGCTTTCAGGAACTATTGGTCGAGTCACCTTTCTATGGGAAACGACGCAATAAAATCGGCCATTTCACGTGATCGCTTTCAGCTGTTATCGTCAAAAATGTACTTTGCTTCTCCCGAGAAGCCTTCGGAAGCAACAAAATTATATTACATACAAGATGTTGTTGAATGTTTAAAAAATCGCTTTTTGTGTGCAAGGAATGAAAGCTCATTCCAAAGCATTGATGAAAGCATGACAAAATTCAAAGGTCGATCAACTATGAAGCAATACATGCCTTTGAAGCCAACTAAACGTGGCATAAAAATGTGGCTAAGGTGTGATGCACTCACTGGCTACACTTACGACTTTAATGTATATTGTGGTAAAGAAGACGATGCAGAAGGAACTCTTGGTGAACGTGTCGTTAGCCAACTGGCTGCTTCAATTCGAGAACCTGGTGTCACCCTGTGTTTTGATAGGTTTTTCACCAGCGTCCATCTTCTTGAGACTTTAAATTTTGCTGCGCTAGGAACTGTAATGACAAATCGAAAGAAACTTCCGGTACTGCCTGGGAAGCTAAAGAAAGGAGAATTTGTTTTCCGAGAAAGCAACACAGGTCTGATGTTTGTGAAATGGCATGATACTAAAGAAGTGAACGTTGTCAGCAATTGTAATTCATCTGACATATCAACAGTGGAGAAAAAATTAAAAAATGGTCAAAAGGTAAACTTACCGTGCCCAGAAATGATAAAATTTTATAGGCAAATAATGGGAGGAGTTGACCGTGCTGACCAAATGGCCTCTCAATATGAGTTGGACCGAAAATCCAACAAATGGTGGAAAAAGGTGTTCTTTCGGCTTCTCATGATGTCCGTTGGAAACTCTTGGGTAATCAGCTCACAGTTAGGACGCAAAAAGGTTCCACTTATCGATTTTATGGTGGTTTTAGCAGAAAGTCTTATTGAAGAAGGCAAAACGTGAGAATACATACGACAGCAGTTGTTCGTCGCAGTGGCATCGCCGGAAGAAAAAGAAAAATACATGCCGGACACCTGCCAATACAAAATGCAACGCGTAGACGTTGTGCTGGTTGCACAAAATTCAAGAGGGAAAGGCGGACTAAAACCATCTGTGAACAGTGTCAGATTCCCCTCTGCGCGGACTGTTTCGCACCGTACCATAAATAATTGATTTATAATAATTTATAAAGCTATTGGATTTTATATGTTTTTTTTTTTAATTATAGTTTCTACATTCAAAGTTTGTGAATAAAACTATTCTACTAGGTGAAAAGTATATATTTTATTTTTGAGTTTTGCTTTTCCAAAATACTGACTGGGACAATATATGTCCCACCAAAAATTACGGTCGGGACATATGTGTCCCAGCCGCTCCCTCCGCCCATATACATAATTTGTCAACCTTAAGTTCATACCAAACTCGTGATTGAACAAAAAAAATTACATAAAAAAACATCAACGGCTTTTCGGATCGAAAGGGTTAAAAGATTGGCTGAGTTGGTCAAGGATGAGATTTGTTTCAAAGATATAGAAATGCGGAAATTCTTAATGTTCAACAAAAGTTACGTTTTAATGATCCAAAAAACTCCTGTATTATTTCCTACCAGTTTAGTAATTTGCGCTCTAGACAAAATGCAGGCTATGTTTGGTCTAAAGCTATACTGGTTATTGGCCGATACGTTTAATAGATATCCAAACGCATCCATATATCAGACAGGAAAGAAATTGATAGAAACAATAGAACCATTAAGAGCTGGATTAGGTCAAGACTTTTTTACTTTTATATCTACTTATGAACCATTAATAGTTGGATGGACAATTGCAAATAAAGAAGACCTCGGTTTCCAGGATCTATTTAAAACCCAGCGGGATGATATGGAAGAGATATTACCAAGCCACAATATCCCTTTTAATATTGGATCTATTCTCCCTCCAGATTATAATACAAACACCATTTTGATGTATATTGAATTAACAGGTATTGTTAAAGTCTTCGGTTACCCAACTCTTGTTGCCTCACGCTTGCTTGATCAGATCAAGGATTACGGAACAGAAGATAAGTTTCCAATCAATATTCATACAATAATTGAAGTGGAAGGAAACATGAGAAGAGATTTTTGTAGTAACTATTTCAAGAAATTTAGTCGGTACCCCATTCTAAAAACTTGCCCAAAGTTGTTCAAAAATATATTTAACTACAGCAAAGCAATTCCTAACAATGTCTTACAGGAGTATGAATGGTCAAAGGTTAGATTTTCAAAAACCTTAGATTTTGATTTCTGTCCTGAAGTATATGAATTGGTAAAAGATTCTGCAACAGCAGTCAATATGTCGTCATGGGGAACAATGTATGATGTCTGTGCATTCAGAGTACTCTACAACAAACGACCGCCTAGTTCCTTCTATAAAAAACCAACTCAATCAAGTAGGGTCATACACCCTTTTTTGACAGCTCAAGAAGACATAATACGAAAATTGATAAAACAAAGAGAATCAGGTTTTTTTTGATACAGAGGATCATATATGTGTTCAGTGCGGTAAAGAATGCGAACAACAACCATACCACGGAAGAGCATTTACAAAACAAACGACAAATCAAAGGTTCATACAAACTGCGATGGAACATAATATTGCAGAAAAGATATTTCCTTTTGTTCCTGAGCAGTCTATGACAGATGGTGAGTTAAGAAATATGAACAAAACTCTCACTCAGATCAGAGAATTATGCAAGAATTCAGAATTTGTGTGTTTAGATCTAAAAAAATGGTGTCTCTTCCAGAGGCATTTTACTACAGCATTTGCCAGCAGGATGTATGATGAGCTATTCGAACTAATAGGTTTATATGAGAATAGTCATGATTATTTTATAGGGTGCAACGTATTCTGTAATTCACGACTGTGTCCGCCTGATTACGACTGTTATGGAAACCTATTCCAGGTGATTTTTTTATGAAAAATCTTATTGGAGGATTGGAAGGGATGCAGCAGAAAAAATGGACACATGTAGCAATTAGTATCATAAAGTTAGCATCTGAGAAATGCGGTACCAATGTACCATAATGGGTCAAGGAGACAATCAAGTAATTGTCATGCATTTTTGTAAAGAAAATGATGATCAAAGACGGATTATCCGAGCAAATTTCCTAAGAACATTAGATATGCTTTTTAAAAATATGAATCATGAGTTAAAAGAGAAGGAAACCTGGTTCTCTAAATTCTTGTATGAATATGGGAAACAAAGATATTTTAAAGGGGTGGCAGTTAGTTCTGGAACAAAAAAGGCTTCTCGATTGGTTCCTGATATAAATGACGGATTATGTTCTTATCATTCTTCTTTATCAACAATCAACACGATGACTGAAGCATTAGCTAGATATGATTATGACAGTGATCCTGTGCATTCATAATCAATTGCATCTTGAAGACATCATATCTTTTTAGAAAAAATATTTTGAATTTGGGCACAGATAGGGTAGGGCGGGGCTAGTTGGGCCACGCGAATAACTCAAGAACCGCAAGTACTACACGAACAAGATCAAACACGTTGCAATGTGCACACTAACCAACCCTAGCAAAACCGGTTTCAGTCGCATTGTATCAGCAGATGGAAAACCACGCGCAATTTTTTGTTTTTGCAGTGAAAAAGTAAAAAAAAAATTTCATTATTTTTTTTTATTCTAGTGGCGAAAAGGTGCAAATTATACATTAAGGTACAGCTTTTTTATTAATCACGTTATCATATTTTCGTATTCCGTTTGAAAAATTGAACTGTTTTGAGTATTTCTTTAATTATGACGCAATATGTTCATCAAACTAGATGTGGGGTAAGTTGGGCCAGGTGGACCAACTTGCCCCCTGAATGAAAAAAATACATTTCTTTTCTGCATTGTCATTTTTGCTCACGATTGCTTGTTCTAGAATGCGTACATACAAGCGAAAAACTGAGAGAGCTGCTGCTTGTCAAAAACAGCTTTATACAGCTGCGAGATCTGTCTTGGCTAAAGAAAAATCTATAAGAGCTGCAGCGGCTGAATTTGGAATACCAAGAACAACACTAAAAAGATATATTCAGAAATCAGAGTCGCAAGAAAATCCTCGTATGGGTTACGTTGCGCCAAGGCAAGTTTTCGATGCGCAACAAGAAAGTTTATTAAAGGAATATTTGCTAAAAGCATCTTCTATATTTTATGGCTTAACGCCAAAGAATGTTCGCACACTTGCCTACAAATGTGCAATCAAATTCAAAATACGATTTCCTGATACCTGGAATGAAAACAAGATCGCTGGTAAAGATTGACTTACGGGGTTTCTGAAAAGGAACCACCAACTGTCAATAAGGAAGCCGGAAGCTACGAGTATGGGCAGGTCCACCTCTTTCAACAAAACTAACGTGGATAGCTTTTTCGACAAACTATCTGAGGCTATGGATAAAAACAAGTTCAGTGCTTCAAGCATATGGAACGTTGATGAGACTGGAGTATCCACCGTGTGCAAACCAGGCAAAATAGTTGCGGCTAAGGGCAAAAGGAATGTAGGATCAGTGACTTCAGGCGAACGTGGTACAAACGTAACTTTAATAGTAGCCGTCTCAGCTTCTGGGGTTGCAATCCCAGCTATGTTTATTTTATTGGTCTTGGACAATCATTTCTCTCACCTCTCAATTGAAACGCTAGAAATAGCCAAAGCCAACGGGATTGTCATGCTCTCGTTTCCACCTCATTGTAGCCCCTAGACGTTTCCGTATTTGGACCCTTTAAAAAATATCTATCCGGGGCACAAGATACGTGGCAATCCAGGGAGGACAATAACAATTTATGACATTCTCCGAATTGTAGCTGAGTCTCTTCCTTTAGCTACATCTCCAATAAATATTATTAATGGATTTAAAAAGGCTGGGATATTTCCATACAATAGGGAGATTTTTACTCCCAGTGATTTCAACCCATCATATGTGACAGATCGTCCAGAAACAGATTAGTTAGTTGATTTTTACTGAATGAAAGAAACTTAATGCTAAGAATTACTTGTATTTTTAGTAGGTTCAGTTGTTCCCACTGAACTTCAGGAATCTATTTCCACGCAAACTGGGGCTGATATTGTTGTTGAGAACCCCGCTGAGAACACAGCAAATAACCGTTTGCCGTCTACATCTCGAGGATTCCATACATTTTCGCCAGAAGTAGTTTTGCCGTTTCCAAAAGCTGGGCCAAGGAAGCAAACACTTACCAAAAGAAGGAAGAGACGAGCTGCAATCTTAACCGACACCCCAGAAAAGGATGCCTTGCAAGAGGAACAAAAACAAAGGAAAACGGCCAAAGGAAAAGTTGACAAAAAGAAAAAAACACAAATCAAGAAAAAAGTGTTGCAAAAATCAAGTTCCGAAGAGGAAGAAGAGCCGGAATGTTTTTGTCTAATGTGCATGGAAGCATTCTCTGAAAGTTTACCTGGCGAGGAGTGGGTACAGTGCCATACTTGCCGAAATTGGGCTCATACGAAGTGCTCACATGGACTTGGGGTCGTTTTTATTTGCATTAATTGCAATAGCGACTACGATTCCTAATTTATTATTTGTTTTGAATTACTTATTTAATTTTTATGTTATGTGAATAAAACTCTGTTATAAATTAAGCGTTTTTGTCCTTTATGGAACTCATTTTTCCACTTTTCAGCCCCTGACCCAACATACCCCACTTGGACTTGGCGCATTTGAGACAATATTATTCTTCTGCGATAACATATTTTCAATTTTTAAGAATTTCATAAAGAACCCAGATGTTCATTCTTTTCATTGATCCTAGCCTCATAGTTGTATTATGAATAGGTTGATATTTATGAGACTTCACGTGGAAAGTGGCCCAACTAGCCCCGCCCTACCGTACTGCAAATAACATTATTAAAATGACTAATTTCCCGTCAGATTTTGGTGGAATTCCTACTTTAACTTACATATCTCATTCAGTAAGGGGACATGATGATAAGACAACACTTTGGTTAGATTATCTTTTATATCTTAAGTCAAATTATAGAAGTGTTTACATAATGCTTATACGGTTATGGCAACTGGTACCCAATTATCGTCCTACCACAGCTTTACAAAGACGACGGTTATATGAGGACCCTTACTGTCTCAATATATCTACTCTTCCTTCAGCAGAACTTGAAATTAAGAAATATACAAAAGAGTACCTTCAATCATCGGAAGTAACCAATCCTACAATTAAAAGGTTGTATTCCACAACATCATCTCTCAACATAGACGCACTAATAGAAGAGATTGATAAGATTGAGCCCTCTTTCCCTCAATTAGGAAACACACTGTTGAGACATAGTAATGCAGGGATACTTATGAGATTACAACAAAAACTAACGTCATCAAAGACGATAGAAAAGATAGTTAAAACCTACAAAAGTGTATCCTTACTTAAATTGATTCAAGACAAGAACATAGAATTTAAGAACAAACTCTCTAGGATAATAGGAAGGGACAATTCCAGCAGCAACTCTTATTATCTAAATTCTGATTGCTCTTTCTTAATAGCTCAATCTATTAGGGAGTATGGCTGGAATAAAAAGATAGTCGGATTAACCAAACCATTGTATCAACATCAGGTCAAGATCCACAACTGGGATACAACAGACCCAGATATTAGGAACAAGAGTATTCTTATAAAAACGTCGGAATCAATAATGAATGCACCTGATTTATGCTATAAATTTGTAGGACCTTATAAAGCTTACATAGGGAGTTCTACAAAGGAAAAAATTGTAAAGCCTTCAATTGATATAACAGAAAAAACAACCTATATAAAAGCATTGTTAGAACTCGGGAAGATAAGAACTTGGATGTCTTTGACTGGTAGTAAAGATGTAATACCTCTGGTTGATAAGTTAATCAATGAAAAACTTTCACTTGTCAGTCTTCCCGAAGATACAGATGATATTTCAGAAATTTTTTGTGAAATATTATCCGGAAATATATTCCACCGATTTAAATCCCAAGTGGAACATCCTTATGCTGTTGTCAATTGTTTAGTCCAGTGACCAGTCATTTCTCACAAAGCTGGAATCTTATGGCAGGGATGACTAGAGGAGGAGCTGACTATTCAATCTTTTATCAATATGTATATTTAAACAATATGTTAATGATCTTAAGCTCTGGAAGACTCTTTTGTGAAGTTTACAGCAATTATGCTGCTCACTTTTCGTGTAATAGTTGCACCCACCAGTTAGAGGATGTTAACTTCAGTCTAGATACATCAACAACAAATCATTTCACCATGCCTCCAGAGAGCCACATTGTTGGTTTACCAAGAGTTAATGTTCCCGATCCAATGATTAATTTTAACATGTCCTATGCAGTGGGAAGAATACTTGTGTTCCACGATTCCAAACATTCTGAATATCCCAATGTTAAGAAAGAAACCATATCCCTTAATGATTTTCGAGACTTTGATCTAAAAACAATTCTTTGTACCATTTTTTTATTCTCTTTCCATTGTCAAAAATTACTTTTGAATGAAAATACAACAATCATGGCCAATTCATTCGATAGCTTCAGTTCTGTGGTGGCAAACGCCGTGTATAGACGTTGTGCTCTAGAAAATTTTCTTTGACTAGTGTTACTTGAAAAGTTTAACAACCGAATTACTCTTCGGGGTGAGTCACAAACACTTACACTTTCTTCTAATAAATAAACACTAACACAAAACACCTACACACCTAACGAAATATTACAATTATGGATGAGGGGAGGCGCCCCCCCCCCTCCGCCAAAAAAAACTGGTTTAAGGGACTCCCACCTGAGGTGGACTTAAACCAGAGCAACAACACTGGTTATAAACGAAAAGTTAAGCGAACCAAACACGACGAAGATTTCCCAGAATTGCCTATAATCAGGAACGACAATAATGTGCCCCGCTTCATAGTTGTATCGGGAATGGAAAAAACCAAAGATGAACAAATTCGACCACTCTCATCATATAACCCGATTCAAATAAATCGTGGTCTCGAAAACATTTCTAAAGACATTCTTGAAGTTAAAGCCATGAGGTCAGGTGATCTTCTTCTTAAGGTAATAAATATGAGCACAGCGGATAAATTCCTCAAAGCAAATCGCATTGACTCCATTCCAGTCAAGGTCTCTAACCATTTGAGTCTTAACTCCACTCAGGGAAGAATTTACTCGAGACATATTATCGAAATACCTGACGAAGAATGATTGACTGAACTAAGTAGATTCAAGGTTATCAATGTTAGAAAAATCATGAAAAAAGAAAAAGATATCCTCGTCTCGACAGGTGCTGCTATACTAACGTTCGACTTAATTCGCCGACCAAATGAAGTCAAAATTGGATGGGTTAACTGTAAAGTAGAAGAGTACATAAAAAACCCTATGCGCTGTGTGACTTGTCAAAAGCTCGGCCACACCAAAAACCGATGCAACAATACTGCTCTCTGTAGAAATTGCTGTCTCCCTCCGCCCCATGACGAATGCCACCGCATTTACTGCACCAACTGCAAAGAAGAGACACATACCTCATTTGACCCCTCCTGCCTCTCCTTCCTTCCTCCGGTACAAATCTATTAACAAGATCAAAGCCGATTGTCGTTGCTCTATTCGTGACGCATCAATTACCTGCTCCTAAAAAGCGCGGCGAAAGTAATACCACGATTGCAGACATCATCAAAGCGAGAGTAGAGAGATCGAAGCAAAGAGAACAAATACCAATCCACTCAGAAAATAGCTCTGTACAACAGAACCTATACAAACTTTGCACTTTAAAAAATAACAAAAATTTCAACAAACGAACAATAAAAAAAAAACTTAAAGACTGCTACAGTAGAACCCTCAAATGTTCAACAGCAAACCCAACCAATTACTCTTTCAAATCAAACGCAAAAAGAACCCATTAACACAGTATCTACTTCATTCTCAAACAATAAACAAAATGAAAACTACATACACCTCATTAAAGACAAACAACTCAGAGATCTCAAACTTGATGATCTTGAAAATCTTTCTGATAATATTAAAATGGATGACAACACTGAGGACCAACCTCAGCCGCATTCTTCCACTTATTTGAAAAAAAAAACAAACTGCTCAAAAACTAATAATTTAACTCAAAAACTACAGTATAATAACACACCAATTACGCAACCAAAAACACTAATCACAAACCGAAATCCCAAACCGCAATAATGGCTTCGTTGGCTATGGATTTTCTAATCCTCCAATGGAATATACAAGGCTTTAGTAACAACAAACATGCCCTAGAGAATTTAATAGCCAAATATAAGCCAGACATAATAGCTTTACAGGAAACCCACATCATTAAAAAAGACCAAAAATATTTTAAAATTAAAAATTATCAAGCATTTCATCACAACAAAGCTTATGATTATTCAAAAGCAGGTATAGGCATACTTGTCAAAAACAACATTTGTCATGCGAAATGATAACCGTTTGCAGAGATTTTATTTTATTTTTTTGGGGATACAACACAAATAAATTTGTAAAGTCCGGATTATCACGCCGGGGTACTATGCTCATGTGGCGTTTACAGATACTTATTCATTCTGAGTCTTATACGAGGGGCGTTCAATATATTCTCGGTATCGATATGAAGGAAAATGCGAATTCAATTTAAATTGTTTTTATTTTTCAATATAATCTCCCCTAACATCAATGCATTTGTTACATCTTGAGATAAGCTTTTTTAAACCCTCAAAAAAATAAATTTCCTCTTTCTCTGCAAAATACCCATTTATTGCCGACTTGAGTTCTGCATCATCCGAAAATCTTTTTCCACGAAGACATTTTTTCAAAACCGGAAACAGGAAATAATCACTAGGGGCAAGGTCTGGACTATAGGGTGGGTGTTGGATTTCTTCGAAACCACAATCTCGCGCAGCAGCCTTGGAAACTCGAGCCGTGTGAACAGGAGCGTTGTCATGAAGAAGCAACACACCCGCTGCGAGTTTACCCCGTCTTTTCTTTTTAATTTCCTCCCGCAAATTATGCAAAGTGGAAGCGTAGGATGTGGCGTTGATAGTTTCACCTTTTTTTTGTACTCAATGAGCAAGATTCCCTTTGAGTCCCAAAAAACTGTGGCCATGAGCTTCCCGGCAGACGGAGTGACTTTGAACTTCTTCGGGGGGTCTGTTCTTTTTTTATGCCACTGCATGGACTCTTGTTTGCTTTCAGGGTCATAGTGGTGGACCCATGTTTCGTCCCCAGTAACAATTCGATCCATAACACCGTCCGCGTTCTCACTACACATCTCCAAAAGGTCTCTACAGCATGCGATTCTCACTTTTTTCTGAGGCGCTGTGAGCATTCGTGGCACCCACCTTGCACTGACCTTTGAAAGGTTAAGATGGTCATGAAGAATGGTGTGAATGGTACCAATTGAAAGCTTGGTGATCTCTGCCATCATTTTCACCTTTATTCGGGCATCCTCAAGATGCCTCTTTAATGCTTTCTCCCGTACAAGCAGTAGCCGGGGCGCCGGAGCGGGGGTCTTCAATGCTCTATCTGCCTCTCTTGAACTCACTTGACCACTTTTGCACAGTTGATAATGAAGGTGCGGAACCCTGGTAAACAGCCACCATCTCTTCATGAATAGTTTTTTGACTTTTTCCTTGCTTAGTGAGAAATTTAATTACAGCGCGATGCTTAATTTTCACCATCATCGTCTCAGTTGCCATTATGATTCTGTTTAACTAGAGATAAAACGCGAATTAATAATCACATTTATATAAAATTTTACATGAATGCTCTAAAATAATAGTATTACTTGATAAATAAGTCAATTTATATATACAACCACAGCTTCACCCCGATACCGAGAATATGTTGAACGCCCCTCGTACTGTTGACGAGACTGAGATTCCCCTGAATATTCGGATTCACTCATTTTTTTTCAAATGTTTTTAATGCAGCGCAGTTGACGTTTATGAACAACTGCCCTGCAAACACTGCATTATCGAACATGCTGCAAATGTAATGTGATTTATGATCTTGTTTTCGAACAAATGACTTTCGCAGCTTGCGTTTAAGAACATTTTGCAAAAGCAATTTGATGCAGATGACGTTTTCGAAAATGGCCTGAGTTGGACTCTGCGTATGGGGACTCTGACCATCATTTACCACAGTGAAATTTTGGCCAGCTGAATTTAAACGTGGCTGTAAGAGCTTGGGAGATGATGAACGTTCGGGACGTCCAAAAACTGTAACCACTGACGATAACATTGCTTAAGTTCACCAAATGGTGTTAGACGACTGCCGAATTAAAGTGAGAGATAGTAGAGGTTATGAAAATGTCCAAAGAACGTGTTTGTTACATATTAAATCAAGATTTAGACATGAGAAAGCTGTCCGCGCGTTTGCTTACGTTAGACCAAAAACGTGCTCGAATGAACGTTTCCAACGCTCTGTTGGAGCAGTTTAGGCGCAATAAATGCGAGTTTTGGCGCCGTTTAATTACTATAGATGAAACTTGGATACACCATTATACGCCCGAAACAAAAATTCAGTCAACAGTGACTGCAAAGGTCGAGCCGACTCCAAAAAAAGCAAACACTTTTTTTTCGGCTGGGAAAGTGATGGCATGGCGACTATTTTTTGGGATAGTAAAGGAGTTATCTTAATCGATTATCTTCAGAAAGGAAAAACCATTACAGGAGCATACTACGCATCATTACTTGCCAAGCTGTAGGCAAACATTGCGGAAAAGCGGCCACATTGGCAGAAAAAGAAAATCCTGTTTCACCAAGACAACGCGCTCACACCTCAGCGGTTGCCATGGCGAAAATCCATAAATTACGGTTTGAACTGATTGACCATCCGCCTTATTCACCAGATCAGATCAAGCCCCAAGCGACTTCTTTTTGTTCCCTCATCTAAAAACTACGCTCGGAGGACAGAGATTTTCGTCAAATGAGGAGGCAATCACCTTTGTGAACAATTATTTTGCATAGAAAAACGCCAAGTACTATTTGGATGGGTTAGAGAGATGGGAGTATCGCTGGGAGAAGTGTGTAGAGTTAGTTACAAGGAGACTATGTATAAAAATAAAAAAAAATTGAGAAAAAATGTCTTGTATCATTGTTCGGTCGGAAAGTTTTCAGACAACCCTCGTATATGAAAGTCCTCCACCAATTCTCTGTTGAAAGAGTAGTACTGTAGTGCGAACATGTCCCACAGGAGTTGGGTACCCTAGCTCAGTCTAAGGTACTAGACCCCCCAAGCCTCAGGAGTTGATGGGCTGAGACTTCACGCTTGTCCATGATTGAAAAACCTTGCTTCAATTTAATAAACAAATTGTTTCTGTGTTTCAATACCTTTTCTATTAAACTCTTTTTATTTCTTCTTTTTACAGAGAAGTCTTCTGTTCTGAGAATCTGCTAAATTGTGACGAGAAAATCGATTGGAAGGATTGCAGCCTGAGCAAAGATGAAGAAATCCAATTGGTGAAAGGTTTTCGCGAAAAGTACAAAAAGTTCGACTTTACATTGTAAAACGTTTCTGTCCTGTCATCCACCTTCCATTTGATAGCAATAAAACAATGTTTGTCGTCTTTTTTTTTTAACCATTTTACAATGAGAGTATTTTATTAAATTTAATAAAATTAAAATAAAAATAAAAATTAAAATAATAAACAAATGCACACTGATAAACGTGTGTAAATGTATAGTGAACTACATGCTAATTATACATATATAAGAAAATGAAAGGAAAATTACTTCGATAACGTAACGTGTATCTCATTTATGTAACTCTTCCTTTACGTTGATCACATTTCAATTTCGTTTTACAGTTTGATATTAATAGCTAAATCCTTTAGAAGAACAATGCAATTATGGGTTGAGTGACATGTCTTTCGAGAAACAAAAAACAAAAAACAAATTTAAACAGAACAAAGTCGTACCACCTGTTACCTCGTTTTGTGAAGTTTTGCGCACTCGATAAATGTTTTGTCTGAAAGGAGACACAACTCAACTTTTAGGATAGATATAGAAAAAGAAGAAACCGGAGCAAACAGGGATTAACATTATTATGAGGAGAGGATAATCTTGATTATTGTGAGTGAGCTTCACTTTTAAGTATAATAGAAATAGTTAAATTCTTCGCATCTGCATCTTGTTAATAGTTTTATGTATTTTGTGTGTGTGTGTAAAGTTTGAAAAGTTCAGATGTTTAGTTTGGGTTGCGTTTTATTTAAGAATCCCTGTGATAAATCATATTTAGGATTTGCAAAAACAACTCATGTGGTACACCGCGTGATGTTTGTTGGATGTGTGTTTTGATCATATTGTAGGATTCTTCTTCGTAAGTAGCATACCTATTGGGTAGTCCAAGCTCCTTATACAATTGTTTAACTCGAGCAACTTTCACGGGATCTAAAAAGAAGTACAAAAATCAATTAACCCAAGTCTTTTCGGTCTGTGGCTTTTTCTAACTTACCATTTTGTCCATAGTTGTCGAGCATGATTTTCTTTTGCTCCTCATTGGCTCGTTGCATGCAGACCACAACCAACCAAGAGCATTTATTGTCTTGAATATCAGATCCAATTTTACCAGTTACCTCTGGATTGCCAAAGCAATCGATGAAATCATCTTGCACTTGATAGAAATGGCCCATTTCAAGAAGAATGGTTTTAGCTTGCCTAAATGCTTCTGCATCTTTGAAACTAAAATGAAAAGGTGAACCCACATTAAGTCGACTCCCTTTTGAAGGTAAAACTCAATTGATAAACTTACCCAGCCATATGCACAGCCAAGGCAAATGGTAAATAGAATGAGTAATATGCAGCCTTATTGGCTACAATCGACTTATATTTGTCCATTGTAAAGCTGGTGATATCCTTATTTGCAGTAAGCAAATCCAATGATTGTCCAAAGGTTGTAACAAGGGTGATTTCGTGGAACAGCTCTAATAATTCAATATAGTAATCTGTGTGGCGGAAATGATTTCGCAAAATTGTGAAAATTGCATTTGCAATCATCGTAGAATCGTTGATGGCTACTAAGCCAACATCATCGAGCTTGTGCCAGCATAATTGACCACGTCGTGTAGAGCTGTTATCCATTATGTCATCTGTCATGATTATTACGCTTTGAAGCATTTCCACACACCATCCCAGGTATTGGGCCATTCTAATATTTTCTGGAGTCAATTGATCTTGAGGAACGAGCTTCTTGAAAGTAAGGACGGTAAGGAGACCACGAATTTTCTTTCCACGTGGCACATTGTATTGGAGTGCTCGAGAAAACCATTTAGCAGCCTGGTTGGCATTGTAGTCGTTTGCTTTTTCGGTCAATTCTCGGACAAGATCTGAAATGAAAAGAACAATTGATCAGTGTTGCATGATGTTATATATTTGTTTGTTTTTGCTTCCGCTAGATCTCTACATAATCACAGTGATCGTCTGCCCGAAAGCTATCTCTCTGGAAGTTACACACACTAGAAACAGATGTCCGTATGAGGGTTGTAAAAGGAACATTTTAAACCTGCTGAATTGCAGGAGAAGAGCTTCCGAGACTGTAATCCCTAAAAGCTCAATTGATATACCCTGCACCACGTCTAATCAGTTCAAATCCTCCTTGAGAATATATTCGTAGGTTTAATCGTTTAATCTGGTGAATATACATTTGCATGTATTAGAGGCTATTTATTTATGTTACACGCTGTAACGTCTGAGTCTGGTATCTTAAAAAAGTTCAGCAAGGCTGATAAACATCAGGTAATCAGTGCAAATTGGGGGCGACCTTTCTTTACCATTTCAGACAAGATAATTCCACCATTTTGCCATACTGATGAATTTAGCGTTGCTATACTTGTGATATGCTGATGCCAATGCATTCAACAATAAATAGAGGGTTCGAATGAGTCTAGTATTGGAGAACAAACAGTAACAATCATTCCGAAATAGCTTCAGTCACAAGCAAAGAGCCAATGGCAATGGGTACTCAATACTTAATGGCTCAAAATTCTCGCCCTCAGAAAATGTCGCCACAGCTTGTAGTTTGTTACCTCAAGCTTTCTGGGATATGTCCCGAGTCAAGAGCTGCAATTCAAACACCCTCTCAACTGGGCGTGAGCGTTGTACTTAAATCGCTCGATCTTAGCTCCTTGGACTATATACAGCAATGAATACAGCTTATATACTTGTAGTTCGTGGTTATGACCTTCCTCGTTTGTCCTCCCCTTTTTTCTAGGATTATTTGATATGCGAAGAAGTATATTTTTCTTTTGAACGAAGTTTGAAGTTTATCATATCCAACACTCCTCTCGTAGACTAGAAATGGTAGGATTAGAGTTTTGTGGAGTGTCATCTACAATAGTTCGAAGTTAAAGCTGCGATGGTGACAATGTTTTGCCCCAAACAATAAGCAGTTGATTTTTTGTTTACCGACAGCATTGATTTCGTATTGTTCCCATTACTGTCAGACCTACTCACTTCATCTTTGTTTTAATTGGCGTGAATGCTTACATTAGCTGACTTCTAAACGCTGGCAAGCTTGAAAAAAAGATAGGATCTTCCGTGCTTGCCCGCGCACTATTTAGCACTGTTTAGCACGTAATTGAGGTCATATTACAGCGTATTACATTTCTGAACTGAGGTGCACTTCCAGAATATTTTCGCAAACTAATTTCCAGACCGTACATCACATCTATATAGAATAGTACTTTTCAGTCTTCTTGTAGGATCCTGAAACCAGCAATCTTCTTGTAGTCTACGCGATGATGACTATAGCACATGCGGCTTTAAAGTCGATGAAAAGATCCTATGAATCAACTTGAAATTTATTGTATTGGTCTCCTGGTAGTTTTTCGAATATAAATTTGGTGATAGAACTTGGTTACATATTCGGTCGATATTACTACATCTAGTTTCGGATTTCAGCTTCTTATTGCTTATATGGTGGTGAGACCGACTATTTCATCTATCACTCTCCATACCTCTACGGAGTGTCCGTAAAACAACCGCTGGCAATGCTGTGAAAATACGGTTTACCAGTATAATGGAGACATGGAGTCCATTGATGAATACATAGATGAAGCAGTTTGTACTCGTAGCTCTGCTAGTCGGAATCCGTTATCTGCTGTTATTCAGTAGAGGCTGTATTTCGAAGCTATTGTAACTAAGATATTTTTCTGGTCGTTTTGACGTACGAAAGAAAGTATAGCCCGATTCAATTCAGTAATCCTGGAAGTGATCCAGACAAAATTCGAGCGTAACCATACTTTGATGTTGATTGCACTGAGCCTCAACGCGTACTGATTATCTGTTTGAATGGCATTGGATAATGTATTGTGGAAAAGATAAGAAGCCGGTATTGATGTTATAATAGGTATAGGTGTATTAGGTAGATAGAGGGTTGAAGATAGGAAGAAAGGAAGGTAGGAAGAAAATGTTTTGAATATAAATATGGGATTATAGAGGGCGTTGGAGATGAGAAGATGACAGGAAACTAGGATGTGGACCGGACTGGGAAAGGAAATGAAAAGGAACGGAAAGGATGTCTCGGAGTGAGGAGCGTGGCATGCTTGCGAGGCACGGCTAGGCTCGCCGGATGGGGCTGGTTCTTGTTCTCACTCCTTGACAAGACCTACTACAACAAAAAAACATAAATCATGCCAATTCAAAATACAAACCTTTAAAACGGACGGATCTTACGATGCTGAGGGGCGCTGCGGCGTTGATCAGCGCTGGCCATTTCCCTCCCAACCTGGAAATCCTCTGGCCGAATTCAGGATTTCCCCAAGGAGCGGATATCGTCTCATCCACTCACATCATCTCCAGCCGAAATCTGCTTACCTATGACACTCTCTGAAAATCTTTTTAGTAGCCCATGGTAGCGCCTACTGGTATGCTACGGAAACAATACTTCTTTTTCTGTTTTTTTTTATTTTTTTTTATTTTGCCTTACATTTATGGCATACTCTCAGGCTCTACAATATTGCTTAGAGGTACTTGAATAAACGTATGGATATAATTGTATGTATAAATGTATATAAATGTTTATTATGTATAACGATGTATGGAAATGTTTCAATATATATATACAATACAATAATAGATAGGTATATATATTAATACAAATTGATTTATTTAGTTAGGTATTTTATTTTTATTATTTTTTTTTCTTTTAGAAAAAAAAAGAAAACTAATATCCCTTCTCCTGAGACCTGGGATGGATGTATGAATATGTACTTCTATGCACCTACCTAATCTGAGCTCAAATTAAGGGTACCGCAACTATTTTGCTGCCTTTTATGAATTATGCTGCCTGTTTAGAAAATCGATATTAGTTTTTTTTTTTTTTTTTTTTTTTTAAGCAAATAGAAACGTATGGACTCTAAGTATGACAGTGGGAACAATACAATAAATAATTGAATAAATTATGAAACTAAAACTACAGAGACGGCTTGATAATTGACTACTTAATTGGTAATAAAAAAAATTTTTTTTTTGTTTTCTTAAATTAAATCAAAAAAATAATCCACTATGTTAATTTGGCGAATTTTGCCGGTTCTTCTTCTTTTTATTCTTCTTTTAGGTTAAAAAAAAAAGGGGGGGAAAATATATGGCGATCACGGTATTTTTTTTTCTTGCCGTGATCGCCCCTTTCTCACTTGGTGTATGAGGATGTCGTCCGACTCCTTGCTATTTTTCTGCAGCGTAAGGTAACTAAAACCCTAAATTCAATTTTAATCTTTTAATGCTACACTGTAACACTCTTACTGCTAGCACTTACCCTTTCTCCTCGAAATGTCCTTCAATTATTCCCCCTTTTTTTTGTATTTCGCCTCTTTCACCTTCCAAACAAAATTTTTAATTTTTTTTTTTTTACATTAGCTGCTTTTCGTCTTTCGATTTATTTCACCTTTGCTATGATTTTTATTTTTAATTTTAACTTTCGCACTTTTTCCTGTTATATATTTATGTCTTTATTAGTTTTTTTTTTTTTTTTTTTCACTTGTTCAAGAAAATTTTTAATTTTTAAGTATTCCTTTTTTTGAGGATTTCTGTTACTTAACTGGTTGCAATCACTGCACTTTGTATTGTGGCGTGATGCTTCTAGCTCTGCCTATTGCGATGTCTTCATATTCTGTTGTTTACGGTACCAACATTCAGCCACTCGCTCCCACTAACACAGCCTTATTCATCGTAGGCTATCAGGGTTCTCTTCCGAATAGCTTATTGGAAGTTTTAAGCTATTGCTCCCTACCTTACCCACTGCCTAAAATAGTTGGTTCTAAGCCATGCTGGCTTGGCACCACCTTTTAATTTTCTTCGAAAATCGATATTCATTCGAAGTTCGAATCCCGATCCCCACCATCTTGGTTTTTGGTTTGACAATTTTCAAATAAATTAAATTGTTTTGTTTAGATAGAAAGAGGATGTTCCGGTAAGTATTTGGATATGTTTTTATTTGTATTCAACCTAATTTCTCTTTTACAGGGAGATGTAACATTGACAGATACGAAACCAGAGTGTAGAGAAAATGTATGGACGTGCAAGGCGTGTGCATTGTATATTTTTTCAGTGGAGTTGTCAATGACGATTTTATGGAAAGCACTCTCTTCACAATTATTGTTTTGAAAGGAAGAAATAATGAAAAAAAGATATATGCGCTTATGATGCAAATGGGTTAAATATGAAAGGAAGTGGAGAAAGTTCAGTCGTTTAGTAAATATCATTTTCCAGTGAGCAGATGAGTAGCATGTGCTTCCAGGCTCTCATTGTGCAGCTTTCCAATTGCACGCTGATTTGAACTAGGGACTATAGTCATAGAATTTCTTAAGCATGGTTTTCTTTTGTTCTCCCGAGAAGATAATAGTCTTCCTTGCCAGGGTTTTAACTTCTTCGGTCGAGGCGCGTTCACATTTATATAACAATATTGCGAAAATATCGCGACCTATTGCTACTGCGCCGTTTGTGGGCTCGGCTACATTTGCCGGCCTTTTTGAATCACCATGTTACCGTCTTGACTTTGCTGATGTTTTTGCATTTGAGTGATCCAATTATTTTTTTTTCCGGCCTCTTCTTTCAATTTCGGCTGGAACTTTTGGAGTGGACTTTCCGACGACCTTCGTTGAAGATGGAAAAACCAGCTGATTTGCTCAGCCTCAAGTTTGTCCACTATTTTGTTACACCCGCTGACGTTAACATTTTTATTTCTTTCGCTGGCATTTTTTCTTTCATTACTTCTCGTGCATCGCCCAACTTTGCGATGCGTGTGTTAAAGCTGGATGAATGTATCACAAACCTTTAAGTTTAAACGACATTTTGACGTCGCGCAATGCCGCAGAGTTTTTGCGCCAGCCCACACAGACTCCATGTGCGAAATCGTCATCATAATTTCCTTGGTGGTGAATGACAGATCCTAAGTATTTGTACTTCGGCACGGTGACACTTGTTAAGAGTCACCTGAAGGACTGGCACGTCATTGCTTAAAATAGCGCTATCATCAAAATAAGAGAAAATGTTCCGCATTCGTTGGTGTACTCCAGTTTTAGGTTCGCTCCGGTTATGCTGTGTAATTAACTTACGTTATAACGTCAGCGTACATATCGTGTATCTTCCTTAACTGGAAATTCGAACGCTTTTTTCAAGTCGATGAAAACGATATGCAGATCTTTCGAAGCGTCGCGATATTTCTCCACTTTGGATCGCGTCAAATATCGACCTGGCTACCACAAAGCTGCAAAGTTTATTTATATTGCATTCTCAACTATTTATTTAGAAATCTCTCGTATATTTTTATACTACGCGACATTAGTGTCACCGATTGGTAGTTGTTGCAATTTCTCGTGTCGCCTTTGCCTTTATACGATGGAATAAGAAAGTCACTAGTTTGGCAGCCGAACGCTTTTATTGAACAAAATCGCGAGCCAATTAAATTTAATATTTCCGACTGGCGCCTATAGGTCGACTGCGGAAGCCCGGTTCATTCTTAGTACTGATTCGGTTACGTCGGCTTCAAACTGCTTTTTCCATCTATTGCGAATTGTTCTTTCCCGTAAGAAGGTATCCTTTATTTCGGGATTTTGGGAGTTTTTTTTTCATTCTGTCGGAATCTTAAAAATTGTAGCTCCTTTACATGTGGTTCCACGTTGCGCTTCTTCTACTGCTTATGTCCTGCTTATGAGTTGTGGGATGCATTTTCTATTTCCTGATACAATGCCTCTACTACTAACGCACGTGCTGTTTCTGTTCTGCTTTTTTTGCCGTTCATAGTCTAATTCAAGACACACTTTATTAGTTTAGCTATTTCTATATTTAGTCCACACATGGAGTCGGCCTTTTGATACAACGATACCGGATAATGATCAGCGATCATTTCTTTGAAAATATGGATGGAATTGATTTGAGTGATATGTGGTTCAAGTAGCACACCACTATGAGCCATACTACCCATGAAAACATTGACTTACTGATGACTCGATTTAATGACAACTCACAGATGATCTGACGACACTCGATCACTTCTTGTGGGGCTTTGTTAACTCTGTAATGTATGCTGATAGACAGTAAATTACTCAGTTTTTGAATGCCAATATTCAGAAAGTTATTGATGAGATAGAGCCCAAACGGCCGTAAAGTTGCCCAAAATTTAATCAACAAGATGCGCTTCGTCAAATTAAGCCGAGGACGCTACTCGTATGTATGTCCCCGATGTCGTGTTCAAAACACAATTTCATGAACCATTCTCCATAATGAATAACAATTTTGAATTCAATCTTAATTTGTGTTCTTATTGTTTTAAAAAAAAATTCCATAAATCCTTAAGAAACAGTTAAAGACAACGCTGAACTAGAGTGAGTGCACGCACCCACGCGACAATAGTCAGTTGAGTTGAGAGACCGAATTTAAGGGCATAAGATTTGTAGGAACCCTAAGCTCAAGAGGCTTAATAGAGACAAAGTGTTGTCATATGGTTTATCACAATAGACGACAAATTGGCAGTGATGAATCTGCAACTAGTCGGGTGTTTACTAGGTGGGGTGAAAAGTAACCTCCTTGACCGCCAGAATGCGCTGCTACTGCAAAAATGGTTATGGTGCCTTGAAGTCCGTTCATATTTAGGCAGACATGCCAAATTTCAGTGCGATACTGTCTTTAGTTTTGTTTTGACAGCTGATTGTTGTTGACGTATTTGACATCATGTTGAGTATGGACAAAAACTATTTTCGTTCTCTCATAAAACATTATTTTTTGAGAGGCAAAACGGCGAAGGAAACAAAAGAAAAGTTGGATAAATATTATGGGGCTAATGCTCCGTCAGATTACACCGTCAAATATTGGTTTCGAGAGTTTCGTGGTGGCCGCAACTCCACTACCGATCAAGTCCGCAGCGGCAGCCCCTCCGATGCGGTTACAGAGGACAATGTCAAAAAAATACATGAAATGGTGTTGGCTGACCGGAAAGTGAAGGTGCGCGAGCTAGCAGATACCACAAAGATTAGTACTGAACGCACACGCCATATTTTGGGCAATATTCTGCATATGAAAAAGTTATCCTGCCGCTGGGTGCCGCGCATGCTCCTGACCAAAAACACGAACGCGAGAGCACTTTGAAAGAGTGTTTGGATTTGCTGATGCGGAATCGGGCGGACTTTTGGCGTCAATTGGTAACAGTTGATGAAACTTGGATCCACTATTACACACCAGAGAACAGAATGAGTGCCCGGCACGAGTGCTCCGAAGCGGCCGAGGGAGGCTCGATGGGTCGGAAAGGTTATGGCGTCGGTTTTCTGGGATTGTCATGGCATACTCTTCCAAACGGCTACAAAAATATATTGGCCGTTTTCGAAAAGTGTTCTTAAACGCAAGCTGCGAAAGTCATTTGTTCGAAAACAACATCATAAATCACACTACATTTGCAGCATGTTCGATAATGCAGTGTTTGCACGGCAGATGTTCATAAACGTCAACTGCGCTGCAAAAAAGCAGACACAAATCTGCGCTATGCATTAAAAAAATTGGAAAAAAAAAATGAGTGAATCCGAATATTCAGGGGAATCTCAGTCTCGTGAACAGTAAGTACATAAAATCGGCTAATTTATTTGTTTTAACTAAATATTATGCTTATTAGATGCTCTGTTCGAAAACGTCAAATGCTCTTGCAATAAAAAAATCATGTAGATGACACAGATCAACGATACCAAATGACGTTTGCAGTTTGATGTTCGCAACCCTTAAGTATTGCAAATGACGATCAATTTCACGATCAAAATGACGATCAAATGACGTTTTCGAAAACGGCCATTGTAGCTTAGTTAAATGAGAGTTTTGTGTGTTCTAGAAACAATCTCATCTAGATCCTGATTAGAAAAGATGTCGGCTAAGTTTCTGTGCCATGTGCTGGTCACATTCATTAAAAGATAAGAGTTCTGTGCAGGAGGAGGAATGGAAACGCATAGCATTAAAATGGTTTAAACTTTAGAACAGTTGTACTCGTATAATGTTTACTTCACTTGACTTCCTCAGACAAAAAAAAAATAAAAAATGCTTGTCATGTTGACTTTCGAGCCTTGTCAAGAGATTGTAATGGCGATGAAATGACCTTACATATATAATTTTCAATTTAAATTTAATTGCATGTACTTAGCCTTGGTAAAGAAAACAGCTATCCTCAGTCTATAGGTGGAGGCATGGCCTGGCAAAAGTCAGGTTTCCTTTTTCCCGTGCCACACATCTTCTTCGCACACCTTTCTAATTACGGAATTGCCACTAATCATTATTTTTTATCACACCCCTAAACACCCCTACCGGCACGTACCGATGTAAATAAAGTCACTCGTTCAACCCCTGTTAATGAGAGTCAACATCACGGTCTATATTACCTACACTTTACCGTCAAAACAGCAAGCAATCAACAACAGCTGTTGAGATGATCTTGCCATTTATTAGAATTTTGGGCAAATATTTATATTTTGCTTACGACAAATTGCAAATTAGACAGTAAAATATTTAAACATGAATAAGATAACATAAATATCATCCTAGCAATTATCGTTATTGTACAATAGATATTTGTTTATTTTTAACAAGTTCAGAGATACAAGTACAGATAGCAATAAGCACCCCAGTAACAACAAAAAAAAATGTTTTTAGATAAAATGAAAAATATTTACCTGGAAACACGGCCATAAAATCTCGACTCTCGTCCTTAGAGACTATAGCGCGAGCTGCTAACGGCACTGAATGATTTAGTGTTGATAAAGTTCTGAAAAGAAGAAGGGAATACAAATTTTTACAAAAAATATTTAAACAGTTCGAGATTCATTGTACAAATGCACGACCATGAACACTAAGGCGACCTCTAATTTGCATTAAGATTATTAATCCAGACGCACTTAAGTGAAAATTTTTCTAAAAATATTACAAAGACGGATTCCATTAGTATGTTACGTGATTGAGAAGTGACTGGTATTCTTCGAAATTATAATAAAAACGTGGTAATAGATAAGAAAACATTGAATGATTGAAAACAAAAATAAACTCTTTGCTGGGGGTATTTGGAAAAAAACAATAGAAAAAATATCTTTCGCTCGTGTGGCGCTATCGTTCGCTATAAGGAAAATGTGACAGAGCTTATATTTTTTTTATCTACTGGGATCTAGTAGTGTTAGTTATAAAAATAAACAGAACATTGGGTATAGGTATACGGAAACTTTTGGTTTGTATTTGTTCTAATGCTGGATGCAGGGAGTTATGTAGGGCAACTGGTCCATGATGATAAGTTGAGAAATGTTTTATTCAAAATGGAGCATAAAACTCGCTTTTGTTTACTTACTGCCAAATCGTTAGTTCTTTATGTCCCCTCCTGGTTAAGATGATAGTCAATATCATTTTGTCATCAAAAACAGAAACCCATCAATTGTACAACTCGAATGTTCGGCGCAGAGATTTGTGCGTTTGCATACGGCGTAGTGTCTGAGGATTTTTTAAGCGCTACTGTGCAGGGTTGACTTCAGCCTCAAACAACAAGCGTCTCCATCCAGATCTATCATAAGTTAGCTTCCTCCAGGTATGCACACCTACTTGGTGAACCATTTCTTTTTCGTAATGCCGCTTTAGTTGGTCGAGAGAAATCTTTGCAAGTCAATTGCATCCTCACTCCATAGGAACAGCGATTCGCAGCGTGATCTCAGCACGGGTGCTGTTATCAAAATTAATCGCGCAACCTACGGAGACAAACTTCCTTAAAGTTGGATGACCTATATTGTCATGAGGTTGAATCGAAAAGTACGAAAAGTGGAAAGTTGCCATCACTATCAAATACTGTCTGAAACGACCCCATTCAAAACTTCAGATTGATTCAAAGCTTGAGAGAAAATAAAACGAGGATGTGTCAATGGGGACCGTTCAACGTCTATGGCAACCGTGATATATTAGTTCAACGAATTTAAACGTGGCTGTGAGTAGACGTGCTCACTGAGAAAATCGTTGAAAAGGACCGTGACATGATTCTTGCTTTTCGCCAAACTAAAGTCATCTTCGAGCGCATCGTACGGAACGGCAATCAGCATTTTACATCATACATAAGTTAAGCATGAAAGCGCTGTTTGGCCGATGGGTGCTGTAATTGCTCCCAACCGGATACCGATCCCATCTTCGAAGCAGCGTTCGGAGCTCTTTAAGTAAAATCAGAAGAAGTTTTTGCGTCGAATAGCCACAGTTGATGAAGCCTGAATCTATTACTGTACCACAGAAGCCATGCAACAGTAAAAACAACGGATTTTTCCAGGCAAAGGTAATGCTTACGTTTTCTTTCCTCATGGAAACCCGATCACAGAGCAATACAACCGTGAATGATTGGATCGATTAGATATGAAATTGAGACGGCCGCGTTTGTCAAAGAAAAATATGCTGTCCCACCACGATAACGCACAAACCCAAGAAAGAACTACACGACCAGCAGCTGAAAGGACGAAAGCTGTATGCAACTTCCCAATGCTTTTACCGATAAAAAATCTTTGCAACGATTTTTGGGGCTTACTTGCTAAATGGTTGAGTGACCTTTTACGACAGGAATCCAATTTTGCTATGGGGCCTAACCAAGGAGTTTCATTTCGGCTACCCCAGTCCTTAGACTTATGGAGCGGTATTACTGCAAAAAGTACAATGACGACTCGTGGTTTCAGGGTGTGCCATATATGAGTAAGAAGACGACACCGCAGGAAGGGAAATATCATTCACACGAATTGGAGGTGCTTGCGGTAATTAAGGCGCTCGAAAAATGAAGAAAATATTTATGTACATATTGGGTTAGTCAATTACAATTACAACAACAAGAAGTAGTTTCCATTGCGGCTTTCACGATGTGGCACGTCTTTGCAGGATTTTAATTATCGGGTGGTTCATCGTTTGGCACGATGGATGCCCCCAGTCGAGTCGCGATGCAGAGGCCCAGCTGCAAAATCCCGGTTGAGCCCCCAAAATTGTAGGACTGAATCAAATATCAATTAAACAAAAGGAAATTTTTTAAATTTAATTTACTTTGTTATACCATACTACTCTAAATGTTTTAATAAAATACTTTTGCTTTTGTTTAATGATACTCCGTTTTAGGTGTGTGGATCGCATAGCCCCACCCACTTCGCCTTCTTCTTTTCAAACAAATTTTCAATCTACATCGAAGAAGGGTGCACACTCTATCCTCATCCTGTACGAGTACGAGTTTCTCAGGGATACTAAAATTCATGGTTTCAATGCATTTTGAACTATCTCTGAATGAGTTCTAATTAAAATGAAGAAGGTCCGGATTTTCACTGAAAAGTGACCCTCAGTGACGCGGTTCATAGTCACTGTATACGAAAAAATTTACTGTTTCTGCGGTTTTCATGTCGAAGGCGTCATTGGGCCGTAATTCTTCCGAGATGATGCCGAGGAGTCGGTTACAGATAATGGAGAACGCCATCATTCTATGTAATTATTTTTTTTTTTGGGATAAATTGACACTGGTAGGCATGGTAGGCAAGATATCAGGTTTTGACAGGACGGTAATACTTCTCACACAGCGGATCTCACAATCAACTTAATAAAGACAAAGTTGGGTGATCGTTTTAACGCCAGGTATAGCCTCATTTTCTCGGGGCTGGTCTATGCCAACAAGTCAGAAACGTCGAAGGCAATATTCGACGTGAAATTGCTGAATATTGGAAGAATTAATTAATGATATCAGCTATATTTGAATCCAAAATTATGATTTAATTTAAAAAAAAAAATGTAATCCAAAGAAACAGATATTGGCAAGAGTGATTCATCGTTTGGTGTCATTGTTTGAATTTACAGCAGAGCACAGATAGAAAAAGTATTTTTATCACAAACGTACAAGTTTGGCATGGATGCCAACATTTGACATGAGTCTTTATAAATGGCGGCCATATGCGGCGTTAAAATCAATAATCTGGCACAGGATATCGATTTGAATTTGTCCATCTGCTCCTGCATATTACTGGATTTTAGTTAGTTAGATCGACTGTACAAGCCTTGGAACGCAGTCTTTGAAGATTCTTTTCGCCTTTTGGTAACATTTTGGAACCTCATTTCTTCAGAAGCATCCTCTTTTTCTTCGACCGTGTTTACCTCATGATCGGTCTTTTTCCTTTTGATAAGCTGTGGTTGACCTCTGTAACACTACGTTATGCTTCTTGCTTTTCTGCATGGGCTTACCGGCCAAAAGAGACCCAGCATATCAGAGATGACATCTCTGATGGCTTTTTTGAAGCGCTGCACAATGGTGCCATAGTAGGTCATAGGCCGCAGATTTCTGTGATTAAAATAAGCCCTTCTTAATCGCTCGATTACCCTTTAATTGTCACACTACCTGATGATATAAAAGGTCTCGCAATCCATTGTTTAACATATTCTTTTTTCTGCATCGGAAGTGAACACATCGGATTAGTGTTAACATTGTTATCACCAAGCGCTAATTAGCTCAAGTCGCGTCACGTGTTTGCAAGTTCAAACTTGTTAATCACCCTATTACCTAGCAATGGATTTTCAAGTTAAAGGTATGTACTCTCTATTTATCTATGTATTTTGAATTTCAATTATATCAGGGTCAGAGTAGTAAATTTAGTAGTAGATTAGTTATAATTACGATAGCATTTATTTTCTAGATGGGTATTTCCACAAAAATCGGCCCTTCACACGAAAAAAAAAATTGTATAGGCAAAAAAATGTCAGTAAAATATCAACAAAGGTTTAGTGCTGCAGTTTCAAAACGAAACAAAATATGATTTGAATTGGTTTCTTTGTTTTTTGTACCTCGAACTTTATGACTGTTAATCAGCCTAAAAAACCGTTTTTATATTTGGCAACTCTGTAATTGCTAATTAATTGTCTGTAGGTCTAAGAACCATTATGTTATTTTACGATACGTTCATACGAAACCCCTTTCTTACTGTGCGCTGTTACTAGTTTTCGGTACTAGATGGCGACCTCTTTTTCTTCTTGCCTTTAAGATATGAGGGATATCCGCAATCATACTCTGTTGGAATGGCCTAAACTGTTTATTTGATGTGGTGTCGAACAAGTTATACTTTCCAGCAGTACCTGAAGGATACCGCCCCTCAAGCTTTCACCCAGAATAATTTTGTAATGCCACTCCTAGGAAACCGCTCGCACGTTTGATCCAGAAGCTGGGCTTTGGTAGGTCGATATTGGAAAATTGTCATACGGATACGGATTGATACAGATTGTCATACGTCACATGTCCAAAACTATAGACTTTTTCCTTAGGTCAAGCCATTGCCAAACAACGGATAATGTCGTTAAATATAAACTCCAGGAGTTTGCAGAGTTACAATCACCCCTATTCTGCTATACGTGCGGATCGAACGTTCCCTTCACCTATTCGATTCATTTTCACTTCGAACTGCCTTACCGTTTTCTATTACAAAGTTTCGAAGATTTAAACGTCACCCGTTTGGAAATGTAAATGTCATTTCAACTGTGTAATTTGTGTGGAAAAAAAACAAATATGGATAGTGCAGCACTTTATTTAAATTTTGGCTCCGGAATAAGAGATTCTAATCATTTTTATGAGGACTTTCGATTCGTGCGTATAGTGGAATACCGACCTGGTTTGCCAACAAGTGAGTGTTTCACTTCAAATGGATAGCAGGATCGAACAACTCATATTTGACATAAACATTCCGCCCGGCGTATAGCAAAATAGGGCCGTATATATAAAAACAGGTCGGGGCTAAAAACTAGACATTATCATACATCGGAAGACAGACAAAATATTTTCTGACGTCACCCCAATTTTGACAGGCAAGCGAAAACCTCCGGAAACTTGACGTGAGCAATTGGAACCTATTAACATAATGAAAAGAGCGGGTCTATGAGTTCTAAATAAATTCGGACCTTCATAAGCAAGCTAACTTAATTCCGCCGAGACATAATGTAGTCGTCACATTCGGTGAAATTACCGAAGTGTTATCTTCAAGTGAATAAACGTAAATGAGTGTAAGGTTTTGATCAGTTGCATGGAAATTGGCTTCAACCTGAATATCAAATGTTAGCGTGCACAACAGAACTTATTCACATTCAACAATGACAGCAATGTACGAGTATATCATTCTTAGGGTTGAATCGGCACTGATTAACTAACGTCAACCCATTTCTAGTCTGTCTTAGTACACCAAAGTTTTTTTTTAGGAGATTCCGACTTTTTTGTTTCAATAAAACACAAAGAACTCAACTTTATGACGATTTATTAAATCCATCCGAAAGATCATTGCATGGCATTTAATATTTGAAAATTTGCCTAGTGCAAAGGGCATTCTAGCGGTACAATTTTTGATCAATTTGGTGCATATACCGTGTATTGCTTTAACAATGTTTTGCTCCAAACCGGCAATCGTTCCTGGTTTATCGACATAAACTAGTGACTTGACGTAGCCCCACAGAAAATAATCCAATAGCGTCGAATCGCACGTTCTTGGTGGCCAATTGACGGATCAATTTCTTGAAAGACTCTATTGCCAAATTGTGTTTTTAATAAAGCGATGTTTTGGTTGGTAGTATGGGATGGAGCACCATCCGGTTGGAACCGAACCACAATGCTTCCACATTGATGTCACGCAAATTTGGGAACAAATAATCGTTGATCATCGCATTGTAAAGGTGTTTATTTTAATGATACCACCGGCGTACCATCTGCACCTAGAGAATTTCTTGAGGATTGTCCTCGCTCCGAATACGGCAATTTTGCTTGTTTAACCTCATCACTGAACAAAATTGTACGGTAAAAAACTTTGACGACTTCCACTTGATTTAAACGTCAATCATTCGACGCAGTAAATGGTCAGCTTTAGCTCGCTGTTGTACCAATTGGATCTTTTAAACATCGAAACAAAGATCTTTGTGCAGAATTTTCCAGATACATAGTGGATACACAAAGGTCAAGTTGCTACGAACAACGACAAATCGATATGCTCGTATGTATACACACCATACCATCTTATACACAGGCTTCCACAGCCGCGATATTTTCCTCCGAACACACTGTTCGCATTCTTGTTGGTGTGTGAGTATATAATAGCGTGAATTGGGGGGTGCAATTTTTCAAAAATTCGACAAAAATAAGTTTCGCGAACAGAGCTTCGATTCTGGAAATATAATAAATTTCAAAGATTTGAAATCGTTGTTGAGGTCTAAATCTTTCCATTAAAAAATGGCAAAGTATATTGGAAAATAATTGGGATTGGCAGCTCAATATGACAGTTGATTTGATGTTTAATCCCTATTGATAATTCTGACATTACAAAAAGAACTCCCATTATATTCGCCACATTCACAGCTTTTGCTTATTTTCAGATTCATCTTCCATATCAACCAGTCCATGTTTACTTTTACTCGACCATTATCCGAAACGGGCACTGTGTGCCCACGCAAAATCTGCATGCTAAGATAACTCTTCATTCGCAAAAAGCAAACGAATATATCCTGGACAAAGCACACGCCACACAAATTAAAACCAAAAATAGACTACGAGAATACGTTTGTCAGTCTACTTAACAAATGCGTGACAATTTTTAAATAAACAGGAAAACTTGTAAACTTTGCAAAACGGATAGCCACTTACACGTTCGAGACACAATAGCGCTTCCCAATCATAGTGCTACGCCAACAACATGCTTTCAGATAAATCACCCACAAAACACTTCCCCAATTTGTGAAATCAAATCAAAATTCGCTCAGCTACGACCTACAAGTTACAAACTACGAACAAATGAAATCTCAAACGATACAATCAATATTTGTGAAAGGTGTCTCTCGAATTTGTAAACAACTGAGAAACTGAGCAACAGAACAACAAACAGCAAAATCACAATTCCATGAAAGCAGCATAAGCATAAATTCAATTCCATCAAATCGCCACATTGAAAAACAATAACAATATTGTCATTACTTAAGATTCTGCGCATTTTTCCAGCACAAATACAACAACAAGAACTGGCCAACAACATTTATTTTTGCACGTTCTATTGCAAAACAACGCCACACCACTAGTCAAAATGACGCAGCGCAAACATGTATGCAGATTGGGAACACTCGCCTTGTGGATTAGGTTGTTTGTCTTACTTAGAACTTTTCAAAAATAGCCTTTACCTATTTTCGCTTTAAAATTATCTAGACAAATAAGATGCAGATGACGAAATTTAGTTTTATGTATACGAGCAGGTAGGTATGAACAATTAGAACTGACAAACATCGGATTAAGATGACTGTTGCAGAACTCTGCTTGTCAAATATGTATTATTTATAGAATCAAAAAAACACATAACTTCTTTATAATTTTATCAAATATCATACGTTTGATATTTTCTGTCTATTCAGCAATTCATATTGTGTTAATGTTGGATCTCCTTTGAGCTTTGCGTTCGGTTATCATTTCAATTTTGTAATCATTCATTCGTTTGCCAATCATCAACAAGGTCGGTTGACCTTTGAGCTAATAAGCCAAGTTTCTTACATTGCACAATATACGATTATTTATTAAAATTTCTTTGATTAGTTAAAGCTTTGTTACGTTTTTTTTAAACAATTAATACACAATACACATTACACGAGAGAAGCACACGAGAGAAACACAGGAGAACAACACAAAGGGGTGGTGTAACAATAAACATAAGTACGTACATAGTAATGTACAGGGTGGTCCTAAAGTTTATGTAAACCACAAAATTGTTTGTACAACTTAAACATAATTTTTTGTTTCAAAAGAGGTTCATTTATTTACTTATAAATATTTAAACTTATAAAAGTCCTACATTCAATGATTCTGCATCTAGAGCTTTCGCACAAAACACGTAAATCTTCGTCTATTATAGAGTCCCACTCCTGTCTAACTCTTTAAATGATCTGTGCTCTGTTTCTTGGTACTCATTGACGAGTACAAGTATCTGAAGAATACACCAGGATAGGCCGCGAAGCGCAACTGGTCTCTAGACGAGAACCCCCAACGGACAACCACGAAGACAACCAAGGTTCCTGTCAAAACCATAACCAAACCAAAAATGTCGTCGGCTAGTGTTGTTCAAAAGCGACCATTCACCAAGGTAGCCAAAGATAGTTCGCACTAGTGGACGAGTTCTCTACAAACGGCAAAGCCAAGCCGAGGCGTGGTTTTTCGACATGACAATGAATCACCTCATCAACAACCAAGGGAAACTTCTTCCTAGTTTTGACTTCGCCGAGATGGTTAGGGAATATCGGATAATCAATTGCGAGGACCAATTCTCCAAGGACTTCCTTAGTGAATGGCTTGGAGCTCAACTCTATCCCAGCGAATGTCATCCCAAGGAGACTCATGGCCGCATTTGGTTGCCCAATATAAATATTGGTGGGGAAAGGCTCCTCCAATGCCTTAAACTCTATTACCCGTCGCTTCCAATGGATGACTGAAATCCATCAAGGCCCATAAGAACAATATGCCTTACCTCCTCCTCATTAATAACGAGTGACTCGAAGCACTAGAGTTGTCATCAGCACGCCAACCTAAAGGTTTTCCTATTCTGGGCCCTGAGGACGATGTGGACATCGTCGAAAACGACAAGTTGTTGGAGGACCTGATGATCGCTGAAAAAACCGATTATGGTGAAGGTCATACAGACAAATGAGATGCACTCTAGGTGTGCCTCGTAAAATTCTAGTAAGACTAGACAGAGAAGGGGTCAAAGAAGTTGTGGTGACGTGGTGATACCAGTGTCAGTGAGGTTTCCTTACGTGAGAAATGAAATGATGGAGGCTGCTCTAAATAAGGTAAACACCTGGGCGGTAAGTTCTGGCGTTGGCGTCAAGCCGAACAAAACTGAATTGATGCTATTTACTACCAAAACCAAATTACCTGATTACACCCTTCAATGTCTTAACGCTAACACTATCCTCCAGTGCTAAACATCGAATACAGGCTAAGAACGAGGCATGCGTCGCCTTCTATGCCTGCAGCAAAACCTTTAGCGAAAAGTGGGGACTTCAACCAACGTGACCAAACTACAGGTCACTAATGTGTTACAACCTCGCGAAATTAAAAAAGCTCAAAAAAACAACCAGTATAGACACCACGTGCGCATTGACATCTTCTGCCTCTCGACCTACACACAAAAAATACCTCACTATGAAGCGGCGCACTCAGACCCAAAGAATCTGGGTGCTGGACTGCACGGCCTTACGGCTACAGCAATATCCTGGCATGACTGACTGACAACTGACACTGACCAGAGCTGAATGGAAGAAAAAATAAGTGGTAAAGGACTTAGACACGGCCAACTACACCGACGGATTAAAGATGAACTGTGGCGTGGGGTGTCTACAATTAATCATTGAAGATATCACTATCATACAGCCAACAGGATTTTACATGCACCTTCCAGGCGGGCGGAACGACTAGACTGACATGCAACTCGGGCGTCACAAAACGCACAAACAAATCATTGCTATCCACATAGATAGACAAGTTATCGACTAGATTATCATATATCCCAAACTAGTACTGGATTTACCGCAACAAGCTTGCCCGACTGGGCGAACGCTTTAGGGTCATACTGCCCTGGGTTACAGGGCATAGTGACATAAAAGGAAACGAGCGTGCAGACGAACTGGCCAGACAGGGCTCAGCTCTACACGGCTCACTCGCGCCAAGGGTCCACATCCTTGGAGTGGTTAAAGAACAAATTCACTTACACTTCCTGCAGATGGCCAACCTCCAACTCATTTCCTCTGCACGCCAGACTGCGTGCCCTAAACGAACCATTCGACCTTAACGTAAAGGAATACGAGGTCTAATCTGTTTTGTTGGATCTAGAGACCGACTATCTCACATCCTCAACAACACATATCATAAACCAGGTTACACGAGTCGTGGTAGCAAAAAGGCACATTCTAGTGCTACCATGTTAACTGCCACCTCTACCTACCTACCTCACCTTGGCGACCGGACTCATTATCCTTAGTAAATCACTCTTTTATAAGTCGAGCACAATATTGTTTGCGGTCAGTAATAGAGTAGATTTTAGATTTAGATTTGATTGTTATTTTTATATTTACAAACTGTTGTATAAACAAAAATCAGTTAGCATGACATTACCGTCTGTCTGGTTGACAAAAACGTTTATAGCCTAATAGCATAATATAATGAGTTAATTCTTTAATATTATGTTGTTTCCCTTTTTTCCTTTTTCGAAGTTTTCATTTAGAATTCTTTCTCTATATTGTAGGGCAGTTTGTAGTATTACTAGTTTCATTAGGGATTTGAAGGACTTGGTTTTCCAATAAGACTTCATTTTCAAACATAGATCTCCTTGTTTCATGCAAAATTGGGCGCTTGCCAACAAAATGAAAAATATCCTCTTTATCTCTACCAAATTACACAAGCTCCAGATTATCGGTAGATCATACCCGTGGGGTATATAATTCAGCTTAAGGAGCTTATCACGCACCTACAGTTATTGTGCCCCAAATTGTGGCATAACCAGCAGTAGATTGCTAAGTGGAGTGGCCCTAATGCTTCCTCTCGGAACCCTTCTCTAGTTTGTTCATGCACACGAGCGATCAACTGATTAAGTTTGGGCTTCCAACTCGCCATATCCTTGACACTCAGTTCAATTCCACAACAACTAGCTAGCTCCAGCCACTCATTGTACCATCCCGTCCTTGAGCAGCGTAGAAGGGAAAGAATTTCGAAACAGCTTGATAAACTTTTGTTTGCTTGTAACTTCTTGCGAAACAGGAGAAAATTAACTTTAATTGACTTTTATAACAATTACGGCTAGTAAATAAAAAAGAGCTGTTTCGTACTTGGACGTTATAAAAAGAGTGAAGTTTATTGACCTTAAATACAAGATTATAAATGTCACAGCTGTCAATAATCGTGATGAAATTTCCCCTGTGGGGCATTGATATCAATATTGCCAATCTTGTCGATAGTGACGTGACATGAGAGCCAACAACTTTATATTTGCAGCTATGGGTAATATATTTGTTGTTGACAGTTCTGTCTTCTCACGATTAATATTGTCGGCGAAAAACTAACTTCCATCGTGACGATAGGACTAAGCCGCATGTATCATATTAATGTAAAATTAAATAAAATAAAGACTAAGAGTTTATAGATCTCCTTCCTCTCAAAGTATTACTTATGTGTAAGTTCATTGCAAATAATTTACTTTACAAAAATGTTTACTACCAAGAATAAACTAGTTATTTATCAGCCCTGGTTATCAAACAATGCGACACCGCAAAGCAATATTATCATAAACGATAAACATCGACAATTAGCTTAGATTTTGGGGGATAATATAACCTATTATCAGTTAAATTGAGCACTTAAGCTGCTGATATTTAACTGAAATTATTAAACTTAAATAAACCATTAAATTAAATACCTTATCTGACACTTCATTAATGCATGTTAAATTTTTAGCCGGAGCAGAGCCTGCGCTTGTTTAAACAAAAAAAAAATTGCGACGTCAATTTAACATACCAAGCTGTAACAGTAGCAAAATTAAATTGATTTATTATTCAAAAGAAGCATTGCTAGATATATTTGTAATTAAATTGGAAAAGACATATTTTCGAGCTTAACACGTTCGATCACGTGGAAGACCAGATATGCAAACAAACCTGAACGTTGATATCGCCAAATCGGGAAAATCCCGTCTTAAAACCGGCGCATGAAAGCTAAAAATAATATCAACACTCATACAGGAGGTGACTGGCTTAAGAATATATAACCAGCTCAGTTATTTCGCAAGCGCTGTTGTCGGCTGATATAGAAAACGAGTGTCCGACTACTGAAAAGCAATGTGTCATATATTTTCATTTTATTCAAAATAAGTTTACTAAATGGTAGTGGTTTCAGCTTTCCGTGTCGCCTTTATAGAGTGGAACGAAGAAGAACAAAAACAGAGGTAATGCTCAGCAGTGCCATCACTTTCACAGCAAGCGTCGCAGAAAGAGAAAAATTCATTACTGCGTCTACATCTGAGCACCCATGCAGAAGAGGCAGACCGTTCTTTAGGGTCTGGTAGAAGCAGAATGCGCAATGCAGTCCAATATATATTCGTGAACACTTGTTTCAACATCTTGTCATGCATCATATTAGGTCAAGCAGATGAGCCATCGTGAAGGGCTATCCTAAACACATAGACCGGTGCAGAAAAATTCACGGCAACTGGACCAGCACTAAATATATGCTGTTAACAAATATTAAATCACCTACTCATCATTTGGGGCAAAATACCACTGCCGGCACCTACTACTTTTAAATATTTTACAATTTACCTATGTACCTCGGAGCCACATTAACTCCTAACCTAACAAACAGTTGCTTCTTTTGTTTCGCGAAACAACTGACTCCAATCTTTAAACCTAAAGATCAGGCTGATGTTTTGGAAAATTCTTATTCTACCAGTTTTAATACACAATGTCAAGTGTTAGATGGTAAACAGATGGACGTTAATGACAGACTAATCTTTAGGGACGAAATTACTTCATCGGTTCGATCGGTTTTATTTCACATTTGTGTGATATCAATTAGACGACAGTGTCATTTTATTTCACACCTTAAGTGGACCTACGTGAAGAATTGAGAATATGCTGATAATCCTCCAAGTTTGAACCAATTGAGAGCCAACCTTCGTCGTTCGTTATAACAAAAAGTACTGTCGAACTTAGCAAGAATTTTTTATATATTTTCTTTCGTGCCGCCCATGGTATTAAAGTGGAAGATGTGGCTTTGAATTGTTGACTAGAATCATTTACAGGTATCATCTTAAGTAAGCAGACATGTATGTGCATTGTTTCATAGTAACAAATCTTTTTTCAGAGTAAGAAATTCAAGGGATTTATGAATATCATACGCAATATTAGGGCGTGCAACAACGGCTTATAGAATTTTATAAGCCCTTAATCGGAAGTCCTCTAAAATATCGTGAGTCGTTCCTAAGCCGTGCGACTAGCTTATGGAATGCGCTGCCAAACTCTCTATTTTCTACTCATTATAACTTGCAAACATTTAAGACCAATTTACATCGGTTCCTCTCTTTTCTTCCTCCCAAAGTCTCCTTGAGCGCGAGCTAATTATAAAAACAAAAATTAAAAGTATCATATTAAGGCAATTTAAGACCAAAGATGAACTTTAATATTTAAGGAGATTACCCAAAGTCAAAGTCAATATGTGTGCACAGTGGAGGAGTGGTCCCAGGTCGAATAGAAATATTCGTGTCAGAGTTCGCCGCTTTTCAAGGCAAGGAAATAGGTTACTTATGTACCCCAAACAAAAAAGTCGGCTTCATTTAAATAATAAAACATGTTGATGGAACTATGGGATTCTAATGGTGGTGAGGACAAAAACAAGACTTTCAAACGTGGACTAAGCATAGCGGAAATAGCGAAACCGATAAAAATCGTCTATAATACACGACTTTAGACGTCAATTGTGCAAAGCAGTACCTAAAGGGAATGTGGTAGCAGTAAACCCATTGTAACCGTACTCAAAAGATCAACATTCACAACTGATAAACAGATAACAAAAAATAAAACCAGTCCAACGTCAAGGCACGACAATCTTGCTAATATTTTTAAGATTACGGCACAAAGAAAAAAAAAACCCCCGAAAGAGATTCAAGCGCCGAAATAGATATGTATGTATATTCGAGACGAGCAGAGACTTAAACGTACAATTTTTGCGTAATACTATTTATGTGTATGTCGCTCGCGAAGACGAAATTGCAAAATTTACGAAAGACGAAATCAGCGAAGCAGTCGGACTGGATCACATACCTTCCGAAGTATGATCAACAATTCGAAATCTTTGTTTAAAAAAAAATGATGACAGAGGATTGTATACCTCTGGAGTAAGAGCATTTTTGTTTTAGTGTAAAAAGGCAAAGGCAACACGAGAAATTGCAACAGCTACCAAACACTGAAATTCATGTCTCATACAATGAAAATATTCAAGTCCTAATCAATCGATAAAGCAAGATAATTAAACTCTGTGGCAGTTAATACGGCTTTTTTTAGGGGTTAGGTCGACATACATATATACGAGCTGTACAGCGACATCGACCTCATCAGAAAACTACGCACCAGTCGCCTGAGACGGCTAGGACATGGACACCAACGCTTCGTCCCGCAGAGTGTTCGAATATAACCCGGAGGGCCAACGCAATAGAGGAAGAACTCATCTTAGGTGGCGCACGCAAATGGAAAGGAACCTCAGCCGCTTTGGTGTGCGCAACTGGAGGCAGTTAGGTATAGACTGGACTAACTGGAGAGGATTATTAACGGAAACCCCGGTTCACCCCGAACTGTAGCACCACCTAAGTAAGTAAGTAAAGTCGACATATCAAGCATATCATCTTCGCCGGGTTGGATAAATGGTTCGGTAGAGTTCCAAGAGATCTTATTCGGTTTCAAAATATACTTGAGAAGCATAAAAGAATGATAGGTAAATCTAGTGCCGAGCTGATCATCGACAAGTGCACTTGTGAAACTCGCTCCTCGTGTGGAGAAAGAAAAAACAGCGCGTGAGTCAAAACAAATCAAAAAACAGAATAATCAAAAAAAAAAAAAAAAAATCAACTCGTGCGAGCGGAAAAAAAAATTACAACATCAATGCGCGAGTGCAAGGTCATACTGTTGCTTGCACTCGGTTGCTGTATTACATTGTTATACAGCGCGTGCAGTGGCTGAGTGTATGTAACAACCGATGAATAGCGGGCTGTGAGTATGAATTTTGTTGGTCTGCTGTTTCCTGTTGTTGTAAGGTCCATAACACCTACAACAATTTGATTCGGTAAACCAACTCTGAATTTTTTTTACTTCACAGCTGTGCTTAGGTGTTTGTGTTTTTTTGTGTTTGTCTTTCTTTATAATGACTCGGGAATTTAGAGTGGACATTGCAAATATACGCGGGCTAAAAAGTAATAACTTTTCTGCGTACGTCCACGTCTGTAAATACAGACCAGCTGTTTTGGCACTTAGTGAAACACAGGTAGACCCCCGCCCACACCTCTCAGATCACACTGGTCTGAAGCTACCAGGCTACGAACTAGTGCCATTATTCTTCTCTCACCGCGGTCACGCCATTTACGTGCGTAGTGATGTAGCTTACCAAACTCCACCACAATGTAGTCCCTGTTCCAATCCGGAATTCAATTTCATGTGGTTAAAATTCCATCTCCGTAAGCAAATTATCCACCACTGCTTTATTTACAGAAGCCCCACGCTGAACAGTAATTCGACTTTTAACGAGTTTGATGCGTTGTCTGACTCCATTCAAAGAATTGTATCCCTGTATCATCATACTGAAATCGTTATTACGGGCGATTTCAATATACACAATTTTGGGTGGCTTCAACATTCTGGACAGACAACACCCTAAGGGCGGTGTGTTGAGATCTTCGCTGCGGAAAACAACTTAACGCAGCTTGTAAATGAGCCCACGCGAATACCAGACGTTGTTAGTCATACCGCCAACACCCTGGACTTGTTTTTAACTTCTCACCCTGATAAGTACACTGTTGATGTGTTCTCCCCTCTAGGCTCGTCGGACCATTGTGTCACATCAGCTAATTTATCGTACATCGACCACACAGTTAGAGAACAAATTCCTAAAAGAACCGTATGGCAATACGAGAAAGCCAACTGGAACGATCTTAACAGCTTGTTTAGGAATTTTAACTGGTCGTTATGTTTCCTCGATAACAATGTGGATGCCCCGCTGCTGATATGATCACAGACACCATTGTCTATGGAATGAGATCCTTTATCCCTCATCGGATGAAGAGTATCAAACCAAAAAAAAAAGGAATGGTACGACTAAAGCTGTAAAGAGGCTATCAGGGTTAGAGAAATGTTTTTTCGGTTTAAATGAACCACTGCAACGTCTTTCTTTCTTAAGCGTGTAAGATTCCAATACGACTAAAAACTGAGGCAAAAAACACTACAATGTCCCAAAGGTAGTAAAAACTTTTGGTCGTTTATCAAAAACATCAGAAACTCTGCCTTATCCTCCATCCCAACGCTCATTCACAATGACATTCCAGCTGTCAGCTCTTTGGATAAGGCCAATCTGCTCGCTGCACACTTTGCGACTAGCTCAACACTCCCAGATTGTGCTTTGTCTCCGCCTACACTTGAGTGCGTCGAATCTTCAATGGGACGAATCTATTTTCGCACTCGTGTAGTAGCAAGAGTACTTATAGATCTCAACATACATAAACACGGTGGTCCAGATGGTATATCTCTGAAGAGGTGTTCTTCCACGCTGGCAAAACCACTGCATAAGCTTTTTCATCAATCCTACTCTTCCCGAGCAGATGGAGAACACCATTTGTCCAGCCCGTCCCTAAAAAAGCGAATCTTCTTCTCTCTCCTCCTACAGACCCATTGCACTAACAAACCCTTCTTTCCAAGGTCATGGAAACGCTGATAAATCGTCAGCTCATGAAATATCTCGAAACACGAAAACTTCTCAATGACCAGCAATATGGTTTTCGTAGGAACAGGTCGTCCACTAGTGATTCGATGGCATGTCTCACCGAAAAGTGGAACCAAGGCGTACATCAATCTGGCGAAAGCAAGATAGTTGCCCTTGATATTTCTAAGGCATTTGACAGAGTTTGTCATCAAGATCTTTTGTCGAAAATACGTGCATTTGGGATCGACGGCTCTCTTCTTCAATTGATTAGAAATTACCTTTCGTAATGTTCAATTCAAGTTGTCTTGGATGGTTTCAAGTCTGATATTCACAAAGTAACTGCTGGTGTGTCCCAGGGCTCCGTTCTGTCTCCGACACTCTTTTTAATTTTCATCAATGATCTCTTGTCTGCTACTTCTAATCCAATATATTCCTTTGCTGTCGACAGTACTCTCTGCTTTTCATATTCGTTCCCTGACTCACGTCCCTGCTCTTCGGCTGTAGAACGGGAACGCCAGCGTACGATGTATGTTAAGCTCATTAAATTCTGATAACAGCATAACTAATTGAGGAACCACTAACAGAGTAGAATTTAATGCTTCCAAAACACAATGTTGTCTACTGTCGTTAAAGCGAAATTTAAACACCCAGCCATTATCCATGAATGGCACTTGCATCGTCGAAACCGATAAACTTTCCATTCTCGGTATGTGTGTCAGTGACAACTTACGTTGGAATGACCACATATTCGAAGTCGCCAAAAATGCTGCGAAATGCCTAGGTTTCCTCAAGCGGTGTAAGAAATATTTCACCCCCTCTAACCTGCCCTCAATATATAAGGCGTTTATCTACCTAAAATCGGAGTACAATGCCCACATCTGGTCAGGTGCTCCTAAAACATATCTGCACCTGCTAGATAGGATTCAAAACCGTGCGATAAAACTTATACCAGTCAATCAATTGACACCCTTGAACACCGACGAAATGTCTCGTGTCTCACTTTGTTTTATCGCTATTTCAACCACCAGTGCTCCACTGAAATCGCCAGTAGCATTCCGCCCATTCAAACTTTCAACCGTAACATCCGTCTCGCTATGAATGCTCGTCAGTATACCCTCAAGCCCACTTTCGGACGTACTCTAAAATATTGTGATTCGTTCCGTACAACTCGCTTATGGAATGCCCTGCCTAGCTCTTTATTCCCTAGTTATTATAACCTTCAAACATTTAAGACCAGCGTTCACCGGTCGGCAGGTGTGAGAAGTGCAATACAATTCAATATGAACGCTCGAAATTTGTTAGGTTAAAGCTACATCTGTTAAATTCGTTGTGAATTGTTTAGTATATGGCGAATCACAATTAAAGGTTATAACATTGAACAACATCTGAAAACCATAAAAATATTTTTCAAAATATGTTCTCCCTTCGATAAAAAAAATCATCTTTAGCGACGAGGCCCATTTTTTGGATGAATAGACAATCCACAAAGCGGAAGGCTTATCAGCAGGTTGTTCGTATATGTATATATTAACATAATTTTGTTACTTTACATGGAAGCTGACAATGTTTAATTCTGTAGTCTTCAATTTTGTAGTAAATAGTAAATAGCATTTGCATTCAAGACAAACAATTGAAGAAGTTTTATACGTTTTTTATAGTTCTTGATATTTTTTAGGGTGACTGGTATTGAATTAAATAGTTTTGGAATCACATGCGATAGTTATCTTCATCCGTAGTTGTTGTTGATTGTTGGAGTTTGGGATTGTATTGTAGTTGCTGTTGATGAATTTAAGTAGACGTTGTTGAATGTTTACGATTGAATCTAGGTGATTTTTTGAGGTCGATAGATATGGTCATGCCAAGTGAAGGAGTCATCCATGAAGATTCCAAGATATTAAATATTTTGTCGTCAATGGCTTTGCTTCTAATTGTTGTTGGACAATCTTCGTTTTTCTGGAAGCCCTTGTAATACCGTTGTTGGTTGCGTTTTGTTTCGCAGAATTTATCACTAAGCTGTTGTCGTGGCACCAGGTTGAAACCTTTTAAAACTACTCCTGAATTATGGTTTTTGCCGTATTAATGCCTCTATGGTTCACCAGAATGACAATATCATCTGCAAATGCAAATGCCGTTGATTTTGTAAAAACCTGCAGAAGTTTACGAGTATTTGTAAATAGAATGAACTTAATTGATCCTAGTTCAGAATTCTTTAGGAGCCCATATGTGCTCTGCTTCTCATCGCTCATTATTGCACATTGGATATCTTTGCTTCTTTTTGTCAAGTAGATTAAAAATCCATCTCGCTATTTTGCCTCATTCCAATTCTGTACAGTCTTTCAATGAGTTTGTCGTGCGCTTGGCTTTACTAAAGTCTACAAACATAACGAGAATAAGATTCAGAATAAGATGGTTCTTATTTAAACTCATGTGGACCACGTTTGCAAGTTCTCCGAGTAGGATTCCAGTGCTTTTGCCTGTTTGGAAGCCGTACTGGTTCGGAAGGAGAAAAAAGATTTCATACCACATACACTGCAGGACGCAGAGCCAACAACGCGTCGAGGTAATGTGCGTACAGAAAAAACTGTAGCCCCTGTGAGTGAAAGTGTGGCGTAAGATCTGATCAATTCGATGTCGATAGCAACAATTTGGCTATTGTCCGTCAAATTCGAAAATTTTGCGAAAAGATCTCGGACTACATCCGTATTTTATACATACGTCCAATTATCAAGGCTACGCCCATCAATGAGGTAGTCTAATAATAAACAGGGGTCAAGCAATACTGGTCTTATCGAGAACGATTTCTGACTGACGCCACCGAAAGTTGTTACGATTTGATCAGTTACAAGCAGTCTGTCATAAGCTCCTGTTGGATGGCAGGACTGCCGGTAGTCCCTGACAGAACTTAAAACTCGGTAACATGGGAGTCAGCGTCCTCGGACTTCGATCCGGGCCTGACTTGAAAGAGGTTGAGCCCCTAGTGGGAGCGTCATAGCGGCTGTGACTTAAACCTAAAGTCGTACCAAGGGTTCCACAAATTGGTCGACCCGATGTAGAGTTGCAATAAGTGCTGGGTAAGATCAACCAATAGTTTTAGGTCGGCCTCCACTCAAACCAAGGGGGAAGTTTTTACCTCCAACACAGATTCCAACTTTAGTATGACCGAAAGATGATGAGCGCTGGCTAGGCGTATCCTGACTCCCATGAATGTATGGACATCCCGTGAAATTAAGTCATTCTATGACAGGTGTTCACGAGAACCACATGAAACGTTCTGTAAAACAGTATATGAAGCAGCGAGTACAGGAATTAAGGCCACGAAACCATGGCATGATGCGGCAGTTTGCGGATTGGGCTATTAAGCAGCTGAAAGTCGACCCCTATTTTTATCGAAAAGTTGTGTTTAATGACGAAGCTTACTAGGTTTGTGGGCCAGCAATATTGCTCCGGAATGCGGTAAATCCAAAAGAGACCCATGAGACTAAATTGCATTCACAAAAGTGCGCTGTTTTGTTTATTTGGTTCCTGTTGTTTAAAAAACAGATTTGAGTTCGAGTTTATATTAATGACCGATTTCGAAAATCTGGAAAACTCTCGCATCTCGCAATGCGTGACAGCTAAATTGTTGTTGTTTTAATTTTGAGCTTGTTATTTGTGAGTGGTGTTTTGACACATCATTGTAAACAGACGTCCGATGTCTGAATGCGAGAGCTCTCGCATTCGAATTCGAATGCGACTCTCGTATCGCATCTCGCAGCATTGTAAATGGGACTTGATCCGGACGATAGTTATGTATGTATGTAATTAAAGCAGGATATATGCCAAACGCTGTATTGAAACAGTGACTACAGCAGATTAGGCAAAACTGTGCGTTTTGATGGAGAAAACAAGCCCAAAGGAAGTAAAAGGGTAATCAATCGAACAAATTAATTCACCTTATTTGTCGATTAATATCGTAACTTCCCCTTGTATGATACAAGAAATAATTAAACACACTATGGGGCAGGTTTCCCTTTTTCAAAAGCATTTACTTTTCTTACCTTCTCATTGTTTTCAGTTATGTAGGTACATATATGGTATGTACAAACAACCATACGTATGTATGTATGTACATGAGATAAAGCAATTTTTTCAGAAAAGATAGCCAGTAACCAGATGACGAATCATTATTTTGCTGTTTGGTACCCAACAATTGTAGAAGACCACTTCCGAAATCTCTCCCACATGCATTACATGACAGCTTTGTTAGAAATGTAAAAAACACAACGAATACGGTATAAATCAGCAGAGAAATAACGATACGGGGTGAGACGATTAATATCTGGTACAAACTACGCACCAGCATTGAGTTTTGCAAAGCCTCTCCCCTTATCAACAAACCGAAGAGACACACGAGCACTTGAGCGTCATCACGTAGGCCAGCAATTTAGGGCACAAACGGATTAGATACTTTTTTATTATCCTTCAATGACAAGGAAATCCACTCAAGGGTGTTTTATTTCAAAACAGTGCGGCACAGCAAAAAAAATTTGCACACTTCCCTTTACAGGTATGTATGTATGTGAATTATCATACATTCTCGGTACTCGCTTGACGCATTGGAAACAAGAGAAAATGTGAAAATCAATCTGGGAACCCTTATTCATTGTCCGGGAAACCCAACCTATGTAATGTACTATAATTGCAACTGAGCATAGGTAGTCAGCTCTATGTTTTAGGTATCTACTCGTATCTACGGCGCTGGCTTAACAGATGATTTAGAGAGGAAATTTCCTATCATAAACAATGCAAATCATGGGATTCATAAATGTAAGCAAGCCCCATCGCTGTGGAAAGATACTTCTAAAAAAGCAAACTCGTCGCACGTAATCCTCAAACCAGATGAACTCCATTTATCACGCAGCGACCGAATGAATGCCTAAAAATAGAACTCCATCCACTACGCATCAACGCAATACTATCTAAAATCCAGAAAATGCTGCAAGGGTTTCGGTTTCCAGTACCCAGTGGAACAGGTTTTCATCATACAGACGCTTTTTTTCTTTCGTAAACAAAAACAAAAACAATCCTTGAACCAAATCCAAAGAGCATCACACAGCCCAACAAACAAACAAACAAACCACAAACAGCGCCATGAAGAAAACTCAATTGAGAAATGAAATCTGAAAGCCGGTCTTCGGCTATTTGTTGTTGTTGTTTGTTTACATTGAAGTGGAAAATCAAATGCACTGATACTAAGTCCGCTTTCATACGTCGCAAGTGTGTTTAGCGCAAGTTCTGGTTATTTTCTTTTGAATTGTCATTCAGTGATGCGAGCAACTCTACATGAAGACTTTCCCCTTCTTTGATTTTGCATGTTATTTGACAGTTCTCCTTCATTTCATCTTTGGCGCTCAGTATTTCATAATTGAAAATGAGCCCGCTTGTTAATTCTTTGGTCCATTTCAGTTCATCCACCATACTGAAATGTTGTGCTCGTAACAACAGCCAAAGAAATAATGAAGCAAATGCGAAAAAGAAAGAAGAAGGAGAAAAAGAAATGTCAAAAACTTGCAATGAAGATGCTACCCACAGGCAGTGGGAATTTGGTTAATTGGGTATTTTTTGTTTCATTATCCCTCCCTTTTGCACTCACTAGAATCTTTCGAAACATGCGACGTATGAAAGCGGACTAATGCACTGAATCATAAACACGGCGTAGCCAACCTGAGTTCTGTGCATGGTTACCACACTAATCAGATGTACATTGGCCTTCTAGCTGTTGTAACCAAATAAATAAAGCGCCACACCACATGTATCGCAGCCGTAACCGTCTGTATACACAAAACAGATACTTCATAATCGATATTATCCACAAGCATAAGCACCAGATTACGTTGCTAGATTCTATATTTCTACACACGTTTCTTCCATTTTGCGTCTCCAAATCCAACATCGAATTTGGATTCTCATGACCAGATCCATGCTAACAATGGAGGGATGTAAACAAATGCAGTTCTTTGACTGATAACACCAAATGGACTCAAAAATCACTGCTCTACTTACCTTAGAGTGGTTTTCATCTTCTTCTTGTTGACCAAATCGCTTGGCAGTCCACCAATCTTGTCGGCTTTCGTCATATGCTCGGAATTTTGGGGATTTTCACTTGTGGAAATGGGCCTACCACCTCCCACAACGGCGGATGGATTTGAGTTGACGGTAGTGGCGGCGGCTGCTACGAGTGGGCGCACTACCTGTCCCATTGGCAATTTGCGTATTATTGAAAACATTTTATTGTTCCGCTTTTGTTCGTTTTTTTTAAATTTATTTAATTTTCAATTAATTTTTTGGGTTGTCAAATTTTCTTTCAGAATATGCAAGAGAATTCCCTACAAAGAGGAAAAAAACTCTGCGTGGAGTTATGCAAGTTCGACAACTTTGTTTGACACAAGAAAGTTAGCACATTTCACGAGACGTACGCGATGTTGGTTTTAAATAATTCTAACTTTTTTTTTCTTTCGAAAAGAGTTTTTTTCTATCAAAAATAAATTAGCACAACCGTATACAACGCCGGACAAATCAGTTATAAAAATTTCGAGACACACTTCGCTGGAAGAAAGTTTCATTACGATGGCAAGCTGTCAATTGTCGTCATCAAGTAAACAGTGTGTTGGATCTGGCAACACCTACTTTTTATTGAATGTCTGTATAGTTTGACATTCTTTCATTCTCCTTTTTCTTCTTCGCTTTACTTTGTTATATATAAAAAACTTGTAACTCACGGTCAACGGTCACCTTGACATTGTAAAGACTTTATATATGTAATAAAAAAGAAAGGAATTAATATACGCAACATACATTGTATTGAATTATTCAACATACTCGTATTCATTTTTTTGCATTGACATCGATAACCGACACAGATCCATTCTATCAAGAACTCAACATTTGGTGCCTCCTGTGAGGATCTGAATTGGTTATTTGGGATATCTTGAAGTCATCAGCGGAATATATCAGAGGACCGAACTAACCTAATTTCTGTAACACGAGGTAAGTGCTCTGATTTACTTGTTCTGGTTCTTTAAATAAATGATGACTGAGGGTAAGGAAATATCTGGGCTTAATGATATTGTTGCGGAGCAGTTGGGACTGCTAGATTCAATACAAAGGGCACTGCGTAATTTTAAGAAAGATTCTTCTACTCGTAAAACTGAAGCGTACCATAACGTCCGTCTGGATTCTTTGTCGTCATATCGAGAGGAGTTTCGATCAAATCATCGTATTTTAATTCGACAGTCAGAGAATGCTGCTGTTAAGGAAAATTACGTAGATGCTGATATGTGCAACAAATTCGAAGACATTTATATCGACGCTGTTACTACTATCCGGGAGTCTCTCGCTGCAAGGGCGGTATCAGCACCGAGGAATGACACTTCTGTGGAGTCTGATTGTTTGAACAATTCCTTTGTAGCTACAGGGGTTCCTCTACCCGAAGTGAAACTTCCAACTTTTAATGGAAATCATGTCGAATGGCCAGCCTTCAAAGAAATATTTTTGGATAGAATTCATCGAAGTGAAAGATTAAGTAACCTACAACGATTTCATTATTTAAAATCAGCGTTAGTGGAGGATGCTGTGCAAGACATTCAACATATTAGCCTCGTCGGGGAAAGTTACATGGAAGCATGGAATATGTTGTGTAAACAGTACGACAACAATCGCATTCTCTTTACCCATTACATGGACGTATTGGACCAACAGCCAGATGTACTACGAGATGACCCTACTTCACTCAAACGGTTTACCCAAACTTGTCGCTCTTGCATTAGTTCCATTAAGAAGCTGGGTGTTGGTGGGGATGAACAAAATTCCGTGCTGGTGTACTTTCTTGTTAAAAAATTACCTCACTCTATTCGGAGTGAGTGGGATCACTCTCTACGAAAGAAAACTAGTATTCCAACCTTTACTGAGCTTTGAACCATACTGGATGAACAATACCTCATGATGGTAACTTCTTCAAGGTCGAATAATAAGCATTTAAACCAATCATTAAAGCCGCATAACCAGCCGATAAAAAAGTCTACGGGAAACTTATCATGCGGGAAGAGGGAACTTAAATCTATGCACACGGTAAAGAGAACGTCAACAATATTATGCCCCGTTTGTGAGAAGGCCGATCATCCAGTGCGGGGGTGTCCAAAATTTGCCGAAATGAGTGTAACAGAAAAACGAGCTGCGGTGGAAGTATTCAAACTTTGTTTTAATTGTCTAGGTTATAATCATCGATCGTCTAAATGTAGTAGCCGTCGAACTTGCGGTGAATGTGGAGGAAAGCATCATACACTTATCCATATTGATCGAGTTCCCGCAACAACCGCTCAGACACCTTCGTCTACGCATGTGGCGACTGAGGGAGGGATGGTACAAGAACAAACTGGATTATACGACGTTCTTTTGCCAACGGCTGTCATTACTCTTAAGTCGGTTGCAGGGCAAAATTATCAATTTAGAGCATTGTTGGACCAGGGGTCACAGGCGTCATTTGTGACGGAGCGAGTAGTTCAACTGTTGGGTCTTCATAGGGATAAAGTTTGCATTAATGTTAATGGTCTGTCAGGATCTAAGGTCACTACTGGTCGTTATAGAGTCAATCTATCTGTTGGTTCAAGGCTGGATCCGCTAATAAGATATGAAGTTGTGGCATATGTATTGCCTAAGGTGAGTGGTGTCTTACCTAATAAAAGAGTTGTCATAACCAATTGTACGCATTTGCAACAATTAAGCCTTGCGGATCCAAAATACTTCGAGCCACAATCTGTTGATATTTTGTTAGGCAGTGATGTCTACGATGAGTGTATTTTGGATGATACTCGGCGTGCGGGCAGTGGGCTACCTATCGCTCAGAAAACAACATTTGGGTTCGTTATATCGGGAAAGAATACCAAACGTGTACCTTCATGCACAATATTGTCATCTTTGCATACCCAAATCGAAATCGATTTCCTTTTAAGGAAGTTCTGGGAATTCGAAAATATTGCCGATTCTCATGTTCCCTTAGATGAGGATCAATGGTGTGAAGACTTTTACAAAAATACTCATGAGCGTTCAGAAAACGGCAAATATCGGGTGAGACTGCCACTTAAGATCGATATTAATTCATCTTGTTCTATTGGAAGGTCAAGGTTAATAGCTTTAAAGCGCTTTGAACACTTAGAAAGGCGTTTGCAAAAAGATAGCCAATTAAAACGAATTTATATCGAGTCTATCAATGAGTATTTAAAAATGGGACAAATAAAGCCGGTTCAGACTAGTGAAGATCAACACTGCGTCGTGGAAAATAATAATGAACAGCGATATACTTGTTGCTACCTTCCCCATCATGCAGTTGTGAAGGAGTCGTCAACGAGCACAAAGGTGCGAATTGTGTTCGATGCATCTACAAAAACTTCAAATGGAAGGTCGCTCAATGATATTTTGGTTACGGGACCAGCACTTCAACAGGATTTATCTGCTATTCTTACCAATTGGCGTACTTTGAAATATGTATTCATGGCGGACATAGAAAAAATGTTTCGTCAGATCAATATGCATGAAGACGACGCACAGTATCAGCGTATACTATGGAGGGAAGATCCTAGCCATTCGATTCAGGAGTATTATTGTTCCACTGTTATGTTTGGAACTGCCTCAGCTCCCTACATGGCAATACGTACAATGCATCAATTAGCGGACGATGAGGGTCACCGATATCCGATGGCTGAAGAAGTCATAAAGCAGCAAATGTATGTTGATGACATACTCTCTGGTGCGAATTCGATTGAGGTTGCGTTGAGTAAACAGAAGCAGGTTATAGACATGCTGCGGAGCGGATGTTTCGAATTGCGAAAGTGGGCTAGTAATCATCCTAGGTTATTGGACAATGTCCCCGAGGATCACAGGTATACACACGGCTTAATGGAACTCAACACATCGGATAATATTAAAGCGTTAGGGATGTATTGGGACCCAAACACTGATGAATTTAAGTTCAAAATCAATTTTAATATTACCACCGATTCACCTACTAAACGGATAATGCTATCAACTATCGCACGTCTCTTTGACCCACTAGGCCTCCTCAATCCAGTTATAGTATCGGCGAAGATATTATTGCAACAATTATGGTTAAGCAAAATCGGCTGGGATGCGCAAGTACCGACACCAATTCAAAGGGCTTGGAAACGATTTGGTGATGATCTTCCATACATTACGCAGCTTCGAGTTCCACGATGGTTGGATAGCAAGGACGATTGGAGTGCCTACGAATTACACATATTCTGCGATGCGTCAGTGTATGCTTACTCTGCTGTTGCGTATCTTAGAATTTGCAAGGATCATGACATGTTTTCAAGTAATTTATTAATGGCAAAGTGTAAAGTAAGTCCCACAAAACCGAAAATAACTATCCCTCGAGCGGAATTGTGTGGAGCTGTTTTGGCCACTAAGGTTTTAAAATTTATAAAGCAACATTTGTGTATGGGTATTGGCTCTTCAAACACTTTCTTATGGACCGATTCTTCTATCGTTCTTAATTGGATCAGAGGAGATCCAGGCAGATGGAAACCTTTTGTTTCAAATCGTATTCGAAAAATTATAGCTGAATCCTTTGTCAACCAGTGGCGGCACGTGACTTCTGAAAATAACCCGGCCGATATTTCTAGTCGCGGGATAGCTCCATCCCGACTAGCAGATTGTAGTTTGTGGTGGCATGGTCCAAGGTTCCTTCAGTTATCATTTAAAGATTGGCCCCAATCCATACTAAACACATCGTACAAATCTGTCGAGGAAGAGGAAAGACGATTGAAAACCTTTTTAATTTTGAAACCTGAGACGTATAAAAACCCTTTGCTTAAGAGATGGTCATCATTTTTTAAAATGACACGAATGTTTGCATATTGCATGCGGTTTGGTAAAAACTGTCGTGCAAAGTTTGCATCGAAATTAAATGGAAAATTATCAACCAGTGAGTTAAACTTAGCAGTTATAACCATCGTTCGACTTGTACAGCGCGAAGCCTTCTCTTCTGAATGGTGTAATTTGTCTTCAGGCCGACCGCTCCCGGAAAATAGTATCTTGCGTCCGCTCAATCCGTTCTTTGACAAAGAGAGAATGGTTATTCGGCTTGGAGGTAGATTAAAACATGCGCTGTTGTCTGAGGATCAAAAACATCCGTTTATCCTACCTGCGAAACATCATTTTACCAACTTGGTTGCTGAATATAGTCATTTTAGTACTCTACATGGTGGTGTGACACTTACGTTAAATCATATCCGGAGACAGTTTTGGATTTTGAATGGACGTACTGTCGTTCGTTCCGTCATTCACCGATGTATTACATGCTACCGGAATAGATCGAGACCCTGTACGCAGCTAATGGGGAACTTACCTGCTGAGCGTGTTCGTCCTGCTCGCCCATTTTCAGCTACGGGTGTAGACTATGCTGGTCCTTTCAACATTTTGCCTTCTAAAGGAAGAGGTCGTACATCAACAAAGGGATATATATCCCTTTTTATCTGCCTGGCCACCAAGGCTATACATATGGAGTTGGTTGGAGATTTGACAGCGGATGCTTTTATCGGTGCTCTCAATCGGTTTATTGCCAGGAGGGGTATGTGTAGCGACATATATAGCGATTGTGGCACCAATTTTGTTGGGGCAAATAGGAAACTGAAGGAGGACAGGAACACCTACCAACGATTTATTGAGAAGTGTTACCCTCAACTTGCTCAGCGTCAGATACGATGGCATTTTATACCGCCTTCTCTTCCTCACTTTGGTGGGTTGTGGGAGGCGGGTGTAAAATCCGTGAAATTCCATTTAAAACGGACAATTGGGGAGCAACGATTGACATTTGAGGAGTTAAGCACGGTCTTAGCTCAAATAGAGTCCTGTTTAAACTCAAGACCATTATGCCCATTGACGAATGACCCTAATGACTTGATGGTCCTCACTCCGGGACACTTCCTTGTCGGAGATTCACTTCTAGCTCTGCCAATGGTTGAGACTGGCCGTAGCAGCCATACCGATCGTTGGCGTCATGGTCAGATCCTGGTGCAGCAATTTTGGCGGCAATGGAGTAATGAATATTTAGCACGTTTGCAACACCGTCCCAAGTGGCTGAAGTCCAATTGCAACTTGAAGATCAATGAAATCGTAATGATTAAAGATGAGAGGTTTCCATGTAACCGTTGGCCACTTGGCCGAATCGTCGAACTACATCCGGGGCCTGACAGCTTGGTACGTGTAGTCACTTTAAAAACTCAGCACGGGTTAATACGACGTCCTATCATAAAATTATGTCCACTGCCAATACAGGACAATTATCAACCCTTACCGAAAGACCAGACACAGTAAAATCATTGCACATAATACCTTCCTCTGTTACAGATATTTTCAACACCAGGAAAGGCCTGGCAGCACATTGGATGATATTCTCCCGAACATCATCGCCGGGCAGGAATGTTGGATCTGGCAACACCTACTTTTTATTGAATGTCTGTATAGTTTGACATTCTTTCATTCTCCTTTTTTCTTCTTCGCTTTACTTTGTTATATATAAAAAACTTGTAACTCACGGCAACGGTCACCTTGACATTGTAAAGACTTTATATATGTAATAAAAAAGAAAGGAATTAATATACGCAACATACATTGTATTGAATTATTCAACATACTCGTATTCATTTTTTTGCATTGACATCGATAACCGACACAGATCCATTCTATCAAGAACTCAACAGCTGGACATAGAGATGGTGATTACAATATTGTACTAGATTATGAAAATGGTGGATTAGGTTTATAACCATTAGACGAAATTTGCTGCATCTGTGAATTTAATTTCTGTTCAATTCCTTTATTAACTGTCAAAATATGTGATATATTTGTACATGTATCTCTCTTGCAACTGTGCCTTAATATTAGGTTGTAGCAAATGAAATGTAAGATTATTTTGTAAAAAACTAAAAGTCGATATTTCTTTGTTATAAAATTTTATTTAGTCAAAATATGAACTATTGACATCTATAACCTTCTTCCACCGTGATTCAAGGTCCATTATTCCTTTTTTTATAGAAGGCTTGATATTTTGACGCTAAAAAGTGTTCAAAGGCTTCTATGACCTCTGCTCCGTTTCAGAATACCTTTTGCCGCAAACTGACTCCAGACTGCGGAAGAGGTGATAATCCGTTGGAGAAATATCAGGAGAGTAGGGTGGATGCGGAAGAATTTCGAATCCCAACTGTAGCAGCTTTTGCACCTTTACCTGTGAGGTATAGGGTCTAGCATTGTCATGCAACAGGATCAGACCTTGCCTATTTGCCAACGCAAGCTGCTTTTCAGCCAATTTCGTATATATTATGTTGATTTCCTCACAATATTTGACTGCATTTATCCTTTCCCTGGTTGAAGAAATGAAAAGTGGATTGGTCCTTTCGATGTCGACCAGATTGTCACCATAACCTTTTCTGGGTGAAGACCAAGTTTGGGGGTGTGCTTTGGGTTTTCTTCTGCATCCAACCACTGCCCAGATCTTTTACGGCTGTCATACAAAATCCATTTTTCATCCCATGTGATTATACGGTGCATTTCGGTGTCTTAGACTCAGTGATGCACAGGTTTCGAAACGGCGTAGTTTGTGAGTCTCGTTCAATTCATGGGGTACCCACTTGTCGAGTTTTTTCACTTTTCCTATTTGAGATAGGTGTCGATTTATTGTCATGGGGGATACTCCCATGTTGTGTGCAATGCTCCGCAACGTTTTTGTTAGGTCTGCGTCCACCGTTTCTCGTAAAATGGCATCATCAATTACCGTTTTCGGCTTCCCACGTGGTTCGTTTTTAAGGCTTAGATCTCCCGAACGGAACTTACCAAAACAAAGTCCAATGGTTCACATTCTGGTCAGCCCTTAAGTGAAATCTCGGACATCTCATGTGCTACTATGTAATATATACTATTTTGGCAGTAAAGCCAAATCTACTTATATTTTTTTGGACTAAATTTGACTCTTACTCCTCGCGAGTCAAGTTGCAAATCTTAAATAGACACTATTTTTTTTTTTATAATTTACGCGCGCCTAAGAGGTTAGATACCCTTTTACTTTTGTCTGGGCGCGGGCGGAAAGGTAGAAGGTGGAGAAAGGAAAATTGTTTTGTAGTGGTTTGAAACTCAGGTGTGTTTGGTTTCGATATTAGCTCTCCAGGGGGGGGGGGGGGGGGGGAATCCGAATAGGAAGGAGAGTTTTTTTTTTACTCAGAGTGATTCGAAGGTTACAATTCACATTGTTTTTTGTGCTTGGAACTCAACAACAGCCGAATTTACGCGTCAGTGTTATGCCTTCACATGCATAATTTTTGTGTCTGGGTTCCAATTACACAAATGAAAAACTTGAAAGACTTGTCATGGGTAGGATTCGAACCTTGACCCTCCGAGTGAGAAGCGATTGCTAGTACCATTACACCACGCCGAATCGTTAGTTGCGACTTAAAAAAGGCGTCGACTTAAATATTAATGCAGACTTAAGTCTAAAGTGTACCAATAATGTTTTAATAGTCAGCTCTTACTTAAACTTCACTCTTTCAAAGAAACTATTAAACATTTTGATTGAATCTACTGCATTTGAAACTACTGAATTTGAATTTATTTTGAAGTCATATGTAAATATTTGTAAATAATTAAAAATTATTTCGAGTTCCGGTAAAGACATGTACGAGTATGTGGATATTCAACTAATTCCGGAATCAGTTCCACCCCGAAAGGAAAAGTGTATAAAAAGGGAATATACCCTAAACACTTGGCACTCGAAAGTTCAAATAAACAAAATCAGCTGAGATTGTTTTCATCATTTGTGCATATGAAATGGAGATGCCAATATACTGAAGTTAATACTCTTTTGGGCTCTTTTTCCTTCCTAAATGGATACTAGGGTGAAATCGGTTAAAGCGCCCTGTAGACGCTAAAACATGGTACTAGTACACATGGTACTAGTACACATGGTACCACTAAAACCCGCAGACGCTGAGACCAATTCACTCCAACATAATAAAACACATCTCTCCACAAAGACGGTAGGGTGTGAAAACACTCGAAAAATTCTTTCCAAACATCAGTATTTGGAATGTTCGCCTTTTTTCCCCGATTATTTTGTGTGTTCACACGACTAAATTCACTGATAAAATATCTTGCTCGAGTAAATGTTGGCAGATGAGAGCGCAGACACTCAAACATAGTATTAGCAACACAAACTCCTCCCACAAACATCGACAAAAATCAAACCAGTTTTGATTTTAGTGAGACCAAACTCTGATGTTGGTGAGACCAAAAAATTGGTACGCGTACCAGCCCGCAGACGATCAACATCAGCTAAAACTTGGTTAGTGGTACCATGTTTACTAGTGCCATGTTTTAGCGTCTACAAGGCGCTTAAGGTGATTTGTGATAAGTGATATACCTAGTTTATATGACAGCTTAATGTGCATTGACGCAATGCGAATTGGCTCAATACGCTCATATAAACACCACTTCAAACCGCATTGAAATACTCAACACGCATTCGTCCATTCCTGTTTATAAAACGCATTGAAAATTTTGTAAACGCTTTGAAGATTCTTAAAACAATTTCTACTTTCAAAAGAAGCATTTCTGTATGTTTTGGATGTGCTTGACTTGCCAACTGGAATAAGGTCCTCGCACATTCCACCTATTCTTCCGCTATCCTCAACTTTAAACCTTCCTGGGGTTGGTGGCTACCAACGGCAAGCAGGGGCCAGTGGGACAGCATATAAAGTTCTTACCATTTCGAACCACCAAACAATTTTTCTGTGAAAAATACAAAATACTTGGTGTAGTGTTTGTTTACATTTTTTTAATTAATTAATGATTGGTTGTGTAGATAGAACGCACATAATGATTATGCGATCATCGGTAAACGAACATGATTTTTTTAACCGCAGTGGAAGGCATAGCATTAATGTCACGGATGTAAGCTACCTATATACACATTGCACACATAAGACGTACTCCTTCAAATTCTATCTTATGTAGATTCGTGATGAAAATGAATAATGGCTATAAAATGGCAAGATACGGTGGAAGTGATCACGACAGTTTTGTTTGGAAACAAAGTATCGAGAGAGCTGAATTGGAAGCAGATTGTGTTCTTGGCAGAAACTCCTCATGCATACTTGATAAAAAAAGACTTAGTCTTATCTTTATCTTACAAATTACTATAGGTGATAGTGGCTACCCGTTGGAGCCTTTTATGCTAACTCCGTACAGAAACCCTAGTGTGCATTCGCAACCCAGATGTACGAGTAGAACATATGAATTACATTTTTGATTTTTTCTTATATTAAAGTATCAATTTAAAGCTTGATGGCGAATTATTCTGGAGGAGAAAAAATGTAAATAGATACACCCCCGAAAGATTTGCTGAAATTATAAACGTATGTGTTGCCCTTCACGACATATGGAGTGAATAAAATGTGTCTCTACCAGAGGAACTAATTCGCAGTCCTTTAAATTTATCAGCCATCCAAGCACCCGGCTTGCAGTCAGAACGGATTTCTAAAAGGGAGATCAACTACTACAAACTTAGTTGAATTCGTATGCTTTGCGCTTTCTACCTTAGAAAATGGCAACGAAATTGACGTTATTACTACAGATGATTTCGCTAAGGCCTTCGATAAAATATCGCATCAACTGACCCTTTTCCAATTGTCTTCCCTCGGTTTTGACCCTATATTTTTAAAATGGATATCTTCTTATCTGGAGAAACGTTACTATAGCATTCGCTTTAGGTCAGCCTTCTCAACTCCGTTCTCAATTATCAAACACTGCTCCGTATCCATTTACGCTGATGACACTTAACTATTTATTCATCCCAAGACTCTATTATCCTTCAAGAAGACATCGATAGGTTTTCCACTTGGTGTCTAAAAAATTGCTTTGGGCCTTCAAATGACAATCTATGACTTCCTATGACAATCTCCTAAGTCCATCAATGCCCCTCTCGACTTTATTTTCTGCATAACCAACCTGTACCCCAGGTTCAATCCGTTCGCGACCTTGGAATATTATATGATAAAGAGGTAAACTTCCGTTCGCATATTGATGAGATAATCCTTAAAGCCAACTCATCACTCGGTTTTATCAAACGTTGGTCTAAAGAATTTTGCAAACCCTTACGTGACAAGATCACTTTACACTACCCTTGTCCGGCCCCTCCTTGAATATGCCAGCCACGTATGGTCCCCCTTTCAGCGAATTCATATATCCCGAATCGAGAACATTCAACGTAGTTTTCTTCGATTTGCTCATCGTGGACTACCCTGGAGTGACCCATTTATCTTACCTCCCTATCGCGACAGCCTCAAACTTCTTAATATGAATACCTTCGAAAAACCCAGAGACGTAGCTGACATTCTCTTCATTCATTTATCGACTGGCCTCCGGTTCTGTGGACTGCGCTTTCCTTTACAATTCTATTCCTTTCAACACTAACCTTCGTAATTTACGCTGTCCTCGTCTCTTCTATATCTCAACCCACCGCACCTCGTATGGCTCTAACGAACCAATCTCCCGCATGCTGCGTAAGGTCAACTCAAACCTCACCCTTTTTGATTTTAACCTGACTTAACAACTTTTTTTTTAAATAACACGCAAACCATTTGAGATATTTCAAAAACTTTATTATCGGCTTGAATACAATCAAAACATTTATGAATGGAACTCGACTTCGTTCATATGGCCACCGCGGGCACGTTTGCAGCGGTCTATTCGTTGGACTCAATTTTCAACGACTTGGCCGCACATTTCGGCCGAAACGGCCGCTATTTCGCGTTCAATGTTGGCTCTGAGTTCTTCCAACGTCATCGGCGTGTTGGCATAAACCACAAAAAATAGTCAAGCGGCGTTAAATCGCACGAACGAGGCGGCCAATCGACTGACCCATTTCTTGAGATAACACGCTCACCATACTTACTCTTCAATAAATCATTGCGGCATCATCCTGTTGAAACCACATGTCGTCCAAGTCCATATTTTCCAATTCGTTGCTCGTTCGTGTACTTTACCATGATGAAAATGTTGAGTTTACTGAATAAATTGACAGTGACAGTTTGATGATTAGTGAAAGAGTGCGCTCACAAATTAAATTCAAAGTTGTCAAGTCCCTATTGGAAAACCCTTTATATCACAACCCACCGCACCTCTTATGGCTCTAACGAACCAATCTCCCGCATGATCCGTAAGAGATCAACTCAAACCTCCTCCTTTTTGATTTTAACCTGAGCACTTCTCGTCTTAAATTTTATCTCCTCCACCATTCCCTTACTTCCTAACCCTTAATACTTGTTAGTTTTTAAGTTAGTTTAAGCTTGCATTAAGCGAAATAAATGGGGGCAAAATTAAATTAATATGGAGGATGCTCTTCGAATAGAGATGCTATTCGAATAAGGAACAAAATTAGAGATGCACTAAGGGGAAATTAAAATCTTGAAACCAATTTAAACTATTGCATTGTTTTCAAAAAGATTAGAAAATTTATTTCATATATAAAGTACATACATAAAGGTAAACAGTCTCCGTCTAGCATTCGTTGCATTAACATCGTTTCCCTAGCCTGTGACTTTTCTCTTTAAGTGCATTCTCTAACCTCTTTAACCGGTTGTTTTCGCCTTTCTCTTTTCATATAATCACTTTTTCCTACTCCCACGCGTGTGCTACTTTCTATTTAATATAGTGTTTGCCCCAAATCCCACAAAGCCCATCCCGAAGGCCTAAAATGAATGGGAATAGATTCAAGCGGTTATCTGCGGATACACCTCTTAACTCACCGCCCCTTCACTCTCCTCCCCACAAACGATCAAAAAGGATTGCTAACTTCGAAGAGTTCCCCCAACTTCCTCCCCGAACCAATTGCAAAATCCCCAAATAAACCACTCTCTAGGGTAAGTATCTTTGTTCTGAAGAAAGCAATAGATGCTATTAGTAAAGAGTACGAAAATGTCTCCCAACTTCGCGACAGGAGCATACTTATTCTTGCAAAAAGCAAAACTGTTGCAGAAAAATTTATAAAGATGTCTAACATAGTAAACCAATGTCCTGTTAAAGTTAAATATCACGATCGCCTCAACTCTAGCAAACGAATCGTATTTGCACCTTATCTTATCAATGTTCCAGAGTCAGATATTATCTCGGAAATGGCCATACAAGGTGTTACTGAGGTATACAAATTTACTAAAAACGTTGACGGCAAGAATCCTAATCCTATGAGGTGTCGCAAGTGCCAGATTCTTGGGCACACCATCAAAAGGTGCACCAAAGAAGAAATTTGTGCCACATACAACCTCCAAGCACATGAAAATGCACCCGCCACTTGTACACGTGTCATGTGTGCAAATTGCCCACCAACTGCAGAACCACATCCGTCCTCTTCTGTTCAATGCCCCAAATACATTAAAAACAAAGAAATTCTAACAATTAAGACGAGAAACAAATGCAGCATGGCTGAAGCGCGACGCCTATATAACCTTAGCAAACCAACTGAAACAAGCTTTAATTACATACCCTACAATGTTAAAGCAAAAACAGGCAACAACCTTTCCACAGATAATGCCATTTCACGAGAAAACTCAAAAATAACTCCACATAACTCTCCTTCATACTCATAAGTTTCCACCTCTCCACATTTACAAACACCCACCTCTTCTCTTACTAACTCTAAAACATCTAGACATAATTCTCTTTCTTACTCACAAGCTTCTTCTTCTCCAAATTTACAAACAAAAATCAGTCGTTCATAGACCTCACTGGTGAGCAGACGTATTATCGTATTATCGTGTTCGGCTTAAGTAGTGCAGTAAACTAATAAGTATAATTTTAGCCAGTGAATTTTGAAGTGTTCGGTAGCCGAGGTGGTAAAGACCTGGACGATATCATACCTGGGTTCGATTCCCATCGGCAGACAAACTGTTTTCATTTCCAATTTTTATTGAAGTGTAAAAAAAATATACTCGTATATAGAAAAAAACCAAAAAAAACATCACGCGAAGGATTGCGGAGAGCGGTCCGCTATGCCAATAGCGGGACCTGCTGAATTGTTATCAGGCGAGGTTTCAAGCAGTTCAAGCCAAACACCAACGGCTAAGAGAAGGAGGAAGCTTAGGCCAACTTCCAACATAGTTCAATGTCCCACCCTACCAACTTCCACGGTAAAAGTGCTTGGTGGAGTGAGGGAAGGGAACAGCTTCGCTTCATTGGCACAGAGCGAATCTGAAGATAAAGAGGAGGAGATGAAGGCCATAAGTAGCAGCATAAAAATGCTACAAGAAATGATACTTGCCATCAAAGGAAAGCAAATGATAAGAAGGAAAAGGGAAGAAGAAGAGCAATCCCAGCAACAACAGCAGACGCTGCTTGCTCAAAAGCAGACCCAGCAACAACACCAACAAAAGCTTAAAAAGCACCAACAACAACAACAAGAGCAGCCACAACAACGGCATCAGCAAAAACAACAGCAACCACAAAAACGGCAACAGCATGAACAGCAGCAGCAGCAGCAGCAACAACACCAACAACAACAACAGCAGCAGAAGAAGAAGGAGAAGGTGCCTCCGATCAACACCTATAAACTAGAGGTAAATGCAACCAAAGACCTGTGTAAGTTGGTCATTGGTAATAATTTTAACATAAAGAGATTGGGGAACGATCGCCATGCCATCCACTGTAATACAGTGGAGGGCTACGCGAAAGTGAAAGAGCTCCTAAAGGAAACGACGACGGAGCACTACTCATTCACACCAAAGTGTGAAAAGCGGCAATCGATGCTGCTGAAGGGGTTGGAACCGTCTTCTGATCCTGAGGAGATCCTAGCACTGCTCAAAGAGAAGGAGTGCGAAGGACTCAAGTTTGTGGGGGTAAAGCCGTTTACCACAGCCAGAGCTAGGCGGGAGAAACGGAGTCTGCCGTTCTTCTTGGTGCAGCTCAGTCCTGAAAGCCGTCTGGATAGTCTAAGGAGTATCAATGTCCTAGACTACCAGGTAGTTCACTGGGAAAAATTAAAAAGGAGCGAAGGCGTTATACAATGCGTTCGCTGCCAGAGGTTCGGGCACGCCGCGTCGAACTGCCAAATGCAGCCTCGATGCGTGAAGTGCGCAAAGAACCACAGCTCCGAGGAGTGTTCTCTGGGTAGGGACGGAGCATCCGATAGGGCGCAGCTCTCGTGCGTATTATGTGGGAACGTGGGACACACCGCAAACTATCGGGGTTGTCCTAAGTTCGCTGACATTAAAAAAGCAAAACTGGCTCGGCAGCAGAAGGTGGAGGTCAAACGTTCACCTGTTAGGTTTCAAACACCAGCCAGTCACGTCTCAAATTTCCTACGCCCAAATGGCGTCAGGGAGGGGGGCTACGGTACAGCAAGCGACTGTAGCTTCTCCGGCGCCAATTCCGAGAACAACGGAAGCTGCACCTAACATGCTGGCCATCTTGCTCGCAATCCAAGGACAGATGGCTCAGCTGCAACAGCAGGTACAAGAACAAGCCAAGCGGGTGGACCAGTTCTACGCGCGGCTGCCGAGACTAGCGCAACACATGTCGTAATGGGTACGCACGTGGTGGAGCAAACTTTGAAGGTCCTTGCTGTGAATGTTAATTCACTGATTAGGATCGAACGAAGAGCCGCGATGTTTAAATTGCTGCAAGACCAAACTCCTGATGTGCTTTTCGCTAGCGAAACCAAGCTAACCGATAAGCACAAACTGGAGTACAATAATTATATTGTTAGAAGAAGAAACCGGCCCAGATCCAAACCTGGAGGCGGTGTCGCGATCTTCATTAAAGAAGGTATAAAATTTCACAGAGTGTACAAGGGCGTGTTGCGCAGGTTCCGGGTGTTGGAGGCAGTCGTCGTTTACATCCCGCTCCGCAGTGGAAAGCGGCTGTACTTGGCCTCTGTTTATGCACCTGAGGCTTCACAATCTACCCTATTCATTGCAGAGCTCGACACGCTTTTTCGACTTCTGAGGCTGGAATCAGGGAAGAATTATTTTATAATCGGCGGGGATTTCAGCGCTAGACACATAGATTGGGGAAATAATTTGCCAAATACTAGAGGGAACCTACTACTCGATTGGTGGGGTCAGCACGATGTCATGTACAGACTCGGTCTTAAAGCGACGGATAACCCGTTGTTTCCCAGAGGCGGGTCTTATTTGGATCTACTGCTGTACGACGAACGTATACGACTGACTGGTACGAATTTACAAACATTAAACTGTCTGCGCACATTCGTGTATGACAGCGACCATTGCGGTTTTAGAACCGAAATTACAGTTCCCAACGAAATTGCGGAATTGGAGGAGTTTGTCCAAAGATATACTTACAACTACAGTAAGACTCGATGGACACGCTTCTCCGCAACCTTGACGAGAGCGCTCTCCTCGAACACGCTCCACCCACCGTCCAATAGGAATTTGTCAAACGAGGGGATCGACAATTACCTAAAACAAATGGACGAGACAATTAAACAAACTATGGACACTACAATACCGCGAAATCGACGTACAACTAACGAAGACCTGTTCCGCAATCCCACTATTGACGCACTGCACCGACAGAAGAGTAGACTTCTGACAAGACTCAAAAACTTGTACAGACAGTTAACTTACAGACAAGACCCGGAGATTAGGACACTGAAGTCGTCGATTAAAAATGTGCAAACGTTAATAAAAGAGAATTACAGAATTTCTGTAAGTTTGCACTGGAACAACAAGGTTCGGGCTATAAACACCAGCAACCCGAATATGTTCCCGCAAATAAATAAACTATTTCGGAGAAAAAATCAAAACGACCTTCAGTGTCTTAAAATAGCCCGGACAACAGACAACGAACGGTTACTGACAATAGCAGGTATTGATCCAAATGATCCTGAGGCGTGGAGTAGGTTCTCTGACCATCACTTATATTATCGGGAATCGAAATGGATTTTCCAAGGATAGAGTTGATTTTTTTGAAGGCATCAGGACCTGGTTTGATATCCTCCAACCGCGTTTGGAATTTCATGTCCCTATAATGTTTTATCGCTTGAGCGAACATAGTGTTTGTACACTGAAGTTGGGCATGCACGCTACGGTATTCTTGGTTGACCGTGTTTAGCGTCATTTGATGTATCCTTTGCAACCTTTTGCGCAAACGTTGTCGGTGTGAATATATTGCTTGGATATGGGGTGGAAGGTTGTCGTACCTATTTTTATTGGTGTATGGGGTCCTCTGTCTGTCGATCGCTGCATTCACAGTAGTGTCAAATCGCCTGATGAATTCATCAATTTCCGGATTACTGAGGTTTCTGTCCGCTGGTGGTGGGAAGAGTTCGTCATCAACTTCTCTTTGGAATCGACTCCAGTTGATTCTTCTAAAATTGACATGCGTCCTCTGTTGGGGGCTGTCTATCATTATCCTCTGGTTAAGTCGAATCCTTAGCTCGACAGCAAGATGGTCTGAATCGCTCGGATGAGCCATACATGAGAAATTTTGAAATTCTGGGTGAATGTTTAATATATTTGAGGTTACCAAGAAGAAATCGATCGTAGATGGAGTTCTGGGGAATGCCCTCTGAGACTGAGACACAAATTCGAAGGAATGTTGGTGGCTATTTGCGTGCAGCCAGTTAACTATTGACAATCCATGTGCTGAACAAATTTCGTCTTGCCATAGGGTATGTCGAGCATTGAAGTCCCCTCCGATAATGCAGTATGTGTAGCCTCTTGCGATTCTATTGAGGACGTGCATGTCCCTTCTAATGCACTCATTCGAAGCGTTACATTTTATGTATATAGATATTATGAGTAGAGTCTCATCATTCCTGACTTTCATAACAAATGCAGCTGCTGACGCCGAAGTTAGATTTTGAATCCAAATCTGATTTCCTCTGAAGGCGTCTCGGAGAAGGATTGCAGTACCTTTTCTCTCTGCTCCCTTGTTCACTCTTATAGGCTCATATCCATCAACTGTCAACGGATTTCGATCCGATAGATTGGTTTCCTGTAATAAAATAATATCGGGCTTCTTCGACTTGATAAAAAAATTCAAAGAAATCCTCCTGTGGATAGAAAAAATCGAATTAACGTTATATGTAATAATTCTTAACCTATTTACGGACAACATAATACACAAATTAGTCTGGCCAGTACCGGTGTTTTCGCTCTATCATCCAGTGTAGTGTAATTGCTTGGGATCACTTGTTTCGCTCTTTGGAGAATAGTGAAGAAATCGGCTCCGAAAATTCTTTCAGTATCCTCAAAAATACTGTTTGAGGAAGTTGGCTTTGGAGAGGCTGTCTTGCGTAGTGTTATTGTATGCTTATTGACTTTATTCCCTGTAACATTTTCCATTGCGGGTGTTGCGGTTACCTTCGTTTCCTTAGATTGGGTCCTCATTGCGGTACCCATGGCCATAACATTAGCGAAGCTCAATCCTGACTGGATTCCTTTAGAAACCGACTCCCTGGCAAACGCTAGTTGCTGCTTCTTTTTCGCAGCAAGTTTGGCTTTCTCTTCTAATTTTTCTTTATATCGAGGGCAACCTCGATAATTTGCTGGATGTCCAGCCTTATTGCAGTTAATGCAGTAAACAGATTCGTCCTTGATGTTTCCTGCTGTCCTTGCACAGTTTCCGGGAAGATGGTCATCCTGGCATTTGACACACCTGTAACGCATGCCGCAGTTGCTAGCTACATGCCCAAACTTTTGGCAATTACGGCACTGAGTAACACCATTTGCCTTAAATTTTTCCCAAAATACCTTTTGGTTCAGCAAAAGGTTTTTTGTGTATATGGCAGGTAAATCGCTGCCCTTAACGACTTCAATGACGAAGCTGTTGAAACTCTGGTCAGGATTTCTAGTTTTGTAGGGGGTCACATTAATGACAGGTATTCCCTCCTTCAGTAGTTCGTCCTTGACTTCTTGTGCTTGAAAGGAGTGATGTATCCCTTTCAACACCAGTAAGGATTTTTTGTCCTCCTTTGCGGTATACGTGTTGTATTCAGTTTTCCTGTTACGTAGGTACTCCTGCATTTTGATGTGCACGTCCTTGGTTGTGGTCGTCACCACTGATTTCGTGCTGTTTATGTTATGCACTTTATATTGGAGTCCTAAGGGCTTTGTATAGCGTGCAAGGTCTGCTACGTTGAGCCGGAAGCATATTATTGGTGGCATGAAAACACTGCTTTTGGCCTCAGATGTCTTCTCCGAGTTATTCTTCATCATCGCTGCTTTGGATGTTGAAGGTTGTGTATTTCGTGGTGAAGGTGTTGTTGCTGGTGTTGATGCTGCAGGTGATGGGAATGGATATTTTAATTTTGTTGTTGCTGTTGGTGGTGGTACTGGTTTTGTTGCTGCTGTTGTTGGTGGTGGACTTGGTAGTACTATTGTTGTCGCGTTCTTTGTTGGTGGTGGTGAGGCCGACTTCTTCCGCTTCTTCGCCTGAATGGCCGGAAATTCCTCTTCAGAGGAAGACAAATCTTGTTGTCTCCTTCATCGGAGAACTCCTCATCCTCGTTGTCTTCCACTTCTGACTCGTCTTCCATTGAGTCGTCATTGGCGGTGTCCTGCGTGACCTCATTCACATCGATGACCGGAGATTCCCCATAGATCTCCTCTATATTAGTAGCTAATTTTTGGTGTATCTAAGCCGCAAAGCCCACACCAAAAACTTCCACTTGCTGGCGACAGGATGCCACGAACTTGTCGTAGATTGCCTGTGCCGCTGCTTTCTCCTTCCCTTCCGATCCATCCGGAATGGGTGTGCACAGGTAGTTGGCGGTTTTTTTGGTTTTCCTTTGGGTTTTTCTTTTTTGACTACGTTGCGGTAAGTAACAAATAGTGGAATTGTTTTCCCTGTTTCCTGCAAAAAGATAATAAAAAAATATTAATGTTAGTGAATAGTTATTTCTCTGTATTGAATCTTCCTGTGGTGTCACGTCCTTACACTTCGAAGTCGGTGTGAATGAATGAATAACCAATCAATGAATGAATGAATAACCAAATAATCATGGTTATATGCCCACAAGAGACCCACTCCCCTTTTAACGCAACGCCGATTCCGCCTAGGACATTCAAAGGCTATTTCAAAAATCTCCCTTCAAATACGTCAGCAAAACAGGGTGTTTCAATTTTAGTAAAAGATGATATACACCATAGGGTAATTCCTATCACTTCAACTATAGCTTGTTCCGCCATAGAAATAACCATTCCAATAAAAATCTGTATAGTCTCCTTTTACATTCATCCTCAACAATTATTTTCTAAAAACGACTTTGATTTCATACTAAGCCAACTCCCTCGCCCAGTGATCTTAGCTGGAGATGTTAACTCATGGAATATCCTCTGGGGGTCACCCAACTCGAATCACAGGGGGAAAATAATTGAAAACTCTCTTCTAGACTCCAATCTCTCCATCTTGAACGATGGCTCGCCAACCCATCTCTCTACGCATAACACCCTCACCCATATTGACATAACCTGCTCTTCACCCGAACTTCTTCCTAAAATACATTGGCAAACAATAGATGATCTTCACAATAGCGACCACTTTCCAATAGTCACAACTATTAAACTCAATCACTATATCAGTCACTCGACCCCTAGCCCAAAATTTAAAACTGATTCAACAAACTGGCCAGTTTTCAAAGCTCATGCTTCACAAAACCTGTTGTATAAAATCCCTACAACAAATACAAATAAAGAAGCTGCAACTACTCGTATATTAAAGGCAATTAGATCTGCTGCAAACGTTGCGATCCCGCAAACACACCCAAAACAATCCCAAAGAACAACCCCTAGCTGAGCTCCGAAAAATCAAAATGGTAGCTTGGAAAATTTTCAAAAAAAATAGAAACCAAACCAATCTAGTAGCCTTCAAAAAAGCGAATGCTGGGTTCCGAAGACAGCTCAAAATAGCCAAATCTAAAAGTTTTGAAGATTTTACAACTTCCATTAATCCCAACACCCCATCGAGCAAAGTTTGGAACAGTATTCGATGCCTAATAGGAAATCCAACCTCACTCACAATAAGCTCCATTAAAACTCCTCATGGTCCACTTTCAAATCCATCTGAAATAGGAAACTTTATCTCACAAACTTGGTCAAAGTACTCAGGCGATTATACCTTCTCAAACGAGTTTAGAAATCTGAAAAAAGACTCCGTATCCTGTCCTACTCCTTCCCAAGGAACCAATTATAACGCTCTTGTCATTGAGCCTGATATCTCAATTACTGAACTCGAATCGTGCCTAGCGAAACTTAAAGGTAAAACCCCCAGTCGGGATAGAATATCATATCCTATGATTATAAATCTTCCAGATAAAGTAAAGCTCCGAATCCTCAACCTCTATAACAATATCTTAAATACAAGTGTTATACCTCAAATCTGGAAAACAGTCTCCATACTTCCTATCCCTAAGCCCGGTAAAACGCCAGAGGGCTATCGTCCGATTTCACTCTTACCATGCCTTGCAAAAGTACTTGAAAAAATAGTTGGCAAACGAATATCCTGGTATGCTGAGACTAATAATCTTCTTAGTCCAAACCAAGTAACGTTTAAACCGAACCCAGGGTGTACGGATGCTCTTCTTTATATTGATGACCAAATCTCCAGAGCCTTGAGTTCTAAAAACCATGTGTCGATTCTCACTTTAGATTTCGAAAAAGCATTCGACAGGATAGGCATTCATGTTATATTAAATAAACTTAAGGAATGGGGTTTTTGCCCCAAAATTTTCAGCTACGTGAAATCATTCCTAAGTAATAGAAAATTCTACATAAGGTGTAATGGTTCCTACTCCTTCTCACATAGACTTGACAATGGTATTCCCCAGGGTTCACCATTGTCAGTTGTATTGTTCTCAATTGCCTTTCAAAACATCTGCCAAATCCTATCCAAACACAAATTCTTAAACTACTGCGTCTACGCAGACGATGTTTATATTCTGTGTAAAAGACAATAAATAAACGATATTCAAAATATTCTTACCAACGCAATTAAAGGCATTTTGGAATGGGGAATCACCTCAGGTTACAAGCTTTCAATATCAAAATGCAAAGTGCTGCACGTATGCCGTAAGCATCTATGTACACCCCTTAACTTAAGTATAAATAATGTACAAATACAAAATGCTAACAATTTAAAAATCTTAGGACTAATATTCAATAGAAGATACAATTGGCGAGACCATTGTTTAGATCTTAAAAAGTTTCTGGGTGCAAGGGCAAACATTGTTAAATATTTATCAAGTAAAAAAAGTAGCGTACACGTAAATTCACTTTGTTATATTACTAAATCACATATTTTAAGCAAAATAGATTACGGCATTTTCATATATGGCAACTCTCCTAAAACGACACTCGGAATCATAAAACCAATTTATCATCAAGCAGCAAAATGTAGTGTTGGCGCCTTTCGTACCACTCCTATCAAAAATATCCTGGTAGAGGCTGGCCTACCGACTATTGAGGAACGAAGAGATAAAATAACGCACAAACTCTACGCCAAACTGATTTTCTCGTATAATTCGCCAATCGACAAAGAAGTAAACCTCACAATGAATCGTAAAAGGAGATACAAGATCCCACCAGCCCTCTTGACAATTCTACAATCTGGCAATGACGAATTTCCGAAAAAAGAGCTATTTAAAATAATAAACCCAACTTCTATGGAACCCTCTTGGCTAATAGATTCAACCTCTTTTATAATGGACCTTGCATCGTATGGAAAACCCAATACAAGTGATTTCATATATCGAAAGCTATATCAAAGCATCTCATCCGATTTCAAGGTCAACAATTGGAATCTTATGTTTACGGACGGATCAAAGATCTGTAATAACACATCTTTTGCTATCGTTAATCATGATGGCAGTACAATTCGACTTGGGATACTTCCACAAATAGCATCCATTTTCACTGCCGAAGCTTCTGCATCTGCACAGACAGCCTCTCTATCTACTATTAAAGCTATTGTAAATACTCGTACCAATAATGACACTAATGTCATCAACAACATCCGGCACTTATTAATCAAGTCAACTCACTTCATAAAGCTGATGTGGATTCCAGGACATGTGGGTATCCCAGGAAATGAGCGGGCGGATGAGGCTGCCAATCTCGCACTGAAATCACCACTGTATCTCTACAACTTCTACACTAAAAATGACCTTGTTAAATATCGTGTGGGAAAAGTTGCAAGATTCGAACGAAATGATTGGCTCCTGTATCAGCACCACTACGCTAAAGTTAACCCAACAAAGACTTCACCCATCTACCCTACAAACATATCAAAAAAATCACCAATTTCATCCGACTACGACTTGGCCATACCTCTGCCACCCATCTCTACATCCTCAAAAAAAGAATCCCCTCCCACTTGTCCTACCTGCCACACTACTCTTAACCTTCAACACCAACTCTACAACTGCGACAAAACTAAACCATTTATAACTAATAAATCGCGACCTTAGAACAACAAGGTTCTAACTGACATTTTTTTGGAAATTGATGTTTGTATTATATCATAGTAAACTGGGATTGCTCTTTCGATTGCCGCTATCCAAATTAGTCTATCTCTTTCTGTTTCTGAGATATTTTATAAAACATAGTTCTAACTACATATTTTTGCATTAAGTTTCTACGAGTAACAGCCAGATAGAACTTTGCGTTCCAATCAAAATTTAGCAATAATGCACATAGAACTTATTATAGTAAAAGTTATGTAGATTTATTTTATTGCTTAAAATTGTTCCGTTATTATTTTTCAAATAGAACCATGTGCATTCTCTGAGAAATATTTAGTTGGCTCTTGATTTTTAAACAGAAATGTTCTTTGTTTTTATTTTATGTTGAAAAATATTTATATCACAAAAGACGTCAGTTTGCTAAGGCGATATTATTGAATTGGGTCCCGCTGTCATAATTGAAGATTATGTAATAGTACCTGCATCCGATGTTAATAATAGTGAAGTTAAGAACACAGAAATAATATTGAAAGAAGTAGAGTCTGTGTCAAATAAAACGCGTAAACGCAAGATTAATGAGAAAAACTGGAAACGAAATATTCGACAAAGACAAATTCAAGCTGGAAAAAGTTACATCAGTTCTCGAGGAAAAATGGTATCTGCGAAACAAATAATTTCCAAAAAGAACTGCCTTAACAACTGCAAATTTAAATGTGAGCTAAATATAACAAGTGAAAGGCAAGAATTATTCAAAACATTCTATTCAATGAACCGTCTTAAGAACTACTCGTACTACCAGAACTGAGACAATTCGTAAAACTAAGAAATCCGAATATTCTCGGCGGAACTATTTCTTTAGTTATTACGTTGAACTACTTGGAAACCTTATACAGGTACACAAACCTTATTGGCTAGGAACGTTTGCAATTTCGCAAAAGCCGGTTTATGATGCACACAACAGAAAAAATATTGTGACTGGAGTTATTAACAAGAAAGATTCAAAGCCTATAAAACGAATTCCGAAAGCAAAAGTCTCAGAAGTCAAAGCCCATATCTCCTCTTCCCCGACAGTAGAGTCTCACTACTGTCGTGCGAATACATCAAAGCATTTCCTTGATTCAAACTTGAGCATTACTAAAATGTATAACTTATACATAGAACAAGTCGAATCTCCTGTAAAGGAGAGTTTTTACAGGCATGTATTTAACACCAACTTTAATTTGGATTTCCATCGTCCCAAATCCGATAGATGCGGAAAATGTGAAACTTTTTCGGTAGCGAGAAAGAAAAAATGATTACCGAAGAAATGATTAAAGAACGAGAAAACCATATTAATATGAAAAAACTGATGAGAGAACAGAAATCTTTGGATAAGAAATCTGGAATTCCTATACAAACTTTCGACCTTGAAAATGTTTTGACTTGCCCACGATCAGAAATTGGACCGTTATTTTACCATTCAAAATTATGCATATACAATCTTACTGCACATTTGTCAACAACAAAAAACGTTTACTGTGCAATATGGACAGAATGTACAAGTGGGAGAACTGGTAATGATATTGCATCTGCCTTATATACAATATTAGAGAAAGTGTGTGAGGATAACAACATTACCCAATTAATAACTTGGAGTGATTCTTGTATTCCTCAGAACAAAAATTCTATTATGGCTTTGGCAATGCAATATTTTTTAAAAACTCATCCTGACGTAGAGAGCATTTTAATTGAAGTACTCCTTACCAGGACATTCAGCATTACAAGAAGTTGACAACGCTCATAGTCAAATCGAAAAACATTTATGCGTCAATGAATATTTTTCGCCAATGGGATTGATAAGATTACTTAAAACGGTTAACCTTAGAAAACCATTTGTTATCATTCAATTGAAACCACTAGACTTTAAAGATTTCTACAAAGCAAAAAGTTGTTTTAATTACAGAAGTGTACCATTTACTTCGTTGAAAATGTTAAAGTTTAGCCAATTAGAATACGAAATTCAATATTCAAAAGATTATAGTGGTGAAAACTTGATAACCGTTAACATAAGACGACAGGCAACAAGGATTCGCAGAAGTAAGACTGTGTTACCAAATGTTCCCGTTTTATCGGACATTGACACCATTTCAACAAAAAATGTCATATCTAAGGAGAAAGCAAAACATTTAACTTCTATGTTTAAGTACATGAGCTCGGCTGACATAGCATATTACAAAGTAATCCTAAAATTAGGTATTCAGTGTATGACGAAGTTTGTATTATATACTATTTTAACACAATTACTTCCTTTTATTTTTAGACACCACTCCAGTGACTAACAATTAAAAAAATATTATTTCATATAATCCTCATTTATTATTATTCTTAGAATTTAAGATACAGGCGCTGTGAATTATATAGCCTAATTAATTTTTTATTATTATAATTAGATATAGGCGCTTTGAATTGTATTCTCTTATTACATTTTTATTTAATATTTAGACAAGAATTTTTATACAAGAACAAAATGAATGCTCAAAATTTTACAGTTGCTTTGAATTTTCAGTATTCTTTATTGTATTATTACAATACATTCCCACAACTTAACTAATAGCTTGCTATTAATTTATTATGAATTAAAATTATAACCTTTTTAATTCACTATTATTTCTTATTGTTCAAACACAGATTTATTAATAAAAAACTGAATAATATATAAAAGATATTTTAATTTAAAAAGAAAATTGTACACTACAATGTTCTAAGTGATCAAATTAAGTCTTTACAAAGTCACACAGTTCTATGTGGTACTTAGAACTTTATTGCTCTAAGTTATAGTTACTTACAATTGAGCATCAAAGTTCTATTTGCATTTTAAGGTTAATTTATCTAGAAAACTATTTAATTTATCGCAAATATTTTGAAACAATTTATTTAATATGAAAAATTAAAACTTTTTATTAAAAAGCTATTTTGCCATAAAAAATAACATAACAATACAAACAGCGTTGAAACATTCAGACTTCGTTTACTCAAAACATGCCTTGGTGCACATAGAACCATGTTGTTCTAGGGTCGCGAAATACGTAAATAAATCGTAAAGATAAAAAAAGGTAAAATAACACAAAATTATTTGCCTTGAGTAAGCTCTGCCACTTACTTGCCACTGCAAGTTCTAGCTTTCTTAATTCTAACTCATCATTTTTGATGCTGTAAGCATTTCTCTATCTTTTTGTATACTTAGCTCTCTTATAGCATCTCTTACCTCCTCCAATGTGTTATCTATTCTCTTCATTTGACTACCTATTGTATGATTCTTGCAAGTCCAACGGCGTTTTGATAAGAAACCTTTTTTCTTGGTTGTTGCATTTGTTGTACATATGGGTCATTTCATTCAAATCTTTCCCAGTAGTTTCCCATATTTCTTGTAAATAGTTTTTATCACTCTGGTCGTATAAACATGCGTATTTACGCACAAATTTAATTAATGATATTATTGCTTCTCAAAAAGAACCAATATCAACGCCGCGTTGAAATTAAGGATTTAAAAATGCGTTATGTGTGACAGTTTCTATAATTTCAATAGATTACAACGCGGCGGTGAAACGCGCTCTGTTTGACAGAACATTTTCACACCAAAGTACCGAATCTTTAACTTAAAAGTATTTTCGTTGTTGGATAAGTAAAAAAAAAACTTACTGGGTAGATGCCAGATGGAACGACCAGAAATTTTCGAAATCAGCGTTATGTAACTTTGTTTCGTATTTGAACGATCGTCATTTGTTTTGCGGTCAAAAGCGTCATTCCGGTGCAAAAAAAAAAAATAATATTCAGCCAAATCTAAGATTAGCTTTTTTGTATTTGCTCCAAACCAATCCTCCATAGAGCCATTTTTTCGTCTGGCTCCATAAAGATTCGCTTTCCAGTCAAAAGCTTGTCCAATGTTCTGCTCATTCATCACTGTTCGTTACAAAACAAAAATTATTTTTGTTACATATTATTTCAATAGCTCTTACAAATTTTCCTTTATAAAAAACATAAAACTACTCCGCGCTAAAATACTTTAACATCTAATTTTTCTATATCCAAAATTGAAATACGTAACTAATCTGTGCAAGGATGATGACAGAGTAAAACAGTTTGACTAAGGTGCATAGTTCTGCAATTGAATGCAACTTATGAAGTTCTTTGTTAGTACGACGTTTTTAAAAATACCCCGTGTTCAACGAAAAAAAAAATTACTTGTAAATAATAGTCTCAGGTATCAAAAAACACACGTAACACTTTAGAAATTTACATGTTCTGACATACAGTGCCGGAAAAAAGTTTGAAAACATACTGTCTTATTCATAAAAATCCCTTACGAGTATAATAGGTTAATAATATACTTTAGTTAAAATGTTCTTAGGCACTAATAAACTTATTATAAAATTCTTTATTCATAAACGTTCAATAAACCTGTCATAGCTATGTTCACGCTATGAAACACACAAGCGTCATTATGTTGTCATTCCTATTCCATTGTGAACTACTCTCCTGTCACGAAAGCGGTTGGAAATTTAAAGTTAGTTGGAAAATTAAAGTACGAGTAGTTAGCAAATTCAAAAAATTAAATAATGGAGACAAAAGGCAGTGCACTTAGAAATAAAAAGGGGCAAAGAAGTGAGAATTAGCTGGAGGAAGACAAGGTAATTAAAGCAGTACCTAATATTTCTACATGGTACATAAAAGTTGATCAAGTCTTTCTTTTGTTGTTCTAATAAATAACAATACGAAGTTTGCATTGAAAACTTAAATACAACTAATTCTATTTCAGCCAAATTATGCAGCAGATATAGTCCAGACGGAGACAGAGTGCAGGAAAGAGTTGCACCAAATCCAAATGGAAAATGAAAAAAAGAAAGAAAGCCAATAGAGTATTATGATGACAAAAAGAATAAGTTACTTCAAAATTAAATTTCTGTGTATATGTTTTACCTATATACCAACTACTATTGACTTAAATGTCTATCAATAAACGCTCTTAAGAGAGGGTTGTTTGAGCATCTTCCTCCTGCTTCATTAACTTGGGGAGAAAGTTCAGCATCAGAAAAGTTTTCATCTAAAGTATCTAGATCCGAAAATGTAAACAATTATAGGTTTAAATTATTGGATATAGGTAAGTTACCTGGAATTGAGTCTTGATGTTCTATTGCAATATTGTGCAACACTGCAAAAGCTACAATTGTAGGCTTGCTTCCAAACACCAAAGCATCGTTCAACACAGTTCCTTGTGGCAATATGAGCCCGATTGTAGTTTTCTTCATGGGTATAAAGAGATATGTCTCCAAGCGATAATCTCCCAAAAATCGTACCTTAAATTCACCTCTCTCAAAACTTTGCTTAAAAGTAGATTCATTGAAAACTCTTGAATCATGGGTACTGTCTCGCCATCTAGCAACTATGTCGCATATGCTAAGTTTGGCATCACACGTAACCTGCCAACTAATAAAGGAATAATATGAGAGCACACACAAGAATGTTATCTACAAAAATTGAATATGTATACTTAAGTATGGACTTACCTGCACATTCAATGAATAAAGACCTTTTCTGTTTATATAAAATTGAGTTATATCAGCGCCATATTTTTTCATTTTTATATGACTACAGTCAATGCAAAATTTGATTCGGTAAACCAACTCTGAATTTTTACTTCACAGCTGTGCTTAGTAACGTCCGTGTTTGTGTTTTTGGTGTTTGGCTTTCTTTATAATGACTCGGGAATTTAGAGTGGACATTGCAAATATACGCGGGCTAAAAAGTAATTACTTTTCTGCGTACGTCCACGTCTATAAATACCGACCAGCTGTTTTGGCACTTAGTGAAACACAGGTAGACCCCCGCCCACACATCTTAGATCACTCTGATCTTAAGCTACCTGGCTACGAACTAGTGCCATTATTCTTCTCTCACCGCGGTCTCGCCATTTACGGGCGTAGTGATGTAGCTTACCAAACTCCACCACAATGTAGTCCCTGTTCCAATCCGGAATTCAATTTCATGTGGTTAAAATTCCATCTCCGTAAGCAAATTTTCCACCACTGCTTTATTTACAGAAGCCCCAAACTGGACAGCAATTCGACTTTTAACGAGTTTGATGCTGCATCTCCATTCAAAGAATTGTATCCCTGTATCCTCATACTGAAATCGTTATTACGGGCGATTTCAATATACACAATTCTGGGTGGCTTCGACATTCTGGACAGACAACACCCGAAGGACGGTGTGTTGAGATTTTCGCTGCGGAAAACAACCTAACGCAGCTTGTAAATGAGCCCACGCGAATACCAGACGTTGATAGTCATACCGCTAACACCCTGGACTTGTTTTTAACTTCTCACCCTGATAAGTACACCATTGATGTGCTCTCCCCTCTAGGCTCATCGGACCATTGTGTCATATCAGCTAATTTCTCGTACATCGACCACACAGTTAGAGAACAAATTCCTAAAAGAACCGTAAGGCAATACGAGAAAGACAACTGAAGCGGTCTTAATAGCTTCTTTAGGAATTTTAGCTGGTCGTTATGTTTCCTCGATAACGATGTGGATGCCGCTTCTGATATGATCACAGACACCATTCTCTTTGGAATGAGATCCTTTATCCCTCATCGGATGAAGAGTATCAAACCAAAAGAAAAGGCATGATACGACTCAAGCTGTAAAGAGGCTATCAGGGTTAGAGAAATGTTTTTTCGGTCCTTCAAGACCAACCCGACCGAGGAAAACCGAAAAAAGTTTAAACGAGCCAGGAATGACTGCAACGCCTTTCTTAAGAGTATGAAATTTCAGTACGACCAAAAGTTGAGGCAAAAAATACTACAATGTCCCAAAGGTAGTAAAAGCTTTTGGTCGTTTGTCTCTGCCTCATCCTCCATCCCAACGCTCATTCACAATGCTTGCTGCACACTTTGCGGCCAGTTCAATACTCCCAGATTGTGGTTTGTCTCCGCCTACACTTGAGTGCGTCGAATCCTCAATGTGACGAATCCACTTTCGCACCCGTGTAGTAGCAAGAGTACTTAAAGATCTCAACATACATAAATCCGCTGGTCTAGATGGTATATCTCCCCTTCTTCTGAAGAGGTGTTCTTCCACGCTGGAAAAACCACTGCATAAGCTTTTTCATCAATCCTACTCTTTAGGACTCTTCCCGAGCAGATGGAGAACAGCATTTGTCCAGGACGTCCCTAAAAAAAGCGAATCTTATTCTCTCTCCTCTCTAACGAACCCTCCTTTCCAAGGTCATGGAAACGCTGATAAATCTTCAGCTCATGAAATATCTCGAAACACGAAAACTGCTCAATGACCAGCAATATGGTTTTCGTAGGAACAGGTCCACTGGTGATTTGATGGTATGTCTCACCTAAAAGTGGAACCAAGCGTACATCAATCTGGCGAAAGCAAGATAGTTGAACTTGATATTTCTAAGGCATTTGACAGAGTTTGGCATCAGGCTCTTTTGTCGAAAATGCATTCATTTGGGATCGATGACTCTCTTCTTCAATTGATTAGAAATTACCTTTCGTAATGTTCAATTCAAGTTGTCTTGGATGGTTTCAAGTCTGATATTCACAAAGTAACTGCTGGTGTGCCCCAGGGCTCCGTTCTGTCTCCGACACTCTTTTTAATTTTCATCAATGATCTCTTGTCTGCTACTTCTAATCCAATATATTCCTTTGCTGTCGACAGTACTCTCTGCTTTTCATATTCGTTCCCTGACTCACGTCCCTGCTCTTCGGCTGTAGAACGGGAACGCCAGCGTACGATGTATGTTAAGCTCATTAAATTCTGATATTAACAGCATAACTAATTGGGGAACCACCAACAGAGTAGAATTTAATGCTTCCAAAACACAATGCTGTCTGCTGTCGTTAAAGCGAAATTTAAACACCCAGCCATTATCCATGAATGGCACTTGCATCGTCGAAACCGATAAACTTTCCATTCTCGGTATGTGTGTCAGTGACAGCTTACGTTGGAATGACCATATATGAGTATACCCTCAAGCCCACTTTCGGACGTACTAAAAAATATCGTGATTCGTTCCTAAGCCGTACAACTCGCTTATGGAAAGCCCTGCCTAGCTGTGTGCAAACATTTTAAGGGGACATAAATCCCTTGAGTGTGAGCAAATTATAAAAAAAAAACATAGTTGGGAAATATCTCTTTGAATTCCCCCTGATAACCCTTTGCTGTTCAGGTGCAGAGTGACGAGCAATGGCGCGAGCTACTCTGGAACATATGCCATATATACTCGTATAAACCATGGATATCTGACCCATTATCTTAAACCTACATGGGAAACAAACGAGTAGGTACATGAAGCTGTGCAGAAGTGAGTCGTATACTTACTTCACGACGACCCCAAAAATCTTATAGCGGTTAAGACTTGCAACTCTGGTGATGTACCACAACCCAGTGGATCGAGTTGCAAATCCTGCCTTAAGAGATCAATGACGAAGTTAATCGTATGTTTATTAAAGCAGTATCGCCGTTTAAACGTCCGGTAAAGAAAATGGGCACTTCTGGCACAACTTCCGACACCGACGATGCGGAGTGTTTTCTACCAGCTCCATAGCGGCTAAATCTTGCAGCGCTTGCATACTAGGATACAATATAACACTTTCACTTTTCCCTTCAATTATTTTAAATTTCAATGTTTCTTGTTTGGCGTGCTTGAATAAATTAAGCTCAAATGGAAAACTGTCAAAAACGTCAATCAAAAATCAGCTGTCATATAAAGACGGCCATTTCTCTACTCTATTAGAGGTTTATAGTATTGTAAATCCTTCTATAACTTATGGAGTGGTTATTGAATACTTACAGAGCGTTTTAGTGCTATTGAACGTGTATGAATAATGTTTTTTCAAGAACCTCTCTATAGCAAGCTTATAAGCCTCTTGTGAGTTTTTATGAATAAGACAGATAGTCTTTAGATTCACAATTTCGGTTCTACCGCATAGTCTCTTATACTTACATCCATGAAACTTGGCATAAAGATCCATATGTATTCATATTTCCTATCAACGTTTAAAAGAAATAAGATGTTACAGCATCTGCAAACAAATAATTTACAAGAATTCGAACAACGCCTCGTAAGACTCGCGGAAAAAAAGTATGGAAACATGTAGTTTTTCATAAAAGTTAGTGTATATTTGTTGCTAATGACACCTATTTTTATTAATATTTAGTGGTTCCCATTTTTGCTATGGGGATCGATCTTCAAAAAATCAAAAAAAAAAATTTTTTTTCATATTTTCAAAATTTAATAAGTTGAAAATATACTGGGAAAATTTTAGACCGATACACTATTATTCATTTTAAAGTTATAGCAAATAATATGGGAGAGCGTATCCTGCAGTTACGGCGCTTATGCCTGCTCTATTACTGCTCGTTTCTCACAATCATCGTCCGGAGAAATTTCTACAAAAATCTTTGACAAATTTGAAGAAAAACTGAACTGTGTGTGGAATATTCTTTGAAGAACTGAATAGGCATCCCAAATATGGCACAAAACATCAGCCCGGATCATACACAGTCGTCGAATCTAAAGCACAATGATGATTCCGCCACAATAAAAGACAATCACGCAGTCAGTAAAAGGCTACAGAAAGAGCTAATGAATCTCATGATGTCGGCTGAAAAGGGCATTTCAGCTTTCCCCGATGGTGAAAACATCTTTAAGTGGATTGGTACTATAACAGGTGCCGATACAACCGTCTACAGTCGACAGAAATATCGACTCTCATTAGAGCTCCCAAATTCGTACCCCTACGCACCGCCAGTAGTGAAATTCCTGACACCTTGCTACCATCCAAATGTCGATCTATCCGGTTCGATTTGTCTAGACATCCTCAAAGACAAATGGTCAGCATTACGAGTATATGATGTTCGAACTATCCTTCTGTCGATTCAGTCGCTGCTGAGCGAACCAAACAACGATAGTCCGCTAAATGCCCAAGCCTCGATGATGTGGAGTAACCAGGCGGTGTATAAAAAATATTTTGAGCGTTCTACGAGAAGCATAAAAAGACTCATAATTCTATAGAATCTCATGTATTTTAGCTAAATATTCCCACAGAACAAATATTTATATACATTATGGGTTTTTACACAACACAAGCAACACACCACGCCACACCACAACACAAGCCTCTACGATCGTCAAATGTCTAGTTTCTCTCTGCACACACATCAAACTCAAACAAACATGACCCGAAGCAGATATATTTTTGTAATACTTAAAGAGATTCTCCTGCGGGCGGGACATAGCCCCATAAACCATCTAATCACGTTACTACTCGTACATTACATCTCTCATTCTTCCTTTGCTTTCCGTGTATACTCGTAACTTGTACCTTTTTCGCGTGTTTGTATGGTTGATTTCTCTTTTGAAAAATTCGTATCTTAGTTCAAGGCCTTTGCCGACATTCGCAGACTACTTACAACACAAATTCCCGTATAAACAAGAAACAAGAAAATCTCTTAGCTTTTAGTACGTCGTCGTGTATATTTTTTATTTTTGTTTAAATAAATTTTGTTATTCGCTTAGCTTCATTTCCGTTTTGGAGGCGGTTGCCGACTTTTCATGTCCCACTACATATTTTTTACTCTTTTATTTTTCCCATCGAAACAAAACTGCGAAAGTCTGAGTGCTCCGTTCTGATTTGATTTTGAATTGTACACAACAGAAATTTGTAAGCGGAACACTGTTTTGAGTAAGGAAAAAACCGTTAGAAATATGAAAAACTGTAAAAATGTAACAAATAAATTATTCTCGTTATTCTCGAAGCTACTTTATATCCATCGGCCCAGATGATTAAAAAAAAAACTATTGGACCGATTCGGCTGAAATTGGTTCTGTCCGGTGTATCAGAATTCGACTTTTTTATCCACTTTTTTTTACAAGGCCGAAATTTTGTTATTTTTCACTCAAATCTCTTAAATCTTCTACGGGACAGAAGGACAACCCTACTGAATAATAATCTTTTTTGTAATTTGATTTCAGACGATTAGAAAAGAAGTAACCACGGGGGGGGGGGGGGGGGGCAGCCGCCTAATTTTTTTTGAAGAGACCTAGTTCACCTCACCAAAATGACATTAAAATATTTTTTTTTATTCTTCAATAACTAAATAATAATTATCATAGGAAGATCTCCTTTCCATAGAGTCCACCAATTTTTCGCAAAATTAAACTGGGATGTTTTTTGCCACTCATCAACAATTTTTCTTTGTACAATGTATTCTTTTTAGATTTTTTTTTGGCTCGAAGTTGTCTTTTTACGTATTTCCACAAGCGTTCTATTGGATTAAGGGGCACACCTAGTGTGACAGCCTAAAAAAAAGGCGATATTTGGGAATTTAAAAAAAAAACTACTGTATCAATTGTTTTAAAATTTTAAGGGTATATTTATACATATTTTAAGAATACACAGTAAAATTTTTGAAGAAAACAATTAAATATTTTTCCAGATACACGCGATCTCCGACGGCGCTAAAAAAAAAGGTCCTCCACTGCTGCAGTGATCCCGGCCTTCTCCGTGGATGAAATATATAAAAAAAACAATTCTCGTTAAACTAGAAGATATTGTCCGTACAATAACCTACGATCGAAAATAAAAAAATCAAAAATTGACAAAATGGCGGCGTTTTTAAAAAAAAAGTTGAATTTTACCCAAAATTTTGGTGGTTTTTGGCCTGCCAAAATTCGATTTTTGATCAGATCAAAAAACTGGTAGGCCATTGTATGGAGAACTATATACAGAACATGCAGAAAAAATTTGATAGTGATCGGATCATTTGTCTCCGAGTTATCACTGCAGCAAATTTGAAAAATGCTGTTTCGAAAAAACGCGTTTAAAGATAAAATGATCGTTTTCACTGTTATAAATGGATTAAAATCATACTTACAGCTAATCTGCTATTCCAGGCCCATATATATACACATATGTATATGTCTGTATACCTGAAAGCCTACAATAGAAACTGGGATCGTATTATAACGGTTGCAACCACTAGGAAGAGACGGTAGACTCCGAACAATACATCAGGTACGTCCCGTATGCTACAACTAAAGGGTCCGCCATCTAACGTTTTTTTTTTTCAACTAGTGCTTATTTCGCGAATGGTAACACTTAGCTCGTATCTGATTTGACAGATAATTAGTTTTATCCTTCCGGTTAATAATGGAAAATAATTTCATTCAAACGGCTGACCTCGGCTGGCCATGCAGTAGCCTACACGATTGGTCCAATTTTTAAGCACATTATCGATTGTGTGCAGCTGTATTTCACCAATGGCTTCACGAATATTGTCCTTTAAAGCGTCATTTGTCTCTGGCGTAACACTTATCTTTTACGGCAACCCACAAATAATAGTCCAACGGTGTCAAATCGCAGCTCCGAGGTGGCCAAACGACATCAGCTCTGCGGCTGATAATGCGATCTTCAAAAACAGCGCAAAACATCGAGTGTAGCTTCGGCTGTGTGGCACGTAGCGCCGTCCTGTTGAAACCAAATGTTGCCAATATCCTCCTCTTCAATTTTTGTGAACAAAAATTCGTTCAACATGGCTCGATAACCATCGCCATTGACTGTAACGGCCACTCCTTGCTCATTTTCGAAGAAAAATGACCCAATTATGCCTCTGGACCAAAATCCGCACCAAACAGTGACTCGTTTTTGGTGTATCGGCTTTTCAATGTATGCGTGCGGGTTTTCTGTGCCCCAAATGCGAAAATTTTGCTTGTTTACATACCCGCCAAGATCAAAATGAGCTTCATCTGAAAAGATAATTTTTTTACCAAATATTTTTTACAAAATCGGTATCTTCTCGAAGTCGATCGCAGGCAATATTTCCCAGCGTTGTTCAAGCGTATACACAACCATATTCGTTCAGCGGAAGGATAAAACTAATTATCTGTCAAATCAGACATGAGCTAAGTGTTACCATTCACGACATAAGCACTAGTTGAAAAAAAAAAACGTTAGATGGCGGACCCTTTATTAACTGCCGAGCAGTTACTCTTTAAATGGCTGTAACTCAAAAACTATTTGAGATATCGATTTAAAAAGTATAACTTATCGAAATATGAAAAAAAATCGATTTTTCTTAAAATTTCACACTAGGTGTGCCCCTTAAGATCTGAGGATTGAGATGGCCATTCCAAGATATTTACTCTTTCCTGTTGGAACCAATCTTTTACCAACCTAGAAGAATGCTTCGGATCGTTGTCTTGCTGAACAATCCACCTAAGTGGCATTTCTTCTTCAGCATATGGAAGCATAATGTTTTGCGGTATTTCCAAGTAACGATAACCGTCCATTATACCGTCTATGCGAAAAATTGGTCCAACTCTAGATTGTAAAAAACATGCTCACACCATCACGGAACCTCCACCATGATTTACAGTTGGTAATTGACTTTACATTGTATATTTCACCTTTTGGTTGCATGTCGTAATGCTTTCCATCGCTTCTAAATAGTTGGAATTTACATTCGTCACTCAACAAAATTGAGCCTACCTGATTTGGGTGCACACTCGACTGTCTCTCGCTGGTGGAAGTTTTTTAATATCTTTGAAACTGTCCCTCTCGGTATATTCATTTCAAATCACGTAAAGTCTATATTTGTGTTGTCCCATTATTATCCATCGAAATTATTTTTCCTTCAAATCTATTGAATACACCTTGCACTTCAGCAATAAATAAATCTAGCTTAGGTTCAAATTGAACGCTTACACAACAGATAATTTCCACTTCTAAACTTTGGCTGAGTTCCAAAACGTCAAAAAAATTGCATCGATGCAGTAGTGATAGAGCTGTGATGCAAAGTTTCGCAACAAAACTAATGCATTGCATCGATACAATTTTTGTTTGACTTTCACGTTTTGGGACAATTTTGAAGGCTTTACATATGATCTGAATTTTTTTCTACGGCTTGGTATTTAATTTTTGAATTGGATGGATCAATTAATAAATAAATTTATTTTCAATAATTTGCTTGATTTGTCGGGTAGACCTACCGACAATATAATTTTGAACATCCTTCGGAAAAGAAAAAAGCAAAGAAGTAAAGTAAGATGTGTTTTGACAATGAAATTGAAAAAAGAAAACACAAAAAGAAATGTCCCCAAAATCCATAATTATTGTAAACTAATCAAACAATACCCAGAAGATATATTCTATATTCATTTCTGAATGACCAAAGCTACTTTCAAGGTGAGTAAAAAAAAAAAACTAATACGATAGTGCGCTTGAAATTGGTCGACCTACCTATTCTTTAGAGCAGTGCCTGTTTATAACATTGTGGAAACTGGCAAAGAAAAATTATGGCTGATTTCGAAAGCAGTCGAGCAGAACCTTTTCCGTTTGTTTTGGGCTGCATTGATGGGATGCACGTCCGAATATCAGCACTTAAAAGAGATACTATGAGCTATTATAATCGGAAAGGAACACACTCTGTAATAGTGTAGCTATTTAACAGTTCCCCTAAAATTTCACATTACTCCGATGTTTAGTGTTCTAATTTTATTTAAGGGTATAGTTGATAGCAGATTCTGGTTTTTAGACGCTTTTGATGGGTTTCCTGGACGATGTCACGATGCTTCTGTATGGCATTCAAGTCAAATAAAAAGGGGAATACTCGTAGATAATGGTGTCATAAAATTCTTTTCAACATGTCACTTGCTTGGAGATTGCTTATATCCCCTAGATGTCAGTTTGATGGTGCCATACAGAGACAACGGTTTTCTGTCAGTGCAACAATGTCATTTTAACACCGTTTTAAGTTCCACACGGGCATTCGTCGAGCAAGCATTTGGAATATTAAAAAAAAAGTTTAGAATTCTTACCCATTTCGAAATTCATCGCGTTTCATCGACCAAAACCATAACAATGGCTTGCATTGTCCTTCACAATATCATTATGAGTAATTAAGGATGTGACTCTGAAGACATTGACTATGATGCTGAAGATGAAGTTGACTCTCAAGATTTATTCTCGGAAAATGTCCAGTCGCAGTTAGTCAGGCAGCCAAGACTTGTGAAGCCAGAATAAAAAGGGATCGTTTGGCTGCTTTCTTCTCCTCTTGAATTCATTTGCAAAATAAATATAAAAACATGAACTTATTTTCATTATTATATTAGCTTTTATTTGTACTGCTTATTAAAAAAACGAATAACAAAAAATAAATACATTTACTTAATAAAAAAAATTAACTCGTACTTCTCCTGGTACCTATTGAAAAAACAAATGAAACGTAAAAACACAAAAACACGTCACCATGCGAACTGCCTTAAAAGATCAGTGCTCCAGTGCACCATCCAGAAAAGATCTTAACAACACCTTAAGTTCGCACATTTCTTCTATTCTTTTTTTCCACCTTTAACTTGGCTTTTTCAACTTCGACGAACTCTCTCATTATTTACTTGTCCTCTTCTGATTCTGTTTATAGAAATTCCAGTACTTCATTGCGGTTTGGTTGTTTCCTTCGTATCTCTTCTATTGGTGAATCAAAACTTGTCGTTTTTCAGCTTCGTCTGCATCCAATAATGATGACTCCAATATATCTTTTGGTGGTCACACAGCTTCTTGTTCCATACACTTCGTCGATCTTTTCGAAATGCTCCCAGGAAGTAGCCGCCTGCCCAGAGGAACAATTTCGCTTCTTAATCCTTTTGTACGTAATCATCTGACTTCCTACTATTATCGTCTCTTGTAATAGGAAATGTTACATCAATCTCCTTGATTTCCCTTAACCCTTGCCGCCTAGGTACAGATTTCTTTCTGCGCTTGGAATTAAACTCCAACTCCATTCGCAGGCGCACAAAAAGTACGAGTACTCGTAGCAAATTCTGGCATTCATGCGTCCACGTTTTTCCTCTATAAAATAAAATTTTTACACAAAATAGGTAACAATTTCCATTTAATATTCGAGTTGTGAATTGTATTACGCACCACCAATTCTAAGAAATGATTTGACATTTCAAACTCGACCGACACTTTCTTCTGAAGGTATATGTAATAATTCGCACTTCGCACACACACAAAACCTTTTTGTCATTCAGTGCATCAACATTATTTTTGATGCGCTGTTTGCTTGACTGATGTGCATTAGATGCAAAATTTTTACCACTTGGAACGGGTTGCATTGCATCGGCGGTTAGCTATAAATTGTTTTGGAACGCTTGACAACCACATCGATGCGTTTTGGGACTCAGCCTTTATCACAAACGGTTCAATTGGTATGTTGACAGCAAATACTGTTATGTTTCCATACTTTTTTCCACGAGTGTTACTATGTGATTGAACCAATTTTTTTCAGTCCTACCAAATATCAATAGCTCTTTTAAAATTAATTAAAAAATATGATAGCGTATCTCTATACGAAATTTTAAAGCTAAAGATTGGATCCATTTTATGATATAGCTAAAATTCTAAGTTTTTTCTTAACATGTTTCCAAACTTTTTTCTGTATGTAGATGATATTGTACATAACTGCCTGGTGATATTGACTGTGAACTACTCAATGCTGAGTTCGTCAAAACGTCCGGTAAAACCGGACACAATACACAATAATTGAACCATCAGAAACAAACACCACTAACGAATCCTTTGGTTTCGTATGCGTTAGTGATAAAGATGTTGTCGATAAAGTCAAAAGCAACTGGAATTGACGGAGTTGATTCCAGATTTGTAAAACTTATCCTTTCATACATCTTACCATATATCTTACCCATTGCGAATCCGCCATATTTAAGTAAAGTGTTTGAAAAAGTAATTCTAAAGCAAATACAAACGTATCTCTTCCAAAATATTCTCTTAAGCAGTGTTCAGTCCGGTTTTCGCCCCCAAACACAGTTGTAACACCGCATTGATGCCTGTGGTAGATGATATCAGGAAGGCTGAATTTGTTTTAATTCAAATTTTAGGCATTTCTTCTACTTTTCCTTATGATGCGGTTGAAATTACCAAACAATTTATGTATCTGCTTAGTAAAATTCTTTTTGGTCTGGAGATTTTCGATCGTTTTCTTCCCAGATGTTTAAGATGCACATTCTCTGAATTGCTACTGCTTATTAGAGAAAGAACAATGCTCAAAACTATTTTTTTCGTCATTTCACTTGGTTGAATTAAAATTGACAAACAAGACATGATTGCAAAGTTGTTTGTCATATTTTGACAGAAATGCCTGTGGAACATTAATGAACGATATTTTAGCAGCTGTGTTGCTGCTGTACTAATGCAGCAGTAATTGTGTTCATTAAATAACTGCAGCAGTTTTACAGCATATAGTATGTTTTACATTAATGGACTCAGCGCCGAAGTCTTTGGATAAAAAGAATCTAACTACTCTACTAGTTCTTATAGATTTTTCCAAAGCGTTCGACACAGTGAACCATGTTCTTTTATGTCAAAAACTCAAAAACAAATATAACTTTTCCAAAGAATCTGCAAAGCTTATTTATTCATACCTGACAGAATGTGTTTTGGCTAACGATAAGCTTTCAGATTTTCTTAGAATATCTGGTAGCGTTTCCCAAGGCTTAATACTTGGACCAATACTTTTTTCCAAGTACATTAATGAACTGTCTCAAATTATTCATCACTCTTTGAGCCATATATATGCCGATGACGTCCAGTTGTATTTGAGTGGGCATATTGATGTCTTAGACGAAGTCGCTGCTTTGATTAACGAAGATTTGAATAACATACTTCTCTGGGCTCGACGTGACTTCCTTTGCTTAAACCCAGCGAAATCGAAACTCTCGCCATATATAGGAAAACACAAGACCCGTCTACCTTGCCATTGCTAAAACTTGGTCAAGAAACCATCCCATATGTAAACACTGCTAGTAATCTCGGACTCGTTTTTAACAGTACCCTAACCTAGGCTGATCATATAAACGCCGCAATCGGAAAGATTTACGTAGGCATTCGTTTACTTTGATCAACTCAAATGTTCACACCTACACCTGCAAGGAAAATGCTGCCAAAACGCTTCTCCTGCCAATTTTACTATTTGGGTGCGAGATATATGGCAACGTTGACTGTTTGAGCAGAAGGAAGCTTAATGCTGTGTACAATAATATTGATCGCTATATTTATGGTATTCGAAGACCTGATCGCATATGCGCTTATTCAAAGCATATTGTCGGTTGCTCGTTCGATAGCTTGCTAGAGTTTCGTTCCCTATCTTATCTGCACGATATTATACAAACACATCAACCTGAGTACCTATTTAAAAGACTAGTCTTTCCTCGGTCGCAAAGAACCTTTGCCTTAATTCAAACTGCATATTCTTGCTTGACGCGTCAGAGCGCCAGTTCTTCGTGCACTGCACTCGCCCTCGTCTGTGCAACTTCTTCCCAATGTACTGAGAGAAGTCAGAAGCACGAAACGATTTCGATTTTTACTTCCGAGGTACTTGGCCAGTAATTATTTATAATTAGGTAATATAGGGTTTTCCAATACGAACTTGACAAATTTTTTTTTTAAATAAAACGCAAACCATTTAAGATATTTCAAAAACTTTATTATCGGCTTGAAGTACAATCAAAACTTTTATGAATGGAACTCGACTTTGTTCATATGGCCACCGCGGGCACGTTTGCAGCGGTCGATTCGTTGGACCCAATTTTCAACGACTCGGCCACACATTCCGGCCGAAACGGTGGCTATTTCGCGTTTTTTATAATTTTTATAATTTGTAGACGTTGCTCGTTCGTGTACTTCACTATGATGAAAATGTTGAGATTACTGAATAAATTGACAGTGACAGTTTGATGATTAGTGAAAGAGTGCGTTCACAAATTAAATTCAAAGTTGTCAAGCCCCTATTGAAAAACCCTTTATAAAGATTTTCTTTTAATTTTAAGTTCTTATTTGCTAAAATAAATATATATTGTATTAATTTAAATTTTCTTTTCGAACTACGTGTTTTATACCCCTTTCTAATTCAATTTTAAACGATAAATAAAAATAAATAATTCGAAGAAAATATCCTCCCATAAATTTTAACTCGAAAGCTGCTTCTAAAAATCGGAGATTTACTGTGGTACAACGTCATAGAATATACCTTCTGGCGACTTACAGGCGACATCAGTTATCACAATTAAATAAAACTGTCATTATTTTAAAATCCTTTATACGTTTATATATATATATATATTTTTTTTATTATCACACTTCAATAATCGGTATTTTACAAAATTAATCAACTTATAGACTTCCTCAATGTTAAATATTTACAATTGTCCATCATTGGGCGTCTTACTTTTAGAATATATTCTACCTATGCCTCTCCAAACTGAACACCCTTAGCATTTACATTAATCGCCAGTGAAGATTACAAAAACAATAAAAAGCATAACTTAATCTAATATAGATTAAACATTATTTATTTTTAAATTTGAATTTAATATACATATATGTACCTATACAAAGCAGGAAAGGCATTACAAAATTATAAACAAAATCAATAAACAAGACTTTAAGTCCACATTTAAATCAACAACACTAAGAGACTAGCCTAATCCACATATTTAAGAATTTTTATTACTTTTACAATTAAAAAAGATTTATTTTTTGTTAAAAATATATTCATATAAGGAGATGGTCACATCACCAATTTATAAAATAAAATTCTCACACCGTAGCAATTACACAAAATAAAATTATCAAACAAAAATGCCAAGGTACTATTGTGATGTTTAGTTTTCGAATTTGTTTACACATGTGAGCGGTGTTTTGTTAAAATTAATATAATATGTATATTTCTGGACGGTGTTTTCTAAAGAAATTTTATAAAATTTAGTTATTTCACTTTCTGTTAATTTGTTTTGTACAGACTACTGCGACCAGTTTGATAAGTTTCATTGGCTTAGTTCAATACGGAATATAAACAGTAATATTTCCTTAACATTTTTCATTAAATAAAATTTTCATTTTTTTAGATTAGAAGTTTGCATTTCTATACATAAAACATAAAAAATAAATATACGTATGTAGCTGGATTTATAAAAAAGAAATAATAAAAATCTGTTAACGGTTTTCTGCAAATCTCAGACTAATATTCGCACCAGATATTAATGATTCAGAATATTATGGATAATAATAATTCAATATTTGTTAAATATTTTAAATAAAATAGCAAATTTAACTTTTTGTGTGAACTCCACCAAGTGGTTAGGTGTGCTCTACTCTACGTGGAGAATAGTCAACAAGTCGACCGCGAAACGACGAACTGTGGCAAAAATCGAGTTTACGATATTTTTATTCGGTTATTTCTCTTTCTTACATTAAAGTCTCTTTTTCTATAAAAGTTTTTGTAAATTAACCCTTAAATACCAATCATTCGTATGTTCGTGAACAAAATGTATAAATAATATACATATACTCATATTGTTAGTTAAAATTTAAGAATATCACGGTTGCATTGCAACTACTAGAAGCTGTAACTTGGGGACACCTCAATTGCAGAGCTATACCTGTGTACGGCGGCGAGCCACCATTATGGAGACCGAAAAATATGCATTTAGCGAATTAATCCAAACACTAAATACGGTTTCTGGACAGCGTCAGTCCGGAAGGCGTGGCAGCAAAAAGATGGCGCAAAACAGAACATATGCCCCAGATATTCCAGATACCTAAATGATCGTTCGCCGCTGCTGAAGCCCTAGTAACTGGACAGCGGATTTAGTTATGAACGTTGCTTCCGATCCAGGATCAACTAACGCCCTCAGATTAAAATAATTACCATTTGATGACCTGACTCGAACAACTGCTGTTGCCAGAAGAACACTTGGCTGATGTACTTCAGAAGAGGCTACTTTAGGTGCACTGCTTTGACATTGGTTCGTCTTGTGACTGTACGCCAAACAGTTCCGACAAACCCCGATTCTGTCCACTGCCTTAGATCGTTCATAGATCTCCATGGCAATAAACTTCTGACAAGTTCGAAGGGAGTGCTGACCTCTACCACATACCTGGCATGCAAACTGCTTCTTCCCAACGTGCAACACCGTTTTCTTCTCGACTGAAACAGCCTTGTGTACAGTAGAACCGCTGACCTTGATGACACTCGTTCCAGCTACTGCCTCCAAGGTTCGAAAACGTGTCTCCAGGAACTCTGTAAATTGTCTCAGTGTTGGCAACTCCTTCTAACTACCCAACTTCTCCTCCCACAAACGCTGAGTAAAAGCAGGTAATTTTTGCACCAGAATATAAATTAGTATGTCATCCCAAGAACTAATCCTAAATTGTCTAGAGCATGGAAACATTCCTGGGACGTGTCCAGTAGAGACTTGATGTTGCTTGCCGTCTCCTTCGTCAACGGCTGCTGTTGAAAGAAAAGTGGAAAATGAGCGTTTACCAACACTCGCTTGCGGTCGTATCTGGCGACAAGCAGTTCCCATGCTTTGTCATAATTGCCAGCGTACAAACCTAAATGCTGCAACAAACGGGCAGCTTCACCGACAAGAGAAGATTTCAAATAGTGAAGCTTTTGAATTTCACCCAGCCTTTTATTTGTGTGGACTAAAGATACAAATACATCGTGGAAAGCCCGCCACTTCGTGTACGAGCCCTCAAAATGTGGAATTTGGATTTGAGGCAATGAAAGTTCATTACAAGAAGCACCTGTGGATTCACTTTCCACATTCTTCTCCTTTGATGCTGACTTGGCATTGACGATAGCATCGACCAATTCACCTCGGTAAGTGAAATATGTTTCTCGAAGCAGATCAAAAATTTCATCAAAATTTTCTTCTCCCAGACCTTCCTTCAATTTCTCCTCGTCGAATCTTCGCCTGAAGACCAAGCGCGTTCTTGAAGTTCCCTTCAAGGATAAGGAGACGACCTGAAAGATAGCTGGCTGTACGACGTGATGCTCCAGTCTTTTTGAAGTTGGAATGGTCACGAAGAATCTGCTCCAGAACACCTTTTTGATCTGCACCCGTGGACAAATTCGACATATTTTAAGGTTTTTTATTTGAAAATTAATTAATTATAAACCAATGTATGTATGTATCAAGTACAATGTTTATTTAATTATTAGATACAGTTTATTTAAATAATATTAATTAATTAATATTTTATTTCAGCAACTTACGACCTTTGGTTAACTTTGCCCAGCTGGTGACAGTTGAGGTTAAAGTTGAAATAAATTTTTTTACACGGTTCCCGCGCCGATTCGATTTCTGCACAACCACCGAAAGAGTCTGTAAGTCTTAAAAAGGAGAAAAAACAAGGGGCAAGACACGGATCACGAGGGAATATATGTATGTACTTAGTCAGTAGCTTTATATATATATCTATATATATATTGCACACTTGCACTTTGTTCTTTTTTATAAATTTTTTTTTTTAAATGTTCAAATGTTTAATTTTCTGTGGAGTCTTTATTCGGCTCGAAAAGGACCAAATGTTGGGGTGTGTAGGTTTTTGCTAAATACGTGTGGGGTTAAAAAATGGGTAGAAAATGGGGTTTTAAATAAAACGCGTTTTATTCTTCTTCAAGGATTACAGCAAAGATATCTTTATATATATATATATATATATGTGTAAGATGTACGAAAAATATAAGGATAACCATAAGGATAAAATGATAGCAAAATAAAAGATTTCGTCATTTGTTTCATTTTTTTTATTTATTAAGTCCAATGTGGATAGGCATATTCGTATTTTTACACAATCAGTTCTTTTATTTGTCTATGTCGTCCATAGGCAAAACTGGTTCAGCAAAGGAATAAAAAAAAACCCTTTGAGTTGGATAGCAAATGCAAGGAAGATAAATGCACTATCATGTTTAGTTACGAGCTGAAAATTAAATAAGGAAGACAGGTAAGAGATTAGATGTGCAATGAGTACGACAATGGAACTGAAAGTGAAATTTGAATTAAAAAATTACAAACTTTTAAGTACTCTCCCTTCAGACATGAGTAAATAGCATCGCAGCAGTGAGGGATGAAGGCTCCAATATATGAGCGGGACAGTCTTGTCTGGTAATCCAAATTTCTATACGTTTCACCCGTCGCCAAAAATTGTAGTACCAAAGCCAATCCTTCTTCTGGTGGAATTGTATCTCTCATGTGAGTCACTTGCTTAATTAGTAGTGGCTTGATACAGTCCAAAATTTTAACAAAACAGTCTTCGTCCATTCTTATGTTAGGTACCGCCTATAAGCATCTCTATCCTCTAAATGAAGCTCGTCATGAAGAAATCTGAATGCACCTTTATTTTCTCTCCAGAATCTCCAGGGTTTAACCCATTCTCTCTTTTTTCTTTCCTCATTTGTGGTTTTATTTTCGATTTCAGATGCACAAAACAATATAGTAGCGGTTGCAAACAACTCCTGTTGCTGCCAATAAATTTTCCTCATTATCGCTCATTTTGCATTTCACATATAATTACTGCAAAGCAGAAACTTCCGATTTGGCCTACTCTTAACAAAACGAATGTTCAAATGGTTCGTTTCAGATTTCACTGTTCCTCTATCTGTCAAAAATTCTTTCATTCTAATGACACATTTTTTTTTGTGTGTAGCCACTTAGTTCAATGACATGCCTTTCAATCCCACGCTTGTGTGGCCAGGCACTAAGAACAATTATGTATGTATGTATGTTATTTTACGATACGTTCATACGAAACCCCTGTGACTCCTTTCTAAAGGAAGCGGAACCACTGTGCACCCGTGACAGTGGAATACCCCATAGAAATAAATATGTTTTTGATGGTAAAATCACGACTTTTACTACAAAAATAATTATGTTGCTACACTGTAAAATACGTAGACATGTGGAAAACCACACAAAAAGGTAATGCGCAAAACCCACCAAGCAACTGAAACTGATTTCAAATTTTCAGGGTATTCAAAGCCGATAATATTTCTAAAATAGAAGATAACATTAACAATAAACCACAATAATCTTCTTATTTTCATAAAAAATAATTTTATTATTTTTCCGTACGGAAATCTTACTTTTTCATTTTTCAGTTTTGCATATCTTCGTACCGGAACTTGCAACTTTTTTTTCTATCGTTGTAATTTCTGTTTGAATAAGTTTACAGACTTTTCCAGACGTCAAATTTCTGACGTTTTGGTTGTCAAAGTGAATTGTTTTTATTGTTTATTTATTTTTTTGCTGTGATGCAAAGTTGAAATGGAAAGAGAAATGGAAATTAAACTAATTAGAAGAATTAAAAAAGAAAAGGCTGAAGATAAAAAAAATTGCTGAAGATGCTAGTGTATGCAAAGGTAACAAGAAATACAGATATTCGAATCAAAACATATTCTGGGAGTAGAATCCCATAAATCCATTTATGACAAAACTTGCAAGGAGTACAAAAACAGGAATGTAAAAGCATCTGATTGGCAAGAGATATCAACAATTTTAGTAAAAACTGGTGAACGAAAAGAAAAGAAGTTCATACATGTTAGTTCATAGCTTTTTGTTTTTTTTAGTTCCTGAATGTCAGAAGGAACTACTTTTTCTATGAATTGAAAGGCATCAACAATTACTGCTAACGGCTCAGCAGCTACTCCACTCCAACTATTAAATGGCATCATTTTGACAGCATTAAATTTTTTATTCCTTTTATGAAAATTCCAAATAAGTAAGTAATATTGCAGGCAGATCAGAATTTGCATCTGAATTTTGTGATTTCAGTTCAGTGAGGTAACCACGGCATTGAGAGAGTTGAACAGGGTTTCACAAAATTTTGAATGCAGTGCTTACATGATCCAGTTTGACTATATTTATTTTGTATATCTTGTTGTTTATGTATTATAGCAATTCCGGCAGTTATTACTCAAGTTCAAATGAAAATGATAGCGTTGTTATTGAAGATGAAGTTGAGAAAAATATACAACAATTATTTGGCGAAGTATGTGTAATACTTCGTAATGTAATACGGTGTAAAATAATGGAAACCGAACAATCATGGAATGACCCCAGCTGCTCATTTAAAACCCTGAAAGAGCCAAACAGAAGTTGTTGTAATAGGAAGCGAAACGCAGACAAGGATGAAAATAATATTTCAAACACTTTAAAAGAGTTATATAATTCCTTTTGTCAACTTAAGCGACCTCTGTAGTCTTATAAAATGTAATTTTTTGTTGAAAATAGCTGGCAATACCCAACGTGTATGGCACAATCTAGTTCATATGATATTGTATGTTGGTATCACTTATTGGACGTTACAACAGAATTCAAATGTGACATCTCTTTTTAAATTTCATTCGCCAATAAACTTTTACTTCAACATTTTTTATAAAAATTGTTAAGTTGGCGGCAGGACCATTTTTTCCAGCACTTTTTGAGATAAAAACGAAAGGAAAGAGAATAAACAGAAAAAAAAAAAAACAAAATAAAAATCCGCTGTTTTCTTCTAAATTAAACTAAAGTTTAGAATTCAGGTGTGGGGTAAATACCACAAAATTAAAGTAATTCGCGAAATAATATATATTTTAGAAAAAAAATAACTTCAATTCGTCACAATGAGCCGCCGATTAACCCGACAGATGCTTGTTGATGCCCTTCTGGCAGCAAACATTGATTTCCCGCAAAACGCCACACTTACGCAATTGCGAAGGCTACATAACGAATTGTTGGCTAGTGATGACTGTGGTGAGTATACCGAATGGACCGATATGAGCAACGCCGTGCAAACAATAGAAAGCTAAATGTCAGTATTAGTGCTCCGAGGCCGAGGAACGCCGCTGTTACTTCTGGAAAAGAAGCAATCCGATGTTTTAATTGTTCCAAGTTTGGGCATTTTCAAAGTTCCTGCCCGAAGCCACAAAGGCCTCATGGCTCCTGTTTTACTTGCCACCAGATGATGGGTCATCAGCACAAAGATTGCCCAAAATCCAGTTGCTGCCCTGGAATCTTCAGGAGTAAATTCCAACGATAATGTTGACGAAGATATTTCAGGAACCAAATGGTAAGGTTGGCTTTCAATTATAATTATCACAGCTCTTGTAAAGACTCCGGTAGTCCGATTAGTTTAATTCAACAATCAAGTGTCCCAGGATTTGTTAAATTATCAGACGTTTTGATGCCAACTAATTTCCTCGGTCTTGGCAAAAATAAGATATATAGTATACATACGGTACTATTTCATGTGTAAGGCAACCCTACTCATCGCTGTCATCGCTGCATTGGCACGCACACCATCGCATCGCCTGTCCATGACAATTCATACACACTTTTTCGTCACTCGACGCTAAACCGACGAAGCTAGTAGTCATTTTAGTCATTTTGGTTTAAATAAATAGAATTAAAGTAAATAAACGTGTCGTAATTGTTATTTTTACGGAGCCGACAACAATTCAGAAGTGGGATCATCCACAAATTAGTTGTTAACTATTAAAAAAAGAATAAAAAGGTGAAGAAAGTTTATTAAATGTTGAATGGTGCGAATCCCTATTGTCTGTGTAGATTGTGCGTTGTAAATTAGTTTTGTTATTTCCCTTCCCTTTTCGATCATGTTGATTCATTATCGGACCGTATTATCTGTTACAGTGCGTGTTAAATTAGTTTGTTTTTTTTCCATCATCTTAATTGTGCTTAAACAGTGAAAAATTATTTCATTACCTATTTCCAATTTTCTACACATGCTTAGCCAACTTCCGAAATGAATCGAAAATTATTCCTTTCGTAGTTATACGAGTACCTAATGAAGTGATGACAATTCCGGTAATCCTGGGACGAGACTTCATGAAAATATTTAATATTTGTTTAACTCAAACAAAAAATGTATTTCAACACGATGGGCATTTTTGTTATAAATTGTTTTTTCTATAAAACACTCTTGTTCGTCTTCTTTTTTTTCAAAGTTTGTTGTTTTGCCGGCAGTCCGACATTTAACCATTTAATAAATTAAATTTTTTTTTCTCCCAGGGTTTTGCAACAAATTGACGCCCAGACGTGGGGCTCAAAACAAAAAAAATTTATTATAAAAAAAAAAATTGTACCAAAGAGGTGCATAGTGACTTAAGGGGAAGTGTCTGTTTTTATTCAAAAGTGCAAATAATCTTTGTTGTTTTTTTTAGAGTTAACCTAGTGGGGGAAGTGATTTCAATTAGAAGTGTCATCGCTTGGAGTCAACGTGTTATTCAAGAACCATCGAGGGAAGTTACAGCCGTTCACACATACTGTACATATATACAGATTTACATCGTTGGAAGCGAAAACCTCAGGTCGTATTTACCGAGTTCCATCCAAGAAGGTTTTTATTTCCTTTTTTTCATTGCCAGTTTGCTTTTTTATTTTCTTTAACATAAGTAAACATAAGATACAATTAGGATACTATACTATATAGTATTTACATTTACATATATATACAAATTTCAAACGTAGAATGCATATTTTTTTAATATTGTTACTCGTCTATACAAATATATGTAGGAGTTCTGATATTTGTGTGTTTATATAGTCATGATGATATCAATGAATAATCAATGGATAACCTACGATCGACGACCACCGTCTGCGCGGTGTAATGTGTCAGCATGAGTAGTCCTCGTCGTCGTCGTATGTTCGTCGGTTGACCCAGACGATTGGAGTTCGTTTACAATCAGAGTTTGTTTACAATCAGAGTATGTTGTCATTGCATTGAGTTATGAAGAGAACATTGTGGCATTCGTCATGAATGGATTTTGTGCTGACCTATATTAAGAAGCATAAAAGCCAGAGTGATATGAGCACTGTTGTCTTTGTAATACAATGTTGTCACGGAGGTCGATTATTATTTTAATTAGGATAGGCGGAGAATGGATCTTGTTTACGATTGCCCTGAAGTTATGGACGTGGCATAAGTTATTGAATGCGGTAGGCATCTGGAATTGGATAGACTAGCGATACGACGAATATAAAAAGAAGAACTGACAACGGAATGGGATGAGTTGACGGTACGAACTTCAGCAGCACGGTGGTCACCGGACGAATATTTAATGCCTTTTGGACATTGAATGACACCGAGAAAGGTCAGTTTTATTCTAAATTTGTAAAAAGGATGCTACCAAAACGAAAAAGAACAGAAAAAAATGGGTCGAGAAAGAAGTTTACGTTTAAGTATTTTTTCGAGAAAGAAAACCATTTATAACCATGTAAAAAATTCTTTTGAAGAAGTTGAAAAGCCTGTTGGTTATTGTATTTACCGAAAAGTTTTTAATGAGTCATTCAACTTGTCTTTTTTCAAGCCTAAAAAAGACATTTGCGATAAATGAGCAAGACTAAAGTTACGAAAAATCCGAATGCAACTGAAACACGAGATTACAATGTACATCGCTGCTATCATAATGAAGCGAAGGTTGAGCGCCATATCGATCGAGAGAATAATCGTGAAGATACGGCAGTTATTATTTATGACCTTCAAAACGTTTTTTCTCTCTCTAAGGGTGCGTTTATGTTGGAGCTGCGATAAGCGATAAGAGCGACGACTCTAGCAAAGCGGAGAAAAATATACATTGATTCTCATATAACCGTTTACGTTGGAGCGGTGCTTTGAACAACGATTCACGATAGGAGCGTCGATAATGAGGTCGTGTATTTTCTCAGCTCTCATCGAGTATGGACGTTCAATTTTTAATAAGTGAAATTTTTGGCAAACCCGCATTGTGGGATCAAAAAGATAAAAACCATCACAACAGATTTGTTTTGGACAAACTGTGGAGTGATGTAGCATCGAAATTAAAAACAACACGTAAGTAAAACTATTTATTATTTTTATTAAATACAGATTTCAGTGATTTTATTTCTTAAGTCTTATAATACAAAATACCAATTACGTGTTTATTTGTTCAAATTATCACATTATTGGGTTCCGACAAAGGTACATTTTGAAAATATTGCGAATATTTGTGGCCGCTTGATTTGGTCTCCCAGAGGGTGTTTGTTCTTGCGCCGTATTAATTTGCGGTACTTTTGTTTTGTGTGAAAGATTATGTTCAATGCCTTCTTTGTCAATTATTATATTATGTAGTAAGCAAATACATTTAACAATATCATCAGCTACATCTACAGAAGTCTGTATTGATGTGGCTAAAACCCTCCACTTAGAATAAATTAAACCAAAAGCACATTCAACAGTTCTTCGTGCTCTTGATAGCCTAGTATTGAAGTATTCTTTGTCAGCATCTAACCGGTGTCTTGCGTAAGGTTTTAACAAATTCGGTAAAAGTGGATAGGCTTCATCGCCTATAATAACAAAAGGCGCAGTGATTTCAGAATTTGGCAAAGCACAGGCATCTGGAACTTGAAGTCTTCCATCTGACAAATACAAAAATAGAGCAGATGACCTAAATGTTCCACCATCACTTTGTTTCCCGTAACCACCAACATCAATGTTTATAAACTTATAATTAGCATCAACCAATCCTTGTAAAACAATAGAAAAATAATGTTTGTAGTTATAGAACATGGTGCCGGAGTGTGAAGGGCAAATAATTCTAATGTGTTTTCCGTCTATACTTCCGATGCAGTTAGGAAAATTCCAAATATTATAGTAGTCGTCCGCTATTTTTTTGAAATCGTCTTCGTTAGGAATTTTCATATGAAGTGGTTGAAACTCTTCCCATATAGTTTTAGTCACTTCTCTTACAATTTTTGAAACTGTTGCAATTCCGACACGAAAAGAAAATGCTAAGCTTCTAAATGACTGACCAGTAGACAAATATCTGAAAATATATAGGTATACATATGTTCATATAATTTTAGATATGTTCATAATTATTTGTTTAATCACATTATTTTGAAGTAAACTTCTTATGGCTAGTTGTGAAGGGATAGGGTATCACACGATCCATTTCAAACGGATTGAAATTTTTCATATGTTTTCATTTATATATTTATTATTTTTTTCAGCAACTGTAGTACGAAATAAATGGAAAACTTTACGTGACAAATTTAGGACCACCCTGGCGTCCATTCCTAAGCCAAAATCCGGAGATGCCCAATCGACTAACTATAGAGGTGAATGGAAGTACTTTCAAAGTCTCCTTTTTTTAAAGGACCAGTTCACCCCTAGAAAATCTAGTGGGAATTTGATCGAGCAAAATGCTCATGAAACCATACTTGAGGATTTTACCAGCGATATGTCACAGGGTGACAGAGACAATGATGACGAATGGCAGAATGACATATCAATTATTCATACTACTAATGAATCTCCACGAGTCATATCAAGCAACCAACCATCAACTTCTGGAAACAAATCACAGGTGAAGCGTTCAAATAAAAGAAACATAGGCGATGCATTACTGCAAGTGGAAAAAGAGAAACTTCAGTACTTGCAAGAAACCATCCCAAGCCACTACTACAGTTTCAAATTGTACAGTTGGTGACACAACTGAAACAACAGTAAGCAATTATTCTGGTAACGTGGAAAGACATTTTAATTTATCAGAACTTGTACCGAATTCTTATCAAAACTTGTAACTACCTATGTAATATCTATTATGTATTTTCCAGTATTCTTTCTTATGTTTCTTAAATTATAATTGAACTTGTATAACTTTTTCTTTTTCATAAATATACAAACGTTGAAAAAAATATGTCTACATACCTTATTGTTATCATTAGTCGCTCCTCTTGTAAAATGGGCCTACTATGACAATTACACCATTCTTTCTGGAGTTTGTCCGAAATTTTCAACAAAATGTAGTCAAATGTTTCTATTTTCATCCGCATATACTCAGAAAATTTTGTTGCATGTTGCCTCAAATCTTCATAAAGATGGTGAAACTCTCCAAACGTATACCTTTAATTCCAAAAGCATACCTTTAATCTTCATAAAGTTTGTAAAATTCTTCAATCATATACCTCTCTGTATTAATAGGATGCGCTGAAAATTCGCGCTCACTCCACCTGCCTTCACCGAAATAGTAATTTGTAGCACTCGATGATAAGAAAAGTAGTTCTTCTTCTTCGGAATCACTCATTATTACACAATTTCTACCCTGAACAATAACTTTTAAATGTCTCAATAAATTGCAAAAACAGCACTTATAGTTTCGCCGTTATCGAAGCTCTAACATGAACACCACATAAAAGCAGAGAGCAAAGCTTTGCTTTAATCGTCGCTCTCATCGCTGCTTTTATCGCTTATCGCAGCTCCAACATAAACGTACCCTAAGGCAAACGTCTCAAGCTACTATTATAGGCGTAAGTATGCTGTCTATAACTTTACCGGATTTTGTCAAAATAACAAAGTCAATAAGTTACTTTTGGAATTTGGCACGAAACGCTAAGTGGGCGTTCAGGAAATGACATAGCATCTTGCCTCACCGTTAATTTAGAAAACATTTTAAAAGATCTTCCAAAAACCAACAAGATAATTTTGTGGTCTGATGCTTGCATCCCGCAAAATAAGAATAGAATGGTGTCATTAGCAATTCTCAAATTCATGGAAGCTAATATAAACATAAAAACAATACACACAAATACTCTGAACCTGGGCATTCTCAAGTGTGCAAGAAGTTGATGCTGTTCACAGTGGAATAGAAAAATACATCAATGACTTGGATGTTTATAGCCCCGTTTCCCTGTAATGACCACTGTTGCGTATGTGCAACGCTACTTTCGTAAACTTTGATAAAGGATTTTGATCCTGTTCTAGGTGTGAAACGTGTAAAACCAGTTTCCGTGACTAGTAACATCTGTAGCGATCAAAAATAAAGAGATAAGAAGTTAGTTTTGTGCGAGTGTTCGGAATGATAAGTCGCTTATTGAACATCTGTGTCCCTGGGGGAAAAGAAAGTAAACATGTCGAGATGCGAATAGTAAGTATTTCAATAATTTCTTTACTTTGTTTCACAGCGGCGACTTATTTAGTACAGTTATTGTATATTGATTGCTTTTCATAATGAATCTCGATTCTGTGTAGTAGTTCATTAAATTTTGAAATAAATTTCAACCAAATGTGAGTGTTGCATAAATGTGGGAAAAGAAGCAGACAAAGAACGAACGAACGACTACGACAGAGAGCGGCGATGCAACCGACTTACACATACACGCACATGCACAATGACAAGAACAGACAAGTACGAAAGTAAATTCCTTAATCAGTCTGCAAACTCAATTCAGCGAAGTCGGCGGGTTATTCGTTTACGTATTGCAACAGTGTAAAATATTAATCGTCATATTAACAATAAACCTGAATTATAATATTTAAGCGGTGTGTTTTTGTTGCTTGTAGAATCGAGAGCCAGATCATCTTACATAAATGCAACACTGGGCTATTCTATAATAATTCTGTGGTACTTTTTTTGTGTAATTTAGTTTTCGTACTACCGAAGATGCAATTAATTTTCTGGAGTCTTTGCAATCTGACGAAGATGATTGTGAAATTGAGAAGTTGTATATTGAGCCGCCTGTACCTGAGAATATTAATTCCGAAGAAGATTCTGGTAATGAAGACGACGGTGGAATGCTTCATAACTTACCAAGATCAAGCCTTCTTGCTCCATGCTGCATTCAACTTAAATCTTCACGGGACATTTCTGATATTGATCCAGGAACCCAACACAATGCACCGCTTGTGCAGGATTCTCAAGCACACTCATCAACATCCGCAAAGACAGTCATTACTTCATCAAAAAAAACTTTCAAAAAAGTCTGTTCAAAGTTCTTTTGTTTGGGTTGAAGACAATAACCAGGAAGAAAAACCTCTTTTTCCCGAGCGTAACTATACAGAATTTAGTCAATTACAACCACATGAAATTTTCCAAATATATAATGTTTATTGTGGAAAGGCAAATTCTAACATAATCGCTGGTGAGATTCGTGTCTTTATTGCAATTCTAATTACAACGGGCTACAATTTTACACCGTCAAAACGTAGTTATTGGTCAAATGAGGCTGATTTCAAAAATGAATTAGTTTCAAATGCTATGAGAAGAAATCGTTTTGATGTAATAATCCGCTATCTACACTTCACAGATAATTCAAAACAAAATTTAGAGGACAGTATTTGGAAGTTGCGACCATCGACTGGTGCTTTGAAAGATAGATTTTTAAAAAACTTTTGTCCGATGAATCCATGATACAATATTGTAAATATTTTTTGAGGGGAGAGCCACTACGCTTTGGATTTAAAATGTGGTACTTGAATACATCTTTAGGCTACCTTGTAAATTTTGAGATGTATCAAGGAAATAATCATCGCTTAAATAATGCTTATCAGTCTAATTATGGTAAAAATATTTCACCTCTATTCGACATGATTGACAAATTTGATGAAAATGTGAAAAGATTACCATTTTGCATTTATTTTGATAATTTATTTACTTCAGTTAGCGCTCTTATAGGGCTCCGTCAGAGGGGCTATCACGGTACCGGCACTATTCGGGAAATTATGACACCAAAATCGTGTCCATTGCCATTGAAAAAAAGAGTTAAAGAAAGAGGTTGAAGGTATTGTAGTCAGCAGTAAAATAAGCGATAGTAATATTATAATTACAAAATGGATTGACAACTCTGTTGTTGCTATAGCTTCAACTCTATTTGGCAGATATCCTATAGGAAAGGTACAACGATATTCTAGAATAAAACGTCAGCGTATTTCAGTGGCACGACCAAATTCCATTGCAAAATATAATCAATGGATGGGAGGTACTGATCGTATGGATCAGAATATCAATAACTACAGGATAGGTGCTCGAGGAAAAAAATGGTGGAATTCTATTTTTACGTGGCTGGTAAATGCGTCAATACAAAATGCATGGATATTGCACAGGAATGTAGGCGGTCCATTAACACAGTTACAAATTCGCAGGAAAATAGCGTTGCACCGTACGACCACCACAAGGATACCGTCGCCCGCAACAAGTTGATGAATACTCTCTTCGGTATGACAATATTGGCCATTTCCTTGTTGAAATACCTAACAACAAAAGACGACGATGTGCATATGAATTTTGTTCATCAATTGTGAAAACTATGTGCAACAAATGTGACGTTGGTTTGTACATAAAGTGCAATTTGAAGTATCATTTTATTCAATCAGACTGAAATACTAGGTATTTTAAATGTTTTATGTATATTTAATATGTCTTGTGGATGATTTAGCTTTTCCTTTGCTTTTAGAATGAATTTTGTTTTTAATTTTATGTTCTGTATATTTTATATTCTGTACAATAAATATTACAAAAAACTCAAAATTTAAGCATTTACTTACTAACGATAATTATTTATCTTTTATTTCTAACAATTTCATGTTTAGTATTGAATATTGCCCACTGTTGCATATATGCAACAGGTAAAATCGAGGAGGGTGTAGCAAAGTTATATCTTTTAGCAAAGTTATACTCGCACATCTGGTGTAGCACAGTATAGCCTCTCTAAGTGTATGTATGCATCTACAATTATCAGTTGTCAATAAACAATCAACGAGAGCACATCTCAGAAAAGAAACCGGGCGGTGTTCTTTTGTTTTTTGTCTCCTCGTCGTTTCTCCTCTTTTTTTTTTCATTTTCTGTTGTCGCTTCCACTGCAACGTTGCTACAATTTTTGGAAGCAGAGCGTAGTTAGTTTTATCTGGTCTATCGGTTATCTCCGCGCCGCGGTTGATTAAATAAAACAAAGGCGCAGCCGGCGTCTCTGTTTATCTGATATACAACGGGAGTGTGCAGCCTGCATCTCCATCATCGTCGTCATATTCTACGCACCACGAGTGTCTCGTCCACAATCCCCTTAAATTCCGTTTCGATATTTTCGTCGGTAATCCCAAAAATTGTCTGTGAAAAGTGTAACTAACAAGGAGAAAGAAAGTATTTCCATATTCCCCCTTCGTGTCCCTATAATCGCATACAGTGTAACCCTTACGACTATCATCGGCAGTGTAATAAATAGTGCAATCTATGTGCTAATCGTCATATATTATTACCAGTAAACCCCCGCGGAAAACCTTTCCCACAACGGAATCGGTTCGGTGGAGTGATCGGTTTGCTGTTCTTTTTCTATACAATTGCTCGTATTGTTATCTCCTGCTGCACGCCACTGCAAAACATCGTGTGATTCAGAACAGTAAGCAACGGGATCGGTTCGGTGGAGTGATCGGTTTGTTGTGTTTTCCTTTTTTTCTTGGACCGTTTTAAAACCACGCGATAAGCAACGAAAAGTCGGAATTAACTGTTATTTTAGGCCGTCAAGCTCAAGATGGGCGATTAATTTCTAATTTTATCGCGAACACCTTGAAGCTGGGGGCAAATACTCTGACAAAAGGTATGTGGGAGATGCGAAAAGAGTTATTGAATTCGTATTGGACACGATTTATGAAGACAAATAGTGATTTGGTTGTTTGGTCTGGGGACACAGATTTCGAGACTTCCGAGTACGTCGTCGAGGACTATTTCGGTAAAATTGAATGGGCCTACACTCAGGCAATGGTTCGAATAAACTCCGAGTTGTCACCTGGTTATAATGTGTCTACAGTACTGCCCGGGCAGGGTCAAATTATCTCAGGAACGGTCGAACAGCATTTACCACGTGAAACCTATCGCGGTTTACCTGTGATAAAACTCCCAAAATTCGGTGGAGATATTTTCGAGTGGCCAACGTTTAAGGAAATGTTTACCTCACTTGTGTATAATGAGCCTAATATACAACCGGTTAATAAGCTTCAGTATTTACTTGCTAGTTTAGAGGGCGACGCGGCCCAGCGCGTGAAAAACACAAGTATTACCGGTGCGAATCTCGTTACCACTTGGAACGCACTACTACGTAAGTACGACAACAAGCCATTGCTTTTTCAAGCTCAGCTCGAACGCTTGCTGTCTTTACCGTCGGTAAAATCTCGCAACGTAGATGAGATCCAACATCTCCTGGACACTGTGGAGGAGGCTAGACGAGTCGCTCCTAACTTTGGTCGATCGGTTGAGTCCTGGGATGAATGGTATGTTGGCATTTTAATATCCAAGTTGGACACGAAGACCAGAGAAGCCTGGGAAACGTCGCGAAATAATTCGACCGATTTTCCTAAGTGGGATGAACTTGTCAATTTTCTAGAAATCTTATTGCGGTCGTTGAACAATGCCCAGAAGCTTGAAGTTAAGGACAAAAAACCTAATGTCAAACACAAGTCTCTTCGTATGACCTCGACAAACGTGGCGACAGAAAAAACCCGTCGGTCTCGCGAACCTTGTCCACAGTGCCAAGGAGTACATATATTAGCTTTCTGCGACAAATTTAAAAATCTTTCGGTTTCGGATCGTAGAGAACAAGTGAAAAGGCTAGGACTGTGCTTTAATTGTCTCCGGTCGGGTCATTCAGCGTCATCGTGTCAATCCTCCTCTTGTATTGTGTGCGCCGGTAAACATAATACTGTTCTTCATTGGGACGTGGCCACCGTAAAGGCTCAAGAACAGACAGTAGGGAATTCTCTATCCGTTGCTCACACCTCAATCAGTGGTCGGACAGTTTTATTTGCCACCGCGTTAGTGATTATTCGCGCCGCGAATGGTCGGTCGATGAGTGTCAGGGCACTCCTCGATGCTGCTTCCGAGGAGTCTTACATAAGCGAACATGTGGCTCAGACCTTGCGACTGCGACGACGCCCAGTTGCATTCAGTATTTGTGGAGTGGGTGGTGGACTATCAGCCACCGCTTCTTCCGAGGTAGATATAATTGTGGTATCATCGATAGATCGATCGTTTAAACATAAAACTACCGCATTCATTCTGAAACGAGTGACTGATCTGTTACCGTCGCGACAAGTGCGTGCCAAATCATACCCGATATTGTCAGGTTGTGTCCTCGCGGATCCGAACTTTGATCGTCCCGGTAAAATAGACTGTATTTTGGGCGTCGAAGTGTATGCATCGATTTTACGCGACGGGACGCGAATCGAAATGCTGGGGTCACCGTCGGTGATACAAACAGTTTTCGGATGGGTCGTGATTGGAGCTGTGCCAGATTGTGATGTGTCGGCAGACGCAACTCGCGTTAGTAAAACTTTTGTGGCTACGAAATTAGAGACTATCTCTGAGCAAATACGTCGGTTTTGGGATATCGAAAGTGTTGAGCGCCCCCCGGAACTTAGTCCTGAAGATCGTAGTGTTGTTGAGCTGTACGAAAAGGAACATACGCGAGACGCGAGTGGTAGATTCACGGTACCTATGCCCCTGTGCCTTAGTGAACCGAAGTTCCCCGGTTCTTTAGACATCGCGATTCGTCGATTTCACTCCGCTGAGAAAAAATTCGCTAAAAATGACTCGTTAGCCCAAGCGTACAAAAAATTCCTCCGCGAATATGAATCGTTGGGTCACATGAAAAAGGTAAACGACATAAGTACTATTCACAATTCCGATGCCTATTTTTTACCTCACCACGCCGTGGTTAAGAGTGATGGTTCGGGTGCCATACGGGTCGTGTTCAATGCGTCACAAGCTGCGAGTAATGGTCTATCGCTAAACGACACCCTCTTCGCCGGTCCTAAATTACAACAAGACTGACTTGTGGATGGTGCTTCTCAGGTTTCGGTTCTTTCGCTACGCGTTTACGGGTGACATTGTTAAGATGTTTAGGCAGATTCGGGTAAAGGAGTCTGATCTCAATCGCCAAATGATTGTCTGGCGCGAACAGTCATCTAGTCAATTGGAGTATTTTCGTTTACTCACGGTAACATACGGAACGAAGTTTGCCCCTTTCGCGTCTATTTGGGTTCTAAACAAGGTTGCAGAGTTGGAACGAGAGCGATTTCCAATAGGTTCCACTTTGTTAACTAGCAACACCTACGTGGACGACGTGTTGGGTGGCGGGGATACCCTCGAAGCAGCCCAAAAGGCTCAGTATGAGCTCATTTCAATCCTTCACACCGCGGGTTGTGAACTAAGCAAGTGGGCAGCGAACGTCGCCAAATTACTACCAACAAATTCTCAGGGCTGTCTTTCTCAAAGAACATTGGGAGCTCCAGCGTGTACATCAACTCTTGGCCTCGGCTGGCACACAGGTGAGGATACCTTTCAATTTCAGATCCGAAGAGAAGCAGACCTTTTGCCGCTAACAAAACGGCGTCTTCTATCAAGCAGCCTCCGGCTCTTTGACCCACTTGGACTTTTGGGTCCAATTCTCATTCGGTCAAAAATCCTGATCCAAGACTGCTGGCTATTGGGCGTGGATTGGGATGAAGAGGTCACGCAAACTATTCAGGAAAAATGGCGAAGTTTTCTTCATGATATAGAGGCAGTTCAAACCATGCAGATACCCCGATGGCTCCAGATCGAATCGCGTCAAGAATGTACCTCCATGGGTTTAGTGACGCTTCAGAGCGTGCTTACGTTGCCACAGCTGTCAGTCAGCAGAAAAATGGGACTTGGACGAGTGTGTTGCTGATGAGCAAGAGCCGCGTTGCTCCTGTAAAATGCATAAGTCTGCCGCGGATGGAGTTGCAGGGTGCCGTATTGCTCGCCCGGTTGGTAAGTACCCTGCGTGCAGGCGGTGCGGACCAACCTGCCAGGATCTTGTACAGGTCCGATTCTAAGGTATTGTTGGCTTGGTAACGTGCGCACCCTTCTAAGTGGGTGGCGTATGTGGCAAATCGAGTAGCTGAAATCGACCGTTTGCTCCCAGATGTGGACTGGAGGCACGTGCGGTCGCATGACAATCCAGCAGACTGCGCTACGCGAGGCTTTTCTGCAGTAGAACTAGCGGCGTGTGGTGGAATGGGCCGCCATGGCTTGTTCAAGGATGCAGTAGCTGGCCGATAGAGGAGGCCAAGTTTGAGATAGATGTTCCCGAGCAGCGAAAATCCATTGCGTTATTGGTGGTACGAAGAAGTGCTTGGTCAGACTGGCTATCCAAGTTCAGTTCGTTTGACCGACCTGTCCGAGTGTTGGCATTAATCTTCCGTTGGCAGCGCTTAAGCCTTAAGCGTACCGAAAACCCGCCCAAGAGGGTAATTCTCGAGGACTTACGGCGGGCGGAGTGGGTCCTGTATCGGTCTGCACAATCGGAGTTTTTTCAGGAAGAGATTCAGGCTGTTAGGTCTGGCAAAGGCGTTAGTTATAACAGTAAACTGCGACACCATGCACCATTTCTGGATCAATTTGGGCTGCTGAGAGTAGGCGGCCGGTTGCATAACGCTTACTTGGCATACAAAGAGAAACATCCGATACTGCTGTCTCGACACTCTTGGCTAGCAACTCTCTTGGTGCGAAAGGCGCACGCAATCAGAATGCACGGCCCGATATAGCTGACATGGAGCTACTTGGTAAGTTTTGTATGGATCTTGAGTGGACGCATTCTGTTCGCTCAGAAAATCTCTCGTGCACACGCTGTGCACGTTTCGCAACTCGCCCATGCACACAACAAATGGCCACATTACCTAAGGCGCGGGTGGTCCTGGAGCGACCTTTTGCAGAGACCGGAGTTGACTACGCTGGACCTTTTCAACTCAGATTAGCACCAGAGGTACTCGTTCCCAAGACGGTTATGTGGCAGTCTTCGTATCTATGGCATCAAGAGCAGTCCATTTGGAAGTTGTAACTGCCCTTTCCACCGAAGCCTTTATGGCAGCGTTCACCCGTTCTACTGCCAGACGAGGCAGCTGTTGCCGCTTGTATAGTGACAACGCTACAAATTTTCGTGGCGCTAGTGCTGTGCTTCGACGCCTATTTAGGAAAGGGTCAGAGTTTCAGGAAAATGTTGCTGCCAAGTTATTGGATAAGCGCGTCGAGTGGTGTTTCACGCCCCCTTCCGCCCCGCATCGCGGAGGGCTATGGGAGGCTGCCGTAAAGATCTTCAAGCAGCACCTTCGCAAGGTCGTCGGCGATACCTTGTTGACCTATGAGGAATTTGCTACAGTTGCTGCTAGTATCGAGCAGTGCATGAACACGCGACCTCTTTGTGCACTGAGCAGCGACCCTGCCGATTTAAATGCGTTGACGCCTGGGCATTTGGTAAAAGGAAGTGGACTTAGCGTTTTGCCCGACCCTAACTATATCGACAGTGAGAGCCCACGAAACCCTAGAACGCGATGGGAAATGCTTCAACAAATGCGCAACCACTTTTGGCGCAGATGGAACTCTGAGTGCCTAAACCACATGCAACGACGTTCAAAGTGGTGTTTTGAGACTTCTAACATCCATACCGGAGCAATGGTTTTGCTGATTGACGATCGATTACCGCCGGGCCGTTGGCCTCTCGCTAGAATCATTCAAGTACATCCAGGATCTGATGGCAAGGTGAGAGTAGTGACCGTTCGTACCTCCAAGGGTCAATACATTCGACCAGTTAGCAAAGTTGTCTTGTCGCCAAACCCAGCTTCATCCATCCCACCTGAAGGCGAATCATCAGCTCAAACGGCGGGCGGCGCCGAAGATAAAAACAGTCTCTGTGAAAGGACCCAACATCATCAGAACCAGAGTCAACAAATTCAGCGCTATCCAAAATACAACCTCATGCAGGCGAATTTGTATAAGTATCTCATATAATCTTGTTCAGGCAAATTGTGAAATACGCTACTATTTTTGTTTAACCTCTTTCAATTTTTCGCTGCACAGATGTAAAGATCTGTTTCTAAGTTCGACTGCATGGGATTGTATTAGGGATATCGATTCTTTTTTTTTGTGTTTTGGAAAAAAGGAAACCTTTTAAAATTCGAGTTTAACATACGAGTACAATAGTTATTTATTTATTTTTCCTTTTCTCTTTGATGAACTGAATTTTGTTATTATTTTCTAATCTACGTAATTTTAAATTTTGAATTACAGCCTTCAGGCAATCAATTATTCTTGTATTTAAAACTTATTGTAACTTTTATACGAATCTTATGAATTTATACGTGTTCAATTGAAGTACTGATTTTCTCATTAAGATCAATTACATTTTCGAGTATTAATTGTTTTGATTTCTAACATACCGCACCCGCATAAAGCTTTGATTAATTACGGACAGAAACTTTGACATTGTTTTTAATTAACTATTTCTTCTTAAGGATTATTTAAATATTGTATAATCCCTCATTTTGTATTACGGCACTAGCCAATAACTTTATTATTTAGTCAAAACTTGTGTCACTTTTGAAATTAATATTTGAATTTAATAGTCTAGCATTTGAATTGAGATAGTGAATTTGTATACTTAAGTTCTAATTAGATTTTCTGCTTTTGTAAAACACCGTACGTGCATAGCAACTTAGTTATGTAAAGTTCTAAGAATTTTGGATTGTTAACATTTTGTTTCGTCCTTTTGGAATAAAGTAACGAGGCGGGCGGTATGTAGCAAAGTTATATCTTTTAGCAAAGTTATACTCGCACATCTGGTGTAGCACAGTATAGCCTCTCTAAGTGTATGTATGCATCTACAATTATCAGTTGTCAATAAACAATCAACAAGAGCACATCTCAGAAAAGAAACCGGGCGGTGTTTTTTTTTTGTTTTTTGTCTCCTCGCCGTTTCTCCTCTTTTTTTTATTTTCTGTTGTCGCTTCCACTGCAACGTTGCTACAGAGGGTATGATAACTTTTAAAAATTGAAAACAAAATTAATGATTGTAGCAGGAATTAAGGTCATCCCGAAATTGTTATCTATTTACGCGAAAGTAAACGCTCTGGGCACTAATGGGTGGGTTAAGAGACGTTTCCAATCCTCTAGAATTAGAGGAAAGTATTTAAGTACATATGTAACTCCGCAATCGCAATTCGTTCTTATAGGTAATCCTTTTCAGTTTTGTTAAAAATGTTCGTTTATCGAAATCAGCGTTTGCCTATTTGTTGCGTAAAATAAAGGAAAAGTTAAAGCCAGCAATTAGAACTACATCGATACCAAACGTCATACAGCTTGGCACAGCATTGCGGTTATGTGCTCATGAGTCATTTCAAATCAGCGTCGGGAAAGTGCATTCCATAGGTATGGCCCAATCAACTGTGTCTCTAGTTTTAAAAGATGTTTTTTAATGAACCTACTCGAAACATACAATACTGAGAAAATACGGGCAAAAACATAGTTTTTAGAAAGAATACTACAATAGGAAGGGGTTTTATAGTATAAATGCCATGATAGTAAGTTATCTCTTAACACGTTGAAGGACAGTTGCGTCTATAGCCGTCAAGTTCAAGTTCACTATGTGACATGACGGCAATAGCCGTCCAATACGAAACGGTCGTTTTTAGACACTGCGGCTGTAGCAGCACAAATGTGCATTTACCAGCGTACAAGTAGAAGCCTAGTGTCATGTTTTCGAAAAAAAATTTAGTATGCAAGGTTAACACATTGAGTATGCACGTGGTTGTGAACGGAGTAGTGCGATCTTGTTTTCTCTTCAATTTACAGTTGCTATTGATACATTTAACGATATTTTTTGTTTATACTGGTAAGTATTTGTTTATGATTGATTTTACACTTTAAATAGAAATAAAAAAATTTAAATTTAGCATTTTTTGATTCATTTAGCGATATTTATAGTTATACTGTTTACTTTTTGTTTTTTATGATATTACATTTGAAATATAAAAACAATAATGTAAATAATAAATGTATAAATAATATACAATAAATAATAATATAAAATAAAATTGAATGTTTTATTCAATATTTATAGAAAATGGCCAGTTGGGAAAAAGAACAGGCTAGGCTGCTGAAGCTTTTTGAGGAAACAGGTAGTGGGTCAAGCAACAGTGAATCTGAACCTGATGCTGACTGTGCTGAAAATAACAGTTCGGGTAGTGAAGAAAATGAATCAACTACAGATGAGGAATATGAAGCACCAGAAGAACCAGAAAATGATGAGACAGGGCATATCAATACAACACCTATAAGAAACTTTTCTTTTGATGCAGATGAAGAAAATGAATCAACTACAGATGAGGAATATGAAGCACCAGAAGAACCAGAAAATGATGAGACATGGCATATCAATACAACACCTATAAGAAACTTTTCTTTTGATGCAGATGCGGCTGGGATTCTTTTGGATATAGACGAAAATGTGTCTCCAATTCAGGTTTTTGAAAAAATTTGGGATGACCAAGTAATGGAAATGATTATAAAATCTACGAATGATTACGGCCTAAAACTTTGCAATCAAACACGGCCACATACAAGGCATAGTAGGAAGGCAAATTTCAAAAATACTGATACGATTGAAATGAGAAAGTTTTTGGGTTTGTGTTTGCTTCAGTCCCAGCTAAAATTCTCCAGTATTAGAAAACTCTTTTCCATTGATGCATTACATTACCACCCAGGTTTTCCTTCACAAATGTCTGGAAGGAGGTTTGAGCAAATATTGAGATGCTTTTGTGTAGAAGAAGAAAATTCAAACGACCGTTTGTGGAAAATAAAAATATTTCTTGATTTGCTCATAAAAAAGTTTGCGAATGCATATGCACCAAATGAGGCATTATCATTAGACGAATCTTTGTTATTATTTCGAGGAAGGCTTTCTTTTCGCACGTACATGAAAGGCAAAAAGGCAAAATACGGAATTAAATTGTACGAACTTTGTTCTGCCCAAGGTTATGTTTTGAACATAGAAATATACAAAGGCCATCGAGAAAACGAAGAAAACATGACAACTACTGAAAGTCTTGTGATGCGATTGATGCAGTCATATTTAAACAAAGGGCATCATTTGTTCATGGATAACTATTACAACAGTGTACCATTGGCTAACAAATTACTGAGCAAAAAGACACATGTGACAGGAACTCTTCGTGTAAATAGGAAGGGTCTGCCGCAAGAAATAACAGGTCGTAAGCTTAGAAAAGGAGAACATGTATGGCGACGCCAAAATCAGACATACGTGTCCAAATGGAAAGATAAACGGGATGTGCTATGTCTAACAACAGCTTACCACCCAAGTATGATAAACACAGCTAACCGTCGACAACAGGAAAAGAGAAAACCAATTGAAATAGTGAATTATAATCAGAATATGTCAGGTGTCGACAGAGCAGATCAGATGATGTCCTATTATTCCTGTCCACGAAAAACAATTAGATGGTATAAAAAGATAATCTTTCATCTACTGGATGTAGCAGTGTGGAATTCTTACTACATCTTTAAAGAAAAGACAGGTTCTCAAATGAAGTTTATAGAATTCAGGGAAGCAATTATACGATCTCTAACTGGCATAGATTATAAACAGGATGGAAGGTCTTTGGTTCAATTTAAACGTGCACGAATCCAAACCAATGAAATCAACAACAATGGAACACAGCATTTTCCTGAGAAAATTTCTCCTCCTGAAAATTATCAGCGAAAAACATATTTTCAGCGTTGTAAACAATGTTATAAACAGGGAGTAAGGAAGGAAACATCATATTGCTGCAAGAATTGCATATCAAAACCTGCACTGTGTCCTGCACCATGCTTTGAAACATGGCATACCGAAAATAATGTATAATAATTATAAAATTATAATAAATTTATTTGTCATTTATTTATTTTTGTTTGATCATGAACTAACATTTCGTGTAAAACTCCCAAAAATACTTTGTTGCTCACAAAAAATTGCTTATTTCAGTCATTAAACCTGTCATTTACGTTTTTAAATTTTTGCTGTTATAGCCGCCATCGTCCCATTACATAGTGTCTAGAGTCCGCTGGCGCCATGACGGTTGTAGCCGCAACCTAATTAAAGGTGCTGAATTAATCAAAATTAAGTGTATTTAAGCAGAAAGAGTAAAACTATACTTCTAATATTCTAAAAATTACAAAAACATATAGTGTCAATTTTCGAATTTCACTTGTTTCTACTGTCCGTCAACGTGTTAAAATAGAAACTTTCAGTTGTTTAATATTAACTTATGTTCTCAGGTATGTGATGATGAGATGAAAATCCGTTTTTCCAACGCAAAATATCCCGGTTCGACACATGATGCCAATGTTTTCAGCATGTCTTCCCTCAAAACCAAGTTGGGACAAGAGTGCCAAAATGGAGACTTTAATGTGTATTAATGCGCCTGAAGCGTACATTGAAGAGCAGAGTACTATTGATGATGAAGCCAGTAATAGCACTTCCGCGGATCTAAGTTATCTTTCGGAAAGTGAAGTAGTGATTCAAATTAGAAACCAAATACTTTGAACTCTGTAGATTAAAAAATAAATGTCCTTACTTCGAACAACTTCATTTAATTCACATTTCTATTTTTTATTTTTTTTTTTACATTTCAGATCGGCCCATTAGATAATGTTGGGGTGTGTAGGGTTTTTTGGGTTTTCTAAATATGTGTGGGGTTAAAAAATGGGTGGAAAATGCGGCTTTTAATAAAACACGTTTGACCTTCTTTAAGGGTTACAGCCAAGAGGCATCTTTATTATTTTCCGGAAACTACTTCCATATTCGACTTACAACTGTCATACAAAATATAAATGTACTAAATAACATATTTCCAATTCGTTACGTTACGTTTTCCTTGTTACATTAGATTAAGTTCAATTAATTTAACTTAGATTTAACATAGATTACAATTTTTAATATTCAAATGAACTAATTATTTTAACTAAAAATATATGTATATTAGTTATACATTTTATTCACGAACATATACCCTTTGCCATTTTAGCCAATCGCGTTGTGGAGGACCTAAACGTTCAGCTCCAATGAGAAACTTTACGACTTTTGCTGCAAAATGCTTTTTGGGCAAACTCCTTTTGCGATGTTTCCGTTCTCCACCATCAGTTGAACCAATCGTTCTAATTGCTTTTTATTGCTAACTACTTCTGTACTAGAACCATACATGTTTTTTGTTATAAATACATTAAAATATAAAAAAAAAAAAACAGACAATCGCAATACCAACGAGTTAATTTTTTTGATAAGTATCGTTTATTTTGTGACACACGCAATAGGGGTGATCATCAGACAGAAATCATCATACGGGATGCACACGAGAGGACACTACACACACGGCGGGATACAATTGATGACCTGTTGTCTGTCTACGAACCAAATATTGGATCATCAACATGAAGCGTGCGGTAAAAAAGTACCTGCATCGATGTACCATTTGCTACTGGTCTCGTAGCAAGGCAACCCAACAGCTGATGGGAGAACTACCAGCAGCGAGAGTGACGAGCTCCAGATCGTTCACTTATGTTGGCATCGATTATGCTGGACCACTCACCATCAGGACATAGAAAGGACGCGGAGCCAAATGTTACAAGGGCTATATCTGTAAGAGGGCTGCACAAATCCTCCTAAAACTGACCCTTCACTACTGTACAGTACTTCCAAGCACTATACTTCACTGTAGTGTCGATAGCAAAAACCTGTATTTGAATGTTTTGGTGAAACCAAGTACTGTCCTTCAGTGTAGCCTGTATATCAACTGATAAATACTACCGCACTTGAAAAATTTCAAATACAATGATGACAGTGCTTGTGTTCTGTTGTGAAGCAAAATATCAAAACAAAAAGCGATAGTGAAGTAAAATAACGGTAAACTACAGCAGGCATAGCGAGTGCAGTAGAACATGATAAGATGCAAAAACGAATGTAGGTAGTATGTCATATCATGAAGTATCAACGATAAGGTCTCCGAAGAACTGACGATGTATGAAAATTCAGTTATACATTTTTACGATCAGTTTGATGTATTAAAATGGTGGGATACAAATAAAAATCAATTTAATTTACTATATTTTTTTTTTTTTTTTTTATAATTTACGCGCGCCTAAGGGGTTGATACCCTTTTACTGTTGCCAGGGCGCGGGCGGAAAGATAGAAGGAGGGAGGAGAAAGGAAAATTGTTTTTGTAGTGGTTTGAAACTCAGGTGTGTTTGGTTTCTATGTTTACTCTCCAGGGGTGGGAGTCCGAATAGGACGGAGAGTTTTTCTTCACTCAGAGTGATTCGAGATATAATTCCCAGTATTTTTTTCATTGCTTGAAACTCTTATAACAGCCAAATCTACGTGTCAGTGTTATGCCTTCACACGCAGAATTTTTTTGTTTTGAGTTCCAATTATACAATGAAAAACTGATTTTGCCATGGGCAGGATTCGAACCTGGACCCTCCGAATGAGAAACGTTTGCTACTACCACTACACCACGGCCACCACCGTTGCAGGATACTTGCTATTCCTGCTTCAAGTGCAGCTTCAGAACGAGTTTTTTCTCATGCTCGAAGTTTATTGACAGAAAAGAGATCTTCAATGGGCGGTAATTCTGAAACTGTTAATCAAATAATGTTATTAAACCATAATTACTCTTTTTAAGTATACATACTCGTACAACATATAAATAAATAGAATAAACATTTTTCAAACGTTTTTCTTTTTTTCTACAAATTACAACCGAAATCAAATGCAGAAGAAATTAGTGTTTTGTAGTAGTTTACTGTTTTCATAACTACGTAAAAAAAGAAGCTGCAAATGTACGAGTAATACAAACTACATATGCGAAATACATACGCGTAATTGCTTTTTTCCTTTGTTCTTTCCCTTTTTTTCCAGTATTTCTTTTTCTCAAAATACTCATTACTGTAAGAGTATAAATGTAACAATATCCTTAAAAAAAACAATGTATATCCCTTTTGTGATCTGTGCGCCCTCTGCCGGTGAAAAACGTAATATTTCAATGACAAGGGTTTCTTTTTTTTATTATTTTTTGAGAACATCCGGTTCGGGTGTGTCAGAATTGTTGAAAAGAAAAGTTCAATAAAGAAGAGAGTGTTAAATCTATCAGGTGTGGGGTAATCCCAAAGTAAAATGTCAAAAAAATATTCAAAAATGGTTTAGCACGCTGCTAAACGAGGCAAGAGCAGAGGCTGAGGTGCAGGAATATTTAGTGGATGACGACACGCCAACTATGACGTCGGCAAACATAGCGCAGTTTGCCGTAGATGTACCGCCTATTGCTGCTCCCGCTGCTCTTGTTGCTGCTGCTACTGCTACTGCTGCTCCCGATACAATTGCTGCTACTGCTGAAATTACTGGTTTTGCTTCTACTGCCGCCACATCTACTGCTGCTCTTGCTATTACAGCTGCTGTTGCGCCTATCACTACTGCCGCTCCTGCTACCACTGCTGCTACTGCTGGTCCTGCTGCTCCCGCTGCCACTATTGCTCCTGCTGTCATTCCAATCCCGGCTGCCGACCAGGAAAACTTGCCGCTCTGGAACGCCAGATAAGTATCTTAAAAAAGAAACAATAACTTACTCCAACGCCAATTCGAACAGATGTCACCCGAGCCAGCAACCCGATTTCGAGTAGAAGATATTGTCCGGGTAGTCCCCAAATTCAGCGGAGCCCGCATGTCGGGTTATGACGTCAATCACTTTATCAATGATCTGGAACAAATCTGTCGGTCATACCGATGCGACGACGGATTTAAATACATTTGCTTAAGAAGCTTATTAGTAGATGCTGCAGCGGATTTCGCAAGCCAAGTCGATGTTCGTGATTACAATGGTTTACGTTCAGTTTTAATCAAAGAGTTTGACCACGTGCTAAGTTATAGTGAAATTATAAATAGACTACGTCAGCGCAAGTGGAACCGGGACTCGGAGGATATGCATCGTTACGTACTCGTTATGAGTGGTCTGGCCAAACATAGTCAGTTGCGGGAATACGAGATCGTCGGAATGATTGTGGATGGTATGCACTTATCACCAGACGACGCAATTCTGCTCCTGAGTGGGACATCAACCATCGACCAGCTCAAAGTGGCAGTGGGGATACATCAGGAACGCATCATGGGGCACATCAATCGCCCTCGTGCTCAAGTTGTTCCTGCAAGCCGTGGAACCCTAGTGGCTCCGAAGAAAACGACAAGTGCAGGCGAACTAACTCGCTGTTTTAACTGCAGCAGATTGGGACACTATCAAAGTAAGTGTCCGTTTGAAACGACGAGAACACCGGGATCCTGCTTTAGATGCTGGAAGATGGGACACGATCACAAACGCTGTCCAAACCCTCCGAAGTTGCTGGTACGACGAAACTTAGTTTCTGCTGTGGGAGAGTTTGCTGGAGAAGAGTCCGAGATTTTGGACAATGAAGATGTCATTGATGCTGTTAATTATGTAAGTGTTGCATTTAGTTTCAGTTCTATCAGGCACTGCAGATATACGAATTTCTTTTCTCTGTTTGATACCGGTAGTCCGGTTAGTTTCATCCGGTGTTCTGCCGTTAGTAACTTCACCCAACATTGTAAACAAAAAACGACATTCAGAGGTTTGGGAAAACAAGCGTTATCATCTTGTGGCCGTATCGATTGTATTATTAAATTTAGAGACATATATATCCGTCAGGAATTAATTATACTTCCAAATAATGAAATGAATTTACCCTTATTTTAGGAAGAGATTACGTAGCTCTACGTATATATTTGTGTTATGTATAAATAAAGAGAAAAAAAATGTTAAACTGAAAAACGATACGAGAAATATTGTTAATTTAAATGGAAATTCGTATTTTTGTTTTGGCGATGGAGGTGAAGTCTTTTCAACTGCTTTCAGTCCTTCAGATAATATTTGTAAAGAAAAGTCTCCTTTGAACAAGGAAGAACTTACCGGGTCATCTAACGTTATCAATTTCTCGGAAAATAAACTCGAGTGAGTTAGTTTTAGATATAAATAAGTCGTTAACGAAAGATAATGTAGAAGCTATAAAAAGTACTATTCGCGAACAATATTTATACCCGTTTGAAATAGAAGCAAAACCGCATAATTCAGAGATGCACATCAGACTTACGAATCATACACCGTTTCATACATCCTCCAGGAGGCTTTCGTATTTTGAGAAAGCAGAAGTACAGAAGATTTTAGATAGCTTATTAGAGCAAAAGGTTATTAGGCCAAGACATACTCGTATGTGAGATTTTTACTGATCTACTTTCTTCGGGTCAGATCTCGATATATATAGATGACATTGTTCTGGCTACGGCAACATTAACCCTCTACCGCATACAACGCCATATATGGCTTTTCATTTTTGCGTATAGATTTGCGGCAGAACTGAACAGTTACAAAAACCAACGGTTATTTTGTTGTATTGGCTGTTATTTGTGGCTGCAGAACGCACATTGTTTTGTTTTTCCGCTTATCATCAGCAATGAAAACCTCATTTTAGCTGATCAGTGCGCACGGTCACTTCGTAGTCGGAAAATACCGAAAATAAAATTGCTTTTTCCAGAAGTTACAAAAGAGGTAACTTACTTATCTATTTTTTTCTACAAAGTATATACTCTGGTAAGTAATATTTCTGTGATTGTTTTCCAATTGGTACATGTACCGCTCAGGAACTACGCATTTTATCAAACAGCCATATATGGCTGTTTATGCATTTACGAAAATATCGGTCAAACATCGACATGCCATATTTGGCTTCGTATGCAGTAACAAAAAAAAAATAATTATGGTTTTGTCCATTTTTTTTATTTTATTTTACTGCAAATAGGCACCTTTCTCATGGCATCAGCGAGGTCCTTTTTCAGTACAAAAAGATTTTATTCGATTCCCGGTGATGGCTTGGAAAGTGAGGAGGAAATACCGGAGTCAGATGATGATGCAGTAGGTAATCGATCTTCGGACTCTGAAGAAGTGGTACCTGAAACCGATGAATCTTGTGAATTTAGTTCTGAAGATGAGGAACCTTTGGCAAGTTTAGTGACGAAAAAGAAAGCAGATCGAAAGAAAGAGCAGAAAATAATTTGGAGAACAAAAAAAATTGGTACATACAACGAAGAAGACTTTCCATTTTTAGGAACCTGTGAGCTCCCAGAAGCGATGTCTAAGTTTGAAACTCCAGCCGAGTTTTTTTCTTTTTTATTCACCGAGGATTTGATTGAGATGATTGTACATGAATCAAACCGAAAGGCTCTACAGGAAAATATTAACAAGCCAGCCAATATTATGCAGGAGGAAATGGAACAATTTATTGGCATTTCTCTCTTCATGTCATTGGTGAAATTACCATCAACGAGAGGATATTGGAGTTCTGAAATTGGTCAACGTCTTGTTTTTGAGACAATGACATGCAACAGATGGGAAGACATAAAGCGACATCTTCACTTTGCGGATAACGACAAGTTTATCAAGCGCGGTTTGCCTGGACATGATAAGCTGTTTAAAGTAAGGCCTCTTCTTAGTAAAATTAGAGATCGGCTCCTTCTAATTCCAAAGGAAGAATTCCTTGCAGTGGATGAACAAACGGTCCCAACAAAATGTCGGCATGAGCTTAAACAATATAATCCCAAGAAACCTCACAAATGGGGTTACAAGAATCTTGTTTTAAGTGGCGTATCCGGTTTCAGCTACGACTTCGATCTCTTTGCTGGAGAACAAAGCAACACATATCCAGAGGATGCTCCAGACGTTGGCGTAAGTGGAAATGTTGTTTCACGACTAACTGCTACTGTACCAAGACACAAAAATCACAAGATTTTTTTTGATAATTGGTTCAATAGCCCAAAGCTTCAGGTACATCTGACCAAAACGGGTCTGCTTTCGTTAGGAACGGTTAAACTTAATAGAGTACCCAATATTGATGTTCCTACAGAAAAGGAAAGGAGAAAGAAAGGTCGCGGGAATATGATCGAGAGAGTTGCAGACATAGATGGTGAAAAAGTGTCCTTTGTATCCTGGTACGACAACAAAGTTGTAAATATGCTCTCAACTTTTGTAGGATGCGATCCAATGACAAAAAAAAAAACGATACTGCAGAAAAGAAAAGAAGTACATGGAGATCGACTGTCCAAAAGTAATAGATGTATACAATAAATACATGGGAGGTGTAGATCTTCTGGATTCAATGCTTGGGCTATACCGAATAAGTATCAGATCTAAGAAATGGCCCAAGAAAATTTTCTTCCATTTTTTGGATTTATGCATCGTAAATGCGTGGATATTATGGCGTCGAAAGAGCAACGTGTACATGGCCCTATTTGATTTCAAGATGGCGGTAGCCGAGAATTTGTGCAAGGCTCGTAAAAAGTTTTATAAAAAGAAGGGCCGACCAGCTTCCAACATTGGTACTCCGACAAGCACAAAAAAAACTTCGGATTCTTGTCATTCGACTCCGACTTCTATTCAGACGAAAAAAGCTAAGAAATGTTTGGCACGTCGTAGACCTCTGAATGCAGTCCGTTTAGATTCAGTGGATCATCTTCCAGAATGGAAAAATGATCGGAAACAATGCAAAAATGATTGCAAATTTCGAACTTTTGTCTTCTGTCCCAAATGCGGCGTTTATCTTTGCTTGAACAAAGACAGAAATTGTTTTATGTCTTTTCATATTTAACTTTATTTCGTATAAACTTATATTTTATGTACTGTTTTTTATTCCTTATTCAATAAAATGTTAACGTTGAACTACAAAAATTAAAATATTTGATTAAAAAATCGTTTGATTAAAAAAAGAGTGATTGCATAAAACTCCATATATGGCAAGTATTTTTTAGGTTGAAAAATGACAGCCTGCATACGACGCCATATATGGCGACAATTTTTTTTTCAAAAACTGGCATAATTTTTTAAATTTTTTTTTCATGGATATCTTTAGTATGGTAAATAAAAAGTAAATCCGACATATTTTTATTTTTTTTTCAAGTGGGTCATAATTCATGCAGTAGAGGGTTAAAGGAACATATAGTATTGGTAAAGAAAGTTTTACGTCGTATGACAGAAAAGGGTTTAACATTGCGTATGTCTAAATGTAAATTCGCTTATGAACGAATAGAGTATCTTGGCTATACTGTCATGTCAGATGGTATCCGCCCAAATAATGATCACATCGAAGCTATAAAGAAGTTACAGTTACCTAAGAATTTAAAAGAGTTACGTACAATGCTAGGCATGTTTAGTTATTTTCGAATGTTTATCGAAGGGCATAGCAAATTAGCCAAACCATTGACCGAATTAACGCGCGAAGGAGTAGTGTTTTCCATGACCGCTGCTTGTGAGGATGCATTTATTAGGTTGAAAAATAAGTTAATGAATAGTCGTCCGGTTCTTGCCATATATGATCCATCGAAGGAGACCGAGTTACATTGTGATGCCAGCTCTTTAGGTTTCGGAGCCGCACTTATGCAACGGCTGTAAGAGTATAAATGTAACAATATCCTTAAAAAAACAATGTATATCCCTTTTGTAATCTGTGCGCCCTCTGCCGGTGAAAAACGTAATATTTCAATGACAAGGGTTTCTTTTTTTATTATTTTTTGAGAACATCCGGTTCGGGTGTGTCAGAATTGTTGAAAAGAAAAGTTCAATAAAGAAGAGAGTGTTAAATTACCTAAACATCAGGCTATCCTGTTTTAGATCTAGAAAGCATTGCAATTGAAACTGTTGTCATTCTTCGCAAGTGCACAAAAAAGAAAAACAAAGCATGCTTCATTTCGATAAGTTTAAACGTTCTTCTACTTCATTTTTGTTCTACTTCACTTTTGTTTTACTTCAGATTTATTCTGCCTCAATTTTGTTCTGCTGCTCTATTGTCTCGTCGTGCAGTATTTGTATGTGTGATTGATCCAAGTGCAAACTCGCCCTTAACTGCAACTATTCTCCGACCACGCCACCTAGATTCTAATACATGAATTTTCCTTCAGCTGTCAGATCAAAATATAAAATTCTTTCTTTCTTATTTCGGAGCCATCAAGAGAAGGAAGTGCAAACTGCGGTAAATCCTCTTTTTTCTTAGCAATCATATACATATATATTGTATCTTCCTTTCTAGAAATAAATACACATTAATATAACTATAAATGAATTTGTATTCATTTCAAATATTTCGGCTCCGGAATAGTATGTATTCAAAAAACTTTCGTCAATAAAGTATTTGATTTGTAATGAGAGTGAACAAGAGAGACAGTATTTGAAATGAGAGCTGATGGCTTGCAAAACATTTTTGATATGCTGTGCAGCCCTATAATCTGTATCTTTGTCTGTCTGTCCACAAAGGCAACACATCTGGAAGTGGTTAGCGACTTGACGACACAGGCATTTGTAGAGGCCACTGTAAGATGGCGTTTGTAAATAATTGTTTGTAATATGACTCATAGAGGTCTCTCGTGATTCTTTGTAGAAAAACGAATAGAATTTAATATTGGAGGAGAAGATGGAATAGAGTGTTTAGAATTAAGTTAGCCGTCATACTGTACGTATCGCTCCGATGCAACTTGTGCAATAAATGTTCGCATTCGATTAGTAGGTATACAAATTGTGTTTTTATTTTTAACGCCAAAAGTAGGCACTATACATTCCTAGCAGGATATCGGCGATTCGCAGCAAGGAAAGGAGTCAGCAGCCATGTCTACAGCGCTTGTGGAACAAATTTTGTAGGAGCAGAGGCCGGATTAGGTCGTTTCTTAAAAGCTGGAGGCAACGATTGGAAAGAAGTTGCTGAGGTGTTATCAACACAGGGAACTAAGTGGAACTTCATTCCACCTGCTTCTCCTCACTTCGGAGATTTGTAGAAAGCGGGAGTCAAGAGTGTTAAGTACCACTTCAGAAGGATCGCCGGGTATGGGACACTCACTTTTGAAGATCTCATCACGCTTTTAACGCAAATCGAAGCATGCTTAAATTCGAGTCCCTTCTGCCCCTTATGAGAAAACCCGGAGGATTTCCAAGCACTAAAACCCGGGCACTTTCTCATAGAAGAGGCTCTCTTACTGTTCCCGAGCCAGATCTCACGATTGGGAGAAAATCATACCAAGATCAATATAAGACACTAAAAGCCCACTTATAAAATTTTTGCAAACAATTGCAGGTCGAATATTTGGCTCGTCTACAACAACGCCCCCAAATGGTTGAAGCAGTATCCCCAACTTAAAGTCGGGGATCTGGTCCTAATCAAGAACGAACGACTCCCTCCACCTAGATGGAGCCTCGGTTGAATCACGGAAACACATCCACGATCAGATCTATTAAATAGGGTGCTGGTGAAGGTCAAAACCCAACAAGGAGAAATTTGACTATCTATATACTGACCAACATCACTACGATAGAGCCGCAGATAAACCGGGCATGCATAATGAGATCATTGCTTCTTGCATTCCCGAAAGAACATACGCGCCGACGTGTGCTTACGCATTAACGTCATATATTTCGGAAGGCGATTACATGCTTTCGATAATCGAATACGCAGCAGCAAAAGAATATATAAAAAGGATAATCATATCCAAAATCCAAGGCGAAACACTGTCAGCCATACGATCGCTATAACAGAACAGCAGCTGGGAGGATATCAAAGCTCAACTAAAGAAGGCCTTTGGCGTATCAGAAGAATTTGCAACACTAAAAAACAAAGCAGATAACATTAAATTTATTAATGTAAGTCAATATTATTCTGATCTTAAGATTATTTTAGATAAATTAAATTTAAAGTATAGACTAGAAACAAACCCACCGCTAGACTACAAACCTGAGAATAATGAAGAAAGTATATTATCTAAACTTTTGTTTAAGATACCTAGGCAGGAGGAGATGTTTCTTAGAGCTAAAGGTGTAAGCACTTTAATGGAAGCTTATCATGCTTTGTTAGCAACAGGAATAAGACAAAGTAGAAGATAATAGCTATCCATACGTTAGAAATCAGCAGAATAATGTCACTAGAAACACCTATCAACATAACAATAGAAATAACTATCAGACAAACTACCAACAGCGACAAAACTCAGGACAGTTTGAAAACTCATCTCGTGTAGTCTTGATCATTTAATTCGTGTCGTATGGTCCCGTAATTCACGTTCGACCGTTGGCAACACCCCGACACCCACCCTTCACAAAGGCCTAGGAGGCTATATACAAAAACCCTTTTGTGGTGTTTCAAAGCCATTCACTTCTCTTTTTCGGTTAGGTTAAACAAAATCTTTCACGAGGATATTATCGTGACGGGTGATGAAAAATGGATTCATTACAGCAACTCAAAGAGAAGAAGTCATGGGGACTGCCCCATGTTGTAATAATTTTTTTATTGTTTTTGCCAGATTCATGCAGTATTTTAGATTAACAAAGAAAGTATTTAAGTACGTGTTGGACGAATTAACCAGTCAGACAGTGATTCCGAAACGAATATCATCGGTACCTCTGATATTAAAGCTTGCAGTGACTTTGATGATTCTGACGAAGGGAAGTTATCAACATGGGCCTGGCAATGAATTCAATTTGGGACTGGCCCAACCAACAATGAGCAAGCTTTTTAAAGAAATAATAAACGTTCTGGAAGTCATGACTGCCCTAGATGGATCCGGTTTCACATGACACCTGCAGAAAAGAGTGAAGCAGAGCTATATTTCTTTAATAAAACTGGATTTCCTGACGTCATTGGTAGTGTAGATGGTACTCATGTGCGGATACTTACTCCCAAAAAAGAATACCAGCACTTTTACTACAACAGGAAATGCTTTTACAGCTTAAACGTGATGCTGGTAAGTATTTTTGTATATTTACCGAAAAATGATTGGCATCATTCAATTAAAAGGTCTGCGATCATAAAATGCGAATTCGCTACATTGATAAAAAGCATCCCGGTGCTAGCCATGTCGCTCTAGTTTGAAATTCCAGCGAAATAAGGGCCATACTGCAAGCTAACTTCGATAGCGGTGAAAGAAAGAAATACGTGGCTCTTTGGTAAAATACTTTAATGTTAAATTGGTAAACGTTATTTAAATTTCCCAAAAACAGTTGACGCAGGGCATCCCCTTGAGCCTTTCTTAATAACTTCTTTTATCAAGTCCTGCAAACTATTTCAACTCGAAACACGCGTCGACTAGAAACATAGTTGAAAGAACAATTGGGGTGCTGAAGAATCGTTTTCGTTGCCTTCTCAATGCTCGCCAACTGCATTATAACCCAGAAAAAGGAATTTAAATTGCGAACGTATGCTCAGCTTTGCACAACATAGCAATCAATTGCGGAATAAACGTATCTACGGACGAAATTTTTGTTTCTGATGATGTTGAAGTGGAGGAAAACAGTATTCTTTACACCGATGCTGAAAACACAACTGCAGCCAGTTAGTGATGAGTCATGTACGAACTGAGTTAATTGAACGAATCAATTTAGTGACCGATGACCGATGGTTCAGTTGTTAACCCTTTCATGCCCTCTGTAGTATGTGTACTACATGAACTTTATGTATTTGTAGCGTTATTAAATTTAACGTTAGGTTTTCAAATACTAAATTTAGTTATTGCTAGAACCCTCCCCTATCAATAAAAATGCAACAGATGTCCCTAAAAGAGATAGAGGATTTATTTAAACAACATCTGTTATACAACTTTTAAAGATTTCCGGTTTCCAAAAAGGGCACCGAATTGGTAAGTCTCTAAAATTGTGAAAAAAATCCTAATAATAATGAAATTACTTCCACGGGCTTAGTGAAATATTAAATGTTTATAATATATTGAAAAATATATGAAAATCCATAAACAGACTATTTGTTTTCATTAATAAATGTTCATGTCATTTTAAAATGACACTAGGGTTGGCCATCCTCAGCCAATAACACCCGGCTTATTTCAGGTCGTGACGAGCTGTTATCGCTGTGTGACCCTGGGACATATTATTCGGTGTAGGGTACATAGGGTTAAGTTAGCTTTAGGTTCAGTTATAAGTCGTTAAAATTAAGTTCGGTATTTAGGGCTTAGGTAGGTTAGTGTAGGATTAGTTAGTTTTAAGCGCGAAAGTCCCGGTCTTGCACAGTGGTGATGGCACACAGATGTGATCCTGCTGTTTCTTTTCTTCTTTTTTTCTATCATCTTTCTCTTCTCCTATCTTTTAAGTCCGTCCGTAAAATAACGTAGCTTTCTCCAGGCTATCCTTGTTTTCCTTTTTTTTTACAATTCGGCACGAAACAAAAAGGTAAGTTGAGTTGCAATGCACGGGGTAGTGGCAAGAACCTACCCAACCCGACGAGCTAGAGCCGAGCAATCGCGAGCGTGCCACTGCCAACTACTCCTGCATCATGGATGCATCCGTGGCCAACTGACTCCTTACAAACTTTTTTAAGGCAACATGTTCCACCATCGATCGAAACACCTAGATGACACTGCTATTAAGAAGATCCTTGAGCTTCAATGGGATAAATCTGAATGACGAACACGAAGATGACAACGATAATAATGAGGAGGAAGTAAATACAATTTTTGAACATAGATGGGAAAATCAAATTGAACTCGGAAATATCGACGAAATAGAACTTATCGATCAAGTTACAAGTCACGAAGAAAACGTTGCTTCCGAAAATGATCGCCCCAATTTTGATGATATTAGCGCAACTGGGGCTGCTGAAGAGGTTCCTAAGATTGATATCAATGTTAAGGATTTGAAATGGCGTAAGGTTTTCTTTAAAGTGCCAGAGAGTGCGTGGAAAGACCATCTTCCGAATCCACCAGAACCATGTCCAACTCCCTTGGAATATTTTCGCCAATTCATAAAGAAGGACATGATGGGAAAGCTTTGTGAAGAGACCAACAAGTACGCTATGCAAACGACTGGTATCGAACTCAAAGTCTCAGTGAAGGAAATTGAAACGTATTTGGGTATTCTGTTATACATGGCTATAGTTCGAATGCCGCGATACCGAATGCATTGGGGAGAAGGACAAAATGGAATAATTTCCAAATCAATGTACAGGACTAGATTTGAACAAATAAAAAGGTATTTTCACATTAATGACAACCTGCTAATGAAAGAAAAATCAAATCCATCCTTTGATGGGCTTTTTAAGGTCCGGCCTTTACTAGATCACCTTAGAGGAAATTTGAAATCCGTTCCAACAGAAGAATTTAATTCAGTTGACGAACAAATAATACCTTTCAAAGCAATATATTAAAATGAAGCCTCACCACTGGGGATTTAAAGTGTTTACTCTAGCAGGAGTGTCAGGAATAATGCACGAATTCGCATTATATATTGGAAATGAAACATGCAAAAACAGAGGACTTGGTTTTAGTAGTGATATTGTGTTCGAGCTAACTTCATCATTGCCCAGCGGAAAAAATTACAAAGTTTTCTTTGATAATTGGTTTTCTTCAATTAAATTTTCTGCTGCACTTTTAGAATACCAAATATTTTGTGTCGGAACAATTCGTCCGAACCGGATTAGAAATTGCAACCTGCTCTCAGAAGATCTTAAAAAGAAAGGGCGAGGTAGTTTGGACTGGCGAGTTGAAAAAGACTTAACCATAGCTATGGCACGTTGGTTTGATCGGAAAGGTGCTTTACTCATTTCAACTCTGTCTTGTGTAGAGCCTTCAGATATCTGATATCAGATATTTTTAGTGTGAAATGAAACTATTTTTTTTTATACAAACAATAAACTTTAATCAATTATATATTTTCCATTTTGTTCGATGACCTTCTTCCATCTTTCTGGCAACTTCATGATTCCGTGCTCATAGAACTTCTGGCCCTTATTAGCACAAAACTGGACCAAATGCGATTGCAGGTCATCATCATTGGCGAAAGTTTTACCATTCAAAGGGTTTTGCAAACTTCGAAATAAATGAAAATCTGATGGTGCAAGATCGGGGCTGTAGGGTGGATGTGACATCACTTCCCAACCAAGGTTCAATAATTTTTCACGCGTTACCAAAGATGTGTGTGGTCTAGCGTTGTCGTGGTGGAACACGTTTCCCTTACGATTTGCCAATTCTGGCCGTTTTTCTTTGATTGCTTCCTCCAGTTTCATTAGTTGTTGACAGTAAACATCTGAATTGATGGTTTGGTTCCTTGGAAGCAGCTCAAAATACACAACACCTTTAAAATCCCACCAAATTGACAACATAAGCTTCTTTTGATGCAGTTCAGCTTTCGATGTGGTTTGTGCTGGTTCATCACGCTTAGACCATGATCTTTTTCGATTGATATTGTTGTAAACTATCCATTTTTCATCACCAGTGATGATTCGTTTCAAAAAAGGATACATTTCATTGCGTTTCAGATGCATATCGCAAATATTGATTCGTTGTGTTAAGTGAATCTCTTTCAATTCATGTGGAATCCAAATATCCAGCTTTTTTACGAGTCCAAGACGTTTTAAGTGATTTTCAATTGTTGTGTGTGATGCATTTAACCTCTCTGCAATCTCTCGCACAGTCGTATGACGATCTGATTCAATTATGACTTTGATTTGGTCATCATCAACTTCAATTGGTCTACCAGAACGTTGGTCATCTTTGAGTGAAAAATCTCCAGAACGGAATTTCTTAAACCAATTCTGACAACTGCGTTCTGTTAAGCAGCCAACACCGTAAACTTCACATATCTCTTTGTGAACCTCAGCAGCTTTTTGCCTTTACGGAAATAAAAAAGCAAAATATGTCGAAAATGTTCGTTTTTGCACTCCATGGTAAAATTGACACTGTACTAACAGGCGTGAACAAAATTAAACTTGATTTGCTCCTAAAGTAAGCTTAGAGTGACAGCTATCAAATGTCAAAAGAAAAAGAAACATAACATTGACAATACCGACATAACATTGACATAACGCCATCTTCTTGTAAAAACCGAAATTACTTTCTTGCCAACCCAATAGAGTCGTCACGAAAGGGTTAAAAGAAATATTGGTCTTCGGTCACTAATTTCAATACATTTTAAACATTCATTCATTCATTCCTTTTATACTCGTACAACACAAATACACACGACTTGTTATTGCATTAGTGCAAACAAAAGTCTCTCTTTCTCAATAAAGAGAACAAATGTATACAATCTCAATCAGAAAAATGTTGTTTGCACAAACACAATGAAAATCTTTAAAAAATGTGCGTACAGTGCACAACACAGTCATGTGTCTCGGTCGTGAACGAACGAAATCAGTTAATTCATAACTGAACGACCTGAGTTAGGTGGGTTAATTAACCTACCGACCGATGGTTTACATTTCTGTCTGCAGCAACAGAAACAAGTGGCCGAGGGTTGCTTCTGTTGACGATTTCGAACGGCGTTTTTCTGTTGTTGATTCTGTTTCTGTTACAACTGTATGGGATTCTGTTTTTGTTATTTGTCACTTGACGCATTTGGTGTTTATGTTTTGTGAACGAACGAATTGTTAAATAAATATTGTGCAATATTGTTGCGTAAAAAGTTATTGTTTTTTTTGCTTTTTGAACAATTATTGTTAAAATTGAATGTAAATATCTCCTTATACTCTATTATATATTGTGAGTTACTATACTAGTGCGAGCAAATTTAAAAAACTCGAAAGACTATGTTTAAGAAAGGAGTAAAAAAAAACTTAACTTACATCTTATGTACTTACATATTTGTTGCAGAATGCAATGTCGAAAGATACTTTTGCAATTTCATCTCGAAAAACTAGCCAAATTTGGAATGTGTTTAGCTTAGTTAATGATAATGATACAATTGCAAAATGCTCGTTCTGCTCGCAATCATTATCATATAAGGGTGGATCGACACAAAATTTAAAAAGGAATTTATTAGCTCTAAACATCCTGGCGTAAATGATTCCAGACTAAGCAGTTCAAGAGTTGAGGTTCCAGTTTTAATTTCTGATCAAGCTGCCGCCTCAACTTACAAATCTCTACCAGTTTCAGTATCTAGCTCAATGACACCATCAACTTCATCTTCAGCAAGGCTCCAGTTGCATCATCGCCTTCCTGCTCAACATCATCTGCAACATGTGCGGAAGTTATCGCCTCCACAAGCACATCTGCTTCTTCAACAATAAATGTAAGAAAAACATCTGAACAATCTTCGGTGCTGGCTCATTTTAAGAAACCTTTGCCTATAAATCAATCAAAATTAATTGATAGGCAGCTAATGAAAATGATTGCCAAAGAATATTGTTGCGGTAAATTTTCCCGCAACAAGTTTGGCTCTCTCTACCCTTATAAGTCCCTTCGGTCCCTCTTTTCTTTGAGTGGGAACACCGAGCTCTGGCGGAGGTGGAGGGCAGTCATGGTCCCATCAGCCAGTGGCCCACCAATCCCAGACCTCGGAAAACAACCCACATAGGTTCACTGGTAGAACCCCAGGGTGCGACAGGAGCTCCACCAGGAACACCGTTGTCGGAGCCCATAAATAGACGGGAGACTCGCAACGGGCAGCATCAGACAGGACGTCTGAAAGTCGCTGACGGGTGGGGACGGACGGTCCTTTCAATCCAGACACCCCAACACGATGATGACGGGTGGGGGAGGACGATTCCTGGAACAAAGACCCCAACGAAAGCCAACTACATGAGACTTGAATAACACCCCATCCTGCTACCGATGGGGGTGCGGATACAGGCATCACATCACACAAACGATGTGGATGCAGCTAGCTGGAGCTAGCACCAAACCAAGTGATCGATGGGTGAAGGGATGGCGACCCCTTCTTAAGCCAGCACCCCACCGATGGAGCACCGGAGGAGCAGCAGAGGCGTGTAGGCGGACGGCCAAGTAATAAGACCGCCTCCACCGAGGGAACAGACAAACGAATATACAGTACACAAACATACAACAACAACCAACAACCAAGAACACCAACCAACAACAAAGAACGCTAACCGACAACAAACATGCAAAAACCATCACCAACCCACAACAACGATGGTACAAAAGTGCAAACTGGCAGAGAGGCCAGAGGGCAGAAGGGCCCAATGACAAAAAATAAATAAATAAATAATTGTAAGGAGTGACACGCTATTTGTCAGTCCCCACACCCCCAAATCTGAACGCCGCACACTGGGGCCTTTTGATGGAGAGCATGCTCAAAATGCAAAATTGAGATTAACGGTTTCTTTCCAAAAAAATTGTTTGCTGCAAAGTTGAAATAATTGTTTATCAATCTGTAAATCTTTGAAGGTCAGAGAGGTAGTAAGCTGACAGATAATGAACGGTAAAAGTTGTGGTTTTATTAAATAGAAATTTGTGCTGTGCTCTAGTGGGTCATTTAAAAGTGAAAAAAAGCCAATTCGCAGTGAATTAAAACAAAAAAAATATGTCGTCATTAAGTCAAGGTCCGTATATAACTAAAAAGTAAAATTAACGTATATACAAAATAAAATTAAAGTACATTTTAAGGAAAAAGTGAAAAATTCCGTAGAAAATGTTTAGAAATATTTTTTTAAAATTTGCAACAGAGGCTTTTGAAACTAAGTACGTAGTCTTATAATATAAATCTTCATTTATTAGAAACACAAGCTAGAAGTTAAAGCCTCTGTTGCATTTTGGATTTTTTTAATTAATTCTGTGAAAAAGTAGGTTGTGTTTGTTGAAAACAAATTTCGTTTTTTCAGGTTCTTCTTCAGAAATCGTAATTAAAAAAAAAGATTTAGTGGATAAATTTATAAGGAGTAATGGCAGACATTTTGAACAAAAATTTGATCACATTGTTGACTTTGTTATGGAAATAACGGCTTGTCCTACTGAAAATAGCAACCAAATTAGAAAAGAGCTCCGAAACTTCAAGACACAACTTCGTAGTAAATGGCTAATGCATTCTAAGCACAATGAACGACTTGTAACCAATCAAAAAGGTTGGTTGGATAAAGTTGTGCGTTTCCAAAAGTCATCTGTTCCTATGGTTAGAATAGGAAGACGTGTGTTAGAGTTTGAAGAGTGCAGTGATCAAACTAAACGTAGGAAAACGGCTAGATTACGCTCTGAGGTTTCTGCAAATGTTTTGACTTTTGCTGCTCAAATGTCTTTAAGAGCTACAGGTCAAAATCAAGAAGCAGAAGTTATAAAAAAAGTTTCAGAGTGCCCTACTTACGCCAAAGACTGCCTCAATTTAACTCTAAATTCAAAAATTCAAAAATTATCGCCACGAGAGGCACTTTCAATGATTGTTGAAGCTCAACTGTCAAGAAAACAATATGAAATTATCAGGAACTTTGCAAAAGATCTGTTTCCATCGTATAAAATGATTCAGGCAGAAAAGTCTTCATGCTATCCTAGTGATGTTTCTGTCAGTGAAACTGAAGCTAAAGTGCCTCTCCAGTCATTGCTTGATCACACAGCCAATCGATTACTAAATTCACAGAAAAATATTTTTGAATTGCGTTTTGTTAATCCATCTGATGAAATGGTTTTAATTTCAAAGTGGGGCTTTGATGGAAGTTCAAGCCATACGCAGTATAAACAAAAGTTTATTTCTGAACTTTCCGATGATAAATATATGTTTTTAGCTTCACTTGTACCTTTAAGATTAATATTAAATAAAACAAATGAAAGACCAGTCGTCATATGGCAAAACCCAAGACCATCCTCGCCCAGATTTTGTAGACCCATTAATCTTGAATATTCAAAAGAAACAGATGAACTTGTAAAAGAGAAAAAAGAGAGAATCGATAGTGAAATCAGGAATTTAATAGGGTCATTAGTTCATTTGAATGGATATTCATACAAAGTTAATCACAAACTTATATTTACCATGGTTGATGGAATGATATGCAATTCTCTAACTGATACAAAGTCTACACTTCGATGTTATTTATGTGGCGCAACATCAAAAGAATTTAACAATCTTGAGTTAGTTGTTGAAAAAGAAATTCAAAGTGATTACTTATCATTTGGTATTTCTGTACTACACTCTTGGATTAGAACTTTCGAGTGTATGTTGCATCTTGCATACAAATTACCGATAGCTTCTTGGCGTGTGAATAAAGAAAATAAATCAATCGTTGAAGAAAATAAAATTAGAATGCAGAGCGAATTCAAGAGCCAAATGTCCTTCATTGTGGATAAACCTAAACCAGGTTTTGGAAATAGTAATGACGGAAATGTAGCTCGGAAGTTTTTTCAAAATTATGAAGCGTCTGCAAATATAACAGGAGTGAATCCAGAGTTAATCAGACGATTTTATATGATATTACAAGCCATATCTAGCGGGTTTAATATCAACTCTGAAAAATTTAAAAATTATTGTCAAGACACTGCTCGTTTATATGTAGATCTATATCCATGGATGCCAATGACTCCAACTGTACATAAAATCCTTATTCATGGGCATGAAATTGTTAATAACGCCTTATTACCTATTGGTATGCTTAGCGAAGAGGCGCAAGAAGCCAGAAATAAGGATTTTAAAACATACAGGGAATATTTTAGCCGAAAAACATCAAGAACAGATAATATAACTGATATTTTTAATCGTTTATTTATATCATCAGATCCACTTATAAGTCTTATGCGCTCATTATCTGTACTAAATCGAAAGTCATTCGACACTGATGTTGTGAATTTATTAGAAGAAGAACGTTGAAAACATATTTACTTTGTATAATTAAATTTGTAAAATATAGTACATATGTATATACCTATTTTTAAATTAAGCTAATAATAATTTTAGTTTATAGAGGAATTTTGTTTTTGTTGTTCCTATTTTATTAGTTCTACCGCCTTAAACCCCATTTTTGAAACGAATTATTTAGGTAAAGAGTTTTGAGCACGCTCTCCATACAACCGGCCCCAGTGTGCGACGAGTCAATGACCAAATTCAAAGGGCGCAGTAACCTCAAACAGTACATGCCTCTAAAGCCTGTAAAACGTGGAATCAAAATGTGGCTTCGATGTGATGCCCTAACTGGGTACACGTATGATTTCAACATTTACAGCGGAAAAGAATTAGAGGCACTTGAAGGAACTTTGGGCGAGAGTCGTTAATAAATTGGCTAGCACGATAAAAGAGATAGATGTAAACCTATGTTTCGACCGTTTCTTCACATCAGTCAAATTATTGGAATCTATTGGATATCCATCGGTGGGAACTATAATGTCCAATCGCAAAAACGTTCCCAAATTTGGAAGAAAATTGCAGAGGGGAGAAGCTGAGTTCAAAGGATCCTCAGGTGGACTTTTATGCGTGAAATGGCAAGATACCAAAGAGGTTCTAGTGCTAAGCAACTGCCATAGCAATAACATGGAAGTCGTTACAAAAACCTTGAAGACCGGTGAAAAAATTCAAGTTCCTTGCCCGCAAATGATTAAGTTTTATCGAGAGATAATGGGCGGCGTTGATCTGGCAGACCAAATGAGCGGCCTCTATGAATACGACCGAAAGTCAGATAAATGGTGGAAGAAGATTTTTTACAGGCTGATAATGATGGCAGCAGTGAACGCATGGGTCATTCACTCTGAAATGAATCGACAAAAATTGCCATTCAAAACGTTTTTGGTAAATTTATCAGAGGGCTTGGTTGCTCAAGGACTCGAAAAAACAGCTGTACGGAGATCGAATCATCGAGGTCGTCAGCCAGTGAGAGGAGTAGGACACTTCCCGACGCCGTTGCGTAAATTGTGCGAAGTCTAAAAAACAAACGCGCACCAAAACAATATGCAAGGAATGCGAAATTCCATTATGTAAACATTGTTTTGCACCATATCACACTTCCTAAATATATTTATGTACAATATTATCTTATGTAAAATAATCAACAGTATTTATGTTTTTGTTATCTTACTTTTAGAAAAAGAATAAAGTTTATGTTTTCGTTGCCTAAACTACGACTGTATTGTATTTTGTGTTATACAAGCCGAATGGTACTTAATTGTACCACGGAACAACCTGAATGGTACACATATGTACCAACGCCCTCCGGACACGCCCATACAAAATGTCTTCTTTTTTTATATGAATTACACTAATGAAAAGCTCCTTAACTAATTCTAAAATGAAAAATGTCTATAACTTCATCACCTGAATTGCGTCCCGAAAGGGTTAAAGTTTTAGATGTAAAGGCACTTTTCCAGATGACAACATTGCTTACCTATATGAATGACCCACGGTTTCTCAGACCCATAAGCCACCCACAAAACACCCGAAAACGAGCCCAAGGGATGCTAGAAGTTCCGGAAGCTTACAACACGCATGGTGATAGAGAACTGCGATGCACCGTCCCTAATTTAGTTAATTCGCTACCACAATTTCTAAAAGTGATTCCGAATTTTAAAAAAAGAAAAAAAGAGTTAAAAAAGCATTTAATTGAACTTTATTTTGTGAAGTAGACCGTTACAGAAGACTTTAACAACACTATATTAAATGTAACTTAATTGTAAACAAAACTTTTTTCAATTTAAATCATTTCAAAAGTTAATTTACTCAATTTATGTCCAGATAAGATAAGCAGGTATTTAACTATAGACTATCACGAGCTCGAAGAATTATTGAAAAAGTCTTTGGAATTGCAAATTTACATCAAAGCATGGAGGTGGTAGTGTGATGGTGTGGACATGCCTGAAGTTGTTAAATTTTCTACTCTAAGAGATCCCATTGCAACCGTGCAGAACTGGGTGAAAACAACCGTTATTCAATACTTTGATAAGGAGTATGAAATGGTTATCAAATCTGTTAAAACCTGGAAGTTTCAGAAGGAACATTTCTTGACACCTATAGTATCCACGATTATGGACATTCTAGAGTTAAAGGAAAATTTAGATGCAAAAGTAGATCAAATAATAAATAAGCTGCCAATGATTTCTGAAGACTACAGGATTAAAAGATTGGCTGAGTTGGTCAAGGATGAGATTTGTTTCAAAGACATAGAAATGGGGAAATTCTTAATGTTCAACAAAAGTTACTTTGAGAGAGATCTTTCCGTTTTAATGATCCAAAAAACTCCTGTATTATTTCCTACCAGTTTAGTAATTTGTGCTCTAGACAAAATGCAGGCTATGTTTGGTCTAAAGCTATACTGGTTATTGGCCGATACGTTTAATAGATATCCAAACGCATCCATATATCAGACAGGAAAGAAATTGATAGAAACAATAGAACCATTAAGAGCTGGATTAGGTCAAAACTTTTTTACTTTTATATCTACTTATGAACCATTAATAGTTGGATGGACAATTGCAAATAAAGAAGACCTCGGTTTCCAGGATCTATTTAAAACCCAGCGGGATGATATGGAAGAGATATTACAAAGCCACAATATCCCTTTTAATATTGGATCTATTCTCCCTCCAGATTATAATACAAACACTATTTTGATGTATCTTGAATTAACAGGTATTGTTAAAGTCTTCGGTTACCCAACTCTTGTTGCCTCACGCTTGCTTGATCAGATCAAAGATTACGGAACAGAAGATAAGTTTCCAATCAATATTGATACAATAATTGAAGTGGAAGGGATCATGAGAAGAGATTTTTGTAGTAACTATTTCAAGAAATTTAGTCGGTACCCCATTCTAAAAACTTGCCCAAAGTTGTTCAAAAATATATTTAACTACAGCAAACCAATTCCTAACAATGTCTTACAGGAGTATAAAGAATGGTCAAAGGTTAGATTTTCAAAAACCTTAGATTTTGATTTCTGCCCTGAAGTATATGAATTGGTAAAAGATTCTGCAACAGCAGTCAATATGTCGTCATGGGGAACAATGTATGATGTCTGTGCATTCAGAGTACTCTACAATAAACGACCGCATAGTTCCTTCTATAAAAAAACCAACTCAATCAAATAGGGTCATACAGCCTTTTTTGACAGCTCAAGAAGACATAATACGAAAATTGATAAAACAAAGAGAATCAGGTTTTTTTGATACAGAGGATCATATATGTGTTCAGTGCGGTAAAGAATGCGAACAAAAACCATACCACGGAAGAGCATTTACAAAACAAACGACAAATCAACGGTTCATACAAACTGCGATGGAACACAATATTGCAGAAAAGATATTTCCTTTTGTTCCTGAGCAGTTTATGACAGATGGTGAGTTAAGAAATATGAACAAAACTCTCACTCAGATCAGAGATTTATGCAAGAATTCAGAATTTGTGTGTTTAGATCTAAAAAAATGGTGTCTCTTCCAGAGGCATTTAACTACAGCATTTGTATGATGTATGATGAGCTATTCGAACTAATAGGTTTATATGAGAATAGTCATGATTATTTTATAGGGTGCAACGTATTCTGTAATTCACGACTGTGTCCGCCTGATTACGACTGTTATGGAAACCTATTCCAGGTGATTTTTTTATGAAAAATCTTATTGGAGGATTGGAAGGGATGCAGCAGAAAAAATGGACACATGTAGCAATTAGTATCATAAAGTTAGCATCTGAGAAATGTGGTATCCAATGTACCATAATGGGTGGTCAAGGAGACAATCAAGTAATTGTCATCCATTTTTGTAAAGAAAATGATGATCAAAGACGGGTTATTGGAGCAAATTTCCTAAGAACATTAGATATGCTTTTTAAAAATATGAATCATCAGTTAAAAGAGAAGGAAACCTGGTTCTCTAAATTCTTGTACGAATATGGGAAACAAAGATATTTTAAAGGGATGGCAGTTAGTTCTGGAACAAAAAAGGCTTCTCGATTGGTTCCTGATTTAAATGACGGATTATGTTCTTATCATTCTTCTTTATCAACAATCAACACGATGACTGAAGCATTAGCTAGATATGATTATGACAGTGATCCTGCATTCATAATCAATTGCATCCTGAAGACATCATATCTTTTTAGAAAAAATATTTTGAATTTGGGCACAGATACTGCAAATAACATTATTAAAATGACTAATTTCCCGTCAGATTTTGGTGGAATTCCTACTTCAACTTACATATCTCATTCAGTAAGGGGACATGATGATAAGATAACACTTTGGTTAGATTATCTTTTATATCTTAAGTCAAATTATAGAAGTGTTTATATAATGCTTATACGGTTATGGCAACTGGTACCCAATTATCGTCCTACCACAGCTTTACAAAGACGACGGTTATATGAGGACCCTTACTGTCTCAATATATCTACTCTTCCTTCAGCAGAACTTGAAATTAAGAAATATACAAAAGAGTACCTTCAATCATCGGAAGTAACCAATCCTACAATTAAAAGGTTGTATTCCACAACATCATCTCTCAACATAGACGCACTAATAGAAGAGATTGATAAGATTGAGCCCTCTTTCCCTCAATTAGGAAACACACTGTTGAGACATAGTAATGCAGGGATACTTATGAGATTACAACAAAAACTAACGTCATCAAAGACGATAGAAAAGATAGTTAAAACCTACAAAAGTGTATCCTTACTTAAATTGATTCAAGACAAGAACATAGAATTTAAGAACAAACTCTTTAGGATAATAGGAAGGGACAATTCCAGCAGCAACTCTTATTATCTAAATTCTGATTGCTCTTTCTTAATAGCTCAATCTATTAGGGAGTATGGCTGGAATAAAAAGATAGTCGGATTAACCAAACCATTGTATCAACATCAGGTCAAGATCCACAACTGGGATACAACAGACCCAGATATTAGGAACAAGAGTATTCTTATAAAAACGTCGGAATCAATAATGAATGCACCTGATTTATGCTATAAATTTGTAGGACCTTATAAAGCTTACATAGGGAGTTCTACAAAGGAAAAAATTGTAAAGCCTTCAATTGATATAACAGAAAAAACAACCTATATAAAAGCATTGTTAGAACTCGGGAAGATAAGAACTTGGATGTCTTTGACTGGTAGTAAAGATGTAATACCTCTGGTTGATAAGTTAATCAATGAAAAACTTTCACTTGTCAGTCTTCCCGAAGATACAGATGATATTTCAGAAATTTTTTCTGAAATATTATCCGGAAATATATTCCACCGATTTAAATCCAAGTGGAACATCCTTATGCTGTTGTCAATTGTTTAGCTCCAGTGACCAGTCATTTCTCACAAAGCTCGAATCTTATGGCAGGGATGACTAGAGGAGGAGCTGACTATTCAATCTTTTATCAATATGTATATTTAAACAATATGTTAATGATCTTAAGCTCTGGAAGACTCTTTTGTGAAGTTTACAGCAATTATGCTGCTCACTTTTCGTGTAATAGTTGCACCCACCAGTTAGAGGATGTTAACTTTAGTCTAGATACATCAACAACAAATCATTTCACCATGCCTCCAGAGAGCCACATTGTTGGTTTACCAAGAGTTAATGTTCCCGATCCAATGATTAATTTTAACATGTCCTATGCAGTGGGAAGAATACTTGTGTTCCACGATTCCAAACATTCTGAATATCCCAATGTTAAGAAAGAAACCATATCCCTTAATGATTTTCGAGACTTTGATCTAAAAACAATTCTTTGTACCATTTTTTTATTCTCTTTCCATTGTCAAAAATTACTTTTGAATGAAAATACAACAATCATGGCCAATTCATTCGATAGCTTCAGTTCTGTGGTGGCAAACGCCGTGTATAGACGTTATGCTCTAGAAAATTTTCTTTGACTAGTGTTACTTGAAATACACCACATCAAATACACCACGGTAAATAGTTTGATTTTCATGATGTTTCAAATAAAAAGAAAATTACATTTGATTGTTGTGTTGGTTATATATTAATGAATTGAAGTTGGTAAGTACCATACTTTGTCCTCGTTTAGATTTTATTTTCGTCTTTACGTGGTTGGGACACATAAGTCACGTCAGTGTTTTTGAGTGGGGCATATGTGTCCCATTCAGGTTTATAGACACATTTTTCATAGAATCATGTTTTTAGTTTTTATAGACTCATTATGTCTAACCATTTGGATCCAGCTGGTATTTCCAACATTTTGGAGGCTTCTGATGAAGATAAAGACTTTTCGAGTGATAGTGATGATGACTACGAGCCAACGGACTACGAGCAGAGTGACAGTTACACAGACGAGAGTGATGGAGTTGGGACTTTAGATATTCAACATCAAGACAGCGAGAGGGAAGATGATCAGGCGGAAACAACGCATGAAGACGACATTGCAGAAGAGGTATTGGAAGAAATATACATTCCAGTTTTTCAAAACAATACGATTTGGTCTATACCCGATGCCAATTTTGTACCTAGAAAAACGGTGAGTAGCTATAGACTTCCTGATATAAGCCCAAGCTTTGAAAGATCTGACAACCCCTTGCGATTGTTCAAAAGAATTTTTCCTGAAAGCCTTTTTGTTTATATTAAACAATGTACTAACGAGCGTATTGAAATTTTGCGCAAATCGAAAGCAAGACATAAGAATATAAAACTCACCGATGTTGGAGAAATGAAAATTGTTATTGGCTGCATCATTATTATGTCCTATAATCATCTTCCAGCTTTCAGGAACTATTGGTCGAGTCACCTTTCTATGGGAAACGACGCAATAAAATCGGCCATTTCACGTGATCGCTTTCAGCTGTTATCGTCAAAAATGTACTTTGCTTCTCCCGAGAAGCCTTCGGAAGCAACAAAATTATATTACATACAAGATGTTGTTGAATGTTTAAAAAATCGCTTTTTGTGTGCAAGGAATGAAAAAGCTCATTCCAAAGCATTGATGAAAGCATGACAAAATTCAAAGGGCGATCAACTATGAAGCAATACATGCCTTTGAAGCCAACTAAACGTGGCATAAAAATGTGGCTAAGGTGTGATGCACTCACTGGCTACACATACGACTTTAATGTATATTGTGGTAAAGAAGACGATGCAGAAGGAACTCTTGGTGAACGTGTCGTTAGAAAACTGGCTGCTTCAATTCGAGAACCTGGTGTCACCCTGTGTTTTGATAGGTTTTTCACCAGCGTCCATCTTCTTGAGACTTTAAATTTTGCTGCGCTAGGAACTGTAATGACAAATCGAAAGAAACTTCCGGTACTGCCTTCAATACAACTTCAATACAAAATGCAACGCGTAGACGTTGTGCTGGTTGCACAAAATTCAAGAGGGAAAGGCGGACTAAAACCATCTGTGAACAGTGTCAGATTCCCCTCTGCGCGGACTGTTTCGCACCGTACCATAAATAATTGATTTATAATAATTTATAAAGCTATTGGATTTTATATGTTTTTTTTTTAAATTATAGTTTCTACATTCAAAGTTTGTGAATAAAACTATTCTACTAGGTGAAAAGTATATATTTTATTTTTGAGTTTTGCTTTTCCAAAATACTGACTGGGACAACATATGTCCCACCAAAAATTACGGTCGGGACATATGTGTCCCAGCCCCTCCCTCCGCCCCTATACATAATTTGTCAACCTTAAGTTCATACCAAACTCGTGATTGAACAAAAAAAATTACATAAAAAAACATCAACGGCTTTTCGGATCGAAAGGGTTAAAAGATTGGCTGAGTTGGTCAAGGATGAGATTTGTTTCAAAGATATAGAAATGCGGAAATTCTTAATGTTCAACAAAAGTTACTTTGAGAGAGATCTTTCCGTTTTAATGATCCAAAAAACTCCTGTATTATTTCCTACCAGTTTAGTAATTTGTGCTCTAGACAAAATGCAGGCTATGTTTGGTCTAAAGCTATACTGGTTATTGGCCGATACGTTTAATAGATATCCAAACGCATCCATATATCAGACAGGAAAGAAATTGATAGAAACAATAGAACCATTAAGAGCTGGATTAGGTCAAGACTTTTTTACTTTTATATCTACTTATGAACCATTAATAGTTGGATGGACAATTGCAAATAAAGAAGACCTCGGTTTCCAGGATCTATTTAAAACCCAGCGGGATGATATGGAAGAGATATTACAAAGCCACAATATCCCTTTTAATATTGGATCTATTCTCCCTCCAGATTATAATACAAACACTATTTTGATGTATCTTGAATTAACAGGTATTGTTAAAGTCTTCGGTTACCCAACTCTTGTTGCCTCACGCTTGCTTGATCAGATCAAAGATTACGGAACAGAAGATAAGTTTCCAATCAATATTGATACAATAATTGAAGTGGAAGGGATCATGAGAAGAGATTTTTGTAGTAACTATTTCAAGAAATTTAGTCGGTACCCCATTCTAAAAACTTGCCCAAAGTTGTTCAAAAATATATTTAACTACAGCAAACCAATTCCTAACAATGTCTTACAGGAGTATAAAGAATGGTCAAAGGTTAGATTTTCAAAAACCTTAGATTTTGATTTCTGTCCTGAAGTATATGAATTGGTAAAAGATTCTGCAACAGCAGTCAATATGTCGTCATGGGGAACAATGTATGATGTCTGTGCATTCAGAGTACTCTACAATAAACGACCGCATAGTTCCTTCTATAAAAAACCAACTCAATCAAGTAGGGTCATACAGCCTTTTTTGACAGCTCAAGAAGACATAATACGAAAATTGATAAAACAAAGAGAATCAGGTTTTTTTTGATACAGAGGATCATATATGTGTTCAGTGCGGTAAAGAGTGCGAACAAAAACCATACCACGGAAGATCATTTACAAAACAAACGACAAATCAAAGGTTCATACAAACTGCGATGGAACACAATATTGCAGAAAAGATATTTCCTTTTGTTCCTGAGCAGTCTATGACAGATGGTGAGTTAAGAAATATGAATAAAACTCTCACTCAGATCAGAGAATTATGCAAGAATTCAGAATTTGTGTGTTTAGATCTAAAAAAATGGTGTCTCTTCCAGAGGCATTTTACTACAGCATTTGCCAGCAGGATGTATGATGAGCTATTCGAACTAATAGGTTTATATGAGAATAGTCATGATTATTTTATAGGGTGCAACGTATTCTGTAATTCACGACTGTGTCCGCCTGATTACGACTGTTATGGAAACCTATTCCAGGTGATTTTTTTATGAAAAATCTTATTGGAGGATTGGAAGGGATGCAGCAGAAAAAATGGACACATGTAGCAATTAGTATCATAAAGTTAGCATCTGAGAAATGTGGTATCCAATGTACCATAATGGGTGGTCAAGGAGACAATCAAGTAATTGTCATCCATTTTTGTAAAGAAAATGATGATCAAAGACGGGTTATTGGAGCAAATTTCCTAAGAACATTAGATATGCTTTTTAAAAATATGAATCATGAGTTAAAAGAGAAGGAAACCTGGTTCTCTAAATTCTTGTACGAATATGGGAAACAAAGATATTTTAAAGGGATGGCAGTTAGTTCTGGAACAAAAAAGGCTTCTCGATTGGTTCCTGATTTAAATGACGGATTATGTTCTTATCATTCTTCTTTATCAACAATCAACACGATGACTGAAGCATTAGCTAGATATGATTATGACAGTGATCCTGTGCATTCATAATCAATTGCATCTTGAAGACATCATATCTTTTTAGAAAAAATATTTTGAATTTGGGCACAGATACTGCAAATAACATTATTAAAATGACTAATTTCCCGTCAGATTTTGGTGGAATTCCTACTTCAACTTACATATCTCATTCAGTAAGGGGACATGATGATAAGATAACACTTTGGTTAGATTATCTTTTATATCTTAAGTCAAATTATAGAAGTGTTTATATAATGCTTATACGGTTATGGCAACTGGTACCCAATTATCGTCCTACCACAGCTTTACAAAGACGACGGTTATATGAGGACCCTTACTGTCTCAATATATCTACTCTTCCTTCAGCAGAACTTGAAATTAAGAAATATACAAAAGAGTACCTTCAATCATCGGAAGTAACCAATCCTACAATTAAAAGGTTGTATTCCACAACATCATCTCTCAACATAGACGCACTAATAGAAGAGATTGATAAGATTGAGCCCTCTTTCCCTCAATTAGGAAACACACTGTTGAGACATAGTAATGCAGGGATACTTATGAGATTACAACAAAAACTAACGTCATCAAAGACGATAGAAAAGATAGTTAAAACCTACAAAAGTGTATCCTTACTTAAATTGATTCAAGACAAGAACATAGAATTTAAGAACAAACTCTTTAGGATAATAGGAAGGGACAATTCCAGCAGCAACTCTTATTATCTAAATTCTGATTGCTCTTTCTTAATAGCTCAATCTATTAGGGAGTATGGCTGGAATAAAAAGATAGTCGGATTAACCAAACCATTGTATCAACATCAGGTCAAGATCCACAACTGGGATACAACAGACCCAGATATTAGGAACAAGAGTATTCTTATAAAAACGTCGGAATCAATAATGAATGCACCTGATTTATGCTATAAATTTGTAGGACCTTATAAAGCTTACATAGGGAGTTCTACAAAGGAAAAAATTGTAAAGCCTTCAATTGATATAACAGAAAAAACAACCTATATAAAAGCATTGTTAGAACTCGGGAAGATAAGAACTTGGATGTCTTTGACTGGTAGTAAAGATGTAATACCTCTGGTTGATAAGTTAATCAATGAAAAACTTTCACTTGTCAGTCTTCCCGAAGATACAGATGATATTTCAGAAATTTTTTGTGAAATATTATCCGGAAATATATTCCACCGATTTAAATCCCAAGTGGAACATCCTTATGCTGTTGTCAATTGTTTAGCTCCAGTGACCAGTCATTTCTCACAAAGCTCGAATCTTATGGCAGGGATGACTAGAGGAGGAGCTGACTATTCAATCTTTTATCAATATGTATATTTAAACAATATGTTAATGATCTTAAGCTCTGGAAGACTCTTTTGTGAAGTTTACAGCAATTATGCTGCTCACTTTTCGTGTAATAGTTGCACCCACCAGTTAGAGGATGTTAACTTTAGTCTAGATACATCAACAACAAATCATTTCACCATGCCTCCAGAGAGCCACATTGTTGGTTTACCAAGAGTTAATGTTCCCGATCCAATGATTAATTTTAACATGTCCTATGCAGTGGGAAGAATACTTGTGTTCCACGATTCCAAACATTCTGAATATCCCAATGTTAAGAAAGAAACCATATCCCTTAATGATTTTCGAGACTTTGATCTAAAAACAATTCTTTGTACCATTTTTTTATTCTCTTTCCATTGTCAAAAATTACTTTTGAATGAAAATACAACAATCATGGCCAATTCATTCGATAGCTTCAGTTCTGTGGTGGCAAACGCCGTGTATAGACGTTATGCTCTAGAAAATTTTCTTTGACTAGTGTTACTTGAAATACACCACATCAAATACACCACGGTAAATAGTTTGATTTTCATGATGTTTCAAATAAAAAGAAAATTACATTTGATTGTTGTGTTGGTTATATATTAATGAATTGAAGTTGGTAAGTACCATACTTTGTCCTCGTTTAGATTTTATTTTCGTCTTTACGTGGTTGGGACACATAAGTCACGTCAGTGTTTTTGAGTGGGGCATATGTGTCCCATTCAGGTTTATAGACACATTTTTCATAGAATCATGTTTTTAGTTTTTATAGACTCATTATGTCTAACCATTTGGATCCAGCTGGTATTTCCAACATTTTGGAGGCTTCTGATGAAGATAAAGACTTTTCGAGTGATAGTGATGATGACTACGAGCCAACGGACTACGAGCAGAGTGACAGTTACACAGACGAGAGTGATGGAGTTGGGACTTTAGATATTCAACATCAAGACAGCGAGAGGGAAGATGATCAGGCGGAAACAACGCATGAAGACGACATTGCAGAAGAGGTATTGGAAGAAATATACATTCCAGTTTTTCAAAACAATACGATTTGGTCTATACCCGATGCCAATTTTGTACCTAGAAAAACGGTGAGTAGCTATAGACTTCCTGATATAAGCCCAAGCTTTGAAAGATCTGACAACCCCTTGCGATTGTTCAAAAGAATTTTTCCTGAAAGCCTTTTTGTTTATATTAAACAATGTACTAACGAGCGTATTGAAATTTTGCGCAAATCGAAAGCAAGACATAAGAATATAAAACTCACCGATGTTGGAGAAATGAAAATTGTTATTGGCTGCATCATTATTATGTCCTATAATCATCTTCCAGCTTTCAGGAACTATTGGTCGAGTCACCTTTCTATGGGAAACGACGCAATAAAATCGGCCATTTCACGTGATCGCTTTCAGCTGTTATCGTCAAAAATGTACTTTGCTTCTCCCGAGAAGCCTTCGGAAGCAACAAAATTATATTACATACAAGATGTTGTTGAATGTTTAAAAAATCGCTTTTTGTGTGCAAGGAATGAAAAAGCTCATTCCAAAGCATTGATGAAAGCATGACAAAATTCAAAGGGCGATCAACTATGAAGCAATACATGCCTTTGAAGCCAACTAAACGTGGCATAAAAATGTGGCTAAGGTGTGATGCACTCACTGGCTACACATACGACTTTAATGTATATTGTGGTAAAGAAGACGATGCAGAAGGAACTCTTGGTGAACGTGTCGTTAGAAAACTGGCTGCTTCAATTCGAGAACCTGGTGTCACCCTGTGTTTTGATAGGTTTTTCACCAGCGTCCATCTTCTTGAGACTTTAAATTTTGCTGCGCTAGGAACTGTAATGACAAATCGAAAGAAACTTCCGGTACTGCCTTCAATACAACTTCAATACAAAATGCAACGCGTAGACGTTGTGCTGGTTGCACAAAATTCAAGAGGGAAAGGCGGACTAAAACCATCTGTGAACAGTGTCAGATTCCCCTCTGCGCGGACTGTTTCGCACCGTACCATAAATAATTGATTTATAATAATTTATAAAGCTATTGGATTTTATATGTTTTTTTTTTAAATTATAGTTTCTACATTCAAAGTTTGTGAATAAAACTATTCTACTAGGTGAAAAGTATATATTTTATTTTTGAGTTTTGCTTTTCCAAAATACTGACTGGGACAACATATGTCCCACCAAAAATTACGGTCGGGACATATGTGTCCCAGCCCCTCCCTCCGCCCCTATACATAATTTGTCAACCTTAAGTTCATACCAAACTCGTGATTGAACAAAAAAAATTACATAAAAAAACATCAACGGCTTTTCGGATCGAAAGGGTTAAAAGATTGGCTGAGTTGGTCAAGGATGAGATTTGTTTCAAAGATATAGAAATGCGGAAATTCTTAATGTTCAACAAAAGTTACTTTGAGAGAGATCTTTCCGTTTTAATGATCCAAAAAACTCCTGTATTATTTCCTACCAGTTTAGTAATTTGTGCTCTAGACAAAATGCAGGCTATGTTTGGTCTAAAGCTATACTGGTTATTGGCCGATACGTTTAATAGATATCCAAACGCATCCATATATCAGACAGGAAAGAAATTGATAGAAACAATAGAACCATTAAGAGCTGGATTAGGTCAAGACTTTTTTACTTTTATATCTACTTATGAACCATTAATAGTTGGATGGACAATTGCAAATAAAGAAGACCTCGGTTTCCAGGATCTATTTAAAACCCAGCGGGATGATATGGAAGAGATATTACAAAGCCACAATATCCCTTTTAATATTGGATCTATTCTCCCTCCAGATTATAATACAAACACTATTTTGATGTATCTTGAATTAACAGGTATTGTTAAAGTCTTCGGTTACCCAACTCTTGTTGCCTCACGCTTGCTTGATCAGATCAAAGATTACGGAACAGAAGATAAGTTTCCAATCAATATTGATACAATAATTGAAGTGGAAGGGATCATGAGAAGAGATTTTTGTAGTAACTATTTCAAGAAATTTAGTCGGTACCCCATTCTAAAAACTTGCCCAAAGTTGTTCAAAAATATATTTAACTACAGCAAACCAATTCCTAACAATGTCTTACAGGAGTATAAAGAATGGTCAAAGGTTAGATTTTCAAAAACCTTAGATTTTGATTTCTGTCCCGAAGTATATGAATTGGTAAAAGATTCTGCAACAGCAGTCAATATGTCGTCATGGGGAACAATGTATGATGTCTGTGCATTCAGAGTACTCTACAATAAACGACCGCATAGTTCCTTCTATAAAAAACCAACTCAATCAAGTAGGGTCATACAGCCTTTTTTGACAGCTCAAGAAGACATAATACGAAAATTGATAGAACAAAGAGAATCAGTTTTTTTTTGATACAGAGGATCATATATGTGTTCAGTGCGGTAAAGAGTGCGAACAAAAACCATACCACGGAAGATCATTTACAAAACAAACGACAAATCAAAGGTTCATACAAACTGCGATGGAACACAATATTGCAGAAAAGATATTTCCTTTTGTTCCTGAGCAGTCTATGACAGATGGTGAGTTAAGAAATATGAATAAAACTCTCACTCAGATCAGAGAATTATGCAAGAATTCAGAATTTGTGTGTTTAGATCTAAAAAAATGGTGTCTCTTCCAGAGGCATTTTACTACAGCATTTGCCAGCAGGATGTATGATGAGCTATTCGAACTAATAGGTTTATATGAGAATAGTCATGATTACTTTATAGGGTGCAACGTATTCTGTAATTCACGACTGTGTCCGCCTGATTACGACTGTTATGGAAACCTATTCCAGGTGATTTTTTTATGAAAAATCTTATTGGAGGATTGGAAGGGATGCAGCAGAAAAAATGGACACATGTAGCAATTAGTATCATAAAGTTAGCATCTGAGAAATGTGGAATCCAATGTACCATAATGGGTGGTCAAGGAGACAATCAAGTAATTGTCATCCATTTTTGTAAAGAAAATGATGATCAAAGACGGGTTATTGGAGCAAATTTCCTAAGAACATTAGATATGCTTTTTAAAAATATGAATCATGAGTTAAAAGAGAAGGAAACCTGGTTCTCTAAATTCTTGTACGAATATGGGAAACAAAGATATTTTAAAGGGATGGCAGTTAGTTCTGGAACAAAAAAGGCTTCTCGATTGGTTCCTGATTTAAATGACGGATTATGTTCTTATCATTCTTCTTTATCAACAATCAACACGATGACTGAAGCATTAGCTAGATATGATTATGACAGTGATCCTGTGCATTCATAATCAATTGCATCTTGAAGACATCATATCTTTTTAGAAAAAATATTTTGAATTTGGGCACAGATACTGCAAATAACATTATTAAAATGACTAATTTCCCGTCAGATTTTGGTGGAATTCCTACTTCAACTTACATATCTCATTCAGTAAGGGGACATGATGATAAGATAACACTTTGGTTAGATTATCTTTTATATCTTAAGTCAAATTATAGAAGTGTTTATATAATGCTTATACGGTTATGGCAACTGGTACCCAATTATCGTCCTACCACAGCTTTACAAAGACGACGGTTATATGAGGACCCTTACTGTCTCAATATATCTACTCTTCCTTCAGCAGAACTTGAAATTAAGAAATATACAAAAGAGTACCTTCAATCATCGGAAGTAACCAATCCTACAATTAAAAGGTTGTATTCCACAACATCATCTCTCAACATAGACGCACTAATAGAAGAGATTGATAAGATTGAGCCCTCTTTCCCTCAATTAGGAAACACACTGTTGAGACATAGTAATGCAGGGATACTTATGAGATTACAACAAAAACTAACGTCATCAAAGACGATAGAAAAGATAGTTAAAACCTACAAAAGTGTATCCTTACTTAAATTGATTCAAGACAAGAACATAGAATTTAAGAACAAACTCTTTAGGATAATAGGAAGGGACAATTCCAGCAGCAACTCTTATTATCTAAATTCTGATTGCTCTTTCTTAATAGCTCAATCTATTAGGGAGTATGGCTGGAATAAAAAGATAGTCGGATTAACCAAACCATTGTATCAACATCAGGTCAAGATCCACAACTGGGATACAACAGACCCAGATATTAGGAACAAGAGTATTCTTATAAAAACGTCGGAATCAATAATGAATGCACCTGATTTATGCTATAAATTTGTAGGACCTTATAAAGCTTACATAGGGAGTTCTACAAAGGAAAAAATTGTAAAGCCTTCAATTGATATAACAGAAAAAACAACCTATATAAAAGCATTGTTAGAACTCGGGAAGATAAGAACTTGGATGTCTTTGACTGGTAGTAAAGATGTAATACCTCTGGTTGATAAGTTAATCAATGAAAAACTTTCACTTGTCAGTCTTCCCGAAGATACAGATGATATTTCAGAAATTTTTTGTGAAATATTATCCGGAAATATATTCCACCGATTTAAATCCCAAGTGGAACATCCTTATGCTGTTGTCAATTGTTTAGCTCCAGTGACCAGTCATTTCTCACAAAGCTCGAATCTTATGGCAGGGATGACTAGAGGAGGAGCTGACTATTCAATCTTTTATCAATATGTATATTTAAACAATATGTTAATGATCTTAAGCTCTGGAAGACTCTTTTGTGAAGTTTACAGCAATTATGCTGCTCACTTTTCGTGTAATAGTTGCACCCACCAGTTAGAGGATGTTAACTTTAGTCTAGATACATCAACAACAAATCATTTCACCATGCCTCCAGAGAGCCACATTGTTGGTTTACCAAGAGTTAATGTTCCCGATCCAATGATTAATTTTAACATGTCCTATGCAGTGGGAAGAATACTTGTGTTCCACGATTCCAAACATTCTGAATATCCCAATGTTAAGAAAGAAACCATATCCCTTAATGATTTTCGAGACTTTGATCTAAAAACAATTCTTTGTACCATTTTTTTATTATCTTTCCATTGTCAAAAATTACTTTTGAATGAAAATACAACAATCATGGCCAATTCATTCGATAGCTTCAGTTCTGTGGTGGCAAACGCCGTGTATAGACGTTGTGCTCTAGAAAATTTTCTTTGACTAGTGTTACTTGAAAAGTGTAACAACCGAATTACTCTTCGGGGTGAGTCACAAACACTTACACTTTCTTCTCATTTTAATAAATAAACACTAACACAAAACACCCCCCCCCCCCCCCCTCGCAAAACTGGTTTAAGGGACTCCCACCTGAGGTGGACTTAAACCAGAGCAACAACACTGGTTATAAACGAAAAGTTAAGCGAACCAAACACGACGAAGATTTCCCAGAATTGCCTATAATCAGGAACGACAATAATGTGCCCCGCTTCATAGTTGTATCGGGAATGGAAAAAACCAAAGATGAACAAATTCGACCACTCTCATCATATAACCCGATTCAAATAAATCGTGGTCTCGAAAACATTTCTAAAAACATTCTTGAAGTTAAAGCCAAGAGGTCAGGTGATCTTCTTCTTAAGGTAATAAATATGAGCACAGCGGATAAATTCCTCAAAGCAAATTGCATTGACTCCATTCCAGTCAAGGTCTCTAACCATTTGAGTCTTACCTCCACTCAGGGAAGAATTTACTCGAGACATATTATCGAAATACCTGACGAAGAATTATTGACTGAACTAAGTAGATTCAAGGTTATCAATGTTAGAAAAATCATGAAACAAGAAAAAGATATCCTCGTCTCGACAGGTGCTGCTATACTAACGTTCGACTTAATTCGCCGACCAAATGAAGTCAAAATTGGATGGGTTAACTGTAAAGTAGAAGAGTGCATACAAAACCCTATGCGCTGTGTGACTTGTCAAAAGCTCGGCCACACCAAAAACCGATGCAACAATACTGCTCTCTGTAGAAATTGCTGTCTCCCTCCGCCCCATGACGAATGCCACCGCATTTACTGCACCAACTGCAAAGAAGACACACATACCTCATTTGACCCCTCCTGCCTCTCCTTCCTTCCTCCGGTACAAATCTATTAACAAGATCAAAGCCGATCGTCGTTGCTCTATTCGTGACGCATCAATTACCTGCTCCTAAAAAGCGCGGCGAAAGTAATACCACGATTGCAGACATCATCAAAGCGAGAGTAGAGAGATCGAAGCAAAGAGAACAAATACCAATCCACTCAGAAAATAGCTCTATACAACAGAACCTATACAAACTTTGCACTTTAAAAAATAACTCTATAATCACTCAAAAATTTCAACAAACGAACAATAAAGAAAAAAACTTAAAGACTGCTACAGTAGAACCCTCAAATGTTCAGCAGCAAACCCAACCAATTACTCTTTCAAATCAGACGCAAAAAGAACCCATTAACACAGTATCTACTTCATTCTCAAACAATAAACAAAATGAAAACTACATACACCTCATTAAAGACAAACAACTCAGAGATCTCAAACTTGATGATCTTGAAAATCTTTCTGATAATATTGAAATGGATGACAACACTGAGGATCAACCTCAGCCGCATTCTTCCACTTATTTGAAAAAAAAAAAACAACAAACTGCTCAAAAACTACAGTATAATACGAGGGTGGGTCAATAAGTCCGTGACTTTTTGAATTTCTGACCTCTTTACTGAAACAGCAACACTGCTCCTGTCAACAGGCATCTGTCAGTTGACTCCTGTCAAAATTTAAACTTGCTGCGTCAGTTAGTTTGTGTTTGACAGCTATTTTTATCAGACTACTCACTAATTTGAGGAGAAAATGGAAAAAAGTGAATTTCGTGTGCTTTGCTTCACAGGAAGGTTTGGCGTTGTTTAATCGCAATATGTAGGAGGAGTTTTTGCGCCGTTTTGTAACCGTGGACGAAACATGGATCCATCACAACACACCAGAGAACAAACAACAGTCAAAACAGTGGGTTTCTAAGGGTGAATCGGCGCCAAAGAAGGCCAATGTGGGTTTGTCAGCCAATAAAGTTATGGCGACTGTTTTTTGGGATGCACGCGGGATAATCCACATTGACTACCTTCAAAAGGGAAGAACAATCAATGGGGAATATTATGCCAACTTATTGGATCAATTCAATGACGATTTGAAAAAAAACCGATCTCATTTGGCCAAGAAAAAAGTTCTTTTCCACCAAGACAATGCAAGGGTGCACACATGTGCAGTTGCCATGGCAAAAATCCATGAATTGGGCTATGAATTGCTCCCTCATCCACCCTATTCTCCAGATTTGGCTCCGAGTGACTACTTCTTGTTCCCAAACCTGAAGAAATGGCTTGGTGGAAAAAGATTTGACTCCAATGATGAAGTCATCTCGCAAACAAAGGCCTATTTTGAGGACCTCGACAAATCATTTTTTTTGGAAGGGATAAAAAAATTGGAGAAGCGTTGGACAAAGTGTATAGAGCTCAAGGGAGACTACGTTGAAAAATAAAATTATTTTTTTATCAAAAAATCTGTGTTTTATTCCAAAAGTCACGGACTTATTGACCCGCCCTCGTAACACACCAATTACGCAACCAAAAACACTAATCACAAACCGAAATCCCAAACCGCAATAATGGCTTCGTTGGCTATGGATTTTCTAATCCTCCAATGGAATATACAAGGCTTTAGTAACAACAAACATGCCCTAGAGAATTTAATAGCCAAATATAAGCCAGACATAATAGCTTTACAGGAAACCCACATTATTAAAAAAGACAAAAAATATTTTAAAATTAAAAATTATCAAGCATTTCATCACAACAAAGCTTATGATTATTCAAAAGCAGGTATAGGCATACTTGTCAAAAACAACATTCCTATAAACAACCATATTACCTCAGACACAAACCTTTTACACCAAACTATAGAAATTCCAGGACAGAAACCAATAAAAATCACAAATGTCTACAAGGAGCACGATGTGAGGATGAACATGGATTTGCTGAATGATATTCCTACTGGGAATGCAAACATACATCATATCATTTTGGGCGATGTTAATTCCCATAACACCTTATGGGGTTCAAAATCCACAAATATTGAAGGAAGCGTATTTGAAACATTTGCAAACGACTGTAATCTTATCACTTTGAATGATGGATCGCACACATTTTTTAATACTAGAAATACTTTTTCTGCCATTGACGTCACCTTTGCAACACAGGATCTAGCACCTTTCCTACGATGGAGAGTTCTGCCAGATGCAGTTAGTAAAGATCATATGCCCATTGTTATTAGCACCTCAGAACATAGAGTTAGTCCAAAATTTACCCCACGATATAAAGAAGTACTGGCAAACTGGAACCTGTATCAAGCAGAAACAAAAAAACTAAGCGAACAAGTAGCCCAGTCAGCTAACGTCAACCAAGAAGCATCAAAGATTAAGAAGATCATCAGAACCGCAGCATCGAAATCCATCCCCATAACTCAGCCTAAACCTACAAAGACCAACCCTATATGGTTTACGAAAACGTTAGCCTTATTGGTTAAAGAAAAGAACAAAGCTTGGAAAAAGGCCCGTAGGTCCCCAACTACGGAAAACTGTGTCGCCTACAGAAAAATCTTTGCCAAAGTTAGACTAGAGTCTATTCGTTCCAAAAGAGCGTCATGGGACACATTCATTAATACAATGAATCCTTCTCTTGATACGAGAACGTTATGTAGTCGCATTAAAGCAATACGTATGCCAAGTTCAGGCAGAAAATTCCCTTACATGAAAATAAACGAAGAACTGGAAGTAGATCCATGTAAAATAGCCAACATATTTGCAAACAAATGGGCATCATACAGCGCAGATACTACATATCCATTGAATATTTTAGCAAACAAGGTAAACTTTTCGTTACAAACCCTTCAGACAAACCAAGACCCTTGCGATCTTCTAACAGAAAAAATGGAACTAATTGAACTCGAAATGACGCTTAAGATGGCAAAAGGAAGCAGCCCAGGTGAAGATAAAATCACATACAAGATGGTTGAACTAAGCCATACTAGCCTAAAAAATAGAATTTGTGCGCTCTTTAACGGTATTCTAACGACTGGGACTTTTCCCCATGACTGGAAAAGAGCAAAACTCAAGCCGATTCCAAAAAGCGCAAGAAATATCCATGATTTCAATGAATATCGCCCGATTTCTCTCCTTCCCGTTCTCTCCAAAATCTTCGAAAAACTTATTGCGAGACGAATAAGTTGGTTACTGGAGAAAAATGCTAGTATAGAACAACACGCTTACAGACCAAATAGAGGCGTCTCAACACTCTTGCATCTACTGGAACACACACTAGCAGAAAACCTGTCAAAGACTAAACACAGTATAGTAATGTCATCGGACCTAGAAAAAGCTTTCGACAGAGTTACTATGGTTCCAGTAATCGAGCAGCTTTTCAAATGGGGTGTACCTAAAAAATTACTAAAGATAATAATATCCTTTATGAGTAATAGAACTTTTAAAGTAAATGTGGACGGGTACGATTCCACACTTATGAAATTAGACAACGGTACACCACAAGGTTCACCGCTTTCTGTAATCCTATACAACGCGTACATAGACTCTTTGATAGATGAAATTTCCCAGCCGACTTACGATCTCGACTTTATCGGAGTATACGCCGACAACATCTATATTGTCGCTTCTGGTAGCCCTGATCGTGTTAAAGCCACTCTTGAACAAGTGGACTTGTCAATGTTTAGTTGGTCTGAAAAGGTGGGTGCAATAATCCCTCCTTCAAAAATTGAGATGCTTCATCTCTGCAGGAAAAGAAAATGTAGCTGGAGCCCACTCGTTCTACGTAACACCCACATTCCATTAAAGAGAGAAACAAATATTCTTGGAGTTATTTTTACGGGTAACTTGAAATGGGATAGACATACCATAAAGGTTGTGAATGATTTAAAATCCCGAAACAACGCGTTGAAAATGATATGTGTAGCGGCGCTTGCAGAGGAAAATTATATTAACACCAAAAAAATATGCATTAAAATGTAAATAACTACAGTAAAGTAAAAAATTATATTGTTAACACCCTAAAGTATGCATTAAAATGTAAAACTAAAATTTTAATCCAAGGATGTACTTCACATTCACTTGGAACATAGAAAACCTTAAGTAAAATAAAATTATGAGGTTGATGGAGATCCAATCCAGTCATTCAATTAGTTGTGAATTATTTCAAGTATTGCAAGTCAGATCTTTTTCTTTGCGAAGTACTCGGTTAACATCCAGCTGGTAAACTGGAAAATTATCTGGATTCGATTCCGTTTACAATTTCCTTTGGAAATTGATAGTTTTGAGGTGTAAAATCTGGTTGCGCGTACGGATTCCACGGACAGCAACCCAGATAACACCATAAACCAGGCGAATTCTATAGAGACCCAGGCGTCTCTTCACTGTGTAAGTTACCACCGCTTACAATTGGCGCCCAACGTGGGGCATACCTGATACCAAGATGCCACCAAAGAAACAGTCATCATCTGAAGAAGCGGGTGAAGAATTGGCAACCCAACTACCGCCGTGTGGAATGGAGCGCCGAACTTCAGTCGTCAGCATGGTGGACTGCCCGGAACGATTTTATGGAGACTACGACGCCGTTAAGGCAAAAATATTCATCAAGAATATAACAATTTTTAAAAAGAGACGAGGCATTTCTGACGACGAAGCTCTAATCGAATTCTCGATGTTGCTGTGCGGCAATGCTAGCGTTTGGTGGGACGGGGTAAGCCATGAGGCAGACACTTGGGAGCAAGCGGTTAATCTACTAAGAGACCAATACGCTCCAAGTAGACCCTCACACGTCATTTTTGGCCAAATAATGGACGCCAAGCAAAAACGCGATGAGCCAGCAATTGAATTCATAAGCTCTAAGAGAGCACTCTTTTCAGAGCTTCCAGAGCCAAAGGTTGCGGATATCCACTGCCTAGATATCATCTACCACCTTTTGCAGGACGACCTCAAAAGAAGAGTCAAACGAGATGAGTTCGGAACGTTTGCCGAGCTGACTGCCCTGGTGAGAGACTACGAGCGAATATATAAGTCCAAGCCAGAGGAAAAGTACGAGGTACGTTGTACGTTCTGTCGTTACAAGGGACACAGAGCTGAAGACTGCCGTAAGGCTAAGGCAGCAGAGACACCGCAAAGGCCGAAAGAAACCAACATCGTGTGTTTCGGATGTGGTCTGAAGGGCTATTATAAAAGGAATTGCCCAAAGTGCAAAGAACCAGTGGCTTCCGGTAGTAGAGATTTTAACGCTCTGGAACTTACTTCTGGTGGAAATATCCCAGCTGTTACCATTCGCATTAAGGGGGTATCTTTAGTAGCTTACATGGACACGGCAGCAAAAACAAGCGTGGCAAGTGTAGCCTTCTATGATCTGCTAAAAAGAACCGGCCACAAATTTCGCGCTGAGCAAGCAGAGGTGACCTTTGCGGATGGAATACAACGTTCTGGACCGATTATGAGGACAAACACTCGGATCCTTGTGGGTAATCGCTCCAAAGTTCTAAATATCAGCATACTGCCGGAAACCGAAAACAAGGTGACGCTATTAGGAATTGACTTCCTGGAAGAGGCAGGTATTGTTCTCAATCCGGCACAGGGAATGTGGTACTTCATCGACCAACCCCAAAAGTGTTTCCCGTACTTCCATCACATAGCAGAACCACGCGACGTTGCAACACCACCACAGCTGAAACAATACTTCCACGGTATCAAGAAACCTATATCACCGATTCCAGGAACTCCAAACCTCAATATGTCTATTGATGAAGACCCAAGACCACCTCAACCAGCGGAAGAGTATTCAGCAGTCGAAGTATATGACATTTTCCGTGACTCATTACCGCTATATGTCCGATCCCCTTCACGAGGTATACAAAACGTATTTTTGAATACGCTAGACCAAACCAAATGTCTAGACAATAAACTTTTTGGCCCTCCAATCCGACTGAACATGATGGAGATGAAAACAACGGATCTCAAGCCCGAAGAACAAGAAGAGCTGTCAACACTTCTTAAGGGGTATCTAAACTTATTCAGATGGGATGAAAAATCGAGTGTGAACCATGTGAAGCATCACATCCAAACCGGTCAACATCAACCAGTAGCATCACCACCATACCGGCTGTCCGAAATACGGAAAGAGCAGCTGAAAAGCGAGATCCAGAAGATGCTCAACCAAGGAATCATCGAGCCTTGTGACTCTCCGTGGGCATCCCCGGTAGTGATGGTGCCGAAGAAGGATGGTGGTATACGAGTATGTGTGGACTACAGGCAACTCAACGCTATCACAGTACCAGATCGATACCCACTTCCCCGAATCGATGACTTGCTACATTCAGCCAAAACGATGAAATATATGTCTACATTAGATCTGCAGTCAGGGTACTGGCAAATTGAAGTCAACGAAGACGACAAAAACAAAACGACATTCATTACACCGTTTGGGACCTTTCGGTTCAAACGTATGCCGTTTGGGTTACGAAATGCGCCAGCAACCTTCCAGAGACTTATGGATTATCTAAAAACAGGACTAGGAGATATGGCATTGGATGTATATCTGGATGATATCATCGTTCGCTCTGCTACTTTCAAGGAACATCTTGACGACCTGGACAGAGTCCTAAAACGTTTAGAATCATTTGGAATGCGCATCAACCCTGATAAATGTAAGTTTTGCTGTAGAGAGGTTAAATATCTCGGACACCTTCTCACTAAGGATGGGATTAAAATGGATCCGGAGAAAACCTCAGCGATTACCAACATGAAACAACCAACAAACACAAAACAGGTTCTAACATTCCTCCAAACATGTTCCTGGTACCGCAGGTTCGTCCCAAATTTCGCACAGATAGCTAAACCGTTAAGCAGCCTTACAAAGAAAGCGGCTATTTTCCAATGGGGACCTGCTGAGGAAACGGCTTATCAAAAGTTGAAGACGTCTCTTGTAACCGCACCAATTTTACAACAAGCTGACCCGGCAAAGAAATATTTTCTGAAGACTGATGCAAGTGGCTACGCGCTCGGAGCAGTTCTTGTCCAGGGGGAGGGCCCGGAAGAACACCCCATCGAATATGCTAGTCGACTCTTATCATCAGCTGAGCAAAATTACTCTACAACCGAACGGGAAGCCTTAGCTATAATTTGGGCTGTTAGCAAGTTTCGTGGTTATATTGAAGGAGCGGAAGTCGAGCTTCTCACCGATCATCAGCCGTTACGATGGCTTATGAGCCTAAAGTCACCCACAGGACGTTTAGCGAGGTGGGCTTTGCAGCTCCAACCCTATAATATCCAGATCAAGTACATTACTGGAAAAACAAATGTGGTAGCAGACGCTCTATCACGCCCCCCACAAGCTTGTGAAGTATGCTATACTGAGGTTAACATCCCTGCCCGTCAGAGCAATGAGATACGGGAGGAGCAACTCAAAGATAGTAAGTTAAAAATCATAATAGAGGCTTTGGAAAATGGAGACGGGGCCGAAGGAGAACAATACGCTTCTCAAGGCTTTGTTCTGACCCAGGGCGTTCTTTATAAGTATACCAACGATAAGGATCTATTTGGACCCCTGCCACCAAGCGATAACTATAAGTGGATCTTTGTCATCGAAGATGCGGCCAGCAGGTGGGTGGAGCTTTTCCCACTAGTTGATGCTACAGCGGAACACTGTGCCAAAATCCTGTTGAACGAGATATTCTTACGGTATGGCATCCCGAGGAAAGTTATAAGCGATAATGGTCCGCAGTTTGTCTCTTCAATCATGCAGTATCTAACTAAAAGTCTAGGTATAGACCAAATGTTGACCCCGGTATATCACCCCCAGCCGAATATGGTGGAAAGAAAAAACCGCGATCTGAAGACGCAACTGGCCATATTGGTGGATAAGGAGCATGATACATGGTCACAGCATTTGGCAGCTATTCGGTTCGCCATGAACACCGTAGTTTGTGCTACAACCGGACAAACCCCAGCTTTCCTTACATTTGGACGAGAACTACGAGCACCCATCCACATTGCTAATGACCTCAGTGTCATCATGAACAACAAAAACTTTGTTCCGGAAATAACACCAACGCTGCGATTTCTCTCCGATGTTTTGGAGGAAGCTGACAAAGTGGAGATAAACAACAAAAACCTAAGAATTCAGCAAGCAAACAAAGGAAGACGAGAGGGTCCCCAGTTCAAGGTCGGAGACGCCGTTCTAGTCACCACGCATGTCTTAAGCAAGGCAGGTAAGAATCTCACATCTAAGTTTGTTCCCAGACGAGACGGTCCATACATCATCATGCGACAAATGGGTGAGACAATGTACCAGGTGGCTAGTCCTGATGCAGCCGATATTCCATTGGGTGCTTACCACAAGTCCGCGTTGACACCTTTCAAGTCAACTTACGATGTCATCACCGAACGACCAGTTAACCCGCTGAGACGAAGAGGACGACCCAAGAAGACCGATGCTGGCAACTCGTCGAGAACGCCTTCGTAGCCAGAGGGGGAGACTGTAGCGGCGCTTGCAGAGGAAAATTATATTAACACCAAAAAATATGCATTAAAATGTAAATAACTACAGTAAAGTAAAAAATTATATTGTTAACACCCTAAAGTATGCATTAAAATGTAAAACTAAAATTTTAATCCAAGGATGTACTTCATATTCACTTGGAACATAGAAAACCTTAAGTAAAATAAAATTATGAGGTTGATGGAGATCCAATCCAGTCATTCAATTAGTTGTGAATTATTTCAAGTATTGCAAGTCAGATCTTTTTCTTTGCGAAGTACTCGGTTAACATCCAGCTGGTAAACTGGAAAATTATCTGGATTCGATTCCGTTTACAATTTCCTTTGGAAATTGATAGTTTTGAGGTGTAAAATCTGGTTGCGCGTACGGATTCCACGGACAGCAACCCAGATAACACCATAAACCAGGCGAATTCTATAGAGACCCAGGCGTCTCTTCACTGTGTAAGTTACCACCGCTTACATATGTGCAAAGAAAAAAGCACCACATATGGAAACATCTCTTCGAAAAGCAAAGGCCCTTGTGGAAGGCACACTTCAACACAGCTTAACCATTTTCATGTGGACTACAAAAAAGAACCTTTCAAATATTGACGCAGCTATAAACGACTGCTTTAGAACTGCAACAGGTGCCCTGAGATCGACAAACGTTGAAGCCCTAAGAGTCGAAGGAGGATACGTATCTTTTGAGCATCTAGCCAAAAGAAGAGCAAACAACCTCATTAGTAAGGCTGTAGTTAATCCAACACATCCGCTGTTTGAAGCTGTCGGAAAAGTTATTTCTTCAACCAAAAAATCAAGGAAATACTCTGTATCTGCGCTGGCTAACATGGTCTCTATATCCCTAGAGTCCCAAATTACCTTCGGAATGGATATACAAATAGCAGTTGAGAACCCACCTCCATGGAACCGAAATTCTCTTCAAATCAACAGCAATATCGCTAAATACAAAAAGGCAAACACTTCCGACGCTATGTACAAAATGCTGCATGAAGAACTAATCGCTAGTATAAGAGCAGATAGAATCTTCTACATCGACGGTTCACAAAAAGAAAATCAATGGTGCTCCTATGCTGTAATAGAATTCCAACTTAATGCACAATTCTCTATTGTTCACCAGGCTCAACTTCCAGAATATGCGGACAGTTACATTGCCGAGTTAGCTGCAGTTTACAAAGCCATTTCTATCGCCCAACAAATCTCTGAACGTTCCTTAATCCTAACGGACAACCTGGGTATACTCAAAGGATTAAGCAATGCCACAAATAAATGTCCATCTCTTGAAATTATAAGGAACTGCTTGTACCACCACAGAAACATTATACTAGCTTGTATACCCGGGCACTGCGGAATTAAAGGTAATGATGCTGCTGACTCTGCAGCAAAAAACGCCTTTCGCTACCCTCTTATCGTTGAGTATCCCAAATTACACCAACTTCTGCGGAAAACTTTTGATCATCCTCAAAAAAGAGAGCTTACAGAAAACTGGCGAAATTCAGATACAGTGCACTCGGGAAAACGTCAACGCTCGTTTACGTCAACATCCCAAAACGTCAACCCTTTTATTTTTACATTGCCTACTCTAAAACGTCAACCCAACTACAAAGCTCTAAAACGTCAACTCTGAATAAAACAAAATTTTGAATTTAGCGGCAGTTAAAATACACAATTTTTGTACACACACACATTTATTTTGTATTGTCTTTTTATTTATGTATATATGTATGTACCTATATGTTCAGTTGCTTGTTTGTTCTCGAAAGAATCACATTACGAAAATGAGCTCAAAACAACCGAAAGTGCTTAAATTACAAGAAAAGGCAAATATTTTGGAATTATTAAAGAAGGGAACAAGTGCGGTAGCTTTAGCTAAACAATATGGTGTAACAAAATCAACTATCAGCAAAATAAAAATGAAAAAAGAGAAGATTTTACACTGTGTTAATAACACACTTTCCGGTCCAGGGAAAAGAAAAACATTAAGAGAATCAGAGTTGCCGAAAATGGAAAAACGTCTGTACCAGTGGTTTCTTAAGCAAAGAGAAAGAAATTATCCAGTTAATGCATTAGCGCTCAAAGAAAAAGCTAAAGAGATTCATCTAAAACTGAAAGAAAAAGAATGCTCTTTCAATGCAAGTGATGGATGGTTGCAGGGATTTAAAAAAAGATTTGGAGTTCGTCTGCTTAAAATAACTGGGGAAAAGCTATCTTCGCAACCTTCGCTTGTCGAACCATTTAAAGTCAAGCTGAAGCAAAAAATTGAAGAAATGGGTCTATCCCATGATCAGCTATACAATGCTGATGAATCTGGATTGTTCTGGAAAATTTTGCCAGAAAAATCTTACGTATCAAGAGCCGAAAAGACTGCTCCGGGCGTAAAAACAGAAAAACAACGAGTCACTTTTTTATGTTGTGCTAATGCTTCCGGAAGTCATAAACTTAAATTGTTGGTGATTGGGAAGGCAAAAAATCCACGCGCTTTCAAAAACTTCAACTGCCCGACTGAGTACAAAAATTCTAAATCCTCATGGATGACATCAGCCATTTTTAGCGATTGGTTTCACAAATCATTTGTGCCGCAGGTTAATATTTTTTGTGTTGCAGAGAACGTATCATTTTTAGTAGCTAAAATTTTCTAATTTTAGGTAACAGATTTTCTTTTAAAAAGGAACTTGCCAGTTAAAGCGCTCCTCCTAATTGACAATGCTCCTTCTCATCCAAGTGAAATGGAGCTTAAAACCGAAGATGGAAACATAATTGCAATGTTTTTTCCTCCAAATGTTACCCCACTTGTCCAACCAATGGATCAGAACGCAATCAAAATAACGAAGCTGTACTACAGAAACAGCCTCTTAGCCATGGTAGCGGCAAACAATTTAGATCTAGTAGAGTCAATGAAAAGTGTTACATTAAGGGATGCTGTTACAATTCTAGAATCTGCATGGAATAAAGTGAGCAAAGATACAATGGTAAAATGCTGGCAAAATGTTTTACGCTTCACGGAAATCGAGACAGATCCGGAGGAAGATATTCCATTAAGCATACTGAAAGAAAATATGAGCTCAGAAGTTCAGCAGCAAATGGAGCTTTCAGTTGATCTACTGAATGAACTAAACCCTCAGGTTTGTCGATTTTTACAATTGTTTTAACAACACAGGTAATTTTTTTTCTTAAGGTGGACTATACAGTATCATGCATTCAGGAGTGGAATGCAGATATTTTGCTGGATAATGTTTCTAATTCGTGTGAAATTGAGGAGTTAGAAGTGATCGATGATGTGGATAACGATTTAGATTTAAATGTGCAGACAATAAAACCAAGCGAAGCAGTCGAAATATTAAACAGGGCTTTGAATTGGGCTCAATGCGAGAATGTTGAGCAAAATGACTTAAATGTATTAAGACGTTTAAGAGAGAAGGCTCTTTTCCAAGTGTTGGAAAGAAAAAAACAGCAGAAAAAAATAACAGATTTTTTTTAAATGCATATGGTATAAAAATATGATCTCATTTAAAATGTATTCTTTTGGTTGTAGTTGTCATCAATGGTTCTAGTCAGGTTGAATGCCTTTTTTTGTTTCCTTTTTGAATTTGTTTATGTTGGGTTTTAGTTTATAATCAATAAAAACGTTTAAAAGCACGCAATCGATGTTTTTTATTTAAAAAATTTACATTCGTAAACGTCAACAATTTGGAAAACGTCAACACCCGCGGTTTTAATTAGTTGACGTTTTCCCGAGTGCACTGTACTTTTCTTCGAAAACATCAACCCGTCATCACCCGTATCCCGTCAAATCTATCCTTAAGTAGAGAAGATTGCATAAAAATATTAAGAGTCAGAGTTGGAAAAACCCTGTTTACAAGCAAACACTTTTATACTTGTGAGGCGGCTCCAGAGGAATGCTCCAATTGTGGAATAACTCTTACAATTTGGCATATTTTGGTGGAGTGTCCTGTTTCTCGACAAATAGATACATTAGCAGACAATGTACTCGAGATTCTCGCCATCATCCTAAATCCATCAAGTGCTAACACCATCCGTCGAATCAAAGCCGCCTTATCTGCCCACCAGAAGTTTGAAGAGATTTAACTCAGTTTATCTTGCCATCATAACGTTAATTTATATAACTTGCTCTCTAATGTACATAACTAAGTTAATGTAAATAATCACTTAAATTCTTGTAAAATTATAAAACGGCATCACATGGTCTGGCTACCCTGATGCCTTAAATAAGTAATTTATAAATTTATTTTGTAAATTATTTCAATAAATAAATAAATAAATTCGATAGCTCATTTACATATGTTGCTGAGATAGTATTAGAATCCAACAGACAACAAGAGCTAATAGCACTTCTAGACTACCCTTTAAATCATCACAATATGTTAACTAAGATTAATAGATTATCATCATACATAGTAAGAGCTATGATTCCTTTTTTCACCAGGAATGAATCCTACATCTACTCAAATATTTGCAATGTAAATTTCCTACATGATGATCTTAGTAAAAGAAAAATTAAGATGTTGAGATTTATCTCAAAATACCAATTCCAGAAAAATATAATAGGTAGGTAGACATGCTTCTTAGCCAATGGTGTTGGTCGCTTTCACCAGATTGAAGGGATAATGGATCTTTTCAAATATAAAAGCATTATGGTGATGAAAATGATATGCCCCATGATGAATATAATATGCCGCTTTGATGGGTGTTTCAGCACGATAAAGACTCGAAGTACTAGATGTTTTTGCTTTAGTTTTGCACACTGCCATATATTACATACAGTATTGTGCAAAACATTTGCAAGTTTTTTTTCATTACCAAACTTTTGTGATCCACTGTATACAAAAGTAACTTTTTACATTGGTTTTACAAAATTCTGTTATTCAATGTATACTCTTTATTTGGAAACGAAGATATCCGCGGTATGTCCCATTAGGTGATTGCGGGAAAGAAACAAAATTGAGAACTCGCATATGCAGCTGTGCAAAACATATGCAAGTTTTTTAATAGCGGCTCATACATATATTATATGTCACTGAACGACACCACTGCCAGTTCATTTCCACTTATGTCAGTTATTGGCAAAAAATCGTTTGTCAATTCATTGACAATGAAATTTTGACAAATATCTTTGTCAGTTCTCCAAAAGCAATTTGCACTCGCACTGCCAATTTGGAACAGTCATCTCATTGTCAATTGTGACATTTACGTGAGAAAAACAAAAGAAAGTAGGGGAAAGTCATGTACCTTGGAACGATTGTACCTCGGAACGATTGCTGTTTTTTTTAATTTTTATCTTATTCTAAGAAAAAGGTTCCACAACGTCTGAAGGGCATTCATGTTGCAGCTTGTTTCGTTCTGTCATCATACTCGGTTAGCGACGGACGTGCAAAAAAACAAGAAAATCCGGTTTTCGCACACTAAAAGTTTTTTTTCAACCATTTTTGGGAAACGTGTAGTACAGCTGAGAGCAGCTGGAATCGAATTATTGCACTTTTAGTGAATAAGGCATAGTATTGTGTTGGTGAATAAGAAACGGTAAGCCCGATTTAGTGCGAATTTAAAAGATTAAAGTGATTAAAGAAGAAATATCGATGTTTTGTACCTTGGAACGGCACTTGAGTTGTACCTTGGACCGTTCCAAGGTACAATCACATTACTAAAAACAAAATGAGATTTTATTTCGCCATGACTCATCTACGTTTTTTTTTTCATTGCCGCAGTCTGAATATGCCTCGCAGCAAGGAAGGTGTTAAAAGAACTCCTTTGGATGAAAATGCCTTACAGGAAGCTATCAACGATGTTCTCTACAATAAGGAAACAATCGGCAGAGCTGCAAAAGACCACGGTATTTCCAAAACAACTTTGTTTCGTCATCTTCAAATGCATCGGAAATCTGGCGATGCAACGTTCAAATACCATTCAGAAATTGCACACAAAAAAGTGCTTAATGATGAAGAAGAACTTGCCTTGGTTGAATACCTTACCACAGCAGCAAAGCTGCAGTATGGATTATCGAAAATTGATACAACCAAATTGGCCTTTAGTTTTGCAAAAGCAAATGGAAAAATTCTTCCGGAGTCGTGGATAAAGAACGAAGCAGCTGGCAAAGAGTGGATGATTGGCTTTCTTAAACGGCACCAAACTTTATCACTCAGAAAGCCAGAGTCGACCAGTCTTTTCAGATCAACCAGTTTTAACCGCTGCAATGTGGGACAATTTTTTACCAATTTGGAAGATTGCTATTCCCGTTTTAAATTTTACCCAAGTAGAATTTACAATCTTGACGAAACTGGAAATTCAACGGTTCACGTCCCACCGAAAGTTTTAGCTGCCAAAGGTGAAAAACAAATAGGAAGCATGACCTCGGGAGAAAGAGGAATAAATGTCACTATGGTCGCGGCTATTAATGCAATAGGAAATCATGTTCCGCAGATGTTGATATTCCCCAGAGTTCATTTCAAGGAACATATGCTTAAGGGTGCTCCAGCAGGGTGTATTGGTGGTGCTAATCCTTCCGGCTGGTCAAACGAGCAACTGTTTATTGAGTTCTTCGTACATTTTATAGCACATTCAAAGCCAACACCAGATGAAAAAGTTTTGCTTATAATGGACAACCATGATAGCCACATATCTCTGCAGGCCATTGATCTCGCCAGAAAACATGGAGTTGTTCTTTTGACTCTGCCGCCGCATACTTCCCACAAAATGCAGCCTCTGGATAGAACGGTATTTGGACTGTATAAAACTTACTACAACAAAGCCGCAAGTGAATGGATGCTGAACAACCCAGGAAAACCAATGTCAATTTACAATGTAGCACAAATTGTCGGCCAGGCTTATCCGAAAGCATTCAATCAGCAAAACATCGTTAAAGGATTTGAAGTTACAGGAATATATCTCTTCAATCACGATATTTTCAACGAAGATGAATTCCTTAGTAGCTTCGTAACGGATCGACCATGTCCTGAAAAACCAGCTGCTATGCCCACCGAAAATGCAAATGACCTTATAATTGCAGATGAACAAAGACCAGGAACATCCACAGCGACCTCTGCAGTATTGGTTCCTTCGATAAATTTCGTATCACCAGAGCAAATAAGGCCATTTCCAAAAGCTGCACCAAGAAAGGATCTATTGCACGTGGAAGAAAGAGGGGAAGAACTAGGATTCTTACGGACACTCCTGAGAAGGAAGAAATTGCTACAGGAAGCTCGAAAGTCAAGACCACTAAAAAGCCAAATTCAGCGAAGAAAAAAGTTTTGAATGAGTCCTCAGACGATGATGAAACTTTTGAGCTGCCGGTGATTCCACGAATTCCTAAATTCAGACATGCGAAAGCAAACACCACGCCAATAGAAAATAGGAGCGACGAGGACTTCAGCGGTGATGATGAAATGACCATCGAAGAAATTTTCCAGTTAGCAAGAGGCAAGAAGGTTTAAGAACGAAATTTTCTTGTGTAAGTCAACCTGAATTTCTACAATTTATTTTTACTAATTTTTTATTTTTTGTTGTTTTGTTTTTAACTTAATTTTAAATAATAAAGCTGGAGGTATGTTTGTTTTCTAAAGATCTGAGACTTTTATCTCAACCGTACCAAGGTACACACCCCCAAAATACACACAAAAAAGTATTTAATTTTAAATTGTATATGTCAAGAAAAACAAATAAAATTTATTTTTTTCAGTTCAACGATGTTAAAAAGGAAGCTTCTTTTGTTGTGTTGGTCGGATCCGAGTTGGAGCTGAAAGCAGAAGACAGAAAACAGAAAAGGAAAGAAACCTAATTTTGGAGGCGAAATTTTTCAGTTGCAAATTTTTTTTTTTTTTTTTATAATTTACGCGCGCCTAAGGGGTTAGATACCCTTTTACTGTTGCCAGGGCGCGGGCGGAAAGATAGAAGGAGGAGAAAGGAAAATTGTTTTTGTAGTGGTTTGAAACTCAGGTGTGTTTGGTTTCTATGTTTGCTCTCCAGGGGTGGGAGTCCGAATAGGACGGAGAGTTTTTCTTCACTCAGAGTGATTCGAGATATAATTCCCAGTATTTTTTTCATTGCTTGAAACTCTTATAACAGCCAAATCTACGTGTCAGTGTTATGCCTTCACACGCGGAATTTTTTTTCTGAGTTCCAATTACACAATGAAAAACTGATTTGCCATGGGCAGGATTCGTACCTGGGCCCTCCGAGTGAGAAGCGTTTGCTACTACCACTACACCACGGCCACCCCTTAATAGAATATTCATAATAGCGTATGAATAGAACTGACTTCGAGTTTATTTTGCAAAGGGTGAAACCTTACATCACAAAAAAAGATACATTTATGCGAAAAGCGGTGGGTCGGACCAGCCGAAAGATTGGCCGTAACAATACGTTATTTTTCAGCGGGAGCTAGTATCCGAGTCATGACGGAATTTCTTAAGGTAAAAAACACTTTTTTTGAGCCCAGAGCAGGCTTGTATTGCCTAGCAAATGCCAAATTTTCTAGCGACCAAGTGCGTGCGTTAGAAGTAATCATATTGCCCAACGCATCTCAATCGTCGTTATTTGGACTTTGCACATTCTTCATCAGCAAATCGCATGCATTTGCCATTATATTGTTCAATGCAGTCCGTCCCAATGTATGCGATGGACTTTGCTGCGATATTCGCTGCCGCTTGGGTGTTGAAGAGGGCATGGAATCATTGCTTTCAGAATCCACCGTTTTTGTCTCATTTGGACTTGGTGTCTGTGTCTGTAAATAAAAAAGACAATATCCATCATTCGTTTATAAAAACATAGGTATTTAATACAAAAATTTGTTTTTTGTTGCAGTTTCCATCTGCTGTTAACGAATGGCGGCAAATTGCAAAAGTGTTTGAAGAACGATGGAATTTTCCAAATTGCATTGGGCCACTTGACGGAAAGCACATCAATATCCAAACTGTGGTTCCGAATATTTCAACTAAAAAACTACGAATAGTATCGTTATCATGACAATGGCCGATGGTGACTACAAGCTCACTTATGTTGATGTTTGTGCATATGGACGTGATTCGGATGGCGGTGTTTTTTCGAAGTTGGTTTTTTAATATTTAATAGATCTTTTCAAATATTAAGTTAATATTTTATTTTTCTCAGATGCTCTCTTTCGGAGATACTGCAAGAAAGATCGGTCAACATTCCACCACCTCAGCCACTTTTAGAAGGACAACATCCAGTTCCAGTTCATCACGTACTTGTTCTTTTTATAGACTTCAGCAAAGCCTTCGATACCTTGACACCCGAAAAACTCGTGGAAAGTGTCAACAAATTGGGATTAAGAGGATTGCTGGCAAGCTGGCTCAAAAGCTATCTGACTGACAGAGTAATCCAAGTCAAGGTATCTGACACATAAAGTCTAAAAAATCTAGCAAATACGGTGTACCACAAGGTTAAGAAATCGATTGCCTATGCCTATGCTGATGATATCGCAATCGTTGTAAGACACAAGGACTTGCATTTAGCCATGAAGATATTGCAAGACGAATTTGACGCTGTATCTGAATGGTGTTATGATAACGGTCTGGTGATAAACGCAGACAAAACCAAGGTGATGCACATTAGGACCCCTTCTAAGTCAACGGAAACTATAGAAATTTTTCATCGTAATGATCACTGTCCATTACTAAGAAGCAGCAACACAATTGAGGTAGTCAAAGCCATCAAATATCTTGGAGTTACCATCGACGAGCATTTTCTGTGTCGTGAGCACATCAACATCCTGCGTCTTCAACTTAAGAGCACGATATTTGCAATGGTGTATCTTAAGCGTTACTCTCATATGGAGGTACAAAAGCAAGTGTACTACTCGATGGCAGAGTCACGCATTAGATACGGAATTATGGCCTGGGGAAACGCAGCGAAATCCCATCTGGATAAGATATCTAAATTACAACATCGTCTTGTCAAAATAATTAGACCCATTAATTCAACTTTTAAAGTTTCAGATGACAACATTGCTTACCTATATGAACGACCCACGGTTTCTCCGACCCATAAGCCACCCACAAAACACCCGAAAACGAGCCCAAGGGATGCTAGAAGTTCCGGAAGCTTACAACACGCATGGTGATAGAGAACTGCGATGCACCGTCCCTAATTTAGTTAATTCGCTACCACAATTTCTAAAAGTGATTCCGAATTTTAAAAAAAGAAAAAAAGAGTTAAAAAAGCATTTAATTGAACTTTATTTTGTGAAGTAGACCGTTACAGAAGACTTTAACAACACTATATTAAATGTAACTTAATTGTAAACAAAACTTTTTTCAATTTAAATCATTTCAAAAGTTAATTTACTCAATTTATGTCCAGATAAGATAAGCAGGGGTGGCAGCACGTAACTTGATACAATCGAGTTCAGTCGACACAATCGAGCTCTGGCAGCACCTAATTTGTCACAATCGACTACCCTCGATTGTATCGTCGAAGTTGGCAGCACACAAACTAGAAAATGACGTTTGAAACAAAGCTTTATTCTCGATAGCAAATACCTATCGTTTAACAACTAAAAAATGGAAAATAAGCAAAATATGGCCATTAATAAAAAACAAATAGAAATTATAACAAATTTTATGAGCGATCATAAGGATTTAGCTCGAGGAATCTTGAAAACGGCTCAAGGAAGGAAAAATAGCAGTTTTCTCTGGGAAAGACTATCCAATTCCCTGAACACAGAGGGTCCTCCACAAAAAGATATTAAAGATTGGAAAAAGGTTTTGATTTTAAATATGCGAGTGTACTTATTTATTTATTTATAAAATTGTGTTTTGTTTTAGACTTGGAGCGATTTAAAATATAAAGTCAAAAACAAACTGAGAATTAATAAACTTCATTTAAAGGGCACGGGCGGAGGTCCATATATGCAAAAAAAGATCGTTGAGTGGGAAGAAAAAATAATCACTCTAAACTGCTGCACAAAGCTAAAGAAATGTAGTTAATTTTTCAATGTTGTCAGTGTTATTCTTTTATTTCTGAATACTCACTTTCTTTCACTTAATTCTAATGGGTTGCTGTTATCTCTTAGAACTCTTCTTTTTATTTTGGCATTAGAGACTTCCTCGTCCTCACTCTCCGAATCAAAAAATAACATCTTTTTTCTATCCACTTTTCAAATAAAGAATAGTTGAAATTGAAATACCGATTTGACATTTCACTTCATAGTTCACAATCATTTTTTTAAGTACAAGTCACAATGAAACTCGTTTCAAGTTACGTGCTGCCAAAAATGTTTTGTTTCGAGTTGGCTGACGATGAACAATCCTCGATTGTATCAAGTTACGTGCTGCCACCCCAGGTAATGCATGTAAATGAAAAACTTCTTTTGTGCAAATAAAATCCATTGAATTGAATTGAAAAAATTTGTAGTAGTGGCTGACGATGCTTATGCATTTAGGAATCAATTGATACCTAATCGCGTATTTAACTATAGACTATCATGAGCTCGAAGAATTATTGAAAAAGTCTTTGGAATTGCAAATTTACATCAAAGCATGGAGGTGGTAGTGTGATGGTGTGGACATGCCTGAAGTTGTTAAATTTTCTACGCTAAGAGATCCCATTGCAACCGTGCAGAACTGGGAGAAAACATCCGTTATTCAATACTTTGATAAGGAGTATGAAATGGTTATCAAATCTGTTAAAACCTGGAAGTTTCAGAAGGAACATTTCTTGACACCTATAGTATCCACGATTATGGACATTCTAGAGTTAAAGTTAAATTTAGATGCAAAAGTAGATCAAATAATAAATAAGTTGACAATGATTTCTGAAGATTACAGGATTAAAAGATTGGCTGAGTTGGTCAAGGATGAGATTTGTTTCAAAGATATAGAAATGCGGAAATTCTTAATGTTCAACAAAAGTTACTTTGAGAGAGATCTTTCCGTTTTAATGATCCAAAAAACTCCTGTATTATTTCCTACCAGTTTAGTAATTTGTGCTCTAGACAAAATGCAGGCTATGTTTAGTCTAAAGCTATACTGGTTATTGGCCGATACGTTTAATAGATATCCAAATGCATCCATATATCAGACAGGAAAGAAATTGATAGAAACAATAGAACCATTAAGAGCTGGATTAGGTCAAGACTTTTTTACTTTTATATCTACTTATGAACCATTAATAGTTGGATGGACAATTGCAAATAAAGAAGACCTCGGTTTCCAGGATCTATTTAAAACCCAGCGGGATGATATGGAAGAGATATTACAAAGCCACAATATCCCTTTTAATATTGGATCTATTCTCCCTCCAGATTATAATACAAACACCATTTTGATGTATCTTGAATTAACAGGTATTGTTAAAGTCTTCGGTTACCCAACTCTTGTTGCCTCACGCTTGCTTGATCAGATCAAGGATTACGGAACAGTAGATAAGTTTCCAATCAATATTGATACAATAATTGAAGTGGAAGGGATCATGAGAAGAGATTTCTGTAGTAACTATTTCAAGAAATTTAGTCGGTACCCCATTCTAAAAACTTGCCCAAAGTTGTTCAAAAATATATTTAACTACAGCAAACCAATTCCTAACAATGTCTTACATTAGTATAAAGAATGGTCAAAGGTTAGATTTTCAAAAACCTTAGATTTTGATTTCTGTCCTGAAGTATATGAATTGGTAAAAGATTCTGCAACAGCAGTCAATATGTCGTCATGGGGAACAATGTATGATGTCTGTGCATTCAGAGTACTCTAAAACAAACGACCGCCTAGTTCCTTCTATAAAAAAAACCAACTCAATCAGGGAGGGAGGGCTCTACAGGCTTTTTTGACAGCTCAAGAAGACATAATACAAAGAGAATCAGGTTTTTTTGATACAGAGGATCATATATGTGTTCAGTGCGGTAAAGAGTGCGAACAAAAACCATACCACGGAAGAGCATTTACAAAACAAACGACAAATCAAAGGTTCATACAAACTGCGATGGAACATAATATTGCAGAAAAGATATTTCCTTTTGTTCCTGAGCAGTTTATGACAGTTTTGTTCATATTTCTTAACTCACCATCTGTCACTCAGATCAGAGAATTATGCAAGAATTCAGAATTTGTGTGTTTAGATCTAAAAAAATGGTGTCTCTTCCAGAGGCATTTAACTACAGCATTTGTATGATGTATGATGAGCTATTCGAACTAATAGGTTTATATGAGAATAGTCATGATTATTATTTTTAGAAAAAATATTTTGAATTTGGGCACAGATACTGCAAATAACATTATTAAAATGACTAATTTCCCGTCAGATTTTGGTGGAATTCCTACTTCAACTTAAATATCTCATTCAGTAAGGGGACATGATGATAAGATAACACTTTGGTTAGATTATCTTTTATATCTTAAGTCAAATTATAGAAGTGTTTATATAATGCTTATACGGTTATGGCAACTGGTACCCAATTATCGTCCTACCACAGCTTTACAAAGACGACGGTTATATGAGGACCCTTACTGTCTCAATATATCTACTCTTCCTTCAGCAGAACTTGAAATTAAGAAATATACAAAAGAGTACCTTCAATCATCGGAAGTAACCAATCCTACAATTAAAAGGTTGTATTCCACAACATCATCTCTCAACATAGACGCACTAATAGAAGAGATTGATAAGATTGAGCCCTCTTTCCCTCAATTAGGAAACACACTGTTGAGACATAGTAATGCAGGGATACTTATGAGATTACAACAAAAACTAACGTCATCAAAGACGATATAAAAGATAGTTAAAACCTACAAAAGTGTATCCTTACTTAAATTGATTCAAGAAAAGAACATAGAATTTAAGAACAAACTCTCTAGGATAATAGGAAGGGACAATTCCAGCAGCAACTCTTATTATCTAAATTCTGATTGCTCTTTCTTAATAGCTCAATCTATTAGGGAGTATGGCTGAAATAAAAAGATAGTCGGATTAACCAAACCATTGTATCAACATCAGGTCAAGATCCACAACTGGGATACAACAGACCCAGATATTAGGAACAAGAGTATTCTTATAAAAACGTCGGAATCAATAATGAATGCACCTGATTTATGCTATAAATTTGTAGGACCTTATAAAGCTTACATAGGGAGTTCTACAAAGGAAAAAATTGTAAAGCCTTCAATTGATATAACAGAAAAAACAACCTATATAAAAGCATTGTTAGAACTCGGGAAGATAAGAACTTGGATGTCTTTGACTGGTAGTAAAGATGTAATACCTCTGGTTGATAAGTTAATCAATGAAAAACTTTCACTTGTCAGTCTTCCCGAAGATACAGATGATATTTCAGAAATTTTTTGTGAAATATTATCCGGAAATATATTCCACCGATTTAAATCCCAAGTGGAACATCCTTATGCTGTTTCCAATTGTTTAGCTCCAGTGACCAGTCATTTCTCACAAAGCTCGAATCTTATGGCAGGGATGACTAGAGGAGGAGCTGACTATTCAATCTTTTATCAATATGTATATTTAAACAATATGTTAATGATCTTAAGCTCTGGAAGACTCTTTTGTGAAGTTTACAGCAATTATGCTGCTCACTTTTCGTGTAATAGTTGCACCTACCAGTTAGAGGATGTTAACTTTAGTCTAGATACATCAACAACAAATCATTTCACCATGCCTCCAGAGAGCCACATTGTTGGTTTACCAAGAGTTAATGTTCCCGATCCAATGATTAATTTTAACATGTCCTATGCAGTGGGAAGAATACTTGTGTTCCACGATTCCAAACATTCTGAATATCCCAATGTTAAGAAAGAAACCATATCCCTTAATGATTTTCGAGACTTTGATCTAAAAACAATTCTTTGTACCATTTTTTTATTATCTTTCCATTGTCAAAAATTACTTTTGAATGAAAATACAACAATCATGGCCAATTCATTCGATAGCTTCAGTTCTGTGGTGGCAAACGCCGTGTATAGACGTTGTGCTCTAGAAAATTTTCTTTGACTAGTGTTACTTGAAAAGTGTAACAACCGAATTACTCTTCGGGGTGAGTCACAAACACTTACACTTTCTTCTCATTTTAATAAATAAACACTAACACAAAACACCCCCCCCCCCCCCCTCGCAAAACTGGTTTAAGGGACTCCCACCTGAGGTGGACTTAAACCAGAGCAACAACACTGGTTATAAACGAAAAGTTAAGCGAACCAAACACGACGAAGATTTCCCAGAATTGCCTATAATCAGGAACGACAATAATGTGCCCCGCTTCATAGTTGTATCGGGAATGGAAAAAACCAAAGATGAACAAATTCGACCACTCTCATCATATAACCCGATTCAAATAAATCGTGGTCTCGAAAACATTTCTAAAGACATTCTTGAAGTTAAAGCCATGAGGTCAGGTGATCTTCTTTTTAAGGTAATAAATATGAGCACAGCGGATACGAGTAAATTCCTCAAAGCAAATCGCATTGACTCCATTCCAGTCAAGGTCTCTAACCATTTGAGTCTTACCTCCACTCAGGGAAGAATTTACTCGAGACATATTATCGAAATACCTGACGAAGAATTATTGACTGAACTAAGTAGATTCAAGGTTATCAATGTTAGAAAAATCATGAAACAAGAAAAAGATATCCTCGTCTCGACAGGTGCTGCTATACTAACGTTCGACTTAATTCGCCGACCAAATGAAGTCAAGATTGGATGGGTTAACTGTAAAGTAGAAGAGTGCATACAAAACCCTATGCGCTGTGTGACTTGTCAAAAGCTCGGCCACACCAAAAACCGATGCAACAATACTGCTCTCTGTAGAAATTGCTGTCTCCCTCCACCCATAGAGGAATGCCACCGCATTTACTGCACCAACTGCAAAGAAGAGACACATACCTCATTTGACCCCTCCTGCCTCTCCTTCCTTCCTCCGGTACAAATCTATTAACAAGATCAAAGCCGATCGTCGTTGCTCTATTCGTGACGCATCAATTCCCTGCTCCTAAAAAGCGCGGCGAAAGTAATACCACGATTGCAGACATCATCAAAGCGAGAGTAGAGAGATCGAAGCAAAGAGAACAAATACCAATCCACTCAGAAAATAGCTCTATACAACAGAACCTATACAAACTTTGCACTTTAAAAAATAACAAAAATTTCAACAAACGAACAATAAAAAAAAAACTTAAAGACTGCTACAGTAGAACCCTCAAATGTTCAGCAGCAAACCCAACCAATTACTCTTTCAAATCAGACGCAAAAAGAACCCATTAACACAGTATCTACTTCATTCTCAAACAATAAACAAAATGAAAACTACATACACCTCATTAAAGACAAACAACTCAGAGATCTCAAACTTGATGATCTTGAAAATCTTTCTGATAATATTGAAATGGATGACAACACTGAGGATCAACCTCAGCCGCATTCTTCCACTTATTTGAAAAAAAAAAAACAACAAACTGCTCAAAAACTAATAATTTAACTCAAAAACTACAGTATAATAACACACCAATTACGCAACCAAAAACACTAATCACAAACCGAAATCCCAAACCGCAATAATGGCTTCGTTGGCTATGGATTTTCTAATCCTCCAATGGAATATACAAGGCTTTAGTAACAACAAACATGCCCTAGAGAATTTAATAGCCAAATATAAGCCAGACATAATAGCTTTACAGGAAACCCACATTATTAAAAAAGACAAAAAATATTTTAAAATTAAAAATTATCAAGCATTTCATCACAACAAAGCTTATGATTATTCAAAAGCAGGTATAGGCATACTTGTCAAAAACAACATTCCTATAAACAACCATATTACCTCAGACACAAACCTTTTACACCAAACTATAGAAATTCCAGGACAGAAACCAATAAAAATCACAAATGTCTACAAGGAGCACGATGTGAGGATGAACATGGATTTGCTGAATGATATTCCTACTGGGAATGCAAACATACATCATATCATTTTGGGCGATGTTAATTCCCATAACACCTTATGGGGTTCAAAATCCACAAATATTGAAGGAAGCGTATTTGAAACATTTGCAAACGACTGTAATCTTATCACTTTGAATGATGGATCGCACACATTTTTTAATACTAGAAATACTTTTTCTGCCATTGACGTCACCTTTGCAACACAGGATCTAGCACCTTTCCTACGATGGAGAGTTCTGCCAGATGCAGTTAGTAAAGATCATATGCCCATTGTTATTAGCACCTCAGAACATAGAGTTAGTCCAAAATTTACCCCACGATATAAAGAAGTACTGGCAAACTGGAACCTGTATCAAGCAGAAACAAAAAAACTAAGCGAACAAGTAGCCCAGTCAGCTAACGTCAACCAAGAAGCATCAAAGATTAAGAAGATCATCAGAACCGCAGCATCGAAATCCATCCCCATAACTCAGCCTAAACCTACAAAGACCAACCCTATATGGTTTACGAAAACGTTAGCCTTATTGGTTAAAGAAAAGAACAAAGCTTGGAAAAAGGCCCGTAGGTCCCCAACTACGGAAAACTGTGTCGCCTACAGAAAAATCTTTGCCAAAGTTAGACTAGAGTCTATTCGTTCCAAAAGAGCGTCATGGGACACATTCATTAATACAATGAATCCTTCTCTTGATACGAGAACGTTATGTAGTCGCATTAAAGCAATACGTATGCCAAGTTCAGGCAGAAAATTCCCTTACATGAAAATAAACGAAGAACTGGAAGTAGATCCATGTAAAATAGCCAACATATTTGCAAACAAATGGGCATCATACAGCGCAGATACTACATATCCATTGAATATTTTAGCAAACAAGGTAAACTTTTCGTTACAAACCCTTCAGACAAACCAAGACCCTTGCGATCTTCTAACAGAAAAAATGGAACTAATTGAACTCGAAATGACGCTTAAGATGGCAAAAGGAAGCAGCCCAGGTGAAGATAAAATCACATACAAGATGGTTGAACTAAGCCATACTAGCCTAAAAAATAGAATTTGTGCGCTCTTTAACGGTATTCTAACGACTGGGACTTTTCCCCATGACTGGAAAAGAGCAAAACTCAAGCCGATTCCAAAAAGCGCAAGAAATATCCATGATTTCAATGAATATCGCCCGATTTCTCTCCTTCCCGTTCTCTCCAAAATCTTCGAAAAACTTATTGCGAGACGAATAAGTTGGTTACTGGAGAAAAATGCTAGTACAGAACAACACGCTTACAGACCAAATAGAGGCGTCTCAACACTCTTGCATCTACTGGAACACACACTAGCAGAAAACCTGTCAAAGACTAAACACAGTATAGTAATGTCATCGGACCTAGAAAAAGCTTTCGACAGAATTACTATGGTTCCAGTAATCGGGCAGCTTTTCAAATGGGGTGTACCTAAAAAAACACTAAAGATAATAATATCCTTTATGAGTAATAGAACTATTAAAGTAAATGTGGACAACGGGTACGATTCCACACTTATGAAATTAGACAACGGTACCCCACAAGGTTCACCGCTTTCTGTAATCCTATACAACGCGTACATAGACTCTTTGATAGATGAAATTCCCCAGCCGACTTACGATCTCGACTTTATCGGAGAATACGCCGACAACATCTATATTGTCGCTTCTGGTAGCCCTGATCGTGTTAAAGCCACTCTTGAACAAGTGGACTTGTCAATGTTTAGTTGGTCTGAAAAGGTGGGTGCAATAATCCCTCCTTCAAAAATTGAGATGCTTCATCTCTGCAGGAAAAGAAAATGTAGCTGGAGCCCACTCGTTCTACGTAACACCCACATTCCATTAAAGAGAGAAACAAATATTCTTGGAGTTATTTTTACGGGTAACTTGAAATGGGATAGACATACCAAAAAGGTTGTGAATTATTTAAAATCCCGAAACAACGCGTTGAAAATGATATGTTCAAAGAAAAAAGCACCACATATGGAAACATCTCTTCGAAAAGCAAAGGCCCTTGTGGAAGGCACACTTCAACACAGCTTAACCATTTTCATGTGGACTACAAAAAAGAACCTTTCAAATATTGACGCAGCTATAAACGACTGCTTTAGAACTGCAACAGGTGCCCTGAGATCGACAAACGTTGAAGCCCTAAGAGTCGAAGGAGGATACGTATCTTTTGAGCATCTAGCCAAAAGAAGAGCAAACAACCTCATTAGTAAGGCTGTAGTTAATCCAACACATCCGCTGTTTGAAGCTGTCGGAAAAGTTATTTCTTCAACCAAAAAATCAAGGAAATACTCTGTATCTGCGCTGGCTAACATGGTCTCTATATCCCTAGAGTCCCAAATTACCTTCGGAATGGATATACAAATAGCAGTTGAGAACCCACCTCCATGGAAATGAAATTCTCTTCAAATCAACAGCAATATCGCTAAATACAAAAAGGCAAACACTTCCGACGCTATGTACAAAATGCTGCATGAAGAACTAATCGCTAGTATAAGAGCAGATAGAATCTTCTACACCGACGGTTCACAAAAAGAAAATCAATGGTGCTCCTATGCTCTAATAGAATTCCAACTTCCAGAATATGCGGACAGTTACATTGCCGAGCTAGCTTCAGTTTACAAAGCCATTTCTATCGCCCAACAAATCTCTGAACGTTCCTTAATCCTAACGGACAACATGGGTATACTCAAAGGATTAAGCAATGCCACAAATAAATGTCCATCTCTTGAAATTATAAGGAACTGCTTGTACCACCACAGAAACATTATACTAGCTTGTATACCCGGGCACTGCGGAATTAAAGGTAATGATGCTGCTGACTCTGCAGCAAAAAACGCCTTTCGCTACCCTCTTATCGTTGAGTATCCCAAATTACACCAACTTCTGCGGAAAACTTTTGCTCATCCTCAAAAAAGAGAGCTTACAGAAAACTGGCGAAATTCAGATACTTTTCTTCGAAAACATCAACCCGTCATCACCCGTATCCCGTCAAATCTATCCTTAAGTAGAGAAGATTGCATAAAAATATTAAGAGTCAGAGTTGGAAAATACCTGTTTACAAGCAAACACTTTTATACTTGTGAGGCGGCTCCAGAGGAATGCTCCAATTGTGGAATAACTCTTACAATTTGGCATATTTTGGTGGAGTGTCCTGTTTCTCGACAAATAGATACATTAGCAGACAATGTACTCGAGATTCTCGCCAGCATCCTAAATCCATCAAGTGCTAACACCATCCGTCGAATCAAAGCCGCCTTATCTGTCCACCAGAAGTTTGAAGAGATTTAACTCAGTTTATCTTGCCATCATAACGTTAATTTATATAACTTGCTCTCTAATGTACATAACTAAGTTAATGTAAATAATCACTTAAATTCTTGTAAAATTATAAAACGGCATCACATGGTCTGGCTACCCTGATGCCTTAAATAAGTAATTTATAAATTTATTTTGTAAATTATTTCAATAAATAAATAAATAAATTCGATAGCTCATTTACATATGTTGCTGAGATAGTATTAGAATCCAACAGACAACAAGAGCTAATAGCACTTCTAGACTACCCTTTAAATCATCACAATATGTTAACTAAGATTAATAGATTATCATCATACATAGTAAGAGCTATGATTCCTTTTTTCACCAGGAATGAATCCTACATCTACTCAAATATTTGCAATGTAAATTTCCTACATGATGATCTTAGTAAAAGAAAAATTAAGATGTTGAGATTTATCTCAAAATACCAATTCCAGAAAAATATAATAGGTAGGTAGACATGCTTCTTAGCCAATGGTGTTGGTCGCTTTCACCAGATTGAAGGGATAATGGATCTTTTCAAATATAAAAGCATTATGGTGATGAAAATGATATGCCCCATGATGAATATAATATGCCGCTTTGATGGGTGTTTCAGCACGATAAAGACTCGAAGTACTAGATGTTTTTGCTTTAGTTTTGCACACTGCCATATATTACATACAGTATTGTGCAAAACATTTGCAAGTTTTTTTTCATTACCAAACTTTTGTGATCCACTGTATACAAAAGTAACTTTTTACATTGGTTTTACAAAATTCTGTTATTCAATGTATACTCTTTATTTGGAAACGAAGATATCCGCGGTATGTCCCATTAGGTGATTGCGGGAAAGAAACAAAATTGAGAACTCGCATATGCAGCTGTGCAAAACATATGCAAGTTTTTTAATAGCGGCTCATACATATATTATATGTCACTGAACGACACCACTGCCAGTTCATTTCCACTTATGTCAGTTATTGGCAAAAAATCGTTTGTCAATTCATTGACAATGAAATTTTGACAAATATCTTTGTCAGTTCTCCAAAAGCAATTTGCACTCGCACTGCCAATTTGGAACAGTCATCTCATTGTCAATTGTGACATTTACGTGAGAAAAACAAAAGAAAGTAGGGGAAAGTCATGTACCTTGGAACGATTGTACCTCGGAACGATTGCTGTTTTTTTTAATTTTTATCTTATTCTAAGAAAAAGGTTCCACAACGTCTGAAGGGCATTCATGTTGCAGCTTGTTTCGTTCTGTCATCATACTCGGTTAGCGACGGACGTGCAAAAAAACAAGAAAATCCGGTTTTCGCACACTAAAAGTTTTTTTTCAACCATTTTTGGGAAACGTGTAGTACAGCTGAGAGCAGCTGGAATCGAATTATTGCACTTTTAGTGAATAAGGCATAGTATTGTGTTGGTGAGTAAGAAACGGTAAGCCCGATTTAGTGCGAATTTAAAAGATTAAAGTGATTAAAGAAGAAATATCGATGTTTTGTACCTTGGAACGGCACTTGAGTTGTACCTTGGACCGTTCCAAGGTACAATCACATTACTAAAAACAAAATGAGATTTTATTTCGCCATGACTCATCTACGTTTTTTTTTTCATTGCCGCAGTCTGAATATGCCTCGCAGCAAGGAAGGTGTTAAAAGAACTCCTTTGGATGAAAATGCCTTACAGGAAGCTATCAACGATGTTCTCTACAATAAGGAAACAATCGGCAGAGCTGCAAAAGACCACGGTATTTCCAAAACAACTTTGTTTCGTCATCTTCAAATGCATCGGAAATCTGGCGATGCAACGTTCAAATACCATTCAGAAATTGCACACAAAAAAGTGCTTAATGATGAAGAAGAACTTGCCTTGGTTGAATACCTTACCACAGCAGCAAAGCTGCAGTATGGATTATCGAAAATTGATACAACCAAATTGGCCTTTAGTTTTGCAAAAGCAAATGGAAAAATTCTTCCGGAGTCGTGGATAAAGAACGAAGCAGCTGGCAAAGAGTGGATGATTGGCTTTCTTAAACGGCACCAAACTTTATCACTCAGAAAGCCAGAGTCGACCAGTCTTTTCAGATCAACCAGTTTTAACCGCTGCAATGTGGGACAATTTTTTACCAATTTGGAAGATTGCTATTCCCGTTTTAAATTTTACCCAAGTAGAATTTACAATCTTGACGAAACTGGAAATTCAACGGTTCACGTCCCACCGAAAGTTTTAGCTGCCAAAGGTGAAAAACAAATAGGAAGCATGACCTCGGGAGAAAGAGGAATAAATGTCACTATGGTCGCGGCTATTAATGCAATAGGAAATCATGTTCCGCAGATGTTGATATTCCCCAGAGTTCATTTCAAGGAACATATGCTTAAGGGTGCTCCAGCAGGGTGTATTGGTGGTGCTAATCCTTCCGGCTGGTCAAACGAGCAACTGTTTATTGAGTTCTTCGTACATTTTATAGCACATTCAAAGCCAACACCAGATGAAAAAGTTTTGCTTATAATGGACAACCATGATAGCCACATATCTCTGCAGGCCATTGATCTCGCCAGAAAACATGGAGTTGTTCTTTTGACTCTGCCGCCGCATACTTCCCACAAAATGCAGCCTCTGGATAGAACGGTATTTGGACTGTATAAAACTTACTACAACAAAGCCGCAAGTGAATGGATGCTGAACAACCCAGGAAAACCAATGTCAATTTACAATGTAGCACAAATTGTCGGCCAGGCTTATCCGAAAGCATTCAATCAGCAAAACATCGTTAAAGGATTTGAAGTTACAGGAATATATCTCTTCAATCACGATATTTTCAACGAAGATGAATTCCTTAGTAGCTTCGTAACGGATCGACCATGTCCTGAAAAACCAGCTGCTATGCCCACCGAAAATGCAAATGACCTTATAATTGCAGATGAACAAAGACCAGGAACATCCACAGCGACCTCTGCAGTATTGGTTCCTTCGATAAATTTCGTATCACCAGAGCAAATAAGGCCATTTCCAAAAGCTGCACCAAGAAAGGATCTATTGCACGTGGAAGAAAGAGGGGAAGAACTAGGATTCTTACGGACACTCCTGAGAAGGAAGAAATTGCTACAGGAAGCTCGAAAGTCAAGACCACTAAAAAGCCAAATTCAGCGAAGAAAAAAGTTTTGAATGAGTCCTCAGACGATGATGAAACTTTTGAGCTGCCGGTGATTCCACGAATTCCTAAATTCAGACATGCGAAAGCAAACACCACGCCAATAGAAAATAGGAGCGACGAGGACTTCAGCGGTGATGATGAAATGACCATCGAAGAAATTTTCCAGTTAGCAAGAGGCAAGAAGGTTTAAGAACGAAATTTTCTTGTGTAAGTCAACCTGAATTTCTACAATTTATTTTTACTAATTTTTTATTTTTTGTTGTTTTGTTTTTAACTTAATTTTAAATAATAAAGCTGGAGGTATGTTTGTTTTCTAAAGATCTGAGACTTTTATCTCAACCGTACCAAGGTACACACCCCCAAAATACACACAAAAAAGTATTTAATTTTAAATTGTATATGTCAAGAAAAACAAATAAAATTTATTTTTTTCAGTTCAACGATGTTAAAAAGGAAGCTTCTTTTGTTGTGTTGGTCGGATCCGAGTTGGAGCTGAAAGCAGAAGACAGAAAACAGAAAAGGAAAGAAACCTAATTTTGGAGGCGAAATTTTTCAGTTGCAAATTTTTTTTTTTTTTTTTATAATTTACGCGCGCCTAAGGGGTTAGATACCCTTTTACTGTTGCCAGGGCGCGGGCGGAAAGATAGAAGGAGGAGAAAGGAAAATTGTTTTTGTAGTGGTTTGAAACTCAGGTGTGTTTGGTTTCTATGTTTGCTCTCCAGGGGTGGGAGTCCGAATAGGACGGAGAGTTTTTCTTCACTCAGAGTGATTCGAGATATAATTCCCAGTATTTTTTTCATTGCTTGAAACTCTTATAACAGCCAAATCTACGTGTCAGTGTTATGCCTTCACACGCGGAATTTTTTTTCTGAGTTCCAATTACACAATGAAAAACTGATTTGCCATGGGCAGGATTCGTACCTGGGCCCTCCGAGTGAGAAGCGTTTGCTACTACCACTACACCACGGCCACCCCTTAATAGAATATTCATAATAGCGTATGAATAGAACTGACTTCGAGTTTATTTTGCAAAGGGTGAAACCTTACATCACAAAAAAAGATACATTTATGCGAAAAGCGGTGGGTCGGACCAGCCGAAAGATTGGCCGTAACAATACGTTATTTTTCAGCGGGAGCTAGTATCCGAGTCATGACGGAATTTCTTAAGGTAAAAAACACTTTTTTTGAGCCCAGAGCAGGCTTGTATTGCCTAGCAAATGCCAAATTTTCTAGCGACCAAGTGCGTGCGTTAGAAGTAATCATATTGCCCAACGCATCTCAATCGTCGTTATTTGGACTTTGCACATTCTTCATCAGCAAATCGCATGCATTTGCCATTATATTGTTCAATGCAGTCCGTCCCAATGTATGCGATGGACTTTGCTGCGATATTCGCTGCCGCTTGGGTGTTGAAGAGGGCATGGAATCATTGCTTTCAGAATCCACCGTTTTTGTCTCATTTGGACTTGGTGTCTGTGTCTGTAAATAAAAAAGACAATATCCATCATTCGTTTATAAAAACATAGGTATTTAATACAAAAATTTGTTTTTTGTTGCAGTTTCCATCTGCTGTTAACGAATGGCGGCAAATTGCAAAAGTGTTTGAAGAACGATGGAATTTTCCAAATTGCATTGGGCCACTTGACGGAAAGCACATCAATATCCAAACTGTGGTTCCGAATATTTCAACTAAAAAACTACGAATAGTATCGTTATCATGACAATGGCCGATGGTGACTACAAGCTCACTTATGTTGATGTTTGTGCATATGGACGTGATTCGGATGGCGGTGTTTTTTCGAAGTTGGTTTTTTAATATTTAATAGATCTTTTCAAATATTAAGTTAATATTTTATTTTTCTCAGATGCTCTCTTTCGGAGATACTGCAAGAAAGATCGGTCAACATTCCACCACCTCAGCCACTTTTAGAAGGACAACATCCAGTTCCAGTTCATCACGTACTTGTTCTTTTTATAGACTTCAGCAAAGCCTTCGATACCTTGACACCCGAAAAACTCGTGGAAAGTGTCAACAAATTGGGATTAAGAGGATTGCTGGCAAGCTGGCTCAAAAGCTATCTGACTGACAGAGTAATCCAAGTCAAGGTATCTGACACATAAAGTCTAAAAAATCTAGCAAATACGGTGTACCACAAGGTTAAGAAATCGATTGCCTATGCCTATGCTGATGATATCGCAATCGTTGTAAGACACAAGGACTTGCATTTAGCCATGAAGATATTGCAAGACGAATTTGACGCTGTATCTGAATGGTGTTATGATAACGGTCTGGTGATAAACGCAGACAAAACCAAGGTGATGCACATTAGGACCCCTTCTAAGTCAACGGAAACTATAGAAATTTTTCATCGTAATGATCACTGTCCATTACTAAGAAGCAGCAACACAATTGAGGTAGTCAAAGCCATCAAATATCTTGGAGTTACCATCGACGAGCATTTTCTGTGTCGTGAGCACATCAACATCCTGCGTCTTCAACTTAAGAGCACGATATTTGCAATGGTGTATCTTAAGCGTTACTCTCATATGGAGGTACAAAAGCAAGTGTACTACTCGATGGCAGAGTCACGCATTAGATACGGAATTATGGCCTGGGGAAACGCAGCGAAATCCCATCTGGATAAGATATCTAAATTACAACATCGTCTTGTCAAAATAATTAGACCCATTAATTCAACTTTTAAAGTTTCAGATGACAACATTGCTTACCTATATGAACGACCCACGGTTTCTCCGACCCATAAGCCACCCACAAAACACCCGAAAACGAGCCCAAGGGATGCTAGAAGTTCCGGAAGCTTACAACACGCATGGTGATAGAGAACTGCGATGCACCGTCCCTAATTTAGTTAATTCGCTACCACAATTTCTAAAAGTGATTCCGAATTTTAAAAAAAGAGTTAAAAAAGCATTTAATTGAACTTTATTTTGTGAAGTAGACCGTTACAGAAGACTTTAACAACACTATATTGAATGTAACTTAATTGTAAACAAAACTTTTTTCAATTTAAATCATTTCAAAAGTTAATTTACTCAATTTATGTCCAGATAAGATAAGCAGGGGTGGCAGCACGTAACTTGATACAATCGAGTTCAGTCGACACAATCGAGCTCTGGCAGCACCTAATTTGTCACAATCGACTACCCTCGATTGTATCGTCGAAGTTGGCAGCACACAAACTAGAAAATGACGTTTGAAACAAAGCTTTATTCTCGATAGCAAATACCTATCGTTTAACAACTAAAAAATGGAAAATAAGCAAAATATGGCCATTAATAAAAACCAAATAGAAATTATAACAAATTTTATGAGCGATCATAAGGATTTAGCTCGAGGAATCTTGAAAACGGCTCAAGGAAGGAAAAATAGCAGTTTTCTCTGGGAAAGACTATCCAATTCCCTGAACACAGAGGGTCCTCCACAAAAAGATATTAAAGATTGGAAAAAGGTTTTGATTTTAAATATGCGAGTGTACTTATTTATTTATTTATAAAATTGTGTTTTGTTTTAGACTTGGAGCGATTTAAAATATAAAGTCAAAAACAAACTGAGAAGTAATAAACTTCATTTAAAGGGCACGGGCGGAGGTCCATATATGCAAAAAAAGATCGTTGAGTGGGAAGAAAAAATAATCACTCTAAACTGCTGCACAAAGCTAAAGAAATGTAGTTAATTTTTCAATGTTGTCAGTGTTATTCTTTTATTTCTGAATACTCACTTTCTTTCACTTAATTCTAATGGGTTGCTGTTATCTCTTAGAACTCTTCTTTTTATTTTGGCATTAGAGACTTCCTCGTCCTCACTCTCCGAATCAAAAAATAACATCTTTTTTCTATCCACTTTTCAAATAAAGAATAGTTGAAATTGAAATACCGATTTGACATTTCACTTCATAGTTCACAATCATTTTTTTAAGTACAAGTCACAATGAAACTCGTTTCAAGTTACGTGCTGCCAAAAATGTTTTGTTCGAGTTGGCTGACGATGAACAATCCTCGATTGTATCAAGTTACGTGCTGCCACCCCAGGTAATGCATGTAAATGAAAAACTTCTTTTGTGCAAATAAAATCCATTGAATTGAATTGAAAAAATTTGTAGTAGTGGCTGACGATGCTTATGCATTTAGGAATCAATTGATACCTAATCGCGTATTTAACTATAGACTATCATGAGCTCGAAGAATTATTGAAAAAGTCTTTGGAATTGCAAATTTACATCAAAGCATGGAGGTGGTAGTGTGATGGTGTGGACATGCCTGAAGTTGTTAAATTTTCTACGCTAAGAGATCCCATTGCAACCGTGCAGAACTGGGAGAAAACATCCGTTATTCAATACTTTGATAAGGAGTATGAAATGGTTATCAAATCTGTTAAAACCTGGAAGTTTCAGAAGGAACATTTCTTGACACCTATAGTATCCACGATTATGGACATTCTAGAGTTAAAGTTAAATTTAGATGCAAAAGTAGATCAAATAATAAATAAGTTGACAATGATTTCTGAAGATTACAGGATTAAAAGATTGGCTGAGTTGGTCAAGGATGAGATTTGTTTCAAAGATATAGAAATGCGGAAATTCTTAATGTTCAACAAAAGTTACTTTGAGAGAGATCTTTCCGTTTTAATGATCCAAAAAACTCCTGTATTATTTCCTACCAGTTTAGTAATTTGTGCTCTAGACAAAATGCAGGCTATGTTTAGTCTAAAGCTATACTGGTTATTGGCCGATACGTTTAATAGATATCCAAATGCATCCATATATCAGACAGGAAAGAAATTGATAGAAACAATAGAACCATTAAGAGCTGGATTAGGTCAAGACTTTTTTACTTTTATATCTACTTATGAACCATTAATAGTTGGATGGACAATTGCAAATAAAGAAGACCTCGGTTTCCAGGATCTATTTAAAACCCAGCGGGATGATATGGAAGAGATATTACAAAGCCACAATATCCCTTTTAATATTGGATCTATTCTCCCTCCAGATTATAATACAAACACCATTTTGATGTATCTTGAATTAACAGGTATTGTTAAAGTCTTCGGTTACCCAACTCTTGTTGCCTCACGCTTGCTTGATCAGATCAAGGATTACGGAACAGTAGATAAGTTTCCAATCAATATTGATACAATAATTGAAGTGGAAGGGATCATGAGAAGAGATTTCTGTAGTAACTATTTCAAGAAATTTAGTCGGTACCCCATTCTAAAAACTTGCCCAAAGTTGTTCAAAAATATATTTAACTACAGCAAACCAATTCCTAACAATGTCTTACATTAGTATAAAGAATGGTCAAAGGTTAGATTTTCAAAAACCTTAGATTTTGATTTCTGTCCTGAAGTATATGAATTGGTAAAAGATTCTGCAACAGCAGTCAATATGTCGTCATGGGGAACAATGTATGATGTCTGTGCATTCAGAGTACTCTACAATAAACGACCGCATAGTTCCTTCTATAAAAAACCAACTCAATCAAGTAGGGTCATACAGCCTTTTTTGACAGCTCAAGAAGACATAATACGAAAATTGATAAAACAAAGAGAATCAGGTTTTTTTTGATACAGAGGATCATATATGTGTTCAGTGCGGTAAAGAGTGCGAACAAAAACCATACCACGGAAGATCATTTACAAAACAAACGACAAATCAAAGGTTCATACAAACTGCGATGGAACACAATATTGCAGAAAAGATATTTCCTTTTGTTCCTGAGCAGTCTATGACAGATGGTGAGTTAAGAAATATGAATAAAACTCTCACTCAGATCAGAGAATTATGCAAGAATTCAGAATTTGTGTGTTTAGATCTAAAAAAATGGTGTCTCTTCCAGAGGCATTTTACTACAGCATTTGCCAGCAGGATGTATGATGAGCTATTCGAACTAATAGGTTTATATGAGAATAGTCATGATTATTTTATAGGGTGCAACGTATTCTGTAATTCACGACTGTGTCCGCCTGATTACGACTGTTATGGAAACCTATTCCAGGTGATTTTTTTATGAAAAATCTTATTGGAGGATTGGAAGGGATGCAGCAGAAAAAATGGACACATGTAGCAATTAGTATCATAAAGTTAGCATCTGAGAAATGTGGAATCCAATGTACCATAATGGGTGGTCAAGGAGACAATCAAGTAATTGTCATCCATTTTTGTAAAGAAAATGATGATCAAAGACGGGTTATTGGAGCAAATTTCCTAAGAACATTAGATATGCTTTTTAAAAATATGAATCATGAGTTAAAAGAGAAGGAAACCTGGTTCTCTAAATTCTTGTACGAATATGGGAAACAAAGATATTTTAAAGGGATGGCAGTTAGTTCTGGAACAAAAAAGGCTTCTCGATTGGTTCCTGATTTAAATGACGGATTATGTTCTTATCATTCTTCTTTATCAACAATCAACACGATGACTGAAGCATTAGCTAGATATGATTATGACAGTGATCCTGCATTCATAATCAATTGCATCCTGAAGACATCATATCTTTTTAGAAAAAATATTTTGAATTTGGGCACAGATACTGCAAATAACATTATTAAAATGACTAATTTCCCGTCAGATTTTGGTGGAATTCCTACTTCAACTTACATATCTCATTCAGTAAGGGGACATGATGATAAGATAACACTTTGGTTAGATTATCTTTTATATCTTAAGTCAAATTATAGAAGTGTTTATATAATGCTTATACGGTTATGGCAACTGGTACCCAATTATCGTCCTACCACAGCTTTACAAAGACGACGGTTATATGAGGACCCTTACTGTCTCAATATATCTACTCTTCCTTCAGCAGAACTTGAAATTAAGAAATATACAAAAGAGTACCTTCAATCATCGGAAGTAACCAATCCTACAATTAAAAGGTTGTATTCCACAACATCATCTCTCAACATAGACGCACTAATAGAAGAGATTGATAAGATTGAGCCCTCTTTCCCTCAATTAGGAAACACACTGTTGAGACATAGTAATGCAGGGATACTTATGAGATTACAACAAAAACTAACGTCATCAAAGACGATAGAAAAGATAGTTAAAACCTACAAAAGTGTATCCTTGCTTAAATTGATTCAAGACAAGAACATAGAATTTAAGAACAAACTCTTTAGGATAATAGGAAGGGACAATTCCAGCAGCATCTCTTATTATCTAAATTCTGATTGCTCTTTCTTAATAGCTCAATCTATTAGGGAGTATGGCTGGAATAAAAAGATAGTCGGATTAACCAAACCATTGTATCAACATCAGGTCAAGATCCACAACTGGGATACAACAGACCCAGATATTAGGAACAAGAGTATTCTTATAAAAACGTCGGAATCAATAATGAATGCACCTGATTTATGCTATAAATTTGTAGGACCTTATAAAGCTTACATAGGGAGTTCTACAAAGGAAAAAATTGTAAAGCCTTCAATTGATATAACAGAAAAAACAACCTATATAAAAGCATTGTTAGAACTCGGGAAGATAAGAACTTGGATGTCTTTGACTGGTAGTAAAGATGTAATACCTCTGGTTGATAAGTTAATCAATGAAAAACTTTCACTTGTCAGTCTTCCCGAAGATACAGATGATATTTCAGAAATTTTTTGTGAAATATTATCCGGAAATATATTCCACCGATTTAAATCCCAAGTGGAACATCCTTATGCTGTTGTCAATTGTTTAGCTCCAGTGACCAGTCATTTCTCACAAAGCTCGAATCTTATGGCAGGGATGACTAGAAGAGGAGCTGACTATTCAATCTTTTATCAATATGTATATTTAAACAATATGTTAATGATCTTAAGCTCTGGAAGACTCTTTTGTGAAGTTTACAGCAATTATGCTGCTCACTTTTCGTGTAATAGTTGCACCCACCAGTTAGAGGATGTTAACTTTAGTCTAGATACATCAACAACAAATCATTTCACCATGCCTCCAGAGAGCCACATTGTTGGTTTACCAAGAGTTAATGTTCCCGATCCAATGATTAATTTTAACATGTCCTATGCAGTGGGAAGAATACTTGTGTTCCACGATTCCAAACATTCTGAATATCCCAATGTTAAGAAAGAAACCATATCCCTTAATGATTTTCGAGACTTTGATCTAAAAACAATTCTTTGTACCATTTTTTTATTCTCTTTCCATTGTCAAAAATTACTTTTGAATGAAAATACAACAATCATGGCCAATTCATTCGATAGCTTCAGTTCTGTGGTGGCAAACGCCGTGTATAGACGTTATGCTCTAGAAAATTTTCTTTGACTAGTGTTACTTGAAATACACCACATCAAATACACCACGGTAAATAGTTTGATTTTCATGATGTTTCAAATAAAAAGAAAATTACATTTGATTGTTGTGTTGGTTATATATTAATGAATTGAAGTTGGTAAGTACCATACTTTGTCCTCGTTTAGATTTTATTTTCGTCTTTACGTGGTTGGGACACATAAGTCACGTCAGTGTTTTTGAGTGGGGCATATGTGTCCCATTCAGGTTTATAGACACATTTTTCATAGAATCATGTTTTTAGTTTTTATAGACTCATTATGTCTAACCATTTGGATCCAGCTGGTATTTCCAACATTTTGGAGGCTTCTGATGAAGATAAAGACTTTTCGAGTGATAGTGATGATGACTACGAGCCAATGGACTACGAGCAGAGTGACAGTTACACAGACGAGAGTGATGGAGTTGGGACTTTAGATATTCAACATCAAGACAGCGAGAGGGAAGATGATCAGGCGGAAACAACGCATGAAGACGACATTGCAGAAGAGGTATTGGAAGAAATATACATTCCAGTTTTTCAAAACAATACGATTTGGTCTATACCCGATGCCAATTTTGTACCTAGAAAAACGGTGAGTAGCTATAGACTTCCTGATATAAGCCCAAGCTTTGAAAGATCTGACAACCCCTTGCGATTGTTCAAAAGAATTTTTCCTGAAAGCCTTTTTGTTTATATTAAACAATGTACTAACGAGCGTATTGAAATTTTGCGCAAATCGAAAGCAAGACATAAGAATATAAAACTCACCGATGTTGGAGAAATGAAAATTGTTATTGGCTGCATCATTATTATGTCCTATAATCATCTTCCAGCTTTCAGGAACTATTGGTCGAGTCACCTTTCTATGGGAAACGACGCAATAAAATCGGCCATTTCACGTGATCGCTTTCAGCTGTTATCGTCAAAAATGTACTTTGCTTCTCCCGAGAAGCCTTCGGAAGCAACAAAATTATATTACATACAAGATGTTGTTGAATGTTTAAAAAATCGCTTTTTGTGTGCAAGGAATGAAAGCTCATTCCAAAGCATTGATGAAAGCATGACAAAATTCAAAGGTCGATCAACTATGAAGCAATACATGCCTTTGAAGCCAACTAAACGTGGCATAAAAATGTGGCTAAGGTGTGATGCACTCACTGGCTACACATACGACTTTAATGTATATTGTGGTAAAGAAGACGATGCAGAAGGAACTCTTGGTGAACGTGTCGTTAGCCAACTGGCTGCTTCAATTCGAGAACCTGGTGTCACCCTGTGTTTTGATAGGTTTTTCACCAGCGTCCATCTTATTGAGACTTTAAATTTTGCTGCGCTAGGAACTGTAATGGCAAATCGAAAGAAACTTCCGGTACTGCCTGGGAAGCTAAAGAAAGGAGAATTTGTTTTCCGAGAAAGCAACACAGGTCTGATGTTTGTGAAATGGCATGATACTAAAGAAGTGAACGTTGTCAGCAATTGTCATTCATCTGACATATCAACAGTGGAGAAAAAATTAAAAAATGGTCAAAAGGTAAACTTACCGTGCCCAGAAATGATAAAATTTTATAGGCAAATAATGGGAGGAGTTGACCGTGCTGACCAAATGGCCTCTCAATATGAGTTGGACCGAAAATCCAACAAATGGTGGAAAAAGGTGTTCTTTCGGCTTCTCATGATGTCCGTTGGAAACTCTTGGGTAATCAGCTCACAGTTAGGACGCAAAAAGGTTCCACTTATCGATTTTATGGTGGTTTTAGCAGAAAGTCTTATTGAAGAAGGCAAAACGACAGCAGTTGTTCGTCGCAGTGGCATCGCCGGAAGAAAAAGAAAAATACATGCCGGACACCTGTCAATACAAAATGCAACGCGTAGACGTTGTGCTGGTTGCACAAAATTCAAGAGGGAAAGGCGGACTAAAACCATCTGTGAACAGTGTCAGATTCCCCTCTGCGCGGACTGTTTCGCACCGTACCATAAATAATTGATTTATAATAATTTATAAAGCTATTGGATTTTATATGTTTTTTTTTTTAATTATAGTTTCTACATTCAAAGTTTGTGAATAAAACTATTCTACTAGGTGAAAAGTATATATTTTATTTTTGAGTTTTGCTTTTCCAAAATACTGACTGGGACAACATATGTCCCACCAAAAATTACGGTCGGGACATATGTGTCCCAGCCCCTCCCTCCGCCCCTATACATAATTTGTCAACCTTAAGTTCATACCAAACTCGTGATTGAACAAAAAAAATTACATAAAAAAACATCAACGGCTTTTCGGATCGAAAGGGTTAAAAGATTGGCTGAGTTGGTCAAGGATGAGATTTGTTTCAAAGATATAGAAATGCGGAAATTCTTAATGTTCAACAAAAGTTACTTTGAGAGAGATCTTTCCGTTTTAATGATCCAAAAAACTCCTGTATTATTTCCTACCAGTTTAGTAATTTGTGCTCTAGACAAAATGCAGGCTATGTTTGGTCTAAAGCTATACTGGTTATTGGCCGATACGTTTAATAGATATCCAAATGCATCCATATATCAGACAGGAAAGAAATTGATAGAAACAATAGAACCATTAAGAGCTGGATTAGGGTCAAGACTTTTTTACTTTTATATCTACTTATGAACCATTAATAGTTGGATGGACAATTGCAAATAAAGAAGACCTCGGTTTCCAGGATCTATTTAAAACCCAGCGGGATGATATGGAAGAGATATTACAAAGCCACAATATCCCTTTTAATATTGGATCTATTCTCCCTCCAGATTATAATACAAACACTATTTTGATGTATCTTGAATTAACAGGTATTGTTAAAGTCTTCGGTTACCCAACTCTTGTTGCCTCACGCTTGCTTGATCAGATCAAAGATTACGGAACAGAAGATAAGTTTCCAATCAATATTGATACAATAATTGAAGTGGAAGGGATCATGAGAAGAGATTTTTGTAGTAACTATTTCAAGAAATTTAGTCGGTACCCCATTCTAAAAACTTGCCCAAAGTTGTTCAAAAATATATTTAACTACAGCAAACCAATTCCTAACAATGTCTTACAGGAGTATAAAGAATGGTCAAAGGTTAGATTTTCAAAAACCTTAGATTTTGATTTCTGCCCTGAAGTATATGAATTGGTAAAAGATTCTGCAACAGCAGTCAATATGTCGTCATGGGGAACAATGTATGATGTCTGTGCATTCAGAGTACTCTAAAACAAACGACCGCCTAGTTCCTTCTATAAAAAAAAACAACTCAATCAGGGAGGGAGGGCTCTACAGGCTTTTTTGACAGCTCAAGAAGACATAATACAAAGAGAATCAGGTTTTTTTGATACAGAGGATCATATATGTGTTCAGTGCGGTAAAGAGTGCGAACAAAAACCATACCACGGAAGAGCATTTACAAAACAAACGACAAATCAAAGGTTCATACAAACTGCGATGGAACATAATATTGCAGAAAAGATATTTCCTTTTGTTCCTGAGCAGTCTATGACAGATGGTGAATTCAGAAATATGAACAAAACTCTCACTCAGATTAGAGAATTATGCAAGAATTCAGAATTTGTGTGTTTAGATTTAAAAAATGGTGTCTCTTCCAGAGGCATTTAACTACAGCATTTGCCAGCAGGATGTATGATGAGCTATTCGAACTAATAGGTTTATATGAGAATAGTCATGATTATTTTATAGGGTGCAACGTATTCTGTAATTCACGACTGTGTCTGCCTGATTACGACTGTTATGGAAACCTATTCCAGGTGATTTTTTTATGAAAAATCTTATTGGTTAAATTATCTTTTATATCTTAAGTCAAATTATAGAAGTGTTTATATAATGCTTATACGGTTATGGCAACTGGTACCCAATTATCGTCCTACCACAGCTTTACAAAGACGACGGTTATATGAGGACCCTTACTGTCTCAATATATCTACTCTTCCTTCAGCAGAACTTGAAATTAAGAAATATACAAAAGAGTACCTTCAATCATCGGAAGTAACCAATCCTACAATTAAAAGGTTGTATTCCACAACATCATCTCTCAACATAGACGCACTAATAGAAGAGATTGATAAGATTGAGCCCTCTTTCCCTCAATTAGGAAACACACTGTTGAGACATAGTAATGCAGGGATACTTATGAGATTACAACAAAAACTAACGTCATCAAAGACGATAGAAAAGATAGTTAAAACCTACAAAAGTGTATCCTTACTTAAATTGATTCAAGACAAGAACATAGAATTTAAGAACAAACTCTTTAGGATAATAGGAAGGGACAATTCCAGCAGCAACTCTTATTATCTAAATTCTGATTGCTCTTTCTTAATAGCTCAATCTATTAGGGAGTATGGCTGGAATAAAAAGATAGTCGGATTAACCAAACCATTGTATCAACATCAGGTCAAGATCCACAACTGGGATACAACAGACCCAGATATTAGGAACAAGAGTATTCTTATAAAAACGTCGGAATCAATAATGAATGCACCTGATTTATGCTATAAATTTGTAGGACCTTATAAAGCTTACATAGGGAGTTCTACAAAGGAAAAAATTGTAAAGCCTTCAATTGATATAACAGAAAAAACAACCTATATAAAAGCATTGTTAGAACTCGGGAAGATAAGAACTTGGATGTCTTTGACTGGTAGTAAAGATGTAATACCTCTGGTTGATAAGTTAATCAATGAAAAACTTTCACTTGTCAGTCTTCCCGAAGATACAGATGATATTTCAGAAATTTTTTGTGAAATATTATCCGGAAATATATTCCACCGATTTAAATCCCAAGTGGAACATCCTTATGCTGTTGTCAATTGTTTAGCTCCAGTGACCAGTCATTTCTCACAAAGCTCGAATCTTATGGCAGGGATGACTAGAGGAGGAGCTGACTACTCAATCTTTTATCAATATGTATATTTATGTATATGTTAATGATATGTATGTGTTAATGATCTTAAGCTCTGGAAGACTCTTTTGTGAAGTTTACAGCAATTATGCTGCTCACTTTTCGTGTAATAGTTGCACCCACCAGTTAGAGGATGTTAACTTTAGTCTAGATACATCAACAACAAATCATTTCACCATGCCTCCAGAGAGCCACATTGTTGGTTTACCAAGAGTTAATGTTCCCGATCCAATGATTAATTTTAACATGTCCTATGCAGTGGGAAGAATACTTGTGTTCCACGATTCCAAACATTCTGAATATCCCAATGTTAAGAAAGAAACCATATCCCTTAATGATTTTCGAGACTTTGATCTAAAAACAATTCTTTGTACCATTTTTTTATTCTCTTTCCATTGTCAAAAATTACTTTTGAATGAAAATACAACAATCATGGCCAATTCATTCGATAGCTTCAGTTCTGTGGTGGCAAACGCCGTGTATAGACGTTATGCTCTAGAAAATTTTCTTTGACTAGTGTTACTTGAAATACACCACATCAAATACACCACGGTAAATAGTTTGATTTTCATGATGTTTCAAATAAAAAGAAAATTACATTTGATTGTTGTGTTGGTTATATATTAATGAATTGAAGTTGGTAAGTACCATACTTTGTCCTCGTTTAGATTTTATTTTCGTCTTTACGTGGTTGGGACACATAAGTCACGTCAGTGTTTTTGAGTGGGGCATATGTGTCCCATTCAGGTTTATAGACACATTTTTCATAGAATCATGTTTTTAGTTTTTATAGACTCATTATGTCTAACCATTTGGATCCAGCTGGTATTTCCAACATTTTGGAGGCTTCTGATGAAGATAAAGACTTTTCGAGTGATAGTGATGATGACTACGAGCCAATGGACTACGAGCAGAGTGACAGTTACACAGACGAGAGTGATGGAGTTGGGACTTTAGATATTCAACATCAAGACAGCGAGAGGGAAGATGATCAGGCGGAAACAACGCATGAAGACGACATTGCAGAAGAGGTATTGGAAGAAATATACATTCCAGTTTTTCAAAACAATACGATTTGGTCTATACCCGATGCCAATTTTGTACCTAGAAAAACGGTGAGTAGCTATAGACTTCCTGATATAAGCCCAAGCTTTGAAAGATCTGACAACCCCTTGCGATTGTTCAAAAGAATTTTTCCTGAAAGCCTTTTTGTTTATATTAAACAATGTACTAACGAGCGTATTGAAATTTTGCGCAAATCGAAAGCAAGACATAAGAATATAAAACTCACCGATGTTGGAGAAATGAAAATTGTTATTGGCTGCATCATTATTATGTCCTATAATCATCTTCCAGCTTTCAGGAACTATTGGTCGAGTCACCTTTCTATGGGAAACGACGCAATAAAATCGGCCATTTCACGTGATCGCTTTCAGCTGTTATCGTCAAAAATGTACTTTGCTTCTCCCGAGAAGCCTTCGGAAGCAACAAAATTATATTACATACAAGATGTTGTTGAATGTTTAAAAAATCGCTTTTTGTGTGCAAGGAATGAAAGCTCATTCCAAAGCATTGATGAAAGCATGACAAAATTCAAAGGTCGATCAACTATGAAGCAATACATGCCTTTGAAGCCAACTAAACGTGGCATAAAAATGTGGCTAAGGTGTGATGCACTCACTGGCTACACATACGACTTTAATGTATATTGTGGTAAAGAAGACGATGCAGAAGGAACTCTTGGTGAACGTGTCGTTAGCCAACTGGCTGCTTCAATTCGAGAACCTGGTGTCACCCTGTGTTTTGATAGGTTTTTCACCAGCGTCCATCTTATTGAGACTTTAAATTTTGCTGCGCTAGGAACTGTAATGGCAAATCGAAAGAAACTTCCGGTACTGCCTGGGAAGCTAAAGAAAGGAGAATTTGTTTTCCGAGAAAGCAACACAGGTCTGATGTTTGTGAAATGGCATGATACTAAAGAAGTGAACGTTGTCAGCAATTGTCATTCATCTGACATATCAACAGTGGAGAAAAAATTAAAAAATGGTCAAAAGGTAAACTTACCGTGCCCAGAAATGATAAAATTTTATAGGCAAATAATGGGAGGAGTTGACCGTGCTGACCAAATGGCCTCTCAATATGAGTTGGACCGAAAATCCAACAAATGGTGGAAAAAGGTGTTCTTTCGGCTTCTCATGATGTCCGTTGGAAACTCTTGGGTAATCAGCTCACAGTTAGGACGCAAAAAGGTTCCACTTATCGATTTTATGGTGGTTTTAGCAGAAAGTCTTATTGAAGAAGGCAAAACGACAGCAGTTGTTCGTCGCAGTGGCATCGCCGGAAGAAAAAGAAAAATACATGCCGGACACCTGTCAATACAAAATGCAACGCGTAGACGTTGTGCTGGTTGCACAAAATTCAAGAGGGAAAGGCGGACTAAAACCATCTGTGAACAGTGTCAGATTCCCCTCTGCGCGGACTGTTTCGCACCGTACCATAAATAATTGATTTATAATAATTTATAAAGCTATTGGATTTTATATGTTTTTTTTTTTAATTATAGTTTCTACATTCAAAGTTTGTGAATAAAACTATTCTACTAGGTGAAAAGTATATATTTTATTTTTGAGTTTTGCTTTTCCAAAATACTGACTGGGACAACATATGTCCCACCAAAAATTACGGTCGGGACATATGTGTCCCAGCCCCTCCCTCCGCCCCTATACATAATTTGTCAACCTTAAGTTCATACCAAACTCGTGATTGAACAAAAAAAATTACATAAAAAAACATCAACGGCTTTTCGGATCGAAAGGGTTAAAAGATTGGCTGAGTTGGTCAAGGATGAGATTTGTTTCAAAGATATAGAAATGCGGAAATTCTTAATGTTCAACAAAAGTTACTTTGAGAGAGATCTTTCCGTTTTAATGATCCAAAAAACTCCTGTATTATTTCCTACCAGTTTAGTAATTTGTGCTCTAGACAAAATGCAGGCTATGTTTGGTCTAAAGCTATACTGGTTATTGGCCGATACGTTTAATAGATATCCAAATGCATCCATATATCAGACAGGAAAGAAATTGATAGAAACAATAGAACCATTAAGAGCTGGATTAGGGTCAAGACTTTTTTACTTTTATATCTACTTATGAACCATTAATAGTTGGATGGACAATTGCAAATAAAGAAGACCTCGGTTTCCAGGATCTATTTAAAACCCAGCGGGATGATATGGAAGAGATATTACAAAGCCACAATATCCCTTTTAATATTGGATCTATTCTCCCTCCAGATTATAATACAAACACTATTTTGATGTATCTTGAATTAACAGGTATTGTTAAAGTCTTCGGTTACCCAACTCTTGTTGCCTCACGCTTGCTTGATCAGATCAAAGATTACGGAACAGAAGATAAGTTTCCAATCAATATTGATACAATAATTGAAGTGGAAGGGATCATGAGAAGAGATTTTTGTAGTAACTATTTCAAGAAATTTAGTCGGTACCCCATTCTAAAAACTTGCCCAAAGTTGTTCAAAAATATATTTAACTACAGCAAATCAATTCCTAACAATGTCTTACAGGAGTATAAAGAATGGTCAAAGGTTAGATTTTCAAAAACCTTAGATTTTGATTTCTGCCCTGAAGTATATGAATTGGTAAAAGATTCTGCAACAGCAGTCAATATGTCGTCATGGGGAACAATGTATGATGTCTGTGCATTCAGAGTACTCTACAATAAACGACCGCATAGTTCCTTCTATAAAAAACCAACTCAATCAAGTAGGGTCATACAGCCTTTTTTGACAGCTCAAGAAGACATAATACGAAAATTGATAAAACAAAGAGAATCAGGTTTTTTTTGATACAGAGGATCATATATGTGTTCAGTGCGGTAAAGAGTGCGAACAAAAACCATACCACGGAAGAGCATTTACAAAACAAACGACAAATCAAAGGTTCATACAAACTGCGATGGAACATAATATTGCAGAAAAGATATTTCCTTTTGTTCCTGAGCAGTTTATGACAGATGGTGAGTTAAGAAATATGAACAAAACTGTCACTCAGATCAGAGATTTATGCAAGAATTCAGAATTTGTGTGTTTAGATCTAAAAAAATGGTGTCTCTTCCAGAGGCATTTAACTACAGCATTTGTATGATGTATGATGAGCTATTCGAACTAATAGGTTTATATGAGAATAGTCATGATTATTTTATAGGGTGCAACGTATTCTGTAATTCACGACTGTGTCCGCCTGATTACGACTGTTATGGAAACCTATTCCAGGTGATTTTTTTATGAAAAATCTTATTGGAGGATTGGAAGGGATGCAGCAGAAAAAATGGACACATGTAGCAATTAGTATCATAAAGTTAGCATCTGAGAAATGTGGGATACAATGTACCATAATGGGTGGTCAAGGAGACAATCAAGTAATTGTCATCCATTTTTGTAAAGAAAATGATGATCAAAGACGGGTTATTGGAGCAAATTTCCTAAGAACATTAGATATGCTTTTTAAAAATATGAATCATGAGTTAAAAGAGAAGGAAACCTGGTTCTCTAAATTCTTGTACGAATATGGGAAACAAAGATATTTTAAAGGGATGGCAGTTAGTTCTGGAACAAAAAAGGCTTCTCGATTGGTTCCTGATTTAAATGACGGATTATGTTCTTATCATTCTTCTTTATCAACAATCAACACGATGACTGAAGCATTAGCTAGATATGATTATGACAGTGATCCTGTGCATTCATAATCAATTGCATCTTGAAGACATCATATCTTTTTAGAAAAAATATTTTGAATTTGGGCACAGATACTGCAAATAACATTATTAAAATGACTAATTTCCCGTCAGATTTTGGTGGAATTCCTACTTCAACTTAAATATCTCATTCAGTAAGGGGACATGATGATAAGATAACACTTTGGTTAGATTATCTTTTATATCTTAAGTCAAATTATAGAAGTATTTATATAATGCTTATACGGTTATGGCAACTGGTACCCAATTATCGTCCTACCACAGCTTTACAAAGACGACGGTTATATGAGGACCCTTACTGTCTCAATATATCTACTCTTCCTTCAGCAGAACTTGAAATTAAGAAATATACAAAAGAGTACCTTCAATCATCGGAAGTAACCAATCCTACAATTAAAAGGTTGTATTCCACAACATCATCTCTCAACATAGACGCACTAATAGAAGAGATTGATAAGATTGAGCCCTCTTTCCCTCAATTAGGAAACACACTGTTGAGACATAGTAATGCAGGGATACTTATGAGATTACAACAAAAACTAACGTCATCAAAGACGATAGAAAAGATAGTTAAAACCTACAAAAGTGTATCCTTACTTAAATTGATTCAAGACAAGAACATAGAATTTAAGAACAAACTCTTTAGGATAATAGGAAGGGACAATTCCAGCAGCAACTCTTATTATCTAAATTCTGATTGCTCTTTCTTAATAGCTCAATCTATTAGGGAGTATGGCTGGAATAAAAAGATAGTCGGATTAACCAAACCATTGTATCAACATCAGGTCAAGATCCACAACTGGGATACAACAGACCCAGATATTAGGAACAAGAGTATTCTTATAAAAACGTCGGAATCAATAATGAATGCACCTGATTTATGCTATAAATTTGTAGGACCTTATAAAGCTTACATAGGGAGTTCTACAAAGGAAAAAATTGTAAAGCCTTCAATTGATATAACAGAAAAAACAACCTATATAAAAGCATTGTTAGAACTCGGGAAGATAAGAACTTGGATGTCTTTGACTGGTAGTAAAGATGTAATACCTCTGGTTGATAAGTTAATCAATGAAAAACTTTCACTTGTCAGTCTTCCCGAAGATACAGATGATATTTCAGAAATTTTTTGTGAAATATTATCCGGAAATATATTCCACCGATTTAAATCCCAAGTGGAACATCCTTATGCTGTTGTCAATTGTTTAGCTCCAGTGACCAGTCATTTCTCACAAAGCTCGAATCTTATGGCAGGGATGACTAGAGGAGGAGCTGACTATTCAATCTTTTATCAATATGTATATTTAAACAATATGTTAATGATCTTAAGCTCTGGAAGACTCTTTTGTGAAGTTTACAGCAATTATGCTGCTCACTTTTCGTGTAATAGTTGCACCCACCAGTTAGAGGATGTTAACTTTAGTCTAGATACATCAACAACAAATCATTTCACCATGCCTCCAGAGAGCCACATTGTTGGTTTACCAAGAGTTAATGTTCCCGATCCAATGATTAATTTTAACATGTCCTATGCAGTGGGAAGAATACTTGTGTTCCACGATTCCAAACATTCTGAATATCCCAATGTTAAGAAAGAAACCATATCCCTTAATGATTTTCGAGACTTTGATCTAAAAACAATTCTTTGTACCATTTTTTTATTCTCTTTCCATTGTCAAAAATTACTTTTGAATGAAAATACAACAATCATGGCCAATTCATTCGATAGCTTCAGTTCTGTGGTGGCAAACGCCGTGTATAGACGTTATGCTCTAGAAAATTTTCTTTGACTAGTGTTACTTGAAATACACCACATCAAATACACCACGGTAAATAGTTTGATTTTCATGATGTTTCAAATAAAAAGAAAATTACATTTGATTGTTGTGTTGGTTATATATTAATGAATTGAAGTTGGTAAGTACCATACTTTGTCCTCGTTTAGATTTTATTTTCGTCTTTACGTGGTTGGGACACATAAGTCACGTCAGTGTTTTTGAGTGGGGCATATGTGTCCCATTCAGGTTTATAGACACATTTTTCATAGAATCATGTTTTTAGTTTTTATAGACTCATTATGTCTAACCATTTGGATCCAGCTGGTATTTCCAACATTTTGGAGGCTTCTGATGAAGATAAAGACTTTTCGAGTGATAGTGATGATGACTACGAGCCAACGGACTACGAGCAGAGTGACAGTTACACAGACGAGAGTGATGGAGTTGGGACTTTAGATATTCAACATCAAGACAGCGAGAGGGAAGATGATCAGGCGGAAACAACGCATGAAGACGACATTGCAGAAGAGGTATTGGAAGAAATATACATTCCAGTTTTTCAAAACAATACGATTTGGTCTATACCCGATGCCAATTTTGTACCTAGAAAAACGGTGAGTAGCTATAGACTTCCTGATATAAGCCCAAGCTTTGAAAGATCTGACAACCCCTTGCGATTGTTCAAAAGAATTTTTCCTGAAAGCCTTTTTGTTTATATTAAACAATGTACTAACGAGCGTATTGAAATTTTGCGCAAATCGAAAGCAAGACATAAGAATATAAAACTCACCGATGTTGGAGAAATGAAAATTGTTATTGGCTGCATCATTATTATGTCCTATAATCATCTTCCAGCTTTCAGGAACTATTGGTCGAGTCACCTTTCTATGGGAAACGACGCAATAAAATCGGCCATTTCACGTGATCGCTTTCAGCTGTTATCGTCAAAAATGTACTTTGCTTCTCCCGAGAAGCCTTCGGAAGCAACAAAATTATATTACATACAAGATGTTGTTGAATGTTTAAAAAATCGCTTTTTGTGTGCAAGGAATGAAAGCTCATTCCAAAGCATTGATGAAAGCATGACAAAATTCAAAGGTCGATCAACTATGAAGCAATACATGCCTTTGAAGCCAACTAAACGTGGCATAAAAATGTGGCTAAGGTGTGATGCACTCACTGGCTACACATACGACTTTAATGTATATTGTGGTAAAGAAGACGATGCAGAAGGAACTCTTGGTGAACGTGTCGTTAGCCAACTGGCTGCTTCAATTCGAGAACCTGGTGTCACCCTGTGTTTTGATAGGTTTTTCACCAGCGTCCATCTTATTGAGACTTTAAATTTTGCTGCGCTAGGAACTGTAATGGCAAATCGAAAGAAACTTCCGGTACTGCCTGGGAAGCTAAAGAAAGGAGAATTTGTTTTCCGAGAAAGCAACACAGGTCTGATGTTTGTGAAATGGCATGATACTAAAGAAGTGAACGTTGTCAGCAATTGTCATTCATCTGACATATCAACAGTGGAGAAAAAATTAAAAAATGGTCAAAAGGTAAACTTACCGTGCCCAGAAATGATAAAATTTTATAGGCAAATAATGGGAGGAGTTGACCGTGCTGACCAAATGGCCTCTCAATATGAGTTGGACCGAAAATCCAACAAATGGTGGAAAAAGGTGTTCTTTCGGCTTCTCATGATGTCCGTTGGAAACTCTTGGGTAATCAGCTCACAGTTAGGACGCAAAAAGGTTCCACTTATCGATTTTATGGTGGTTTTAGCAGAAAGTCTTATTGAAGAAGGCAAAACGACAGCAGTTGTTCGTCGCAGTGGCATCGCCGGAAGAAAAAGAAAAATACATGCCGGACACCTGTCAATACAAAATGCAACGCGTAGACGTTGTGCTGGTTGCACAAAATTCAAGAGGGAAAGGCGGACTAAAACCATCTGTGAACAGTGTCAGATTCCCCTCTGCGCGGACTGTTTCGCACCGTACCATAAATAATTGATTTATAATAATTTATAAAGCTATTGGATTTTATATGTTTTTTTTTTTAATTATAGTTTCTACATTCAAAGTTTGTGAATAAAACTATTCTACTAGGTGAAAAGTATATATTTTATTTTTGAGTTTTGCTTTTCCAAAATACTGACTGGGACAACATATGTCCCACCAAAAATTACGGTCGGGACATATGTGTCCCAGCCCCTCCCTCCGCCCCTATACATAATTTGTCAACCTTAAGTTCATACCAAACTCGTGATTGAACAAAAAAAATTACATAAAAAAACATCAACGGCTTTTCGGATCGAAAGGGTTAAAAGATTGGCTGAGTTGGTCAAGGATGAGATTTGTTTCAAAGATATAGAAATGCGGAAATTCTTAATGTTCAACAAAAGTTACTTTGAGAGAGATCTTTCCGTTTTAATGATCCAAAAAACTCCTGTATTATTTCCTACCAGTTTAGTAATTTGTGCTCTAGACAAAATGCAGGCTATGTTTGGTCTAAAGCTATACTGGTTATTGGCCGATACGTTTAATAGATATCCAAATGCATCCATATATCAGACAGGAAAGAAATTGATAGAAACAATAGAACCATTAAGAGCTGGATTAGGGTCAAGACTTTTTTACTTTTATATCTACTTATGAACCATTAATAGTTGGATGGACAATTGCAAATAAAGAAGACCTCGGTTTCCAGGATCTATTTAAAACCCAGCGGGATGATATGGAAGAGATATTACAAAGCCACAATATCCCTTTTAATATTGGATCTATTCTCCCTCCAGATTATAATACAAACACTATTTTGATGTATCTTGAATTAACAGGTATTGTTAAAGTCTTCGGTTACCCAACTCTTGTTGCCTCACGCTTGCTTGATCAGATCAAAGATTACGGAACAGAAGATAAGTTTCCAATCAATATTGATACAATAATTGAAGTGGAAGGGATCATGAGAAGAGATTTTTGTAGTAACTATTTCAAGAAATTTAGTCGGTACCCCATTCTAAAAACTTGCCCAAAGTTGTTCAAAAATATATTTAACTACAGCAAACCAATTCCTAACAATGTCTTACAGGAGTATAAAGAATGGTCAAAGGTTAGATTTTCAAAAACCTTAGATTTTGATTTCTGCCCTGAAGTATATGAATTGGTAAAAGATTCTGCAACAGCAGTCAATATGTCGTCATGGGGAACAATGTATGATGTCTGTGCATTCAGAGTACTCTAAAACAAACGACCGCCTAGTTCCTTCTATAAAAAAAAACAACTCAATCAGGGAGGGAGGGCTCTACAGGCTTTTTTGACAGCTCAAGAAGACATAATACAAAGAGAATCAGGTTTTTTTGATACAGAGGATCATATATGTGTTCAGTGCGGTAAAGAGTGCGAACAAAAACCATACCACGGAAGAGCATTTACAAAACAAACGACAAATCAAAGGTTCATACAAACTGCGATGGAACATAATATTGCAGAAAAGATATTTCCTTTTGTTCCTGAGCAGTCTATGACAGATGGTGAATTCAGAAATATGAACAAAACTCTCACTCAGATTAGAGAATTATGCAAGAATTCAGAATTTGTGTGTTTAGATTTAAAAAATGGTGTCTCTTCCAGAGGCATTTAACTACAGCATTTGCCAGCAGGATGTATGATGAGCTATTCGAACTAATAGGTTTATATGAGAATAGTCATGATTATTTTATAGGGTGCAACGTATTCTGTAATTCACGACTGTGTCTGCCTGATTACGACTGTTATGGAAACCTATTCCAGGTGATTTTTTTATGAAAAATCTTATTGGAGGATTGGAAGGGATGCAGCAGAAAAAATGGACACATGTAGCAATTAGTATCATAAAGTTAGCATCTGAGAAATGTGGTATCCAATGTACCATAATGGGTCAAGGAGACAATCAGGTAATTGTCATCCATTTTTGTAAAGAAAATGATGATCAAAGACGGGTTATTGGAGCAAATTTCCTAAGAACATTAGATATGCTTTTTAAAAATATGAATCATGAGTTAAAAGAGAAGGAAACCTGGTTCTCTAAATTCTTGTACGAATATGGGAAACAAAGATATTTTAAAGGGATGGCAGTTAGTTCTGGAACAAAAAAGGCTTCTCGATTGGTTCCTGATTTAAATGACGGATTATGTTCTTATCATTCTTCTTTATCAACAATCAACACGATGACTGAAGCATTAGCTAGATATGATTATGACAGTGATCCTGCATTCATAATCAATTGCATCCTGAAGACATCATATCTTTTTAGAAAAAATATTTTGAATTTGGGCACAGATACTGCAAATAACATTATTAAAATGACTAATTTCCCGTCAGATTTTGGTGGAATTCCTACTTCAACTTACATATCTCATTCAGTAAGGGGACATGATGATAAGATAACACTTTGGTTAGATTATCTTTTATATCTTAAGTCAAATTATAGAAGTGTTTATATAATGCTTATACGGTTATGGCAACTGGTACCCAATTATCGTCCTACCACAGCTTTACAAAGACGACGGTTATATGAGGACCCTTACTGTCTCAATATATCTACTCTTCCTTCAGCAGAACTTGAAATTAAGAAATATACAAAAGAGTACCTTCAATCATCGGAAGTAACCAATCCTACAATTAAAAGGTTGTATTCCACAACATCATCTCTCAACATAGACGCACTAATAGAAGAGATTGATAAGATTGAGCCCTCTTTCCCTCAATTAGGAAACACACTGTTGAGACATAGTAATGCAGGGATACTTATGAGATTACAACAAAAACTAACGTCATCAAAGACGATAGAAAAGATAGTTAAAACCTACAAAAGTGTATCCTTACTTAAATTGATTCAAGACAAGAACATAGAATTTAAGAACAAACTCTCTAGGATAATAGGAAGGGACAATTCCAGCAGCAACTCTTATTATCTAAATTCTGATTGCTCTTTCTTAATAGCTCAATCTATTAGGGAGTATGGCTGGAATAAAAAGATAGTCGGATTAACCAAACCATTGTATCAACATCAGGTCAAGATCCACAACTGGGATACAACAGACCCAGATATTAGGAACAAGAGTATTCTTATAAAAACGTCGGAATCAATAATGAATGCACCTGATTTATGCTATAAATTTGTAGGACCTTATAAAGCTTACATAGGGAGTTCTACAAAGGAAAAAATTGTAAAGCCTTCAATTGATATAACAGAAAAAACAACCTATATAAAAGCATTGTTAGAACTCGGGAAGATAAGAACTTGGATGTCTTTGACTGGTAGTAAAGATGTAATACCTCTGGTTGATAAGTTAATCAATGAAAAACTTTCACTTGTCAGTCTTCCCGAAGATACAGATGATATTTCAGAAATTTTTTGTGAAATATTATCCGGAAATATATTCCACCGATTTAAATCCCAAGTGGAACATCCTTATGCTGTTGTCAATTGTTTAGCTCCAGTGACCAGTCATTTCTCACAAAGCTCGAATCTTATGGCAGGGATGACTAGAGGAGGAGCTGACTATTCAATCTTTTATCAATATGTATATTTAAACAATATGTTAATGATCTTAAGCTCTGGAAGACTCTTTTGTGAAGTTTACAGCAATTATGCTGCTCACTTTTCGTGTAATAGTTGCACCCACCAGTTAGAGGATGTTAACTTTAGTCTAGATACATCAACAACAAATCATTTCACCATGCCTCCAGAGAGCCACATTGTTGGTTTACCAAGAGTTAATGTTCCCGATCCAATGATTAATTTTAACATGTCCTATGCAGTGGGAAGAATACTTGTGTTCCACGATTCCAAACATTCTGAATATCCCAATGTTAAGAAAGAAACCATATCCCTTAATGATTTTCGAGACTTTGATCTAAAAACAATTCTTTGTACCATTTTTTTATTCTCTTTCCATTGTCAAAAATTACTTTTGAATGAAAATACAACAATCATGGCCAATTCATTCGATAGCTTCAGTTCTGTGGTGGCAAACGCCGTGTATAGACGTTATGCTCTAGAAAATTTTCTTTGACTAGTGTTACTTGAAATACACCACATCAAATACACCACGGTAAATAGTTTGATTTTCATGATGTTTCAAATAAAAAGAAAATTACATTTGATTGTTGTGTTGGTTATATATTAATGAATTGAAGTTGGTAAGTACCATACTTTGTCCTCGTTTAGATTTTATTTTCGTCTTTACGTGGTTGGGACACATAAGTCACGTCAGTGTTTTTGAGTGGGGCATATGTGTCCCATTCAGGTTTATAGACACATTTTTCATAGAATCATGTTTTTAGTTTTTATAGACTCATTATGTCTAACCATTTGGATCCAGCTGGTATTTCCAACATTTTGGAGGCTTCTGATGAAGATAAAGACTTTTCGAGTGATAGTGATGATGACTACGAGCCAACGGACTACGAGCAGAGTGACAGTTACACAGACGAGAGTGATGGAGTTGGGACTTTAGATATTCAACATCAAGACAGCGAGAGGGAAGATGATCAGGCGGAAACAACGCATGAAGACGACATTGCAGAAGAGGTATTGGAAGAAATATACATTCCAGTTTTTCAAAACAATACGATTTGGTCTATACCCGATGCCAATTTTGTACCTAGAAAAACGGTGAGTAGCTATAGACTTCCTGATATAAGCCCAAGCTTTGAAAGATCTGACAACCCCTTGCGATTGTTCAAAAGAATTTTTCCTGAAAGCCTTTTTGTTTATATTAAACAATGTACTAACGAGCGTATTGAAATTTTGCGCAAATCGAAAGCAAGACATAAGAATATAAAACTCACCGATGTTGGAGAAATGAAAATTGTTATTGGCTGCATCATTATTATGTCCTATAATCATCTTCCAGCTTTCAGGAACTATTGGTCGAGTCACCTTTCTATGGGAAACGACGCAATAAAATCGGCCATTTCACGTGATCGCTTTCAGCTGTTATCGTCAAAAATGTACTTTGCTTCTCCCGAGAAGCCTTCGGAAGCAACAAAATTATATTACATACAAGATGTTGTTGAATGTTTAAAAAATCGCTTTTTGTGTGCAAGGAATGAAAGCTCATTCCAAAGCATTGATGAAAGCATGACAAAATTCAAAGGGCGATCAACTATGAAGCAATACATGCCTTTGAAGCCAACTAAACGTGGCATAAAAATGTTGCTAAGGTGTGATGCACTCACTGGCTACACATACGACTTTAATGTATATTGTGGTAAAGAAGACGATGCAGAAGGAACTCTTGGTGAACGTGTCGTTAGCCAACTGGCTGCTTCAATTCGAGAACCTGGTGTCACCCTGTGTTTTGATAGGTTTTTCACCAGCGTCCATCTTATTGAGACTTTAAATTTTGCTGCGCTAGGAACTGTAATGGCAAATCGAAAGAAACTTCCGGTACTGCCTGGGAAGCTAAAGAAAGGAGAATTTGTTTTCCGAGAAAGCAACACAGGTCTGATGTTTGTGAAATGGCATGATACTAAAGAAGTGAACGTTGTCAGCAATTGTCATTCATCTGACATATCAACAGTGGAGAAAAAATTAAAAAATGGTCAAAAGGTAAACTTACCGTGCCCAGAAATGATAAAATTTTATAGGCAAATAATGGGAGGAGTTGACCGTGCTGACCAAATGGCCTCTCAATATGAGTTGGACCGAAAATCCAACAAATGGTGGAAAAAGGTGTTCTTTCGGCTTCTCATGATGTCCGTTGGAAACTCTTGGGTAATCAGCTCACAGTTAGGACGCAAAAAGGTTCCACTTATCGATTTTATGGTGGTTTTAGCAGAAAGTCTTATTGAAGAAGGCAAAACGACAGCAGTTGTTCGTCGCAGTGGCATCGCCGGAAGAAAAAGAAAAATACATGCCGGACACCTGTCAATACAAAATGCAACGCGTAGACGTTGTGCTGGTTGCACAAAATTCAAGAGGGAAAGGCGGACTAAAACCATCTGTGAACAGTGTCAGATTCCCCTCTGCGCGGACTGTTTCGCACCGTACCATAAATAATTGATTTATAATAATTTATAAAGCTATTGGATTTTATATGTTTTTTTTTTTAATTATAGTTTCTACATTCAAAGTTTGTGAATAAAACTATTCTACTAGGTGAAAAGTATATATTTTATTTTTGAGTTTTGCTTTTCCAAAATACTGACTGGGACAACATATGTCCCACCAAAAATTACGGTCGGGACATATGTGTCCCAGCCCCTCCCTCCGCCCCTATACATAATTTGTCAACCTTAAGTTCATACCAAACTCGTGATTGAACAAAAAAAATTACATAAAAAAACATCAACGGCTTTTCGGATCGAAAGGGTTAAAAGATTGGCTGAGTTGGTCAAGGATGAGATTTGTTTCAAAGATATAGAAATGCGGAAATTCTTAATGTTCAACAAAAGTTACTTTGAGAGAGATCTTTCCGTTTTAATGATCCAAAAAACTCCTGTATTATTTCCTACCAGTTTAGTAATTTGTGCTCTAGACAAAATGCAGGCTATTTTTGGTCTAAAGCTATACTGGTTATTGGCCGATACGTTTAATAGATATCCAAATGCATCCATATATCAGACAGGAAAGAAATTGATAGAAACAATAGAACCATTAAGAGCTGGATTAGGTCAAGACTTTTTTACTTTTATATCTACTTATGAACCATTAATAGTTGGATGGACAATTGCAAATAAAGAAGACCTCGGTTTCCAGGATCTATTTAAAACCCAGCGGGATGATATGGAAGAGATATTACAAAGCCACAATATCCCTTTTAATATTGGATCTATTCTCCCTCCAGATTATAATACAAACACTATTTTGATGTATCTTGAATTAACAGGTATTGTTAAAGTCTTCGGTTACCCAACTCTTGTTGCCTCACGCTTGCTTGATCAGATCAAAGATTACGGAACAGAAGATAAGTTTCCAATCAATATTGATACAATAATTGAAGTGGAAGGGATCATGAGAAGAGATTTTTGTAGTAACTATTTCAAGAAATTTAGTCGGTACCCCATTCTAAAAACTTGCCCAAAGTTGTTCAAAAATATATTTAACTACAGCAAACCAATTCCTAACAATGTCTTACAGGAGTATAAAGAATGGTCAAAGGTTAGATTTTCAAAAACCTTAGATTTTGATTTCTGTCCTGAAGTATATGAATTGGTAAAAGATTCTGCAACAGCAGTCAATATGTCGTCATGGGGAACAATGTATGATGTCTGTGCATTCAGAGTACTCTACAATAAACGACCGCATAGTTCCTTCTATAAAAAACCAACTCAATCAAGTAGGGTCATACAGCCTTTTTTGACAGCTCAAGAAGACATAATACGAAAATTGATAAAACAAAGAGAATCAGGTTTTTTTTGATACAGAGGATCATATATGTGTTCAGTGCGGTAAAGAGTGCGAACAAAAACCATACCACGGAAGATCATTTACAAAACAAACGACAAATCAAAGGTTCATACAAACTGCGATGGAACACAATATTGCAGAAAAGATATTTCCTTTTGTTCCTGAGCAGTCTATGACAGATGGTGAGTTAAGAAATATGAATAAAACTCTCACTCAGATCAGAGAATTATGCAAGAATTCAGAATTTGTGTGTTTAGATCTAAAAAAATGGTGTCTCTTCCAGAGGCATTTTACTACAGCATTTGCCAGCAGGATGTATGATGAGCTATTCGAACTAATAGGTTTATATGAGAATAGTCATGATTATTTTATAGGGTGCAACGTATTCTGTAATTCACGACTGTGTCCGCCTGATTACGACTGTTATGGAAACCTATTCCAGGTGATTTTTTTATGAAAAATCTTATTGGAGGATTGGAAGGGATGCAGCAGAAAAAATGGACACATGTAGCAATTAGTATCATAAAGTTAGCATCTGAGAAATGTGGAATCCAATGTACCATAATGGGTGGTCAAGGAGACAATCAAGTAATTGTCATCCATTTTTGTAAAGAAAATGATGATCAAAGACGGGTTATTGGAGCAAATTTCCTAAGAACATTAGATATGCTTTTTAAAAATATGAATCATGAGTTAAAAGAGAAGGAAACCTGGTTCTCTAAATTCTTGTACGAATATGGGAAACAAAGATATTTTAAAGGGATGGCAGTTAGTTCTGGAACAAAAAAGGCTTCTCGATTGGTTCCTGATTTAAATGACGGATTATGTTCTTATCATTCTTCTTTATCAACAATCAACACGATGACTGAAGCATTAGCTAGATATGATTATGACAGTGATCCTGCATTCATAATCAATTGCATCCTGAAGACATCATATCTTTTTAGAAAAAATATTTTGAATTTGGGCACAGATACTGCAAATAACATTATTAAAATGACTAATTTCCCGTCAGATTTTGGTGGAATTCCTACTTCAACTTACATATCTCATTCAGTAAGGGGACATGATGATAAGATAACACTTTGGTTAGATTATCTTTTATATCTTAAGTCAAATTATAGAAGTGTTTATATAATGCTTATACGGTTATGGCAACTGGTACCCAATTATCGTCCTACCACAGCTTTACAAAGACGACGGTTATATGAGGACCCTTACTGTCTCAATATATCTACTCTTCCTTCAGCAGAACTTGAAATTAAGAAATATACAAAAGAGTACCTTCAATCATCGGAAGTAACCAATCCTACAATTAAAAGGTTGTATTCCACAACATCATCTCTCAACATAGACGCACTAATAGAAGAGATTGATAAGATTGAGCCCTCTTTCCCTCAATTAGGAAACACACTGTTGAGACATAGTAATGCAGGGATACTTATGAGATTACAACAAAAACTAACGTCATCAAAGACGATATAAAAGATAGTTAAAACCTACAAAAGTGTATCCTTACTTAAATTGATTCAAGACAAGAACATAGAATTTAAGAACAAACTCTTTAGGATAATAGGAAGGGACAATTCCAGCAGCAACTCTTATTATCTAAATTCTGATTGCTCTTTCTTAATAGCTCAATCTATTAGGGAGTATGGCTGGAATAAAAAGATAGTCGGATTAACCAAACCATTGTATCAACATCAGGTCAAGATCCACAACTGGGATACAACAGACCCAGATATTAGGAACAAGAGTATTCTTATAAAAACGTCGGAATCAATAATGAATGCACCTGATTTATGCTATAAATTTGTAGGACCTTATAAAGCTTACATAGGGAGTTCTACAAAGGAAAAAATTGTAAAGCCTTCAATTGATATAACAGAAAAAACAACCTATATAAAAGCATTGTTAGAACTCGGGAAGATAAGAACTTGGATGTCTTTGACTGGTAGTAAAGATGTAATACCTCTGGTTGATAAGTTAATCAATGAAAAACTTTCACTTGTCAGTCTTCCCGAAGATACAGATGATATTTCAGAAATTTTTTGTGAAATATTATCCGGAAATATATTCCACCGATTTAAATCCCAAGTGGAACATCCTTATGCTGTTGTCAATTGTTTAGCTCCAGTGACCAGTCATTTCTCACAAAGCTCGAATCTTATGGCAGGGATGACTAGAGGAGGAGCTGACTATTCAATCTTTTATCAATATGAATATTTAAACAATATGTTAATGATCTTAAGCTCTGGAAGACTCTTTTGTGAAGTTTACAGCAATTATGCTGCTCACTTTTCGTGTAATAGTTGCACCCACCAGTTAGAGGATGTTAACTTTAGTCTAGATACATCAACAACAAATCATTTCACCATGCCTCCAGAGAGCCACATTGTTGGTTTACCAAGAGTTAATGTTCCCGATCCAATGATTAATTTTAACATGTCCTATGCAGTGGGAAGAATACTTGTGTTCCACGATTCCAAACATTCTGAATATCCCAATGTTAAGAAAGAAACCATATCCCTTAATGATTTTCGAGACTTTGATCTAAAAACAATTCTTTGTACCAATTTTTTATTCTCTTTCCATTGTCAAAAATTACTTTTGAATGAAAATACAACAATCATGGCCAATTCATTCGATAGCTTCAGTTCTGTGGTGGCAAACGCCGTGTATAGACGTTATGCTCTAGAAAATTTTCTTTGACTAGTGTTACTTGAAATACACCACATCAAATACACCACGGTAAATAGTTTGATTTTCATGATGTTTCAAATAAAAAGAAAATTACATTTGATTGTTGTGTTGGTTATATATTAATGAATTGAAGTTGGTAAGTACTAGAGGCCTGCATGAATGCATTCATTTGCTCTCTCTTAATGGGTACACTAGTTCAGTGTACTCTATTCATTGCAATAATAGACAGAAGTGTGCAGCAAAATTGAGTACCACATCGCGAGAGACAGTTACTGTGCAATACCCGATCGCCTGATAGCAAATGAGTGCACTGTTTTTTTTTGCTCCCACGACTAGGTGCTTGAATTGGCTTGTTGTGGTCAAAACAAGTGCAATGATAGCTGTAAAAAATACACTGGGTATACTGGGTACACTGAGTGAAGTGAGTGCAGTATATAAACCAATTGCATGCACAGTCTGTTTGGTTTCTAGCTTTGGTGATAAAGGTTGGTTAGGTGCAGGTACTATCAATTGTAGTGAAAATAAATCTGATATAAAAGCAGCTATCAAATGTAAAGTAAAAATAGAAAATGGAAACTAATGAAGTAAGTTTATTTATTTGTTTTAGGAATATAGTTTGTTTATGTTAACGTTTAATGTTTGTAGGATTCAAATAATGCATCCGATGTATCAATGGCCAGTGTAAGCGGCATGTTGAATAATTCATCTATCAAGGCAAAAATTATCAGCGGCGAATTCAAAATCAATAATAAAATGGGCCGTAGCAAGGTTTGGGATGTTTTTGGTACTATAAAAAATGAAAACGGTGATGAAATTCAGAATTTGGTGGCATGTAAAAATTGTGTTTCGGTATACAAATTTAATTGTAAAAGTACGTCAAACTTAGTAAAACACAAATGTTACTTTTAAAAAAAAATCAATACAGTTAAGACAACGGAAAAAACGGTAGTGGACTATGAAGACAAGAAAAAAAGTGTATTGTTGGTAACAGAATGGACAATAAAAAACTGTAGACCGTTTAATATTGTAAGTGATTGTGGTTTGAAAAATTTTGCTGACTTTTTATTGTCCATTGGTGCAAAATACGGCCAAAATGTTGATATTGACCAATTGTTACCCCACCCTACAACAGTTTCGCGCAACATTCAAAATTTATACAATAAGCATTTCAAAATTATAAAATCTGAGTTAATTAGTATTCAAAATGTTGGATATGGCTTAACTTCGGATATTTGGACAGACAATTTTTTAAGAACCGCATACATATCGTTAACGATTCATTACGTTAAAGAAGGCAAACTATTTTCCAGACTTCTGGGTTTGAAATCTATGAAGGGTGAATCATGCACAGGTGATCATTTTTAAAATTGTTTAATATGCAACCAAATTATTCATTGATATTTCAGGCCAAAATATACATTCAAAGATTACAACACTTTTAAGTGAATTCGGATGTAATTTGAATGATAAAGCCATTATGGTAACGGACAGGGGTTCAAATATGATTGCTGCCTTCCGTTCTTCTCAACATATTTATTGTATTATTCACTTATTACATAATGTTTTAGAAAAAAGTATCAAGGAAATACCTGAAATAAGTGAAATTTGTAATGTGTGTACTAGACTTGTTAAATATTTTAAAAAATCAGGTATGAATTGTTCTCTTCAAACCACTTTAAAAAGTTATGTCTGTACCAGATTTAACACTATTTATTATTTATTATTTTCTATAGAAAAAAACTGGGTCGAGATCACAAATATTTTAAGAGAAAAAAATGAATTACAAAAAATAAGTAACATTAATTTAAGTTATATTGGTGAATTAGTTACAATTCTAAGATCTTTTGAAGAATCTTCAAAGATGTTAGAGGGCCAAAAGTATCCAACTCTTCATTTAACAATCGTTCACATTCATCGATTAAAAAAAGTATGTACAGTCAATTTAGAAGATTTAAATATAATTACAAGTTTCAAAACCAAATTAAGTTCCTTTTTAGATTCCATTGTTTTACAAAATTTAACAAGTAATCATAAAATTGCTTTATTTCTTTTCCCCCCGACAAATAAGTTAATCCAATTTAATGAAGCCGAAAAAAATACTATTAAGGAAGAATGTAAGAATTTGATGCAAGGTTATGCAAATGATATTTCTGAAAACGAAGCTCAAGTCTTTCAACGGTTGTTAAATGAAGATCTGGAAATCATTATACCAGATGGTAACTCTTTGTTTGCAGACTTTGTTCAACCAATTGAAATCGTCAATTCTAATGACAAAGTCAATAACGAACTACTTGCTTATGAAAAAGTAAATGTTATTTTTTACGAAGAATTTAATGTTTTACAGTGGTGGCAATTGCACCAAGTTGAATTTCCCCTTTTGTATAAAGTCAGTTGTAAAGTATTAGCTACGCCTTCAAGTAGTGCTCCTTCTGAACGTATATTTTCTTCCGCTAGAAATCTAATTTCCGAAAAACGTTCTCTTCTTGGATCTGACCCAGTTTTGGTTAACCAAATTATGTTTTTAAACTCTAATTTAAATCAAATTGAAATTTGTAAAAGTCTAGAAGAACAGGTTTAAATAAAATTATTAAAATCGAGTGCATGAGTTTGGAATCGCTTAACAAGCTCGCCGTTGACGTGCTTTGCAACAGAAGTATATAGTCTCGACATTGGGTACACTGAGTATTTGGTGTACTCAGTGCACCCAGTTCAGTGTACACTATTTTTATGAATACCCATTCTGTATGAGTACAGTGCACTGAGAGTTTTGTTGAAAATGGGTGCAAAACTCATACAGCAATTAAACATCAAGTGATTCATTCATTTTATTTTTCAAGATGTGGGTACAACGTATAGAGTACACGGAAAAATATTGAATGTCTTGAAGCTGGTTTCAAGACATTCATTGCAGATGTTTAGTAAGTACCATACTTTGTCCTCGTTTAGATTTTATTTTCGTCTTTACGTGGTTGGGACACATAAGTCACGTCAGTGTTTTTGAGTGGGGCATATGTGTCCCATTCAGGTTTATAGACACATTTTTCATAGAATCATGTTTTTAGTTTTTATAGACTCATTATGTCTAACCATTTGGATCCAGCTGGTATTTCCAACATTTTGGAGGCTTCTGATGAAGATAAAGACTTTTCGAGTGATAGTGATGATGACTACGAGCCAACGGACTACGAGCAGAGTGACAGTTACACAGACGAGAGTGATGGAGTTGGGACTTTAGATATTCAACATCAAGACAGCGAGAGGGAAGATGATCAGGCGGAAACAACGCATGAAGACGACATTGCAGAAGAGGTATTGGAAGAAATATACATTCCAGTTTTTCAAAACAATACGATTTGGTCTATACCCGATGCCAATTTTGTACCTAGAAAAACGGTGAGTAGCTATAGACTTCCTGATATAAGCCCAAGCTTTGAAAGATCTGACAACCCCTTGCGATTGTTCAAAAGAATTTTTCCTGAAAGCCTTTTTGTTTATATTAAACAATGTACTAACGAGCGTATTGAAATTTTGCGCAAATCGAAAGCAAGACATAAGAATATAAAACTCACCGATGTTGGAGAAATGAAAATTGTTATTGGCTGCATCATTATTATGTCCTATAATCATCTTCCAGCTTTCAGGAACTATTGGTCGAGTCACCTTTCTATGGGAAACGACGCAATAAAATCGGCCATTTCACGTGATCGCTTTCAGCTGTTATCGTCAAAAATGTACTTTGCTTCTCCCGAGAAGCCTTCGGAAGCAACAAAATTATATTACATACAAGATGTTGTTGAATGTTTAAAAAATCGCTTTTTGTGTGCAAGGAATGAAAGCTCATTCCAAAGCATTGATGAAAGCATGACAAAATTCAAAGGGCGATCAACTATGAAGCAATACATGCCTTTGAAGCCAACTAAACGTGGCATAAAAATGTTGCTAAGGTGTGATGCACTCACTGGCTACACATACGACTTTAATGTATATTGTGGTAAAGAAGACGATGCAGAAGGAACTCTTGGTGAACGTGTCGTTAGCCAACTGGCTGCTTCAATTCGAGAACCTGGTGTCACCCTGTGTTTTGATAGGTTTTTCACCAGCGTCCATCTTATTGAGACTTTAAATTTTGCTGCGCTAGGAACTGTAATGGCAAATCGAAAGAAACTTCCGGTACTGCCTGGGAAGCTAAAGAAAGGAGAATTTGTTTTCCGAGAAAGCAACACAGGTCTGATGTTTGTGAAATGGCATGATACTAAAGAAGTGAACGTTGTCAGCAATTGTCATTCATCTGACATATCAACAGTGGAGAAAAAATTAAAAAATGGTCAAAAGGTAAACTTACCGTGCCCAGAAATGATAAAATTTTATAGGCAAATAATGGGAGGAGTTGACCGTGCTGACCAAATGGCCTCTCAATATGAGTTGGACCGAAAATCCAACAAATGGTGGAAAAAGGTGTTCTTTCGGCTTCTCATGATGTCCGTTGGAAACTCTTGGGTAATCAGCTCACAGTTAGGACGCAAAAAGGTTCCACTTATCGATTTTATGGTGGTTTTAGTAGAAAGTCTTTTTGATGAAGCCAAAACGACAGCAGTTGTTCGTCGCAGTGGCATCGCCGGAAGAAAAAGAAAAATACATGCCGGACACCTGTCAATACAAAATGCAACGCGTAGACGTTGTGCTGGTTGCACAAAATTCAAGAGGGAAAGGCGGACTAAAACCATCTGTGAACAGTGTCAGATTCCCCTCTGCGCGGACTGTTTCGCACCGTACCATAAATAATTGATTTATAATAATTTATAAAGCTATTGGATTTTATATGTTTTTTTTTTTAATTATAGTTTCTACATTCAAAGTTTGTGAATAAAACTATTCTACTAGGTGAAAAGTATATATTTTATTTTTGAGTTTTGCTTTTCCAAAATACTGACTGGGACAACATATGTCCCACCAAAAATTACGGTCGGGACATATGTGTCCCAGCCCCTCCCTCCGCCCCTATACATAATTTGTCAACCTTAAGTTCATACCAAACTCGTGATTGAACAAAAAAAATTACATAAAAAAACATCAACGGCTTTTCGGATCGAAAGGGTTAAAAGATTGGCTGAGTTGGTCAAGGATGAGATTTGTTTCAAAGATATAGAAATGCGGAAATTCTTAATGTTCAACAAAAGTTACTTTGAGAGAGATCTTTCCGTTTTAATGATCCAAAAAACTCCTGTATTATTTCCTACCAGTTTAGTAATTTGTGCTCTAGACAAAATGCAGGCTATGTTTGGTCTAAAGCTATACTGGTTATTGGCCGATACGTTTAATAGATATCCAAATGCATCCATATATCAGACAGGAAAGAAATTGATAGAAACAATAGAACCATTAAGAGCTGGATTAGGTCAAGACTTTTTTACTTTTATATCTACTTATGAACCATTAATAGTTGGATGGACAATTGCAAATAAAGAAGACCTCGGTTTCCAGGATCTATTTAAAACCCAGCGGGATGATATGGAAGAGATATTACAAAGCCACAATATCCCTTTTAATATTGGATCTATTCTCCCTCCAGATTATAATACAAACACTATTTTGATGTATCTTGAATTAACAGGTATTGTTAAAGTCTTCGGTTACCCAACTCTTGTTGCCTCACGCTTGCTTGATCAGATCAAAGATTACGGAACAGAAGATAAGTTTCCAATCAATATTGATACAATAATTGAAGTGGAAGGGATCATGAGAAGAGATTTTTGTAGTAACTATTTCAAGAAATTTAGTCGGTACCCCATTCTAAAAACTTGCCCAAAGTTGTTCAAAAATATATTTAACTACAGCAAACCAATTCCTAACAATGTCTTACAGGAGTATAAAGAATGGTCAAAGGTTAGATTTTCAAAAACCTTAGATTTTGATTTCTGTCCTGAAGTATATGAATTGGTAAAAGATTCTGCAACAGCAGTCAATATGTCGTCATGGGGAACAATGTATGATGTCTGTGCATTCAGAGTACTCTACAATAAACGACCGCATAGTTCCTTCTATAAAAAACCAACTCAATCAAGTAGGGTCATACAGCCTTTTTTGACAGCTCAAGAAGACATAATACGAAAATTGATAAAACAAAGAGAATCAGGTTTTTTTTGATACAGAGGATCATATATGTGTTCAGTGCGGTAAAGAGTGCGAACAAAAACCATACCACGGAAGATCATTTACAAAACAAACGACAAATCAAAGGTTCATACAAACTGCGATGGAACACAATATTGCAGAAAAGATATTTCCTTTTGTTCCTGAGCAGTCTATGACAGATGGTGAGTTAAGAAATATGAATAAAACTCTCACTCAGATCAGAGAATTATGCAAGAATTCAGAATTTGTGTGTTTAGATCTAAAAAAATGGTGTCTCTTCCAGAGGCATTTTACTACAGCATTTGCCAGCAGGATGTATGATGAGCTATTCGAACTAATAGGTTTATATGAGAATAGTCATGATTATTTTATAGGGTGCAACGTATTCTGTAATTCACGACTGTGTCCGCCTGATTACGACTGTTATGGAAACCTATTCCAGGTGATTTTTTTATGAAAAATCTTATTGGAGGATTGGAAGGGATGCAGCAGAAAAAATGGACACATGTAGCAATTAGTATCATAAAGTTAGCATCTGAGAAATGTGGAATCCAATGTACCATAATGGGTGGTCAAGGAGACAATCAAGTAATTGTCATCCATTTTTGTAAAGAAAATGATGATCAAAGACGGGTTATTGGAGCAAATTTCCTAAGAACATTAGATATGCTTTTTAAAAATATGAATCATGAGTTAAAAGAGAAGGAAACCTGGTTCTCTAAATTCTTGTACGAATATGGGAAACAAAGATATTTTAAAGGGATGGCAGTTAGTTCTGGAACAAAAAAGGCTTCTCGATTGGTTCCTGATTTAAATGACGGATTATGTTCTTATCATTCTTCTTTATCAACAATCAACACGATGACTGAAGCATTAGCTAGATATGATTATGACAGTGATCCTGCATTCATAATCAATTGCATCCTGAAGACATCATATCTTTTTAGAAAAAATATTTTGAATTTGGGCACAGATACTGCAAATAACATTATTAAAATGACTAATTTCCCGTCAGATTTTGGTGGAATTCCTACTTCAACTTACATATCTCATTCAGTAAGGGGACATGATGATAAGATAACACTTTGGTTAGATTATCTTTTATATCTTAAGTCAAATTATAGAAGTGTTTATATAATGCTTATACGGTTATGGCAACTGGTACCCAATTATCGTCCTACCACAGCTTTACAAAGACGACGGTTATATGAGGACCCTTACTGTCTCAATATATCTACTCTTCCTTCAGCAGAACTTGAAATTAAGAAATATACAAAAGAGTACCTTCAATCATCGGAAGTAACCAATCCTACAATTAAAAGGTTGTATTCCACAACATCATCTCTCAACATAGACGCACTAATAGAAGAGATTGGGCTCAATCTTGCCCTCTTTCCCTCAATTAGGAAACACACTGTTGAGACATAGTAATGCAGGGATACTTATGAGATTACAACAAAAACTAACGTCATCAAAGACGATAGAAAAGATAGTTAAAACCTACAAAAGTGTATCCTTGCTTAAATTGATTCAAGACAAGAACATAGAATTTAAGAACAAACTCTTTAGGATAATAGGAAGGGACAATTCCAGCAGCAACTCTTATTATCTAAATTCTGATTGCTCTTTCTTAATAGCTCAATCTATTAGGGAGTATGGCTGGAATAAAAAGATAGTCGGATTAACCAAACCATTGTATCAACATCAGGTCAAGATCCACAACTGGGATACAACAGACCCAGATATTAGGAACAAGAGTATTCTTATAAAAACGTCGGAATCAATAATGAATGCACCTGATTTATGCTATAAATTTGTAGGACCTTATAAAGCTTACATAGGGAGTTCTACAAAGGAAAAAATTGTAAAGCCTTCAATTGATATAACAGAAAAAACAACCTATATAAAAGCATTGTTAGAACTCGGGAAGATAAGAACTTGGATGTCTTTGACTGGTAGTAAAAATGTAATACCTCTGGTTGATAAGTTAATCAATGAAAAACTTTCACTTGTCAGTCTTCCCGAAGATACAGATGATATTTCAGAAATTTTTTGTGAAATATTATCCGGAAATATATTCCACCGATTTAAATCCCAAGTGGAACATCCTTATGCTGTTGTCAATTGTTTAGCTCCAGTGACCAGTCATTTCTCACAAAGCTCGAATCTTATGGCAGGGATGACTAGAGGAGGAGCTGACTATTCAATCTTTTATCAATATGTATATTTAAACAATATGTTAATGATCTTAAGCTCTGGAAGACTCTTTTGTGAAGTTTACAGCAATTATGCTGCTCACTTTTCGTGTAATAGTTGCACCCACCAGTTAGAGGATGTTAACTTTAGTCTAGATACATCAACAACAAATCATTTCACCATGCCTCCAGAGAGCCACATTGTTGGTTTACCAAGAGTTAATGTTCCCGATCCAATGATTAATTTTAACATGTCCTATGCAGTGGGAAGAATACTTGTGTTCCACGATTCCAAACATTCTGAATATCCCAATGTTAAGAAAGAAACCATATCCCTTAATGATTTTCGAGACTTTGATCTAAAAACAATTCTTTGTACCATTTTTTTATTCTCTTTCCATTGTCAAAAATTACTTTTGACTGAAAATACAACAATCATGGCCAATTCATTCGATAGCTTCAGTTCTGTGGTAGCAAACGCCGTGTATAGACGTTGTGCTCTAGAAAATTTTCTTTGACTAGTGTTACTTGAAAAGTTTAACAACCGAATTACTCTTCGGGGTGAGTCACAAACACTTACACTTTCTTCTAATAAATAAACACTAACACAAAACACCTACACACCTAACGAAATATTACAATTATGGATGAGGGGAGGCCCCCCCTCGACAATACTGGTTTAAGGGACTCCCACCTGAGGTGGACTTAAACCAGAGCAACAACACTGGTTATAAACGAAAAGTTAAGCGAACCAAACACGACGAAGATTTCCCAGAATTGCCTATAATCAGGAACGACAATAATGTGCCCCGCTTCATAGTTGTATCGGGAATGGAAAAAACCAAAGATGAACAAATTCGACCACTCTCATCATATAACCCGATTCAAATAAATCGTGGTCTCGAAAACATTTCTAAAAACATTCTTGAAGTTAAAGCCAAGAGGTCAGGTGATCTTCTTCTTAAGGTAATAAATATGAGCACAGCGGATAAATTCCTCAAAGCAAATTGCATTGACTCCATTCCAGTCAAGGTCTCTAACCATTTGAGTCTTACCTCCACTCAGGGAAGAATTTACTCGAGACATATTATCGAAATACCTGACGAAGAATTATTGACTGAACTAAGTAGATTCAAGGTTATCAATGTTAGAAAAATCATGAAACAAGAAAAAGATATCCTCGTCTCGACAGGTGCTGCTATACTAACGTTCGACTTAATTCGCCGACCAAATGAAGTCAAGATTGGATGGGTTAACTGTAAAGTAGAAGAGTGCATACAAAACCCTATGCGCTGTGTGACTTGTCAAAAGCTCGGCCACACCAAAAACCGATGCAACAATACTGCTCTCTGTAGAAATTGCTGTCTCCCTCCGCCCCATGACGAATGCCACCGCATTTACTGCACCAACTGCAAAGAAGAGACACATACCTCATTTGACCCCTCCTGCCTCTCCTTCCTTCATCCGGTACAAATCTATTAACAAGATCAAAGCCGATCGTCGTTGCTCTATTCGTGACGCATCAATTCCCTGCTCCTAAAAAGCGCAGCGAAAGTAATACCACGATTGCAGACATCATCAAAGCGAGAGTAGAGAGATCGAAGCAAAGAGAACAAATACCAATCCACTCAGAAAATAGCTCTATACAACAGAACCTATACAAACTTTGCACTTTAAAAAATAACTCTATAATCACTCAAAAATTTCAACAAACGAACAATAAAGAAAAAAACTTAAAGACTGCTACAGTAGAACCCTCAAATGTTCAGCAGCAAACCCAACCAATTACTCTTTCAAATCAGACGCAAAAAGAACCCATTAACACAGTATCTACTTCATTCTCAAACAATAAACAAAATGAAAACTACATACACCTCATTAAAGACAAACAACTCAGAGATCTCAAACTTGATGATCTTGAAAATCTTTCTGATAATATTGAAATGGATGACAACACTGAGGATCAACCTCAGCCGCATTCTTCCACTTATTTGAAAAAAAAAACAACAAACTGCTCAAAAACTAATAATTTAACTCAAAAACTACAGTATAATAACACACCAATTACGCAACCAAAAACACTAATCACAAACCGAAATCCCAAACCGCAATAATGGCTTCGTTGGCTATGGATTTTCTAATCCTCCAATGGAATATACAAGGCTTTAGTAACAACAAACATGCCCTAGAGAATTTAATAGCCAAATATAAGCCAGACATAATACGAGTAGCTTTACAGGAAACCCACATCATTAAAAAAACAAAAAATATTTTAAAATTAAAAATTATCAAGCATTTCATCACAACAAAGCTTATGATTATTCAAAAGCAGGTATAGGCATACTTGTCAAAAACAACATTCCTATAAACAACCATATTACCTCAGACACAAACCTTTTACACCAAACTATAGAAATTCCAGGACAGAAACCAATAAAAATCACAAATGTCTACAAGGAGCACGATGTGAGGATGAACATGGATTTGCTGAATGATATTCCTACTGGGAATGCAAACATACATCATATCATTTTGGGCGATGTTAATTCCCATAACACCTTATGGGGTTCAAAATCCACAAATATTGAAGGAAGCGTATTTGAAACATTTGCAAACGACTGTAATCTTATCACTTTGAATGATGGATCGCACACATTTTTTAATACTAGAAATACTTTTTCTGCCATTGACGTCACCTTTGCAACACAGGATCTAGCACCTTTCCTACGATGGAGAGTTCTGCCAGATGCAGTTAGTAAAGATCATATGCCCATTGTTATTAGCACCTCAGAACATAGAGTTAGTCCAAAATTTACCCCACGATATAAAGAAGTACTGGCAAACTGGAACCTGTATCAAGCAGAAACAAAAAAACTAAGCGAACAAGTAGCCCAGTCAGCTAACGTCAACCAAGAAGCATCAAAGATTAAGAAGATCATCAGAACCGCAGCATCGAAATCCATCCCCATAACTCAGCCTAAACCTACAAAGACCAACCCTATATGGTTTACGAAAACGTTAGCCTTATTGGTTAAAGAAAAGAACAAAGCTTGGAAAAAGGCCCGTAGGTCCCCAACTACGGAAAACTGTGTCGCCTACAGAAATATCTTTGCCAAAGTTAGACTAGAGACTATTCGTTCCAAAAGAGCGTCATGGGACACATTCATTAATACAATGAATCCTTCTCTTGATACGAGAACGTTATGTAGTCGCATTAAAGCAATACGTATGCCAAGTTCAGGCAGAAAATTCCTTACATGAAAATAAACGAAGAACTGGAAGTAGATCCATGTAAAATAGCCAACATATTTGCAAACAAATGGGCATCATACAGCGCAGATACTACATATCCAGGGAATATTTTAGCAAACAAGGTAAACTTTTCGTTACAAACCCTTCAGACAAACCAAGACCCTTGCGATCTTCTAACAGAAAAAATTTAACTAATTGAACTCGAAATGACGCTTAAGATGGCAAAAGGAAGCAGCCCAGGTGAAGATAAAATCACATACAAGATGGTTGAACTAAGCGATACTAGCCTAAATAGAATTTGTGCGCTCTTTAACGGTATTCTAACGACTGGGACTTTTCCCCATGACTGGAAAAGAGCAAAACTCAAGCCGATTCCAAAAAGCGCAAGAAATATCCATGATTTCAAGGAATATCGCCCGATTTCTCTCCTTCCCGTTCTCTCCAAAATCTTCGAAAAACTTATTGCGAGACGAATAAGTTGGTTACTGGAGAAAAATGCTAGTACAGAACAAAACGCTTACAGACCAAATAGAGGCGTCTCAACACTCTTGCATCTACTGGAACACACACTAGCAGAAAACCTGTCAAAGACTAAACACAGTATAGTAATGTCATCGGACCTAGAAAAAGCTTTCGACAGAGTTACTATGATTCCAGTAATCGAGCAGCTTTTCAAATGGGGTGTACCTAAAAAATTACTAAAGATAATAATATCCTTTATGAGTAATAGAACTTTTAAAGTAAATGTGGACGGGTACGATTCCACACTTATGAAATTAGACAACGGTACACCACAAGGTTCACCGCTTTCTGTAATCCTATACAACGCGTACGTAGACTCTTTGATAGATGAAATTCCCCAGCCGACTTACGATCTCGACTTTATCGGAGTATACGCCGACAACATCTATATTGTCGCTTCTGGTAGCCCTGATCGTGTTAAAGCCACTCTTGAATAAGTGGACTTGTCAATGTTTAGTTGGTCTGAAAAGGTGGGTGCAATAATCCCTCCTTCAAAAATTGAGATGCTTCATCTCTGCAGGAAAAGAAAATGTAGCTGGAGCCCACTCGTTCTAAGTAACACCCACATTCCATTAAAGAGAGAAACAAATATTCTTGGAGTTATTTTTACGGGTAACTTGAAATGGGATAGACATACCAAAAAGGTTGTGAATTATTTAAAATCCCGAAACAACGCGTTGAAAATGATATGTTTAAAGAAAAAAGCACCACATATGGAAACATCTCTTCGAAAAGCAAAGGCCCTTGTGGAAGGCACACTTCAACACAGCTTAACCATTTTCATGTGGACTACAAAAAAGAACCTTTCAAATATTGACGCAGCTATAAACGACTGCTTTAGAACTGCAACAGGTGCCCTGAGATCGACAAACGTTGAAGCCCTAAGAGTCGAAGGAGGATACGTATCTTTTGAGCATCTAGCCAAAAGAAGAGCAAACAACCTCATTAGTAAGGCTGTAGTTAATCCAACACATCCGCTGTTTGAAGCTGTCGGAAAAGTTATTTCTTCAACCAAAAAATCAAGGAAATACTCTGTATCTGCGCTGGCTAACATGGTCTCTATATCCCTAGAGTCCCAAATTACCTTCGGAATGGATATACAAATAGCAGTTGAGAACCCACCTCCATGGAAACGAAATTCTCTTCAAATCAACAGCAATATCGCTAAATACAAAAAGGCAAACACTTCCGATGCTATGTACAAAATGCTGCATGAAGAACTAATCGCTAGTATAAGAGCAGATAGAATCTTCTACATCGACGGTTCACAAAAAGAAAATCAATGGTGCTCCTATGCTGTAATAGAATTCCAACTTAATGCACAATTCTCTATTGTTCACCAGGCTCAACTTCCAGAATATGCGGACAGTTACATTGCCGAGCTAGCTGCAGTTTACAAAGCCATTTCTATCGCCCAACAAATCTCTGAACGTTCCTTAATCCTAACGGACAACCTGGGTATACTCAAAGGATTAAGCAATGCCACAAATAAATGTCCATCTCTTGAAATTATAAGGAACTGCTTGTACCACCACAGAAACATTATACTAGCTTGTATACCCGGGCACTGCGGAATTAAAGGTAATGATGCTGCTGACTCTGCAGCAAAAAACGCCTTTCGCTACCCTCTTATCGTTGAGTATCCCAAATTACACCAACTTCTGCGGAAAACTTTTGCTCATCCTCAAAAAAGAGAGCTTACAGAAAACTGGCGAAATTCAGATACTTTTCTTCGAAAACATCAACCCGTCATCACCCGTATCCCGTCAAATCTATCCTTAAGTAGAGAAGATTGCATAAAAATATTAAGAGTCAGAGTTGGAAAAACCCTGTTTACAAGCAAACACTTTTATACTTGTGAGGCGGCTCCAAAGGAATGCTCCAATTGTGGAATAACTCTTACAATTTGGCATATTTTGGTGGAGTGTCCTGTTTCTCGACAAATAGATACATTAGCAGACAATGTACTCGAGATTCTCGCCAGCATACTAAATCCATCAAGTGCTAACACCATCCGTCGAATCAAAGCCGCCTTATCTGCCCACCAGAAGTTTGAAGAGATTTAACTCAGTTTATCTTGCCATCATAACGTTAATTTATATAACTTGCTCTCTAATGTACATAACTAAGTTAATGTAAATAATCACTTAAATTCTTGTAAAATTATAAAACGGCATCACATGGTCTGGCTACCCTGATGCCTTAAATAAGTAATTTATAAATTTATTTTGTAAATTATTTCAATAAATAAATAAATAAATTCGATAGCTCATTTACATATGTTGCTGAGATATTATTAGAATCCAACAGACAACAAGAGCTAATAGCACTTCTAGACTACCCTTTAAATCATCACAATATGTTAACTAAGATTAATAGATTATCATCATACATAGTAAGAGCTATGATTCCTTTTTTCACCAGGAATGAATCCTACATCTACTCAAATATTTGCAATGTAAATTTCCTACATGATGATCTTAGTAAAAGAAAAATTAAGATGTTGAGATTTATCTCAAAATACCAATTCCAGAAAAATATAATAGGTAGGTAGACATGCTTCTTAGCCAATGGTGTTGGTCGCTTTCACCAGATTGAAGGGATAATGGATCTTTTCAAATACGGATCTTTCGTATAAAAGCATTATGGTGATGAAAATGATATGGCCCATGCTGAATGGAATATGCCGCTTTGATGGGTGTTTCAGCACGATAATGACTCAAGGTACTAGATGTTTTTGCTTTAGTTTTGCACACTGCCATATATTACATACAGTATTGTGCAAAACATTTGCAAGTTTTTTTTCATTACCAAACTTTTGTGATCCACTGTATACAAAAGTAACTTTTTACATTGGTCTTACAAAATTCTGTTATTCAATGTATACTCTTTATTTGGAAACGAAGATATCCGCGGTATGTCCCATTAGGTGATTGCGGGAAAGAAACAAAATTGAGAACTCGCATATGCAGCTGTGCAAAACATATGCAAGTTTTTTAATAGCGGCTCATTCCCAACTTAACTTTGAGTAGTTCAGAACTTTTAGATTCCAAACTTATAAAACTAATATTTTTCAATAGTTTTACGACTTTAAGTTTATATTTTTGCAAAAAAAAACTGATTTTTTTTATATGGCTGGGAATAAGTATAATAACCACACAAAAAATTTGATTATCGAGGCATTTAAGAGTGGCATTAGGCAAAGAGAAATTGCAAAAGAATTTAAATTGCACGAATCCACAGTTTCTAGGCTTATTTCGAAATACCGAAATAATTTGCCACTAGGAACGGTACATTCTGGTTGCCGTCCACGGAAAACTGATAATCGCATGGACCAAAGGATAGCGAATCTGATTCGACAGGAACCATTTAGCTTCTCCACATCCATCGTTAAGGATCTCAATTTGACAATTCATTCAAGCACTGTGCGTAGACGTGCCAAAGAAGCAAATTTGAGGGCATATCGACCAGTGAAGAAGCCGTTGTTAACTTTAAAACATCGTCAGAAAAGGTAAAGCTAGTGCAGTATTCGTGAATGTTGCTCATTTCCTAAAATTCAGGTTGGAATTTGTGCATAAATATGCTAACTGGTCTTCGCAACAATGGAAGACCGTATTATTTAGCGATGAGAGTAAATTCAATGTTCTTTCTTCGCTACGTAAGCCGAGAACCAGGTACTCGATACAAGCGTCAACACGTCCGAGCTACATTGAAGCACGGAGGAGGTTCTACAATGGTGTGGCATTGTTTTTCGGCTGAAGGATGTGGTCCTCTACATAAGATTACAGGCATTATGGATTGTTTTGGCTACAAAAAGATTTTGGAAACAGTCATGCTTCCATATGCTGAGGAAGAGATGCCGTTGTTGTGGAGGTTCCAACATGATAACGACCCAAAACACACGTCAAAATATGTTAAAGAGTTGTTGGAGATGCAACATGTGAACATGTTAGATTGGCCTGCACAATCCCCCGACCTGAACCCCATAGAAAATCTGTTGGGAATTTTAAAACAAAGGGTAATAGGGCAGCGGTTATCGTCGTCAAAAGCCCTTTTTAACGCACTCAAAGTTGAATGGCTGAGTATTCCAATGGACACAATAAACGCGCTAATTGAATCCATGTCAAAAAGATGTGGAGAAGTAATAAAAAACAAAGGTTATTGGAAAAAATATTGAAAAAGAGTAAAACTTCCAAATGTTTTGTACATCATTTTATAATACTTGCGTATATTGTTAAAAACAAAAGTTAATTAATGAATGATATTTTCAATATTTTATATACTTAAACTTTCGCAATAAATGAATCTTTCAAAATCATAAAAAAAGTTTAATAGTGTTGCTTTAGTTTGAGAACAGTATTCACTGAAATCAAAATTGTAAAAAACTTGCAAATGTTTTGCACAATACTGTATATCCGAGTTGTTATGCTTTTGAAAAAGACACTATTGTTTCTTCTTTTTCATTATAAAATCTACATTAAAATTTTTTTTAGAAAGTTCATTTGGAAAAAAATTATTTCCATTTATACGTTCGAACTAAATTTGTTGCTTTTGTTTTGCACAATACTGGCACATCTTCTTGAACAACACATTTTCAATCTTTACATGAATCTTCTCAAGAATTTTAAAAATCTTGATGCAGTTACTATAATGTGAAAATTGATTTAAACGATTTTTCCCCCCATCAGCCTTACATATTTGATTTAAGCAATAGAGTTTCAAGAATATATATACCATATATGTAAACAATAGAAACTAAACAAAATAAAAAAGGATTTTCTAAATTTTTATGTAGAAATTTATGAGCAAATAAATAAACCTTTTTCTTTCAATGATACAAAACTTAAACTGCTGATATACATAGATGCTAAATTAGGGGTCGATGGTGCTATGTATAATAAATTTAAATAAGAAATTTCTACAAAACGTTTCCTTATTTAAAACCCAAAGTGTCACTGATGATACCACCGACTATGGTAATTTTTTTTGACTGAAATTTATGTAATTCTGGGTGGTATTAAGTTATAAAAAAAAGGTTTTGCTAATGAAAAATACATAACTTGGTCTTGGGTCTCAGGAGGATATCGCGAAAACGAGAGTTTATGGAACATTTGCTCGCCTTATGCCAGAGGTTGAACCTAAAAAACAAAAAGGCTATGCCGAGCAACTAGGAACGCCCAGAGAAGATGTCAAAACCAAATTGAAAAATTTAAGGAATACTAATGTTTCGGAGCGGAAAAAGTAATTAAAAGCTACAAACGAGGCAGTAGAACTGGAGATTTGTTCGAGCCAAATCCCTACTGGTACGAAGAGATCGAATTTTTGAACTCAAGCATCATAATCGTTGCTGATGACGACATTTACAGAATGAACTGCCATGCCAGTAGCACATGTTACTCGTATATGTACCTATATTATAGGTAGACTACTGTGTAAACCACTAGGTCAATTGAAATAAGGTCCTTGAAAATTTAAATAAAGGACCACTCTTTTCGGCAAAAAAAAAAACGTTTTTTTTTATCTTTCAACATACAGTAGAATCTCGGAAACATGGACGGTTCTATAAGATGAACGATTCAGAAAGTTGAGCGAATTTGTTTCTATTATTATTGTGTTCCAAAAGATGTACGCGTTGAAATTTGGGTTCGAAAAGATGAACGCCTTATTTTTAATGCCGTTTTTTCCTGTTTCTTTATCTTAAGTTCGTCTTGTTATATTTAGATTACGGTATTTGGTTTTAATAACGGTACCTTCGGGGGAGTTTGTTTTAACTTTTCATACAAATTCTTCAGCGTACTCGTAATGTGAAATTTGTAAATGTAAGATGCCTCCATTTAAGCCCGTATGATACTACATTTTTTCCGCATTTTTAATGCTCTGAAAATGAAGTTAGAGCAGTACGAAAAATTACCTACTGAAATTCTCTTTTGGTGTAAGTGAATACGCACTAACCTTATAAATGCGAAAATGTCGAAAAAAATGCATTAAAAATGTATTTCAAACTACATTTTTCAGCCACTGCACAGTGGTCCCGTCCATAGGCCAAAAATCAAAAATATTAATACAAAGTTTTCAAATAAAATGTACACAATTTGTCAGTTAAATGTCCCATCTTACCAATAGCAAAACGGTTATTTTCTAGGAATCTGACTGGACTTCCTTAAAACCAATTGAAATCATGAACGCGTGTTCATTTTCGCAATGCAGCTGGCACTTGTTTAGCTTTTTCTCACAACAAAATCGCAATTCAAAGTGGTTAAGCTTTTGCTTCAGTCTAAATATTTTAAATTCTTTTTAATGGATTTTGAAGTTAAAGGTATTTATTATATGTGGAGTAATTAGAAAATACTCATTTGTAAAGTGATTCTTGAGAAATTCTTGTTTTAGATAACCTATTTATTTGTTCGTTTTTTGTGCGTGTTTATTATGTTAACTTAAAGTTTTAGTTGTGTTCCCCCAAAATTCCCCCTTTAGATTTCTTCTCCATTGTATTAAACTGAGTCTTAAGGTAATAAAAGTTTTGAAGTTAGCTGGGGAATTTTGCAGATGGCTTTGTAATCTTTAATATACTAACTCGTCGTCAAATTTTTTTCAAGGTCAATTTTGCCCAGCGAAGCCTCTGTGTCTGTTTTTCTGTGATGTGTGTTTGTTTTAGTCTTTTTTGTTCGTATACAATGGTTAATGTGCATTTATATATATGTGCAATATTATATAAAATAACACTGTTTATTTTTGCACATTTTTTTTATTATTTTCGATTTGGGTTTGGAAGGCGATTCGTATCAGTGTGTGTTTGCACGACTACATATTTTCAAAATATGTACAAAAAAGGGTAGCAGCGCGGAAAAAACTCAAGATGTGATATACAACATAATATTGAGAATAACGGCTACATAGTTGAACTAACCGAACTTGAAAAATCTATTAGCTACATAAGTGAAAAAATCGTTGTTTTCTGGACGCGTTACGATCGCAAAAAAACTTCAGTTCTGCAATATCAATGTGATTGGCTGAATGAAAAGCAATCAATTGTATTAAAATGTAATATACGAGTATCTCAGCAAATGGTGGAAAGTGCTCATCGTGGGCGCCCAAAGCTTGATTTTGTGGTGTCTTCTTAGCTCAGCTGACCGAGATTGACGAGTCTGCTGTTTCTGCTTTACGCAATGACCATCAAATGTAAAATGTATTGCAGGCAGATCCCATTGAAGTAATTTCACTTATAGTGGAGACCGGCATGTCTAAAAACCAATATTTGCTGATAAGAAACTTTGCGAATAGCAAAATATCTTTTGATTTATTTCCATGATATTAAAGTATACTAAGCTCAAAAAAAGAGAGATACCCGGACAATATATCTGTGGACGAATCTCACGCTGAAGTCGAGCTGCAAAGTTTATTAGATAATACAGCGTCGAGCTTATTAGAGCTACAAGCTAATGTGGTCGAAACAGTCCCTGATAGTATTAATCGGAAAATGGGGATTTGATAGAAGTACGGGTCATAGTGAGTACAAGCAAAAGTTTTCTAATAATGGTTTGGCAGACAAGAGCTTATTTGTTACATCCTACATGACTCTCCAACTACTTTCTAAAACTGATCATAAAATAATATGGAAAAATCCTCGGCCATCGTCAACGCGATACTGCAGGCCAGTTCGATTTCAGTTCAAAAAGGAGACAACCGGGCTTTCAATGGAAGAGGAAAAATATTTTAAGAAGAAAATGAATAATCTGGGGCCGACAGAACGTTTGATTTGCAATAGAAAGATAAGCGTTGAGCATAGCTTACAGCTCACTATGGTAGACGGAAAAGTATGTAACGCCTTAAGTGAGTCATCCTCTGCCAAATGTTATATATGTGGTGCAAATCCCACAGATATGAATAATTTGGCAAAATGTTTAAGCAAAGACGTAATAGCGAAATATTTTGAATTTGGTCTATCTCCACTTCATGCGAAAATACGCTTCTTTGAATACTTTTTACATCTTTCCTATAAGCCCGTTGTCAAAATGTGGCAGGTTAGAGGTCCTGGAAATAAATTACAAGTATTGGAAAGAAAGCAACAAATTCGAAAGGAATTTCGTGAAAAAATGGGCTTAATAGTAGACAAGCCCAGAGATGGGGGCAAAGGATCGTCCAACGATGGGAATGTTGCAAGAAAATTTTTTTCTACCCCAAGATTGGCTTCAGAAACCACAGGAGTTAATGAAAGTCTGATTCATCGCTGTGCTACTTTACTTCAAGCGTTGGCATCGGGATATAAAATCAATGTGCACAAATTTAATGAATATGCCCTCGATACTGCCAAGGACCTGATCAATGAGTATCCGTGGTACTATTTGCCAGCTACAGTCCATAAAGTATTAATACATGGATCTGCTGTGATAGAGAATGCAATAGTACCAATTGGAGAGCTCTCGGAGGAAGCTGCAGAGTCAAACAATAAAGAATTAAAAAATGTAGACTACAGCATAGCCGAAAAATGTCACGCATGTTGACAAACGTCGACATTATGAACACTCTACTTTTACGTTCACATCCATTTATAACAGAGCAAAGAGAACTTGAAAAGAACGATAAATCAAAGTTACTTGAATCTGTTTATGACCTTCTAGATGACACAATATAATCTTTGTCAATTACATGTACATTTTTTTATTTTTATTAACTTCTTCCGACTTATTGTTATTTTTCATGGCTTACTAAACATTAAGACATTTATCGCTTTAATTATTTGATGCACATAATTACAAAAATGTATTTTAAAAATTGTATTTTCTCTGATTTATTTAATTATTTCATTTGTAATGCTTTTTTGACAAATACAGTGTCCAGGTAATTACACGTCACCTTTTTGCTATCCACCTTACAAGTCGCCAATTGCTCTAATTTTTTTTAGACTATGTTCACAACATTATCTAAGAATTTTGATGAAAATTTCGCTATGATATCTCAACGGGAAGTATTTATGGGCGCTGCCCCATACAAGCGGAACCAGTGTGCACTGGCAGCTTTTTTTTTTTTTTGACATTTTCCCATTACAATTGTATATACACACATACATTGTACAACATGGATGCCGATTTACTTATTTTGTGTGATGTAAATATAAATTTATTGAATATAGCAGCCGTGTTAGAATTAAATAAACAAAAAAAAAACAGAACAAAAAAGAAATACTCCGCACGATGGCTACTACGCAGAGAAGAAGAAGGTAAAAATATGGGAACTTGAATAAAATTAAAACCCAACGCATCTATTTCAACTAATATTCTATGAAATTCCAGGTTTTTGTCATAAATTAGCAAAAGAAATCCACTGCGAAGACACGAAATTATTTTAAGAATGACCCCCGCACAATTTCACAAAATATTGGAAAGTGTAAGACCATATATAACAAAGCAAGACTCCAGATTCAGGAATTGTATTGGGCCAGCAGAACGCTTGCAATTGACATTGAGGTATCTGGCGACTGGTGGGTGAAATAACTTCGGTATAATATATACATATACAGTGGACGCTCGATATAGTGAACATCGAAATAGTGAACAATCCAATATAGTGAACACTAAATATTTTATACAGGCTATTCTAAATAGTGAACAAAGAAAATCTCGCTACAATGAACATATATTTTTTTATTTCCTTATCGTGTTGTGCGAGTATCCTTTATGATTATGTATGTATGCACGTACATATGCATATGGTAAACAATTTGGGGTTGTTTTTAGTGCAAAAAAGAGCCCGTTTCGCTTACTTTATCATTTTGTGAACGATCTTCTTGTAAGCATGTCTCGTAAGCATTTGACTCTTACTGAAAAAAGTGAAATTTTAAAGCAATTATCGGATGGTAAGTAATAAAAGTCTTAGTTATTATGTATACCATAATACTGTAAGCAGAACAATATTAAAGGTGTCGCGGTAACATTTTTGGCCAAAAAATATGATGTAGCTAAATCTACTATCTGTAGTATTCACAAAAAAAGAGAGGCAATTACTGCAAAACTGAGCGACGCCTGTTATGGAACTAGCAAAAGAAAGACATTGAGGTCATCCGAACTACCTATAATGGGAAAAAGGTTATATAAGTGGTTTTTGGAGCAACGTAAGAAACATGTACCGGTGTGTGGACTAGCTCTAAAACAAAAAGCCATTGCTATTATCACAGACATCGATAAAAATGAATCTGGTTTCGTCGCAAGTGATGGCTGGCTGCAGAAGTTTAAGCAGAGTTATGGTGTACGATACCTAAAGATATCAGGTGAAAAATTATCATCGCAAATAGAACTGGTCTGCCGTTTTAAGAAAAAACTGAGAGAGAAAATGTTAGAGCTGCAGCTTACCAAGGAACAGCTGTACAACGCTGATTAAACAGGGCTATACTGGAAGCTTCTCCCGGAAAAGACATATGTAGCATCCAGCGAAAAAACTGCTCCAGGGCGGAAACCAGAAAAACAAAGAATCACATTTTTAGCGTGTGCTAATGCCACATGTATATGCCTCCCAATGTAACACCACTAATTCAGCCTATGGACCAAAACGCCATACGCCTGACCAAACTATTTTATAGAAAAAATTTGTTGATATCAATTTCATATTCATACCTTCTATTACATACCTTTTTAAAGATTGAATCGAATGTTAAAGAAGTGTTCGTTTTTTTAGACAACATTTGTGAAGCTGTTAAGGAAGTATCAATAAAAGACGCTGTTTTTAACTTGGCAGCAGCATGGGATAAATTAGAAGCTTCAGTCATTGCGAAATGCTGGAAAAATGTTCTTTCGATGGAAGAAGACCCGAAAGACGATTTTAAGGATGAAGATGACTTACCTCTTAGCGTTGTTCGCAACAATTTAGCGTCAAATGCGAACACATTGGCCACGAAGGACGTACTGAATCTTCTGAATCATTTAACAGGACTAGCACATACCGCAGCCGATTTGTTAAATTGGAACGATGATCAGGAATCGTCAAATATTGAAGAAGAAGAAAACGAAAACGAAAAAGAACAACAGCCAGATGTAGAATGTCCGATTAGTTCGTTGTCTTCTAGAGATGCTGTTCAGTTATTTGAGAAAGCACTTGAATGGGCAACTAGCAATAAAGTAGATTACGCAGATATTTTGGTCCTTAAAAGATTACAAGAAAAGGCGATGTTGATTGACATAAAGTCAAAGAAAAAGCAAACGAAGATGACTACCTATGTTAGCACAGCTTAAGTTTGTTATGTTTTTAAGAACGTGGACAGTTTTATTTTTGTTCTGTTTTACGGTTTTTTATGGATGAATTGTTTTGGTTAAAAATAAAAATAAAAATATATATATATTCTTTATCCAAAATGTTGGATTGTTTTTTTAGTTATTGCAAAGAAAATCTGTAATATATTATTTTTTTGATGAATCAAACGTAAAAACATACTCATTTTGATGAAATTGCCTTCAAGGAGTCAACGCTCGTTACAATGAACAATCTCTCTCCAGTGAAGAGGCCTCGTTTTTTTTAGTTCACTGTTTCGAGCGTCTACTGTACATATATATTGAATTTTCTAATCTAAATAAGTTCCAATTTCAGGAGAAACTCAATCGTCACTTCAATTGCCCTTTCGAATTCAGCAGTCAACAATATCAAGAATACTAAAAGAAAGTATACCGGCAATTTATTTGGCCGTGAACGAGGAATACCTAAAATTTCCCCAATGCGAAAACGATTGGCGTAAAATTGCAAAAGATTTTTATGAAATGTGGGGTTTGCATTGGGGCTATAGATGGTGAGATTTTAAACACTGATTTGTTGTGAAGAAAACTTATATAGGTTATGTACCCCATGAAATCTAAAGCCGCTTCAATTTTTGCAATTTCAAAGTAACTTAACTTTTTTCCACACTTTTTCGCGATCACAGCAACATAAGGTGCGACAACAATGTTGCAAACAAGGTGTCAAGTATCGCACAAGTCTACACACGCAATGTTGAATATTCTTTCAAACGGGAAGAATCCATAAGAGAACGGGCGATACGCGAGTTCCAAAATCAAAAATAAAAGTGTCAAAAGGATTAAGCTTAAAATCAGCTTTCTTCCAACACAGTAAAAAACAAAGAAAAAAATAATAAAACAAAAGGTGTTATAAGGGTTCAACTACCAATCAGTTTAAACCCAACACAGAAAACAACAAAATAACAAGTGCCTAACGCGTGAAGAGTGTTCTAAGTGCTAGCTATAAATCAGCAAGAAAGTGCTTAGTTGAACAAGTGCTACTAACTCAAAAACAAATAAAATAAAATTACTCTCAAAATTCCACGAAAACACGTCATTTCCAAACTATTCAGAAACCGGATAGAAAAAGAAATGGACGCAGCGCTCTAGTTGAAAGATTGACCATTGCTTTGGAGGCATTAGCCAGCAGAAACCCTGTCCAAAGTAGGGCAGTTACTATTATGAAAGAAATAGCCTATATTAAAGAATATAGTGGTGACCAGGAACAATTAACACAGTTCCTAACAGTCGTACAAATACATCTGGACAGCGTAAACAACAGTGTAAAAAATGAACTATGGCAGGCGATTCTGAACACAAAGATTCACGGATCAGCGAAAGAACTTCTCATCAACAATCGACCAGCGACTTGGGAAGAAGCGAAACAACTATTACAACAACACTTTAGACCTACAATTAGTTATAAGGACATTTCCAGGAAAATAAGCAATTTAAGGGTGAGTTCAATTTCCGATCTTAATCAACAAATAGAAAAAATCATTAAAGAAATAAAAATAAACACTTTCGCGACGTACGAAACAAAATCGGCCGAAACAAAAAATTGCTTTTATACAGTTTTAGTAGACAAAATAAAACAAATTGTTGCAGGAAATTTATCTCGTGACATTAGGGATAAATTTGTACTACACGAAGTGAAAGAAACGTTATATTCTTACATAGGATTTGATTTTAACAACATAGATAGGAAATTTCTAATAGACGATAGACGACAGACACAAAACCACAAGACTAATCAAAAACATGACAGCAATAACACTCAGAACAGCCAAAACCATAATCGCAATTCAAATACGAGTAACTCAAATAGTTCAAATAATCAAAATAGACAGGCAAATAGTAGTAGGGATAATAGAGATACCTTAGGACAAAATAGGCAGCGTAACTCTTACTCACAACAGAACAATTCAGGTCAGGATAGGCAGAATAATTATAGGCTAAATACAGGGCAAAACCAAGAACCAGTATTTAATAGTTCAGGGCAAATTAGAAACGCACGACAACAGATACAACCAATGGACGTAGGACAAATCATACACGAAGAAAATGAAGACGAAAAATTAATTGAGGAAGAGGTTCATAATATTGAACCAGATTTTTTTCTAAATTGAGCCTCAGAAATAAAATATTCGCGGACTTAACGATTGACGGACTGCAGGGTAGACTGCAGGAAATTTAAAATTTGTGAAAAAGTTAACTTGAGACTACAAACAATTAATGGCATTACAATAGAAAAAATAGACAGAGTGATAACAAATATACCAAAAGAATTTAATTATGATAAGAAAGGGGCGATACGGTAGTACAAGAGAGACTTAAGTGATAAACCATACGATCTGTTAATAGGCATGGACCTATTAAGTAACATTGTCAAAACTTTAGATTTTAACAATAAGAGCCTCATTTTAAAAAATGAGACTAAAATATCGGTTTATTCAGTAGAAGACGAAGCAGCTTTTGACTGTTTCGAATTAAGTTCGACTGAAAAAGAAGTGGACCTAAACCACCTTAATGAAGAAGAAAAGATAGAGATGGAAAAGCTATTGAGACAATTCAGTAATTTGATTTATAAGGACGGTGACGCACTTACAAATACAGACTCAATCACACACGAAATTCGAACGACCACAGACCAACAAATAAACGCTAAATTATACAGACTTCCTCCGAAACATGAAGAGGAAGTGAGAAAGCAAATCAAAGAGATGGAGGAGCAAGGGATTATAAGGAAATCCAATAGCAGATATGCTTCGCCGATCGTTGTAGTAAAGAAAAAAATGGATAATTCTGGGATACAAAAGTTTCGTCTGTGCATGGATTATCGTAAACTTAACGAAATTACAATAGACGACAGATACCCTCTACCGAACATAGACGGTATACTAGATAAACTTGGAAGAGCACAGTGCTTCTCTTCTATTGACCTTGCGAAGGGCTACCATCAAATCAAAATGAACTCAAGCGATATTCCGAAAACAGCGTTCGTTACACCCTGTGGACTAAACGAATACGTTCGAATGCCGTTCGGTCTGAAAAACGCACCGGCGACATTCCAACGATTGATGAACGATATCTTAAGGGATTACATAAATAAAATTTGTGTCGTGTATCTCGACGACATTCTTATATTTTCCACCAGCCTACAAGAACACATTAACTCTCTTAGAATAATATTTACTAAACTATCCGAGCACAAATTAAAAGTACAAGTTGACAAATGTTCATTCATGAAACGAGACACAGAGTTTTTAGGACATGTGCTCACATCTAAAGGAATGAAACCCAACCCCACCAAAATCAAATGTATTAAGGACTACCCTTTACCAAGAACTGAAAAACAGTTGAAGGGATTCTTAGGAGCCACTGGATACTACAGGAAATTCGTGAAGGACTACGCTAAAATTGCTAGTCCTATGATCAAATATCTTAAAAAAGACAAGACTATAAACACTAGTGACCCAGAGTATATTCAAGCTTTCGAGACATTAAAATTAAATATAATAAAGCACCCCATTTTGAAATTTCCAGACTTTACTAAAAACTTTACAGTATTTACCGACGCTAGCAATTATGCAATTGGTGCAGTGTTGACACAAGAAGGTCAACCAGTGTGCTACGCTTCAAGGTCTCTTAACGACCATGAAAAAAATTATTCTGTTACCGACAAAGAATTTCTCGCAATAGTATGGGCAGTGACCTATTTTAGGCCATAATTATGGGGGAAAAGGTTCAAAATCATCACAGACCACCTTCCAATAAAATACCTAAACAAGAAATTCTCAGGAAAAGAATTTAGCCAAAGAACACAGAGATGGCTTCTTAAACTGCAAGAATATCAGTTCGACATAGAATACCTTAAAGGTAAAGAAAACAAAGTCGCTGACTTTTTGAGCAGAATAACTGAAGGTAATACAGAAGAGATATTCAACGACGATCAATCAATAAACAATTTATCCGACAATGCAACCATACATTCACAGGAAGAACAACAACTCGACCATATTCAAATTAAAGAAACAATAGTTAACATTTACAAAACCCAGCTGATCTTAACTAACGATGTTAATAAAGAAATTGATATACTCCATAACAGAAGAATCATTTTTGTAGATATGACCAGGGATAAATAAGACTATTGGACAGACCTTTTACGAAGATTTATAAAACCAGGATTGACTGGAATTTTTACAGAACTTTCATACCATGTGTTGACGAAACTGGCAGCACTGTAGCAGGGCAGCCAAATGAACAGATTGCTGACAGTAACTTGATGTCATGAGGTAAAAATCGAGCGTTTTCCGGAAAGCCATTTTTTCACAGAAGAACGTATTCCGACTGTCTTAATCAACATATTTAAAGTTTTAAGTTGAATTTACTTCATATATTGTAAGCTACATTTATTAAAACATCTAGAAGAAATTCAATCATTAAGTTTGTTATTTGTATAGGTAAATTTCAGCCAAACAATCCTAACTTTATTGGGCTTATTGTGGTTAAAGACGGGAAAAATCGGTAAGTACCATACTTTATTCGTTGAGATAGCACTGTTTTCAACTTTCTGAGCGTATCCTCTCTCCAAATAATGCTGCATTAAGTCGGATATAAGCTTACGAAGGTTCGGTTCCCTTTCCATCTTACGCTCGAGGCAAAGTAGACGGCGTTCCGCATTAACTTTGCTACTACGGAGTTGGACCGTGGTGTATTTCCATAATAGCGGCACCTCGAATCTGTCACCAACTTTACGATACTTTTCATTAAGAGATTTTTTCGCCTGGTTTTCATCAGACGTTAGTAAACACGATTTCTTTGTTCCGATGCTTTCAAGAGCGAAGTACTGCTTAACAGATTCATGAATTATTCGATCTTCTCGTTGGCATTCGCAGATGTGAAAATGGCAGCTTTCAAACCGATGTTGATCGTCTTGTGGGCCAAATACCACCCATCCTAACCTAGTCCTGGTTGCTACCGGCTCATCAAACTTACCTTCTCTTATTTTTATCTGCCTGACAACTTTTATTTGGATCTACCTGAACCAAAGGAGTTGAGGAGCAGGCCTAAGGATGTTGAAAAACTACGTCGTTATTGGGGGACAGTACCATCATGGTGGCCTGTGTCAAATAGTACAGACAGCGCCTGGCCATTATACATGTACTACAAAACACTAAAAGCTGCAGGACAACAGCAGATAGCACAAGAGATAGCCTATTACCTGCAAAAAATAAAAACAAAGTGGCTAAGAAGCCCCAGTAGAACTCCAGAACTAGAAGATGATTACTATCGCCACTATTTGAAACACCTCAGTAGTTACTGCTACCCTCTCATATTTACAGAAGGACCGGTGTACATGTTATTCTGCCACCTACACGCCTTAAACGCCAAGGCACCATATACCGTACAACAAATCTACGACGATATGCAGAATTGGGTTAGTGACACACTAGCTGGTAAAAGAAAAGAGATCAACATGGAGTACTTTACCAGGACTGTGACTGTGGACGGCGTATTTACACGATGGGCAGAGAAAGAACCACACTCAACTCTATCATATAAAGAATTCTGTAACGACCCACTACGCTGGGGAACTTCAGGAGGAGCACCAAAAGTGACGATGTTTGGTAGGGAAGTCAGAAGCAAATGGGCATGGGCAATGAAACACTTGATAAATCCGGATGGAGGATTATACGACGTCGACATCGCCAAGAAAGGAAATAAATGTTAGAGAAGTATGGACACAACTACACCAACAATTTCTATCGCGGAGTCGACTCAGAGGGAAGCTCAACCGACGAGTTCGATGTTCGCACATCAGAGTTCCGGCCAGAACGTAGCGATGTGGCTAGTCGCACCTCTGCCCGACGTAGGATCCTCGAGCGGATCAATGGCATCCTATCCAGTTGGGATGGACAAAACAAGGGTTCCTGGGTTACTGGAACAAAGTTTTACCTCAGCCTGTTGTTTGCCCTCGTCCTATATCTGTTCATTCACTGGACAGCGTGCAACAACAGGGGGCACCGCCACTGCCCAAACCCAAACAAACACAATCGTCAGCACATGGATAACCTGCGAACCTCCAGCAGAGGTTCTAGCAGCAGCGATGCCAGCCACAGCCCAAGCATATCGAGAAGGGAGCGTGGTGTACGTACGAACTGGGGGATTCATGACCCCCAGGGAGTACCAGAGGAAGTTAAGTCGGCTGCAAACACTAGGACAAGCGTCGACGGTGATCCACGCGGTGCAGGACCCAGAATCAATAGAAGTGTTAATTTCCGGAAATGCATCCGTTGCGGGGCGAAACCAGAACACACACCCCCGCACATCTGGCGATCACACTTCGAGACACAAACAGACACATCGGAACACAACAGTAGACACTTGCAGGCGATGCGGAAGGAGAAATAGAAGCATTCCCGGCTAGTAACAAAATGCACATTTCAGGTCCGTCAAATGCAATAATCGTCTTGACCGGATGCCTTCGTATTCCTGTCCCACGGCAGTCTCATAAAGGGACTTAATTCTATGATCCGAACAGCCGTTGAGGAAAGAAAGAACAATGCCATCACAGTCTTTGACGTCCTTCAGTCAGTGGTGAGTCCGAAAATTAAAAACTTCTTTGAGACTATAGACACTGCACTATGTAATTTTACTCGGAAAATCGGCGAAGAAAAATTACACCCTACCATTCGTCTGGACGAAATACGTGGCGGATTCGTTGTAACTTTGGATGATCACATTACTGCACATATCAACACTATCATGCCAAGACTCGATCATTTGATACCTACCCAAACCTTCAGGCCTACAACATTCGTGGTAAGGTCTCAGATCTTATTACAAAAACTAAAACCGCTTCGAATCGAGTTATTCGTAATCATGTGGACAAGTATTATGAAAATTTTACCAACATCAATCCAGACGCTTTGAAGGTATATCGCAACCAATCCCTTCAAAAAAAATAATCGTGTTCCTCTTCCCAGTTCCGCGGCTCTTGTATCCATACGCGGAGATGGTTCGTGTCTTTTCCGAGCTTTGATGGTAGCATCTGGGATGAGAACCGTGACAAAAACCGACGACACTCTGATGCCGTATATGGCATTAAAAGCTCTGATGTACGCGGCATTGAAGCATATTCGCGACGGTACTTCCGGTAGTCCTACCTTCCAGCTTATATCCTCCGCCGACCGTCGACAGTTACTCCTGAATATTTTTACTCAGGAAGATATAAAGTTTTTACTGTCCGAATGTTTAGTCAACAAACCCGATACTTGGGCGTCCATCTCGCACGTTTCTTTGTTTGCTGAAATTATGCATTTGCGCGTTGTCAATACATACAACACGGCGGTCAACGGCGCAGAACAGCGCGTCGTTTACACATTGGTAGAACCTCTGGCTTGTGACGCTTCGGTGTTTATAAGTTTACCTACTACCAAGAGTGGTCTGTCTCATGCAGATGCTTACGTTTGTGCTGAGGTTGATTATGAGCGACGTGTTATTGAGGCCTATCTTAGACACCTACGCTTCACCGGTGTGCGCGACGAGTCACATCGCAACGTCCAAGCCACGGTCGGCGGGGTATCGGTTGGTCGCATGGGTCTAAAGTTACTGGAAATTCTTTCAATCTTACCACAACAACGATTTAATTCCATATTGGAGATTGGCGGTGCGCCCGGCACGTGGCTGCGCTTGTTATTAATCATTTACCCCGATGTACCTATAATGTCTATTTCACCACTTCTTGACATACTCGGTCCCTTCAACTATGATCAGGATATTTTGCTGCTCGAAGAACAATTACCGCATTTGACAGTTTCTTTACAAACGTTTGATGAGTTTATGACGAAACAAACTGCTAAGTACTCTATGTTAATATCCGATGCGGCAACAACTGATTCTTGGATGGACCCTTCCCTTTGTGATGCAATAATTGGTTCGTTGCCTGTACTATTAGAAGAGGGAGGTATTGCAGTGATTAAACATCCTAATATACTGCTAGTGGACGTCGCCCACTTGGTGTCCGTCGCGCGTCTTTTTACTAACGTGCACATCATCAAACCAAGAGCTAGTCGTAAAAGTAGTACGGAGATCTATGTCGTTTTATAGAATTTTACGCCTAAACATGAGACAGACCATTTAAGCTCCCATGCCAACCAGACATCTATAAGGATTCGGAATCTGTCTATACCAATATTTGACGGCCGGACTCAGAACGCCCAAATCGAGGCTGCCGATTTTACCTCCGCATGGTTAGAGCACTACACGAATCAAAACTCCTTTAACATCCGGAGGAACCTGAATTCAGCTTGGAACGAACTATCCACAGCGTATTCCGTAGGACAAACAGTTGGAACAGCGTTATCCATAGCAGTAGAGGCCATAATGGCCATGAGTAGAGTGTATTTACCAATCCTGGAACACAGGGAGCGGGGAGCCATGACGTCACGGGTCAATGTCCTTGAGGTGGGTAAGTGTGTCAGTGTGGTTTTTGTGGTTTTGCGGTGTATTTTTTTGTGGTTTTGTAAGTGTGTGGTTGGTGACAAGAGTAAAATATGATAAGGCATGCGTGATCGTGTTGTGAGAAATGTGATAGTGCATGTAGGTTGTTGGTGCGGGGATTCCTGGAACCAGATTGCAGGTGTGCGGGGATTCCTGGAACCAGATTGCACGTTACCAGATTGCGCGTTACCAGATTGCAGGTTACCAGATTGCGCGTTACCAGGTTACCAGATTGCAGGTTGCCAGATTGCAGGTTACCAGGTTACCAGGTTATCAGGTTGCAGGTTGTCGGATATGGGATCGTTGGTGCCAGATTGGAGGGTACCTGGTGTAGTCAAAGTAATGTGTTTTGCGGTTTTGGAAGTGTGCTGTGCCATGAGGAGTGCGTGATAAGGCATGCGATTGTTGTTGTTGTTGGTTGAAGTAAGATTTCCGGTATTTGAAGTGTGAGTGCCATGGGAAAATGATAAGATACATGATTCTTATTTATGGAAATAAGTTTCGTGAACTTGTGGTAATTGTTTTGAATTTTTTATATACATCCGTTTGCCTATTTACAGAAAACTGACCTATAAAAGTGATTGTATTTAATGAGAAAGATATTTGTAATAACAAATGCTTTGGTTGAGGATAATCAAAATTTGTTTCAAGAATTGTGGTTGCTGCTCATCGTGTGTTGTAGAAAAACAAATAAAGTATCCTACGTGCATGTGTATTCATAAAAAAAAGGCATTTTGTGTTAAAAAGAAAATATGACAATTAAATGTTTTGGATTCAGAAAATTAAATCTGGTGACAAATATTGCATATGCCATTCATCGTGGAAATATTTTAGGATTGTAAGGGTAGATGTGATTGATGAAAATTTATCAGTTTATTTAACGGTTGATGATGGATATAAAAGCTTATTGCTAAACATGCGTAGAGGCGAAGCCGTACCGCAATTTGTACCATCAATACAATATTCATTTAATGCTGGTGAACATCTTAGAATTGAAGTAGTGGGTGGTGCAATAACGTTAGTAGGTTCAACAAACGATGGTGTCAGGCGTATGAAGAGTTTAAATCGTTTCCAAGCGTCTTGCATATTTGACGAGTTTGATGATTTAAGAAATATTGATGAAGAGGATATAAAATTAATAGATGAACTTGAACTAAAATCTAAGAATTGATAATAAAACTAGTGCATGCTAGTTATTATTCGTTGTAAAATGGAGAACATAAATTTGTTAGTATTTGCAAAGCAGATTCACGAATTTTTAATAGATAACAAAGAAAATTTGCTAGATAATCATTATGGTGAGATTTTGAAGTGCAACTCAATATTGTGCCAATATAAATATGCTTGTCTTATTAAATCGGAAAATGTTTATCACTATTCAACATGTTGCTGGTCGTCAGATACATGCGAAGCTGGTCCGGACACTTGTGGGTGTTTTATGTTACATGGTGTAATAATGCGAACAAAGAAAATAATGTCATTAAAATAAAAGCACTGATTTCAAGAAAGTTATTCTAGTATCATTTTGTTATTCCTACTGTGTATATCTCCTAAGGAGAACAAATATCAAAAAAATGTACAAGTTTCTTTTGTTGTTAACCTGCCTTTCATTAGGTTTATTGCAAGCTAGCCCAATACCAATAAATCTGTCCGCTGTTCGTGATAATAAAGGCAGCCTGGAGTTTACCTTGCTTTTACCCAATAATGAAACTTTAATAATTGATTTATCTTTTCAATTAATGAAACTTGTTGAATCGCAGTTGCCGCAAACAACACCATCGCAACTGCCGCAACCAACACCATTACCAATACCGCAAAATGATGAGAAAAAATATTTTACCGTTGAAGAGGCAATAGAAGCATTCAGGCAAGATTTAATCAAAAAGGAAAAGGATATTGCTGGAATAATTGAAAGCGAACAAAAATTTTACAGACACTTTAAATTGGAATATGAAAATCTAGAAGTAACTATCCGATGTACATATGATAGTAATTATAAAAATCGTACATTGAACATAAGCTGTTTCGAATACCGTGAATATGAAACCGAAAGAATTATGAGTAATGGTGAAATTGAAATGTTTACTACGAAAGACTTAGATTATCGAACGGACGTTGAAATGATTAATGTCAAAGCATACAAGCAGAGTTATGAAATGATAATAACATAAATATTAGTCATCAGAGAGCATGTCAGAACATGTACCAACACACTTTGCACATACTAAGAATGGGATGAAATGATAGACATAAAAGAAATTGAATTTTGATTATTTGAAGATCGAAACAGTCTCATCGCAGCATTCGAACTTGAACAGCATCACTCTGGAAGATCAGAAACCAAAACCTGAGATGAAAGAATCATTGACAAAAAAAAAAAAAAACTGGAGTATAGCGTTTTTAAAAATCCATTCAAATACAGTGAAATTAAACCAAATTCAGATTCCACATCAGATGTAAAATATAAGAAATTTAAATAAAAAATATGTTGTTTTTGTAAACGTTTGTTTTATTTTTGATTATTTTATGGAACCATAAAGAAATTTAAGACACAAGTGACCACAGTTATATGTATCATATATTTGTTGACGAGTGTAATTATATCGTATGTTTTCCCCCAAATATTTGATGATTTCTTTAGGGTGTTGTAGATTTCCAAAACTATCGAAATATTCCTTATGGTTTTTGTTCTTCCTATATGCTACCCAGTGTGTTCCAGGCCCCGAGGAATCATCCAGATTAACGATACCACATTCTCGTTGTAGAGGGTTTTTTTGGAAGATTATCTAGCATAAAGACCCCTCTAAAATGTGGTAAATTTTGGGTATATTTCTTCAAGTCAACATCCGTGAGTGCCCGCCTTGGTAGTTTTTTGGCTGCGGGCTGTAAAAAAGACCGTATCCTTTTTTATGTTGTTTAAGGAATAGACCTTTTCCCATTGCAATGGATTCCATTGTTTGATTATGACGTTTGGATTCCTCTAATTGTTTTTGAGCAGCTTTTGCTTGATTAATTGTTTTAACGATAGAGCTTCCACCAGCTGCCATGGTTCCAAGAGCTCCAAGGGCCGTAATTATTGGAATAAGGGGAAGAATACCACCTGTCTTGGGTATCGGTATGATACGTGGAATCTTTACAGCTGATTTTTTTCGTCTAAATATATTATTTACTGCTTTTCGCGCAATTCGTATTGCATTTTCAATATTTTCAGGTTTCTTTTCATACAGTGATTTTTTCGCATTCCTCACAGCCTGATTGAAGAGGCTACTTTTGTTTGACACCTTCATAGTTCTCTTACCAGAGTCATCTGTTTTGTTCCCCAATCCGAATTTTACTTTGGTCTTCATAGCGTTTGTTACTAACCATGCGTTTTTGAACTCAGAAAAGTCACTATCTTTAGATTTAACTCGAGACCAGGCTTTTTCAGCTAATATTTGATCGGCTTTATGTCTTTTGCTTATATCGTTAGATTGAGAATAGGCAATATCATGTTCTCGACAAGCAGAATCCAATGGATTGATTCCTTAATCGCCTCTCTCTAAACGTTTCTCAAGTTTAGTGCCAGGTCCACAAAATTGGTACCCTGGTAGATGAAGTTCAAAAGGTAGGGAATTTATTAAATTATTTATGAGACCTCTTCCGACTATGTTTCGATTGTGACTGTACTTATTTTTGTAAGATACCACCATTTTATTGGGTGTTGTTGAACGTACGGCCTTAAACTGAAATAGGTTTATAAAAGTAAATGTTTTTAAAGGTAATAATTTAATAGTTAAGATGCGTTTCATTAAGCAACATAAAGATATATGTGTTCGAAACTTAGATTTTTCGAAAAATAATTTGTCGAAACTAAGGCATAGTTCACTTTTACCAAATTCAATAAGAGCCTTAATTGTTGGTCCGTCAAATTGTGGAAAAACAAATGTTATGATTAGTTTGATAGAGAGCCCGAATGGAATTAAATTTAAAAACATTTATTCATATTCCAAATCATTGTATCAATCTAAATATGAGTACTTGCAGCAGTTAATAAAACCTATAAAAGGTATGGGGCTTTACACGTTTTCCGCAAGCGAACAGGTCTTATCACCTGATGAAGCAAAAACTGACTCCATTATTATATTTGATGATGTCGCGTGTGAGAAGCAGGACAATATAAGGTCTTACTTTTGTATGGGTCGTCATAAAAATATCGATTGTTTTTATTTATGTCAAACATATACACGCATTCCTAAACATTTGATACGGGATAATGCAAATATGATCATCATGTGGGTATGGATATGACTTTTGAAAAATTTAGCAATCTTTGTGACACATGCTGGAAGGTTAGTTATGGATTTGTTGTTATTTGCAAAGACTTTTCTATTGATAAAGGTCGATACAGAAGGGGGTTTGATGTTTTCATTCAGTTATAAACAATCAGTTTTACCAGCTTTTTTACTTAGTATAGCATTGATTTTCAAGCTGTAACAACAACAAATCTGCTTTGATAAAGAAGTAGATCTGATAAAACCCGAACTGATAAAAGCCGATCCGATAAGAACTGATCTGATAAAAGCTGATCTGATAAAGCTGATCTGATAAAAGCTGATCTGATAAGAACTGATCTGATAAAAGCTGATCTGATAAAAGCTGATCTGATAAAAGCTGATCCGATAAGAACCGATCCGATAAGAACCGATCCGATAAAAGCCGATCCGATAAAAGCTGATCTGATAAAAGCTGATCTGATAAAAGCTGATCTGATAAGAGCTGATCCGATAAAATCTGATCCGATAAAACCTGATCCGATAAAACCTGATCCGTTAGTATAGCATCGATTTTCAAGCTGTAACAACAACAAATCTGCTTTGATAAAGAAATAGATCTGATAAAACCCGAACTGATAAAAGCCGATCTGATAAAATAATGAAATTGTCTCCATCATTGAAGAACTAAGGGAAAGTAATATAATAGTATAAATCAATCAACTATCATTTGATCCATTTACAAAATGAGTGTTGACAAGTTTGGTCACTCTCCCCATAGTAATTTTCAAAATGAAAATAAATTAAAAAAAGTGTTGGGATTTAATTTAGATCGTGATAAGAACATAAACCTCCATAACAAACGTTTAAAGAACCTAGGTTTACCGACCGAAGACAGTGATGCAGTTTCACGAAGATTCGTTAGAGAGGATATAAGTCATTTAGCACTGAAAATTGAAAAAGAAAATGCTATTGTCAAGAATACCCTTAGTAACCGTTTAAAATTAAACCAAGAAGCTGTTGATAAGGAAATGCACATTTTTAATACAAAACTGGAAAGTCTGAAAGAAAATATCACGCATATTGAGAAAAATATTGTGAGAATTGAAAATTATCTGTTTAATCAAGTAGACAAAACGAAACCAACAATACTTTTAAGCCAAAAATGAGCAATGAAAAAATAGCTATAGTTAATGAACTTCATAGGCAGGCTCGTAGAAATTTTAAACGACGACGAGTAATAACGAAAGGAATAGATGATCTTTGGCAAGCAGATTTGGTTGAAATGGGAACATTTTCATCTTACAACAAAGAATATCGATTCCTTCTAACAGTCATAGACACTTTTTCGAAATTTGCTTGGGTTATTCCTCTGAAAACCAAAAATGCTGTTGACGTTACCAAAGCTATGAAAAGCATATTTGTTTTAGGTCGATCACCAATCAATTTACAAACTGATGCTGGAAAAGAATTTTTCAATAAAAACTTTCAAAACCTAATGAAAAGCTATCATATTAATCATTACTCATCATACAGCGTCTTAAAAGCATCAATAGTTGAACGTTTCAACAGAACTTTGAAAAATCTCATGTGGAAACAGTTTAGTTACGATGGATCATATAAATGGATTAATATTTACAAGGACTTGGTTAAAAAATATAATGATTCAAAACACAGAACTATTAAAATTTCTCCGGCCAGTGTAAATTCTTCCAATGAAGATCATATTTTAAGCACTGTCTATAATAAATTGAAAGTATTTACTAAACCAAAGTTTAGTGTTGGTGAAAGAGTGCGAATCAGTAAATATAAACATACTTTTAGTAAAGGTTACACCACAAACTGGACAACAGAAATATTTAAAATTAAAAAAGTTCAAATCACTTCTCCGATTACATATATTTTAGAGGACTATGAAGGCAAAATAATCAAAGGAGGATTCTATGAATGTGAGCTAATGAAAACAAGTTTTCCAAACAGTTACCTTGTGGAGAAAATTCTCAAAACCAGAGGGAGTAGAGTCTTGGTAAAATGGTTAGGATCTTCAAATGAACACAACTCTTGGATCGAAAAAAATGATATATTATGAATCACACTCTACCACACACCCGCACCGACCCACACACAAACACACACACACCATTGCATAGCTTAAGTTTGTAATTTAATGTTTAATAAATTTAAATATACATGGCTTAGATATTTTCTTTTCACTTTAATACTATCCTTTAAGATGTCAATAACATTGACTTTAAACGGTACATCATCAATACTAACTGCTAATTACTTTCTACCAATTAATTTGGAAAGGAGTTATGTTTGCGGTCTTGTTGATTTCCACGCATACAATTCAATACCCAACGTTGATTTGGGCAATAATCTGTTCCATGTGAATAACAATGTCATAGAACTTCCAGTAGGTTCCTATGAATTTGTGGATATCTCTGAATACATACGCGAAAAATATGAGGAAATTAACGCTACTGGTGAACTTTTTATTGATGCGAATTATAATACATTAAAAACTGAAATGTACTGTAGTGATGATATTAATTTTGATCATGATCGAAGTATTGGTTCATTATTGGGATTCAGTAGACGAAAATTAAAGTCACTTGAGATGCATGAATCTGATTTACCTATAAATATAATGAAAATCAACGTAATACGTATAGAATGTAATATCGTTAGCGGATCTTATGAAGAAACAATAACTCTCCGGCTTCATTTAAAACCAGATGAATAATGATTATTTATGATAAAAAACGAACCGCCATTATTTTTGATAAAAACAACATAATATCTAGTACCCTAATCACTCTTTCACCAATCCCCAAACAAGAAACAGGGGTAATAGACAAAAGAGCAGAAAAAAGAAAACGTTGCGAATTATTGATCGAGGCTAATAAGGAATACTTAAAATCTTTAGGACTTCAATTGAAAAACAATGATGAATGAGGTTATAAATATATTACAAAAGCCCATCTACGATGAAAGCATTATAAAAAAGGAGTACCACAGCTACTCACCATACTTGCAAGCATTTAAAAATAATGATGAAATAAGAATATGTATTCAGAATCAAGATCTCTATGTATTACCAAGTGAGAGTTATCTATACATCGAAGGGTATGTAACTCTTGACAATGCAACAATATCACGTAATATCAAGTTGAAAAATAATTGTGTAGCATATTTGTTTGATGAAATACGTTATGAAATAAATGGAATTGAAATAGACCGTACCCGACATCTAGGCATAACATCAACAATAAAAAGTTATGTTTCTCTTAACGAAAATGAAAGCAAAATGTTGGAAAATGCTGGATGGTTTGTTAAGGAAAACGCTGAATTAGAAAATGGACATTTCAATTTTTGTGTACCACTTAAAATGCTTTTGGGTTTTGCCGAAGACTTTAATAAAATTATATTGAATTCTAAGCATGAGCTTATATTACTACGTTCAAAAACAGATCAGGATGCTGTTTATTCTAGTGAAACAAAGGAAAAAGTTAAGCTAAGTGTGACAAATGTTACATGGAAGATTCCACATATACTACTGGCTGATTATGCAAAGTTAGATATTCTCAAAACAATAAGCAGTGGTCAGCGTTTAACAATGGCATTCCGAAGCTGGGATTGTCATTATAATCCGGTGCTAACACAAGGAACACAGCTTTTGTGGAATGTGAAACTTTCTCCACATAGCGAAAGACCGCGATTTGTAATGATTGTGTTTGAAACTGCAACAGGTTTTCAACATTGCGATTTAATTGATATCAAAGTCCATTTAAATTCTGACACGTATCCCTATGATGATCTTAAACTCAATTTCACCCGCAATCGTTATGCTATTTTATACGAAATGTATGCAAAATTTCAACAGAGCTACTATATGCGTGAGCCTCAGCCACTATTATCACTTTAAAATGTGGCTCCAATCATTGTGGTGGATGTGACACACCAAAATGAGGAAATAAAATCAGGTCCCATTGATATAAGAATTGAAATTCGAACACAGAAGAACATTCCAGAGAATACATCAGCATATTGTGTTTTGATACATGATCGAATATTTGAGTACATTCCCCTAACTGGTGATATTAAAAGGCTTATTTAAAATAACATTTGCACATTCTGTTTTCTCATGTCGATACACATTCATCACACTTCAACCCGGTTTGCACATTTGACGGAATGCATAAACAAAAAAACTTTATAACTTTAGACGTACAAGGATTCAAAGTATCTAATAATAAATTTATTGTTAAAGAACTGGCAATTAGTTTTAATAAATGCGAATTTCAAAATTTCATCATTAAACCACCATTTGAATTTGAAAGGCTGCCGACAAAATACCGAAAGCAAGTACTTTGGTTGAAGAGGAATCATCACAATCTCGATTGGTGTTTTGGCTCTGTAACTTTCAACAGTGTAAAACAGTTTTTGAAGGATAATCTTGCTCAGACAACAAAAAAACTTTATAACTTTAGACGTACAAGGATTCAAAGTATCTAATAATAAATTTATTGTTAAAGAACTGGCAATTAGTTTTAATAAATGCGAATTTCAAAATTTCATCATTAAACCACCATTTGAATTTGAAAGGCTGCCGACAAAATACCGAAAGCAAGTACTTTGGTTGAAGAGGAATCATCACAATCTCGATTGGTGTTTTGGCTTTGTAACTTTCAACAGTGTAAAACAGTTTTTGAAGGATAATCTTGCTCAGACAACAAAAAAAACTTTATAACTTTAGACGTACAAGGATTCAATGTATCTAATAATAAATTTATTGTTAAAGAACTGGCAATTAGTTTTAATAAATGAGAATTTCAAAATTTCATCATTAAACCACCATTTGAATTTGAAAGGCTGCCGACAAAATACCGAAAGCAAGTACTTTGGTTGAAGAGGAATCATCACAATCTCGATTGGTGTTTTGGCTCTGTAACTTTCAACAGTGTAAAACAGTTTTTGAAGGATAATCTTGCTCAGACAACAAAAAAACTTTATAACTTTAGACGTACAAGGATTCAAAGTGTCTAATAATAAATTTATTGTTAAAGAACTGGCAATTAGTTTTAATAAATGCGAATTTCAAAATTTCATCATTAAACCACCATTTGAATTTGAAAGGCTGCCGACAAAATACCGAAAGCAAGTACTTTGGTTGAAGAGGAATCATCACAATCTCGATTGGTGTTTTGGCTCTGTAACTTTCAACAGTGTAAAACAGTTTTTGAAGGATAATCTTGCTCAGACAACAAAAAAACTTTATAACTTTAGACGTACAAGGATTCAAAGTGTCTAATAATAAATTTATTGTTAAAGAACTGGCAATTAGTTTTAATAAATGCGAATTTCAAAATTTCATCATTAAACCACCATTTGAATTTGAAAGGCTGCCGACAAAATACCGAAAGCAAGTACTTTGGTTGAAGAGGAATCATCACAATCTCGATTGGTGTTTTGGCTCTGTAACTTTCAACAGTGTAAAACAGTTTTTGAAGTATAATCTTGCTCAGACAACAAAAAAACTTTATAACTTTAGACGTACAAGGATTCAAAGTATCTAATAATAAATTTATTGTTAAAGAACTGGCAATTAGTTTTAATAAATGAGAATTTCAAAATTTCATCATTAAACCACCATTTGAATTTGAAAGGCTGCCGACAAAATACCGAAAGCAAGTACTTTGGTTGAAGAGGAATCATCACAATCTCGATTGATGTTTTGGCTCTGTAACTTTCAACAGTGTAAAACAGTTTTTGAAGGATAATCTTGCTCAGACAACAAAAAAACTTTATAACTTTAGACGTACAAGGATTCAAAGTATCTAATAATAAATTTATTGTTAAAGAACTGGCAATTAGTTTTAATAAATGCGAATTTCAAAATTTCATCATTAAACCACCATTTGAATTTGAAAGGCTGCCGACAAAATACCGAAAGCAAGTACTTTGGTTGAAGAGGAATCATCACAATCTCGATTGGTGTTTTGGCTCTGTAACTTTCAACAGTGTAAAACAGTTTTTGAAGGATAATCTTGCTCAGACAACAAAAAAACTTTATAACTTTAGACGTACAAGGATTCAAAGTATCTAATAATAAATTTATTGTTAAAGAACTGGCAATTAGTTTTAATAAATGAGAATTTTAAAATTTCATCATTAAACCACCATTTGAATTTGAAAGGCTGCCGACAAAATACCGAAAGCAAGTACTTTGGTTGAAGAGGAATCATCACAATCTCGATTGATGTTTTGGCTCTGTAACTTTCAACAGTGTAAAACAGTTTTTGAAGGATAATCTTGCTCAGACAACAAAAAAACTTTATAACTTTAGACGTACAAGGATTCAAAGTATCTAATAATAAATTTATTGTTAAAGAACTGGCAATTAGTTTTAATAAATGAGAATTTCAAAATTTCATCATTAAACCACCATTTGAATTTGAAAGGCTGCCGACAAAATACCGAAAGCAAGTACTTTGGTTGAAGAGGAATCATCACAATCTCGATTGGTGTTTTGGCTCTGTAACTTTCAACAGTGTAAAACAGTTTTTGAAGGATAATCTTGCTCAGACAACAAAAAAACTTTATAACTTTAGACGTACAAGGATTCAAAGTGTCTAATAATAAATTTATTGTTAAAGAACTGGCAATTAGTTTTAATAAATGCGAATTTCAAAATTTCATCATTAAACCACCATTTGAATTTGAAAGGCTGCCGACAAAATACCGAAAGCAAGTACTTTGGTTGAAGAGGAATCATCACAATCTCGATTGATGTTTTGGCTCTGTAACTTTCAACAGTGTAAAACAGTTTTTGAAGGATAATCTTGCTCAGACAACAAAAAAACTTTATAACTTTAGACGTACAAGGATTCAAAGTATCTAATAATAAATTTATTGTTAAAGAACTGGCAATTAGTTTTAATAAATGCGAATTTCAAAATTTCATCATTAAACCACCATTTGAATTTGAAAGGCTGCCGACAAAATACCGAAAGCAAGTACTTTGGTTGAAGAGGAATCATCACAATCTCGATTGGTGTTTTGGCTCTGTAACTTTCAACAGTGTAAAACAGTTTTTGAAGGATAATCTTGCTCAGACAACAAAAAAACTTTATAACTTTAGACGTACAAGGATTCAAAGTATCTAATAATAAATTTATTGTTAAAGAACTGGCAATTAGTTTTAATAAATGCGAATTTCAAAATTTCATCATTAAACCACCATTTGAATTTGAAAGGCTGCCGACAAAATACCGAAAGCAAGTACTTTGGTTGAAGAGGAATCATCACAATCTCGATTGGTGTTTTGGCTCTGTAACTTTCAACAGTGTAAAACAGTTTTTGAAGGATAATCTTGCTCAGACAACAAAAAAACTTTATAACTTTAGACGTACAAGGATTCAAAGTATCTAATAATAAATTTATTGTTAAAGAACTGGCAATTAGTTTTAATAAATGCGAATTTCAAAATTTCATCATTAAACCACCATTTGAATTTGAAAGGCTGCCGACAAAATACCGAAAGCAAGTACTTTGGTTGAAGAGGAATCATCACAATCTCGATTGGTGTTTTGGCTCTGTAACTTTCAACAGTGTAAAACAGTTTTTGACAGTTTTGCTCAGACAACAAAAAAACTTTATAACTTTAGACGTACAAGGATTCAATGTATCTAATAATAAATTTATTGTTAAAGAACTGGCAATTAGTTTTAATAAATGCGAATTTCAAAATTTCATCATTAAACCACCATTTGAATTTGAAAGGCTGCCGACAAAATACCGAAAGCAAGTACTTTGGTTGAAGAGGAATCATCACAATCTCGATTGGTGTTTTGGCTCTGTAACTTTCAACAGTGTAAAACAGTTTTTGAAGGATAATCTTGCTCAGACAACAAAAAAACTTTATAACTTTAGACGTACAAGGATTCAATGTATCTAATAATAAATTTATTGTTAAAGAACTGGCAATTAGTTTTAATAAATAAGAATTTCAAAATTTCATCATTAAACCACCATTTGAATTTGAAAGGCTGCCGACAAAATACCGAAAGCAAGTACTTTGGTTGAAGAGGAATCATCACAATCACGATTGGTGTTTTGGCTCTGTAACTTTCAACAGTGTAAAACAGTTTTTGAAGGATAATCTTGCTCAGACAACAAAAAAACTTTATAACTTTAGACGTACAAGGATTCAAAGTATCTAATAATAAATTTATTGTTAAAGAACTGGCAATTAGTTTTAATAAATGCGAATTTCAAAATTTCATCATTAAACCACCATTTGAATTTGAAAGGCTGCCGACAAAATACCGAAAGCAAGTACTTTGGTTGAAGAGGAATCATCACAATCTCGATTGGTGTTTTGGCTCTGTAACTTTCAACAGTGTAAAACAGTTTTTGAAGGATAATCTTGCTCAGACAACAAAAAAACTTTATAACTTTAGACGTACAAGGATTCAATGTATCTAATAATAAATTTATTGTTAAAGAACTGGCAATTAGTTTTAATAAATGAGAATTTCAAAATTTCATCATTAAACCACCATTTGAATTTGAAAGGCTGCCGACAAAATACCGAAAGCAAGTACTTTGGTTGAAGAGGAATCATCACAATCTCGATTGGTGTTTTGGCTCTGTAACTTTCAACAGTGTAAAACAGTTTTTGAAGGATAATCTTGCTCAGACAACAAAAAAACTTTATAACTTTAGACGTACAAGGATTCAAAGTATCTAATAATAAATTTATTGTTAAAGAACTGGCAATTAGTTTTAATAAATGCGAATTTCAAAATTTCATCATTAAACCACCATTTGAATTTGAAAGGCTGCCGACAAAATACCGAAAGCAAGTACTTTGGTTGAAGAGCAATCATCACAATCTCGATTGGTGTTTTGGCTCTGTAACTTTCAACAGTGTAAAACAGTTTTTGAAGGATAATCTTGCTCAGACAACAAAAAAACTTTATAACTTTAGACGTACAAGGATTCAAATTATCTAATAATAAATTTATTGTTAAAGAACTGGCAATTAGTTTTAATAAATGCGAAAGCAAGTACTTTGGTTGAAGAGGAATCATCACAATCTCGATTGGTGTTTTGGCTCTGTAACTTTCAACAGTGTAAAACAGTTTTTGAAGGATAATCTTGCTCAGACAACAAAAAAACTTTATAACTTTAGACGTACAAGGATTCAAAGTATCTAATAATAAATTTATTGTTAAAGAACTGGCAATTAGTTTTAATAAATGCGAATTTCAAAATTTCATCATTAAACCACCATTTGAATTTGAAAGGCTGCCGACAAAATACCGAAAGCAAGTACTTTGGTTGAAGAGGAATCATCACAATCTCGATTGGTGTTTTGGCTCTGTAACGTTCAACAGTGTAAAACAGTTTTTGAAGGATAATCTTGCTCAGACAACAAAAAAACTTTATAACTTTAGACGTACAAGGATTCAAAGTATCTAATAATAAATTTATTGTTAAAGAACTGGCAATTAGTTTTAATAAATGCGAATTTCAAAATTTCATCATTAAACCACCATTTGAATTTGAAAGGCTGCCGACAAAATACCGAAAGCAAGTACTTTGGTTGAAGAGGAATCATCACAATCTCGATTGGTGTTTTGGCTCTGTAACTTTCAACAGTGTAAAACAGTTTTTGAAGGATAATCTTGCTCAGACAACAAAAAAACTTTATAACTTTAGACGTACAAGGATTCAAATTATCTAATAATAAATTTATTGTTAAAGAACTGGCAATTAGTTTTAATAAATGCGAATTTCAAAATTTCATCATTAAACCACCATTTGAATTTGAAAGGCTGCCGACAAAATACCGTAAGCAAGTACTTTGGTTGAAGAGGAATCATCACAATCTCGATTGGTGTTTTGGCTCTGTAACTTTCAACAGTGTAAAACAGTTTTTGAAGGATAATCTTGCTCAGACAACAAAAAAACCTTATAACTTTAGACGTACAAGGATTCAAATTATCTAATAATAAATTTATTGTTAAAGAACTGGCAATTAGTTTTAATAAATGTGAATTTCAAAATTTCATCATTAAACCACCATTTGAATTTGAAAGGCTGCCGACAAAATACCGAAAGCAAGTACTTTGGTTGAAGAGGAATCATCACAATCTCGATTGGTGTTTTGGCTCTGTAACTTTCAACAGTGTAAAACAGTTTTTGACAGTTTTGCTCAGACAACAAAAAAACTTTATAACTTTAGACGTACAAGGATTCAATGTATCTAATAATAAATTTATTGTTAAAGAACTGGCAATTAGTTTTAATAAATGCGAAAGCAAGTACTTTGGTTGAAGAGGAATCATCACAATCTCGATTGGTGTTTTGGCTCTGTAACTTTCAACAGTGTAAAACAGTTTTTGAAGGATAATCTTGCTCAGACAACAAAAAAACTTTATAACTTTAGACGTACAAGGATTCAAAGTATCTAATAATAAATTTATTGTTAAAGAACTGGCAATTAGTTTTAATAAATGCGAATTTCAAAATTTCATCATTAAACCACCATTTGAATTTGAAAGGCTGCCGACAAAATACCGAAAGCAAGTACTTTGGTTGAAGAGGAATCATCACAATCTCGATTGGTGTTTTGGCTCTGTAACTTTCAACAGTGTAAAACAGTTTTTGACAGTTTTGCTCAGACAACAAAAAAACTTTATAACTTTAGACGTACAAGGATTCAATGTATCTAATAATAAATTTATTGTTAAAGAACTGGCAATTAGTTTTAATAAATGCGAATTTCAAAATTTCATCATTAAACCACCATTTGAATTTGAAAGGCTGCCGACAAAATACCGAAAGCAAGTACTTTGGTTGAAGAGGAATCATCACAATCTCGATTGGTGTTTTGGCTCTGTAACTTTCAACAGTGTAAAACAGTTTTTGAAGGATAATCTTGCTCAGACAACAAAAAAACTTTATAACTTTAGACGTACAAGGATTCAATGTATCTAATAATAAATTTATTGTTAAAGAACTGGCAATTAGTTTTAATAAATAAGAATTTCAAAATTTCATCATTAAACCACCATTTGAATTTGAAAGGCTGCCGACAAAATACCGAAAGCAAGTACTTTGGTTGAAGAGGAATCATCACAATCTCGATTGGTGTTTTGGCTCTGTAACTTTCAACAGTGTAAAACAGTTTTTGAAGGATAATCTTGCTCAGACAACAAAAAAACTTTATAACTTTAGACGTACAAGGATTCAAAGTATCTAATAATAAATTTATTGTTAAAGAACTGGCAATTAGTTTTAATAAATGCGAATTTCAAAATTTCATCATTAAACCACCATTTGAATTTGAAAGGCTGCCGACAAAATACCGAAAGCAAGTACTTTGGTTGAAGAGGAATCATCACAATCTCGATTGGTGTTTTGGCTCTGTAACTTTCAACAGTGTAAAACAGTTTTTGAAGGATAATCTTGCTCAGACAACAAAAAAACTTTATAACTTTAGACGTACAAGGATTCAATGTATCTAATAATAAATTTATTGTTAAAGAACTGGCAATTAGTTTTAATAAATGAGAATTTCAAAATTTCATCATTAAACCACCATTTGAATTTGAAAGGCTGCCGACAAAATACCGAAAGCAAGTACTTTGGTTGAAGAGGAATCATCACAATCTCGATTGGTGTTTTGGCTCTGTAACTTTCAACAGTGTAAAACAGTTTTTGAAGGATAATCTTGCTCAGACAACAAAAAAACTTTATAACTTTAGACGTACAAGGATTCAAAGTATCTAATAATAAATTTATTGTTAAAGAACTGGCAATTAGTTTTAATAAATGCGAATTTCAAAATTTCATCATTAAACCACCATTTGAATTTGAAAGGCTGCCGACAAAATACCGAAAGCAAGTACTTTGGTTGAAGAGCAATCATCACAATCTCGATTGGTGTTTTGGCTCTGTAACTTTCAACAGTGTAAAACAGTTTTTGAAGGATAATCTTGCTCAGACAACAAAAAAACTTTATAACTTTAGACGTACAAGGATTCAAATTATCTAATAATAAATTTATTGTTAAAGAACTGGCAATTAGTTTTAATAAATGCGAAAGCAAGTACTTTGGTTGAAGAGGAATCATCACAATCTCGATTGGTGTTTTGGCTCTGTAACTTTCAACAGTGTAAAACAGTTTTTGAAGGATAATCTTGCTCAGACAACAAAAAAACTTTATAACTTTAGACGTACAAGGATTCAAAGTATCTAATAATAAATTTATTGTTAAAGAACTGGCAATTAGTTTTAATAAATGCGAATTTCAAAATTTCATCATTAAACCACCATTTGAATTTGAAAGGCTGCCGACAAAATACCGAAAGCAAGTACTTTGGTTGAAGAGGAATCATCACAATCTCGATTGGTGTTTTGGCTCTGTAACGTTCAACAGTGTAAAACAGTTTTTGAAGGATAATCTTGCTCAGACAACAAAAAAACTTTATAACTTTAGACGTACAAGGATTCAAAGTATCTAATAATAAATTTATTGTTAAAGAACTGGCAATTAGTTTTAATAAATGCGAATTTCAAAATTTCATCATTAAACCACCATTTGAATTTGAAAGGCTGCCGACAAAATACCGAAAGCAAGTACTTTGGTTGAAGAGGAATCATCACAATCTCGATTGGTGTTTTGGCTCTGTAACTTTCAACAGTGTAAAACAGTTTTTGAAGGATAATCTTGCTCAGACAACAAAAAAACTTTATAACTTTAGACGTACAAGGATTCAAATTATCTAATAATAAATTTATTGTTAAAGAACTGGCAATTAGTTTTAATAAATGCGAATTTCAAAATTTCATCATTAAACCACCATTTGAATTTGAAAGGCTGCCGACAAAATACCGTAAGCAAGTACTTTGGTTGAAGAGGAATCATCACAATCTCGATTGGTGTTTTGGCTCTGTAACTTTCAACAGTGTAAAACAGTTTTTGAAGGATAATCTTGCTCAGACAACAAAAAAACCTTATAACTTTAGACGTACAAGGATTCAAATTATCTAATAATAAATTTATTGTTAAAGAACTGGCAATTAGTTTTAATAAATGTGAATTTCAAAATTTCATCATTAAACCACCATTTGAATTTGAAAGGCTGCCGACAAAATACCGAAAGCAAGTACTTTGGTTGAAGAGGAATCATCACAATCTCGATTGGTGTTTTGGCTCTGTAACTTTCAACAGTGTAAAACAGTTTTTGACAGTTTTGCTCAGACAACAAAAAAACTTTATAACTTTAGACGTACAAGGATTCAATGTATCTAATAATAAATTTATTGTTAAAGAACTGGCAATTAGTTTTAATAAATGCGAAAGCAAGTACTTTGGTTGAAGAGGAATCATCACAATCTCGATTGGTGTTTTGGCTCTGTAACTTTCAACAGTGTAAAACAGTTTTTGACAGTTTTGCTCAGACAACAAAAACACTTTATAACTTTAGACGTACAAGGATTCAAAGTATCTAATAATAAATTTATTGTTAAAGAACTGGCAATTAGTTTTAATAAATGCGAATTTCAAAATTTCATCATTAAACCACCATTTGAATTTGAAAGGCTGCCGACAAAATACCGAAAGCAAGTACTTTGGTTGAAGAGGAATCATCACAATCTCGATTGGTGTTTTGGCTCTGTAACGTTCAACAGTGTAAAACAGTTTTTGAAGGATAATCTTGCTCAGACAACAAAAAAACTTTATAACTTTAGACGTACAAGGATTCAAAGTATCTAATAATAAATTTATTGTTAAAGAACTGGCAATTAGTTTTAATAAATGCGAATTTCAAAATTTCATCATTAAACCACCATTTGAATTTGAAAGGCTGCCGACAAAATACCGAAAGCAAGTACTTTGGTTGAAGAGGAATCATCACAATCTCGATTGGTGTTTTGGCTCTGTAACTTTCAACAGTGTAAAACAGTTTTTGAAGGATAATCTTGCTCAGACAACAAAAAAACTTTATAACTTTAGACGTACAAGGATTCAATGTATCTAATAATAAATTTATTGTTAAAGAACTGGCAATTAGTTTTAATAAATGAGAATTTCAAAATTTCATCATTAAACCACCATTTGAATTTGAAAGGCTGCCGACAAAATACCGAAAGCAAGTACTTTGGTTGAAGAGGAATCATCACAATCTCGATTGGTGTTTTGGCTCTGTAACTTTCAACAGTGTAAAACAGTTTTTGAAGGATAATCTTGCTCAGACAACAAAAAAACTTTATAACTTTAGACGTACAAGGATTCAAAGTATCTAATAATAAATTTATTGTTAAAGAACTGGCAATTAGTTTTAATAAATGCGAATTTCAAAATTTCATCATTAAACCACCATTTGAATTTGAAAGGCTGCCGACAAAATACCGAAAGCAAGTACTTTGGTTGAAGAGGAATCATCACAATCTCGATTGGTGTTTTGGCTCTGTAACTTTCAACAGTGTAAAACAGTTTTTGAAGGATAATCTTGCTCAGACAACAAAAAAAACTTTATAACTTTAGACGTACAAGGATTCAATGTATCTAATAATAAATTTATTGTTAAAGAACTGGCAATTAGTTTTAATAAATGAGAATTTCAAAATTTCATCATTAAACCACCATTTGAATTTGAAAGGCTGCCGACAAAATACCGAAAGCAAGTACTTTGGTTGAAGAGGAATCATCACAATCTCGATTGGTGTTTTGGCTCTGTAACTTTCAACAGTGTAAAACAGTTTTTGAAGGATAATCTTGCTCAGACAACAAAAAAACTTTATAACTTTAGACGTACAAGGATTCAAAGTATCTAATAATAAATTTATTGTTAAAGAACTGGCAATTAGTTTTAATAAATGCGAATTTCAAAATTTCATCATTAAACCACCATTTGAATTTGAAAGGCTGCCGACAAAATACCGAAAGCAAGTACTTTGGTTGAAGAGCAATCATCACAATCTCGATTGGTGTTTTGGCTCTGTAACTTTCAACAGTGTAAAACAGTTTTTGAAGGATAATCTTGCTCAGACAACAAAAAAACTTTATAACTTTAGACGTACAAGGATTCAAATTATCTAATAATAAATTTATTGTTAAAGAACTGGCAATTAGTTTTAATAAATGCGAATTTCAAAATTTCATCATTAAACCACCATTTGAATTTGAAAGGCTGCCGACAAAATACCGAAAGCAAGTACTTTGGTTGAAGAGGAATCATCACAATCTCGATTGGTGTTTTGGCTCTGTAACTTTCAACAGTGTAAAACAGTTTTTGAAGGATAATCTTGCTCAGACAACAAAAAAACTTTATAACTTTAGACGTACAAGGATTCAATGTATCTAATAATAAATTTATTGTTAAAGAACTGGCAATTAGTTTTAATAAATGCGAAAGCAAGTACTTTGGTTGAAGAGGAATCATCACAATCTCGATTGGTGTTTTGGCTCTGTAACTTTCAACAGTGTAAAACAGTTTTTGAAGGATAATCTTGCTCAGACAACAAAAAAACTTTATAACTTTAGACGTACAAGGATTCAAAGTATCTAATAATAAATTTATTGTTAAAGAACTGGCAATTAGTTTTAATAAATGCGAATTTCAAAATTTCATCATTAAACCACCATTTGAATTTGAAAGGCTGCCGACAAAATACCGAAAGCAAGTACTTTGGTTGAAGAGGAATCATCACAATCTCGATTGGTGTTTTGGCTCTGTAACGTTCAACAGTGTAAAACAGTTTTTGAAGGATAATCTTGCTCAGACAACAAAAAAACTTTATAACTTTAGACGTACAAGGATTCAAAGTATCTAATAATAAATTTATTGTTAAAGAACTGGCAATTAGTTTTAATAAATGCGAATTTCAAAATTTCATCATTAAACCACCATTTGAATTTGAAAGGCTGCCGACAAAATACCGAAAGCAAGTACTTTGGTTGAAGAGCAATCATCACAATCTCGATTGGTGTTTTGGCTCTGTAACTTTCAACAGTGTAAAACAGTTTTTGAAGGATAATCTTGCTCAGACAACAAAAAAACTTTATAACTTTAGACGTACAAGGATTCAAATTATCTAATAATAAATTTATTGTTAAAGAACTGGCAATTAGTTTTAATAAATGCGAATTTCAAAATTTCATCATTAAACCACCATTTGAATTTGAAAGGCTGCCGACAAAATAACGTAAGCAAGTACTTTGGTTGAAGAGGAATCATCACAATCTCGATTGGTGTTTTGGCTCTGTAACTTTCAACAGTGTAAAACAGTTTTTGAAGGATAATCTTGCTCAGACAACAAAAAAACTTTATAACTTTAGACGTACAAGGATTCAAATTATCTAATAATAAATTTATTGTTAAAGAACTGGCAATTAGTTTTAATAAATGCGAATTTCAAAATTTCATCATTAAACCACCATTTGAATTTGAAAGGCTGCCGACAAAATACCGAAAGCAAGTACTTTGGTTGAAGAGGAATCATCACAATCTCGATTGGTGTTTTGGCTCTGTAACTTTCAACAGTGTAAAACAGTTTTTGAAGGATAATCTTGCTCAGACAACAAAAAAACTTTATAACTTTAGACGTACAAGGATTCAATGTATCTAATAATAAATTTTTTGTTAAAGAACTGGCAATTAGTTTTAATAAATGCGAAAGCAAGTACTTTGGTTGAAGAGGAATCATCACAATCTCGATTGGTGTTTTGGCTCTGTAACTTTCAACAGTGTAAAACAGTTTTTGAAGGATAATCTTGCTCAGACAACAAAAAAACTTTATAACTTTAGACGTACAAGGATTCAAAGTATCTAATAATAAATTTATTGTTAAAGAACTGGCAATTAGTTTTAATAAATGCGAATTTCAAAATTTCATCATTAAACCACCATTTGAATTTGAAAGGCTGCCGACAAAATACCGAAAGCAAGTACTTTGGTTGAAGAGGAATCATCACAATCTCGATTGGTGTTTTGGCTCTGTAACTTTCAACAGTGTAAAACAGTTTTTGAAGGATAATCTTGCTCAGACAACAAAAAAACTTTATAACTTTAGACGTAAAAGGATTCAATGTATCTAATAATAAATTTATTGTTAAAGAACTGGCAATTAGTTTTAATAAATGAGAATTTCAAAATTTCATCATTAAACCACCATTTGAATTTGAAAGGCTGCCGACAAAATACCGAAAGCAAGTACTTTGGTTGAAGAGGAATCATCACAATCTCGATTGGTGTTTTGGCTCTGTAACTTTCAACAGTGTAAAACAGTTTTTGAAGGATAATCTTGCTCAGACAACAAAAAAACTTTATAACTTTAGACGTACAAGGATTCAAAGTATCTAATAATAAATTTATTGTTAAAGAACTGGCAATTAGTTTTAATAAATGCGAATTTCAAAATTTCATCATTAAACCACCATTTGAATTTGAAAGGCTGCCGACAAAATACCGAAAGCAAGTACTTTGGTTGAAGAGCAATCATCACAATCTCGATTGGTGTTTTGGCTCTGTAACTTTCAACAGTGTAAAACAGTTTTTGAAGGATAATCTTGCTCAGACAACAAAAAAACTTTATAACTTTAGACGTACAAGGATTCAATGTATCTAATAATAAATTTATTGTTAAAGAACTGGCAATTAGTTTTAATAAATGCGAAAGCAAGTACTTTGGTTGAAGAGGAATCATCACAATCTCGATTGGTGTTTTGGCTCTGTAACGTTCAACAGTGTAAAACAGTTTTTGAAGGATAATCTTGCTCAGACAACAAAAAAACTTTATAACTTTAGACGTACAAGGATTCAAAGTATCTAATAATAAATTTATTGTTAAAGAACTGGCAATTAGTTTTAATAAATGCGAATTTCAAAATTTCATCATTAAACCACCATTTGAATTTGAAAGGCTGCCGACAAAATACCGAAAGCAAGTACTTTGGTTGAAGAGGAATCATCACAATCTCGATTGGTGTTTTGGCTCTGTAACTTTCAACAGTGTAAAACAGTTTTTGAAGGATAATCTTGCTCAGACAACAAAAAAACTTTATAACTTTAGACGTAAAAGGATTCAAAGTATCTAATAATAAATTTATTGTTAAAGAACTGGCAATTAGTTTTAATAAATGAGAATTTCAAAATTTCATCATTAAACCACCATTTGAATTTGAAAGGCTGCCGACAAAATACCGAAAGCAAGTACTTTGGTTGAAGAGGAATCATCACAATCTCGATTGGTGTTTTGGCTCTGTAACTTTCAACAGTGTAAAACAGTTTTTGAAGGATAATCTTGCTCAGACAACAAAAAAACTTTATAACTTTAGACGTACAAGGATTCAAAGTATCTAATAATAAATTTATTGTTAAAGAACTGGCAATTAGTTTTAATAAATGCGAATTTCAAAATTTCATCATTAAACCACCATTTGAATTTGAAAGGCTGCCGACAAAATACCGAAAGCAAGTACTTTGGTTGAAGAGGAATCATCACAATCTCGATTGGTGTTTTGGCTCTGTAACGTTCAACAGTGTAAAACAGTTTTTGAAGGATAATCTTGCTCAGACAACAAAAAAACTTTATAACTTTAGACGTACAAGGATTCAAAGTATCTAATAATAAATTTATTGTTAAAGAACTGGCAATTAGTTTTAATAAATGCGAATTTCAAAATTTCATCATTAAACCACCATTTGAATTTGAAAGGCTGCCGACAAAATACCGAAAGCAAGTACTTTGGTTGAAGAGGAATCATCACAATCTCGATTGGTGTTTTGGCTCTGTAACTTTCAACAGTGTAAAACAGTTTTTGAAGGATAATCTTGCTCAGACAACAAAAAAACTTTATAACTTTAGACGTACAAGGATTCAAATTATCTAATAATAAATTTATTGTTAAAGAACTGGCAATTAGTTTTAATAAATGCGAATTTCAAAATTTCATCATTAAACCACCATTTGAATTTGAAAGGCTGCCGACAAAATACCGTAAGCAAGTACTTTGGTTGAAGAGGAATCATCACAATCTCGATTGGTGTTTTGGCTCTGTAACTTTCAACAGTGTAAAACAGTTTTTGAAGGATAATCTTGCTCAGACAACAAAAAAACCTTATAACTTTAGACGTACAAGGATTCAAATTATCTAATAATAAATTTATTGTTAAAGAACTGGCAATTAGTTTTAATAAATGCGAATTTCAAAATTTCATCATTAAACCACCATTTGAATTTGAAAGGCTGCCGACAAAATACCGAAAGCAAGTACTTTGGTTGAAGAGGAATCATCACAATCTCGATTGGTGTTTTGGCTCTGTAACTTTCAACAGTGTAAAACAGTTTTTGACAGTTTTGCTCAGACAACAAAAAAACTTTATAACTTTAGACGTACAAGGATTCAATGTATCTAATAATAAATTTATTGTTAAAGAACTGGCAATTAGTTTTAATAAATGCGAAAGCAAGTACTTTGGTTGAAGAGGAATCATCACAATCTCGATTGGTGTTTTGGCTCTGTAACTTTCAACAGTGTAAAACAGTTTTTGAAGGATAATCTTGCTCAGACAACAAAAAAACTTTATAACTTTAGACGTACAAGGATTCAAAGTATCTAATAATAAATTTATTGTTAAAGAACTGGCAATTAGTTTTAATAAATGCGAATTTCAAAATTTCATCATTAAACCACCATTTGAATTTGAAAGGCTGCCGACAAAATACCGAAAGCAAGTACTTTGGTTGAAGAGGAATCATCACAATCTCGATTGGTGTTTTGGCTCTGTAACGTTCAACAGTGTAAAACAGTTTTTGAAGGATAATCTTGCTCAGACAACAAAAAAACTTTATAACTTTAGACGTACAAGGATTCAAAGTATCTAATAATAAATTTATTGTTAAAGAACTGGCAATTAGTTTTAATAAATGCGAATTTCAAAATTTCATCATTAAACCACCATTTGAATTTGAAAGGCTGCCGACAAAATACCGAAAGCAAGTACTTTGGTTGAAGAGGAATCATCACAATCTCGATTGGTGTTTTGGCTCTGTAACTTTCAACAGTGTAAAACAGTTTTTGAAGGATAATCTTGCTCAGACAACAAAAAAACTTTATAACTTTAGACGTACAAGGATTCAATGTATCTAATAATAAATTTATTGTTAAAGAACTGGCAATTAGTTTTAATAAATGAGAATTTCAAAATTTCATCATTAAACCACCATTTGAATTTGAAAGGCTGCCGACAAAATACCGAAAGCAAGTACTTTGGTTGAAGAGGAATCATCACAATCTCGATTGGTGTTTTGGCTCTGTAACTTTCAACAGTGTAAAACAGTTTTTGAAGGATAATCTTGCTCAGACAACAAAAAAACTTTATAACTTTAGACGTACAAGGATTCAAAGTATCTAATAATAAATTTATTGTTAAAGAACTGGCAATTAGTTTTAATAAATGCGAATTTCAAAATTTCATCATTAAACCACCATTTGAATTTGAAAGGCTGCCGACAAAATACCGAAAGCAAGTACTTTGGTTGAAGAGGAATCATCACAATCTCGATTGGTGTTTTGGCTCTGTAACTTTCAACAGTGTAAAACAGTTTTTGAAGGATAATCTTGCTCAGACAACAAAAAAACTTTATAACTTTAGACGTACAAGGATTCAAAGTATCTAATAATAAATTTATTGTTAAAGAACTGGCAATTAGTTTTAATAAATGCGAATTTCAAAATTTCATCATTAAACCACCATTTGAATTTGAAAGGCTGCCGACAAAATACCGAAAGCAAGTACTTTGGTTGAAGAGCAATCATCACAATCTCGATTGGTGTTTTGGCTCTGTAACTTTCAACAGTGTAAAACAGTTTTTGAAGGATAATCTTGCTCAGACAACAAAAAAACTTTATAACTTTAGACGTACAAGGATTCAAATTATCTAATAATAAATTTATTGTTAAAGAACTGGCAATTAGTTTTAATAAATGCGAATTTCAAAATTTCATCATTAAACCACCATTTGAATTTGAAAGGCTGCCGACAAAATACCGAAAGCAAGTACTTTGGTTGAAGAGGAATCATCACAATCTCGATTGGTGTTTTGGCTCTGTAACTTTCAACAGTGTAAAACAGTTTTTGAAGGATAATCTTGCTCAGACAACAAAAAAACTTTATAACTTTAGACGTACAAGGATTCAATGTATCTAATAATAAATTTATTGTTAAAGAACTGGCAATTAGTTTTAATAAATGCGAAAGCAAGTACTTTGGTTGAAGAGGAATCATCACAATCTCGATTGGTGTTTTGGCTCTGTAACTTTCAACAGTGTAAAACAGTTTTTGAAGGATAATCTTGCTCAGACAACAAAAAAACTTTATAACTTTAGACGTACAAGGATTCAAAGTATCTAATAATAAATTTATTGTTAAAGAACTGGCAATTAGTTTTAATAAATGCGAATTTCAAAATTTCATCATTAAACCACCATTTGAATTTGAAAGGCTGCCGACAAAATACCGAAAGCAAGTACTTTGGTTGAAGAGGAATCATCACAATCTCGATTGGTGTTTTGGCTCTGTAACGTTCAACAGTGTAAAACAGTTTTTGAAGGATAATCTTGCTCAGACAACAAAAAAACTTTATAACTTTAGACGTACAAGGATTCAAAGTATCTAATAATAAATTTATTGTTAAAGAACTGGCAATTAGTTTTAATAAATGCGAATTTCAAAATTTCATCATTAAACCACCATTTGAATTTGAAAGGCTGCCGACAAAATACCGAAAGCAAGTACTTTGGTTGAAGAGGAATCATCACAATCTCGATTGGTGTTTTGGCTCTGTAACTTTCAACAGTGTAAAACAGTTTTTGAAGGATAATCTTGCTCAGACAACAAAAAAACTTTATAACTTTAGACGTACAAGGATTCAAATTATCTAATAATAAATTTATTGTTAAAGAACTGGCAATTAGTTTTAATAAATGCGAATTTCAAAATTTCATCATTAAACCACCATTTGAATTTGAAAGGCTGCCGACAAAATACCGTAAGCAAGTACTTTGGTTGAAGAGGAATCATCACAATCTCGATTGGTGTTTTGGCTCTGTAACTTTCAACAGTGTAAAACAGTTTTTGAAGGATAATCTTGCTCAGACAACAAAAAAACTTTATAACTTTAGACGTACAAGGATTCAAATTATCTAATAATAAATTTATTGTTAAAGAACTGGCAATTAGTTTTAATAAATGCGAATTTCAAAATTTCATCATTAAACCACCATTTGAATTTGAAAGGCTGCCGACAAAATACCGAAAGCAAGTACTTTGGTTGAAGAGGAATCATCACAATCTCGATTGGTGTTTTGGCTCTGTAACTTTCAACAGTGTAAAACAGTTTTTGAAGGATAATCTTGCTCAGACAACAAAAAAACTTTATAACTTTAGACGTACAAGGATTCAATGTATCTAATAATAAATTTTTTGTTAAAGAACTGGCAATTAGTTTTAATAAATGCGAAAGCAAGTACTTTGGTTGAAGAGGAATCATCACAATCTCGATTGGTGTTTTGGCTCTGTAACTTTCAACAGTGTAAAACAGTTTTTGAAGGATAATCTTGCTCAGACAACAAAAAAACTTTATAACTTTAGACGTACAAGGATTCAAAGTATCTAATAATAAATTTATTGTTAAAGAACTGGCAATTAGTTTTAATAAATGCGAATTTCAAAATTTCATCATTAAACCACCATTTGAATTTGAAAGGCTGCCGACAAAATACCGAAAGCAAGTACTTTGGTTGAAGAGGAATCATCACAATCTCGATTGGTGTTTTGGCTCTGTAACTTTCAACAGTGTAAAACAGTTTTTGAAGGATAATCTTGCTCAGACAACAAAAAAACTTTATAACTTTAGACGTAAAAGGATTCAATGTATCTAATAATAAATTTATTGTTAAAGAACTGGCAATTAGTTTTAATAAATGAGAATTTCAAAATTTCATCATTAAACCACCATTTGAATTTGAAAGGCTGCCGACAAAATACCGAAAGCAAGTACTTTGGTTGAAGAGGAATCATCACAATCTCGATTGGTGTTTTGGCTCTGTAACTTTCAACAGTGTAAAACAGTTTTTGAAGGATAATCTTGCTCAGACAACAAAAAAACTTTATAACTTTAGACGTACAAGGATTCAAAGTATCTAATAATAAATTTATTGTTAAAGAACTGGCAATTAGTTTTAATAAATGCGAATTTCAAAATTTCATCATTAAACCACCATTTGAATTTGAAAGGCTGCCGACAAAATACCGAAAGCAAGTACTTTGGTTGAAGAGCAATCATCACAATCTCGATTGGTGTTTTGGCTCTGTAACTTTCAACAGTGTAAAACAGTTTTTGAAGGATAATCTTGCTCAGACAACAAAAAAACTTTATAACTTTAGACGTACAAGGATTCAAAGTATCTAATAATAAATTTATTGTTAAAGAACTGGCAATTAGTTTTAATAAATGCGAATTTCAAAATTTCATCATTAAACCACCATTTGAATTTGAAAGGCTGCCGACAAAATACCGTAAGCAAGTACTTTGGTTGAAGAGGAATCATCACAATCTCGATTGGTGTTTTGGCTCTGTAACTTTCAACAGTGTAAAACAGTTTTTGAAGGATAATCTTGCTCAGACAACAAAAAAACTTTATAACTTTAGACGTACAAGGATTCAAATTATCTAATAATAAATTTATTGTTAAAGAACTGGCAATTAGTTTTAATAAATGCGAATTTCAAAATTTCATCATTAAACCACCATTTGAATTTGAAAGGCTGCCGACAAAATACCGAAAGCAAGTACTTTGGTTGAAGAGGAATCATCACAATCTCGATTGGTGTTTTGGCTCTGTAACTTTCAACAGTGTAAAACAGTTTTTGAAGGATAATCTTGCTCAGACAACAAAAAAACTTTATAACTTTAGACGTACAAGGATTCAATGTATCTAATAATAAATTTATTGTTAAAGAACTGGCAATTAGTTTTAATAAATGCGAAAGCAAGTACTTTGGTTGAAGAGGAATCATCACAATCTCGATTGGTGTTTTGGCTCTGTAACTTTCAACAGTGTAAAACAGTTTTTGAAGGATAATCTTGCTCAGACAACAAAAAAACTTTATAACTTTAGACGTACAAGGATTCAAAGTATCTAATAATAAATTTATTGTTAAAGAACTGGCAATTAGTTTTAATAAATGCGAATTTCAAAATTTCATCATTAAACCACCATTTGAATTTGAAAGGCTGCCGACAAAATACCGTAAGCAAGTACTTTGGTTGAAGAGGAATCATCACAATCTCGATTGGTGTTTTGGCTCTGTAACTTTCAACAGTGTAAAACAGTTTTTAGAGGATAATCTTGCTCAGACAACAAAAAAACTTTATAACTTTAGACGTACAAGGATTCAAATTATCTAATAATAAATTTATTGTTAAAGAACTGGCAATTAGTTTTAATAAATGCGAATTTCAAAATTTCATCATTAAACCACCATTTGAATTTGAAAGGCTGCCGACAAAATACCGAAAGCAAGTACTTTGGTTGAAGAGGAATCATCACAATCTCGATTGGTGTTTTGGCTCTGTAACTTTCAACAGTGTAAAACAGTTTTTGAAGGATAATCTTGCTCAAACAACAAAAAAACTTTATAACTTTAGACGTACAAGGATTCAAAGTATCTAATAATAAATTTATTGTTAAAGAACTGGCAATTAGTTTTAATAAATGCGAATTTCAAAATTTCATCATTAAACCACCATTTGAATTTGAAAGGCTGCCGACAAAATACCGAAAGCAAGTACTTTGGTTGAAGAGGAATCATCACAATCTCGATTGGTGTTTTGGCTCTGTAACTTTCAACAGTGTAAAACAGTTTTTGAAGGATAATCTTGCTCAGACAACAAAAAAACTTTATAACTTTAGACGTACAAGGATTCAAAGTATCTAATAATAAATTTATTGTTAAAGAACTGGCAATTAGTTTTAATAAATGCGAATTTCAAAATTTCATCATTAAACCACCATTTGAATTTGAAAGGCTGCCGACAAAATACCGAAAGCAAGTACTTTGGTTGAAGAGGAATCATCACAATCTCGATTGGTGTTTTGGCTCTGTAACTTTCAACAGTGTAAAACAGTTTTTGAAGGATAATCTTGCTCAGACAACAAAAAAACTTTATAACTTTAGACGTACAAGGATTCAAAGTATCTAATAATAAATTTATTGTTAAAGAACTGGCAATTAGTTTTAATAAATGCGAATTTCAAAATTTCATCATTAAACCACCATTTGAATTTGAAAGGCTGCCGACAAAATACCGAAAGCAAGTACTTTGGTTGAAGAGGAATCATCACAATCTCGATTGGTGTTTTGGCTCTGTAACTTTCAACAGTGTAAAACAGTTTTTGACAGTTTTGCTCAGACAACAAAAACACTTTATAACTTTAGACGTACAAGGATTCAAATTATCTAGTAATAAATTTATTGTTAAAGAACTGGCAATTAGTTTTAATAAATGCGAATTTCAAAATTTCATCATTAAACCACCATTTGAATTTGAAAGGCTGCCGACAAAATACCGAAAGCAAGTACTTTGGTTGAAGAGGAATCATCACAATCTCGATTGGTGTTTTGGCTCTGTAACTTTCAACAGTGTAAAACAGTTTTTGAAGGATAATCTTGCTCAGACAACAAAAAAACTTTATAACTTTAGACGTACAAGGATTCAAAGTATCTAATAATAAATTTATTGTTAAAGAACTGGCAATTAGTTTTAATAAATGCGAATTTCAAAATTTCATCATTAAACCACCATTTGAATTTGAAAGGCTGCCGACAAAATACCGAAAGCAAGTACTTTGGTTGAAGAGGAATCATCACAATCTCGATTGGTGTTTTGGCTCTGTAACTTTCAACAGTGTAAAACAGTTTTTGACAGTTTTGCTCAGACAACAAAAACACTTTATAACTTTAGACGTACAAGGATTCAATGTATCTAATAATAAATTTATTGTTAAAGAACTGGCAATTAGTTTTAATAAATGCGAATTTCAAAATTTCATCATTAAACCACCATTTGAATTTGAAAGGCTGCCGACAAAATACCGAAAGCAAGTACTTTGGTTGAAGAGGAATCATCACAATCTCGATTGGTGTTTTGGCTCTGTAACTTTCAACAGTGTAAAACAGTTTTTGAAGGATAATCTTGCTCAGACAACAAAAAAACTTTATAACTTTAGACGTACAAGGATTCAATGTATCTAATAATAAATTTATTGTTAAAGAACTGGCAATTAGTTTTAATAAATAAGAATTTCAAAATTTCATCATTAAACCACCATTTGAATTTGAAAGGCTGCCGACAAAATACCGAAAGCAAGTACTTTGGTTGAAGAGGAATCATCACAATCTCGATTGGTGTTTTGGCTCTGTAACTTTCAACAGTGTAAAACAGTTTTTGAAGGATAATCTTGCTCAGACAACAAAAAAACTTTATAACTTTAGACGTACAAGGATTCAAAGTATCTAATAATAAATTTATTGTTAAAGAACTGGCAATTAGTTTTAATAAATGCGAATTTCAAAATTTCATCATTAAACCACCATTTGAATTTGAAAGGCTGCCGACAAAATACCGTAAGCAAGTACTTTGGTTGAAGAGGAATCATCACAATCTCGATTGGTGTTTTGGCTCTGTAACTTTCAACAGTGTAAAACAGTTTTTGAAGGATAATCTTGCTCAGACAACAAAAAAACTTTATAACTTTAGACGTACAAGGATTCAAAGTATCTAATAATAAATTTATTGTTAAAGAACTGGCAATTAGTTTTAATAAATGCGAATTTCAAAATTTCATCATTAAACCACCATTTGAATTTGAAAGGCTGCCGACAAAATACCGAAAGCAAGTACTTTGGTTGAAGAGGAATCATCACAATCTCGATTGGTGTTTTGGCTCTGTAACTTTCAACAGTGTAAAACAGTTTTTGAAGGATAATCTTGCTCAGACAACAAAAAAACTTTATAACTTTAGACGTACAAGGATTCAAAGTATCTAATAATAAATTTATTGTTAAAGAACTGGCAATTAGTTTTAATAAATGCGAATTTCAAAATTTCATCATTAAACCACCATTTGAATTTGAAAGGCTGCCGACAAAATACCGTAAGCAAGTACTTTGGTTGAAGAGGAATCATCACAATCTCGATTGGTGTTTTGGCTCTGTAACTTTCAACAGTGTAAAACAGTTTTTGAAGGATAATCTTGCTCAGACAACAAAAAAACTTTATAACTTTAGACGTACAAGGATTCAAAGTATCTAATAATAAATTTATTGTTAAAGAACTGGCAATTAGTTTTAATAAATGCGAATTTCAAAATTTCATCATTAAACCACCATTTGAATTTGAAAGGCTGCCGACAAAATACCGAAAGCAAGTACTTTGGTTGAAGAGGAATCATCACAATCTCGATTGGTGTTTTGGCTCTGTAACTTTCAACAGTGTAAAACAGTTTTTGAAGGATAATCTTGCTCAGACAACAAAAAAACTTTATAACTTTAGACGTACAAGGATTCAAAGTATCTAATAATAAATTTATTGTTAAAGAACTGGCAATTAGTTTTAATAAATGCGAATTTCAAAATTTCATCATTAAACCACCATTTGAATTTGAAAGGCTGCCGACAAAATACCGTAAGCAAGTACTTTGGTTGAAGAGGAATCATCACAATCTCGATTGGTGTTTTGGCTCTGTAACTTTCAACAGTGTAAAACAGTTTTTGAAGGATAATCTTGCTCAGACAACAAAAAAACTTTATAACTTTAGACGTACAAGGATTCAAAGTATCTAATAATAAATTTATTGTTAAAGAACTGGCAATTAGTTTTAATAAATGCGAATTTCAAAATTTCATCATTAAACCACCATTTGAATTTGAAAGGCTGCCGACAAAATACCGAAAGCAAGTACTTTGGTTGAAGAGGAATCATCACAATCTCGATTGGTGTTTTGGCTCTGTAACTTTCAACAGTGTAAAACAGTTTTTGAAGGATAATCTTGCTCAGACAACAAAAAAACTTTATAACTTTAGACGTACAAGGATTCAAAGTATCTAATAATAAATTTATTGTTAAAGAACTGGCAATTAGTTTTAATAAATGCGAATTTCAAAATTTCATCATTAAACCACCATTTGAATTTGAAAGGCTGCCGACAAAATACCGAAAGCAAGTACTTTGGTTGAAGAGGAATCATCACAATCTCGATTGGTGTTTTGGCTCTGTAACTTTCAACAGTGTAAAACAGTTTTTGAAGGATAATCTTGCTCAGACAACAAAAAAACTTTATAACTTTAGACGTACAAGGATTCAAAGTATCTAATAATAAATTTATTGTTAAAGAACTGGCAATTAGTTTTAATAAATGCGAATTTCAAAATTTCATCATTAAACCACCATTTGAATTTGAAAGGCTGCCGACAAAATACCGTAAGCAAGTACTTTGGTTGAAGAGGAATCATCACAATCTCGATTGGTGTTTTGGCTCTGTAACTTTCAACAGTGTAAAACAGTTTTTGAAGGATAATCTTGCTCAGACAACAAAAAAACTTTATAACTTTAGACGTACAAGGATTCAAAGTATCTAATAATAAATTTATTGTTAAAGAACTGGCAATTAGTTTTAATAAATGCGAATTTCAAAATTTCATCATTAAACCACCATTTGAATTTGAAAGGCTGCCGACAAAATACCGAAAGCAAGTACTTTGGTTGAAGAGGAATCATCACAATCTCGATTGGTGTTTTGGCTCTGTAACTTTCAACAGTGTAAAACAGTTTTTGAAGGATAATCTTGCTCAGACAACAAAAAAACTTTATAACTTTAGACGTACAAGGATTCAAAGTATCTAATAATAAATTTATTGTTAAAGAACTGGCAATTAGTTTTAATAAATGCTAATTTCAAAATTTCATCATTAAACCACCATTTGAATTTGAAAGGCTGCCGACAAAATACCGAAAGCAAGTACTTTGGTTGAAGAGGAATCATCACAATCTCGATTGGTGTTTTGGCTCTGTAACTTTCAACAGTGTAAAACAGTTTTTGACAGTTTTGCTCAGACAACAAAAACACTTTATAACTTTAGACGTACAAGGATTCAATGTATCTAATAATAAATTTATTGTTAAAGAACTGGCAATTAGTTTTAATAAATGCGAATTTCAAAATTTCATCATTAAACCACCATTTGAATTTGAAAGGCTGCCGACAAAATACCGAAAGCAAGTACTTTGGTTGAAGAGGAATCATCACAATCTCGATTGGTGTTTTGGCTCTGTAACTTTCAACAGTGTAAAACAGTTTTTGAAGGATAATCTTGCTCAGACAACAAAAAAACTTTATAACTTTAGACGTACAAGGATTCAATGTATCTAATAATAAATTTATTGTTAAAGAACTGGCAATTAGTTTTAATAAATGCGAATTTCAAAATTTCATCATTAAACCACCATTTGAATTTGAAAGGTTGCCGACAAAATACCGAAAGCAAGTACTTTGGTTGAAGAGGAATCATCACAATCTCGATTGGTGTTTTGGCTCTGTAACTTTCAACAGTGTAAAACAGTTTTTGAAGGATAATCTTGCTCAGACAACAAAAAAACTTTATAACTTTAGACGTACAAGGATTCAAAGTATCTAATAATAAATTTATTGTTAAAGAACTGGCAATTAGTTTTAATAAATGCGAATTTCAAAATTTCATCATTAAACCACCATTTGAATTTGAAAGGCTGCCGACAAAATACCGTAAGCAAGTACTTTGGTTGAAGAGGAATCATCACAATCTCGATTGGTGTTTTGGCTCTGTAACTTTCAACAGTGTAAAACAGTTTTTGAAGGATAATCTTGCTCAGACAACAAAAAAACTTTATAACTTTAGACGTACAAGGATTCAATGTATCTAATAATAAATTTATTGTTAAAGAACTGGCAATTAGTTTTAATAAATGCGAATTTCAAAATTTCATCATTAAACCACCATTTGAATTTGAAAGGTTGCCGACAAAATACCGAAAGCAAGTACTTTGGTTGAAGAGGAATCATCACAATCTCGATTGGTGTTTTGGCTCTGTAACTTTCAACAGTGTAAAACAGTTTTTGAAGGATAATCTTGCTCAGACAACAAAAAAACTTTATAACTTTAGACGTACAAGGATTCAAAGTATCTAATAATAAATTTATTGTTAAAGAACTGGCAATTAGTTTTAATAAATGCGAATTTCAAAATTTCATCATTAAACCACCATTTGAATTTGAAAGGCTGCCGACAAAATACCGAAAGCAAGTACTTTGGTTGAAGAGGAATCATCACAATCTCGATTGGTGTTTTGGCTCTGTAACTTTCAACAGTGTAAAACAGTTTTTGAAGGATAATCTTGCTCAGACAACAAAAAAACTTTATAACTTTAGACGTACAAGGATTCAAAGTATCTAATAATAAATTTATTGTTAAAGAACTGGCAATTAGTTTTAATAAATGCGAATTTCAAAATTTCATCATTAAACCACCATTTGAATTTGAAAGGCTGCCGACAAAATACCGAAAGCAAGTACTTTGGTTGAAGAGGAATCATCACAATCTCGATTGGTGTTTTGGCTCTGTAACTTTCAACAGTGTAAAACAGTTTTTGAAGGATAATCTTGCTCAGACAACAAAAAAACTTTATAACTTTAGACGTACAAGGATTCAATGTATCTAATAATAAATTTATTGTTAAAGAACTGGCAATTAGTTTTAATAAATGAGAATTTCAAAATTTCATCATTAAACCACCATTTGAATTTGAAAGGCTGCCGACAAAATACCGAAAGCAAGTACTTTGGTTGAAGAGGAATCATCACAATCTCGATTGGTGTTTTGGCTCTGTAACTTTCAACAGTGTAAAACAGTTTTTGAAGGATAATCTTGCTCAGACAACAAAAAAACTTTATAACTTTAGACGTACAAGGATTCAAAGTATCTAATAATAAATTTATTGTTAAAGAACTGGCAATTAGTTTTAATAAATGCGAATTTCAAAATTTCATCATTAAACCACCATTTGAATTTGAAAGGCTGCCGACAAAATACCGAAAGCAAGTACTTTGGTTGAAGAGCAATCATCACAATCTCGATTGGTGTTTTGGCTCTGTAACTTTCAACAGTGTAAAACAGTTTTTGAAGGATAATCTTGCTCAGACAACAAAAAAACTTTATAACTTTAGACGTACAAGGATTCAAAGTATCTAATAATAAATTTATTGTTAAAGAACTGGCAATTAGTTTTAATAAATGCGAATTTCAAAATTTCATCATTAAACCACCATTTGAATTTGAAAGGCTGCCGACAAAATACCGTAAGCAAGTACTTTGGTTGAAGAGGAATCATCACAATCTCGATTGGTGTTTTGGCTCTGTAACTTTCAACAGTGTAAAACAGTTTTTGAAGGATAATCTTGCTCAGACAACAAAAAAACTTTATAACTTTAGACGTACAAGGATTCAAATTATCTAATAATAAATTTATTGTTAAAGAACTGGCAATTAGTTTTAATAAATGCGAATTTCAAAATTTCATCATTAAACCACCATTTGAATTTGAAAGGCTGCCGACAAAATACCGAAAGCAAGTACTTTGGTTGAAGAGGAATCATCACAATCTCGATTGGTGTTTTGGCTCTGTAACTTTCAACAGTGTAAAACAGTTTTTGAAGGATAATCTTGCTCAGACAACAAAAAAACTTTATAACTTTAGACGTACAAGGATTCAAAGTATCTAATAATAAATTTATTGTTAAAGAACTGGCAATTAGTTTTAATAAATGCGAATTTCAAAATTTCATCATTAAACCACCATTTGAATTTGAAAGGCTGCCGACAAAATACCGAAAGCAAGTACTTTGGTTGAAGAGGAATCATCACAATCTCGATTGGTGTTTTGGCTCTGTAACTTTCAACAGTGTAAAACAGTTTTTGAAGGATAATCTTGCTCAGACAACAAAAAAACTTTATAACTTTAGACGTACAAGGATTCAAATTATCTAATAATAAATTTATTGTTAAAGAACTGGCAATTAGTTTTAATAAATGCGAATTTCAAAATTTCATCATTAAACCACCATTTGAATTTGAAAGGCTGCCGACAAAATACCGTAAGCAAGTACTTTGGTTGAAGAGGAATCATCACAATCTCGATTGGTGTTTTGGCTCTGTAACTTTCAACAGTGTAAAACAGTTTTTGAAGGATAATCTTGCTCAGACAACAAAAAAACCTTATAACTTTAGACGTACAAGGATTCAAATTATCTAATAATAAATTTATTGTTAAAGAACTGGCAATTAGTTTTAATAAATGCGAATTTCAAAATTTCATCATTAAACCACCATTTGAATTTGAAAGGCTGCCGACAAAATACCGAAAGCAAGTACTTTGGTTGAAGAGGAATCATCACAATCTCGATTGGTGTTTTGGCTCTGTAACTTTCAACAGTGTAAAACAGTTTTTGACAGTTTTGCTCAGACAACAAAAAAACTTTATAACTTTAGACGTACAAGGATTCAATGTATCTAATAATAAATTTATTGTTAAAGAACTGGCAATTAGTTTTAATAAATGCGAAAGCAAGTACTTTGGTTGAAGAGGAATCATCACAATCTCGATTGGTGTTTTGGCTCTGTAACTTTCAACAGTGTAAAACAGTTTTTGAAGGATAATCTTGCTCAGACAACAAAAAAACTTTATAACTTTAGACGTACAAGGATTCAAAGTATCTAATAATAAATTTATTGTTAAAGAACTGGCAATTAGTTTTAATAAATGCGAATTTCAAAATTTCATCATTAAACCACCATTTGAATTTGAAAGGCTGCCGACAAAATACCGAAAGCAAGTACTTTGGTTGAAGAGGAATCATCACAATCTCGATTGGTGTTTTGGCTCTGTAACGTTCAACAGTGTAAAACAGTTTTTGAAGGATAATCTTGCTCAGACAACAAAAAAACTTTATAACTTTAGACGTACAAGGATTCAAAGTATCTAATAATAAATTTATTGTTAAAGAACTGGCAATTAGTTTTAATAAATGCGAATTTCAAAATTTCATCATTAAACCACCATTTGAATTTGAAAGGCTGCCGACAAAATACCGAAAGCAAGTACTTTGGTTGAAGAGGAATCATCACAATCTCGATTGGTGTTTTGGCTCTGTAACTTTCAACAGTGTAAAACAGTTTTTGAAGGATAATCTTGCTCAGACAACAAAAAAACTTTATAACTTTAGACGTACAAGGATTCAAAGTATCTAATAATAAATTTATTGTTAAAGAACTGGCAATTAGTTTTAATAAATGCGAATTTCAAAATTTCATCATTAAACCACCATTTGAATTTGAAAGGCTGCCGACAAAATACCGAAAGCAAGTACTTTGGTTGAAGAGGAATCATCACAATCTCGATTGGTGTTTTGGCTCTGTAACTTTCAACAGTGTAAAACAGTTTTTGACAGTTTTGCTCAGACAACAAAAAAACTTTATAACTTTAGACGTACAAGGATTCAATGTATCTAATAATAAATTTATTGTTAAAGAACTGGCAATTAGTTTTAATAAATGCGAATTTCAAAATTTCATCATTAAACCACCATTTGAATTTGAAAGGCTGCCGACAAAATACCGAAAGCAAGTACTTTGGTTGAAGAGGAATCATCACAATCTCGATTGGTGTTTTGGCTCTGTAACTTTCAACAGTGTAAAACAGTTTTTGAAGGATAATCTTGCTCAGACAAATGTAATACTTTATGTGAAGGGAGCTGAAAAGAAAAAGTGGATTGAAGATATTCTTGGAAATATCAAAATCAACAATATTATCATTGATCTCGAAGAACTTGGATGCGCAAGCTTGTGTTCGCTGCGAGAGCAAAACATTGAGATTAAAAAATGTCCAGCTCATCATGGATGCTGTGCACTTGAAAATGCATTACTTCTAAGGAAATCTTTGAACGATTTAGAATAAGCTACACTACACATTACTCAAGATTTTGTAACCAATTTAAGCAATAAATAAAAAAAGAAAAAGAAAAAGTTTATTTGTTTTCTCACTATTTTTTTTGATTCTTAACATTATTTATTCCTTTCATTTACAACTTTTCAATTCGTACTTGTGAAGATCTTCCCAATGGGCCAAGATATGTCAGGGTATGCGCTTCCTTGTTAATTATATTTGACGTTTCTTCACTCATGCTGCTATACCGTGATGGAAGAAAAACCTGTTATATGAAGATATATATATATTTTTTTGTTTTCATATGTACAGAATGTGTACACTTACTTGAAAATCCACCAACTCGCACAGCATGCGCTTACCGTATTTAGTTTTACACATTTTGATTTGCCTTATTTCATAAGGCAAATCTTTTTTCAATAAGGAAACTTTTACTGTATCCTTAAAGACACCAGTTTCAAGTTGGTTTAATTCCTTCTGATAGTCCATTTGGTCGTTTTCGTAAGATCGATTTAAGTGGTGTGTAGTAAAACAGAATGTGGTTTCACATTTTATAGGTTTTTTGATTTGTTAATTTAGAACAGGGTGACCGCAAAATATGATATCATATGACTATTGCCTAAAGCTTCTGTATAATCTATGACCTTGAAAGAAAACCAACCAACCTACGAAAAACAAAAATCACCACGAATGTACTACAGAACAATGACACGAAATACACATTCCAATAAAACAGTACAAAAACCACAATACGAGAACCAGCCCTGACCTACGACAATGATCCCCCAAATACAAGTCTTTTTGTTTTTATTCTTATGCGACCGCACAGAAATACCCGAAAATTTTACTTCAACCAACAACAACAACAATCGCATGCCTTATCACGCACTCCTCATGGCACAGCACACTTCCAAAACCGCAAAAAACATTACTTTGACTACACCAGGTACCCTCCAATCTGGCACCAACGATCCCATATCCGACAACCTGCAACCTGATAACCTGGTAACCTGCAATCTGGCAACCTGCAATCTGCAATCTGGTAACCTGCAATCTGGTAACCTGGTAACGCGCAATGCGCAATCTGGTAACCTGCAATCTGGTAACCTGCAATCTGGTAACGCGCAATCTGGTTCCAGGAATCCCCGCACACCTGCAATCTGGTTCCAGGAATCCCCGCACCAACAACCTACATGCACTATCACATTTCTCACAACACGATCACGCATGCCTTATCATATTTTACTCTTGTCACCAACCACACACTTACAAAACCACAAAAAAATACACCGCAAAACCACAAAAAAACACACCGCAAAACCACAAAAACCACACTGACACACTTACCCACCTCAAGGACATTGACCCGTGACGTCATGGCTCCCCGCTCCCTGTGTTCCAGGATTGGTAAATACACTCTACTGCCATGAGACCCGGTCTATTCGTATACCCCTCAACCACAACACCTTCATACGACCATTCAAAAGTGGTGGCTGGTGGATATTCTATCGGATATGAGCACAAAACGACAACACACCTAGCCCAAGGATCCCCCTATCAAGTAACCTACATTAACTTGGGGGCTGATACGCTACCCCCTATCGTAAACATGATAAATGGGTTCAATTTCTCCTCCCTATCAGGACACCATCTACCACCCAGCGGCGTAGCCAATGTACACGGTAGTAAGCATGAAGGGTTCAGATTAGACCGCACCCCCGAGACACTATCATCAACCATGTCGTACACGGTGCCCGTTGCCAGTTCAATAAAACGGCTGTGTGTCTACATAGGGCTGATAGGCACTACTCAGCACCGATACACCTTTGGCACTGCAGAAGGGCTCCCCTCCTGGCTACATATGCTTGCCACAGCTCAGGCCATGAATATGTCATCGTTTTTGGTACTAAATGATATCCCCACTAGAGACTGGACCGGCTTCAATAACTCCTGGGCCAGATATAATAGGGTGACCGAATTAGAGGCCCTCAAACGAATCATGAGTACTGGTATATTTGGACACGCAGTACAAGAAGACATCCATATGACGTGGCGGGCGTACGACGAATCATGGATTCCGGCGTATTATGGGATGATGGATCCCTACGATAATCGTGCCTGGGGCAGCCACAGCCCAGTGCCCACCCATATGACTGACTATACAATGGATGGAGAAACTAGGATTTAGTAAGGTACCAGAATTTTCTGACCAGACAACAATGCTCGACCTGTTCGACGCATGCAGGCTGGCACAAAAAATAACGTCCACTACCCACCCATATCTACCGTACATACTTGGGTCCTGCGACACATCTGAGAAACACCCTGTGTTGTTAGACATAACAGCCAACCCCACTGCAGCCCCTAGGCCAGTGCGCGGATCTTGGGTGGACCAATATAGCTACCTAACCACATACCATTCCATGGCTCAACCGGTTAGAAAATGTCGATTTACTGCCACGGCCACCCCAACTGCAGGACATCTTAATTGTCCTTCTGCAGATCATTGCCCGGTGTTTACTAAATACGATTTAGGAAAGAGGTGGGAGGTGGTGGAACAAAAGCAATTGTGCCGTACCTGCCTTAGGAGACATAAAAAAAGGTGCTCGTCATCACTAATATGCGGGGTACAGGGCTGCACATTTCGCCACCACAAACTCTTACATAACATCAAAAAGCACAATAATGTTACACCACATGCCGTGACCCCTTCTCCAATTCATCATACAGCTGGTAAAGATAATTCTGTTTTATACAAAGTTGTTCCAGTGGTGATATATGGAAAGCAGAGATCGATACAGACGTACGCATTCTTGGATGATGGATCATCTGTAACGTTAATGGAAGATGATTTAGCAAATCAATTAAATATTAACGGTCAATGTTCACCTCTCCACTTAAAGTGCAATAACTCTGCTGGCTTATCAAAGAGGAAATATATCATCTCTGGAGTTCGCACAGTATGCTCATTAGCTTTGCCATCGCAGTCTATTGATTGGGATTATTTATCGAAAAAATACACGCACCTTAGTGGTTTACCAGTGCAATCGTATACCAAAGCTCAACCGAAAATTCTGATTGGATTACAGCATTGGAAATTGGGATTGCCACTAAAAATAAGAGAAGGTAAGTTTGATGAGCCGGTAGCAACCAAGACTAGGTTAGGATGGGTGGTATTTGGCCCACACGACGATCAACATCGGTTTGAAAGCTGCCATTTTCACATCTGCGAATGCCAACGAGAAGATCGAATAATTCATGAATCTGTTAAGCAGTACTTCGCTCTTGAAAGCATTGGGACAAAGAAATCGTGTTTACTAACGTCTGATGAAAACCAGGCGGAAAAATCTCTTAATGAAAAGTATCGTAAAGTTGGTGACAGATTCGAGGTGCCGCTATTATGGAAATACACCACGGTCCAACTCCGTAGTAGCAAAGTTAATGCGGAACGTCGTCTACTTTGCCTCGAGCGTAAGATGGAAAGGGAACCGAACCTCCGTAAGCTTATATCCGACTTAATGCAGCATTATTTGGAGAGAGGATACGCTCAGAAAGTTGAAAACAGTGCTATCTCAACGAATAAAGTATGGTACTTACCGATTTTTCCCGTCTTTAACCACAATAAGCCCAATAAAGTTAAAATTGTTTGGGATGCGGCGTCGAAAGTGAAGGGAGTTTCTCTTAATATGGTACTACTAACCGGTCCAGATATTACTTCGCCATTACTAGGCATTCTCTTTCGTTTCAGACAAAGAAAAGTTGGTATATGTGCCGACATTAAAGAAATGTTTCACCAAATTAGAATAGCGGAGGATGACCAAGATGCCCAGCGTTTTTTGTGGCGGAGTAAGGAAACAGGTAAAATTGAAGCATTTAAGCTCACGGTCATGACTTTCGGAGCCACTTGTTCACCGTACTGCGCCCAATACGTCAAAAACAGGAATGCAAGGGATCATATGCATCAGTATCCAGCAGCAGCGCAAGCAATAATCCAAAGTCACTATGTGGACGATTATATTGATAGTTTCAATAGCGAAGAGGAAGCTGTTAGCGTTTCCAAAGACGTTATCTATATTCACAGTCGTGGCGGATTCGAAATCCGCAACTTTCGGTCAAATTCACAGGCCGTTTTGCATGAGCTTGAACCAAATACGTCGAAGGAACACCTAAATGTAGCTATGGCCGACGCCGAAAAAGTTCTTGGACTATGGTGGTCTCCACTGACCGATGAATTTTTCTTTAAATTTGATAGACAGAAAATAAGATCAGAGCTGCAATCGGGCGAAAAGAAACCTACTAAAAGAGAGGTCTTGCGGGTGTTAATGCAAATTTATGACCCTATTGGATTAATTGCAAACGTACTGATAAATCTAAAAATTCTACTGCAGAATATCTGGAGGTCGGCCATAGACTGGGACAGCGAAATCAGTGCGGATCATTTTCTTATATGGATGAAATGGATTCACATGCTTCCGTTGATAAATGACATAAGAATTCCACGCTTATATGTAACCAAAGCCAACTGCTCTGAAGCCAACGAAGTAGAACTTCATATATTTTGCGATGCTAGTGAAGAAGCGTTTGCTGCAGTTGCGTACCTTAGAGTGAACATTCAAGGTAAAATTCAATGCTGCCTAATTTCATCCAAGACTAAAGTCGCTCCTTTACGCCAACAGTCAATACCGAGAATGGAATTAGAAGCTGCTCTATTGGGAGCAAGATTAGCGGCTTCCATAATAGAAGCTCATACAATAGATTTTAAAAGGCGAATTTATTGGACGGATTCGAAAACAGTTATACACTGGATAAAAGCAGAAAATCGAAAACGCAAGCAATTTATCGGAATTAGAATTGGAGAAATTCTCGAAAAAACCGATGTTGATCTTTGGAAATGGGTGCCATCAAAATTAAACGCCGCCGATGAAGCTACAAGATCTCGCTCGAAACTTGATAGCTCCTCTGAAAGTCAGTGGTTTAAGGGACCGGAGTTTCTTTGGAAATCAGAGGACCATTAGCCCCAATGCGAGCTGACAACGAATTCATCCGCAGTAAAATTTGTAGAACAATTACACCATTCTATCGAAAAATCAAATGTTATAATTGATGTGACTAGATACTCTTGCTGGAAAAAGGTGTTACATGTTATGTCGAAAGTATTTGCATTCATTCGTAAGACACGAAAATATCAAAACATCCATGCCGAGTTCCACATGTACCGAAGAAGCTAAAATTTATTTATTCAAGGAAGCACAGCTAAAACATTTTCATGATGAGGTCGCTGCACTGAAAACATCGAAGCTTGTTGCAGATTCTAGCCCTCGGTGATAAATGATGCTTGTGATCCAGGATCAAGCAAAGCTCGCAGGCTAATATAGTCGCCATTAGCAGATTTCACCTTGACGATAGCTGTTGCCAATAAAATTTGTGTGTTGGTATGGTCGTTATTGTGGAAGCAGTTTGCCGATGACTGTTGTTCATCAGAAGGGTGAAATGAAGCTGCATTTGGATTGTTTTGGGTTGATATATGGTGTGTTTGGTATTGGTATTTATTCTGTGTGTTTGGGTTTTGGGGCATAATTGTATTATTATTACTATTATTTGGGTAGATATGAGTGGATGGTTGCGACGATGCTTGAGCAGGGGGGAATTGGTTAGTGTTGTGCATTTGATTAGAGTGAGAGAATGATTGCTGTGTGTTGTAATTTGGTTGTAACTGATTAGAAGGGAAAGCTGATTGTGGGTGAGGCTTATACAGATTTGAATTGTTGTTTGTGTCAAAATGAAGCATGGAATTGTGACGCTTCTTGCAAAAATGGCAGGATTTGTTGCTCGGACAACTATTTGTTTTGTGGCTATAAGCCAAGCAATTAAAACAATTACCTAATTGTTTAACAACACGCTGCCTGGTTCTTACATCCATATTTGAAAATTTGTTACAGGCTCGCAATGAATGAATACCTTCGTGGCAAACCTTGCAACTGAAATTTTCCTTTGCCACCGTATTGGTATGGAAGACGTTCTTGTGAGACCTTTTTTGTGTTGGGGGCTTTGTATTTTGTTGCTGATCCACTATCTCTAGTGTTCGGAATTTTGTCTCTAAAAACTCAGAAAATTCTTTGAAAGTAGGAATTTCCTTTTTTGTCCCCAGAGAAGACTCCCACGATGACTGAGTTGATTTCGGAAGTTTCTTTAACAGCAAGAATATGATAATTACATCCCAATGCTGCACTGGCAAGTCAAGATTCTTCAGTGAATGTAAAATTTTCGTCGAGTTATCCAAAAGTTCACGGATTCCGATGGCAGATTCTTCTCGGACGACTGGCAGATCATAAAACAACTTCAATTCCTGGTTCACTAAAATCCGTTTGAAATCATAGCGGGATTTTAAAGTTCCCACGCTTGGTCGTAACAAACGTCGTCCACATTGACGTGATCAAGTAATGTACCAGCACTTTCTTTACAGCATGATTTTAAATAGTGTAATTTTTCTATTTTAGATAAGGATGTGTTGCTGTGTACGAGTGAAACGAATTGGTCGTGGAATGAACGCCAGTTTTCATATTCACCTGTAAATGAAGGTGGATGGATTTTCGGAAGGTGAACCTCATGGGACCTCTTAGACTCTGATTGTTGTGAACACTCTTCAGGCTTTGTTTGAGTGGATGTTTCCAGTTTCTGCAGCTCATCTAAAAGTTGTGACTTGTACAGAACGTATACTTCTTTTGCCTCATCATATGTAAAATCTAATTGTTCCAAAACTTCCTTCTCAATCTCCTTATTATCATAAATTATCTCATATCTTTTTTCAATATTCGATAAATTAATTTCTAAGAGATCGAGGCGTGTGCTAATGTAATTTTTCGTACGGCGAGTAGGGCTTACGGTCTTTTTAAAATTTTCAAAGTCTTTTGAGACTTGATTGCAGGTTTTTACAAATAATTTTGATACACCCATGTTTTTATTTTTAATAAATTTAAAAATACTATTGTATATCTTGTATGATTATGTGCAAATAAGTAACGATCAGAATGTACTCACTTTGATTTATATCTTCTAAGTTATTGTATTGTATCCCTCCTTAAAAGCTCTCCTTTAGAATCCTTTTGTTGAGTCCCACTCCGTGGATTTCTTCCTTTCCAGCTCTGATTCCTCACTTGCAACTTGTATTTATAAATTAATTTTTTTTTTTTTTAGATTAAGGGGCCACCCACTGATTTAATTATTTAATTTAAAATTTGAAATTGTTTGTAAATTTAACACCATGTTTTTCTATGGCTCAGAAGGACCAAGGACCGCTATCAGAGAGGCGTACCGATACAAGGAATTAATGTATCTGAATACAGGGGAGTTCATGCCCCCGAAGTTAATACAGCGCCGCTACCCAGAGCTATTTATAACATTAATAGGCGCAACGGAATACATCAGTGATCCGGGAGAAGAAGATGAGTTAGAGGAAGAGGTGGTCTCCTTACCCACCACCCCAATCCAGCAGGGCAATAAAACAAAACCAACATCGACGTTAAAAAGCCGGAAGAAGAGAACAGCGGAAGGAGCCGTACCCAAGAAAACACCAGCCAAATCGCAGGAAGAGCCCAGCACGTCGGCTCACGTCGAAGATGCCCCCGCTCCCCAACCAGACTCGTCGGAATAGAAGCCGACTCATCAGGACAGCGCCTTCCCAGGCAAGCTAGTAACTCGGAAACAGTGACCGTACAATACATCCCGGTACGGATAGTGTCTGTGACCCACCTAAGATCTGAGGGAGAGGTTATGCTGCCTCCGCCAGACACTCACCTGTATAAAGCAATTTTAGAACAACTCAAAGATGACCAAAAAACGGCAATTAGTGCCACAGTGAGATTCCACTACCTGGTATCAGTTAGTATCAAGTATGTCGCATGAGACAGGATCCTCCATGGATATCGCTCCCCTGCTTAGATGTGCCTTGTTCTCACGGGCGGTCGACTATGATGCGAACAAGAGCGACCCGACGCCTTACCAACTTTTCAGAAACACCAAGCCGAAATCGGGGACAGTAAAACTGGTCGAACTCCCCAACGCAAGAAAGGCTATACCATCCAAGATAATCGCAATGCCGCTTGATATATTTGTCAATTTTCTCGCGGATACCCGGTACGCGCATAATCCACCCAGCCCTTTTTCCACCAATGGGCTAGACAGGGCATGGACGGCGGTCCCTGTCGGCGCATCTGCCATGGGAGCCCCATGGTTAGTATTGTACATAGCGATGTTTATGTCCTCTTCCAGAACTTGGGGGACCATTAATGTAACACACACGTCAGAACCACTACCATGGGGGGCAACCATAAAGTCCACAACAATACCAGCCGCAAACACCGCATTCATCAATGGACAAAACAACGTCGTCTTAGTTTTGACGGATGAGTCAGCCGTGAACACAACCAACACGGTAAGGGTGGGCGGGGTAGACGTCCCAGTATACACAGGCCGAGAACAGGTAAACTCCACGAACTTCTGGGACATTTGGACTAGATACTACACAACTCCCAACTGGTCAAGAATATGTGCGAACATCTCACAGGTGTGGCCACATATGTGCAAGAGAATAGGAGTAGGATCCTCCTGTGACATCGCGCTCTCCCTTTCTGCAGACATGTCGCTTGCAATGCGACCCGGACTATACATTCACCCTAGCAAGGACAAGACAACGTACGACCTGACACGCACACTCTCAGGTGGGTACTATCTGGTAGACAACGACGAAGACGCAGTACCAATGTCATCGGATAGCCCCTACCGTGTGTCAACCATAACAAAGCGCAACTTCCGCACTACTGACACAATAGAATTAATAAACGGTTTTAATTGCGCTGCACTGTCGTCATACCACCAACCAATAAACGGATTTGCGGACGTAACCCAAACTGGAACAAGTTACGTTATCAATAATCAGGAGCCAGTGGTGTCCACAACATCAACCGGATACGCAGTAACCCAGGCATCCTCGCTCCGCAGGATATCGGCCTACATTGGCCTAACACAGGAGACAGTAGAAGTTCATGCTTTCTCAAACCAGCCCGCATTTGCAGCGTGGATACACATGTTATCCGTAGCATCAGCTGCATCAAGCGCCACTATGTTGGTGACTAGCCAAATATCACTGCGGGACTGGATAGGCTGGACCGACGAATGGGATGGATATACCAAAGACACAGAGATGAGAAACCTAAAATCCATCATCTTCTCTGGACGCATAATCCATCTATCAATGAGCGACAGAGCAATATCTTGGAACAAACCAATGCATGGGGATATTGCTAAATACTACCATATGTCGGTAGAGACTGCCGCCAACATGTACTCCGCTAGCCCAGTACCATGCCACCTGACTCTACAGTGGGCTGGAAAGTCCAATATATTAAAAATAGCCGACTGGAAGGCGCCAAAACCACTGTATTTCCCCGGTTTTAGACAGCCCCAAGAAGGAAATCCGGCTCGAAGGACCAAAATGTTCGGCACTGGTTATTTTATTTTACCGTGTTGTATTTAGTTGGACTGTATATCAACAGTATCAACTGTGTAGTTAATTAATGTACTGATTTAAAAACTGCGTACAAAACTGTGTAGAAAAATATTTGAAATAAAACAAACTGTTTGCTTGAACGTTATAAACTTGAAGATTTATTTTATGTAAAAATGTCTTCCTTTTATATTAATTTTTGACATAAGGAATTTTATCTCATGAGAGAGTTTTCGTGAGTGTGTTTGTTTAAATATTTTAAGTGTACAAATTTTCTGTTTTTGTTACATTTGACAATTTTATTTTAATTTATATATTTATCAACAACAAACCGTATATCGCGCTTTGTATCAAAAATTATACATTTTGATTTTCATATACACTGGACGTCCAGTATAACGAATGCCGATATTACGAACGTCCAGTATATCGAATCACCATTTGAATTCCATTGACATCTCTAAATAACGAATGATGATTTTACTACTCTATATTACGAATGCTAGTCGGTTGCGAGGAAAAGAAACAACTTAAAACATAAAACATCTGCGTCTGGAGTTGTTGGTTCAACATAACGGTACATGCGATAAGTTGGGGGTTTTTGGCTTTTACGACTTAAAAATTTTTCGCAATTGTTTAGTTTTTGTGTAGATGCAGTGCGAGTGCGAAGTTAGTGTTTCCCTTAAAAATAGAGTTTATTGTACAAAATGAAGGTAGCCCGGAAGCGTCTCTCTATTAGAGAAAAATTAAAAATCATTGATGAATGCAGTGCTGGCGTTTCCCTTAAAATAATATCTGAGAAATATAAAATTCTGAAGTCTAGCGCATCTGTACCATAAGAACCCAAAAAAGTGTGCTTTTAAGAAGTCTCAATGAAACCAAAAGTGGAAATTCTGAAAAGCGGTCATTAAGAAAGGGTGAATATCCAAGAATGGAAAAAAAACTTTTCGAATGGTTTCTCCAGCAGCGTGAAAATCATATTCCTATAAGTGGCTCCATACTCAAGGCTAAGGCTCAAGTCATTCACAAAAAATATTCGAACGAAAATTTCTTTGCAAGTGATGGATGGCTTACTAAATTCAAAAAGAGATTTGGAGTTCGTTTGCCTACGGGGGGAAAGTTATCCTCACAAGCTGACCTTGTGGAAACCTTTAAAAAGCATTTGGCGGAAATAATTGACCGACATCAACTTTCTTTGGATGCGGTTTTTAATGCTGACGAAACAGCGCTCTACTGGAAAATGCTGCCGAATTCCACCTACGTCCACTCCAAAGAAGATACAGCTCCAGGAAGGAAAATTTCAAAGGAACGAATAACATTTTTAGCATGTTCCAATGCATCGGGCTCAAAAAAAATTAAGCCATTTATTATTGGCAAATCAAAGAACCCGCGCTCGTTTAAAAACAAACCGTTGCCAGTCAATTATGGGCATACTAAAACCGCTTGGATGACGACCTCGCTTTTTAAGGAGTGGTTTTTTATGCATTTTGTTCCAGAGGTTGAGAACTTTCTGGATTCAATGAACTTACCAATAAGAGCTCTTCTTTTGCTGGACAATGCACCAAGCCATCCTCCAGCACAAGATTTGATAAAGCAAACAAGGGATGGCCGAATTTAGGTTCTTTTCATGCCACCAAACGTGACAGCCCTGATTCAACCAATGGATCAGAATGCAATCCGTCTGGCCAAATTATTTTACAGGAATAGTTTGCTGGCTAAGATTGCTAGCTCGAGTGTTACAGATGTTATACAATCACTGAAGGACATCAGTTTATTCGAAGCTGTATCACTTATCGCACTGTCATGGAAAAAGTAGTCACCGGTTTCTCTCCAGAAGTGTTGGCGAAAAATCTTAACTGAAAAAACACCAGAATTTGAAGAAGAAGATGACATCCCGTTGGCTGCTCTTCTGAGAAACGAAGAAATGGTTTCTACATCTCAAACAGTTAGGCTTATAAATGAAATTTTTCCGGAGGTAGTTTTTATAGACTTTTTTAACAAAAATTCGCTTATTTAGGTTGTTTTTATAGTCATCTTTTACTGCTGATGACCTGGATGAGTGGAATAGAGCCGAAGAGGGAGAAGGCCCAACAGTTCCAGATGTTGAGGACACGACAATAATTAGCATCAATGAAAATGAAGCTGTAGGTGAAGACATAGATGCTGATAGATCTGTTCAAATGATAAATCACCAACAAGCAATTGATAGCTTCCAAATATGTATAAAATGGGCGGAAGAAAACCAACAAGATTGCTCCAAGATCTTAACTCTTCGACAGTTGCAGGAGGAAGCTGTCCATAGGCGTTATGACCAAAAAAAGAATTTGAGATAAACCCAAATAAATAGCTTTTTTTCAACTCAAAATTGAGTTAATTCATGTAATTTTCAAAACATAATATTAATAAAAACTTATTCAACTTCAACCGTAAACAACATGTTTATTAGGGGTCGAAAAGAATGGTTTCGATATAACGAATCTTTCGATATAACGAATTGGTTAAACATTATATCTTTCGTTATACTGGACGTCCAGTGTACTAATAACTTTCTTCTCAATGGCGTTATTGTACATTTTTTTTGTACTTTTTGTACATTTTTTTGTACTTTTTGTTTTCCGCATAGTTTCGAAAAGCTTCCAACAGAGATCTCCCCATAAAATGAAAACTTCATAAGCCTATCTTTGTATCATATTTGTTACAAATAACTTTTCATATGAACAATTTTCGATACAGTTATGTTTACTCATATGTGGACAGTCATTCAAATGAGTTAGCGTTTCTTTCGCGTTCTTCATAAGATTTTACATATTTTATTTATAAAATTTTCCTGAACAAATTACATTACGACCGAAATTTTTGACGGACGAAGAAATTGGAGTAGCTATCTATGATAATGGGGAAGATGTGTCGGGAGATGAAACCGATTTCTTTTCTGGGCCATGTTATTACATCGGATGGTATTAAACCTAACCCTGAAAAGATTAGGCCTGTGCAAAATTTTCCGATACCCAAGACACCAAGGCAAATTAAATCCTTCCTTGGCCTTTTCGGGTATTACAGGAAATTTATAAAGGATTTCGCAAGTCTCACAAAACCTTTGACTGAATGCCTACGGAAAGGGAATAAGATTATCTTTGACACTAGGTTTAAAAACTGCTTTGAACATTGTAAGACCATTCTATGTAATGATCCAATTCTTTGCTACCCAGACTTTCACAAGCCTTTCAATGTTACTACCGATGCTAGTAACGTTGCTATAGGTTCAGTAATTTCCCAAGGTTTGGTGGGTTCAGATAAACCGATTTGCTATGCAAGTCGGACATTATCAAAGAGCGAACAGAATTACAGCACTATTGAGAAGGAACTGTTAGCTATTATATGGGCAACAAAATACTTCCGTCCCTACATTTATGGTAGGAAATTCAAAATAATAACTGATCATAAGCCTCTTATTTGGCTATTTTCGCTAAAGGAACCCAACTCCAAACTTGTACGATGGAGACTAAGGTTGGAAGAGTTTGATTATGAGATCGTTTATAAAAAGGGAAAACTCAATTCTAACGCCGATGCCCTATCTCGTATAGAACTTAATGCTAATGTTATTTTACCTAACCGATCATGACCCAGATGACTTAAGATCTATGGAAAATAATGTTGATGTCTCTGAAAATGTATCTACCTTACATTCAGGAGAGGAGAATTTGGAAGATGGATTTCCCATATCAGAACGCCCAATTAATGTATTCTCTAACCAGATAATAATTCGACAGAATTCCTCCAAACCTAAAATATCTTCGAAAATGCAGATACTTTTTAAAAGAAAAAAGAGATTTATTATAGAACATGCTAATCCAAAAGACGAAAGTGTTATAATCTCGATCCTTAAAGAATATTTAAATACAAGACGATTAACAGCTATTTTAACAGATGATGATACCTTTCGGGCTATACAATCCATATATTCGAAATTCTTTCATCGGTCGCGTATCAAATTAGTTAGATCAAACATATTACTTAAAGATATCACCAATAGGGATGAGCAAGAGAAATTGATAAGAGAATACCATGAAAGTTCACATCATCGTGGCATATCCGAAAGTCTAGAACATTTAAAAAGAGATATTTTTTTTCCTAACATGAAACATATATGTAATTTCAAAAATAATTAACAATTGTAGTACTTGTCTTAAATATAAATATGACAGGAATAGGCAGCCACTAAAATTTAAGCTCACTCAAACACCATCTAAACCACTAGAAATTATTCATATCGACATATATTCTATACATAATGAAAACTTTCTTACTATCATAGACAAATTCACAAAGTTTGCTAGCGTGTACCTATTGATCGCCAGAACAAGTGCCAACATAATCCAGTCTTTGCGACATTTCTTTTCTCACCACGGAGTACCTAAAATGGTTGTATATCTGATAATGGCAGTGAGTTCGTTTCACCGTTGCTTAAAGATTTTCTCCAGCTCTACAGTATTAGTTTTCATACTATATGTGCGAAAACTTCTACCGGAAACTCTCCTGTAGAGCGTTTTCACTCTACTCTCACAGAACTCATTCGCATAATAAAAGCACAGAGAAAGGATGTACATATTGGCGAAATTATTGATGATGCTGTTCTGACGTACAATAGTTCCATTCATTCGGCAACAAAACTCACACCGTTCGAGCTTCTTACAGGACATTTACATGCAAACCAACCATTTCCTTCTAATTTAGATTTTAATACAGAACAAGAATATCTTCGTAAGCACATAGAAAACTACGAAAAATTAGCTAAAATCGCTCACGAGCAAAGTCTTAGTAATAAACTGCACTATATAAACAAACGCAATCAAGGACCCTCCTAGGTATAGCAGAAATGAAGTTATTTATAGGCGAAATAAATTAGCACCTAGGTTCAACGATCATATTGTAAAATCTGATAACAAAATAACCGTAGAAACTAACAAACGCAAGGTCCATAAACAAAAAATTCGTAAAAAGAGTAATTGCAGTAATTGTTCATCTGAAAATACATTCATGTGTAGAAAAAAATAAATAAATAAATAAAAATAATTTGAATTTGAGTTTGTTTGATTTGTTTCTGTATAGTTTACTATTTCTTGAATATTTCTATTATTTCTTTAATTTCTCATAATACTCTCGCACTATATAGAAGACATATCCTAATATTAACTTTAAGATATGGACGCTCCACTGTATAGGTTTAAATGTTGTAGATATAAGTACATGTACGTATACATACGAGTATAAGTAGATACTTAGAAAAAAGGGAACCCTTAATTTAAACTTATTTATGCACTTGCCTAAAACTTACTCATATAAGTTAACGACACAAATATTCATTGACTCCAGTTACACCTACAGCACCAAAATATTAATTTTCCCAACACCGGAATATTCATTCCCACGAGCTAACAAATCAAACATCACGTACAGGTGCTCCAATTACACCTGCAGCACCAAACAACATCAACAGACGAAACGTGAAGGAATCCGCTGACGGTACAAAACAACGAAGCTGATATTAGTATTTAAGCTTATGATATTTTTGTTAGAATTTAGTTTATGTTCATTTGTAAGGGTGATCGCTGCCCGATTAAATAAAGTTTTTTTTAATACAAAAAGGTGAATGTAATCTTAATTTATATATAATACATACATATACATTTGAACTTCGCCTCCTCATCAGTTCAAACTTTGACGGAAGGAGTTACGTCATGTAACTGACAAATGCGTCATCTGAAGCGACAGCGGTACCCAACTCAGCATAGCAACAACGAAGCCAACACCTGCAATCAGCAGAGGAAAAAAAAGAACATCTTAGCAACAACCTGCGAGTGGAGTTTAGCGTTGATGATAAGAGAAACTTGGCTTGGGTAACAGTATATTGATAACCGCAGTCACAACTCCCTCTCCACCTATCTTATCTGAGAGAGGAGTTTTGCAAATAAAGCATGCAGTTGCTATAAAGCATTTTAGAGAAAAGCAGCGTTATGGGAAGTGCGAAGGAGTTGGTTGGCCTGAGTTTCGAGGAAGGAGTTCATCATTAATAAGAGTTGATAAGAAGCAATTGTATAGACAGCATCAAAAAATAATAATTAATAGAAGAATAAAATAAGAAAAATAAAAAGGGAAAAAAAATTGTTTTAATTTAAAAAATTGATAAGATTTTATTGGAAAACGTAACTCGCGCAAACCTGATACATATGGAAAATACAATCATATTTGGGAAAAGGAATAGCAGGAATTTCGGAGAAAAATCAACGAGACCGGGTTGTACTTGATTTGTTTGTTGGACTGAAGGGCCATAACATCACGATGGACAATTTTTTTTCATCGCACAGTTTAGCTCAAAAGCTTTTGCAAAAAAAATAAAAAAATAACAATAGTTAGAACTATGCGACGAAACAAAAGAAGTATTTCACCGAGGCTTTTGATCTGCAAGAATGTTCTAAGGTACGAATCCACCTTTGTATTTACTGAGGATACATGTCTTGTCTCATTTATGTTATGAGCCACAAAAATAAATGCACGGTTGTCATGAGCACGATGCACAATAAACCCAAAGAAAAAATAATCAATGGACAATGGCTGTTTTCCATAATACGAGTATTATTGACATCTAGGCTTTGAACGCTTACACTATATATTCAACGAAGTCAAGCCAAACTGGAAGCCAAGACAAAAGCATGTAAAACGAAAATGTTTTCTACATGTTGCTTTTCCAAAAAAAGAACTTTTCAAAAAAAGAAATATCTTTCGGTAATTTCTACGTTATAATAATTAAAACTGAAAATCTTTATTTTAACTGCTAATCCAATGTTGTTTTTGTAGGTGACATTTGTGTCGTGACATATATTAGTTTTAGTACATGTTTTGTTTGTTTTGTAAATTATGTGTTGACATTCCTATGTTTCATTTATTCAGATTACACTTAATTGAAATTCATAGATATATATATAAATAGGTATTAACTGAGTTAATATTCGAACACTACATAATTTGGCTATTTAATTGGCAACAAAATACAAGAACTACTTCTTCTAGATCATTAATGTCAGTACTTTTAACTCATGACTCGGTTGATTTTGGCGATAATGGTCCCTCTGGCTCTTCGTTCCAATCACATTCGCCAGAGTCAAAGAGACAGAAGACCACAGCAATACCGAACAAGCGCAGAAGATTTTATAAGTGCTACCATTCAGGAATAAACAAAACAAAACAAACATCTTTTCATTGCAGTGTTTGCAACAGACCTGTTTGTAGGGAGATCCACGCCGAATTTATTTGTAGTGAATGCATTGAACAAAAATAAATTTGTATTTTATTGAAAGACACTTATTTTCAAATATATATATATAAAAATTTTGACTTAAATAATTCATACAGCGCACTCTCATAGAAAAATACCTACAGCTACGAGCAACTAATTAGAAACAAAGCATCGATGAACGAAAATGCACCGGTAAAAATGTAAGGTTTTTTTTTTTCTTTAAATTATTCCAATGTTAGCTTTTTATTTACTTTGCTGTTGACTTCTATAGTGGTTGGCTGTCTGATCTTAGTGTCAACTGTGAGTAAATAAGCAAAACTGTGAAAATCGTTTAATTTCAAGGAGCAACTAATTAGAAACCCCACGAAATATATCTTTAATTTATTAAATATCAAATTTGTTTCTTATATAAAAATCAAATTTTGGTAGGTATTAATTAATAAATAGAATATGATGGACAATTAAACTTTCAATTTCCTGTTATCGATTCTGTTAGAAATGGGAAAAACAGCCAGCTGCACTCCAGACGTTCGAAAAGCTATTTTAGAGTTAAGAAATTTGGATCTGTCATACAAACAAATTTCGGATAGGATGAAATGTTCCAAAAAGAAAGTGTTTGATGCAGTGAAGCATTTTAAAGTTTATGGAATGTGGGAAAATGTGCCCAGAAAGAAAAGACCACGAAAAACTACAGTGCGCGATGACAGAAAAATCGACAGACTCTCGAAAGCTGACCCAAAAAAAAAAGTGCAAGGGTTATCCAATGCGAGGTTTTGAATGGAATGGATTCTCCAGTTTCAGTCTGGACCATAAGAAGGCGATTGGTCGAAGCTGGACTTTATGGCCGTGTTGCACGCAAGAAGTTACCAAGAGGCAAAGGCAAAAGCGGCTGGAGTTTGCTCGACTTCACTCATCGTGGACAACAGAGCAATGGAAATTTATCCTCTGGTCCGATGAAACCAGGATAAATTGGAATGGTCCTGATGGCAGAAGATTCGTATGGCGGCCAAAACGAAGAGAATTTGATCCGAAGGACACATCACCTGTTGTAAAACATGGTGCAGGATCCATCAACGGGTGGAGATGCTTCTCATGGAATGGCGTTAGGCCAATCCATCGTATTAACGGCATCCTTACAAAGGAAAAATATGTTGATATCTTGCAGAATGTGATGGTTCCATGGGCAGAAGATAATTTACCTGTGATTTGGAATTTCCAGCAGGACAATGATCCAACATCAATTCTATTGATGTTTTGGACTGGCGGCCATAGTCAAGTGCTGATCTTAATTCCATCGAACACCTATGGGGAGACGTTCGACACGTTGTTCGAAGAGGTCACGAAATGTTGGTACTCTATACCTGTTGAACGGTGTAGATCATAAATATTATCCATGCAAAATCGCTGTAAAGCGTAATGCAAAAAGGTTTTCCGACAAAATATTAACCAAAAAACCTTTTTTTAATTTTTTTTTAAGAATTGTTATTGTGTTTTTTAGCATTTTTTGAGTGGTCTACCTAAGCCGTTTCTAATTAGGTGCTCCATAAAAATGTTTGTTTACTTTACTTTCAAAATAAAATTATAACGTTGAAGCAAGTTTTTGTATTTTATATTCCAAATATTTGTTTACGTGGTTGATTAGTTTACGCATAAAAATATACAAACAACTAAATTAAGAATTACACGACGGAAAATACAAGTATGTATGTATCAAAAATGATACAAAGGATAGAATTCTTAATTTTTTAAGCGCGATATACGGTTATCCGTTATTATTGTTTCTAAGATTAAGATTTCCAAAATAACGTTCAACTTTAATATTTTTTTTTATTATTAAATCAATAATTTGCATAAATTACTCTTATTACCGTCTCCATTTTTGAAAAACCCTCACGTCACTGCACATTTCACTTTGCTATACATAAATTTCGCGTTTTAATAACAAGCTGCCAGATTTCTGTGCGTGTCTTTATACAATAACTTGTGTGTCTCTCTTTGAAATTAAAAGCCGAACTTAACATAAAAATGCCTACAACAAGGTCAAGAAGTAATGACGATACGATCGTCCACAATCCTCCATTAACTGGAGATCCGAATACATCCCAACAGTCCAGTTCTACGGATCTACCAGAAGTAAGATGCTCTCCCGAATTAGAAGTGGTCGTTGCTTCTATAGTGAACCGAATTTTCGAGCACCAAGGCAGTTTTGTCCAAAATGTACTAAACCCAACCTCTCACCGTTTTACCGGTGTGGATCAAACCATCTCTCCAGAGTAAAGGGACCTTGAAAAGGTACCCAACGTTGTTCACTGTTTAAGGAACTTTTCCGGAGATGCTGGCGAGTTCTCTTCATGGAAGAAAAGCGTCGAGCGAGTGCTAGGAATTTATGTCACACATGACCCAAGGAAATGGTAGTATTCAAGATTTCTATCAAAGATTCTGCTCTCAACTGAGTCTAATCATTAACAAGATTTCATGCATGGACGTAAGTCCAGTGTCTATCCGACTCCTCACATTTATCAGAGGCTTACGAGGAAGTTTATTCGAACTTCTAGGTATGGAGGAATCAGCTGATTTACCGCAAGCCCTGCTTCTCTGCTTACAGCAAGAGAATCAAACATTCAGAAATACCAAATAAGAAACCTTTCGCTCCACAGCATCTTCGCCAACAACAGACATTCCTCAGTTACCATTTCGTCCTCCACACAACCCAACTACGTCTACACAATTTTCGACTCCACAAAGAAATTTAAACTTTATCTCTCGACCCCATTACCAAGTTTATCCTCCTCATTATTCGCCAGTGCAGCCTTTTCCTTGTTCTTCTCGCCCAAATTATAATTTCGCTCCACAAAACCAAACACCTAATATCCGACATAATTTTCTTTCAAGCTAATAATCCTAATCTAGCTCCTATTAACGCTGAAGCCTTGACACAAGGACGAAGCAACCAGGTGAGGGCTGTCAATAACCAAAATAGGCAAACACACTTCAATTCTGCTAACCCTAAACCACCCTTTCAACAGCATTCCAAAAACCCCAACCAAAATAACTCCCCATATCGACTCGAAGGTAGGAAGTTACGAAAAACCAACAAACTGCACTCAAACTCTGCTGAACAAACAAGCGTAGACGAGAATGCATATGCACAAGCTTACGCGAACTAACATACGCCCAGAACTTTGCCCCTATTTCATCCGAACAACAATATCAACTGGAACAACAATATCAACTGGAACAACAGTATCAAATGGAACAACAATTTCCATTGGGATTCCAGTACTCAACAGAGCAGCAGTATCCGGCAGAACACCAATGCCCAACACAAAACCAATATCCGGCTGAACAATTGCTAGAGTGTAGTGACATACATTTTTTAGGTTAGCGAACTCTTCGCTGCCTTATTTTGAATATAAAGCGAAGAATAGAGAAACCCTAAAATTTCTCATCGACACTGGGTCAAGAACTACACCAAACCTAGTAACAAAACCCTATCCCGAACCAACAAACCTTCTGGTGATGTAGAAGTTAGTCACCATACATTTATTAATCTCCCTGGTATTAAAAATATCAATATAAAATTATTTATACTCCCCACACTCAGAACTTTTCACGGTATTCTAAGCAACGACAGCCTAAAAGAACTGTCAGCAGTTATTTACGCTCCAATCAAAATTAAGCAATTAAAATCCCAATCGGTAAACTCATTAGCCATCAAGACCGACCACCTGACTCCGGAACAAAATATTCTCTTGTATTCAATTCTCAACAAACATTTAAATTTATTCCCCGAACCTGAAGAGAAACTGACATACACCACGAGTCATTGCAGGAATTAGAACTTCTACAGATGACCCTGTTTCTACCAGACTTTACCCTTTTCCCATGTCACTGAAGGCAGAAGTCAATAAACTTCTAGACGATGGTATAATTAGACCTTCACGGTCTCCTTACAATTCACCTGTCTGGGTCGTGCCTAAAAAACCCCGATTCCACTGGTCTAAGGCAATATCGTGTGGTCATAGACTACAGAAAACTTAACTCTATTACAAAGCCGATCGATACCCGATCGCTGACATCTCCGAGGTTATTGCTCAACTTGGAAGGAATACATTTTTAACAGCACTCGATTTAAAAAAAAGTGGCTTTCATCAAATTCCCTAAAGAAATCTGATATCGAGAAGACAGTCTTCTCTATTAATCATGGCAAGTACGAATTTACAAGCTTGCCATTTGGACTGAAAAACGCTCCACCGATCTTGCAGCGAGCGCTCGATGACATTCTACGTGAACACATTGGAAATTCCGGCTACGTTTACATCGATGATATTGTTACATATTGGAATGTACCCAAATATACTCCCTAAGTCAACCCATTAAATATGAGGTCACTTATTCACCACACTTATTGTTTGCAGAGCCAACATTAAGTGTGGAACTAAATGTAACTTCTCTCTCCAACATTATCACCTTGGAGTGATAACGTTGGAGCGAGTGATATCGTAAGTTAAGTCTTTTTAGTCACTTCTTGAAGTTAGTCAGTCGGTCGACAATAGATGTAAGAAAACGAAAGTTCGGAATGCAAATAAATGGTAATTCGTATTTGAACTTAAATAAACGTGTGTTTCATTTATACAGTGATAAAACACATAACTATATAATCATCTTTAGTGAAAATGAAGGCCAGCACGCCGAACATATCGAGCAAATTTTTAACACACTGAGTAAAGCGAATATGAAAGTCCAATTGGACAAATACGATTTTTTCAAAACTCAGGTAGAATTCCTAGGTTATCTGATCTCTTCTGAATGTATTCAAAGTAATCCAGAAAAAGTCGAATCCATTTTAAAACTTTCAATCCCAAAAACCCTGAAGGAACTCCGATATTTTCTTGGCCTGTCCGGCTAATATCGCCGCTTTGTCAAGGATTACGCAAAGCTTGCATAACCCCTAACAGCCCTTCTAAGTGGGGAGGAAGGACGAGTGTCCAAAAATTAAACCGCTAGAAAAGCAGTAGAACTAAATGCCTAAGACTTAGATTCATTTAACAAACTCAAAAATTCCCTCATTTCGAAAGACATAATTTTGTCATACCCTGATTACAATAAACCATTCGACCTCACAACTGATGCATCGAACTATGCAATCGGTGCTGTTCTCGAGCAAGAAAATAAGCCGATAACTTTCATTTCTCGAACGTTTAGCAAAACAGAGGAAAACTATGCAGCAAATGAGAAAGAAATTTTAGCCATTGAATGGACATTAGGCTCGTTGCGAAATTACCTTTACGTTCCCGCCATGGTTAGAATCTTCACCGACCATCAACCGCTAACCTTTGCCCTGAGCAACAAAACAACAACAACAGCAAAATGAAAAGGTGGAAAGCAATGTTTGAAGAATGCACTCTCCAGATATCCGCAATCGTCAAATGTAAATCCACTTTCAACAACTCAGCATAGCGACAAAAGCTCAGCTCAGAACTTAATCCCCAGTATTCAAACTCCACTTAATGTATTTAAACATCAAATTCTTCTCCAAAGGGATACCACTTCATCCCAAACTTTCCAAATCATTTTCCCTACTTACCACAGACACACGATAACAGAACTAGAATTCAATGAAGAATTTAATAAACGGTATTAAAGCAGAAGAGCAGGTTATGGGAATAATCCAAGGTCTCTACCCTTTACACTTCGCGAATTATAAGATTCGATTCACTCAGGTGCAGGATGTTATAAACGAGGCAGAGCAAGACGAAATTGTCATCAAGGCTCATAAGCTTGCGCATCCCAACGAACAAGAAAATAGAACTCAAATCCTATAAAATTTTTACTTTCCTTCGATGGTTAAAAAATTAAACGAATTATAAAACATTGCACAGTGTGTCAAGAAAACAAATATGACAGACAACACCCTTATAAACCTATCATACAAGCAACACCTATACCGCAATATCCAGGCCAAATTGTTCACTTGGACATCTTCTCAACAGAAGGTAAACTTGTGCTTACCTCTCTGGATAAGTTCTCTAAATACGCACAAGTAAAGATTTTAAATTCCAAGGCAATAGAAGATGTACGTCAACCCTTAAGGGATATACTCTTCGCTCTTGGTCTTCTCGACATGGTTGTTATAGACAACGAAAAATCCTTCAATTCAATATCAATTAGCTTTATGATAGAGGAGTTAAAAATAAAAGTGTTCACCACACCCCCATACTCGAAACGGTCAACGGCCAAATCGAACGCTTTCACTCAACTCTCACAGAAATAATGAGATGTTTGAAGACAGAAGGTCTTCACAATTCCTACATGGAACTATTAGAGCGAGCCGTATACGAATACAACTTCACGATTCATTCAACCACTGGCAAAAAGCCTGTGGAAACATTTTTCGAACGCAGTCACTTTTGATCCAAATCTTCTTGAAAAAGCACGAAAAGAAACTATTGAAAAAATTCAAACCAAACAAAATATTGAGCTCCAATTTCATAACAAAAAACGTGACCCAATCAAGGAATATGCCCACGGTCAAACTATCTACGTAAATCAAAATAAAAGGGTAGGTTCAAAACTATCTCCCCGATACAAGAAAGAAATTGTAGCTTTAAATCATTCCTCCACAGTGATAACCCAATCTGGCAAAACAGTTCATAAATCCCACATTAGAAACTAAAACCAAAATTCTTTTTCATATCCCTTGTCATAGCTTGTGTTGCTGATTTTAAAATCTTGGACTACTCGAACGCACATCTACTGACACAATGAAAACCGGTACGGTTAGACTACAAGACGGACAATTCAAAATCAGACATGTTATAGACTTAGACATTTACCAATAATTTGTAAACGATATGTACTCATACTTGACAACTAACAGTTGCTGCAAAGACCAATTACTTCCCTTCCTTATCCATGACCTAGACCAAATCCAAAGTAATATCAATCGCCTAAAATCGCAAAAATGGAAGCGTTCTCTAAATTTTATCGGTAGCGCTTGGAAGTGGGTCGCTGGTTCACCTGACCACCACGACTTCAAAATCATTTCAAATAAAATAAACAATGTACTTAGGAACAATAATAAACAAATTATTATAAATAGAGATATTATAATTAGTAAATTAGACGAAATAACAGTCAACAAATTTAATAAGTAAAATGTTAAATGCAAAAAATGAAAAATTGTTAATTATTAAGAATAAAATTAATGTAGTAAAAGAAGAAATAACAAATAAAAACATACAATGGGCTAAAGCAAACATTGTTAATTCATTTGTCTTATCACAATTTGAAATGAATATCGTAAAGAATACCCTTGAACAAGACAATATGATAAATATAAGTATAGAAGAAATTTTAGAATTTAGTGGAAGTAAGAATAGCCTTAAATAAAACAACCATTATATATATTATAAATATTCCAATAACTGTTAAGGAAGAATGTAACAAACTTTTAATAAAACCAATAAAAAATTGAATTTTAACGAATAAAATCGATTATGAAACTATAATAAAATGTAAGAATACAATTTATGGAATAAGAAACAAATGTAAAACTCATAACGAATTGTCAATATGTATGGACAAAGATGGAGTAGACATAAGTAATGATTTATGTGTACCTAAGCTATTATTAAGTCAACCATCATCGTGCAAAATCATCAACAACCAACATTTAGAGTCAGTAGAAGAAGAAATCGCAAGCGGAATACTCCACATAAACAATGAAGAAATGAACCTGACTGGAACGTATGCCATCCAATTTCACAATACAACGGTAACAGCCGATGGGAGAAAATACTTGTCTATGGAGAAACTAGGTATTAAACTATAACCAGCATTGTCGCAACCCTTTTCCAACAAATCCGAGTTCGAAGAATTTCTGTCATGGGTTATGGGATGTTAACACTCATTTTGTCATCATCCTAATGAAATTCATTATTAAATTCTGGCAAAAAACAAAACCCAAGTACCAGAACTCACACCGTTAATAAAACTATTAACCATGTTACAGAAAGTTCAGACGCAACAAAAGTACAAGAAAGCAGAGAAACCCCTACAACAAACCCCAGAATTTCCACCATCAGCCAAATTCCAATATTTTGAAAATATTAAAAACAAAACGAGGACGAGGACATAATTGATATCATTTGAAGTGCAAATTCTGCCCACACGTAAATGCAACGTATCTCGCACTTCATCTCCATTATACCGATAGCACCAGACAACACATTCCATTCCCATAGAGAAGTGATCCAGTTACATCCGCAACATCAATGTGCGTGACGGAATCCGGCGACGCAGCACTTGAGCAGAGACACAATTAGTATTTAAGCTTATCCAAATCCATTGTTAAGTCAGTGGTAATTTAGATGTACGGGCAAACCTATGCCAGAAGAATAATAAAGTTTTTTTTTTTTTAAATAAAACAATTTATGTTTTATTAATTTATACTATTCTAAGAGTTGTTGCGGTAAAATTTACCACAACAAGCTGGACTCTTTTTCCTTGAAACCTTCGCTTCACTCCTTCGAACCTTTCCCTTTTTACAGTTGTTCATCCAAAATTCTGAGAGAGTGATGGGCAGCCATGGGTGCATCAGCCATCGGCGCACTTTCTCAGCATCTTGGAAGGACAACATAAATAGGTACGACGGACGGTCAAAGCCTCTAGGAAGAACCCCGCAGAGCAGGCGGGCGGCCTGCTACAAGAGCGCAAGGAAAGCGCTATAGGTTTTGGGTGATGTGCAAGGGTCCAACACGAAATAGCCGACCCTTGTCCCAAATGTTGTTTTGTCTCCCCTAATGGGTAGTCTCCAGCCTGGTGCCAAGGCATCCGCACCATCCTTCCAGCTCCTAACCCCTTCACTTTTTGACCCGCCTTTTCTGTTGTGTTCGTTGTCGCTTTGGAGGAAAGGAGCAGGAATTAAAACCTGACGGCAGGTTATTTGTCAAACAAACTTACTCGCAACGACTACGGCAAACATCAATGGAGTCTAATATATCGAAGCAATATATGAGATACGAGTATGTTCCGGAACAAACTATGACTATTGGTGAAGTCCCTTTGATGAGAAGACTAGCTGAAACAGCAAAGGGTCAGAAGAAGTCGACTCTAGAAATCTTCAATCTTCACTTGAGCAAATGGAATATGAAATTTCGTCACGCTTTAGTCAATTGGTTTGGGGAAGTTTTGGATGAATTATTTAACATGGGTGACTTGTACAAGAACAATCACCTCTGCTTCTTATTTTCTAAAGTATTCTGTAACTCCAGATTAACTCCACCGGATTACAATGATAAATTAGAACCGATCCCAGGTGATTTTCATTATGCAGGGCAACTCGGGGGGATGGAAGGGATAAGACAGAAATTGTGGACGATCATAACAATATGTTTGATAAAATACTCAGCAGAGTTGGAGAATCTCCCTAGAAATATTATGTGTCAAGGTGACAATCAAGTAGTTATGATGAATTATGGTGAATTACTAATTCAACTCCAGAACAGAGAATAGAAAAAAGGATGAAACTTTTATCTACTTTAGAGAGTAATTTAAAGAAAATTAATCTCATTTTGAAGAGAGAAGAGACATGGTTTTCTATTAGATTATCCGAATTTGGGAAGGTTAGATACTTTGATGGAGAAGCTATATCTAACGGCGACAAGAAAATAAATCGTTGTATCCCTGATATAAACGATGGTATTTGCTCCCTAATGTCATCATTCTCAACAATTAATACAATTACTGAGGCGACAGTAAAATGTGATTACCTGCCTGACAATTCCTTCATTCTAAATCAATTTATGATTTTAAATTATTGTAGTAGGAGGAAAGGAATATTTAATTCTTGTAAGAACACATTCGAAAAATTTTCTATTCTTTATCACCCTACTGATTTTGGAGGTATATCTTTATCATCATATTTTTCTCATACCATCCGAGGGTATGATGATAAGTTAACCCTATGGATTTCATTATTAAAAACACTCAAATGTCATCTCCCTTCTATTTATAATATAACAACAAGGCTCAACATGGCGAATCCCAAATCGGGATTTATTGATCATTCTAAACTTGTAGAAGATATATTTTCTCGTTAAATATTGTTAATTTGCCTTCCGTAGAGAGGAAGGAAGATGAAAAACTTGGCCTTAGCATATTTAAAATCACCTAATGTCACGAATCCAGAGATAACTAATATATTCAATAGTAAGGCAATAAAAAGCAAAGAAGAGATTGTCTCAAGTCTGATATCTATGACTCCTTTTATCCCTTCATTAGCACATGAGTTGTTACGAAATTCAAATACCAGCATTCTTCTATCATTAATGAATCAATTTTCCAATCTGTCTACAATCAATAAATTAGTTCAGGAATTATCTCCGTCACTCCTTCAAAAAATTACATATGATATTTCATACATTTCAGGGGTTGAAGACAGAGATAAAGCTTTTGATTTTCTTGAGATGGCACATGAAAGCCATAAAAAGATTATAAATATACTTCAATTTCGTTAGAAGAACTTTGAGAATCATGACTTAAAGAGATATTTAGGCCTTGATTGTCCTATGGAAGCTTCTTCGGAGCTAAGGAAATATCATTGGAAATTAGATATAATCGGAGCATCAAAGCCTTACCCTCCTCGTCAGTTTAGAATTAAGGACCTTGACAGTAGCTCGGAGCAAGAATTGAACACTTCAATTTTAGTATGTTTAAGCGAAGAGTGTATTCGATGATGTCTTCCGTTAATTATTTGAGAGATGGCCCATACCCAGCATACTTAGGATCCGCTACGAACGAAAAAGTAAGGAAACCCACATTGGAAATAGCTTCCAAGACCAGTTTTACAAAAGCCTTGCAGCAACTTCATTTAATAAAGTCTTGAGGCTAAATGCTACCAACTTAGCAAAATTCGTTGATAAGCTTATAGAAGAGCAAGAGGGGACAATACCCGACAAGTTAGAAAAGTATGAAGGTGAGGATTTTTGTGCCATGGTCTGGGGAGGCAATTTGGTATACAGATTTAGACCAATTCAGACGACAAGGTTGCAGCGACGCTAAAGACGGCGGACCTCTAGTCAATAAAATAAAAAAAAGTAAACAAAATTTTAATCCACTCCGTGGTTGTATACGACAAAGCACGGTCTCGCGACGATACAATACCAATCTACTCGTACTTGCTGCACACTTTGCGGTCAGCTCAATATTTCCAGATTGTGTTATGTCTCCGCCTACGCTTGAATGCGTCGAATCTTCAATGGGACGAATCCACTTTCGCATTAGTGTAGTAGCAAGAATTCTTAAAGATCTTAACAATCCCAAATCCGTTGGCCCAGATGGTATAGAAATCTTTGCAAGCAGATGGAAAACAGCATTAGTCCACCCCGTCATTAAAATCATGGAAACGCTGATAAACCGTCTCGAAACGCCAAAACTTCTCAATGACCGACAGTATGGTTTTCGTAGCAACAGGTGGTGTGGCGAAAGCAAGATGGTTGCACTTGATATTTCTAACGTATTTGGCAGAGCTTGGCATCAATCTGTTTTGTCGAAAATGCGTGCTTTTGGGATCGACGGCTCTCTTCTTCAATGGGTTAGGAATTACCTTTCGGGAACGTTCAATTTAAGTTGTCTTGGATTATCAATGATCAATTGGCATCCTTATTGAATTGAATTGAATAAAATTGAATGGTCTGCAATGACATTTCTCTGCTGAAAACAACATATCGACTTGTTTTCAATAATGTATGGAAAAACATTCATTTTCAATGGTTCATCCATTTTGAATGACGTTTTCGTGAAAACGTGTGCGACGTTGAGAATTATCGAACAAAAACACTCGACTTATTCGATTGTTGCAAATATTCATTTATTCGATAGATATTAAAAAATCGTTCAGTTACTATTTTTCAGAAATCATTCATTCAAACCAGTCGAATGAAAAAAACATTCAAATGTTCGAATGTTTTTCATACCATTAATATGAATGAATGAATAAATAAAACTATTCGATAGTCGAAATCATTTAGTTACTAACTATCGATAGTTGAATTCATTCGATATTTCCCATCACTAATGGTATAATTAGACATTAGACTGTGTTTATAAATACTGCCAAGTCAGCTGTCAGATTTGAAAGAAATACTACCACCACGGAAAGGGATTCAAGTATACAATTTTTTATGCCAGCAGGTATGATATGAAACCGGTTATATGCAGGCATATATGTGCTCGTGTGCCCAGGTACAATGGTATATAAACTCCCTCTACGATATTCAAAGCAGTTCACATCAAGCAGCAGAACGCGGCAGTTCTCTTCATCAATTCGGTCGAAGTTTAGTCTATTTTAAGTAAAATAAAAGTGAAGATAATATTGTAATTTACATAGGGTAATATATGTATAATACGTAGGTTTTGTATATATCTATATGTTCAAACTGCTCAACACTGAATCGTACAAAAAAAGATTTTAGAATATTTCTACATTAAGCAGAATTACATAGTGAATATCTGTTGTGTGATTGTGGAATCTTACATCCAAAACCAAAGTTAATAAAGAGAACATCCAGTACGTATCTTATACCTTTTAGAGACAAATCAAATTTCGTTATAATTTTGACTGTGACAGAGACAAAACAATACATTTTTTTTATTAGTATCATTTAAGGAAAAAGCAGGAAGACTGGGTCAAAATTGTACGACTGCGAGGGACGCTCTGACTATTGTCAAAATGGATCTTCGAGGCGTGGATACTGAGGATAATGTGATTATGGGCATAACACCTACAGAGTTAAAGGGTGGTGTGGAGTTCAATTATGAATCACTATGCACAGAATTCAAGAAAGTATGCCCTGATTTTCAAAATACAATCAATTGGGGAACTAAAAGTTGTGCCCTTCATTTTGCAGCGCAAATATTATATGAAGTTGGACCTGAATCTAGGTCTGTAAAGGCACCAGCTACTAACAAAATATGGAGGTTTAGATTCATCGATGAGAATGGTAAAATTACTGTACGTACTTACAAGAATACCCAACCACCTACAGTGCAACCTAAATTTCAAAATGGTGCACTTGCGTTGACAGTTCAACAGGCAAGCCTGTTGAGCTTAACAATAATTGAAAAAGTTGTAGAGTCGTTGTATGAACACGGCACGATACTTATGACTCCTTCGGCACGTGCTATTTTCTCGAAGGCAGATATTAAGAAAATAGCTGCAGATGTGTTTGGGCCAGATGAAGCAGAAAGGACTGATAATGTGTCTGGTTTAATAATCTCAATCAGCCAAAGCTGCCAGAGTGGAGGCCAATACTTAAAATTCAGTAGGTGTCACATTGCAGTTGTTTTTTCTGTTTGTGTAACGAAGAACATGAAGGATAATAAGTTAAGGGATCAAGTAGTTGCCAAAACTTATAAACAATATGTTGCTGCAGGCAAAGCTTTTGATAAAAATTTGTACATGATATTTTGTAAATATGCTGCTGGTGGAGTACCAGCTGAATTCACTCCAGATAAGGTGATGAATTTAGAAGACGAAAAACTCTGGCTATAATTATGAGGCATTCAGACAACTCACTTTGACTACGTTCAATATCGGAAATTCAAATAAACCCCACCCTGCTGTGTAGTAGATTTGCTTAATTACGCACACTAATGTACTATCCGATAACTAGCAGTTCAAGACCCAAAGTGCCTATGTGAAAGCAAAGAACAAACCACCAACAAACTCATAACATAACAAACGAACAAAAGAAGAGAAAAAAAAAGAAGAAAAAAAACTAGTAAAACGAACGAGAAACACCCGAAAGACACAGGTAGATGAACGAAGTTGAATTGTTGAAATATGTTATTTTATTCACGTCTACCTGCGAACTTTTTAAATGACACAATTTTTGTAGAGAATATGCATTTGATAATCACCGAAGACTATCCCATGTTTGTGGCGTCGACGATAATTTTCAGATTAATTAAAAACAATATATGGTCATTTCATTTTGATGAACAAAAGTGCCGTCATATTGCCGCCGTTTAAATTTGTCAATTTGTCAAGAAAGTGTTTTTACAAACAAAAACATTGCTTCAATTTATTTATTTTTCTCTTGCTAATAAAGACTCATCTACATATATATTTTTTTAATTTTTGGTTTACACTTCTTAAAACTAGCATTTAAATGACAAGATAACGCAAACTCGATTTTATTTTAACCCTATATTGCATGGTGTTCCCAAACATTTGATTTGTACTGCCATCTGTCAACCAATGTTCTAAGTAACTCGTAATGACCGATTCGGTAGCCTTGCTTGAGTTCTCACCAAACCATTTCTCAAAAATAGATGGCGTTTTTTGCTGTGATTTTTTTTTATAGCTATCTGTTTCTTGTTCCGACACGTGTTGAGACAAGAACGGCATAAAGAGTGTTTTCCGATTTTTTTTCTGCATATTGTGAAGAAATAGACGGAAATAAAAAATGGTAAGTAATATTACGATGTTCAATGATAATATTCATAAATTGTATTTGCAAAGTTTTGAGTTCGCTTTCCTGTTAGTCACACTAATGTGTTTGTTCCCAAACGGGAACATCATGCACTGAAACATGTTTCATTTTTTGTAGGATGATTCAGAAATCTCAACAATCGATATGAAGAAAAATGCGAATTCAATTTAAATTGTTTTTATTTTTCAATATAATCTCCCCTAACATCAATGCATTTGTTACATCTTAAGATAAGCTTTTTTAAACCCTTAAAAAAATAAATTTCCTCTTTCTCTGCAAAATACAGATTTATTGCCGACTTGAGTTCTTCATCATCCGAAAATCTTTTTCCACGAAGACATTTTTTTTCAAATCCGGAAACAGGAAATAATCACTAGGGGCAAGGTCTGGACTATAGGGTGGGTGTTGGATTTCTTCGAAACCACAATCTCGCGCAGCAGCCTTGGAAACTCGCGCCGTGTGAACAGGAGCGTTGTCATGAACAAGCAACACACCCGCTGCGAGTTTACCCCGTCTTTTCATTTTAATTTCCTCCCGCAAATTATGCAAAGTGGAAGCGTAGGATGTGGCGTTGATGGTTTCACCTTTTTTTTGTACTCAATGAGCATGATTCCCTTTGAGTCCCAAAAAAACTGTGGCCATGAGCTTCCCGGCAGACGGAGTGACTTTGAACTTCTTCGGGGGGTCTGTTCCTTTTTTATGCCACTGCATGGACTCTTGTTTGCTTTCAGGGTCATAGTGGTGGACCCATGTTTCGTCCCCAGTAACAATTCGATCCATAACACCGTCCGCGTTCTCACTACACATCTCCAAAAGCTCTCTACAGCATGCGACTCTCACTTTTTTCTGAGGCGCTGTGAGCATTCGTGGCATCCACCTTGCACTGACCTTTGAAAGGTTAAGATGGTCATGAAGAATGGTGTGAATGGTACCAATTGAAAGCTTGGTGATCTCTGCCATCATTTTCACCTTTATTCGGGCATCCTCAAGAACAAGTTTTTCGACTTCTTTGATGCTTTCTCCCGTACAAGCAGTAGCCGGGGCGCCGGAGTGGGGGTCAGGCAAAATGAATGTCGTTGCCGATGCACTTTCCAGACCTCCAATACGTTCAGGAATAAATAGTCTTACACCAACAATACACAGTGATGAAAGTTCATCTGAGAACTTAATATTCAGTGTGGATTGTCCCATAAACGTTTTCAAGAACCAAATTATCCTTAACACCGGAGATAACCCTAGCCAACAATTTCAAATAGTATTCCCTTCCTACCACCGCCATATAATTACAGAACGTTTCTACACTAATAATAACTTGAATGAAATAAAGGCACGTCTAAACCCAGCAGTAACTAACTGTATTAAAACGGAAGAACGAGTAATGGGTTTGATTCAGGAAATCTATAAAGAATATTCCACTAAATATCGCATAAGATTTTCCCGAACTTTAGTTGAAGACGTTGTAGATGACCAGAGACAGGAAGAAATAATAATAAATACCCACCAACGTGCTCATAGAAACGAGCGTGAAAATAAAGTGCAGATTCTTGAAAAATTCTATTTTCCAGCCATGTCACGTAAAATCAAAAGAATAGCAAAACTTTGCTCGATCTGTAAAGAGAACAAATATAATCGTCATCCAGACAAGATTGAGATTCAGGCCACGCCGATACCAGAGCATCCAGGCCAAATAATACATGTGGACATTTTCTCCACTGAAGGCAACCTAGCGCTGACTTTAGTAGACAAATTCTCCAAATACGCTCAGGTAAAGAGAATCCAATCAAAAGCTGTTGAGGGCATTAGACAACCGCTTAGAGACATAATTTTCGCATATGGTATTCCGAAAACTATAGTATTTGACAATGAAAAATCATTTAATTCTATCCCGATATCTTTTATGCTTGAAAATGAGTTTGGTATACAAATACCACAAAAGACCTCCCTATACGAGTTCATCAAATGGCCAAATAGAGCGATTTCACCCGACTCTTGCTGAGATCATGCGATGCTTGAAAAAAGAACAGTTACACAAATCCTTCACGGAATTATTAGAAGCAGGCGTAAATGCATATAACTTTTCGGTTCACTCCGTCACAAAAAGGAGACCAGCTGATCTATTCTTTAGCAAAAACACTCCCAAATAGAAAAATCCCGCTCAGAGAACAAAACCAGATTGAAGTTAAAGCAAGAAAAGGACTTAGCTTATCATAACAAAGGTAAACCTCCAATTAGAACCTACTCACCTGGTGACATAATCTATGTCAAGAAAAACAAAAGGTTAGGTTCTAAACTCACCCCCCAGTATACCCGAGAAACCGTAAAAGTAAATAAGAAGACAACAGTGCTCACCGAATCGGGTAGAGAAGTCCATAAATCGTATATAAAGGTCTAATATACACTCCATTCTTTCCTCTCTCTTCCAGATACCTTATACCTGATACCTGTCTACCTAACTAACGTACAAATACTGGACTATACTAACTCCCGACTACTGACAATAAAAACTGGAACAATCCGACTACAGACAGGAACGTTCAAATTAAAATGTAAAAGCGAAATTTTTGGTATAAGTACTCCATGTAAAGCAATTAACAAACTATCTATTTGTTCATATTCTAACATTGTTAACATAAGCAACATAAAATGTATTCCTAACTTAGTAAAAAGTCTTCAAGCAGGCTGTAATGTCATCAATAGCCAGCACATACAACCAGTTGAAGAAATATCAGCCGACATTCTATTCCTCAACCAATACCATGGGCTTATAACAATCAATGGCGATCAGGTGTCATTAAACGGAACATTTCTTATAAAGTATCATAACCCTAGCATTAAAATTGGGAAAACAACGTTCAAATCAGTTGAAGTTAGACTTTGCTTCACTACCAGCAATCCATCAACCTACCTCAATAAACCCTGAAATGGAAGAATTGCTCTCATTAGAGATGATTAAGCAGTTGCACACTCATAATACCCAGCACATCCAGCTGCTAAGGAGAAACATCAAAACCAGCACGATGATATTTTTGGGCTCGGGTTTTAGCTTTGTAGGTATCATATTGGTCATTCTCAAGAAAACAATGGCCCCGATTGCGGTTGTCGGCCATTTGATCGATGAACGACATTTATCGATTGTCGATCATCGATTGTTGAATTTCATATTGTGAATGTCGATTTGACAATCGATCGTTGTCGAGCGCAATTTCCTTGTCGATGGTCTGCCTGTTGTGAAGCCAAACAATTATTTTGTGAACAAAATGTAAGTAATTGAATGTTGTTCCTTCATGTATTTTATTAATGAAAATTTATCAAAATCATTATGCAGGGCGAAGAAGATAACAAATAAAAAACAGATATAGCAACTTGTGAAATTCATGGAGGAACATGTGGACATTGCTAAGGGTATTTGTACAAAAACTTTAGCAAAAAATGGGAGAAAATATCAATTGAATTGAATAGTTTAGGTCCTCCTACACGTAAATGGGAAAAATGGATCAAGGTAATGAGAAAACAATCATGCATTTATTAACATATTACACATATTATATGCTAACGTTTTTTAGGTTTGGACTGATTTCAGATTCAAGATCAAAAAGAAGAAGTCTGATAATAATGTGGAAATGAAAGCAACTGGTGGTGGCCCAAATAAGCTCCATACCTTCAGCCACATGGAAGAAACTGTAATAAGTCTTCTAGAAATAAATAGAATGGTGGATCCACCTGGGGTTGAGTTTGGTCAAGAGCGTGATGAAGAAAATAATGAAAATATTCACCAAGACCAGTCAGTGAATGAAGATATGGATGACGCGGAACTTATGCTGAATAGCTTCATGGAAGCACCCCAAAAATGTATCCCAATACGCAGCAACGTATTAGTTAAAAATTCTAGTCAGAAAAAAAGACAAAATGAAAAAGTACAGGAAAGATTAATTTTATTAGAGAAGCAGACCAGTGCTCAGGAGTCATTTTATAATGATATGAGAATAATAATGAATGAAATAAAAACAAGCACCAAGGCAACTGAGAAGTAAGAAAAAAAAACGGTATTATTTGGAAAAGGACATCAAGAAGGAATTGTTGGCTCTAAAAAGGGAAAAGCTTTCAATTTTTAAAGAAGAAGTTAAAAGTCAACGAAGGGATCGAACAATTAAATTAAGATTAAATCAACAGATTTTGGAGTTGCAAAAAGAACTCAGTGGATCCACGGCATTTTGTTAGGCGGATAACCGCATGCTAAGTTTTTTGTAAACAAATTTTTTTCTTAGCCTTAAATACAGAAAATAAATATTAGTAAAGCAAATGTAAATAAAGTCGAAAGACATAGTTATAAGAATTTAGAGTATCTTAGAGTGCCTGTGTGGGGCTAGTAAGTTAGTTTAAATTGTTAAGTAATTTTAAGCTAGCATTTAAGCATTTTTTGTTAGTATGTAAGAGTTAATGATTAAGAAAATAAAATGCTTTAAAACTGAACTGAATAACCGCAACTTTCTAAAGCACTGATTTTTGTTGAAACCCTTATTTTAATAATCACCCTTATTCCGCGTGGCGTTTTAAAGGCGTTTCGTTAGTAAAACGCCACACTGTCCTTAATTTAATTATTTATTAATTTATTAGCTGCAAATTTTTTTTAAACTAAGAGCATATTCGTATTCACAGGTCTGGTCTGATATAAAATTTAAATTAAAAAAGAAGATTTTATATAACAATAAGGAGTGTAAAGCCACTGGTGGAGGTGAATTCAGACAAAAATATTTGTCAGATTTGAAACAAATGATTTCAAATCTTCTGTTATGAGAAAATAATCAATCCGAAGGGAAAAACTGTGGGTTTCGCGGAGAATCGTTCCATTCCACAGCCGTCTACCTCATCGCAAGATATATCAAATACAACATCCGGTTCAAATCAAGATACATTTTTTCCAGATTCTCCCATCGTTCTAAATACGAACGAGAGCACCAATGCATTTACAGATCTAACAAATATGAAAACAATTCTAGAGGTTCAATCTGAAGCAGAAAAAATAAGCCGTCAGAAAATATTAAAGTTCTCAGATAATCACAGGATGTTAGAATTGCTATAGACGCAGACGCAAGTACAGGAGAATTTGTACAAAGATGTGAAAGAGTCTCTATACCGCATTGAAAACTATTTAAAAGAAAGTAGCAGGTACGACAGAAAGCGGTTGTATTTCGAAGAAGAAAGACTCAAATTGTACAAGATGCAACTAGAACGTGAAGAAACACAAAGAATCGAAGACAACAAAATCAAAATTATGGACTTGGAAATAAGGAAAAAGCAACTGGATATCGAAGAGCGGAGAAGACTTGTTGAGGAATCCAAGGAATACACACGTTAATATGAAATTACTTGTTTTTTTCTGATTACTTTATATTTTTTAATTTATGTTCTATTTTACTTTTTCAGTTTTCTATATACTAAATAAATAACAGAACTGAATTATGTATGTTTTTATAAAAAAAAATTAAATAACGTTAAGCAATTGATTTCTTGTATTTGCAGCTACTTGGTCATCGTTAGTGCTTGGACTTATATCAATTACATTTGAATTTGAATTGTTTAAAGAATATACACCATTTGCATCTTCTTCTATATACGTTGACAATTTGTGTTGATTTCTCAGGATGCAAACATTTTAAATCTTAAAAATAGGTTATAAAGTGAAATTTATCTTGCCACTTACTTTGCGTCCGGCAAATCTAATGGATTAGATTTTCTTCTTATATTTCTTCGTATGCGAATAAGTTATTGTTTTAGCACATCCTCGTCTTCATCGCTAATCCAAAATAATGCAACACTATTCATATTTATTTATTCAACTTATATTTTTGAAAACTTTGTTTTGATTAATTTGAAATATATCTGTCATGAACGTAAATCAGCTCTTGCAATGACAGTGGATCGTATGTGGAGTGTACACCTACTTACCGACGAGGGCATTTTGTGGCGTTCGATTTCTGGAATAACTCTTAAAAAACGAAACGCCTTAAAAAACGACAATCGGCGTTTTAGTAAAACGCCACGCGGAATAAGGGTGAATGTTTTTTTAAGTGAATAGTTTTATTAAGTAGATGAAGTTCCTTTTTTTTGTTTTTTTTTTCTGTATAATTTATTTTGTAATCAACACGTGATATAGTGTTTTGTTAATTTGCTTTTTAAATAAGAGAATTCCGAATATTATTTCTTATTGCTACGGCTTCATCATTTACAGAAAGTTCGTCTTCGGAATATTCCCCACTGTGAAATCCTGAAATGGTTTCTGTGCCATCACGCATGGCTTCCTCAATTAGGGGAACCCTTCTATAAGCAATGCAAATATTATGCAAAGCAGCACAGATATTTGCAATTTGCGTAGCTTTATTTGGACTATAGTGCAGCTCTCGTGCTCTCAATAAACACCTAAATCTATTTTTAAGGACGCCGATTGAGCACTCGACAATGTTTCTTGCCTTTGCATGCCTTTTGTTAACCCATTTACTACCACTGTACCCGCTTGGGTACAGAAAATTGAACACCTTTAAGATTTTACCGTTGCTGTTTTTCAAATTTGTTTTGATGAAATTTGAACTTTTTTTCTTTGTTGATATGGTTTTAATAAGTAGGCGTGCAATTTACTGTAAAAAATATAAAGCGATAGTTTTTTTTACTGCATCGTCTTAGATGCAATTTCGTTTTTCTCGAATTTTCGGAAGTTGGTCTCTATTTTGCATTGCAAAAATAATTTGTTTTATCAATTTTCTATTTATTTTTTTGGAAAAGGATCAAAAACAAATAATAAAATCATACAAAAGTTAAAAATAAAGTGTTCATTTGTTTTAACGCTAGGTAAGCACGCCTAAAATTAGGTGTACCCGCTTGGGTACAATGGGAAAATCTGACTTTTTTTTTTTTAGAATGAATTTCAAAGCTTTCTCGTCATCATTATTTTATGGAAGGAGATTCGATAATCTTCCAGATGCAACCAATGCAATCGAAGAAGATGATCATAACGCTGCGTTTGACATTACATTTATACCACCAGATGCAGATTATAACACAGACGAGGAGGAAATAGAACCGGAAAATTTAGAAAATGACCACATACCCAATAACGTTCCAGGTAACGTTGAAATTTTCATAAGGGATGAGGATTTCGATAGCGAGGATGAAGTTCCTTTATCAGTCATTAGAGCTTCAAAAACAGAGCAATCTCAAACCCAACCACACTGGTCCAAAAGAGATGCTAATATGACGATGAACTGTTCTGATAACTTCAAAATAAGCAAAATGTGTGATTTAGACAATAAATCTAAACTCGAAATATTTGAAATGCTATTTGATAATGAAGGAAAAGAATTGATTTTGAATCAAACTAGACTTTATGCTTCTCAACATAACCACCATAGCCTCAATTTCCAAAAAGAAGAGTTGGAAATTTTCATTGGAATTATGTTCTATAGCGGTTACCATTCAATGCCCAGGGAGTCCATGTATTGGAAAATGGATGAAGACACAAGAACCGCATTGGTAGCAAACAACATGCCGCGAAATCGTTTTTATGAGATAAAAAAATATATCCATTTCGCAAATAACAATCAACTAGATGCTCAAGACAAAATGGCTAAGCTCAGACCTCTTATGAATCTTCTGTGCCAAAAATATCAGCAATGGGGCTTCATGCACGAAAAATTATCCGTTGATGAAGCCATGATAAAATATTTTGGCCACCATTCTTCAAAACAGTTCATAAGAGGAAAACCTGTTCGTTTTGGTTTCAAGAACTGGATGTTGGCAAGTAGTTGTGGCTACCTTTACAACTTTGATACATATTGTGGTGCAAAAAATGTGAACGCTAATTTGTTACAAATGCCACTGGGATCTCGAGTTGTGCTTGAGCTTCTAGAAAAAGTACAGCTTCCATCTGACCACATAATTTATTTTGACAACTATTTTACTTCTCATGACCTTTTGCGGTTGTTGAGAGAGAAGGGCTGCAGAGCAACTGGAACGGTAAGGGAAAACCGAACAAAGAAATGCCCATTGAAGCTAAAAAAAGAATTTAAAAAGGAGAGACGAGGGCATTTTGAGCACATTTACGACGAAAACAATAATATTCTTTTTGTCAAGTGGAATGATAATAGTGTTGTCACCATGGGCACAAACTTTGATACCATCCAGCCTATGCATTACGTCAAACGTTGGTCATCAGCAGAAAAAAAAAAAAAATTCATTCAGCAGCCGAATCTTATTGCGGACTATAATAACGGTATGGGTGGCGTTGACTTACACGATCAGTGTGTCAATGTTTACAAAATCAAAATTCGAGGCAAAAAGTGGTGGTGGCCGCTTTTTACGTCCATGCTAAGCTCAACGTTGGTGAACGCTTGGAAACTTTATAAAGAGGCAGCAAATTCCCAAGATGACTTGCTATCTTTTCAAAGAGATATCGCTCGATATTATCTTAGAAGATATACCATTCTACAACCCTCGACATCAAAAAGATCCATATGTGCAAGCGTTGCTTTGACTGAAAGTCACCATTTTCCTAAGAGAATTGAAAAGCCTCTTAGATGTAAAGTATGTCACATGAGAGTCAGATGGGTTTGTGAGTTCTGCAACATAGTTCTGTGTGTCGAAAAAGATTGTTTTAAACAATTTCATTTAAAAAATTAGCAATCATATGTTCCCATTGTACCTGTTTGGGTACAGCTTAAAAACAGCAGTTCCTTAATTTTATAAAAAATAAAAAACATATTTTTGTATTCTCTTATCACTATTTAATAAAGTTATGCTACCAAAAATTTGAAATTTTACTTTTAAATGTCTTTGGGAATAAATGGGTTAAAGGCACTCTCCAACGATGTTTCTTCTGGATCCCGATATGGTGTCATGAGGTATGGTTTGAGAGCATATCCAGCGTTTGCTTTAACAATTAAAGATGAACAAAATATGTATATATAATTTTCATAAGCACTTACGTATGTAAACTTTGCCATACCTAAAAGGCAAGTATTAGTATTCCCATTATGACGCCACTCTTCCAAAATTAATTTTAATCCCGACATGTTGAAAACGTAGGAATCGTGTGCCGATCCGGGATATCGTGCGTTGGTATAGCGGATTCTCATGGTATCATCACAAACCTGTACAAAAGTCATTAAGCATTGAATATATAAACAAAGATTATTCCACGGAACTATCTACTATCATGGCATTTACGCTATAAAAACCTTTACGATTATAATAGGCATGTTGAAGGTCTTTGTTAGGTGATGCAATTTTGATATGCGTACCGTCTATACATCCTACTACTACCTACTACGCCAGGTAGTCTACTTTTTTCAAAAAAAAAATACATTCGCGCTCGACGTTTTTCTGCTTCCGAATATTTAAATTTTATCCATTTGGGAGAAATATGTGTTTCAAGTACTTTGAAAACTTCCTTCAGCACTACACAGGATTCATTTCCCACACTTACTTGGTAAGATCCATGGGCACAGAACCTTAGAGCGGTAGCAAGTTTGATGATATTGGGAATTGACGATACCCGTATTATTGGTTTCAGCTTGGAATCTATTTCTGTTAACAGTTCTCTAAATGCTGGTTTCGAAAGACGAAAACCTGCAAAAGATAAGAATAATTAATAAGCTATTAACAATATTTCCACATGAAAAAACACTCACAGTCTTTCATCCAATTCCAAAGGGTTAGAAGCATCCCTTACTCGCTTCCTTCGTCGGGCCATTTCCAAGCATTCGTTCGCATTTTCTTCGTCGGATTCACTGAACCACAGCTCTATTGAACTCATTTTAATAATTTATTTCAAAATAAAATTCACGAAAAGCAGCAGGAACAATAACGTTTACAATAATACAAATTTCTATCGATTTGAGTTACACAATACGAAAGATGAAATAAATCGATACAATCGACTTTTATCGAGTCGATTAACAATCGACAACCGCAATCGGGGCCAATGAGTAAAATGAGGCCAGTGAACAATAATAACATAAAGACGAAAGGGTTACAGAACCAATAGAAATAGTCAAAAGCTCTCCATCGCAATCAAGGCCAGCAACATTGTTACGTGCAAATCACGCCCCAAAAATCCTCCATTCCCTTTGGTCCTGTTGTTGTCTGTTTCACTCTCTGCCCTCCTGCCTTTTCTTGTTTCGTCCCCGTTCTTTTCTTCCCGTCATGCTCTGGATGCCACGGCACAGGTGGGATGTACTAGATCCTTTGGATCCAGTTCCCTCCCCCGGCTTACCGCTCCAGAGATGACCATATAGGTACCCCTGGAAGAGCCAGGCGGACGGCCTGGAGACCCTAGCGGACGGACGGTCTGCCCCCCCCCCCCCCCCCCTTGATGATCGAAGAGGTCGACACCCCAGCAATGGCCGAGAGCCCACCCTAATATATGTAGGAGCGATAGACTATGAGCAATCAATATTATAAACAACGATAAGAGTATCAATAAACAATGAGTAATTTACGGTCGACGACCACCATCTGCGCCAATAAATCGTCATTCAATTCGAAACGATACAGTTTCAGAAGTATGAGTCGTCAGTCGTCGGATGTTGACCCAGACGTTTGGGGTTTGTTTACAAAATGCATTGGTTTGCGAAGAAGACAGTGTTACGAATGGAAGTTGGGCGACCTACATTTGGAAGCATAAAAGCCAACGTAACATGAACAATGTTGTCTTTTGAAGATACAATGTCGCCAATGAAAACAATCGTTATTATGGTAATTGGGGTAGGCGGTGGATGGGCTTTGTTGATGTTAGCCCTGAAATGGTGGACGTGGCACAAGCTGCTAAGTGCCGTGGGCATCTGGGACATGCTGGACTGAACTGATGACTAAGTAGAAGATCACTATTTAAAGGCGGCGTACGATGGAAGCGAGGGTAGTCCAACAACCTAGTGGTAGCACGGAGGTCGTCGATCAGAGTAAAAATAATAACTAAAAATACAAAACAAATTGTAAAAAAAAAACAAATATACGAAATAAAACGCTTATTTAGATCGCAAAAAGTAACGCGCCTTTCAATTTTAAAATATTATCGTCCACTACATATATATATTGTTTGCTCGTTCAGCCACAAAATTTGTAAGACCCCCAGAACCCAAAAAAAAATAATTGTGAAAGAAAGCTCACGATTCCCCACGATCCGTCCGCCTCATTCGTGTCTGCAAGGAGACTTACGGGCCCCGTAGTAGAATCCATTTTATAAAAGTTTTCTTCCTACTTGGCGGTCACCATTTGAGCTCCCCTTAATTGTTACCCAAAAGTGTTCCGGGTCCGAGGGCGTAATATGGACCCAAGCAGTCACTCAACAGACAGAACGAACAGAACGAACACGACAAAACATCGACTGGCGTGATTGGGTGGTTTCATAGGGAGGCTGTCAGAGCTCTGGAAGTGAGTCCCTTTGTTCTGACAGCTGAATTAGTGGAACCATGCATGAGTGTGTGGGTGGGTGAGAGGCAACTAGCCGAAATGCGCGGCTAGGCAATTAAGAACTAGCCGTCATAGCGGAAAGTAGACGCACAAAAAAAAAGACAAAGAAAAAGTGTAGAACGGAGAACGAAATTAAACAAAATTAACCGACAAAAAAACAGAAGAAACCAACAAAAAAAAAACAGTGTACGCTCGATATAGTGAACATCGAAATAGTGAACAATCCAATATAGTGAACACTAAATATTTTATACAGGCTATTCTAAATAGTGAACAAAGAAAATCTCGCTACAATGAACATATATTTTTTTATTTCCTTATCGTGTTGTGCGAGTATTCTTTATGATTATGTATGTATGCACGTACATATGCATATGGTAAACAATTTGGGGTTGTTTTTAGTGCAAAAAAGAGCCCGTTTCGCTTACTTTATCATTTTGTGAACGATCTTCTTGTAAGCATGTCTCGTAAGCATTTGACTCTTACTGAAAAAAGTGAAATTTTAAAGCAATTATCGGATGGTAAGTAATAAAAGTCTTAGTTATTATGTATACCATAATACTGTAAGCAGAACAATATTAAAGGTGTCGCGGTAACATTTTTGGCCAAAAAATATGATGTAGCTAAATCTACTATCTGTAGTATTCACAAAAAAAGAGAGGCAATTACTGCAAAACTGAGCGACACCTGTTATGGAACTAGCAAAAGAAAGACATTGAGGTCATCCGAACTACCTATAATGGAAAAAAGGTTATATAAGTGGTTTTTGGAGCAACGTAAGAAACATGTACCGGTGTGTGGACTAGCTCTAAAACAAAAAGCCATTGCTATTATCACAGACATCGATAAAAATGAATCTGGTTTCGTCGCAAGTGATGGCTGGCTGCAGAAGTTTAAGCAGAGTTATGGTGTACGATACCTAAAGATATCAGGTGAAAAATTATCATCGCAAATAGAACTGGTCTGCCGTTTTAAGAAAAAACTGAGAGAGAAAATGTTAGAGCTGCAGCTTACCAAGGAACAGCTGTACAACGCTGATTAAACAGGGCTATACTGGAAGCTTCTCCCGGAAAAGACATATGTAGCATCCAGCGAAAAAACTGCTCCAGGGCGGAAACCAGAAAAACAAAGAATCACATTTTTAGCGTGTGCTAATGCCACATGTATATGCCTCCCAATGTAACACCACTAATTCAGCCTATGGACCAAAACGCCATACGCCTGACCAAACTATTTTATAGAAAAAATTTGTTGATATCAATTTCATATTCATACCTTCTATTACATACCTTTTTAAAGATTGAATCGAATGTTAAAGAAGTGTTCGTTTTTTTAGACAACATTTGTGAAGCTGTTAAGGAAGTATCAATAAAAGACGCTGTTTTTAACTTGGCAGCAGCATGGGATAAATTAGAAGCTTCAGTCATTGCGAAATGCTGGAAAAATGTTCTTTCGATGGAAGAAGACCCGAAAGACGATTTTAAGGATGAAGATGACTTACCTCTTAGCGTTGTTCGCAACAATTTAGCGTCAAATGCGAACACATTGGCCACGAAGGACGTACTGAATCTTCTGAATCATTTAACAGGACTAGCACATACCGCAGCCGATTTGTTAAATTGGAACGATGATCAGGAATCGTCAAATATTGAAGAAGAAGAAAACGAAAACGAAAAAGAACAACAGCCAGATGTAGAATGTCCGATTAGTTCGTTGTCTTCTAGAGATGCTGTTCAGTTATTTGAGAAAGCACTTGAATGGGCAACTAGCAATAAAGTAGATTACGCAGATATTTTGGTCCTTAAAAGATTACAAGAAAAGGCGATGTTGATTGACATAAAGTCAAAGAAAAAGCAAACGAAGATGACTACCTATGTTAGCACAGCTTAAGTTTGTTATGTTTTTAAGAACGTGGACAGTTTTATTTTTGTTCTGTTTTACGGTTTTTTATGGATGAATTGTTTTGGTTAAAAATAAAAATAAAAATATATATATATTCTTTATCCAAAATGTTGGATTGTTTTTTTAGTTATTGCAAAGAAAATCTGTAATATATTATTTTTTTGATGAATCAAACGTAAAAACATACTCATTTTGATGAAATTGCCTTCAAGGAGTCAACGCTCGTTACAATGAACAATCTCTCTCCAGTGAACAGGCCTGGTTTTTTTTAGTTCACTGTTGCGAGCGTCTACTGTATAAGAGAAACGTACTCGTACAACGAACGAACAGGAAAAAAAAACCCACCACCAAGGACGAACGCAAAAAAAAAAACCACAAAACCCCAGCGAGGAAAATAGGAAAAACTGACGGACGAAGCGACGACGAGAGTGACAGCGGCGGGAAGTACTCACTCCCCTCACCAACCCCGACCACCAGATAGGAGCGACCCCAAGTAGGCAAGAAAATAAGATAAGTACCCCTCGTAAATTTTTTTATATTCCCATTTGTGTGATCTACCCCCAGTTGGGGTTATTTTCGAGGTATAGAATCCCGTAAGGCTCTTTACCGCTTACCTGGCAAACCCCGTAACCCTTTAACTGGTGTTTTTTTAAAAGTTCGCGACCCCGTTGCCACCTAGTGAGTCACCCCGGTGTGTGATCGTACGAAATCTGGGCCTTCCGTCGGCCGTGCAACTCCAGTTTAATACTTTGTTGGCTACATTTTGAGGTGGGTAACCCCTTTGGTATCCCACGATTGTTAGTTATTCTGTACTATATACGGCCTTTGTAATCTCCCCCCCCCCCCCCCTGGGGTTTTCTCAAGAAAATCGATACACTTAAATTCCCCATCAGGGAAAAATTCATTTGTTTTCTTTTATCTTGTTTTCCCGATTTTCCATAAAAATCGGGTGGCGTCCAATTCATCATTGTTTACGTTCAGTTCCCTCCTTGCTGAACCCCCCCGTACTGAGCAGCCGGTGTGCGCAGCTTGGAACCAGCTGCTGGTTGCAATTCCTGTTCTCTTTCGTTTCCCTTTTGGGCTTGTTTCGGTTTTCCGTATTTTCTTTCACTAGTCTACCAACCACCATCCGTGTGGTTGCGGTTCCTTTTTTTTGCTCGTGTCATAATTTTGTTCCTTTGTTTTTTTGGTTGCCGGTAGCCCGGCACCCTTCTTCTTTTAAATTATTTAAATTTTTTTTTAATCGCGGAATAATTTTCCTCTCCCGGGAGTTGCAACAACATCCCGCATAAACCAGATTCCATTTTTCTAAGTAAACGAGGACGTTCACATTTAAGGGTGTAGGAGTTAACGAAATCTTATACAAAAGTCAGCAACACGCGGGTTACGTTGACACTAAAGTCCCCAAACCAAACGACACCGGATGCACACCCAAGCGAGTTTCCTGGGAAACTCGCACCAAAAGGAAATACGTAAGCGTCTATGACGAATTTGCTTTTAATGCAAATATCCTTTTTGGCAACAAGTGTCGAATTAATTTTAAGAACACATAAAAATTCAGTAATCAAACAACCCTCAACCTATAAAGTCAATTTGCATAGTTCTCCTATTATTTTTTGTATTTTTATTTTCCATCTTTTTAAAAAGTGAACCGTGGCAACGAAAACTATAACTGGCGCAGTTGGTATTTCCTAAATCAAACGATAAAGGAAAAGTGATTTTAGCTAAAGTTAACAAAAAAAACAAAAAAACTCTGAAGTATATGAAATTTTTTTTTCTAAAGTGTTTAAGCACCTACACAACTTAACTTAAAGTCCAAATACAATCCAAAAGTGATTTTAACTAAAAGTTAACAAAACTATAAAGTTTATGAAACATTTACACAAGTGAAAGTCTAAAGACAATTCAAAAACGAAAAATAAAAATGGAAAACGAGTTGAATTTGAATATGGATGCGGTCCTTAAGGAATCATCCAAAATCCGAGAGTATAATGAAAAAAACTCTGATTACTCACTCTCTTCTTTCATTAGAGAAGTGGAGATATTTATACCACTGTATGAGGGATCACCATTACAACCATATTTTATACAAAGACATGTAATCAACAAAATACAAGGAGCGGCATTACAAACCATAAGAACGCTGGGAGAAAATCCGTCGTGGGAACAAATCAAAACAGAGCTAGTGAGGAACTATGGAGTAAGAGAAACCTATTACTCGCTCTTTCATCAAGCCCTATCAACAAAAAATACAAATGTAAAGTGATTATTTTTATAAACTAAGAAATATCCTAGACAAATTAAATTGTAAATATGAGTTTGATCAAGATAAACCTACAGAATACACTCCGCAGAGTAACGAAAAAATGATATTGAAAACCTTTATTAATGGCATTGAACCTAATTTAGCCAGCATTGTTAAGTAGGCAGGTTATTAATTTAAGAAGAGGAATACTACATATTAGAAGAATCAGGACTAGAGAATAGAAACAAACAAATCAGAAACAAAAATTACGACCAGGGAGAAAGAAAAACTAATAATGAAGAGCAAACAAGAAATCAAAACAGACAATCAGGTTCAGGACAACACAGAAATAACCGCAATAATTCAGAACAATATAGACAAGTAGAAAGAAATAACTCAACACAAGTAAGAAATAATAACATGCAAAATCAAATTATACAAGAAAATGATTCAGCTAGAATGAGTATAGATCATATACAAGAAAGTGAAGAAAATGTAGAAAATGAAGAAGTAAATTTTCATTGCATGACTCCTACAGACAGAATTTACCGATAGTAGAACTTAGTATAGGCAATGAAAAACTTTTTTGTTTAATACATAGATACAGGATTATCGACGACTTTACTTAATCAAACTAAACTTAAATCATATAAAAGGATTCCTTTAAAGAACCAAATCTCCTTCAACGCTCTTTCGGGATAACCCATTTCAAATTACGAAATCATTACAAAATTACCAGATGAATTTAAAGAAGAAGCGTATATGAGTTGGAAATTAACTGAAATCAGAGATAAAGAACTCGATGGACTGATAGGACAAAACTTATTAAAACCCCTACAAGCTATTATAAATTTAGGTGAAGAATCTCTCGAAATAAATGGAAATAAAATAAAATTTACAAATTCGTGTCCTTTTTCCTATGAGGAAATCAATATTATTGAAAGTTGAAGTAATTCTTTAGAATTTCTTTTTAAAAACAACCTTAATTCAAAAGAAAAAGATAAGTTAGAAACACTCCTCCTAAACGAAAATAGCGACTTATTTTATAAAGAAAGAGAACAGCTTACTCATACAGAAGAAATAAAACACGAAATCATTACTAGCACGGACAAACCAATCTATTCAAAAATTTATAGATACCCACCCTCAAGTTCACGAAACAGAAATCAATAAACAAGTGAAAGAGATGCTTAAACAAAACATTATTAAAGAAAGTTATTCAACATATAATAGCTCTCTTTGGATTGTTCCGAAAAAGTTAGACGTGACAAAATAAAATTTCTTAAGGTACTAGCTCATAAAGCAGAACAAGCCCCACGAAGACGCAGCAGTAGAATCAGTTACAATAGCAGAGAAGAGCTTATATGGACTTGCCTACTTACTTAGATGGCGCTACAATTCGGGATGAACATGGGCCTCAACTTCAGCTGCTCCGGTAACTAACTGCCTCCAAGTCGGTTGAGGTCCGCTTCTTCTACTGCGTTGTTCCTCCGGGTTAGATTCGAAATCTCTGCATTAGTGTCCATTCGCTCGACATGGCCTAGCCACGACTTATTTTTCTGACAAGGTCAATGTCGCTGTATAGTTCATCGTTGAATCTTCTCCTCCAAAGACCGAAGGATTTGCCTCTTGAAATGACAGAGGATATCTTCATCTGTTTTCGATATGCTTCTGCGCCATAAAGCAGGTTTGGGATGATCAAGGTCTTGTTTAGAGTCTTCTTAGTTTTTGGGGATAGGGCCTTACTACTCAATTTTGCCTTCTTAGCCCAAAGTCAAAGTGATTGGCAAGACTGATTGTTCGTTTTATAGGTGTTGTTGGCAGAATTTATAGCAGAGCCAAGGTAGTCAAAGTCCTTTACTATCTCGAAGTTATAGCTGTCGATTGTAATATTCTGTCCAATTCGTCGATGTTCTGTGTTCCTTCTCTTCACAGTATATACCGCTTAACCCACAACGTACATTCCGGAATAAAAAAGTATCGTATTGTAATAGATTACCGCAAATTAAACGAAATTACGACAAACGACAAATTACCTATTCCTAATATAGAAACTATATTAGATAAATTAGGAAAGTCACAGTACTTTACAACACTGGACTTGGCCAAAGGTTTTCTTCAAATCTTGGTTAAGGAAGATGATAGAAAAAAGACAGCATTTTCAACCCCATTAAGGTTTTTCAAAGGAAGCATTTTATCTGCTTGGAATCTAATAATTGACGAATCTATGTTGCGCCATATTCAAAAGTGTACTCAAACTGAAGCTCATCGTCAACTTAGAGACAGTAATTGGTCACTCTCATTGAATGAACTAGATACATTCATTGCAATTATCTATGCTCGAGGAGCTTGTGGGGCTAAAAATATTGCTGTGAACGACCTTTGGGATACAAATTGGGGCATTCGATTTTGTTCACAAAACATGGCACGAAATCGTTTCAAAGAAATAATGCGATTCTTGCGTTTTGATTATCGAACAGAAAGGACAGAACGTTTGCAAACAGATAAATTTGCCCTTATATCGGAGGTCTGGAATAAGTTCATTCATAACTGTATTTCATGTTACAAGCCTGGTGAAAACCTCACGGTTGATGAGCAACTGTTTTCTACGAAAGTTCGGTGTAGATTTTTGCAGTTTATGGGTAACAAACCAGATAAATTTGGGATAAAATTTTGGCTTTGTGTTGAGGTTGATTCAAAGTACTTGTGTAATGGTTTTCCATATTTAGGAAGAGATGAAAGTCGCCCACAAAATCAAAGTTTAGGCGAGTGTGTTGTACTACGACTAATGGATCCATACTTGAATACCGGTCGAAATGTTACAACCGATAATTTTTTCACCAGCGTAAGTTTATCTCAACAGTTAATTGAAAAACGCACATCGATAGTTGGTACGGTAAACAAGACACGAAGAGATGTACCTACTATTATAAAGAATGCACACTTACACTTTATCAAGGAAAACCTTCAAAATCAGTTATGATTTTAAGTTCACTTCTCTCCAACGTATTTGTCAATACAGAAGAACCAAAAAAGAAACCGAATACTGTAAAGTTTTACAACTCAACGAAATTTGGTGTCGATATCATTGATCAAATGGCAAAAAAATATAGTGTCAAAGCACCCTCTCGTCGATGGCCTGTGCAGGTTTTTTTATAATATTTTGGTTTTGGCAGCAATTAATTCTTGGGTTTTGTACAAAAAATTAACCGATAGTAAAATTTCTAGAAAAAAGTTTATTCTTGACTTGGCAAGAGAGTTAGTTGGCCAAGAGACTCATTACCCGGTGACGCCTTCCACCTCACAACCCAGAAACGACATACCACCAGAGCTTGAAATAACACAGAGAAGGAAGAGAAGACAGAGTTTTGTGCAAAAGTGTAGAAATAAAACCAATAAATACTGTAACACCTGTAAAAAACCTTTGTGCGGTTCTTGTAATGCCAACAGTGTATTCCAATGTCAACAATGTGCTGTGTGAATATTTTTTTTTACTGAATGTCAAATTTATTTGTAACCTTTGTATATAACTTTCATCAAACAATTAATAAAATATAAATATTAAAACATACGATGTAATTACAGCATTATAACTTATAATACGTCATTTGACCGCTCCTGGTCTTTCTAGGAAGTTCAAAATTTCGGTCTTTCTAGTGTTAATCAGGTTCTAAGGGAATATATTAATCAAATATACGTAGTCTATTTAGACGATATTCTTATTTTCAGCACCACACTCGAAGAACACATTCAAAGTATTGAAAAATTTTCAGAAATTTAAAACACCATAATTTAAACATTCAAATTTTTTTGCAAAAGCAACAGAATACCTTGACCATATTTTAACTACAGAAGGTCTGAAACCAAACATGAATAAAATTCAAGCTATTCAGAGTTTAAAATTACCACAGACCCCTAAACAGATAAAATCGTTCTTATTCGTAAAGGATTACGCAAAAATTGCGCAACCACTCACAAAATATTTGAAAAAAAAAATACTAAAATCAATACAAAAGACTCGCTTTATATTAATGTGTTTGAGAAACTTAAATTTATTCTCATCGACCCACCAAGTTTAAAATACCCTGATTTCAGTAAAAAGTTCAAGCTAATAACCGATGCTAGTGACTTAGCCCCCTTGGCGCAGTCCTAACACAAGGCGGACACCCAATATCATATTCCAGTAGAACTCTTAAGGAACATGAATGAAATTATTCAGCTACAGAAAAAGAACTGTTAGCTATAGTTTAGGCCGTCAACTATTACAGACCAGATCTTTATGGCAGACCATTTGATCTTATGACTGATCACCAACCTCTTAAATGGCTTCAGGCCAAACACAAAGGCTGGCTGCTTAAACTAGGTGAATAGGAGGAACAGTCGTAATCCTTTTAAGATAATTAAACAGAAAGATAACCGCTCAAGGCCTGAATATGTCAAAAATATGTACTAATGGAAAAGAATTTGGCCTCTGGTACGAGAGGACAATTAATAGATTGATCTTAGACGAAGAAGACGAGGTATCGGAAGAAATGATAGACATCTTTAAAGACTTGTTCAAAAGCATTGAAGATCAGAAAAAGATAGACTTCCAGAACAAAGGGTGGCGGCTGCTACCCAAAAAATCTGATGATTTTTCGTTTTTAACATCAGTTCAATGGGCGAACGTGAAATTCAGATGATTTTTATCATCGGAAAATTATAAGCTGACTGAAATTCAATTTCAAGACTCTAGAGTTGAAAAGTTGACTGACATCTTTGATCTAATTGCTTTTTATAATATCCAGAGCCAGTACTCTGGAGATCCAAAGATAGTATTACCATTATTTTTGGATCATTTAAAAAATTCAAAAAAGGAGAAGCACATTGACATATACCATCTTTTACGTGATGCAATTGACGAGACCGAAAAATGTGTTGATCTACCAAAAGAAGGCCCTATAACCAGAAAGAGTCGCGCGTTCAGTTCCAATACTGTGTACGAAGACTCTCAGTGTGTGTCCCCTATTAGGTTTGGAAGCTTTGCCCCCTTTAACTTTCTCACAGAAAGGCCAACGATTTCGTTATTTAGCACAATAATTGAAAAACAGACACTGTACTGCTGGCTAGAATCCGAATGTATAGGTCCAGCTCGAGATGACGTCATCAAAATGTCCTCAGATGACGCTTGGAAGTATTGTGAAGAACATTATTTCCTTCCGAAAATTGAAGAGAGGAGAGCATATTTTTCAACCAACCACAATTTAGGAGACAAACTTGCAAATCAAATAAGTGAAAAGGTCGTAAATATGCTCTCTGAAAAACAGAGTAAAGAGCCTGATGTTCTAAATCAAATTAAGAATCAAATGTCTTCCCTAATGCGAGCCCTAACAGATTTCACAGTATCACAAGTATCTTCTGGCACCTTGCCTATGCCTGTTGCAGACCAACCTGTATTCAATCCTCCCCCCATCCTATCCAAGACTCAGAAATCTAAAACAAGTGATGATGATACTTTCATTTTCACTATTTAATTTCAGCTTTTTATTTTACTTTTTACAATTTCAATATAGATTATATTAAAGAAAAAGAAAATGTCACAGCAGACTTTTTAAGTAAAATTAATACAGATACAGGAGAAATAAATATAATTGAAAATGAAATTCCTATGGATACATACAACAAGTGAAAATTGAAGAAAATGACCAAAATGATAATATGAGTATAGTTAACACTGTTCACTACCAAGAACAAGAACAGAATGATCATTTTCCAATCCTTGATACAATTGTCAATAGATTCTATACACAGATTATATTAACTAATAATAAATCCAGAGAAATAGAAGTCATTAAGAATAAAAGAAAGATTTATATTAACTCTTACGATATAAATGAAAATAAATTATCTGATATTTTTAGAAGACTTATAAAAAAAAAAGAGGAAGAATAGGAATTTATTCAGACCTAAGTGAACATGAGTACAACTTAGTTCAACAAAAACTAAAAGAATTATTTAGTGAAAAAGAAAATATAAAATTTTACAAGTGTGCTTATCAAGCAAAAGATATACCAAACGAAGACGTAGTTTTTATGCAAATTGCGAAGTATCATAAAATTGAAACTGGACACGCTGGGGCATAAACGAAAATTACGAAGGCCTCAAAAAACCTATATATATCGCCAACCTTAGGGAACTTATACAGAAATATATAAACAATTGTGACACATGTAACAACTCTAAATACGATAGGAACCCTATTAAACCAAAGTTTAAAATTTCAGACACACCTACGGATATTAAACAAGTAATACATTTAGATATCTACACGAACAGCAAAAATAACTTCATTACATTTATTGATAAAATAGAAGACAGAAATAATATAATAATAAAAGAAAAACTTCGATTATATTTTTCAATTAGAGGAAAACCACGAAAAATTATCTTAGACAATGAGTTTAGTAACGCAAATGTTAAAGATTTGCTTAGGGAAGAACAGATCGAAACACACTTTACAACACCAAATAGCCATACGGGATACTCCAACATAGAGAGAGATTCCATAGCACAATAGGTGAAAAAATGAGAATTCTTTCAGTACAAGACTCTCGACTAACAACACAAGAAAAAATATTTAAAAGTGTAGAATGGTATAACAAATCAATTCATTCCACAACAAAATTTAAGCCATTAGAAATAGAAGAAGGTAGAATTAGCAAAGAAGTAATCTGCAAAAACATTCAGAAAAAAAAGCTTAAAATCATAGAAAAACGTAATGAAAATAGAGAAACATACAACGAAGAACGAGACGAAGGTTATGTAAAGAATTATAAGGCAGTAAGACAAAAGGAAAAACCAAAGTATAGAAAACTTTAATTATCAAACGTACATCCAACAAACGTTAAACGATCTTACAAATTTTCAGGCAAAATGGACATTGACACTATTCATACTAATAACAACAGAACCGACAATGATTATTGAAAAATGTGATACCAATATTGGATTCTCGGAAATAAAATTAGGAAACGTCGAAATAGTAAAATCATATAACATTATTTTACATATAATAAACCCCATAGAAATAACGAACACAGTTCAAAGCCTAGAAAACAATTTAGCGAACATAAAACTCGAAAACGGAAGGGACATATTATTAAACGAATTAGAAAAAAACTTAAACACAAAATTCATACAATCATTCCCCACAAACACAAAAGAGGACCTACCTATTAACATAATAGGAACAGGATTTAAATGGTTATACAGACAAAATATAGAAGAACATTTACGAATTACCGAAGAAAACAACCATAGATCAAAATAGCAAACAAATTTTTATTAATGACCACTTTAATAAAACATTTTTAACGATTAAAGGAACAATCGAAGAAAACAGGATTCAAATTTCTAATAAACTTAATTCGATAGAAAATAGAAGCAATACACTAACTAGCAAAATATTATACTTAGAAACATTAATGAAAATCAGAGTAATTAAGGATATCATCAAACAAATACAAGTAAATATTGCATCAAGCAGATTAGGAATAATGACCAGTAGTATATTAGGAAAAGAAGAAATTAATAAATACGATGTAGATTTTGAAAAACTTAATCTGACTAAATGATGTACAGCCAGCCAGATTATAAGGATATTTTATAACCCCAATCGTAAACAATCATTCCAATGAATTATTAATGAAAAATGAAAAAATTTTAAAAATTAATGGAACAATCTATACATTTAAAAAAAATACGGATTTAAAAAAATTTAGTAAAGTCCAGTATTTATACCCAAAATTGTATGATAATTAAAAATAGACATTCTAAACTTGTAGAAATAGAAAATGGATTCATATTGTTAAAAAATTATATAACTATTAACCTATCTAGCACATGCGATGAAAGAAAAATTAAATTAAATGGAAACTATCTAATAAATTTCAATAATTGTTCGATACATATTGGTAATAACACTTTTAGAAGTAGAAACGAAATATTTGAAGAAAAATTTGTACTACCTTATGAAATTGCATTAAATAACACAAAAGGTCAATTTAACTTTTGATGACATTGTAATAAACCAAATAGAAAACATTAAAAATATTAAAGAGCTGAATATTCCAGAAAAACGCATATTATGTATAACACCTATTTTGTAATAGTAATTTTAGTAGTTGTCTTTATAAATATTGTGGTAACCACTTAAATGTGAGCAGCGACATCTAGATTCACAGAGCAGAAAATGTCGATACTCGAGGACCAGAAGATTTCGATACTTGAATAACAAAGTCTCGACCATTGACGACTGGAGAGTGGAATCGAATTTTCTAGCAAATTGGAAATTGTATGGGACGCTGGATGGCGAGGATTGTTCTCGAAGTATGTCATCCGAGTATAAATACCAGCATCCGCAAGGTATGCAAGTCAGTTCATCAGTTGAATTTGAAGTGTTAATTATGAGAAGTGATTAAGTGGTTTAAGTAAAAGATAAGAAAAGTATAAGCGGTATAAGAAATTGGATTGTATTGAGAGAAACAATTAAATAGTGACTTGTAACTGTACTGAATAAAGCGATTTGTATTGAAAAGAATAAGTTCTATCATTTGTACCCACACAAACATTTTACAATATGTTGTACTTGTATTTTAAGTTTTTAAATTATAAAGAAAAAATTATTATAACTCAGGAGAGTTACAAATCTAAAGGGGGAGAGAGGTTACGTTGACATCAAAGTCCCCAAACCAAACAATACCGGATGCAGACCCAGGAAATACGCAAACGTAAGCGTCTATGACGAATTTGCTTTTAATGCAAAAACCCTTTTTTGCAACAAGTGTCGAGTAACATGAATTAATTTTTAGAACACATAAAAATTCAGTAATCAAACAACCCTCAACCTATAAAGTCAATTTGCATACCAAGTTCTCTTATAATTTTTTTTAATTTTATTTTCCATCTTTTTAAAAACTGAACCGTGGCAACGAAAACTATAACTCGCGCACACAATTTCGTATCACGCGCATTTCTCATCATTTCACCAGATACCTGCACATCAAACACCTTCAGCCAGTGCAGACGATAATCCCAACACGCGCAGTCTATTTCCCGTTGATGTCACCAGATACTTGCACACCAAGCACCTGCAACCAATGCACAAAACACATTTGCTGTGGGAACCAACAACTTGCAGAATCAGCTAATTGTTACTATTTAAGGTATTACTGTTTGTTAGGAAAGTTCAGTTGTATTTGGAATGGACAGAATCGCTGTCCAAAAAAATAAAGTTTTTTTTTATGTAAATAAAAGATATAAATCTTTAATTTGTATAAGGGTAAGTCACGTACGCACACGAAGGATATAAAGTTAACGAAATATTCTATTACAATTCGCTACACCTATTCACTTGTTCCCACGAATCATCACGTACCATAGCTACCACGAGCCCATCGCATGCAAACAATGCTGACACAACGTCTGGAGCTCATATTGCACTTGACCAAAGGAATGCAGTGCACATGAGACGTTCCCATGCACCTAATCACCAAACACCGGATGAATGCGGGATTGCTACGTAAGCAGTTACAGTTTATATAAGGTAGAAAAATGTTAGAATTAAGTTAGTCTTAAGAAAGTATTCACTGAATAAAGTTTTTTTTTTAACTAAACAAATTTAATTAAGTTTAATTGGCGCCCGAGCAGGGACACAGACGAATCACGGTTATAGTGCAAAAGCCCTAAAGTAGTGCTGTCCATTCATAACTAGTGTGGTGAAACCTTGACTGAAGACAAAAACAAAAAAAGCCCTCAAGAAGTGCGAATTCGGGAAAAACCCTCAAGTAGTGTTACCGAACGTTCAGAAAAGAAAAAGTCTGTGTCCCAGTACCCGCGAAGTATAAGTAATCCTCTCGCAAAAACCAACCGCGAAGTTTAAGTAATCCTCTCGCAAAAACCAACCGCGAAGTTTAAGTAATTCTCTCGCAAAAACCAACCGCGAAGTTTAAGTGATTCTCTCGCGAAAAACAAAATATATCCTGTGTACGAGAAGGAGGCCCCTTAGTACCCACACCGCAAAGAGGAGACGGATTTACGTCAGCCGCTCGACCGGATAGAAGATGCAGAATTGGCTCTTCGTTTTTATTACGTAAGATAGATTAAGTACAAAGCAAAAACAAAAAATATTTCTATTAAAATTCATACTAGCTCAATAAAATAGATTCATTTAAAATATTTAAAATATAATTAGCATAAGAATTTAATTTTTTGATAAATTACTTTAAATATCATTTATTTTGTAAGCTCTCATTAAAAATAACAATTTAATTTAACTTTTAAAATACGAAATCTAAATATACCCTTTAATAGTAAAGTCTTCGCTTTCCCGTACAAAGATTTCGAACCCCAATCTTGTTCGTCCCTCGTCTCTAAACCCCTAAAATCCTGAAAACCAAAATGAAGCACCCATTTCCCATCCTGCCTTGCAAAATTTAATCGTGTCAATAGTGAACCAGGTTCTTCATACGGAAGTAGAAATTTAGTCCAGTCTATCATTAATCCAAATTCCGATCAATTCGCAGGAACTGACCAAACAATAAACCACGATCAACGCGCTAATATAAGTGAACTAGATAAAATTCCTGACGTGGTTCCGCGCCTACGAGAATTCTCCGGCCAACCAGGAGAATTCAGCTCTTGGAGGAAGAGCGTTGATAGGATTATAAGAATTTATGAGCATACCAAAGGCTCACCCAAATATTTTGGCATCATTATCGTGATCCGAAATAAAATTGTGGGTCACGCTGACCACATTTTAGAGTCATACAATACCCCATTGAATTGGGATTGCATCAGTCGATGCCTCACGCTGCACTACGCAGACAAACGCGATTTGGGAACTTTGGAGTACCAAATGACAGCTTTAGTTCAGGGTAACTCATCCATCCAAGAGTTTTACCAAGCTGTTTACTCACACCTTTCGCTAATATTAAATAAAATCTCCAGTATGGATGTTGGTACAGAGTCTCTTAGTTTGCTGATGCAAACTTACAGAGACAAAGCTCTAGACACATTCATCCGCGGATTAAAAGGCGACCTTCCCAGACTTTTGGGAATGCGAGAACCGTCAGATTTGCCCCAAGCACTTCACCTGTGTTTGAGGCTAGAAAATCAAAATTTCCGCTCGCAGTATGCAATAGCAAACAGCCACAACAGGAGGACAAACCATCCACCACCAATTCCACCGAAACACGGAAACTTAAATCCAGCTTCGAATCGTCAACCGTTTCATCCCGAATTGGCTTATATGGTGCAACCACCTAGACAGCAGGCCCCGTTGCAACACAACCTTAGGCCTGTTCCACCACAAAGGCCTGAGAGACAGTTTTTCCAACGCTATCAACAACAACCACAACACTTTGCTACTCCAAGGCAACCTCCACCAGAGCCTATGGACGCACAAACAATCGCAACAACCCACATGAACAGACCTCGCTCGCAAAACTGGCCCCCAGCACCGAAAAGACCATCAGTTCCTCAATCCCAACAAGTGCACCCTGCTAAGATGCAAAGGAATTTCCACATGGATACTATGCCACAAGAAGATCAAACCCGACAATTTGAAGAGATGCGGGCCAGCATAAACAATCAAATCAGCCAATATGAAGAGATGCAGGCCAGTATAAACAATCAAATCAGTCAATATGAAGAGATGCAGGCCAGTATGAACAATTCGAAGGAATACAACGAAAACCTGTCGTTGAAACCCTGTCTTGTGAGGATAACTACAAGATATATGGTGATGAACGAATTTACCCGGAATTGGCTGACGCGGTCATTGAGCGATAGGGTTGCCGATGACCAATTTGGATTTTTTTTTTAAAACACTAAATTTTACCCTTACCCTACTTCCTTAAAAAGCGAGGTTGAGAAACAAATAAATAAGCTTCTTAACGATGGAATAATTAGGCCTTCACGATCGCCATACAATTCCCCCGTATGGATAGTGCCTAAGAAAGCTGATTCTTCCGGCGAGAAGAAATACAAACTCGTCATAGATTACAGAAAGCTGAATAGCATAACCGTTGCAGATCGATACCCGATCCCTCAAATCAACGAAGTTCTTGCACAACTCGGCCAAAATAAATGGTTTTCAGTAGTAGATTTGAAAAGTGGGTTTTATCAGATCCCCTTAAAAGCATCTGATATAGAAAAAACGGCCTTCTCGGTCAACAATGGAAAGTACGAATTTACGAGGCTTCCCTTTGGTCTCAAGAATGCTCCGTCTATATTCCAAAGAGCACTTGACGACATTCTTCGCGAACACATTGGTGTTATATGCTATGTCTACATAGATGACATAGTCATTTTTAGCAAAGACGAAGCTACACACGAACTTAATATTCGAAAGGTATTCCAAACATTACATGCGGCAAACATGAAGGTACAGTTGGATAAGTGCGATTCCTTGGTTTTATTATTTCGCCTGACGGCATTAAAACCAATCCAGAAAAAATAAGAGCAGTCCAAGACTTTCCATATCCGCGCACCCTGAAGGAACTTCGCTCTTTCCTTGGCTTGTCAGGGTATTACCGCCGCTTCATTAGGGACTACGCCAAGCTTGCGAAACCCTTAGAAGCCCTCTTAAGGGGGGAGGATGGACGATTGTCCAAAAACCTTTCTAGCAAAAAAATAATTCATCTCGACGAATCTGCTAAACAAGCTTTTGAAAAAATTAAGAAGACATTAACATCAGAAGAAATTATACTCGCATTCCCCGACTTTACCACATCATTTGAATTAGTTACCGATGCTACAAACTATGCCCTAGGTGCTGTGCTATCTCAACAAGATAAGCCAATTATGTTCACATCTAGAACACTATCTCAAACCGTAGAAAGCTATGCAGCCAATGAAAAGGAGATGCTAGCTATAATTTGGGCACTTAACAACTTTAGAAATTATCTTTACGGATCAGCTAAGGTAATAATTCACACTGATCATCAACCGCTTACCTATTCCCTTAGTAACAAGAATAATAATTCTAAATTAAAAAGATGGAAAGTAATATTGGAGGAGTACAACTACGAGCTTAAATACAAGCCAGGCAGAACAAACGTAGTTGCAGATGCACTCTCCCGGCCTCCCATTCGACCAGAAATAAATTCCCTCACTTCCACCATACATAGTCACGAAAGCTCAGCCCATGACCTCATAATCAGTGTTGAATCGCCAATAAATGTATCAAAAATCAAATTTTCGTTGACATCGGCAATACAAGTAGTTAGGAATTTCGAATAGTTTTCCCGGCATATCACAGGCATCTTATAACCGAACAATCTTACACACCTACTAACTTAATCAAAATTCTAAAAGCAAGACTTAACCCTACAGTAATTAATTGCATAAAAACAGAGGAACGAATACAAGGAATGATACAAGAAATTTACAAAAATAACTTTGCTAATGTTCGAATTAGATTCTCTCGAAATATAGTCGAAGATGTGACCGACGAAACTAAACAAGAGGATATAGTCATTAAAACCCATCAACGTGCTCACCGGAACGAACGTGAGAATAAACAACAAATTCTGGAGAAATATTATTTTCCTAGCATGAACCGAAAAATAAAAAGAATAATAAAACCATGCTCCATCTGTAAAGAGAACAAGTACGATCGTCATCCGGATAAGGTGGAAATGCAAGCAACTCCAATACCATCTTATCCCGGACAAATTATTCATGTCGATATATTCTCAACCGAAGGTAATCTAGTACTAACATCACTAGACAAGTTCTCTAAGTATGCTCAAGTCAGGAAAATACAATCAAAAGCGATTGAAGACATCAGGCAACCTCTTAGACAAATCATATTCGCCTATGGAATTCCGAAGACTATAATATTCGATAATGAGAAGTCTTTCAACTCAACTCCAATCATATTCATGCTTAAAAATGAACTCTGCATTGAAGTCTTCACGACACCTCCGTACACGAGCACTTCGAATGGCCAAGTCGAAAGGTTCCATTCAACCCTTGCTGAACTCATGCGATGCATTAAAAAAGAACAAACACATAAATCCTTCACGGAACTTCTCGAAACGGCAGTGAATGCCTATAATTTCTCAATTCATTCAGTAACTAATAGAAAACCAGTAGATCTATTCTTCAGTAGAAACATTAATCCTCTACAAATCGATAAAGTTCGTTCTGAAATTGAAGCCAAGCTAAAAGAAAAACAACAATATGACCTAACCTACCACAACAAGGGTAAAGCTCCATTAAAAGACTACTCAACCGGAGAAGTCGTTTATGTAAAGAAAAACAAAAGAATAGGGTCAAAACTCTCTCCAAGATATGCAAAAGAAGTTATCAAAGAAAATAAAAAAAACCACCGTTCTCACCGAATCTGGAAAAGTCGTTCACAAATCACACATAAAATCGTAATAAATCTAAACCTTCCATTCTAGATGCATTCTGACTGACTGTTTATGTGACGTACAAATACTGGACTATACGAACTCAAGACTAGTGACTATTAACACAGGCATATCTAGATTGCAAACAGGAACCTTCAAAATTATTCATGTCATCGACTTACGCAAATACGAAGACACGACTGACCGAATAGAGACAACGATTAGAGAGAACATTAACAGCAACCATCCAATCTTTCCCTTCCTATACAATGAAATTTCCCAAATTAGAACCCATCTAAACAGACTCCTACCATATTTGAAAACTAAAAATAAAAGGTCTTTAGATTTCATTGGTAGTGCTTGGAAATGGATTGCAGGTAATCCAGACCAGCACGATTTCGAAATTATAAATGAAAAAATTAATAGCGCATTAAGTAATAATAATAGACAAGTAGTAATTAATAAATTAGTAATTGATAAAATTAACGAAGTAGCAAACTTAAGTAACGAAATAAGCAAACGCTTAAAAGATAATGAAAAATTAAAAAATGAATTTATACTTAATGTTAAATACAAAATAGAATTATTAAAAGAAGAAATTATTAATATAGGCTATGGGCATTGGGCTAAAGTAAATATAGTAAATACTTACATTTTGTCAAATCTAGAAATTAAGATAATAGAAAATATATTTAAAGAAGTAAACGTTCCATATACAAATATTGAAGAAGCTATAGAATTCGCTGAAGTAAAAATAGCGCACAACATACCAACTACTGAAATAAAGTCCTGCGAGACAAAACAAAATTATAAATCAAATATTATACGAAAATATTCTGCAATGTAGTAACAAATTATATGGTATTAAGACACAATGTAAAACTTATAATAAATTGTCAATCTGTCCTAGAGAAAGTATCATAGATGTAAGTAATGAAACATGTATTTCAAATCTGCTAAGTAGCCTTCCCCCTACCTGCACCATCGTAAACAACCAACACATACCATACTTTGAAGAAATCACACCAGGAATAATTTTCTTAAACCAGTATGAAGGACCAATAACGATAGACGGAAACGTAGTCATGCTTAATGGGACATCCATAATAAAATATCATAACACTACAGTCGAAATACACCGATCAAAATTTAGATCATAAGAAACAACTGGGTATAGACCTCTCCCCGCAATACTGCAACCCCCATCAACGGGAAACAACATCGAATAACTTCTATCCTTGCAAATGATGAAAGAACTCCACACTAACAATACACAGTATATTGAACTTCTGGAATTTAGAAGCAAGACCAACACCATAATTAGTTTTGGAGCCTTAACTATGTCAATAATAATCATCTTGGCTATTCTACTGAAAATCGCTAAAAGTATCAAACCAGCAGAAAAAGGAAAGCCGATGGTCATAGACACCATAGCCATGGAAGCAGTTACTATCAAACCAACACCTCCGCCCGAAAGAGCATCTACGTCACGCATTAGACAAATACCGTTCTTCTAAATTTAGTAGCAAACGAGGACGCTTTGCATTTAAGACGGGAGGAGTTAACGAAATATTTTATTACAATTCGCTACACCTATTCACTTGTTCCCACGAATCATCACGTACCACAGCTACCACGAGCCCATCGCATGCAAACAATGCTGACACAACGTCTGGAGCTCATATTGCACTTGACCAAAGGAATGCAGTGCACATGAGACGTTCCCATGCACCTAATCACCAAACACCGGATGAATGCGGGATTGCTACGTAAGCAGTTACAGTTTATATAAGGTAGAAAAATGTTAGAATTAAGTTAGCCTTAAGAAAGAGTTCACTGAATAAAGTTTTTTTTTTTTAACTAAACAAATTTAATTAAGTTTAATTTGCACAAATCCCAAACACAAAAGGCACCCAGGTGGCCACAAAATGTGCATAAACAAACCCAATTGCAGGGAAAACCACTGCCACGAGTAACAGGCAGCAGATGGAATACCGCTTCACGAGGCGCAAAGAAGGACGAGAAAAAGAGGAACAAGCGATAACATTCGACTGTTCGCTTATCATCTTCCACGTCGGACGACACATTTACAACGGAACTTACAACCATTGTTTGTGTAAGTTAACGCAACAAAAGTGCAAAATCCAAAATGCACATGCTCCCACGGTACCAAAGTTCGATACATGCATGCAGCTCGTGTCGTCGTTCCCACGAGCAGAGGAAACTCTCAACGACATCTGAGTAACCAGCAAACATCCGCTGCTGACACCTTCAACGATACCTGAGATAGCATTGCTGACCATGCAGTAACAACACATTTGGGAAAGCTTCGAGTTAGGTATTGATCTAATGTTAGTTTAGTTCTTAAGTAGCACTCAAATTCTTCGGAATAAATAAAGAGTCGGACGTAGTCCGACAGTTTTTAAAAAAATAAATGAATTAATAATAGTTTAATTGGCGCCCAACGTGGTTGGCCTGGTATAACGAGTACAAAGTGAAATTTTTACAAAAGCCGACCTCAAGTAGTTCGCGTAAAAAATTTTACAAAGTGAAAATTTTACAAAAGCCGACCTCAAATAGTTCGCGTAAAAAATTTTTACAAAAGGAAATTTTACAAAACGACCTCAAGTAGTTCGTGTAAAGTTTTAACAAATTACTCACGGCGCAAATTCAACGAACTTAGTGAACTCGTTAGTGCGCAAATCCGTGAAAGTGTGTTCCGTTTATTGTCACCGGGTCAACCCACAATTATTAGACGATCGTCACCGAACATCTATTGATTTCGGAAACTACGAGGGAGTGTGGACGAGGTGCCCTAGTAGCGATAGCAAAGAGGAATTCAACTAAATCCGCCAGCGTGGGATGTTCGTCACCATTCTCTTAGTGTAAGAAATATATTATTTTAAGATAAAATTATATTTACTAAAAATAGGATATTATTTAACTAAGGGGTCACTTCCCTCTCTCAAATTAAGTAAATACACTTAACAGTGCGATTGAAAATAAGAGGAGAAGTAAAACAAATATTAGAATAATAAGTTCCATATTCACATTATAACTTTTTAATTAAGTAAATACACTTAACAGTGCGATTAAAAACAAAAGGAGAAGTAAAACAAATATTAGAATAATAAGTTCCATATTCACATTATAACTTTTATTGAAATTAAATTGTTGCTTTCAAAAACAAAATCAATTTTGTATATTTAAGATTTAACAAGTTTATTCCTCTTATTAAATTAAACCCATTCCAAAATGACCACTCCTTTAATACGCCCCCCTGTTTTGAATGTTGAAAACCCCAATGCAAGTACTTCCAATGCAGGAACTTCCAATCCAAATAACGACGTAAGAGCAACACCAGAACTTGAGACACTTATTACGAACATAGTTACTAGAGTTTTTACAGACGAGTGTAGGAATATTATTAGATCCCTAATAACCCCTGATAATTCGATCCAAAGAGGTACCGATCAAGTTATAGTTCCCAGATATAAAGATGACTTAGCAGGATTAGATAAGATACCGGGCGTTGTCCGAAGTTTAAGAGAATTCTCCGGAACTCCAGGTGAGTTCAGCTCATGGCGCAAAAGCGTCGAGAGAATTCTTGGTATCTACGACCACCTAAAAGGAACTCCGAAATACTTTGGAATTCTCAATATAATTAGGAATAAAATCATAGGCAACGCGGACGCGATTTTAGAATCGTATAACACCCCGCTCAATTGGGAGTGCATATTAAAGCGTTTAACTCTGCACTATGCAGATCGACGGGATCTGGGTACGCTAGAGTACCAGATGACAACGATTGTGCAAGGTAATAGCACGATAGAAGCATACTACCAATCAGTATTATACAACCATCTTTCGTTGATTCTAAACAAGGTCTCTAGTATGAATCTACCACCAGACGCGTTGTACCATCTAACGTCATCCTATAGAGATAAGGCCCTTGATACCTTCATACGGGGTCTCAAAGGAGATTTGCCACGGCTCCTTGGCATAAGGGAACCAGCAGATCTGCCGACTGCTCTAAATTTATGCCAGAAGCTGGAAAATCAGCAGTTTAGAGCTAATTACGCGAATCACGGTACTGGTGCAAATAGAAAACCACAACCAGCTCCACCAATGTCTCCTCGTAGAAATCAGCAATTTTATCCACAGGTCGCTCATCTTCCACAAATACCTCAATACTATTCTCAACAACCTCAGAACTTTCAGGCCCAAAGACAAAATTACCAACCTAATTACAGACCAAATCCCCAATCTAAAAATTTGACAAATCAAGTACAACAAATACCAAACGCTTCCGCACCTAGACCCCCTCCAAGAGGTGAGCCTATGGATGCAACAACTATTAGGACACATAACGTTAACTATGCAAATAGACCCCAAGGAAAAAACTGGCCACCTGCACCCAAGCGTACAATAGACCACCACTCACAGCAAAACGTACTACCGAGCAAATTGCAGAGAAATTTTAACGTCGAAACTACAGAAGTTCCACCCCAGACAAATTCTCAGGACTCAGACGCACAGATCATGGGCGAATTTCAAGAAGAAATGAATAACTACAATAACGCTATATCTGCGATGATGGATCAACCAGGCGAAGACCAGCCATTCAACGAATATCACGACCAATACACGGAGAACGAAGAAACTGCAAACCGTGTTGACTTCGTCGACGTCCATTTTTTAGGTTGACGAATTCGTCCCTACCATACTTCGAATGTAGGACGAAAGGCAATAAAATTCTTAAATTTTTAGTGGATACCGGCTCCAATAAACTACTCAATAACCCAGAGGCGTAGGAGCTCGCCTAGAGAACACAAAAAAATTACAGGCAAAGCAGCAAGTAGATTTACAATATCATAATAAGAAAAGTCCACTTAAAACTTATGCTGAGGGAGAAGTTATTTATGTCAAAATTAATAAAAGAATAGGGAATAAATTAGGACCCAGATATAAAAAAGAAATAATAGCCCAAGATAACAATTCAACAGTAAAAACTAAGTCAGGAAGAATTATTCACAAAAATCTTATCAAAAATTAATCTTTTAACAGGATACTGCTACCGGTATGCAGAGCAGAAACTCAGATACTGGATTATAGCAACTCACAACTTATTAAAATTAGTACTGGTCGTGCAAAAGTACACAATGGGTCGTTTAAGATCATCCATATAATCGAGATCGAAACCTACGAGGTAGTAGTTAAAAATTTGGAAGACTTGCTAACATCATCAGTTCAAAAGAATCATCCCTTGTTTCCTATCCTCACATTTGAAATTTCCCGTTTAAAAATTTATATTTCTAGATTAAGAATAAATAATAGATCTGAAAGGTCATTGGACTTCTTAGGGAGTGCGTGGAAATGGATCGCGGGTAGCCCGGACCACCACGATCACGAAATTATTACCGACAGAATAAACAATGTATTAGAAAACAATAATAATCAAGTAATAATAAATAAAATGACTATAGACAAGTTAAAAGAATTAACCAATACGACAAACAATTTAATAAGAGTTTTTTCAAAAGCAATAATAATTATACCGAAAGAATTATGAAAATAAAATATAAGTTAGATATAATTAAGGAAGAGCTAGTAAATGTCGCATATGCCATCCATTGGGCCAAAGCAAATATTGTAAATGCATTTATCTTATCGAATTCGGAAATAAATATAACTGAAACTTTACTTAAAGCTGAAAATGTACCATTTCTAAATTTAGATGAAGCCTTGGAATTTGCCGAGATAAAAATTGCCTCAAATGTTAAAAACATTATTTATATTTTAAGTTTCCCAATGGCAAATAGAGAAACCTGTAATGTATCAATAGTAAAACCTGTCAAAAATAAGAAAGTCATAAATAAAATAGAGTACAGTTCTATCTTAGAATGTAATAACAATATCTACGGCATTGCGAGTAAATGTAAAACTTATAATAGTTTATCAATTTGTAGCGAAAATAATTTAGTTAATTTAGGAAACTCGTCGTGTATCCCAAAACTACTAAAAAGTCAGAAAGCTGATTGTACCATCATAAACAACGAACATGTTCCAGAAATAGAAGAAGTTTCTTGCTGGTTAATCAATTCAATGGCTCAATCTTATTAAACAACGAAACCTTAATGCTTCAAGGTACCTATATCATAAAACACTTCAATACCACTATCGACATCAATGGAAGAAAAATTCTGGCTAAGGAAATTACTCATTACCAACCTTTACCGGCAATACTGCAACCATCATATGCACCTAGTAAAACAGAGGAAATGCTGTCCCTGGAAATGATTAAAGACCTATACGTTAACCGCACGAAAAAAATAGAACTACTTCAAACTAAGCACAAGATAAACTTATCAGTGAATATCAACCTCATAATAACTATTTCGGCCATCGTTATATTTACTTGCAGAAAAATAAATAATAAAAACCATAATCTAAGCAGAGAAGCTGTCTCAAACAGCAATAATACATCAACTACCACTATTGGTATTAAAGATATTCCTCATCTTACGTCGTCAATTGCAACTCACGAGGACGTTCGTCTTTAAGGGCGGAGGAGTTATCGCAACAAAAGTGTAAAATCCAAAATGCACATGTTCCCACGGTACCAAAGTTCGATACATGCATGCAGCTCGTGTCATCGTTCCCACGAGCAGAGGAAACTCTCAACGACATCTGAGTAACCAGCAAACATCCGCTGCTGACACCTTCAACGATACCTGAGATAGCATTGCTGACCATGCAGTAACAACACATTTGGGAAAGCTTCGAGTTAGGTATTGATCTAATGTTAGTTTAGTTCTTAAGTAGCACTCAAATTCTTCGGAATAAATAAAGAGTCGGACGTAGTCCGACAGTTTTTAAAAAAATAAATGAATTAATAATAGTTTAATTTGTATAAGTTAACGCCAAACAGATTGTTTCCCACGATTTCCGACGACAACTGACACCGACCGGACGACCCCACGAAAATCGAAATTCATTACCCCATTTACACAGGTGCAACTTGAGCAACCGTTTCCGCAGTAATGCTGACAATGCGTCTGGTACACAGAAGTTAACTTATCATAATAGGTTTCATTAGCTTTTAAGAATAAATTTGTAATTAGTCTTAGGAAAGATTCAATAAAGAACAGGCACAGCCTGGAGACCAAAAAATAATATTTTTTTAATTCGTTTAAACTTAAACGAACTTAACTGGCGCCCGAGCAGCTCAGTTTGCACCCGCTTTTTTTCTAAAATACAGTAATTAGCAATCTCGAATTTTCTTAAAGTAGTGTTTAATTAAAACCGTAACACTTTCCTTTAACTCCCTCCACAGTAACCAAGTGCGAATAGTGCGCAACAATCAAGTGCATCGGGAGAAACTAACTAAAAACTGTTCAAAATAGTGCGCAATAACCAAGCCACTAAAGGAAAAAAAGATCCAAGGAACGAGGCCCCTGAGTAGTCCCGATAACCAGAAGGACAAAAAGGACGTTGCAACCCAACAGCCGCCTTGAACAGGAGCAAACTGGAACACATCTTATCCCGGAGATGTTTTCTTTTATGTAAGCATTAGAAATAAGTCATTATTAAAAAAATTAAACAGTTTAAAAGCAGAACAAAATCAAATAAGAACATTTAATTATACATCCAAACATTGTACTCAATTTTATCATAAAATCATAAAATTTTATTCATATGTAAGAGTATAAATGTAACAATATCCTTAAAAAAAACAATGTATATCCCTTTTGTAATCTGTGCGCCCTCTGCCGGTGAAAAACGTAATATTTCAATGACAAGGGTTTCTTTTTTTATTTTTATTTTTTTTGAGAACATCCGGTTCGGGTGTGTCAGAATTGTTAAAAGAAAAGTTCAATAAAGAAGAGAGTGTTAAATCTATCAGGTGTGGGGTAATCCCAAAGTAAAATGTCAAAAAATATTCAAAAATGGATTTAATGTCCACATTGCAAACAATGGGAATAGAATTTCCTGCATCGGCTAGCGTGGCGCAGTTGCGCACGCTACTAAACGAGGTAAGAGCAGAGGCTGAGGTGCAGGAATATTTAGAGGATGACGACACGCCAACTATGACGTCGGCAAACATAGCGCAGTTTGCCGTAGATGTACCGCCTATTGCTGCTCCCGCTGCTCCTGTTGCTGCTGCTGCTCCCGATATAATTGCTGCTACTGCTGAAATTACTGGTTTTGCTTCTACTGCCGCTCCCGCTGCCATTGCTACTGCTGCTCTTGCTATTACAGCTGCTGTTGCGAATACCACTACTGCCGCTCCTGCTACCACTGCTGCCCCTGCTGCCACCGCTGCTCCTGCTGCCACTGCTGCTCCCGCTGCCACTGTTGCTCCTGCTGCCATTCCAATCCCGGCTGCCGACCAGGAACTTGCCAGGAACAAGAACTTTTCTTACTCCAACGCCAATTCGAACAGATGTCACCCGAGCCAGCAACCCGATTTCGAGTAGAAGATATTGTCCGGGTAGTCCCCAAATTCAGCGGAGCTCGCATGTCGGGTTATGACGTCAATCACTTTATCAATGATCTGGAACAAATTTGTCGGTCATACCGATGCGACGACGGATTTAAATACATTTGCTTAAGAAGCTTATTAGTAGATGCTGCAGCGGATTTCGCTAGCCAAGTCGATGTTCGTGATTACAATGGTTTACGTTCAGTTTTAATTAAAGAGTTTGACCACGTGCTAAGTTATAGTGAAATTATAAATAGACTACGTCAGCGCAAGTGGAACCGGGACTCGGAGGATATGCATCGTTACGTACTCGTTATGAGTGGTCTAGCCAAACATAGTCAGTTGCGGGAATACGAGATCGTCGGAATGATTGTGGATGGTATGCAAGTTAAGACAATCGTTTATAAAGCATAAGATATCTTAAAATAGCCTACTCAGCATCATCACGATCACTACACATTTTCAACAGCATAATCTGTAAACAAGCATATCTGGACACCAAGTCCAACCCTGACCAAACATGTCATTTGTCACGTATTATTACTGACCAACGATTGCATAAACAAGAACATCTGGACACCAAGTCCAATCCTGATGGAACAAGCATAACCAATCAATCTAGAACGATCGATTGATGAAATCATCAGCACCCAGATGATGTCATTTTGAGAGTATATAAACTCCACCAAAAATCATCCAAGTCGAGTCAACTTCCAGCAGCAGGATCATCCGGTCTCCATAATTTAATTTAAGTTCAAACCATTGTATTCTAGTATTATTTAAAATAAAGAATATCTTTTTTAAAAAACCTAGAAGCAAGGGAAAGTAATAATTGGCGCCCAACGTGGGGCACCTTGAAAATACTATCAGTTACCGAAGTGAAAAGTGCAAACGTACGAGTATATCAAAAGTGTGCTAGGTCAAGAATATTGACCCACTTTCAAAATAACAGTGAAGACTCTAGTGTGAAAAAGTGTGCTAGGTCAAGAACATTGACCGAAATAAAAGTAGTGAGGAGTTTTACTGACATAAGGTAACAAGTGCCACGGCAAGATAATATACCCGAAAAAAAAAGGTATAGCCGAAAAAATAAAAAAAAAGTATCCTAAATAAGGAGAAAAAAAAAGAAAAACAAACCAAAAAGTTTAGTGTACGGTAGAGAAAATATATACCAGCTAAAAAGAAAACACAAAAAAAAACCTAAACAAAAACGTGTTAGTGACAAAGGTGTCAGGCGAAGTCTAAAAAAGAAAAAAATATAAAAACAAACAATAAGTGAAAAAAAATATATAAATAAATAAAATTATAACAACGTGCTTCATCAAAGAAAAAAAAGCAACAGCAAAACAACAAGCAGATAGTAAGAAATATTTTTATATATATACGCCATATATTGTAAAACAGATTTAATATAATATTAATAAAAATATATATATGCCAAATATTGTAAAACAGATTTAATATTGTAAAACAGATTTCCATAGTCTTACAAATTAAAACATAAACTTAACAAAATGACGACCTTACAGACAAACCAAGACATGATTACAAAACTCATAGTAACCAACACAGCCTCCCTGAAAGCTGAAATAGATAGTCTAAAAAATCAGTTAAAAGCTATGACAGGTCTTAGCAACGTGACCGAATATGAGCCACAAAAAATAGACGAAAGCATTACATGCAACGAGTCATTGGATGTAATAAAATCGTTACCAGATTTCAGCGGAAACGCTAGTACCTATGTTAGTTGGCGCGAAGCAACTAACAATTCCATGACATTGTACACTAAGGGTAGTCGCAGGTATTTTGCTGCGTTAACTATTCTCAGAAATAAAATAATAAATAATGCCAATGATGTTTTAACGAATCATGGCACAGTCCTAAACTTTGATGCAATTATAAGCAGGCTCGATTTCGCTTACGCTGATAAGCGCCCTGCTCATATAATTGAACAGGAATTAAGTATCCTTCGACAAGGAAACTCATCTCTGATAGAATTTTATAATATTGTCAATAAGAAATTGACATTACTGATAAATAAAACAATAATGACCAATGGTACAAATAGTGCATTAACTAGGAAACTTAACAATACAAATCGTAAAAATGCATTGAGAATATTCATTACAGGGCTGAACGCTCCACTTTCAAATATATTGTTCTCATTATCCCCAGAAGATCTACCTAGTGCTTTGGCAAAAGCTCAAGAATTAGAATCGAATAATATGAGAGCAAATTTCGCTCTACAATTCGGAAGATCTCAGAACCATCTAAATAATGCAAGTCCCAGAAATCAGAATAACCTCAGATTTCCTGAAAGGAATCAGCAGCAGGTTAATTCACCTAAACCAGAACCTATGGAATTAGGAAGCTCTGTTAATAGAATGAATAACAGACAACATGACTTCCAACGAAATAGAACTCCGCAGGTTAATCATAACCAGCAAAATTGGAACCCAAAACCTAATTGGAATCAAAATCCAAATCGTCAAAATTGGAATCAAAACCAACAGCCTAACTTTCGCAACGAGAAACGACAACATGAGAGTGTACAACATAGTGCACAACCTTCTATAAAAAACCAAAGAATAAATAATTTAAATGAGAGCGCTTTTTTAGACGAGCATCTCAATTGCCCTATATCTTCCGAGATAGCGACAAATCAGGTAAACGTCTAAAAATCTTAGTGGACACTGGCGCTACAAGCTGTTATTGTAGGCCTAATATTTTATCGAATAGATATAAACTAGCAATTAAGAAAAGGGTAAAAACCATAAATGGTTATACCATTATAACACATTATTGTGAAGCAATAATGTTCGGAAAAAAAATACAGTTTTACGAGTTAGCGAACTTAGAAAGCGATTTGCTAATTGGTTTTAATATATTAAAGCTTTCCAATATAACATTAGATTTTGAAAATAAAATCCTAATCCATCAGGGAAAACCTGAACAAATATATATTTCAGAGGAAAACTCCGAGAAATCTATTATGACTAAACAGGAAAGTCATAATATAAAAATTGAAAGCACTTTGAAATGCAATAATTTCGAAGTAAAAGTTGACAGAGATAACGGCAATGTTAAAAGTAAAATCGAAAAATTTAGAAATGAGATTCTATACAAAATAGAATCAATGCATTCAGATATAAATACAAATGAATTATTCAGAACAGACGTAAAGGCTGAAATTCGTACAATTGTTGAAACTCCTGTATGGAGTAAACAATATCCATATCCTTTATCTGTAAATTCGTTTGTTAACAAAGAAATTAATAAGATGTTGAATGACGGAATCGTTCGACCTAGTAAGAGCCCATATAACTCACCCATTTGGGTAGTACCGAAAAAAGGTATTAATGAAGATGGGACACCAAAATTAAGAATGGTGGTTGACTATAAAAAATTAAATGAAAAAACTGTATCGGATCGATATCCAATTCCAGATACAAATGTTATACTTTCTAACTTAGGAAAGTCTAAATATTTCTCGACAATTGATTTAGAATCTGGTTTTCACCAAATACAAATGAGTGAATCAGATATAGAAAAAACATCATTTTCCGTCAATAATGGAAAATATGAATTCCTAAGAATGCCATTCGGATTGAAAAACGCACCAAGCATTTTTCAACGGGCAATGGATGATATTTTGCGAGAATATATAGGAAAGTTTTGTCATGTTTATATAGATGACATTATTGTATTTTCAGAAAATTTAGAAAAACATACAGCAAATCTAAATAAGATAATTGAAACCCTAAAAACCGCGAACATGAAAATATCATTAGAAAAATCAAAATTCTACCAAACAGAAGTTGAATTTTTAGGCTACATTGTTGGACACAATATCATTAAAACGGATCCCAGAAAAGTAGAAACAATATCCGAATATCCAATACCAACAACACTTAGACAACTTAGAAGTTTCTTAGGCATGACAGGTTATTACAGAAAATTCATTCCGAATTATGCATCAATAGCCAAACCTTTAACAAAACACTTAGCTGGCGAAAACGGAAAAATTTCACAATATTTATCAAAGAAAACGGAAGTAAAACTGGACGAAGAAGGTATTTTAGCCTGCCAAAAATTAAAAGATTTATTAATTAATCAAATAGAATTGGTACAACCAAATTTTAATAAAAAATTTGTTTTAACCACAGACGCTTCTAACAACGCGATTGGCGGTATTTTAACGCAAGAGGGTAAACCTATTATTTTTATATCAAAAACATTAAATCCCACAGAACAAAATTATGCAACAAACGAAAAAGAGCTTTACGCTATCGTTTGGTCATTGAAAACATTGAGAAATTATCTTTATGGAGTTTCAGATTTAGAAATCCATACAGATCACCAACCTTTAACTTTTGCAGTCTCAAGTCGTAACCCTAATGCAAAAATGAAGAGATGGCACGCATTTATAGAAGAATTTGGCCCAAAAATAATTTATAAACCAGGCACTACCAACGTAGTTGCAGACGCTTTATCAAGACAGTATTTGAATAATTTAACAGACGATTCTTCAATCTCTGGAACACAACATTCAGCTGAAAGTAGTGATAATATCGATATCCCAGAAACTAAGAAACCTTTAAATCAGTTTAAACAACAGATTCTTTTAGCTAAAGCTAATTTTACAATCCATGAACAAATAGGAACTTTCGGAAAAACTAGACATATTATAGAATACGATACGCCAGAGAATTTAGTACATATTCTTAAGGAATATTTACAACCAGGAATAATTGCAATTCATTGCACACCTGAAGACTTGTATGAAGTGAAGCAAAAAATAAAAGAAACCTTTAGTAACCAATTTCTGTATACGAAAATTTTCGCAATAGATATAACTAATAAAGAGGACCAAAGTACAATAATTGAGCAAACACATACTCGAGCACATAGAAACTATAAAGAGAATTTGAAACAAATCTATGCCTCATATTATTGGCCTGAAATGAATAAACAACTTCAGGAATATGTAAGAAACTGTGAGATCTGTAATAGAAATAAATACGACCGTCATCCTCAAAAGATACCAATTGGAGAGGCTCCAATCCCAAAAACAGAGGGGGAGCAACTACACATCGATATATTTTTCGCCCAAAAATTAAAATTTTTAACATGTATAGATTCCTATTCAAAGTTCTTAATAATAAAATTAATTGAAGATAAAACTAAGTTAGACGAAAAAATTTTAGAATTACTACAAAGCTTTCCAGATGTAAAGCAAATAACTGTTGATAATGAACCAGGCTTCACAACAGTACAATTTAAAACATTAATGCAAAGATTAAAAATAAAAATATATTACTGCGATCCTAAACACAGTACCACGAATGGTCAAGTAGAAAGAGTTCATTCTACAATTATCGAAATTGCAAGATGTATGAAACAAGAATTTCATTTAATAAGTGATCTAGAATCAATATTTAGAGCTGCACAGCAATATAATAAAAGTATTCATTCCGTCACAAATCTTAAACCTTACGACGTTTTTTATAATAAATTACCCCACAATGAAGTGCAACCGAAACTTTCTTTAGCTCAAGACAAAATGCTAACTCGAAATAATAAGAACAGGAATGTTAAACAATATAAACAAAACGATATAATATATGAAAAACTCATAGGAGGTAGAAATAAACTTATGTCTAAATATAAAAAACAAAGAATTAAAGAGGATTTAGGAAATAAAGTCCAAATATTTCAAAAAAATAGAATAGTCCATAAAGACAATATTAAAACTTAATCTTTATATTTTTACAGAAAATGTTTCTCTTAACAATTTCTCTACTGACGACATTTGTGTCTTCAGAAATTATTGATTATACTCGGGATAATTACATCTTGATCGAAAATGGAAAAGCCGCAATTTATAAAGAATATGGTGAAATATTTCATGTTACAAACTTAACATATTATGAAATATTAATGCAGGAAACGCAAAACATTTTAAATAAAAATTTGGAATATAAAAGTCTTGGTACCAAAGATGATATCATACATATTAATATGGATGATGATTTAGAAGTAGGTTTAATAGAGACACTATTAAAACAATTGAAAATAAGTAATCATAGGCAAAGAAGAGGAATAAATGAATTAGGAACGTTATGGAAATGGATAGCAGGAACCCCAGATCACGACGATTTAGTTACTATAAATAACAAGCTTTCAGAATTAACAGAGAATAATAACAAACAGTTTACTACGAATTCAGAAATTTTTGAAGCAATAAATTTATTAAGGAAGTCAGTACGAAACCTCGAGATTGGTTCACATCATAGAATGAATAAACAGATGTATAAATTAATTATAACTGAACTACAAAATATGATACAAACTATAACATTAGCTAAGATAGGTATCCTAAACCCAGCAATTCTAAACTTACGGGACATACAAGAAATTACGAAACATGAACACGAAACATTAACATTGACCGATTTAATAGACGTTTCAAAATTCAAAATAGTACAAGATAATAACGTAATTATAATTTATATAAAATATCCGATAATTGAAAAAAGTTGTTCTTTATATGAAATAAGGGCCATAAGCCAAAACGATGGAAAACTGTTGATAGAGAAATCAATTATAAAATGTAAAAGTGAATATTTCAATGTCGAAACCTGTAAATTAGAATTAAGAACTACATTTTGTAAACTTATGTATGAAAGATCATGTCTGTCGGATCTATTGAATAATAAAAAAGGAAAATGCATTAAAATAAAAGAAAAAAATGAACATTTAGAAATCATTAAAGATGGTACGATACTAATTTCCGGTAACCACACAATAGATGGCCATAATCTAGAAGGCACATATTTAGTAACCTTTAAAAATAAAACTATAATTGATAACGTAACTTTTGACAACCCAACGGAAATTATTACTAACTATTTAAGAACAAGTAATATAAATAAATACGATGTAATCAGGTATGTTGAATCTGAAAATAAAAACCTGAAATTTGAAAATATTAATGTAATTAATTCAATAAAACATACAGTTGAAAAACAACCCATATTATGGATAATAATAATTTTATTCATCATTGTAATAATAATTTTAGTATTTTATAAATCTATAAAAAACTTTCAAGACTGTAAAAAGAAACAAAAGACCAAAAATGATATAATACTTTTTGATAATATTAATAAGAATATTCAGATACTTACAAAACAGTTTGAAGAAACGGGACGTTTCTCTTAAAGAAAAGGGGGAGTTAAGACAATCGTTTATAAAGCATAAGATATCTTAAAATAGCCTACTCAGCATCATCACGATCACTACACATTTTCAACAGCATAATCTGTAAACAAGCATATCTGGACACCAAGTCCAACCCTGACCAAACATGTCATTTGTCACGTATTATTACTGACCAACGATTGCATAAACAAGAACATCTGGACACCAAGTCCAATCCTGATGGAAGAAGCATAACCAATCAATCTAGAACGATCGATTGATGAAATCATCAGCACCCAGATGATGTCATTTTGAGAGTATATAAACTCCACCAAAAATCATCCAAGTCGAGTCAACTTCCAGCAGCAGGATCATCCGGTCTCCATAATTTAATTTAAGTTCAAACCATTGTATTCTAGTATTATTTAAAATAAAGAATATCTTTTTTAAAAAACCTAGAAGCAAGGGAAAGTAATAATTTGCACTTATCACCGGACGACGCAATTCTGCTGCTGAGTGGGACATCAACCATCGACCAGCTCAAAGTGGCAGTGGGGATACATCAGGAACGCATCATGGGGCATATCAATCGCCCTCGTGCTCAAGTTGTTCCTGCAAGCCGTGGAACCCTAGTGGGTTCCGAGTCCGAGAGTCCGATATTTTGGAAAATGAAGATGTCATTGATGCTGTTAATTATGTAAGTGTTGTATTTAGTTTCAGTTCTATCAGGCACTGCAGATATACGAATTTCTTTTCTCTGTTTGATACCGGTAGTCCGGTTAGTAACTTCACCCAACATTGTAAACAAAAAACGACATTCAGAGGTTTGGGAAACCGAGCGTTATCATCTTGTGGCCGTATCGATTGTATTATTAAATTTAGAGACATATGTATCCGTCAGGAATTAATTATACTTTCAAATAATGAAATGAATTTACCCCTTATTTTAGGAAGAGATTTCTTACGTTAGCTCTACGTATTTGTGTTATGTATAAATAAAGAGAAAAAAAATGTTAAACTGAAAAACGATACGAGAAATATTGTTAATTTAAATGGAAATTCGTATTTTTGTTTTGCCGATGGAGGTGAAGTCTTCTCAACTGCTTTCAGTCCTTCAGATAATATTTGTAAAGAAAAGTCTCCTTTGAACAAGGAAGAACTTACCGGGTCATCTAACGTTATCAATTTCTCGGAAAAGAAACTCGAGGGTGATATGCACAACTCGGAGATGCACAGCAAACTTACGAATCATACACCGTTTCATACATCCCCCAGGAGGCTTTGGTATTTTGAGAAAGCAGAAGTACAGAAGATTTTACGAGTAGATAGCAAAAGGTTATTAGGCCAAGCCAGTCGCCATACGCATCTGCCATCTTCTTAGTGAAGAAGAAAACGGGGGAGCTACAGATGTGCGTTGATTATAGAAATTTGAATAAAGTTACGGCACGTGATAATTATCCGTTACCATTAATCGAAGACTGTTTGATTTATCTTGGGGGAAAAAAATACTTCTCCACTTTAGATCTGAAGAATGGATTCTTTCATGTTGCAATGTCACCAGATTCTATTCAGTACACTTCTTTTGTTGTCCCTCATGGACAATATGAATATACTCGAATGTCGTTTGGGCTCAAAAATGCTCCCGCTGTTTTTCAACGTTACATCTGTGAGATTTTTGCTGATCTACTTTCTTCGGGTCAGATCTCGATATATATAGATGACATTGTTCTGGCTACGGCAACATTAAAGGAACATATAGTATTGTTAAAGAAAGTTTTACGTCGTATGACAGAAAAGGGTTTAACATTGCGTATGTCTAAATGTAAATTCGCTTATGAACGAATAGAGTATCTTGGCTATACTGTCACGTCAGATGGTATCCGCCCAAATAATGATCACATCGAAGCTATAAAGAAGTTACAGTTACCTAAGAATTTAAAAGAGTTACGTACAATGCTAGGCATGTTTAGTTATTTTCGAATGTTTATCGAAGGGCATAGCAAATTATCCAAACCATTGACCGAATTAACGCGCGAAGGAGTAGTGTTTTCCATGACCGCTGCTTGTGAGGATGCATTTATTAGGTTGAAAAATAAGTTAATGAATAGTCCGGTTCTTGCCATATATGATCCATCGAAGGAGACCGAGTTACATTGTGATGCCAGCTCTTTAGGTTTCGGAGCCGCACTTATGCAACGGCAAAGTGATGGGAAGTTTCATCCTGTATCATATTTTTCTAAAACGGCAAATTCGGCAGAACAACGTTACCATAGTTTCGAATTAGAATCTTTAGCTATATTGTATGCGCTCAGGCGTTATATAGTGTATTTAGAGGGTATAAAGTTCAAAATCATTACTGATTGTAACTCGCTCAAACTGACTCTGGAGCGCGAACGGATGAATGCTCGAATTGCTAGGTGGGCATTAGAACTGCAGTCATACGATTATACGTTGCAGCACCGCCATGGTGTTTCAATGGGCCACGTCGATGCGCTGAGCCGTTTGCACCCTAAGTTAGGGGTATTTATCGATTCTAAAAATGACTCTCTCAACGCGAAGAATTGCGTTAATGCTGTTGCATCACGATTTTTGGACGAGGATATGCCTCATCATATTTTGTGCCGTACTATTCAAACAGTTGATGATAGGGATGTCTGTTTCCGGATTCAACTTACGCAGAGTCGGGATAGCCGTATTAGGAAGATTAGGGATCAGTTAGTTAAGGGGCCGTTTAGGGGTTTTGAAATGATGGATGGCCTCGTGTATAGGGTCAATGAGGATGGCAGATATCTGCTGTACGTAGCTAGAGAGATGGAGGTGAATGTAATAAGGTTGATTCATGAGAAATTGGGTCATTTGGGAGTAGATAAAACCTACCAAAGTTTGCGCAGGAACTACTGGTTTCCTAACATGAAAGACGGAGTGCGCGACTTTATTCGAAACTGTATCGGGCCCCTGCCGTCTATTAACTCAAAGAGAAAGCACATACTGTTGGTAACAGACGCTTTTACGAAGTTTAACAAGATGTATGCTGTAAACTCAACCAGTTCAAAAGAAGTACTTGCATGTTTTGAAAAATATTTCTCGTATTATAGCCGCCCTCGGCGTATCATTACCGACCAAGGTACATGTTTTACATCTTTAGAATTTGCTGCTTTTCTGAAAAACCACAACGTTGTACATGTGAAGGTCGCCGTTGGGTCTCCGCAAGCAAACGGTCAGGCGGAACGTGTAAATAGGACGCTGAAAGCGATGTTGGGGAAATTGTGCGAACCGATTAGTCACGCCGATTGGGTGCAAATGCTTCCTCACGTTGAGTTCTTTCTAAATAACACGAAACACAGTTCGACGAAGCATATTCCTAGCGAATTATTGTTTGGTGTGGCACAATGTGCTAAGATCATTGATGAGCTTTCTGAATATTTAGATGAGAAGTTGAGCTCGTCTGGGGTCCCTGACTTGGTGGCGGATTCAGAAGTCACAGGCTTATAATGATTCGTACTTAGAAAAAAAGAGTTCGCCAGTTAAAGAATATGTAGAGGGGGAGGAGTATGTCGTGATTCGTAACGTAAATGTAACGCCAGGAACGAATAAGAAATTAATTCCGAGGTACCGCGGTCCCTATGTAATACCATAAAATCTTAGGGAATGATCGGTACGTGATTCGCGACGTTGAAAACTGCCAGATAACGCAGCGCCCATATGATAATGTAGTTGAAGCCGCTCGCATGCGGAGATGGGTAGAAGACAAAGTTGATGAGGGGACTGAAAGCAGCCGTGAGAGCAACACAGCGACGTAGATTTAGTTTCTTAAGAAAATAAGTATCGAGGTCGATTTGTTTGTGTAGGTTGGCCGAGGTTGTAAGAGTATAAATGTAACAATATCCTTAAAAAAAACAATGTATTTCCCTTTTGTAATCTGTGCGCCCTCTGCCGGTGAAAAACGTAATATTTCAATGACAAGGGTTTCTTTTCTTTTTTTTTGAGAACATCCGGTTCGGGTGTGTCAGATTTGTTAAAAGAAAAGTTCAATAAAGAAGAGAGTGTTAAATTATTTATTTCTTTTTGTACTTTAATATGAAATCATTAATAATAAAACAAAATTAAAGGAAAAAGAGTTTATGTTTTGTCAAAATACAATTAAAGAAAAGGAAAAAAGGCCAATTTGGACGTAAGTTCAAGCGAAATTAAAAAAATGATTTGGAAAATTGGCTTATGTGATTTAAATAATTTTTTAATACGGAAGAGAAAAAGGCAAAACGGCTTAAATCTGATTTTTGATAATTTCTTGAATTCCTTAACACCATACAGTTTAGCAAATAATCGCCCATATTCCCGTTGGCGTTCTTGTTTTAAAACGAAATAAAAACGACATTTTGCCATCACCGTTGTTGTTATCGACGTATATCGAAAACATATCGGTATTCTGTAATTTAAAACGAAAATAGAAACGTCAAAGAAACGTTTGTTTTCTGTCGTCGTCATAGTTAGCAACGAAACAAAAGCGAGAAGAACAAAAAAAAATTAAAAATGAAAATAACAACGTTCCGGCAATTTGAAATTTTGATTTCAGAAATGGAGATGAATCCGGAATATGCTAAGGGTTTTAGGAAAGGCATAAAACCAGTAAATTTTGATGCTTTTTGGAATCAATTAACAGGCAAAATAAATGCAATTGGACCTCCAGTTCGTGACGGAGACGGTTGGCACAAAGTAAGTAAAACTGAAAAAGCAAAAGTTATAAAATACAATTTTAATAAATATGTAATTAAAATTAAAGGTATGGAAGGATTTAAAATTTAAAATAAAAAAGAAGTTGGTGACCAACAAAACTGAAGCCAGAGCAACGGGAGGGGGCGCCTTTAAGCAGATTCCACTGTCATCTATGGAAGAAGCTGTAGCAAATTTATTGGAATTTGATAAGCAAATTAATCCAATAGGAGATGTGGTAGGATTCAGTGAAGAAATTAACGAGCTGACAACCATGGAAGATGAGGCGAAAGCGTTTACTTCTGTCAATACTAGCAATGACGAAGTACCCACCGTTTCAACAAGGCCCCAGTGTCCACTAATAATAAAAATGCTGAAAAGGAAAGGACCACAATACTGCGGAAGCAAACCGAATTGCAACAAGAGAAATGCAATCATTTAGAGTCCATGAAGGGATATTTAAAAGACATTTCTCGTTACCAGAGAAAGAGATTGGAAATTGAGGAAGAGCGCCTTAAAATTTTTAAAAGAAAATCAAGCAAAGAAGAAGAACTTTTGATCCTCAATCTTGAAATAAAAAAGAAAAAACTAGAATTATTAGAAAAACAATTAAATTAGCTTTTTATGTTATTTTTTATTTATTTTTGTTACATTAATACTAAATCCATTTGAAATTTATAACGAAAAAGTATTTTTTAATATTGCATTCTTGGTAACAAACTGAGCCTCCTACCAGAAACAGTTATTTTTAAATAAATTTTTGAAGTTTAAAATCGCTCTCCTGAAAAATACCTAAAATAGACTTAAAGCCACTTTGCATTTTCAGTAAAGATATTGACCCACAAAAGAAAAAACAGAGTTATCGGTTTGGCTGTTGGACTTAATAAAATTCGTTCCTAAAGAATTTTCCAGGAAGCCGAGACATTTTCAGGAACTCCCAAAGTGGAAAGGTACAGAATTTCGCCAACTGATTCTGTATACAGGAATAGTTATATTCAAAGAAGTCCCAAGCACTGAACTGTACGAGGATTTTTTACTATTATCTTGTGCGTATCAAATATGTCTCCATAGAGATTTATTTCTAGCCAATACCGAAATAGTAAAGCAAATGTTTCAATTATTTGTTGCAAATTTTTCAAAATTTCATGGACAAGATAGTATTTCATACAAAGTACATAGATTATTACATTTAGTAGATTCAATAAATGAAATTGGATTAACAGACAGCTACATTTTTGAAAATTATATGCAAATCATTAAAAGAAAAGTAAAAAAAAAACCCAACATATTCTAATGCAGTTAAGCAATAAACTAGATGATATCCGTATTAAAACTAATTTTGGAACTGAAAATTAAATAATAGATAGATCTCTAATTTCTTTTAGATTTAATCAAACTTTTCTATCGAAAAATTTCCCCAATAATTTTTGCTGTTTGAATGACAGTCCTTACAAAATAATAAAGCATTAGGAATAAAAAACGGGAAACATTACATTGTTGCAAAGAAGCTTATAAATATTTCACCGGTTTTCCTATATCCACAATTAACTCTCTTCAGATTGGCATTTTAAAAATCACAGAACTTGAGGAGGAAGAGGAAGTTTTCACACTAACTTCAAATATTTCGAAATATTTTCCGATCCCAATTGGCAACGCGTTGTTTATTCTTATACCTATTTTGCATCAAATAAAAAATTAAACTACCTTTGTTAAATATCTTCAAACCATTTTGCATTCAAATAGCTATGGATTTACAAGCAGATAAGGTCAATGTTTAATTTTTTTCGAAGAATATTTTTCTTTTAAACTCTACTCCTACTTTAGAGCAACACCTTCCAGAAGCCATTCCCCTTGCTAACGAACAAAATAATGACGGGCTATCGTCACCGTCAAATTCATCGTTGGCTACAACAATTGTAACATTGTCATCAGATCCTCGACTGATTGCAGAGCTACAAGGTACTTTTGATTTTTTTTTTATTTATAAAGATTTCTTACAGAACTTAAAGAATCGATGAGATTACAAACTCCAGCTGTGGCTGAGCAGTCATTGAAAATAAACAAAATTTATGAAAAGCTCTTTGGTTTACCCTCTGCGAATATATACAAATTCACAATCACAACAGAGGATGATTTAGAGGAGCTTGACAGACGATTGAAACTCGAACCTACTTTTGAGGCAGACGTAGTAAGTAAAATTAAATTAATATGTGCTTCAAAATTTTGCTATATTATTGACTTAACTTTGCAGAAAATATTACTATCAACTAAACTTAAAGCCAAACTATCAAAAAATTTTAGTCTGGTGGTATCTGACGAAGCTGTCACACTTATTAATTGGAACGGATGGAAAAACCTAAAAGCCATCAATACAACAACATTTTTTAATTCAACATTATACGGTTAGTTTCTTTTTTAAAAAATATGCTTTTAATTTAAATCACAGAATTGTTTTTTTTGTTTTTTTCTTTTTCATTTTAGAAATTGTTCATCATATGTATGACTCTTATGAGGAATATGTAAATGACGTTAAAATAGCTCTAAAAAGAGGTAAAAATAGAGCTGATCAGAGAAGACACCAGTTGCGTCAGCATACAAAATAAATAATCTTTGTAAATATGTAAATTTAATAAAATTCATTTTGAATTCTTTCTTTTTCTTTATTCAAATTAATTTAATATTTGCTTAATCTTTTTTTACTTTAATTTTTTGTTTTAATTAATTTAATATTTTTCCCAATAAAATATGTAATACAATGAAGTAAGTAATTTAATATGGATCTGTTTTTTTTTTTGTTTTTGTTTTAATTAATTTATTATTTTTGTTTCTGTTTGCATAACTTTGGAATTTTAACTTTTATTTTATATGACTATTTCAATTTTTTTCTCAATGAAGCGCAATTAATTTTAGTTAACATATTGATTTTATGTATATGTTCCAAAGAACTGCATTGAGTATGATCGTGTCGATTCGATCATTGTCGCCAAAAATTCGATACAAGTCAATCGAACGCATGGTAGATGTGTGTTCGTTCAAGCTGCGCACTCGAAACAAAAATTCTTGGGCAAACATGTTTGAGACACAACATTATTTTTTCGAGTTTGTGCGGTAGTGTACTATTACTGATTTTTAATCTCGTGTATGTCTCGACACGAATGAATGTTACCGAACGGATGGATGTCTCCATATGCATGAATTCATCGTGAGTGTATGGTATATTCGAGTGTTTCGAGTACCTCTATTGTCTCGAGTGTGTTCAACCACGATTCTAAAATATCTGCAAGTTCTGTTGTATCAGCCAACGACTTCTCCAATACATTAGAAAACAAATGGCTACTGCAGTTTAGGAGTGTGTTCTTTTCTAAAGCCTTGCTTATATTTCTTCCCCTGTCAGTAATGAATTTAATTTGATTGATGTTTCGAACACCAAATTCATCAAATAGACTGTTGAGCTTTTTTATAATGTTGTCACCCGTTGATCTTTCGAAATCCATTGATTTCAATCCCAAAACCATATCAAAGAACTGAAATCTTTTTTGGTAATGCAAGGTGACGTCTAAAAAGTTTCGATTTACGTAGTTGTCCGTCCACATATCGATTGTAGCTGAAGCTTCACCGCTATTCACAACATTACTTATTTCGTTTTTAAGTTGTTTTTTTTTTCATTTGCGTACATTTTGCATCTTCGGGAAATTGTTGTTGCATCCGGTAACAAATCCTCCACATCCACGTGTTCGCCATATGTTGCACCGATCTTGGTAAAGAACTTCACTAGTTTAGCGAAGCCAGAACCTTCCACTACCGAGAATGGTCGGCTGTCCTTAATTACCCAAGTGCAACATTTTTCAATGGCTTCAGTTTTGTCCAATGCTGTGACGGTTTTCAAAACTTATGACAGATTAATGTTTTTGTAGCACCTGTGCCGAATTAAGTTTGACGTCTGACTGGCAGTATATTTTAACGTTTTAGAGCAAGTGCGGCAATAAACGAAACCAGGCAGAACAGTTTTGTCCGGCTTTAAGATTTCCGAAACAATATTCCATACGAAACTTCGTCCTTTGTGCCGGGTAGACACGGTGTAGTTACCATTCGCAATTTGTTCCGAAATGAATAGGATATGACTTTCCATTCTTTGAAAATACTTTTTTTTATAAAAACTCGAAATTACTACCAATAGCCACTGATCAACGACTTTACACAAAATAATCACCGTAACTGGTGATTATGCAAAATGCAAATCGATACATATTGTTTTGTGTATGGACATGGATAAGCGTATATTCGAGTGTTTCGAGTATCTCTATTGTCTTGAGTGTGTTCGACCACACGAACAAACGAAAATGCGTTAACTTTCATTCTTTACAGAGCGCGCCCCTATTCCAGTTCTATGAAAACACTTTTCACTGATAAACAAAAAAATGGAAAACAATAAACTCAACCGCGGAAAGCGGTTCATATTTAATCGATTATTTGGAAAATAATATTGATTTGGCTCACGATAGATAAGTATTCAAATACAGTAGTCCCTCGATAATGTGAATTACCGATAATGTGAATTTCTCCAAAATGTGGATCGGCAAAACTTTACATTGTCATCTCTATAATGTGAACTTCCGAAATTTTCAACCTCTAAAATGTGAATTTTGTTTGTAAACGTTTTTATATTTCTTTTGTTTCTCTTGCTCGTTTTGCGTGCGATATTAGGGACTAAATAACTGTTATTTGTCTCTAAATTGTAAACGCAGCTGCAGGGTATAAGGAGACAACAACTGCCATTTGTGTGGATATGGATATTTTATGATCAGTTGTGTTTATATTGGTTCAGTTAGTTGTGTCTTGTGTGATTCGTGTTTCTTATTTCGTTTTGTGTGTAAAATAAGTTCAGTTCGTATCTACATAATGGCACCTAAACAGAAATTGCATCGATTTTTATCGATTAAAGATAAGTGCAAAATTTTACGCGAACTAGATGCTGGACATCCTGGATTTGCATTAGCTGAAAAGTATGGTGTGTCAAAGTCAACGATTACAGGAATAAAATTAAAATCGATGAAGCTTTTGGACCATTTCAAACAAACCGAATCTGGACCAGGGAAGAGGAAGACGCTAAGGAAATCTGAAATGCCTAAAATGGAAAATGCGTTGTTCGAGTGGCTAAAAAAGCAAAGAGAGAACCACATTCCAGTTTCAACAGAATTACTCTGCCGAAAAGCAAACCACTTCAACTTGCAATTTAAAGAAGCTCGAAATTTTAAAGCTAGTCAAGGTTGGGTGTACAAATTCAAGCAAAGGCATGGTGTAAGGACATTAAAAATATGCGGGGAGAAGTTGTCATGTAATAAAAACGCAGTTAATCCATTTTTGGAAAAACTACATGAAACAATCAAAGAAATGTCTCTTACACCACAACAAATCTATAATGCTGACGAAACCGGCCTATATTGGAAGCTTCTTCCTGGTAAAACACTCGTGTTGTCTACAGAACATACAGCAGCAGGAAGGAAAACTAGCAAAGAAAGGATAACATTTTTGGCTTGCACGAATGCTACTGGAACGCATAAGCTCACTCCATTAGTTATCGGGAAGTCTAAATGCCCTAGAGTTTTATCAGGTTTCAAAGTTCCACTGATTTATAGGTCCAGCAAAAACGCTTGGATGACGAGTGAAATCTTTCAAAAGTGGTTTAATGAAAATTTTACGAAAGAGGTAAGCACTTTACACATTTAACATAAAATTTGTTTTGTCAAATTTTATCAAATCAAATCACATCATAACTCACATCATAACTCGTTGTTTTTTTAACGCATTTTCAGGTTAAACGATACCTAAGAGAAAATAATTTGCCAAAAAAAGCATTGTTACTCCTTGACAATGCAACTTGTCACTGCAATAAAGAAAAGCTAACTAGCTCTGATGGGAACATCACAGTTTTGTTTTTCCCGCCAAACGTAACCGCTTTGATCCAACCCATGGACCAAAATGTTATAAATTTAGTCAAGGCATACTACAAAAAAAGATTGCTCGCTCAAATTATCGGTACTGAAAGTGAAGACATTGCTGTTGGGATAAAAAAAATTACCTTGAGAGATGCTGTTATAAACTTAAAATTATCTTGGGAGCAGCTCTCCGCTTCCTCTATCGCTAAGTGCTTTAAATGTTTACTGCCAGTGCCAAAAGAAGACAACTGGGAAGATGATGATTTAATTCCACTAATCCAATTACGAAGGACACTTCCCGAAACTCAGTTTCAAGAAGAGTTACAAGAAATTAATGATCTCCTTGGAATTATAGATACAGAACACAACATGTCAATACAAGAAGTTAGAAACTGGGTCATCGTAGAAGGCATTGATGAACCTGAACAAATTGAGGACACTTCGGAAAATGAAAGCGACGAAGTCACTCCAGCTGCTCCCAAAATAGCTAACTCGCAAGCAATCCAGTGTACAAATACGCTTCTTGAGTACGCCGATCAAAATGAATTGGACGCAGAAACGATTTCCAGTTTGCTGAAATTAAGGGCAAAAGCAATAGAAAGATCAACTCAAGCTATTTGTCAGTCCAAAATAACAAAATATTTTACCAAACATTAAGAATACCAATATCGGAATGTTTTTACTTTTGTTTTTTTTTTAAATGAATAAAATTTTTTATTTTAGTTTTTCTTCTAAAATAATAAATATTGAAACTGTTATTTTAAAAATCATTTTGTGTTGTTTTTAATGGATTTGAAAATCGTTTCAATCAGTTTAGTAAGCACTGAAAAAATGTTCCAGTAATGTGAATCCCTCTAAAATCCGAAAACGCATTGTTTTAATTAGTTCACATTATCGAGGGACTACTGTATTATGTATGTAATGTAAAATTTCTTAAAATTTGCATGTTTCTTTTTAGATTGGATTGCATCGATGGGGGAAGAAATAGAGAGGCTATGTGGAAAGCACTAGCTGAAGAATTAAACGGGCTAGGTGGAGCCAACAAGGATGGAAGCAAATGGAGAAAATTTTGGCAGGATTTAAATTTGCATACATACATATATTAACATTTATTCGTTTTTGATCATTTTAATATTGTTTTCCATCCTCTAGGCAATATACCAAAGAGCGTAATTGCCAAATCCTAGACAGTACCTCGAGGAGTGGTGTTAACGGTACCAAAGTTGTTAAACCGTTAACGGAAGTAGAAAAGCATATAATAACGTTGATGACACCCCAGGCGGTTGACGGTGACATAGAGGTTGACGAACTAGGCTTTCAAGCCGAGTTGTATGAGGTTTGTTAAACACATTTTTTATATTTTCAAAAAAATCTAAAAAAAGATTTTCTTTCTATGTATGTTTATCTACATATCTAAGGATATCGTTTACCTAGAAGACACAACGGTGGAAACTAATAACGTGCCACAAGATGAATTGTCAACAACATCAACCTCAACCCGTAATACAAAAAGAAAGGCCAAGCGTCAATCTGACAACAGTTTGAGCAAATATTTGGAAATTGAGGAAAAAAAAAATTAAGATAGAAGAAGAAAAACTTGAACTGAAAAAAGAAAAATTATTATTAATAAAACAAAACACAGAAGTTCTTGCTTCTATTTCCGAAATATTAAAAGAAATAAAAAATAAATTAAAATAAATAAACTTTTTTTAAAATTTCATTTACTTATGTTACCAATGTTAGCAAGCTCACAAGGCCAAGGTGGTTGAGACCAATAGAAACGCAAATCCTTTTCCCATCTCGAAAAAAAAAACATAAACGGTAGAAATCTAGGTAAAACCCCTTGAGGTATGCAATGGGTAGGATCTGTGTTGTGGTGAAGCAAAATGAGCACCGCTGAAAGTTAAGCGTTTTGAAATTCTCCACCGCTAGGAATTTCTAGAATTATGGGTAGCTGGACAAAGTACCTATAGGAATTTGAAAGCTTTGTTATAAATCGACCAGAGTATCGAAGAAGTGAAGTCTTGGTAAACTTGGTGAACTAAGTGTGAATTTGTGATATAAATGTTTTTTTTTTTTTTTAAATATTTACTGAAAATGATGGTTTAATATGGCTGATTGAATTCTTCGACCTTCACTTAGTAAGGAATTAAAACTTGTTGAATTCGAGTTCGTTTCACTGTCCTCTATCTCTTCAACATATTCAGGTAAAGGAACTCGAACCTTCATTAAAATGTTATGCAGCGCACTGCACATGCATTTATTATTTTTAAAGCTTTTTCAGGACTATAATGCAGAACTCTATCTTACAGTAAACAACGAAACCTGCCCTTGAGGATACCGATACACCTCTCAACAATATTTCTCGTGTTTTTATGTGACACGTTGTATTTTTGTTCAGCCTCACGTGTGAGCGTTAAAATTGGTGTCATCAGCCATGGTTACAGAGGATATCCACTATCTCCAAGTAACCAAAAATTTCTTTGTCCCGACTGATATTTTCCTTCCAAATGTCTTTTTAAAATCGAGCGTCGCCAAATATAAGCATCGTGCGAAGTTCCAACGAATCGTGCATTTATATTCAATATAATAAAATTGCTATCACAAACAATTTGCACATTTTTTGAGTGACCTCCTTTCCCGCAATAATAGACGTGCTCAATATCTTTGTTGGGGCAAGTTATCTTAATGTGGGTTCCATCTATCAGTCCAATAACACCCGGAAAGGAAGCAACTTCAAAAAACTTCTGCTTCACTCTAGTAAGCTCTTCATCATTTAGAAATTTGACGAATTAAACTGCAATAATCCCAACTGCTTCTGCTACTTCAGTAACACAACGGCTAACAGAAGTTTGGGATAATGCCAAGAGTGCATCTTGTCCTACACATAGCTGATAGCTTCCACTTGCAAAGAATGTAAGTGCAGCAAGTATTTTTAAATATGGCGGCAAGGCATGAATGCAACTTATTTTCTTCAAAAATGGAGACACTATTTTGAATTTACTGTACATGTGGACTTATTTTTTTTAAAATAAAACGGTTAGAAGGTTAAGACATATTTAGAGGGGTACAAACAAATAAACAAAACAGTTGCATCGATGACCACCAACTTCCGCAACGGATTGGAACTATAGAAGTGGGTCTTAACGAAATACATTCTGAAAAAAAAAAAAAAAAAAAAGCAACGTCGGGCCCTAAATATCGACTTGAAGACTATGTCTCATAAAGTAAAAAAAAACTCCCTGGGAGTTCACACAATATTAAATGTATTCGAAGCGATTATAAGTATGTATCATAGATAAACTCCGTAGTTTAGTTTTTCTTTTAAAAATATGTGTAAACAAACCAAACTAAATTATTGTATTTTGAATCATTAATACAAAGTGTTTCGCCGAAGATTAAACACAAAATTTTAAAAATAAATTTCTACATAGAAATGCAAACTTTTCTTACATACCTAATTCAGTTGTTATGGAACTTTTGCCATTATACAAAATTAAAACTTAAGCAATAAAGAGTAAAAGCTAAAAACTAAAAACTACAACTAGACTCACCCACAAGGAAGACTAATCTTCAAAGAAAAGTATTTCTAGGATTCGTTTTTGAACAGTTTTTCGACGTTCCTTATTCATTTTCAGCAATTCTGATGTTACTAATTCTCCAAGAAGATGTTCTGAACTTCTGGTATTGCTGATGGAGGCTGTTGTGGTGTTTCTTTCTTGTTGCACAGCAGCTGCTGCTGCTGCCGGTGTCATTTGCTGATACAATGAAAACAGAAAATCATTGTTTGGTGGAAATAAGCCTGCTGCCGCTGTTGGTGCATGATTCATGTTGGTCATGTTACGAGCTACGTTACTAAGCATTTTATTATACTGCTCCTGTTGTTGATGCTGCTGTTGCTGATGGTGTTGTTGTTGTAACTGCTGTTGCTGCTGCTGCTGATGTTGATGGGATTGATTTAAATGAACCGAATGATTGTTGTTCATCATGTTTGAATGAAGCATTGTTGGAGCTGGGCTGGTGTTTTCATCTGAGTCTGATGTATCTATGTATTGATTAGATATTTGTACTCGTGGTTTTTTCATACTATTGCTGCTGTTGGACACAAACTGATTGTCATCACTTTGTTCGGATGATACATTGTTTGCAGCCAATGGGGGTGGTGGTGGCGGCGAAGACGATAAAGGCGATTTCATTGATGACGATGGCGATGAAGCCACACCATTACTAACTGTGGGTCCGTTTCCAAGGTTATGAGTATGATTTTCAGATGGACGATACTGGTCGAAGCTGTCCACATTTTGGGTAATACCTGCTATCATCAAGCCACTGGCATTGGAACTGCCAGTAGAATTGGCTAAAGGCTGCGTATTGAATTGTGAATGATGTGAATTTATTTGTTGTAATTGCTGAGATGCAACTGCAGCAGCAAAATCTCGAAATGTTTGATCTGCTTCTGTTTTTATAACACCATCTTGTTGATAATGCGTTGATGATTGTTGATGATGTCCTGGAAATGAATTATTTTTCACTGATCCATTTGATTTCGAAGAATCCATGTTGTATTCGCCAAATTGACTACTGGCATTTGGTGAGGTTAGAAAATTTGAAACATTACGATACGATTTGCGAGGCTGTATATGTTGATCCAAAAATTTCATTTTTTCTAAATATGGTCGTGAAAGATGCTCATAGACTGGTGGATCACCTTGCTTCCGTTGAGATACATAGCGTTCGCGTAGATATTTCCAGCGTTTTTTACACGTTTCCACTAAAACAAAGAAATAAGATATTATTACTCAAAAAATCCATCAAAACCATTTGAATTAAGTAATTTGTAAATGGTATTCAAAAACTGAAACGGTATTTGAAGATCCCATAAGAAACCGACGAACAAATAACAAATAAGTGTTTCAAAGAAGATTCGGCCATTGGAAATTGACAGAATTCTACCATGTAAGGGAAAGTTCTGTTGTTTTTTTATCACAGGCACAGCTATGCATAATCCACCGGTAGTAAAACCGATTTGGGTAAACTTTCTGTACGGGTATCACAGCTCTTCACAAAAGGAACCCCGTTTTTGAAGCACCTGTTTGCTGAGGAAGGAAAATGGATTGATTGTAAAAAAATAGTCTATCATCACCAACATAAAACGCTTCAGAGAAAGGTAATGCTGTGTTGTTGGTGGGAGCGCAAAGTCCTGGTGCACTACAAGGTGCTTAAGCAAAATCAAACGATAAAGGCTCATCACAACTGTACTCAGTTTTGTCTTTGACCAACAGAAATGGTGTAGTTTTTCATTACGACAACGCAAGACCACATGTGGCAAGAAAACCGTCAAAAAATGTGCCGAATTGGATTTGGAAATTTTATCTCACCCAATATATTTTTCTGATTTTGCGGTGCTACAACGAGAGACGAGAGGCGCTCAAGAGCTCTACGAGCAAAAGGGACGGAAAAATATCGGCTTCTTCAGCAGAAGAAAAAAGAGCACGAGAAGTACGCGATCGAAGATATTGTGATCCTGTTCTCTCACAGACTGTATAACGAAGATCAACATCCCGCCGTCAAGTAGAACAGACCATCCAACTTAGACAACGATCTACGAGGGGCGTTCAACATATTCTCGGTATCAGGGTGAAGCTGTGGTTCTATATATAAATTGACTTATTTAATAGTAATACTATTATTTTAGCGCATTCATGTAAAATTTCATATAAATGTGATTATTAATTCGCGTTTTATCTCTAGTTAAACAGAATCATAATGGCAACTGAGACGATGATGGTGAAAATTGAGCATCGCGCTGTAATTAAATTTCTCACTAAGCAAGGAAAAAGTCAAAAAACTATTCATGAAGAGATGGTGGCTGTTTACCAGGATTCCGCACCTTCATTATCAACTGTGCAAAAGTGGTCAAGTGAGTTCAAGAGAGGCAGAGAGAGCATTGAAGACGACCCCCGCTCCGGCGCCCCGGCTACTGCTTGTACGGGAGAAAGCATCAAAGAAGTCGAAAAACTTGTTCTTGAGGATGCCCGAATAAAGGTGAAAATGATGGCAGAGATCACCAAGCTTTCAATTGGTACCATTCACACCATTCTTCATGACCATCTTAACCTTTCAAAGGTCAGTGCAAGGTGGGTGCCACGAATGCTCACAGCGCCTCAGAAAAAAGTGAGAATCGCATGCTGTAGAGAACTTTTGGAGATGTGTAGTGAGAACGCGGACGGTGTTATGGATCGAATTGTTACTGGGGACGAAACATGGGTCCACCACTATGACCCAGAAAGCAAACAAGAGTCCATACAGTGGCATAAAAAAGGAACAGACCCCCCGAAGAAGTCCAAAGTCACTCCGTCTGCCGGGAGGCTCATGGCCACAGTTTTTTGGGATTCAAAGGGAATCTTGCTCATTGAGTACAAAAAAAAAAGGTGAAACCATCAACGCCACATCCTACGCTTCCACTTTGCATAATTTGCGGGAGGAAATTAAAAAGAACAGACGGGGTAAACTCGCAGCGGGTGTGTTGCTTCTTCATGACAACGCTCCTGTTCACACGGCGCGAGTTTCCAAGGCTGCTGCGCGAGATTGTGGTTTCGAAGAAATCCAACACCCACCCTATAGTCCAGACCTTGCCCCTAGTGATTATTTCCTGTTTCCGGATTTAAAAAAATGTCTTCGTGGAAAAAGATTTTCGGATGAAGAACTCAAGTCGGCAATAAATGGGTATTTTGCAGAGAAAGAGGAAATTTATTTTTTTGAGGGTTTAAAAAAGCTTATATCAAGATGTAAGAAATGCATTGATGTTAGGGGAGATTATATTGAAAAATAAAAACAATTTAAATTGAATTCGCATTTTCCTTCATATCGATACCGAGAATATATTGAACGCCCCTCGTACATGATTGATGCTGCACCTTATTTTGGAAAGAATATAGAGTTTGGAGGCGGGTCTTTAGCTGATTATTATGTTCTTAAGCTGGTAGAACCTATCAATGAAAATTATTTTTGATTATATGTTGACATTCGTGGGGGTAAGAGCTCTTAGAAAGAATAAGCGCGAGTTGTCTGAAGAGCTCTCACTAGTAACTACCAGAAAAAAAAGAGAACACAAAATCGTCGTCTCACAGACGGAGTAGTACCAAAATCCGATTTAACTACCTTCCACTGACTCTATGTTTGTCAAACTCTAAGCACCTTCATTGTGTTGTTAACCACTGAAGTAGGCAGATCGTTGCACTGTAGATGCTTTTTTTTTTTTTTTGTCACATCGTCTGGTGGACTACGCCTTAGTGTTAAGGTTATTTTATAATTTGTATGTAGTAGTTTTATGGACGGCGCCTCAGTGCTTACGTAAGTGAAATTTGTTTGTGTTTATAGCCCGATATTGTAAGTAAGTATGCATTTAGATATATTTTTTGTGTTTTAGCCCAAATTTTTGGATCTTAGATTCAAATTCTGATGTACCTAGACAGTGATATGAAGCAGCGTTTGATTATGTCGGAAGTGAGACTACGGATTGTGAAGAAGTTGATTTTCATTGGGGAACAGATGACACCGATGGCGATCCAGACTTTGATGAAGAAAGTATGAAGCAACGGAGAATTAAATTTCCAATAACACGGAATGAGCTAGTAGAATTAGAATCAAATTCGGATTCTGATGAAGGGGAAAAGTGGTTCTAAGAGGAAAAACCAGAGATATTCCACGTGTCAAAGGCAGCGGATATTCAGCGAAAAAAAAAGGAAAAGCTTGAATCCTACTGGTTCAATATTTGGACGTTCAGAAGACATTGCTTACGTTATTGAGTGCAATCAAAACATTTTGAAGGCTCAAGATAAAAGTTCAAAGGAAACATGGAATACAAAACCTATTGCACCTTCAAATAGACCAACACGTAGCCAGCGAGCGATATAATTCACTTCCAGAGGTTGAAAAGGAGCAGCATTGAATAAAACTAATCCAAAAGACTTATTTTCCTTGTACTTCGCTAACGAAATGAAATCTAAAAAAATTGAGTACACCAATATCGAAAAGTTCAAAACGAGCTAATTATGCAGAAGAGTGTTCTACTATATCTGACCTGACAGAGGAGGAATTTGATGCTTTTCTCGGCTTACTTGTTCTATCTGCTGTACAGAAAGACAACCATTTAAATATTGTTCGATCCAGAATATAGTGGTGGACGGTATGAGTTCTGATCGATTTGCTTTTCTTTTGAATTATTTACGAAGACCCATTCACTGCTTTTAGAGAAATATGGAGCTTGTTTATCACCAGCTGCAATAATTTATACAAACCAGGTAGTTATTTAAAAATAGACGAACACAGTTAGTGGCATTTCGAGGGCGCTGCCCCTTTCGAATGTATATGCCCAAGAAACCTAACGTGACACTCTCAAACCCAGTATATGGTAGACACTATTCCATATATCGGTTAAGCAACTTTTAAAGGATCGTTGCCCTTGGCTCAGTATTTCGTCACGGAACTGACAAGAACCATATGAGGATCGAACAGAAACATTACTTGTGACAACTCTTTGACATCGATACCATTGGCTAATGAGCTTTTAAAACCGGAATACAAACTACTTTGATAGGGAACTATCCGAAAAAATAAACCAGATCTTCCAAAGGAAATTGTAGACTCTGAGTCTAGAGAAGTTGGCACAAGTGTGTTTTGTTTTGACGGGGCCAAAACACTAGTGTCACATCAAACAAAAAGCAATAGAGCTGTGGTTTTCTTCTGTCAACTGGCCACGAAAAATGAGCACAGTAAGAAGCCGGATATTATAGAATGCTACAATGCAACAAAATGAGCTGTAGATCCTTTGGACCAAATAATGTGCAATAACACATCATGGAACCGCAAAATAAGAAGGTGACATTTGTGCTTGTTCTACAAACTTGCGATCAGTGATCATAACACTGATTAATTCATATGATGTATTGTATGTGCAGAGCTGTGTTAAAGTTAAATCTATTCCACTAAAAAGAAAGCAGTTTATAAAAGTTATACCTACACAATGAGTTGATTACGCCACTACTTCAAAAGAGAATCGAGAAAAAAAACTTTCCGTCGTTTGAGTCAAATGTCTCAAATATTGACCAAGGGCTACCACAACAAGGAAGAAAAATATGCGCCTTCTGCCCTCCAAGCCTTCGAAGGATTACGAGATTTTCTTGCGGTCGATGTTTAAAAGCCATGTGTGGAGAGCACCAAGGAAAAGTCCGCTTTGAGTGTCAGTCAATATAAATGTTGTAAAAATCATTAAAATGTGAATTATAAATCTTATAGTAACTACATGTTGAAAAAAAGATTTTTTTTTAATTTTAATCAAAAGTAGTCTCTTAGACTACGCCTTAGTGTTAATGTTTGGTACAGGTCGCCTTATTTTTGTAGGGTTAAAAAGATGCTCTAACAATGTTTTGGAAATATCCGCGAACCAACCTCAAAACCAAACAAGCTAAAGAAAATATTGCGCACTTTGTAATTACAAAAAACAAAAACGGCCGGCAGTGCAACGTGCCCATATGTGGAGAACAATTTCAATTTTCAACTTATTTATTATAAAAATATCTTGTTAAATGTACATTAAGATAAATATCTTTTACAGTACTCAGACGACATAACAATTTTGCAGATCTTAAAATTATAACTACAAATAGTTGTTTGGAGGGAATAGAAAAAAGGAAGAAGTGGAGGAAAAAAGGGGGAAGGGGGCAGGGAATACAGATAATAGAATATGAGGTTTAGAGTTTAGGGTAGAGAAGAGAAATGAAGAAATATTGCACTTTTGAAGCTAGTGGCATTAGATATGGATCTGAAAGAATTCCACAATTTAATAGCGTGAATAAAGAATAAACGGGACGAATTGAGATAATTATGACGTAATGGGGTCAAAGTTAAGGTTCTAGGAGAACGTGAAAAAATAATCTTTTCAAATAAATACACAGGAGTCTTATTTATTATGATATTATGTAAGAAAATACAATTGCTGGCATCAATGTAATGCTTGAGGATTGTACCCAACAAGATTTTAGGATGTTGTGAAATGTGTTCATACCTGCGTAATCCATGAACATATCTTACGGAATCATTTCATGCTATTTGCAACTTGCGTTGGGACAAGGAGTCGATATTGCAGTATACAAATTCATCATAGGTAATTAAGGGCAAAATAAGACTTATTACAAGCTTTCGTCTGGTGCTGACCGGAGTAAAGCTCGCAGTTACCCAAAACTTGCGAAGACATTCATAAATTCTTCTTATTGTATAGTTTGTATGATCATATCCTGATAAGTTTGAATTAATAATAATTCTCAAACTAGTTACGGTAAGGTATTTAGGGCTAGCAATTTTTGTTCGAAATTGGAATAACTTGCGACTTAATAGGATTTAAAAGTAATCCATTAGCTTCAGACCAGGAATGAATACTGCAGAGGTCCTTATTTAAATGGTTAACGAGTTCAGCAGTGTTTTTATATGGCTTGGACAAATATAGCTGGACATCATCAGCATATAGATGTACCGAGGTATGAGAGCAGACAGATGGCAAGTCATTTATGAGCAAAGAAAATATTAAAGGGCCAAGGATTGACCCTTGAGGCACACCCTGCTTCAACGGCAGAAGAGCTGAGCAATAATCATGTATCGCAACTTTTTGAAATCTATCGGAAAGAAAGCTTTCAAAAAGTAGCACTGCACTATTATCAAAACCGGAGCGATTTTTAATTTCCAGCACAGGATATTGTGGTTCACTGTGTCAAAAGCCTTCGAGAAATCAAACAAGCAAAGAAGAGTAACACATCCCTTATCGAACTCTTGTCTTATGTCCTCCAAAATATTAACCAATGCAGTAGAGCAACTGTGGTTGGATCTGAAACCGCATTGTCCCCCATACAAAAGGCCATTAAGAGATAAGGAATCCAGAAGTTGCCTTGCTATGAGTTTCTCAAAGACCTTTGACAAGCATGGTAAAATACTTATAGGCCTAAAATCAGCTGCAGAGATCGGGGTAGTTTTTTTCGTTGCAGGTACAACCCAAACTATTTTCCAGGACTTGGGGAAAGTTATGCAGTGGTTAATTATATGGGTTATATGCGACAGAATGTAAGGCAAAATCAGTTTTATAAAGCGAAGTGTATCCCATCTTCACCCATAGCATTTGATTTAACTGCTGTAACATATTTTGCAACTTCATTCTCACTTACGCATCGCAGTTAAAAACCTCTCACTGGATGATGGGACAAATTTTCTTAAAAATTGAAATGTAACTCTTCAGTACTGTTATCGAGAAAACATTCGTTTAGAACATCAGGGTCAATTTCACATTTTGTATCACTTTTAACACTAGAAACTAGCGACGTATTCAGCTTAGAGGCGTAGTAATTTCTTTTAGAGTTTCGTATTATTACAGTTGAATGGTTACGCATAGCTATGTAAGCAGTCCAGATAGAAGGACGAGTTAGCTTCCACTTCCTATAAAGCTTATTTCGAGCTTTGATGGTCTCACAAACTTTTTTAACTGGCACATGGAAATCGTATAACTAAGTGACCAATTCCTCAAAACAGTGTAGTTTTGCGTTAGGATCAGAGAATAAGCGACAATTGCTCGAAGGAGCTAAAAGGGACGCATTTTGGAGATCATTAATATTTATTGACCTAAAATCCTTAAACGAAAACATCAATGGGTCAGCATAGTGAGTGAAGTTAGCATTATATGTACAAAAAAGAAAATCGTGATCAGATATATGTACAATCAATTGAGAGTTGGTCAAAAAGACGAACAGATGAAAGATCGGATACGATAACCAGGTCAAGAATGCTAGGAGTACAACCTTTAGCAAACCGAGTTGCGTAGGTTTTATTACATATTTGGAGTCCCAGGGAGGAAACAGAGTCTTTAATTTATATAATACAATTTATAATACACGTTAACCGATCATTCCGAGAAATAGAGTAATAGAGAACATCAAATAAAAATTTGCCAAGTAAATTTACATTGAACTACAATAATTGCTTCTAAAAACTGTGAAAGAACTTTTCCCTCTTTTAATTACCAGGGAGCAAATTTTACTACTGGTTAGCTTTAACGAATACCCCTTGCAATAATTGATTCGAAATAACGAGACATAACTGTATTTGATGAGTCATACTAGTGTACAGATCTCAAATATCCTGTAAGTCAACTTGTGCGTACTATACATATACTCGGCACATTGGATTGTGAAATACATAGTCTAGACGACATGAACGCGTAACATCTGGCGTATTGCAATGTGTTCTTATAAGAAAACATGTTCAAGCTAGTTAAAAAGTGTACTAATGGGGAAATTACTCGCATTTGAGTTTTCTCAAACTCCGTAAACTGAAACCAGAATGCACACTTTATATAGATCTGCAAGAGGAACAGCATATTTCAAATTAACTATGCTAAACTGATGTAATGAAGAAAAATGTCCTCGAATCTTAAATCAACAACGCAATTAATATAACGGGACAAACATTAACACCTACCAATAAGTCCGAAGTAAACACAAACTACAATAAAACTTAACAAATCCAATTGGAACAATTCAAATTCCAACTTACCATCCGAACGTAGCTTAATGGCAATGATTTGCCATGCCTCGTCTTTGGTTTCGTACTTGTTGCTGTTAGCAATGACGCCTGGGCCTCCGCTAACACCCACATTATTTATGGAGTATTTTTGTCGATTGTAAATTACTCCATGATGCTCGACTTCGGCGATAAGTTGTTCGTCCATCATCTTTGCAACACAATCTATTCAAACTGCAAAAAAGAAAAACCAAATTCAACAACATTCAATAGAGCCAAAGGACGTGCATGCAGCATCAATGCAATCAATTCAATTACCCAGGAAAACATAAAACACAAAAATGCGTAACTTTAATTCGGGACTTCTTTCGTGCAGGATATAGATGAAGCATTCAATTAATTTCTAATTATTTGTTTAATTCAATTATCGTCTTCTTCTAATTTCAAATTGAAAGAGCAATTGGAACTGCACAAACGATTACAGCCGGCTAAATACGCCGAATAAATGGGGAATACCACAACTTTACGATGAAAACCCAAGTTGCAAATTAAAAAGAAAAACAACAAAACAGCTGTGGCCGAGAAGGCGTCTGTCCGTTGTTTGCACTTAAAACAAACAAGTCGGAGAAAAGTTCTGTTTGATTATGAATCTCGGTGTAATTGTTGTAGAAGTTGGTGAACATTTCTTTGATTTGTAATAATTTATTCGGTATATTTCGAATTTTAAAATTTGAAATATTATTAATATTAAGAGCAAAAAAGTTACGTATTACAATGTGTTATCTGCAAAGCCTGATGGCTGTAATAGCAAATTTTTTGAGTTCACTTTTTAACTCATTTTTATTATGTTTAAAAACAAACAAAAACAAAAGGTTAACACAACTAAATAAAAACAAAACAAAGAAAAACTATGATATTTTGATAAATTCATGTACCTACGTCAATCGTTATTATTAATTTCGATTACTTTACTGTTTTTAAAAAAAAACATTGATTTTTGTAGATCGAGCAGATGGGTAGGTTATTCGTTGAATGCAGCTGAATATTTGTTTTGCATCCGCCCTCTTATGTTTATTAATTGTTGAGTTGGTATCTTATAAGTGTTCCTTATATCGTCTTTGAATATTAAGAGTAATTCGCGACATCTTCGGGTTTCCGAGACAACTCAGAGAAATGAAGAATTTGCTGATGCATCTTCATACCCACAACAATGGACTCGACTCGGAAAAGTGGACGGTTCATGTCTTGATGTGGGCTTAGACAAAGCTTCCGTCGAGACCATTAAACCTATATACGACTCACGTCCCTATCTGCACCTTAAGAGGGTTAGATGCCAAACTTTCCAAATATTGGAAAATCAAAAGAGGTTTTCTACTGATCGCTCCTATCCGTATGACCCTGTCTGTGAATACGTATGAATTGTCATCAATGGCGATTTCTCTCCCATTTTATACAAACCACGCCCATTTTAATCAAAAAAACGTCACCCACATTACACAGACTCGTGCAAATCTCTCTTATTCTAGCAATTTTACTTGTAAATTGCTCTCAATCTAGCAAATTTTGACAAAGTTATAGAGATGTAATAGTATTGGAATTCACAAGTTAAGCGTTTGCAAAAGTATTAGTAGAGTTTGACATCTAGGTTAGTTTACCTATGCGCTGTGAAACGAACGGAGATGGCACAAATTCGTCGTTGCATCAGCTTATTTTCCAAATGAATTGTCAATAATGTTTGCTGCCAGCCGATTTCTGCTACAGGAGTAAGAGTGCTGGTAATCGACTTAACTTCATTCAACAGATGGGCTAAGGCAATTACCGGCTCAAAAGTACTATCGGAGGTCTAGATGTCAGACCAGACGTACAAACATACACACATCGAATTTTGATTCAGAGAAACCAACTAGGCACAAACTAGGCTGGAAGCACACAGAAAATTTGATGGTACCTACACTGAGTCGGAAGCCGAGACATTCCCCCTCATGCTTGAGACTCACTTCTCAGGTAACCCAATCAAAACCAACTAATAACCACATCCAATTAGCGAAGTTTGCTATGAGTTGAATAACACAACACTCCGTAGCTAGTACAATATATCTCATCGTTTGTGGTGACGGATGAGGCCATTAAACCTGCCTTTGATGATTTTAATTCACCTGGCACCGATGGCATATACCCAGATATATTACTACAAGGTATAGACCAGCTGCTGGTAATTCTGAAGATAATCTTCAGTGTTAGCATAGTACTGACACACGAGTACATAGCGAAACCCTGGCCTACAGTGAAAGTAGGCTTTATACCGAAAATCAGAAAAGCGGACCACATGATCGCCAGAAGCTTCAGACCTATAAGTCTGACCTAAGTCCTTCATATTGAAGAGCATGGGAAGAATGGTCGCGCTCCGTGTGAGCAAAACGAATGCAAAATCATGCAAGAGCGCCCTTCAAAGTTTTGTAGGCAGAATAGATGGCGCACACAAGAAGGAAAACGCGCTGGGAATTTTCATTGACATTAAGAGTGCTTTTGACGGCATGTGTAACTCGGCCAGACAACACGGTGTACGCATGGACAAATCACACTGATTGTGTGTGCTGTTTACGGCCAATATTTGACGACGGTGGTAAACAGGGTTTGCCCGCAATTTGGTGGGGGCTCATGCCCCCATTCATTTCGCTTAATGCAAGCTTAAACTAACAAGAGGAAGTAAGGGAATGGTGGAGGAGATCAAGTTTAAGACGAGAAGTGCGCAGGTTAAAATCAAAAAGGGTGAGGTTTGAGTTGACCTTACGCAGCATGCGGGAGATTGGTTCGTTAGAGCTATAAGAGGTGCGGTGAGTTGATAGAGAAGAAACGAGGACAGCGTAAATTACGAAGGTTAGTGTTGAAGGAAATAGAATTGTAAAGGGAAGCGCAGTCCACAGAACCGGGGAGCAGTCGATGAATGAAGAGAATGTCAGCTACGTCTCTGCGTTTTTCGAGGATATTCAGGTTAAGAAGTTTGAGGCGGTCGCGATAGGGAGGTAAGATAAGTGGGTCATTCCAGGGTAGTCCACGAAGAGCAAATCGAAAAAAAACACGTTGAATGTTCTCGATTAGGGATATATGAATTCGTTGAACCACACTTGGCTGGCATATTCAAGAAGGGGCCGGACAAGGGTAATGTAAAGTGATCTTGTCACATAAGGATTACAAAATTCTATACACCAGAGTTTGATAAAACCGAGCGAGACAAAGTCATAGATTGGCATTTGGAGACACTAAGCTCAAAGCAATTTTTTAGACACCAAGTAGAAAACCTCTCGAGGTCTTCTTGAAAGAGAATAGAATCTTGGGGTGAAGAAATAGTTCTGTAGAACTTGGTGTCATCGGCGTAAATGGATGCGGAGCAGTGTTTGATAATCCTCTCGAGATCGTTTATAGTTAAAATGAAAAAAAGGGAATTAGATGGCTGCCTTGTGGGACACCAGAAGTGGCTAAAAACGGGGTTGAGAAGTCTGGCCTAAAGCGATCGCTATAGTAACGGTTCTCCAGATAAGAAGATATCCATTTTAACAATGTGAGGTCAAAACCGAGGGAAGACAATTTGAAAAGGATCAGTTGATGTGAGATTTTATCGAATGCCTTAGTGAAATCTGTAGCAATAACATCAATTCCGTTGCCATTTTCTAGGGCTGAAAGCGCAAAGGATACGAATTCAACTAAGTTTGGCATTCTGTATTGTTTTATGGTATCTAATGACTGCAGCCATAGACGTGACCGACAATTGGTGTACTAGAAATGAGCTTTTAGTCAATCTTCTCAACTGAGGTTGTTTTCTTTACGAGAACGAGGGTGGTGACTGGTCCGACTCATCTAGTGCTTAGAGGCATCACCATCCAATTCTTCAGAGAAACTAAGTATTTGGATGTCATCCTGGATAACAAACTTATCTACGTGTTACATCGAAAGACTCTGAAGTACTGTCGGCCTTCTGGCAGTTCAAAGAGGCTGTCGGCAAGACATGGGGCCTGCCACCGCGAAGTGTCCTTTGCATCTACACGGGTATGGTGAGCCAAATTATACCCTATGCGTCAGATGTCTGGTACAACAAGCTCTCAGGGAAATATGGTCTGTCGCGGATACGTGGAGGCTCTGTTTTAGACACAGATATTCATCTTCCTCCCCTCCATATTATCCACTCTGGAAACCATTTTCCGTTTTAAGAGAAGCGGTCTTTGGTACAACACAAGAGCTTTGATGTCTTTCCGCGCCGACTGTCTTTGGTCTGGTCTTATAGATATGCCGTCTGATGCAATGACACCAGATCTGCTATACCAAAAATACGAAATTGCATTTCCCTGTGACAAGGACTGGTTTCGGCCAGAATCTAAGCCAGTAAAGGAATGTAGTTGGGTCCTTACGGATGCGGCGTTGGTGTCTGTCTGGAGCACGACAACCTTAGATCTCACTCCTCTTTAGGAAAACTTGCGTCTGTATTCCAAGTGGAGCTATACGCAGTTCTGATGATAACGAACAATATTGTGAGGAATCCGCTGAGGGGGCAAAGCATTTGCATCTGTAGCGACAGCCAAGCTGCGTTTATACGCTTACTGACACCTTTTTCGTTTTCCAATCTAGTTCGAGAATGTAAGACTTCACTGAAAGCAGTCGAATGACTAAATTAACCGAGTCTTGTCTGGATCGCAGGTCACAATGGGATAACGGGAACTCAAGGCTTAGAGGATAGTTTCTCGTGATCTGAACCTAACCGGATTGCCTGCAGTCTCGGTTAAAGCTTCGATTGTCAGTTGGTCTTCATATAAGCATAACTGCATGTGGCATGAGTATCCAATCTGCCAACAGATCGTCTCTAGCAAGTCAACGACTTTTCTGCAGGGCCTCCATAAGAAAGACTGCAGAGTGCTTACTGGTGACATGAATGAACATTGCGCTGTAATTAAACGCCTTAGTGACAAAATATTCTACGACGATTGCTGTGAGATTAATTACGAAACCGCGGATCAATATTTCTGTGAGCGTAGGCTGCAGACACTCGATGCAATGCAATCCGCTAACCAGGACAACAAAAAACAACAAGACGATTGACATCAGATAGTGGAACCCACAGAAACCTAACATAAACAACCAACCTGCAATATCCAACTAGAGGCCAGTTAGCTAATGACCACCAGAGCTTCATACCATTGGCAGTAAGTCTACCGCAGTCCATTGCTGCGCATGAAAGTCGCTTGCCTCGATTTGTATTTCCCAATCAGTCTTCAAGGCTGTTCTTCGTGTTGTTGGAAAGCGCATCTAAAGAAACGTCTACTTCGTTTTAAACAGAGTATAACTATATGTCGCACTCAGGGTTGAGTATGTGATTCACTGATACTGAACTGCCTCAAGCCTTTCCTTCCCATCTTGCCGTATTGTAGAAAAAAGAAACAGAAAACACATCAATCTCTGATTAGGTAATAAATAGTTTAGTCGATTTATTTTCTTTTCTTGTTAGAATTTCTCCCTATAAATGTGCAATGTGTTTTTGTTTTTAACGAAAATGAATGCTAAACGAATAAAACCAAAACAACAACTGTATAGTTGATCAATGTCTTTGTTGCCGCGTGTCTACTATTCAATTTCCGCACTGCCTCTGTCGATGGTATGTGGAAGCACTTGCGTTCCTGAATGCGCTTAAAAACCCTTTAAATGCGAAAATCAAATAGAAAAACACTGTTTACATTGGCTGGATAAGCATAAGCAGTTCCTCTTTTAAGAAGTTACTATCTGATGGATTCTGTGGAGTTTGTGCAATAAATAGAAACAAAACGTTTGGAATGAGTCTGCGAAGAGAAAGAAAAAGGCATTCAGTGAATGCGTTAAGAAAAGCAACGTGTCATCAAAGAAACCTCAAGTCATAAAGCGATTTATCCATATCTTCATCCGAAAACTGGCTGCCGCTGAATGTTAGGCTGAACTCCATTGCTTCGTCGGCAAGGCAAGACTGCACAAACTGGTAGATGTCACTCAGCTTCTCATACACATTGAATGTACCCTTTGGGAGAAGAAAAGAGTGGCTACTGTTTTAAGGTACAGAAAACGAAGCTATAACAAACCTGTAAGTAAATTCCATTGGGGAATTTAACCCGAATCAAAGCAAAGCGGTACATTCGCAGATTTCGTTGTTCTTCACGATCGCGCATAGCTTTTGTCTTCAAAATTTGAGCACTTTCTATTGCCTCGGCTCGAAGTTGTTGTTCGCGTTTAATCTCCTCTGGGCTGATGCGGAAGAAATCAAGTGGAAGTTCGTTACGTTTAGCTTGCATTGGTAGCAGCACTTGAATGTTACGATCGAGTTCAAGATGAATCGGTTCGGCATTCTGAAGGGCGTCAAGAAGAACCGACAAATCAGTGTCTGATTCGAGATTATCCTTGCACCAGAGAAGGAATGGCTCATTGTCGATTTCTTGTTCTCTAAAACCGGCTCCATTTAGAAAATCCAACGCACCCTCTACGTATCGGACCTTATCACAGAAAATTCTAAAAAGATAATTGTTAAGCGCGTGATAAGAAACAAACATTTGACTATCTAGTATCTACCTGTTGGTCATTCGAATTTTACAGTACTTCTCCTCAGTTGGATGATTGATTAGATTCTCAATGTATTTGGAAAGCGTGGCAACGCAGTCCTCAGCCTGAAATTTGGTGAAATCTACAGTCGTTTGACATGGATCTATCTCAATAGGGAAATTACCTTTTCCTTAGTGTTGCAATTGTATATGATGAGGCAAGCAGTCAAAGCTCTATCTGTCTCCAATTGTTGATAGAGAAATTGCTTGATCTGTGATTTCCACTCCTTTTTGGGGAGAATTTGCTCTCCAATCAATGGACACCGAAAGAATACGCCATGACAAGCCAAATTCTTATTCTCAACAGCATCACTGCTACTGGCTAGCGAACTATTGGAGCACTCTTCTTGTTCCTTCAGTTTTCTCTCGGCTTCTAATTCTCGTTTAGCTTGAGCTTTAATAGCAGCCAACGATGTGTTGAACTCCTTGTTGTCCTTCTTGTCTACCCGAGCAAGGGCTGCTGCAGCTGCTGCCTTCGCTTCATTGCTCAACTCTTGTCGCTTAGGTGGAACATATGCATCTTTGGATGGTTTCCGATTTGATGGTGCTGGTGCTGGTGCATTCAACTGATGACCAGTGCCAATATTACCCACTTTTAACTATAAGAAAAATGGCGAATTCCCTACGAATGACGCAATAGCCAGGATTTTTTAGTCTTACCTTGAATTTAGCTTCCTCCTTTTTCTTAGAGAAGAAATTCCTAATTCGACTGGACATTATCTCCCTACTCTTAACACTTTCTCTTAAATCCTTGGAGAGTGTTCCTTCGGCAGCTTCAGTTTTGCCACGGAGAGCTTCAGCTCTTCAATCTCCTTCAAGGTGCCTGGAAAATTTCCAAATTTCTACATTTTACAGTTCGTTTTCGATCAAAATTTCAACATTACTTGGTTGGACGAATTTATCGGTAATGACTGTACCGTATTTACGCCAATAAAACCCAATCAAAATGAGATTTGTTAATAAAATGAAAAGCAACACCTTGAGCAGAGTTATTTGCAAGTCACTGAATTCGATGGGACTTTTAAGGGTTGCTGTTGCCTGGGTAAATTGTAAATGCAATTGCAGAGCAAACTTTATTGAAGCATTTATCAATTTCTCCGTGTAGAGAGCGAATCCTTCTAGCGAATTGTTAAAAGTTTCGTAAAATTTGTCAGCAACATTCATTTGTTACAATGAGCGTATCGATTGGCCAGAATGAAAAAGAAAATAAAACAAACCGAAGAAAGACCGATAAAATTTTCTTTTGTTTACTTGCTGGGGGTATTCCTTTTGTTCAGTTTTTAATTAATCACTGGCGTGTGATTATTTTAAGTTTTCTTTGCAAAAATCCAGTTCGACTAATTCAGCCTTATGGGATAGTTTTTTTTCTTTCTTCTGTGTGCGGGAATGACGTCTCATTGTTGACATTTGTTGTTTCGATTCGGTGTGGGAATTTTGTGGAATTGAAGAGAAATGAAGGGGAGTTGATGTAGTGCTCTCAGGTGCCTTGAAACGAGTTAATTTTTTGTCTTCAACCTGTGGCTTAATAAGAAGGCAAGGAACCTACATTTCATAAGTTTGCGTAGGTACCTTCTACTCAATTCATAGACTATAACAGTGCTGTTTGGGATGACGTGGTGCGTAGGTGTTGTACTCTAAGCCCCGTCAACTTGGGGATGCCCAGAGCTTTACCAATGACTACCCACTAATTGTATTTATTTCACCACATAGTGAAAACCGGGTACTGGTCTTCTCAAACTGGACTTGACTTCTAAGAGCTGGCGTTAAGCAGGTGAAAATAGCAACATGTGTCGTGAATATCGTTCTTGGAGATTTTAATGCAAAAGCATTAGTAAGGAGGGCGTCTTTACTTTTTGGTAATACAGTCGGACAGCACAGTCTCTTCGCCTCCGAAAACGGGCATAGGGTTATTGATTTTGCGGAGGGACGTAATGTGACTATAGGCAGCACACGGTTTCGACATAAGGGGTCCGCCTGACGCTTTATCAACAAACCGTCAACCAAATTAACCATATTGAGATCGACCCAAGGCACTCCTCTAGTTTTTTTTGGATGTCCAAACGTTTGAGCAGCTAACATCGACTCAGACCGCAACTCTTGGTCTCCTCTCTTGCGAATCATGATGTGAGTCGATGTTGGCTTCTTGCTGGAAGAGTGTATGGCGTCGATCGCCATACAATCAATCTGGATGACAGTTGATTGATCAGGAGATAGCCTATAGATGGATTTTGAGATTCAAGAACCACTTGCTGTTTACGTCGCGTTACAAATTCTATTAACCTGAATCCATTGTTGGATGTGGTGGCAAACAGGCTGTTTTTTTCGATGACTACATTAAAAAACGCGCGAATACAAGGGACTTGATTTACGCTTACAATGTTTGCACACAGCGTGGCGAAGGAAAATTATGGTGGAAAGAAAGAGAGATACCGATGTACGTTGGTTTTGAATGTTTGCAGGTTATAATGACTATAAAATAAAGCTCAGTAAAGCATTCCATAAGCGAGTTGTATGTTTTAGGAAACAATCACGATATTTCTAAGAACGTGGGCGAAAGTGGGCTTTAGGGTAAACTGGTGAGCAAGATGGGTTTTGTGTTTAAAGGCATGAAAAAGCGAAATTTTACTGGCGATTTCGATATCGATAAAACAAGGTAAGTCAGCAGACAGTACGTCAATGTTCGATGGTGTCAATTGACTATGCAATACTATCATCTTCTGTGAGTTTTATCGCACGGTTTTGAATCCTATCTAGGAAGTGCAGAGAGGTATTATAACCACTTGACCAGATGTTGGCATTGTACTCCACTTTTGGGCAGAGAAATGACTTATAATTTGAGGCCAGATCAGAGGAGGGGAAGTAATTTAATTAATAATAACCAGCACAGCATTTACTTTGCTTATATTAAACTTGAAACCGTCGAAGACAACTTGAATTGAAAGCTCAGAAAGGTAATTCTTAATCCATTGGAGAAGGGATTCATCGACCCCAAATGCAACGCATTTTCGGCAGAAGAGCCTGATAGCAAGCTCTGAGAGATTCATTAGAAATACCAAGTGCAACTATCTGACTTTCGCTAGATTGATGTAGACTTTGGTTTGCTACTACACAAGTGTGAAAGTGCTACCAGCAAATATATCTTGTCCAATGAGCTGACAGCTGGAATGTCATTATATATTGAGCATTGGTATTTAGGATGAGGTAAATTTTTTAATGTTTTTGACGAACGATCAAAAGTGTTTACTATCTTTGGGACATTTTAGCATTTTTTGCCCTAGTTTTTGGTCGTATTGGAGATTTTCTTGATTTCTCGGATTTCGTCTGTTGGACTGGTCATGAAATAGCGAAAAAATTGCTTTCCATAGTGATAATCTTTTTGCAGCTCGAGACTTAGCGCGCATTTTCTTTCGGCTTGATACTCTTCACACAATAAGGGTTAGAGGATTTCATCCCAAGTTAATAGTGACTGTAATAATATCAGCAGTGGTATCCACGTCGTTATCAAGAAGACTTACCACAAGCTAAAATTCCTTAAAGAGCTATTAAGTCCGCTTCAATTGGCTATCTCGCATTCCCATACGCTTCTTTTAAGAATCTGATCTCTAACTGCATGGTATGTACATGAGAAATTAACTGATATGATACCGTGCTCCGATGAGCCCAGAGGGGAGACCACATTGACGGTGTGAAGTTAAAAACAAATCCAGGATATTGATGTATGACTATCAACGTCAAAAGATGTTATTTTTTCTGTAGCAATTGCCATAGTAGATTTCGCATTTTCAAATTATTCTTTTAGATGCCTACAATATTCAAATTCTAGCCATGTAAGTCTTTCACCAACAATTGTCCTTACGTTGACGGTCAAGGTAAATTAGCTATTTAAGCCGGTTATCCGAAATTTTTTGATGAGGTCGGTATCGCTGTACAGCCCGTACGCTGTTGAAATGTCTCCTCCATTCTGCTATTAGAGGATGAAAATTTGATTGCGCCGTAAAGCAAGACTGGCAGTGATCAGTGTCTTGTTGCCGTTGTCGGGGTTGATAGCGGTGCCGAGGTAGATAAAGTCCCATACTATTTCAAAGTTTTAGGTACCTAACGTGACGTTCTGTTCTAGGTGTCGATATTGAGCATTCTTCTCTGTTGAGAGCATATACGTTGTTTTTCCTTTCTTGACCGTTAAACCCATCTTTGCCGCTTCTGCTTCAATAGTCACACAGCTCGCTATGTCCTTCTCATTGTGTCAATGTAGTCTGTTCTGCGTCTGCGAGTAACTGAACAGACTTTTGAAAAATAGTGCCTTAAGAGTTTGGTTGATAGGTTCGCACAATTTTTTCAAGAACGATGTTGAAAACGCTACATGACAACACACTGCCTTATTAAAGTTTTTTTACGACATTCAAGGCCTCGCTTTTTAAGTTACTGTTTTTGGCAGAGTATCATCAACCTGCATAGTCCAATGAGTTTGAACGTAGATCGCCTCTATAGATGCTGTCATATGCGGCTTTGAAATCGATGAAAAGGTGGTGTGGATAGATTTGGATCTCTTGGATTTTTCCAAGATCTACCGTAATCTGAAAATTTGATGTACGGTGGTCTTTCCAAACATAAAACCACAGACTGCTTACGAAGGGTGTTAAGCCTTCACATAATACGGCAGACAGGATTTTGTATGCGAGGTTTAACAGACTTATTACCCTATATTTGGCGCAGTTCAGGGGGTTTCACTTCTTTATGATCAGCGGAGCTTCCATTCGTCAACTCAGATTTTGGAGACTAGTTGATTTATGCTCAGAATTCAATCTCCACCTACTTGATAGCTCGGCATTTAAGCCATCGGTGCAGCGGCTTTGTTAGACTTAAAGTTGGAAATGGCTGTCTTTTCTGATGAACGTATGTTCTTCCCTTCTTTTCTACTCCTAGATCTCGCATAAGTGACGTGTGTGTGTCCATTTCCGGAGGTGATTGATGACATGAAGACTGTACTTCTTCACTGTATTACCAAAGATGATCACCTTGCTTAGCTTAGCTTTAATATCGACAAGGATGATTTTTACGTCGTATTAAGCTCGTAGGTTTTGTTGAGGAGCTCGCAGAAGCTGTCTTTGGTAAAGTTGTTTGAGAATTTATCCTGTATGCGAATCTTCGTTAGGCGTGCGCATACATACATACCCGAGGCGCAAGTTTTGTTGCCAAACTCTTCCTCTCACAGTGAATCCGCATCCGAATAAACGATGCGATACCGTCCTTATCGCGCCGGTTGTCTGTAATATTCATTATTGTAGATATCACACTTTTTCCTCGACTTTTCGTCCGGGCCATACTACAGCAACTTTGGATGGCCGTTATGTCTGCTTTGTAACAGTAGAGGATTTCCGGTGGTTGTGAGGGCTCGAACATTCCACGTGCCAGGAATCAATAGGGAATCCGTTATTATACAAGGCTTTCAGCTGGTTGATCACGTTTTTTTTTCGACATGTTGACATGTTGCAGGACAAGTATAAACATATGAAACTTTCATACACATCCCAGAACGGAAACATTTTCCAATTCTTTCAACAACATACATTTTTGAACACGTCCAACCACTTTTTTCCATAATATTCCTCTCCAACTAACATCATCATTACCAACCAAACAAAAAAAGAGTGTTCAAGTGGAAAATAATTTTTTCTATAACAACTGTCACATGATTTTCACCTGACTGACTGACATTTTTCTTCACAAATCCGAACTAAAGGAGGCGATTGAGAATTTTTCTTTTACTCGATTTGTTGGGGAAAACGTTTTAACGTGTGTTGCAAAAATGAAAATCTGTGGTCCTAAATTATCCCTTTGCGGTCTCATCATCTCCGTTTGGGGCATTATCCAATTGGTAAGTGTATTTTGCTCTGGAAAACTGCGAAATCGATAACAAAACGCAACGACAGAGGAAGAAAACTCTACCCCGTGACTGGTGATGGAATTTTCTACGCAAAAAACCAATTGCATTTTTATTTTGCAGTTATTTGGCACATTAATAACGGTTTTTTGTGATTTTTTGTTTTTTATTTCAGACACTGATGGGAGCCTTCTTCTACATTCATAGTGTGGCACTAATTGAAGATCTGCCTTTGGGGGAGTCGTACAACACTCCGGAAGAATTCTATTCAGATGCAAATGCTGCCTACAATCAGGTAAGAGATTTGGAAAATGTTTTCTTTTTGGATTTTACCTGTTTTGGGTGGAGTTTTAGGGCTGGAAGTTGTTGAAATAATTGTGAGTGCTGGAGTCATGCACAACGGGTAAAGGGGAGTGACTAGTTTCAAGGTCTTCTTGCGTGTTGTCATTCTATTTGGTTCAATGGAACTGCTATTATGGCTTTCTCTTAATTTAGTAGGAGCTGCCCATGGAAAATCCGATTGTCGTGGTTTACGTCGAAATGGGAGTGAAAGGGAACCTTTCACTAGATGATATTCGTCGGTTAGGATAAACGTCTTATTAGAATATGCAAATTTTTGCTAATATTCCGAATCAAAGCGAATTCATAATTATGATCTCGCATGAGTCATTGGCAAGTCTATTGCCTTTTTCACCGATTTTTCCGCCGACTGTCGTTGAACATGACAAAAGCGGTTGATTTGCTTTGCATAAATATTGTCCACTGTCGGTTTCTTTATGTGGAGACTTCTGCGAACACGCATGCTTGCTATTAGATTACGTCACACCGCCTGACATTCATAACATTTTCATATCTCATGCGACGCCGCGAGGCGTATGTTAGCGACGGACAAACGATTTGACGCCATTTAAGCCAACTTACCCTAACTCTATGTGCGACATCGTCATCATCCTTCCCTCTAGACTTCTTGATCAGTGCCAAGTACCTAGCCCTCACTCTGGATAACAAAATGATGTGGAATAAAGTGCAAAAAAAACTTAGTTGCCTCTACTTGTGGGCTGTAGGGTCAAAATGAGGCCTACAACCCAAAGTCATGCACTAGATCGACACGACGGCCACGAAACCAATTTTCACTTATAGCATAACTCCTTGGTGGACCGCGCTAAAAAGACGAACTAGCGCAAACGTGTTAGGAAAAACCCATGGCGGTGGAAACGCTAATATCAATGGGGCGCTACCAATGACTCTAGGGTGAGGTCTTCCTCTACTACATTGTCCGTCCATGACAGCGAGTCGCCTTGCTTAGATCCTTTTTTGACATCAAAGGTCTCGGTTATGTCGTTACCGACCTTGACGGCGCAGCGAGCATTCTCAATCGTCATTCCGCACAGACGCACGAGTTTGGCAAAAATGACAAACTAGACATGGCTCCATATATCTTAGCTCTCTCTATAAACGCTGTATATGCGGCCTTATACTTCTTGAGTTTCTTCCAGGATCTACCGGAGTGTGAAGATTTGGTCGATTGCGGACTTTCCTGGTCTGAAACCGCACTGATAGAGACCAATGAGGTTGTTGGCTAAGGGTGTCACGTTCACACAGTACGACAGATAAGATATTGTATCCGATGTTGAGGAGACTTATAACTAGTGCAGTTGATGGTGGTCGGGTGAATCCTAGCGCATCAGTTACGGCGTCTCTGACGCCACTGCTCTTCGGTACTATGCTGACAGCATAGGAGATATTGAGAGATTTAGGGATAAGCGTTCGGCGAAGATTCTGGCGGTCTCTTGCGTTTGCAGTTTTTCTACGTTATATCTTCTCACAGTAGTTCTTCTTTGTCATGGCGCGTGAGAAATCGGCATTCGCTCCTTGGCTGCATCAAAGTGGTGATCTGTTGGCTGCCCGAAACGTTTGGACGTCCAGAATACTGGAGGCATACCTTACGTCTATCGCAAAATGATCAATTCGATTTAGCGTTTGATGATCCGGAGACCGCTCTGTCCGCTTGTATATAATGAGATGAGGAAACCGTGTGATTGCTATAGTAATAATTCGTCCCGCAGCGAGACAATAAGCCTAAGTCCGTTGCCAGATCTGGTGTCGTGCAGGCTATGCTTACCAACTGTACTATCAAAGTTGTCCTCCTTTCCTATCCTGGCGTTAAAATCGCCAAGTACAATTTTAACGTCATAATTCGAACATTGCTTATATGTCTTGTCGAGGAACTCACAGGAAACATTCTTTGGTGGCGTCGTCCTTGTCTTCGGTAGGGACATGGGCGCATATTATGTTTATGTTAGCGATTTCTGACCAAATATGGCAGTTCGTCATCCGGATAAGTCCATTTTTATCCGATGCCATTAGTTGGTTAGTCACACTTTAATCTCTTCCATATAGGGTTGTGAGCCCTATGACGGCGTAGACCTACTGTCCGGGCATGCCCATGACATTTTAGCCGATACAGCTTTGGCGACATTTAATTTATTGCCATGCAAATGTATACCGAGAATGGGATGTTTTCAGTTTTTGATGACTCAAGTGTGGGCTACAATTTCGCTTTAACGATAGAGCTGCTTATGCCTTTGATATCTCATTATTTGCTTTATCTTCTGTTTTGCTTTTGTTGGTATTCCCTATGGAATACAAGTTTAAGATCGTTATCCGCGATGAGTCAACGGCTGCAGTCAGTTAGAAATCTTGGAATATTTGTTTCGTGGTCTTAAACCGCTTTGATATCAGCTGATCCGGTTGCTAATCAAATGTTTTATTCGATGCTCAGGTGGTGGTAGGGTGGGTAGTCGGCCCATGTTAGGCCCATGACCATGAGCTTGAAAAACAAGAATAGTTTCGTTCGGCACTATACATATGTATACAGTCCGAAGAAATGATTTTACACATTTTTAATGTCGATTGAGGCTCAACTTCGGGGTATTTCACTCCATATCTACAGGGTTGGTTTCGCTGAAGCGATATTTTGGCTTGTTGGTGTTTTTCTCGTTGGTCCTTGCTTCTCGTCATGTTTGTTTACATAGACCCTCAGCAGCTCTAGATGTTTTTTGCGGCGCCGCTTTATAACCTTCTTGTTTTGATGGGTTGGGAAGCTGATTTTCCTTCAAGGATCCAGCAGCTTCGTGACAGCGATCGGGAAAAATTATATCCAGGAAATCGATTGCGACATTTTTGATGGCCCCTAGTATCGTTGCCATTGGTTTTCTGCGCTTTCCTTGGCTGCGGTACGTAGCACTGGTTGAGAAATGTTTGATTAGACGGTAACCGAAATTTCTGATGGCCTCTCGATGTTGTATTGTTTTGGTGTTATATTTTCACATAGATTTCCGTCACATTAAGTCGTTTTGAATATTTACTTCCTTACCTGCTACAACAAGATGGTAGTCCGAGTTAATGTTGGGCATTGAGATACATAGAAACCAATTAGCCAACGCTATTGAGGGTACAAATGCGTATTAGGCTGATGTTAACGAATTCAATTCAGTTTAGTCTTTTTGGAGACATTTCTTTTCGGTCGATGGGAAATTTATTTTAGCATTGCTTCTCACTTACATAAGTAGATGACCTTACAATACGGGATGGACCCCTGCCTCAACCCATAAATCTTCAATTGCCAACCGAAGTTTTGTTGTTGTCCCTCCGCATAGGAAGACTCCTCAGTCCGGGCGTTTATATTAATTTGCTCTTCATGTCCTAACCATCTCAGGCGACTGATACGCAAAAGCAAAGTCGACTGATACACTATTGGGACTAAAATGCGCTGGAAGAGCCTTGCATGCAAACGAAAAAGAAACCGCATTCGTTAACGCCGATGATTCTGCACCGTAGAGTAAAACTGGGATAAGGGGTTTCTGCAGAGTCTCATTGCATTGTACAAGACTTATTTTCGGCCCAAATAAACAGTGATTGACAAGCATCGTTTAATATATTCGTTGACGTTTCGTTTCCCTTACTGTTGTTTCAATGCTTGTAAACGAACTAGTGACAGCTTCGTAAGCTATGCCTGTGTAAGTAGTTGCATTGACTTTTCGAAAATTGTCCATTTGAATTGAGAAATTTAGTCTGCCCCGTATTATTAACTATGGTATGTTACAGAAGTCTTATGACAGCGCATCACCTTGTCTAAATCATTTTGTGATATCAAAGGTATTGGCAAGGTATCCTCCTACCCTTACGGAGTAATAATCGTACTTCATCGTTCTACAGTTTGTCAGGCATGCCGAAACTAGATGTGACTCTGTATAGCTCTATAGATACTGTCGTGTCTTGAAATGGAAAAAGCATTGGGGATCTGTAGTTCTTGCCTTTCCCAAAGATCTCCGTAATTTGAATTTTTGGTCAATTATGGACTTACCAGGCCGTAAACCGCAAAGGATAAGTCAGATAGCTGACAAATGATTTCAGACGTTCAATCAAAACGGCAGACAAGATCTTATACGCTAAGGAGACTGATGTCTCTATAGTTTGACGAAGTTTAAACGGTCTCTTGACTTGTCGATCAAACAAAAAATGCTGAGTTCTCATTCATCAGGTATACTTTAATTCGACCAAATCTTGGAAATGATTTGGTTTATGCTTTGTACCGAGTCTTCTCTCGCTGCCTTAAATAGCTCTGTACGTAGGCCGTCTGCTCTGGGAGCATTTACTTTATTTTGGTCATGTGGTTCGGTCAGGCTGGCAGTGAAGTTAAGGTTATTTCCGCCGTTTAAGCTGTTTAAGAGTGAAGAAGAGTGATTTTTGCATATCATCAGCATCACCTGCGACTCCACTGCTAAACTTTCTTGTTCATCTCTATAAGATTGCGTTCGGATCTTTATGGCATTTTTTCTGTTTTTATAATTTACGCGCGCCTAAGGGGTTAGATACCCTTTTACTGCGGGCAGAAAGGAAATTTTTTTTCGTAGTGGTTTGAAACTCAGGTGTATTTGGTTTCGGTATTAGCTCTCCAGAGGTGGGAGTCCGAATAGGACGGAAAGTTTTTTCTTCACTCAGTGATTCGAAGGTTATAATTCACACTTGTTTTTTGTGCTTGCAACTCTACAACAGGCTTGACAGCTTGACTCAGCATATCAGATGGGGCATTTTGCCAGTTTCTTGACAACTTCGCCACTGATCTTAAACATTTGATGAAGGTATCATCGAACGTATCAAGAGGTTGAAGAATATGCGATCGATTAAGGTTCTGGCGTTTTCGATTGGAGACGTTAAACGTTAGATCCCACAGTATTTCTCCGTTGCTATTGCGTCTGAGATATCCGTAGACATACTTTGACTGCAACTACCTGATGATACAATTATATGATCGACCTGCGTCATCCAAGATTGCCATGTCTTCTTGTAAAATTGTATGTTTGGTATGGTTGCGCTTCGCACTACCTCAAGCCCTATTCATGGAGGTATGAACGCAGGCTAGTAATGACGAATTCAGTCATAATGTGAACTTCCTTTTTGGAAATGTTTTTTATATGTCGATGGCTACTTTGTGTTCTTAACATTGCTTCCTCCTTTGTATATATGCTTTTCTTGAAATCCTTGTAACGAATATTTTTTTTTCCTCTTTCAGAATGCATACAACTGCTGGATTGCGGCCTGCATATATGTGCTGACATTGCTGTTATCCGCCCAACAATTCTACGCCAACAGCAGAGTAACAGCTAACTAAGCGAACAAAACAAAAGCTAAAACAAACAAAAACAAAAATCTGTGCGTTTGTAGTTTTGCTTCAATTTATTTCTTTATCGATTATGTTTGCTTGTCTTTTTCCCTTCTTCTTTTCAATGTCCCTTCCCTTTATTTGTATTATATTTACTCCTACATCGTAAGAATAAAATTATTAACTGCAATCGCAGCATCTATGGTGTTTAATACTGAATTGCTGAGTGCGGCTTACATACTATGGTATGTGTGCGCAATTTTAATTTTTACATTTTAAATATTATTTGCCCCCGATTTTGTGAAGGAAAACTGATGCGCGTTTTAGTTGCTGTAAATTTTCACAACTATACACACTTCAAATGCTGTGTGTACACATTCCTCCTTTTCTAAAACGCGCGCCACAGTTTGCACATCTTAAAGAAAACACTTTAAAGTATCCAATTTTATTTTCTTTTCGTTAGTTCTTCGATTGTGTTGTTCTTTTGTGTGTTTTTTTTTTGTTCTCTTCATTTACTAATAGTTATCTGTATAAACAATGTCTATTGTAATTAAAAAAAAAACAAAAATCAAAACGAAAAGTTGTAGAATCACATGTAATCACAATAAAATAAAATATAAAGCAAAAATAACTGTACATTTAAATTAATTTACAAATAAAAATATAACAACAAATTAACAAAGGAAAATTGTATAAGTGCAAGCGCAGATAACTTAGTCATTTAAATTATAGCACACGTCTAAGAAAAGAAAATGTCCCTCAAGTCGCGTGAAATTACTTTTTTTTCTTTTATTTAAAATAAATGTTATAAAGTATTATTAAGTGGTTGGAGTTTTATTTCGGGCAGGATCATTTTAATTCTTCACAAAGCATCAGACTATCTTAGGACATCAAGTGGGGTCTTGGGCGCTTACATGCCATCGCGTTCGGAGTTATGCAACGCGTTTAAGATCCGTTCAGTTCATCATAACGCAAGATCTGGATTTCTCTTCGACTGTTCTCTTCCATGTCTACCTACGGCGGTAGAATTCCATTGCATGACGGACTTCGTAATGGATTGCCTTCGCGGCGAAAGGTGTAAGCTAGCCACTACCAATTTCTCCTCGCCATTTTGATGTTTATTGTTTCGTGGCCGTTTATCGCCTGCTATTTGTCGTTCGATATATGGTTTGTCCAAAGGCTGCTTTCCAAATGCATTACTGCCTAAAGGCTTCGGCCCATAGAATCCGTTGCGTCCGTTACGATGCCGGATAGGTTGACGTTAATGTATTTGACGGAAATGACAGTCCCATAGAATCCGTGGCATACGTTGGCAGAATAACGAACGAAACGAAACAAAAAAATTTAAATGTCATTAATCTCAATATTTTCTTTCAAGCTATGACAATTTCTCTTCATTCTCTCAATGTCTCCACCAATGAAAGTGCTTACTCTCAATTTGTGAATGCGTGAACCTCAATATGTGAAAGTATGGTCCTCAATGTGTGAATGTGTGAACTGCCAACGGATTGAAAAGTAGAAATTAAATCTACTTTATCCGTCCGTTCCGTCATAGCCTTTGTTTATGGGCCTGCTTCCATAACAACGTGTATATTCTATCGAGCTGTCAGTCGACGCAATTCACGCAACGGATTCTATGGGCCTTGGCCTTAAGCCTACTTTTTGCATCAGCAATCATTCCGAAATGTAAACCCAAACTGGTGACAGAACGCAGTACGGTCCGAAATTCATTGTGAATGTATATACTGCGCAAGGAAAAACAACCAGCGCATCGTGAACTAGCATGATGCAAGTGACAGTTGTTTGTTTGGTTTATGCAATCTGAACTATAATGGCGAATCCCGTGAAGTAAGTTTTCTTTTAAATAAATAAAAGCATTCAATTATATTATTATAATTATTTATATGCAGAAATCAATGGACAAAAAGCGAAATTTTACACTTAATTAATTTTCTTCAAATTCACATGCTATTTTGGTTACAGACTCTAGATTGCATGGCAACTGGATTAATTTCTTTTTAAGTTTAAGTATAGCTTTAAAATTCTATGTACCGATCCCATTCCTATACCAAATCGGTCAGAAACCTGGCGGAAGCTACAGTTGTAAGCAAGTTCCCACCACGTCAAATACAGACAGTATTCTAACGAAATTGTTGGTCTCCTGAGTACTGCTTTCGTGATGGGAATGAAAATGGGTAAAAAACACATCATTAGGATACGAATTGATGACTTTGAAGAAATTTTTACACTTTGGTATGTTCCTTCTAGAATATAGTGAAGCAACAAGACATTTGCGTTTTAACTGTTTTTGTTTTAGCTGTAAAATATGTATATTTTGTGAATATTCGGTTGTCACAAGCACCACAATTATTTAGCAAATGATTAATTATATGAATTCCAATGTGTAACAAACACATTGTTTTATGTTTAAAAAAAAAATAAACACTGTGCATCGCGTAACATTCCCAAACATCATGATTCATAACGCAACGGGATACGCATCGCATCATAAAAGCATCGCATGCTTGCATGACAGATGCGAAGTGCAGTCACAATGCGCATTTAGTTTGAATATTGGAAAGGAGCCTTGTGAAGGCTTCTAACATATTTATGAAGATTTGCAGACATCTGCTTCTGGTGAGTTTTCAGGTATTGTATTACACGCATGGAGTAGCATTTTCTCACGTCTGATTCTAACAGTCTCAGGCTGATTTTTGTTCTCAAAGCATTGCTTCTCTAGATTTTAGATAACATAAAGAATGCAGCTTTTGCTTTGCGATCTCCGCTACCCACATCCAGTTGGGTACTACCATCTTCTAAAGCTCGACTTCCTGAATATAGAAAACCAACCTACTTTCTCGATTTGCTGTTCGACAATGTTCAGTTGGGCGTCCTTACTGCGCCCTACCCATCTGATCCAGGTCCAATATCCTCCGTAAGATCGGTCAATTATTTTATGATATGATCTATGATTTATCCCACTTCCATGTTTCCTTCAGACAGAGCTGTCCAGATCACATTACTGTAAGGTATAGCAGTGGCGAAAGAATGCAACCTTGCCGTATTCCGTTGCGAACTTGAAATTCCTGTGACAACTTACCGCCATTATATATAGCGATTATAGTAGCGACCAGTTTTGCTGGTACACCCCTTCTGAGCAAAGTTCGCACTATATCATCTCGATTCAAGCTGTTGAAGGCCTGTTGGAAATCAATAAACACCGAATGTTATCAGATGTATACTCGACTCATTTTCCAGGACGATCCACAAGATGATGATGCGGCTGATGCTGGAGAATTCAGTTCGAAAACTTGTGTGTCCGATATTGAGGGTTGAATCAAGAAGTTGTTTCACTTGATTCAGACTTATTCCAGGTATTAGTTTAGCCACAGGCGAGTGAACGCATATATCTGTTCAGTTTCCATATTTTACCAGATTTCCCTTCTTAAGCATCGTAACAATCATTGACCCCTTCAATCATCTGGGAAAGCTTTGTCTTCCCATGCTTTTCTAATTAGTGACTAGGATTACCGCTGAATGGTTGGCGGTGATCCCTTCTATGCCAACTGCCTTGTTTTTCTGGAGCGTAGAGTTGCAATAAGTACTGGGTGCTGTGGTCCTAAAATCAGCAAGAGGTTTTAGATCGGCTTCGACTCATACCAAAGATGCGCATTTAGGTTTCAACTACATCCACTGTGGCACTCCCACAAAGGGGCCGATTTCAACAATCCAGGCCCGAACCAAAGTCCGGGGGGCTCCTGGCTTCCAAACTGCCTTGAATTAATACCCGGTATGGACTGCCAGTAGTCCTGCCACCTACAGGGCTTGTGGCTTGTAACTGGCCAAATCGTAACAACCTTCAGAGGCGTTAAGTTCAGAAAACACTTACGATAAGACCAATATTTGCTCTACCTTCGTTTTTTATTAGACAATTTCATTGATGGGACAAGCCTTGATTAGAGGAGGAGATGGGAGAGGTGCGAATAAGATTATTTGTATCTGTGAGACGCTGACTTGATCTAAGTGGCTAACAACTGTTGCGAAATGTTCCCACCATCTGGTCAGCTTTTCCTCATCCTTAGTCAGCAGATTTCCCAGTTCTAGTCCTTTTGGTAGATGTTGCTTTGAGCTTGCTGTCGCACCTTTTTGCTCTTACTTATTTTCTCTTCATGCGGTAATGAAGTCCTAGTTCGTGTTGCGTTAATCGATACGTCGTCAGGCGCTGTTAGCTATACTCTGTTTGCCTTTTATCTGTTGGTACATTGGGGATCCTGTGCATCCTTAGCGAAATGGACCTGTTATTTTTAATAGGACCAGTAGGAAGAAGTATGACTTTGATCAAAAAGTTCCCGCACGCCGTGTGGCGCTCCCATTGTTCCGATTTGAGTTCTGTTTTTTTTTTTGTTAAGTTGGTAAATCTGTTGTTGACATTCCTTTTAAATCTTAGCGTCATAGCTTGACATTTGCAAAAGTTACGTAGCCAAGAGTACATCTATCTCTGTGTGTGTTGGCGATTTTTTACAATTTTAGAAATGGATTTAAATTTTGCAACAACGAACTTGTATTAAATTTTGCGTAACAAACGGAAATAATGCTGCGCGAACGTTGGAAATGTTGGAAAAGTGTTTCGGCAACGATTCTCTAAAGAAAACGGTGGTTTACCAGTGGAACGAGCGGTTCAAAAGTGGTCATAGGTCAATCGAAGATGATGAACGCAGTGGCAGATCATGGACATCGAAAACCGACGAAAACATTGATGGAGTAAATGTTGGTCAATAACCGCAAATTAACCATCAGAGAGATAGCGGAGGACTTGAACATTGCCTATGGATCCGTCCAAGACATTTTGGTTAATGATTTGGGTTTCCGTCGTGTAGCAGCAAAGTTGGTGCCAAAAGACCTCAATTTCAAGCAAAAAAGAGACCGTGTTGGTGTCGCAAAAGAGATGATTTGCGAGGCTGAATCCGATCCCACATCCATCAAAACTTACTGGAGACTAGACGTGGGTTTACTTTGAAAGGGACAACATAGAATTAGATGAATAAACTTGTATTTTTAAATAAATTTTGATCAAAGTGGTATAGTAGTCAACTAGCTTTATGGACGGATTTAATGCAATTTCTATAGCGTCGATCAGTCGAAACCCAGTTGATCGTGTGGCAGTCGTTATGGTTGAACAGTGTGCCTACAATAACCAGTTGGTTAATGTTGTAACAGGCAGTAAACCTTTGGCCGTTGTTATTTCTTGTGTCTTCGAGGCCGTATGGTCTTATAACTTTAAAATCTCTTATAACGATCACGAAATCTCCGTCCAGTGTTGTGTTGGTGGCTGCGCTCGGAAATGGGATAGACAACATCCTTGTCGACCTCACCCACGTAGTTACGGAGTGTATCGCAGGTTATGTTTCTGACCTTACCACTGTACCTAGCCATGAGCATCACATTACCATGAAAGGAATAGAACACAATGCTGTTGCCAGCCTTTGGGATAAGTAAGAGCTCCATTTTCGCGAGTGTTTTTTATTGGTTTCCCAGAGTATATAACAAAGCTCTTGCCAGTTTCGGAGATTAAGTGTTCCCACCATCTAAATTCACTTACCTTTAAGATGTCCAGTTTATACTGTATGAATTCCTGATCTTGTTGTAGGAATTTAAATGTTTCGGGATCATTTTTACCATTGTAAAAGAGAGTCTGGAGCAATTAAATGTTTTACAATTAAGGCTCACCAGGATACAGCAGATGACACCTTCCGTCGCAGGAGATTCGATATTCACCCTCTGGAGGAGTCCCCTGAACTGGAAATAAGTTTCCCAAACATCACATATAAACTCCTATCTACCGTATTATGTGAACGTCTACGACATTTCGTAAACGGTCTGACCGGCCCCTATCAGTGTGGTTTTAGGTCAGGAAAGTCCATCATAGATTAAATTTTTACATAACGGTAGATCTTGGATAAAACCAAAGAGTTTTAACACATCACCTCTTCAAGGATTTCAAATCCGTATATGACAGCATCTATAAAGTCGAACTAAACAGACCCATATCTTGTTTTGGCATCCCTCCCGAAGTGATTCGAATTCGCCGGATGACGATGAAGAATGCACGCACAATCTCAAAAATGAGACCTTCAATGTCAGAAAAAGACTTAAACAAGACGTTGTCATGAGATTTTTTACAACATCGTTCTGGAAAGAATTGAGCGAAACTCGCAAGCCAACTGTACAGGTAGCATCTTTCAAAAATCTGTTCAATAACCATACGCGGATGAGATTGACTTAATCGGAAGGGCATAGTGAGCTGTCGATTGAGCGATTATTGACCCGAAGCTGCAAAGACTGCTTTAGCGGTCGCCGAAGGAAAAATGCAGTATATGCTGTCAACAAAGAGGGAAACAGTTAAAACTCTGAGATAGTAAGGGACTTTATGTAACTCTCCTCCGCTATCAACTACTACAACGACACCAGTGCGGAAATCATGCGACGAAATCACTCTTGCTGATAGCTGCTTTTTTGAGCTTAGACTCTGACGAAAGTGGATGAAAATCAATGTTTTTGTACTTGGAGTTTTTCGGGTAATTTTTCGGTCCTTTTTGTATCAACGGAGAATAGGCTGTTCAACTATGCCGACCTCATCAGAAGGGCTCGGATAACCAGGAAAAGTTTTCGGGGACTCCAACCAAAAGGGACAACGAAATAGAAGACGAACTCATCTTAGGTGGAAAGGGAACTGAACCTACTTGGTGTACGCAACTGGAGGTATCTAAGCACCCAGTCCATCCCGGACTGTAGCGCCATCTCAGTAAGTATAAGTATACGCTTTACGAATTTCAATGGTTCATCAAAGAACACGGAGAAAGCTGCCTATGATTAACGTATTGAGTAAGACGTTCTGGGCACAAACAATTAATAGCGACAATTTTAAAAAGAAACAACATTCATCGATTTATTTTAGCATAATTTTTATTTTATTTCAACTTTTCTTCACAAAGCACAATAATTATTGTTATCCCATTTGTTGCTTTTTTTCTGTTTTTGCATATTTAACTATTGGTGTATTGCGGTTCTACTATTTCCAAATAACAATACAATAATTTAATACTAAGAAAAAAAAAAACAAAAAAAAAACCGTTCTGCTTACAAAGAAGACAATTAAAATAATTTACAAAATAATAACTCAACAACATTATTATACAAATCTACTTAACGCACAAGCTTCACAAATTTCATAAAATAATATTAAACAAAAAAAAACAAGCAATTTTTTTTTTCTTGTTCATATTTACTAATAAAAACTATACACAGTGCTACTTATGCGATTATTGTTTGTTTGTTCGGTTTTAAATAAATTATGTAAAAAATATGTTATTTTCGAGAAATGACATTCCATTTTTTTTAAATTACTTACAGCATATAAAATAGTTAAACCATATACAATACATAACTATACATTCGTCTTAAGCTTAAGTGTTTTTAGTTTTTTTTTTTTTTTTTTCATTTAATAAATATTTCGCTTTCTTTGTTTTTTTAAATTTATTGCTTACAAAAATTACACTTACATACGAACTAAATAATTTATATAGTAAAATGTATAATATAAGATTTGTTTTCATCTTCTTTTTACACAAAAAAATAACTTTAAACAAAGAAAGCCACACAAATGTGGGAGAGTAAAAAACAAAAAAACAAAAACATCAACAAACAAAACATGGATTGAAATATCTTTTCTTACGAGAAAGACTAGAAGAAAGGATTCCATTTGAATTGAAATCGCCGTTATCCTTGTTTAGAAATGGTTATCTTTGAATTAATTTATAGTTTTTTATAATTTTTGCTTTTTGTTTTTTGTAAGAGATGCATTTGTAAAGAGATAGAGAGTTTATTAATTAAGATTAGCCTTATTGGCAGGGTTAAATACTTTTTGGATAGAAAATGGTTTTTATCTTTTAATTGATATTTATGATGTTTATTGATCGTTCTTGATTCCGACTCGAACTTCGAGATGATTTTCGATTGATGGATTCCAAGTACGCGGCTGGGGTCCAACCTTCTGAATTGGTATCTGAAATATGAGAAAATTTCATTAGAACAAGTTGAACTACGATTTATTAAACAAAAAGGTTAAAAAGATCATGCGGCGTTTTGTGGAAATACAAGTACGAGTTGGTGGTGAGTAGTTAGGGACGGGTAGATCAACGAATTAGTTTGTGTTAATTCAACAAAATCTTACCTTACATACATACGAGTATATGTATCTGAAAGTTGGAATTTTTACTTTAGGGTTGTGGTTTTGGAGGGTATTTTTAAGAGCAATTAGCAGAAAGTAGCAGATCTGGAGACGTTGAGAAGAAAATTACATTCAAGCGGGTCTATAATGATTGTTTAACAATTGTAATAATACTAACACCGGTTAGGCAATCTATGCAAACGTTATTTCGCAGTAGAAAAATATATAAAATTGACTATGGAATAGTAGTTTTAGCAATAGTTTTTTGAAGTCTTAATTCCTTTCGTTCGGCAATGATGACAAACAACAATCTTGCTCTGTACCAAGGTGACATCTTTTAAGACTATTTGGGCTAGTTGATGCCGGAGGGTTCAAAAAAGAGTGTAGCCTATGTACGCATAGTCATGGTAGTAGGAACGATTGTACGAGTATGTATGCACTACCTTTGATAAGTGATCCCGAGGCGACTTAAAATATTCATAATATGATGTGTCTACGAAAAATTACTTCATAACGCTAGCTGAAATGTCAGCGCCATAAGAGAGTTGTATGTTTTAGGAAACAATCACGATATTTTTAAGAACGTCCGAAAGTGAGCTTTTAAGGTAAACTGATGCGCAAGACGGATCTTTAACTTAAAGATTTGAAGAGGAGGAATCGTACTGGCAATGTCAGTGGAGCACTGGTGGTTAAAAAGCAGCGATAAGACAAGGTAAGGCAGGAGACATTACGTCGATGTTCGAGGGTGTCAATTGACTTTGCAATATTATTTTGTCGCAAGGTTTTGAGGTCTTAGAAGCACCTAATCAGATGTGGGTATTGTTCATACATAAGGCAGTTAAAATCCTTTATATACTGAGGCTAGATCAGATGCAGTTAAGTATTTCTACATCGCTTGAGGGAGCCATTTTTTGCCATTTTGCTGCACTTCTGGCGACATCGAATATATGGTCATTGACAAACACACGGTTGCTGGTTCCACAAAAAGTTGTGCTGTCAGATATGAGCCTCAAATATACTACTGTTTCCATTTTAGAGCTGAAGAACAGAGGTGTGAGGGACGAATATAAAAAGCTGAAGGTATTTACGTCAGCAAAGGAAGATATTGGAATAGAAGTGGCAGGCAATTGATTAAAAAGAGTTTAGGAGACAGAGTGGAGCCCTTGGGCACGCCAGCATTTATTTTGTGGAAACCATCTAAGACAGCATGAACTGAGCGTTCCGAAAGGTAATTCTTAATACATTGACAAAGAGATTGATCGATCCCAAGTGCACGCAATTTCGACAAAAAAGAAAAAAAACCTGATGCCAGACTCAAATGCTTTTGAAATGTCTAATGCAACTATTTTGCTTTCGCCAGATGGTTCTACTATGGTTCCAGTGGTTCAAGAAACTAACATAAGTTGTGAAATGTAGAAAATATGATCAGTTATTCAAATAAAGAAGAAGATCGGAAGAAAATAAGTTCAAAGTTAATATCATCTTATTGACTGAACTTTTAGTGTTCCTAAAATCAGCGACGGTTTAATGGCCACAACACTGGTAATTCAAAACGAGACGTAAAATATTGTTAGCGCTCATTCATATGCACACCAAGAAAGCAGCGGAGAAAGAACCATTTTACTTTGATTTTTATGGCTTTTTATTAAAAAAAAAAAAACTGAAAATCGGTATCATTTTGAACGGTTAAGGTGGTGAATCAAACTACGTACATGAAACCTGATACGGAGGAAAAGGTTTCGGCATGGCAGAAGTACGAGTATATGTATCTTGTGTAATGCCAGTTGCAGATAAAACATAAAGCAGGATATAGGTGTGAAAAAATTTTAGCATTCAAGGTTTATAATAGCGCCAAAACATTGATGTTTGTTTCAGAAAGCCAACCTAACATTAATAAAGAAAGCGTGCAAGAGTTTTACTCTTAAGCGTAGTCTAAGATCAACGGAAGAAGCAAAATCAATAAAGTTGGTTTTGGGGTAGAAATACAAATGGTGCAGAAAAAAGCTACAATACGGGTGATGACCCTAAAAAGTAGAAAAAGATACACAACGTTTCAAAACAACGTGAACGAAGCAGTAAAAAGGATGAATAACGGAGGTACGGTTGCCAAATAGCGAATCTTAAATGACTTGGGATATTGTTCAATTATGGGAAACGATTGTATTCTTAACCGAAAGCTCTGATTTGAAAGGCAAATACAATACCACTTTAGCCGATGTCCACGCCAGTTCATTTCCAACAAAATTTTAAAATGCCTAAGAGTAAATTGTAAGCCGTAAACCCAACATGAAACATCAATTTATCTTCGCGAAATGACTAAACGATCAAAGAAAATGCGATGATGATTCTGCTGATCTTAGCTATGATCTGATAAGTCAGACCTTATAGGAAAGTCAGGCGCTAGGACGGATAATAATATACGTACTGCGAAAAGTGTAAAAGACATATGAGGGGGTCTAAGTGCAAATGTTATAAAAATGGAGATAAGTGCGTTAATGACCACATGAATGGCATTATTTCTTTGGTGCACAAAGGAAACAAGTGTACCCTTGATTGGTAGTGAGATCTATAAGGAAAAAGGATAACTACTCATCATTTAGTAGTTTTCGTTTGAAGTTAAAAAAGGATTTCTCAAAACTTAGACCTTTGTGCTCTGACCCCTCATATGTCAGCGGCGGAGTTAAAAATGTTTCGGATATCAGCTGGTGGATCGTGAATAAATTAAAAAAAACGGTGTTGCCACAAAAGTCTCAATTTTAAGAAACCGATTGTAGTAAGATTCCAAGGTGAGCTGCCGTTTCTCTCCATTTCATGTCTGATTTGACAAATAATTAGTTTTATCCTTCCGCTGAACGAATATGGTTGTGTATACGCTTGAACTACGCTTCGCTAAGTGGGCCTGCGATCGACTTAGAGAAGATGCCGATTTTGCCAAAAAAATCATCTTTTCAGATGAAGCTCATTTTGATCTTGGCGGGTATGTAAACAAGCAAAATTGCCGCATTTGGGGCACAGAAAACCTGCACGCATACATTGAAAAGCCGATAAACCCAAAACGAGTCACTGATTGGTGCGGATTTTGGTCCAGAGGCATAATTGGGCCATTTTTCTTCGAAAATGAGCAAGGAGTGGCCGTTACAGTCAATGGCGATCGTTATCGGGCCATGTTGAACGAATTTTTGTTCACAAATATTGAAGAGGAGGATATTGGCAACATTGGGTTTCAACAGGACGGCGCTACGTGCCACACAGCCGAAGCTACACTCGATGTTTTGCGCCCTGTTTTTGAAGATCTCATTATCAGCCGCAGAGCTGATGTCGTTTGGCCACCTCGGAGCTGCGATTTGACACCGTTGGACTATTATTTGTGGGGTGCCGTAAAAGTGTTACGCCGACAAGCCAGAGACAATTGACGCTTTAAAGGACAATATTCGTGAAGCCATTGGTGAAATACAGCTGCACACAATCGATAATGTGCTTATAAATTGGACCGATCGTGTAGGCTACTGCATGGCCAGCCGAGGCAGCCATTTGAATGAAATTATTTTCCATTATTAACCGGAAGGATAAAACTAATTATCTGTCAAATCAGACATGAGCTAAGTGTTACCATTCTTCGTGAATAAGCACTAGTTGAAAAAAAAAAACGATGGCGGACCCTTTATTTATCACCCGACTGTTAGTTTTCTAAGGCATGCATTATACGATGCGTAAAAGATGTTTATTTAAGAGGCACCGGGTTTGTGATATGAATAACTATGAAACTAAATGCCACTTTTTAACTGCCAATGATTTAATATTTTTTTCAGTAAAGTCTAAAAATTCGTCATTGCTTAGATTTACAGCGCCGCAATGTTAGCTAATCGTGGAATATTATTTCAGAAATCATTGCTTAGTTACACAAACTTATAGAGAATTTAGCAAGTTTTATGGACCGAATATCCGCCGATTTCAACGTTTTATTCGACGTGTTATGGATAGATTTCGATATCGGTAACTAGGCCAACAACTAGAACTACAATGAACTAGTACGTTCTGAAGAAAATATCGCCGCAGTTCAAGCCAGTGTAAATGAAGGTCCGAATTTATCATTTCGAAGACATTCACAGAAGCTTTTGTCCATTCTCAACACTTGGAACACTTATGAGATAATTTTGGGCTAACCACTTACAGAGCTCAAATGTTGCTAGAATTGAAGCCGTTGGATTAGCGTAGGCTTCGGATTTTCTTTCAAAACCAATTGCAAGACGATCCAGAAGTGTTGGGAAAAATTGTTTCTGCAATGAAACTCAACGGGTACGTTAGTAGGTCAAATTGACATATTTGGAGTGACAGCTGACACTTAAGACACGTGATTTGTCGCTGGTGACATCATCGAGGTTTACTTATTTAAAAGTGAGGCAGGATCTCACGTTACCATCAATGGTGAACGATACAGAAAGATGATCAACGAATATTTGTTTCTAAACTTCCTCCACAACGATGTGGACGGTATACCGTTCCAGCAGGATGAAGTTTCCTGCTATAAAGCGACCAATACTATCGATTTATTGAAATCCAAGTTTGGTAAGAATGATAAAAGTCTTGGGAGATGGAAATTGCAATCTAACGCAGCTAGACTATTTTCGGTGAACGTACGTAAAATCGCTTCTTTATGTGGATAAAGTAGCAACGACGAAAGCTTGTAAGACAATATACATCCAAAGATGCTCGAAAAAGTGGTCAAAAATGGACCGAAAGCATACGCTTTAAAATTGGTAGTTGCGGTGCTCAGATTATCATTCAAAAGACATTTGTGCATTTTTATTTAAATTTATTTATTTGACGGTCCGTCTTAAATAACACTCATAACATAAAGCAGACTAGGGTAAATGTCTTTAAAAAAAATCTTTTGAACAATTAAATACTATAACGACCACTGTTTCGATTGGAGGAAAATAACTGACCATTCTCGACACAAATCTAAAAAATAGGCATAAGGAAAAAGTTAAATACACAAACTGTTTGGACTCGATTTGTACATTTCTAGCAATAATAAGAAAGCAATACCAGAACCCAAGGAATTAAAGCAATAACATCCTTTTCCTGTGGAATGACAAAAATAAATTTAAAAAACTACTTAAAGTGCCACCAACAAATGTACAAAGCACCACACACCAAAAGACTTTTATAGATACTTAAACTCTATATTTAAAATTAAAACAAAAAATAAATTACCTAAAATACGAACAAACCACCATCCAGCACAGCCAACTTTAAGCAATTCAATTGCATCACCTTCACGCATAGACACCTCAGAGTGGCCCATGGCATTATAGTCAGCCAAAGCAATAAACTTACTCCCCTATTAGTTTGTGTTAACAGTGAAATATTACAAATAAATATTAGTGAGTATTTTTGTTAAAAACAAAAACTGAAAAAAAAATTATAAATCTATTTTTAATTATGTGCTACTGAGTGAATCTAATGTTATGTGTGTGCTTGTGTTTGAGTGAATGTGGTTAGAATTAGGCGATATAAAGCGCAAAGGCATTTATGATTGAGTATTGAGTAAAAAAAGGTTGTATAACTGGCGATAAATAATAAATGGAAACCATATCGAAACTAAAAGAAGAAATTAACACAAGTAAATTGTAAATTTAGAAACCTCTTTTAACTAATATTCAGTAGGCGAATTAACAAGATTCTCAATTGATGGCATGCTCTGCTCTAGTGTAGGTATATTCGTGATACTCTTCAAACTTTTAAGATGCAAACATAAATTGAAGTCGTTATCTGAAACAGGCTACTGTGAAAAAGTTTGTTATTAGTAGCCTTTCCCGATTAGGCGTCCTTACACCTCTTGGAAAAATTCTCAATATTAATATTAAATGCAGGAGATCACCTTATCGATTCATGCAAATTAATAAAAATATATAGCGGACTAGGCATAGTTTCTCCACTCATTGTGTTGCTCATTTTATTTGTTTTATGCACACAAAAGCATCTACGTGGCGAAAGCATACTCAGAAGAGGCATTCTATGAGAATTAGAAGACACACACCAACAAAATGCTCCCGGGCCCTTCGTCAGAAAAGCTCGGATAACCTGGTTTAAATGACTAGGTTACCTTGAGTGCATGGTCATCAGCATCCCGGCCTGCATGGAGCAGGCAAGAGTAGTCGGATAACATACCATCTGAAGCGTGGGCGGCTATCGGAAATCTCGAGTTTCAAAGGCTCACGATTTTGTTCAATAAAAATAATGATAGGAGTCACTAGAATGCCTAACCAGTGCAGGGTGAACGTTTTTGTCCACCTTATAAAAGCAAAGCGACACGAGAAATTGTAACAACTACCGGTCGCTGAAATTCTTGTCTCATACTCGTACCATGAAAATATACGAGAGGGGTACTACACAGTCAGCAACGCAATATTATTAAATTCAATGTGGGAGACAAGTCCACAAAGACGCAAATCAAAGCTTACTAATAATGATCGAATTGGAAAAAGCGTTCGACTGAGACCTTACTTCGATGACGCTAAGATCTCATAATGTGCACGTAGTGATACCCGATTTGTACGATAACGTAAAATCGAAAGTTAAGTTCACATCGGGAATAACCGAAGAATTCGAAGTTAAAGTTGGAGTACAGCAATGCAGTGTACAAAGTCCGTTAATTTTGATGTTGTACACGATTTTCTACTGAAACAGAACATTAACGATTTTTGAACTGTATCTCATCGTTTTTCTCGATGATCGACAATCCTTCAGACAACTCTTAATAGGTCGTACTAAGACCGATTATCTGCATTCCATTCTTCTCACAAATCCAACTCCTGACATCGTGTAGGAGTGTAACACATTTGAATTCTTAGTCTCTGTCGTTAGCCACCACCAGCACATAGAATCTGTGTGGGGCAGCGAAAAATTTCGCTTAAACTTAAAGGTACGTTGTACGAGAAATGTAATGGAAAAAATGTCAGCTGCTGTAACAAAATAAGGTCAGGCGGAGCAAATCTTCTGCTTTTGCCATGTTCAACAAAGATGCCGACAAATCCGGTATAAAAGGCAGTTCAGGCCGCTCAAGTTCAGGTCGAGGAGCGAACAAAAGGCCTAAAGAAAAATAATTGCATCAGTAAACTCATAGGGTCAGTGACGAGCTGATCCAGAAGAGATGACGTAGAATGGTTTTAAGGTTCGCAAATTTAGCTCGTTATTGTGTCATATTGTAAAAAGACGACGCAACGGCCTGAATTTCAAAATTTTAGCTGATCATTACGCTTTCCTCAAACGATTTAAAAATTGCTGTTGTCATTGCGAGCTGATGAAAAATAGGAATACAATTTTCGAATTAATACCGAACTTTTACAAAGACAAAAGACAATTATTGTCTCAATGGCATAAACAATCAAAGGATTAGATTAACCCAGTTGGTAAACTCATTGATTGAGGCCCATGTGCATCGCTGACTACGAGAATTGAATAGCAAATTAAGCTATTCATTTTATTTTTTATTTTTGTAAACCTAAATCAAATGTGTAAGCACATGTGATATGTCGTAGTCCATCAGCTTCATAAAAAAATGAGGGGTGTTTTTTTTTTGGGGGTTTTTGTTGATCGAACTTTCAAAAGGGACAATTTTCAAAAGTGCTGTGATATGTTCTTGGACATCATATCAGCATTATTTGACAAATTATCATGGAAAACCTTATCTGAATTTATTTTGAAAAAAGATCATCAATTCGTGAAACATGTAGAAGATTACGTAGATTTTGATCCCCATAATCGACCAACTGAGGTCGCTATTTATCGCGTTGCGAATAAATTTTGTTCTACATGTAAAGTGATATGACGAAAGCCAACAATCAACATAATGTGCGTACAGAATAAACTGTAGCCTTGGTGAGTGAGTGTTGTAGAAGATTTCGGCGTATATCGCAACAGTATACCTCTGTTTGTCCACTACGTGGATAATTTTGCGCAAACTCGGTCTTCAAACGTATAAAACCCAGCTGTCAAGAAACCAAAGTCACAGGTCCATAAGAAGAGGACCCTTATCGAAAAGTTCTGTTTAAAGACAAAGCTCGCTTTTTGGCGTAATGGGTTTGTGAGTAACCAAAATTGCTTTTTCTGGAGTGAGGTAAATTCAGAAGAGACTCCTGCATTTTCCTGCATAAAAGTGTAATGTTTGATGTGATCTTCAATTCAAACAAACGAAGGCGAATTTCACCACCGTGACCAGACAATTATGAGATGACTATCTCCTTGGAAATATAGACTACCTTCATCCGAATGAACCGATGAATTGGCCACCGAAATCGTGTGATTTGGCGCCACTCAATTACTCCTTCTACGGCTACGTAAAGGTCTTTGGTGTACACATAGTTGATAAAGGTCTCATAAGCCAACATATGGTAGGTGATTGTTGAGATAGAGCCCCAAATGCTCGAAAAAGTGGCTCAGATATGATGCGCTTCGTCAAACTGAGTTGAGGAACCCATATGCCTGAAGTCATGTTTAAAAAATAATGTCAAGAATCGTTCCTGTCGATAGTGTTTTAAAAAAGTTCAATACATCTGAGAAAAATACCCTTTATCTCGATAAACTTAAGTCAGAACTTAAAACCGAATATCAAAATCTTAAATCAAACGCTATATGTACTTGAACTTTTTTCAGAAACATCTGCTGGTAGCAGTATATTTCGCTGGTAACTTAAATGGAACATTTTTAAGGACGATAAACCTGAATTGAAAATTCAAATTGAATCCATCAATTAGGTACTGCGCAGACTCCCATATTTCTTTTTTGACAAAATTCTCAGATGTTTGTTTAAGTAGGCATTTTGTTCGGTGTCGACAATGCTAAGAAACCAATATGTGATAAATCATATTTTATTGTACATTTGTCTTCTGATTACAAAACCTAAAAGGTGTTTCGTATTTATTTCAAAGCGTTACTATGATATATTTTTAACTATGATTATAATAAGGGGCTTTCCAATTGGAGGTTTCATTTTGATTCATCAAGAACGCACTTATTTTTCTTGAAATAAGATTCGATATTTAATCAATAGAAAAAGGATTGCCATTAATAACGAAGAACGATTTCAGCCAAATGAACTCCGAGATCTCGGTTAGACACCAAGGTTAGTTTAATAAAATTGTTCATCACTTTTTCGCACATTTTCGGCTCTGTTTCATCAATAACATCAACAAATATTGTCCCTTAGTGTTTCAATTGATTGGAGAGCGTGGCCCCACAGAAAGAAGCCGCCGGTGTTAAATCTCATTATTTCGGCGGCCAATTTTGATCACCATTTCAAGAAATGACTTAGTCGCAAGCTCTTCTTGCAAAAGAGGAATGATTTTTTTTCCACTTGTGTATAACATAGCGCATACCTTCAATTCCTGGTCATAACAATTCAATGATCATTGTTCGATAGCACAATTAATCCACTTCGAAAAAATAAAGTCCAATCATGCCTTCTGCTCAAAAACCGCACTAGACAGTACTACGTTCTGGATAACTTCTCAGCAATCGTTCTTGAAATTCGTAGGCCTCATATACGGCAATTATGTTTATAAATTAAGCCTTGAAGATGGAAATGTGCCTCATCGTTTAAAATGATATGTCGGTTAAATTCTTGATCAATTTCCAACATCCAATTGGCAATCCAACATCCAACTGCTGGTGGTCCACAGACTCAAATTATTGCGTCAATTAAAACTTATTGACTCAATTGTGTATGCAAAATACGGTGGAGTATTGTTTGTAAAAAAAACCAAATTCCTAAGATCGCCGTGGACAAATTTGGATTTGAGCTTTGAGCCATTGCTCCTGCACGATAGGCACGATCTTCGTTCTAGACATCACTAACTTGTCCTAATAGCTCAAAGTTTTGAGCCAATTATGTCGTAGCATTATGTCGTACAAAAAAGCGCTTACTTTTCGAACTGCTTCTTTTTTCATGAACCGTTGAATTATGTAACGAGTATAAATGCATCGAATGCTAAATATTGCGACTAAGTACATATCTGCATTGCTGTTGAGTCACTTTTGGGGTTGGCTAAATTTGGGGACCTTAAAACGATTGAAGCAGCTCTTTTTTGAATCACCTCATATTGAAACCCAGCGATTACTGATGTTTTTGCATTAGAGTAGCTCACAAATTTTGTCCGGCCTCTCTTCTGAAGCTGGAAATTGAGCCGCTATTGCTTTTGGACCGGAGGTGGAAATCCGTCTGATTTGCTCAGTCTGAAGCTTGAGACTCTCGCGCATGCGCTAACTTATCATTTGATCATGGTCTGTTACCCACGCTCCCATTCGTAATTTCACTTTCGTTCCACCCCTTTTTTTGCATGCTCCGATGCGTTGCGAAGTTGGACGAAACACTGTCGTATATAACAAATATTGCGAAGTTTTTGGGCCATCCCACCCAGGCTCTAATAGTCATCGCAACTTTTTTGGTATTCAACGATTAAAAAGCACAATACAGATATTCGGCCTTAGCACGACAGATTCGTAACCCGATACCTTCTAAAGTCCTTGTCCGATTATGAAGAGTTGCCAAAAAGGCTATCATTACTTATAATACCGGAATCATCGGCGAAAAGCAGAGAATTGCTCCGGACTCGTCGATGTGATGTTTTAAATGAAAATCTTGTATGCCATGAAAAACAGATGAACTTTGTACACTGCCTTTATGTACTCCGCCTTTAATTTTGAATTCTCCGCTTATTCCAGCTGTGCATTTAATTTTCGTTTTATCGTCATGGTACATATTGTTCATCACTCCTACATATATACGTACTAGGAGCATTTTAAGATCTTTACGCTGTTCGTATTTTTACAAGATCTCTGGAAAATCTATCGAAAGCTTTTCGAGGTGACGAATATATCGATCTGCCTTCCAAGAAGACTGCCGTTGTCGACTGCTTTGCACATGGTATGCGATATTAATTTCAACGAACGGTAGTTGTTGCAATTGTTTACGTGCTCTTGCTTTGGAAGATGTACTCCTTTACTGGTAAGATGCTCACCCTTTACTGGTAAGGTATTCGAGCGCCTCTCGATATTATTTTTATTGGACAAAACCGCCCACCATTAAACTCAAGATTTCTAATTGTCGCCCAATTTTTTTGGAGGGTACTCCTCTGATACATTCTTTTTTATTGCTTCGCTGACGACGGTTTCCGTTAGGTCTGTCGTTTCCTTTTAGTGTGCGGCAGTTGAGAGAATGGGAAATTCTTCGCTTAGTAACGCGTTAAAGTATTCTTACCATCTATTGCAAAGTTCGTTAGCAGGTATCCTCGTTAATCTTGAATAAATTTCGGCGATTGAATCACCGAGAGTTTTCTCTTCACAGTGCCTCAATCTTTAGCTAGTTTGTCAGTGCTTCGAAGTTGCATTTCCTGTACTGCTTATCGCCTACTCATTGTGCTTTGTAGTGAATTTTAGCGATTTCAATGCGATGTTTGAACCGTAAACGTTCCGTTTCTATTAAGGGCGTAGTTTTTACTTGTTGTGGCCAAATAGCGAACTATTCAAAATGGAACCTTTTATTGGAAAACCCTACATCCTCGTATATTCCTACATATGTATTGTAATAAAAAAGCCTTTATACAAAAATTGCGCTAAATGGGGATAGTCGTATGGTTGTTTTGTTAGTTTAGCAACAAACACACACTTGCTAAAAGCATTCAATCCAATTCTAATGATGGTTAGTAGTTTACAAAAATTTTGTCGCTGCGCAATTAAAACGTGACATTATTCGTACACAAAAATGTAACAAAACTAAAACTTACGTAATAATAACAATGATGTCAATGATGGCCTCCAAATTGATGCATCGATGGAGTTTTGATTTTATCTCTATTATCATTATAATTATATATTTTTTTTAAATTAATTTATTGCTCTCTTTTGCCAAAAAGTGACAAATACAAAATACACAGAGATAGGCCAACAACATAAATTGCTTTGTAGCTTGCAACCGAGTTGATTATATTGGATAGATAGTTCTCATCCAGATTTCTATTTTGATTTTTTTGTTTTGTTCAAATATATTTACAAAATGTACACAAATTTATTTAAGCAAATTATTTATATGCGATATATGTATGATGGCAGCCCGAAATACTGTTTTGTTTTGGTGTTTTTTTTTCCTTTATACAGAAAAAGCGAAAACATTTTTACGTTTGGTTTTGTACTATAAGTTTGTTTTTTTTTGTTTATCTTTCAAAAATCCTTTTCCGAAAGAAATTGTCAATGCTCAACGGATACATAAAATTTTGAATTCGATTTACTTGCACGAGGATATGAACCACCATCATGATTGTAAGCCCATTGTGCGAAAATGTTCAGTAATGTCTGAATCATGGAATTGAATTTTCAAACAATAGCGCAAGATTTATTTTTTATTTTAATTTTTTTTTGTATTTTTTGAATTTGGGAGGTTTTGTGCGTGAAAAGTGAAGAGTAGTCCGAGAAAAATAAAACAGAAAGAAAGAAAAAACAAATGAGAAACAAAATGAAAAACAAAACACAACAAAAACACCATAAAATAGAGAGAGAGAGAGAGAGATAGAAAAAAACGAAAACGAAAACAAAAAGAAATAATAAGAAATTCTAAGCAAGCGTCTGTTGACTTTTACTCACCGGTGTAGAGTTATCTTCGATCATGGACATTTCATCCTCACTATTGGAGTAGTCTGAACTCCAGCCGCAACCATCCTGATTCTCTTTTTCAGTAGAGGATATGGAACTAACACCGGGTGTGTGGGGTGGACAACTGTCATCGCTGCTACAATTTGAATTGCGATTAGACTCGGATGAGATCTCACAACTCATGGTACGCTGTGGTGTGGAGATGATTGCATTTGGAGTATCCCAAGACGCAGTTTGGTGGAGAACACGATGATTTAGACCGTATTGCTTGATTTTTTCACCTTTAAGCTCTTCAAGTTGATTGAGAAGGACTCTTTTGATTTCAGCTACCCATTTGTTTTTCACATCGATTGTGGGCGCCTGAAGCGTGTGAACTTCTTGACGTCCTTGTAGCCAAACTTCGAAGCGTTTCGGGTCACCTCGTACGGACTCTGTGAGACCGATTTGTGACATCTAAAACGGGAATGATTTTTATGTACTCGTAAATTGCTGAACTCGATCATCTAGTGACTTACCTTAACATAGTGCTTAAACTGATACGTGCTCTTGTTGTGACCCATTTTCGAAGTTTGCTTGCAAAACAACATTGACTTCTGGTACAAGAATATGTGCCTTTGCTGTGGCTTTATTCGAAGCCGGATGTCCTTCTTACTCTCTGTCCAAACTTGGAAGGAGTCCTGCAGCAACAATTCACCTTGCTGACACAAATCATTCTGCAGAGAAAAAAAAAACAAAAATGTATAAGTACAACTCCTTAAGAGATGAAAAATTCAAATTCTTACAGGAAACCCTGTGATGGCTATCTGATGCATCGAATCATTGACACACTTCAGCACAATCAACATACAGTCCAAGGCTTTTTGGAGTTCCTTTGTGCAGCTACCACTATCACTGAATCGTAGTAGATCCTTCAAAAGTAACTGGTACTTTGTTATTCTCTGAACTGGTTTCAGAAGATACGCCGCCAATGGCAGTTTGTGGCCCAATCGTTTTTGGCATTCCTGCAGGAAGAGGTGGGTGTCAACGAGAGTCTCCCGTAAACGTTCCGATCGTGGGATATTTTGACAATAAAACGAGTACAGACGATAAAATGTGTCGCGCTAGAAATAGAAGAGAACATGAAAATTAAAAAAATTAAAAAATTCTCTTACAACAAAGATGAAGTTACCCTTTGAACGAAGCACAATGCAACTAGTTCAGTGGTTGAAATACAATTTTCCAAGTCCTTGAGGAATATCTCACTGTGAAACGTGTACAATTCATGTAGATTACCAAACAAAATGTCCTCCTTGCCTTGTAGGCTGGCCGGCACTAAGTGCATCATCTCTTCCGATTGCATTTGGTCACAGTATCCCTAGAAGACACACAAAAATAGACTCAGATTAAGTTGGAAAATAAAAACACGAAAATAACTAAAATGTGTTACAAGAATGAAATTGTTATTGCTCTGGGAAGGACGACGTCGTCCTCCTTTATTACAAAACGTCTCCAGTTCCATGCTGATGAACGGTCCAAACTTTGAATTCACATAGGAAGTGATCGAAGGGAATCCATGTGATGTTACAAATTTTTCGAGAATTCGAAAATACTTGTCCTCAGTGTAGGCTGGCAGGTCCACCAACAAAATGTCTTTCTTACGATTGTCTTTAAAGCTTTCTTCAAAGAATTCCAAGCAAAACTTATAAATGTCCTTGTAGGAGGACAAGAAAGATTTCGATTTTCCTTTTTCGTCTGATTCGGATTCAGATTTTGATGAAGACTTAAAATCATTGGGACGCCACAATTTGTATCTTTCTCTGCACGATGGACACAAGTGAGTGAATTCTTCTACAGTAGGTAGTTCCTTCGGATTTGATAGCTTTTTCGTGTTATTCAGAGAGTTCTTTCGAAGAGTTGATTGAGAACTGCACCGTTCATCTAGATACTCAAGGATATCCACGTAATTCTTACGTTGAAGATAATCCTTAAACTCAGAGTCATTCTCGATATCTGAATATGAGTTACATTCCAAGTAGTCTTTCACTAATTGATACTCCAAAGACTCATCGCAACTGGAGAGTTCTATCAGTTCTCTGAAGATTGTCTTCCGTTCGTCTTTCATTCGTTGCAGACTATCGCTTTCCGAACTGACTTCCGTAAAGATCTTTGTCGACTTTCCACTCAGTAAATTGTTAGAAGAGAAATTCATAAAATTCATTCCAAACACGTAGTTTTTGTCTGGGGGGGCTTCAAATTTTGGCCTAAAATCATTTGGATTGAAATTCACTTCAGGTTTTCGCTGATGTCCCTCATCACTAAAGTTCTCCTCGAATAGGGATCCTTGGAATGACAACGGTGACTCACAAATTGGTCGGAAACGGCTAAAACTTCCAATTTTAGCATTGAACTTGCCAACTATATTGCTGGCGGTGTTTTGTACTTTTCGTAGGCGAAAGGAACGTCTAGTTTTTGAAGCTTTTCGTAGATCGTAGCCGCCGTAACGCATTTTCTTTCGATGAAAAATTGCACTCACAGATCACAGATCACTAGAAACTTAACACTTCGGAGGAAGATTAGCAAATGAGATAGCTTCGGTTATGACGTGACCATGCAAGTCATATTTCTTTGATGCACTAGTTACTTGAGGAAGCAGCCAAGCATTCCAAATTAGTAGAAGAAATGCACAAAACAATTGGTGGTGGCGAGTACGGATAGATTGCAACGCGAATAAAATTCATCCATGCATCCAGCACTGTGGTGAATCACTGACCATTAATATTAACAATGCATAGATGGGTATAGGAGTAAGTTGTAGGAAGCTAGACACACTTTGTGGGGTTTTAGAATTATGTATTTTTGAAAGTACAGTTTTAGTGCAGGACTAGTTACTAGTACATCTCGGACGAGATGGGTTATTAATTCGTTTAATCATTTCAATTGTGGAGCAAAGAGATTTGATGAGTACCAGTACGTGGGGGAATTCTTTACTTACCTTTAGGATTGAACTCATTTCCGTGACGTAGATTCTTTCCGTTTCGAGCAGTTCTGAGAGTACATGGCCACGTTTCAGACGTCGGGCTTCCAAGTCCTGAAAAATTTAAAGAGAATAAAAAAAAATCAGAATTAAGTCACGCTTTGAAAATTTTCATGTAAATGAGTCCAAGATGGAAAAATAATTCTTACTATTGTATCTGCAAGGGAGAAGTAGGTGAGTAATAATTAGTACAATAGTTTCTTCAAAGTACTACTGACTTGAATACGTATTGGTATAAAATTAATTACTATCTTGCACAGTGGGAAATAAAAACCATTGTGAAGTGACCACACAAGATTCAAAGAACTATTTCAATACATCAAATTACAAATTATAGCAACAGGCAGAGAGAAACAGTAGAAGAAAATAATTACTGGCATTCTAAGCGGCATGGTAAACTGAGGACTCCTCGAAGATTGAGAGAGGGGAATCATTGTTAAGCTGCCCAAGAAGGAATGCGGCAACTCGCCTTCTTCCAACTGCGACTAAACTGAGAGCTAGAATTAATCTGGGTCGTGTGAAAGATGATCTCGATCCAACGATCGACATCGAACAGGCACGCGTTTTGCAGCCCAAACATCGAGCACATCAACACATTGAATAATGTGTCGAGTATAGATAGGTCTCATTACGTTTGTTGGTTATTGATAAGCCAACAGCCAACAGTATCATACGAGAATATTCAAATTCAATATTCAGAGGGAAGCAAAACAACGAATGTTATTGTAATTTATAGACCTCCAGGCTTCAGCAAAGCGGCGTTTTGTGAAGAATTTGGAAATCTAGTTGATCAGATAAAAAAAAATTAAAATATTATTGTAATGGGAGATATAAATATTAATTTAAAAGACTTTTAGTCGAATTATGTCAAAGACTATACTGAAATGCTAGCATCAAAGAGATTAATGAATGTTATTACTGAAAACACAAGAGTAGATCCTAAGAAATTCACAAAATCATTAATCGACCATGCTCTTGTTAGCAGAATTGACAATCAAATTGATTCAGCTATAATAGAAATTTTAATTCTTTTTTATGAGAAATATGAAAAATCAAAAAATAACCAAAATCCAACTTTATCTTATGTGTGTACCTCAAAAGTAAGTCAGCCTATTCGTAAACAAGATTGGAAAACTGTACTAGAAGAAGAAGATGTCGAGAGAATGTACAATAAATTGCTTCATAAATTGAAAAATATTTACTGAATGTCAACACGGGTGCGCAATTTAAGAAAAAACAGACAGAACAGTCCTGGGATAACACCAAATCTCATAGAGGAATGTAAACAAAGAGATATACTCTACAGAAGGTGGAAAAATAACAGTATAAATTTGACCTATGAAAAAGAGTACAAAATTTTACGTAACAAGATTAATAAAAGCATAATAGTACAAAAGTCTATTTATTATAAAAATAAATTTACGCAATTTAATACAGATTCGAGAAAAACACGGGGACTGATAAGAGAGCAAACATCGATGAAACAATGGAAAAAAAACTTTAAGACAGAGACGAGTTCACTTGCCAATAAGCTCGCTGAGTTTTTCTCTTCTCAGACTACTTTTTATATTCACAAATTCACAAATGCAATACAATAACATTATATAATATGAATGTGACAGTGGAAAATCCAATATTCGATTATGAAGCAAACATCACTGAGATACAGAAGATTATAGAATCACTTGGAGAATATAAGTCGCCTGGAGTTGATGGCATCAGAGTAATTGATATCAAAAACCATTCTGATATATTTGCTCCAATGCCATGCAAGATACTCGTAATAAATTTGAGCATTACTCAATCAGTCATTCCTGAAAATCTAAAAACATCAGTAGTAAGACCAATATACAAAGGTGGGGAAAAAAGTACATTTAACAACTATAGGCCAATATCGATTCTCTCCGTAGTTGAAAAGTGCTTGGAAGGTGTATTAGCGAACCGGTTGCAAAGCTTTATCAAAAAACATTCTCTGATACACAAAAGCCAATATGGTTTTCAGAAAAACAAGAATACCGGAAAGTTACTGAGTGAATTCGCAAATTGTGTAAATGAGAGTCTAGATAAAGGTCACCATGTGTTAGTGCTTTAAATGGATTTCAGTAAGGCATCTGATATGTTGAATCACTCTAATCTTATATAGGATTTTAAAATAAGGACTTGACAACTTTTTTTTTAAATAAAATGCAAACCATTTGTAATATTTCAAAAACTTTATTATCGGCTTGAAGTACAATCAAAACATTTATGAATGGAACTCGACTTCGTTCATATAGCCACCGCGGGCATGTGTGCAGCGGTCGATTCGTTGGACCCAATTTTCAACGACTCGGCCACACATTTTGGCCGAAACGGCCGCTATTTCGCGTTCAATGTTGGCTCTGAGCTCTTCCAACGTCGTCGGCGTGTTGGGATAAACCAATGACTTAACGTAGCCCCACGGAAAATAGTAGCGTGTGCTGTGTGGCTTGTGGCATCATCCTGTTGAAACCATATGTCGTCCAAGTCCATATCTTCCAATTCGGGCCAAAAATAATCGGTGATAACGCTGACCATTCACAGTAACGTGACGATCGTTATCATCGACGAAAAAATATGGCTCAATAATGCCGCCGCCGGCATGCAGACCGCACCAAACAGTTATTTTTTGTGGATGAAGTGATGATTCATGAAGCACATGCGGATTTTCACCCGACCAATAACGCATCTTTTGCTTATTAACGAACCCATTGAGCCAAAAATGAGCTTCGTCACTGAAGATAATTTTGCGATGAAATTGATCACCTTGGCGCATGTTCTCCAGAACCCAATCGGAGAACGTACGTCGCTTCAAATGGTCCATCGGTTTTAATTCTGGAGTCAGCTTGATCTGGTATGGTTGTAAACCAATATCCTTACGCAAAATACGCCATAATGTGGTCTGAGCGATGCTCAATTCTTGAGAACGCCGTGGAATTGACTGATTTGGATCGTTTGCTACGGACGCCTGAACCGCAGCGATATTTTCGACACTTCGGCCAACCCGTTGTCTCACTGACACGGCGACATCTACATGAATATGTAGACTCAGATTTTTGCACTAAATTTGTTATTGCCTGTCTACTAGGGCGAGAATTACGACCGAAAATTGGAGTTAACGCTCTTAAAGTTGCAGTCACCGACTCCGAATTTCGGTAGAAAATTTTTATAATTTACAGACGTTGCTGTACTTTACCATGATGAAAAATATGAGTTTACTGAATAAATTGAGAGTGACAGTTTGATGATTAGTGAAACAGTGCGTTCACAAATTAAATTCAAAGTTGTCAAGTCCTTATTGGAAAACCCTTTACAACAACCCTTAAAATTGGTGGTTGGATGACTGACTACCTTCAGAACAAAACTTTTGCTGATAAGATCAAATATGCTTTCAGCGAGAAAAAGATAATGAAATTTGGTATTCCACAGGGGTCAAAGTTAGGGCCGATTCTCTTCGTATTATATACAAATGAGTTATTACGAATTTTTAAACAAAGTATACCATTCGCCTTTTCCGATGGTACTGCCATTGTAGTACGTCATAGATCTCTGGATACAGCAATAAGGGTGATGCAAGATGAATTTAACTTGGCTGTGAGATGGTGTAATGACAACGGGTTAATTATTAACGCTTCCAAAACAAAAATGATGCACATTAGAAGTCCTCACTTCAAGTCAACAGAACAGCGGATTTATCTGGACAATTACGATTGCACAGACACTACAAAAGAATGCATTCAGTTAGTTGACAAATATAAATATTTGGGTGTCGTAAAAGACCGTCATTTTCTCTGGGATAAGCACATTGACAAACTAAGAATAGATCTCAAGAGAGATCTTAAAGGTCTTAAAGCAGGTATTATGCTCTTATAGAGTCGAAAATACGATATGGAATAATGGCTTGGGGTAGTGCAGCTAAAACACACAAGCTTGAATTCAAGCAACTAGGTGTAACTATAATAACTATAAAATTAATTTTAAACTAAATTTTTAATACTAATCACAGCTATAACTTTGCTCACTTTATTATGTAATTTGCATTGAAACATAATTTTCTGCAGATAAGCTACGTCTTCGTAGATACTTATATAATTGTAAATAATTGTAATAATAATAATAAATAAATGTTGTGAATTGTGAAAAAGAAAAATCGAGCAGTGGAGGTAAACCATCCAAACTCGTCGATATTATAAAGGCTACATATCACGGCGGTAAATATAATGCCATACACAACGGTGAGTTGTCACAGGAAAGTGTCATAGTACCGAACTGGGTGTCGACAGTAGAATTCGTAAATACAAAAGCTGCTTTCGGTAAGCTATCTAAAATCTAGAGAAGTAATGCTTTCAAATCAAAAACCCAGGGAGAGATAGTCATAGTTTATGGGTTCAGTGACTGAAAATTAGCCAACACCGCCACAAGGAAGTTGCACACTTTCATAAATAGATGCGTTCAGAACATCTTAAGAATCTTTTGGACAAACCGTATATCAAACGATTAACTACACGCGGTAATGGGTCGAGTACCAATAGTTTGTATAACTACTCGTATAAACCAGAAGGTGCACAGGCGCTGTTGACGTCCTATGCCCAAAAAGGGGTCATAGTAGCTCAGTAAGTAAACTTCAGTATTCTGCAGGGTTCCATTCTTAGACCTTTCCTTTTTAATATCATGTATGAAGGTATATTGAGCTAACAGATCTTCGATGAATAATGGGATTTGCCGGTGTAGTATTGCAGTGGCAGTGGAAAACCTATCGAATAATAGCTGGAATCCACAATTCTAACATTGGTAAAGTAAAAGACTGACGAAAAGCTCGTTAACAACCGTAAAACAGGGGAAAACAAAACAGTGGATAACAGACTGCATAGAAAATAATTCCGAACAAGGCGGCAAATGTTATTACGGAAGACATCTTTATAAAATACTTATCTAGCCAACAAAGTAATAAAAATTCAGGTCAAAAAAGTTCGCTAAAATTTCAATAGAACTGAAGAATGAGCAAAGCAAGAAAGACAACATCGTGGCAAAGTACTGTAAGGATACCTTCAAAAGAAGAACCCCTGATAGGTGGAAGAATTCATGATGCAATGAGCAGTGCCGCAGTATCCAATTGCTGTTACCTACACCAATTTGGGTTTGATAATTTGAATCAGAGTATCCATGTTCGGCACATTGCCAAGAGTAATAAGCCCGGACATTGTTCCGGTGAGCAAGGCTATATCAACAGATGGATATAATAAAAGAAAGACAAAGCGACTAAGATCATGTTGAGCTTGATAATAATATGTTAAAATGGATTTACAGTCTTTGCTCCCAGATTCGAGATGACAACAAAATTTGCTTCACAAACCAAATCATTGTGGATGCCAGAGCCTTGAAGCTGCATTTCTGGATACAAACAAAAAATGGAAGACTGCTTTGGTAGTGCAGAGATCTTTAAAGATCCGATACGTAAGTTTTCTATCTGCCCAAACAGTGCACTTATGGAAAGAACTCGTCCACCGAACTCAATTTATTTCATTTAGCAGTAGTAAGTAGGACTTGAGTGATTATCTCTGACTTTCAGCATCCGACAAATCAGTGCTTTATATGCAACAAATGTAAGATTTATGTTTAGGCTGCATAGCCAAAGTGTTGTGCCTTATTAAGACGTCTGTAAGCTATATGCGGTATTTTTGTATTTCTGCTGGGGTCCGCCATCCAGAAATATATTGGACCCGTACCACGGAATTGATTTAGAAGCCATCGCTGAAGGATTCAAATCATCGATAAAGTTTTGAATAGAAAAAGTCGACTTCATAATTTCATAAGATATTGGGCTGTACCACATAAAATGTCCGATTTTATAGTAAAAATTTAAAAGCCAATATTATTTTTCCATAGGTTTTTATTCAATCAAAATATTATCCGTTGGCATCTATAACATTCTTCCAACGTGATACAAGGTCAAATATTCCTTATTCGCAGAAGTGCTGGCTTTTTGAGGCAATGAAATCTTCAAAGGCTTTTATGACCTCTACTCGGTTCGGGAAGACCTTCAGCCGGCAAAATGAGTCCAGATTGCAGAAAAGATGGTAATCCGTTGGGGAAATATCAGGAGAGTACGGTGGATGCGGAAGAATTTCAAATCCCAACAGCAACAGTTTTTGCGCCGTTACTTGTGAGGTATGAGGTCTAGCATTGTCATGCAAAAGAATCGGACCGTGCCTATTGACCAACGTAGGTTGCTTTTCAGCCAATTTGGCATGCAATATGTCGATTTCCTCACAATATTTGATAGCGTTTATCGTTTCTCCTGGTTGAAGAACTGAAAAGTGGATTGGTCCTTTCGATGTCCACCAAATTGTCACCATAATCTTTTTTGGGTGAAGATCGTGCTTGGGGGTGTGTTTTGCTTTTCATCTGCATCCAACCACTGCCCAGATCTTTTACGATTATCATACAGTATCCAATTTTCATCACAGGTGGCTATTCGGTGCAAAAACGGTTCAGTTTGGTTTGTTAATGTAAGCGATGCGCAGATTTCCAGGCACCGGCGGCCGTAGTTTTTGGGATACGTTCAGTTCATGGGGTACGAGCTTATCGAGTTTCTATACCTTTCCTATGAGAGAAAGGTGTCGACTTATTGTCATTGGGGATACTCCCATGCTTTGTGCAATCTGCACCGATTTCGTTTGGTCCGCATCCACCGTTGGTCTTAAAACATCGTCGTCAACTAACGTTTCCGGCTTCCCACGTGGTTCATTTTCGAGGCTGAAATCTCCCGAACAGAATTTTCCAAACCAAAGTCGTATAGCGCTCATTAATATTTTTCATTGCCAATGACGCGTTGTCCCATTTTAAATTCGTAAAGGAAGAGGGTTCGAATTTGAACTGCCGACAGCGTGGTAAATAATTCCTAGAATTAAAATAACGGTACTTGTAACGAACCCTAAAATTCTCACACGTCAAGCACACGTACCACTTTATTTTATAAAAAAATGAAAGTTTAACGTTCACTAGAGAAATTCTTATTGTAACAACGTAGCTAAGTGAAGTTTTATTTCAGCAGATATCTGACGAAAAGGATACAAGGGTGTTTGTGCAGTCCGATGTCTTGCCAAGAATACCACAGCGTCACAACATGTGGCGACTCAACATGTTTAGTCTAAAAAAAAAAATCTATCCAAAATACATAATTCCCAGGCATGTTCCGAACGGACATTACAGGGACATTATATGCAAGGAAGTCAGACTAATGGGTCTGAAGCTTTTACCTTCTTTCATCTAAGGACTGATTTAACTTTATCTGTCGACGTAATCGTGGGCGGATATTAGCTATAGACCTGAAACTAGGCTAGGAAGTTACCCAGGAAAAGATATCGTCAGATTTTCTGTATTTCTAACCTGACTGACCTTCCCCGTTTAAACAACTTATTCCAAATCGGCAGTTCCTTCTGGTTTATGATAAAAAGTTTAATAGGTTAATACTTCCACCCAGTTGTCTTCGTTTATATAGGGAATTGATGGAACGATGTCCACTTTATTGAGTAATTCCTCAGTTTATAAGCATGATTAACCGGTACCACTGCTGGAAGCATACAAAACAGTGATCTAAATTAAAACAGGACTGTCGTAACCAAAGTATGTGTACAAACTCCTTTAGGAGGAATCATACTATTGTTGGCCCGATGCTCAAAAGCCCTACTGAGAGTTTTCCAATTGTACAAGGCATAGTGGTTAGTTTTTCGGCTTCAACGCATCAAGTCGGGGGTTAAATGCAACCAATATACCAAAAAACACAAGAAAATAGTATACGACGTCATCGCCTTTAAATACTATCATTCGAATAATACAATATGTTCGAAGTCGGCAAAAATATGATTGATTCGGCTTTTGAACACTTAATTTTCACACTGCGGCATAAATACAAAAGGATATGGAGCTGAACCACATTGTTGTACAAAGCCAGAGACAGCTAGCAACCGCCCGCGTTGCTTGCTTGAAGAGCAGGTGAATTCTGAAACGTAGCACCCTTATACCTGACTCCGAAACGTAAGTAGCTTTAGATCTCCGGTCTCACTGGTCTCGTCCAACGGAACTTAACTTGCAAAACTAATATCCGCCCGTTTTGAGCAAGAAGAAAATTGCAACACTATAATATTCTATCAGAAATGACTGACCTTCAGAAGGAGAAAGGTGTACGGCGTCTGAATCTTTAATACCAGTCAATAGAAATCATTTATATTCCCAGGGAGGCTGTTACAGTGGCTCCAGAAAAACATTGCCCTCCAAGACAATGAACGACCACATACGAGTAAAAACGACACTCTACGAAGCAACCAAAAACATCGAATTCACTTTTGAAGACTCACGCAAAGGAAATAAGGCCAACGAACTTCGGATCTGTACGCGGAAAGTTAGGTGCTTTAATAGACTGCGACCAGTCGAATAATTAGCGGGCATTCTAGGCTGTTAGAAAGCAGATATAGCCGTCATCAAAGAAGGCGGACCGGGCAAAAAAAAAAAAACGATAAAAATCTGAAACATATACGTGTACTACGGCGATTGCTACCGACAGCGGAATTAACACTTATTTGGATGTGGATTTGTCCTTGCAGCCAGACTTTGGGAAAATCTCTTGAGTCCTCGACAAGTGACCTAACGCATGATGAAATTTTCCAATATTAGTGTACGAGTAATATGCACGCATGATAGTACAGCGGCGGAACACGACCGACTAACGACAAAGATCTTCTACGAATTTCTGGGCAGAATATTTGAATAGGTCACTTGTAGGGATTTCTCTCATTTCCATATTTACAAGGAGACTTGGAAAACTCCCGGTAAATCAACTGTCGAATAAACGCAGGGTATTCATCTACAATAGTATGATGGGGATACCAGGGTACTGCTACTGGTATCCCGAACATTCCAAAACCGAAAAATACTGGCAAGGTATCGCCAGAACTTTCGGCGATCGAGTGTGTCTTAATCTTATTGAAAGGCTCTATATAGCTTAGTAGTCTTTCTAGTACTGAAATTTCAGCGCAGCTAAAATGCCATCAAAGACGCTGTCTCTGATGTTCTAAGTTTCCTTTGGCCAACTCAAGTAAGTTCGGTTTAAAGAAGAATGTCAGCAAGCACACGCGGCTTAACAAAAAGGATACACAGCGCACTGTCTTTTAAAAGTCATTTCAATCACTTGGGTATGTTAACGATATCGACATTATATAGGGTTTTCCAATAGGGACTTGACAACTTTGAATTTAAATTGTGAACGCACCCTTTCACTAATCATCAAACTGTCACTGTCAATTTATTCAGTAAACTCAACATTTTCATCATAGTAAAGTATGGTAAAGTACACGAACGAGCAACGTCTGCAAATTATAACAATTTTCTACGGAAATTCGGAGTCGGTGACTGCAACTTTAAGAGCGTTAACTCCAATTTTCGGTCGTAATTCTCGCCCTAGTAGACAGGCAATAACAAGTTTAGTGCAAAAATTTGAGTCTACATATTTGTTGTGTGATGTTGCCGTGTCAGTGACAACGGGTTGGTCGAAGTGTCGAAAATATCGCTGCCGTTCAGGCGTCCGTAGCAAACGATCCAAATCAGTCAATTCCACGGCGTTCTCAAGAATTGGGCATCGCTCAGACCACATTATGGCGTATTTTGCGTAAGGATCTTGGTTTACACCCATATAAGATCAAGCTGACTCAAGAATTGAAGCCGATGGACCATTTGAAGCGACGTACGTTCTCCGATTGGGTTCTGGAGAAGATGCGCCAAGATGATGAATTTCAACGCAAAATCATCTTCAGTGACGAAGCTCATTTTTGATTCAATGAGTTCGTCAATAAGCAAAACATGCGTTATGGATCGGGTGAAAATCACCACTTCATCCACAAAAAATAACTGTTTGGTGCGGTTTGCATACCGTTATTGGGCCATATTTTTTCGTCGACGATAACGATCGTCACGTTACTGTGAACGGTCAGCGTTATCGCGCCATAATTACCGAATTGGAAGATATGGACTTGGACGACATGTGGTTTCAACAGGATGATGCCACGAGTCACACAACACACGCTACAATCGATTTATTGAAGAGTAAGTATGGTGAGCGTGTTATCTCAAGAAATGGGCCAGTCGATTGGCCGCCTCGTTCGTGCGATTTAACGCCGCTTGACCATTTTTGGCTACGTTAAGTCATTGGTTTATGCCAACACGCCGACGATGTTGGAAGAGCTCAGAGCTCATGGCCAACCGCGGTGGCCATATGAACGAGGTCGAGTTCCATTCATAAATATTTTGATTGTACTTCAAGCCGATAACAAAGTTTTTGAAATATCTCAAATGGTTTGCATTTTATTTTAAAAAAAAGTTGTGGACATTTATTTCTGCTCGTCACATAGAGCTTCGCCTATTCATCGAAGCACCAATACTTTAACATTCACGAATACGCTACTGAACAATACCGCATCAAATATAGCTGAATGGTAGTGAATTCGGTCTTCTTTTTTTAATTGAAGACGGAGCTCGCTGGAATTTTTTAATTGAAAACTGGACCAAACTTAGTGAAAATTTCCGCCAAAATATGGATGATATTGATCAGTGGTTTTCACGATATGGCGCTCTGAGCCATACAGCAATTTAAACCATTGATTTATTAAAACTCTAATTTGGTAAGAGGGTGATTCCGCGAAAAGCCACTCTTAATTGGTCTCCGAGATCACGCAATTTGACATCCTTCGATTATGTTCTCCGGACCCACTCGAATGCATTGGTTTTTGCGGATATACCAGCTTCTGCTAACTACTTTGGAGCAAATATTAAGACTACTATTCTAGTTGCACAAGCTGATCTGCTCGAAAAAAATATCAAAAATTGAAGTGACAGGATGACCTGTGTAAAAAGTAGTTGAGCTGTTATCACGCCAAGCCTGCTTTACGGCGCAGAAGCATACACTTTGTCAAGTTTGGTGAGTCTGCCATATGCTTTATTGAAAGAACAATTCTTGGGGTAATGTTTGGTCGCAACTGCATAGATGGTAGATAGAGGAGAAGATATAAACGATGAATTGTAGACGGCGACCTAGTCATAAGAGAACGAATAAAATGACCATGATACAATAGATCGGATGGACACCAGCGTTCGGCGAATCCATAGCAAACGGAAGCCGCATTCGATTAAGATTTCAGACTCAGGAGGCCAACGCGGGCCCTCGCCCAATTACTGGTATCAAGTATCAGTAATGACGTTGTCTAATAAAAAGCGGAGGTAGAGCAAACATTGGTTTTATTGTAAACATTTTCAGATGACGCCACCGAAGGTTTCTACGATTTGACCAGTTACAAGGTGCCGGTTATGGGGCCTGTTGAGTGGCAGGACCACCGGTAGTTTACACCAGGACTTAAAACATGGGACCTTGGGAGTCAGGGCCCTCCGGACTTGGGTCTGGACCTGACCTGCTAGAGGTAGGTACCCTAGTGGGAGCGTTACAGTGCCTGTAGTTTAAACCTGAAACCCAGGAAGGGTCTTCCAGTTGGTTTTGACGCGATGTAGGTTTGCAAAAAATACCTTGACCCTAAGATCGACAACATATTTTACGTCCGCCTCGACTCATACCGAGGGTGAAGCTTGTGCCATCAACACAAGTTCCCCTTTAATATTACTAAACTACTAAAGCCAGGCGTATCTTGGCACCTATGGATGTATGTATGGGCATCTCATGAACTTTCGTCGAGTGTTCACACAAGAGACCATCTTACGATCGAGATTGCTGGTTGAGGGCCAGATCTATCTGAGTTGAGTGCAATAGAAGGAGCTCGTACTGAAACTGAAATGGCTTTGTATTTCTTTCAACCAGTGCTTTGTCTACCTCAGGGTTTTATTAGCAGATGCGAAAGTGCTATGGTTGTCTGTCAACTCCAAAGAATGGGATTAACATAACGTACAATACGTACATATCTCAAGAAGCGATTATTTTTTCACTTTTTCGGACTACCGTATGGGATTAAACCCAACAATCTTGCGTTGTTAAATGAAATCAGATTTCTATTTCATTGCTGATTACTCTATCTGGGACTCAACTAGATAAGACTTTTGTATGGGAGATCAGTTTTCAGAACTCGGAATAGCATCGGTAGTCTCTACCTGATGATGGTTCCTTCGATAGGATAAAAATCTCAATAAATGCAAGATCATTCCTAAACTTTATCACCACTTAATGTCTGATACGAGGACGAAGAAAGGCAAAATCTCATGAAAGATTCCCAGATAATTCAAATGAACCTATCAAATAACCAACCGTTAGCAAACACTTGTACATACTCCAGCAATTTGTCATTGGTTTCAGTGTTTGTGGACAACTCAAAAGCAAAACGGTTACATCGGAATCACTTGCAACTGTCGTCAATTCTAAAGAGTACCTCGTCTGCCAACATAAATTACGCCACTTGCCGCAATGTACCTCCCTTATCCAGCAAAAACTCGAACTCCTATCTTGTACGAGATAGTTTAAGTCGAGTGTTTAACTCGTACCCGTAACTTAAAAGATAATAACAGATTTGGTGTTGAATTACGTTACCGATAGTCAGTTCCATGAATAACTACCATGAGTACGCTCGACGCTTTCAATTATTCCTCGTGTAAATGGCGAGTACCGCTCATGCAATATCTCATGATTTATATCCGATTCAGAAGAGATTGGATTTCTTCGTTTCCACCACGCATGCAGGTGGGATGAACTAATAGCCATTCCAGCAGCAACATGCTGTACTTTTAAAGCTTGTCAATAGTAGCACCATCATCGGAACAAGGCAAACACCGTATTCATTTGGATTTGCGGAAATTTTCCCAATAGCCATGGAGATCACTTAAGGAATTGCATATCCATTAAATCAAATCAAGTTGGCTTACCTGTTGATTCTGCATGTGTTCACTGTCGGGACTAGAACCGGTATCGCCATTTAATGAGACTCCCGAGTCAATGACTCCGTCCATAGATCTTGGTCTCATGTCGTGTATTACATCAGTCTGAAATAAAAAGAATAACAAAATCAATAAAACAAAAAACAAAGAAATGTCATTAGAGCTTTCATTGAATGTGATTTGTATCTAGTAGACGATGTATCTTTGGAGGAATGTCTCTATTCGGTGTGGCATGTGTAGTAAAAGATGCTTCTCGCCGATTTTAAAAACACATATATATTTGTATACCTATACTCGTCGAGTGACAGTCGAAATTTATTACCACTAATACGAGTAGATAGCGAAAACTTTCTTTGCCTATTGCGTGGAATATAAAAATTTATCCAGTTCGTTTCGTGATTTGATTTTATTTGCTATCCGGATCTTAGGCCATATGGCAAAAAGGGAAACAACTTGCGAGATTAACTCTACGAAGATTCACTTGGATTCAAGCAAAACATGATGAAGAACTAAAGGCTACTAGGCCTGATGACTACATCTGAAGACTAGGTCTGAAGAGAAGACCTGCATGCACAATTAATGTTTGAGCTGGTGATTTGATCTTGTCGCGCGCTTTGTTTTCTTTCTTTTTCTACAAATCAAGTGAAACAATGAGAAACAGTTCGCAGATTAGAGATGAAAGTGAAATGAATTGTAAAAAGAATTCAACGGGCCACACGTACATATTACAGATACTCGTACAATCGTGATGGTATTTTGGTAGAGAAAATTTAGAGATCTCGATGCGATTTTAGAGATTGTCTTAATTTAAATTAACGATTTATCTTGGTACAAATGAAGGAAATTTCCAAATTGCGGTCTTCGAACTCAGAGTATCATATTATGTATTCGTAGTAGAGAAAATACTCGGAATTTTGGATTGATTTGGGTAAGCTTTAGGATGCATTATACAAACACCCGCTTTAAGGCAATTTAAACCGATCCGTGCTGCTGTTATACAATATTACTAGAATCACTGAGATCCCAAAACCCAACATCGCTCTAGAAATTGTTATCTTGTTCCAAACAAGAGTTGACTTTTAGCATCATCGCTAAGTACAACCACTTTCGGTTTCACTACATTCCGGAGAGTTGCGCCACTGGCCGTTGTTCTCATCAGAAATCAAATTATCAATGGAAACTCTGACCGAGGGGGCAGGTTGTACTATGATATGTGCCTGGAAATTCTTCCTCAGAAGACGCGGAGCCTTACCTAGAAGTTAATCGCTGATCCTACTTTTTACGAATTCAGCCTTCTGCCCTTTTACAGAGGAGTCCTGCTTCTCTGATCTAATGTAGTTTGGAAGCGGTTAATGGTTTGATGGTTTGCAACAATATATTTTAATTCATACAGAATTGTGCGTGCCTCGGTCTAGAAAAGAGACGCGTGTCAACATTCTAAGGAGTAAAAGTTTGTTGCTCTCTACGAAGAAATCAGTGCAACATCCTTTATTGGTTTTGGAGTTGTCCATTAAGATTCAACTACATTCCTTACTCGAGTTGACCTCATATTTTTGCAATAACTGCAGTATTGGTGTTAGACAACGTATTCAGAAGACAAGTGCCAAAACACCAACGTTGCACTTGGTCGTCAAAATTCCTGTGGGTGTTGCTGTCGGAACAGAACACTCAGACTAAGACTAAAATGTACTAAAATATTTCTGGAATTTCTCAGAATAGAAAGATGGGTTACTGCTTCTGTGAAAAAGTAGTATGAAAAAGTAAATCAGCACAGCACCCCCCACATCGGCGCCGAATGCCTTCAACCTGATACGAGCGCAGGCCGGACGCTCACAAAGACAATGCTTAGTGCTTACAGCAAGCGTTCAGTATGTTATATCCCTTATGTTCAGCACACTTTAGGTCCCTAGCAAGAGGAAAGTGCTCCATCGCGTTGTCAATAGTCAATCTGGAGTCTATCTTACTAAGGGACAGTAGGAAAGTCGCTCACTTGTAGGACACATCGTGCAGCTTTAGTTTGATCTGATGGCAACGTGGAGAGTGAGGACTAGGACGCAGGCAGTCCCAATACAGGTTCGGGTCCTAACAAATTCATCTCAGAGTCTTGCCTCGCAAGTTCATCCGCGATTTCACTTCATTTCGGACCCAAATAAGACTCAGTGTATTCAACGTTCCGACAGCGTTCAGTGAGGTTTTGCATTCCCCAATTACCTTGGATGCCGCGAGAGGGTCCAGCAAAACCTTGCCGTCACTATGGATGCAGATGCTGTACCCACTTCATCGATTCTTCACAATATAATACATTGCCATTGGGTTTGTGTCTCTGTTTGGAAGACAGACCCAAGAAGAGTGAAATCTAACGTTGTCGTCCTCAAGAAAGAAACCAGCGACTCATTCTAAATCTGCTATGGTGCCATTCATGTAGACCCGACTACATTTCTTTCCTGTTTCAGATTCTGGCCGAATCTTGGATGTATGTCCAGGGCAACGGGAATTCTGATGGCACTGTTTACGATGGCATATCTATAAGACTAGATCCAAAAGACAGGCGCGTAAGACAATCAAAATTCTAGTGCGTGGTGTACGAGTATCAAACTACATTTCTCTACCGCTTTGCCAGTGCGGCGAAACAAAACGGGTATAACGGAACTCTTTGAAAAAAAAAAGAGAAATACTCAGAAGTTCTATGAACAAAAATATTCGAAAGTACGTACATATACCTTTTCGAGGAAAGGAGAAAGAGCGCGGAAAGTGCTTGGTCGAAGAAATTGTGAGGTGCTATTTCACGAATAACTCGTTGAAGTTACACCAGAAAGTAGAAGGATTGTGTCAAGGGAATGTAAGCCAACATTCTTCTTTGTACCCCAACATTGTACCTCTTCTTAGATCGTTTTCTTTAGGAGAATTGCTGCTAGCTGAAGTTAGGTTGGAGTGGTTGTCAAGGAGGTGCATTTATACCAGCTGGTAACACTGGGAGAGCCTCAGGGGGCGAAGATCTAGCTACTTCTAAAACCAATGAGACTGACGAAATTTGTCAAGAGAGATTATTTAGATCTCAGAATCAGTAACTGCCTAGGGATTGCTTTCTGATGTATGCCAAAGGCAATACAAAGGAAGTAGCCACACTGAGTAGACAGGCATGTCGTCCATTTAGCTCTTTCCATTCATGAGTGTCTCTCAGCTTAAGGACAGCGTTAACTTTAATCTGCATGCCAAACGAGCCTTTAGCTAGCAAATGGAGTAAAGTTGGGGAGTCATCATTGAAAAGGTTCTTAACGCAACAGTAGTGATGTCTTATGCAGGCAGCGCGTTGCGGTTTTTCTAACAGGTTGATGTTAAATCGACCTTCCAGTGCTGGCCACCAAACTGCTAAATCATAAGTCAGAATTGGTCTCACGATCGTGATGTAGACCAAGAGCATGACTTTGGATTGTAGAGCCCAATTTTAGCTAATTTAGCCCCCTTTCTTGAACGATATGAGGACTACAGCTCTTTTTATTTCTTTCCACTTCAACCTGCTTGCTTCAGATAAGGCCTAAATAGCAGGCACTCATCGAGAAATTCGAAGAGAACTTGCCATAGTCTTGAGGATTTACTTATGCTGGTGATCCTTTCGCAAAACCTACGCTAGAATCTACGTTCGCGTTTTCTTAATTTTCGCTTGTAGATCTTTACGGATGCCTTGTAGGTGTACCAGTCACGTTTAGACCCAGAAAGTTTGGCACAATTAAAATTCTTCGTACTCGACAAACGACGGAGGCACTGACATATCCAAGAATATCCCATTGGAGGACAAGTATACCCAGAATATGCATACTATACGAAAACCAAAGCTCACCTCGAAGAGTTGTGAAATACCACCTTGATCAAAAAGTTCCTGGAATAACCACCGTGTGAGTTCTGTTTTTTTTTTTTTCGTTAAGTTGGTAAATCTGTTGTTGACATTCCCTCTAAATCTTAGCGTCATAGCTTGACATATGTAAAAGTTACGTAGCCAAGAGTGCATCTATCTCTGTGTGTGTTGGCGATTTTTTACAATTTTAGAAATGGACTCAAATTTGCAACAACGAACTTGTATTAAATTTTGCGTAAAAAACGGATTTAATGGTGCTCGAAGTTGGAAAAGTGTTTCGGCAACGATTCTCTAAAGAAAACGGTACCAGTGGCACAAGCGGTTCAAAAGTGGTCGTGAGTCAATCGAAGATGATGAACGTAGTGGCAGACTATCGACATCGAAAACTGACGAAAACATTGATGGAGTAAAAGAAATGTTGGTCAATATCCGCAAATTAACCGTCAGAGAGATAGCGGAGGACTTGAACATTGCCTATGGATCCGTCCAAGACATTATGGTTAATGATTTGGGTTTCCGTCGTGTAGCAGCAAAGTTGGTGCCAAAAGACCTCAATTTCATGTAAAAAAGAGACCGTGTTGACGTAGCAAAAGACATGATTTGCGAGGCTGAATCCGATCCCACATTCATAAAAAGGATCATTACTGGAGACGAGACGTGGGTTTATGAGTACGACACGCAATCCAGACATCAGGCAAGTGAATGGCGTTCACCAAATGAGCCGAGACCAAAAAAACCACGTTGTTTTCAGTCAAAAAAGAAGGCAATGCTCACGGTTTTCATGGATTACAACGGTGTAGTGCATCATGAATTTTTGCCAGAAGGCCTGAAGGCCAGACAGTAAACAAAGAGTATTATTTGGGCGTTATAAAAACCAGAATTGTGCAGAAAACTCGTGGATTTTTCACCATGATAACGCACCGTTCGCACAGTGTCATCATTATTCGTAATTTTTTGACGAAAAATGCAACAAATACCATCCAACAGCCACCGAATTCACCTGATTTGGCTCCCTGTGACTTTTTTCTGTTCAATCGAGTTAAAAAACCAATACGCGTTTGAGCAGCCGAGAAGAAGTAATAGAAAAATCGCAGGAAAAATCGATGGACATACAGAAAACCGAATATAAAAAATGTTTCGAGTATTGGATCAAGCGCTGGATAAGTGTGTTGCAGTCGATGGGGATTACTTTGATTTTCTTGAATACTTTGAATAGATGAATAAACTTGTATTTCTAATTTTCTGAATTTTGATCAAGGTTGTATGTGTTCTTCATTTTAAAATCACGGACTAAAAATAAAAGGAACGAAGATTGTAGACCCTGATTCTTAAAGTTAATTTCACCAAACTAGCTACTTCTCATTTATTCGAGCCTTAGAAAGAAATTTTTACTGAAGATAACGTCTCTGAATCCTATAATCTTTTTATAAAAATACTAACTAAACATTTCTCTAAGCAGTTATGAATTAACCATATGAAAGAGTAGCAAGATGCTCAAACACTGGATTTTTATACGAGTATGTTTAGCAAGACCTCAGAGTTCAATGTTCTAAACATCCATGGAACAGAAAACTTAAGAAAAGGTACAAAAGGTTTAATATTAAGTTTCATTTAGTTTTATTTTCCAATCACATTAAGGCATAAATTATCTTATAAACTAATGAAGCTTTAATATGTTCAATACAAATTTAGATTTAGATTCAAGCTAATAAAAAAAAGATTAAGATTAGGAAATATTGGTTATTTATTATTACAATCTCTACGTACATGTATGTATATCTCTAAATAAACTTGTGCAATTTTCTAAGCATAAGTATACCACAAAGGAAAAAAAAATTAAGGGTTAGGTGTTATTGTTCATGTAGAAGGACTTAAGTTCATTCCTAAACCTGCGGGTGCCACAAGACCTTCGGACAAGCCGTGGTAAGCAGTTCAACAGGCGAATAGACGTTACGAAAAATTGTCACTCAGATGTTAGGCATGAGTAACGAGGCTGAATGATTTGTCGAGATCTTTCAGACGTGGTAAATCTTATCTTATTGAATAGGTAACAAAACTGATTGGTTTGAATCACATTGGAAAGCAATATAAGGGATCGATAGCGTATTAGATGGTCAAGTGTCATGTCAAAGAGCAGTTTCGAGTAATGAGATATTATATTGAAGCGACGAAGATTGAAAACATAACGCACGATATTGTTGAAAACGACATTAAGTTTTAATTTACTGTTAGCTTCACAGTAACAGAATATTTCGCATCCATAACAGAGAACTCGTACAAGGGAGTGTTTTAGCTAGTAAGAGGCGAGGGGGTGAAGTAGTGAGACATCCAGACTGGCGTAGAGTTCCATATACTTTACCAACTGTAGTATTGATATGGTTATTCCACTTAAGTTTTCTGTTAAAAACAACTCCAAGATTTTTTGCGGTATCAACACATTCGATTTTTGAGCCATTGAGCATAATGTCTGGGAAGAAGGAGAGATCAAGCAGTTTTTTTTATAAATGACGATACATTTAGTTTTGAGTGGATTTAGAAAAAGTCCGTTTTTTTTCTGACCGGATTGATATGCGCTGCAGGTCAATGTTTAAAGCATTTGCGCAGTCATCTATCATACCAAGAAGGCAACTTTGATAGAGTTGAACGTCATCAGCGTACATTTGAATAGATGAGGTCACGAAAGTGGGAATTTCATTTACGTACAGAGAGAATAAAATAGGTCCCAGGATGGAGCCCTGTGGAACTCCTTTCGAATTGTACATAAAACAGGACGATTTTTGGCCAACTGAGATAGCTTGCTTGCTTAATTTTAGGTAAGATGATATGGTATTTGTAGCTGAGCTCGAAAAACCAAACAATGTCAGCAGTTTGTTACATATGTTAGTGTGGTTAACTGTATCGAATGCTTTGGAGAAATCTAAAAATACTAGAAAAGATACTTTGTCTTCATCCAACGCCTCCCTGATATCGTCTACAACTTTAATTATGGCCGTTGTACAGCTACGGCCTTTCCTAAATCCAGATTGCATTAAAGAGAGCAAGTTGTTGGAATGGATATAGGAGTTTATTTGCCTTTGAAATACCCTCTCAAATATCTTAGAGAAGTAAGGCAGTATGGATATCGGCCAATATTCCTTATTATTGGAACTCTTATGTATAGGAATTATTTTAGCACATTTCCATTGAGAAGGGTAAATGCCGGTTGTTATTATTAAGTTGAAGACATGGACCAGAGATCGAAGAATTACTAGAATGATTATTTTCACAAATTTGGGATGGATTTCATCAAAACCTACAGAATTTGATTTGACTGACAACAAACAAGCAACCATTTCAGTATCATCTATACACCATTCAAAAGCACTATCAGACAAGTTAAAATCGAGCGGATTTATAGGAACAGCATTAATGTCAGGAAAAGACTTAACAATTAAAAAATTTAATTCTGCTCTCAATTAAAAAAAAGAAATGCCATTGTATAAAGACAGTTATTACGGAAACCAATTTAGTTTTTTTTTTCAAGGAAATATCAAACGAGAATGGTAGAGAGTTAATAAAATCTTAAACAAGTCAACTCCCTCTAAAAATCCCACTATGTTTCCTTGCAATTGAAAAATGATTTCCGCTAAGAGTGAGATCGTTGAATATTTTAATTGCTTCTTGATCTGTATAGCTGAATCTTTTCAGTCACAACCTTTCGTCCAAAGTTCTAGATGTTTCAAAAAAAAATTGTTTTTTTTTTAACGAGCCCATAATAGTGCAAACGACTGGGACCTTAAAAAATGCGTGTTTAAGTGGAAAAGATGGAATTTCCAACAAAATTTAAAAAAAATAATGAATGGTTTGTGGCTGACGTTCTAGCATTCAAAGCATTCCTACTGGAGAAATTTCCATAAATTCTTTATATGGACTCAATTTTAAGGGAACGCTAACGGCTTTTGCTGATTACATCGGACTTTTTTATGGCTCTGCTAGTTTTCTAGATCTTATAGCAGATATAATCTTAGATCTGAGCTTACTAAGATATTGGTTCGCTAAACATAATTTTATTATAAGCTCTAAAACCAAAGTTACCTTCTGATCAAAAAGTACCAGGAATTCTTCAATAAAACTAAAACGGTTCATTCAAAGTAATCTCCATTGCAAGCAATGCACATATTTCAACGCTTCCTCAAATCATCAAAACACTTTTCATAGACCGATTTTGGAATCGCCTTCACCTCCTTCTGCGAATTCTCCTTTATTGTCTCAATCGTATGAAGACGCTATCCACGAAGTGGTAACTTTAGTCGTGGGAATTGGAAAAAGTCATAAAGAGCCATTTGACGTGAATACGGAGCTTGCGGAACTTTGGCCTAAAGAAAGAATTTCTTTAGCGACATCAATGCTATGCCGCGCTTTAACTTGTCTCATGCCCAAAACATCGTGCATAACGCTCTGCTCGGATCAGAATGAGACACCAAGATTGGCTGCTATCTCCCTGATGCTCACACCACGATCTGCGAGGACAATTTTCTTAACTTTTTCGATATTTACGTCAGTCACAGTGGAGTGATGGATGACTAGAACGAGGCAAATTATCAACCACAGTACAGACCGCTTTAAAATCTTTGTATCACTCGTAAGCTTATTTCAATCAACTTGGTGTAAGCTACAGGAAGTAGAGGCCTATTGGTTTAGAATGAGTCTCACCCCAGACTGTAGCGCTGCTTTAAAAAGTAACTGTCCTCGTAAGTCGCCATCTACAGGGTCTTCTCATAGGGACTTCCTTGGCTGTCATTTATTCAGTCGGTTTTGCAAATCATCATGGACGGACATAGCGTTCAACAACACGTGCAAATTATAAAATTGTTTTATTTAAATGGGTGTTCTGTTCGTGCAACGTTCCGCGCGATTCGCCCATTTTACGGTCGCCATAATCGTCCTACCGAGACGACTATTCGCAGTGTGGTGGATAAATTTGAGTCTACTGGTTCACTAAACGATAAACCAACACCCGTACGTCGACGAAACGCAAGATCTGTCGAAAACACCGTGCAGGAGAATCCGAAACAATCGATTTCGCGTCGCTCACAAGAATTCGACCTTTCGCAGACCACAACTTGGCGAATTTTGCATCGTGACTTGGGCCTGCACCCGAACAAAATTCAACTGACCCAGGAGCGACCATAGACAATGATGTGTGTTCGCAGAATGGGCTCTGGAGCAGTTGGAAATTGATCACAATTTTCATCGAAAAATCATCTTCAGCGATGAGGCCCATTTCTGGATGAATGGGAACGTCAACAAACAAAGTTGTCGAATTTGGAACGGTACCAATCTACATGAGATCCAAGAGCACTCAATGCATCCCAAAAAAGTCACATTGGTGTGCATTTTGGGCTGGCGGCGTCATCGGTCCATATTCCTTTGAGAACGACGTTGGCTAGGCCATCACCGTCAATGGCGAGCGCTATATTTCGATGATTACCAACTTCTTTTGGCCTAAATTGGATGATATGGACACCAACAACATGTGGTTTCAACAGGATGGCGCTACGTGTCACACAGCTTACGCCACATTGGAAATTCTGCACGAGCGATTCGAGCGCATGGTCATCTCACGTGGAGTTGGTGATGTGAACTGGCCATTGAGATCCTGCGATTTGACCCCGTTAGACTTTTTCTTGTGGGTTTTTAGCGACCCTGAAAGCCATGATAACCCATGCCATCGGTTAAATTCTGCCTGATTTATGCGCCAGAATCATGGAAAATTGGACATTTTGGATACGCGCCACCCAGAGAAAGGATTAACCAAAAGAAAAAAAAATGTTGCAGAGTATACTGAGATCGATTGGGCAATACTTGTTGATTTCAAATATCATGTCCGATTCATCAGCTTTTATTCACTTAAGAGTAGCAAGTGTCTCCGTAATATCTAGCTGATCAATGAGTGTGGTTAGTCCTAACAATTTCTTTAAAAATCCTCTCAAATATGACAGCCAATCGTGGATATACTTATCGTCATACGTGCAGCCCAACTCATGAAATTAATTCGCTGTACTGAGATGATGTTTTTGTACGAGTATGAAAAGAAGCGAAAATACATGTTTCTTTCAAAAGACTACGCAGTTCCATAATTGCATTCGGAAGGACAACCAATGCTAAAGATCGCAGTGCATCACATAAATACACATGAAAATACTCGTAACTCTTAAAAGAGGTCAAAAATGAGTGCAGATACAAATTTGTGCAAAAATCGTTATGCAAATGGGTAACCAGGTCTTGACCTTAGGTGCCTACTTCGTGACATACATTACTAATTTCTCACTGTGCAACATCTCATTAAGATAATAACCAACAATTTCTGCAATTGATAGTTCAAAATACAAAATAAATATAAATCTTTCGCAAATGTGTGACTCTTTGGGTAATGGGATTACTACGAGTATTTTTAATATTTAAGCTTTGCACGGTCTATCCACCCCTTGAATGGTTATTAAAAGCGTGCAAAATCTTATTGTAAGAAAAAACTATTGTAAAACGTTAGTATTTGACATTTGCTCATTGGATGACGGAAGATGAAGGCCGACACTGATTTCTTTTTCTTCATGAAATCGATATTTTTGCGATTGAAGCGAATGAAGCAGAAGAAATAATCAACATTAATTGTCAAAAAAGCAAGATGTTATATGCGTTTAAATTGCACAAAATAGAGCAAGCTAAAAGAAGCCACAGGGGACTAATTGGACAGAATTGGGGTGCGAAATTGCTCTATAGCTTGATGCTGCAAATGAATGCTGATAATAATGACATCAGAGGCAATCGGACTTATCTGATCGTTATCTGTAACTGTAAAGATTTTAGTATGCCTATAAGCCCTAGTAATAATGGTATTTATAATACATACCTTGCTTACTAGAAGAGGTCTGGAATCGGATAGCTCCTGCCTGAGGCACGGTAGCATTTCATTCTCTTTGGGCTTAGACACATTGTTCCTAGATCAAGCGCTTTGGAAATCGCTATGGTTTGACCTTAAAAAGGATGATTCGATTTTCCTTGTCTTCTCCATGTGAACTATTGTTTAGTTTAGTATTTGCTCAATGTGAAAAGCCAATGTGTCGACGTGTTTTCTCTTGAAAGTGTTCGATTCTGCTCTACTTTTGGTCAAGCATTCGCCATTGTATTGTAACTCGCAGGATCACTGCACTGTACTTAGTTACTGCACGAAATTTGAGAGGCATCTCCTACTGGGTTTGTTTATAAACTGCAATTGTTGTGAACCATTTCAAGCAGGCTCTTTAACCGCTTCGATTTTTACAAGAAAAAATAGTCGAACAAAGAGCTTGACTGAAATTTTATATTTCAAATGAAATTTCGTGTGCTGAATCGTTGCAAATGTGGCGGAAGACCTGCGGCGAATCGTGTATATCAGAAATACAGGCATATGAATGGTATAAATCATTCGAAGAATACCGAGAAGTGGTAGTCGATTTGCCTCATCCTGGTCGACCTTTAACGGCTACGAACGACGAAAACGACGACAGAATCTAGAAGCTGGTGATAGAGAGTTGGCTCAAGAGGTGAACATATCTTTTACGCCCTTTTTCACTAATATTTTAGGCATGAAACGCGTTGCCGCACGACTGGTTCTGAAAGAGCATCGAAGGCAGGTCACTGAAGACATGATTTACCGAGCTTCCACGGATTCCACAGTCTTCGGAATGGCGTTTCAAAAATGAACCAAAACGCAAGACCGCTCAAAAATTAAGGTTAGTTCGCTCCGAATTCTTTTCAGAGGGACGGTGAATAAGGAATATTATTTAGTCGTCATGTAGCATTTGCGTGAGAGTATCCGTCGAAAATGTCTAGATTTGTGGAATAGCAATTCATGGATTTTCCACCTACTCACAAAGCCATAATTTTGGAACAGTTTTTAGCGAAACACTCGACAAATGTCATCGTTCAAGCACCTGCTATGCCTCCACCTGACTTTTTCCTGTTTCCGAAGCCAAAATTACCACTTCGAGGAAGGCGATTAAAACCACAAAAAAGCGATAAAGGAGCTAGGTAAGAGTGACTGTTGGAAAGACTAACCTATTTAGGAGCTAAAGGCCTACGAAAAATGTATGGAGGACTGGGTGAACTGAAAATTTCCGGATACTTAGTACACGCAATGTATATCGACTTCCCTAAGAGTTTTGTGTCAAATTCCCGCCAAATTTTAGCATCATAGCATGATATTTGTGGACGGTACAGCTTTGTGTTTACATCAATTTTTTTCTTCTCGGTTAAATGGATCTAAAAACTGAGAAATGAATCTGTATTAAATTTTTTTTAAAAAAGAAAATTACCGATACAACATTATTCTAAAGTGATTTACTTAGGATATGGTTGTGGAACCATCGACGATGATGACTGGTCTGGATCTGGATCAGACCACAGATATCGTAAACCACAGATTGATAATCAGAGAGTTTTAGCAGAGATGACCAATGTGTCGATTGGATCCGTTAATGGGATTATAACCAATCCATTGGGCTTGAGAGGTGTTGCTGCTACAAATTCACCTGATTTGGTTTTGACATAACTCTTTCGGCCGAGTCAAAACGCTGCTTCGGGGAATGCGTTTTAACAGCTGAGAAGAAATAATGGAAAAATTACTGAGTGCACTGAAGGCCATACCGAACATCGAGCACCAGAGTTGGGGACGAGCGGTTTCCAACAGTGATTACATGCCCTTAGCAGTTACCAAATAACATTACTAACATTCAGTGAGTAACCTATGAAGTTGATGTCTTTTGCGTAACCCAGTACTATATGAAGTTTGTTGAAGATACTATCCTATATATTGACACTTGTTTTAAGTGTTACAGCATTAAATTGAAGACGCCACATTAGAGCGCATTTCTTTCTTGAAATTCGGTACATTTTCGGAATAGCTCAAAATTCAAAGAAGCTTTTTGCAAAATGCACATTGCGTAGCGTGTTTTACGAGTACATGACTGGATCAGCTTCTTCGGGATTACGAATTTGACCATCGACCTGTGAAGCTCAAGACGGTTAATGCTTTAAATTCAATGAATCTGTATCGACTTGAAATTCGTTGATTTAGGCCGGAAGCCTAATAGTACTAGTACACATCAGTTAGTGTATTGCTGCAAGAATTGATACGATTACACATTTCGTTGGATAGGCTCTTGTAAGCTAAACTTCATCAGAATGTGGCACAATTTAGGACATAGGATCATCATTTTGTAGATATATGGAGTTAATAGTCCAGTGAATGGTGCAAACACTCTACCAAAACATCACCTCCGTAGGCAGGAAAAAAAGAGAGGTGTCGATGTACGTTGGTCTTAAATGTTTGCAATTTACAATGACCAGGAAATACGGAGCTCGCCGGGGCATTCCATAAGCGAGTTGTACGGCTTTAGAAACAATCCCTATATTTCAGAAGTGGATTTGAGGGTATAGCTACTGATGAACATTCATGGTGGTGAAAAAAGCGATAGAACAAGGTAAGACAGGAGATATAACGTCGGTGTTCGAGGGTGTCAATTGGCTGTGCAATATTGGGGTCACCTATGAGTTTTATCGCACGGTTTTGAATCTTATCTAGTGCAAAGAGGTCTTGGGGGCAGTAAGGGCTACTGCTGTCAGCAAAAGAATATATTCGATTAGACGTACCAGACAAGAGATCATTGATGAAATGAAATGAAATGAGCCCTGGGGCACACAAGCATTTACTCTGTGAATAAGCAGTCAGTATACTAGTATATTGCCCCTTACACCCGAAAATAGACCTGCGCGGTTATTAATGGGGAGACTAAATTATTATTGGACTTGTTGTATTCTAGGCAACCACTCATCTTACGTGTTTTTAGTTGCCTGAAAAAAAAAGAATTTCTTTCGGGCGCGGTTGGTATTGAACGCCGAACAGTAACTCCGTTTAGGGTTAGAAGACATGTAGCGATTGAAAATCTTGAAGAGGTGGAACCTCCACCTTATTGACGCTAAAATATTTCTTTGGGGTTTCCGCTGACAGAGCTCTACTATCGTAGTCATTCCCCAAGGCCTATCTTAAAAGAAAACTATAATCAACTGCCATAGCATCATAAAAGAGTGAGCCAAGACAACGTTGAGTTCTTCGAATGGGAAGATGAACAGAGTAGACCATCATTACCTACTTAGAGAGTTTGAGGGTAACATATATTGTATGGAGCTCTACCAGATATTGGCAGAATAGAGGATCTCAGATATTGAACCAGATCTGTCATATAAATTCTAGATAGTATTAGCTGTTCTGCCCAGTCAGCTGCCTCCAGTTTCACACGCTAAGTTGGCTGAGGTCCCCTTCCACTCTTTACTTGTGTGTGCCTCCTGAGTCGCGGTCTTATCTATACTGAGCTGTTCCTTCTGGCTATGTCGATGTCGCTATAAAGTCCGCTCAGTTCGTCGTAGTATCACCTCTTCCACTCACCGTCTATGCAAACGGGATCGATAATCACCCGAAGAATTTTCCTCTCAAAGGAGCTAAGAGCACCCTCATCTATTTTTGATAAAGTTCATGCTTCTGCGCCTTAGGACAGGGCTGTGGTTTTTAGGGTCTTATATAGAGTCAATTCTATTGAGCACTTAGTATTAAGAGTCGGACGTTGATAAAAAAAAACAATAATTAATTCGACAAATTTGAAACCCTGTTAAAAATATCAAGTTCTACAAATAGTGATTCCAATACACAAACGTATTTTCAAGCAAGCCATCGTTCAATATTCAAGTTACGAAAATCTTTTTTAGTTTGTATTTTGTTTAAATAAAACTCAAAAGATCCGTTTGTTTGCACTGTAAAAATCAAACTAAGCTCAATTCTCTGACAGCTCTTTAAAACAGATTGTAACGTCAGTTTTTTACGGTCCATCAAACTGCATAGTCTGTAGCCTATATTTCTATTGGTAAGCCTTAGTTTCAAATATGTAATGATACAGAAAGCAATTGGATAGAAAAATTTATTGACCATCAAGAGTTACTTGCTCGTCAAGACGACTCATTTAACGTCAAACTTTTTCCCATCAAAGCAACAATAAACCTAAAAAGTAAAAACCACGAAACGCGGCCAACTTCACTGACCACATCAAAATATAATAATTACAATCAACTGACGGTTATAATAAACATGAATATACACCAAGAGTGAATGACTGACTAAGATAAGTGATAGGTTTTTCATGACAGCATAAATTTCCTTCACAATCGCCTGCTCTTACATGTACCCATCATTTGAATTTCGCACTGACATACTATATGACATCTGGAGACTTACAATCTTACAAATTTGCTGCCTAATGATAGATGATATAAGAGGCTATGTTGCCCAAATCTAACCAAATCTCACTAAATCTGCTGTAATCTGTCAAAATCTGTCATCATTTGTCACCGCGCTTGACAGCTCATACTCACTCACAGTCAAACATTTTTGCAATGTGAAAATGAAAGAGTCACCCAAACCAAGCGCAAACTATTGTAATTATGAAACTTACGGTGACCCTCTAACGAGCAAGTAATGTCATCTGCAAAGTTTTACGTTCCCAAGTTCTTCTGTCAAAAGTGCTATGTATCTGACAGTAACGATTGAAATTTCAATTTTCTTTTGATACGAGTATACTCGTAATTTGCCTGCGTGTTGTGTGATTGTGATGTCTTTTTCACCTCATTTTCAAATTGTTTTTCATTGCTTGTAACAAAATATTATTTTCCCCTCTTTTCTGTCTCTTTAGCTGGTTTTTTGCTTTTTGTATTTGTTTTGACCTGAATTAACGTAACGTATTATTTTGGTTTCGTTTTGTGTATCTGGAGCATTGCAAGAGTGTAAATAAGAGGCGCGTTCAGATAGCCATTTGTAATACAAATTGTTATGAACCCGTATTTAAATGTTCTTAGTGTCGGTTGATGTTCATTCATACATATGATTTAAATACGAATACTTGTTCATAAAGAATACGAGTATAATCCGAAAAAAGAATAATGAATGCTGCGAGTGAAAATGTGAGATACTTAAGACTGAATGCACAAGCTCAATGCTAATTGGAGCTTTACTTCATTGTTGCTGTAAAGTGGTTTAAATTCTTAATTATCAGTTTTTGGGGCTTGAAAATATCTAATCATACTTAGAAGAGGGAAAAAGAAAAGTAAAGGATTAATGATTCGAGAATCTAGCAGGTTAAGCAGCTCCCAAAAGGTTTTTTCTTCTTTTTTTTTTACGGTGCATTCTTGTTAGAATTAAGTGGAGGATTATACATATGCTGATGAGACGATTTGGGGTAGTACAACACAGTCGATGAGGCTATTAATGTGCAATGCTAATGCCTCGATGAAGACCTGAGAGAATTTAACGTACGAAGTGATAAAAAAATTGTGCAGCATTTCAACTGAGTTCAGTTTCAGTTTTTATGCATTTTTATTTTTTAACTTAAGTTAGTAGCATTTCAACTGATTTTCAACATAGATGGTCACACTCTTGACAGTAGAACTGTTTTTTTTACGTTTAAAATAAACTGTTCTACAGCGTGTTCCATTGACCTGAAAACTCGATACAAATATGCAGATAAGATATAAATATTCAAAATCTTATTGGATATCGATTTTGGTGAAAGTGGGAATCAGAAGCCAATTTAAAAGTGACGCGCATTTTAGTGACGTTTATTGGGAGAGATTGCGTTGGTATGATAGTGTTGGGTTGCTCAGCGTGACATATATGTCAAATGTTTGTGCGCGTTTTGTTGTTGACACTTAACCTAAAAAAAAAAAAAATTACGCTATTCGATCGAGTTTTGCGCTTGCAATTGGAGTTTCTAACGTGGAGGATTTTGAAGAGCATATTCGCCATATTTTGCTTTATTTCTTCAAAAAAGGGAGAACATCAACTAAGGAGAGGGAAAATTTGCGTAAGGGCATTGACAAATGCCTGAGTCAGAACTGGTTCGCCCGATTCCGCGAATGTGATTTTTCAGTTGAAGGCGCTCATTGCTCCGGTTGGCTTTCAACATTGGTGCGAGCAAATAAGCATCCAACGATTCGGAAGCTTGTTACTGCTCTAAAAGTGTCAATTGGAAGTGCTCATGGCGATTTAAAATCGCTTGGCTTCGTAAAGAAGCTCGATATTTAGACACCGCATGAGTTGAAAGAAATTCATCTGATGGAACGCCTGCGATTAACTCACCAAACGCGAAGAAAACAATCAATTCTTGAAGCGTATGATTAGGGGTGACGAAAAATGGATTGTCTACAATAACGTCAGTCGAAAAAAAGGCGGAGGAGGCCAGATGAAGCATCGGAAAGCTAAGCAAATCGGAATATCCACAGAAAGCAGGTGAAGCTGTCGATCTGGTGGGACTGGAAGGGACCAGTCTTCTGAGACCGGCTTCCAAAGAATAGAATAGAATAATTCCGATATCTACAGCTAAAGGATTTTCCAATAGGGACTTGACAACTTTGAATTTAATTTGTGAACGCACTCTTTCACTAATCATCAAACTGTTACTGTCAATTTATTCAGTAAACTCAACATTTTCATCATGGTAAAGTACACGAACGAGCAACGTCTGCAAATTATAAAAATTTTCTACCGAAATTCAGAGTCGGTGACTGCAACTTTAAGAGCGTTAACTCCCATTTTCGGTCGTAATTCTCGCCCTAGTAGACAGGCAATAACAAGTTTAGTGCAAAAATGTTGGTCTACATATTCGTTGCGTGATGTTGCCGTGTCAGTGAGACAACGGGTTGGTAGAAGTGTCGAAAATATTGCTGCCGTTCAGGCGTCCGTAGCAAACGATCCAAAGCAGTCAATTTCACGGCGTTCTCAAGTATTGGGCATCGCTCAGACCACATTATGGCGTATTTTGCGTAAGAATCTTGGTTTACACCCATACAAGATCAAGCTGACTCAAGAATTGAAGCCAATAGACCATTTGAAGCGACGTACGTTCTCCGATTGGGTTCTGGAGAAGATGCGCCAAGATGATGAATTTCAACGCAAAATCATCTTCAGTGACGAAGCTCGTTTTTGGTTCAATGGGTTCGTCAATAAGCAAAACATGCGATATGGGTCGAGTGAAAATCCACATGTGCTTCATGAATCACCACTTCATCCACAAAAAATAACTGTTTGGTGCGGTTTGCATGCCGGCGGCGTTATTGGGCCATATTTTTTCGTCGACGATAACGATCGTCACGTTCCTGTGAATGATCAGCATTATCGCGCCATGATCACTGATTATTTTTGGAAGATATGGACTTGGACGACATGTGGTTTCAACAGGATGATGCCACAAGCCACACAGCATACGCTACAATCGATTTATTGAAGAGTAAGTATGGTGAGCGTGTTATCTCAAGAAATGGGCCAGTCGATTGGCCGCTTCGTTCGTGCGATTTAACGCCGCTTGACTATTTTCTGTGGGGCAACGTTAAGACATTGGTTTATGCCAACACGCCGACGATGTTGGAAGAGCTCAGAGCCAACATTGAACGCGAAAAGCGGCCGTTTCGGCCGAAATGTGTGGCCGAGTCGTTGAAAATTGGGTCCAACGAATCGACCGCTGCAAACGTGCCCGCGGTGGCCATATGAACGAAGTCGAGTTCCATTCATAAATGATTTGATTGTACTTCAAGCCGATAATAAAGTTTTTGAAATATCTTAAATGGTTTGCGTTTTATTTTAAAAAAAAGTTTTCAAGTCCTTATTGGAAAACCCTTTGCTTAGTAATACCTTTGTGTTCAATCCCATAACTCCTATTGAAATTTTCAAAGTGATTGGTACTTTACCAAATTCGTCGTCATGCGGAGCTGATGGTATTTCTAACTTTACAATTAAACAAATTGCATGTTTCATAGTTGATGCATTGTCTCATATTTATAATCGTTGCGTGTTTGAAGGGGTCTTTCCAGATGAGCTTAAATGTGCTGATGTCATACCATTACTTAAAAAAGGTTCTGCCACCGAAATCGGTAATTACAGGCCCATTTCACTGGTCCCGGTTTTTGGAAAAATCTTTGAAAAGCTCATGAAAAATAGGATACTGATTTTCTGAACTAAAACTGGATTTTTCAATCCTGCTCAATTTGGTTTTCAAAAAGGCAAATCGATGGAAGATGCGTTATTGAATTTTTTTTCACAAATTATGGCACACCTTGATGCTAAAAATGTACAGCGGGCTTATTCATTGACATTACCAAAGCCATTGATATGGTCAACCACAGTATCTTGCTAGATAAGCTGTGCTAGATATCGAGGATTTATACTCGATTGGTTTAGATCATATCTAAACAAAATAGGTCCCAAAGTGTTTTTATTGACAAAATACTCGTATTGAGTCAAAAACTGTTTTTCAATGTGGGTGTTCCTCAAGGGCCTGTATTAGGTCCGATTCTATTCTTGGTGTATATAAACTCACTATTTGCTCTTCAATTTAAAGGCTCAACTACTGCATTTGCCGATGACATTGGTTTCTCCTACGGCTTAAACAGTCCTTTGGATCTAATTTCCGGTGTCAATTGGGACTTTAATTTATTAAGGCTCTGGTTTGCTAAACACAACCTAGTTATAAGCTCAAAAACTAAAATTATGGCTTTTGGCTTATCTACCTTCTATTATTGGGATACAAATGTGTACTTTCACTCGACTGAGTGTCAAAGATATCGCCTATAAAACTGCAATTGTAACTTGTAGTAATAAATATTTTTTAATCGAGAAAGTGGACAACTTTAAGTATTTGGGGCTCTCCCCGGATTCCAGGATGACCTTTACAAGCCACATAGATGCATTAAAAGAATATTTCCGATCTACTTTCAGACACTTTTACTATTTGAGTAATGTCTGTTCAGTCAAACTTTTAAAAACAATTTATTCTGATATTTCTCATTCTAAACTACAATATGGAATTGCCTGTTGGGGAGGTGTATATTGAAATAAAATACAATCTATGTTGACTCTGCAAAAATATGTTCTTAGAAAAATTTGTCGTAAGCCCAGTAGATATTCCAGCTTTCCTTTATTCCGCAATCTAAATATTTTTCCTGTTCGTCATTTGTACTGTTTTAAAGTATTGAAAATGCTGTTTGCCAAATTTCCGTACTACTTCCTTCCTTAACTTCTTTTCGGCTATTTAATAAACTCCCTCCTTCAATAAGGGCTGTTTCAATACCCCACGTGTTTTAAACAAAAGTAAAAAATTGGCTCTTTGGATATAATTACTCTGAAATTGAATCGCTAATGTCAGACGTTTTGGCATAAAATTTTTGTTTTTTTTCCTTTCCTTCTTTTGTTCTTTATAAAACTGAATTTATCTTACTTGAATGAATTATATCTATGTTTCTTTTGAGGGTCACCCCACCCAAAATTAGTTCATTACGATCTTAAGCTCATTGAATTGGCGTTCTACATTATTTTTTTTACTTTAAAATACTGAATGTCATGAATTTTCTTATTCTTAATTTCTGTAATGATTACATATTTTAAATTATTTTGTACAATAAATTATAAAAAAAATAAATCAAATCTAAATCTAAATACTTTGCTCGCTTTTTATTAGACAACGTCATTGATGGGCGAACTTTGATAATTGGGCGGGGGCCTCACCACGTCAATGTGATATCACACAACAACTCGCCAAAAATTGCTGTAGCTTTTGTTGCCACATCCAACGCATAGCCCAGATGTTGCACCATTAGACCCCACCTACTTCGCTCCTTACGAGACTTCTTGAATGGTTGAACGTTTGCTTCTGAAGACCTCATCAAAGAGCACCTTGACAAGATTCTTGCAGAAAAATATAGGAAGTTTTATGAACACGGTTCATTGACGTTCATTACATATATTAATTTAAAAAAATAAACGCAATGACTTTTTGCACAAAACCAATTTGCATTACTAACAACGAATCATTAGTCGTGACTTAAAAAAAGTGTCGACTTAAATATTAATACACAATTAAGTCTAAAGTGTAACAATAATGTTTTAATAGTCAGCTTTTATTTTACTTAAGAGCCGAACAGAATGTGTATCTGTAGCTGTATCTGTGTCGCAAGCTGTCAAAATATTAAATGTATGGAAAGCCGTAAGCCGCAACACAATGTGTGTCTGCGTCTGTCCCGTGTATAGTGAAGTTGGATTTTGTTGAACTACAAGCTACGCTACAAGATTGACATTTAGGAATTTGTACACAAATGCTCTTCTCTGTTATGAAAATGGAAGTCGAGAAATTCATTGAAGCGGTACGAATAAATGAAATTCTTTGGAATTTATTGAATCGTGCTCTTTGAGGTGTTAGAAAGTTGTCTCAAAAAATCCTCTTTCTTTTCTTTCCCTATAAAGAGGACGAACCCACCATCTGCGTTTCCTATTTTTCATTAATTTTATTGCTAGATAGTACATGTGCAGAACACACATAATAAAAGCAATTTCTTCTTGTTCGTCCATATCCATTATCTACAAATAATACCAAATTTTTTTAAGCACTAATAAAATTAAGAAGTAAAAACACAAGATCCAAATTTGACAGTCGCTTTCATTGTGTTTCCTTTAACAGCAAGCCGCGCGGCAGAGATTTAGCAGCGCTATAAGCCACAGACACAGATACACATTCTGTTAAACCCTTTAGACTTCACTTTTTCAAAGAATCTACTACATTTTCATTGAATTTATTACATAATATTGGTTTGACGTTTCATATTCGCACTTGAATTTGAATCAGCTGACATTGTAACGCATAAAGTTTGTACATATCAAACGGTGATGACAATATACCCCTTTTACTTCCTAAATGAAACCTAGATTCAATAAGAGTTCTTTTTAAAAATCTAATATAATATAATTTTCAGTCAATCCATAACTTTGTATAACGAAGAATGAAAGTTAATTGTTTCAATGAAACATTCATGAGGAACACATTTTTACAAATTTGTATTGCAAAGTATTACAATAAATCATAATGAAGGTAAAGGAATTTTTAAAATTCATAAAAATTAAATAAAGCTTACACAAATTTGACTAAATTCATAATTTAATATTTTAATTAATACGCATAATTTTAGTATTTTAAATAACAAATCTAATCCTAAAAATGATTATTATGCTTACTATTAAATTAGTACATTGGCATCACTCTGTTCTTTAATGTCATATTTTAAAAATTAGACATGGCTTTCTGTATATTAAAATTTATCTCCATACTAACCCGCAAGCCGGCTATTAAATTCGTTATAGGTACCTACAAACACTTCGGAAAGTGTGCAGATTATGCTTAAGCTCTCTACTTGATTTGGTTGTCAGTAAGGCCCAATAAGTTGATACTCTCGAGAAGGCATTTGTAACTGATTTCTCTTTGTTGTTATCTTCGTCGTATATTCCACAGAATTAATACAGTTTTCTAGCATCAATATTGAAGAAATAAAGTCATCATTAAGTGACATCAACCTTGCTGATCGCTGTTCAACCGGAATTGGTTTGATAAATTTAAAAACACGAATTTTAAGATAAAGGAGAGAAAATTAGCATCTCAAGGGTTTGTTGTTGTAACTTAATCCCTTAACCATTCCTTTCGTTTCCTTTATTTATTTCGAGTGGCAATGACGAACTCTAGGGGAAGAGCAGACGGACAGGTAACTTTCAACGTTTTTACGGCCATCATCAGATAGGACAATCAATGGGTGGAGTTGGGCGGTTCTTTGCAGACACCGTAGCATGGTCATGACGAGATTCTTTGTGGCATTGAGTGACATTCAAGTTATCTGACTCCATTTCGACAAACAAGTGGTTGCCCGTGTTGTCCTACAATCAAAAATTTTTGCAATTTTTTTTGTTTTTAGTAAACGTACAGGTCCCAGACAAAGGCGTTCTAAAAAGAATAGTTTCCGACTTTGGAAAGTTGATGAGATTTTAGCCATTGAAAAAAGCCATTTCGTTTAATTGGATCGATGTCACGAGACGGGAGAATGTTAGGTCCTTGGATCTGATCTGTATGCGATCAAGTCGTCTCCATACGCTAATGGTAAAGTCTAAGATCGCTTATGCATATATAACATATGTTATGTATGTTATGTTAAAAAGGATCGTCGAATTAACTGCCTTAACCACATCGCAATTTTTCCCGGTGAATTCTCTACTCGTGAGCATATTAAAAAGAATTTACAGTAGTGGTTTTGTTCTATTGGATATCACATACCAGTTTAGAGGTGGCATGTGAGTCAATGTCATCCGTCACCTTGTGCACTTAATGAAAAGCCGCTCCTATTACCTCTGCCATTTCCTGAGGATCTCCGATCACGAAAAAGTTATCATGACAGCTTGTTCTGTCCATCGTTCGTTGTTCGTCTTATCCATTTGTTTATGGTAGCTTCCGATCTCCTCGTCCGATGGACGGTAGAGTAAATCAAAGGAAAGTCCTCTCATCAATGTTCTAAAGTAGTGTGTCCAACGTACCCTACAATAGTTATAGCAATATCTTTCAACAAACTGCTTAGAATCCGTAATTTCAACATTTCGATAATAAAACCACAATCATCATTGTCATACACAAAGTTGCATAAACAGCTTGCAGTATGTTGATTTGTGGCGGTAGGTTACATTCATGCAACAAATGACAGAAGATCCAGATCGAAGCCCCATCTGTGAAACGATGGATTATCCGTCGCTTTCAGATAAAGTCGACACATAATACTGTGCTGACTTTACCAACTGAGTAGTAATATAGGTTCTCGCTATTGTTTAGTACTAGGTGGGCCACAATATATGACTCTATCAGAAAGTGCCATCGAATTTACAAATGGCGTCGAATGTCAATTCGCTTTTGACATTTGTGAAGCAAAGAAAATTAGAATTTGTTTGAATAAGCAATTATGAACAATTCGTCAGTGATTTGGCGCAACGTGCATTTCGTGCCCGCTTTCCTAGCCGCCAGGCTTCCACTGGTCGTTCAATGCGGCGTTTAGCTATACTACTCCTAGAAACTGGAACTACACGGGACCGAGCAAGCCCTGGAAGGCCTCGTATTTCTTGTTCGGCCGAGAATGAATGCGACTGAAGATGTCGTAGCGGTCGGTCCGTCGGTCTCTACGGCGCATTTTAATGAAAGACTTGAAGATGTTTCCTTACAAAGTGCAGATAGTTCATCAACGGATAGGTATTGACCGTGAATGGTATCAAACCTACGCTCACGCCCTCCTGAATCTCAACAACGATGTGGGCGATTTTGTGTCAAAAATAATCATGAGTGATGAGGCCCATTTCCACCTATGTGGATACGTGAACAAACAAAATTTGCACTAGGGCACTGAAAATCCGCAAGTAATGCACGAAGAGCCATTACAGCCACTCAAAGTCACTGCTGTTTAGACTGGAGGAGTATTTCCCAGTAGTCTGATGTCGTGTTTTATCGATTTTCACTGGCCCACAAGATCACCCGATTTGACCACCCTAGACCTCTTTGTATGGGGTTATTTAAAGTCACGGATTTATGTGAATAAGCCACTAACTCTGGCAACCCTCATCAAGGAGAACATCTGTCAAGGAGTGAGGAACCTATCGTCCATTGAACCATTGAAAATGCCATTGTAAGAGCAAAAATGATAATCAACAATTACGGCGGCCACTTAAGCGATATCATTTTCAATACAGGATGCGGGAAAAAAACTTGAATGCCCAAATAAACATTTAAAAAAACGCATTAATTTCTTTTTATTCTATTCCAACGATATAGCCTAGGAAAATAGGGTTATACATTATGGTCCACCTTGTATATTATTTCCCTACTATCTGTGTTTCTTCGATTCTAGCTCTAATCAAAAAAATAATTGAAAAAGTGTCTTAATTTTGAATAATTTTGGGTGCAAAGACAGACACCATGCATAATCCCTTGCCGCGATACAAACTACTAGCACCTATTACCCTTCTGTATGAAGTAATTTTACTCGTATTACGAGTGTATCTTTTGTGTGCGTCCCCTGTTCATTCATAATGCGCACGGTAGCTGGCTTTTGGTAGACGCTCCATTCCTACCCAGGTTTTTTGGACTTGTTGTTCTTTTCGCACTTAACGTACAAGGCTGCGTTTGGCAATATAAAGCGAACGTTTGGCAGCGCGAAGATTGTAAAATGTTCAACTGCCACTAAAAAGAGTGTAGGAGACAGAACACACTCCTGAGGCACATCAGAATTTATTGGAGGATATCAGACTTGAAACTATCTCAGACAATTTGAATTGAGTGTTTCGAAAGATAATTTATAATCCATTAAAGAAGAGATATAAGGTTCAAAATGCACATATTTTCAACAAAATAGCTAGGCTCTGTTAAATGTCTTTGAAATATTAGGTGCAACTGTATTTTTTTCGCCGGATTGGTATAGACTTTGGTTTCAGTTTTCGGTGAGGCATGCCATAAAATCATCAGTGGACCCGTTGCTACGAAAACCGCACTGTCAGACATAGAGAAATTTAGCAGACAGTTTACCAGCATTACAATGACCTTGTATGTGGAGATATTTAAGTGCTTTTGTTACTACATAAGCGCGAATGCGGATTGGTTCAATATATTGTTCGAATCAAACAACTGAAAGCGGAGTTATGACACAATCTTGAAGCTTTGAGCTGTACACAATGTGTCTAAAGATTGGACAGTTGGGGAATCACTGTTAAAGAGATAACGAAAGCTAAAAGTAATGAACTACTCGTACATTACATATAGTATATACAAAGACTTATATGACTGCCATTTGGAGCCTCTAAAGTTCGTGATATTTTCTATGAACAGCGCATGCAGAATAATAAATTAAAACACAAGGATGCATAACTTTCAGGGATAAATTTTCAAACCTAACTACTCGTAAATGTGCTATACGAGTACATTAATTTTGATTACAAATTGACCATTGCTTGCAATTTAATCGAAAGAAATCGTCTCTATAGCCGAGGTAACATAATAACTTTCAAATTGTAAGTTAAAATTTAACTTCCGCCTTTGTGAACAGAATGTAAATCCTTATTGATCCATTGATAAACCTTGAAGCTCTTTTTTCGCTATATAAATTGTGGATGTTTTAAATAAAACAAATCAAACGCTTTGGGTAACATTCGTTGCCTTCATTTAAAACTGTCGCATCGGCCTCTGCCTTCTTTAATTGAACAACTTAACCTCTTCCTTACTGGCAATTTGATTTGGAGTTACTTGGACTACTTGGTATTTTCGTCAGATTTTCGGTTTTTCTATAAAAAGGCATTTTATTTTATATCCGACAATCTAAAATAGCTTACGAAAACTAATCACGATTTTTAAGATGCAAATTTGACTCTGATGGCGCTGATTTTATGTATTTTATTATGTACGTGGAAACAAAAGGTAATCCTGAAGTCAAATGCTTTTAGTTTGTTTCTACAACATTTCTCATCGAATATTCAACACATTTTGTAGATTTAAAGTCCAATACATACTAATGCGCCTCCTTCCTCTGAGTATAAAATCCAAATTACTAGCACATCACATTAATTCAAAAGCGGTTTTCAATGTAAAGTATGCTATAAAATAACAGTTAAAGATCAGCTGTAAAACTGCTAGATTTGGTGGACTTTTATCCCTGAATCAATGAAAAAATTCATCGCTTTCTTGTGGTGCCCACCAGATTCTTTTCTTTTAATCCTCAATGGTCAGCAGATTCTGAATATGAGGAGAACATGAACGACAACAGGTAACGCATTCGCTTTTGATCTGAAAGATGACTCTAGAAAATAGGCTTCACTTGTAGCCTTAGACCGCTGTCGGGAGGCTTGATGCTTTGGACCGCTAGCTCAAAAACACAAGTCCTTTACGAGCTTGCCTACCAGTCCTGTAAAGAGCTTTCAATTCTTCACTATGACATTTTGTGAGCTTTCGACTGCAACAAAGAACTTTATGGGAGTCTTATTAGATATTGCTCTTATTATCGCTAGTTTGAGCCCTTGAGTTCCGGAAGGCAAAATAAATCGACTCGGTTGAACGAAGAGGATCCAAGCCCCGATTCCTCTTTCTATCCACGGAGATAGAAATCGAGTCCTAACCACTGGTTCCTGTCTATGACACTCTGCTCGGGAAGATACTGGAAAATGTAAACACAACCCGGTCGCATAAAATCTCAAGTGAAGCACTTGATTTTAGAATCACAGACCACTGTATGCTAAGCCTCAAATTAGATCAGTTATCGGCTAGTAATTTTAATTATTTTACGGGACACTCGACCCATGCAGCAGTGAGTTCCCAGTTGATAGAGCACCTCATTTAAAAAACAGCTTGGTGGACGAAAAGATACACCAAACAAACTGGGAGACGCTATTGGTAGACGAAAACGTAGAGGTAACATACAACAAATTATCAACGACTATGCAGAACATATACAAAAACTCCATGATCCTTGAAAAACCAAAGCGTAAAAGCCGACTAAACCCTTGGATCACGCCCTACATTCGCGAAAAATGTAAACAAAGAGATCTACAAAAGGTGGAAGAACAACAGACTAAATAGAACTTATGAAGCAGAGTACAAGAAATTAAGAAACAAAGTTAATAAAATCATTTTCTGGCAAAAGTCCAGCTTCTATAAAGAAGAATTTAACGAAGTTAGAAATGATCCCCGTAAAACATGGAGCCTTGTCAACGAAATAATGGGAAGAAAAAAACAGAGCTTGGACGAGGTACTTGCGAAAAACTTCCCATCAGAAAAATGTTTTACAGCACTTTCAAACAAATGTGCAAAACACTTCTCGGAACAAACGATTCACATTATCTATAATTGTGATAACATAACGTCAACACACATCAATAAAACCCTACACAACTCCATCTTCATAGAAACGTGCGTTGAAGAGGTATATAGAATATTAACATTACTGGATAAAAACAAATCAGCAGGGATCGATGGCATTAGAACGAGAGACATTAAAATGCATGGGGATGTATTTGCTCCAATTATCACGAGGATCATTAACCAAAGTCTAAATGAATGCAAGATACCAAATATACTAAAAACATCTATTGTAAGACCAATCTACAAAGGCGGTGCTAAAAACACTGTACAAAATTATAGGCCGATTTCAATTTTGCCAGTGATAGAAAAATGTTTAGAGGAAGTGGTAGTCAAGCGACTTCTAAATTTTGTTAATAACCACAAGATAATCCATGAAAAACAATACGGGTTCCAGAAAAGAAAAAGTACAGGGCAACTCCTTGGTGAGTTTGCGAATACCATCAACACAAGCCTCAACAAAAATCATCACGTCTTTGTCATGTTTATAGACTTTAGCAAAGCATTTGATACCCTGAATCATGCGAAGCTGATAGAAGCCTTAAACCGACTTGGAATCAGAGGTACCTTAGCAGACTGGCTTCAAGACTATTTAAGTGGAAGAACTTTTGAAGTTAAAATTAAAAACGCCCTTAGTAAAGAGACTAATGCCCCATTTGAAGTCCCGCAAGGTTCAAAGCTAGGACCTCTGCTATTCATACTCTTCACAAACGAGCTAATGCGAGTCTTTACAAATGGCATTCCATTCGCGTTCGCTGATGATACAGCTATAGTCGTTAGACATAAGTGTCCTGACACTGGTTTACAAGTAATGCAGGCGGAATTCGATAAAGCTGTTAACTGGTGTCATGATAATGGCCTGATTTTAAATGCGGCGAAGACGAAAATGATGCACATCCGGGGACCACACAACAAAGCCACTGACCGAAGAGTAACACTCAAAAGGCACACATGTCAAAAAGTCCTATCGGACCAAGAAATCGAATTAGTCAAGACATACAAATACCTTGGGGTAACCATCGACAGCCATCTTCTATGGAATGTGCACATAGAGAAACTCCGCTCCAACCTTAGGCAAGCACTTTATGCAGTAGTTTACCTTGGATACTACTCCACGTTTGAAGTACAAAAACAGGTATACTATGCTCTTGTGGAGTCAAAACTGAGATACGGCATACTAGCATGGGGTAACGCATCAGCTACGCACATTAATAAGCTGCAAGACCTTCAAAACTCCATCGTGAAGAAAATGCAAACTAGACATCCCAACAACAACACAGGATATAGAAGCTTCAAGGTGTTAAGTGTCCAAAAAATATTCCAAATGACACTTGCTCTTGAATATTACGATGACACCCGCTTCAAAGACCCGATAGATCATCAGCAGAATACAAGAAGAAGAGCTCAAGGAATGTTAAAAGTCCCAATGACATACAACGCGTACGGCAAGAGACAACTGCAGCATAGCGTCCCAACGGTATTCAACCAGATACCAAACTCCCTGAAGAACATCCGAAACCTGAATTTGCGAAAAAAAAAATTAAAAAAAAAAAACACATATATATGTATCTGTAACTTATTGAATTTATAACTTTTCTTTTTTGATTTCCAAAACCTTGAATTGTATTTATGTATGTATTGATTAATCTTTCTTTTATTTTGAATTCCAAAAACTTTATTTTTAATTTAAACCATAACACAAAAAGCTTAACTTAAAGTAAATATCTGCTCTCAAAAAATAATCTTCTGCAGATAAGCCAGAAGGCTTCGCAGGAACAAATGTAAATATGTTTAAATTGCCGAATTTGGAGTGGAGGATAATGGACCTGTGAACTGGTCTCCACGATCCTGTGATCTCACACCTTTAGATTACTTTCTTTGGGGGTATGTGAAGTCACTAGTCTATGCCTATAAACCAGAGACGTTGGCCGATTTGGAAGTCAACATTCGCCGTATTATTTCCGATATAGGGCCCCAGTTGCTCGATAAAGTTGTTGCAAATTGGACTTCACGATTCCGCTTTAATCGAGCTAGCCGTGGTGCGCATATGCCCGATATTTAATGGCGATAACTAATGGCAAAAATATTAAATAGATATTAAATATCAAAGGAATTAACATTAGCTTCAGGTGTGTTATTTAATCTTGAATTTGTATACCTCAACAAAAACCACCCCTTTATACAGAAAGCAATCCTTCGTCAGCTTATGATGCCTTTCTAAAAAAAATACTTAAAGAACATGTTGATAATTCCACAACAAAGCCGCGTATTAGCACGAAAATTAAACGGTTACGGTCTTGAGTTGGTGAAGATTTATTAATATTAATACAAAAAAAAGATTGATTCGTAAAAAATGTAAAAACAATCCCAAAAAGTCAATCTAAAACAATACTACAATAGAATAAGCCACACAGTAAAAAGGTGAGTAGCAATCAAACGAGACAACTTTAATAAAGAGAAATGGAAAGTTGTTAATAGTATTCTAAACAATGAAAAAAGTAGAGAAAGCATTAATGAAATTGAAGGAGACAATGAACTTATTCCCATCCCATGGATATTGTTAACATGTTTAATAACTATTTCGCCTCTATTGCAACCAAATTCCAGACCAAATCCGCCTCAAATCGACTGTGAATCGACAGTTGTGACCAATATCCTTCACAATTGAAGATTTTTTTCAGGTCTGTCTTTCAAAATTCGCGCCCAGACGTTTTTCTTTTTTTTAAATAAAATTATAAAAATATACATAGCTCTTAAGAGTTATGTGTGAAAAATGACATAAATAACCATCACGAGCACGTTTACAGACTCTCATATGAACATAAACATTTTCAAGGACTCGTCCGAATGAAAAACTGTGTAATTGTTGTTGGCTTATCCACATAGACTTGATTTGAGACCAGGGCCAACCCTGAACAGATTTATTAAGGCTTATTGCAAGCATACCACCTTGATCAATATTTCCCGGAATTTATTCAGAAAATTAAAAATACATGTTTATTCATTTAAACCTATATTGTCCCCTTCAAAGTAATCCCCATCGACTGCAACACACTTATGCCAGCACTTGATTCAATCCTCGAAACATTTTTTATATCCGGTTTTCTGTATGTCCATCAGTGCTTCCTGCCATTTTTCTACTACTTCCTCTCGGCTGCTCAAACGCGTTCTCTTAGTGGTTTTTTAACTCGATTGAACAGAAAAAAGTCACAGGGAGCCAAATCAGGTGAATTCGGTGGCTGTTGGATGGTATTTGATTTTTCGTCAAAAAATTACGAATAATGATGGTCAACACGGTCTCTTTTTTGCATGCAATTGAGGTCTTTTGGCACCAACTTTGCTGTTACACGACGGAAATCCAAATCATTAACCAAAATGTCTTGGACGGATCCATAGACAATGTTCAAGTCCTCGGCTATCTCTCTGATGGTTAATTTGCGGTTATTTACCAACATTTCTTTTACTTCATCAATGTTTTCGTCGGTTTTCGATGTCGATGGTCTGCCACTGCGTTCATCATATTCGATTGACTCATGACTGACGCGTGCCACAAGTAAAGAAGGACAATCGATATTGCTAACTAAGATCTGATGAATAAAGAATTCTCTTTATTCGTATTTTTGCGTTTGTAAATTTATAAGTTTCAGCCGATGAGTGTATGGTGGTAAGTTTTGGCTATCATCCCAGGGAAGACCACGTAAATCGTAAAAACCTATGTTGAACAGTTTCCATGCAGAGGATGTGAGTTCTGTAGTAGGGTGACCAAACTTGGCTTGCATATTCAAGAAAAGGCCTAACGAAGGTTATGTAAAAGGATTTGTTAACATAAGGATTGGAAAACTCCTTAGAACAGCGCTTGATGAAGCCAAGGGCAGAGTTGATTTTTTTTTTATCATATTGTCAATGTGAGAACGAAAATTGTGTTCCTTATCACAGATGACACCTAAATCAAGCTAAAACACCCATTTACTAAGGGAACAGGCAGATTAAAGATTGGATAGCAGCGAGGTGAAGTAGGACGGCTCTTACGGGTATAAGTTATAGCCTGACACTTATTGACGTTAAGCTCAAAGAATTTCTTCTGACACTAAGTACAAAATCTGTCAAGATTTTCCTTTAGCAAGATGATATGTACGAGTACCCGTATCTAAAGATTTTCATATCATCTGCGTAAATAGATGATATCTGTTTATCATTAATAGTCAGAATAAAATATAATAAGGGTCCAAAGTGGCTGCCTTGAAGAACACCAGAGGAGGCTTTAATTGGGTCAGAAACCATGGACATAAAAAGAATATAGTTACGAGTATCCCGTTCGTTTAAATAGGATTGAACCAACGTTATAAAGCTTATTTGAAAACCAAGAGCCTTTAATTTTAGAAGGATTCTATCATGAGAAATTCTATCAAAGACTTTGCTGAAATCAGCGGCAATCACGTCAACTTCATTTCCAGATTCTAGTGCTTGATACGAATTCCGTTAGGTTGGTGGTTGTAGATCTACCTTTGAGAAATTGAAAAGCTAAGGTATGCAGGACAGCTTAGCAATTGGTCGATAGTTGGAAATACCATCTTTGCGACCTTTTTTAGGTAGGGCAATTATAAAAGATCTTTTCCATAGATAGAAAGCTGAAAGAGAGCTGTAGTGAGAGGTTGGGCTAGGTGCATTTCACATTTATTTAAAAATATAGAAGGAAGATCATCAGGTCCACCAGAATAACCATCTTTGAGGTTTATTGTTTTATTTTACCTTTAACTTGTCCTAAAGTTATGGACACAGATATAGACAAAATTGTTTATGGGTAGCAGCTATTTAAGTAGAAAAAGTAAGAGTGGTCTGAATCAATGGGTATGGATGGCGAAAGCTTGGCTAAAAAGATTGAGAAGAGATTTGCAATGATTTGGGGATCGCCCGAGGACTTATCAAGAAAATTCAGAGATGATGGATGGCTATCCGATTTGCTTTTAGTTTTGATGAACTGAGTGTGTGGTCCATTCGGTTTAAATAGTTGTCATAGAGAGTTTGGCAAAGTACAAAGAAATTAATTTGGGCAGACTGGTAGTAGAAGAAATCGGTGTCGGAACGCGATTTTAAGTAAGTCTGCCAGAGTTTATTTCTCTTGTTACGAAGAGATCGCAGCTCTTTATTATACCAGGGTGGTGAAGATGAGGGATTATTTTTGGGTAAAAAAGCTACATATTGGGAGAGACATTTAAAAATTTTGGTATAAAGGGATGTGAGAGCATTGTTCACCGTAAGGTTAGGATTATCGTAGAGAAAGTTAAAATTGGCCATACTGAGGAGGTTGTTCAGTTTGGGGTAGTTTGCCCTATGAAAACTAAAACTATAAGAATACTCATAGGAAACGGGATTAAAGGGGATGGTGGTAACTATCTAACTTAGAGAGAAGATGTCTACTTTCTAAAATGACGCAGTTATCGGTACCATTGGCGAAGACTAGGTCGAGGTGTCTATCAATGTTATTGGTGACAGGCAGTCGACGAAAAGATTTTCTTTATCGGAGGTCGGATTTGTTGCAGTAAAGAAGGTAGATTAAAACCATCCAAAAAAATAAGAACGTTGTTGGGATCAGCATCATTAAAAATACAGCAGCATTAAATTTGAATTGGTTGATAGTAGCGAATACAGCAGCAACAAATAGGTTAGGTTGCGCCTGCAAATAGGAATTCTAGCGCAAACAAAAGGGCACGAGTACGATAACTTTGGCGCCAAGAATTGATAACGGTATTTTTTAGAGGAGTTAAAAACTAGCATTTTTTACTATGGGAGGGAGGGGGGTCTATCTCGTCCCGTTTAGGAGTTATGGGCAATTTAAAAACAAATGACTTTAGATGGGAAAAAAATTATTAAAATAACGGTAACACTTACAATAAAGTACTATACAGAATATGAAAGCCCGAAACATGTTTTTTAATATAAAACTTACATCAAATTATTCGTGTGAATAGTTTTTGAATAATTCACATTCAAACTCAAATTCTTGCTAAAAAATTAAAAAAAATTTTTTTTTAACAATATTACTCAAAATTGTGAAATTATGTGCCAAATTGGTTTTTTGTATTCAATTCTGAATCGAACACAAAAAACCGCATGGGTTTATGTCGTCTAGTTTTTGAGCAAATTGAAATTGAAATTACTACTTTAGTTTTGTTTTTTGGCATTTATGTACGTACGAGGGGCGTTCAACATATTCTCGGTGTCGGGGTGAAGCTGTGGTTGTATATATAAATTGACTTATTTATCAAGTAATACTATTATTTTAGTGCATTCATATAAATGTGATTATTAATTCGCGTTTTATCTCTAGTTAAACAGAATCATAATGGCAACTTAGACGATGATGGTGAAAATTGAGCATCGTGCTGTAATTAAATTTCTCACTAAGCAAGGAAAAAGTCAAAAAACTATTCATGAAGAGATGGTGGCTGTTTACCAGGGTTCCGCACCTTCATTATCAACTGTGCAAAAGTGGTCAAGTGAGTTCAAGAGAGGCAGAGAGAGCATTGAAGACGACCCCAGCTCTGGCGCCCCGGCTACTGCTTGTACGGGAGAAAGCATCAAAGAAGTCGAAAAACTTGTTCTTGAGGATGCCCGAATAAAGGTGAAAATGATGACAGAGATCACCAAGCTTTCAATTGGTACCATTCACACCATTCTTCATGACCATCTTAACCTTTCAAAGGTCAGTGCAAGGTGGGTGCCACGAATGCTCACAGCGCCTCAGAAAAAAGTGAGAATCGCATGCTGTAGAGAGCTTTTGGAGATGTGTAGTGAGAACGCGGACGGTGTTATGGATCGAATTGTTACTGGGGACGAAACATGGGTCCACCACTATGACCCTGAAAGCAAACAAGAGTCCATGCAGTGGCATAAAAAAGGAACAGACCCCCCGAAGAAGTTCAAAGTCACTCCGTCTGCCGGGAAGCTCATGGCCACAGTTTTTTGGGACTCAAAGGGAATCTTGCTCATTGAGTACAAAAAAAAAAGGTGAAACCATCAACGCCACATCCTACGCTTCCACTTTGCATAATTTTCGGGAGGAAATTAAAAAGAAAAGACGGGGTAAACTCGCAGCGGGTGTGTTGCTTCTTCATGACAACGCTCCTGTTCACACGGCGCGAGTTTCCAAGGCTGCTGCGCGAGATTGTGGTTTCGAAGAAATCCAACACCCACCCTATAGTCCAGACCTTGCCCCTAGTGATTATTTCCTGTTTCCGGATTTGAAAAAATGTCTTCGTGGAAAAAGATTTTCGGATGATGAAGAACTCAAGTCGGCAATAAATGGGTATTTTGCAGAGAAAGAGGAAATTTATTTTTTTGACGGTTTAAAAAAGCTTATCTCAAGATGTAACAAATGCATTGATGTTAGCGGAGATTATATTGAAAAATAAAAACAATTTAAATTGAATTCGCATTTTCCTTCATATCGATACCGAGAATATATTGAACGCCCCTCGTAGTCTTCCTTTGAATAAGTTAATCAGTATTATTTAAACATCTCGCAGACGCCTATATCAATAGTTTTCTTAATGAAGAGTACACGGGTGACCCTCTTTCCGCAGGCGGCAGGTCCTGCTCACGCAACTTCGTTGCTCCGCTCGGGGTATGTGCTTTTCGTCAGGCAGGCGCCTATGTCATCAATACTCTTCATCCACAGTACTCATCACAAAATTACAAAGTTCCCATTAATAACAAAGTTTCACTAATTCGCATTATAGAAAATTCACATGTTCCAATGTTGCAGTAAATTATTTACTTTGCGCAATATCTATGTTTGTACGTATGTAATATGTAATGCACTTGATAATGATGCAAAAATATAACCGAACAAACGTTTGGCTTTTATACCGTTATTTCCTTTCGTGATAAGGCGTGTAGTTATTGATATTCACAAAGATCACTCTGTCTTCAACAGTAGTGCGAATCAAGTGATATTTTTTTGTGAATAAGCAATGACGGCTAAACATCCTCTAATCCATCCTAAACTAAATAACTTCTCAGTGTTTTGTTCGTTCTTGAGATTTGGTGTCGACCAACGAAAGAAGCATTGAATTTTTAGAAGAATCTGGTTTAATTCCCACCAAAACATCCATTCCCCCACTGTGTTGCAACTTACCTATGAAAGTAGAAAAGTGTAGAAATGTAAAGTTCGGTTGGATGTGGCGATGCTCAAAGAAAAGCTCTAAAAAAAGGTGACAAAAATTGTAGAAATACAATCAACCCATCTGTCGGTACATTTTTCCATGGACCTCAATGTCGGCTAGAGATTCGCGAGGTGCTTGCAATAATTATCGCTTTTGTTATCAAAATGCTTGTGAACACGGTTTTTCAGGTAAATTAATTAAACCTTAAGCTACAACCTAAGGATTTTTTAAAAATATTATTACATGTATTTATTTATTTTAAAATTAGCATATAATCGCTTGGCGCCATCACGACAATAAAAGTGAGCTTAGTAAATCTACTATAATAGATTACTATAACTATTGTCGTGAAATAACCGAAATAATAGCATCTCACGTCGATGTTAACATTGGCGGCGAAGGAAAAACTGTACAAATCGACGAAACCTTTCTTACAAAAAGGAAATACCACAGAGGCCATGTAGTCGAACAAATGAAAATCGTAGTGTTGGGGTTATTTTGTAAAGAAGATAAGGTCGGACGCTTCTTTAAAGTGAACTCCAAAAGATAAGAAGACTTGTGGCCTTATATACACAAATACGTTAACCCCAACAGCAGTCGTATTTGTACCGACAGCGCACGCCAATACATAGGTATTGAGAAAAAAACACAGCAAAGGCAACATATTGAGAAGACCGATGCAACTAATACTATAAATGATCTTGAGAATTAGAACAAGCTTCTGAAAAAATCAATTTTATACCGCAATACAACGCAGCACCTTCACCAATATAGGCACTTTTCTTTTACCGGAAATACTACCTTGAAAAAAATTATAAGGACAACATGGGCTCCCAAATCGCGGAATTTTTAATTGACATAAAAAAAGTGTACCCAGGTTTTGTCAAAGGTAAAGAAAGTGTGGGTTTGCAACTGAAGGACTTCGACCATCCGACCGTTCACAATGAGCACTTAGAAGGTATTTTACCACCAAAACAACCTCGGCTCTTCACCATAATCGACGAACTCAACGATCTCGACATTGACACCAGTACGGACGATGACTTCATTGACGAAACTTACATACCTTTTTAATCTGTACTCGTACATTGAACATTTAATTGACTACTCTTAACTAACACCTAACTTACTCACAAACTGGGTGATGCATTCTGGGTCAAGCTAAATGATTTGCTGTACTTTACTTACAAAGATGACCCTATCATCAATATTAATCCTCAAAGTGAGATCACCATAAATACCAAAAAAAAAAACGTCTTATAAAAAATAGTTTTAGTAATTTTCAATTTTCTCAAAAACTAGAAGATATAATGATATCAGAATTGATATGCGCATTAATACAAAAAACCAATTGGGCACATCATCTCACAATTTTGAATAACATTGATTTAAAAAAATTTTTTTTTCATTTTTTACCAAAAATTTAAGTTTGAATGCGAATTATTCAAAAACCATTCACACGAATAATTTGATGTAAATTTTATATTAAAGAGCAAATTTTAGGCTTTCAAATCCTGTATAGTACTTTATTGTAAGTGCTGCCGTTGTTTTTTTAATAATTTCTTTCCCATTTTAAGTAATTTTTTTTCTAAAATTGCCCCTAACTCCTAAACGGCGCGAGATAGACTCCCCCCCTCATAGTAAAAAATGCTAGTTTTTAACCCCTCTACAAAATACCGTTATCAATTCTTGGCGCCAAAGTTATCGTACTCTCCCCAACCAAAGAATGTGGTAGACGATTTTGAAAGGATCTAGACTCGAGACGAGAGTGTATGGATACAAGTACACTAAATTCTCCTACAAGGTAGCGCAAAATTGATCATCAAATTTTGTTTTTGAATTACTTTTTTACTAAATCGAAAAAAAATGATTTTGAGTGAAGGAAATCTTTATTTGGACCTTTACAATTGTTTCTGTTAAGTGGAAAAGATGATTTCCGACAAGTGGACATTTTTGCCCGTCTTCATTTTCCATGACTTTCCGCAAGATTTCCGATGATAACTGTTCCCATTCCAGTCGGATATTCTCCTTAAGGGCTACGGATGTCTGAGGCTTTTTGTCATAAACCAGCGACTTCAAGTAGCCGCAAAGAAAGGAGTCTGGGATGGATAAATCGGGCGATCTTGCTGGGGCAAATCAAAAAAACGGGAAATGACGCGACCAGGAAACGCTTCCATCACAATATCCATTGTAGTTCGTGCTGTGTGTGCGGTTGCACCGTCTTGTTGAAACCACATGTTCACCATGGTTTCCACTCCGCTCATTTAATTCCGGCAGTAAGAAGTCGTTTATCATGGTCCTGTAGCTTTCACCAGTAACAGTGACCGTATTGCCGATGATGTCCTCAAAAAAATACGGCCCAATCACTTCTCCCGCGTGAACGTCGCACCACACACTGGCTTTGAATGGACGTAATGGCTCTTCGTGCATCGTCCTTTTCGTTGTTGAGATTGGTGATGGCTCTACAGTAATTCACACGCTACTGACGGTCAGGAGGCATTAACTGATGCACTGTTTGCACTTTGTACGAGTACATTTGTAAGTCTTTCACTAAAAGTCTTTCAAGGCAGACTTTACTTTTTCAATTAATTCCAAAGAAAGTGTTAATTAGAGTGTCATGGGATGCGTATACCAGTGGAACTAAATAACAATTTCTTACATTCGTTCTAATATGAAGTGTTCGGTGTGACTGATAAAATCGATGGAAATTCCACAAATAAAATATCGTGCGCTGATTCCATGGGATTTTTCCATTTTTCATGTGCAAGTACATATCTTACAACAAGATGCTGAATTTATTAAAGCAAGTGGAAAGTACGTAGACGCCGATCTCTATAATGCATGTACAAAACAACAACATACAGGCTGAAGCAAAAAATAACGTACATGTCTCAAGAAAAAACAAAAAAAAAAAAACGCAATAAGCCGTTAGAGTCGGTGCTCCAGTAACTTATGCAGAGGAAGACAAGTTAACTATTCAACTGATTTACAAGAACCTTACCAATTTGGAAGAAATAAATAAGGAACTTCTAAAAACAGTCAAGAACTTCGTACAGAAAATGCTCAATTGAAAGCCAAAATCCCAATCGTAGAGAACAAATTAAACTGGCAACAACAGCGTCATCTAAGGGTGTTGATATTGTTGGAGTTCCTGGTGTTAATTACAAGAACGCTAAGTATAAAGCACAGAATGTCTTCAAAAATGTATTGTCCTGACGACAAAATACAAAATTGCTATACCTATTGTGAAATGAGAAAAGGAGAAAGTACAGTCCTCTTCCAGCAAATCAATAATCCGCATAACATTCTCTAATCACTACGAATAATGAGAGAAAACAAAAAAGAGGAATAATCTAAACTCCCGCGTAATTAGTAGGAATAGCAGCAGCAGCAAAAACAATAGCGGCGGCAGCCAGGGCACTGACATTTACATCAACCATGCCCTCCCTAAGTACTCGTACACACGGGCTCTGTTTATGCAGGCGAAAGAGGCTAAAAAGAAGAACAGGTAAAAATATTTATGGTACAAAGAAAATCAAATAATTTTGAGATAGGTTGGAGGTGGAAAAATTATCGCAATTAAATCTTTCAATGATATTTCGCTATTGTAGCATTTTTTTTCACTATACTGTAAATGAATAACGAAAGTGATAATTTGATTATTTTTCCACTGTTGTGAATTATTGTTTACAAATTAGTTTTATTGTCAAAACAAACAGTTACTCATACATCAGAATATTAGACGTTTGAGAGAGAACTTTGAATCTCTTGTCTGTCATCTTGACTATTTTGAAAGCTTTCCCGGCTTTACTTTTCTATTTGAGATTTGAATGACTGAAATTAGGCTGGCCGGTTCTGTACATCTCTGATCTTCCAACCCTTCCCGAATGTGAAGTCGCGATATACGAGTATGCCGATGATACAGCAATATTTTTGTCGCATGAACAATAACGTGCTTCGTTTACTTAAGTAATATAAATCCAAATCACATATTTATTAATTTACTTATTTATTTAATCTGTTTACTATCAATTGTTTTCATTGTTCATGTTTGCCTCCTCGTGGTTGTCCCCAGGCAACTATTTGAGTTTTCTAGGACGGTCTACGGAAATTAGCATTCTTCGTAATTGAAATTAAAACCGCTACCGAAACCGAAACTACGCCTCGGATAAGGAATGATAACACGTTGACGACATTTGGCTATTGTACCCGGACAAAGATTGGTTTCTGGAATGTGAAGACGCTTCTCGACAATGGAAGTGAAGGTCCTCAAAATGCACTCCAATTAGAGAAGGAATTCATGCGGTATAAGATGGACATCTTAGGAATTAGTGAAGCTAGATGGTTGGGCTCGGGGAATTTTAAGTAATGGACCGGTACAACCATCTGATGGTTGCTACCGTAAGATTACGTATAGCTGCAATTCGGAGATCCCGAGAAAACACCCGAATGTCTAAGTTTAATACCGATAGACTAAAGGATCCCGCAGTCCGCCAACAACTAGGGAACCACTTTTTACAAGGATTGAGTGCAATCAGTAGCACGAAACCCACCCCCATCGAAAACCATTGGTGTGCTGTGAAAAATGTCGTCATATCCATTGCTGAAAGTATAGTCGGTCGGTTGCAAGGAAGAAACAGTGCTTGCCTTTCCGAAGAAACTTGGACTGGGATCGAAGAAAGAAAACGCTTCAAAGCTCGCAACGCAACTACTCCAGCAGCAGGGAAAAACGAGCTAAAGTCTGCGTATCGCATGAAGATGAGAGAAGTTCACCGTGATAAACGTAACTATATCAACGCAATGGCAACAGAAGCAGAAGAGACCACTAGTACCTGTGACAGTAGGACCGTTTACAGAATTACCAATGAGCTCACAGGTACCCAAAGCTATAAACAACACCTGGTAAAAGACACAGACAGATATCTGCTAGTTTCGGTTGATCAAAAAGGTGGAAGGAGCATTCCCGAATACGCAGTAGAGAAAAAATCTTTACCGTAATCAAAGCGCTGAAGAACAACAAAGCGGTTGGACTTGACGGTATTCCCGCAGAGCTGTTACGAGCAGCGCCAACATCGCGTGCATCCATTCATTGAGAGAGCCTGGGAAACAAAGAGTTTTCCTGGAGAGCGGAAAAAAGGAATGATTGTCAATCTCCCAAAGAAAGGAGACCTTACGCAGTACGAAATCTGGAGAGAAAATTGCGTGCTGCCAGCAGTAGCCAAGATAATAGCAAAAATCGTCCTGGAGCGAATAAAAGACCACCTCGAAGACGCACTCGATGTCGAACAAACAGGATTCCCCACTGGATCTTCCTGAGTGAACCACATCAACACCTTGCGGATGATCATCGAACAGTGCATTGAATATCGATCACCACTTCACCTGCTGTTCATCAACTTTGAAGAGGCGTTCGACAGTGTAGATAGAGAATTGAGAATAGGCTTGCTTTGTGCAGAAGGGGCATCCCAGATAAATTGATTGCTATTATCAAGGCTACATATGTATGATGGATCCAAGTGTCACGTTCTGCATATAGGAAGGTTGTCAGAGGAGATTGGAATCCAAAGTGGGGTTAGACAGGGCTGTATACTGTTACCAATACTGTTCCTGTTGATAATAAGTGATGTAGTACATGCAACTTTGTCGACTGGAAATGGAGGAATTAAGTGGATTTTGCAATCACACCTCAAACATCTGGACTACGCGGACGACGTATGCTTACTCTCTCATAGGATCAAAGAACTCCATCAAATGACAACAAGCGCGAAGAGAGAAGCTGAACTATATGGGCTAAATATCAATACGGCAAAAACAAAAAGGATCAGCCTGGGAACTTCCTCATCTAACCAATTTTTGTACAACCAGTAGAGATGGTAGAGAATTTTCAACATCTTGGGAGTATTGTCTCTACTGATGGCGGAACCGCACTAGATACAATCAGACGAATGGTGAAAGCAAAGGCCGCGTTCGGAATGCTGTCCAAAATATGGAGAAACAACTCTATCAACCTAAAGACCAAGCTACGACTGTTCCACCCCAATGTTGTTGCAAACCTTCGTGAATAGATGTCTGCGAAACATCTTGAGGATTTTCTGGCCCGTATCTCTACTGATGAACTTCATGCGAGAACAGGTCAGGAATCCATTGATTCTATTATCTACGTAATTGGCAGTGGATTGGGCTTCGTAAAGGTCACGAGTGCATTGCGAGTCAAGCGATGCAATGGAACCTCACTCAGAGAGGCAAACGAGTTGGCCGACCTAGAAGTACTTGGCGAAGAACGGTCGAACAGGAATCAACACAACTGGGGAAGAGTTGAAGAGAGCTGAGATACATCTCCAGAAACCATACATGATGGCGCGCAGGAGTAGTCGAGGCCCTTTGCCCCGTAAGAGGAGCCTCACGGACATAATAGGTTCGAGGACCTAAGTAAGTAGGCAGTGCTGATGTTTTACGAATCACCTTTGTAATCAATATAGAAGCTTTTGCCCTAATTTGTGCCTACAGACTTCATTTATACAAAATTTCGGTATTTAATGAAAAATTTTCGGATCGTTTGGTGAAAAATCCAGAAATTTGGTAATAATAGATGATTTTAACATTAATAAGAGAAACGGTGTTGAACTAACTTCACACGGTTTGTTCTGGTTCATTAATGAACCAACTAGAACTGCATCTAGGAAATGTTTCGAACACAATTATGGACGTTTCATAAATCCGTGTGAAAAATGTTTTTTCGATCTGGGAATAACTGACCAATCTATGGCTGGATTTCTGGTTAATACCAAAGAAGACTCAAAATTCTAGACCTTTCCAAGGGGTAAAATGGATAGATTCTAGTCTCTATTTCGAGCTTTGGGAAACTGTTTATGCTGAAACAGATGCTTCAAGCCCATATGATGTATTTATTAACACTCTTACTAAACATTTAAATATTAAACATAAGACCAAAAAGATCTGCTAAAAGACTTAAACCCTGGATAACCTGCTGCTTGTTGAACAAAATTAGAGGTAAAAAAAAAACGAAGATTAAAATGTGTCTTCAACCATCACTCACAAAAGAATTATAAAAGCATGTGAGCTCAATTAAAAAATTAAATTAAAACTTGTCGAGATAATTACTACAAAAATAAACACTATATGGCAAGGCGTAATTTTTTTCGAACAAAAAAAAAAAACACCAATTTGCGTGTCAATGGTTGTGAAGTTTCTGAAAATCGCATCGTTGCTGACACATTTAATAACTACTTGGGGACGATAGCGGAGAATCTACAACCGAAAGTTCCCCATAAGTCTTGTACACACAGCACTTAAATTAGTAATAGAGCCGATTTTTTGCAAACTAATAGTTTCTGTTTTGAGCCGATAACCGCTTTTGAAGTTTTCAAAGTAATTGGTTCCTTAAATAATTCACCTGCTTGTAAATACGATGGTATAGTGAACCTTCTGCTTAAAAAAATCGCTTGCTTCATAGTTGATACTCTGGCATACGAATATATCTTTAACCTGAGCATATTTGCGGGAGATTTTCCTGAAGGGCTTAAACGTGCGGATATAATACCACTTTTTAAACAGGGTTCAGTCGATAACATAGGCAATTATAGATCTACAGTAGAGCGTCGATTATCCGAACGTCAATTAACCGAAACATCAGTTATCCGAATGCATAAGCGGTAGCAAATGGACGTCAGCTATCCGAACTTTGTTTGGAAATTTGCGTCGGTGCTAGACAGTGAAGATGGATCAAAAACGAGAAAGACGATGAAAAAACCAGAGGACGAAAATTTGGAAAAGGCTATGTATTTGTGGTCTACTTGCATGTGAAAAGGCAATAGAATTAAATGAAAAACTTGGCGGGCCTCCTGATTTTAAGACCAGCACAGGTTGGAAATTCAAGGGGAATGATTACTAAGTGATGGACTTTCCGCTGAAAGATTTAAAGAAACGTTCTCAGCACTGGTAAAAAAAGAAGGCTTTTCAACCTCCAAATATTGATAAGAGAGAATTACAGAGCATCTGTAAGTTTGTACTGGAACAATAGAATTCGAGGTGTAAATTCCAGCAAAACCGAATATGTTTCCGCAAATAAATAAAATATATTGGAGAAAGAATCAAAACGACCTACAGTGTCATAGGCTTTCTCGAACGACGGACAACGAACAAAAACTGACTACTGCAGGCAGAGATCCAAATGAAGCCGCAGATGATGATAATTTCTTTGTGATCGAGGATCCTCGGGAGAAGGTTGAGGCCATAGGAGCGACTTTTCAGGAACTGTATAAAACCAATGATGTCATTGGTTCAAATCACGACCTGGAGATTCGAGTCCTTCTGCACAATTTCTACGAGAGCTCGGGAATATGACAAATAATGTCATCGCCAATGAAGGGGACCTACCCCCGTTCATCACAAAGGAAGAACTCCATGAGATCTTCGACACAATAAGAAGTAAAAAATCGGTAGGAATCGATGCAATACCGAACATTGTGCTTCGACATCTGCCTCTAGAAGCGGTAGACGTTTACACCAGCCTGTTTCACATGCAATGAATAATGCACATTATCAAGAGCATTGAAAAACGCTTCGGTGGTTTATCCCATCCCTAAAAGAGGTAACGATATATCCAATCCGGCGAATCTCCGGTCGATAAATCTCCTTCCGAATATCTGTAAGGTGTTCGAAAAGGTAATCAATAGGGTTTTGACTCAGTGGGTTGAGGACAAAAATCTATTAGTTCCGGACAATCAATTCGGTTTTAAGGCGGGGTATGACGTCATACATGCCGCGTCTAAACTGGTGTCAGATATCCAATGGAATAAAAGCAAAAACCAGTGTACTGGGGCCTGACTGTTTGACTTGGAAAAGGCCTTCTCGACACTGTATGGTTAGAGGGTCTTTTCTACAGGCTGACCAGATTGGGCATCAGTAAACCACTTTTGTATATTCTTCATAATATGCTAACCAACAGACAGTTCATCGTGAAAAATGGCGATGCGACTTCTGTTGGAACATTTCACATTTAAAACGGTCTGCAACAAGGTGCAGATATGCGATTTGATAGGTTCACTTTCTCATTGCATTGCGTACGCAGACGGCTTGAGAGCGTATAGAAAAGGTCCAAAAGTCGAGGTCATTAACGTGCTTTTGCAAAGTGACTTCGAACAAATTAGGCGATTTTGCGATGACTGGAAGTTGAAAATCAACTTTCTGAAGTCTGAAACCATTCTATTTCGAACGCCGTTGTCTGGTGCCTCTAGGGACACCAGAAAGAAATGGTGAAAATTCTCGATCATTGGACAACATGGCCAGCCACAGATACCTTGGGATCTGGTTAGACCAATATCTATATTTCAACAAGAATGTAGATATTGCTCTGGCCAGAGCCAAAGTTGCTCTTGCCCGTACAAAGAGACTGTTTTATAGCAGCCAACTCGATGCGAGGGTGAAAGTTATCTGCTACATAGTCCTTATTCGCCCCATGCTGGTATATGAGTGTCCCGTGTGGTTCAACGTGAGAGCAAGCTTAATGGAAAAGATTCGGGTGTTTTGTGTACCAGAATCGGAGTACACAAAATTCTATGCGGTTTTATGCAACATGGCGAATCTAATAAGAGTGAACAGCTTCGCTATAAGTTGACTCGAAGGCATATTGCAAGAGCAATGACCTCATCCAATAACCTGGTATCTTGGGCCTATTACCCCCTGTCTGTCCCAACTGTTCAGTTCAGTTTTAAAGCATTTTATTTTCTTAATCATTAACTCTTACATACTAACAAAAAATGCTTAAATGCTAGCTTAAAATTACTTAGCAATCTTATACTAACTTACTGGCCCCACACAGGCACTCTAAGCTAATCTAAATTCTTATAACTTCTTATAAATTCTTTCGACTTTATTTACATTTGCTTTACTAATATTTATTTTCTATATTTAAGGCTAAGAAAAAAATTTGTTTACAAAAAACTTAGCATATGGAGTTTACTGTCCCAACTGTTCCCCCTGAAGCGTTCCTCTATTTTGACATAAAAGGGCTCATCCAGGATAGGTATGCGGTGCCGCTAATTTTCCACGTAGCTCGTAAAGTTGGTGAGGGGCGACTCAACTACAAAGGAGATATCGCACACAGCAGTGTTGAACGTCTCAGGTGTAGTAGGGTGGTTTCAAAATGCGATAAAAAAGATATTGTTTCGCAGCGCCAAAATAGTTGGTGGTTGAGTAAAGAAGACCCGATTCCTTCGTCGTTTCCTTCAAGCCCGAGTTTGGCTGGTCAGAAGGCAAAGTGGGCCATATTTTCCTTGCTATGTTTAACAAATGGCCGACTTATATAGGGTTGGGTAGTTTTAAGATATTTAAGGTTAGCAACTTGAAGTTTGCTACGAGTAACAATTAATTCAAATTAGATTGTATAGTTAGGCTAAGTAGTTTAAGTTTTAGTATAAGTTAGCGCAGGTAGAGTAGTTTAAGTTAGAGGTATAAGTTTTATGTAAATATAAAAAAAAATGCTTATTTACTAAGTTCTTTCTTAAACTCTTAATTTTTTCTTAGTTTAACTCTAATAGGTGTTAATGAACAATAATTAAAATCGAAAATGGTAAATTAGAGGTCGAAAGACATAAAATAAAAATTTATTATAGTTTAGCTTATATTAGCTCGCTTGGAGGGCCAGTAAGTTAGAATAAGTTAATTAAGTTATGTTAAGCTAAGATTTATGTACTTTTTCTGTTAGCATGTAAGTTTGGTAAATTTAAGATGAATAAAATAAAATGCATTAAAAATGAAAATGACATCTGTATGCTTATTTTTTTTTATAATGAGTGCACGCTCAAAGGGTTTGCGTACCCTTAAAGTGATTGTACGAGTACTTAAAGTATTTTTCATGCGCAGCGGATACACGACTTTATTCAGAAATCCGAATGCATACGGGTTAACAGTATACTCTCAAGAACCAGTAAAGATACTGGTCGCAAATAAAATTAATTTTACTAATTTTTGCACTGTGTCAGCGCTATATTATTTAATCGATTACCATACGGAATCAGAGTAATTAGAAAACGAGACATATTTTTGAATAAAGTAAGAAAATGTCTCTTTACTGTGGACATTTCTTAAGTCAACAACTTGTTTTTGAACGCTATACTATACAGTGTTACTGTCTTTATTCTCCTTTATAATTTTCTCTTATACCTATTTTTTTTTCTATTTATTATAAAAGATGCACCAGTGACAAATAAACCAACATATGCCACTGTAGCTGCACAAGGCACTGGAGTACAGGGTACACCATCTTGATCAAAAAGATCATTTGATAACCACAGTGTGGTGCTCCCATTGTTCCGATTTGAGTTCTGTTTTTTTTTTTGTTAAGTAAGTAAATCTGTTGTTGACATTCCCTCTAAATCTTAGCGTCATAGCTTGACATTTGCAAAAGTTACGTAGCCAAGAGTACATCTATCTCTGTGTGTGTTGGCGATTTTTTACAATTTTAGAAATGGATTTAAATTTGCAACAACGGACTTGTATTAAATTTTGCGTAAAAAACGGATTTAATGTTGGAAAAGTGTTTTCGGCAACGATTCTCTAAAGAAAACGGTCGTTTACCAGTGGCACGAGCGGTTCAAAAGTGGTCGTGAGTCAATCGAAAATGATGAAAGCAGTTATAGACCATCGACATCGAAAACCGACGAAAACATTGATGGAGTAAAAGAAATATTGGTCAATAACCCCAAATTAACCATCAGAGAGATAGTGGAGGACTTGAACATTGCCTATGGATCCGTCCAAGACATTTTGGTTAATGATTTGGATTTTCGTCGTGTAGCAGCAAAGTTAGTGCCAAAAGACCTCAATTTCCTGCAAAAAAGATACCGTGTTGACGTCGCAAAAGAGATGATTTGCGAGGCTGAATCCGATCCCACATTCATCAAAAGGATCATTACTGGAGACGAGACGTGGGTTTATGAGTACGACACGCAATCCAGACATCAGGCAAGTGAATGGCGTTCACCAAATGAGCCGAGACCAAAAAAACCACGTCGTTTTCAGTCAAAAAAGAAGGCAATGCTCACAGTTTTCATGGATTACAACGGTGTAGTGCATCATGAATTTTTGCCAGAAGGCCAGACAGTAAACAAAGAGTATTATTTGGGCGTTATGAGACGTTTGCGTGAAGCAATTCACCAAAAGAGACCAGAATTGTGAGCAGAAAACTCGTGGATTTTGCACCATGATAACGCACCGTCGCACAGTGCCATCATTATTCGTAATTTTTTGATGAAAAATGTAATAAATACCATCCAACAGCCACCGAATTCACCTGACTTCTTTGTGTTCAATCGAGTTAAAAAACCTACAACGGAAGTTGTAGAGGAGTTCCGAGAGGAAGTAATGGAAAAATCGCAGGAAGCACTGAAGGACATACCGAAAACCGAATATAAAAATGTTTCGAGGATAGGATCAAGCGCTGGCATAAGTGTGTTGCCGTCGATGGGGATTACTTTGAAGGGGACAATGTAGATTTAGATGAATAAACTTGTATTTTTAATTTTCTTCGGGAACTTTTTGATCAAGGTGGTAAGTACCAAACTATAGAGGAATATTAACCAAACCCTTGAACTTATCCTTGATAGAATGACCAAACTAGAAGACTCCTTCTCTAAAACCGATAAAAGGGTCAACAAAATTATGGGCAGTACCAAAAATACTGCTCCTAAACCAAAAAAAATAACTTATAAATGGCTAAAACAATTCAAATTATGTTATGGAATGCAAACGGGTCAATGCTCAACCATCAACATGAACTAGCGTACCGTAACCGCTCAGGCGTTACGAAATCAACTGCGGCAAACTACTGGCACTCAAGTAAGTGATCAAACCGTACGTAATCGACTCCACGAAGATGGTCAATGGTCCATAATTTTTGCATATGGCGTCGTACGCCAATCATATTTGACATTTGTGAACTAGACAGCTGTAGTATATATATATACTCCTTCAGACCGTGGAATAATTGTGTCCATGTTTTTGAACAATAATAGGTCGGTGGTGTTAGCGCAGCTTGAATTTCGACGTCGATGTCCTAATCTGTGGCTGTGGCTGCCGATGTCGCTGAGAATGAAGAAACGTCAACCAGACGACCCACACGAACCACATGGACCCTACAGCGAATTTTAGTGAAAGGCTTACACATGTTCCCGTAAAAAGTGCAAACAGTGCATCAGTTAATGCCTCCTGACTGTCAGTCGCGTATGAATTACTGTAAAGCCATCCTCAATCTCAACAACGACAAGGACGATTTTTTGTCGGAAATCATCATGAGCGACGAGGTGCATTTCCACTTAAGCGGTTACGTCAATAAGCAGAATCTTCGCTTCTGGGGCACTGAAAATCCGCGTGTGATGCACGAAGAGCCATTACATCCACTCAAAGCCACTGTGCGGTGCGGCGTTCACGCGGGAGGAGTGACTGGGGCGTATTTTTTTGAGGACGTCATCGGTAATACGGTCACTGTTACTGGCGAACTCTACAGGGCCATGATAAATGACTTCTTACTGCCGAAATTGGATGAGCGGGGCTTGGTGGTTAACCGCCCAAACAGCACGAGACACAATGGATATTGTGAAGGAAGCGTTTCTTGGTCGCGTAATCTCCCGTTTTGGCGATTTGGCATGGCCAGCAAGATCGCCCGATTTAACCATCCCAGACTTCTTTCTATGGGCCTACTTGAAGTTGCGGGTTTATGCCAACAAGCCTCAGACAATCGTAGCCCTTAAGGAGAATATTCGCGAGGAATGCGAACAATTATCAGCGGAAATCTTGCGGAAAGTCATGGAAAACGCGATAAAACGGGCACAAATGTGTACCAACACTGGCGGCAGCCACTCTTACCAGAAACAATTGTAAAGGTCCAAATAAAGATTTCCATCACTTAAAATCATTTTTTTTTATTTAGTAAAAAAGTAATTCAAAAACAAAATTGGATGATACTGATATCATTCATATAAATAAAATAAATACAATAAACAAAAAAAAAATGCTCGCTGCTCTACTAAGGCCCGTAAAGACCTCACAGAAACGTTCTTGAAAAAATCGTTCAAAATTCACATGTCCACACCAGACGCACACTCATTCAAGAACCTGTTCAATTATTCGTAAAGTCCGATATTATTGACAAAATCGGATGTACGCGAAACAAAACCAAGCAGATGGAGCAATACAAACGTCTCGTGCAGATTGTTATTTCAGAAAGATTTTGCTTTAAGGTAGCTAGAGCCTAGACAGCGCTGATATCAAACAAGGAGAACCTCTTGCCAATCGCGTTTCGTTTAGCTAAAAAAGTCAATTGAGTAGCTTTATATGTATTAACCCTTAGTACTTCCAGTGCCGCTCCATGACACGGAACTATGGATCCTGTAAAGAACTGATGGGGCCGCTGTAGTTTTCGAGAGAAAAATTCGCAGTCGATGATTGAAGCAGAAGGTACAACGACGAATTGTATGGGGTGAACAGCAATATCGACCTAGCCAGAACACTAACTAACATGGCTAGAGAATGTAGAATGCACGAACTTAGCGCAAGTGGCGTAAATGGTGGAGGCTATTGAACTCCACACCTCCACCTCCAATTAAAAATAAGCATAAATAGTAGTGGTAAATGCAGGTAGCCCTGAGGCATCCCATTTTAGATTGCAAAATTGTATATGACGGCAGTCCTGCACAAGCCAACAAGGTAGAATTATAGCTTCAAATGTAGGATAGCATTTTCCTTCGAATGGCAGTTGTAAATTAAACTTATCAGACGAGACGGAGATGGAAACCTATTGCTCTGCATCCAAAATGAAAATATTAGAAAGTAAAATCGAATTGACACACATCAAAATCAAACTTCTAGATTCTAAGTGTGCCCAAAGTTCCAATACGATTGTTTCAATTTTGTCTTCACACAGGCTTCGTCTATTCTAAATTTAAATTCTTTGGAAAAGGTTTAATGCCAAATAACCTCATTTCCAAAAAGAACCCATTCAGAAGCCCACAACAATAGAATAATTAAAAAATAACCAATAAATAATACAAACCATTATCTACAACCATGTATGATACATATACATATGTCCTTTGCATAAAACAGAATCTAATTAGTATCTGAGTATGGACTCAGCTCTAAATCTGTTAGTTTTTTTTATTTTTTAAATGAAATTTAATTTCTCCGCTCTCAACTAATTAGCTGATGTCAAACCGAGTTAACAAGTAAAAACCTACTTCTCTACACCAATTTGTACACGGATGGCTTCCATGCCAAACGGTATGCGTTAGTATTTACATAATAAACCTGACCACGACACTGATGAAGATATTGACAAAAGTCAAAAGTATAATAGAAATAAAGCTATAAAATATGCTCTGTATACTATTATTAAATAACGGATTCATTAAGATGGTACAACTAAACTCCGGTGATGAATAAAAGAAAGTCAACTGGTTTTACCTGACCGGACTTTGTTGTACCGCAGACTATCTTCGGAGAGTATCTTTCAATATCTACAAGGTATTTGGCATGAGTTTTGCTTTAATTTTGTCTTCACAACAAAATGATTTAAATTGGAGATACAACAGGAGAAAAAAATAAAAATAAAATAGACAACATATCATACAATGTAATTAAAACTAAAAGATACCAGGGAATGTTAGTTAGACAGAACTGGTTTGAGAGTAAGTCTAATTGGAAACTTCCAGTATCGGGAGTAGACACTGCTAATCGGGGTACTTAAGTAGATACTAATTGTTTCGGGATAAACGGTTGCTAACTGATGAAAATTAAAAAAAAAAAATGGTCATACCAGGTAGTTTTAATTGATTTGGTTGAATAACATTACAACGAAGTGGTACTGGTTTTACATCCAAATTTGAATGTCAATAAAAACAGAATGTGGGTTCTGTAATAACACGTCATGTGACGGATTAAATTGTTTGCAATTTTGACAATCAGTCCATTTGCTAGTCAAATATGGATTATTTGGCTTTGTGATAATGTGTTCATTTAGTAACTGCTCGAAACGTTTTTCATGATAAAGAAATCAATCAGAACAGAAATCTTGTTTGGGTCGGTAGGCCAGTATGTAGGTTTGCCCGTTGACATATGTAGTTTCGCATCCATATGCCTAAAGCGCTCTTAATACCTTTTGTCTGGTATTTTGGAAATAGCTTAAAGTTACAGAATTTTCAATGGGCAAGAGGGTCTATAAATCTACGTTAGACCTAATTCAAGGTCTAATTAAATTAAATAGTCAGTATTATACAGTAGAAGCCCGACCCAAAATTGAGTAATCTTTTGAAACTTTTAGTTCAACTTATGTGTCCGGTCTTCATTAACACTGGCGGATACAACATACGCATACGGGTAGGTAACTTGATGTCGTGTGAAATTTGGTCACTGTTGCTTGAATTTCTTGCTCAGTAGGGTAGGTCGATTATAACGACCGAAAAATGGTCGAAGTGCGCGAAAAACATTTTTCACAGAGCACAAATTTCGATAATAAAATTCAATAATTTGTGAGAGTTGTTCAAATGTGAGTCTATCCATGATGTAATGGCAATGCTGATTGAGCGTGTTTGACTTTGACTAATGTCACGAATCACGCGTGAGCTGTCAAAAATAGAACACTGAAAAACTAAACAGCAAAAAAATCATCCTTTAGAAGTCAAATGTCCCCCTAGATTTTTTGCAACACTCGATTATGTCTTGTGATTTTTAGATTTTTTGTACATGTCTGGTTACATCCCGCCTACAAAATATGTTGGCTTTCAAGTCTTCCAACGTCGGAAGGTATTCAGCATTGACATGACTCTGCTTACTTACTATAGGGTCTTTCAATAGGGACATTCAAAATTTGTTAGGTTATAGCAGCCATGTTGTTAAAACATAATCTGTCATATATGTTGTGAATTGCTTGGTAGTGTATGGCAAATCACAATGGAGGGTTGAACGACGTCTGCAAATCATTAGCTCCGTTCGAGAAAAAAATCATCTTTAGGGATGATGGTGGATTTTGGTCTGGCGGAAGCATCGGTCCGTGTAATAACCGTCAATGGCGAGCGTTACACATCGATGATAAGCAACTTCTTGTGACCTAAACTGGATGATATAGATACCGATAACACGTGGTTCCAACAGTACGGGTTTCGTGCCACACCGCGCATGCCACGATGGACATTCTGCACGAGCGATTTGAGGGCATGGTTATCTCGCGCGGCGGCGACGTAAACTGGCCACCAAGGTCGTGCGATTTAACGCTTTTAGATTTCTTCCTTTGCGACTATCTTTATAGGCACATCTATGCGAATAAGCAACCTAACGAACGCCATCCAGCAAATTTTGCCAGATTTATGCGGCAAAGTCATCGAAAATTGGACCTCCCGAGTACCTGCCACCAAGCAAAGGCGCGCCGGACATTTGAACGACGTTACATTATATACATAATGTGGATATCTCACACACAACTTGTTTTATTTACATTTAAAAATCCAGCGTCCTTATTGAAAGTCTCTATACAATATGGAGTCACCTAGGTCTCAACTAGGCTTGCCATTGGTCTCCTTCCCAAGGAAATGTCCTCCGTCCCCCACAGAAATAAAATTACCAAGAACTAAAAAAAATTATATTACTTCTGGAGAGTACAATTTTATTTTATTAATGTGCCAACAACACAGTCATAAAAGACAACACGAATGTATTTTTTTATAAAATAATAAGCAGCACTTGCATAAATTAGGCATGTTCGCGTACTGTCAAAATCTATAATAGTAAAAATTTCGAAAAACAACAACAACCACACGGGCTTATGACAGTTTTGGTCTGATTTTCGTAGATTTTCACTGTAAGCGAACAGACGTATAGTTATTCAATATTGACACAAGTGACAGCAGCGTTTTTTTGTTTAGATACGAGTACAATACGACAAGGTCTGTTTGGTTATTTTTTGTGTTGAAATGGGTAAGGTAAAAGCTGTCAAAATTCAAAGATGGCAGAAAATTCGCTCAGAGAGAGAGAAACTTACAAGAAAGTAAACAAAGGCAGTAAACCACATTTGTGTATAAAACGGCAAATGTCAATTAATGAATTTGGTTGTTGTTAGTATAATAAATTCTTTCGCAGAATAGCTGTTTGCTTTGACAGTTGCTACTATTTCAATGGAGGGGAAATGTTTATTTCTCTCATCGGCTCTCTTTGTTGCAACTTCTTGGAGTAAACAAACAGGAATTTGTAAAAAGTTGTATGAATTTGTATAATATTTCAAATTAACAAACAGACCTACGATGAGTAAATAAAAAGTGAATAAATTCAAATAATTTATTTCTCAGATTCAAAATGTCAGAATTTAATAAAAAAGACCAAACTCCATCAAAGACAAAGGAAAAAATTGCTTGTTGGCGTACAAAAGCTACAATGATTGTAGAAAATGTTCTCGCTCTGTTTGTAATTAAAAACTGAACCGCGTGCTCGTATCGAACCGCAAAAATTTTGTTCAAAATGCAAATGAATCTGCCTTAGGTATGTATGAAGTGGTCCAAAATATACTAGAAAAGCATAATCTTGAACTAAACACACTAGTTAGTTTGCAATATGAATTCTAATTTTACTATTACAAATTTAAAAAGAAGCAAATTGAAACAATTTGAAATGGAATTGTTAGGCTCACATACTGAACAATACTTTAGAGAAATCGATTTAGATTATCACTTTAGAAATAGGCATCGAAAAGGTGGGTCCCTGAAAATTGAAATAAGGGACACCCTTTTAGCTTCGCCCAACTTTTCTCCAATTTCATGATGTCCTCCAATTAATACGATTTCTCAAGGGCTTCAAAATAGGCAGTTATTTCATCGATGACCTTTTCTTTCGATCCAAATCACTTACCGCCGAGCAATTGCTTCATGTTTGGAAACAGGGAATAGTCGCAGGGGGCTTAATCTGGAGATGCCTTGTCCTCGTGGAAGAGAACTTTTTTTTCTCGCCAAACGCGGTCATTTTTGCTTTAAATCGGCGTCGAATTGATTAAACAGCTCTGCATAATAAGCGCCGGAGATCGTTTTACCCTGCGTTTGACACTGCGCGCAACCCAAACAGACAAACAACAGACGCACCTTGGCGTTTTTCGGCTTCCATTCACCAGGAGGAGTTTACATGAAATTCACTTTTTTTTTCGTTTTTACGTAAATTCTAGTAGTCGTCTGTTTCAAATGGTTGTCACAACAAAACTATTTGACAGATCTGTCTTAAAATTTGGGTGCGTTCTTTTGATAGATGCTGCGTGACAAGCAAAATGTTGGATTTGAGGTAGCAACGCTTTAGTTTTGTTGTAAAATACTGAACTTTGTTACTTTTGTTATTAGTAAAATAGACAATATTTTATCATGTTAAGTAAAAAGTCCTCGTCTAGTCTCAACCAACAATCAACTATACATCCAGTTGCGCACTCCACAGTGGTTGAGGTCTCATAGACGTTCATGCTTCTGTGACACAGAGCAGGACTGCTTTGATGAGGATCTTAAAAAGTGTCTTTTTGTTGTATTGAGGTTTCTTCTGTCGGAATATAGCACTCAGACTAGAGACTAGTATATTGTACTCCATATTATGCTCCGTTCTGACACGAACAAGCAGTCTGGAGTATTTCCTACCACGGGACACCAGCAAAATCACTTTTTAGAGTGTTCGTTAAGAATTTGTTTAGTCTGCTGAATGATCATATCATCTGCAGATATTCGTACACGAAATTCAACTGCCACAAAACCGACAACGCAAGCAGGTTCGGAAAAACTCTTTGTTGAACCTTGGTTAGGGAGCTCATCGGCGATTTCAGTGAATACACCCTTCCGACTGCGTTCAGACAAGCCCTGCATTCTCAAAAAAAGTGAGAGAAAGATCAGAAAGATCTCTGGCGCAGCTTGACGCGCTACAGACGCAGATATTTTGCTCCCTCCACCCAATCTTCACAATGAGTTCATCGCCTTTATGGTTGCGTATATTTACCTCTGCTCTGGAAGGCAGATGCAAAATTTTCCTAAACTTAAGGTTGCTGTCCACCAGTTTTGTAAAGATGCGAATACATTCCTTTCCTTGCTCAAATTCTCGCCGAAACAAAAGGGCACGATTGGAGTCAGTTTTGTATTGTCGCATCAAAATGAGTTTTTGTGGGGATTCACCAATGCATCTAGAACGTTCTTTGGAGACTGATAAAGACAACACTGACGCCCCACCAGACAACTGACGCAAAATTGGTCTTTTCACAGCAGCCTAGATTTAGAGGACCATGCTTGGTGATAAGCCGAACGGTCCTTTATGCTGCCAGATTGCCGACAAGTCTTTGGATGTTATGTTCTTACGATCGATGTCAACTCCAAAGTTTTTTTTTTTTAAAGGAATTAACACTCAAGAGGGTATAATTAGTCTTAAAATGCCGGGGCACGTGTTAAGTTTTTTGAAAAATTGGATAGAGAGAGAGAGAAAGGTTATTTCGCCCCTGGGTGGCATCCAACATTTAAGGGGGAAACTAAATTATTAGTGGAAATTGGCTTGTTGTTGTATTTTAGGCAACCATCCATCTCAAGAATGTCTTTCGGGCGCAGTTGGAATTGAACGCCGATCCTTCCGATTGGGAGTCAAGCAATTCAGTGAAAGAATCGATTCAAACCCAATTTCTAACATGTCGTCGATCGCTTCAAGTATTTCCTGCGATTTAGAGCAGAAAGTCACTGGGAACGACCTAATAAACCGTATAGCCACATCATCTGCATATGTATGCCTGAGTGTGGACTTGACCAACCCCCGTCATCTTAATTGGCCGCAGTCAACACTCGCAATCAGGGTTCAATTTACCAGCAATGCTTTCCACAAAGCATCTTAAAGTCGATGCAAATGGCCAGGGTGTACACCTTGTCGAGTGCGCTATAGGAATTGAAACCAGGATTCCGAAGTACAATCTCGCAGCAACTTCCCCGTTTATAGGCATGTTGCATCTTGGATAGAGAACGCATTGGCAAAACCTATTTTGGGCACATACGAGTAAGGTGCAACCATTCTCTCCACATCTCAAATCAAGTTGTGACGTAATAGTAAGTATTGCGCGTTTTTTTCGGGGATTATTTTCCAATTGCCCATAAAATGCACAAAACTAATTTAATAATGAAACCGTTATTGCAGTTAGTATTTGGGATATATTGCTCATTCAGTCTACAAATTTCGCTGTGTTGACATCATTGTAAACATTTTTAAGTGAATTTTGAATTGGATGTATCGGAATAGCATATTCGGCATATTTTATTGGTTTTGTTCCGAAAAAACAAGGATGGAAGTGAAGACACTAGACAGTGAGTCCAAGTGTCGGTGTTGGTTTGCCAAGTTTAGAAATGGCAATTTTGATCTAAAGGATGAACCTCGTTCGGGTAGGCCAGAAGAGCTCCTAAAGTCCACCAGCGAAAGAAATCACACTCTTACGGTAAGGGAACTTGCAAGGGAACCCAACCTAAGTCATGTGACTATACATCGAACAAATATGGGAAACGTCATAAAGTTGGGAAAATTGGTACCACACCACCTATTGAACCGGATCGTTATCGCACATGAAAAATGGATTCATTAAACGTGCGTCGCCACCAATGGCTTAGTCCAGAATTCGAATGCGACATTCGTATCTAATCTCGGAGCATTGTAAATGGGGCTTAAAACTAAACAACCGCTCAAGGTGTTACTGACTGTATAGTACGGTGGGATACTGAAGGAATATAATCTCAAATCTCTATTTGACTACTATGAGTAGTCTTAAAAGCTCTACTGACCATAGCTCTGAATACTTTGAAGCAGCGGATATAAGCCATAGAAATCTGTTGATTCAAATTGCGTGAATTCATCTGGCGAATGTGGTGGTTCTAAGGCTCTCTCAGTCATTTCGAACAGAATATTATTGCTATATTCTCCTTTCTCTATACACACTCGTGCTTATATAATAAGTTTAGCAAGTCAAGTTCAGTTGGACAGTACCAGATGGTTACAACGAGGAGGACTAGTAAACTAATTTAGTGCGTAGTCAGAGTTGGTATCGTCGCTCAGTATCTACTTTAACCGAACAACATTCTCCCTTCGTAAATATATACTCGTACTATGCATCAAAAGATATGAGTGTGGATCATTTATGAAAAGATACCTGTATTTCCAGTGGAAAATGTCTCTGAATGAAACCTCAAATAGGAGTAATTTGACTAGAGCCAGCACGTCACTTTCAAAAAGTGTGTCGTTTACGTTAGAAGAGAGTCACGACACTTTCTTCCATCTAAAGCTTGTAGATGTATTTGAAGTATAAGTGGGTTATGACCCAGCAATGCGATGGCTAGTCGTAGGGTTCCGTTTGATGGTTGACTACTTTCTCGTATTTGACAAATTACTGTAATTCAATATTCATGACCAGTCAAACCGAAATGGAATGGTAACACTCTCATCAGTGTTACATGGAACTCCTCTGCGCTCTGCGCTTACATAATCCAATTCGAAGCTATTGTATGAAGTGATCTCTACTGCAACCTTTACATCATCTACTCGTAGCATGACTTTTCTTTTCCGTGTCGATGACAAACTGGAAGCAATTATTTTCCCCCACATGTCCACGGTGGTACGGTGATGGTTTTGTTTCGCTAATTAACTTGAATTTGGTTGACATGAATAGAGCGGATCCAAAAAGTCTATTTATTTTGGTTCCCATTAATAAAGTCATAACAAATTCATAATAAAGTCTTAGGTTTGAGATACATACTCGTACTTCCCTGGAAATTTACAAACCCAGAGCCATAGATCTTCAATTTTTATCCATTCTTTCTTTCTCTCATCTACTATATCTTCTTCTGCTTTGAATAATTACTCTGTGTGATTATTTAAAATTCAAAGTGACGACGTAAGATAGTAAAATACCGATGTACGAGTACATACATCACGAACTCTCAAGATAGTCTGAGGTTGTTCGAGTTTGACATCCAAACTTTATTGAATCTACGTAATGCCCATGCCCATGCTCATACTCAAACTCATCGATGTAAGATAGAAATAAATTATTCAAATCGGTTTACATGAAGATTACCTTTCACTACTGACATACAGTTGTCGGAGTATCTTATGTATTTTTATTTTTATTTTGTATAAATGAAAAGGAACAAAATTAAATATTTTCCCATCGAAATGTATTTATGGAATTAATTATAAGTGTCGGCAATCCATGAGATGGTTGAAGGTGTACACACAGTAGTTAGTTAAAGTGCACACCGTGACTTTCTCTCCCAATAAAATTTTCACTTTCGATTTAATGAACATTCTTAAATGGTGAATATCCTGTAACGACGACGTACAACTCTAATCTGGCAGAATTTTAAAGACCAATGATTGCGATTAAAAGCGAAGACTGGTTGCATCTTCAATAGTTGTTTTGTTGTGCTGAGAAGAAATGACTAATGGTTCGAGTTTTTGTATTGAAATGTTTCTGTGGTTGGGTCTGATATGACGTATCTGCATATCTATGGATGATATGACACATCCGTCTGGATGGTTTGAATGGAATATAAGACTTCACCAGCAAAGCCTGTTATCTGAAAACTTTTAATTCCAGACCCTATCCGGTCTATGCTTGACGAGCACTTACTTCAGCGTTTTCAGTTTTAATTACAAAGTCATTCTCTTGAAAATGTCGTAGCAATTCGCGACCCTAGAACAACATGGTTCTCTGTGCACCAAGGCATGTTTTGAGTAAACGAAGTCTGAATGTTTCAACGCTGTTTGTATTGTTATGTTATTTTTTATGGCAAAATAGCTTTTAATAAAAAGTTTTAATTTTTCATATTAAATCAATTGTTTCAAAATATTTGCGATAAATTAAATAGTTTTCTAGATAAATTAACCTTAAAATGCAAATAGAACTTTGATGCTCAATTGTAAGTAACTATAACTTAGAGCAATAAAGTTCTAAGTACCACATAGAACTGTGTGACTTTGTAAAGACTTAATTTGATCACTTAGAACATTGTAGCGTACGAGTACAATTTTCTTTTTAAATTAAAATATCTTTTATATTTTATTCAGTTTTTTATTAATAAATCTGTGTTTGAACAATAAGAAATAATAGCGAATTAAAAAGGTTATCATTTTAATTCATAATAAATTAATAGCAAGCTATTAGTTAAGTTGTAGGAATGTATTGTAATAATACAATAAAGAATACTGAAAATTCAAAGCAACTGTAAAATTTTGAGCATTCATTTTGTTCTTGTATAAAAATTCTTGTCTAAATATTAAATAAAAATGTAATAAGAGGATACAATTCAAAGCGCCTATATCTAATTATAATAATAAAAAATTAATTAGGCTATATAATTCACAGCGCCTGTATCTTAAATTTTAAGAATAATAATAAATGAGGATTATATGAAATAATATTTTTTTAATTGGTAGTCACTGGAGTGGTGTCTAAAAATAAAAGGAAGTAATTGTGTTAAAATAGTATATAATACAAACTTCGTCATACACTGAATACCTAATTTTAGGATTACTTTGTAATATGCTATGTCAGCCGAGCTCATCTACATACTTAAACATAGAAGTTAAATGTTTTGCTTTCTCCTTAGATATGACATTTTTTGTTGAAATGGTGTCAATGTCCGATAAAACGGGAACATTTGGTAACACAGTCTTACTTCTGCGAATCCTTGTTGCCTGTCGTCTTATGTTAACGGTTATAAAGTTTTCACCGCTATAATCTTTTGAATGTTGAATTTCGTATTCTAATTGGCTAAACTTTAACATTTTCAACGAAGTAAATGGTACACTTCTGTAATCAAAACAACTTTTTGCTTTGTAGAAATCTTTAAAGTCTAGTGGTTTCAATTGAATGATAACAAATGGTTTTCTAAGGTTAACCGTTTTAAGTAATCTTATCAATCCCATCATTGTCAACTTCTTGTAATGCTGAATGTCCTGGTAAGGAGTACTTCATTAAAATGCTCTCTACGTCAGGATGAGTTTTTAAAAAATATTGCATTGCCAAAGCCATAATAGAATTTTTGTTCTGAGGAACACAAGAATCACTCCAAGTTATTAATTGGGTAATGTTGTTATCCTCACACACTTTCTCTAATATTGTATATAAGGCAGATGCAATATCATTACCACATAATAATAATAATTTATAATTTTGAATGGTAAAATAACGGTCCAATTTCTGATCGTGGGCAAGTCAAAACATTTTCAAGGTCGAAAGTTAGTATAGGAATTCCAGATTTCTTATCCAAAGATTTCTGTTCTCTCATCAGTTTTTTCATATTAATATGGTTTTCTCGTTCTTTCATCATTTCTTCGGTAATCATTTTTTTCTTTCTCGGTATCGAAAAAGTTTCACATTTTCCGCATCTATCGGATTTGGGACGATGGAAATCCAAATTAAAGTTGGTGTTAAATACATGCCTGTAAAAACTCTCCTTTACAGGAGATTCGACTTGTTCTACGTATAAGTTATACATTTTAGTAATGCTCAAGTTTGAATCAAGGAAATGCTTTGATGTATTCGCACGACAGTAGTGAGACTCTACTGTCGGGGAAGAGGAGATATGGGCTTTGACTTCTGAGACTTTTGCTTCCGGAATTCGTTTTATAGGCTTTGAATCTTTCTTGTTAATAACTCCAGTCACAATATTTTTTCTGTTGTGTGCATTATAAACCGGCTTTTGCGAAATTGCAAACGTTCCTAACCAATAAGGTTTGCATACCTGTATAAGGTTTCCAAGTAGTTCAACGTAATAACAAAAGGAATAGTTCCGCCGAGAATATTCGGATTTCTTAGTTTTACGAATTGCCTCAGTTCTGGTAGTAGTTCTTAAGACGTAATTAGCCTTTTCTAGTCGGTTCATTGAATAGAATGTTTTGAATAATACTTGCCTTTCACTTGTTGTTATATTTAGCTCACATTTAAATTTGCAGTTGTTAAGGCAGTTCTTTTTGGAAATTATTTGTTTCGCAGATACCATTTTTCCTCGAGAACTGATGTAACTTTCTCCAGTTTGATATTGTCTTTGCCGAATATTTCGTTTCCAGTTTTTCTCATTAATCTTGCGTTCACGCGTTTTATTTGACACAGACTCTACTTCTTTCAATATTATTTCTGTGTTCTTATCTTCACTATTATTAACTTCGGATGCAGGTACTATTACATAATCTTCAATTATGATAGCGGGACCCAATTCAATAATATCTCCTTCGCAAACTGACGTCTTTTGTGATATAAATATTTTTCAACATAAAATAAAAACAAAGAACCTTTCTGTTTAAAAATCAAGAGCCAACTAAATATTTCTCAGAGAATGCACATGGTTCTATTTGAAAAATAATAACGGAACAATTTTAAGCAATAAAGTTATATCTACATAACTTTTACTATAATAAGTTCTATGTGCATTATTGCTAAATTTTGATTGGAACGCAAAGTTCTATCTGGCTGTTAGAACCTTGTGAACTAAATCTTAATGCAAAAATATGTAGTTAGAACTATGTTTTATAAAATATCTCAGAAACAGAAAGAGATAGACTAATTTGGATAGCGGCAATCGAAAGAGCAATCCCAGTTTACTATGATATAATACAAACATCAATTTCCAAAAAAATGTCAGTTAGAACCTTGTTGTTCTAAGGTCGCGAATTATAAATGAGTTTATCTGTCTTTAGTTTGTCACTATAACCCATAGATTTATCAAAGATCTCAAAGATTCTACCAGACTAAGCTAGATTCCTGTTATCAAACTGAATAATATCAAGCTGAATGAAATTATTCGAACTTCTCTTTAGAGGCAATCGTTGAGAGCTTTTAAAATCAATAAACCATATTCACACCGAAACCAACATTTTTCATTTTTTAGTCACAACAAGTCACGTAAGAAAATGCATGACAGCGGCAGAGAGTAAAACGGTCTTATCTGGCCCAACCTATATCTCATAATCAGATACGACACATGGTTTTGTTACCAAGAGTTGGCTGCTGGAGTCATAAGCTACGAAATGCACGGCGATCGGCATACGTTTGTCGTTGCGTCAGTTAATTTCCCCTTTCATTTGGTACTATGTACCAAATCAGTAGCCGCACGGAATATTAAGTTGGGATGATGCGACGTTTCATATGCTGCTTTGCTAACGATCACATCACTTTTTGGGGCAGACAACAAGAGCAGATGATAAGGAATCAACTATTGAACTTCAGACTGTTTCAAAGTAATGTAAACATGAGTCGGAAAGGTTGATCCTTCACTAATGTACTGACAGTATATTTGTGTCATCGGTACAAAAATGAGAATCGAGCAAAAATTGACCGGAATTCAGCATTCGAAGGACGTCATCAAGGAGGCCAACAAGAACAAAAACTTTCTTCGCAACATTGTAATTGGAGACGAAACGTGGTGTTTTCAATATGAACCAGAAACCAAGCGCCACATTGCCGGATAAAAGGCGCTAGTCGAGCCAAAGCCCAAAATCTCGTTTGGAGAAGTCAAACGTGAAGGCAATTCGTTCCACCGGGCCATATCGTTAACGTTCAATTCTATCTTGATGTTTTAAAGCGTTTGGGGCATGGTATTCGTCATATTCGGCTAGAATATCGCCCAGAAGGAAGTTGGCGTTTTTTGCACAATAATGGGCTAGCTTATCGATCGATACTTGTGACAGATTTTTCGGCTAAAAATCACCGTATTCGCCTAATTTGGCATCGTGACACATATGCCTCTTCGGAAAAATGCGTAGAAGCCATCCAAAAGGTTTATACCGACATCCTGAAGGACATCCGGGTCGACGATCTAAACCATTCTTTGAGTTGGAAGGGGACTACAATATTTTCAATAAAATAAATCGGTTTGGTTTTGCCAAAAAGACTTTTTGTTGGTCTTATTTTTACAAATTCTCTTTATTTTGAAACCCACATTGTATTGCCCGACTTGGTTATTAACAATATTGGTCCGCAGCCAACTACTCACCCGCGGAGAACTTCAGACACGACGGCATGTGGAAATCAGCAAGGCACTAGGGCGTGGACGAGTCATCACTTTGTGAATTAGAGCAAAGTTAACAACAGAACGTTCATTGGGGATGCTGACTTCCGCCAATATGTGATGGACGAGGTGAGCTACAATATAAGAGAGCCACTGACAAGACATTAAGGTTATCATCGATTAGATTTTCTTGGATCTACGCGGGTATGGTAAGAATTTTTTACTATGATATATACTCGTATCACCAAATACGTCACTTTTGCTTTCATTTGACTCCAAAGAACGGTTTGTCTCGGCTCTTGGGGAGCTTTTCGCAGCTCCCTTAACTCTGACGCACTGATAAATCTTTGGCTTCAGGAAGAGGCTAAGTCAGGTTGGGAATGTAGTCCGGTTTTCAGCGATGGCTTCAGGTTGCTTTTTGTGAAGGACGACAACTTTAGACTTCACTACTTGTTAGATAAATTTGTGTCGATCTTCTAAACGGAGACACATGTACGTAATCCTGATGGCAATGAATTATTATGTGAGAATCAGGTGAAGGTGGAGCATCTGTATCGACAACCAAGCTGGGCTGAAGACTTAATCCGAATACTCTTAGCACCTCTACGTTTGCATTGACTGTCAAACTGAAAATCTTTGACTCAACTAATGTTCTAAATACGAGGGCGGGTCAATAAGTCCGTGACTTTTTGAATTTCTGACCTCTTTACTGAAACAGGAACTCTGCTCCTGTCAACAGGCATCTGTCAGTTGACTCCTGTCAAAATTTAAACTTGCTGCGTCAGTTAGTTTGTGTTTGACAGCTATTTTTATCAGACTACTCACTAATTTGAGGAGAAAATTTGAGGAGAAAAAAGACAATGCAAGGGTGCACACATGTGCAGTTGCCATGGCAAAAATCCATGAATTGGGCTATGAATTGCTCCCTCATCCATCCTATTCTCCAGATTTGGCTCCGAGCGACTACTTCTTGTTCCCAAACCTGAAGAAATGGCTTGGTGAAAAAAGATTTGACTCCAATGATGAAGTCATCTCGCAAATAAAGGCCTATTTTGAGGACCTCGACAAATCATTTTTTTTGGAAGGGATAAAAAAATTGGAGAAGCGTTGGACAAAGTGTATAGAGCTCAAGGGAGACTACGTTGAAAAATAAAATTATTTTTTTATCAAAAAATCTGTGATTTATTCCAAAAGTCACGGACTTATTGACCCGCCCTCGTAGGTAGACTATTCAGAAAAGGGCTGACTTAAGGCCCTTGGATACAGTAGTCAACGTAGCGCTATTTGTCGTTAGGGATAAGACTCTACTACTCGTTTAAGAGGGCTGTAGTTTCAGAGCGGGGCCAATACTCCAAGTTCATGCATTGAGTCAACACTAAGAAAGTGAGACTTACTCTCTCTTATAGCATAGCTGTTGGCTTGCACTGGAAAGACGAACAAAATGCAACAAGTTGTCTGCATAAACTATCACTGGTGCTTAAAGAACCTGTCCAACGGCCACTCTCCAAATTTTTCTGAAGGGCTTGGTTGAGTTTAAGGTACCCAAAACTGCTTGCAAATGCTTCGTATAGACTTATTCAAAATGCAAATTGCAATTAACTCTGAAAAGGGATATCGGCCTCTCCCCAATCAACCAACTTTCAATTATTTGAAAGTGACTTCAAAGTCGCCTGATCCAGAATGGTACGAATGGACCCAAGGGAAGTTCTCAGTAAGTCCATTTTCACAATCATAGACTACTCCAAGACAGCTGATCGGCTCGACATATACAAAAATCTTATGTACTCGTATATATGGTGACGCCTTTCAAGACGAACTATCAGCTATTCAGAGGCCGTAGCTTAGCTCAGACTGAATCAAATATCCTCATCGGCTATTGCAATATCCATACATAGTAAGCTATGCAGTGATCATATGTCCATGTCCGAACATCATACATTTTTTATAGACCGCGAAACTCTCAATTAAATGACTCTGTTTGGTTCCGGGATACTCGGACAATCCAGGGAACTGCGTGAATGGTGAAACTCGGATTCCTAGAAACAAATATTATATCAGCCTACTAATGTCATATGCTAAACAAATGACACACTTTCAAGCGCTCTCTAAGGTCATTCATAGGTAGACTCATCGTGACTATGACCCATACTTGATTCTAAATGTCAAGATCTCTCAGAAGAAGAGACAATTCCATATTGGTAAGAAACATAATTACGAGACGCCGTATCATTGCAAGACCGCATGGTTCTTAAATATTCTCCACAACTATTTCTGTAGGAGATGAAGAGGAATCTGTGGCGCACTTCCTTGGCACCCATCGGTATACAATCCGTATGATATCAAAATTACTCTTGCTCTATAAAGATACCAAATTCATCAATAAATCTCTATAACCTAAGGAGTAGCCAGGTTATCGCTCTCCCACGCTTACCCAGTGGCATCACGTTAGACTTATAACTGTTCTAAGTGCTCTCAACGAGGGCTAACCTTAACCTAAACAATCACTGAAATTGCTTCGAGTTAGGGCTCAATCTCCGAAAAATCGAATTGAGGAAAACAGAATGATTTTCAAGATGTCAAAAAGTTGAAATCCGAGTTCAATCCTGGCTAACTAGGAAGCAAGCAATAATCAGGGAAGCAGTTGCTTGTACTGATCTTACCAACAAACTACGGACAAGAACGACTGAAGCAGGCGGCCTGAATCTTGCAAGAAAAGTAGGAGTTCTTCAATAAGCCTTTTTTGGGTACATTTTCAAAGATTGGCAGACAACAGACTGGCTCAAAACAATTCTATTTTCCTTCATTTTGGTGTCATGAAAGGACGTTTCATTGAGAATTGAAAATGGGAAAGAATTTGAATACAATTTCTGACAGTACGCGACAGCAGCTCGAACAGAGCAGACGGGTAGTAGAGTGCGGTATTGTTTAAGTTTCACAAATCACTTGTATCAGTGATAATAGCAAACGAGATATCGTTTTCTTCTTTCTTCTCTTTTCGCGTTCTTTTTAACGTAAAAAAAAAATTGTAAACGGTGTTCCCTTCGTTTAAAGCCGTTAGATACCGTATCCAATCCAAACCACTTATCCAACAAAAAACAAAAATTCAATAAAGACACAATAGATCAGTGGCCAATGTTAGTTACCCCTCAGCAAAATGTAGTGAACTTTTCTCGCTTCCTAATAATTACGAATTCCCCAACAGACAATCAAACACCGATCGCAAATCGAAACCCCTTTATTATAGGCAGAGCCATAGATTCCGTAACCACCCAATATAAGGACATAAAAGCACGGGGACTTATTAATCAAAAGAAATCCCAGATAGATTAGCAAAATGCAAATCTCTAAGCCAAATCCCTGTAGAAATAAAATATCACCAATCCCTAAGCTCTTGTCAGGGACGAATATACACCTACAACATCATTGATCTCTCCGAAAACGAAATCCTGGATTCCCTCAAAAAATTTAGCGTCAGCAAAATGTTAAAAAAAAACCAGGATGGAAATCTAAAAGCCACAGGAGCCGCAATTCTTACATTTGATGCACCACAGCCACCTACAGAAATAAAAATGGGCGGGCAGATTTTGGCGGTAGATCCCTATTACCCTAACCCAATGACCTGCAAAAAATGCCATCGAATCGGACGCACTAAGAACCAATGCAGAGAGACTCTCAATATCTGCACTACTTGCGTTAACTGCATGACTGCTGCACATTCATCAAAGGACTGTAACTGTCCAGCTTTCGTTAAAGAGAAAACAATAATGATAATAGAAACTATGAAACGCTGCACTATCAAAGAAACTAAGGAAGAGTACAGCAAGTCCGGGCATTTGTATACACCCCATATCCCATCCCGAAATTCAAACAAATCGATCGATCTCTCAAGTTTGAAAATAGCTGGCAAACACTCATTGGCATCTGAATCAGGCTCATTCATTCACTTCAAAACCTTCCCCTACCTACCCAAAACAAACGAAACTATTCTGCATAAAAATGAAAAGTCAAAATAAAAAAGTTAAACTCAAAGTACTATAATTCACATGATCGCAATAAAGATGGTCCAGCTATGTTAATAAAAGCATGTATTCCCCATTCATACTCGTATTCACAAAACATCTTCCTAACTCAAACGCTAACAATCAACCTGCTTCAGCCGATGACTTTGCAGAACGTTTATCGCAAATGTCAAAATAATTGCGTCCCAACAGCAATACCTGAACCTGATTGCAAACAATCTTTCTCCCAGCATGATCCTTGGTGATTTCAATGCCAACAACATTCTTTGGGGCTCCCCATATATTAACAGTATATACAGTCGTAGTAGGTTGGTTGCAAAACTCTGACCTTGTACTCCTGAATACGGGGTCTCCTACTCACTTTTCAACAAAGAACACCTTTACTGCCATTGATTTATCACTTACCTCACCTACGATTGCAATTAACGCAAACTGGAAAACGCATGATTGTTTAGAAGGGAGCGATCAGTTTCCGATCCTACTTGAAACCTCGGCAACCTGCAAATTTTCAAATATATTTCACTCCAGGTTTATAGATTCCAAAGCCAATTGGAAAAAGTCTGCAAACAAGGCCCAACAAGCAAACGTTTCTACTCCAATATCTGACAACATCAACAAAGAAGCAGCTTCCATAAAGAAAATAATAAGGTTGGCTGCATCCACTTCCATTCAAGCTTCCCACCCACCATGCAATCTTTCTCAACCTAGTTGATTCAACCCGCATCTAAAACAAATGGCGAAAGAAAAGCGAAAGGCATGGTTGCTATTTAAACGTTCGCCAACCGTTGAAAATGTCATTATCTACCGGAGTATGGCCGCAAAATTAAAGAGTGATGTGCGATTAGCCAATGTCAATGGAAGCCAAAACTTTATGGAGTAAGTTAAACGGAAATAACTCAAGAAAAGGTATCAGTGCGATAATATATAACTCCACCCCTGTTTTAGACGGCTATGAGCATGACCAAATCTACCACCCTCCACACTCAACGAGTCGATGAAATCTCTTGCCAAAACAAACGGTACAACTCCCGGCTCGGACAAAATTACTTACAAAATGCTTAAACACCTAGGAGCGGAAGTAACACTCCGGTTAGTAAGACTGTACAATCAAATTTTGGAAAATGGCATTTACCCACATGAGTGGAAAAAAAGTCATTTAATTCCGATTCCCAAATTCAACGCGAACCAAAGCTCTTTAGACAGCTATCGTCCAATATCCCTCCTTTCAGTACTGTCCAAATTATTCGAGATAATAATGGGGAACAGGCTAAAATGGACACAGGAAAAGCATCTCAACAGTGGTCAACATGGCTTTAGACCAGGAAGAAGCACCCACACTTTGCTGCACATGCTAGATTACGCAGTGCACGCAGAGTTAGCTCTACGTCACTACTCTGTTCTTTTGTCTATGGATTTGGAGAAAACATTTGAAAGCATAGATAACTATGGAGTAATCAACCAGTTAAGAAACTGGGGAATCAGCAAACAGATACTTCGGGTAATACTTTCTTTTATATCAAATAGAACAGTCAATGTGAAAATAAATGGACACCTTTCAAGTCCCACTGTCATTCAAAATGGAATACCACAAGGTTCACCAATATCTACCGGGTTATACAACGCCTATGTTAATCCGCTTCTTGAAATACTTCAATCAGAACTAGTTTTTTTGTCTTGGAGTCAGGCAAACCAGCAGAAGTAAACGATACACGATAAACTTCGAAATTAACAAAGGTGCCAAGAATCTGGAGAAAAAATATCTACTAACAATATAGCATTGCACATTTGCAGAAAGCATAACTGCGTAGGTACTGCTATAAACATTGGAAATACAAGTATCCCTCTTCTAAACAACGCTAAGATTTTAGGACTTGTGTGCACCAAAACATGGAAATGGAATTCTCATGAAAAAATAGTGTCGGAAAAGCTGAGCAAAGTAAATAATTTACTTAAAATAATTTGTAGCAAACACAAGGGACCCCATATACTCGTAAACACTTCCCTCATGATAGCAAAGACACTCTTAACAGGATCTATTCAACACGGCTTGACTATATATTAGCATTGGACTAAGCACAACGACCAAAATGTGCAAATAAAAATGAATGCTCTGTTAAGAACTGCATTATGTGCATTACATTCAACGCCTATCGAAGCCTTACTGGCAGAAGCTAACATCCTAAGCTTTAAAGATATGAAAATTGTAAGTGAAAATAAGCTTCTGTCTAAAAGTATTACGAACATAGAATATGCTCTGCACGATATTTACAAATCGGGTTTGACTCAATCGGAAACCTCAAAAAACAAAAGTGCTATCTTCAGTTCTATTCGTAATGTCAAACCTTAGTTATAACAACCAAACTCCCCTTTGGCTGTTTCCTGGATACCTCATAGATACTCCCTTAAACGAAACTTCCAAAGTAAGCACTCCAAACGAAGTATTTAGAAAAAAGTTTGCTGAAATATTAGAAACTGGCAATTTCGAATGTGTTCTCTACACAGACTCATCCTGCAAAGATGGAGCTACCGGTTACTGCATTAAATTGCAAACTCATATCTGCACTAAAGTGCATGACAAATGTACTGTTCATTTGATAGATAATTAAATCGTACAACAGTACTCACATTAAATAGTAAAAATGTATTTACATACGTAGTATGTTGTTTACATGTTTGATAGTAAATTTGGAATAAATTGATTTCAGTGATGTTGAGAAATAGATATTTTGTTTCAGGTTTGTCTCTTCCCGTTTCTTAAAAAAAAGAAATGTCCAATACACTCCCGGGGCTGGAATGTTTTGCACTGGAGGGAGATAATACGTCAGTGGGGTTAAGATGAGAGAAGTGGAAAAGGGCGTTAAATGTATATTTGGAAGCAGTGGACATCACCCCATCTTCAAAGAAAAGAGCAACTTTATTACATTATGGTGGGTTAGGGCTGCAAGAAATTTTTTACAATCTACCAGGTGCAAATGTGGCTCCTTCCAAGGAAAATGATGTGTTTGAAATAGCTATAAGCAAATTGAACGAATATTTTTCTCCAAAGGAAAGTAAGGTATTCGAGAGACATGTTTTTAAGCTCCAGAGGCAAGCAGAAGGGGAGAAGTTTGATAAATTCCTTTTACGTATAAGAAACCAGGCAGACAAACGTGGTTTTCAAAACTTAGAAGACAATTTAATTGATCAAATCACCGAAAAATGTACATCAGATGAGCTTAGGAAAAAAATCTTAACGATTGGGGATAGTATTACACTGGACACAATTATAACCGAAGCTAATACGCAGGAAACGGTTAGTCATCAACTGGAAGGTTATGAAAATAAAGCTAAGACACAGGAGATATATAAGTCACACATAAGAGAAATGATCGATTTTTCAGAAAAGGACGTTATGAGAATCAATATAAGGCAGATGAAGTGAGGTCATGTGGCAGGTGTCGTAGTAGAAGACATTCCTCCCAAGATGCTAAATGTCCGGCTAGGGAGAAGAAATGCCATAGCTGTGGACTCATTGGGCATTTCCGACAGTATTGTAAAACCTGAATACCACAGAAAAGAAAACTTAATGATTCTCATAGAAATTTTAGTCCAAATTTGAAAAGAGGTAAAAAGAGTAATGACGAAATTGATTGTGTGGAAAGTTACAAAACGGAAAAAGACTATGTTTTTCATATCGATGCCGAAGCCACAATTGATTGTATTGTAGGTGGAGTTAAAACGAAAATGTTAATTGATTCAGGATGTACTTTTAATCTGTTGACAGATAAGACATGGGAACATTTAAAAAGTAGTAATGTAAAAGTTTTTAATCAAATCAGAAAACCTAACAAATCATTTTTTGCTTACGGCAGTAATACTCCATTAGATCCATGAGGCTACAATCGAAGTTAATGGAATAAAAGATCAAACTACATTTTATGTCATTTCCAAAAGTACAAGAGATTTACTTGGAAAAAAATCAGCGACATCCTTAGGGGTTTTAAAAATAGGTATCGGTGTAAGTCAAATAACCAACAAAGCCTTCTCAAAGCTTAAAAATATTTTGGTCAATATTCCTATTGATGACTCAATAAAACCAATTTCACAACCTTGCAGGAGAATACCAATACCCTTAGAAAGCATTGTAGAAAAAAAATTGGAAGAACTAATTCAGTTCGACATAATAGAAGAAGTTAGTGGTCCTTCAAGATGGGTGTCTCCGATCGTTTCAATTTTGAAGAAAAACGATGAGATACGGTTGTGCATAGATATGAGACGTGCTAATGCTGCGATTATGCGAGAAAACCATCCATTGCCCACAATGACCCAAATTTTGCCGAAATTTCGCAAGGCCACTATTTTTAGTAGAACTACATCCCGACTCCAGACACATAACGACATTTATCACTATGAAGGGACTTTATCGATATAAACGGTTGATGTTTGGTATTAATTGTGCGCCTGAAATTTTCCACAAAAACACTGGAACGAATGTTACTAGGCTGTGAGGGCGTTATTAATTTCATTGATGATATTTTGATATTTGGGTGTAATGAGAAAGATCATGATATGCGACTTCAAAAGGTTTTAAATGTACTAAAAGAAAATAATGTCTTATTGAACCAAGAAAAATGTATTTATAAAGTAAACGCAATTCAATTCTTGGGACACGAGCTAAAATCTTTGGGTATACAGCCTTCTACAAAATACGTTGATAGTATTAACCGATTCAGAGTTCCCGCAACACTCGAAGAACTACAAAGCTTTTTAGGATTAGTAAATTTTATTTACAAGTGGATCCCCAACTTAGCCACAGTGACAGAACCTTTGAAACAACTTTTGAGGAACAAGCAAGGAAGAAATACAAATCTTCAAGAATTTTGGTTAGAAGAGCAAGATCAAGCGTTTGCAGAACTGAAGAAATCATTAAATAAAATACAATCCCTGGGATACTACGACGTGAACGACAAAACACAGGTTATTGCGGATGCTAGCCCGGTAGGCCTAGGGGCTGTTTTAACGCAAATAAATTCAAAAGGTTCTAGAATAATAGCGTTTGGAAACAGAACTTTGACAAACTGTGAGCGCAGGTACAGCCAAACCGAAAAAGAGGCTCTTGCTTTAGTATGGGCGGTTGAGCACTTCGATATATACCTCTTCGGCAAAGAATTCGATCTAATTACAGACCATAAACCCTTAGAGGTAATCTTTAGTCCAAAATCAAAGCCTTCAATCGTACAAATTTAAGACCATTTACATACCTGGCAAAAAGAATATAGCCGACCCATTATCTCGTTTATGTTCTTACTCAAACGCAGCACACACAGAAGAGGATTCATATATAAATTACGTCATAGAACATTCGAGACCACTGGCTATCTCATTGGATGATATAACTATATCTTCCGGTAATGATCCTGATATTCAGAATGTTAAAAGAGGTATATACAATAATGACTGGGACGACTCTGTTAAGAGATAAAAAATTTTTGAAAATGAGCTTTGTTTCTACGAAAATATTTTGCTTAGAGGGAGTAAAATAGTTATACCAAAAAATCTTAGAAAGAATGTATTAGATGCCGCCCACGAGGGTCATCCTGGAATGGTAGCAATGAAAGGACGTCTAAGATCTAAAGTCTGGTGGTCACGAATTGATAAAGACGCTGAGAACCTGGTAAAAGCCTGCAAAGGATGCACCTTAGTTGGTATGCCTAATCCTCCCGCTCCTTTAAAAACACGAGAACTTCCAACAACATCATGGGTGTATATTGCCATAGATTTATTAGGACCATTACCTAGTAATGACTATTTATTTGTAGCTGTGGACTACTATAGTCGATATAAAGAAGTAAAACTCTGCAAAACTATTACCAGGTCCCATATAATCAAACTGCTAATGGAAATATTTAGTCGTTTAGGTTATCCAGTTTCCATAACAGCTGATAATGGAAAGCAGTTTGTCAGCGATGAATTCAAATCATTTTGTAAAGAATGCAATATTAAACTATTTAATACAATTCCATATTGGCCGCAACAGAATGGAGAGGTAGAAAGACAAAACCGTGATATTCTTAAACGGTTAAAGATTTGTTAAATTGAAAGAAAAGACATGACGAATAGCTTGTGGGAATACCTCATGATGTACAATAGCACACCACACACAACCACTGGTAAAACGCCTTCAGAGCTATTCTTTAAAAGACAAAATAGGGATAAAATTCCATCACTAGATCATATCCATAGTCAAATAACCGATGCAGATGCAAGAGATCATGTTAAAGAACAAAAAGACAAGGCAAACGATTATGCAGACAGGAAAAGAAGAGCCGCTGACACTGATATCAAGCAAGGTGATAAAGTATATGTTAAGGTTATGGAGAAATCAAATAAATTGAGTCCAAATTTTAACCCATCGCCCCATACCGTGGAGAGTTCTAAAGGTGGAGACATAATTGTAAAAAACGACGAAACAGGTAAAAAATATAGACGAAATGTAGTTCATTTGAAAAAGATAGAGGGAGAATGGAAAGCTATTCAAGAAAAAGATTAATTGTACTATCAGACTCTAATGAAAAGTAAAAGATTATTTAGTTTATTTTAGACCAGAATGCTTAATTGGTTTTGTATAATATTTGAAAATGTATTACTTGATTATAAGAAAATATGTATTTGATTAACCACTTTATTTTTGACATATAAATTTGTTATAAATAAACATAAAATGTATCAACAACAAAATGTTTTAAGGATGTTTATTACAATACATTCAAATTAAAACAAGGAAGAGATGTTGTGTATGCAAATTGTTGTGTATGAAAACAGTATGTGCGACCAATGTTAAACATGTCAAGTAGAGCACATTCACTATCTCGGGCGCATGTTAGATCAGAATAGATTAGTACTGAGTCAGTCATTATCTATACTCTGTGGCGATCGGGCATGCGTTGGCGACCCAGTGACGTATTAAGCGCCGTGAGTCTAGTGACATTACAAATATGCTATAACTTCAACTGTCAAAACAGCTATCTGTAGTGACTCCTTAAGTGCGATTCTTGCTTTAGAAAACAATATAGGCAACGTACCAATCATGCAAGCCCTAAGAGCCAATCTCTGCTCAGAATGTCCACGCATTCACCTAATATGGTCACCAGAACATGTTGGCATACGGGATGGAATTAAAATGCCACCATTTGCATTATCTGTTTGGATTCAATCCTTAAGGCTTTTACGAGAGGAATTAAAAAATCGGTGGGATCAATCAAAATCATTTTTGAGGATACACAAACTTGATCTATCACCTGTTACTTATAACGAAGAGCTAAGCCGATCGCAAGCAGTACAGATCTCCCGAATAAGACTAGGACATACGATGTTTAACAAATCGCATCTTTTTAACAGAGAAGGACCACCATCATGCACTATGTGCAGCGAGCTACTTACAGTTAGTCATGTCTTACGAGGCTGCAAAATAACTAAGGAACACTTCGAGGGAGATGTTCCCGGAAAATCTAAATTATCCCCTCTATTACTCGTAGCAAAACATAAACTTAAAATTTAAATTTATATGTACGACTGGATATTTAAGATATAAGACTCAGAATGAATAAGTATCTGTAACTGCCACATGAGCATAGTACCCCGGCGTGATAATCCGGACTTTACAAATTTATTTGTGTTGTATCCCCTGAAAATAAAATAAAATAAAATAAAATAAAATAAAATAAAATCTCTGCAAACGGTTATCATTTCGCATGGCAAATAGAACAGAACTACAACGAAATAAAGATCGGACCTTCTGATACAGTCTAGGTCTAGGCTGAGGTAACTGTTCGACTGGCTTCAGAAGGAATTTATTTATGTTAGATCAGTCATGGGATCAGTCATAGATCCTTCCCTCAAAAATCACCAAAGATGCAGGATTTGAAATTCCGAAGCTTCAAAGATTAGCTAAAAATCTTAAAATATGCAACGCGGTGGTAACTGGACTAGTTCTGACTTTGTTAAAAAACATCGCAATTCTTTCTCAACATGAGCCAGAGATACTGTTTTAAGATAAAAATATCACCTTTTACAGCCGTTTGAAATCGACCCGTTCCACGGCCAAACCATACTACGATACCCATCCAGAAAAAATGGTTCGAGCTAGTGACTTATAAGTCGACAATTAGTGTATTCAAATTTGAATACAATAAATTACGACGGCCAGAAGGACACCCACTTTTCTGGTTTTTCACGGGTAAATGATGATCTCAGTTTCGAGTTTCGTTCCATTTATTGAATTTAATTGTTCATCACACCATATCTAATTCCTTTTTAAAAAAAAAAACTCGTTTATAACTATAACTGTTACCTAATTATCGCCTCAATTCCCAACGACAATTCCAAACTCGAATCTGGAAACCACTATAAACCAGCACAGATAAATTATTTTCCAAACTAACTGCACCAAAAACAAAAAAGAGTTAAATGAGCAAAATCCAACATCTTTTGGAGATAAAAATCTCTCGGCCATATGTCAAGATTTTTAATGGTCCTCTTACCTGTGGTAGCGTCAACCAGAACAAACCTGGATCCGGCAGATTCATAAAATGTACGCGAATATCCAAGTGAAAAAGAACTCGTTCGGCATAATTGGATTATTCGACTGATGGCCTGCTTATCTCAGAGGTTGACCTCATCCAATGTGATTTGTGAATACAGACAAAAAAAAAAAAGAAACTCTCAATCCGTTATTAATGCAACAAAAGATACGAGATACTCTCGTCTAGAATGTGTGCTACGATAGACAGACTCACATTTATCAGGTATTACCGTGTCATCAGCATTAATTACATTTTCCACTTATGACCGCTTTTTTTTCTTTCAATTTCAATGAATGTATCTGAACACGATAAAGCACGACAATGCAGTTTGATTACGCGACGGTTTATTTAAATTTTTCTTCTATTATAATTTTTATAAAATAAAAGTCGTCAACACAATTATTAATGGGCCTTATATTATGTTAATAGAGCCTGGTCAGCGTCAAACATTCCGATATTCGTATGTGGATCAGTAGCACAGAGTCATGGTATCAGAGTACACGAAATACGAGGAAGTGTTACGCTTATCAAATAATTCAAAAATTCAAAAATTCAAAAAAAAAAAAAAAAGAAGAAGATACTCGTAGTTGTGAAATATTTGGACGATTTAAGGGGAGTCATTTTGATTTCTTCTGTCCGATATTTTACCGTCTTCTGTCGAATGAAAACAAAAGAGCGCGTATCTTCTTACAAAACACGGAAACGGATTGAGATTAAGCTTGAGATAATTCGTACTTTGGAGGCAGATCTTGTATTTCCGTCAATACTTGTGTAATCTCTGGCTGAGGCATAACAACTGGTGGAAACTGATGCACGGTAGTGGACTTTTGATTATGAATTACCATAATGAAATGTTGAGTAAATGTCTGACGGAGTGAGGGCAACATCTATTGGTCATTAGTGGCACTTCATTAGCTTGTCCGATGTTGATGAAAAGTTAGACACAACTCATCAACAAAATACTATAAAAGATACAGACATATCCGTAGGGCAAGACTAAAAATGATTATAAAATATTTTAAAGAGTTCCACAGACAAGATCACTGATCACTTCGTTCGGTGTCCATTAAATGAATGAATTCTTTTTTTCGCTTCATACGAGTAGATACCACTCCCTATTGCATGCGCCAGATGGAATCGAACCACTGACCACATCACTGATTATGAAACGTTTAGACTTCGTCAGATACCAAATATCGAAAACGTGCAAGTCCAGTGAAAGCTTCAAGTTTTTCTATCTTTTTAGAGTATTTACAGTATCGCACACTGTCTTGGGTGTGAAGCTCCTCAAACGAAGACATCCGATTCTTAGGAAGTTGGCCGCCTTTTTTCAGACTTCTGACTATAGTTTTAAGTGTTTTAAGATCATCGGAATCCCATTGGCAAACCGTCTCATTCTAAGTGAACCCTACTACACTTACGATGACAATATTCGGGAAAGTTGCTGATCTCTAAGAGGTGTCGGGAGTTCGTTTGGTCTATCGGCAACCTGGAGATGCATGCCATCTGCAGTTATGCTCATATGAAACCCAAGTATCAATGGAAGACCAATGGAGAACGCAGGCAGTCTTAAAGCAGTTTTAGGTCCTGAGAAACCCTTCGCTGAGCCTTGTCTTGCAAGTTCATTCGTGTGACTTCGGACCCAAACAAACTCAATCAAGACTGGATCCAAACTGGAATCCAAACTCCGACCGAATTCAGAGAAGAATTGCATTCTCGAACTACTGTGATGGTTTGGAACTGGTGACCTTAGACCTTAGCGCAGTTAGGTTGTAGCAACAGACGGAAATATTTTTTTGGCTCAGATTTCGTAGTTTCTGGTGTTATTGCTTCAGACGGCAATAAGAAAAGAGTCAAAATTCTATTGCGTGCAGTACCCAAAGCTACTGTTTTTAAACGGAAGATAGCTTTGACAGTGCAGCCCATGATTTGAATATCAAGGAGAGGGAGTCTCATCATTGTGTCTAGAGCAATACCAGACGTGGTAGGGAAAACCTCAACGCAGCCGAGACAGACTGTTTGTTGGAGTATGGGAGGTATTTTCGTGCAAGCTTATTCCATCATTCAACGGAGGTATACGATATAATTGGTCTTATCATAGCTGTATAGATGGGAAGGACCCTCCGTGGTAAAGCTCCTTTATGTTACACTGGGAGTAAGCCGACAGTGCCTTAGAGGTTTCGAAGCGACAAATTTAGTCAAAAGAAGTTTCTTATCCAGGTTTGACATCCAAGTACTTGTATTTATCTTAGAAACAGAAACGGATGACAAGGAAGGCTCTCACAGTACCAGATTGATCCAGCACACCTTATGCGATCTAGATGTTGGTACTGAATGATACGGAATGGTTTGGTACAGGTATGGTAGTACAGAACGGCTCCAATAAATAAATAGGTACTTTGCTGATATGCTTTGGGAAACAATCTAAAACCAATCGCGAATAGAAAGTGACTGGTCAGTGGCCGACTAGTATAAATAAGGGTAATAACGGACGAACAGTGCTGTCAATTGCGTGCTCCCTGTGTTCTAACATCCAATACGAACATACGGATCTTGCCCAAGAACTGCTAAAGTATGTGCATTGTGCGTAGTCAATATGAATGCTCTCAAGTGAAGTCTGCTTGGATTTGTGTCTATTTGACCACCAACGAATTTGCTCGATGTTCATTGGAAATATCACTGAAAGTTCGTCAGAACTCCAAGCAATCGGTAATACAGTTTATTTTGGACTTAAGATCCTAAAATAATGAAATCTACATCATTGATTGTCAAGATGAAGATTAGGGGACCATGGTGGCTTCCTTGAGGTAACCCGGATATGGACGTAATGGGATCTGAATTACAAGATCTAAAAATGCTATTGGTATTGGCGTCCTGTTAAATAAGATTTGATCAAACAGATTGAAAGAAGAAGGCTTTAAATTTAAGAAGGATGACCGCACGTAAAATTGTATCGCTTTTACTGATACCAGTGGCAATAGCTTTCCCGTCTTCCAAAGCACAACGTGTATTAGAGACATGTTATTGATCTGTCCTTAGGAAAGTAGACAGACTATCGGGACTGGGAGAGTAATGGTACTCGTATTTGATTGAATTTATTTTCTCCTTTATATGTGCACGGTTATATTAACTGAACCAAACCTCTGGTATGATGATGAATGTAGGGAGGTAAAAACAGGAAAATAAGAAGCATATGAAGCTGCGTTACAATCGAAGAACGAGATCTGCTCGACAGAGGGTCTGCTGTAGCAAGCAATCTGCAACATTGTTGTCGTTACAAGTTCCGCCTGCAGGAAACTTTTGGTTAAGGAAAGTATCTGCAACTATGATTACCCTCACCGAGAAATAAACAAAACGTCAAATGTCCAAAGGAACTTGTAAGAGTACTTCTGGTATATCACAGTTACCCAAACCTATGTGAGACCTTAAAAAAAAATTTCAATTAAATGCATTTCTTCGTTCTTAAGAGAAAGCATTTCACTCTCAAACTCAATATTCAAAAGTCGTATATCGAATTGAATAAAGCCGTCCCAACCGCTCTCGTGTTAGTCGTAAAATTGCCCAGCAACGCTTCAATTTGTATGGAGACTATAATTTCTAAACAATCAGTGCTAACGAAGTGTAACTCTAATTCAACACACCATTGACTGGTAAATCAACAAACAAGAAACAGATCTTAAGTCTAGTCGGCCCTGAAATTGTCATTTCACTCTCGAGCCATTGTGACCAATTCATCACGTACATCCACTTCGTAACAGATTCAGATATAAAATGACCCACAGACAAAACTTGGGCAAAGTAAAAGTGTATCTTATTCTTTTTTCTTTTTCTTTCGCACCTACCTTTCTTGGGTTCCTCTTATGCACCGATGTTGCCTGCTGTTTTTGAACTATTTCCCTGCAACATCCATCAACTTGATCTGTTGGGTGACCTCCAATGTTATTTTCATCCAAATTATAATACGGACAATTGTCATCATCACAACTGATTGCCGAGCAACAATAGTTACTTTTGTCGCCATCGTAGAAGTAGCAATTGTTCCAGAAAATCCCTCCATCACAGCCAAGCTTGCCGGCTGAAAATACGTTTTGTATACCCGTGTCCGCTGATAATGAGGAGACTGTGACTGATGAGCTACTACTTCCATCGGATTGATATTTTTGAAGATCTGCAGACAATGCACTTCCTGTATCGTCGTCATCATCATCATCATCATCATCACCATCATCATCATCTTCTTCCTCCTCCTCATCATCATCGCCGGCTGTCGACGAGGAAGACAATGTCACACAACTTGACCCACTGGCTGTTTGTTGGCTGTCATAGCGTTTTAACAAATCGCTGACACCACCGACACGTCGTCCTCGATCATCACCATCTGAGAGGGATGTACTGTCGGCCGATGATGAACAACTAACGGGGTAATTGCGAACAAATATCTTGACACTATTACCTAAGTGATCGGCACTATAGGGTCTCAGATGATCACCACTATTATCGGTGTCCATTGTTGATGTGTGATTGGTGTTCTTTAGATCGTTGAACTTGCGATTCTCGATCTTCTTCAAGTTGACGTCTACATTACTGATATTCGCTTTTGACGGTGACTTTATAACGATCGTATTGTTCAAAACAGATGGCGCTAGTAGCTCATCGGTTGTGGCTTTAGTTAGATTTTTATTGCTGAAATTTTGTACATCATTTGGATCACACGATCGATTAACAACGATCGTGATCTGATCGTTTAAACGGTGATCTTCCACCGATGAAAGCTTTTTCTTTTCAGTCGTGGGAGAGTCCAAAATGATCTTCGGAGAATTAGTTACAGATTTCTCCAAGTTCTTAATGTTGTTCTCTTTGACTAATTGCATCTTGTTTTTAGCCTTATCAGTGTCTGATTCGATGATCTTCTGGGAATCACCGGATGACATTGGGCAGTTGAAGTAAGTGCAATTCTTGTATCCACAAGTGTTTCGTGTTTTTTGATCGATTTCATCGTTATGATGGTTGGCTTGTTTTTCATGATCACCATGATCGGTCTGATGATCAGAAGTGTGAGTTGACTCGGCCAGCTGATTGATGATCAGCAGAGATTGACGTTTTTTGCGAATATGAACACGTTCCACTTTGACTTGATGATGACCACCGTTCCGTTTGTCGTTTCGCTTTCGAAGCATTTTTGCATCGATCAGTGGAAGATCAGTATCCGAAGTAGGAGGTGATTCCATAAATTTTTCTGTCTGAGTGCGGGTATCTTTTACTGGTTGAGTGGGAGACGATGGTCTGTCTTGGGATGTGGCGAAGATCTTTTTGATCTGCACATTTGGTTGATCGTTTGTCTCATTTCTACGCTCACTTGATTCTTTTTGAGTCTTGAAATCTGTCATTTTTTTAGCCTTCCAACTGGTTAGTTGGGTAATTTCTTTGTGATCCTTCGAATCACCGGTTTTTTTGATAGGAAACTCTTTGAATTTATTCTGGGGTTTGGCTTCCACAGCTTTCTTTTCATTTGGTTCTGGCATTTTTCTATATTGCCGGTGTGCATGATCAGTTGAATCAGGATGTCCTTTGGGATCAAAACAAACTCTTGACTCTGTCTTTTTGGGAATTTTTGATACTGCCTTGAGTTCACTAAAAGACCGCCGATTACTTCTGCACTGAGAACAGTCCGAATCATAGGACTGGAGTCCATCAAGTCTTTTTATTCGCTCATCACTCCCAACTGGAGAGAATGTTCTTCGTCTCGGTGAGTCCGCTTGCCTAGAGTTCACCCTCTGTACAGGTTCAGATTCTCTTTTAACGAAATGACTCCTTTGTTGAGCTGCAGTTTCAAAAATCTGTTGAATTTTTGATACATCTGAACATGATTTTGTGGCTGTAGGCTTGTAAGGCTGTCTTTGAGGCTTGACCTGCACTCGATCGTGCTCACAATTCGTTTTATTCATATTCATTTTCATGTAACGTTCGCCTTGGGATTTGTTTCCTAAATCCTGCTTCTTCAACACAGACAGTTTTGTGCGATAATTCCAACTGTGACTCTTCTCAACAGCCTGAGAACAGTACAGTGAATCCGCTGCTATTGACGAGCAATCGGAACAATCCGAACAACAATCCCTACAGTCGGGACATTCTTTGGACGGTTCAGTCGGAATGGCTCGCTTATTTTGAAGGAAATCCCACGACTCATACGGACTTCTATCGATCATGTGATCTTTTCTTGAAATCTCCGGATGACTACTGGGTCTTTTATACGCCGAATACCTATAAACTCGACTTGGATCGCTCTCTAATCGAACCTTAGACGATGAAGTTGCAATGTTTGGAACAGCTGATGCTGAGGATCGTGTTCCTGGTGATGATCTTGTCGCTGACACTGCCTGCTTGCACTGGTTGACATAATTGATTTTAAGTAGCTCCATCTTCGGTATATCATTGCTAGAGATGCGCGATTCTAAAGTACCTTCCGTGCTGGAGAGAGTTTCCAGGGATGACGGTTTACGTTTACTTTGTTCTAAACTGCCAATTGGCATTTCGTATCCAATTGCATAAGTCAGCGCGCGATACACTCATCAAATTAGTAAATCATCAAAATTTCTCTTCCTTTCTTCACTTTGCACTCAGAATTTGAAGGTACAAGTTATCAAATTTTTACACTTTTTGCATGATTTCTTTTCGATTTTTTTCGGTTTCATCGATTTTAAACAATTTTATGGATTTTTTTTTCTGTATTTCTCTTTTTCGAATCTTTAATGTCATACCGTTCACTGACACATATTTGCATAACTCTTGGCAATAAAATCGTTGCCTTTCTCTCACAAATAATATCGATAACGATACTTTATCGATAACCAAATAATTAAAAAAAATAAATTTAAAAACGAATATAAAGAACAATTTAGAAATGCATCCCACAAATGCATATGAGCGCGGTTGGGTTGATTTTTTTAAAATCAAATTCAAATTCGAATCAGAGCGGTTAAAATAATAAAAGAAAATGCATCTCCGAGATACTTTTTTGGTTCGTGGTTCGATGTGGGAACGCGTGCGCGCGTACCATTTAGAGACGACGTTTACTCTGGCACGGTTCGGATTGGACTAACCGAGGAAATTTGCAGTGGAGTCGGTAATATGTTTGGATAGTGGAATCTGGCTTTGGCTTTGACTGTGATCGTGGTGGTTTCGTTAGCCAGATAGTTAGATAGCCAGCCAGCGGCGATTTGGTTTGCTTTGGCTTGGTTTGGTACGCCGGATTGGCTTGGTTTCCTCTTTCAGTTAGTTTTCTTGTTGTTTCTGTTTTTTCTTCTTCCGTTTGTTGGTTGTGTATCTAGTGGATTTTTTGTTGTTTAGTCGCCTTCTTATTCGGTGGACAGTCGATGCACTTGGGCGGAAGATGAAGTTATGACTTTGTTTGGATAAGTGGTAATGTCCGTGGGATGAATTGTGGAAGTGTGCGCATTGCGTAGAATGCGTTATGAGATAAGTGTTGCAGTAAAACAGTGGCGGTGCGTGTCGTTGGGGTTTTAAAAGTTTTTTTTAGACAAACTCTAGAGCTTGTGACAGTACTGTTGACAAAGACAAAACTGAGTTTGATAAAATTTAAGAAAGAGGAACTATTGTAGTTTTTTGAGGCATTTAGTCGGAGCGACACGAGGATACTGTGCCCCGGAAATTGTTCATGCTTACTTCTCTAAGGCAGGAACATGGCGTGGGAACCTTCACCTCTTGTCGCATTCGGGATAGCTTAATGAAATGAAGGTTGCGTCTTCCCTGTGGGCTGTGATTCAAAGATGCCATTTGCTGGAGCGTTACTATTAATTTGCTCGATATGTAGTTGAGTCAGTGGAGTCGACGTGTTTTTGTTTGCTGGACTGCATTCGCTCTCGTCGCATGCGGGACCAAATATTTGACGAATAATTTTTCTTTTGAAAGTGTTAAATGCCTGCTCTCCCTTGCTGCTTATTGTCCATTACTCGACTCCATATAGCAGATCTGGCGGGATCAATGTCTGGTGAAGCACAAGTTTCAACTTTCGAATAAGCCGTTTTAGACTTGGTAGACTTGTTTATTCCGAGGATGGTAAAATCTTTAACCGCTGTGGAATTACTATTTTCCTAGCTGTTAGACAGATACTGCTTTGTTTGTGGACAACCTGTTCTTATTAGCTTTTAGGCTAATTCGTTTCACCTGATCTTCAATTGCCGTAATACCCTCTATGATGCGCGCTAGGAGCGCCCGATGATATCGATGTAGTCAATGTATGTATCCCAGCAGTTGGGCGGATGTATTAAGAAAGTGTCAATACCTGCCCTATACAGGATTGAAGGAATCACATGGTATAGTGGAGTAGTTCTGAGGCACCATTTCGAAATTGAACACTGCACCACAAGTTGAGTTTTGGCGGGATGCTGAATTCGGCCATCGATGAATGCTATCAGATCATATAGGGCTTTGAAGTCGATGAAGAGATGATGAATGTCGACTTGAAATCCGTTGGCCCATTAAGTGGTTGTTGCGCTTCGATTTCTTTTACAGTTTTGAAGAGCCTACATTCCGGGCTTGAGGCAAATTGTTCAACTTTTTCTTCGCTACAACTCTTCCCTCACTGGTCTTGTTTTGCGTTACAGCGCTTGCAGGTGTGCATTTCATGTCTCTTTCAGGTCCCGACTACCTCTTTTATGATGTCGCGATGCTTTTCCACAAATCTTTGATGTTTTCGTATGGTGAATACCCAACAGAGTCTCTTATTCATTTGCTCTCTGTGGCAACTCCAGTAAAGCTTCCAACGTTGAATTTTTTTTTCTGGACGGATTGGAGATTTTCTTGTTAGAAAGTCGAGTTTAGCGTTTGGTTGCAACGAGGAAGTACCCAGAGTCAGTGTTTGCCTATTTGAGTGCTTGCACATTCAGAATGCTCCATTCGTGCCTATTTGCAAGTGGATATAGTAGACGGTTAGATTATCTGAAGAGGTCCAGGTTGGTGTATGGCTTGTAATCTTAAATCAGGGGACGTGTTGTTATCCAAGGCTTGTTCAGCCTTTTAGTAAAGCACTTCAGGGAAGTGAGGGGTGCCATTGGCTCACTAAAGGCTTATTCGTGGAAATCTTTTTCGGCCTGAGCTCCAAAACACGGCAAGTCGAAGAAGCCCAGATAACGTGTTTTTTCTGTCTATTTTTGAAGCTGTGAAGTCGCTGTTGCCTCATTCGCTGTCGATAATATCGTGTTGCTATTTTGTAATCTTGCTTAACACTCGCGCCTATAAGTTCAACAGGTGGAGTCTGAATGGATACCAACCAGTATCCGATGGCTACCACTGGAAAGTAAGACAAGTCAATTGATGTGTAGAATAGTAACAAAACTGAGCATTGCCAGTCAGTGTGTGCCCTATTTCAGCATCTAGCTGTCAGAGACTTGGATTGTAGATTGCCTATACCGAATTCAAAAGGATTGCCAGAGAGAACACACATTTTTTTGTAATTAAACCAAACCAGCCTTGGATTTCTTAAGAAAGAAGTATAAATCAGGAAATGAAAAGAAAACTCAGGGTCTGATGCTATTTTATGTTGCTACTTTCTGGAGTCTATTTGAGTCAGGTGTCCAGGAAACGGAAAAGCTGGTACATCACGGCTTTCAGATACTGTCCTCGAAAATTACACTCTACAGTCGATGCAGTGAAGATGGTCGTCGAGTCGATGAAGCACAAAGAGCAGTGCTTCTGTGTGTAGCATACGAGTATGATGGAGTATTAGAATGTTTTCTAAGACGTTAAAAACTGACTTATGCCTACTAGGTGATCCTGAGTTTCATGTCTTGATAACTTCACTGTGGTACGTGGAATATGTAGCTAACTCCATCGAGAAGAAATAGCATGAAAGCATGACAATAAGGATTGAGCTAGTCGCCCAAAGGAGATGAAACTACGATCCTTCTTGGAGGGCAGCAGTGGGTAATCTATTGGATAACAATATGAAAATCCATTTTGGTACATGGTGGACCCATGGAAGTATTGAGCCTCCCATTACCTCAATTAGACAGCAGTAATTTTCGCAAATACATTGATGAATAAGTGAGGATCAAAGCAATTTAGGCGACAATGATAAGATTCATTGACTACAACACTGATTAGTGAGCAGTGACAGAGTCTCCGGAATTCCTGGTGAACACACACTCACCCGGATGCAGTGATATTAGTACGGAACCCGAGAGGTCTCGGCAAGTACTCGTACAATCGAGGAAAACATTTCCTTCGCTATTAACAGCTTCTCCGGCCCTGATGGCATACTACTTGTCATGCTACAGAGAACGCAAAACCAAATAATACCTTGGTTAGCGTCAATCTTCAAAAACTGTTTAATACCGAACTACGTACCTTACGCGCTCGAGTGGTATTTACACCGAAGGTAGGTAAACGCGGCCACAAATCTTGTTTGAGCTAAACATACAGCGTCGAAAACCTCCAAGGTGCTGTGGACTTTTTGGGAAAGTTAAGCCTTTGGATCAGTTACATCCTAGTCGTCAGCTGTTTGGTGCTCACTTCTGCTGTTGTCAGACTGGCAAGAGCAGTCTGTCGTGGCTATATGGATACTTTCCCTAACGCGCATAGTTTTGCTCTATATGCACTGATGAATCTCCCTCGCCCTGATATTCTTATCATGAACTGCAATCTCAAAGCCATCTTGGATTCTAAACGAACTGGTTCTTTGTACAACACGCACTATAACTTTGCGCCGACTGTCTTTTGACTCTGGCCTTATGGACATGCCGTTTGATGCAATGACACCAACACGCCTCTTGCTGCGACTGTCCTGTGATTTCGGCAAAAATCTTGGCGAAGAAACGAATGTAGTCGGGGCTCCACGGATGGCTGATGCCTTTTAGGAGGACGGCAAACTTAGGACAACTTTCCGTCTCTCTTTCATGCGGAGAGATATGCAATCCTGGTGGCAATGGACTATATTGTTAAGAAACAGGTGAACATACTTCGTCTGTACTGATACCCAAGCTGCGTTCGAAGCCGATGATCTGCCGATTAATCAACTAAAGGCCATATTGTGCCAGAAGATCTTCGACGCCAGCGAATAGATTATATAACCGCTATCGATCTGCAGGTTCAGTTCATCTTTAAAAATAGATAAAATTAATAACCGCCTGATTTGTGAAATTCAGCGAGCTATATAATTTATCAACTCCTCATTGTAATTGCCATCATCAATTCTACTTTCTCCATCATGCTCTCTATTCCGTTCCATTGGGAGCTTTATTTTGCCTAATCCTCGTTCATTAGAGAAAACTGTATAATGTGTTCTGTTTTTGTGGTTTCGTGGATTAAATGAGATAGTTTGATGAATTTGGCGGATCTAGTTTCAAGAAATATGTTTTTTTTTAAAGGCTCAGATACATTAAGAGCGACCAGAATTCCTTGGCTATTAAATGAGTACCGTATTGGTAAAGAAAAAAAAAATACTAATTTATCTCCAAGAGCCCCGTAACAAATAAACTACGCCCCTGCCTTTCACATTAAATAACATCAAACGAAACAACAACAAAGAATTCCACAAGCCGACAAAACCCGTCTCAACCTCCACAAAGAAGGTTCAGGCAATGAGAAGGCTTATTGTTGGCTGAAGCCAACACAAACCAGATGATAGTAGCAGAGTAAAATTTGAAGTAACGCCTGCGCATCGTACAACTGCAGAATTCAACGGACCGCAAACAGAGATCAACAGCAATCGATAGTCTTTGACTTACTTTGGCATTGAGCTTGGTTGTACAATGTACATAACATACACAGCTTGAGTCCAAGTTTAAGGTTGTCCGATACCCTTTTCGATGACCTCACAGTGACAGCGGAAAGAGGCAGAAAAGGAATTCCAATTGAATGAGCAATGACATGCCCAAGCTGTATCCGACTATTCGTAGGCAATCGCAAAAGATACGACGAATGGGATACATTATCACGCTCTCCTTATCTGGTTGATTACTCTGCACGCATTCAACGTCCGTGACAGTTGGTTAAATTCACTTGGACAAAGCATCAATCTTTAGACGATTACTGGCCACCGGAATCGTGCCAGGAATGGTTATTACCAAGCATTCGAACAACTCCCACTGTCACTTTTGGCAGATTTAATTGATCTGCTTTTTGTTGGGCAGACTTTTAAATGGCAAACGTGGGTTAAACCAGATTTCCCTATATGTCTGGGTGAAAACGAAACTAAAAGTCGAAATGTTTACAATTAATCAACTCGGCTACCTAGGTAGCTTGCCGAATTTTTAAATTGGTGCTGTGTACGAGTACACTTTCAATTGGGTCCATTATAGTGGGAATGAATTCTTTATTGCAGGGTAGATGGGATGTTACCGATGCGCTTCTTAATTTAAGAAACGCTTATATCTAGTGTTCGGTTTAAGAAAATGTTCATCAACTGATTTGAGCAACCTTAAGAGGAGCTTTGTAGGAGTTATTGAAGACTTTCTCAAGCTACTAAGGTCAATGTCAATTCATTCCGTAATCAAGGAACATCATTTGCCACTGAGGACGCTAAGAGGGTGCAAAATTGATAGTTTTGCAAACTATGAATGTCAGACGGTCTCCGATTTAAATGTCAGCATTCTGTTCAGGAAAACGGGCTTTGCTTTGCCCCGATTAGTCAAATAAGCACAGCAGGCACTGTGTGAATTGAACTTATCTTGCACTTTTTGACGATTGAGTGATCCACAAAGAAGTCGCTTCTGAGGGACTCACATAGTAAGTATGTTGTCGGATAATCTTACCATAAAATCTAGAAACGACAAAGCTGCAGATATTGGTAACTAGCCGTTGAAATCGACAGACTACGTCAAATTAAATCCATCAGACACACCAGGACCCTCTAAAACAATGTAATAACTGGGAATCTTGTTGCTATGAAGCTACTTCAGCACTTCCTGAAATGCACGGCTTCCAAAAGCTCCATCAGACTAAAAGAATCAGGCCTAATAGAGAAGTACGAACCATCAAAACTGATGGAAGTGTAGTGACTACATCGTGCCAAGCGTGGACTTTGATAGGAGTTCCTCCACATCATTTCATACCAGACATGACTGGTTATCTAACACAGCCACCTACAATGGAAAACTCCACTTCTACATGGACTAGACCTGGAGTCTCCTGTGAGATGCTACAGATCCAGGACTCCTTCAAGATTCCGGATGAATGTAGTATTTATCAGACAGAGGTATTTGCCATTCGTAAAACTGCACTGGCTGTACTACGAGTACTCATGATTCTTGGTCCCTCACTGCTCTGTGTATCTTTGTGGAACGTCAAGCTTTGGCAGGTGAAACTACCAAACCAATAAAGGTACACAAATATTGTCAAACTCTAAGTAGATGTCTGGTAGATGCATGGACACACAAAAGTGAAAGGGAATGAGAAAGCGGATGAGCTAGCAAGACAGGGTGGTGCCTCTCTGAACAGGAGTAACATACGCAGTGACATAGATATACCAATTTAAACCCTAAAACGGAAAATGGAACGGAAAATAATCCAAAATGAATGAACCTAGCCAGCGAGAGACTCAACAAAGAAGACATCCGCATCGCTACAGGTTTTAAAACCGTGCGATAAAACTCATAGATGATGCTAATATCACCCAGTCAATGAAAACCCTCGAACACGGACGAAATGTCCCGTGTCTCACTTTGTTTTATCGCTATTTGCACCATAAGTGCCCCAAAGAAATCGCCAGTAGCATTCCGCCCCTTAAAACTTTCAACCGTTCTCGCTATGAATGCTCATCAGTATACCCTCAAAAACCACGTTCGGACGTACTCTGAAATATCGTGATTCGTTCCTAAACCGAACAACTCGCTTGTGGAATGCACTGCCGAGCTCTCTATTTCCTAGTCATTATAATATTCAAACATTTAAAACCAACGTACATCGGTACATATCTTTCTTTCCTCCCTAAATTTCCTTCGCCCGCGCTGTGTACAAACATTTTAAGGGTACCTTAAACCCTTGAACGTGAGCTACTTGAAAAAAAAAAAACAAAATCTGGCCACTGCCCCATAGGCAGGATGGCCAGCAGAATAGGATTTTCTTCCCAAGGTTATTGCAAAAGCTGTAGGAACGAACTGTCCTAACTTTCAAATACACCGTGCAAAACACCAGTGGTACGGACTTTTTGGAGAACTTGAAGACGCCAGCAAAGCAAAACTGACACTAGTAGAACACACCATAATAATAATGATAATATAATACTCGAACAACAGGGAATTCCAATAGACCAATAGGGCCCCGTGTACGCTTGTCCCTTAGAGTTAGCACCTAACTGGATAAATACACTTCGGACATGATGTTAGTGAAAGAAGATTCACTTTCGAAACCACGAGTCTTAAGACAGTTTTTTCAGCAATTAATTGCCTGGTCTAACGAGAACAGTGTTTGCTTTTTTGAACGTAAATTCTGCAAAGTCGAGTAGAAAGGTCTTTGTTCTTGTTCTTGTTCTTATAGCGAATGAAGCGGCTGAATAATTCCAAAATTATCCTATACCGTAAGCTGAGGATCATTTTAAACAGTTCTGATACGAAACCAACAATTGTTAACAAATCAAGTATCAGCAATGTATAACAGAGACTTAAAATGGACGAACAGGACGCCTAAGCTCACTGGAAATGACCAAAACAACAGCTGCCGCCAAGTTAGAGCTGTATAGTACAACCAGACCAGAGCCTGAAGATTCAGCTGTACGTACGATTCAGCTGGACATTGAATGTTTGAGTCTTCAGTCGGATATCTGACGGATAACGACATAACATCTAACTTGGAGCGCCTTGTTTCCGGCGCCAGAATGGAAGTTGGTCCTCTTCATGGGGGACACCTGGACCAACTGTAGGGAAAGCCAAAGGCCTCTTGACTGATCCTATATCGACAATAGCTATAAGCAAGGTGTTACCATTGAACAGTGAAGAGGACTTTGACCATTCAAGTCAAATTTCATTCCACAGAGTATAGGTATGACAGTAAGTATGCTTGTCATTGAGTGATTCAAATCTGAGGAACGCTTGTTTCCTGCAAAACGCGTTAAACTTGAAGCAAGACCAATTTGATGAAAGCTATATATAGCTGATGCAACAAAGGACCGGCCTGCGAATCGTTAAGTCTTACAGAAGCACTTAGAATCGCTTCAAAACCAGAATTCCAAACTTATTCCGGCAATATGAGAAAGAGACTCAATGTAGAAGGACAAATCAAGAAAAACGAATACAGAGGGAATTTCAGAGATCTTTCAGCCTCCAGCAATTTTGCCACAGGGAAAAGAAATTCTACAGAAATGCCTCGACCCTGACAACCGAGCAAGATGATCCCCACAAGAGATTTTGAGAAATTGATGGCTTAATAGTGTGGGAAAAATTAGACTTAGGCTCTGCACTTCCTGTGTGGTTCGTCTTGTCATTTTTTGCCGACTCCGACCGGCGAGGGAATGGCAGACATTCAGAGGTAAAAGTTTTCACCTTCGGAGGTGTGCCATTGCCCATCCGAAATTATTAATTTTGGTTTTCGGTGTATGGCTTGGGTATCGAACCCAGACTGTCTGGAGCATTGGTCGAAGAACTAAACAACCCAGCCACATGACGGTCCCTCTGCTATGAAAGACGGAATTACTTGGAACTTGAGAAACAGTAAATGACTGCAGATGAGTGCCTAGCAAGGTCTGATTCCGATCTTAGTCAGTTTAGGTTAGATTAAGTAGTGTATTTCGAAGTTGGTTCTATTTGCATTTAGGACTCTCTCTTTACGGGTATATTTTCCAGTTCCGTGCCTTCTTTACTCAGTTCCGCCCGATCAATGTTCGCTTTCTGGTAAGGTAAAGAAGCTTGTCTCTGTACAGGTTCCTTTGGCTGAACACGGCTATAAGAAGACCAATTATAGCATATGCGCCGGTTGTTTGGTGGAACAAGTTTTTATGTAAACACGTCACTTCTGCTTGATCCATCGGGGATCCAATGGGGTTTTTCCTCTGCTATAGGCGTACTGAAGAATCTCCGTCCGTTTGATATTTATATCATGGGCTGTGTTCTCAGAGCCACATTCCGTTTAGTAGTCTTCGGTGCAACAAACCTTGGAGTTATGATTACTGTCTTAGCTCTCAGTGGTGGTTTCCGGTTACAGCATATGTAAATCCTTACTAATGCAGGCTAAAATTGCAAAGGCTGCTTGACCAATAACATAACACTGGCCTACGTCATCATAGCGCGTACAACTCTTTAGGGAAGAGACACAAATGTAATTACTCAAGACCTTGCGAACGATTAACAGATCGCGTGCAGCCGAACAATAAGCGGAGATCCATGGCTGCTAATGAGTAATGGGATGGACTAGGTGAAAAGAGAATGAAAAACTGTGATACCTACTATGCTATATACATGTAAGCGAACGCCTGACAACGACTCTCAAAAAGGCTAAATTCGGCGAAATAAGCCTTGAAAAAGCTCCTCGACACAACTTGCGAGCAAAGCGCTAAATATAACGCGAGTATTGTCCTCGGTGATTTTAATGTCAAGTTTGTCAAGGATGGCATCTTTAGTAATATGATCGGAACGTACAGCCTCCACGAGACGGACACCAGTAAATAGATTTTGCGACGGGACGTAATGTATCCGTGTTCACACACTCAAATTCATAAAGGGACATAGCTGACTCCAGATCAACAAACCGTCAACTAATTTGAAGCCGGACAAATTCTGCAAAGGTGGAGTGAACCCCAGTCGGTGCTGAGAATCTGGAAATATTATTTCTGTCGACTGTAGACTTCGAAATAACATCCCACCACCAGAATGAATCATTCAAGCTGGACAATGACAGTTGAACCTCGGCTTAGCTGCTGCACTATTTTAAGCAGCAGCTGATCATTGGATAAGGAGCATACTCGTACATCAACTGATTTCTAAAATCTAAAAGAAGGGAAATCCCCTGAATTGCGACATCTACAGGCGAATAAGTCTCCTCAATATACTGGCAAATGTTTTGGCATACGAAATGGACAGCATCCATTCTCAAGAACCAAGGAAAGCATCCACTCCAACTTGACGGCTATTTGACAAGTGGCATTTATGCAATGCAATAGAGTATATGCTCTGTCATCATGACATGCATCTGAATTCGTTCCGAGAGTTCAATGTAGCCACGACTCAATTGTTTTTATGGTTTGATGGGGAGTTGCTACGATGGGTCACTCCATTTCCGCGAGAAAGGCATCAAAACTTCGGTGAAAGTGGATCAAACAGATCGTTGTGGAGCCCCTCAACGAAACACTATTCGCAGATAAGCCGTGGACCTTTCAACAAAAACGACTCAAATATGACTCAAAAATACCGTTCTGAACTCCATATTCACAGATGATATGCCATCTGGACCTCAATCCATTAAGCTACAAACTACGGTCCGTTGTGGAGACTATAACTTGCAGTACTTGACATCCAAGTATTGCGTCTTTGAAGCGCGAACTTGTCCGAGCAGTGGAAAATTTTCCAATACATGAGGTGCGTACTGAAATCGATGAGTGCCCAGACCGACATCGCCGCTGCTGGAAGGCAAATCGGCCATTTCGAATAAGTTGTTCTACAATTTGTAGCGAGGTTTGAGAAATATTTGGTGTACCAAAGTATTTGCTGGGTAAGATACTTTCTGTCTGCCGTATTACTCATATGTGAACGTCTAAGACCTTTCGTAAACAGTCTGACCAGCCATTATCAGTGTGGTTTTAGGCCACGAAAGCCCGGCGTAGATCAAACTTTCACACTATCGCAGTTGCTGAAAAGACTCCAAGCGTTCTAAATCACTACACTTTACCTCTTCATCGATTTCAAGGACGCAGATGAAATCGTCTATAGAGTCAAACTATACAAAGCCATATCTAGTTTTGGCATAGGTATTTGACTATGCAGGATGACGATGGAGAATGCACATTGCTCCGTCAAGGTCGGTAATGCGTTGTCACATGACTGTTTCAACATCGTTCTTGAAAAATTTGTGCAAAACTAGCATGTCAAGTAGAGAGGCACCATCTTTCAAAAATCAGTTCAGGTACTCGTACATCGACGCCTAGGATAAAAGGTCACAGAAGGAAGCCACAACTTTGAGGTAGTAAGGCAATTTATCTACGTCAACTTTGCTATCAACTCCGGCAATGACAGCAGCGCGGAAATCTAAACTATTGCAAACTGCAGCTTCTTTAGGTTTAGGAAACAAGTGAGTGGTAAAACCCTTTGTTTCGCTGAGTCTTTAAAAGCATCTACCAACGACTTGGATTCTTATCGTGTTTTTGTTTAGATTTTGTGAAGTCTGTACGAATTTTTTTCCAACTGCCTTAATCCTTGGGCCCAATTGAAGAGACCAATCTTTCTGAAATCCTTCTGTCGCCATGGAAATTTTGAATTTCCCCGCATGACCCGACACTAGCGGTCTTTTCAAGAAAACAATAATCGTCGTTGTCATGGGGACAATATTCTTTGACGATGTTGGTGTACCAAAACTGTTTCTTAGAGTGTTGATGCAGTAGTTAGTTTTTCTGGGGTTTAACTCTTCAACCTAATCACCAGAGGAGAATTTACATAATGGATGCTCAACAAAATGATCGATTCCTCATCGTTGAAGCCTAAGTAATGGACATTCAACAAGTCATTTGGACTACCCATTGAAAATCACTTAGTGGGAAAGTTATTCAAACCTCAGTTGGAAGGAAGGATGAATTCACGCCTCCACATTACTCATACCATTCACTTGCTAATGCCTCATCTAGTAAATTCTTATCCAAAATAACTACAACAGCGATCCGGTGGAATAGTGCCGACCATAGGTTATTACTCTCCATGGGAACGAACTTTTTTTCGAAATAAAAAAAAAAGTAAAACTGTATTAGTTAAATTACTGACAACTCCTCTAATTGCACCTTGCTGTCTGATATGGGAAAGCTATGCCACCAGTACGTAACACCATCGATTAGCAAATAAATCGCCATCCAAACTGCCACTCCGACTGTTTCGTAATCCGAGCATTTATCGGATTTTTTTCATTCAATTGCTGTTCAGTCTTGATATGTGTACTCATAGACGCGAAAAGCCCCCACCTGGTCACCAAGACCTAGTCCAGCTCATTACGAAATCCCCTGCGAGACGAAGCAATTAAACAGCCTTCAGCGACCGTAGTGCTAAAAGGTTTTTTTTTTTTTTGTTCATATTATCCCCTTCTTTTCCGTTTTCTTATTTCAGGCGAAAAAATTTAACGCGCGCGCGCCAATAAGCAGACAAAACATATTAAAGGGCTGTGGCGGCTCTCCATGTCCAGCATTGATAAGATCGCTTCATTCACTTTCTTCTAATGGCCCCGTTGGAATTTCTCTTGACCACTTGCCAGAGCGCGTAGATACTCGTTCGAATACATTTAGTCTTTTACTGCGCGACAATTACGATTACAGCCGTGTTGTCCAGCAAGCCGAGACTCTGAAGTGCGATTAGAGTTACCCATTGTGGTGGTCGTGATTGGTGGAGAAAGATCGTGTCCGTCATCTTAGAAGTGTCGGAACTTTCAGGAAGTTCTTTGTCATCCAAGACGTAACGGAGGGAGATACTTTGTTATTTTTCTTTCATTGCGGTACATACTGTTTAATTCTCTATGGAGTCTTAGAAGATTTTTCCCCAACAAATGGCTGATTTTTATCAAAATCATGTTAACAATGGTCCACAATGGCTAGGAAAGGCCTCTGTCAGAGGGGGTATTTAGACATTCAGTCGTTTAGCCATTGTCACTTGAGTGGGCTATGCTGATTCGGAGTTTGTTGTGGTATCGTATTCGAGGTACCAAACAGTTTCTCTGGTGAAAGACCTAATCGGTCACTGTCGGAGCTTCGTTAGTGTCTTTTTGTGGGCTTTGGGATTAGGTGTTATTTCGGTGGAAATTCGCTTAAAGAGCAACTTTGTCTGGGAATGCCATTGGCTTTTGGAGTCAGACTTGGAGTTGTTTTCCATGGAAGTAGTTTCGTTGGTTGATTGATTTCGATAATGTGAATGTTGATGTTTCTTTTCGAGCCGTTTGTCTTTCGATTGTTGATTGTTGATTCTTGGTATTGAAGTTACTTAAGACAGTTTTGGAAATAGTAGAGTTCGGAAGTGGTAATGATTTGAAGTGGAACCACTACAGTAATCGATATCAGTCAATATCTGACAATCGGCAGATTCAGAGGAATGGTATTTACAGAGATGATGGTACTCTCCAGAACTCATGAACAGTGCATTCTATGGGGAAGTTTAAGTATTTGTTGGTGCCCTTTACGAGTAGTGAAAGAAGCAGCGTTGACTTATCCTCTTGGATTAGAGAGTTATCTTCTAGAATTAGATTAGAATTGTAAAGTTATCATTCTTTAGCTTAGCATTTATGACAATTTTTTGCTAAAATTTAAGCACAACTACCATAAGAAAAAAATTATAAAAAAAAATAATAATTAATTTTTTTTATTTATTTATTAACAAAAACCATATTTTGAAGATATAGAACGTTGGGTCTCAGCTTCTAATTTTTGACATGATTATTTACAATGAAAGTTCTTGGAACAATTGTTTGTTTTGCTGTTGTATAAGCCTATTTCACACTTCACACAACGTCTGTGTGAAACCAGCACAATTGCGCATTTTACAACGAATTCTCTTCTCCCCCCATACTGGCCAATGGCTGGTTTGATCCTGTCGAACTTCCTTAGGCAGTGCAGGGCCTTTTTTTTCTGATGTTCTTTTAGTAGACACTTAAATTGTCAGATCGCCAAGTTTGTTTGTTGACATGGCGATAGAGTAGCCATGCATTTGCCATAATCATATCAAGAAGATGGTAAAACAAACGCATGTACCAAAATTTACTTCTTAATAAAATTTTGCGTGTACCAATAATGCTATCTATCAAGTCCACGCCTGCCATGTGACAGTTGTATTCGGCTGCCACAAATGGTCGTTTAATTAATACGTGGACTTTGTTTATTTTATCATATCGTTGAACATTGGATGTAGGGTTCTTAGCCAGTACTGTAAAGTTCTTAAGTATTTCAGGACTTCAGTCCTCTCCAGTACAAGTACAAGTACAAGTACAAGTAGTTACTGGCAAGTACCAGTATTTTTCGAGTACTTGTGTACAAATACCAAGTATCACGTACTTAAGTACCAAAGTACTTGAGCAGTACTTCAAATACTTGACCAGTATTTTCAAGTACTTTCTAGTACCCAATACCAGTACCGGGACTTGCACTTGTACTTCAGTACTTGAAAACTGGTACTTGAAAAGCCAAGTACCAGTAATTTTCAAGTACTTCGTCACAAGTACCAAGTATTGCTTACTTAAGAAACAAAGTACTTGAGCAATACATTCAAGCACTTGACCAGTACTTCCAAGTACTTGAGCAGTACTTCCAAGTACTTGAGCAGTACTTCCAAGTACTTGAGCAGTACTTCAAGTACTTGACTAGTATTGACCAGTACTTTCAAGTACTTTCTAGTACCCAGTACCAGTACTTGATTACTGGTACTTGAAAAAGCCAAGTACCAGTATTTTTCAAGTGCTTCCTCGCAAGTACGAGTACAAGTAGGTACTGGTACTTGAAAAAAGGCAAGTAGCAGTATTTTTCAAGTACTTGTGTAGAAATACCAAGTATCACGTACTTAAGTACCAAAGTACTTGAGCAGTACTTCAAGTACTTGACCAGTACTTTCAAGTACTTCCTAGCATATTGACTAAGATTTGGTACAACATCAATTTATAAAGGAAAATTATTATGTATTTCATCAGGAGAAAGTGTTTCTTTGATCAGCAGACTAGAAACTGTAAGTCCAGTTATTATTATAGCAATTATAAGCGAACGGAATGCAGAAAAATAATCGATTCGAAATTTTAAAACCCTTTAAAAAGGCGGGCGAAAGTTACCCAATTTCTAATTCCAAACAGGTTTTCTGGTGATTATAAATAATATATATTCGTAAATACATTTATTTACTATTTATTCTACAAGAAAATAATAAAGAAAAATTTGAAACAGTATGATTAAAAGTTGGACACAATGTTTTATTCTGAATTCATCAAAAAATGTTAACATTTCTATTTATAAAAATTGTGCAAGACAAAAATAAAGTACTTTGAATTAAAGAAGAACAAGTACTTGAAAGTACTGGTCAAGTACGTGTAAGTACTGGTCAAGTATTTGGAAGTACTGCTCAAGTACTTTGGTACTTAAGTACGCGATACTTGGTACTTTTTTTTTTTATAATTTACGCGCGCCTAAGGGGTTAGATACCCTTTTACTGTTGCCACGGCGCAGGCGGAAAGGTAGAAAGGAGGAGAAAGGAAAATTGTTTTGTAGTGGTTTGAAACTCAGGTGTGTTTGGTTTCGATATTTGCTCTTCAGAGGTGGGAGTCCGAATAGGACGGAGAGTTTGTTCTTCACTCAGAGTGGAGGTTATAATTCGCAGTAATTATTTGTGCTTGAAACTCTACAACAGCAAATCTACGTGTCAGTGTTATGCCGCAGAATTTTTCTGTCTGAGTTCCAATTACACAACTGAAAAACTTGAAAGACTTGTCCATGGGCAGGATTCGAACCTAGACCCCTGCGAGTGAGAAGCGATTGCTAGTACCACTACACCACGGCCACCACGGCCACCCCTTGCGACGAAGTACTTGAAAAATACTGGTACTTGGCTTTTTCAAGTACCAGTTTCTAAGTACTGAAGTACAAATACAAGTCCCGGTACTGGTACTGGGTACTTGTACTTGAAAGTTTACAGCTCTGGTTCTAACCTAAAAAATTTGACGCCAGTGAAACAAGCAGTTGTTGAAATCGGAATCCCATTGTGATCGCCAAAAAACTCAACTGAAGTACCCCTTGGCAGTTTTTTGAAAAAGGATTCGTCAGGAAGTTTACAATTCGGAACTCTATAGTATTTCTTCTCACTCTTCCATGACTGTGAATGCCTCTCCTAGTCAAAAAAATTCGTTAAGCTGCAAGGAGGTATAATATAATAGTTGTGGAAATAAAGCCTGTAGTTGCAATTGTTTGGTATTTGCCTCGCTAAACGTACAACTACATTTGAGGTAGCACCCAATTGTGGCTCGCCTTCGCATGTAATATTTTCTTGACACTGTAAATCTCGAACCTATAGCCAAAACCTCTAACTCCGCACAAATTAAATTGTTTGAAGCCCCATTTTTTGAGGTTTAGCCGGCATGTATTGTTTTAGAATACTTCGAGTCTTGGTTGAGCACATCTGTAGTTTTGAGGAGCCATTTTTGAAAAGCATTCGTTGAGCCTTTCAATTAGTGGTCTTACCTTATAAAGCCTATCACTTCCGGGCTGGGTGTGGGGCAACATTTTGGAATTGTCATTGAAATACAAATTTTGTCGCAAACACTCAATCCTTTTTAGTGACATAGTGTCTTTAATTATCGATATTCCCATTTTATTCATACATTTCATACTAAATGTATAGTATTAACAAGGAAGTAAATATAATGTAAGTGGTCATTCGGTAACCAGAGGTTAGTAGTGAATGACACATCAAATTTAAAATTACAATTCATACGAGTATGTGGGGTGACAATGCTTAAATTCTAAATTACAAAAAAAATAAAAAAAAAATATAAAAAACTAGATTCGCAAGCGCATAGAGAAAAGAAAAAATTAAAATACAAGAGCTTTACAATTACTTTTATTATATAGAGTGACTCAACTTTTTGATCACATGATCAGAAGAAAATACAACTTTTTGCTGTAAATTCTCTAATTTTACTGTTAGTATAACTAAATTTTCACTCAAAACAAATGGAGTGATTAAACAATCACCGTTATTTCGTGAGTACTTTTAAAAGTTCTTAGACAATGCATGTGATCAATTTGTTGAGCCTGGCGCAGTATATTGCGAAGCGTCATATTTTGAGCATAAAGGATTGCAAAGCTTGGTTTTTTTTTTTTTTTTTTTTAAAGTGTTTTCTCTCGATATTAAACAAATTTGTTTATTAAAAAATAATTAATATTAGAATCGAACATAAGGCAAGTTTAAATTTCAGTTTAAGAAAGCATTTTTAACTGTCTTGAATTTGATAGAAGATAATAAAACTTGGTAAGTCTAAAGAAAAGCAAGTGGAAAGGTTACTTGTTTCAAAATGAGCCATAGAAATTTTTTTCGAAAACTTGGAGTGTCATTGGGATCCATATCAAAATACGCAAGAATTTGGGCACTGAAAACCAAAAAAAAATAAAAAATTAGCGCTGGAAGCCAATTTTGAATTCTACCTTGGAACGGCGTATTGTGCGATAAATAAAGTATGGCGTACATGACAATGCGGCCCAGATCGATAAAGATTTGTTACAAAACGATAAAATTACTGTAACAACTGAGGCTGTTAGGAAAATTTTACGCAAGAACGGCTTTCACGGGCGCGCAAAAACAAAGAAGCCCCTTCTGACTGACCGCCATAAAAACCGCTGGAAAGTATAAAAATTACAGTGTTAGTGACTTAGCAAAGGTGATTTGGTCGGGGGATTCAGTGGACGTGGGCAAAACCTAGTGAGTCATTAAGCGATCGCCACATCAAGCCAACATTAAAGTTTAGAGGTGGAAATCTTATGATTTAGGGATGCATGTGCAATTACAGATTTACCAGGAGATTGTGCAAATTTACTAACATTATGGCACCGCACTCAGCTTGGCAAAATATTAATCCAAATCGATGCAAAACATTTTATTTAGTTTATTTATTTTCTCTTCACTATTTCCAAAACTATCTTAAGTATAGAAATTACGAAACGCGAAAAACGGGTATATGTACCTGATTTAAAGAATTGCCACGTAGAATGTGATTGAAGACTTGTCTGAAATTAAGGTATCCTGCCCTATTAAAGAAAGTTCTTAGCACTTTATAACAGTATAAATGGCGGACCGGAAGAATTTTCAAATCCTTGAACAATATAAAACTAGCATGTAAACGGAGTTTAGGGCAAATTCTCTTCAAAAGGTGTTTTTCAAGTAACAAGAGTGGTTGAATTTTATTGAAGTAAGCTCCTCCCCAGCAGGTGATACCATATTGTAAACGATAATAAAAGATTCCATAATAGATTTTTATCAACAATTGGATCGAGCAAACCTTGCGTAGAAAATAGAAATTTCTGAGAGTTCCATGAAAATAGTTTCTCAAATTTTCCATGGGGGTTTTAAGAGTCATCTTTGAGTCTGTGAGAAGCCCCAAATATTTGAATTCATTAACAGTCTCAATTAGGAAACAATTTTCACTGTAGCATTCACAACTATAAAAAGTACCAGATGACAAACTTATACAGCAAGTGCAGTGTACGAGTGCAAATCTTGGGCAGTCACTTGCATGAAAGAAGATCTCGGCATCAAAACTGTTTTGCGCTACCAAATTGAAAAACATTATTTTAGTTCTTGAGCTTATGACTAATTTATGATCCGCAAACCATATTCTTAGTAGATGAAGATCCCAATTGATATCTGATATAAGATTCAAAGCACTGACTGAACCATCAGCAAAACCTATAACATTCGCAAATGCTGTCAGTAATCCTTTAAAGGGCAGCCTGAATAACGACTTGATGCAAATCAAGAAGAGTATTGGTCCCAGAACAGAGCCCTGAGGCAGTCCTAGATTAATGAATTTAATTTCACTTCTGGTATTATCAATTTTCACTTTTTGTGATCTATTATTCAAATAAGATTTGAACCACTCCCAAATAAAGCCTCGAAAACCAGCATTTTCAATTTTTCTTAACAATATATCATGATTGACCATATCGAAGGCTTTGGTAATGTCAACAAACAAGCCAGCTGAATACTTCTTTTTATCCAGGTTGGCTAAAATTTGAGAGCAAAAATGTAAAAGAGCTTCTTCAGTAGATCTACCCTTCTGAAAACCAAATTGGAAAGGACTGAAACATTTAGTTTTATTTAAAAAGCTCAACACCCTCTTTTTTACAGCTTTTTCGAAGATTTTGCTTATTGAAGGCAAAAGTGATATAGGCCTATAATTACTCAGTTCATCAGCAGACCCTTTTTTAAAGAGAGGAAATATATCGGCACACTTTAGAGCATCAGGGAATGCTCCAGAAAAAATGCTGTTATTAAATATGTACGCCAAAATATCAACTAAGAAACAGGCAATGTTTTTGAATACAAGATTAGTAATGCCATCATACCCAGAAGAACTTGTATTCTTCAACATACCAAAGGTTATAAACAGTTCTGATCCAGTTATTGGCTGGAATAAAAAATTATGACTCTGCAGGGGTTCACCAGGGTTACATGGAGGACTACAAATGGCACAGGTTGGATAAATTGGACACGCTTGAATATTCTCAGATATCGTAGTAAAATACTTATTATGAGTTAGCAATTCCAAGTTTGTCGGAAATTGTGCAATCGTCAGTACGTACACAAGTTGGCTTTTTTATGACGGTCTTTTTATTTAGGATCCTATTGACTAATGCCGACTCACCTCTTAGATTACCTTTGGCGGAATTGAATTTGTTATTGTATGAACTATCACGACAAACAGGAATTTCTCTTTTTAATTCTGCACACATCTTTTTATATTCTTGTTTTAAATAATGATTGACTGGATTTCTTAAACATTTTAATCTTAGTTCGTTTTTTTTTTTGATTTTATTTAATAAATAATTTGTTATCCAGGGCTTAAGCCGTTTTATGGATTTCCTTCGGCTAGTTGTGAGCGCACAGCTCGATATATGGTTCCTTAAGGTTTCAATAAAAATTGATAAGATTTAGAGACATCATTTTCAACAAAAACATTAATAGAATCCATGCCAAGAAGAATACAAGCAGTTCTCAAAACAAAAGAAAGTCATACGAAATACTGAACAAGATTAGTTTAGTAAAGTCAACTAACTGATCAAGTGTTCCCTATTTTTGTTTTTGTTAAATTAAAGTAAGTTAACAAATGAATTTCTATCTCTATTGTTTTTTTAATGAATTATGATATTATTTTATTATGATGTCAACAATTTCGTTAAATTATCTTTTTAAATAAAAAAGTTGTAATCAAAAGTCTTGTACTGTACATTATAGTTTTTGATATACCTCTAAATCAAACTATACAAAGGATTCGGCAAAATCATAATTTAATGTGAATAACCTGTCTTTAATTTTATTAGTGAAATTTGAAAAACGGTACGTTGCTCTTACGAGTATATGTAAGGGCTGTATATGTATAAAAATGTGAGAAATGTGTTCTATGAGCGAATGGTACACTAACTAAGCTTATATTGTTTATCCGTAGGTTGTACATTTGATAATTTCTACTAGGTATATTCCCGCTTTGTTCGAAGGACTTCTTAATATCTACTTTAAGAACATATAAATGTCTCATTGGTAACATTCGCAATTCTTTAAATAAGGGCCAAGTTTTCGCTAAACGATTTTTATTCGAGATTATTCGTATTAAGTGCTTCTGTGCAATTAATAAGGATAGAAAAGTATTGACATACGAACATCCCCAGCTTGTTATGCTGTATTGCAACCTTGAGTTAGCAAGACCATAATACGAGTAAATCATCGTAAGTATTTTTTAACAAATACAATTTACGTATGACTAACAGGCGTTAATCATTTGTATTTGGTCTTCCGAATTTAGATTGAAATCAATTATTGTCCCTAGGTACTTGCACTGTTGAACTGATTCAATTTTAAAGCAGTTTTCAGTGCAATGCAAATTGTCCATAAAATTATTTCTACCACAAGTACGAAAAGGTAGTGGAAAATGCTTGCCATCGTGTGCGGAAAACCATAGATTAAAGTCGTGTATAATATTTTCAGACAGTTTAAAACACATCAATTTAGTTTTTTCGCTTATGATTATTTTATGATAAGTAAACCACGATCTTAATATTTCAAGATCTTCTTCTTCAAGCAGTTGAAGAACCATTTAGTTTTAGTTTAAAAAACTAGGAAAAATAAGGGGTCAAGTACAGATTCCTGTGGTATATACATTGCTTTTTAAAAGTCTCGGTTCACTGAATATTCCATTTAAGTTTACTTTTTGTTTTCTATTTTTTAAATAAGAATTCAGCCATTTGAAAATTTTACCACGAAAACCAGCCTTATAAAGTTTAGTTAGCAGAAAGTCATGGTTCACCAGATCGAAAGCTCTTGTCATATCAATAAACCGACCCTTAGTTGATTTGTTGTTATTTAAACTCCCACAAAGTTGACTACACACCTTAAGCATGGCATTCTCTGTTGACAAACCTGCTCGAAAACCAAACTGACTGTTACAAAAGAAATTGTACTTCTCCAAGAATAAGACAAAACGACCCTTCATTAACTTTTCAAAAAATTTTTAAAATACCGGAATTCATTCAGAAAATTAAAAATACAAGATTATTAATATAAATCTATATTGTCCCCTTCAAAGATATCCCCATCGACTGCAACACACTTATGCCAGCGCTTGATCCAATCCTCGAAACATTTTATATTCGGTTTTCTGTATGTCCATCAGTGCTTCCTGCGATTTTTCTATTACTTCCTCTCGGCTGCTCAAACGCGTTCCCGTAGTGGTTTTTACAGAAAAAAGTCACAGGGAGCCAAATCAGGTGAATTCGTTGGCTGTTGGATGGTATTTGTTGCATATTTCGTCAAAAAATTGCGAATAATGCGCACTGTGCGACGGTGCATTATCATGGTGCAAAATCCACGAGTTTTCTGCCCAGTCTCTTTCGGCGAATTGCTTCACGCAATCGTCTCATAACGCCCAAATAATACTCTTTGTATTATTTTTTGCCTTCTGGCAAAAATTCATGAAGCACTACACCGTTGTAATCCATGAAAACCGTGAGCATTGCCTTCTTTTTTGACTGAAAACGACGTGTTTTTTTTGGTCTCGGCTCATTTGGTTAACGCCATTCATTTGCCTGATGTGTGGATTGCGTGTCGTACTCATAAACCCACGTCTCGTCTCCGGTAATGATTCTTTTGATGAATGTGGGATCGGATTCAGCCCCGCAAATCATCTCTTTTGCGACGTCAACACCGTATTTTTTTTTGCAGGAAATTGAGGTCTTTTGGCACTAACTTTGCTGCTACACGACGGAAATCCAAATCATTAACCAAAATGTCTTGGACGGATCCATAGGCAATGTTCAAGTCCTCCACTATCTCTCTGATGGTTAATTTGCGGTTATTGATCAACATTTCTTTTACTCCATCAATGTTTTCGTTGGTTTTCGATGTCAATGGTCTACCACTGCGTTCATCATTTTCGATTGACTCACGACCACTTTTGAACCGCTCGTGCTACTGGTAAACGACCGTTTTCTTTAGAGAATCGTTGCCGAAACAATTTTCCAACATTTCCAACGTTCGCGCACCATTAAATCCGTTTTTTACGCAACATTTACAAGTCCGTTGTTGCCAATTTAAACCCATTTCTAAAATTGTAAAAAATCGCCAACACACACAGAGATAGATGTACTATTGGCTACGTAACTTTTGCAAATGTCAAGCTATGACGCTAAGATTTAGAGGGAATGTCAACAACAGATTTACCAACTTAACAAAAAAAAAAGAAACAGAACTCAAATCGGAACAATGGGAGCGCCACACGGTGGTTGGTGGTTATTTTTTGATTAAGGTGGTAGGCCTATAATTCGACACATTTTGCCTATTACCTTTTTTAAAAAAGTGGGATAACTTCTGCACATTTCAGGTGGTCAGGGCAATAACCAATTTCAACACTACTTCTATTGAATAACTTGATGTTCGGTGTAATAATTGACACATTCGCCGATCTCAGAATTGAAAAGCAACAGAAGGAGCTTATTATTATGAGCTTCATTTGTGGGCTCAATCGGTCGGCATAACAAAACGGTTAGTTTTGAGGAGCATATTAAGAGCGAACATAATATGTGACACTATTTGTACTTTATTGTTTTCGTGAAAGTAAAAGATTCAACAGAATTTACCGGACCCGAAAGTTATGTGTATTCAATGGTGAAGACTGGCATTTTGGATTGGTTTCCCAGATTGCGAGCTATGTCGTTGGCAGCGGTTGACTCGGATGGTGATTAAATTGAGTTGAGAAGTTTGCAAGTGAATTTGGAAGAGACTCAGATATTAGTTACGAATTTATCACAGCAATTAAGAGAACTGAAAGATCATATGACCGAGCAAAGGAAACAGAAACAAACAGCGATTGGGTTTGGTAAATCCTGGTGGATCCGGGCTTGCCGGATATTAATTCGCCTAAAGTAGGAGAAGTGCTTATGTGTATAAAGAAGTGATTAGAGAATTTGATTTGGTTAGGCAAATGGCAGTAAGGATTGCATTTGTAATTTATTTTCAGGAAGAAATAAATAGTTAGATAGTTGTTTTAAAATCTAAAAGTTGGTTTTATTTTGTTCGTTTGGAATGGTTTTGCTTCAAGTAGAAATATTTACTACGAAAGAGTTTCTAGCTCTCCCATTGTTTCGAGTAGTACGATGCTTGAAATCTCTTTCAAATTGTGTGTGTAACCTTAGACAGAGTCTGCTATATTTCTTTCCTATGTCGATTTTGGATCTGGAGCATTTCTGTTCATTTAGGTCTAAGACCTCCGATTGTTCGAACTAACTTTGATATTGGTAACTTTCGTTAAAGATAGTCACAGTGTTGTGGGGTGCTCACTTTATTGCCTTCAAATTTAAATAAGTTGTTCTATTTTATTTAAGATGAATTGTTCAGTGTGCAATGAAAAAGTTGACCGTAATGTTTTATCAAAAATTGATTATGGAGACTGCGAAAAATTCTTTCATGGCCTCTGTGTTCATATCAAACAAACTGATATTGATTTTATGTACGCGAATACTGCATCGATGCGACAAGTGCAGTGCTTTGCGCCGTAAATCATTCCAACAACAACATACAGCGAAGCCTCCGCCACAAATACCGTCAAAGCTACTCCATAAACAATCGTTTGAAGACAAACAAAGGGCAAAAACATCCAAGATGCAGGTTCCAGCAACTGCGGTCAAACATCACTAACTGCAGTCGTCAGAGAAGCATCAAAAAGCAACAACAGCAGCCAAACATCATACATCAGGAACAACGGCAAAATTACAGCAGCCTACTGAAGTGCATAATAAAATTGCAACAACAACTCAACAAGCTAAACTGTCAAGGGGTAACACTCAACATTCAACAACGCTCGAACAAATCAACAACGATTCACCAAGATAAAAAATAAGCAATGAATTTTTAACCACAGTTCACTAACTAAGAGAAGAAAATAAAACACTGCGCTCGAAGATTGCGACTCTGGAATGGAAGTTGAATTGGAGAGAACACTTTTGCTCAAAACAAAACCTCAAAAGTTTCCCAATATAAACGTACATTGAAAACGAAACAACTGTTATTGAAAAAAACTGGTCTTACTCGTATAATAATTTCCCAAAAATAATGAAATGAGCTCAAACACAAACCTGGACTTTATGCAAAATTCCAACTTTGACTGATGATAACGTAGAGCAAATGTCAAATAGCGAACTTGAGACGCGATCGCGCTTAGAAGAGGTATGTTACGTTCCAGCAACATTGGTCTGATTAGGAAAAAATAGGAACATACAATTCTTATACCAATGAAGGGTTAAAACATTCCGTGACAAATTTATGCTCAATGATCAATGAAGTACGCCATTTGCCATGTCAACAGCTAAACGACTACTTACAAATCCCAGGATGAGATGGCTGTAGAAATTATCGGTAGCTGAGATTACCCCAACAATCAGTCGCAGGACGATGGAGTATCTGAATATTCAAGTTGCGAACTAAATAATCAGGTCAAAGGAGTGCCTAAAATACCTTAGATAACAGACTGCGTTTCAAGACCCACGTCAAGTAAGTCAGCAAGAAGGTATCGCTGATGCAGACAGCTGCCTCTTGCGGAAACTTCCGAAACTTCGGTGATCTAGATACGCCTGCGAGCAAATGCTGTACAGAGTGGACAGTTCGGTTCATCATCAGTGGATTAACAGCGTTCTATGTACTACTGTGATTAAAAATGTGATTCATCGCGGTTTTTATCTCTTCAATGAGACGGTACCCCAGGAGCGGTCTCTTGAGCTTAGAGAATAGCCAGAAGTCACATGGTGCTAAATCAGGCGAATACGTTGGTTGAGGAATGATATAAGAGGAATTTTTGTCAAAATGGTCTCGAAGAACCAGAAGAATGGAGAAGAATTCCGAAAAATTTTGTGTTTTTGGAACCAAATGAGATTTGACTCTTTTCATGCACAAAACTTCTGGTCAGGACTGATCCAAATGAAATGTTAATTGTTAATTCACGATTTTTGAGCACTAAATACTTGATTTACTTGACGTATTGTTCATCAGTTAATGTTGATGTCCATCCAGTGCGATCTTTGTCTTTAACGCTTTATCTGCTTTCTTTCAATTCTCTGTATCACTTGTTTGTGACATAGCCTGGTCACCGAAGATCTTCGGCAATGTTCTCAACATTTTTGCAGCAGAAATTTCACTCCGCAAATAAAATTTAATGCAACTTCGTTGCTCAACAAAATCCCTAAATTCACTTTTTGTTGTTCACAAAACACATGCGTAACTATTGAACAAATGCAGATTTTGACATGAAATTTGACACAGATATCAGTGACAGTACTACCAAACTAAGAAAAAAAAACTATTTGCCAGAATCGAACAGCCCACGTATTTTAAAATTAAAATTTCACCCTCATCGAATCGTGGACAACGAAGGCAAGAGAGGAATGCAACTACCACCTTAAACATTTGGCCATGATACATAGTTCCCTCTATATCTCGAATGAGTTAGTCATACAACAGACGCTGCGAAGAAGACAATAAAAACTTGCTATGTCCAGAGGACCTAGTAAGCCCTAAGATCGCCATCAAAAGGCGATTGGATGGAGATCTGCTCATTCATAGTACGTATGGAGAACGAACTGTAAGGAACTGAAACCTTCAGAAATGCCCAAGAAGCGGCATTTGTGAGAACACAGCATACTTGCTAGCCAGAGAATGATTGTCGACACGCCAGTAGCACGGGCTACAGGTACTCGTATCTATGAAGATTCCACATATATTTGGTGAAATCTGTAAAATAACACAAAATGGCACAATCGCGACTGGTGGTCTTAAGGTTAAATTTTTTTCGTCTAACTGATCGGAAAGACAATTAATAAATCAATTTTGACGCAGAAGGGCTGCCAGAACACGATTGAAAAAGTTAATTACTCATCAACTTATTCTGTTTGTGTAGATACACCCATTGACGGATGTCTGAATCCCACAATAAATCAACCGGTTCTCTGCATGAAAAATTCCCTCAATTCAAGATATCTACAATACTTACAATGCCGTTGTCTCACATGCAGGTTAAGGTCTGGCTTTACTTCAAGAAAAATTCATTAAGTTAATGAATCAAAGCTTATACCAGTCTCATTTGCATAGGAAAAAATTTGCGACCGAACACGCCCTGCGTAAAAATCGCAAATCACAATTAATCCCAAATACAAAACAAAACAAAATCTCACTCCTTTCAACACATTATGGCCGTTTATTTGTACCGAATTCGCTATAAAATAAATCTATTCTCCTAACCTTGCCCTTAATGGCTGGAATTTGAAAATATTACTTTTAATTGCCCAGATACTCTACGAAAAAAAGAAGATACAACTCACATGTGCCTCGGGGCTTAACCACGCCAAAGATACTCAAAACAGAAACCACAACCACAACAAAGCTATAAATAATTTTATAGATATTAGCGACTTTAATAAAATTCATTGAAATTCATTTTCCCAAAATATCCGACAAACTAAATCGCACAATTAATTCAATTGCCAGTCGCTACAACTAATTTAAATGCAAAATATTCGTAATTGTGAAAATTCTCCAACACCTTCGAAATGACGGGGATTTTGAGTAACATCTGTTACTGCCACCAGCGAAATGCGCGTAATTGCGGACGAATTTCATGAAAGTGAATGCATTTGGTGGGAGTTTTTTTTAAGTTCATCTACGACTGCATAGGAGGTCAGTTATATGAAACTGAGATGTGAGTACGAATATGAACCGTCATACGCCTGCTCTTTAATTTTAGTCTGACAAGTGTGATGAGACTATGTACGGGCTTCTTCCGGTGAAAAGTAGGAAATGTATCTCGCGTCGTTTGAGCCATCTTTGCTTCATACATTCGCTGTTTGGTAAAAGTCGTATATCACTGAATAGAATCCAATTAGGTTCCACCTTCTCATTAATAACACTCAAATTGTTAATCAATTCAAACACCGTTAAGAACCTAAATATCTGTGGATGGTTATTCTCTTTAAACAGCTCGTCGGTGATTTAAGTATCTTATTCGAATTCTTTTGATAGGAATATGGTATGTATCTAGCTTACGTCGATGAATGCCATGAAATATTTATAACTATATTAAAGTTATGAGTTATAGACTAAGGACTTGTGGTAGCCCCAGAGAAAATAATCGAGTGGTATCTAATCGCATAATCCCGGCGGCCAATTGATGTAAGGTGACCAAATTTCTCATTCACAACTTCGAGCATTGCGTCACTTGTATGGCATTTAGCGCCGTTTTGTTGGAACCACAGCTCGGATATATTGATATTGTCGAGCTCTGATGACAGGAAGTCGGCTATCTGAGACCGTTGATGGTAATACTGTCTCCTGCCTCATTTCGAAGGAAATAAGATAAAAAGGCAAAAATGGGCCTCGTCCGAGAAGATGATTTTTTAGCCGGATCTCCGGCCAACATTTCCTGTGTCTAATTATCGAACTCACGGCGTTATATAAAGTCGTCCGGCATCAATTCTTGCGTCAGTACAATCTTATACGGATGTAGGGTCAAAGCCAACCGCAAAAGAAGCCGGGCTGGCTCTGGCGATGCCCAATTCAGCGCCGTATTAACATTTCTGGGACTTCGTCAATACTGACTTTCCTGGAGTATGACTTTTTTCCCTCGATTGCGCACTACTTATTCTCTTTCTGTTCCGGAGAAGTCGATATTATTTCCTTCTTTTCTGCTAGTAGAGCTCACGAACTACGCCTCTCTATGCAGTGCCTTTTCCTAGCCAAATAGTTCTGCTGCATGCGCCAATAGGCACTTCTCATCAAGCTAGAGATCGTCTGGTGAAACACAGCGCACCAGTTATGGCGTTTATGTTATCTTTTTGTCAGTGAAGTATTTACTATGTCATTTCCATAAAATAGGAATCAATTGATAGGTCAACGAAACTCCAATGCGAATTGCACCAAAAGCCAATTCCATTTAAACGCAAGATAACTTTGAAAGGTTAGCCCATGATATGAATATAAAGAAGAGTAAGATTAATCGGATCTACTCGTATCCACCAAAAACCTGATGCATAGGATAGAACTGGTCTTATCACAGCGACAGCGCTAAGGCAGATTTTATCCCGACATGTTTAACCTAATTAGAACGTAGTTTAGCCTACTCCTTCTCATAAGGGAGATACCAACAGTTTTGACGGGGTCTATTTCTAGGCCACAAAGCAGTGGTTACCACTACTGGTGTCTGGGCTTTAGATCAAGCAGTCGCTAAGCGTGCTCTAACAGGCGATACTAAATCATCTGCATTTATCTGAGGATAGAATTGTTTCGATCGGTAACCAGATAGTCGACCAACGTATACTATAGGAGCGAACATAGGATGCTAGTCTGGTATTGCTTAATATCTATTCATCTAAGCTGTTTTATGATACTTTGTTACTTACTTTGCAGTGCTGATATTATCCAGCAGAGAAAACCACCACTGAGTGCTTGAGCATTGATTCGACTACTTTGTCTAATAAGCATCCACAACAGTTGCAACCTTTGACAGTTGTAGCACCAGACTCATCTGCCCATCAACAGAGGGGCTCTGATAGAGGCAAATCAAGTCAGATTAAGTCAGTTGATTCACGTGGGAAACTGCGATGTAAGTTTTAGCCAGCGGTGTGCCATCATACTAAATAGTGTGTCAATCATCGCACTGATCTAAAATGGTAAATAATCCCATTCTCGATCTTTAGATCATCATCCGAAAACCCCATTCAGAACAATACCAAATCTGGAATTATGTGTAGGCATGAACTTTCCCCTTGGTTGAGTGTGAGTTCTATCTTATACCTCAGCCAATCTAAGGGTCAGGGCGCCCTGTAACATTTGCTACATTTTTGGTTAATCCGATGAAGATCGGAGAACGGTTACTGTGGTTAAGGCTTAAACCACGGCCACCATGACGCTCCTACAAGGGGGCCTACCTCTGGGACTGAAGTTTTAGTAGCTTTTGACTCCCATACCGCCAGAATTAAACCTCTGACCAGGATACCATTAAGACCGTCATGTCTCAAGACTGGCCACTGAGAGCGTTCAAAATATAACTGTCAAATGCGCTGCACAAAAGTCACAGGTCTGATGTTTATTTTACTAGTTAATAGTCTGCCCCCGTTCATTATCAGATTATATCACCGAAAAGACGTAGCCTGTGAAATTGGGCGGAATCCTCCCTATAAGAGACATAGTGTCTGATTTTTTAACGTAAGCCACCTGTCGGGTAGACTTATGTTTACGGGATCCGCATACATACATACATTGAGGCAAGGATACGCCTTGCCATCGATCTCCGTCATTCCATTCCATTCCATTGATTGCCGGCACAAGTTCCACCCTTGGTAAGAGTCGAGGCCGACCTAAAACCTTTTACTGCTCTTAGGGTCGCAGCACCCAGTACTTATTGCAACTCTACATTGGGTTAAACCAACAGGAAGACCCTTCCCGCGACATTGGGTTTAAACCACAGCCACCATGACGCTCCCACAAGGGGGCTTACATCTTCAAGTCAGGCCCGGACCGAGATCCGGGGGGGCTCCTGACTCCCATGGTGCCGAGATTTAAGTCGTGGTAGGGACTACCGGTGGTCCAGCCGCCAACAAGATCTATGACCGGCAACTTGTGACTGATCAAATCGTAGCAACCTTCGGTAGCGTCATCTGAAGATGTTTACGATAAGACCAGTACTTTGCTCTGTTTATTATTGGGCGAAGCCTTGATAATTGGGCGGGGCCCCCCTATAAGATACAGTAGAGAAGAAAGCAGCTTCAACTCCAAGAAGTTGGTCGTTTCCAACTGATGTGCGTTCCACAGATCTGTTTCTCTTTGGCGTCGCTGCTGAAAGAATATTGCTTTCCTACCTAACAATTTCGGTTGAATGTCGGTTGAAACCTCTAGAGTCTGTGCCCTGACCACAGTCAAGATGGCCACGTTACGACTATGGGTATTGCAAGTATGATCTGACGTACATAAATCCATTTAGGACACCTCCGGATTTTTTAACGATTTAACGAACCGAATAACACAACACGCCGTAGCTGGTATATCTCGTCGGTTGTGGTGACAGATGATGCCATCAAATATGCTGTTTCTTCCTTTGATGGCTTCAAGCCGCCTGGTACCGATGGCATATACCCAATTATGCTACCAGACCAGATTCTGGCAACTCTGAAGAGAATCTTCATTGCTGGTACACATACACATCGAAATTGTGGTGAACAGTGAGAGTTGCCTTTGTACCGAAAATCGGAAGAAGTACTACACGCTCGCCAAGAGCTTCAAATTTATTAGACTGAATTCTTTTATGTTGGAGAGACTACTTGAGTTCCATGTACGGAAAACTGTTTACCAACGTGGAAGATTCTACGAGAGTGCGCTTCAAAATCTGGTAGCCAGAATTCAGGGCGCACTCGACCAGAAGGAATACGAGTATCTGTTTCCACAGCGAAACTTTTGACTACATGTGTAACTTGGCCAAAAAACTCGGTTTAGACGAATCATTAGATAAGAGCAATGCTGGTGAATAGGACAGTGATTGCGGAAGCTGACTACTGCGGCGTTCTGTCTCCACTGCCATGGTTGATGTTGGTCGACTCATAAATTTTTCTGACGTCTATGTTCAGGCATATGCATATGATGTAGCTGTACTGTCTGTTATAACGTGTCTAGCGACTATCTGCTCTAAAGGGCAATGGGCTTGCAGTCAATCCTCTCAAAACTGAGGTTGTTCTCTTTACGAAAATGAGGAAGCTGACTGGTCTGACTCAATGCTTAAAGGCATCACCATCCAAATCTCCAAAGAAGCTAAGTATTTGCGTGTCATCCTGGTTAATAAAATTCTTCGAAATAAACATGTTACGTCGAAAGCCTCTTAGTCACTGTCCGTCTTCTTCTGGCAGTGTAAAGAAGCCTTCGGCGAAGCATGGTTTTTTTTTATACCGAGGAGGGCTCTTTGGGGCTCTACACGGCTATGATTAGACCAATTATATCTGGTGTCTGGTGGAAGAAACTCTCATGGAAATACGTCACTGCTGCTTTTAACAGAGTCCAAAGATTCCATGGACTCCCTCCTCTCAAAGCCATCTTCCGTTTAAAAAGAAGTGGTCTTTGGTACAACACCAACTGGATATTTGATGACCTTGCGCGCCAAATGTGACTCTAGTCTTATGGTCATGCCATCTGATGCAATGACACCAGAATTCCTGCTGCGGAAAAAACACTAAATCGACTTTCACTGTGCCCAGCAAAGTTTTCGGCCAGACCCTAAGCCAGGAAAGGAGTGTTGTCGAGTTTTTACTCGGCTCCAAAACCAATATAGGATGCGGCGCTGGTCTCCTTATGAAAGTGAAGAGTTAGATTTCACTTCTCGTTTAGAAAACTTGCGCCTGTCTTCCAAGCGGAGATATACGCAATCCTGCCGGCAACGAACTACATATATTGTGAAGAATCGGTGGAGGGGGCTAACCATTTGCTTCTATAGTGAAAGCCAAGCTATGCATACGACCTAGCTGGATCCTCATATAACTTCCAGGCTAGTTCGAGACTTTGCTAAACGCAAACGGAAGGCTGAATGGACTGAGTATTGTCTGGGTGTCAGGTCACAATAGGATCATGGGAAATTAAATCGACGATGAACTAACTCACTAGGCAAGGCTCAGGGGAGAGTTTTTCAAGGCTGGGCTTCCATTAACAGTTGGGTCTCATATGAGCATAACTGCAGATTTCTGGACTGTGAAAGGTTGCCGGCACACCAAACGAGAACCCTTTTCGACAACGCTAAAAGGTCAGCGGCTTTCCGGTTGTAACTCAGTAGGAAAGACTGCAGGCTGCTTACTTCAGCTGTGGACAAGTGGTACAACATCCTGCAACGCTTGGTGTTAAAGTGATGAGGACACCGCGTAGAACTACCCCTGTCAAAGTTGCAGTTCCTCGACGCTGATTTGCAGCGCGCTGGTATTGTAGGCACGTGATCAATGAAACGCTTACTCATCTTTTTCGAAAGACTGAGAAACTTCATTAAAAGGATCCGACAAGCAGTACTCTGTTCTGTCGAGAACCCTACTGAATACATAACATTTAGTCATGGAAGTATCTCTCAAAACTAGTTTACAATAATTTTATTTGTATAGTATCGACATAAGTATTTTCCTAATTACTACTTTAAGTAATAATTTTGCAAAATTTTTTTAGTCCGAATAGGACGGAGAGTGTTTTACTTCACTAGAGTGATTCGAAGGTTATAATTCACAGTATTTTTTTGTGCTTGAAACTCTACAACAGCCAAATTTACGTGTCAGTGTTATGCCTTCACACGCAGCATTTTTCTGTCTGAGTTCCAATTACACAAATGAGAAACTTGAAAAACTTGTCAATGGGTAGGATTCGAACCTTGACCCTCCGAGTGAGAAGCGATTGCTAGTACCACTACACCACGACCACCCCATTATAAAAATTTTCTACCGAAATTCGGAGTCGGTTACTGCAACTTTAAGAGCGTTAACTCCAATTTTCGGTCGTAATGCTCGCCTTAGTAGACAGGCAATAACAAGTTTAGTGCAAAAATTTGAGTCTACATATTCGTTGTGTGATGTTGCCATGTTAGTGAGACAACAAGGTTTGTCGAAGTGTCGAAAATATAGCTACCTTTCAGGCGTCCGTAGCAAACGATCCAAATCGGTCGATTCCACGGCGTTCTCAAGAATTGGGCATCGCTCAGACCACATTATGGCGTATTTTGCGTAAGGATCTTGGTTCACACCCATACAAGATCAAGCTGACTCATGAATTGAAGCCGATGGACCATTTGAAGCGACGTACGTTCTCCGATTGGGTTCTGGAGAATATGCGCCAAGATGATGAATTTCATCGCAAAATCATCTTCAATGACGAAGCTCATTTTTAGCTCAATGGGTTCGTCAATAAGCAAAATAAGCGTTATTGGTCGGGTGAAAATCCACATGTGCTTCATGAATCACCACTTCATCGACAAAAAATAACTGTTTGGTGCGGTTTGCATGCCGGCGGCGTTATTGGGCCATATTTTTTCGTCGGCGATAACGATCGTCACGTTACTTACTGTGAATGGTCAGCGTTATCGCGCCGTGATCACCGATTATTTTTGGCCCGAATTGGAAGATATGGACTTAGAAGACATGTGGTTTCAACAGGATGATGTCACAAGCCACACAGCACACGCTACAATCGATTTATTGAAGATTAAGTATGGTGAGCGTGTTATCTCAAGAAATGGGCCAGTCGATTGGCCGCCTCGTTCGTGCGATTTAACGCCGCTTAACCATTTTATGTGGGGCTACGTTAAGTCATTGGTTTATGACAACACGCCGACGACGTTGGAAGAGCTCAGAGCCAACATTGAACGCGAAATAGTGGCCGTTTCAGCCGAAAAGTGTGGCCGAGTCGTTGAAAATTGGGTCCAAAGAATCGACCGCTGCAAACTTGTCCGCGGTGGCCATATGAACGAAGTCGAGTTCCATTCATAAATGATTGTACTTCAAGCCGATAATAAAGTTTTTGAAATATCTCAAATGGTTTGCGTTTTATTTAAAAAAAAAGTTGTCAACTCCTTATTGGAAAACCCTATATTACCTATATTTCCATTTATGAACTAATCTATTAGTAAATATTGGAAGACCAATGATATTTTGTATTTTCTGTGTAGAATTTAGGTGCACTGCGAGAAGGCGACAACGTGAATGTTGACAGCTTCTGTGTCGCCAAGGGCAGTTTTTGCCGTTTTACTACTGCGTGGTATAATCAGTGGGAGAAGGCCACACCAATGGTAGTGTCTCTAAGATCTCACTGTTTCTGCAAGGACGACTGGTCCAGCAGTCGGATTTTTTGAGCGTCTACACACTAGCACTACATGCTATTGTATATTTCACAAATATTGGGTTTCCCATTAAGGATTATACATTTTTGTTTTGTTATTAACAAAAAACTATTTGAGATATCGAACAACTCTTATTTTCCACAAAAGTACATCTCATACCGTTATGAATGGAACTCGACTTCATTCAGCGATCGATTTGTTCGAGCCAATTTTCAACCACTCTTCCACACATTTCGGCCGGTATTGCGGCAATTTTGCGTTCAATATTGGTTCTGAGCACGTCTAACGTCTTTGGCTTGCAGACCAAGGACTTTACATAGCCCCAAAAAAAATATTGCAGAGGTGTCAAATCGCAAGATGGTCAATGGCCAATGACCAATTGACTTATCCAATTCTTGAAATAACACGCTCACCAAACTTAGACTTCAGTAGCTCGGTTGATTGGCCCGGTGTATGGCAAGTGGCGTCGTCCGGATTAAACCACGTCTCACCAATATTGAGCGCACGCAATTCTGGCTAAAAATAATGTTCCAACAAATCCTGATAGTGATTTCCATTAATTGTAATGCGGCGGGAATCATCACCAACGAAAAAATACGGCCCAAGGACGCCGCCCGCATAAAACCCAAATCAAACAGTCAATTTTTACAGATGTAGAGGCGTCTCATGAAGCACATGTGGGCTTGTAGCGGTTCAATAGCGCATATTTTGCTTGTTGATAAGACATTTATCCAGAAATGAGCTTCATCGTTGAAGATGATTTTGCGATGAAATTCCGCATCGGCTGTAACCATTTTCAGAGACAACGCAGCAAGTGGTCACCTGGCTTTAGTTCTTTAGGACGAACCATAACCAAATGGTCGACATTAAAAAGCAAATTAGTAATGACAGTTCACAAAAAACATTAAGAGTGCGTTCACATTCAAAAAAAAAGTTCTTAATGGAAAGCCCTGTAGGTCGATAGATTTCAGGTGTAGGGTAGGGCAGGGTAGTTAGCGCACCAGACTGTTATGTCCTTATTGCCCCAGTAGTACCCACACAAGCTGCCCTTTGAAGTTTTTCAACCTATCGAAGTTATACTTAGGGCTGGCCACCAACCGATGGCGCCACGGCATTGGTAAGAACCGTAACGTATTACGGTTGTTTACATTCATAGCGTCATCCTTGGTTGAAGACCCCATTTTTGGCCGAAGTTTTTATTACAGGCATAGAGAGCTGTACATGCTATCTTAGCCCGCCGTTCAATTTTTCACTTTGAGTTAAGGATTATGCCAAGGTGATTGTGTTAATCTTTACACAAAGGTAATCCTTGGCCGTTTAATTTGGTTTTCGTTTTGGTTTCTGTGATTAAATGCATAATTTCAGTTTTAGTTAGATGACTCCGAGGCCACAGCTTGTGGCTCAGCGGTGAACAATTCCAAGACATGAGCTGGCTTATCACAGAAAAGAACTTTCTTTATACTAGGATTGTCACATCATCCGTGTACGCGCGGGGATAGGAGAGATTACTCCTTCCCCTATTCACAGTCTTTGTGACATTACTGTGCCCGAGTGTTGCATGAATAATCTTAGTTTTTAGCATGGATATAGTTCTGGCTAATGGAATGTTTACACCTAGTTCAATAAGGGATAGTGCGTACGTTATTGAAGGCATCTTCCATGTCTAAGAAGGTAGCATTGGGTATAAGGTTGTATAAGGTTTTACCAACTGTTCGCACTATTTCGTGTAGAGCTGTCTTCGTGGATTTACCTGTAGGGTATTGCCGATGAGGGCATGGGTAAAGCTGATCGGCATGAAGTCCTTCGCGACCATGACCTCGCCGACCCTTTTTTGTATCAAAACCTCCGAGTTCGCCCCAGGAATGCACTTGGTTTGATAACAGACAGCTTTTGAAGATGACTGCCAACCATGGGACTGTTTTGTTTGGCGAGTTTTGTAACATAATGAGCAAAATATAGTACCATCAAAACCTGGGGATTTATAGGGAGACAAGCTATTGATTCTCTCGTCCGTAATGATGAAGGCTCTACTCTCTTGGGGAGCACTGGTATGTGGTTTCCTATTGGAAAAAAAGCTGTGTGCTGCTACCACCGTAGTCTTCTATTGAGTGTTAAATTTTAAATGCAGATCTGAAGGGTGTTATGCTGTAAAGGATTTGTCAAGTATAACGCACTACCATACCAAACCACGGTAATAACCTTTCCGGTTCAGTGAAGTGCTTAGCAAAACTCAACTTCTTCCGCTACGAGCTCAATTGGTAAGGCCCCCATTGGCATATGATCAAACTAAGTCTGAGAAGTATGAGCATACATAGTATCTCTTCTAGACTGAAACATTTAGCACCATCAGCGGTACCGCATTGAGAACTCTTCTTCTTAGTATCCAGCCAGTAGACATTCAGGAACCAAATTCCAGATCATTGTTGATCCTTACAAATGGCTAGACAAAAAATTCCTCGTCCACTACAAGTAGACAGTACGATCACCCTGATTTCCTTCTTTTCTCCATCTCGAACTTCCTCAGAGGTACGAACCAGAAACAAGATTATATGGTTAAGTTGAACATGAACCAACACCTATTCGCACCTCATAACCTGTATCAGCCATGTCGACTACGAGTATTTTGTGCAATTTTTTGTGCCTCATCATCGAATCTTGTTGCCTGGGAATAAAGCTGATAATCGAGAGTGAATGTAGTTTCTGTGCCAATTATTTTGTTGCTCAATACCTTGTCAATGTGAACCATTGGAAAAAGTCACAGCCAGGTGAATTAAAGTTGCTCAATAGGAGCATGAGGACAAAAAGGCGAGGCCAGCGGCACAGTGTGTTAGTCATTTCCGTTTCCGCATTCGATCTAAGACGAATGAATTTGTTTGTTTTGTCAAGCTTTGTCTTGTCTCTTGCCAGGAATTGTCTGTACAGTGTTGGAAGTTTTAAAGATACATCGTCAAACAGGAATATCTCATCAATATGACATAAGAGTTGATCACACCGGAAGGCTATGCATAACTTCCGGAGAAAAGAATTTAAATTCCATCGATGGACTGGAAAGGCAGTGTCCCATACGTCCTGAAATCAATGTCACAAAATAGAAAATCACTTTCGCCACTTCTTCACAACATAGGATCTCACTTAGAAACCCTCATATCGCTGTATGTTTCCTCGTGTATACTGTACAGTGGAAACTCAATTTAATGAACAATTAACTACAATAATTAAAGAATTCCCACAGTAGATAGGCCCTCACGCACTTGCTATTAAGCCACCATAGCCATTAGCAGCACCTACGAGTATACCATACTTCCAACGCAGCGAGGAACGGATGCTTTTGTCAAACTATCACCCCATACCCTAGCCAGCTACGGATGTCGTCAAACGAAAACGAAAGCCCATGAACGAATATACTCTATCATGAATGGCACGCTAGTTACTCGTTGTTAGCCAAGTGGATAGCCCGGAGGGGCGAGTACGAGATATGATATTTTCAAATCCCGGGCCGCCTACCTTATAAGTTTAGGCCTGACAATCCCAAATCTGCGCACCACATTAACCCAGTTAGTGACTGTGAAACGAAAGTATCTGCAGCATTGACACGTACCATAAATAAACAAGTGTACGGGTACGAGTAGCTTGGCGCAATTTCTCCACCGATACCCCCATTCGTACATCAACTGGCGGCAATACCTTAATTAATTAATACAATAATTTCATTTCGCCTCTGATTGTTGTTTTGAGTCGGGCATGCTAAGATACATGTCGTCGTTGAATCTGCTGGATGACAATTAAAACGTGGACAAGTGGCGCGCTCACCTGATGGCATTGCATTCGCACGCACGGTAGCATAATGTGTCGCAGCCAACAAGAAACGGTGCGAATCGTGATCAAAATTACAAATTAATCCGACGGATAATTATGCTCATTTGGATGTGAATGTGTTGTTTTCAGATGCGAGCATACTCGTACAATACATCGTAATAGTAAATGACAGCAGGTTTGTTTTGAAATTGTGAACACGGTTTTGCTTTTTGAATTGGGAAAGTATCTATCGTAGACGAAAGTTTGTTTTTTTTTTTTTTGGGGGGGGGAAATGTACTGCCACCTTTGAGAGGTGGGAAAAAAATCCCCTCAATTAGTGACAAGTCGAATTAGACTTAAGATATTTCATTAGCGATTACTAACTTCACAACAAAGTCAATGAATCTGTTGAATCTCGTCAATGATGGAATAATTTAAATTTGAATTAATCGATGAGGTGCTGACATCTAGTCTGAGATGTAGTATGACGTAAATGGCAAATGATTTATGGACAATAACAATTTATGCAATTTGTTGTTTTGGAGGCAAAGTCTGGGATGGTTGGACTCTGTTTGATTTGACTTAAATGACAGATCATCTTTAGAGACAGCCAGCAGGTGGATCAATTTGTTTATTTTACGTTAGGATCGGTCCAAAAATTATTATTCAACAATAACTTGATAAACTTGAGCTGACCCAGAAAACCTGCTCAACCAACTGGATCTTTCCACTGTATGAATGGTTGTCGGAACTGCTTATTCTCCTTTGCTTTATGGCCCTCGAATGGTTCCGAAGATTGCATTTTTTACAGAGTGCTACACTTTCTTCCAATGAAATACGCATATTTGGGTAGCATCGAAGACAATATAAAAAATGTGGGCTCTAGTTTCAATATCAAATCGGCCACCGTTCTCGATAAAGATTGTCTCATACCTTATCCGACGGTTTCGTCGCCATTAAGATAGTCGCAGAAGTTGAAGAAGCTGCTATTAAAATTAGATTCTTAGAGCGGACCTCATCCTGGTGGTTGGGTGCTGTAGAAATAAGGTAGGCACTTAGAGGTGTCAATTTGACGGTTCCGAGTGTTTTAACTGCTTCTACACATCAATTGTGCTTATTTTCCCTCCAAGTGGTAACCACCAGTACCCGGTGGATGTCCGTTCGTACTTGATTTGCCCAACTTATAAGCGCAAGTACTGACCAGCGGACAAATATAGCAGCACTATAAACTGGACAGCTGATGGATTTTCCCCAGATGGAATCAATGGTGAAGTAAATTCCCAAAATAAAGCAAATAAAACCTTATCCGGGTTGCTCCGACATATTTGGAGCTCAATATGGTGGCGGTTGAGTCCTTAATGGACCAACGGCAGGGCTTAAATTCCCGATTGGGTTACTGGCTCGGTCTAACCTACCCCTCGTCCTAGAGGTATTTATAATGGAATTGACCCTCTAAGTCGTGGGTAACTGCCAAAAAACAGAAAACTTAGGCTACGAAGCCACAACAAGCCTCGTATACGGACGGATCTACTGTTGACAACCGCTGAAAACGAAACAAAAACCACGAACTTCAGATCTGCATGTGGAATATTAGGTCCCTTAATAGGCGGTGTGTAGCCGAGTAACTAGTGGAGGCCGTAGACTGCTGCAAAGCAAGGCCGGACAAAATGAAGGCGAGAAACTGCGACATGTTAACGAGCGGCTCGTAACAATCAGTATTAATTATAAATTTGGCAATATTAGCCTTATATGCGTGCAAGCCCCCACAGAGAAGAAAGATGACGACACCAAAGATAGTTTCTACGAGCTCTTGGACAAGACCTACGAGCAATGACATTGAAATTGTCTTCGGCGACTTTAATGCAAAGCTAGGAAAAGAGGGCAGTCGGAAAATATAGCCTGTACGACATCAGCTCTGTTAAAAGATTCATGCTAATCGGCTTTACGGTAGGGCGAAACATTGTCGTAGCTAGCACGCGGTTGCCGCATCTTTATATTTATAAGGGAGACCTGTAGAACTCCTGATCAATTAACCGTCAACCAGATTGACCACATTGCGATCGACACAACGCACTTCTCCAGTATTATGTATGTCCGAACGTTCCGATTCGGACCATTAGCCTGTTGTAGCCAAGGTACGGTTGCGGATATCTCGAACATCGCAAAGGCATGATAATACTGTGAGGAAGTTTGACGCCGGACCACTACAATCGCAAGAGACAGCCAAATCCTTTTCCGATCGAGTTTGCCTTAATATGTTAAGAGGTCTTATGCCGACAACGTCAAATATCGAATACCGGTGGCAATATTGCCAAAAAGCCATCAGAGATGACGCCTCTGATGTAATGGGTTTCATTCGACCACCACAACGAAACATGCACCTAAGCAATAGGCATACCAGCGGCGCTGCATCGAAGGACTAGAGCTGTTCACAAGCTTTACGAGCAGAAGAGGAGTGACTAATACTGCGGCCAAGGAAATTGAGAGATGCTACTCCAGGAATGAGATTCAGAAGTTTTACCAAAATGCATAAAACAATCATGCCACGATCATAAACCCCGAAGCCTGTAGAGGCGAACAAGGGAGCATAGTACTAGAGTCGCAGTCGATGCTGAGGGTTTGGAAAGAGCATTACTATAGACTGTATTACGGCGATGACGAACCAAATACCGCTGTCAGACAGAATGAACTCTTCAACCTGGACGATGTAGACCAACAATTCTGTCCACCCGACCTGGATGAAGTCAAGATATCCATATCTAAGCTTAAGTCAAAGATGCTAGAACGGACGGAGGAGCATACATCAACTCATCTCTAAAATATGGTCGATGAATGGAACCTCAGCAATATTTATCTAACCCTGTGCCAACTACAGCGGCAACAGTCTTCTTAATATCGTCTACAAGATCCTCTCTGCCGTATTGTGTGAACGCCTGTAGCCTTATATCAAAAACCTGGTTGGTCCATATCAATTGGCTTTAGGCGAGGAAAGTCCACCATACAGGTGTTCACACGACGGCAGATCTTGGAAAAAGTCCATGAGCAACAAATCGATACACACTCCCTATTCGTCTATAGAGACGAGCTATACAGAGCAATGTCTAGTTTTGGCATCACTGACAAACTTGTTCGATTGTGCAGGATGACGATGGAGAGTGCACGCTGCTCCATCATGGCCGGCACAGAACTCATTGAGATCCATGATGTCAAAAAAGGATTTAAACACGGCGACGCGCTGCTTTGCGATTTTTTTAACATCTTTCTTGAAAGAATAGTGGAAAATTCACGCGAGAACACATGAGGCACAATCTTTCAAAAGCATACAGCGATGATGTTGCCATAATCGGAAGAAAGCAGAGTGATATCAGTGGCACTTTTGATAGTATTGATCGCTGCGAGTATGTACATATCTTTATATCCTGTGACTAATTTTTTGAGTTTGGAGGAGTCATATCTCTTCAACATTTGGGACCGAGGATGTACCATATAAGGCTATATGTTGCCCCGATGAGTTCGTCTACGGCTAGCCTTAGAGAAGGCTGTTCGGTATGTCGACTCTTTGGCGTACGGAATTAGTGACATTGGTCGTTGACAAACTGTTTATTATTTGTTCCTAGATCTCCAAACCAGGACAATCAACAGCAGCATCCTGCATGCAGAGATCTCCAGAAAATGTCTCCGCGCCAACACTTTCGACTATTTTAGAAGCCACTGTGAGAATGGAGATAACCTTTCTGAGATTGATTTTGCGTTGTCTCCATTAGCTGCATTCCGTAATCAAGTTATTGAAACCGACGTGAAAGTTACTTTCACATAATTGAAGACCGGTTGATTGGGGTCCATTGTTGAGTGTCTCAGTCTGAAGGCAAAGTTAGTGGCAGATGAAGAAGATTCCAACATGCCGGTGATTTGTGTCCGTTCGGTGTTTTTTTTTCTACTTTGAGCCTACAGCATGCTGATATGCATTTTTCTTACAATAAGGTTTTGCTATCTAGAATGAGATCTAGTAGCTCGGAAGATGCATTGTGTTTTAATTTTTCTAATTTTAGATAGACTCTATGCCTAAAGCTGCATAACAAAAAGGAGAATATGCCTAAGATATATGGGACGATACGGGTTAGGTTTTCTTATTCCATAATCAGCTCGTTGGGAGAGAGGAGAGAGTACACCTTCTAAGAGCTTTCTCTTGTAGAGAACCAAAGATTGCACCTATAACTCTACTGTTGAAAAAATGGTCATTAGTTGGAGATCATTTGAGACAGATGGAAGATTCAAAAGGTAAGTTATGTTTACTTCAGTCCAAGCACTGGGTATTGCACCGAAAGCTGGACCGGCTTTAATCATTCATAGCAGGATGTATATGAGGCCCTTAAAAGCATCCAGTACTTGTGCAGGAAGGATACATACGGTTCATTTGCCTTGTATGAATCGAAGTTGCAACATATTGCCAACTTTCGCTTTGCTGACAGACCGTATCTGGGTAGATTTGCTCAAATAAGATGTGACATAGATTACTGGTGAGCAACCAGGCAAGCAGATCCAAATCTCTTCAAAGTAAACCCAGGTACCATACGGGTACGCCAGGCATACGTGATGTTTTGACTCGAAATACTACACTATTGTAGTACTTATAACCAAACCAATAGAACAATAAAGATATGTGGCAGAAAACTTCACCAAATCGTACGTAGTGCAGCTGGGCACGCTGCAATTCAAACAGAATCAGGTAAAGATAGCAACATCTACTTTTAAGTATAACAAGTCGAACCGGAGATTTGGTCTGAGAAAATTATACTTTATCAAAGGAATCTTAGATTTGATGGCTTGATTCACAAGAAAAGAGAGAGATAGCTAATCAGAAGAGTCTTCGAATCCCACCCGGAGAGATAACGCAGTAGCGCACAAATGTGGAAGGGGACCTCAGCCAACTTGGAGTACGCAACTGGAAGCAGTTGCCACTTTTGGACTTTCTTTCCGATTTCCGCACTCCATGTTATTACCGTTTTTCCGATACCTTGAAAACCATCCCTTTGTTCTACTCTGTTGGAAAGCATTTAATCGCAGTAATGTTTGGAGCCTATTTGTAGGAATTCTGCAGGGATGGCGTCTATTTGTTAAGAGTTTCTTGAACTTTTTGCTACCAACCGTCCGTAGACATTTATGTTGTTGTGTCACTGTGTACTAAGTTGTTCAACAAAATAGTTTTCCACCATCTGAGATGGTTTTTATCCGTAAAATGTAAAGAACCATCTCCACTTTTCACGAAGCGTTGTCTAGAACTGCGGCCATACACGTAGTTGGGCGGTCTGTTGTCTCACGCTGTAAATGGTCGACCACGTCCCACGTGGCGAGTATATTTGAGAGGTTTTTCCGCCCTCAGTAAACAAACATCTTCTTTGAAGAATTATAAAAAACGCTTTCAGCGAAATCTGACTTACAACTGCAAAAATCACACATAAACTGAGGACTGCGGCCATCAATAAGATCTGTGGAAGGTTCTGATGTGGCATTATCGTGTGGCTTCTTCATCTTTTTAGCCAAGTGCACCCAATTGATCTTGTGGTAGGCGTTAAGCGTGAACAATATGTTAACAATCACAAATCGACAACTATTACAAAAGTTTAAGGAGTTTTCGCCATTTCAGATTCCATGGCCATACTTAGCATGTTCAGAGGACGCATTGTCAAGGCTAATACAGTCTTGAACATCCCATATTGCTACTGGGTTATCATGAATATAACGCTGTTCTCGAACGTGCTTGTACCTAAAGTCAGCTTGCGAGAATGGAGTAAGATGGTTTTCCTTGTGGGCGAGCGAATTGCACCACCTTGTTTTGCCTACTTTCATGATATTCAACTCGTCTTACAGAAATTCGTTCTCAAATTTATAATTACCTTTGGGAAGTGTCTTTAAGCTCTAACTCGCTCTTTATTCCTTGGCCAAAGGTCAACACCACGTTATTAGTTCTTATCCAAATCATAAGAGGATCGCCAGTCACCTCCTTCGATTTTAGCGATTTCGAGAAATTCTTCCAAAAATGACTACGAAGAGGTATTGAGGTGAGACTTACTGGAGGAGCTGTAAATGTTCACCTGTAGAGGAATCTTTCTTCTCGATTTGTGATTTGTGTTTTCTAAGATGGTTCTTGTGAAAACTTTAATTTATCTTGTTTTGTAACCTCAAGCTTTCCATATATTTTGTGTCTGTTCTTTGGACTTCATTTCTCCCGAATCTTGTTCCGCCTCCGAGGAGGTTTCCGCCAAATATTTTGATCAATTTGTTCTAACTTGATTCACAAATTGCTGCAAGATTATGACTACGAATAAACTTACCATAGACCACGCTAAAGATATTGCAACAAGTGCAAGATACGACTGAAACCTGCTAAACTGGCTAGTTTCAATCTTTGATCACAATGTTGTTCAGCAACATTACAACTAATACTGTCCATTGCACTCGGATAATGGCAAAAAAAAAAATTAACAACAGATACGCTGCAACATCCAGTTAATCTCCGTGGAAGTCTTACATATTTTATATGAAGAAGACGAGGACACGAGTAATTTGAAAAGTGAAAGGTTTAACCGCCACTCCAGAAGAAACACGCAAGCCTCCTTTCGTTTCAGTATTAGATATTTCCTAACTCTAGTCCAATTTCAATCTCAACTACCAATTTAGATGCGATGTAAACCTGCTACACGTAATTTTACGATTATGACAATTTGATTTACCAAAACAGGACGGAAGCCGCCATAGTGACATGACATTCACTCGCTTATGTGGAATAGTTAACTGAACCAGGTCGTGTGAGAGGTTATTACGCTTACAGAATTTATGTTTATTCACGTCCAAAGATTTGGATTCATTCGAAAAGACTCCACACATCGGTCCGTCCATGTAAATCCAAGTCTACATCTCATAACCTTGTTTCCGACTTTGGTCTGACCCAAACTTATCTCAGAGATAAAAAATTCTCACAGCATTACGTCAACGGCAATGTCAACATCAACATCAACGTCAACAGTTTGGTTGTCAATTATTACGAGTACGGGTATTCGTTTACGTATCTCTGGATCTCTGTATCTGTAACAAGTCCAGTAGTCGACGAAATTCCCATGTCAAATGCTTCCGCTGCTGCCGATGACTATGGGTTTCTGGGATTGGCAACTACTCGTACAATCGGAGTCAGAATCAGAGTCAGAATCTGTTCAAGAGAAGAGGATCATGTTGACGAAGCTGATCATGTTGATCATTATGATCGTACGGATCGTGCTCATCGCGCGAACAAACAATTTAATTGCATCGAATTAGAACGACGCTCACTACCACTTCCTACAACGGGGCTTTGTTGTGTGTTGCAAGTATTCGTGCAATTTTTTTTCAATTAAACAACTCATACCGTTTGGTAAGCGCATATACCCATACATGCATTCGTACTCGAACGTGCAATAACTTCCCTTTGGCACCGTTAAAAGTCAAACTCTCGTAAAGGTTGCCATACACGAGCGGTATGGGGTCAGCCATTGTTGCGGAAACGCATATTTGCCGCGTGGTTTTCTTCATTTCTCTGCGCTTTCATCATTCTATTTGTGTGTGTGTAGTTACTCTCTAAATAAAAATGGAAAATCGGAATCGTAAAATCGGTTACAGTTACAACAGCGTCAAGAGTCAAATGGAAATCGCTCAGATCGGAGTGAAGTATTGGTCAGTTAAAGTTTCATACTCTCGAAGTGAAAACGCAGAGGAGCATAACCTTCACACGAACTGAAGAACTGAAGAAGACGAATCAAGGGGGAGATGCGTAAATTCAATTGGCGAATTGGCCAAAAGAAAAGTGTAACAGTGATTTCTGATTAAGAAGAGGAAGTTTGCCTGATCTCATCAGATGGTGGCCTATGGATGAAGTCTTCATCATACAAATGGCACTATATCCGTAGATCGATGATTAAGTTCGGGCAGCTACCGGAGTACAAGTACTGGTACCTGGCTGCGGAAACAAAACAAAGAAAAAGAAAAGAGAAGCACTCGTTGAAGGACCGTAATGCAATATGCTCTAACGGTTTTTGCGTAATTGCAAGGTTACATCGATCGGAGTGATGATGTTTGTTGTGTTGCAGAATCGGTTCTTGAAAACTGAATAGGTTTCAGGAAACTGTTGCAATTTGCCATTTCGATTAAGGTGATTAAATTTCATAAGACTTCTTCCAACATTTAATCTGATGTATACTACCAACTCCTACTCTCACCTCCACGTTGGTGACTGGTGGGTGCCTAGTACCTCGACTGGAGATTGGGTAACCAACCCCTTTGGAAGGTCGTTGGGCGCAGCGGAGGAGGGGGGAGGAGTGGCCTCTCACTAGGGCACTTCCTCTTGTTTCCAGGCGGCAGCGCAGGAATTCCCTAGATGGAATCAACGGTGGCATCTACAGTTACAGTCAGGCTGAACTATTAAGTGTAATCCCTATATGAGCTGTGCCGACGTATCCGGATACCACGTCTATAGGGATCTCCAATACTGAGCCAGGGTGTTGGTAAAGAGTTGGTGGCGGATGAACCCTTAATGGGTCAAAGGCAGCGCTCATATCCCGAAGTGGGTTACTGGCACCGGAATATCCGGCCTGCTGTCCTAAGGTCAAATCAGTTGGGGGTTTTGCCGTCGGGGTAACTCCCCGACCATGGAAAAAAAGAATAGTTATGAGAGAGACACAACCAGCCTCGGATAATGGAACTCCTCAAATGGCAAATAGACCCGGAACGTCAATGGACTACGATATGTGAGTATGTACCTGGAATGTGCGAACGCTATACACCCCAGGTGCTACTCAAAAACTTGAGTCTGTCCCCGAGCGGTATAAGGCAGATATTACCGCCATCCAGGAGATACGATGGATAGAATCAGGTATGATGAAAAGAAAAAATTGCGATATTTATTACAGCTGCCATAAAAGATTGCACGCATTAGGATACGCATTCGTCGTGTCAAATCTGCTAAGGTCAAGTCAAAAGTCATTGACTTCGAACCGATAAGTGATTGTCTGTCCATGATCCGCATCAAAGCTACCTTCCAAAACATAAGCCTAATATGTGCGCACGCCCCTACCGACGAGACTGAAGAACCCATTAAGGAGGAGTTCTATGAGCTCCTGGATGGAGCCTACGGAGCCTGTCCGGAGTATGATCTCAAAGTTGTACTCAGGGACTTCACTGCTAAAGTCGGAAAGGAAAACATCTTTGGCGGGTTAGTTGGTAAGCACAGAATCCACGAAACGACAACAGACAACGGCTACCGACTAATCGATTTTGCAGCAGCTCGTAATACGGTGATAAGTAGCATTAGGTTTCCAAGGTTAAGGCCACACAGCAACCTGGCTCTCTCCAGGCGGTCGAACCGCCAACCAAATCCGCGTGCCATCTTCGACGTGCGCACATTCCGAGGGGCAAATGTTGACTCTGACCACTTTCTTGTTGCGGTTAAATTCAGAGCTCGACTGTCCAACGAGAAGAAGCTGCGAACCGCCCAGAAAAAGAAATTCAACGTTGGACGCCTTAGCACACCTGGAGTAGCCAGAGACTACAGAGAGCGCCTGAGTGAGAAACTCTCCACTGTGCACTCACCTACCACAAACGCCAACCATCAGTGGTGCCAGTATCGCGACATCATCAAGGAGGTAGCCGAAACCACCTTAGGATACCAACCACCCCAGAGAAAGAGCCCGTGGTATGATGATGAATGGGTTTACATGAAAAAGGTGACAGCGCTAAACAAGGGCAACAAGGGAAGAGTATCGAGCCAGGAGGAGGGAAGAGAAGAAGATCCTGCGAAGAAAAAAGAGGGCCTATGCCGCATCCCAGCTCAGGGAGATCAAAACAACATCCGGAGGTTTTATAAGAAAGCCAAGCAACTGGCTGCTGGCTTCAAAACCGGAACACAAGCTCTTCGAAACACCGAAGGAAACCTAGTCACCGAAGCACAGGGAATAGTAGATGTGTTTAAGCAGCATTTCCAACAGCTGCTAAATGGGTATCATGTAGAGAGAGTGATAGAGCAAAAAGAGAACCCACGTCCAGTCAATGAAGAACCAGTTCCACCACCCAGTATAGAAGAAGTTTGCTTAGCTATAAAAAAGCTTAAGAACAACAATCCTGCTGGCTCCGATGGTTTACCAGCCGAGCTCTTCAAATACGGTGGCGATGTTTTGGTAGGGCGCATGCACCAAATCATCGTCCAAGTATGGGTGGAAGAAACCATGACCGACGACTGGACTATCAGCTCCATATGCCCCATCTACAAAAAAGGCGATCCTATGTCTTGCAAGAACTATAGAGCCATATCCCTGCTTAATGTCGCATATAAGATCCTATCCAACGTACTATGTGAACGTCTCAAACCGTTCTGCAACACACTAATCGGCACGTACTAGTGTGACTTCCGTCCCGGCAGATCGAGTATAGACCAAATTTTCACACTGAGACAAATCCTGAAAAAGACCAACGAATTTCAAGTCGAGACTCACCACCTTTTCATCGACTTCAAGGTCGCATATGATAGCATTAATCGTCAGGAGCTTTATATGGCGATGGCCGAATTCGGGATTCCGGCAAAAACGATCCACTTGTGTCGCGTGACACTGGAAAACACGCACTGCAACGTACAGTTTGGAAGTAGCTCCTCCGAACTATTTCAAACATGCACTGGATTCCGGCAAGGTGATGCGCTATCACGTGATTTCTTCAATGTCGCCCTAGAGCAGATAGTGCGCAGGGCAGGTGTCAACACGGACGGCACTATCTTCAAAAAATCCGTCCAGCTCCTGGGATTTGCGGACGATATTGATCTCAGAGGCTTTCACGGCGATTGAAGAACAGGCGAAATTCGTTGGCCTGGAAGTAGACGAGGACAAGACCAAGTACATGCTATCAACAAACAAAGAATCATCTGTCCACCGCCTAGGACAAAACGTCACTATTGATAGCAACAATTTCGAGGTAGTTAAGGAGTTCATCTACCTCGGAGTAAACATGAACTCCACGAATGACACCCTAGTCGAGATCCGACGAAGAATTACCATAGGAAACAGCTGCTACTTCGGTTTGGCAAAGCAATTGGGTTCAAAACTCCTTACTCGAATGACGAAATGTACGCTTTACAAAACCCTTACAATACCAGTTCTACTGTATGGCGCCGAGTGCTGGACGATAAGCAGGAAGAGAGAGCTAATTATGGGCTCCTTTGAAAGAAAAATTCTTCAACGGATTTTTGGTGTGCGAGGAGAGCGAATAGAGGAGAAGATACAACCGCGAACTCTATTTGCTGTACCAAGATGTGGATGTAGTCCAAAAAGCCAAAATACGTCGACTACATTGGCTCGGCCACATCGAGCGAATGGACAACAATGCTACAGCTAAGAGAATCTTCGAATCTCAGTCCTCAGGTTCGAGACGACAAGGAAGACCGAACCTACGTTTCAGAGATCAAGCAATCGCGGATGCCAGAGCGCTTGGTCTGGACAACTGGAAGCAGCGTGCCCGAGGATGGAAGGCTGCAGTGTCTCAGGCAGAGACTCTCCACGGGTCGGGAGCCCGTTAAGTAAGTAAGTAAGTAAGATCTAATGTATCTGACCAGCTATCCGCTGGTTCAGCTTTTTCACCAACATTACCTATGAATAAAGTAGATAAAAAAATAAACTATTATTGCGACTGATCGGGTGCTCACAAAGCACAGCGAGAGGGAATCTTCGGAGGGTGGTGATGTCAGCTTAAAATAAATTCCTCTTCTGCTGTTCAGTATTCGCCCAAATTTAAACTCAGACCCCCTTTCATAGTGGAAAGCGAACTTAGCCAGTGTCCTACGCCACCGTTCACTAAAAATTAAAATACGGGAATGTTGGACATCGACAACCCAAGCAACCCAAGCATGTGTGTTAAGCTTACATCGGCCGTTTCCATTTTCGAAACAAGTGAGACAAGTGGAATCCAATGTTTAGGTGCTGATACAGTCTAGAGCTTGGATCTCAACCAACTAACTCTTTCCATTAACCACTTCCAGCTAAGAAATCTTTCACCTTCTACTACCATTACCTTCAGCATTTTCTTCTGTTTCCTACAAAGTTCATGTATCAGACCAAAATGGGTTGGCTAGTCAAGATTACTGCAAAGCATGATGGCGCGAGGAGCTCTCTTATTGCAATCAAGTACAAACAATTGAGTCTGGTAGGCATCTTTATTGTTTTATAGACAATGTCGATGCTCTGAATTGCCTCAAGTAGGGATCGATCAAGATATTGACTTAAGGTCCCAGTATGCTAGATAAATTGTATGCGATGCTGAGAAGGCTCAGCCGCCGTATTTTCTTATGTTTAGATCGGACAAACCTTATTACAATAGAACCAACCAGAATACGCGGGTACACGACGTGGTTCCAAGGTTGTCCTTCATCAAATTACAAAACGTACAGAAAACTGTATTCAGTAAACGGGTGGGAACTGATTGTCAAGGTTACCGGCCTATATATGGACACTATTTTGATCAAGCAGAGAAACGTCCTGACAATTATCGTCAGAAATTATTGGTTTGCTTTACCTGCCTGCGAAACTTTGATCTTAGTCGCCATTACAAAGGCTACATAATCGGTTTTTCCGTGTTTTCAGAACCAGCTGTGACTCTATCTAAACATTTTCTTCCCATCTCTAAAGGTCCAGCACAACTTTTCGGTCCGTTTTTTCATCTTTAGAAGAAACGTTGGTAACTCGTCATTTTTCCTTGACTCGGAGTAGGAGTCTTCGTGGTGACGGTAAGCTGAAGTCCAAGATGTTAGTTGTAACGTTTCCGAGTTTAAAATGTTCTGTCATCTTGGCTTTTGGCTTCGCCCGGGTCAAATGGTTAGCTCTGTGTGAAAAGGGCATTTGGGTCGTCCCAATCTGCAGTTATTGAATATTCTCAGTACTAGGTGAGAAAAACCGTCGATGCATTCTAGGACCTTAAAGTTTTTTGACCGTAGGAACCTTTTCAGATCATAGAGTTCGAGGTTGCGACTCCTTTTCGGTTCCCTCTCTGTGGACATGGGACCTAGTAACCGACTTAGTACATATTTTTCTTTCAAAGGACCGTAATATTATTGTAGCTTTGACTATAGGATTATGTGTCGCAGCGTAGAACTGGCAGAATCGGAGTTTTTGAGTGTCAAGAACTGGCTAGTGTCAATATTTACTAAGGAGGCCACCTTGTTGTTACAATTTTTTCCTATGAAGATGAACAAATGAGGTATTTTAAAATTAAGGCTGCCGACAATGACAGTCGACAGATACTCATACTCCAGACCATCGTGAGAGATCTGAAAGTGTCTGCATTAAGCATATAGGAGTATAACCTCGACAAATGTGTGAATCCATTGGGTTGACTGAAACTACCCAGAATCACTAAGATGATCTTGTTGTGTGGGGACCTTGTATTGCTTACAGGTATATGCTTTCTATGTTGTGAATTTTGCTGTTTGCAAATATTTTTATTTTGTCATTTCGTGAGGGTTTTACTTCTCAACTTGTATGGCCAAAGACTTTTCATCAACAGGTTCCATGGCTCCGGTCAATTTGGTGTAAAGTTATTTGATACGAGTACAGTCTTTAACTTCATGGCTAGGAGTATTGACAAATACTAGGCTTGTGTGAATCAATGTGGCCAATATACGAACCACAGTAATAATCACTCACCCGGCTTAAAGTTCGCGGCCGTCGGGACTGAATTAAGCCATGTCTGTGTTCCAGAGAACAACAGCCTAACAGGTGTCCTCATTCGTTTAAGGTTAGACAGGATCTGAATCTCGAACTGTTAATAGATATGACGCTTGGATCTTTGCCGGGTGCTAAGGAGAAATACAAACAAAATATGTGGAGTCCACATCTATTGTCAACGGGCCGTAGTCCAGTCAATTCACAGCTATAAGTACTTTTACAACTTCTCTGGGTAATAGTGATCTACCAAATTGTTAAGATCCTTGATACGAAGAAGGGCTTACGTTCTAAAAATTGCAACCTAAGGCACATTTCTCCGCAAAATCATAGATCCACCATGAAAAAACTGATGGCAAGTCAGTGAAATTTGTTGACCAAGTCAAAGATCTAAGAAAAATCAGCCAAGAGAAACTCGACGCAACGCAGCAGGTAGGAAATTCAAATATTTGTGTAGAAACCACTGGAAATTGAGATAAGGTCTTGTGGTAGATATCGTCAGATCTACACACCCCTTTAGTTTGGTGAACCGCCTCCCAGTGGTGGTCCCCGGTTCGGATCTGTACGTGTAACGCTCGGACCTTTAACAGGCCATCGGTAGCTGAGCAATTACCAGAAGTCATTGACTGCTATCACACAGATATCACGCCATATAGGAAGTACGATGGGATGGGCTGCACATAAGGATGGAAAACTGTGATATATACTATGGTGATTGTTATAGGAAAAAAAACAACGGTTTACCATATGCCGCGGACTTCGGCAGGAAGTTTTAAGCTTCTTCAACATTAAATTCGCTAACATATGCTTAATATGCGCCCATGCCCCTACAGAAGACAACGACGACGCCACCAAAGAATGTTTCTACGATCTGCTCAATAAGACATATGAGCAATGTCGGAAGTATGACGTTAAAATCGCCTAGTACGCCAGGATAGGACACGAGGACGTCTTTGGTAGGACAGTTGGTACTAGTAAGCATAGCCTACAATCACGTCTGGCAGCGGATTTAGGCTTATTGACTTTGCGGCGGGACGAAATATCACTATAGCAAGCACACGGATTCCTCATCTCAATATGCACAAGGGGACATGGCTGTCTTCTGATCATCAAATGCTAAGTTAAATTGATATTTTTTTGCGATGATGTAAGGAAATATTCAGGACAGTATTCTGGACATTAAGGGCAGCCAATGTTGTCTCGGATAATCACCTTGTTGCAGCCAAGGCGCGAATGCGTCACAACAAAGAAGAACCACTCTGAGAAGATATAGCATAGAAAGCTGCAAACGCAGGATACTGCTAGAATCATCGCCTAACACCTATCCTGAAATCTCTCAACAACTCCTATGCCGCTAGGATCGGAGTACCAAAGACCAGTGGCAACGCTGCCAACGTGCCATCAGAGACGCCGCAACTGATGTGCTAGGTTTCACCCGAACACCACAAAGAAATCCCTGGACCTCCTCAACGGCGTCAACTGTAGGTATAAGTCTTCTCAACATTGGGTACAATATGGCAGATATCGTATGAGCTTCTGAAACCCTTCGTCAACAATCTATTAGTGTGGGGTTAGGCCAGGAAAGTTCACAACCGACCAAATCTTCACACTCCGACAGATCCTGGAAAAAACACAGAAGTCCAACTTTTCATCGATTTTAAGGCCGCATATGACAATATTTATAGAGACGAGCTAGTTTACATCCCTGCTAGTTTTACATCCCTGCCAAACTCGTCCGTTTGTGTAGAATGACGATAGAGCACGCCCGCTGATCCGTTAAAATCCGTAAAGACATAACAGGGACCTTTAATGTCAAAAAAGCGCTGTCATGTGACTTCATTAACATCATACATATACTTGAAAGAATTGTGCGGAACTAACAACCGAGCACTGTAGGCACAATCTTTCGAAAGTATGTGCAACTACTAGCATACGCCGATAGTATCGATGTAATTAGGAGAAATCAGCGGGCTGTCACCGGAGCGTTCGCTAGTATTAAAACGGAAGCTGCCTAAATGGGTTTAACGGTGAATGAGAGCAAAGCTAAGTATATGCTGTCAGACGACTTGGACATCTATAATTTAGAGGTAGTATGTCGACCTTGTATCTAGATTTTGTAGACCTTGACTGTGTTATGAATTTGGATAACACCCCAACAGAAATAAAAGGATAAAACTTTGCCAATCGCTGTTTGTTTGTGATAAGAAAGCAATTGTGTAGTCATGACTTATCCCGAAAATCTAAGCAGACTCCATATAAGGCTTTGATCATCGCAGTCCTACTTTATGGCGCTGAAGCATGGACTCTATCGGAAACGGTCGATAGAGAGGAAAATCCTTCGAAAAATATTCGGTCCAGAGAAGATTCAACGACGAGCAGTACTGTGACATCGACCTAGTCAGAAAATTTCGCATCAGTTGCCCTAGATTGTCAGGACATGTAGAGCGAATGGACACCAATACTCCGGCCCGCAGTCTTCGAATCAGGTCCGAAGGAAAAACGCAGTAGAGGTAGACAACATCTTAAGTGGCACGCACAAGCAGAAGGGGACCTCAACTGACTTGGAGTACGCAACTGGAGGCAGTTAGCTGTCAAAATATTCAGTAAGGTTTACCATTTCTGGCTCATTTGTAAATACGCAACGTGAATTTCGTCGTGAGATCGGTCGTCATCATGGCTTCAGTGTGCAGGCAATTCGTCGCACCGTGGAAAAGTTTGAGCGTGAGTACACTCTTTTGAATCTCAAACCAGACAGAGAAGAAATGAAGAAAACATGGCGGCCAGTATCGAAGAAGACCCAGAAATGTTGATTCGGCGCCGATAAGCTGAATTGGACATCGCCATCACCCGGCTTATTTTGCGAATGGATTTAGGCCGACATCTGTATCAGATTGTGCTAAAGCAAGAATTGAAGCCGGACGACCATAGGTAATGTCGTGAGTTCGTTAATTGGGCGCTGGAAATCTTGGCCGGAGATACATATTTTGGCTAAAATATCATCTTCTCGGACGAGATCCACAAAGATTGACTGTTTGGTGCGGTTTATGGCATGGCGGCATCATCGGACCTTATTTCTTTCGAAATGAGGAAGGAGACAGCGTTACCGTCAATGGTCTCAGGTATAGAGCGAAGTTAACCGACTTTCTGTGGTCAAGGCTCGACAACATCGATATATCTCAGCTGTAGTTCCAACAACACGGAACTACGAGTACATGCCATACAAGCGACGCAACGCTCAAAGTTGTGAAGGAGAAAGGGAAGGCAAAAGAGTTAGCATTAAGGCAGGAAATATCACAAAACTCCAGCAACTGAACTCGGGAACACATAACATACATCCTCAATATGAACGCCTATACGGTCCGGCAAGCATTCCTTATAAGTCAGCAATAGAAACATTCGGATTGTGCTGGGTTCTAGGAAATAGAGACGGAATTTTCCTGATGTACATATGTTTACGAAGCCGAAATCGGTGACGCATTCTTTTGTTGTCCAACACTAAGGACCGGAGGAGGAGCATATTGGGCAAGAAATTCTACAGAAAATTATGATGAAGATCCCTGAATGCGATTTTTTTTAGAGGACGAGATATAAGTGTGAATCCATGTTATTCGAAAAATGCACGTCAGCCGTCTTTGACGTATAGGATAACTAGGCGAATGTAAGATGGCCTCAATCAACTTGGACTGTGGAAATGCACTGAGTTTGTGAAAGACTTATTGAGACCCGTGTCCTTCACCCCAACATACTGACCAACATAAAAAAACAAGTTGATTCCACAGTAACCTAAGCATCTCTCAAAAGTAGTCATCGCCGGCATTGAAAAGTATAAAAAAAAACAGAGATGTGAGTCTCACAAATATGCGCATCTCCTAAGCTTTTGGTTCAGAATCCAATCGATATCTACATAGAACGTTTAACAAAGCCATCATCTCGGTTTCTTACACTTGCTATGCCTTGCTTACCTTCTTGCTTTCCTTAAAAGATACTCACTCCGGCTATGTTGCTCATCTGATAAAATCTGATTCACTAGATTCAATCTATTAAGCTCTCCGAGCTCGGGTTGAAAAACGAACATTTTATGTCCATAGATGGTACCGTCTCGCGTCAATTAAGATCGTAAACAGATATAGCCAAAGCATTATGAATATTATTGTACTTCGATTTCGCGTGCTGCTGTGGTGCTTTAGTGCCCGTGATCGCAGCCAAATGTTAGACCTTCTCTAACCCTAACAAATTCGAAGATGGACGATTTACAAAAAAGTCGATGGTACCGATACCGAGGATACGTGAAAGAATTCTCTACTCAATATTTGTTGTCCGTTTCCATAACCAACTTATTGCTAGAGGGTTGACCCTAGCCTTTGCCAGCAATCTATAACTTCTGGATCAACAAATGTCAATGATTCCGTACATTCTCATACGCGTTCAAGAAGACCACGGCATTCAAATATATCCCTGAGCTCATTTCAAATTTGATGGAACCGTCCACTAAGAAGCTTATCTCCTATCAAATTTATGTTGAATTTTTTTTATTTTATGAATTCCTCCTCGTCCACGTGAAGCCATAAACTTTATGACAATCTCTAATCCATCTCCACTCTTTGCAACCACACAGTTTAAAAACATTTACGTCCACGTTTCTCTCGCTTCATCTTAATTAAATTAGAATAACTAGTAGTCACGGTACATAGTGTAGATACTTTCCTTACGGCTATTTGTATATGAATACAGACATTATGATCTCCTCCTGGTCCGTCGTCATAAAAGGCCACTTTGCATGTCATGCTATAATGGCCATGACCCAAACGTGCCCTCATACTCGTATCAGAAGTTGGTGCGGAGGCATGGTTGAAGTATCTATTATAAGCTACTAACTCTCATCTTCAAGCGCACATAGTTCAGTGGTCTTTTTTCTAACAATAGAACAACTACAAACACTGTTCACTCTCTAGCAACTTACTACCAACCAACAACACCGAACATCTCAGATACATCACAAATACAGTACGGATATATCGCGCAAACGCACGCTTTTAATAAGATCAACGATTTCTATGTCATCGTCATTATCCAGAGAAGAAAGAGGGAAGTTAATTCTTTTTTGTTGCTATTGCTTTTGTTGTTGTTGTTTCTTTGGTGTTGTACTTTCGGTAACAATAACAATTAAATCTGCCAAAGAAGAAAAGAAATTCTTCTTTCGAACCAACCATGGTCATAGAGGTACTCGTAAGCATGAAGTGAATTAAATTAAGAGAAAAGGGCAAGCGACTCAAATAAATAAAAAGAAAAAAAAAGTGGAGCATCTGTGAGTGGCTCGTATGGATACCATTTAAAAAAAAAAAAAAAAAAAGTGCCAGCTACGAGTAGTTACTCGTTCATTTCGGACGCAAAGTTATTCCAACTTTTTGGTCTTGACGGATGGGGCAGATGACGGATGGTTGGCCAAGATAAAGTGCACAGGTAATACCCGTGAGAATAAATTTGTCCAAGAGATATCTAGATAAAGATATGAAATTAAATATTTGTTTAGATACGAGTACGAGTATTTATGGAGGATATACACTATAGATACGTTTTCTTTACGAATAATGAGAGAGTTTGTAAAGAGAAATTTTTTTTTGTTTGGGCTTTGGGGAAGCATTTTCTTTGGCCACAGGGCAGGTAAAAGCGTACTAATGGCTTTTTTTCGGGGGGAAAAGTGTTTTCTATTACCGTGAGTCTCTCTAAAATTAATTAAAGCCTCGAAATTTAAGTTTCAGTTGAAATATGTTTATTGACTTTAACGGAATTTTTATAAGTGTCAATGAACTAACGTTTTCCCTGAGCTGTTACAGTATGTTTGTTGTACAGTTGTTACAGAATGTTGTTAGGCCCAGTAATGGGAAGTTGCTTTAAATGGAAGCACATATTCCCTATCCATGATGAAGGCCAAAGAGTTCAGTTTCCGTCCCATTAAATCAAACGTTATGGATGCGAACATGAGTTGATAATCCGATGAAAATTGTAGGCTCAAAGATCGTACTGGAATTCAAAGACCCCTTTGACTTACAGGTTTCAAGCTACACTCTGCTTGTTTGGTTAGAGTCATGAGATGTAAAGAAACGACAGCGATTAGGCAGCTAGCAAACCAACCGATTACCGAAAATGGGTTCTTTGAATGTCATCCCATTGCAGTCTGACCGAGTAAACACAGAACACTTGAATCTGCGCAAGAGCAGCTGGATGAACATAAGCATGATCCAGACAAATCAAATACGAATGTTTTGGCAGGAGAATTTGTAAGCAGAACTGAATGTGGTGACGTCAGTAGAAGGTCCAACGATAACCTTATTTGAGATATTTCGACATATTCGGAGCACAGGTCACAGAGTATTTTTCGGCAACTAGACAGGATTTCAGATCGTGGTGGAGTAAACCAACGGCAACAACTCATAGGTTGAATAGGAAATGATTTTCGGCTATGTACATGGAATATTCAGGGTCTTAGTATTCCACACAATTAGTGGAAGCCTTCAGCCACGATGTGCTAGGCAAAAGAAAAATAAGAAAAACAAAACTGTGACATCTACTATGGAGATTGCCATGTAGGTTTTGCCATCAGATATAGACTACAGCTGATAGTCTTGAGCTTCAGGCATCTAAATGAACGCTAATTACAGTCCGCATCAAGACTAAATTCGCCAACATAAACCTGATATGCACTCACTTCTCCCCAGAAGAGAATTATGACGAAATTTCTACGAATATCTCGAGACATATGAGCGATGTCCTAAGCCAACGTTAAGCTCACCTTTGGTGATTTCTATGACAAGATAGGGATCGAGATCATCTTTGGTGGCACAGTTGGAAGATATAACTCTGCACAAAACTATGTAAAAGGACTAAGGCCTATCGACTTTGGGTCAGGGCGAAATGCCATCATAGCTAGCACACGCTTTCCAATACCCTTAACCTGATTCGTCATACTGCGAACGAGGCGAGGCACAATTTCAGTATTCCGAATGTCCAAACGTTTCGACAGACCAACGTTGACTTAAAACACTTCCTTTTTTGACCGAATCTTCCAAAACTTCCGCCTAACTCTTGTCTTGCTAATATGAACCGTTCCCGGAAAAAAACGTGCAACGAAACAAAAAGCATACAATGCAGCGCAGCAAAGTAGTACGAGAACTACTCGCGAACTCTATGAGCAAAGTTGATAGTAGGAGCATCGGCTTCCTAGAAACAAAAACGAAAAAAGTAGAGAAACGACGGGAAGGTGCCATGGAAAGGTTCTACTGCAGAAACGATGTTCCGAGGCCCTAACAGAAAATGGAAAGAACATATCAAAGATGCACATCCTGAACAAAAATATGGAGGTATCTACAACGAACGGAAATCTGAAAAGATTACTCCTGCACACTGTTTAATGCCGAAGACGATAGAGCTTCATCTGCCCAGCAGGCAGAATTAACTAATTTTCCTTATAAATCTAAACAAGTCACTAGTTGAGTCTTTGGTATTGTCTTTATGGATCAGGATACGTCTCCTGAAATCCCAAAAAGCCACACAGTCACACACAATGTGTTCTGTGCTGTCTGTGTTCTATGGTTTCGTCATCTTCAAAACGGACTCGCTACTCAGTTTTGGGTCACAGATCCAGAGTGTCCAGGGAAAAATTAAGAGACCCAGTAATATCAATCCTTTTGTAGATGGTACTCTTGGTCTGTTTAATCCAATGAACATTAATTCACTGCGTTAGGTGTTCTAACTTAAACGGATCTATAGATGAAGTGGCAGGATGGATCACAATCAGACGAAAGGAAGTTCGATGATGGTTTACCCACTCACAGTGCTTACTGGTGCTGTCACATAGTTTTTGCTGGATCTGAAGAGACGGAGAATGAAAGATCGTCTGTTGAAAGAGGGGTGACGTCAGAAATTATTTTTCCTGTTTTTCACTGAATGGAACGGGAATCGAACCCAAGACATTTAGCGTAGTATTCAACGAACTTAATTACTGCGCAAGTTTTTAAGAGCTCCACCCAAATAATTGAGAAAAGCGGAAGACAGATAAATGGTATCAGCTATGCGTTATAAGTTCACCAGTGATGTTTAAGTTGTAGAAAATAACTTGGACTACTGCATCTAATCAGGTTACAGTCTTATGAAAGTTTGATGACCCAGAATTTTGTCGCCACCTTATCGATGATTAAAAGTAAAAGCTGTTGCATTCTGTGATTTTGTGAGAGCCAAGGCCATTTTCTCTTTATCTGGAATTTTATTTGATCTACTTGTTGTGTTTATTTGGCAAGATTTTTTATTTGTTTCCTCCCTTAGTTCGCTTTCCACTTTTTGATTTCTAAAAGAAATTTGAAATCGAAGTTAATTAGACAAATAGGCCGATACCAATCGAAATAAGCTTCAGCGGCCGAACACCAGCTTCGTAATTTCAATAATCGGCCGGCAGTGCACCGACAACTTTAGCACTTGTTTGCTTAATGGTGAAAAATCAGAGCAATTCATTAATAAACTTTCAATATTGTACGTCAAAAGATAAATTTAAGCTATAGTGCATTTCTTTAGTGCTCGGTCATCCTAGGCCGCCGAGGACTGAAATTCGCATTAAATTGGGTGCCAGTAGTCGGCCACCCCATTATTTACACTAATATTAATATTTTGAAATCTTTGCACCACTAAATACATACCTTATGCTTTTAAGAACAATGCAAATTCATTAAAATGTTATCTTCCAAATAAATTGTAACATAAATTAACACTTTTGTAAATACGCACAACTAAAAAATAAGCAATCCCTACTTTCTTACAATTTCGCAAATGCAGTTTATGCGTAATAATATCAAATTTGAAGTTTGATGTGTAGGACATGTAACTGCATCTTCACATTAAGAAAATTCCTAACGGTATTTATGTTACATGAAGAAAAGGGTTGAAGTGGCCGATCACTAGAGAGTGGCGGACCACTGGTGCCCTCACCTTATATTGAGAAATAATTCGTTTTCTTGCCTAACACAGGTACTTATCAGACAGCCCTCGTATGAAAAACCTGTCAGTGTGGCTACCCCAATTTCAAGTTGAATACTCGATAAATTGAAGCTTGTATAGGGTTTTCCAATAAGGACTTGACAAATTTTTTTTTTGAAATAAAACGCAAACCATTTGAGATATTTCAAAAACTTTATTATCGACTTCGTTCATATGGCCACCGCGGGCACGTGTGCAGCGGTCGATTCGTTGGATCCAATTTTCAACGACTCGGCCACACATTTCAGCCGAAACGGCCGCTATTTCGCGTTCAATGTTGGCTCTGAGCTCTTCCAACGTCGTCGGCGTGTTGGCATAAACCAATGACTTAACGTAGCCCCACAGAAAATAGTTAAGCGGCGTTAAATCACACGAACGAGGCGGCCAATCGACTGGCCCATTTCTTGAGATAACACGCTCACCATACTTACTCTTCAATAAATCGATTGTAGCGTGTGCTGTGTGGCTTGTGGCATCATCCTGTTGAAACCACATGTCGTCCAAGTCCATATCTTCCAATTCGGGCAAAAAATAATCGGTGATCATGGCGCGATAACGCTGACCGTTCACAGTAACGTGACGATCGTTATCGTCGGCGAAAAAATATGGACCAATAACGCCACCGGCATGCAAACCGTACCAAACAGTTATTTTTTGTGGATGAAGTGGTGATTCATGAAGCACATGTGGATTTTCACCCGACCAATAACGCATGTTTTGCTTATTGACGAACCTATTGAACCAAAAATGAGCTTCGTCACTGATGAAGATGATTTTGCGTTGAAATTCATCATCTTGGCGCATCTTCTCCAGAACCCAATCGGAGAACGTACGTCGTTTCAAATGGTCCGTCGGCTTCAATTCTTGAGTCAGCTTGATCTTGTATGCGTGTAAACCAAGATCCTTACGCAAACCAAGATCCTTACGCCGTAGAATTGACTGATTTGAATCGTTTGCTACGGACGCCTGAACGGTAGCGATATTTTCGACACTTCGACCAACCCGTTGTCTCACTGACACGGCAACATCACACAACGAATATGTAGACTCAAATTTTTGCACTAAACTTGTTATTGCCTGTCCAGTAGGGCGAGAATTACGACCGAAAATTGGAGTTAACGCTCTTAAAGTTGCAGACACCGACTCCGAATTTCGGTAGAAAATATTTATAATTTGTAGACGTTGCTCGTTCGTGTACTTCACCATGATGAAAATGTTGAGTTTACTGAATAAATTGACAGTGACAGTTTGTTGATTAGTGAAAGAGTGCGTTCACAAATTAAATTCAAAGTTGTCAAGTCCCTATTGGAAAACCCTTTACATGCAGTTGAGGCATTTCTTTTTCATCTAGATTTCTAGCAAGAATTTACTTGCAGTTCGCAAAATTTTCGATTCCAAGAAGACATTGCAGAGGAAGGACTCATTTTAGGATGCGCACAGCTAGCAGCTGATTGAGCTGTAGGGAATACTTATTGGTTGAGGTCCCGAATTCTGGAATAGAGCATACAGTAGTTATGCATGGTTCGAAAGGCAGTACAGCGAAACTACTTTGCAAATGATTGAATGTTGCTGACAAGTTGTCAAGTGGGGAGTCAACAAATTTACAAAGGTGTCAAGTTCAGAATAAACTTGGTGACCTTGTCAGATAACCGTTTTCTCCCAGCATGTATTGATTACTTATGTATATTTTAGCTTGATTTTGTTATTTTTTTTTTTTTAAAGTAGGTATTTCACTTGGATCAGTATTAATTAACCAAACCAGATGTCAATTTCATGATTCCGTCAAAATTCAGATCAGTTTTATTGACCATCTAACGCCTAATCATGTCGTCTAATCAATCAAAAGATAAACATATCACCGCACAAATTTTCCTTGAGATACTTTATATTAACAATATGTAAATTTATGCCAACACAAATTTTGTTTTTCCACAAACTAAGCCGAGGAACACGAGTATTTGTAGAAAAAAAAAATCATCCAACTGGTCTGAAATTTATCTAAATATCTTTTGCCTTCCATTTGTGTGGATAACGTCTTAATTTCTTTTTTCCTTTTTTCTATTTTTGCGATGATTAATGACATCCAAAGGTGTTTACATTGTAGCAGCGCTCAGGCTAACTTTGGCCTCGAAAAACTTAATTGGCAAAAAAAGTTGAGAAAAAGTAGACGAGAAGCTATGGTTGATTTGAATAGTTGGCGGATACCTTACATACGAGCATATGTTTCGAATTCCAAACTCATGAAAAGATTATCTTAAACTTCAGAAAATACACGGAGAAGATACAATGAGAAATTGTGCAGACTGTTAAAAAAGAAAACAATTCTCCAGGCTTAGGACTATTCTGATTGATCACTTCTCCCAGTGATACTCTGCGTCACAAACAGAATACCAAATCACCTACACCCTATTCAGTAGGGAATGATAAAAAGACATATCCACAGTAGAAGATGCTTCTTCGCATCGTTGTAAGTGTTATTTTTGTTGTTCCCTACCCGACATTGTAACGCCGGAGTAAAGAAAACTACGAGTATGAAAAAAAAGATACAATTTGTGATACTTGTAATTTGTACAATTATGCGAAGTATGCTAATGAGTGTCGTCGGTTGGCATGAGACACTTCATGGAACGTTGAGAATAAAAGTGAAACCCATTCGCAGCTCAATTCCCTTTATTATTTGTTGCACGAGTACGACTGAGTGTCTTGTAGCTGTCCTATCTCCAAGTTGGGTATTTGTTTAGAAAATTAACAATGGGACGGGAATTAAGACAGCGATACGGTTTATTATCGTATTGTGCGATGTAATGTTACGTTTTCCTGAATTTTACCATATATCCCCCTCCTTTGGGGAATGAAATACAATTTGAATCTATAAAAATTGGAATGGAAAGAGCAAAAGACACATTGCGTTTAAAATTAGGTCAACAGTTCACTAAACGAGTTTTGGATTTTATGTTGCAGCATACTGTTATAAGGAAAATGAATAGAAACAGAGGAACAGAGACAAAATTGAGTACAATTGCTGATCCGGATTAAAGGAGTGGGATGATTCATTCCACAGGTAAATAACAACAATTTTTATTTGTATCTTAGGTACTAAGACTTACCTTCTTTCGACGAAGCAAATTTGGTGCTCCACCTGGTGGTTGTAGTGGCACAGCTGGTTCTGGAGTCACTGTTTGGACTGGCCGTGGTGGTTTCAGTGTAAGTTTCTTTAAGCTGGCTACACGCTTATCACACATCAATGACACATCGTCGATTCTTTGTAACACCTGCAAAAGAATAAAACAAAGGAAATTGAAGTTAGACTTACATGGTATTGAGAATGGTGTGGGTATAATTGATACAAAAGCAGATATCTGATGGATTTAGGGTTTACTGGAATCTAGGACTTGTTGAATGGAGAGACACAATTCGACATGAGAAAAAGGCATTGAACAACAGATATTTGGTCCAGATTTCTCAATGTTGACTGAGTGCTTATGCAGTCAAATCGACTGGGAATGAAGACAGTTGTACAGAAATTCACATAGATATGCAACAAATGGCCTACAGAAGTATGAGTATATCGTAAGGTCCAATAAAATACAAAAGCCACATCTTCGACTTGGCAAAATCCTACCTAATCAATCGATTTAGAGCAAATTGAGTGACATTCCTTAGTTGCATCTAAGTTGCATCTAGTTGTAGGGAACACAATACATTGAAGACAGCCAGGAAATTATATAAGTCCAAACATAGTCTCAACATTGTATTTGTCAGACTGTGAACCCTACGAAAAATAACCGTATTTTTCCCCATTTCAACCTTCTGTCCACTTTTAAAGGTACAAAATCATACCAAGACTATGTAAGGATAAGTGCGTAGAAGGTCAAGACTCTACACTGCTCCCATCGGTGGTATTGGTAAGAGTTACATAAAAAGAATAATTCAAGGCAATGAACCGGAATCAAATCGCACAGGCGGAAGGCAAAAATTTGCGTTACAGTCGAACCAAGCGATCCAATCAAGGCACTGAACACCATTGCCTTAAAAGACCACGACCTGTCAGTTCCAGACTAGAAACTGGTAGAAGGGGATCACACTCTGAAGAGGGCACCTCCATTTGAAAGGCCGCATTCGCCTCTCAGGCTTCCATAGATGTCAATACTGTGAAAGATGATTTGACATCGCTTTTATACAGGGTATACTGTACTCATTATATTACAGGCTCCAGGCTATATGCTGTAGAAGCAGGTTCGATTAAAGGACGTCAATACTATCATGCCATCGTCATGCAATCATATTAAGTATGCAGCGGTTACTCATGAAGTTCACTGACCACCTGCTAAATAAATAAAACGATAGCGCAATAGTCCAGAGTAGAGCGAATTCCTCCACTAACAGTAGTGTTCGTCTGTCTTTCATGCATAGAGAGATTCTTTGCCGAAACCAAACAAAAGGGTTTTTAAGTCAAAAAAGTATTTTTTTTTGTTGTTTTTCGGTGTATGGCCTGGGAATCGAACTCAGATCTCTTGCGTAGTAGTAAATGAACTTAACTAAATGGTGTCTACTGAAATTATTATCAATGCTGGTTTTAAACAGTCGATAACGGACATTTCGCAATGGACGCAGTGCGAAACCCTCTTTAGAGATAAAGAAGGACATCTATTACAGTCACAGTCGGTGCTGAGAATATGGAACAACTTTTGTTTTGCAGACTGTTCAGCGACGAAGAAATCCAACATTCTGCCGTCAGGCAAAATAGACCATTCAACTTAGGCGATGATAGTCAAAACATCCGTTCACCCGACCAGAACGAAGTAAGGATAGTAATATCTAAGCTAAAATCCAGGAAATCAGTTGGACCTGATGGCTGCTGTAAATGACTTTGTTGAGAGCATGCGCCAACTCATTTCTCAGATTTGGTCCGAAGAGTTTTTGGCTGATGAATGGAATCTCAGCATCATTTGCCCGATCCACAAAAAAGGAGACCCCCTTAACGGCGCCAACTGTATACCTACAGTCTCCTCAACATTGGACGTAATTGGGAGAAATCAGCGAGTTGTTAACGATATTGGAATGGAAGCTGCCAAAATGGGTTTAGTGGTGAATGAGGGCAAAGCCAAGTACAAGGTGGCGCAAAATTAATCATCCAATTTTGTTTTTGAATTACTTTTTTACTAAATAAAAAATGATTTTGAGTGATGGAAATCTTTATTTGGACCTTTACAATTATTGTTTTTGTTAAGTGTAAAAGATGATATCCACAAGTGGCTGCCGCCAGTGTTGATACACATTTGTGCCCGTTTTATCGAATTTTTCATGCCATTCCGCAAGATTTCCGGTGATTCCTATCGAATATTCTCCTTAAGGGTTGTGATTGTCTGAGGAAGCGACTTCAAGTAGCCCCAAAGAAAGAAGTCTATGATGGTTAGATGGGGCGAACTTGCTGGCCAAATCGACCAGGAAACGCTTCCTTCACAATATCCATTGTAGCTTGTGCTGTGTGTGCGGTTGCACCGTCTTGTTGAAACCATATGTTCACCGATTCCGGCAGTAAAAAGTCGTTTATCATGGCCCTCTAGCGTTCGCCAGTAACAGTGATTTTATTGCCGATGGCGTCCTCAAAAAAATACGACCCAATCACTCCTCCCGCGTGAAGGCCACACCATACAGTGCCTTTGAGTGGATGTAATGACTTTTCGTGTATCACACGCGGATTTTCAGTGCCCCAGATACGAAGATTTTGCTTATTGACGTAACCGCTTAAGTGGAAATGCGCCTCGTCGCTCATGATGATTTTTGACAAAAAATCGTCCTCGCCGTTGTTGAGATTGAGGATGGCTTTACAGTAATTCACACGCGACTGACTGATGCACTGTTTGCACTTTGTACGGGAACATGTGTAAGTCTTTCACTAAAATTCGCTTAGGGTCCGTCTGATTATACCCAATTGTGTGGCCAATCGTTTGGTTGATGTTTCTTCGTTCTCAGCGACATCGGCAGCGATATTCTCGGCCTAACGACCAGTCCGGTGGCGGCCACGCCCTTCATGATCTCCTGTGGTTCCACTCTGTTCGAGTCGAGTAGCTAAGTGGCGGAATGTTCTTGCCAATGGCTGTCGCTCTAGTGAAGAACTATCAAACCATCGTATAAGACCCATTGGCTTTGTTAGAAGGACTAGAATTCATGGGCTTAGATGTCTAAAATATGCTGACCGAAAGAACACCACTGCTCCGCCCTATAGTGTCTTTGGATCTGTTGCATCCTGCAGGAACAACGCGGAAATGAAAGACCTGGGTTTAGGTGGCTCGCTCAGAGGAAAGTAATCGGAACCAATTTGGGGTTCCAACTTGAGATGTTAGGCGCAAAATTTGGAAAATTGTTTGTTTTTTAAAGGCACTGATCCACCCTGGCGCCGAAGAAGTAAAAAGAATTTGGGTTACGAATGTCGCTTCTAGTCAATATGTTGTTCCAGATTTAAACATCTCAGAAGACCTGGTGTCAAGACCTAAGCCCACTTCTTTGGTTGAGGATTTTTGGATTTCTTTTGTCCAACAAACAAAACGAATGTATGTTCTCTGACGTCTCTGAAGAGGTTTTCCGATAGAAAAGATTGCAAACTGCTCACTGACATCTTAATGGTCGATTATGCTACACTCAAACAGTTAAATATTATTCGCATATCCTGTGACATTTGTAGAGAGATATGGGAGACCACAACAGAGTACAAGCTCTCTGCATCTCTGCATCTGGCTGCATTTACCAAACAATGTGTCATGGGCAAAGTAGTCATTTCGTTCTATCTAGCAGATATGTCTTGTCAGGAAGATCTGAGTCATATTCTTATGGTTATCGGAGTCACTATTTACACTTTTCTTTTTCAGATTCTCGTATACTCGTACATATACTTATATATTCCGCTACTTATAGTGATTCAAATTTTTGCATTCCTTAATAACAGCAGAGGAAGGGCCAGCATAATTAACGGCACCAGCATACCTCCACAGATTATCATTTCAAATCCATTTTTACATCATCATCTTACTAATTCTCTACCAATGCAGATATCCACATCTCCTACAGCTATCTAAACGAAACAAAACAATTCAAATTTAGGTCTGTCATTGGCCGAATTCTAAGTTTAGAATTCGAATTTCGTTAAGACCAGTCAGCTAGACACATGTTGACAAAAAGAGCAAGAATAATCCCAAACTCGAAGAGAAAGTGGTCCGCATTAAAGTAAATTACGAACACGACAGAGAGCCAAACAAAATTCAAAGCAAAGCAAAACAAAAAAAAAAGCCGGTAAAGCAGCACTTTGTCCCATTTAGCGGCGGCCTTTTAACGATTATTACCTCGTACCTTGGACATCTAAGGCCGCAGATGGAGATTCTTTCTTTTGTTAGGTACAAACACTGTTGGTCGTCGTCCTGAAACCAGAGCAGGTGTGATATAAGCTAGATGCACTGCCAATTGCTTGTGAATGCCATGATGATGACACAAATCTATGAAAATGAGTTGAAGTCGGGCGATTGGAACTTGCTGCTTGGAATCTCGATCATCTCATGGAATGACGTGCTGTGTAGACGTTTCACTTTCTTAGGTAGCTGGAGGGAATCTGTTTTAATGGTGCATTATCACTCTTCCAAGCGACGACAAGGTGATGTGCAACAATGTGGTTCAGTCGAGAGTGCAAGGGAATGCTGTGAATGTGAAATGTATCTCATTCTCTGTGAGTATGTAATTAATCAGAAGATACTCGTAGTAGCGAAAAAAAAAAATCGAAATACTTGTGGGTAAATAAAAACACCCACAACTCAGTGGAAGGCTGCATCTGAGAAATTCAAGAAGAAAGTGCAGCATCAGCTGAGGTAGGCTAGGCATAGTTAAAGGCTTTTCACTGACTGATGGTAAAACGTTAATTGTTTGATTGAGTGATCCAATAATGAAATTGAAATCCGGCCCAAGTCATAAGCAAATTCTCTGAAAAAAACTACCTTTCTGTTCCGACTGGAAGCGTGAGACTTTTCACTTTCATCGACTACAAGCGATTAACCTTTAAATATGACAGCGCATAGATACTCGATATCTATTGGTAATGAGTCTGTTCTTTATGTCAACACACCAACGCAGCGTAGCTACTTCGTCGAAGTGCTCCAGCCCAGGTCAACCATACCTTTCCTTGCAAATATGCAAAAGTCCTTTGATATATCGAAATTCTCGTATTATGTCGAAGCAGAACATGCGCCAACTTCTAATAACTTCTTTAAAGTTTTGCATAATACTCGTAAATCAAACTCTTAACGACCAGGATCACGTAAATTCTAACGACACTAGGAAGGACATTCAGAGCCTTTTCTGCAGAAGCCATTAAACTGTGAAACAATATGGACGTGGCCCTACCATTTATGGCGCACTTATGTGGCATTTATGGCGCGGCCATCCACGGCATCTGCAGCCCCAACTACTAAAAAGACCTACACCAATTTAAGCACTGAAACAGGACTTACTCGTACCATACAATGCTTTCTATAGACTGGACTTAAATGGCGAAGAGATTGCGGAGAGGCATGACCTAATGCGGTCTAGCTAGATCAACCCATGTTGATAATAAGCGGGCTTCAATAAGATCACCTTCTGAAGGGAAACTGTTTAAGAAACAATTCAAAAGGAGGAAAGGACGTGACCCAGACCCACGGCGCAAAGAAACTACAGATGCAGTCGAAGGCTCAGAAACGAACACTTCTCCAGTAGCGGCGTTAAAGACAAATAGGTCAGCGAAAGTTAACACCGAATGCAACGAGGTTAAATTGCCTCATCTTCGCTTCCTTTTTACTTTCCCAGTAGACCACGCACAATACCAAGATGAAAACGGGGCTGCAACTCCAGACTGCAGTTCCAGTAGACGAAAATCCGTCGGAATGGTTAAACTCATGCGGACAGATAACTCTGATGGCTTTCCCCACTCACTAGTTAAAAATGAAACCGTTGCAGCAAGTAGCAAATGCAGCAGTTAGGGTGTACAGAAATTGAAAAAATAAATAAATAAGAAATTGGCGCAACAGACCCGTGTGGATCAAAGCCTAGCCTAAGCGTGTTGCTCGTTTCGTCACTTTATACACATTGATACGAGTGGACTCTTTTAAAGGCAGAATATTTCACTTTTGGAGGTCTGCGGATGCACGCCAGTTTCTCATTTTCAGTGTTGCCCGAGGTTTGAACTCACGCTCTCTTGCATAGTAGACGACGAACTTTAATACTGCGCTACGCCAATGGGAACGAAACCAGCTTATATGTTGCTCCCTTTTTAATTTTCTGAATTCGAAAGGGCTGCTTACTTTCTTAGGTGGCGTGGTAAACATGGGCTTCAACTAACAAGCCTCTCCAGTTAGACTGGTCTTTAGCTAATTGACTCCAGTTGAGCGCTGAAATTCGGTTGAAGTCCCCGTCTACTAGTGAGCGCCGCCCAAGGTGAGGTCTTCCTGTACTGCGCTGTCCCACCGGGTAAGATCCAAAGACTCTGCGGTCTGGTGTCCATTCGTTCTACTCGTACATGTTCTGCTCATCTCAGGCGACTGACGAGCATTTTTCTGACTAGGTCGATGTCGTTGAATCTTCTACTCCAAAACTCGTCAACGCAAACAGGACCGAATATTTTTCGAAGGATGTTTCTCTCGAAATGATTGAGGATATCTTCTTCATAAGCCATAAAGTAGGACTGATATGATCAAGGTTTTACATAGAACCTCCATAGTTTTTCAGGATAGCGATTGGCAAGAGTATTTATTTCTGCATTTCTCCTGATGTGTTGTTGGCAGAATTCATAGCATAAGGTCGAGAAAGGCCTTTACTATTTCGAAATTATAGTTGTCGATTGTGACGTTCTGTCCAATTCGTCGATGTTGTGTGTCCCTTCTTGTTGACAGCGTATACTTAGTTTTGCCCTCATCCACCGCTAAACCCATTTTAGTAGCATTCAAGTATGAGATTAAAGAAGTCACAATACAGCGCGTAACTTTTTTGACATCAAAGGACTCGATTATGTCGTTACCGATCTTGGCGGAGCAACGAGCGCTTATGTTAGTGAATTTAGTCTTGATGCGGATTGTCATAAGGTCCTCGCTCATTTGTCGGAAGCTCAAAACTTTTCGTCAAAGTCTGCCGCTTATAGCAAATACGCATCCGCATAAGCACTCCTCTTTTTTCCTATTGCAATCAACATAGTTTATTTCACAGTTTTTCGTCTTCCTTATGCCTATCGCGCGATAGCAGTCAATAGCCTCTGGTAAGTGTTCGGTTGCATGTGGTCTGTTAAGGATCCGAATATCCTACGTGCAGGTCCGAAGGTCGTTTGCTAGGGCTGTCAAGTCAACAGTGAGCCCAGTTGTTTCGTAACATTTTTTTAATTTCTTCCGTGCAGGGTTGTGAGCCCTATGACAGCGTAGGTCAGTATAATGCTGCTGGCCGAACATGCCCTTGCTATTTTAGCCTGAATGGTAAGGGTTTACTCATGCAGTTACCGGGAAACACAACTGGGAGGTAAGGCAAGCACGAACTACAAACTTTATTGTTGTGCTGCTGTTAGGAGACACTCAACAGATGCTCGATCAAATCGCCACGCAGGCTGGCGATGATAATAGTCGGAACTGCTCAGAATGCAGACACTGCGGAGATCAACTATGTAAGATAACTAAAGCATAAGCTACATTCAAGCAGAGGACTGCGTTATGGAAAATGCTGGCCAGAACGCTACGATCAATGGCGAGCGGTATAGATCTATGCTTACTGACTGATGCAACATACCACACAGTATGCGCCACAATCAATTCATTGAAAACATTCGATGAGCATGCAATTTCGAGTTATGGACCTTCTTCGCCCCTGAAGCTCTAGCAGAAATAGTTTTGAAGAATAATCGAACGCTGGGTATGTCTTCCAATTGCACGGCATCTCGTGAATATGTCTGTGAGTTTGAAGATATCTCTTCTCCTGAGGTAGATTAGCTCTCTTGATCGTTTTGGATCGTATATGAACAATCTTAGTCTAGATGCCTTACAGTTATCCCGATGCGTTCACATATGGCTGACCTTATAAAGCGTTAAAAGTATGTCATTTGTTTATCATAGGACATTAGACGTTGTGAAGCCTCCTATTTTTTTTCCAGAAATCCGCGTCGAGCCAGTTCCTCAGCGACGCAATCCCCTGAGACGTCCTAATGTCCCAAAACTCAACAGATTGAGATCTTGTGATGTTCAAGCATCTCGGTAAGACATGCGCGGATTCAGGCTAAGCCAAAACTTTGCCTTGGAAAACGCTACAGTATGTGGGTAAACTGGAAGATTGGTATATTCAGAGGTCGTCAAAGACGATATCTGCATCAATTACTTCGCGTTATCAACATTCGTTTTCTTAAGGAATCAAGTGATTTAAGTCCGTCTCCTGTTGAATAGGTTGTTAATGCACAAATGACGATTATATATGCAGCACGTAACGTTAGCCGGTCTTTCGAGTTCAGGCTACCCAAACGGCTATGAAATAAGTAAAAATTGGTTTCATGACTGTGGTGTAGAGTCAGCACATAGTTTTGGGTTGCAGATTATATCTTGAGCTAAGGACAATCAACACGGACGTCTGCACAAATTGTCACACCTTTTATGTAACTTTGAGTAGTTACACCTGTGTTTCACTACTTCGTTGGGCTAAGAAGGCAATTAAGTATCAAATTCCTTTCTCGAATCACTACCTATAAATTGAACTTTTGGTTCCTTCTAGTCGACAAATGAAAGAGAAGATACAACGTCGAACTGTATGGGCTGTTCAACTACATCCACGAAGTTGGAAGAGTCCGAATACAATTGGAAAGGAAATTAAACCCGCTCTGCGCACATAGATTAGATTAGGTTAGGTTAGGTTAAACAGGAATATGCCATCACACAGACACCAGGCACCAAAACGGGCCCATCGCGATCCCTGTGTATTCAAAGGGCAAAAACCTAAAAGATTTCCCTAGTGAAACATCCAAAAGCCAAGAAGGCTTTTGAGGTGTGTATTTCCTCTAGGTTTTCGAAAAAGTATTTCCCTAAAAATTTTCTTCGATTATGCGATATTGCCTCGCATTCACACAGTATGTGTGTTATGTCCTCAACAGCTTGCAGATCACCGCAAAATTTGCAAATATCCGTATCTGACAATTTGTGTCTCTTTGCTGATTTCCGCAGGAAACAGTGTCTTGTCAGGATTCCTATTACTGTCCTAAGATTATCCCTGTTTAATTCTATTAACTTCCTAGATCTTTTGCCGTCAAAAAGCGGCCAAAGAGCCTTGGATACCCTGTGTCCTTCAAGACACCTTAAGTTGGAAGTTTTTGTGATTTTTTCCTCGATAGTGCCCCTTACTATGCAAAGGATTGGTTTGATGTTAGGTTAGCAACCTCACTATTGTCGAGTAGCCCCCTTTTTCTTACAAGCTCGTCCGCTTGTTCATTTCCTTCCTGTCCTGGCATCCAGCACTGTCTCTCCCGGTCCTGACTGCATTGGGCCTTGAGCACTATGCGACAGCCTCTGCCTGTATCGAAGTTAATGTTGGTCGATTCTTGGACTTGAGTGCGGCCTGGCTATCGATGTATATAGAGATATCTCTTTCGGATACCGATCTCATCTGCATTAGCTCAGCTGCCCAGAGGACAGCCAGAATCTCCGATTGGAAGACACTGTTTGCGTCCGGTAGTCTTATAGACACTCTTATTGCTGGGTCTTCTGAGAAGATACCAGAACCTGTTCCTTCCTCTGTTTTCGAGCCATCTGTGAAAATTACCTGATTATTGCATTTGTTTGCCAATCCACCCTCTCCGGATATATTATATCATACGGAATGTCGAAGTCGACCAGGGAAGGAATTCATCTGTTTGAATTGGATTGCCCTGCATTAGCTTCGCTAGGACCGTGCGATGTCCGAACTACTGCTCTTGAAGTGACCTAAAATAGTGAATGGTATCGCACTGTTGCCAGTAAGTTTTTTGAGCGGTTTTAGGTGCAGAAAAGTGTCCTACGCTGCTGTAGGGCTGGTACGGAGCGCACCTAAACCGCTAATTTTTCGTAAACCGTTTTCTTGTTTGTAGCTTTCCACCATACTAGTGCGCCATTTGTAGGTATGGGTCTTACCACCACCGTATATAGCCAGTGCATTATAGCAGGTTTTAAGCCCAAACATTTCCCAAGCCTGTTTTGCAGATAAAAAGATTCTTTCTTCTTTTCTATTCTTTCCATTACACTCAGATACAGATACGAGAGAGACAATTCCACTCCGTTGAGTTTTGGACTTTTTGATAAAAACAACCAGTTCCGTTTTGGAAGTGTTGGCATTGAGACCACAGCTTTTTGCCCTAGTGTTAATCGTCTTTAGGGCAACCTCCATAATGTCGCTTAAAATATTTTAGTATTTTTCCTGCACTATTATGACCACATCATCTGCGTATGCCGTGGCACTCATACCCATTGTAGTGAGCTTTTTAGGGATCTTATTGAAAACCAGCACCCACGGAAGTGGTGACATGCTCCCCTGGTTACAGACATTCTAACCGAGATTTGTCCAATGGAACAGTTTATCTTCCTACTTGCAAGCATGTTGCAAACCCAATTTGTAATGCCGTGTTCAATGTTAGCGTCTACTAGATCAAGGCTTGTTGGTTTAAACCCAGGTCTGGCTCAGACTGTAGTGTCGTCCAAACTAAAAAAAAAACATCAGTAAGCTCTACCAGTGGCTAGTTTTGATTCAAGCAGCGAACATTCCTTTTCTCACCGAATCAATGTTCTCACTACATCAGGTTTATTAAAGCTACACTGACTTAGAACCACGTTAGCCCAAGTCCAATGGATCTCCGGCAGCTCTGTCTCAACGTACTCGTTTGTTCTGCTATAATGTTGCATGGCAAACTAGGATTTGAGATAGTAAGATGGTCTTGCTGAAAATACTGCGCTGAAATCTTGCCGGTCATTGTTACCTTGTTATTTCAATGTTAAGTGTCTTTCTTTCCTTGATTACCCCATCATCATATTGGTGATAGTTGCCTCTAGAAAGCAGCATGTCTGTGTTTTCACTGATCACTGTATTAAAACACTAATAGTCGTCAGCACTTCTGTTTCTATCTATTCGTACAACCAAAACCAGAGTCCATTTGTTCCTTCTTTGATTGCCAATTTCAGTGAATTACTCCATCGTAGCCTCGAGACATGCAAAATACGAAATAATAATGACAATGACGATTTTCACTTTTAATCAAACGAGTATTTCGTACTCAGGAAGAAATTTCCCCGTGGATATGAAATGAAAAGTAAACACCAACCTTAACGCGGCAATAATGATTATTTTCACATGGATTCGTCCATCTGGAATCACATCCATACGAGGTGATTATATGGTCCTACCAGGCATTCGGAAAAATAAAAATTTATTTTCTTAACCAGCAATGGAAGTGTTGTTCTCTATGGAGCTATCGGAATCATCGAAACCATCTGCATAAACCATCCCCCATGTATCTACAAGAGGTCATCGATATCATGGGACACAGCTTCTCTTCGTTGTCGTCGTTTAGTATCGCACCACAAGACGGCGCATCCTCCGCAAGATAAAATATCTAAAACCATTTACATGTTGAGCAAGTCTACTCGTGCTCGCGCTCACGACCAAAAGACCAAAAGACCATAGCCACCTTCCTCATGTCGTCAACAATTGCATGGCCACAGGTTTTACCAGTGCGCATTTTAACAAAGTCGCAGCTACTCGTACATCGCCATCAAACTTCCTGCACTTTGACTTTGACAACGACATCCACACGACGGTAATTGTTCATTAGCCCAGCCATAACCATTGTACAGCGGTTGGGATAGTGAAAAAAAAAAAAGAAGATGCACCGTGGTCTCGTCGCATCCACGGTGCACTTGGATTAACTTCTCAGTTTCGACGACAGCGCAACGACCATGAATTCGTACCGGCTAGAGTGTGGTCTCCTGTCACCACATTTTCATAGAAAAGAAGATAGTGAAAGTCTTTAGCATTTGGGAACTTTTTTCCTCTCCAAGACTGGCTCTCCGAATTGAATTTATTGGAATATGTTTTCGCCCTCGCAAAAGGCAAGGTGTTTGGTTTCTGTGCATCTAGGATGCCTGCATATAAAGGCAAGAATAATGTTTCCATATCTACTTGTGCGCATCTTTTGTGGCGTGGACACAGATGCAGGAAGAGCAATGATCTTTGGAATTGCCGTGGATAGGCGGTTGTGCATTCAGTAGTACGGGTTTGTTTGCGGTTTTTCGATCGAGATGCGATATTCAAATTGAACTTTCGTTTAGATATGTTTTGTCCAAGGAGATACCTTGTGGTTGTTGTACCTGAATTTCCAAACAATGAAGAGATTCGATTGAGTCTCAAAACAGCTTCCCGCGGTTTGATAAATATTCTCTATGCATCATCAATGGGAGCTGCTTTCGATTTCCTCTGGTGACAAATGAATCAGGGAAATGAAATTGCATGAAAACGAATGTAGTTTTGGGGGGACAAAAAGTCGATAAAACGTTGGCAGCGAATGCAACATTCAACCAGCCTTCGAAGGAGTACATGATGGCTTAATACATACTCGTATGTATGCGAGTATGTCAGAGCGGAAATCTACATATTTTTATTTTACAATGCGAAGAAATAAGACATCAAACAAGGAGCATTCATTGAAACTCATCTAGATAAGGTATTTGTGCACTATGCGATATCAACACTTATTATCCTCATGGAGAAGATTTACATATCTATTTGAACTGACAATAAACTGTCAAAATTCATCATTTATTTAATGAAGCTGCTTAAAAGTAGCATGGATTACTGCTCTTTTTCACTACATTTTTGGCTGCCGAATATTCGCGAAAATCGGATAAATTGGCCCGCACACAAGGGACTTTATGTACGAGTACCATTAAAACGTTTGCACATAGCACGGGCAAAAGAAAGTTAGGGAGGGAAAACAGAAAGATTCCGATGTGCTTTGGTTGTAAATGTTTACAAGTTATAGCTCGGAAGGGCATTCCTTTAGCGAGTTGTACGGTTTAGGAACGAATCACCATATTTTCAGAGTGCGTCCAAAGGTGGGTTTCTACTGATGAGCATTCATAGCGAGATGGTTAAAATTGGTAATTTCGGTGGAGCACTGGTGGTGAAAATAGCGATACAACAGAGTGAGACAGGAGAAGCTACGACGGTGTTCGAGGGTGCCGAATGACTGACTGTATAATATTGGCATCACCTTTGAGTTTTATCGCACGAATTTGGATCCTATCTATCAAGTGCAGAGCGGTCTTAGGGGTATCTGACCAGATGTGGGCATTGTACTCCAGTTTTGGGCGGATTGGGCATAACATATTGAGGCAAGCTCAAAGTGGGTGAAATATTTCTTACATCGCTTAAGGAAACCTAGACATTTCGCAGCATTTTTGGCGACATCGAATATGTTGTCATTATAACGTAAGTTGTCATTGACACTGTAGTGTCTGAACGCAGCCATTCCCATCAGCCGTCATCGTGACAGAGACCAGCTGTCAACCAAATACTGACAACCTTTTTTGGGGGGATTCCGACGGAGATTCCCGCCAGCAGACATTCTACTTTTGCTGTTACTTTTTGACTTCCACATTTTTCCTTGTTTTGTGTTATAATTAATTAAGTGGATTAAATTTAAATAAAGAATATTTTGAAGTCTAATGCTGAACATATTACTGGCGACGAGGATGGGATTCGCTTACTAGAGCAATCTCTCATGTGTTCGACATTGGTGCACATTCATTCTATATTGCGTAAAACCACATGGCGGAGTTGGAAAAGGCACTTGGTGAAGAAAAAGTAAAATTAGAAGATTCTACAAGTAAGTCTAACTTCCGGACAATGGTATCTATTGGATCCATAGAACCATTCAATATTACAAACCCAGCCGCATGGAGTTCATACAAGCGGCGCTTCGAAATGTTCCTGCTGGCCAACGGAATCGTGGAGGTTAGGATACAAAAAGCAACGTTTCTCACGATTTGCGGAGCACAGTGTTTCGATTTGGTAGAGTCTCTTATCTCACCAAAGAAAATTGAAGATGTTACTTACACGACAATACTTGAACAGTTGACAAAACACTTCACACCTACTCCGTCGGAGATCGCAGCATTTTTCAAGTTCTTCAAACGTGATCAGCAACCTACAGAATCAGTGGCTGAATATATTGCAGAGCTTCGTCACTTAATTATAAACTGCAATTTCAGTGGAGACGTTGTTGATCGAATGCTAAGGGATCGACTTGTTTGTGGGTTACGTAATAATGGCCTGCAACAGGCCCTCTTAGCTGAAAATAAACTTACACTTCAGTCCGTGCAAGACCGTGCGATTGCCGCAGAGACCGCAGCAAAGAACCAACTCGTGATTCAGGAAAATTCATCTGCTGCACAGGTACATTCCACCAAGTCCAAGTTGCCGAAACAATTCTTCCGAAGTGCAGACAATAGCCAGTCTGACACAATCCAAAAACAACTCAACTGTTTTGGCTGTGGTAACAAACACCTGCGGGCAACCTGCCCTTTCCGTTCAGCAAAGTGTGACAGGTGTGGTCGTGTAGGTCATATTAAAAGGGTTTGTCAATCCAAGCCGAATCCAAATTCTATTCACGGTGGGAAGAACAGCAAGCGCCACCAAGTTAATGTCATCCACCCACAACATAATGCGAAGAAAGTAGCCACAACAACAATCAACGGAGTTCAATGCGAGTTCGAAGTCGACACAGGCTCGAATTACACTTTGATATCAGAGACGAATGCAAGGAGAATCTGGAATAGGAACCTGCCAACGGTCATGGATCCAGGTTTGCATCTGTTTGATTACGGAAATAGTCGTATTCCCATTATAGGTCTGACATATGTCGATGTTGTCTACAACAAGAGGACGATTAGTAACCTTCCTCTGTACATCACTGCGGGACAACGAACAAACATTCTTGGATGCAACTGGTTCGACAAACTGGGTATTGTGGTACAGGGTGTACACCACATTCGCTCGCCAATTGACAAATTGCTGGATCAGTACGCAACATTATTTTCTGATGAGCTGGGGTCCTATGTGGGGGAAAAAATTACATTGAGTCTTGATCCAGGAATACGACCAATCAAACTACCAGCTAGGAAAGTACCCTATGCACAACGGCAATCTATCGAAGAGGAGCTAGACAAACAGGTGAAACAAGGTATTTTAGAGCCAACTGAATACAGCGAGTGGCTGACCCCAATAGTCCCCGTGACAAAGTCTGATGGATCCGTGCGAATTTGTGGCGACTACAGGTGCACGGTAAACAAAGCACTTACAGCACATTGTTTTCAGACACCGTCGATTACTGATATACTTGCTTCAATTCCACGGGGAGAAAAATTCGCGAAAATCGACTTAGCGCAGGCGTATCAACAGATGGCAGTGGACGACGAAGCAGCGAAAATTCTTACATTAATAACTCACAAGGGTGCATATCGCGTGAAGAGGCTCCCATTTGGTATTTCTACAGCACCAGGCATTTTTCAAAAACGCATAGAAGATCTTCTGCGTGGAATAGCGGGTGTTGCGGTGTATTTTGATGACATTTTCCTAATTGGAGAAAATTCTACACATCTCGTTAAGATCTTGGAAGAAGTATTTCGACGCCTGAGTAATGCTGGACTGCGACTACGAAAGGACAAGTGTTATTTTGATCTACGGTCAGTAACGTTCCTCGGATACACTATAGACTGCCAAGGAATTCGTCCATCGGCTGATAAGGTCTGCGCCATTAAGAATACTCCAGAACCAAAAGATAAGAAACAATTGCAGGCTTTTTTGGGTCTTATTAATTTCTACCACGGTTTCCTGAAGAACAAAGCAACAGTTGCGGAGCCACTTCATAGGTTGCTTGACAAGAAAGCTACGTGGCAGTGGGAAAGTAAACATGCTTTGGCGTTTAAAAAACTTAAGGAGCTTCTTTTGGGAGAGAATGTCCTGATTAATTACGATGAAAATTTGCCGATCTCATTGGTTTGTGACGCTTCTCCATACGGAATAGGTGTGGTTTTAACGCATAATCTACCAAGTGGACAAGAACGCCCAATCTCCTTTTATTCTCGTACGTTGACACCGACAGAAAGAAATTATGCGCAAATAGATAAGGAGGCACTTGCGATTATTGCGGGCGTTAAAAAATTTCACAATTTCCTGTATGGGAGAACATTCGTAATTGTCACGGACCATAAACCAATAATTGTACTATTTAATCCCGACAAGCCCACTCCAGTTATACTTTCGCCTAGGATGCTTCGATGGAGCGTGTTTCTTAATGGATACAGTTTCAACATAGTGCACAGACCTGGTGAAAAAAACTGCAACGCGGATGCACTCAGCCGCTTACCAAATACTTGCGTGAATCCTGAAAATGAAAATCACATCAACATGATCGAGGAATGCGATGCCAACATTCTTCAATCAAGTGATATTGCTAAGATGATCTTGAAGGACAAAACACTGCAACGGGTTTTTCAATGGGTGTTGAGGGGCTGGCCAGCGGCTCAAACAGATGAAGTTTTCAAACCATTCCATCAGCATAGAAACGAGATCACGGTAAATAAAGGTTGTTTGTTACTGGGTAATCGAATTATCATTCCAGAGACGGCGCGTAAAGACATCCTGAAGATTCTCCATGCCGGTCATCCTGGGGTGGTAAAAATGAAGAGCCTTGCCAGAAGCTATGTTTGGTGGCCGAGGGTGGATGCAGACATAGAGGGAATCGTGAAACGATGTTGCACTTGCCAGCAATCACGTCCTGAAAATGCACAAGTAGTAATTCATCCGTGGGAAGAGTCGTCGAGACCCTGGACACGTCTTCATGTTGACTTCGCTGGTCCCTTTCAGGGTAAGACATTTTTCATTGTAGTAGACTCTTTTTCAAAGTGGCTGGAAGTGAAGCTGGTGTCCACTACAAGTACACAGTGTGCAGTTAACAGTCTTCGATCAATCTTTGCGACACATGGGCTGCCAGATTACATCGTATCCGATAATGGGACAGCCTTCACGTCAGAAGAGTTTAGCAGCTTCTGCAAACGTAACCTCATTTCTCACATTTTAACTGCACCGTTCCACCCGTCAAGCAACGGCCAAGCGGAAAGGATGGTTTGCACGACAAAAGATTACCTCAAGCGGAATACTGAGGGTTGTATACAACTACGGCTGGCGAGGTTCTTGCTCCACCAGCATACTATGCCATCATCAACGACGGGGAAATCACCAGCCGAATTGTTGCTCAAAAGACTCCCCAAGACTTTCTTCGATAAGTTGCACCCGGACAATAACTCAATGCGATCATCAAGAGGGGATATCGTGGCAAATCCTAAACAGCTCATTCAAAAGGTCCCTTATGGATTCCAGCCAGTATTTCGAAACAAACTGGCCCGGTCTCATACGCGATCACTACAGATTCGGGGGGCACTATGCGGAGACACTTGGATCAGTTGCGAATAAGAGTGGAGGACTCGACTGAAGACGTGCCAAGTACAGTAAGTGATACATCGCCAACGCCGGAAGATGAAGCCAGTCAAATGGAGAGACAAGCTGAACCGCCGGAGTCAACAGCTCGATCAACATCACCAACAGTAAGGCGCTCGGAAAGGCTTCGACAGAGGAACCTTAGTTCTAGCTAAGAGGGGAGGGGTGTAGTGTCTGAACGCAGCCATTCCCATCAGCCGTCATCGTGACAGAGACCAGCTGTCAACCAAATACTGACAACCTTTTTTGGGGGGATTCCGACGGAGATTCCCGCCAGCAGACATTCTACTTTTGCTGTTACTTTTTGACTTCCACATTTTTCCTTGTTTTGTGTTATAATTAATTAAGTGGATTAAATTTAAATAAAGAATATTTTGAAGTCTAATGCTGAACATATTACTGGCGACGAGGATGGGATTCGCTTACTAGAGCAATCTCTCATGTGTTCGATATTGGTGCACATTCATTCTATATTGCGTAAAACCACATGGCGGAGTTGGAAAAGGCACTTGGTGAAGAAAAAGTAAAATTAGAAGATTCTACAAGTAAGTCTAACTTCCGGACAATGGTATCTATTGGATCCATAGAACCATTCAATATTACAAACCCAGCCGCATGGAGTTCATACAAGCGGCGCTTCGAAATGTTCCTGCTGGCCAACGGAATCGTGGAGGTTAGGATACAAAAAGCAACGTTTCTCACGATTTGCGGAGCACAGTGTTTCGATTTGGTAGAGTCTCTTATCTCACCAAAGAAAATTGAAGATGTTACTTACACGACAATACTTGAACAGTTGACAAAACACTTCACACCTACTCCGTCGGAGATCGCAGCATTTTTCAAGTTCTTCAAACGTGATCAGCAACCTACAGAATCAGTGGCTGAATATATTGCAGAGCTTCGTCACTTAATTATAAACTGCAATTTCAGTGGAGACGTTGTTGATCGAATGCTAAGGGATCGACTTGTTTGTGGGTTACGTAATAATGGCCTGCAACAGGCCCTCTTAGCTGAAAATAAACTTACACTTCAGTCCGTGCAAGACCGTGCGATTGCCGCAGAGACCGCAGCAAAGAACCAACTCGTGATTCAGGAAAATTCATCTGCTGCACAGGTACATTCCACCAAGTCCAAGTTGCCGAAACAATTCTTCCGAAGTGCAGACAATAGCCAGTCTGACACAATCCAAAAACAACTCAACTGTTTTGGCTGTGGTAACAAACACCTGCGGGCAACCTGCCCTTTCCGTTCAGCAAAGTGTGACAGGTGTGGTCGTGTAGGTCATATTAAAAGGGTTTGTCAATCCAAGCCGAATCCAAATTCTATTCACGGTGGGAAGAACAGCAAGCGCCACCAAGTTAATGTCATCCACCCACAACATAATGCGAAGAAAGTAGCCACAACAACAATCAACGGAGTTCAATGCGAGTTCGAAGTCGACACAGGCTCGAATTACACTTTGATATCAGAGACGAATGCAAGGAGAATCTGGAATAGGAACCTGCCAACGGTCATGGATCCAGGTTTGCATCTGTTTGATTACGGAAATAGTCGTATTCCCATTATAGGTCTGACATATGTCGATGTTGTCTACAACAAGAGGACGATTAGTAACCTTCCTCTGTACATCACTGCGGGACAACGAACAAACATTCTTGGATGCAACTGGTTCGACAAACTGGGTATTGTGGTACAGGGTGTACACCACATTCGCTCGCCAATTGACAAATTGCTGGATCAGTACGCAACATTATTTTCTGATGAGCTGGGGTCCTATGTGGGGGAAAAAATTACATTGAGTCTTGATCCAGGAATACGACCAATCAAACTACCAGCTAGGAAAGTACCCTATGCACAACGGCAATCTATCGAAGAGGAGCTAGACAAACAGGTGAAACAAGGTATTTTAGAGCCAACTGAATACAGCGAGTGGCTGACCCCAATAGTCCCCGTGACAAAGTCTGATGGATCCGTGCGAATTTGTGGCGACTACAGGTGCACGGTAAACAAAGCACTTACAGCACATTGTTTTCAGACACCGTCGATTACTGATATACTTGCTTCAATTCCACGGGGAGAAAAATTCGCGAAAATCGACTTAGCGCAGGCGTATCAACAGATGGCAGTGGACGACGAAGCAGCGAAAATTCTTACATTAATAACTCACAAGGGTGCATATCGCGTGAAGAGGCTCCCATTTGGTATTTCTACAGCACCAGGCATTTTTCAAAAACGCATAGAAGATCTTCTGCGTGGAATAGCGGGTGTTGCGGTGTATTTTGATGACATTTTCCTAATTGGAGAAAATTCTACACATCTCGTTAAGATCTTGGAAGAAGTATTTCGACGCCTGAGTAATGCTGGACTGCGACTACGAAAGGACAAGTGTTATTTTGATCTACGGTCAGTAACGTTCCTCGGATACACTATAGACTGCCAAGGAATTCGTCCATCGGCTGATAAGGTCTGCGCCATTAAGAATACTCCAGAACCAAAAGATAAGAAACAATTGCAGGCTTTTTTGGGTCTTATTAATTTCTACCACGGTTTCCTGAAGAACAAAGCAACAGTTGCGGAGCCACTTCATAGGTTGCTTGACAAGAAAGCTACGTGGCAGTGGGAAAGTAAACATGCTTTGGCGTTTAAAAAACTTAAGGAGCTTCTTTTGGGAGAGAATGTCCTGATTAATTACGATGAAAATTTGCCGATCTCATTGGTTTGTGACGCTTCTCCATACGGAATAGGTGTGGTTTTAACGCATAATCTACCAAGTGGACAAGAACGCCCAATCTCCTTTTATTCTCGTACGTTGACACCGACAGAAAGAAATTATGCGCAAATAGATAAGGAGGCACTTGCGATTATTGCGGGCGTTAAAAAATTTCACAATTTCCTGTATGGGAGAACATTCGTAATTGTCACGGACCATAAACCAATAATTGTACTATTTAATCCCGACAAGCCCACTCCAGTTATACTTTCGCCTAGGATGCTTCGATGGAGCGTGTTTCTTAATGGATACAGTTTCAACATAGTGCACAGACCTGGTGAAAAAAACTGCAACGCGGATGCACTCAGCCGCTTACCAAATACTTGCGTGAATCCTGAAAATGAAAATCACATCAACATGATCGAGGAATGCGATGCCAACATTCTTCAATCAAGTGATATTGCTAAGATGATCTTGAAGGACAAAACACTGCAACGGGTTTTTCAATGGGTGTTGAGGGGCTGGCCAGCGGCTCAAACAGATGAAGTTTTCAAACCATTCCATCAGCATAGAAACGAGATCACGGTAAATAAAGGTTGTTTGTTACTGGGTAATCGAATTATCATTCCAGAGACGGCGCGTAAAGACATCCTGAAGATTCTCCATGCCGGTCATCCTGGGGTGGTAAAAATGAAGAGCCTTGCCAGAAGCTATGTTTGGTGGCCGAGGGTGGATGCAGACATAGAGGGAATCGTGAAACGATGTTGCACTTGCCAGCAATCACGTCCTGAAAATGCACAAGTAGTAATTCATCCGTGGGAAGAGTCGTCGAGACCCTGGACATGTCTTCATGTTGACTTCGCTGGTCCCTTTCAGGGTAAGACATTTTTCATTGTAGTAGACTCTTTTTCAAAGTGGCTGGAAGTGAAGCTGGTGTCCACTACAAGTACACAGTGTGCAGTTAACAGTCTTCGATCAATCTTTGCGACACATGGGCTGCCAGATTACATCGTATCCGATAATGGGACAGCCTTCACGTCAGAAGAGTTTAGCAGCTTCTGCAAACGTAACCTCATTTCTCACATTTTAACTGCACCGTTCCACCCGTCAAGCAACGGCCAAGCGGAAAGGATGGTTTGCACGACAAAAGATTACCTCAAGCGGAATACTGAGGGTTGTATACAACTACGGCTGGCGAGGTTCTTGCTCCACCAGCATACTATGCCATCATCAACGACGGGGAAATCACCAGCCGAATTGTTGCTCAAAAGACTCCCCAAGACTTTCTTCGATAAGTTGCACCCGGACAATAACTCAATGCGATCATCAAGAGGGGATATCGTGGCAAATCCTAAACAGCTCATTCAAAAGGTCCCTTATGGATTCCAGCCAGTATTTCGAAACAAACTGGCCCGGTCTCATACGCGATCACTACAGATTCGGGGGGCACTATGCGGAGACACTTGGATCAGTTGCGAATAAGAGTGGAGGACTCGACTGAAGACGTGCCAAGTACAGTAAGTGATACATCGCCAACGCCGGAAGATGAAGCCAGTCAAATGGAGAGACAAGCTGAACCGCCGGAGTCAACAGCTCGATCAACATCACCAACAGTAAGGCGCTCGGAAAGGCTTCGACAGAGGAACCTTAGTTCTAGCTAAGAGGGGAGGGGTGTAGTGTCTGAACGCAGCCATTCCCATCAGCCGTCATCGTGACAGAGACCAGCTGTCAACCAAATACTGACAACCTTTTTTGGGGGGATTCCGACGGAGATTCCCGCCAGCAGACATTCTACTTTTGCTGTTACTTTATGACTTCCACATTTTTCCTTGTTTTGTGTTATAATTAATTAAGTGGATTAAATTTAAATAAAGAATATTTTGAAGTCTAATGCTGAACATATTAGACACCCATACCGAGAAGTGCCATTCATGGATAATGGCTGGGTATTTAGATTTCCCTTTAACAACAGCATTATGCTTTAGAAGCATTAAATTCCACTCTGTTGATAGTTCCCCAATTGGTTATGCTGTTGATATCGGAATTTAATGTGCTTAAAATACGCTACCGTTCCCGTTCTGCGGTCGAAGAGCAGGGACGTGAGTCCGGAAACGAATATGAAAAGCTGTCGTCAGCAAAGGAATATATTGGATTAGAAGTGGCAGACAAGAGATCTTTGATGAAGATTAAAAAGAGTGTTGGAGACAGAACGGAGCCCTGGGGTAGACCGGCATTTATTTTGTGAATATTAGACTTGAAACTATTCAAGACAACTTGGATTGAACGTTCCGAAAGGTAGTTTCTAATCCTGTAGCCAAACTCTGTCAAATGCCTTAGAAATATGAAGTGCAACTATCTTGCAGATTGATGTACGCTTTGGTTCCACTTTTCGGTGAAACATGCCATCAGATCACCAGTGGATCTGTTGCTACGAAAACCGTACTGTCGGTCATTAACAGGTTTTCGTGTTTCGAGATATTTCATGAGCTGACGGTTTATCAGCGTTTCCATGACCTGGGTGCAATGGGTTCGAAGGAGGACGTGCTGAGCAAATTCTGTTTTCCATCTGCTCGGAAAGAGTCCTAAAGAATAGGATTGATGGAGAAGCTTATGCAGTGGTTTTGCCAGCATGGAAGAACACCTCTTCAGAAGAAGTCGAGATATACCATCTGGACCAGGGGATTTAAGTATGTTGAGATCTTTAAGTACTCTTGCTAGTACACGAGTGCCAAAGTGGATTTGTCCCATTGAATATTCGACTCACTCAAGTGTAGGAGTAGAAAAAGAGCTGGCCGCAAAGTGTGCAGCAAGCAGATTGACCTTGTCCAAAGAGCTGAAAGCTGGAATTTCATTGAAAATGAGCGCTGGAATGGAGGATAAGGCAGAATTTCTAATGTTTTTGACAAACGACCAAAAATTTGTACTACCTTTGGGACGTCGTAGTATTTATTGCCTTAGTTTTTGGTTGTATTGAAATTCCACTTGAGAAAAACGTTGCAGTCATTTCTGATTCGTTTGAATTTTTTTTCGTTTTGGATGGTCTTGTAGGACTGAAAAGACATTTCTCTGACCCAGACAGCCTCTTTACAGCTCGAGTCGTACCATGCCTTTTCGATACCCTTCATCTGATGAGGGATAAAGGATCTAATTCCAAAGAGAAGTGTCATATCAGCAGCGGAATTCACATCGTTATTGAAGAAATATAACGACCAGTTAAAGTTCTTAAAGAATGTGTTAACTCCGCTCCAATTGGCTTTCTCACAATGCCATACGGTTCTTTTAGGAATTTTTTCTCTAACTGTGTGGTCGGTGTACGAGAAATTAGCTGATATGACACAATGCTCCGACGAGCCTAGAGGTGTACTTATCAGGGTGAGAAGTTAGAAACAAATCCAGGGTGCTGGCGGTATGACTATCAACGTCTGGTATTCCCGTGGGCTCATTTACAAACTGCGTTAAGTTGTTTTCCGCAGCGAAGATCTCAACACACCGTCCTTCGAGTGTTGTCTGTCCAGAATGTCGAAGCCACCCAGAATTATGTATATATATTGAAATCTCCCGTAATAACAATTTCAGTATGAGGATACAGGGATACAATTCTTTGAATGAAGTTAGACAGTGCATCAAACTCGTTAAAGGCCGAATTGCCGTCTAGTTCGCAGCTTTTGTTAATAAAGCAGTAGTGGATTATTTGCTACGGAGATGGAATTTTAACCACATGAAATTGAATTCCGGATTGGAACAGGGACTACATTATGGTGGAGTAAATGGCGAGACCACGATGAGAGAAGAAGAGTGGCACTATTTCGAAAACAGGTAGCTGCAAATCAGAGTGATCTGAGAGGTGTACGCGATCGTCTACCGGTGTAAGCAGTGCCCAAGTAAGCAACTTGTTATATTATTGAAGATACGTCAACCCTGAATTCCCGAGTCATAACCGCAAACAAACATAAACAACATAAGCACCGACGACGCTAAGCAAGGCTGGGAAGTGAAATTTAGACGTTGGTTTATCGAATCAAATTGTTATAGGTGTTATGCTCTTACAACAATAAGAAACTTTGCACCAACGAAATTCACACGCGCAACTCGCTATCGGTTGTCACATGCACTCAGTCATTGTTTTTGCCATATGATAGTGTACAGAAACTGCAGGAGGCAGGATATTCCATAATTCAATATCAAACGAGATGATGGAACCTTGACCGTTTCAACTGAAGAATCACTAGAGATTCTAATAAATACCCAATTCCAACTACTATAGTCCCTATGAAAACGCATCGTGGGACGATAAAAAATTAACCAAAATCGATGAAAAGATACGAGTATCATGGGCCATTAACAGCTTCGACAGTAGTTCTGGAAGCTGCATGTTGTTTGACTCATTTGTCAAACTTGAAGAGCATGACTTGAATTCACACTAAAATTAGGAGAACGAAGGCATGAATCTGATAAAAATTTGATCAGCTCAACAACATCTTTAAAACCTTAGAGTGCATTCTAGACACCCATACGAGTATTTGGGACATTTTAAAAAGATCTTCAATCTGCAAATCCTAATATGCATACACTAAGTGCATACGTGTACGAGGGTGGGTCAATAAGTCTTTAAAAAATTAAAATAGGTGGCGTTGAAACCTTAAATCCAACATTTTGCCTGTCAAGAAGCATCTTTCAAAAGAACGCATCCAAATTTTCAGACAGATCTGTCAAATAGGTTTGTTGTGACAGCCATTTCAAATAGACAACTGCGAGAATTTTCGTAAAATTGGAAAATTGGAATTGGAAAGCGAATTTCGTGTGCTCATTAAATACTATTTTTTGCGCAAAAAACCATCACGCAAACCAAACAAACGTTTGAAAAGTATTATGGGGAGTCTTCACCATCGATTGAAAACATCCACTACTGGTTTACTCAGCTTTGGTGCGGTCGTACCAGCACAAGTGACGCCAAATGTTCTGGTCGCCCAGGTCACCACACCAGAAATGTTCAATAAAATCCACGGTATGATATTGGACGGTCGGCGAGTAAGGGTGCGCGAACTTAAAGCGGCTACAAGCTTATCACACGGATCAGTGATTTCAGTTTTGCACAAAAATTTTGAATATGAAAAAGCTATCCTCCTAATGGGTGGCGCATTTTCTCACAATTGACAACAAACGCAATCGTTTGAAAACTTCAAAGGAGTGTTTGGCGATATTCAATCAAAATCCGGACGAGTTTTTGCGCCGTTTCATAACCGTGGACGAAACATGGATTCATTACAACACACCAGAGTCCAAGGAACAGTCGAGCAGTAAACTTCTCCTGGTGAATCGAAGCCGAAAAAGGCCAAGGTGCGTCTGTTGTTTGTCTATTTGGGATGCGCGCCGTGTCATTCACATCGATTACCCTGAAATGGATAAAACGCTCACCGGCGTCTATTTGCAGATCTGTTGGATGGATTCGACATCGATTTGAAGCAAAACCGACCGCATTTGGCGAGGAAAAAATTCTCTTCCACCAGGACAAGGCACCGGCGCACAAGTCCGCATTTACAATGTCAAAATTGCACGAATTAGGCTAAAATTTGCTCCCTCATCCAGTATATTGTCCAGATTAAGCCGCCTGAGACTATTTCCTGTGACATCAAAAAAGTTAAGAAAAGTTAGACAAAGTGTATCGAGTTAAAAGGAGATTATGTTGAAAAATAAAACTTTTTTTCGCTGAAAAAAGTGTTCCTTATTTCAATTTCCAGGGGCTTATTGACCCACACTCCTATAAACGGAGATAGCCCGGAGATAGGGGTAAAAGATTGGAAAACCGATTAAAAGTAGACATTGAGGGTTCTTTTAAGAATCATCAGTGTGGTTCATTCCATTTTCCCTTAAGGATCTCTTGTCTGATGGTCTGCCTCAAAAAAAAAAAAACTACAACATCATAAAATTAAGCAGAGTTCAGAGAATAAGTTGCATACAAAAAATAGGCACGATGGAGTGCCTAAACCGACCGAGGGACCCCTGGAACAATGCATATGAAATATACATCGAAGTAGAGAATCGTAATTCCAAAAAAATTCTTTCAAATTGAGTTCCCGGCTAGAATAGATTGGAAATGTCCCACCTTTGAAGTAGGAACTTTTAGCTATGACTATGTATAATTTCTAATTTTAATACTTTGAACAAAATTCCAGTCTGTTAGGTGGCTGTTACTTTTTCTACCTGTTCATACACACATACATGTATACTTGTATCTTCCTAATGTGCTAATATTCATCAGTCACTTCCTGCCAACAAATGCCTATGTGACCTGGTGTCCACAAGAGTTCTCAACTATTTGCGATTGACATTGAAGAAGTCTGCTACGGTTTATGATGGCAATTGATCAAACATCTATGTTAGCTCCTCAGAATCGTTATACAACTAACATGGTCTAATGTTAATGCTCTAATTTTCCATTCATTTACGCAGGCTCTCTAAGTCCGACGTGTCCGGGGCACATTAAGCATTGTGCAGATTTATATGCAATACCTGGATATCAGCCATGGTTATTTCTTTTGACACGCCAGTTCTCTTCGTTGGTATGGCTTGTTGTCAATATGCCTTCCGAAGGATCCAGGCTTATTAAAGAAATGCGATATTCTATCCCTCTTCAAGAGCTTTCTTCCAGACTTTCTACATGTCATGGACGGAAGAATGGAAAAAGGTTTTATTTAGTGATGAAAAAAAGTTCAATCTGAACGGACCCGATGCTTTTCCATGTACTGGCACGATCAAAGAATGTAGAAGATACAGTTGGTCAAAAAAAAAAGTCGTAAAGGTGATTTTCTGTGTTTTATTATCGCTTGGCAACAAAATAAAAAACTGAAACAAGTGCGATTTCACGGCGTTTTACCATCTGATGGAGCAAGGTCAGGGTTATATGGGTGGGTGTAACATCAATTCACAACCAAGCTCCAACAATTGTTGGCAAGTGATCAAAGATCTATGTGGTCTAGCGTTGTTTTGGTGAAAAATTACACCTTTTCGATGGACCCATTCTGGCCGTTTTTCGTTGATCGCTGTATTTAATCTGTCCAGTTGTTGACAGTATACATCCGAATTGATCATTTGATTCCTTGGAAGTAGCTCAAAATACAGTACACCTTTCCCATCGCACCAAATTGGGAGTAAAATCTTCCTTTGGTGGATATCAGCTTTCGATTGGGATTGTGCTGGCTCATCAGCATGAACCATGATCGTTTTCGATTTACGTTACTGTAAACAATCCATTTTTCATCATTGCGTCTAAGATGCAAATCGCAAGCGTTGATGCGCTTCGTTAAATGAATTTCTTTCAAATCATGTGTAACCCGAATTTCAAGCTTTTTAACGAGTTTTTTTTGCTATCTCTCGTACATGACGATCGGACTCGATTATGTCTTCAATTTGATCATCAGTAAGCTCTTCTGGTCGACCTGATCATTGTTCAGCTTTCAGTGAAAAATATCGGAACGACAATCCAAATTTACAAATCAAACCAATTCCGGCACGATTTTTCTTTTAAGACTTCTTCACCATACACATTACGTAAGTTTATAATAAGTAAGTTTAAAATATGACGAAAATGCTCGTTTTTGACCTCCATATTAAAACTGAAGCTAAACTAATACCTTTTCACAAAACTACGCAAAACACAAAACACAATAGGAAATAAATATGCCATTGACAGAAGCCATTAAAAACTATGGCCAAAGACATTTATGTGTGAAACCGGCAATTACTTACAATCGTTGACAACCGTGCTCAAACATCATTAGATATCCGAAAAATTGTGATCGAGCATTTTAACCCATTGACACATGAAGTCGGCGAATCGCCGGTCAACTATGTTATGGTATTAAAGCACCAAGCCGACGAAACGCCGAATGATATTTTGATGAAAAAATATAATTACTAAAGTCTTTTACTTATTATTTTTAACTTGTATTTTGACAACCAACAGTGTTTTCAAAATGGCCGCCAGCAGTAGTAAACCATCTCGTCGGGCTCTTAATATTTTATCAAATGAAGTTGAAATGGAACAATTGCTTCCGGAAAGTTTTAGTGAAAATGAAATTGAAGAATGTGCTAGTGATTCAAGTGATTTTACATCTTCGAAAAAGCACACAACAAAACCTGATGACAAGTGGTTTGTGATCTGTATACTCCAAAGTCAGACGAAGAAGAATACATTGAGGTCATATTGGAGTGAAAGAAAATCGACAGAAACACCTTTTTTTAGAACAATAATGCCACTCAAGCGATTTGAAAAAAATTCTTTCAAATTTGCATTTTGCAGGCAATGCTCTGTTAGATAAAAGTGATAAATTATTTAAAATTCATTCAATAATAAATTATTTGAAAAATAAATTCACGATATATAGACCCGATGAGGAGTTGTCTATCGACGAGTCATTGATGAAGTTTCGCGGACACTTCAGTTATGTCCAATTCAACAAATCAAAAAGGACAAGATTTGGCATAAAAATTTACAAAATCTGCGAATCTAGTTCGGGAAATTGCCTAGATTTTGAAATACGAGTATACAGTCAAAAAAACAGAAACATCTTTACCAGCTAGTGAAGGAATCGTGTGTAAGCAGATGAAGCCATTTTTTTTTTTTTATAATTTACGCGCGCCTAAGGGCTTAGATACCCTTTTACTGTTGCCAGGGCGCGGGCGGAAAGGTAAGAGGAGGAGAAAGGAAAATTGTTTTGTAGTGGTTTCGATATTAGCTCTCCAGGGCCGAATAGGACGGAGAGTTTTTTCTTCACTCAGAGTGATTCGAAGTTATAATTCGCACTAGTTTTTTGTGGTTGAAACTCTACAACAGCCAAATCTACGTGTCAGTGTTATGCCTTCACACGCAGAATTTTTCTGTCTGAGTTCCAATTACACAAATGGACTGACTTGCCATGGGCAGGGCCATGTACTCGTACTTCAAATGGGTACACAGTGTTCCTAGACAACTAGTATTCATCTCCAGTTTCATTTCATAATTTAAAAAAATAAGAAAGTACGAATAAATGGAAAAATATGCCACCAACGTACAGAAAAAACGCGAAAAAACAAAAGAAATTGAAACGAGGTGATGCTCAAATTTTGTTTAGCCATGACATAGCTGCAATAAGATGGATTGACAAAAATCCCATTCATATGCTGTCAACCATGCATTCAAATATTTCTATGGCGGGTACGGGTAAAAATGACTACAAAACTGGGAATCCTATTCTAAAACCCAAGGCAGTCATCGATTATAATCGTGGGATGGGTGGAGTCGACAGAAATGACTAGTGCTTGGCTTCCTTTCCACTAATGCGGAGGTACTCCAAGGGATACAAAAAAATATTTTTTTTATTTGGCCGACGTGGCCTTATATAAGACCTATGCATTACATAAAAATATGTCTAATGTGCAAAGGTTGACCTACAGCGATTATAGGATAGGTATTGCGGAAAACATATTAGAGAATATTACGCTACCACCATACAGGAGGCGAGGAAGGGCATCTGGAGGAGCATGCCCTTTACGATTACAGGCTGTACAATGGGCACATTTCTCTAGACAAATTGCTCCAAATCCTGTCAAACAAAACCCGTCCAGGCTTTGTAAAATGTGTTCATTACAGGAAAAGTGAATCACGATGGGAATGTGAGAAATGCTTGGTGGCTCTCCACATGACAGAATGTTTCAAAAAATACCATACCCTTCCAAAACTGCCTGGAGATGAAGATTAAACAAATACGAGTATCCAAATAACAAAAAAAATTATAGTTCTATGTTGGACCGTTTTGATGCTGGCAATCCATTTTAATGATTGCAAGTGAATTCTTTAAAAGTGTTTAAAACTCTTTTACAGCTCTCATTTTGGAAAATTTGCCAATAATTATGGCAAATAGAGGGTGCGCCATCTTTCATGTCGGTATGTAAACTTTGACATCTATCAATTGATTAACTTGAGTAGACATGTTTTCGAAACGATAATTCAGTACAATTTTAACCATGACGCTATACATTGAAAATAGTCGTTCAGTAGAGTGTTAGCACAACATGCACATCGTCGAAAATATTGTGGCCAACAAGCAACGTCTGACAACACTATTCGTCGTTTGATGTCGAAATTTATTCAGCACGGGGCAGTGGGAGATTGTCGACATGCCGTTCATCAAGGGTCAAGACGTTCCAATGAACTGGTTGAAGCGGTAAGAGGTAATGTTGCCGAGAACCCACAAGTATCGTATCGTCAGCATTTTGACGTCAGTGGAACCAACTTGCACATTTTGAAAGATGATTTGTATTTGTTTCCGTATAAAATGCAATTAACTCAAAGAATATTGCCACAGACCGTCCACGTTGCTTGGAATACGGCCAAACAGTCGCTCGAATGTTTGACACTGAACCTGATTTCTGGAAGCAAATTTTGATGACCGACGAGGTCCATTTCACACAATCTGTCGTGGTTAACATGCAAAATTGCCGCATTTGGGGAACGGAAAACCACACGAAATCCATGAAACACCATTGCATGACTCAAAAGTGACTGTTTGGGTCGGTGTTTGCGCCAAAACCATCCTTGGGCCATTTTTCTTCAGAAAAGGCAAAACAGTAGATGGAAATCGATATCGGTGAATATCTGGACGGTTACTGATTTCAACAAGACTGTGCGCTATGCCACACTGCAAAACAAACAATGCAGTTGCTGCATAAATATATTTGGAAAACAAGCCTAAGAACTACACAATTTGTAGTAAAAAATATTTAGAAACAGTATTAAAAGCTGGAATGGAACAATATTTATGAAAAATTTGTACAATCGATGCTAAAAAAAAGCAAGCAAAAAAGTAAAAATATTTGTATAAATATATATTTAGGACTAAAGCTAGAACCACCAACTGTCCGAGGTCTGACAGACTGTATTAAAATGTAACCGGAATTTTGGGGGCGGTAGTGTCTGTGACGCTTTACCAAAGACAACAAACAGTGCGATCCGAAGAAGTTATTGCCGTTGTGGAGCGCAGTGTTGAGGAGAATCCGAATGAGTTGATTCGCCATCGTGCACAGCAATTGGAGCTATCCACTTTGTGGAAGATTTTACGGAAATATCTTGGCTTAAAAGCTTATAAGATCCAACTTGTGCAAGAGTTGAAACCGCGTGACAATTATATGCGTCGTAGGTTCTGTGAATGGGCCGAAAACATGATTCAGCTTGATCCTCGTTTTAAACGCAAAATTTTGTTCTCTGATGAGGTTGGTTAGATGGACATGTAAACAAGCAGAATTGCCGAATTTGGAGTGGAGAAAACCCTTTGTCGAGACGCCCCTAGAACCATTAAAACTCACTGTTTGGTGTGCTTTATGGGCTTTATGAATGGGCTTTATGCCGGCCAGAATGTTACCGTCAATGGAAAGCGCTATAGAAACATGATTTCTAACTTCTTCATTCCTCAGTTGAATGGCATTGAAGTGACAGAGCTTTGGTTTCAACAAAATGGTGCAACATGACACACGGCGCGCGATAAGATCAATTTATTGTGAGAAACATTAGCTGAGCGCATAATTTCGCGTAATGGACCTGTGAACTGGCCTCCACGATCCTGTGATTTCAGACCTTTAGATTACTTTCGTTGGGGGTATGTGAAGGCACTAGTCTATGCCGATAAACCAGAGACGTTGGACGATTTGGAAGTCAATATTCGTCATGTTATTGCTGATATACGGCCCCATTTGCTCGATAAAGTTGTCGGAAATTGAACTTCACGATTGCGCTTCATTCGACCTAGCCGTAGCGCGCATCTGACCGTTATCATATTTAAACACTAATGGCATAAAATTCTCTATTAAATAGAACATTATTTTCAATTGTTTTATTTCATATTGAATTTGTATACCTCAAAAAAAAAACCCCTTCTCCAGCGAAACCGAACTCCCAAAAATACATCGAACTATTCGAGGATACAGTAGTGAAAAGAACTAAATAGCTAATTGAAGTCAACTTTGTATTCCAAGAAAATAATGCTGCCACTCACTCCGCAAAGATAGTCAACAAGTTGTTTTATATGAAAAATATCGAGCTTTTGGACTGACCAGCAAGAAGTCCTCACCTCTATCAAATAGAAACTTTATGAGGAGCATTATTTACGAACCGACATTCAAACAAACAGGACTGAACTAACGATTGACAGAAAAGAAGAGTTTTTGACAGGAGGAGAAAATGGTGAGAGTTTGCGTGGGAAAGTGGCAGCCAGGATTGAGCAATAAATAATCAGTAAATTTCAAAGACAACCTAAATATAAAATTAGAATTAGAATTTTAAAAATTAATTAATAAATATGTTTGAGCGATGAACTAAGTCTTTCATTTTGGACAAATCAAACCTGCGAAGGCCATGAATGTACCTGACCTTACCGTTGAAATCGACTGTTAGTTTATTCTGTGACACGGAGTCCAACTTAGGATAAACTACAATACTATACCATACTCAATAATAGGCACCAGTAACGTTTTAACGAGTCCCAGGATTGTGTCTTTTGATGTGAAATTAGAAAATAACCAGAGCTTTCAAAGTCCCGCTTAAATTCGACCGACGGTGTAATTTATATGGTCTACAAGGGAATGTTAACGGTTCATTTTAAATCCTAAATTTGTCACAGTATCCACAAAGTATTATTTAGATATATCGGGTGTACGAGTAGTTCTTCAGTATTAAATTGGTTTTCGAATATTGCAATTAGTTGGGTTTTAGTAGCATTGTGTGACCAGTTGTATATCATATATCGTCATTAAGCCTGCAAATTAGATCTTCAACCAAGCCAACCGGTCTTAAAAAGTTAATTTGTCCATCATCGGCGTAAAAGTGAGCAGAGACATTTGTGCATACAGTAGTGAGGTCATTAATGAGAAGACAAAATAAGATAGGACCCTAGTATAGAACCTTGAGGTACTCCTGATGTTAGGGTCAATGGAGAAGAAATTCTATTACCATCCATGACCATTTGTCTACGACCAGGTAAGTATGAACTTAAGAGGCGCACCGATCTTACACTAAAACCAAAGTACATTCTTAGTTTCATACACGGAATGTCATGGTTTGCACTATCAAACGCTTTCGAAAAATCGAGCAAGCAGAGTATAGTTATATGACCTAGATCATAGTTCACCCTTATGTCATCCATTATTTTAGTTAGAGCTGTAGAGCAACTGTGATTGGCTCGAACACCCGACTGCAGCGGAGACAGCAATTCATGATGGGCAAGGTAATTAGATATCTGCCCCTCAATAATCTTACAGTAGTCGAATTGGAATTGAGTTTCTTCTTTACGGGAATGATTTCGCCAACTTCCACCTGTGTTGGGAAAAGTCGAGGAAGTAATGGGTCATTTGGTTAATACCATGGCAAATAGGATATATGAAACAATTGCTAAGAAGGGAAGTTGTCCCCATTATTAAAACCATTGTTTTAGAAAAATAATGTCCTTAAAAGCAGTCTTGAGTTAATTATGTAATATGCTTGATTTTATAAAAAGAATAAAACTTTTGTTTTAGTAAAAAAAAAAAAACATATAGGGTTTTTTTTTAAGAATTTCAGTGTACGAGGACTCTTTGATGAGTATCCGGATGGGAAGACAGGTGGGCTACTGGGCCAAAATTAAATATAGTATCATTTAGCGTAATCTCTTTTAGCCCGCATGTCAAAATTTGGTGACAATCCGACGTTTAGTTTTATCTTGACACCTTTCCGGCCGAAGGCACGGTCTTCGCCTTTTTTAGAGCACGTTCACCGGGTAAAACCCATTGTTTCAATTGTTCTTTGGTCTCTAGCGTGTACCAGTGATTCCATGTCTCATCGACGGTCACGAAACGACGCAGAAACACCTCCGGATTTCGATTAAAAGCACCACGTCTTTGCAGTGGTCTCACGATTGCGCTTGTTCTCCGGTGTTAGCAAACGCGCCACCCATCGCGCGGACAGCTTTCTCATGCCCAAAATCTCGTGCAGGATATGGCTAACGCGTTCAGCTGAGATGCCTGCTATCTCAGCCAACTTGCGAATTTTCACTCGGCGGCCGCCAATACGAGATTATGGATTTTGTCCACGGTTTCCTCTGTGGTAACCGTTTTTGGGCCACCTGGGGCTGTTCATCAAAAACCGACGAGCGGCCACGGCGAAATTCTGCGAATCTGCGAACCAATGGTAAACGGTTGTACGGGAAGGTGAATGGGTCCCATATACACCATCGAGAATGGACTTAATTTCCTCACCGGTTTTGCCACTCAAAAACAAGAATCGGATCACGGAGCGATACTGCTCTTTTTCCATGGTTGCAAAAAACACTAACACGATGTTTTGAAATGGGTGTCAAAACAAAACTAAGCGTCGGATTGCCACCAAATTTTGATAGGCGGGCTAAAAGAGGTTATACTAAATGATGGTACACTCATTCTGGATCAGTAGCCGGGTACTCATCAAACAGCCCTCGTATGTGTATGTAAGGTGTTACCGATTTTGCAAGAGAAAGCATTATGTGTAAGCAATAGTTTCCCTTGGCCTCATGACCACAATGCATCGCCAAAAACTGCCGAGAAATAAAGACTCCTCGATACCCTACTATTTCAGAGAAAATCTCATCTTACTGAGTTGCCCTAAAAGTGATTCTCTTAACTGCTCTTGGCCTTGCACTGCACACCACCTTAACTTGTTCAATTTGTGTTGCCGTCTACCTTGATTTTTGCCAATTAAGAAAATTTGCACAAATGCTCTTTCACCCTCGAATTCACTTGAATATTGTGTCGAGTCATCTTTACTTTCACAGCTTTTTTTTTCACAAAACATATTCCCCCTGTCAGCAACCTGCAGTCCCACAAGTCACCACAAAGACCACCACCACTTTCGATGAAAGTGAAAATCGTTTCAACCAGACAAGGAACCTTAAACTCCGAACTCGCTGACTATCCGTATCCGTGAATTTCACTATATACTCGTACATACGAGTACTCGTATCCCATGCAGGTTATCTATTAATTACAGAAAATTCCACCACAGCAAAATACGACACAAGGTCGGAGGACAAACGTGAGTTGATTGAAATTGCATACAACGCCAAACGAAGCCAATTAAATCGAAGTCAAGTTGAAGAGCACCACCGGAGTCACCGAGTTCAATTGGTTCAACTTGACTCCACAAACCAACAGAAGAGCATCCACTGCAACCACTATTGGATTTGAGGGAACAAAAGTATCTACATCTACAACTCACCTTTAATAACCGCTATAAACCGAAACCGAAAGCAAAACAGAAACCAAAAACCAACACCAAAACCAGCTATTAGATAATGTCCGGATACCAGTACACTTCACAGATCTTTATCGGAACTTTGAAATCAAAATAAACTCACGGCAGGTGTTAATCTAGTGTTAATCGGGAAGCATGGCGATGTAAACAATAAGGCTCATGGCTGTGGGTTATATGATCTCAAGAACATGATTCGTTGTTTAACACTTCAAGCTTTTGGGGAGCATAATGCCCGCATTTTGAGCACTAAAAGCGAGATATACTCGTCTGTACGATTAGTGTTTGAATGATGTTACGAAATATTAGAAAAAAAAATCAAATCGAAGATCGATGACACGAGACGATTTAATAGAGCACTGCGCTGCGGGCTTGAGATAGCGCTGTCAGAAAAAAAAGCACAAAACTTAAACCAACAACGTCGTAATTTGATGAAATTATGTTCACTTTGAAGTGATTCAGCGCCATCAGTGTTTTCAACGCGAAAAAGGTCGGTTACGCATGAATTTTGTTTACGTAAAAGGGGAAGGTAGGCATATTTACAGGGTGATCAAGAAGCTGTTGGAACTTATTTCATTGGAGATTTGATGGCGGTTTTGCAGTGGAATACGAACAAGAGTAAGAAGTGCTATATTTATCAAGTATGCAGAAAAGATGTGGCAATCTCTTTTGGAATACAATTCTGACATGATTCAAGATGATAGATTGTCATTAATTAACGCATCAACGTATCCAAAGCTAAATCTGGGCTTCTCTCTGGGTGCATCATCTGAAAAGTGCCTTCCACTGCAAGGAGGATAATCGATAAGTATTCTTTGGATACAATCCGGAGATGGATTTGACATAAGATTAGAAAAAAGAAAAAACAAATACACTTACACAGAACGGAGGAACAGGTTGACCGAGATATACCTAAGTCAAACGAAGCCATGGCAATGATAAAAAATGTTGTGCTGTCTCTTTGTGGATATATAGTAACACAGTGAACCATAGAATTTTCCTAAATAAATTATATTGTGCAGGTTATTGTAGTTGGTTAGATACCTATTTGATAAATAGAACCCAACAAATTAAGGTAACAAATTCCTTGTGCCCCAGAGTTCAGTTCTTAGTCCAATACTCTTTCTGGTTTTTATAAACTCATTTTTTCGACAGCCATTTTTAGGTAAAATTACCGCCTTTGCTGATGCTTGGGCATTTCATATTGCTCGAATAGAGCTCTAAGCCTAAGTGCTGATCATAGATCACGACGTTAACCTAAGAATTTGGTTTGCGGAACATGAACTAGTCGTCAGTTGTAAAACTAAATTGATGAACTTAAGCCGTAGTACGAGTATGTATAGGCTAGCTGAACTTGAAATCTACTTTATGTGAAAAATTGTGCAAGGTCCTGTGACCAGAATTGTTTTAAAATTGAAGTAGTAGATCACTTTAAATATTTAGGTATTACTTTCGACCAACACCTCTTTTAAGACAAAGGAATCAACCAACGTCAAATCTGATATATTCAGTGGACAGTGATCAAGGCAGTCAGAGCCGGATACGACTGTGCTGGATGCCAGGACACTGCGGTATCAAAGGAAATGAACAAGCGGATAAGCTTGCAAGAAAAGGAGAGCTACTCGACAATAGTGAGGTTGCTAAGGTTGAGGGGCACTATCGAGGAAAAAATCACAAAGACTTCCAAACTAAGATAGTCAAGTCTGTTTGGCCATTTTTTGACCCAAAAGATTTAGGAAAGTAATAAAATTAAACAGGGATAATCTTAGGACAGTAATAGGAATCCTGACAGGACACTGTCTCCTGCGGCCACACGCAAACAGACTCAAATTGTCAGATACGGATATTTGAAGGTTCTGCGGTGAAGGATGAGGACATAACACACATACTGTGTGAATGCGAGGCAATATCGCATAGTCGAAGGAAATTTTTAGGGAAATACTTTTTCGAAAACCTAGAGGAAATAGACGGCATGAACTTCAAAGGCCTTCTTGGCTTTTGCAGGGAAATTGGGTGTCTCAGCAGGGCGATTTTTTAGGTTTCTGCCATTTGAAAACAAATTCAACTGGCTCCACAGGGATGGCATATCCATCGTAACACTTTTTAACCTAACCTAACCTAACCTTCGACCAGCACTTGAGTTTGTCTGAACCTACTTTAAATGTAAAGCAGTATTTACCATCTGCAGTGCGAAGCTTGTACCGGCTCAGAAAATTCTGCGACACGAGAACATTGAAGATGGTATATTTTGGAATATTTGAATCCAAAGTATCGTACGGAATTAGCGTTTCGGGAGGTGCCTACCAGACCAGGTATCAGCCTCTGGTATAGTTCCGCAAAAGTGGGCTAATAGAAAAGTCATATAAGTGGAGTTTATCGTTTAGCTCACTCTATGGTTTTGTTCAGAACATTGAAAACTCTTCCCATACACGACACCAAACGGACTTAGGCTAATCGATTTCGCTGTGGGACGTAACGTTACTATAGCAAGCACACGGTTTCCCCACCACCACACACCATATCAGCAAACTGTCAACCAGATTGATCATGTTGTGAATGACGTAAGGCACTCCTCAAGTATTTCAGATGTCTGAAAATTCCGAGCGGCCAACATAGGCTCGGACCACTACCCAGTTGCAGCCAAGGTACGTCTACGGATATCTCAGACGCCACAACAAGGGGGAAATAAAATACTATTAGGAGATTTAACGTTGAACGTTAAAGTTGAACCTTTGCGAATCGCGTATACGAGTATCTACACCTCTCGAGAAGTTCTTTGCAGGCAGCATCAAGTGCTGAAGATCAGTGGCTTAGATGCCGAGAAGCCAATCAGAAATGCCGCAACTGATGTGCTGGGTTTCACCCGCACACCATCACGAAACTCCTGGTTTGATGAAGGCAGGCACATGCAGCAAAACAACATGCCTACAAAGCGGTGCTGCACAAAAGGACAAGAGCGGCTCGTGAGCTCTATGAGCAAAAGAGGAGGGAAGAACATTGACTTCTCCGGAGAAAAAAGAAACCTGTAGACATGAACAAGGAAACCTTATAGTAGAGCCACAGTCGGTGCTGAGGATATAGAAAAACCATCGCTACAGACTGCTAAACGGCGAAGACGACACAAATTACACTGTCAGGCAGAGCAGGCCATTCAATATTGACGACGCAAGTCAAGGATTCTATCCACCCGACCAAAATGAAGTGAGGATATCAATATCCAAACTGAAGTCGAATGAGGCTGCCGGGTCAGACGGTCTACCCGCCGAACTATTTAAGGCAGCAGTAGGGGGTGACTTATTTCCAAGATTTGGTCGGATGAATGTATGCCTAATGAATGCCCGGTTCACAAGAAAGGAGACCCTCTAAACTGCGCCAACTACAACCTCTAAACCAGAAACTATTTATCAACGATATGATTGGACCCTATCAGTGCGGGTTTAGGTCCGGTAAGTCCACAATTGACCAAATATTTACACTACCGCAGATTCTAAAGAAAACCCAAGAAGTTCGGATAGATACTCGCCACCTTTTTATCGATTTTAAAGCCGCATGTGACAGCGTCTACAGAGACGAGCTATACAGAGAAATGTCTAGTTTTGGCATCCCCGCTGACGTATGCTGTCAAAGATATGTTGAAGCCATGTTTACCGTAAGCAGACATGGTGAATGACTGTCGAGGATAGTCTACGTCCCTTGGTATAAGTTGGATGGAGCAGTTTCAACGCGTTGCAAGATTTCTCAACGCTCTCAGTCATTGTTGACGCCTCCACGAGGGGAAGAACGATATATGTAAGTAAATTTAGAAGCTATAAAAAAGGTGTGCGTTCAGCTAGGTTTTACTCAACCTATTGTCGGACTCTCATGGGGAAGTTTGCAAGAAGAATTCCATATCCCAACAGCACACTTGTATATTTCCGTGTGGTTTAAGTTCCAAATTACCATGCCGCTTAGTACTTTCAAAATTAAATGCATACACTCAGACTCAATTCTGGAGGAAAAAAAGAGAAGATATTCCTCCATGGCAAATGTAGGCAAGCAAGCCCAGATTGCAAAAATGTTATCCCGTAATCGCAGCATCATCCCATCTTGACACAATTGTGGAGTACCACAGTCGAATCAATCTTCCGCTGCCTAACCGATATCTTTAACTGCAGAAGGAGAATCGTATCGACAGTCGACGCATCGCATTCTTAGACAGAAAAATCCTACAAAGAACCAGTTCCATCCTCATCCTCGGATCCATGCTAATTGCTCATAAATCTCTTCCATCTGTCGGTAGCATAGAATTTGTAGGCCCACTCCGAACTGAGGAGTCCAATGAAACTGGTCCACTTGACCCAGTTACCGAGTTCTTTTAAGCCTCTAAAGTTTGCATCAATTATGCAACGGTACCTAAGCAAACTAAACGGACAGGAAATCCAGTGGAGCAACATTCACCACCGAAATTGCACGATCACCACTATGACGCCACGATCGGGGAGACGCGCATGATCGTGATCTTCTGCAAGCACCAGAAGTTCATTATTTCCTTCCACTCGCCTTCTACCGCTTAAGCAAATTCATCAGCTTGGACCTCTAACCAGCTTCGATATCCGTACAATCTGGATTTGCTGTCGGAAAACTAACAACGATGCCGATGACGGTAGCTTAGAACCAGAAATACGAGTACGTGTCCAGAGTATGTAAGCTAGTATCTAGAACCAGTCAAGAAGTTCAAGTTGAAGTCCACAACTCTGGGGAGATGTAGAGATGGTTTTTTGCGGTGAGGTAGCTGCGGGCAAGGTAGGTTGCTGTATTGCAGTGTTGTAGTCTTGTGGTTTGTTGTCGTCTTGATGAACTTGGGATAACGATGGCGCATGCAATTGGATTGCAAAATCACTATGCGAACAATGATAATCGCTGATTACATATAGTACTCTCGTCTGGCTCCAGATACACGAAAGCATTGACCGAATGTAAGGTTATATAACTGTTAGATGGATGCTTCAGTTGATTGTGAACGATCATCAAATGCGTATTAATGCAATTTGTTGCAGTTTGTTTCCATTTCCAACATGTTCATTCGGCAAGATAATACTCTAAGACTGAGTAAGATTTGTTTGTGTCGACTTCAACAATGGCTCCGAAGAGGCGATGATTTATTGCTTCGAAAAGGAGGCTGCAATGATTAATGGATGACGCCACCATAAAACATATGATGGCACTGATGGTGCCACTTTCAAAATTGTTCGACCATCAAAATTATGCTTTATGGGGAGAAGTTACTGTAGAACTTCTATTCAAATAGGAATGTTTCAGACTGAGAGGTTGGTTCAGCCTAAGGTGGAAACCAAATAGTATTAACCCATAAACATTTGCATTTGTAGTTGGAAATAGAGGAAGAACTTCTTGTTTTACAAGTATCTAGGAGTTTGCCATAAGAATTTAGGTGTGCCACAAGCCTCGTGAAAATTATAAATAAAAGGTTTTCCAATAGGGACTTGACAACTTTGAATTTAATTTGTGAACGCACTCTTTCACTAATCATCAAACTGTCACTGTCAATTTATTCAGTAAACTCAACATTTTCATCATGGTAAAGTACACGAACGAGCAACGTCTGCAAATTATAAAAATTTTCTACCGAAATTCGGAGTCGGTGTCTGCAACTTTAAGAGCGTTAACTCCAATTTTCGGTCGTAATTCTCGCCCTAGTAGACAGGCAATAACAAGTTTAGTGCAAAAATTTGAGTCTACATATTTGTTGTGTGATGTTGCCGTGTCAGTGAGACAACGGCTTGGTCGAAGTGTCGAAAATATCGTTGCCGTTCAGGCGTCCGTAGCGAACGATCCAAATCAGTCAATTCCAGCATCACTCAGACCACATTATGGCGTATTTTGCATAAGGATCTTGGTTTACACCCATACAAGATCAAGCTGACTCAAGAATTGAAGCCGATGGACCATTTAAAGCGACGTTAGTTCTCCGATTGGGCTCTGGAGAAGATGCGCCAAGATGATGAATTTCATCGCAAAATCATCTGCAGTGATGAAGCTCATTTTTGGCTCAATGGGTTCGTCAATAAGCAAAAGATGCGTTATTTGTCGGGTGAAAATCCGCATGTGCTTCATTAATCACCACTTCATCGACAAAAAATAACTGTTTTGTGCGGTTTGCATACCGGCGGCGTTATTGGGCCATATTTTTGCGTCGACGATAAAGATCGTCACGTTACTGTGAATGGTCAGCGTTATCGCGCCATGATCACCGATTATTTTTGGCCCGAATTGCAAGATATGGACTTGGACGATATGTGGTTTCAACAGGATGATGTTACAAGCCACACAGCATACGCTATAATCAATTTATTGAAGAGTTAGTATTGTGAGCGTGTTATTTCAAGAAATGGGCCAGTCGATTGGCCGCCTCGTTCGTGCGATTTAACGCCGCTTGACTATTTTCTGTGGGGCTACGTTAAGTCATTTGTTTATGCCAACACGCCGACGACGTTGAATGCGAAATAGCGGCCGTTTTGGCCGTTGAAAATTGGGTCCAACGAATCGACCGCTGCAAATGTGCCCGCGGTGGCCATATGAACGAAGTCGAGTTCCATTCATAAATGTTTTGATTGTACTTCAAGCCGATAATAAAGTTTTTGAAATATCTCAAATGGTTTGCGTTTTATTTTAAGAAAAAGTTGTCAAGTCCTTATTGGAAAACCCTTTAATTGCGTTGAGTGGGAAGGAGATTGAGTTATGAGGCAGTGAGTTCTGAGAGTTGCGAGGACGCGGTCAACTTAGTGGACAATTAGAGATTAGGATCCCAAATCTTTTAGACTGGGAATCTAAACGTCCTTTGTTTAGCGTAGGCGTAGCGCTATCGGCATATTAGGTCGAAATCATAAAGTCTCGAAGGTGCTAGGGATGTACCCGAGTGTCTTCCAGGCCGAGATATTTGTAATACATATATTCGTTGGTCAATACCAACCTCGAGACATGCATCATCAATAGTTCAAAGGTGCATATGACGACAAAATTTCTTGTATGAGGTCAAAAACTATGCAGAGTGCTAGACAATTGCAACACGGCTACACTCTGGTGGGCACCAGGTAACAGACTCATTGAAGGCTTTAAAGCAGTTGGTTCTACCAAAAAGCATATAGGTGTAGGTGCGGTATCTTTTTGCAGCATCGCTAACTCCAAGCTCATTAGCTCAGTGAATACGTTGAAAAAGGAGCAAAATCTAGCATATTGGAGTAGTGTTCCAAATAACCTTAGAGAATGATATATCTCTTAAACAACAAACTTCAAAAATTTCCTCCATTACAACAGTAATTATATCAGAGTACTTTTTCTGGATACTGTGGTCTGAGATATCGTTTTCATAGGATGAACCTATTTCACAAAACTAAATGACGATTTCCGACAGTTTGAAGGGTGACAAATATTGCGACTATATACGGCTCCTCACTACATAAGGAAGCGTATCTTACTCTAAAGAACTAAGACCCCTTGAAGACATTTCCTAGGTCCTGGCTATTGACCTCCACAAATTCAGGTTTCCCAAGCTGATTCTAAGTCACCAGTGGCAATATCTGAGTCTAACATGAATCTAATGTACTTGATTCTATCATTTCAATTGCTTCTTGTCAAGGAGGCATGCACCTGATGGCATAGAGAATGTGGTACGTCTACTCCGTATTCCAATAAAATAAGCAGTAACTTTTTCCAGGTTATAACTGGATGATTGGGCACATCCTCTTCCCCCAAATTCGAATCGACCACGTCTCTAAAACGGGTAGTCTAATCGTAGATACTGATACACGATAAAGCGCATTCATTATGGATGAAGAATTGAACGCATTCCGTTCATGTTGGCCGCAATTTTAAATGTTATATTATGCAACATTCCCGCGTAAATTTTTGTTTGACTTTAGCTCTTGATTGTCATGAAGCGGGGCGACATTGGAAATTGTATTTAAGTTGGCCTTCACAAATGCAACATGAGTTTGAGACGTTTTGGATTTTGCTGCTACTTAGAATTACTCCCAATTGTGTATATCGTACTGGGAAGTTGTTCACGGATACAGAAGGACCTCTGTAAAGACTCAGAGTGCCATCAAAAACAGAAAATCTTGTCACAAGAGATACAAATTTGCATAAATCTAAATCGAAAAGCTCTCGGGTACCTGGTGGAAGGCAAATGGCAGCGACATCGAATAACACGTCAGTGAAGGCCTACCTGGGAAGATTTTGGAAAAATATAGCCCTACAGTGAAAACAGTCTCCTTCAACATATTTTTTATTTTTTATTTTTTTAGAACACTCAACACTTTTCTAAAGAACACTCAAGAGAGTGTGACTACTCTTAAAATGCTGGAGCACATGTAAGTTATTTCGCTCCATGACTGGCATCCAACATTGGATGTGGAGACTAAATTATTAGTGTAAATTGACTTTTTGTTGAACACCGAACCGCTCGATTAGGAAGCTAATACACTACCACTTGAGCCACGGCCACCCACCATTTCCTAACAGAAGAGGAAAAGCCACATCAGTTTTCCAGTCGACAAATCTAAGAAACAAAATGAGGAGTGAGGACACTTTAATTACCGCACTGCTTACTGTCTTTATTCAGGTCTTGAGCTTCACCGCCCGATTTTCCAACCATTAGCTACTTCATCGCGGACGTTCGTACAGATTCTAGTATCGTTCAGACTTGCCAATAAAGTTGCAGTTTAGCTGACCACACACAACTATATGAGGAAATATATGAAATTGCCTCAAAAACGTCTAGCAATGGAGTAAGACTTATCCGTTTTTGTTTGACTATAGACCGCGCCAAGTATTGACGCGTGGTTTACTGGTTTACCAAATTGAAAAACGAACAACTTTATAAAAACAAAAAAACCCTTACCAACTGTAGATTTTGTAAAAATTATGATATTTGAAGTTTCACTTCGACTCAGGAGAACTTACAGGTTGCCTAACAAATGTTCGTAGAAAACTACTTTTTCGACAGACCTTACACCAGTACACAACAGATGATTTATGACTATTTGCCTACAGACAGATAACCGTGAATAAATCACTTTTACCGCTGCTGGTTTTACTCATCCGAACGTGAGTAACAGTCTGTGAAGAGGAGGAAAATCAATCACTTGCAGTAGTGGCTTTACAAGATCTCTGACCCTTTAAGTTGTAACTCTATTGCTTGACAGTAAAATGTTAAAAATAATTGTATGATCTTTCAACGCTTCGTAGATGCCTCACTGACGTGTAAACTAAGTGGGATATCGGCTTCATGGGACAGTAAGTCATTTATATAATTCTACAAGTTTGATCGATTACGTAACTCTGCCACTAATTATCAGGAAATAAAGAGGAATTTCTCCACCAGACTGAAGTCTTGAAGGTAGCTTGGTGAGGAAAGATGTGAAAATCTTGATCGAGGACTTCAACTTCGACACCAACAAGGAAAGGGATTTCGTTTTCGAGCAACAGTTCCTAATGTAATATTAAAGATATGTTAGAGTAAAAATCCATAGCTAACTACAGATTACTGCATATTAAACTGACCGTGCACAGATCGATGCAAGACTCTCGTCAAATATTCTTAAATTGCGAACATATAGGATATGAAGTATAGAGTCGCTGATATACAGGAAACAGCAGTACTTGCAGCAGAGTGAATGAAGATCGATTTAGTTTTCTGAAAGCTGACGATAATTAAGACTGCCGGTTCTGATGGCTTTAGAGGCAATTTCCCAAATATTCAAAGCTGCATGCAGTAAATCATCTACTCGTATCAAGTGTAAATGCACCAAACTATGAGTAATAGCTGGACAAACAACTCTATATGAGCAGTATGCTCCAGATCTAAGAGGATCAGGATAATATCATAATAGACTCCCTTTGCATCGGGAGCTCTGATGGATGTAGTGATCTGGTTATCAGCATTTCTATATACACAATGCAATCTGAAATCTTTGACATTAATCATAATCTCACCCAAACAATGAAAGAAAAGCTGATAATCCTAATAAAACACTAGGCAGTGTTTAATTTGATATGGTATTATGCAAGCGGGGAAAAATTGTTGCTGATTACATATCTCTCCGTATTAGAAAGCCTTTCGGTAACTAGATGTTGAAAGAATAGAGTAATCACTATGAAATCGCGATGCCCAGCGCTCTGTCTATGTCTATGCATCAACTGTGCTTATTTTACCCCCACGTGGTAGCCAACACATACTGATCTCGTCGAACTAGATCTCAACTTAAAAGCGCCAGTTTTGAATAAAATGAAAATAGCAACACTATAAGCCCTATCAAGAATGACTGGACGGACGTACGGCGCACAGTGGCTCATTTACGCAAAAGTTTTTTTTCTTATATAATTTACGCGCGCCTAAGGGGTTAGATACCCTTTTACTGTTGCCATGCCACGGGCGGAAAGGTAGAAGGAGGAGAAAGGAAAATTGTTTTGTAGTGGTTTGAAACTCAGGTGTATTTGGTTTCGATATTCGCTCTTCAGGGGGTGGGAGTCCGAATAGGACGGAGAGTTTTTTCTTCACTCAGAGTGATTCCAGTAATTCACAGTATGTTTTTCTGTGCTTGAAACTCTACAACAGCCAAATCTACGTGTCAGTGTTATGCCTTCACACGCAGAATTTTTCTGTCTGAGTTCCAATTACACAAATGAAAAACTGATTTGCCATGGGCAGGATTTGAACCTGGACCCTCCGAGTGAGAAGCGATTGCTAGTACCACTACACCACGGCCAGCCCACAAAAGTGTTTGCATAATTAAATTTGCGGATGGGTCTACACGTATAATGCAACATTTTTAAATTCACTGGATTAACAGATGTTTGGAGCTCTGGTAATCGAAAAAATTATGCCTTTTGGACCAATAGCTTTGCTTTTAGCCAGTTGAAGTTGAGTAATTTTTAGAATCACCTAAAAAGCGATTTTTCAAATGTTTTTTTAGGTTTGTAAAAACTAGTGTAAATAGTTTTTTCTTATAATTTTTTTATAACTATTCAATGTAATGTTTTTTTGAAACACTATTTCCGGTGCACTTTTTAGACCTTAGGTTGAATTAAAAAAAAAAGGTTCCAACATAAAATTAATTTCTATATATTTGTAAATATATACTTAAAACTCGGGTGCGTCAACTTGCATGCCTTTGTGCTAGAAGGATTTGATTTGAAGAGGTCAGCCAAATGTCTCTCTCTCTCTCTCTCTCTCCCTCTTTCATTGGAGAAGTACAGCGTTGTGCAAAATTATATACCCAAACCCAAATTTTTATTTTTCTTGTAATGAGTAATAAACACTTATATTGGTTTTGTTCCAAAATATTTTCTATGAGCGTTTTAACAAAATGTATGAGCCGGATAAAACCAGCATCTTTCTTGTTCTTTATAGTAAATTTAGCCTTCAGGGCTCCACCTCTGAGTCCAAGAGATTTTGTTTAATGGCACGCATTTCTCTTATCTCAATATTCACAAGAGCATTTTGAAAACTTGCAATCAATCAATCTGATCAGATTGATCAAATCACAATTGACACAAGGTCCTTCTCCAGCATGGTGGATGCGGTGAACATTGATTTCAGTCACTACCTTCTTGTAGCCAGGGGACGGTTGTGGATATGTTGAACCTAGCAAAGACAACAAAATACTGTAAGGAAGTTTGCGTCGTTGGCTAAAATCGTAAGAAATCGTGAGAGCTTTTATTTATCTGGTGTTCATCAAGCTCTCTGGAGCTGTTATGTTGGCAGCATCAAGTACTGAAGACAAGTAAGACAAGCACTGCTAAAAAGTTTAACAATGCTGCTGGAATTAGACCTACCCACCAAGGTGTTCAAAGCAATAGGACTTGGTAAAGAGCACACACCAACTCACCGCCAAAATATGGTTAAACGAAAATATTTTTCAATAAATTGTTTCACCGACCTCGAAGAAAGTAGGTCATTTAAACTACCGCATTTATATGTATGCATGTAAGTCTCCTCAATATTCGCTACAAGATCTGTGTGAGCACCTAAAGCGTTTTATCAACAACCTGGCGCGACCATATTAGTGCGATTTTAGGCCACCATAAACCAAACGCATTACTACAGATCTTGAAGAAAACCAATGACTTTCATTGCAATTTTTTCTACTTAGGCTGATCTGAAAATAAGCTGTAACCGTGTGCCTCGGAGAATATTCTTATTAACCCCGTGACCGCTCAGTAGTGGAAGACTTCGACTTATGTTGAAAGGGACTTCAACTAAATCGGTGTGCCCAACTAGAGGCAGTTAACTTACAATCGAGCTAATGAATAGACTTATTGGTTGAGAACCATGTTCACCCCAGACGTCTTCTAAAGTAAGTAAAGCATTAGAAAGTCTTTAACTCTGTGCTTCTTCCAATAGCCAGTAGCAAAATAACGAATAGGAGTTCTTGGAGTCAAATGAGTTATCTAAGCATTCAAATCCCTGAACTCATTGACTCACCCTTTAAATCTAATAGCGTCAAGAGTCAGTAAAGTCAAGAAAAACAGAAAAGTAGATCAACTGCTCAAAACATATGTAAATTTAGGTGATACACGCTCAGATGTATTAGATGTTAATTAGCAATGATAGTTTTTCCAATTATTATGTTTCAGCAGCAGTCAAAGTTACCAATGTCATCCAGCTGTCAGAATATTCAGTAAGGTTTGCCATTTCATCATGCATCGTTTTACGCTTGCCGAACGTGCTGAATTTATTAAAAAAGATTATCTAAATTCCGGCTCAGTTGTAAATACGCAACGTGAATTTCGTCGTGAGGTCGGTCGTCATCATGGTTTCACTGTGCAGGCAATTTGTCGCAGCATGGAAAAGTTTGAGCGTGAGTACACCCTTCTGGATCTGAATCAACCCGGAATATTTTGCGGTTGGATTTTGGTCTACATCTGTATAAGATTGTGCTGACGGAAAAATTGAAGCCGGACAACCATAGACAACGCCGTGATTTCGCTAATTGGACGTTGGAAATGTTGCCGGAAGTCCCGATTTTGGCCAAAAAATAATCTTCTCGGACGAGGCCCATTTTTGGATCACAAAGATTGACTGTTTGGTGCGGTTTACGGCATGGCGGCATCATCGGACCTTATTTCTTTCGAAATGAGGAAGGAGAAACCGTTACCGTCAAAGGTCTCAGGTACAGAGCGGTGTTAACCGACTTTCTGTGGTCAGAGCTCGACAACATCGATATATCCGAGCTGTAGTTCTAACAAGACGGCGCTATATGCCATACAAGCGACGCAACGCTCAAAGTTGTGAAGGAGAAATTTGGCAACTGGGTCATCTCACGGCGAGCGGTCATAAATTGGCCACCGCGATCGTTCGATTTGACACCACTCGATTATTTTCTCTGGGGCTACGTCAACTCCTCTGTCTACGCTAACAAGCTAACCACTTTGGACGAGCTCGAGGCCAACATACAACACATATCAGACCGAGTCGTCAACAATCGGACCGACCGCTTGAAAAATTGCCAGCGAAGCCGAGGTGGCCATTTGAATGATGTCCTATTCCACACATAGTGCCATAAACGTATCTTCAAAATAAAGCCAGAATCAATTTTATATCTCGCACCGGTGTAGTTTTATTTAATTTTTTTTCCTATCGTTCTTATCTGGTCACCCTTTAGAAAGCAAGATGACACTTCATCGGTGACAAATTCCACTCAATGATAGGAAAGTAAGTCAGCCGCCGCTTAATTTAGGCCCTTATTCTTTTCCTTTGTCAGCAATTTTAGAAGAAATTGCTGTTAATCCTTCAATAAAGTTTATGGGCATTCGTGCCAATTAGCAGTGCGCCAAAAATGAATCCCGGCAGCATATCACATCAATTTTGGAATTTTGGAACATTAAATGCTGAGTGACGACGGACGATAAGATACAAAATATTGCAAACTAAGAAATAATCCATTCTTACGCCCCAACATCGGGTTGTCTAGTACCCTAATACGGGGATCTGGGTAGCTAATCTGCAACGAAGGGATACCCAGGATGAAACCAATAGCATCATTTCCATTTCCAGCTAGTGGGCCTTTACAAATGTTACTCAAACATCTTTGAATCATAGGCCAGGAGTAATTGGCTCAGAAGATTTTACTCGTAAATCCATGTGAATGCACCATGCGCCAATTAGAAAGAACATCGGCTTCACTGGATGAAAAAGACGGAGCATTAGAGGCTTGCGATCGATGATATAAAGTGGTTCTTTAGTAGAAATAATACTTAAAAGTTTTTAGGATCAAACAGAAGAGAAGAACAAAAGGTAATCTAGTAGTAGATTCACAGTTGATGCCAAAAATTTGGGAGGTAAACTTCTACAAAGTGCTTATTGACCTCGAGGAGCAACTTTCCGTGGTGACTTAACATACATAGACAATGACATCGCCAAATGTTCAATCAATTTTAATAAAACTTGTTGACGCGATCGTTATTTGCTTTTTTTACATTCATTTCCTACACAAAATTTCCCACTTAACATTGGTTGAAGCGATTCATCTTTAATGAAGCTACACATACATATGTATAAAGGTCTGAAACTCTACTCTAAAGATTAAACAGTTTTGCTGTGATTAATACAACATTTAAACGGTGCAAAATCGTACGCACGTAAGTACGTACGCAGACAATGCATTTTAGTTTCAAGAGCAAGCACGTTAAGCATGTCATTTACATGGTCGAATTTTGTCGGGTAATTACTATCCGAAAGAACTGACACTTAACTCAGCTGATAAAACATAGAGCACTTAACTAGGCTACCCCAAATGTCGGGCCAAGACACAAAGTTTAACATGTGACACCACACAAAACGCACATGATCTTATCAGGCAATTCCAGATCATGCAGATAGTCTGCATAACGTTGCACGACACTTTTCCGGCTAGTATGCCTTGCATAGTTTACTATTGTGGGAAACTTGATAACTGACAATTAGATTTGTTGTAAGGAAATGGTGCAATTGTGCTTGAATCCATACACAACCATGAATGACAGTTAAATCGGTTAAAGCATTCGCCTCTCAGCTTTCAAAAACAATTATCAAACAAAGATGACTAATGCTTTCTTTCTACACAGAACCATAACTCTTCAGACTTAGATACAGTGCCGACTAAGTGCTATCTACATGTATCCATCAGACCAAAATTACTTTTTATTAATTCAAATTTAAAATGCAAATGAAATCTCACTCCAAGCCAGCAAACTGCATGCGACTGCTCGAAAAATTGACGGCGGATGTATTTCGAAACAGCCTTTATTGCACAGCACAGCACAGTTTATGATTATATGCACATTGAACCAGGAAACGGATATCAATTAAACTTTGATGAAGAATATTACGTTATTTGAAACAGTGATGTGATGACTCCAAAAAAATATTCTCCCCACAAAACAAAACAAACCAAAAATATATAATCACACGCACACTTGAAAGAACAAATCCAGTAGTCCGACTTCTGTATCAAAACACCAAGAAATTGGGGCAAAACGTACTGGCCCATCCCCAAAAATTACACACTCTCCCTCAGTTTATTATGAAAACAAAAGAATCTCCATTGTTAACCGACACGCGACCACGTATCAGGAACGAAATTCATTTGAAATTCTCATTTATCTCGAAACGCAAAACAAGCTCGTTGCTCAATTTCAAAATGAAATACGAGTTCGAGTAACTGCGTCTCTAATTTAAAACACATTCGCCAATCTAGATATGCTCTATGCAGCATTGGCTTTTACAAATATTACGTTTTATCACACACAACGCACTGAGTCACTGGATGTATTTTTAAATTCTACACCCGGGAACTACGTTCCTCCAACAAAAACAACATAACAACTCCAAAGATCTTATCACACAAAGTAAGCCGAAACCTGCGAAAACAAAATCGAATAACGAATTCCAAGTAAATTTTCATAAAACTCCCACATTCACCACATGGATACGATTCACTGCAAACTCACCTCAAGTTCGAGGTTAACATTGCTTTTGGAATTTTGGAAATAATAAAACAACCCAACTGGGCTGGACCATCGGCGACTGCACTTTTCTGATGCAGTAGTAATGACTGCCATTGTATCTCTTATCCACGAGATACAGTAGAACACCAATCACTGACAAAACTACTAAGAACTCGACGGAACTACAGTAACAGAAGCAGAAACAGCAACAGAATCACTTCAATCACACACAAACTACTTCAATATTTTGCATTGATGCTAAATTAATCATTCACTCGTTAAGCGCTTCAACTAAACTAAACTGAAAGGGTCTCATAAACCAGAGATTGCAACAACAATAACATCAACATCAACAGCAATAGCAACAGAAACAGAAACAGCTGTCGCAGCAACAATCAGAGTTCATAATCAGCGTCAAGTATTGTACTACACATTCACTGGCGGCCCAGAGAGAATTTCCCATTGTTCCGCTGAGCTCATAAGTAGGTACTCCGGGGGGAAAACTCACTGCACTGTGATCACAGTCGCTGCAGATGTGGGTATTTATGACACTTATCCAGACGCTGACTGATGATTGGCATTTAACAACACGACGTTATTAGTCATTATGGGAAGAGGAATTATTATGAAGCTATATAGAGACGAGTTGAACACAATTTGGTATACTTACTTGAGTGACTAGCGCTTTGGTTTCGGGTGTTGTACTCTCTAGGAATACATTCTTAAATTCTCTAGGACTAGACAGTTTGAATTCAGATGCTGAGGCGATAAATGCCTGAATCTCCTGCAAACTCTGCTCGGCAATTTCTGCGGATACTGAACACTTTTCGATGCGTTGGGTGGCGAGAAGTTCCACACCGTTGGCACACCATTTATTAGCCTGTAAAAGAAAAGAAGAAATATTGTTAGTAATTTGAGATCATAAGTGAATGAATAAAAATATTTAGACATAAATTCGAACACACATTAATGTGGAAAGGAGCCCAAGACTCTAGATACGTCGATGAAGCACCTTCAACACCGATCTGTAATAAGATCAGAAACACTCAGACAAAGAAGGCGTCTTTTGTACAGTACACGTTTGAGTAATAAAGTGCCTACAGTACCAACATCCACAACATCAGCGCTGAGTACGTGTAGCCCGATATAAGAGTAGGCCGGCAACGCACGTAGATAGTGCTCCGCGATTTTGTCATTACTATCACAGTAAGCATCGCAGTATGTTGTTTCACTTAGCACACTTGGGCGTTTAGTAAGATCATAGTGCCTCGTTATCACGGCAGTAAGAAATCTAGACTCTTTCCTATAACAGGATAGTCGTTGATCTCTTAGAGACATCGGGAAGGATTCGTTTTGTCTGCTGGCATTCGTGAAAGTTAAGTCACCTATAATTTTGCTCACTTGAAACCCAACTGTCAATGGAAGCCCTAACAGAGGATGCAGACAGCCCTAATGCTGGTGACTCTTGAGAAATTCTCCTCTGAGCCTTTCCTAGCAAGTTCATTGGCGATTTCATTTTCCGCGATCTTATTGTGACCTGGGACTCAAAGAAGACTCAATTAATTCAGCCCTGCGATTGCGTGCAAATAACCCCCGCATTGTCGGTCTATACTGTACGGTCTTTCAATAAGGACGCTCGAGTTTTAAATGTCAATAAAACAAGTTGTGTCTAAAAATCTGGCTGAATTTGCTGGACGGCGTTCGCCGTTCACTTCGCCGCCACGCGAGACAATACCCTCAAATCTCTCGTGCAGATTGTCCATCGTGGCATCTGCTGTATGGCATGTAGCGCCGTCCTGTTGGAACCACATGTCGTCGATATCCATTTCATTCAGTTTTCTAGATCTTTCTTTCTTGGTCAGATTCTTGTCAAAACCCTCGGCCAGCGAAAGTCGATTTTATATCTACATCGGAAGGCAAGATCGTTAAAACTGTTGCACCAAAGACCACATCTTTTCAAACAGAAGATAGCTTTGAGAGTGCAGCCCATGATATGAATGACTAACTGTACTTTGGAGCCTGGTAACAGCAGAACATTTGTTCCACCACACAACCGGAGCATAGGATATAGATGGTCTTATCATTTCCGTGTAGATCCAAAGGACCCTCTTGGGTGAAAAGTCCCATGTCTTACGAAAGCTCCTTTATACTGACCGAAAAACCACAGCGGCTTCAACGTTTTTGACGCGACACGTTTAATCCCAAAAAGGTTTTTATCCAGGATGATACTAAAATACTCAACTTCATTGGGGAAACGGATGGATATATCTTTAAGCAATAGAGAGTCAGACTAGTCGGATTTTTTCTTCTCGTAAAGAGAAAAAAAAAACCTGATAGTTCAGAGTACTCAACGAAGATGTTAGAGCCCCTTAGAGCGTCAAGCAGTGTCCTATTCACCAACATTACTCTAATCCACAAATTTAATTTATCTGTGCCATATAGTCAGTCTGATCGAGTTGCACATGCCGTCAAAAGTTGCGTCCTCTTCTTTCTCAAGAGCGCCTTCAATTCTTTCTAACAAATTTTAAAGCGCAGTCTCGCAGGATCTTTGACAGAGAACGCATTCGTAAAATAGTATCCCGCACATCAACCCCGACCACTTCCTCCATGCTCTTGAACTTGAAGGAAGTCACATTGATAGGGCTAAAGCTCTCAGCGAGCCTTTCTGATTGTCGGTGTAAAAGCTACCCTAACTGATCACCTCGGGTTCGGTATGTATTCCAGTGCCAGGCTAGCAGTGAAAATTCTCTATAGAGTTGAACACAGCTGGTTTACACCTTTTTGTAGAACAATTATGCCACCGGTGTCAAGCGTCTCTATGCCATCAAACGGAGCAACCGCATTTTTGATGGTCTTAAACGTTACCACAATCCATGACAGATACCAGCCACTCAGCTCGCTTTCAGCCTCGGTGATAGAACCTTGTTTTGTGAGCTGATTCTTCAGATGTAGACGACTCTCAATCAAAACTTGGAAAAATGGTTGACAAACAATTTTTTGTCCCCTTACGTCCGCTATTGTTTCGCGAATTTTCCTACTCGTAATAAGCAGGGGCTTCAGTTTTATGATCGGGGAGCTGCAATTGTTTTATTGGTGTGGGATTCAATTTCTTCTTGCGTTTTTGCTACAACCACAACGGCAATGTGATCTGCAAATTTGATAATCGACTTCTCGCATGGAATCTGTAGGTGTAAAATTTTATCGTACATAATGTTGCATAGTTGGGGGCGTAAGACCGCACCCTTTGGGACTGCACCAGTAATTTCGCACGCCTTAACACCATTGTCAGAGTAGAGCAGGATTCTATTTGAGAAGTAGCTGGGATAGTTCGTTATAAGCCGTTTTCAGTTCGCCGAATTAAACGCATTCTTCACGTCCAGGGCTATAATGTCGCAGTATTTCTTTGAGCCTCCTTCCCACTGATTGCCCTGTATAGTGTCTCAAGTTCTAACATAGTTACCCTTATTACCACATTAATTGTGTCCACTGTTGACTGTGATTTCCTGCTGTTACACTTGCTGACAAAAGTCCATTGTAAATGACCCACCTAAGGATTTTTCCGACCGTGTCAAGCAAACATATAGGGCCAAAGAAGAAGGATAGTTTGGGTTCGCTTTTCACTTTGGCGATAGCAATAGCGGTTGGTGCTTCCAAGACTCAGGAAAAACGACCTCTTGAAAACGCGCGTTAAACATTTCGGCGAATAATTCCGGTCGTATCTGATCTTATGTTGAAAAATTTGCGGGGGGGGGGGGGGTAGTACCGTCGTGATGCAACTGTTTGTCGCAAAATTCCGGACATGATGCATGTGAGGGCAGCTTCATTGATACAATTTGATAAGCTTTACTCCATACGTCGTGATTAATTTGTTCGCAAAGTTCTCTAAAGCAAAGGCATTTGCTAGACTTAATCGTTTATTAGTCGGCTTCTCGATATGCATTGCACGTGCATTGCACTTCCCGAGCATCCCGAGTTCGGGAATGCTGGTAAGTTCTTTTTGTTCGGTGGCTCGCAATTTTGACAATCCATTAGTATACAGGAGGTCGGTGTTTTCCCTTTTCTAGCATACACGTTGACGCATCACATGCATCGATTATTAACCGTGATACCTGAGTTACAGAATCTCCACCGTTGCTGGCTTCAATTATCGCCTCACTAAAGAGGAAACTTAGAAGACCTTCATCCAGGTTAAGTGATATCAATGATAGACCCGATGTTAGCTAAAAACAAAAAAAGCAGATTCGACCCTCTGCGAATTGTACAGCCACATTCGGGGCCCATGTAATGACATCGTACGCGTCTCTACAGATAGTGTCGTCGTCAAGTCTATCATTTTGAAGTTTTCGCTTGCAAGGCTGGGTGTAATATGTAAATACCGCCCCAATGTCGGGTCAGCACCCCTATAAAAAAAAGAGAAAGTTTGATATGAGGTTTTACAACAATTCACCTTTTCAACTCTCTCCATAAGTTCTCGGTTTTTACTCAAAATCTCGAGCCTTTTACACAATCGTTCGTTGATAATATCACAAACACGTGCAAGTTCATCACATTTCGGTTGAACAATTTCCCAAGGGTATGCTCCACGAATACCAATTAACTGCTGTCCTGCGGATATCACTTGTTCAGCTCGTTCAATATCGGTTTCGCACATTTTCTGGAAAGTTTTCGTCTCCTTGATTAGTGTGTCTACTCTGACGACAGTTTCACCGATTTCAGTCATATCCGCAACGGTTTTCAGGTGGCCATCAAAGTTGGTCTACAAAAATAAACAAAAAATTCATTCGTTAAGCAAATTTGAATTCTACTCTTAGGTATATCATATTTCAAGGGTTTCACCTGCAACTCGCGGAAATCCTGTTCGAACCGCCTCAGTTCAAGACACTGTTTTAGGCGATTTTTGTGCGTCTTCCAGAACTCGTCGAAACGACGTTCGGTCTCCTCCAGTTGAACCAAAAGTCTGCGATAATCGCGACAATCATCAAAAACATGTTGTGCAACATTTTGATGATGCATCATCATATTCCCTGCACTGGGTCTGTTCGTTTTGTTTTTTTTTTCGTTTTTTTTATTTTTTATTTTTTTTTAAATTGCATTTTAATCACGGTGCAAAAACCCGACGAAACAAATCGGTTTTTTATATTTGAAACAGAAAAGAGAAAGAGGAGAGACAACAATATGTTCACAATGAGCGATGAATGTGTGAGACTGGCAGATAAATTTGAAAAAAAACGGATCCGAAGATCTGCTTTTCTGATTTATGTATTTCTTTAAAAACTATTTTCAAATTCTATGTTTGTGGACTGTGGAATATGTGTGAAAATGGCTGGGTTTGTTATTTGTGGTTTAATGGATGAATTTGATTTTATGGACAAAATGAGTAAACCAAAACAAAATTTTCTTTTTTGATTGAAGCCACATCGATAACCGTATACACAAGTACAACCAATAGAAAGAAAAATAAAACGCTCGTTTGTGCCTCCCCCCATGAAGCTGGTGTGATTTTAAGCATAAATGTGTTGAAATTGTGCATTTTGTGGTGAAACATAAGCAAGTCTTGAAGGTGTGCTGAATTGAAAAAAATACCAATAAACAGTTTGCAATGCAATAAGGTGGAATTTCGAAACCAAAACTTGCTTAACAACAGAGTGTGTGATATGTCTGAGTTGAGTACAGTGTGAGGTGGTTTTTTGTGTGTAAATTGTTTGGATCATAAACCGCAAGAATCTTTTAAAACACATCATGCACAAAGCAACAATTAAACTTTGAACAGAAGACTTAAAATTGTTTCCTAAAAATTCAAAAAAAAAAAAAAAAAAAACAACTTAAGACTAAGGCATGCAAGAACCGTTAAAACCAGCCCGCTAGAGCTAACATCTAAACGAGACATTTACATGAATTTAATGTAATTTTATGATTTTTCACTTTTTTTCTTTTTTTTTTTTTTTGCCAAAGGGTTACGAATATTTTACATAATTTAATATTGTTATCAATTTTACAAAACCAGTGCAGAGCTATATAATAAAAAATTGTAGGGATGACAAAAATCGGAACGTTAATCAAATGCGTATGTTGGAAATGCTCTTATTTGATTGCATTTCAATTAAAACCACGATTTCTTTATTTTGCTTTAATATGAAGAGCTTAACATATTTGCGGTAAGAAATTCCGAAGTAAATACATATGTTCAAAACCTGACGGCAGGAAAAGAAACAAATTACTCGCTTTGGAAAGCTTTAAAATGCTTAAAAAGGCCCAAAATCCCCGCGCCACCAATCAAGGTCGGTAATAACGAATGGGCTAAGGGGGATAAGGAAAAAGCGGAGGTTTTTGCCGACTATCTTGAAGAAATTTTCAAGCCCTCCGACGGTCCAACACTGGTACCCGACACCAGTTCTTTAGAAATAGCATATAGTAATTTTGTAATGACAAATGCAACTCTTGCTGAAATTAAAACTGTAATAAGGAAATTAAAACCAAAGAAGGCTCCGGGGTATGACCTTATTACCGGAGAAGTTCTGAAAATGCTATCTCAAAAAGCACTTATAAAGCTCTTACACATTATTAACGCGGCTCTGAGGCTTGAATACGTGCCAAGTCAGTGGAAAGTTGCTGAAGTCATTATGGTACTAAAACCAGGAAAACCTCCAAACGATAAAAAATCATACAGACCCATTTCTCTTCTACCGACCCTGTCGAAAATCTTTGAGAGGATTTTGCTAAAACGTCTTCTCCCAATTATCGAAAACCAAAATCTTATTCCCGACCATCAATTTGGATTTCGGACTAAGCATTCAACAATTGATCAGGTGCATAGAATTACTGATGTAATTGAAAAATCCCTGGAAGAAAAAAAGATTTGTTCGAGCGTATTTCTTGACGTCTCACAAGCTTTTGACAAAGTATGGCATGAAGGTTTGAAGTTCAAACTGCGACGAATTTTGCCATTAAAGCTTTATAATATATTGACAAGCTATTTTGAAAATAGAATTTTTCGCGTTCGATACGGAAATGATGTTTCGAAATTTAAAGATATCCTAGCCGGAGTACCGCAGGGAAGCGTACTGGGCCCACTTTTGTACCTTTTATATACAAGAGATATACCACACGTCGAGGATACTGTTCTCGCTACTTTTGCTGACGACACCGCTATCTTAGCGGTTGGAGAATCAATAGAAGACTCAACGGCGAAACTTCAGACTGCTTTAAATAAAGTCTACGAGTGGACAAAGATCTGGCGAATTACCCTTAATGAGACAAAATCTGTACATGTTGACTTCACCTACAGAAAGATAAATCACTTGCCCATTTCTATAAACTCGGTGTGTATCCCCTTTGCAAACGAAGCTAAGTATTTGGGAATGACACTTGACGCGAAGCTTAAATGGAAAACGCATGTTAAAAAGAAACGAAAAGAACTAGAGGCCAAATACAAAGAAATGTACTGGCTACTTGGTAAATATTCCAAGCTAAGCTTAGAAAACAAGCTGCTTCTTTATAAGCAAATGCTAAAGCCGGTGTGGACCTATGGTATACAACTCTGGGGTTGTACTAAGAAATCAAATATAAATATAATACAAACTTTTGAAAATAAAGTGCTACGACAATTTGTGCGTGCCCCATGGTTTATAAGAAATAATTACCTGCATCGAGACCTCGGAGTTCCTTTCGTTGAAAATGAAGTCAGGAACTGCGCACGAAAACATAAAGTCCGGTTAAGCGGCCATATCAACAATACAGTCCTAGAAATCTTGGACGAACGAAACATACTACGCCGTCTTCAACGAACTAAACCGTTGGACCTTGCGCGATAAATTGAAACCGCATTAAGAAAGCGGAATATGTAGGGTCTTTCATTGGAAAGTGTCCTACCAATCGTGATTAACTTATGAAATAAAAACTTACCGGCTGCTTCACAAGGGCCACTTGATGAACAACGCGTTGTCCCAACGTCAAAAAAAAAAAAAATAAAAAAAAATATTTGCGGTAAGACGGCAACAGTAAGCGGAACAACAAGGTTTACCAAAACCCAAATTGAGAATACAGCTTAAGGAAAATCGCAAGGATAAGTTCGTCAAATGTGAGTTTTCAAAATAAACCAATTGAAGTTCGTCAGATTAACAAAGGGAAACGTGCGTTTAGAGCCTAGAGCTTACATTGCTACTTCAGTGAGAAGATGTACAAGGTGTACTTTCTTGTGAAATTCTTGACTTTTTTTAATGATGGCAGTCTCTTGATTAAAGTACGATAACTCAGATTGATCACATTGTGATGGATACACTTCCAGATTTCTAGACGTACGCATATTCATAGGTTGGCACCTCGGACCATTTATTACTAGTTCGAAAATACGAATGCGTATATAAAAGGCAGTACAGAGAAATACAGGGATATGCTATAACAAGCTTTAACATCCGGCACAATCGACAATCGTAAGAGATCGCCAGAGCCTCATCCTCTCTCATAATAACGCTTCAACAAGTGAGGAGCGCCAATGGCAATCCTAAAAGGAGGCCATCAGAAATTCCGCCTCTAATGTGCCAGGTTTAGTCAAACAGGAGACGTACCGTGAAGCACTACCAAGCGAGGAAGTGAACTGAATGAGAGCTGCTGTCGGCGCCTGCCAGCAGGGGAGAAATATCGGACACAAAACTTCTCCGAAGGAATAAGACGAATACCGAACAACTGTAGGAATAGGGGTTCGGAAATTTTACCAGAATGTAAAAAGGACGTGTCAGGGCAACAAAACCCGTAACGAATTTACAAAGTCAATTAAGGGAACATAGTAGCTGAAAATTTGGAAGCACCACTTCTGCCGACGAAAATACCGCTTTCAGGTAGAATACAATCTGAACAAATGCCGCGAAAACGATCGTCTACCTGACCAAAGGGAAGTGAAGATATCTATATTCAAACTTATGTGAATCTATTGAAGCAAATCTTTTAGATCCGATGGTTTAGCCGCCGAGGTCTTCAAAGCTGGAGGGAATGATCTGGTTAGAAGGAATATCACCGAATTGTTTGATGTTAAAAAGGGTCTCTCAGAGGGCGATGCGCTATCAAGAGACTTCTTACACATCATTCTTGAAAGTCTTATGTGCAAAAAAGAACGATCAACACTGAGTCGGCTTAGGCAAAATGTGACTACAATTTTGAGGGGGTATCTACCTAGCACTGCGCTAAACTCGAGTAATGATATACGGGCGAAAATTTAACAAAGTGTAGCCCTTGCCACACATTGTTTCTGCGGGCTAAGAAAACAACTGAGCAGCAAAGCACTATCTTCAGCAACAAAACACACCGCACAAGACCCTAATCATCCTTGTCCTGTTGTACGGTGCAAAGACATGGACAATTCCCAGAGCGGATATTGCTTAATTGCTTCGAGCGAAAAATTCATTTTATGATTTTCGCCCCATCTGTGGTAAGAAGTGTGGAGGAAAAGGTATAAGGACGAACTACATATATCGGCTGTACGACGACGTGGATCTAATCAAAAGGCTTCGCTTACAGTTATTAAGATGACTATGTCAACAGCATCTTCGATTCCACCCCAGTGGGTTCAAGGAGTATAAGAACACCTTACCTAAGGTGGCGCACGCATTTCGAAGAGGACCTCAACAAACTTAGTATGCGTAACTAGAGGCAGTTAATTAGTGATCGGGTTGGCTAAGGCCAGAACCACACCGGTCCGTAAGACGCCATCATAAGTTCTGTAAAGTTGTTCCAATGAACTTATTTCTTTTAAGAGTTTTGTTTTTATTTGGGATTGAAAAATCACTTCCTCTTAAAGAATAAACAACGGTATCGAGTGAGCTTTTAAAAAAATTAATAACAAATTAGTTTTTTAAACTGGATTCACTTTATTTTCAACGATAGGGTCATAAATGAACCAATGAAAGCTGATCTACGGTAGGAAAACCACATACAGATGAACATTCCATGCGGTGTATTGTGTCTCCTCTCTTATAGAACTTACTCCTCAATAAACAGTTTACGAAATTAGAGGGCTCAGGATGTGGTAACTTATGGAGACGAGGTTCGATCTTCCAATAACTCATGCACTCTACATAACACAAAGCCAACAACGGGTTAACTGTAGCCGCTGTTAGTGAAAGTGTGACTGAAGATCCGCAATTGTAAATTCGGTGTCGATCGCAGCAGTTTGGCCTTTGTCACTCTACTGTATGGAAAGTTTTGCGAAAAGATTTCGGCTTGGCATAGGAACTAAAGGGATTAAACTATGGCTTGTGACGGGAGTTGGCGGATTTTGTTGAGCAGCTTGAAGTCGCCTCTTATAAATCATGAATCCCAATCACACCCACAAAAGTGCACTGTTTGCAGTGGTCATTATGCTGGTGGCATGAGGACGGAGCTTGCGTTACAGTCAATGCTCAACGATATTAGATCAATGACTATTTCTTGAACCGGATTATATGTAACTCCATCAGGATTTCGAATGGACTCCTATTTACACTTTAGAAATAAATTTCAGCTCATTATTGGTGAGATATGACCTCACTTACTGCTGTGTCGTGCAGTTATCTTAATTTGACGCTACTCTTCAGTTGTTTCTTTGTCAAATTAAACAGAAATATGGTATATCCACATCAATGTGTTATGCGGATGGAGTGCATACTACCCTCAAAGTCCACTGAATTGTCTAGTGGACGGGGGTATCAGCACGAACTCAACCCCACTAAACCGTAGTTGATAACTCAAGAAACCGGTTTTAACTGGACGAGGTTTTCAATATTGAAATGAGTTTGGCAAGAAAGAATGGAAGGATATTCGATTGTGTTGGCTTATGCGGAAAGTTCTGTATTAGTGGACGAGTTTATGTATTATATTTACTTTGAGCAGGATACACCCTCGGACGTAGGTGCATGAAGTTAGTTGAATAAGTTGCATACAAAATGGCATGGCCCTCTAAGCTGTGATACTAATATAGATTTTCGCAATGCCGCTGGCGACTAAACTTGCACTAAGATATACACAGCAATGGAAGTTAGTCCATATGAGGGCTTCCCAAATCAACCTTTAACTCACTAAAATTGTATACCTATACATCACGGACTTCAATTATCTGATCCTACAAAGGAACCAATGGGTACAACGGAAAATAATCGTAAGAAAGTGTTAGTGTAGGGTCTTCTCTAAAAACATTTCTGCCCTATACAGTGTTTTTCTTTTCAATTAGTCAATAAATCTTTATGGTTCTACGGGTCATAATAGATCTACAACTGGATTAAGTGCGCCGGTAAAAATTTCGTAGTTTATGTGGCCTCAGCCTCCTCCCACCATAAGTTTCAGTTACACATTAGTACGATTAGCAGGCCAAGAAAAGTTTCTCGGCGAAATTAATGAAAATAATTCATTGAAACCTGCAGGGGATTCTTCACAAGAATAACTTGTCAGCAAATAAAGCAGGATCTCATCAAAATTTTCTGAAAAAACTTACAGTCCAGTTGTTAAACTCTGTCGTACTTACATGAATTACCCTTCTATGACATCTTTCTGAAGGTCATTCAGATGCTTAACTTACTCCAATTCAGAACAATGATTCAAAAAGACAGTAGCGATGACGTAAGTATGTAAGCACTACCTTAGAAAAAAACATGCAACATTGGCCGCAGCTGAAAATGATTTTGATGGAAAAAGTATTTTGCAAACGGGATCGGAACTACTTTCCATTGAAAAATTTTGTACTTTACGTTTTGTCATTGGTGGGACCAATTCTATGATAAAATGCGAAGTGTATCCTGTCACAAGCAGCAGTGCTGTCAGGGAATTTCTATGAAATGGAAGCAAGTGAAGAAAGAAATAAACCTCGCTTTGAAGCAGAGTTAGAAACGACTTGTTGTAGCTTCTCACCTCGAGAGTAGATGTTAGCAGTAAAATATGAGAGGAACGGAAATCATTGAGAGGGATGAGAATGACAGCTTGCACAACAAACTAAGCAATATCAACAAGTTTATGTTTATGAAGAAAATCACGATCGTAATGCAGCCGACTTCTGCAATGCTCACCTCTAACAAGATAAGCTACCTCTCATAGGCAAGGTACACCAATCCAAATCGATCATAACGTGCTTTACTGTTAGCCACCAGGTACAATACCCATTGCCTTTGGGATATTCTAACGCGCCAGCAATTCAAGGAGCACCTCGGTGAAAAGTTTAAATAGAGGTATGGTTACCTTGAATCAGGACCAACTCAACATAATGAAATGAACGATATGTTTCTTGACACAGAGATAGCAAAGGTTATCTAATCACTTTAGAAAATAAATCCGTGGATATTGATGGCATTTCTGCGGAACTTGAATACAGCAGTAGTTCTCCAATCACTGATACACAAAGCCGTGGGGACTGAACAGTGAAACAAACGGAAAATGATCGTCAACTTGCAAAGATAGGGAGTTAGCTGGGATACGCATTCTTCAACTCGCACGAGGGATTGTATTAACATTCATATAGCGGGAAGTAAACATCAAGGCTTAACAACAAGCCGGCTTCCTTCTGGTAGTCCGCTATTTACTTATATTGGACTGAGGCCACATTCGACAGAAATAGAGCATTTCAAACTCCAACGCTCAATTCAAATACCAAAAAACGATTCGCGAAAATTAGAAGCATGGATTCAGCTGATGGTGGCATCAAGCTATATGTGAGTAAAAGAATCGGTGAAATTAAAATTACATATCAAAAAGTCTAACAATTGTGATTGTTCCACTCCAACCAATATCGAATCAGTACTGCTGAATACTAGGTTAACACTGTAACTTGGAAGCTATAACCCTTTGTAAGTAGATGTCCGAATAACATACCTTGTATGAAAACTGTGTGCACTCACCAGTTCTGCTGGAAAGATTGGGTGCCCTTTTCAAACTTCGCACAGGTCTGTGCAGGAGGACATTGAAAATGGATTGCATAGAAAAGACATTGAATAAATCCAAGCACGATGGTGCCCAACAGTTGTACAAAATTGGAATCTCCAATAACTGATGGAAAATGAAAATAAATAAATAGAAAAAAAGAAAAGAAAACAGAAAGAGTATAAGAAGAGTGCAGACGAAACGGGTGCCAGAGCAGAGTTACAGCAGGTTTCCCTAAGAATTTTATCAGAAAAACAGGCATTCAAACGAGGTACTCGTATGTTGAAAGGAATGCTTATTTAAAACATTGCTTAACAGTACAAGTACCACAGTGTTTTTCTGAAATACTTGTAGTGGAAAGAAAACTAGTGGTATAGAAGCATAAGGTTCTAGAGGATTTCGTTTGAATAATCAACTTTACAGGTATTATAGGTTCCATGGTGACATCAATCAAGTTAGAAAACATCAGAATAGAGGTCTCGGGAACCAATTCCAGGCCTGACAATTCTTGAAAGTGATACTGAATTGATCTTTTAGCAAAAGAAAGAGATAAAGGTTTATATTATTTGAAACGGCTTTAGTAAAATCACAGAATTCTCCTATCTGTATAATTAGTCCTTTTTGTCATCCCTACAGTTTAAATAAATAAGAGAATAGGCAAAGAAACCAAACCAATGCCCGACATTAGAAAGCTAAAATTGACTACAAAAATAAAAAATAAAATTACCGCTCAATGGAGCTGACATTGCCAGTTCTTTCGGAAAACTCTTTAATTTCATCGTTGGACTTGATGTTATTCAGAAGACTTTCACCATGCTTTGCTGCAGCTAGTATCTCCTCCTAAAAAAAAACATCAAAAATACAGTTAAACTTTGCATTTCGAGTTCTAGAAATCAAACCTTCAATCGATCATAATCGTCTCCTTGATCATCCAGCAGTTTTTGCGTCGCATCAACTGAATTTGGAAACTCTGTATCGTGGATAATTTGAATGAATATATCTAATTCATTTGACACTTGATGCGTGAGACTAGAGAACTTTTCCAAGGACTAAAATAAAAGAAAGTTATTTTTGCAATTGGTTTGGTTGGTGGTTAATATTTTGTCACTAACTATTCTCTGTTGAATCCACTCATGATGTGAGTAGATCAGTGTTCCACCCATATCTGTTGTAAGTTGAGACTTATCCACATACTCGTGTATATCCGTGAGTGCAGAACATATGACTAGACGAAAACGATACTCATCTTTGGAAAATTTTGTACTGACCTATGAAAACCGAATGAGGGGATAGGAAAAAAAAAATAATCAAATGGCATACACTCGTAAGAGTATTGATTTACCTCTGATATCGCCTTTTGGAAGAGTCCTGCTGGACGCAAAACATAAACTACATGAACGATTCCAGGGAAATAGATCTAAAAATAAGAACAAGTGTTAGCGGCGATTATGAATACCTAATGAACCTGTTGAACGTTTCTGTTCGTACCGATATTTTGTGCAAAACTGCTTTGACCGATGTCCATTTATCTTTTCGTCGATCGATAATAAGATGATATCCTAGGTCCGCGTCTTGCATACTGAAAAATGAATAGAAATTGAAACAATTTTGTAAAGTTCATTACGAAGTTAAATAGATAATCCTTCATGAAGGGCTACAAGCTAACCTTTTTGGGATCTAGACAATATTTAACTAAGCAAAAAGTTACCCATTAGGTTATCAGAGTTAGATAGGGTGATCTTTTCAGTGTATATCTTACAATGAACCATTAACCTTATAAATATTTATATCAGCAAGTGGATCGCTCCAATGTCGTGTCAAGATCGTGATCAATTTTCTGCCTTAGTATGACTGCATTCCACAGCTAAATTTATCAGTCTGTTTGTCTTTCCAGAAATTAAATTAGTTGTGCAACAAAGAACTGAGAAAAACTAGGCAGAAAGTTTACGCTGGTAATTCCGCCCTGGGCAACTAAAGAGGTTCAGAGAGAATGCGGAACAAAAAGAAATTGGCTCCCTTAGAAGCACGTTTTTATCGAAAGATGAATAAAATCCTCAGAAATGTTTACTATGCGCGTGGGTTGAGTATGAATTTTAAACGACAATAGTGCATTTTATGGAGAAAACGAAACTTGAACGACCGAAATCAAAAATATTCTTAAGGAAGATACTTGAAACAGTCACAAGACTTAGATCTTAGGGATGATGTCCAAGTATTTTCAAAATTATGTAGATTCCTATTTAGCTATTGCAAGGCCATTGGGAATAGTATTATACTCTACTTTGCGGATCCGGCGTGGGCTGCCATCAGAAACTCCTAAGCACTCATATTGTGGAAACCATGCAGTGAAAGCATATTGACGGACAGATTCCAGAGTGACGTAAGAAAGATCACCAAATGTCAGGAAGATGCGAATTATCATATGGTGCGATGCAAATACTCAAAAAACATTTTGCGACAGCAGCACCTTGGCAGCCAATCATTTCTTGGAGGAGGATGGAATAATGACAGAAAAAAATAAACTGGCTTTAAGGAGGAGTTTGAAAACTTCGTTTTCTGCGTAAGCTCCAAAAGAAATGCAGGAAGCTGTTTAGAACCTAAACGGCACCTTCACACAATAATATAAATTAGTTGTTCACCGCCTTGATGATATATAAATCCGCAGGGGATATGCAAGGATTTAAGAACTTTTTTAAAGGGTCAAAACTGAATCAAAGCAAACAATTTAAATATTCTCAGAAAATCCGTGACACCTACGCTGAGTCGAAGGCAGAGACTCAAAGTTTTTTTTCTTGAAGCTCACCTCCCAGATAATCAGATCAAAATCGGCTCACAATCAATACCTATCACTGAAAATGCAAGTGAGTTAGGTAATAGCAACTGCTGTAGCTGGTATCTGCGAGCAGTTATGGTAACGGATGAGTCAATTAAATATTCTGCTGCCTCTTTGAGGGCCACAAGTTGTCTGGCCCCGATGGTATACACGAATATATCTCCAATTATCCTGCCCCCTAAAATCGGAAAAAGTTACCACTGATTCGATAAGGGTTTCATATTTGACTTCTTTCTCGCTAAAGAGAGTCGAGGGCCGATTGAGCTTTATGTGCGTAAAACTACTTGCAAATGCATCATCTGACTAAAATGCAAAGTGCATACCAATGTGGAGGACTAGCAGGCTAGCAGGACATGCATTTGCACTCGACAATGAGTACGTGTTGGCGGCACGTATAAATCGGTTAACACGATGTAGACGAGTAATTGTTTAGTTAATTAAAACAATGCTAGTAAACATATCCGTGATTGTGTTCAATACGCGATGGCGGTGGTGAACAGAAGTTACCCCCGACATACCCTGACTCTACTCTCCATTGTTTGGACGTCGAGAAGTCTGTCGACAGTATGAATTCCTAAGAATACGGTTGCGTAGACGATGAATTCCAATCAAAATCATCCTTAAAAGCTTCATACGAAGCATTCTAAACAACGGTAAGCTAGCTAGTTAGACGGTTTCGAAAAAGGGCTGCCTTTTATCACAACTTTTTTTAATGATGATAATTAGCTAGATTAACAGCTCTATACTGTTGGTAGATACTCGTAGATAGACAGGATTCGCGATTTTATGAGAGTCGATCGGATGCAAAACCACCGGATGGAGGATGTTCTGATTTCACTGTATAAGAACAAAGGCGACATGTAACATGTACCAATACCGATACTTGAAGATAATGTCGCAAAATCTACGAGCATCTTCGAGAGGCTTGGCCGATTGAGCAATATAATCAAACTCAAAACTCATGCTAGTCAATGCTACACACCGCAAGTAGGCAGTGATCACAGTCATAATAAGAAAGAACTTTTAAACAGAATATCAACTGATCCAACGGGGGAACATATACTAAACTCATTCAAATCACGCGCTCTATCTATACTCAATACGGTATTTATTAGGCAAGAGCTGGATTAGATACTGAAGCGGCAGACACCAAAACCCAGGTAGATTACATCTACGGGGTGGGCCATAACGTATAACCCTATCGAAAAGTGCCATAGATTATGTCGAATGTCAATTCGGTTTTGACATTAGTAAAGCAAACAGAATTCGAATTTTTGTGAATAAGCAATGGAGCGCTATACTCCTGAAAAACGAGGAGTAATCGTCCCGATGTTTTTGATGATGTGATTTTGGAGCATTGACAAGGCCCATTTATTCTTTACGGGAACTAACAATAATTGAAAATCCGCGAGTAATGCACGAAGAGCCACTACATCCACTCAAAGTCACTGCATGGAGTGCTGTTCACGCTTGAGGATTATTTTTAAAGAACGGCGCGGGCCAAACGTTCACTGCGGATTTTGAACGTTACAAAGCCATGATCAATGAATTTTTCATTTTTCAATTAAATGAAATGGAGGACATGTGGTTCCAGCAGGATGGAGCAACGGCGCATACTGCAAAAGCCACAACCGACATTATAAAGCAAACGGTCTATAGGGTCGTACATTATGACACACCCTGTATGATCGAACAATGTGAAATGGCGGACCCCCGTGCAATTATCAAGGCTTCGACTTGTTGTCTAATAAAAACCGGGGCAGAGCAAAGTACTGGTCTTTTCGTAACGGTCTTCAGATGAAGCCACCATTTAAGTCCCTACGAGGACTTAAATCAAGGTACCATGAGTCTGACTTGTTGAGGTAGGCCCTATTGTCGGAGCGTCATGGTGGCTGTGGTCTAAACCCAAATCGCGGGACGCGGGAAGGGTTCTCCTGTTGGTTTGACCCAATGTAGAGTTGCAATAAGTACTGCGTGATGTGACCCTAAGATCAGCAAGAGGTTTTAGATCGGTCACGACTTATGTCAAGGGTAGAGCTGGTGCCTCCAACACAAGTTCTGCTCTGGTATTACACTAATGTGAGTAAGCGATGGCAAGGCCTATTCTAGCTCCCATGGATGTATCGGGATTCCCATCAAGACAAAATCAGGTCTTCACATAGAGGTTTTCACGTTAAACACAATACACGTTTCCATAGGCAAGCGACAAGCACTAGTAGAAGTGTGAAGTCGAATCACCGACAAACGAGCTAACATTTTTAAAATTGTAGCACAACGAAAAGAAATCTCAACAGATTCAATCGCAATCAATCAGGTATACCTGCTAACGGAGAACGGAGAATGGAAAGATTACTTTAGCGAGTTTCTAAGCCAATGATTCCCTCGCACTACCATTCTCTCAACTATCGCACCCGAATAAATAATGGAAGGCAATAGAATGTCTTACCAGTAGAGGGTGAACTTTCATTTTCCACTGTGTAAAAGCAAAAACGACACGAGTAACAAATTCCGATAGGTGAAACTAATTTCAAATATTATAAAAATCGACATACCCTAAAGTCGATAACGCAATAATAACTCCATGACGTAATGACTGGATTTGTGGGAGACAAGTCGTCACATGAAGAACAAAATGGAGAATGACGGAAAAGCATAGCGATTCTTCGAAAGGCATGCATATTGTCTTCATCGGAGAATTCGAAGTTAAATTTAGAAAACAGTGCTCAAAACACGTTACTTTTTAATGTCGTGCAAGATTTTCTATTGAAACAGCTCCAGAACGACTGGCACCCGATCAAGCAACCCTCAATAATTGCATAAAGGCGCTAGAAGATAATTCACGTGCTGGGAATCAGTCATACTAAGACCAAATATCTGCATTGCCGTTTTTTGGAATCCGCAAATGAAGTTAGCGTGGGGTGGCTTTAATGGCGTAAATCCCTCTTAAAAGGAAAGATTTGGTGTACATTAAAGTCATTCGTACAGCTTTCACATACGTATCGCTATGTTGACCGATGCACGAGATATATTAAGTTATCGCTGTTTTTTTTTTATGAAAATGCAACTTTATTGTGAAAAAAATGGTTACAAATGAATCATTCAAGGTATTACCCTCGCTAGCTATAAATTGTTTCCATCTTTCTGGCAGAGCTCGAATACCGTTACGGTAAAAGTGCTCATCTTTTGAGGCTACTCACGAATCAAGCCATTTTTTGATGTCATCATATGAGCCAAACTGCTGATCAGCCAGATCATGTGCCATCGAACGGAACAAGTAATAGGTAATCGGCGGCGCAATATCTGGAGAATACGGCGGGTGGGGTAGGACTTCCCATTTGAGCGTTTCCAGGTAGGTTTTAACGGGTTTGGCAACGTGAGGCCGAGCATTGCCATGCTGTAGAATCACTTTTTCGTGTCTGTGCTCGTACTATGGCCGTTTTTCGCGTAATGTTCGGCTCAATCGTTCAACAGTTCATAATAAACAACACCGACCTGGTCCGGCCAAATACACAGCATAACCTTCGCAGCGTGAATATTCGGGCGAGCCGATGACAGTTCCCATTTTGTTCGTTTTGAGTTGTAATGTAAGCTGTAATGAATCCATTTTTCATCACCCGTCACGATGCGATGAAGAAAACGCTTCCTTATTTGTCACTGGAGCAGTTGCTCATAGGCGAAAAAACGACGCTCAACGTTCCTTGGCTTCAAATCATAAGGAACCCAAGTTCCTTGTTTTTGAATCATTCCCAATGAATGCAATCGCTTAAAAATGGCTTGGCGGGTAACTCCTAACGCTGAAGCAAGCTCTTCTTGCGTTTGGCACGGATTGTCAACGAGCAATACCTCCAATTCAGCGTCTTCGAAGGATTTTCGCTTTCCTTCACGCGGACGATCGTCAACATCGAAACCACCGTCTTTGAAGCGACGGAACCAATCACGGCACGTTGTTTCACTTTCTTGGAGCTCTCGATGCGCTTCAGCCGCCGTTTTCTTCGAATAAAAGAAGAAAATTTGGCACAAAATCTTACATTTTCACACAACCAAAAGTATATGACGCCAAAACAAAATCACTAATGTGTCAAAACAGTTTGTTTACCATATGTCTAAGATTGGTACGTGACGTTTTGGATATGTCAAAATTGACCAGCACTTACTGTTGGAGCCATCTATTGACAAACAGCGAGAAACTAGTTGCACACCTAATACATATGCATATATACATAGCAAAAACGGTCAGCGATGGAAGCAAAAAGGTCAGATATAACAAAACGTGATCTTGTTAGCAGTACGTGCATACCCTAAATTGCGTGGGTAGGTATTAAAAAAAAAATCGATCCAGCAGTGAGAGACAGTCGATGGTGCCAGTTAAGAGCTGATGTATAAAGAGAATAATGGTGGTTTCGCGACGTTTTTCCAGAGATAGAAGACCCAGCAATTTGAGTCGGTAATAATAGAGCAGAAGAATGATCAGTCCATGGGAGCCTGCGTAGAGGATCTAAGGGTCAGACAATTCTTTGCACACTCGTTTAATAAAGCGAAGCAGGGAGTTAGCTTTGCTAATTATGGGATCAATGTGGGTGCGGAATTTGAATCTTGAGTGATTGCTTGGGTTGATATATAGTAAGTTCGGTGAGGAAGTTGCGGGAGTATGAGATGGCTTGGCATTTCTTTATGTTGACCTTAAGGAAGTTTTTGTGTTCTATTTTTGACAGGTCACGCGTAATTCGTGACATGTGTCAAAGTCAAACACGCTCAGTTAGCATTGCCATTTCATCATGGAAAAACTTACACCCGAGCAACGCTTACAAATTATTGAATGAAAAAAATGTTTTTCGCGCAGTTCGACCACTTTACGATCGTCATAATCGACCTACTGAGCACGCAATTCAAGCCAAAGTGACCAAATTTCGCACCAGTTTCACGGTATTGGAAATCAAGTCACCTACCCGTATGCGTAGAGTGCGTACAGAGGGAAATATTTCTGCTGAATCCGCCAGTGTTAATGAGAACCGTGATTTGTCCATTCGTCGCCGTTCGCAGCAATTTGGATTGTATTGCCCGACTACGTGGAAGATTTTATGCAAGCATCCTAATCTAAAACCTTATAAAATACAGCTCATGCAAGAACTGAAAAGGAACGACCTGCCACAGGGTCGAATTGTCGGTGAGTGGGCTTTAGAAAAGTTGGAGGAAGATCCTTTTTTTATCGAAAAATTGTCTTCAGCTACGAACTTAATTTCTGGTTGAATTGATATGTAAATAAACGAAACTGCCGTATTTGGTCCGATGAGCAACCTCAGGTAACATAAGAGCTGCCAATGCTTCCGGAAAAATACACTGTTTGGTGCGGTTTACAGTCCGGCGGAATCATTGGCCCGAATTTTCTCAAAGATGACCGTGTTTTCACGTTACCGTCAATCGTTCAATGATTTCGAACTTTTTTTTACCCAAAATGCACGAGCTGAACCTGGTCGACTTGTGGTTCAAGTAGGACGACACAACATATCACACAGCACGTGAATCTATGGACCAATTGAGAAATGATTTCGGTGAGCAATGCATCTCTCGGTTTGCCGGCTAGATCGTGCGATTTGGCACCTTTAGACTATTTTTTATAGGGATACGTCGAATCACTCGTTTATGCCGATAAACCAGCTTCATTTCCGGTCTTGGGAGACAACATTACACCTGTTATTAGCTAGAAAAAGTGATTCAAAATTGGACTGGAAAATCATTAACTTATGTGCGATTTTATCAAAGGCATTGCCAAAGTCAGTGGTAATCACATACACTTCTTTCCCTTGCTCTAGGGCATACACTATAACAGAAACGAACTCAATAACGTGGTTGATTCATGTTAATCACGAAGGAAAGCGAAAATTAAGAAGAAAAACTGCTGGTTATGGACAAATGCTGCCTTATATAACCACTTGATAAACAATTAGTGATGCTAATTATAGATCGTCCTTAGGAATGAATTATAGAAAGTAAGACACAAATCGATTTTGCCCAAAATTTGAAAGTTTGTGGACTCTGTTCTCCTATCTAAGGAAGTCGTCATTTAAGCTATTGAAACAATAATTTGATGAATAGATTTGGTCAACGATGCTGAATGTTTTTCAACCTAAAAATTCTTAAATTTAATCAGTTGCGAAGAGTTTTAACGGGATAATCTCATTGAAAGGCCGTAGGTCTTTTATTTATTTCGGCTCCTTAGACTTTTTTGAAAACAGCACTCAAATAAATCAAGGAATCGAATTAGCATTTCAGGCAGTATAATGGTTTAAGCACATTGAATAGAGGTCGTCAATCCTACTGTACCGCTTAAATTTACAACGTTCGTTATAAAATCGATTTTTTTGAGGAATGACTTATTTGCTGAGCTATAATAAAACACCATATGATATATACTTCTTTTCAACACTACTTTGCGTGTTAGAATTCGTCCATTTACTCCTTCTTTTCGTTTACTTATTTATAACCACAATAAGAGTGCGAGGAAACTCAGGGTGGATTAATGGAATGAATTAGTATACTCCTACTCAAAAAAATGACAATGAGGGGTGTAGGTGTCACAGGAACGTACATTAACTGATTCACAAATAATACTCAGAAGGTGGTTGAATCACCGCGTCTGAAACTTGAGCCAATATCTTTCAGCAATGTCTTGCTTTTCATTGAAACTTCAACATGTAAGTGGGTTCTTATCGCTTGGTAATCGATACGAAATATATTTTGCAGAATTTTATGACAAATGCGAAACATCGTGACTTCTCTTCGTGTTATAAAGGTAATTGAATGGTGTCACAGTGGAACTATTATTATTCAGATTTGAGAATCCTGTAATCTGAATGTTTATTAAGTAAAACCCCTGAACAAAGTTGTTCTCTGGGATATTTTCTTCCTCCCAGAAAGCACCTGGCACGAGTTCGCTAAACTCCGAACAGATTCCACAAACAACGATGATACTTACGATGGCACAGAAGTTAAGTATAAAATTAATTTTTGGTAATCAGCTTCCTCGAGCACGTGAAAATTGTTATTGTCTGGAAAAATTATCAGCGGACATCCTTCACTCGATCTTCCACCTACAAAACAAAAGTACGATTTGAATGTTTTTCCATTTTAAAGTGTATCCCAATCACTTACCTGTGATAATGGCATGTTGGGGATGTAGTAAATCAGCAACATCGCCAATATTCAGAGGACTTTCGCCTCCTCCATTACATCCACTCATGGCAGTGGGATTGATTTGTTCTAAAAATGAACTTATACTATCTGAGGGATGGTGAGCTGGTTGTTGTTGGTTTTGTTGTAAATGCAATTGAGATTGTCCAGAACTATTGCTAATTGTCGATGTCTGAAGTTGTGTTATTGATGTGTGCATGGATCCATCAAATTGATGTAGAACTGTTTGTATGGATGCTGTACTGTTGACAGATGATTGTGATTGTAGGACATGCTGTCGGGATGTGCTCATTACCATTGCTTTCGATTCAGCAAAGGCAAATTCGACATCGTTATCTGTTTGAAAAAGAATAAAATTATATACACAATAGATAAGTGATTTTATAAATGATGTTTGAATACATATGATTATCTCCACAAGAGAATTGATAAGTAATAAGCAAAAATGGAAGTTATTAAGGGCTACATGGGACATTGGAAGGAAATGACACCGACAGATGCTTATAGGAATCCATATATGTATGATGTAATAGACTGGAAAGCTAATTAGGAAGACCTTACAGCGGTCGATTAGTTTTTAGGAATTCGAAGCAAAGAAAAGTAGAATCCAGATGTCAATCTCCTTACAGCCTAAGGCATATAAAAGGCTTCATCGTTGTGTCGGGTAGAACTTAGATATAATTAAATTGGGAACAAGGAGGACTTGTTTTATTGGGATACACGGATTTAACGATTCTTAATTTTACTTATTTTCCGATTACTTCAATCAAAAAATTAGACTACGTCGACGTTTTAGCAGGGTAACATTGCGATTAAATCGTCAGTGTTGCATATAATTCTCTGAATGGAGCTTACATTTGATCCTTCTAGATCCTTCTGGAAGGAAGACGCTTTCATGGAGGATAAGTCAATCCATCTCTACACAGATGAATCTAAAACCGGTAGCGGAGTTGGTGGCGGTGTTTTCTCAGATAAGCTCTTTCCGTCTTCCAAATCACTGTAGTGTGTTCCAGGCGGAAATTTTGGCGATTAAAGAAGCTCTGTCCTGGATGAAGAAAAACGTGATTTATGTAAAGGATATCCGCATCTTTTCAGATAGTCAGGCCGCCATCAAGTCCCTGGACTCGGTCTCACTATATTCTAAAATCGCCCTTGATCATCTCTCATGGAGATGGCAAATCAGTTCAACATTCACCTTTGTTGGGTGCCGGCCCACAGAGACATTCCAGGAAACTGCAGAGCCGATGAGCTCGCCAAAATTGGAACCACTCTACTAATCGCTACGTGCAAACTAGCATTAAAGCTGGATGCCAATAAAAGAACAGACCTTAGGTGGACTGCATGCTGCGCAAAACGACCAAGCAAATCTGTCCAAAGCTGGATCTGAATCGCTCTAAGTGTCTGATCTTTTTACTCGTAAATAGGAAACATCTCAGCGACATAATAGGTGTCATCACTGGACACTGCCTCATAGGCAAGCACGCAAGAAGGCTTGGCGCTTTTACAAATGATTTCTGTAGGAGCTGCATGGACGAGGAAGAGACAATCCTCCACCTAGTCTGTACACGTCCAGCTATCTCCCAAAGAAGAAAGCTTCATTAGGAGCTTTCTTCTACAACCACCTAAACGACCTAGAAAACATAGACGTTAATAGTCTCCTACGCTTTATCATAAGCTCAAACTGGTTCCATTAGTAAGAGGATCATAGATCCATGTGGCATCACAATGGGCCAATAGGCCTAAGTAGGTTGGTACTTCCAACAGCCACTCTTACCTAACATAACCTAACCTTGGGGGTATATGAAGTTGTTGAAAATTGGACTTCACGATTGAGCTTCATTAGAGCTAGCCGTGGCGCGCATATGCCCGATATCATATTTAATGGCATATAATTCTCTATCAAATGAGGAAAAGCGATCCAGATAGCGGGAGCATTTTGCACTTAGGTAACAGCGATTTGCATGCAAACTCAATTTAGCATCCTGCAGTAACAAAAGGAAAATTCTCACTATCCGCAATAAGCCGAAAGACTGTTGGCGATAAAGGCATGGAAGAAAAACAAGGTAGTTGGCATAGACGGCATCCACACGGAAATTAGGAAAAGATGGGAACTTATTTGGCCACTTATTAGGAAAAGATGGGAAACGGAACTGTTTCCGAGGATTGGAAGAGGGGAAATGATTGGTAAGATGCACAAGAGCGGCAACCTGATCGAATGTGACAGCTGATAGTTAAAATAATTCAGGATAGGGTAAAATAAAAACTCTTGATTCAATGCTCAACATCGAACAGGCAGGCTTTTGCGATGAATCTTTTGCATCTACCACGTCAACACCTTGCGTATGATCATTGAACAATACGTTAAGTACAGACTTTCGCTACTTTTTGTGCTCATCGATATCGGGAAGACCTTTGACAGTCGCTACGAGTATTATACATTCATGAATGTCATGCCTTACACATCAGGGCAGCTCTATCAGAAGGAAACATGCGGCTGAAATGAAGCATGACATCATATTTTAAACATCTTGACTATGCTGATGACGTTTACCAGGTCTCACACAAGGTATTGGACCTGCCCAAAAGTTTGAGTCAGAGGCAAACAAATGAGTAATACAAAGGTCCTAGGCACTTAAATTTTTCAGCATAACATATTATCTCAACCTATCATTGTCGGACAGAAAGGCGAGAGAGTAAGCAGCTTTTTATACATATCTAGGAAGTACGGTCTCAGAAGATGGTGGTACCGAACTGGATGTGGACAGAAGAGTTCGAAAACCAAAAGGTCAGTATGTTACCCGGAGATGCAATGTTTTCATCATAAAAACCAAACTTAAACTGTTCAAATAAAATATGTTCTTAGCTGGGGAGTGACCAACTACATTACAAGGAAGCATCAAACTTTTATCATGAGTATTTGCTGGCCCAACCACTTTTCGAACGGCCAACTACACGCAATAATGAATCGGAAACTAATAGATATCAAAATACGAAGAAGAATGTGGTAGGGGATTGGTCACGTCTTACAGTACGAAGAGAGCTTTGAAGTACGTTATGCAATTGAATTCACTTTCGCAGTCCTATATTCGAGTGGGCGGCCCAGGCAGACATGGAGAAGGACAGATGTCTCTTATGTTTTGGCGTGAACGCCTGTCATGTAGACTTAAATTCACGGAATAGATATACATTCATGGGAGTAAGGATACGCCTTGCCATCGCTCACCGTCCTTTCTCTGATACCAGTTCGGAACCGGTATTGGAGTCTAAGGTTCCACCCTTGATCCAGGCCGACCTAAAACCTCTTGCCGATCTTAGGGTCACTTCTACTTGGGGTCAACCCCAGTGATGTGACTAATGTGATTTCAGATTTATACCATGACGCTCCCACTAGGGGACCTAGTCAGGCTCGATCCGAGGGGTCCTGGATTCCATGGCACCGAGTTTTAAGCCTGGTAGGAATTACCGGTAGTTCTGCCACTCAAAAAGACCTAATGACTGGCCGGTTGTAACTGGTGAAATCGTAGTAACCTTCAGTGGCGTCAAAATCTGAACACCATCACAATAAGACCAATGGTTGCTCTGCCCCCATTTATTATTATACTACGTCAGTAATGGGCGATTGCTTGACAATTATAATTGGGCCGGGGCGCACATGAAGGAGGAGTCGAGGAGGAATTTAGATCTTTGGGGGGTAACTTGGATGGAACTCAACCGCGTAGCAGAGCACCGAGCATAATGGCGCGCAGGCGTTGTTGACCAGCTATGCCTCACGGGAAGACAGAAAACATAAGTAAGCTCACAAAAACCTTGTTGGTAACTTTTGTTTCTACACTCGCAATACACTTTGGTCACTATTGTGTTTGTCCAACATTGGCAATATTATACTCTAGTCCGGTCTATTGAGGTCTTGTGAGTTCTATTTTACGGACTGCTAAGACCACCAACCGGAATAGAACAATATCTTCTCAATATCGAAAGTTGTTTCGGAATAAGCCAGGACATTGCCATCAACTACCAGTTCTCTCTATTTAGCGATAGCTTATGGAAGCCCTTTATACCTAATTTTGTCTTCTGCGTTGATTTGAAGACTTTCGGCACCAGAGCGATGGTGTTCATTAACTCAACACGTCATAGGTATCTGTGCTAATGAACTTTGTAAATTCTTGGCAAGCCGTAGGGCTTATCTTCGCTTCAAATATCCGTTTATGGATTGAATAATTTCCAAAGCAACCAAGTGCATTTATATGTATTTTTTCAAGTTATACAGTAGAATAGGTATGATAAGAGACATCTAGTATGACTCTTAGTCTAAAGAAACTGCTTTTTCAAAAATAATTATTCGCTTGATCTCTGTTGAGTCAATGACTGTTGAGTCATTGTTTGAATTTACAGTGGAACCCAGGTATACCAAGTTTTCTACCACCTCAAAGGCATAGTTACGTGTTGTGTCATGCTGTCCGAATAGTTGCTGTTGAGCGATCTTGCTTTACCCCCATTGACGTCATGACAAAGGTCAAAGGATGTGGAGCACCTCAACTAACATGCTCGACAATCCTTTAAAATATTATTAAGACACTGTTTGCAGAACAATTACCGAACCGTTTCCGCGAAGTGATAGAAATTGCAGATGAAAAAATCCCACCTGTTAGAGAAGATGAATTGCTGCTGGCATGCATTGGCGATATGAAAACGCAAATGATGGAATAACAAACAGAACCCTTAAAGCAGAAATTACATCGAAACCGGACATCTTTATAGAAGTAATTTACGGCTGTCTGCAAATTACAGCGTTTAGTGCTACTCCGCAAAAGAAATGAACCTCCAGGGGTTCCCTCTTCGCATCGTCCCATTTGCCTTCTGGATACTATAGGAAAGATTGTAGAAAAGGACTGATGACAATAGCAGAAGAGAGCAGTGCGCTGTCAGAATACCGGGTTGGGTTCCGAAAATTCTGCTCCACAGTAGACTTAATCAAAACAATGACTGATAAAACCGAGGAACGCCGATGGCGATTCGGAACAAAGGAGTAGAGCAGTGGTCACGGCAAACTAGACGTTTATAATGACTTCGCTTGCTAGAATGGACTTAACTACATCCTCAGAATTATTTCTACCTATTTCAGGGACAGAAAGCTAAGCTATGACACCGAAAAGAGTACCAAACTCTACAACGTTACAGCATGACGGTGTGCTGAGGTTCCCAAAGCCCCAAGACGTGAGGATAATAGGCTTTGCTGACGATATCAACATCGTTACCGTAGCCAAGAACATCCACGAAGTAGAATCGGCAATAAACGAAACGATCTCCCGAGTCAAAACTTGGCTTAGGACAGCAAATTCGAATTTAGCAGAACATAAAACAGAAGCATTTATTACCACCAGCCGCAAGGCCGTTGAATATATACAATGTACGGCATGAAAACATCTAGTGTTAGACTACGTTGGGAAAAAAGCATCGATCACCCAACCGCCTTTAACAAGATTAATGCCAAAGTTCGGAGGATCCAGATGCAGTCGCAGACTATTACTGTCGAAAGGTGTTACTTCAGTTATACTGTCCGCGTTTCCAGTATGGCCTCCAGATTGAGAACAATCTGCACCCTCCAGACTGTCACAGAGAAAGCGGCGGGCATTTTAGCCATTGATATGATGGCCGCAGAAATGAAACGCGTCAACTCAACGGATAAATTGGTGAGATCTAGAACCGATGGAATAATACCAGCAAAAGAAGATAGACACCACAAAAAACCTTGGATGGAAAGAAGAGAGCTGAAGACCTAAACTTCTACATCACACAGTTTCTAACCGGCCATAGTGTGTTCAGGAAGTATTTGCACAAATTCGGACAAAACTCTTCAACATTCAGTCCATCCTGTCCAAACCAGAAGGAGGATCCAAATAACGCAATTTTTCACAGCCCACACTTCAGAAGACCAGGTAGCAACGATGATGAGTTTGGCATCAGGCTCTTTTGTCGAAAATGCGTGCATTTGAGATCGACGACTCTCTTCTTTAATGGATTAGAAATTACCTTTCGGAACGTTCTATTCAAGTTGTCTTGGACGGTTCCAAGTCTGATATTCTCAAAATAAATGCTGGTGTGCCCCAGGGCTCTGGTCTGTCTCCGACACTCTTTTTAATTTTCATTAATGATCTCTTGTCTGCTACTTCTAATTCAATATATGATGACAGTACTCTCTGCTTTTCATATTCGTTCCCGGACTCACGGCCCTGCTCTTCGGCTGTAGTACGAGAACGGCAGCGTATGCTAAGCTCATTAAATTCCGATATCAACAGCATAACCAATTGGGGAACTATCAATAGAGTGGAATTTAATGCTTCCAAAACACAATGCTGTCTGCTGTCTTTAAAGCGAAATTTAAACACCCAGCCATTATCCATGAATAGCACTTGCATCGTCGAAACCGAAAAACTTTCCATTCTCGGTATGTGTGTCAATGATACCTTACGTTGTAATGAACACATATTTGATGTCGCCAAAAATGCTGCGAAATATCTAGGTTTATTCAAGCGATCTAAGAAATATTTTACCCCCTCTGATCTGGCCTCAATATATAAGGCATTCATCCGCCCAAAATTGGAGTACAATGCTCACATCTGGTCAGGTGCTCCTAAAACATCTCTGCACCTGCTAGATAGGATCCAAAATCGTGCGATAAAACTCATAGGTGATGCCAGTATTACACAGTCATTGGACACCCTCGAACACCGGCGTAATGTCTCCTGTCTCACCTTGTTGTATCGCTATTTCCACCACCAGTGCTCCACTGAAATCGCCAGTAGCATTCCGCCCATTCAAACTTTCAACCGTAACACCCGTCTCGCTATGAATGCTCATCAGTATACCCTCAAGCCCATTTTCGGAGGTACTCTAAAATATTGTGATTCGTTCCTAAGCCGTACAACTCTTGGAATTCCCATTCAACTTATGGAATGCTCTGCCGATCTCTATATTTCCTGGTCGTTATAACTTGCAAACCTCTCCATTCTTCCTCCCTAAATTTCCTTTGCCCACGCTGTGTACAATCACCTTGAGCGCGGGCTCATCATAAAAAAAAAAAGTTTGCACGAGACACTCAGTCAAAAGCTTAATTGTTCGCGCACATGGTGTGGGACAACGAGCAAAACGACGTCGAAACAACAGATCGGAAAGTGGTCAAATAAGCAATAACAATAATTCCGCGTTATTCAGGTGTGTGTTTCAGTCCATTGCTTCGTGTCAACTAATTCTCTATCTGTCTACAAGATAAATGTCAAAACACAATGAAGCCATTTGCAGAAATTATTGCGCATTCACACCATGACATTACTTTTGCTCCACCATGTAGCTCTTTTACTGTTCAACTGATCTTTGTCGTCATTCACAAATGTACCAGTGACAGCCTGCAGATTCCTCGCCGCCTGTTGCACATGCTTTTGAAATACTGTTCCTTCTATGACTTGTGAGCTCTGCACAATTCTTTCAAGAACGATGTGAACTCGATCAAGGGTTTCTTGTGCTCTTTAATTTTTCTTCTGAGCAGTCTAGGTTCTTCCTTCTTTCGTCGAACTATCGGTTTCTTCATTGGAGCGGCGTGAAACCCAGCACATCATAGGCGTCATTTCTACCTCCTTCTTGCCTAGCTTGACATATGGCCAAAGATGATTTTCACGATATAGGGCATTACTCGTTGGTATTGTGGAGCAGCTCGTAGAATCTGCTTCGTTCAGCTTATGTTGGCGAATTTAGCCTTAATGCGAATAGTCGACAAGTGTTCACTTACATGTCTGAAGCTCAAGATTTGTCCCCAGAAGTCTTCTCCTGACGTTGCGACTGCTATTCTTGTTGCAACGGTTGTATGTAGCAATCTTCATAATAGATATCACAGTTCATCTTCATCCCCTTTTCGTTCGGTCCATCCCATCGCACTTCTTGGACCAGTCGATCTTTAAGGATCCGAACATTTCATGTGTAGATCCGAAGATCGTTGCCTTTCAATCGTTTGCAGGGAGTCTGTCATTATCCGAGCGTGAGTAAGATTTTATTCATGCTGCTACTGGGGACCACCGTTATTAACTTGGATGTAGCGCTGCTGGCCCAATCCTCAGATAATATCCCGACCACTATCCAAAAAATCAATTTTTTCAAAAATAAACGCAAATATTTCTCCGAAAATATAGAGTTGCCCAATCTCAGGGGGCGATATGACGTAGCCTGTCAACACGTAAACACACCTGATATCAACATATCGCGTTTGTGCAAACAGATAAACAACCCACCTCTGCCAAAGTGATTTTTATTCTAATTAAACTCAGTACAAACTATTAACCCCTTTCAAAAAGTATAAGCAACTTCGTTTCATTACAAAAAAGTTTAATGAACTTCCCAACCTCAAAAGATAAGGAAGAAACAAACAAAAACTCGCATAACCATCAGCTGGAGGGAATCACTAAATTCCATAGCTCCATTTACAGCACAACAATTCGTAATTTTTTTCAGCACCCATACGATGTTTTATATTCATTTTATTACCACCATTCCCCCTCTCAGAATTTGTCTCTTACTTCCACACTGTTTGCCGGATTAAGTAAAGTGCGGTCCAAATTTTTGTTTTTATGAATTTGACCCACTTTGGCGCAATTTAGGGTATTTCTGCCCCCGAAAACCGGCACCACTAGCTCATCAACGCACGAAATCAAATCTTTCCCTTCAGTCAGCTGGGGAGTTGCCGAATACCAGTTGTAGACTGAAAGCGCAAAGGTAATCTGCCAGATAAGTCGGAATAAATTAAAGGGAAGCACACGCCGACTATAAACACTCCTTATCCGTAAGTGTTGGTTTTTTTTTTTTGTTTTGGCATGGCACTAAGCATGATGTGTTTACAGTTTACATGCCCTCAACTAGGTTGTCAGCGATTTTGTAAGTCCTATACACGTACCTGAATGAAGAGGCGTGAAAAGTTCTGCAACCGACAACAAGTTGCGCAATATGTATCTGCAATTGAACGAAGACGCGGGACTGCGAAAGAGATTAGAAATTCTCCGTGGACTAGTTTGTGTCAGTTTTTATTTCGAAATTGAAACTCTTCAATAGCAAAATATGTAGTCTATTCAGCGCGTATTCAGCACATCAGTCACTTGACTCTACGTCGTCAAACATATACACAGTGCACACAAAATGAGACGAGCAAGAGGCAGGGCATTTGTTTTTCTCTGATTTTCTGCCTTTCTTTGATTTTTCTTGGAAAAATGATGAAAAGAACTCAAAAGTCAAAATACAATATGTCTTAATGCCACAGACAATGGGATCGCATTGAAAGTTGCCGATGCCGAACGTGTTTACACAGATGGCAGCGGTAATTGCGAACCGATTGATTGTAATGAGTCGCGAGTTAGTGATTATTTTACAAGATTCACCAGAGTCATTGTAAAGTGAGATGTTATTTTCACAATTATGTGATTTGGGAGCATGGAAATTACCGGCGCACGAGTGAGATTAGAGCGGAGGAATAAATGATCTGTAATGACGTAGGGAGAGATTGTACTGATTCATACTATCCGATACATTAAGACGTCGTTTTGGCTGTTAAAAACAGTTTGGACGAGTTCAGAGGGTTCATTGAGTGTAATTGGCTGATTTGCTAAAAACATATGGAGGGAGAACTTAGTTGGTGGTATGATGAAGATGCCCTCCATCGAAATGGAACTGCAGGAGTGATTTGATTTGTTCTATCAGGGATTGGATTTGATTTATGGTTTCAAAGACTTATCGGTTTAAAGGGACGAGCAAATTTAAAAAGATTAAAGGTCAGAATTGTTTTAGCAGAACTCCTAAAGTAATATAGTGGCGGCTTCTACGTCCATAAAACCCTTTTCTTTCATCGGCAAATGCATTTTCCCGAAAAGGTAAAAGTCGCACGGTGCCAAATTAGGCGGATTCGGGGAATGGTTGACAGTTAAAATGCGATTTTTAGCCAAAATTGTGCAACAAACGCGAACTTCCTTCTACGCGATATTCTTGTCAGAATATATGAAAGTTGTCAGCACATACGAGATACACAAGAGGCTCAGCTTTATATGTATATTCCGGCCGAAGTCGGGGTCGGAGTCACGTGTTACACAGGCTGAGGTTCTGAGAAGTACTCATTCCAGTAATACCATTGTTAATAGAGCCTCAGTTAACTTTCAGCTTCTATAATCCAGTCATTCTAGTCATTCAAGTTTCGAAGTGATTTAAGGACAAAGAAAGCCATATAACATAGCTAAGGTGTCTAAGGTGCCTTAGAAATACTTCCTGATCTTGCCAAAAACTCCTTCAAGAATATGTTGCCGGAGAACCAAGAAGACCTTGGATATCACCGACGTTACACTCAAGAAACGACTCTAATTTTAATAAGTTTGACTGAACCTTTGTGTGCAGAAAGATGCTAGGCATCATATGGACAGTGCAGCAACATAATCTGCTTTTGCAGCAGACATTGAAATTGTTAAGTATTCAGCAGGACGGCATCCTTCTTTATGGTACGTGTACGTGCAAATATCATCAGCAACCATCTTCTTCGGCACGGTTTGAATTCGATGTATCGACCAATATCCAGGTAGCAAGACGATCAACCTTCACAGTTGCCAGAATATGGCTTTAACCGCTTTGCAGCATAGTTAGGCATACTCGTATATGGTATAGTAACGCCGTGTTTATTGTCATTTCTGCTATTTCGACCGGAGACTATGGCGGGTTCTATCGCTCAGCTCATTTGTAATCCAAGTAGATGGACCTTACGGCCTATGTCGATGATGTTATTATTTTGACTTCGGAAAAAAAAGTCTCCCAGCCCTCTGGGTAGTCCAGAAGTACCCAATCTGACCCAGAAGTACCCATCACTTCACACCTGAGACGAAGGAACAGTCAAAACAATAAACTCAAAGGGGAGAATGGATTCCAAAAAAGTCGAAGGCAGTTCGAAGACAGGTCATGGCTCCAGTTTTTTGGGATGCGCGTGGGATAATTTTCATTGATTATTGCAGCGTTTGACAGATTAAATCAAGAAAAAATGGCCGCATTTGGCGAAGAACAAAGTTTTGTTTCATCAAGACAATGCACCAGTGCACACATCCCTCATCACCATGACCAAAATTAATGAGTTAAAGTTCGAATTGATTCTTCATGCACCCTATTCGCCAGATTTAGCCCCTTTTAGCCGGATTATTTTCTATTTCCGAACTTGAAAAAATGGATCGGTAGTAAAAGATTTGCCAACAGTAAAGAGGTGAAGTCTGCGGTTGATGGCTATTTTAAGGAGATTGTACTGAACTAAAAGGACACTACGTAGTTCTCTACGATATTTTGTTCCAAATTTTTTGTGTTTTCTTTGTTAGGTCGGGTACTTCTGGGAATACCCTCTACATAAGATGTAGTCTATTGTTAAAGCATTTTAAAACAAATGCCATCTGTACAACCTTACTAAAATTCAGAATACTTGTATTGAAATTGTAGGTCAACATCCAAAGCGGCGATGGAGACCATGATAGGTCTTGTCCTGGTAGATCTCTGCTAAAATTGCATTTTTGAATAGCAAAATTGTAATCACCGGAACCATATGATCATACCTCCATCCTTTACAGATAGAATACAAATGAGTCAAGGATGAAAAGTAATTGCCTGCGTCCAATCATCGACTTTGACAAGGAATTCAGAATTCAGGTGCCACGTATGAGACGGAACGAATCTTCTATGACACAGTTCACCTGAAATCCTGTTTTAGTTAGCTATGAACAAAGCTGTTATTCAGTCTTCTAAAACCATTGTGGCATGGTTATTACAGTGTACTCAGGTAGACAGGCTCCCTAGTAATAAGGTCAAGGATAGTAAGTAAGTGTATAAGACATGTGTCTTATATATATGAGATATTCAAATGCTCTACAATGATTCTGTCATGTGTACCCGGTCAATGTGGATATCTCAGACAATAAAAAAAAACTAACGAATTCATGAAGAAAGGCTATGTAATTACTTCTTCGGCGACCTATTAGACCTATATTTAAGGAAATTTAAACTGTAGAACTTTTTCAAAAGATTCATATCCTAAGCGCGTAGCTTCGCAATCACGTCACATCAATCCAAATTCGAACTGGTTTACTAGGTTTACGACCAAAGGCGAAGGTTTGCAAGATGTTAGTTACTTAGTTGTTCTGATAAGGGCCTAAAGGACCTAAAGGAAATGACCTAGACTTTCCAACTAACTGTGTTGTTCTCCTTGTCTTTTTTGAACGGTCCTTAGACCTTTTTCGACTCCAAACGGCGAGAGAGTGTGAGAATTTTTTACAGGCAGTATTTTCCACTTTTGGAAAGTGTCTTGCATAGCGGTCGACGGACTTAACCACTATGCCACGCCAATACCTTGTAGCAGGATACAAGTACACTCTGAAATCTAATAATCCAATAAATAGAGATCGGATTTTTAAAATGGACTGTAGATTGGGGGCGGGCGTCTTTTCTGCAATACCCGCCAATCCATTCAAACAAAACTTCTCACACAAGAGAAGTACAATATATAAAATAACAGGCGGTTTTCTGTTATCTTAGTCTCAGGACTAACATATAAATACAATCAATCAGCGCCGTCCTTAGATTTGTATGCCTTTCTTTTAAAAGGTTTGTACAACCCTTCAAAATACGCTGCAGTTCCGGGGATCATCTCTTCATTGGAGCCATTTCTCTTTTCGGCGAGCATTTTTTCAAGGTTTTGGAACAAGTAATAGGATCCATGTTTCATTCATTGTCACATACCGCATAAAAATTCTTTTTATTTCGCTTAAACAGCTCCAAACAGTGCCCGGAATCATCAACACGTTATTGTTTTGGTGTTTTTGTGAGCAAACGCGGTACCCACTACGAACAGAACTTTCGCATACCCAAATACTCGTCCAAAATATGATGTACATGGTCTATTCATATCTTTACGATGTAAGCTATCTCACGCACTTTCACTTTAGGATTGTTTAAAACGGTTTTGTGGATTTTTTTGATGTTTTTCGGCGTAGCAGACTCATTTGGGCGCCCAGAGCGTTACTTTCGACGGAGCAGATTCCTTATAACACTTTTCAAGCCATTCTTGAGTTTTAACGGTATGTTTTCCCACAAATAACAGTGCATAATCAACGTACGAAACTTATTCTTTTCCATGGTTTTGAAAATAGCAAACGGTGCGCCACTAAAACTTCAATATCTCGATGACTAATGGTCGAAATGTCATTAAATGTTGATACATACTCGTACCGTTTAAAGGTTGGTACTAAGTACAAATTGTAAAGACATGTTATTAGAGTCGCCATCTATGTGTTAGTCTCGGGACTTTTCAAATCACCAAATAGATCGCGATTCGAACACAACTCCCTCTAAATTTGTCTATAATTGCAAGGACATACTGGTTCGGGTTACCCTTCACTTTAATTTCACATTACTCTGGACTTCTGGCCACAGGAAAATCCAGGGAAATGAGGAGACCAACGAAGAAGTCGCTTTACTATTCATGAGTAATCCAGCATAGCAAAAAGAGTTTACCCTAAATGGCTTCGTAACCTTCTTGACGGATTCATAAAGAAGGAAATCTGCTCGGGCTTTATTGCAAAGGTGAAGGTCAGGACTCAAGAAGTTCAAATTGATAGAGACGAGCTATATAGAGCCATGTCTAGGTTTCACATCTCTACAAAATTCGTCCGTCTCTGCAGAATCACGATTGAGAACGCTCCCTGCTCCGTCAATTTTACCCGAGACCTTTGATTTCAAAAAATAGTTTAGACAAGATGACGCGCTGTTATGTGACTTCTTAACATCATATTTGAGAGAATAATTGAACACTGGAAGCACAATTTTTGAAAGTCTACTAGCGTACGCCGATGATAATGACATAATTGGGAGAACTCAGCGGGCCGTTCGCTGGTATTGACACGGAAGCTCCCAAAATGGGTTAGCGGTGGATGAGGGAAAATCAAGCATATGCTTGATATGCTTGACAAGAAGGGACACACAACATCGAAGATTTGGAAAGAATTTCACAGGACTTTGTCTACATTAGCTCTGCTATGAATTTTGCCAATAACACCGCAGCAGAAGTAAAATGAAGGATCACTCTTGCTAATCGTTGTTTCTTTGGGCTAAGAAAGCAATTGAGTAATGAGGCCCTATCCTGAAAAACTAAGGAGACTCTATATAAGACCTTTGTCGTCCTAGTCCTACTTTATGGCTTACGAAGCATGGACTCTATCAAAGGCGGATGAAGATATCCTCAATCATTTTAAGAGAAACTTCCTTCGAAAAATATTCAGTCCCGTTTGCGTTGACGAGCTTTGGAGGAGAAGATTGAACGACAAACAATATGAGCTGTACAGCAACATCGATCTTGTCAGAAAACTGCGCATCAGTCGCCTCAGTCGCTAGCACATGCAGAACGAATGGATATCCAAGTTCCGGCCCGCAGAGTCTTTGAATCTAATCCGGATATACAATGCAGTAGAGAAAGACCACATCTTACGTGGCGTGCAAATGTCATCACCCTATCGGCAGATGTTATAATTCTTTACTTTAACATTTGTGAAGTAAACGCTTTCTTTGTCGCGGAGTAATTGTTACGATTTTTTTGCGTAATAATTCGTCGGTGGTGTTGGCGCAGCGTTAATTTCGGCACAGATTTCCCGGTCGTCCGACACCAACTCGGCCAACACTACGACGTGACACTTAGCCGCTCGACTAGAAGAGTATGGTACAACACGAGTTGCTTTCAGGTCTGACCAGCCCCGGAGCAGTCGTTCTGCTGAGAATATCCCAGCTGTGGTTGAAGATGTCGCAGAGGACCCCGGAGTATCGACCAGACGACGTCTTTGCAGTTCTTTACAGAGAGTTTTGGTGAAAGAGTATAAGATGTTCACTTACAAAGGGCAGATAGTGCCTCAGCTGTTAGCTGTTGACCGTCAAGCGTGTGTAACCTACGCTCAAGCCATCCTGAATCTCGACCACGAGGGAGACAACTTTTCGTCGAAAATCATCATGAGCGACGAGGCCCATTTCCATCTCTGTGGATATGTGAATAAGCAAAATTATGGCTTCTGGGGTACCGAGAATCCGCGTATAACACACGAAGTAATTACACCCGTTCAAAATTACTGCATGGTGTGTTGTTTGCGCTCCAAGCGTCATGGGGCCTTATTTTTCGAAAACCCCGTGAGCCAAACGACTACTGTGGACGGTTAGCGCTTCAGAGCCATGCTCAACGACTTTTTCGTTCCTCAATTGGATGTGGTTCCAACAGGAGGAGCCTAAACTCTCGTGATTTAACCGTTCCAGACATCTTTTTATGGGTTTTTTTGAAGTCACGAGTCTATGTCAACAAGCCACAGACTCTTGAAGCCCTCAAAGAGAATATACGTCAAGAATGCGAGGATTTATTGCCGGATGTTCTGGCAAGATTAATGGAAAATGCAACAAATCGGGCTGGAATAGTTATCAATTCTTAATGGAATGTAGGACATGTAATGTAAGACATCAAATAAACATACTCCAAAAGCAGAAGCAAAGTTTTTCATTCAAAAAAAAAAAAAAAAAAAAAAAAAATTACAGCCAAAGAACATGATAACTTTTGCGCCACCTTGTAGAAGAGGACCTCAACAGACTTGGAGTGAGCAACTGGAGGCAGTTAGCTAAAGACCGGACTAACTGGAGAGGATTACTAGAAGGTTCACCCCGAACTGTAGATAAGTAAGTAAGCAAGAAGTTAGACGGTCAATCTGTCAAACTCTTCACTTAACATTCAGCTGCCGAAATACCTCTCTGAAAAAGAACATTCTACATTGCTTCTGTCTGCTTGACTTGTCGTACGGTGAGGTTGAATAGCATCAATGATTCTTAGACGCCAATCTCAGATAACTCCAAAAGCAAAAGGCTAAATAATTTCATACTTCTGTGTCCTCTGAATAGAAGAAGTCTTTTTCATTTCAGGACTGGGATACGATGTCAGCCGTATTAAGGCGTGAATCTGCCAGGCACATTGGATCCCGGACACTCTTCAGGCCAGCTAAACATGGCATCTTCGGTCTTGGGAAACCTTTTCAAAGATATCTGAAAAAGAAAGTATGTCATCAAAACGATGATTCAACTGAAAGACAGATCTCTTAAGCAGGTATTTGCACATCCAGAAACACATCAACGCACGGTAACAAAACAAGCATGTTCTAGCTATTGGTTTGAGCGGTCAGTCTGACTGCCTATATCAGCGACTGTACCTGTAGTGGCGTTGTGGAAAGATCAACCGTAAATAGTACCACTCTTATTCAGGTCATCACATCTAATTCTAGACAAATAGCTGAAGATCATGAGAAGCATTTTAGCTTTTGTGGTCAGGAGCAGTCAAGTTCGGTTCTCTTCTTTCAGGGTGCCATCTGAACCCCGTGATCTTAGAGAAATTCTTAAGGTGCTCATGACAACTAATCCTGATGTTCAATTTGCAGACTTAAATTTCGGTTAGGAACATTTTCCATTAGCCTATTTCTTTTTCCCTCATTAGCTCTGGGCTAGCAAGGATTACCTATAAAATCTACTGATATTTAGGAAAACTTAAAGAAGCGCCTTCCGGGTGGTGATGTCGCAACAACCTCTGCGGCATCACGTACAGATACGCGAAGCGAGCCTCTTAGTATTCTGTTGTCTAATTGTCAGTCTGAGACCCGTTTTACCATATAAACAGGCGAATTTAATCATATTGTTGTATTACGGAGTTTGACGTTGCCACTTCCATAGATAGGAAGCCCACTAAGGGTACTGCTTGCAGCTTAACAACTTCAAAAGTACTTAAAACTTCAACTGCACTGCAATGGGACATCAAATGATGTCGCTTTTAAAAAATGAGTTCACTCAGATTGTGAACACAATGTGAGGTTAATTTCGTACCCTCGAGAGTGCTTTCTACCCCTCAATGAGTAGACTTCACGTCTACGAAACGTAAGTCAAGAAAAAAAAAGGACAGACGTTTTATTCTCAATCACTTTTGAGTATATTCCATTCACCAGCAAACACTCGTCCATAAATACAGTCCTCAGTGCGGTAAAACAAATACACAGATACGAGTACTTTTCAACAGCCCAACAGCGTGTCTCGTAGACTTTCGAGGTAAATCACGATGATAATTGGCTAATTATTCGCTAAATTCCATATAACATAGATACTCCTACTAATGACCTACAGACACGAACTTCATTATTGACTACTCACCCAGCCAAATGCCGCGTCGCGTCACTGCATCATTTTTGTAAAAAAAAAAACCTAATAACACAAAAATTAAAAACTAACTCATATGAAAGATTAAGTATAATTTTATGGATAATTAATGTGAAAGGAGGAAATGAGCTGGAAAAGGGGAAGAGGTAGTTTCATCTTGACGCAACCAACAAACTCATTACAATGTTTCGTATGAAGGCTAATTAGGGTGCTTTCAATGAGCTCTGGTTCTGTTCAGCCGAATTTGGACCTTGAGTACTACTTTTTCTAATAAAACGAGTCACATATGTAGTGGCCTATTTTGAGGCCTGAAAATGGAAGGAGGAAATGTTAAAAGCTTCGAACACCTGTGAATATATTTGGGGCTTTCATTTAGTCAATGTGGGCCAAAAATTAGAATTTTGAAATTGTTCTACAAGTATTTGCTTTTCTATTTTGAACAACCCGTATTAAGGCTAAATTTTCCACAGAGAAAAAAAGATGACGACACCAAAGATAGCTTTTTTAGCGCTTTTAATGCAAGGTCAGAAGGAGAGGGCATCTTTGGTAACACTTTCGGAAAGCATAGCCTGCACGACACCACTTCCGATAACGGCTTCAGGCTAATCGATTTTGCGGCGGCGGAGCGAAACATTGTCGTAGCTAGCATAGGGTTTCCGCATTCATAAGGGGACTTGGAGAACTCCTGACCAATCAACCGTCAGCCAGATCAGCGTCAGCCATCGACGACTCCTCGAGTATTATGGATGTCCGAACGTTCCGACTCGGACCACTACTTGTTGTATCCAAGGTAGGGTTGCAAATTTCCCGAACATTGCAACGACAGACTAGTACTATGAGGAAGTTTGACGTCAAACGGCCACGATCGCAAGAGGTCGTCAAATTTTTTTCCGATCGAGTCTCCTTTAATCTCTTACGAGGTCCTATGCCGCCAGCGTCAACTATCGAAGACAAGTGACAACATTGCCAAAAAGCCATCGGAGATGCCGACTCTGATGCGTTGCGTTTCACTCAGCCTCCACAATGAAACCTCTGATTTGACGATGAGTGCCGGCAAGAACATGCAGCTAAGCAAGATGCATACAAAGGGGCGCTGCATAGGAGGACTAGAGTTGTTCACAAGCTTTACGAGCAGAATATCGGCTTCTCAGGAGAGAAAAGGAAAACAGAAAGAGAATCGCGCAGTCAAGGAAGTTGAGAGATGCTACTCCAAGAATGAGATTCAGAAGTTTTAGCAAAAGGTATAAAACAATCATGCCAAGGAACAAACCCCGAACCGAAGCCGGTAGAGACGAACAAGGGAACATAGTAGTAGAGCCGCAGTCGATGCTAAGGATTTCTAAAAAGCATTTCTGTAGACCTCTATCAGGTAGAATGAAGCTTTCAACAAAGCTGCTGGAGCGGACTGTCGAGCTCTTCAAAGCAACAGGCGATGACTTGGTAAGGAGCATACATCAACTCACCTGTAAACCGTGGTCGGGGAAAGTATCCCGATGATACTGAATGGAATCCAGCACTAAGGTTCGTCAGTCTTCTTAACATCGCCTAAAACATCCTCCCCGCCGTATTGTGTGAACATCCCTGCCAAACTCGACCGTTAGTGAAGGATGGCGATGGGGAGTGCATGCTGTCCCAGCAAGGTCGGTAAAGAACTCACCGAGATATTTGATGTCGAAAATCACAAACAACATTGACGATTTGAACAGAATGTCACAATCGACAGATATAACTTTGAGGTAGTGAATGACTAAGGACCTAGGACCTAAGGACCGCTATAAATTCAAACAACGACACCAGCGTTGAGATCAAATAACTCTTGCCAAACGCTGCTTCTTTGGGCTAAAGCAATTGACTAGCAAAGCCCTCTTCCGAACAACAATAGTAACACTATATAAATTCTTCTTGAGATTGGGAGTGGACGAGGAGATACAACGACGTACAGTGACATCGACTTGGTCAGAAGAGTGAAGGTCCAATGACTGAGGTGGCTGGATCATGTTCTACATGGATGAACACCATACTCGAGGGACAGCGTAGTAGAATGTGTTTGCACAATATACACAAAGGAAAATCGAAGAGGAAGCAAAGACATAGACCGATTTACGTTGATCATGAATGTTTGCAGGTTATAATGGTAAATTCATAGGCGCGTTTTACTGTTTCAAAAAGGATCACGAGATAACAAAGTACGTTCGAAAGTTTGCTTTGAAGTGAACTGTTAAACATTCATATCGATACGGGTATTACAATTGAAGACTTGAAGGGGCAGAATAGCACAGGCAGTTTCGTTGCAGCACTGTTTTTGGAAATATTGTGCTTGAGCGTTTCAATTCACTGGCAATATTGGCTTCCCATATAAGAGTAAGTCTTATCGCACTATAAGTTTTATGCAGAGAAGATGCAGAGAAGTTTTAGGAGCACCTGAACAGATGTGAGCAATTTTGTGGCAATACATACCTGAAAATTATTTCTTACCGCGTTTGAGAGCACCTATCGAGACGTATCGAGAGTGGTAAGCTTTTCAGTTTCGATGATGCAAATGCCATTCCTGGACAGTGACTAAATATTTAAATTTCGCTTTAACGACAGCAGGCACTATTGGATTTTAGAAACATTAAATTTACTCTATTGGTCCTTCCCCAAATAGTTATGGTGTTAATGTCGAAATTCAGTAAGCTTAACATACGTGAGTCCGAGAACGCATATGAAAACTAGAGAGTTCTATCGTCAGCAAAGGAATACACTGATTTAGAAGTGGCAAAAAATGTGCCATTAACGAAAAATATTATTAGTTTCGGACATAGAACTGAACCCTGGGGTCCGCCAGTATCTATTTGGTGGATATCAGACTTGAAACCAGGCAAAATAACTTAAATTAAACGTTCCGAAAGTTAGGTTCTAATTCCTTGAAGAAAAGATTCATCGATCTCAAGTGCACGCATATTCGATAAAACTCTGTTAGTTGGTCTTGCAATAGCAAGTATAAATATCTCACTTTTGCCAGATTTGGGTAGATTTTGGTTCCACTCTTTGGTGAAACATGCCATTAAATCACCTGAAAACCGTATTGGCGGTCATTGAGAATTTCCGTGTCCCAAGATATTCCATGAGCTGACAGTTTATCAGCATTTTCATGAGCTTGGAATGAAGACCTATGATTATGGCTGGGCAAATGATGTTTTCCATCCGCATGAGAGTACACTTATTCAGAAGAAAGGGATCATTGATCAAAAAGCTCCCGGAATTTATTCAGAAAATTAAAAATACAAGTTTATTCATCTAAATCTATATTGTCCCCTTCAAAGTAATCCCCATCGACTGCAACACACTTATGCCAGCGCTTGGTCTAATCATCGAAACATTTTTTATATTCGGTTTTCGGTATGTCCATCGGTATGTGCTTCCTGCGATTTTTCCATTACTTCCTCTCGGCTGCCGAAACGCGTTCCCCGTAGTGGTTTTTTAACTCTATTGAACATAAAGAAGTCACAACGAGCCAAATCAGGTGAATTCAGTGGCTGTTGGATGGTATTCGTTGCATTTTTCGTCAAAAAATTACGAATAATCATGGTGCAAAATCCACGAGTTTTCTGCCCACAATTCTGGTCTCTTTCGGCGAATAGCTTCACGCAAATGTCTCATAACGCCCAAATAATACTCTTTGTTTACTGTCTGGCCTTCTGGCAAAAGTTCATGATGCACTACACCGTTGTAATTGTAACTGTGAGCATTGCCTTCTGTTTTGGCGTAGATTTCTCCACAGTACCTTGGTTACCCTCCAAGAAGTGTTCAGTTTAGGTGAATAGTAGTGTCGCTTAGATGCACGAACAGCATCGGTTGCAGCATTACAAGCAGCTTTGTACCTGTTCCAGTTAATCGCGTTTTGGTTACGTTTCCACTTACTGTACAGTCTGTTTCGCTTCTTTAGAACACCAACTACCCCTTCCGCGAATCAGGGACACGCACCTGATAAGGAATAAGCGCATCATCAAAGAGAATAGAGTTATGTACTTTTCTTCCATTTTCGACTGCAGCACAAAATTGTAGTTTATCCTTCTCGACGTCTCTAAAAGGCGACTTTCCTGCTTTCCCTCAACCCTCAGTAGAAAAGACTCTAGACTGCTTATATGTAGACATCGTAACTGTACTGTAAACACTTTATCAATTATCACCAAAGCGTTTGCTCATCTTTTTTCGAAATTCTGAAAAATTTCAATAAAAGGAACGTAACATGTTCCGACGGAAATAAAAGAAAAAGACAAACTATCACCATTTCCACAGAGAAAAATACAAGTGCTAATACGTTAATGATACTCGTAAACAATTATTGCGCATAGCATAGCAAATTCCTTTTTAGCAAATCCGTAATGGATGTGTAAACATCTAAATATTGTTTACCAATCTGCACAACCACCTACGTAGATTTTTAAAAATACACGTTAGTTGTTTATTTTAATCAAAAACTGGTTATTTTTGCTGGCAGCATCATATGTGGGAGTGTACGTCACATTGCTCCAAGTTATAGGAATTTTTTGGGTCAGCTTTAAAGGCGAGTCGGGACCGCAGTGTCATTTTGTCTTGGACAGATATTAAGATGATGCGGCCATTGTCGTGTTAACCGTATCCTTATAGATATTCATCCTGGAATTTAGGAATATATGGTCAATATCGTCAATGGTACTCGTATATTTATAGATTATGTACGAGTATGTAGTATTATATACGAGGGTTGAAAGGTTTCCGACCGAATAATGATACAAGACATTTGTTCTCAATTTTTTATTTTTTTTTTCTACATAGTCTCCTTGTAACTCTACACACTTCTCCCAGCGATGCTCTCATCTCTCTAACCCGTCCAAATAGTACTTGACGTTTTTCTCTGCAAAATAATTGTTCCCGAAGGTGATTGCCTCCTCATTTGACGAAAATTTCTGTCCTCCGAGCGCAGTTTTTAGATGAGGGAACAAAAAGAAGTCGCTTGGGGCTAGATCTGGTGAATAAGGCGGATGGTCAAGCAGTTCAAACCGTAATTCATGGATTTTCGCCATGGCAACCGCTGAGGTGTGAGATGGCGCGTTGTCTTGCTGAAACAGGACTTTCTTTTTCTGCAAATGTGGCCGTTTTTCCGCAATTTCTGCCTTCAGCTTGGCAAGTAATGATGCGTAGTACGCTCCTGTAATGGTTTTTCCTTTTTGAAGATAATCGATTAAGATAATTCCCTTTACTATCCCAAAAAACAGTCGCCATCACTTTCCCAGCCGAAAAAACAGTTTTTGTTTTTTTGAGCCTTTTGCAGTCCACTTTTTTGTTTCGGGTGTATAATGGTGTATCCAAGTTTTATCTACAGTAATTAATCGGCGTCAAAACTCGGATTTATTGCGCCTAAACTGCGCCAACAGAGCGTTGGAAATGTCCATTCGAACACGTTTTTGGTCTAACATAAGCAAACGCGGCACCCAACGCTTTCTCATGAATAAAACTTGATTTAATAAGTAACAAACATGGACATTTTCATAACCTCTACTATCTCTCGCACTTTAATTCGGCAGTCGTCTAACACCATTTGGTGAACTTTAGCAATGTTATCGTCAGTGGTTGCAGTTTTTGCACGTCCCGAACGTTCATCATCTCCCAAGCTCTTACGGCTACGTTTAAATTCAGCTGCCCAAAATTTCACTGTGGTAAATGATGGTGCAGAGTCCCCATACACAGAGTCCAACTCATTTTCGATTTGCGTAGCCGCATTGCCTTCAAAAACAACAATTTTATAACAGCTCGATACTCAATTTTTTCTATTTTCACAAAAAACACTCACATCGATTCATTCAAACGACTGTCAACTAAAAACTGCGCGTCCAAAGTGACTGAAACTTCGGTAAGTAACTGTCAAAAGATGCACCACTAACATTCACCAGCTTTTATTGACGAGTGCGCCTATCTTTATGTTGTTTTACGTGGGAAACTTTTCAGACAACCCTCGTATTTATAAATATAAGAGTTCTGAGCAGAGGTCTTTTTGCTCGCGAAGGCGGATAAAACAGCTGCTCAGCAACTGTTTGCGAAGTAAAAGGCATGCGAGCAACAAAATATGTCATTTCTATAGCCCGCTCTTGTGTTGTAATGGACAACCAGGTTCGTTTTAGTACGTAAATGTGAAGTCACTTAACAGACTTTGTAGCTGAAGCCATAAACTTCTATATAGACAAGCAGATATGCAGATCTAACTACCGTCCAATAAGGCTGATGGGATGGGACGACCTAAAGGAAGGGAGGAATAAAAGCAGCGATATCTACTACTACACTCGGTACCGGTAGCAACGGTACGGAATTTTGTGCGATTTCTACATCTCAACATTCATAAAGGCAACTGGCTCGAATATAGCCAATTTCGACACCATAATTACAAATGATTTCAAGTCTTTGCCAATCGAGTGTCCCTTCAAGTCCAGGATGATATTCGATTTAAGGCCTTGAATCGTTTTTATCTCTAAGGGCACCCCAAAGAAACCCGAAAAACTCTGAGACGGCCAATTGACATCGCCAAGCGACTGATAACACGATTACCGAACTTAGCGCGCAAAAATTCGAAACAAGTCCATGTCTTCAATTTCAGCCCACAAAAATGGGCCGAAAGGCGTTTTCAGCTGCGTTTTCGGAATAAAATAGGCCAATGATGATGCCACTTCAAAATTCGCACCAAACTGTCACTATCTGCGGATGCACGTCTTCTCGTCAATCACGTGCGGGTCTTCCGATCCCCAGATGCGGTAATTTTGTGTGTTAACGTAGCCGCCGAGATGCAAATCAGAAAAAATGATTTTTCCGCCAAATTCGAGCTCTTTTTTTTTATAATTAGCGCGCGATCAAGGGATTTGAGTACCCTTAAAATGCTAGACTTGAGCCTCAGAAGTCATTTGCCATCATTTGCTGAATCGATTGGACTTTGTAAGCAGATAATCCGAGATCTTTATGCAAAATTTTCATCAGGCTGGTGCGTGAAATGTTGAGCCGTTGAGGTCGATGGGAAGTCGATGTTCTTGAGTTAAGTCGAATACTCTCGGTCACAACAGCCACATTTTTGTCGGTACGTACCGTACGATGACGGGGACCGTGAGTGTTGTAGTTGAATACAGCAGGCACGGTGGGTGCTTCATTTCGGCCAAAACTTCTTTTAAATAAACCCACTGTTTGGACTCAATTTTGAATTAAGTATGCAAAATTTCCAAACGTTGTTCAAGCGTAAAGCGGTTAATTTCATTCTGCGATGGTATGATACTGACTGAGTGTCAAGATTTCGAGCGGGAAGGAGCTGTCAGTGTTAAAATAACATATGATATTTGGACCACTCGATACATGTAGAAGACGTCTGTTAGTTGGGTTACAGGTCCAGCTCGGACTGTAGCGTCATCTACAAATGCTCGTGAGTATCACTTAGGAAGTGGGTGGCGAGTAACAAAGCCCTCTTTTGAACTACTATGGTGACCTGTATATAAGACCCTACACATCCCAAACCTGATTTATGCCGTAGAAGCAGGGACTTTGCCAAGAATGTATGAAGACATCCAAGGCCAAGATTCTCTTGTATAGATAGTGAATGGAAGAAAAGAGTAGAGAACAATTTTGATTTCGGAAAGATAGATCAACCAAATCGGTATTTGTAACTAGAGGTAACTAGCATTCGCTCGAACTGAAGAGAGAGGCTTGTTCGTTTAGACCCAAGGCCTCCCCAGACTGTAGCGTCACTTTAAATAACAGTAATACCTGGAACCCATTTCCTGACTCATATTCACATTTTACGGATATTTATAGAGGAAGGTGTTGAGTATGGCTCACTTCACGGCTTTCCACAGCGTGAATATGCCTCATAAGATCAGAATTGCGCAGACATTCTTGAAGAATATCATCTTGCCACGCCAAAGGTGTAAAATGTCGCGTTCCATCGCGATTGTCAGTCACATTTTAAATTCAAACTTACTCGCTTAGATGGTGTTACAGTCTTTGGTGCACCTGCGCGTCAACTTATCCTTTCAGTTAGCACGGTTTTGAGGCCTAAAGTGACGCACTCGTAAGGTCATTTGCGGTCAATTTCCACTTGTGTTTACCGCCTAAGGGATAGTCGTCTTTTAGGAGCGCATATTTCTGATCAGGTAGATGTTGCTGTACGGCTCATACAGTTCGTTGTCATATGTATCTTCTACTCCAAAGTCAGTAGAAGGACATCTTCATTCGCCTTCAATAATGACCTTTCTTAGAGCAAAACTATGATAATGGGGCCCTATAAAGAGTCTCGTAAAGAGTGTTTCTTTATATTAACTTCTTGGGCCTTGAGGTCTGTTGAAATCCCAATAATCCATGATAATTAGCAATGTTATCCGCGCTACACTGTCAGACGGAAGCGTAGAAATCCAATAGACAATGGCATCTTACCTAAAATAGCACGAAATACGAGACCCAAATCTCTTACCACCGGGCCATTTCTTTATGTTTGGAAACAGGAAATAGTCGCAAGGATATGTCTGGAGATTGTGCTGGATGAGGGAGCAATTCGTAACGTAATGCGTTTTACGCGAGCGTTTTACCCTTTTGGAGGTAATCGATGTGAATCACACCGCGCACATCCCAAAAAGTTGTCGCCATGACATTGTTGGCGGGTAGATGCATCTTGGCCTTCTTCGGCTTCGAAGACACAGGAGAAGTCCACTGTTTTGACTGTTCTTTGGTCTCTGGTATGTTGTGATGAATCCATATTTCGTCCACGGTTACGAAACGGCGCAAAAACTCGTTCGGATTGTGATTGAACATCGCTCAACACTCCTTTGAAGTTGCCAAACGATTGCGTTTGTTGTCAATTGTACAAAAACGCGGCACAAATATAGCACCCATATCCAAATATTTTTGCAAAACTGAAATCGCTGATCCCTATAAACCTGTAGCCTCTTCAAGTTCGAGCATCTTTACTCGACGGTCGTTCAATATCATATCGTGGATTTTATCGAACATTTCTGGTGTGGTGACCTGGTCGACTAGAACGTTTGGAGTCACTCGTGCTGGTACGACCGCACCAAAATTGAGGATGTTTGCAAACCAATGGTGAAGATTGAAATCTGTTTTGCAAAAAATAGTGTTTAGTGGGCACACGAAATTGACTTTTTCCATTTTTACGAAAATTCTCGTAGGCGTCTGTTTCAAATGGCTGTCACAACAAAACTATTTGACAGATCTGCCCGAAAATTTGGGTGCGTTCAAATGCTGGATATGAGATTTGCAACGCCATCTGTTTTAATTTTAAGGGACTTATTGACCCACCCTCGTAATCGATAAGTGGCTTACATGGAGCGACAATTTATCGGTATTTTTCAACAGAATGACACGACAATTGTGCGTGCAGTTTTAACTTACGTATCGCAGTGTTGAACGTTACTCGTATGAAGTCAAAATTACAACGATGGAAATGGAAGTACTACAAATGCCAGTGGGTCATAACAAAGCATGCTCTAGTAAGAAGTAGAGTATAATTGGATCACTTGCCAAAAACATGTGATTTATGCAGACGATATTTGCCTGCTTTTCCTTAGCGATAACACAGATGATCAAGATTTTAAAAGACACAACAAGCAGATTTTCATTAAAGACAAATGGATGCAACATCAAAGCCGGTAACTTTTAAAATAGTTCTATAAAATCTATTACTGCTTGAAAGGATTTCGAGAAGGTTGATCGTGGCTTGGCTTTGAGTTTGGGTCAGAAGCCCAAATATGTCATTATTCCACAAAAAGACTGGGTCTGGAGCGAACACACTTTAAAACCAAGAAACAATTCCTTTGGGTAGCACATCATGCAATGAAATCCGCTGGCTCAATTAGTTAGAAGAGCCTACCATGGTGTAGAACAGTTGAGGAGCAATTATAAACACTGGAGATGAGTTGGAGAGAGCTGAACCTTGTTGCGGATAACCGAACAAGATAGTGCACACGTGTGCATCTTCTACGAAGGAACATATTGTTGACATCTATGCATGTCACAACCAATAGGTAACATTAGGGGCTTTATGTCACAGTCATTGTCTAGGGTGTACGTACGCTTGATGACGTCCGAAAAGTTGTTCTGTTGAAATTCCTGTTAAGCTCATTAGCCAACAAGATGCCACCGCTGCAAAAGCCAGCTCCTCAATTCGCCGGATCCGCTGTCGTCAACGGTGCATTCAAGGAGATCTCCCTGGAGGACTACAAGTCAAAGTACGTTGTATTGTTCTATTACCCGTTGGTGAATCGTCTGCCCAACTGAGATTATTGCTCGACAGATTCTCAAACAAGGTGATCTTGGATGCTTGGACATTCAATTTAATCGCTGATGAATCGATGAAAATCGCCCGTGATTATGGCGTTTTGGACGAGGAATCTGGTGTGCCATTCCGTAGACTCTTCATCATCGATGGCAAGCAGAAGTTGCGTGAAATCAGTGTGAACGATTTGCCAGTCGGTCGTAATGTCAATCAAACTCTACATTTGCTGCAGGCTTTCTAATTCACCGATGAGTATGGTGAAGTCTGTCTAGCTAAATCAAATCAAAGGAATATTTCAATGCCGTCAACTAAGAAGTCGCTTTACACAAAGAATCACCATTCACAGATTATAGTTTCCATAAGCATCAAAATGTTCACGTGAAGGAAGGTGTCTAACGTAAACATGGCTCGGCTATCATAAGTTCTACTAAATGTGAACCCCATTTCATTTTTTTTTGTATCTAGGCTAAAGTACACCCCTGAAAACGATATCTAATAACGCAGATACATACAAATTCAAGTGAAAAATAGCTTCAATACTTATACTTATTGATTTTGAATCATGAATTATGGAGTGTTCACCAGAAAAGCACTTAACAGACGGACTGTCACCAGACACATACAAGTACAAGTACATACATATGTGTTCCAACCAAACCATATTGAGTTTCCGTACAAACCCGATAACACCATACTGCCCCTGACATAAGTTGATAACGACAAAAGGCTGGCTGAGGGTTTGCCTTTGTTTAGGTCTCTAAATCGAAATATGTGGTTGAGTGTGTTTGGGAACGGAAGTCTCATGCACCACCCCCTAAATGATCTTTATAAAAGAAAATCGATTCCTTGCATCTTTTGGATGATGCAAAAGTGTAAACGGAACAGACTAATCATTTATACTATACCACAGCAATAGCATCTAAAAGTTGTTTCCGTTTCAGGCATAAATTCCATGTTTTACGAGTATATTCACCAAATATTTACAAAACACTATAACGTATCTCTCTCTTAATCCACGGTAATGAGATTTCTTTTAACAGGAAACACCAACTTCACCACAGTAGACGTACAGATACTCGTGTGTGATAATTTATTTGAACAACGAATTTTTGAGAATTTATTTTTTCGAATATTTTAATCACTGCCGCCGTCACAAAAGAGAAATCAAAACAAATCACAACCAAAACACTAAATCCCACACCGATACTAATCCGGCCGTATGAATGGCGTATCCGAGGTGGTTAGATATACGCGCCCGACTACACAGATACAAAAGAGGTTCTAATTTATTACATAAGATACGAAAATGTGGTTTTCATTTGATGTTATGTATGGGGGATACAGTGTGAAAAACAGCTTAAGTTGACAAATCCGAAACACACCACAGTCCGACTCGAACTGCATCCGAAACTAAACAAAACAACGACGTTGGCACGCAACAAATGCCAGAGCCACCACTAGTCTGGTATGTAGTCACCACAAGCCGAATCCGAACGATCGGTGATCATGTAAATTTCACCAAAGCGTTCTAGATCCATTTTCTCAACGAAACAAAAACAGAAAAAGATTAGAAAAAAATTAGAAAAAAAAAAAATACTTTCTGCGATAAGAAAATCGTTTCACTTCTTCGTCTTCTTCATCTCATTTGGATTGAACGAAAATAGAAAACGAATGTCGGGAAAATGCTCGTATTCACAAAATAAGATGAAAATATAATTTTACTTATTCGTTCTCATACCACAGTTACTCGTAGTAGTAACAATTTCCATAACAGAGGGTACTAGGAGTACACAAGTATCTGCGAAGTTGGATTGATTATTGTACTCGTTCGTGTATCCGTATGTGTGCTGGGAAGACCCGTCAGAGTACGAGTAGGTAATTGATTTCAATTAGACTCCGCGTTTAATGCGATTGGAGAACATCACAAAGTGAACAACAAAAAAAAAAATCCATTAATCTCGATCCAAAACATAGCAAACTTAGGAAGATACTCGTGCTCGGATACTTTCCAATACTTTGCGTCAGGTATTAGTATAATACCTCGGGCGTATGACGCGAAACTCAAACGAATATGCGCGCGCTATCCAATCAAAACTGACATTTACGATATGATGCGAGATGACGCCTGCGACTATGAGTACAAAACCTGGCTGTCAAATTGATGCATCCGGAATCAATTATAAATGTCAGATCAATTATGATAGTACCACAAAATTATCAAAGTCTTTTCACGCTGTGACGGTTACAATTGTAGGTAGACCATAGATACTTTAGTACCCATATGGGAACGTAAAATTAAATCTTCGTAGGCACTTTTCCTTCTTTACTAGAAGCGAGAACGTACACTCGGAAACTGATTAGTAGAAGCGGAAAGAGTATAGCTAAGCACCTGAACTGCGAACTACCGTCAGATACATTCACACCGAGCGCACAAAGTACACATATCTGCAATTATTTCCACACGTGAAGCCGCTTTTTTTTCTCTTTTTACTGATTCTTTCGCTCGTAATTATTTTTTTCAAAATTTTTTCCGCACTTTTTTTTTACTGTAAAAATTTGAAATTTATTTCTCTGTGTACTTTTGAGGAGAGCTGTTATGCGAACTAGATACACGAACTTGTAATACGATGAACTCATCGGGTACTCCTACTGTGATGAGAGCAGTCTCGTATCTTTTACTTACATCCAAAGTGCATCTGGCAATGCATTGCTGAGTAGCTGAATTGAACATATTCGTAATCAAGCTGACTACTAGTATCTGCTTAAGTTGGTCAGTGTCAACAAATGAACGTCACACATGACAAACAAAACTGTATAAAGTGTATAAAGTGGTGGCCAGCAAAGTGCTGACAACGACAATTAAAACAGAAAACATTTTGTTCTGGTTCAGTGGAAAGCCGAGGAGGAACGATGAAACATTAAAACAAAGCGATGCGGTAATAACTCCCGAAGATGGGGTGCTAAAACAAAGGAAGTAACAATGATACGAGTAAGTGGGTTCTTCACTGGCCGGTGGGGTTTTGATTCAGGTGCAGTGTAAGGGGAATCATATTCACCGTAAACTACAGGTACGACTAGATGAGGTAATTGTAATCGGATGACGCTGCTAACTAGATTTATTTATACATTGCCTCGATGGTTCGTTTATCTTGTGGTTTTAGGTGATCGAGATGTTAATCAAGTTAATGGTGGCGGTAAGGCGCACGTGCTGCAATGTAAAATGAGGTGATTTCGTTTATACAATGGTGTGCCACAAGGTTGTAGACAAGCAACTACACTATAAAGTCTGGACATCATTGTGTACCCAACATTCACGGCCATAATCCCGATGACATGGCCTTGAAAGATTATTCACAACGAAGGTGTTGAAACTGATCCAGATGTCACATTTAGAGTAGTGATGGAGTTATGAAGCAAAGTGTGTGGCAAGCAGAGGGTTAAGTGTACAAAATCAGGCGTTTTGCGAGGGATCATGGCTGGAAAAAACAAGATGAGCAGTGACGTCTTAAAGCTTAATATGAATGAAATTAGTTGAAGATTCGCGGTATCATCCAAATATATGCTGCAAAAAGACTTAGGAAACGCATACAGAATCCAAAAACAGCTGCTGATTCTGAAGTAATAATATTCGTAGATGAGAGTTTGGGGATTTTTATTCTAAAGAAAAACTCAAGGTGGAACTGAGATAGCACTGAAGTCAACTAATCTGTTTGAGACCGATTCAATTGGAAAATTGTGGTTGCAGTGGCGAAAATGGGATGTAGTTAAATTTTCCAATATTATTTTGGGCAGTTGCGAACCGTGCATGCTCTATATTTAGGGCAATGAATAAACATACAAAATCTTACAATAATTTCCAATTTTCAATTTCTGTCAGATCTGTTTGGCAATGATGCATCATTCTTACTAAAATGTCTTAATATCTTTCGAAGGAATATGAGTACTCGTCGTATTATACCACAATAAGTTTCGCGGATGGTGGTGCCACATATACCTACCTAGCATACTCACGTATTTACCAAACGCTTAGTGTCGGAATGACTCAAGTTAGAAGTCTTTTATTCCGGTCCTCAGAAAACTACCTTCTTGGTCTTGCCCAGCAAGTTCATCAGCTATCTTCTTTCCTGCGACGCCTGGGATCCAGACAAGACTCAGTGAATTCAGCTTTCCAACTGTAGTCAAAGAAGCCCTGCGTTATAACGAAGTAGTAAGTCAGTTTAGTAAGGTTTCAAACTTAGCTTGAGTGTAGGGTTGTATTCAAAGACAGACGCATATTTTCGTAATGAGTAATGAAATCTGCGTCATCGGTGAATATTCGACACAGATTGGGGTTTCCTATTGCAAGAGTTCCGGTGTCATTGTGTCAGTCGGAAAGATTAATGAAACTTCAGTGCTAACTGTACCAAAGGTCAGCTCTTTTTATAACGAAAGATGGCCTTGAAAGTGCAACTCACTATATCAGTTGAATGAGTTTAATCAATGCATCTAGAGCAGAGTCACACGTTCTTCGAAAAACTTTCAGTTAGTCGGATAAAACCGTGGAGTTTGGTGTAAGGAGCAGTGACGTATTTGCATTAAATCTTATTCCACCAGAAAAGGTGATGCATACGACAGAATTCCCCACTGGCTATCTCCATGTTTTCTCAAGGACTGGCTTACACTGATAGAATACCAATAGCGGTCGTACTTTTTCATATTTAATTCAAAGAAGGTTGCTATCAAGGATGGCATACAGATATTTGACTTAGCATTTCAACGCTAGATGGGCCAAGGCAGTCAGCTTACCCATCTCGTAGAGTACTCGTAAATTCTGTTTTGAATGGATTGTTGGAAACCCATCGTAGGACAAACATTCGCCGCATCGTCTGCATCCGCCCGGGTTTAGAGCTATTGGGAGCGGTAACCACAGAGTCGAGACAACCAGTTTGTTCAAACCTTGCCAACACATACTGACTGCGCTGAGCATTCGCACCTAAGGTTCTGTTCCTTAGCATTGTTTTAATCCGCGGAACAAGTGATTCATCAAAGCATGCCGTTAAAAGTTGTCGCAAAGAATGTCGAATGCTAACGCGTATTTCTTGTCGGGAACATATTCAATTCTAATAAAATTTGAATCGAAATCACACAAGATCGTCTACGTTGAAGCGGATATTGCATATTAGCCAGATGGTGAATTCGGAAACTGTTTTGCATACATCGACCTCAACCATAACTTTCCCATACCGGGAAAGGAACTCTCACTTTTTGCCTAGGGTTCGGTGTATATGAGATTGCCAGACTAGCAATGAAGATTAATTATCTTTAGAGCTGGCAGCAACTGGTCTATCTCCCTTTAAAGTATAACTGCGTATATGCCAGTTATTCAAGCGATGTAACTTACAACCGATGACAGACATCAACTACAGCGTGTTGTATTACTCAGCTAATTCCAGAAATAGAAACTGGTTGTGAGTCGGCTATGGAATAGTTGTCTGGGAAGTACCTTTCGAGCGTAAGCCGAAGAGTTTCTTGAACCGCTGATTTGTCACTTTTAACCAGTTAATCGTTAACCAGTCCCCTGGATGTACTGACTTTCTCGATCTTATCGTAAAAGTCTTTTGAAATGAAACTTCTTTAAAGTCGCTGGGCAGTAATTCCAAACTCCGATGAAATGAAAAAATTGACATGAAGTGATTCTGAACTCCGATGAAACGAAAAAGCGACAGGAACCAAAAGACAGTAGCGCGCGTGGTGAGGCAGCTGGGGCAGGATGAGTGATGGGAGGAGAGAGGGGGCAACGCACGGCAAAGGGACCATCAAGGGTGAATGCAAAATGCAAGAGTTGACTGCATAGCAACACCATCAGCATCGTCGTCATCATTTTTACCATCATAACTTGCTAAGAATACCAAAAGCATCATCAACACGCAACGGAAACCTTAACTGGTTTGGTTATTGTTCGTCAACGCCAAGAAGATAAGCAGCATAGAACGGCCCAATAACATAATTGACCTAGTTAGGGAATAGCGGCATTAGCAACGCAGGCAAAACAACATTGTTATTAACGGTTAACAACTGTTAACTCTTCGTTGTATAATGTTTTGTATTATTCTGTGTATTATGCTAAGTTAGTTTAATATAACCATTCAGTCGTGTGAAAGACCTTGAAGTACCATATTCAAATAAGTTGTGTTTTATTTGTAAGGGCTGGATAAAATACACATGAAACTCACGCGCGAGTATCGGTACATAGAGTCATGGCTGGCTTCGTATGAGTACGGCGAGTTCTCACGAGAATTTGCATGGGAATTGGCTATGCTGTAGGGTATCCCTAGCACGTGTCAACGTGTCGTGCAGCATTTGTTATTTATCGAGTTTATATAGTGTGCCGAAGTTATTGAGGTTATACTCGTAAAGAATTGAGAAATACTCCCCAAAAAATTCCTCCATAATGAAATAATACAATTTTGTCCCACTTTAATGTCTTTAGCTCAACTTTATTTACCTCTGCCTCCTAATTTTGGATTTTTTAGTGTTTTCATTAGCATATTCAAGACTTTTTTGTGTTTGGCATTTGGCTGTCGGCCAGGTGGCACTATTTCGAAGCGTTCTCTTTGAATTGGTCATATATAGTTCAAAGCCAATCCTACTAGTTAGCAGACTGTCATCGAGTCGTTTAGTTGCGTGTTGTCTGCAGATGGTTCTGCTGTCGTATATATTATACTTCATTCAAGGTTAGTACGTTCGTATTGCATTCCCTCGCCACATCTGTTCCGCAGCGGATTTCCTCGTTTCTGCAGGCTACATCAATTGTTTGTATGGTGTGATACAACCAATGTTCGACTTTACAAAAATTATTGCCATAAACTAGAAGCCCTGCATTACAGAAATCGACAACACAATACAAATAGCTGTTGCCATTCCAACTTCAAATACTTTGATCGCTCATCAGTTTGTTAAGCGCAATTTTGTGGTTGAATATCCTCTCAACGAAATCGCTTGCTATGATTGCTATGTCTCCTGCATGCGAGTATAGTGATTTGTATCGAAACAGTCATACGCAACACTGGAAGGTGGTATTTTTTTTACCCTTCATTGCACTATAAGCAGCAATAGGCTATCCAAGATATCATGGAATTCCCATCAATCTTAATCAGGACTTGTATGTGGTTCCGATTCCTTTCCTATCAACTGCTGTTTCTATCAACTTTATGTCATTAAGTCACAAGGCTTAAACTCTACTTTTAACTTGTAGATCTATGGTCCTACGCTATTGTTGTCGCCGACTAGAGCTGTTGTCTAGCGTAGGAAGTCTGTCACCCATTTTCCCCAGACAGACATTTCTGTTTACTCGTGAGTTCCCAGATGGCACAGCGAACCGATTCATTGCAATTCACTCATATTGAAGTTCACAGTCACGATCCTTCACGATAGATAGAAGGACAAATGCCTACATCAAGGTCTACACCTAAAGGTCAACAACACTATATAAAATCACCACTATGTGATGGAGTCTGGAGACAGTCCAGCCACAGTTTTTATGAAGCTATCACGTACTCCTTGGGGAAGACGGGGATTGGATTCAAATACTGAGGAGCAGCCGGTTGGGTCACTGAACTCCAAGCCAAGTTTCCACACTTGTCACCACTATGCCAAGACCTTCAAGGCGAAACCTTCATCCGTCAATTTTCATAGAAAAGGAAACTATTTTCCACATGGCATAGTCCAAATGCCATGGTTCTCCTCAGCACTCAACGCATTCCCATCTCATCAATTAGCCTCTACCGACGACGACGTGATAAAGAGCAAAATTACAACAAAAGATACAAGCAAACAACTATCTCATCAGTCAGCACTCGACGTGTCAATGCATTAAGAAAACGCTCCAGCATTCAGAACTAATGCATTGAGTGCGTCATTTACGTTGAGGAGTACCCCAAGCACCATTGTGCTTTCCATTGTTTCGCGTTCACTTGAGCACAGAATTCATTAGACAACTACCCTTTCCTGGAGAGGTGTATTCAGCACTGTACTCAGTATTCAGTGTTTAGTGAATGCAGGGTTCAATTCTTGCCGCCCACTCATTCGGTCGCCCACCTGGGGTGAGGGTGAAATAAAAAGAGCTACTAACTCTCATACATGTAGTGTGTTGCAGGCAAGGGTTGACTAGTCAATAGTAATGACGTTGTTGTTTTGGGTGGCGCATTTACAGGGGGTAAAGTGCTTATTCCACTTTTACCAATCATTCTCAAGTTACTTTGGGGCATTTAGGCGCCCCTTGTGCTGTCATAAGTCGTCGTTATTACATTCACTTCTGTCCTCTCCATCCCTGGAGCCGAGCCGACGACTGCGACGTTGGCAACTTTATTCTGTCTGTTCTGTGAGTTGATTTTCCAGCCAAAGAATCCCAAAAATAAAATATCTCATGTTACGCGAAATCCCTTTGAGCACTCTCCATCGAAGCCTTGAGCAGGAAAAGCACTCATATCAGTGTTGGGCATGGGCATAGGCATGGGCATGAGACTTGAGCGTATATTTGTTCCCAATTGGACTTATTACTTGGCGAATTCTTTGCCGTTATTCTTCATTTCTCAACGACAATTACAGCACTGTCAGCGGTTATCATGAGAATGCGGAACCGTCAAAGCTCATGGTAGGGTTCTCTGGTTTGCTTTTGCTTTTGTTTTTTCAGTGTTTCCTCAAATCGCAACAGTTCTATGTGACATCGTTTCGCCGTTCGCCTTATGTTGCAATGGGTTATGACGTAATGATTCTAAGTATAACTTGCCTCCATGCTTCCATTGTGGATTACATGACATAGAGACACAAACAATTGGTTAATCCGATGGCAGATACTCATAAAAACCACGAGGGCAGTCCCGGAGTAGGACAGATCTGTGACATTAATTGAAGGTTTTGTGTGGAGAAAACAATGTGCAGCACAATTCCCCTTCGGGAATGTTATGATGTTCACTGTTGATAGTTTAATCGAAGTCAGATCATGTGACCTAATAATGTTTGCGTGTTGCGAAGTATTTTTATCCCACTTATGGGAGTTTGTTGGATTGTAATCAACGCGTGAGGTAGTTGGGATTTTCAGTGAACTTCATAATCCCCGTGAGAGTAATCTGTTTTAAGGTACAGTGTGATAGTGAGTTAATCACTTAATGAATTTGCATGAATTTTCATCAAAAAAGTGACCTTATCACGATGATTTAAGCTAAACAATGCTAAAATGGTCATTAACGTAAATCAGCCATCCTTTAATGGTGCTAACTTAACGTGTGATGAAAACAGCGCTTGTTTAATTTCTAATGTTTCCTTAAAGCCTAAATCTATGAAAGACGAGAACAGACTTCCCACAGAGACTGTAAACTATTCTACCAAAGGCGAATCCTGTTTTTTCCAGCTCCATATAACCTTTGAACAATAGGTTGCACAAAATTGAAAGCAAAACTTCCAATGGCGTTCGGGAAAGCTTGTCCGGCTAACAGAACACCAAAAACTGCTCAACCAAAATGGTGGAATAGGGAAATAAGTTTAAAAAGGAAAGTGAATTCGAGGTTACGCAAAATGCTTTCAAAAGAAGGAAGAAGATCCTCCCTGGCAAAAAAATTTACAATTCAATTTAAGCCCCACATTTTCTCTACCGTTCTTTTGCTGACAAAGGTTCTTTCTTCTTTTTGATTCTTTCCATTACACTTAGATACTTCGCGCTGTCCGAGAGGGACAATTCCACTCCGTTGAGTTCTGGGAGTCTGAAGTGCGGTATCTTGTACTTTCTGGTAAAAAGAACCAGATCTGGAAGGGTTGGCATTGAGAGCACAGCTTTTTGCCCAAGTGCTGATCGTCTTCAGGGCAACCTCCCTGCACTATTATGATCACGTCATCTGCATATGTTTTTGAATTACTTATTTAGTAAAAAGAAAAAAATGATTTTGAATGATGGAAATCTTTATTTGGACCTTTACAATTATTGTTTCTGTTAAGTGGAAAAGATGATATCCGCCAAGTGGCTGCCGTTTTATCGCATTTTCCATGACTTTCCGCAAGATTTCCGGTGATAGCTGTTCGCATCCCTGTCGAATATTCTCCTTAAGGGCTGTGATTGTCTGAGGCCGCGACTTCAATTAGCCCCAAAGAAATAAGTCTGGGATGGTTAGATCGGCGATCTTGCTGGCCATGCCAAATCGCCAAAACGGGAGATTATGCGACCAGGAAACGCTTTCTTCACAATATCCATTGTGGCTTGTGCTGTGTTTACGGTTGCACCGTCTTGTTGAAACCACATGTTCACCAAGCCCCGCTCATCCAATTCCGGCAGTAGGAAGTCGTTTATCATGGCCCTGTAGCGTTCGCCAGTAACAGTGGCCATATTGCCGATGGCGTCCTCAAAAAACTACGGCCTAATCACTCCTCCTGCGTGAACACCGCACCACTACAGTGGCTTTGAGTGGATTTAATGACTCTTCGTGGATCACACGCGGATTTTCAGTGCCCCAGAAACGAAGATTTTACATATTGACGTTACCGCCTATGTGGAAATGCGCCTCGTCGCTCATGATGATTTTCGACACAAAATCGTCCTCCTCGTTGCTGAGATTAAGGATGGCTTTATAGTAATTCACACGCGACTGACGGCCAGGAGGCATTAACTGATGCACTGTTTGCACTTTGTACGGGAACATGTGTAAGTCTTTCACTAAAATTCGCTGTAGGGTCCGTCTGGTGATGCCCAATTGCGTGGTTCGTCGTCTGGTTGATGTTTCTTCAGCGACATCGGCAATCACAGATGCGATATTCTCGGCAGAACGACCAGTCGAGTGACGGTCACGTCCTGCATGGTCTCCTGTGGTTCCACTCTGTTCAAGTCGAGCAGCTAAGCCCCGAAATCTTTGCCCATTTAGAGCGGCACGATTAGGAAATCGACATCAAAATTCAAGCTGCGCAAACATCACCGACCGATTATTGGTCAAAAACATCGACACAATCATTCCACGCTCTTGCGGAGTATAGCGCTCCATTGCTTGTCTGTTTGTATACTGCAGCTGTCTAGTTCACAAATGTCAAATATGATTGACGTACGACGCAATTTGCAAAAATTATACCATCTTCCGATAGGGTGATTAATTTTGCGCGACCTTGTAGCAAGCTCTTTAAGGATCTTATTGATAACCAGCACCCACAGAAGTGGTGACATGACTCCCCCTTGGGGGGCTCCCCTCAACCGAGCTTTGTCCAATGGAACAGTTTACTTTCCTACATGCAAGCATGTTGCAAATCCAATTTGTAATGCCCTGTTCAATATTAGCATCTACTAGGGCGCTTTTAATGGCGCTGCAAGAAGGCTTCTTCTATATTGAGGAAGGACGCAATCGCAAACTCACCGAAGTGTAGACCTTTCCCTATTTTCCCCACCACCTCGCGTAGGGTGGTTTCTACAGATTCGCCTTCCATATGTGCTGGCTGTGCCTCAGTCAAAAAGCCATTACTGCATCTACTCGTATTCCTAATGTGAATCTCCAATAATCGCTCCAGGGTTTTAAGCATAAATGATGACAGACTTATTGGTCTGAAATCTTTTGCTGTTATATGTCCCTATTTGCCAGCTTTAGGTATAAAAACCACCTTAACTTACCCTCCATGCTATCTAAGAATTTCCATAATTTTTTGGATTGCTACCTCCGGGAGATTTATCCGGCTTAAAGGACTCAATCGTCCACCGTAATTTTTTTCCTATTAATAAGAACATCTAAAGGGTTTTCCAAGAGGGACTTTGAATTTAATTTGTGAACGCACACTTTCACTAATCATCAAACTGTCAATGTCAATTTATTCAGTAAACTCAACATTTTCATCATGGTAAAGTACACGAACGAACAAATTCGAAGTTGGCGACTGCAACTTTAAAAACGTTAACTCCAATTTTCGGTCGTAATTCTTGCCCTATTAGACAGGCAATAACAAGTTTAGTGCAAACATTACATATTCAGTCAGACAACCTGTTGGTTGAAGTGTCGAAAATATCGTTGCCATTCAGGTGTCCGTAGCAAACGATCCAAATCAGTCAATTCCACGGCGTTTTCAAGAATTGGGCAACGCTCAGACCACATTATGGCGTATTTTGCGTAAGGATCTTGGTTTACACCCATACAAGATCAAGCCGATGGACCATTTGAAGCGAAGTACGTTCTCCGATTGGATTCTGGAAAAGATGCGCCAAGATGATGAATTTCATCGCAAAATCATCTTCAGTGACGAAGCTCATTTTTGGCTCAATGGGTTCGTCAATAAGCAAAACATGCGTTATTGGTCGGGTGAAAATCTACATGTGCTTCATGAATCACCACTTCATCCACAAAAAATAACTGTTTGGTACGGTTTGCATGCCGGCGGCGTTATTGGGCCATATTTTTTCGTCGACGATAACGATTGTTATCGTTATTATGAATGGTCAGCGTTATCGCGCCATGATCACCGATTATTTTTGGCCCGAATTGGAAGATATGGACCTGGACGACATGTGGTTTCAACAGGATAATGCCACAAGCCACGCAGCACACGCTACAATCGATTTATTGAAGATTATGTATGGTGAGCGTGTTATCTCAAGAAATGGGCCTTGACTATTTTCTGTGGGGCTACGTTAAGTCATTGGTTTATGCCAACACGCCGACGACGTTGGAAGAGCTCAGAGCCAACATTGAACGCGAAATAGCGGCCGCTTCGGCCGAAATGTGTGGCCGAGTCGTTGAAAATTGGGTCCAACGAATCGACCGCTGCAAACTTGCCCGCGGTCGCCATATGAACGAAGTCGAGTTCCATTCATAAATGTTTTGATTGTACTTCAAGCCGATAATAAAGTTTTTGAAAAATCTCAAATGGTTTGCGTTTTATTTAAAAAAAAAAAGCTGTCAAGTCCTTATTGGAAAACCCTTTATATCCTCTTCGGAAAGAGAGAGAGAGAGAGATTAATGTTCTTAGTGTACCGTATCATGTCACTGGAAAGTGGGTTTCCACCAATGTTACAAGAATATCTTGGCTGCTTTCAGCCCAGGTTCCGTCATTTTTCTGCTCACTTCTTTTGAAAGCATTTTGCGTAACCTTGAAGGCTGGTCTGATAGATTCGCAGTACTTCTTCCATGAAATCCTTTTTGACTTTCTAGCTAGGTACTCATTGCATGTACTGTCACTTCTGAATAGAGCGATTGAAGAGTTTCCTAACCTCTTTCCCTAATCCACCAATTTGGTTGAGCCCTTTAAGGTGTTCTGTTCGCCGGGCAAGCTTTCTCGAATGCCATTATTAGTGCCTTATTAATATTTTCTATCGCCCTATTAACAATATTATCGCAGGTGATTGATTGAGTATCCAGTTGTGTATTTACTACTTTTGTATACTTGACCCAATCAGTTTTCCTAGGATTTCTTTGAAAACTACATACCCTGTTCTAAAAGTTCACCTTGGAGCAGATCCATTGGTGACCAGACATTGACGCTTCGTCGACTACTCTCCATTCCCTTATTTCGATTGAGTATTCTTCGTAATAATTTTTGCAAAAGTAACAGGGATTAAGAGTAAGGAGAATTCACTTTGCATTTCCCTTGCAATTACTCTGCTTTGCAATGTATCAGAATATAATACCTTGTGAGCTCCCAGATCAGCGACCGTCAGTGGTTTCAGGAGCAGCGATGACATCACCCTCTCATGAATGGTATCACAATGGATCATCAGCATCTTGTCAAAATGCACATCAATTGAAGACCACTCTAGAAACCACTCGAGAAACTGGTGTAACTGGTCGATTACCTGCGGCTGAAGTGACAAGCCCTTATTATTATTTAAGGCAGTGGAAATCTGGTCAGATGACCATCGCACACTGGGGCAAAAAGCCATAAAAACTGCCGAAAAATAAAAGTGATTCTGGGAAAACCCTATTACATGACTTAATTTGGATACTAGTAACTGCACTTTTTTGCAATACTTAAATGACCCGTTACAAAATTGGTTCGTTATTAGAGTGAAGCGTAGTTTGCGTTTTGTGGTTGACCTAAGCAATAGTGATTCGGGTGCATTTTTAGAGTAGTTTTACTATAAAATACATTTTTTGTTGGTGTTATATAGCGATGGAGGCTTCAACCTCAGGTATGTTACTATATGGTAGAAGGTTTTTTTTCACTAACATCATAATTCAATGTGGTCAAGATAAATTAATATTTGCAATCAAATAATATGCAATTAATAAAACAAGGACATTTTGTTTAGGTTCTAAACAATATTAAGCCTTGGTTGTTATATAGAAAAAATCTTTATTGAATAGGCTCGGTGAAACAAATTCTTTTTTTGCTACTTATTGCTACTTTACGATAATGATCAGTTTTAATTGCTTGACTTAAAGAAATTATTTGTATTCGAATATGCTATTATTATTCAAAATAAGTTATTTCGTTGCAGGAACTTCTCATACACTACTATTTATTACAAGGCAAGAACTTTTAAATATAATTCATAATTCTGGGGAGACTAGTTTCGAGCAACAATGTATATATTTGATTAAAGAGCTAGAAAAACGAACAAATTGCCAATCTCAAACCGAAATTGAGTAGTTTCAAGTTTCAATATAAGTCAAGATGGATAAAAGCGAGGAGAATAGAAGAAAAATTTAACAAACATAATAAAGAGTGGCTTCGGACATCACTTTCTTTCCATGCTTTGTGTCAAAAGCTAAACGCGGCCGACCGGTTATTTCATTTGAAAATTCCTCGGAAAATAGCAAACGTGCTAAAATCAAGCAACTGCGTGAAGTAACTTCAACCACAGAATTAGCTTACGCTACTTGCATGAATTTACGAGCTGAAGGTCATACACAAGCTTCAAAAGTTTTAAAAGATATTTCTAAATATCCTGAACATGCTAAGTGTTATCAAGAAGCTTACCAAAAATCCACATCCTTAAATCCACAATATCTATTGTCAGCTGAAGATGCACTATTCGTCCTTATAGAACCTAAACTTTCCCGTGAGCAGTATGATGTGATAAGAAGAAGTGCTCCAGAAAAATTTCCATCTTACAAATTAATACAGGAAGCTAAAAAGCTATGCTACCCAGCAGACATTACTGTCTCTATTAGATCATACGATAATGTGTTTATGTCGAACATTACATGCTGTTTTCAATACCCTGAAAGGTGACCAACTTGAGAAAATGTGCCTTATCTCTAAATGGGGATTTAATGGGTCGTCGGGACATACGAGTAGCTCTTACAAACAAGCCTTTCAAGACTCTGAAGCTAGTGATTCAGCTGTTTTTATCATATGTCTTGTACCGCTTCGATTAATGGCTAAAGATGTAATTATATGGCAAAAGCCAAGTCCTGCATCTACAAGGTATTGTAGGCCAATAAGTATTGAATTTCGGAAGGAATCAACTGATGTGTGTATTCAGGAAAACAGAAAAATAGAAAATCATATATCAAATCTTCAAGAAAGCATTATTGGTGCAAACACATTAATATTGTGTTTGCATATTAATATTAATATTGGTGCAAACACATTAAAAATTCGTCATGAATTAATTTTATCAATGGTAGACGGGAAGGTGTGTAATGCCCTTACAGAAACTACCTCAGCAATGAAATGCTTTTTGTGTGGTGCAACATCGAAAGAATTTAATAAAATAGATGAAATGGTTTCAAGGGAATTGAACACAGAAAATTTGAGATTTGGGCTTTCTGTTTTGCATGGTTGGATTCGATTCTTCGAATGTCTATTACATTTGGCATACAAGCTGCCTATAGCAAAATGGCGAATTCGTGGGGACCAAGACAAACAAATCGTTTCAGAAAATAAAGCTCGGATAGAGAAAGAGTTTAGAGAAAAGTTTGGCCTTATTGTAGACAAACCAAAACCCGGTTTTGGCAGTAGCAACAATGGAAACACCGCCAGACGTTTTTTCCAAAATCCTGAGTTGTCCGCAAAAATTACAAATAGAGACATTAACTTAAGAAAAAAGTTTCACATTATTTTTATCACGATATCAAGTGGATTTGATGTAGATCCTGAAAAGTACAGGCAGTTTGCACATGATACTGCCAGGTATTTTGTGTCTTTATACCCATGGTACAACATGCCACCTAGTTTGCAGTATTTGATTCACGGCCCGGAAATAATAGCCTTTGCACTTCTTCTTATCGGACAATTAACGGAGGAATCACAGGAAGCAAGAAACAAGGACTTTAAGCGCTACAGAGAGCATAATACCAGAAAATGTAGCAGAGAAAAATCTAATAGGGATATTTTCAATATTTTTTTTTTTACTGAGCTCTGATCCAGCTATCACCAGTAAGCAAAAGCCTGTCAAAAATAAAGTTAAAAATATTCCTAGAGAAGCATTCTTAATGTTAAAAGTTCCATTTTTAAATAAATCAGATGATAATGCAACAGTTGATGATGATGAAGATGATGGTGCTTTAGTGTATCTTCAATAATTAACTGTTTTGAACATTATACGTATTGAAGAAAGTGAGGAGCACTTATAATTGTTATATTGAGCATTACCCGATGAATTCAGTGCGTATATATATATGACACATGTACAATGCAAAACTTCTCTTTAAGTAAATAAAATTCTTTTCTTTCAACAATAAAAATAATGTTCTTTACCAAAATTTTTATTTTTTTGATTAATATATATGCCTTTGAAAACATTCGATGCACTTCAGAAGGTCTAACATTTCTAGTTTATTTGACGGCAGGTATGAGGGTACTCTGCCCCAGTGTGCATCGTTGGCCAGATCCTCAAGGAAATAAACCCTTAAAACTGCACTGACTATAGAAAAAAAGTCTCCTTAATACGCGTACAAGTTATGGACAACAAACAACACGATTCTATTGCAGATTGAAACCTAGCAACAGCAAGCTGGTCACACAAGTTGAGCTAGCAACAGCAGAAGCTGGAAGCGCACATATTTACAGTGCAACAATACCGACACTGTTTGGTGTGAGAGAAACCAGTAGTACAGCAATAACTGCACCGGCACATTTGGCAAGGAGTCAGTTCTTGTGATTTACGAGTAGAGTTATAGAACGGTGGCATAAATAAGTTTCCTCATAGAGGAATAAATATAATTATTAATAAATTGAATATAAATCAACAACTCGTATTTCAATCTTATGAACTTACACACTTAAAAACCTTTACCAATAACCTGATAGGTCCTTTCAGTTTGACTATAGGCCTGGTAAGTCTAAAACTTAACTTCTTTACAAGAGATCTTGGAGAAACCCCGGGAACATTAAATAAATGTCCACCACCTGTTCAGTGATTTTAAAGCCGCATATAGTAGTATTTTCGCATCCGATAGGTCGCAGCTCTCGTGCGTGTTATGTGGAAATGTGGGACACACCGCAAACTATCGGGGTTGTCCTAAGTTCGCTGACATTAAGAAAGCAAAACTGGCTCGGCAGCAGAAGGTGGAGGTCAAACGTTCACCTGTCAGGTTTCAAACATCAGCCGTCACGTCCCAAATTTCCTACGCCCAAATGGCGGCTGGTAGGGGGGCTACGGTACAGCAAGCGACTGTTGCTTCTCCGGCGCCAACGCAGAGAACAACGGAAGCTGCACCTAACATGCTGGCCATCTTGCTCGCAATCCAAGGGCAGATGGCTCAGCTGCAAAAGCAGGTTCAAGAACAGGCCAAGCGGGTGGACCAGATAACCGCGCTGCTGCCGGGCCTAACGCAACACATGTCGTAATGGATACGCACATGGTGGAGCAAACTTTGAAGGTCCTTGCGGTGAATGTTAATTCACTGATTAGGATTGAACGAAGAGCCGCAATGTTTAAATTGCTACAAGACCAAACTCCGGATGTGCTTTTCGCTAGCGAAACTAAGCTAACCGATAAGCACAAACTGGAGTACAATAATTATATCGTTAGAAGAAGAAACCGGCCCAGATCCACACGTGGAGGCGGTGTCGCGATCTACATTAAAGAAGGTATAAAATTTCACAGAGTGTACAAGGGCGTGTTGCGCAGGTTCCGGGTGTTGGAGGCAGTCGTCGTGTACATCCCGCTCCGCAGTGGAAAGCGGTTGTACTTGACCTCTGTTTATGCACCTGATACTTCACAATCCACCCTATTCATTACAGAGCTCGACACACTTTCTCGACTTCTGAGGCTGGAATCGGGGGAGAATTATTTTATAATCGGCGGGGATTTCAACGCTAGACACAGAGATTGGGGAAATAATTTGCCAAATACTAGAGGGAACCTACTAGTCGATTGGTGAGATCAGCACGATTTCATGTACAGACTCGGTCTTAAAGCGACGGATAACCCGTCCTTTCCCAGAGGCGGGTCTTATTTGGATCTACTGCTGTACGATGAACGTATACGACTGACAGGTACGAATTTACAAACATTAAACTGTCTGCGCACATTCGTGTATGACAGCGACGATTGCGGTTTTAGCACCGAAATTACAGTTCCCAACGAAATTGCGGAATTGGAGGAGTTTGTCCAAAGATATGCCTACAACTACAGTAAGACTCGATGGACACGCTTCTCCACAACCTTGACTAGAGCGCTCTCCTCGAACACGATCCACCCACCGTCCAATAGGAATTTGTCAAACGAGGAGATCGACAATTATCTAAAACAAATGGACGAGACAATTAAACAAACTATGGACACTACAATACCGCGGTATCGACGTACGACTAACGAAGACCTGTTCCGCAATCCTACTATTGACGCACTGCACCGACAGAAAAGTAGACTTCTGACCAGACTTAAAAACTTGTACAGACAGTTAACTGACCGACAAGACCCGGAGATTAGGACACTGAAGTCGTCGATTAAAAATATCCAAACGCTAATAAAGGAAAATTACAGAATTTCTGTAAGTTTGTATTGGAACAACAAGGTTCGGGCTGTAAACACCAGCAACCCGAATATGTTTCCGCAAATAAATAAACTATTTCGAAGAAAAAATCAAAACGACCTTCAGTGTCTTAAAATAGCCCGGACAACAGACAACGAACGGTTACTGACAATAGCAGGTATTGATCCAAATGATTCCGCTGATGATGACGACTTCTTTGTGTTCGAGGATCCACAGGAAAAAGTTGAGACCATAGGGGCGACTTTTCAGGAAGTATACAAGGCCATTGATAACATTGGCCCTAATTACGACCTGGACAATCGCGTCTTGGTGCACAACTTCTGCATTCGAAATGAAATAGCTAACTGGCGATCCGAGGGCTCTGGTTTCACCCCGTTTAACCGACGAAAATACGGCGAATAATGTCATTGCCAGAGAGGGTGGCCTACCCCCGTTCATTTCGAAGGAAGAACTCCATGAGATCTTCGACACAATCAGGGCTAAGAAATCAGTGGGGATCGATGGTATTCCGAACATCGTGCTTCGACATCTTCCTCTAGAAGCGGTGGACATTTACACCACCCTGTTTAATAATGCAATGAATAATGCACATTATCCAGCGCATTGGAAAACGGCGGTGGTTCAACCTATCCCCAAAAAGGGAAAGGATATATCCAATCCGGCGAATCTCCGGTCGATAAGTCTCCTTCCGAATATCAGTAAGGTTTTTGAAAAAGTAATCAATAGAGCTCTGTCTAGGTGGGTTGAGGACAAACATATATGTAGTTCCGGATAATCAATTCGGTTTTAAGGCGGGACATGATATCTCACATGCCGCGTCTAAACTGGTGTCCGATATCCAATGGAACAAAGGCAAGAAACAGTGCACTGGTGCCTGCCTTGTTGACTTGGAGAAGGCCTTCGACACCGTATGGTTAGAGGGTCTTTTCTATAAGCTGACTAGGCTGGGGATCAGTAAACCACTCTTGTACATTCTTTATAATATGCTAACTAACAGACAGTTCATCGTGAAGAATGGTGAGGTGACTTCTGTTGGAATATTTCAAATTAAAAATGGTCTTCAGCAAGGCGCGGTCAATTCGCCGATCCTATTCAACATTTTTACAAGCGACTTGATAGGTTCCCTTCCCCATACTATTGCGTACGCAGACGATTTGATAGCGTACAGAACAGGTCCAAAAATCGAGGTCATTAATACTCTCTTGCAGCGTGACTTCGATAAGATAAGACGATTTTGCGATGACTGGAAGTTGAAAATCAACTTTCAGAAGACGGAAACCATTCTCTTTAGGACGCCGTTATCTGGAGCCTCTAGGGATACCAGAAAAAATTGGCGAAAGTTCTCGATCATTGGACAGTACGGACAGCCTCTTGCCTGTCGAAATGTAGTCAGATACCTTGGAATCTGGCTGGATCAGTTTCTGTATTTTGGCAAAAATGTAGATGCTGCTCTGGCCAGAGCTAAAGGTGCTTTTCCCCTTACAAAGAGACTGTTTTATAGCAGCCAACTCGATGCGAGGGTAAAGGTAATCCGCTACATGGCCCTTATCAGGCCCATGCTGGTATTTGGTTGTCCCGTGTGGTTCAATGTACGAGCAAGCTTAATGGAAAAGATTCGGGTGTTTGAGAGGGCTTGTCTTAGGACTTGTCTTCGCTTGTACAGAACACCAGAGTCGGAGTACAAGAAATTTTATCCTAATGAGGTCCTTTACAACAGGGCGAACCTAATATGAGTGGACAACTTCGTAATTAAGCTGACTCGATGGTACATTGCAAGAGCAATGACCTCGACGAATAACCTGATATCTGGGGCTTACTACCCCAATTACCTTTACCACGAGAGTGTGCGCTTTGACGGCTTCGTTCCACCGGAAGCATTCCTCTACCTTGATCAGATAGGGTTGATCCAGGATAGCTCAGCGGTGCCGTTAATCTTCTATGTCGCTCGGACAGCTGGGGACAGGCGACTCAACTACGACAGAGACGTCGCACACGGCAGTGTGGATCGCCTCAGGTTCAGTAGGGCGGTGGGGAATCGCGATAAGAGTGATGTCGTTCGGCAGCACCAGCATTTCTGGTGGTTGAATGATGGAGAAGATGTTTCGTCGTCGTTTCTGTCAATTACGGAACAGCCTCACTAATGAGGCAGAGCTGACCAATCTATTTGCTCAGTAAATAGCGATGGCCAGCTTACATAGGTTTAGGTTAGCATTTAAGAAACATATACATATATCAGTGTATACAAAGGTGTATACTGATATATGTTTATGATTGTGTATAATGTCTATGTGTGTTTATGTGTGTATTGTGCATTTAGGTTAGGTAGGCTAAGGTTTATTGTAATTTAGATACTAAGCTTTTATAAAAAATAAAAAATTACATTAATAGGCTAAGTTTTTTGTTATCAATTTTTTCTTAGCCCTAAGTATACAAAATAAACATTTATAAATAAAATGTAAATGAAGTCGAAAGACATAGATATAATAATTCAGATTAGCTTAGAGTGCCTGTGTGGGGCCAGTAAGTTAGTATAAGGTTGTTAAGTAATTGTAAGCTAGCATTTAAGCATTTTTTGTTAGTATGTAAGAGTTAGTGATTAAGTAAGTAAAATGCATTGAAAACTGAATAGTAGTATTTTCTGAAACGAGCTCTATTGAGCTATGTTATGTTTTGACATCTCTGCTAACCTCTTTTGTCTCCGTAGGATGATTATGAGGAATTCTCGTAAAAATCGGTAAAGAAATCGAAAAAACACTCCGACAATGTCGCATTGACGTTTTTTTTTTCTTTAATGTCACGCTTGAGAGAGATAGAGTGACGAGAGGCCAGTCTCGAGGCTTAATATTCCAAAGGTATGTACGAGTACCACGCATGCAAACGGTGATGACATTAACGTTCAAACTTTGATCTCTAATAAACAAAAAAGAATTTTTTAAAATATCTCTAATCGCTTAAAAGCTATTTCGATTAAAATTGTCAAATATTCTTTGACCCTCAATAAGTTAAACTATTTTCAACTATAGTGCATGCTATGTGCCACCTTCAATAGACTTTATAACTATTAATAATCACTATCTTGTGTGGGCGATCTTCCTGATTGCATACAATTTGTAGCACGTATCTTACACGTAACGTTTTTACTATTAACGTTTTAGATGCATTTTCAGTTCCATACCACCAATCACCTAGTTCGCATCGCTTGAAATATTTCATTCAATAATAGTGAGAGTTAAATTTCGTTTTATTTTCTAAACTTTTCACTTTCAAATTTCAAATAAATGGTAAGCAAAAGATACGAGTACATTTATACGAATGTGTATTGGGGTGTGACAATCTATGTTGCAGTGGTGCTTTGAAAAAATATTGGATGCCATTTCGAACACTCCTATTACGTTTGGTTTAAAGCTAAGCGTGCAATTTCAACAGCAAATATTCTATGATGCATTACTTGCATAATACTCCTTCAGTAAATCTTGGAGGCACATCATCTCATCAACTTAAGTCCGGAGGCAGCACCTTTCATTAATTGAGTATCTGAGACTTGATGGTATTCCTTCAAGTGATCTGTCTTAGTATGGGATCTACGACTACTACAAAGAAGCCAGCATTATTTAGCAAACGATTTTGTTAACAAGTTCAGATAAAGTTATCAATTTTCAATTTTCTACTTTTTAGAATATCAACCAATTTCTACGTTTCACCTTTGCCTTGATCTCCTTGACTTCTTATTGCCATGCAGCAAGGATCCTCGCAGTTTATGTGTTTCCTTGTAAAAGTCACTTTATGATGACTAAGACACTCGTCAAGGACTTAATCAACAGAGGTCATGAGGTAAAGATTATCACAAATAATCAGAGACATCTTGTAGCAATACTTGTTCTTTATTTCAAAGGTAACACTAATCACGAACTATCCCATGGAGAAGAACATTAGCTCCAACTACACAGAGGTGCTCATACAACCAGTTTCCAATTTTTGGAGCGACGGTAAGTTTCAAATTTGTCAACAAGAACAAAGTACGAGTACTCAAATTCATTTCTTTTAATTAAAGTTAAGGCCCACTTCAAAGTGAGCAACATCTTCGATTTGGCTAGTATATCACTTGGTGGGTTTTTAAAAATACTTGAGATTTTGGGAGAGAAGACCACAGAATACGCTCTGAAACAGCCTAAGATTCGAGAAATTTTCGAGCGTAAGGACACCGAAAATGTCTATGATCTTCTCATAGCTCAGCAGTTCTATCAGGAGGCTTTCTTAGTGTTGGGCTTGAAGTACAACATCCCAGTGATTACAACGAGTACACTTGGTTTCGAAAATTATATGAGCCAAATGATGGGATACATCACTCCATGGTCATTTGTACCTCATGGATTTTTGAGTTTGGATGATAGAATGAACTTTTGGGAGAGAGTTTCAAATACGATTGCATCTCTGCAAGAAGATTTCAACAGGGAATATCAGTATTTCCCGAAACAGGATGCTTTAATTCAGAAATATCTGTCACATTTGCCAAGTAAGTATTGTATATACCAGGGGCGTTCAATATATAAGGAAAATGCGGATTCAATTTAAATTGTTTTTATTTTTCAATATAATCTCCCCTAACATCAATGCATTTGTTACATCTTGAGATAAGCTTTTTTAAACCCTCAAAAAAATAAATTTCCTCTTTTTCTGCAAAATACACATTTATTGCCGACTTGAGTTCTTCATCATCCGAAAATCTTTTTCCACGAAGATATTTTTTCAAATCCGGAAACAGGAAATAATCACTAGGGGCAAGGTCTGGACTATAGGGTGGGTGTTGGATTTCTTCGAAACCACAATCTCGCGCAGCAGCCTTGGAAACTCGCGCCGTGTGAACAGGAGCGTTGTCATGAAGAAGCAACACACCCGCTGCGAGTTTACCCCGTCTTTTCTTTTTAATTTCCTCCCGCAAATTATGCAAAGTGGAAGCGTAGGATGTGGTGTTGATGGTTTCACCTTTTTTTTTTGTACTCAATGAGCAAGATTCCTTTTGAGTCCCAAAAAACTGTGGCCATGAGCTTCCCGGCAGACGGAGTGACTTTGAACTTCTTCGGGGGGTCTGTTCCTTTTTTATGCCACTGCACGGACTCTTGTTTGCTTTCAGGGTCATAGTGGTGGACCCATGTTTCGTCCCCAGTAACAATTCGATCCATAACACCGTCCACGTTCTCACTACACATCTCCAAAAGCTCTCTACAGCATGCGATTCTCACTTTTTTCTGAGGCGCTGTGAGTATTCGTGGCACCCACCTTGCACTGACCTTTGAAAGGTTAAGATGGTCATGAAGAATGGTACCAATTGTAAGCTTGGTGATCTCTGCCATCATTTTCACCTTTATTCGGGCATCCTCAAGAACAAGTTTTTCAACTTCTTTGATGCTTTCTCCCGTACAAGCAGTAGCCGGGGCGCCGAAGCGGGGGTCGTCTTCAATGCTCTCTCTGCCTCTCTTGAACTCACTTGACCACTTTTGCACAGTTGATAATGAAGGTGCGGAACCCTGGTAAACAGCCACCATCTCTTCATGAATAGTTTTTTGACTTTTTCCTTGCTTAGTGAGAAATTTAATTACAGCGCGATGCTCAATTTTCACCATCATCGTCTCAGTTGCCATTATGATTCTGTTTAACTAGAATTAATAATCACATTTATATGAAATTTTACATGAACGCACTAAAATAATAGTATTACTTGATAAATAAGTCAATTTATATATACAACCACAGCTTCACCCCGATACCGAGAATATGTTGAACGCCCCTCGTACTTTCTTTGCTCATTGGAGATACTCGTGCTTAACAATTTTCTTTTGATTTTTTCAAGTAAAAATACCAAATGTATCTGAAATGGAGAAGAATATATCTCTTATGTTACTGAACAGTCATGTGCCCTTAACAACTCCGCGACCAACGATGCCAGGAATGATATCAGTCGGTGGAATGCACATTGACCCACCGAAGCCGTTGCCTGCGGACATTAAAGAGTTCTTAGACGAAGCTACACATGGTGCGGTATTTTTCAGCTTAGGTAGAGTCTCTTGATACATTATTCGAAATCCTAACTGTGAACATTTCTTACGTTTTAAGGAACCAATGTCCAAAGCTCAGACATGCCTCCAGAAAAGTTGAAAATATTCGTGGATGTGTTCGCTGGCTTGAAACAGAGAATTCTTTGGAAATTTGAAGATGACAGTATTAAGAACTTACCAAAGAATGTGATGATCAAAAAGTGGTTACCACAAAGTGATATCTTAGCACATCCCAATGTCAAAGTGTTTATAACTCATGGTGGACTTTTTGGAAGTCAAGAAGGTGTTCATTATGGGGTTCCAATGTTGGGGATACCTGTTTACTGTGATCAGGTTTGTTCAAAAGCTAATACGTTAACCATTTCAAATCTTTTTTAAATATTTCCCAACTTGCAGTTTCTCAACATTAACAAGGCAACAAAAGCTGGATACGCAATAACTCTCCTATTTCCAGATATCACCAAAGAAAATCTAATGCAATCCCTCCTGGAACTGATAGAGAATCCAAGTTATAAACGAAATGTCCAACGCTATTCTCAGATATTTCGGGATCGCCCTTTAAGTGCTAGAGATACAGCAATGTACTGGGTAGACTATGTAATACGTCACAAGGGAGCTGGCCATATTCGTTCAGCCGGACTTGACCTGGCTTGGTATCAGTTCTATTTGTTGGATGTAATTGGATTCTTTCTGCTCGTAGTGGTTGCCATGTTTCTGGCCATAATTTGGGTGATTAAAAAGTTATTAAAATTTAAGAAGGAGAAACAGAAGAAGTGTTAAATAGAATAAGTCCTTTTATTTGAATAAATGGTTCTTGTTTAAGAAAGAGACATTTTTTTTTGAACAAAGGAATACAACGAGAATCAAACAGAACACTCAAATGATTGAGAATCAAAAAGGAGAGATTGCTTGATTGTTTTTTTTTTGTATGTAGATTCGGTCTGATTCAGGATTTGGACACAGAAAATACAAGTTACATGAGTAAATTGTCTGCTGACACGTTTCATAACAATGAAGACATTGACTGTTCCGTTGTTGCCTATGGATAATTCTGGCTCGATATGGTGATAAAGGAATTCGCATCGCTGTTTCAAGATGTTCATACTTCAATCATCTCTTGAGACCACTACCAGGTATTGTTTTCCAGTGGGTTTCACCTTGTCTTTCTATTCCCATCAATATTGTTTTGTTCCTGACAAAGCAGAAAAGCAGACCAAAGAGTCTTATGCGATCAAGTATCTTTCCCACATAATATTTCCACAGGAACCATGGGTGTAGAATAAATGCATCAGTGGTTTCGAATGTTTATCACGAGCGATCGGAAAGGCCGAGAGCTTGTCTTAATGTGTCGAACTCCCACCATCTAAACCTGAGCAATTCTGTAATCGAGATTTAGTTGCTGCAGGCAAAAGCTACGAAACGAATGGAGAATGGCACAAATTCGTTGTTACGTTTGTTTATTTTGCCTATGATTCGTTACTGCCGCCACCACCGGAGGCGGTAGCAGAACTCATTGCATATTGTGATTCCAGGAAGATGGGACTTATCATATGCTGCAATGCTAATGTTCAGAACACTTTTTGGGGGGAGTATTAAATGCAACGTGAGAGGTAATCATCTCCTGGTATTCACACTATCGTATGGCCTGGCTGTCAACAATGCTGGCTCTCAGCCAACTTTTTTTACGAGAGTAAGACAGCAAGTAATCGACTTAATTTATCCAACAGGTATGCTAAAAAGGTTACTGGCTGGAAAGTACTATCGGAGATCTCTATGCCAGATCATAGATACATCGAATTCAGAATCGGATGCGAGGTCTCAACTTTGTTGAAGAGGATGAATCTACTGGAGGAGGAGCTCGACAGGTACAATAGTGCTCCCCCTAAGGTCAGGACAAAACAAAAGTATGAGGAAGCTGTTCAGAACATGCACGGCACCCTTTACCAAGTATTTCGAAATGGTATGTCCAGCAAGTAAGCAATCCTGCAGATCACCTGTTCTTTGGTGGAACGCAGACCTGCAGCGTTTTTGTAAAGAATCCAGAAAACTTCTAAACAGGTCACTTAAGACTAATTTGGAGGAAGATTAGAAACTTTACAGATCAAAGCAAAAAGATTTTAAGAGGGTTATTCGGATTTCGAAGAGCACCTCTTACAAAGATTTTGCGATAAGATCGAAACTATCGGTGAAACCAGTAGGCTGGTCAAAGTCCTCAAAAGGAGAAGATCAACCAGGCTGGAACCACTTACAAAATCTGATGGTGCCTATACTGAGTCGAAAGCAGAGACTCTCCGTCTCATGCTTGAGTCTCACTTCCCAGGTAACCTAATCGGAACCAGCTCACAACTAGCTTCTATCAATGAAGCTGGTAGTGAGCTGAACAACACAACACGTTGTAGCGTGTCATATGTCATCAGTTGTGGTGACGGATGAGGCCATTAAACATGCTGTTGCTTCCTATGATGGCTTCAAGTCGCCTGCCACCGATGGTACGAGTATTTACCCAGTTATGTTATAAAAAGGTATAGACCAGCTGCTGGCAACTCTGAACAGAATTTTCACTGCTAACCTGGCACTGGCATACATACCGACTAGGAGGAGGACTATTTGCCTGCTTAGAGTTTCAGACCTATAAGTCTGACTTTCTTCATGCTCAAAAGCATCGAGAGGATGGTCGAGATCCATGTGCGCAAAACCGCCTTGCGAATGCATCCTCTGTCGGCGATGCAACACGCCTATCAACGCGTGTGTAAATAAGGGTTGCCCGCAAGGCGGAGTTCTGTCTCCACTGCTATGATGCATGTTAGTCGACTCACTGCTCAACGCGCTCAATAGTTCTAACGGCTATGCTCAAGCATACGCGGATGATGTTGCTGCACTATCTGTTGGATCGTATTGGGAGAGCCGTGACCGAAAGACTTTTTTTCAGGCAACTAAAATCTCGTGAGATGAATGGTTGCCTAAAATACAACAACAAGTCCATTTACACTAATAATTTTGTCTCCCCATTAAATGTTGCATGACACGTATGGAGCGAAATAACTACTGAGCCCAAACATTTTTCTCTTTCTCTCTATCCAATTTTTCGAAAAACTTAATACGTGCTCCGGCATTTTAAGAGTTACACCCTCTTGAGTGTTAAGCTCCTTAAAGCAAATAAAAAAAAAACTTTGGCCTGTCACCGAGAAGGGTCCTTTGGATTTATGTGTCGGTTGTCTGGTGGAATAAGCTCTCGCGAAAATATGTGATTGCTGGATAAAGGTGACCGAATTGGTCACCTACAAGGCCGAATCAGTTAATGAAAGTAGAATTAGGGCCTGTCTCTTTCCAAAGTCTAGTATCAAATTATCTACAATATCTCCAGGCTCCTAAGCAATGACAACTATTCAGCTATGAGCGGCCGAATAAACCGCTGCTCAAGCATGCCTCGACATACATTCCGTATGAATCGACTTATGAACCAAATAGAGCAGGAAAGGTTCGATGAGATGATGGGATGTAACGCTAATTCCAATCCAAATCAAACTCTCGCGGTGGGTGCTTATTTCAATACCTAATTGACCATAACATTTTAACCACCAGCCGCGGTAATGAACCCAACGTTTGTAGTGAAAAATTCACGACATATGTTAGATATCACCAAGTTAAGTAACTCTGACACCCATATTGTAAGTAACTGGGAGGTATCTTCGGACTGCTCACAGAATGATTGAGTTCACCGTAAAAGATATGCCCATACCTTCTCTGGAGATGATCTTCACTCAGGCCTTTAACCAAGCATGTCCTACGAAGATCACGAAATCCAGAGGCAACGCAGCCAAAAGCTCAAATCTATGCCTTGACTGAGACAAATATAAGGCCAGTCGGAGGAAATTTTATACAAGAGCACAACCTGCAGCACTAAAAGAAAATCATGGAGGAACTTTTACTCCGATTGGCACGATTGAAAAAGAGTTCACGACAAAGAGCACACATTACCGGTCTTCCTTGACATCAAAGGTGCCCTCAGCAATGTCAACATCCCCGCTATAAGTACACACTTAGGAAATGCTGGAGTTTATCCTGCACTAACGAACCTGATAACCTGTATGCTCTGCAACAGGAAAATCAATGAAACACTAAAAAACCGTATTGAAGGTCATCACCTCAAGGGGGCACACCTCAGGGAGGAGTGATATACTCCCTTCTGTGGACCCTGGTGGTTAACGACATATTTCTGAACCTAAAAAGGGAAAGAATAAAAGCCACTGCATACGCGGATGATATGGTTCGTATGGCCACCGGGGCAAGATGCTCTCCACAATCAGTGAAATTCTAAACTATCTCTTAGAATCCTTGGAGACTGGGACAAGCTCAGTGGGCTGGGAGCAAAAAACAGAGCTTGTTCTATTCACACATAAAATGGTAATGCCACAATTTGACATTCCTTCCATAGATGGGAGAACCCCCTCCGACGCACGATCAAACAGTGCTAAATACCTAGATCTACAGTGCTAAATACAACGATCGCCTTCTAAGCTTGTACGAAAGGGAGAAAATGGGGACTTAAACCCAAGACTATCCTATCGATGTACGCGGCTATCATCAGACCCATCTTAAGCTACGGCAGCTTAGTATGGTGGCAATCCACAAATAACATAAAACTAGCAACCTTTGGTTAATGATAAAAGCACAAAGCATTGCATATATAGGCACGACTCATACCATGAGAACGACGCCAACGACGGGACTGGAAAATATACTTGGCCTCTTGCCCCTAGGTCTATATATGCAAGAATCTGCAGTGAAAAGCGCTTTAAGATTGAGTGACCCGAAAAGATCGAGACATCCTTACAAGTGAACTGGGTTTATACTTCAATCCGGACTACATGCATTTTCCCAAGCAGATAGCAATGGGACAGTAACCAAATGGTACCAGACTCGATATCCATATTCACGGATGAATCAAAGATGGAGACAGGAACCGGGGCGTACTCTTCCCCGAGCAATTCAACTTACGATGCTTACGACGACTGCTAGACTACAGCAATGTCTGCCAGGCAGTAGCAGAAGCAGCCAAACTTGTGGCAATAAAGGCAATATCCCACGAGGGTATTACTATACTTATTGACAGCCAGGCTGCCATCACTGCCATCGCAGCAGTCGAAATCAAATCGAGGGGGATGTGGTCTCTGGCATCCAGATGAGCTTACTCTAAAAGGATTCTCCCTAGAAAGGGAACTGGAAGATCAAAGTATCAAATCTCCACTCTGCACTCTGAGAATGCAAGCGGAGCGAACGATAAAAATAAAAGCTAATGAAAGGTGGCAAAACCTTCCTCAAGACAACTGTGGCCGGAACTCAGCAGACTCGATCAGGGTCAAAACGACAACCAACACGAGACGGAAAGCGGAAACCAGAACTAGGAATCGCAATCAAATCCGTATTCCTAGCCGCGCATCACAGTGGGTCTACATAGACCTAAGTGTGATGAGGTATAGAATGGGCTCGGCTTCAGATACCTCATAGCCTAACCTAACCTAATCTATTCCATATCACATATTGAATGGCTTCAATAAAGTAATCAACTTCGACTTCGGGTTCACGGGGCATCTTAAGTGGTACTCACAGTTTGACTTCCTCTTTAATTTCATTCTTGAAGCCTTCCCAATTAGTATCACTGACAGTTCCAAAATGGTCAGAGGAAAGGTCAAAGTTTTCAACAACTTTAATAAAATTTGTAGACATTCCTTTTGAAAGATATCGATAAGATTGGGTATTTCTGTGGTATCAGTTGGATTGTATGCTAGTTTGGCAGTCGTCGAGTGAAAGACATAATTTTGCTCCATAGTAGCTTCATAGAGAATTCTAACTGTTCGTGGGATGCATATTGAGCCCCAGTTAGTGTGTGTTGCGGTGATTATATGTGTAGGTCTTCAGAATGTTCGACAGATGCTTTAATGTTCAAGGATGGTTCGCCTCCCGCATAAAGCCTTTTACTTTTGAACACGATCCATGCTTCACATGGGTTTCAGAGATCAGGTCAAGTTTTTATAAAAGTCCGTTAGCGTTTTAAGTTAGTATTTTGAGCATTTGCTTCATATTTATGTTCTCGACGTACGCCTACGGCAATCATTTTCGTTCCTAACTAACCTTTAGTATGCGGTCCTTGCCTTCTGTAGCGTCACAGCTTGAATACCTTTTTTTTCTTTTTTTTTTCTGTCGACTCAGACAAAGCACTAGTCCATTATACTCTTCGTAAAGTTGCTTTTAAAGAAATTTTTCAGTCCTACGAAGAAAGACGAGCAAACGTTTCAGTGATAAGGTGCCTACAGCACCAGGACCCACTACATCAGCGCCGAGTACCTGTAGCCGGACATTCACAGAGATAGTGCTCTGCGGTGTCGTCATCACTTTCACAGCAAGCATCGCAGGATGTTGTGTCACTTATGCCCGGCAAAAGTGTAGTGCCTTGTCATGACGGCAGTAATTAAACTGCAGTCTTTCCTGCTGAGGGATAGCAGAAAGGCCGCTGACTTCCTAGAAACGTCGAGACCTTCATCCCGGGGAGCTATGCCATCTCCAGTTGTGCTCATATGAGACCCAACTGTCAATGAAAGCCTTAACCGAGGACGCAGGCAGACCCAACGTAATTTCGGGTCCTAAGAAACTATTTTCTGAACCTTGCCTGGTATGTTAATTGGCGATTTCATTTCCCGTGATCCCATTGTGACCTGGGACCCAAACAAGGGTCGCTGAATTTAGCCTTCCGACTGCGTTCGGTGATCTCTTGCATTCTTGAACTAGCTTGGAAGTCTAAGCGCAGCTGGCCTGTCGCAACAGAGGCAAATGCTTCGCCCCCTCCACCGATGCGAGCTTTCCTAACGAAAAGTGAAATCAAAAGTTGTCGTCCTCCAGAAAAACACCAGCGCCACATCCTATATTGGTTTTGGAGCCGTCCGTGAAGACCCGAATGCAATTTCCTGGCTCAGATTCTGACCGAAACTCGAAAATCGATTTCGTATTCCTTCCGCAATAGGAGTTCTGGTGTCATTGTATCGGACGGCATGTCCATAAGACCAGTCTCGTAAGACATCCAACGGGCAAGGTCATCAAAACTCCAGTGCGTGTTGTACCAAAGACCACTTCCTTTAAAATGGAAGATGGCTTTGAGAGTGCTTGAGTACCTAGTCTAGTCATAAATATTAATATAATTTTCACTGCAACCATTTTTAAATAAAGTATGTACTAGTTGCACTCATTTCATGTTAACCGTTATTTAACCCGTTGATTTTGTGCTTCATTGTCGCGGAAAAGGTTTTTGCTTTTAGTCGTTTACAATCATGGAATGGGGTGCCATTGAAAATCGTGTCGTTGTGATCGGCTTATACAACTGTAATATCATTCGGACCTTGCGACCGCTTGGAATCACTCGCTGTTTTGTTTAACGTACTATTAAATTATTCGAGGATACTGGTGGAGTACGTGACCGTCAAAGATCAGGCCGTCCACATACCGTGGCGCTCAAATCAGACGCAAACCACTGAGAAAGGAGAAAATCTTGTCGCGGGAAATGAACATTTCCCAAAAATCCATGTCTCGCATCATCAAAGTAGACTTGAGACCTAGTACATACATACAGAAGACACACTGAAGACCTGATAACAGTCACATTGAAGCAAAAACATAAGCAAAAATCAAAAATCAAAATTTTAATAAGAAAAATGGTCGGTTGAATGCTCGGACATCAAAAGAAGCTCCAGAACGTATTCCAAGGGTTGAAAGAGGCCATCACTTGTAATGTTATTGTGGTGAAATGAGGTACGATGGCATAACCAACCTCTATTTTTGTGAAAAAGGAGTCAAGACTTTGGCGAAAGTTTACCAAACCACTGTTTTGGAAGACGTCGGTAAGCTGCTAAGCCGAACAATGTTCGCAAACAAGCACTGGACATTGCAACAAGACTCTGCTCCACTCAAGAGTGGCTACAAAAATATGTACCCGACTTCATATCACCGGATGATTGGCCAGCAGGTAGGTAGTCCGGACCTCAACCTTTTGGATTACATGAGTTTTGCTCTACTCATCACTGAAATGATGAGTCTTTGAAGCGACTTGTCGACAACATTATGATGAATGAGGTCCGTAATACGATTGATAAATGGCCAGTACGTCTCAGGTCGTGCTTTAAGGCAAATGGCGGCCTTTTCGAATGAAATTTTCCATAACTTGTAACTAGGGATTTGACAAATAAAAAGTATAAATTTAATTTGTTTTTAAAAATATCAGCGCGTTTTCATTTCGCATTTGGTTTTCTTTGCATCAGTATTTATGACTAGACTAGGTATAGGTATGCCAGCGCACCCGATGTCCGTCGCCTAAAGCCTGGTGGTTTCTCCTCCGTCACCGCTGGCTTTTCTTAAGATGCTCCTTCTTTGCAGAGATATTTAACAACGTTTTTGTTTGTTTCTGTCTTGGAGGCGTGAGCCTGAGGCAGGTGGTGGAGGAAAGTGATGGATCGAATGGACTCCTGAGGTATCTACGTATATCCAGTCATCAGCAGTCATGATGCGTATTCGATTTCCATGTTGACTGAATGCGATGTGGACTATACTATCAATTGGAAATGGAATTGAGTGCGGTGTGGGTAGTGCTTGAATTATGGATGACGAATGGTAGATTCTGAATAAAAAATTAATATTTCCGGGAACAGGAATTTCGTCTAAACAAGCAAGTGGAGGCGTCGAAAATGTTGAAAAGGAAAATATACGACGAACCTTAACTTTAACGACTTTTCTCAAGAAAATATTCTTCTATCTCCGTAGACTTGGCTCATCGAGCTTTGCGATGGCAGGCATATCTGTCCTAGATGCCTCTTGGTGAAACCGTTATGAGTATGGGTTAATGAATGAGATCATATATAGTTCCGTAGAGCCCAAACTTAAATTCCCTCAGTAAGTAGCAAATGACTTCGCTGCAAGAAGCCATCATCGGCATTTCAATTGAGTTTTCTGGGAGAGCTGCCAAACCTCACGAGGGGCGTTCAACATATTCTCGGTATCGGGGTGAAGCTGTGGTTGTATATATAAATTGATTTATTTATCAAGTAATACTATTATTTTAGTGCATTCATGTAAAATTTCATATAAATGTGATTATTAATTCGCGTTTTATCTCTAGTTAAACAGAATCATAATGGCAACTGAGACGATGATGGTGAAAATTGAGCATCGCGCTGTAATTAAATTTCTCACTAAGCAAGGAAAAAGTCAAAAAACTATTCATGAAGAAATGGTGGCTGTTTACCAGGGTTCCGCACCTTCATTATCAACTGTCCAAAAGTGGTCAAGTGAGTTCAAGAGAGGCGCCCCGGCTACTGCTTGTACGGGAGAAAGCATCAAAGAAGTCGAAAAACTTGTTCTTGAGGATGCCCGAATAAAGGTGAAAATGATGGCAGAGATCACCAAGCTTTCAATTGGTACCATTCACACCATTCTTCATGACCATCTTCACCTTTCAAAGGTCAGTGCAAGGTGAGTGCCACGAATGCTCACAGCGCCTCAGAAAAAAGTGAGAATCGCATGCTGTAGAGAGCTTTAGGAGATGTGTAGTGAGAACGCGGACGGTGTTATGGATCGAATTGTTACTGGGGACGAAACATGGGTCCACCACTATGACCCTGAAAGCAAACAAGAGTCCATGCAGTGGCATAAAAAAGGAACAGACCCCCCGAAGAAGTTCAAAGTCACTCCGTCTGCCGGGAAGCTCATGGCCACAGTATTTTGGGACTCAAAGGGAATCTTGCTCATTGAGTACAAAAAAAAGGTGAAACCATCAACGCCACATCCTACGCCTCCACTTTGCATAATTTGCGGGAGGAAATTAAAAAGAAAAGACGGGGTAAACTCGCAGCGGGTGTGTTGCTTCTTCATGACAACGCTCCTGTTCACACGGCGCGAGTTTCCAAGGCTGCTGCGCGAGATTGTGGTTTCGAAGAAATCCAACACCCACCCTATAGTCCAGACCTTGCCCCTAGTGATTATTTCCTGTTTCCGGATTTGAAAAAATGTCTTCGTGGAAAAAGATTTTCGGATGATGAAGAACTCAAGTCGGCAATAAATGGGTATTTTGCAGAGAAAGAGGAAATTTATTTTTTTGAGGGTTTAAAAAAGCTTATCTCAAGATGTAACAAATGCATTGATGTTAGGGGAGATTATATTGAAAAATAAAAACAATTTAAATTGAATTCGCATTTTCCTTCATATCGATACCGAGAATATATTGAACACCCCTCGTATGTTTCGTTATAAACATTTATTGTATCTAAAAATCTGGTTAAACTAGATATAACTATTGAAGTCGGTTACCATAAATTCAAAAAAAAAAATGTATTCATAAATTATCAAGTGTATTAATGTCTCAACAAAAACAAAATGAAATGAATGACCGTCTGGATCGGATGCAAGTTCATACTCGTCCGTCGATCGAAATAGTGTCACCAAATCAAAGTGTCTTCATTTCCAGTACTTTTCTCATCCTCAATCGTTGGTTATTTGTTCTTCACTTGAAAAAATTAAAAACAAAAACATTTTTTTTCCCTAATTAATGCCACAAACATAAATCAGCCACCCAAATAAGTCAATTTGACTTGGCCACCCATAGCAGGCAATTGACGACAATTGATTCATTAAATTGTCCCACATTTTCCCAATTGCCCAGACGACAGATATTGATCAAAACTTTATCAAAACAGAAAATTTAACAAAAAAAAAATAAAATTCTGGAGACCAGTTGACTTACAACACTTTACGTCACAGCATGGCTTAAGCCACTTCAACTTTGACCTCACATATCGTTTCATTTTCTTCATTTAAATTTTTATTTTTTACTTTTTATTTAATCACACTATATTGGGATTTTTTATTTTTTAAGAAATTTCGTATTTTTGGAAATTTTAAGCGCGCTTGTACGGTATGCAACTTTAAACAAAAGGCACTCGGCTACTAAATCGGATACCCGCCCAAATCGATGCAATTGACCGATGGATGAATCGTTGCGAAAATATTTTCCACCCGACAGATACTATTTTTTTTTTTGTTGTTTTTGTTGTGTTGTGTAAAATGTTGCATTCAGAAAAATTTCAAATAAAATAAATAAACGACCTCCACTTGTAAAATAAAAAGTAAAACCAAACTTCACGCGTTGAAGTTTTTGCGTCAACGAAAGAAGTGTTCAAAATTGACTAATTGATCGGTGAGACCTCTGCTATATCGGCAGGTGGCTTAATTGACTCCCACTATGAAAGCCGCTGTCGAAGGGGAGACAATTAAGTTTCCAGCTCGTGACAGTACGCGTACTCTCATTTGCATGAAACGATGGAGTTGGATTTGCAATTATTCGCTTATAATTGAGTAGTTCCCGACTAAAAAGACCACAGAGCCCACGGAGTCGACTTTGAATTTTTGACCACATTATGCGGGCAATTAATATGCAAAGCGTCAATTTGTGACAGTGGATGCCGCGCGTCACAATTGAGGAGGGTTAAATGACATCCGCTTTATGGTGGAGACTTTTTGTCTCTTGTAATCCGTCAGTTATTATGCAAGTGCTCGAGGTGACTGGTGGTGGCTTTTCGGTTGATTTCTTGCAACAGAGTGGCTTGTTATTTTGCCGTTTTATCAGAGGAAGTGGAAAATGGGTGCATCGAAGCAGAACAACCTTGAACTTGTGGAAATACATTACAGTGAAGTGGATTTTCAAAGTATTAAAAGTTTTTTTTTGATGATCGTTACATCAGTTCATCAAGTGATTCAAAAAGTGGTGCTCTGTGGATACTGTGATCAATGAGCGGGAAGTGGTTATCAATTTTTCACAGGAATATATGGTTTAGTGTGAACTTTAATGGTTCCAACTTACATGAATCGATTATTCCTACCATTGCTGTCAAGGAGACTGATGAATCTTCACGACAGCCGATTGTGAGCCATTGGGCATATTTTCTCAAAAATTTTGGTCACATGAGCTCCGTCGAACCCTTCTTATCAAATTATCTTCAGCAGATCCATGTTATTGAACGGATCATTTTGACCCAAAGTTTTTTTTTTTTTAATCGTGAATACCAGCAAAGCTGTAGCAACACTTTTGATGGCTAATGACTTGAAACACTAAAGAGATCTTCAACTGTTGTCACTGTAAAATGGATTGATCTTCATCTCCAAGGAGTATATGTCTTGTTGGCTTACTTTTCGTGGGGAAATATTTGACTCCCGTTTCAGCGACATATGGAGTTGCAATATTGCTCGTATCATACTTTTTCTCCAGGTAGTTTTGGTAGGTGAATTTCTTGGTGCAAATACATTTGTCCGTGTTCATATCCTGAGTTTAGGCTGCCGAGACGTGTTAGTGTTTCCTGAGAAGCTCCCCGACACGCTGGCAATTCAAGAACTTTTATCTTAAATTGCTTTTACTTCTGACATCAATGGAAATAGCAGTTTTCCATTCTTTGCTAAATAGGTTACAATCAAAGTTTGACGGCATTTCCTAATTCTAGAGAGTTGACACGCTGAAAAACTTAAGAAAAAATGCGGGGATCAGGACCTGTATCCCTTTTTCTCTTGCCAAAAATGCAAGAGGTGTCCACTCAGAACAAAGAACTAGTCATTGTATTCCTCTAATTGAAATTGATCAGCGTTTTGTAGAAAGATGAGTAAGCGCTTCAGTAATAAAATGTCTATAGTGCCAGTACCCACCACATCAGCGCCGAGTACCAAATAGTAGCCGCGTAACAAATATTATGCTCCATCACTTCCACAGTAAGAGTTGCAGGAGGTTGTGCCACTTAGTCTTTCTTCCTAAGGGACATCAGGAAAGTCGCTGACCTCCAAAGGAGAGGTCGGAAAGCATTCACTTTGTCTTTTGGCAAACTGGACAGTTATGCTCATATGAAACCGAACTGGAAGCCCTTACCGAGGAAGCAGGCAGTCCTAACGCACGTTCGGGTATTGAAAAACTCTCCTCTGAGCCTTACATAACAAGTTCATCGGCGATTTTATTTCCCATGATCCCGTTGTGACCTGGGACCCAGTGAATTCAGCCTTCCGATTGCGTTCAGTGGTGTCTTAGGAGTCGTGAGTCGTAAGGGTTTAAGCGTAGATGTCGATGTAGATGTTCATTGCCATCAGGATTGCGTATACTCGTATCTGCACTTGAAACACAGATGCAAGTTTTTCTAATGAGGACTGAAATCTAACAGGGTCGTTTCCGAGTAACAAATTAGCGCAGCATCCAAAATCAGTTTTGGAGCCATCCGTGAAAGCCCGATTAATTTCCTTTTCTGGCTTGGATTGTGTCCGCAAGGACAGCGAAAATCAATTTCGTATCTTCGCAGCAACAGAGGTTTTTGTCTCATTGCCTCCGACGGCGTGTAAACGTCATCAAAACTCCTTTCATAGCCATGTATGCAGACTCTCCTCGGTGACAAGTCCCACCACTTGCCGTAAGTTCCTTTATACTGGCAGAAGGTCAATAGCTCTTTGGGGGTTTTCGATGTGACATGTTTAGTCCAAAGAAGAAAGTCAGGATGATACCCAGATACTTAGTTTTGTTGAAGAAACAGATGGTTATGCTTTTAAGAACTAAATGAGTCAGGCCAGTCAGCTTCCTCCTTCTTGTACAGGAAAGAACCTTAGTTTTGAACGGATTGACTGAAAGCCCATTTCTAGTGCACCACGCGTCGATCACGTCTAGGGTAGTGCGTTAACCAATATGTATTCCTTCTTACCGATAGCGTCTTCAATCCTGACAAATCTTTCGCGTTGGTAGTCATGTTGCATGTTATACAGAGGATGCATTCAAAAAGCAGTTTTGCGCACATGAAGTTCGAACATTCTCCCAATGCTTTTCAACATGGTCAGGTCAGAATGATAGGTCTGGACTCTAGTTCAGATAAATTTTGGTATAAAGGCTACTCTCACCATCCGCCAGGATTTCGGTACATATGCTAGTACCAGGCTAGTAGTGAAGATTCTCTTCAGATTTGTCAACAACTACCCTATACGTTTTTGTAGCATGATTTGATTATTTATAGGTGTACATGTACACATGGTGCAACAGCGTGTTTGAAAGGTCTCTTTCGTCACCATAATCGATAACAGATACCAGCTGCGGCGTATTGTGTTACTCAACTTACTGCAGTTTCGTTGGTTTACAACTGATTGAGAGTTGGTTCTGATCAGTTTATCAGGGAAGTGAGTGCCATCAGGTTTTCTGTTTCAATCTTTTCGCAAAAGTCTTCATAAGAGGCACTCTTCGAAATCCGAAATCCGTAATAGCTTCTTATATCATTCTTGTTTCAATATGTAGATATTACATTCTTCCTCCAAATTAGTCGTTATTAGTAGTTAGAGTTGTTTTTTTTTTAAAGTTTTCTGATGTTTCTTGATGAGAGCAACATTCAAGTTCTGAACATGTTCCGAATTTTAATTTGTTGTAAGTTCAGAGGGAGCAATGACAGAAGACCTATCTCCTCCTAAAAGCGTGTCCAGTTAGGATAGGTTAGGTTAAAGTGATCCATGATGACGTGCACCTAGACCGGTTGTAAGTCGATAGTGATACCACTTGGAGAGCGTCGGAAAGCGATGCTCTTGCCATTCCTGTGCCATGATATCAAGAGATATCATGATTTCATGGACAATGATCTTCATAGACCAAAGATCATACATATGTAGTACTCGTATATCATGGAAGTGGTAACTGCCCAGATGCGTGGCAAAGCAGCTGATTCCGCTGATTCCTCATGCTGTCTTCCAATATCACAGTGCGCCGTGATTATGTTTGTGACTTTGGATATATCTTTTCTCATGTGGTTGACCAGATTTTTTTTATTGTCTAAGGTTGAGCATAGGCCATAATAGTCTAGATGTCTGACAGCTGTCTCAATGAGTCCATCTACGACTAGACTTCGCGAGCGTTTGGAAGTATGTAATTTGTTAGGCGTAGAACAATAGTCTTAACGTTGTCAAGCTGCCTACCATTTGTTCCTAGTTAAGATACGAGGTAATCTCTAACAACTTTCGAATTGATGGTGTTCGAAGTAAGAAATCGAAATGCATATATTGCAATATTTGATGCGGATTAGGCTAGGCCAAGCAGCGGCCTGATGAATAGCTGTGACATTGAAAGGTGGTATAGTATATGGGTAGACTGTAAGATGTGTGTATACAGAGATCCTCAGAGAAGAACCCGGCGGCGGTGAGACTGACATGTCCCACATTTAGCTCTTTTCATTGCTGAGTGCCTTTCAGCTTATGAACAGAGATAATTGCAATCTAACTACATTCCAAACCGGTACTACCCTTAGTGGTAACTAGAGCAACGTTTGGGGACGTTCTTTTCGTTTTTTCTAACATGCTGATTTTAATTCGGTTTTCAGTGCAGCCACCAAACGGCTATACTCATACTTCAAGTAAAAGGAATAAAAAAAATAGCTCATGACATGAAATAAACATTTTTGCCCCCGCCTCTGTAATAGCTACTTATGCGTGGGAAAAGGAATATCATAAAACTTGTTGAAAAGCAGTGGCATCTACCTCATAGTAGTCGAGATACCGAGATCTCACCGCCATTAAATTGGTTGAAATACTGCTACATACTGGTATACTACAGTGATTGATACCGAGAAGACAAGCAGCGGCTATTTGGATACGAATTTGTCATTAGAGGCAGACTTAGACTAGAGGCCTGGAGCCTCCAAGCATGTGAACGAGAACCTCGTGTGACAAATCGCATCAAGGGTAAACTCGCCAACATCAGCTTAATATGCAAGCTCTAACCAACCGAAGAGAGAAACCATGGCACCAAGGACTCTTTTTATGAGTCCCTCAACAAGACATACGCTTAATATTCAAACCTAGAGTAGGAAGAGATAAGTGGCACCACAGTCGGTAAATACAGTCTGCACGACATCATGATCGACAACAGATTCATCTTTCGGGTCGAAATGTCATCGTAACAAGCACGCAGTTGTCGCATCACGACATTCATAAAGAGTCCTGGAGGTCTAACGATCAATTTACCACCAAACACGACACAAAGCATACTTCCAGTAGTTTGGATGTCCGAACGGTCCGAGGACATCAAATCGAACCACTACCATGTTATGACCAAAGTGCCAGACCCTTTGCCGATAAAGTTTCCATTAACCTCACTCGACGTTCTGCATCGTCATCATCTTGTCATTAAATCCAGTGGCAAAGCTGCCTCTGATGTGGTAAGTTTCGTCCCATCACCACTGGGAATGCTGGCTTGCGCATGCAGAGAAATAGATAGCCTATAGAACGACGCTGCAAAGGAAGACCAGAGAGTGACAGTTCTGTGCAGTTTTTGGACTGGCGGCGGTGTCATTGGGTCATGTGTTTCGAAAATTATGCAGTGAATGGATTGAGCCATGTTGACTGAATTTTTTTTCCTGAAATTGATGACATAGATGTGGACAACGTTTACTTTCAGAAGGACGGCATCACATGCCATGGAAACTTGGCAAGGAGATTTAAATTTACCGACGAGATCATACGATGTAACAAAATTAGACTTTGTCTCTTTTGGGGCTATGTTAAAGAGAAAGTCTACAGCAATGCTCAACCAACGATTCATGCACTAAAAGAAAATATCAGAACTGTTATTCGCGAAATAGAGACGCAATTATGATGAAAAATTTTATCAAAAGAATGAATTTGTAGGCAGAGCCAGGCTGTCAATTGGCATATTTTGTATTCCATTACTAACCTCAGAGTTTGTACCTTAGATTAAAATAAAAATATCACCACTTTTCATAAAAATGTTGCGTTTTTCTATTGATTTAAAATGACACCTCTTGTTGGATGGCCATATATAAACAACAAAACCACCTTCGAGATCCAAGAAAACCTAACCAATCCCCGTTTGTTTAAGCTGCCACATAGCCAACCAAAATAGCGTTCTATATAACATTGATAGTCCTAGTCCTCCTCTATGGTGCAGGGGCACGGACTTTATCAAAAACAGAATAAGAAGTCGCTTGGTCGTTTCGAAAGAAAGGTGCTTCGAGTGATTTACGCCTCTTTCTGTATCAACGGATATTGGAGTAGCAGATTTAACACTGCTAAAGGCTAAAAGGGCTAGAATTCAACGCAGATATGTAGAGCGGATGGACAATACCGTTCCACCTCAAGTGGAGAGGGGAACAAGCTGTATAGCATGTTGGTTGAGACCCATATCCTCCCTGGACCGTAACGTCACCTACGTAAGTAAGAAGAGTAAATAGTCAAGTCAAGAAATCCTTAGAAGTGAGTCTCTTACTTTATTATGCCCAAGACCTTGTACACAACAGTTTTCCCCTCCGCTCATCAGATACATTCCTCAGGTGCTTTTCAAAGCGAAATTGCAAAAAAACATTCAAAGTCAGGAGAAACTCATCAAAGTCTCAAAGTGCACTCTTCCACAATTTACCTGGCTCAACTGCCTTCAAATGGAATAGAAAAGTCCTCTTCAAGTTTAGTCGTCGAAAGGGAAGCGCCCCACACTTATTGCTCTTGACGAGTAAATCTTTGCCGTTTAAAATTAAATTGTACTCGTAACGAATGAATAATCCTCTCGCACGTCCTTAACCTCCTTCTAAACTGAACACTCAAAAGACTACCTTCTCGAATCCCAAGTGCATACCGTTCGCTTTGTCATACTCGTATCTTTCGTATCCTAAAAAGGATGCAACTTTTCACTTCGCTCGCAATTACATTTGAATGACAAAAGACAAGCGAACAAGACATTTATTTCGCCTTCGCCTGTCTCTACACTATCCTTGACTGGAAGTCATCCATCCTCCAGAACTATCACAAAGGATAGTCCTCGCATTCTAGACTCAACTCGGAACACACAATATGCTTTCAGGCTCAAAGCAATTTTCGACGACTGACCTAGTTCACAGTGAGATCGGGCGGCAGTTTGGTGGCGAGAAAATCTCCAAACATGACATCGACTTATAAGGGCGTGACATTGGCCAGCCTGCTGTAGCTTTAGCTTATGCACGAATGCATTCGGTTACAAATTGCGGCAGAATGTGCCCAATTACATTATGCGAGTCAGATAACACACGTCGGCATATGTCACTGAATACGAAATCTTCAGCGCCACTGGTCTCCAAGACCCCACCAAAGAAGCCCAACAAAAGTTTGTTACCCTATTACCAGTACCCAGAAGCTGAAAGAGGGTAGTAGTCGTTGTGGTAGTCATGGTTGTAGTCGCAGTCGTATCTAAACGATGTCGCAAAGAAACGAAACTGTGTTCCACTCTCTTGAAGACCTACAAGAGTGAGCAAATTTGTGCACTGCTGCAGAAATGATTTCCAAGTGGATTAACCTGCGTTGGTGGTACGGCCAAAGGATCATGGCCGACGGATGGTTATGATTAAAATTCCAGCCGGCATGACGTCCTATTCGCTTGTATAAAATTTAAAAATTTATTCTGGATGTAGGTGGAGGTTATTAGGTTGAAGAGGGGTTATACAGCCAGGCCAATGGGTGTGGAGTGGAAGAATTGCATAAAGGATGGCGCAACAAGTACTCGTACATGGGATGTTTATTGAAAAAGTTTCTAGTTATTATCTTTTAGAAAAGTGACTTCTGCTGAAGTTCTAAGTGCATGAGGAGGGTGTTTTTCTTCTATTCTGTGCAGCTTTGGTTTAATAATGAACTCAAGGCCAATTAGTGTCAGATTATGATGAATTGGAAAAGTTTGAATGGACAACTTAAGCTTGAAAGGTATGAAAGGAAGCCAGTAAACGTGGGTTTATAGGGAAAAAAACTGACAAATGTGGTAGGACTTTTAGGGACTTTATTAAGTTCTCCTAGTTATTCGGACTTTAAGGCCTACTGGCTGTGCATCACGAGTCATTGCGCTACAACACACATTAAGCATTAGCCATCCAAACTTCAGATACCTTCACTTCGGATAAGTGAGTGCTGATCGAATGTACGAGTAGATTAGAAGAAAACGCCGTTTGTGAAATACTATTTCTTCTCTTTAAATTCAATGTAATTCGATATAGACGGCTACATTTTCGAATAGATGAATAAAACCATGACTTCCATACTATCTACAACTACAACCCAACACCGAGAGGCAACATCACGGAGGAGTTCAACGAAAGGAAACCCAGCGATGGTTGATGGCTTTAACACGTGATGAGAAAACGTGGCTGGTATTTGTTGTCACGAGACTAGCTGGTTCTCAACTGCTCCAGTGGTTCTAACCAAAATCGTTTTTTCGATGAGCAACTGAGGAGTTTTCTAATGGATGAACGAAATATGGGAGACTTCGAGACTGGGCATTACCAGTTCTTAAAATGTTCGTTCTGGCATGCACCTAGAAATAATACGTGCGATGAAAGGATCTCTTACGCCAAACTTTAAGCAACATCTTTTCCAGAGGAGGGAATCTATATCCACATCAGGTAAGTTATAAGATTAGGGTAAGCACTAAGCGCCGTAAACCTGGCGAAGGAGAGTTCTGTAGCTTAAACCGTTGAAGTGTGCTTATTCTACATCCTCCTGGTAGCCACTGGTTACTGCACTATAATGTCATGTCAGATATGGCTTACCCTCAACAGGAGGAGACTAATTTGGATGGAGGTCTGCGTGGCGATTGATTGGGAAACTGTTGAGTGTCCTATAGCTTGGATTTCGCCAACTGGGCAACAATCAAGTCAGTAGTGAATTGCTTCCCTTACCTCCTAGTGGTGGTCCCCTGCAACTGCATGAATGAACCCTTACTCATGCAGGCTAAAATGGTAAGGGCAGGCCCAGCCAGTAGCATTGTACTGGCCTACGCGAACGGGCGAACCAACTAACAGCCTCGGACAAAAGTGGACTCACTATTGACGACACTAGCAAACGTTTAAAGATAAACGACCTACGGATCTGCACGTGGAATGTTCGCAGAGTTCCTTGACTGTTATCACGCAGATATTACCGCCAGGAAGTGCGAGGGGATGGCCGGACATAAAGAGGATGGTAAACTGTGATACTCGTATGCGTAGGCTTCTTTGAGCTTCTAACACGTGAGCGAGCATCTCATGATAATCCGCATCAACGCTAACATCAGCTTAATATGCGTGCATACGGGAGACAAGGTCGACGCTACCAAGGAATGTTTCTACGAGCTCCTCGATAAAACATATGAACAATGTTCGAACTATAATTATATAGGAAAGGAGAACATCTTTGGTAGGACAGTTGGTAAATATAGCCTACAAGACACCATGTGTAGCAACGGACTCAGGCTTATTGACTTTGCGGCATGACATAATCTCTGGTTTTTATCGTAAACACCTGTCTTTTAGACTTAAGTTTACGGGATGCCCGTACATCCATGGGAGCAAGGATACGCCTTGCCATCGCTCTCGGTCATTCCATTGATACCAATTCGGAACTGTGTTGGAGGCACAAGTTCCACCCTTGGTATGAGTCGAGACCGACCTACAACCTCTTACTCTTAGGGTCACAGCACTTATAATATACTTATTGCAACCAACAGGAAGACCCTCCCCGCGATTTTGGGTTTAAACCACAGCAACCATGATGCTCCCATAAGGGGGCCTACCTCTAATAAGTCAGGCCCGGACCGAGATCCGGGGGGCTTCTGACTCCTATGGTAACGAGATTTAAGTCCTTGGAATAGCGGTGGTCCAGCCGCCAACAAGACCTATGTCCTCCGGTAGCGACATCTGTAGATGTTTACGATAAAACCAGTACTTTGCTCTGCCCCCGCTTTTTATTAGACAACGTCATAGATGGGAAAAGCCTTTATAATTGGGCAGGGGCTCTTTGCAGCGGGACAGTGATATTTTGTCCCGCAAGCAAGCACACAGTTTAGTCAAATCAATATACACAAGGGTTCACGGTCACGGTGGTCTCCGGATCATCAAATGCTAAACTAAATTAATATTTTTGCGATAGACGTAAGGCATTTTTCTTCCAGTATTCTGGATGTCCGAACGTTCCGGGCAGCCAACAATGACTCGAATCATCACCTTGTTGCAGCCAAGATGCGAATGCGGATTTCTCAAGCACCATGACAATGAAGAACTACTGTTAGAAAATATAATGTAGAAAAGCTGCAATCGCAAGAGAACGCGTATCCCGAAATACCTCAACAATTCCCATGCCGCCAGCATCAAGTGCGGAAGACCAGTGGTATCACTGCCAACGTGCCATCAGAGCCGCCGCAATTGATGTGCTGAGCTTCACTCGACTAGCACCAAGTAATCCCTGGTTTGATGAAGAATGCCGACAAGCGCATGCTAAACAAGAAGACTACAAAGCGAGGCTGCAATGAAGGACCAGAGCTACTCGTGAGCTCTAGGAGCAGAAGAGACGGGAAGAACACAGTCGTCTCCAGAAAAAGAAAGAAGAGCACGGGAAGAGCGTGATCGAAGATATTGAGAGGCTGTACTCCAGGAATAACGTAAAAAGAACGTATCAATGCAAGAAAATCCGTACAGAAGCCTGCAGAGATGAAGAAGGAAACCTTGTAGTACATTCACAGTCGGTGCTGATAATATGGGAACATTTTTTCTGCAGACTGTATAACGGCGTCGCAGCCCAACATCCCGTCGTCAGGCAGAATAGACCATTCAACTTAGACGATGATAACCAAAACTTCTGTCCATCTGACCAAAACGAGGTACGGATAGCAGTACCTATGACTGTGTGGAGAGCATGCACCAACTCATTTCTCAGATCTGGTCAGAAGAGTTTATATCTGATTAATGGAACCTTAGCGCCGTAAGCCCGATCCACCAAAAAGGACACCCCTTCCCAACTGCGACAACTATAGAGGAATAAGTCTCCTCAACATCGGATACAAGATCTTATCTGCAATATTGTGCAAACGTCTGAAACCCTTCGCCAAATACGTGATAGGTCCCTATCAGTGCGGTTTTAGACCAGTACATCCCACAATCGACCAAATCTCCATACTCCGGCAGATCTTGGAAAAAACTCAAGAAGTCCTAATCAATACTCACCATCTTTTCATCGATTCTAAGGCCGCATATGATAGCATTTATAGGCTATATAGAGCCACATGTGTAGTTGTGGCATCCCTGCCAATCCCTGCCAAACTCGTCCGTCTGTGCAGAAAGACGATTGAGAACGGTCGCTGCTCGTTCAAGGTCGGTAACTGAGACCTTTCATGTTTAAAAAGGATTTAGACAAGGTGGCGCTCTTCAAGCAATTTCTTTAACATCATACTCGAAAGCATTGTGCGGAACTCACAAGTGAACACTGGAGGCACAATCTTTCGAAAGTCTGTACAACTACCAGAGTACGCCAATGATATCGACATATGTATGTAATTGGGAGAACTCAGGTCTGTCACCGGTACGTTCTCTAGTATTGAAATGGTTTAACAAGAAGGGAAACACAATATCAACGAACTGGATAGAATGTCACAGTCGACAGCTATAACTTCGAGGTAGTAAACGACTTTGTCTACCTTGGATCTGCTATGAAATTTGCCAACAACAACATGTTGTGAAGCAACGCAGAGCCTTGGAATTGACGACCCTGCAAAAAAAAAGGACAAAGATGTTCGAATTGGCATATACACAGAATGTTCGAGTTTTTAAAACGCCATGTGCAGTGGCTCTCGACATGATGTCTTGAAACGGTTTAAGAATAAGTGATTTTGCTTAGTATCATCCTATCCTAGTCCATGTCTCAGAGGCATGAAGGATGAGGAAGATATCCTTGGTCGTTTAGAACGTTAGATTCTTCGAGTGATCCTTGGTTTAATTTACGTTGGCAGGCTTTGGAGGAGAGAACAGTTGTACAGCGACATTAACCCAGTCAGAGAAGTGCACAAGGTCAAAGCTCCTCTGTAAAGAGCACTAGTTTCCCGGACAGACAGAGCAGTAACAAAAGATCTCACCTTAGGTATCGTGGAAAAGTGGATGGGATCCTCATCCATTTTGGAATGGAGAGGCAGTGGGTCAAAGACAATGGTAATTGGGGGAGTTTATTGGTTGAGCTCTGCACAGTCATCTACGTAGACAAAGCCGTAATGTTGATAATAGTAACAAAATGCTATCTTCAGAATTGTAATCTGCTTACAACTCAAGCTATAGCCATAATCAGCAGCAGAAATAGACGAGCTTGAAAGAAGACAAATAAATTTATAGAGAAAGGATCCGCTGTGAACCCAAGTTGTTCGTCTAGCCGTCTTGCTTACGCAAAGAGTGGTTGATTTTTTTGCTACGCCGAATGAGGAAGGAGCAAAATATGGGCCACCGATTTCAGATAATTGTTCCTACTTTTCGGCGTCGGGAGGTGATTTGAACCGAGACCTTCAACCACTGCGTCAGACCATCACTACTGCACCCCAGTACTGCAACAAAGTTATAGAAACTGAGTTTGGCGTAGACATGGCAGAGGCAGTCGCACTATGATTCAACAGAAATACTGTGCACATCAACACGAATGAGGTTATGAAGGGTTTTTCTTTAGATGGGCCTCATTTTCTCATAGACATTCTCTGAACTCACACATACGACTATGTACCTTCTTGTGACAGATGTCATACTTCTATTTCTGACTGCGTGTATCCTGGAAAGGTAGAGCTTCAACAAGGTTTACAAATCAGTGGTCAGTTACGACTACCTTACACATATCAACTTAAATTTTCGGCCATTACAATAGTCTCGATGGGCGAAAAATTGGGCGTTTAGTGAAAAAATTCAAATCGCCTTATTCACTATTCCGTTCTCAAGAGTTGGGCATCTCCCGATACGTTGCTGGGACCTGCTTGCCTATACGTCCGTATATGATCGTATTGCCCAAGATCTTACGCCAAATGAAGATCATACACGTCGAAATTTCCCTGACTGGTCCCTATTAAAGATGCAAGAAGATCCGATTTTAACATAAAAATCATCCCCATGACGAGTCGCAGCTTTGTTAATGAGCAAAATTGCTGCACTTGGTGAAGCGAGTATGTACTATTCGGAAAAGCAGCAATTGTATACGAAAAAATTGACTGTTTGGTGTGGTTTACATGCCGTAAGAGCAATCCTAAAGCGTGTTTTAGACCTCGACATGCGAAGCATTCTACAAGAATCATAGCTATCCAAATCACAGTACGCCTACCTCAGGGGAAGATCCACGGAAACGCCTCTACACGAGGTAGTGCGAACAACCGAAAAATCCATATACTACAAAGAATATAACCTAGCCTCCTTCCTAGACATAGAGGGAGCCTTTAATAGCGTACACACTGAAGCTATTTACGAATCTCTGATCGAGCTGGGCCAAGACTAATTATTAGCCAATGGAGAGTCTCTATGCTCAGAACAAGAGTTATTCAGACAACACTAGGTAACAGTCACTTAACCAAATTCTCCCATAGAGGAATGCCACAGGGTGGCGTTATTTCTTCTCTACTCTGGCTAATGGTTATGAACAAAGACTAGCCATAGAATGAGTCAAAGTGGTCGCGTATGCGGATGACGTGGTGATACTAGTGTCAGGGAAGTTTCCTTTCTAGATAAGTGAAATAATGGAGGCTGCTCTAAATACCTGATTATAATCTTCCCTATCTTACCGGTCAACCGGTCACACTATCCTCCAGCGCGAGGTATCTGGTTATCATGCTTGACCAACAACTTAGCTGGAAGTAAAACATCGAACACAGCGCAAGGAAAGCATACGTCGCCTTCTATGAATGCAGCCAAACCTTTGGAAGCAAGTCGGGACAAAGATGAGCTTGTGGATGTACACAGCCGTAGTGCGTTCAATTCTTATCTACGGTTCACTAGTATGGTGGCCCGTATTGCGCAAAGGTTACAACCTCACGAAATTAAAAGGGCTCCAAAGAATAGCTAGTATAGGTACCAACAGCGCATTGAGGTCGGTCCCAACGGATGCCCTTTCTTTGCACCTGCATCTTCTGCCTCTCGACCAACACACAAAAAATACCGCACTATGCAGCGCAGTCAGACTCAAACAATCTGTGTGCTGGATACACGGCCTTACGACCACAGTCGTTACCAAAGGGCATGGTTACGTTTCCAACCGACTATATCACATCAAAACTAAATTTCAAGAAAAACTTCCAACGTAGGATTTCCCACCAGAGCTCAGTGGAAGAAAGGCGAATTAGTAAAGGCCTTCAACACGGTCATCTATTATATACCGACGGATGAAAGATGAACTGTTGTACGGAGGCCAGTGTTTACTCTGAATCACTGAAAATATCAATATCATACCGATTGCCGGATTTTGCCAGAGTCTTCCTGGCGGAACTACTGACAATCCAGCAGGCTTGCACCTAACTCGGGCGTGACACAATGCACAAACAAAGCATTGCTATCCTCATAGATAGCATAAATAACTTCTACATGTCTACCATATCCTCAAAACTGGTGCAGTCACATTACTTCTGGGTTACAGGGACATAAAATGAAACGAGCATGCAGATGAACTGGTCAGGCAGGGCTAAGCTCTGCACGGCTTTTAAAGGACAAATTCACTTACACTTCCGGCAGAAGGCCAACCTCTAATGGAGGGAGTTAACTAATTGCGCCCTATCAAGGATAATATTGTCGACTTACAATATGAATAGAACAAAAGACCTACTAATCACGGAGCATTGACCAATTGGAGGCTATGCGACCAAACTATGTTACAACCCCCACTGCCTCAGTCGCGGGAATGAAAATGACAAGGAAACTCTCTCTCATTTCCTCTGAAAATGTCCGGTGCTAGCAAAAGCCAGACTGCGAGCACTAAACCAAATATTCGGTTAAAGGAATACGAAATCTAATCCGATTTCTGAACTCCATAGGCTGGATCTAGGCCCCGACTGTCTCACATCCTCAACAACAAATATCATCAATCAGGTTACACGAATCATGGTAACAAAAAAGCATATTCAAGTGCTACTTGGGTTCATCTTGAACCCTCACCTCTACTTACCAACCTACCTACCTACGTAGAAATTTTGAGGAAGCTTGGAAGATATGTGGATGTGCACACTTGCCAAATTTGTGCGTGCCACAGTCGACTTATGGAAAACGAAGTTCGGCGATCGTCTTGTCGGCAGAAATGAACCTGCCAATTAGCCGCACCACTCGTAAGATGTAACATACTCGTATTTTGTCTGTTTCCATAGAGGCTACATTCAGCGTCTGATCTATATCAAGAAGACAGAAACTTTAGACTTACACGAGCGACAAACACTGGACGAGAAATGGCTGGAATATCGGTCGAATTAAACGAAAATTGAGTCCAGCGGCTCCTCTCGTGCAAGATTAAATGGATGACTACCAAGATGGAAACTCAAGATTCAACACTCAACCGTAAATTCTACATCTACTTCCACGTGACGTGTTCATCAACGGTTTTTAAATGGAATGATTATGCCCCCTAATGACCATGTTGAATGGAAAGACTGGTATAGGTGGTACAACGCAAAGCATTATTGCAGGAGAAACAGGACCCTCTAGACAAGGGGAATACTTCTTGGCTGCGGGTCCGAAGTGAGCTTCACGGTCAAAAGATTCATGAAGTCAACACAACTCTCTGCAAACGAGAGCGGATAAACACAAAAAAAAAAATCACTGAATACCATGCCAAAATATGGTCGGAGATCTTTATGAAACCTTCAAGTCGTTTGAGGTTCATCCAAAAGATCAACATTCTTTACTACTACGGAACTACACTAAGTGGTTGTGATACTAAACACCTAAAGCCTTTTATAAGAAAAAAAAACAAAAACAGCTAATCATATGGCAGCCAATCTCCAGAGCAGTGACGTACCATGTTCATGAAGACCTAATTAGTACCCCTTGGGTTGAAAACTCTTGTCCAGCACAATCTTAGCAAACAAATTGTGTCACAAGAAATCCGTGTGGGACTAAGGTTAATCCTCCTCACTAATTCATGCTCGTTTAACCATATTGTGCATCACCAGGGACAGCTTACAATTCGTATCTCTCTTTGACCTAATTAAAAGTACAACTTTTGCCATTAATAATTCATACGAATCTAAGGCTTCCTGAATGATATAAACATTAAAAAGCACAGCTTGACGTTCGCTTTTAAGATCAAGAGGCACCGCCCAACATCAATTGAATGTGCAAGTCAAGCGTGCCTTTTAAGTGCTGGATGGTTGAACGGCGTCCCCACATACCGGAAGGTAGCGCCATTAAATGTGTAGCAGGGGGCAATTACTGGAGGTAAACCTTAATGAAAGCCAAACGGGAGGCTAATCATCATCAATGCCCTTGTACATGTACAAGTATGCACACACGTATTCATGCTTAACGCCAAGAAAAATTGATACCCGGAACTATAACTACTCGTCTCGTACATAACGCTATAGTCGTGCTGATGTCAATTGAGAAAAGTTCAGTTTAAATTGTTGGATACACGCATTAGTGACAGCAGTGTTGTCAGAGGGGGAAAGAGAGTCGAATATTACCAAAAAGACCAAAAACTATGGATGAGGAAGCCAAATCTCTTCTTCGGGTTGCCAGAAGCATCCACCCCATCATCAGAAATTCTGTTACTCGTAATTACTTTTAGTTCCAAATCTTGTTGTAACGATTACAGGCACTAAGCGAAGTCAACTTGGCGATGCTCAGTGCTGTAACTCAAACTGCTCCTTGTGATAATAGGCACCACCTTCAACTGGCCTTGACTTACTTATCTGCAATACTAAATATGTCAAAAAAGCCTCAAAAGTATAAGGATTCCTCCTTATGGTGGATGAATTTTCGCATTGAATCAACGATGGCGTCAGTAGTCAGTAGGGTAGATCTATTATATGAGCTACTTTTACGTGTTTGGGGAGGAGATCAATAAAGATTTTTGAAGACTAGTCAGGGTGTTGAAAATAATAGGTTAACGGCTGCATTTATGTTCTCGAAGCACGTTATTGGCTCCGAAATATACTATATCGCCCAAGGGGTCCCATAAAAGGTCTAATCCTTCAGGGTTCTCCGTAGGATTGGATACATGTTATAATCCTACTGTTGCGAATCAACCAGAATTTGGACGGATTTACTGCTGAGTACAATGATATATATTATAGCCTTCAAACATTTAAAACCAACGTTCATCGGTACCTCTCTTTCTACCTTTCTCCCTGATTTTCCTTCGCCCACGCTGTGTGCAAGCATTTTAAGGGTACTTATATCCCTATATAGCGGGACAAAAATCACTACAGCTAACACACTAAAACTTGACAGACATGCGATCGACGATTGGTAAACTAGAGATAGGCTTTCAGTCAATCCTCTCAAAACAGAGTTTGTTCTCTTCACGAGAAGGAGGAGCTTACTGCATTGACTCATCTAGTGCTAAAAGGCCTTATTATCCGTTTCTTTAATGAAGTTTAGCCTGGCTCTGCTCTCCTTATCCTGCTGAATGTGCCTCCCATTGATATTCATATAGTGGGCTGCATTCTCAATGCCATCTTATATTTAAAGAGAAGAGCCCTTACACTCCGACATTATAAACATGCCGTCTGACGCATTGACACTGGAACTCAAGTTACTGTGGGAATATGATGTTGATTTTCCCGGTATTCAGAATTGTCTTCGGACAGAATCTGATAGATAAAGGGATCAAAGTGTCTCCACCTGTATAGAATGCAAAGCTTTTTTGATATGTGATTGGTATTGGCTTCGTGGAAGTAACATTCTACGGCGGGTACTGGTTCGTTAAAAAACGAACACCTTGCAACTCAACTAGTAAACCCTACTTTACGCTTCCTGGGAGTCTCTTCGGAGATTACGAAGTGGAGAGGACGAATGGCGAGTCTCCTACGCCACAAAACGAGGCTATTGCCGGTTGATATATGGCCCAGCGAACCGCAATCATAAAACATGTTCTTGCTCCGAAATGGAAAAACAAGCCTCGGATACGAACGGATACTTTTTTTTGACAACCTATGGCTTTCGATTACGGACAACGATCACATTCTGCAACATGAAGATCGTCCTCGACTCTCGAGAAGAAGGTCCTCAGAATGCTATATTCCTTCAACTGGACATCTTTGGATTGAAATAAGATGATGGAGCGCAGGAGTATACCTTTCAACAACTGGGAATTCTATGCTATGATACTTTACTCTGGATAACCAAAAGGAAGAGTGTGGGAGTCCGGTGTAGGGCTTATGTTAACATCAGCTGCACGAAAGAGCCTATTATCGTGGAGGCCTTACTTATAATGAGCGGATTTTACCGGCCAGATACAGAGTAGTAGAGACCGAATGATTGACTGAGGACTGAGATAATCAGGTGTCGCCTACAATTTAAAGCCCAACGTTCACATCGTGATACTAATTTGAGACCTCAATGTCAAGGTAGGAATCGAAAACGCCGCGCAGACACGTAATGGGTGTTCAGTGGATCGGAAACCAAAACCGCAATGGCAAGTAATTAGTCGATTTTTGCAACCCCAGCCACCTAGTTAGTGAAGGCACTCTGTTTTAGCATCGGACCTACCACAAGGTCAGTTGGGTTTCATCTGATAGGCAGAGAACATCGAACCAGATAGACCACATGTTAATAGCCGGCGATACCACGTTCGTAACAGGCGTGGAATCAACACCGGAATGGAGCGCGACCACCATCTTATTTTACCTAGAGACTAGCAACCATACCCACATGCTTACTATACCCAGGTACAATACCAATGGACTCCAGGATCCCGCAGTGCGCAAACAATTCAGGGACCATCTCAGCTTAGGGGCGGTAACAATCAACAGATCTGAGCTAACAACACTGGAGATCTGCGAAAAATGTTTTCATATCCGGATCACAGAGGTCTATTGTTAAAATCCAGAGAAACCGCAGTACATGGTTATCAATGGATCAAAGTTCAGATTGCATCTGCCCCAACAGCAGAGAAATCTGAACTTGAAGCCCAGTACCGCGTGAAAAGAAAGGAATTATAGCGTAGTGTAAGACACAATAAGCGGAACCACATCAATGTGCTAGCTTCACTAGTCACAAGCAAACCGATGCGACAGTAGGAAAGTTTATGCTGTGGACGTCAAAAATGTGGACGGTTGCCTACTTATAGCGGATGAGGACCAGCTCAAAAAATAGAGGGACCACGTCGAACCATGAATTCGTTCTGGCCCCCGCCGAGTTATCGAGGCTACTCTCCTCAATGTCTATAATAAACGGGGGTATAGTAATACTGGTCTGATCGTAAAGGCATTTCACATGACGCCATAGAGGGTTGCTACGATTTGATCAGTTACAAGCTGCCGGTCATAGGGCCTGTTGAGTGGCGTATCCCGGCTCCCATGGATGTATCCAGTGAACTTAAGTCTACGCGACAGGCATTCACGTCAAAACACAAGATAGATCTGGCCCCCGAGCAATACAAAGATTGCAACCACGATGAAGGACCTCAAGAGGAACAAAGCGGTTGGCATTGATGGAATTCCCGTGAAATTTTCCCAAGCTACGCCAACTACAATACATCGGAGGAGCTACTGTCATAGCTAGTGCATAGGAAAATGAACGTTTTCCGGAGGAGTGGAATCAGGGGATGATTGTCAGGTTGCCGAAAAAGGGCGATCTGATGGATTGCACAAATGGGCGGGGGATATGTGTTCTGCTGAGAGTGGCCAAAATAATAAAAAAGATAATTCTGGACAGGATCAAAGTACATTTAGACTCAACTCTCGATGTCGAACAAGCAGGCTATCGCTCTGGATCCTTTTGCACCGATCATAAAATCACCGTACGGATCATCGTAGAGCAATGCGTTTTATCGATTTCGAGGAATCGTTTATATGGAAAGTCAAAATGTAAAATGTCGTGTTCAACACAACGGTAAGTTATTAGAAAACTTTGAGGTCCAAAGCGGAGTTCGGCAGGGTTGTATCTTATCACCGCTTCTTTTTCTGGTGATAATAAGCGATGTTATCCGCGCAGCACTGTTGCAGGACAGTGGACCGTGATATCTTACCTGTAACATCTTGATTACACTGATGATATCTGCTTACGCATAGTGTTTTGAATCTACACCAGATTCTTTTTTTTTGTTATGATTGGCGTGATCAAAGAATTTTGCCTTAAAATGTTTGCATTCAGCGCGACTGAAGTAAATGGAGGAATGAAAGAGATATACCGATGCGCGTTGGTTTTGAATGTTTGTAGATTATAGTGACCAGGAAACGAAGAGCTCGGAAGAGCATTCTATAAGCAAGCTGGCCAGAATCTGGAAGCTAAAGCCAGCAGAGTGGCACTTAAAATAAATGCAGCTAAAACCTAAGTCCTTGGTCTTTCAAGCTCTTTCTCCCATCTTAACATTCTCGGATAGAAAGTCGAGAAAGTGCAGAGTTTCACTTATTTGGGAAGCACCATCTCGACTGATGGCGGCACTGAATTTGATGTTAGTAACAGAATCGGGAAGGCAAAAGCGGCTTTCGGAATGTTGTTAAGAAAAACAATGTTTACAGCACTACGAGTCAAAACTGCTGTATGGGTGCAATGCTTGGATGGTGACCACAGCAATCACTCCGAATCTACAGTCCTTCGTTAACAGATGTCTGTGCATCAATTTTGAGAGTATTTTAGCCCAATCGAATCTCAAACGCAGAGCTCCATATTAGAACAGAGCAGGAGTGAATCGACATCACTATAGAAGAAAATAGTAGTTGTTGATTTGTCACACATTAAGGCGCGAAGACAGTTCCATTGCGAAGCACGCCATGCAATACAGCTCGCTTTTTTTTTTCCGATAAGACTTGGAAAGAGTTGCAGAGAGCTAACGCATGTTGCAGAAAATCGAACAAGGTGGCGCGCAGGCGTTGTTGACACGCTAACGCTTTTTAATCGCAGTCCTAGGTCACAATGGAATCGCGGGAAAACAAATCATCAATGAATTTTTCAAACAAGCCAATGACCTGACAACGCGTTGAATCGCCAGTTAGGGGTCTCTAAAAAACAAAAATTAGAGGAAAAGACAGATCGATTATATGCTTTGTTCTCATTTGCCTTGATATTACTTTCGATGTTATACCTTTCGATCCGAACTCGTTATTGTTTTGCTTGGGTTGGTTCTTCCATGGTTTTTAACCCTAGAAAACTAAGGTTCGTCGATTCGACGAACACGTTTTTTTATTTCTTTAATTTCTCTCTTGCTTTTTCCGCGATCCCTTTCGTTCTTCGTATAGCTCTAGTCATCCATGAGTTCTTGTTGTGTGCGGACGCAATTTGTAAATAAATTTTTCTACAAATTGGGTTTAAACTTTGCGTCGTCGATTCGACGAATGATTAGTCTTAATATACTAAAAAATATTATTAGTCTTCTAGGGTTAAGTGCCCGAAAATTTTCAACTGTCCTATACGCATCTGCTGTATTTTACAAGTTTCACTTCGGCGGTAAGCAACGACTCTCCTATACGGATCTTAGGTACTAAACTGACACAAGAGCAATCTTCTTTCGATAGCCACATTACTTTCATTTGACTTCTTCTTCATTCACCACAACGATTATATCAGTATCATACAGTACGAATTGAGCTGTAAAGAGGCTGTCAGAGAGTTAAAGAACTGTTTTGACGATCTTATAATGCCAACAGAGAGAGAAATGCCGAAAAAATTCAAACGGGTCAGAACTGGCTGCAAGATTACTCGTATTAGGCGTGTGAAATTCCAATACGACCAAAAACTACGAATCCGCAGGTTCAAATGGTATATCTTCTCTTCTTTTGATGAGATGTTATTCCATGCTGATTCCAATAAGAAAATTCACGATAATGATTAGAGTTGGAGGACATGAAATTGTTTCTCAACCGTTTCTTAAGAATTTTATTCTTGCTGGAGCTGCGACTCCTATGGTCAAGTATCACAAAGGTTAAGTCCTTTGCGGGAAGTCAAATTCGCCAACCGCCTAAGTTCACTGAGAGTCGCAAGTCACCATTATCACAATTTCTGATAATGCTATACTCTCCGTATCTTCAATGCTACCTGTCGACATACTTGCTGAAGAAGTGGTTAGACTCATAAGCGAGCGAGTCCAAAATATTTGGTTAACGACGAAAAAAGAAGACCCGAAAGGAACCGTAGTATCGCAACCTTTGCAACAACATTCAAACGCCTTGTTAAAATGAAGGTCATACATCACACACATTGGTATATGGTATGAACGGAAACACATCCATATTGTGAAGCTCCCCCGGAAAACGCGGAACACATTGTCCACGAGACGAAACCGAGAGTATAGCCTTACGGGATCAATTTGGACCGAGGTCCACTTCACAAAATTTCAAAACGAGGAAAATTTGATTACTGTTAGTAATACTAATATAGCTGTGCACATATTCAGCGACCTTAGATGGGTAGAGTAAGTTAAGCATTTAAGCCGACTCCCGGGAAGTCGAAGCGAAGAAGCGCAAAGATATTGCTGCTGATGCTGTTCTATTTGGTAACCCCGACTGCGGTGCTCCCAAACTAAAACAAATCTTTTGTCCACAGCAACGTAACAAAACCATCTCACCTATAATAATTAAATTCAATAGTCCACAAGAAAGAAACGCCGTTCTTGGCTCAGCTGCAGGTTATCGTAAACAGTACAACAAACAGCTTTGTCTTCGTGATGCTGGAATAGATGCGGATGGTCTAGTATACATCAACGACAGCATCAGCTGTGTGGTGTTTACACAAAATTCGGCAGTGTATTTGTAAAATTAACTCCTAATGGGAAGAGCAAAATGATTGACCGCATAGAGGAGCGGAATGATTTAGTGAAAATCAATGCCAACAGAAGTTGTAATGACAGAACCGAGGATATGAATGCTGCTGCTGCGGTATACGACTAATTATTACAACTTTTATATTTTTGCTCTTCTTCAACTTTTATGTACAATATACATCAGTATGTTCATCTTCTGCTGTTTAGCTCATTTTTAAAATTTTGCATTCCTTTTGAGTTGTTCGTCCGTTGCTTATTTTTTGTTTGATTATGTCAAGTAGAACATCGTCCATGGTCAATGGCGTGAGTAATAATACTGTGCGCACAATGATACCGATCTTATCTAAGATTCGTGCGGGTTTCTTGGTGTGTCATCTCAATGCACGTAGTGTTAATTCTGGTAAGCTGGAGGGCTCAGATGTTGATGTCATTTGTGTGAGTGAAACGTGGTTTAAGCCCGATATCCATGATCATATCTGAGACATGATTGAGCCAGAAATCCAGGATCATATCTTCGATATGGTTGGTTATAAGTTGTATCACCACATTAAGGTGTAAAGTGATTGGTAAATCCGAACATAACGAAATTGAATATTTAATGTCAGAGGTCTTAAATGTATTGTGTCTTGTGTGTATAACCCAAGTAGACGCTTTTCGACAGATCTGTTTTTCTCGGCACGTCGACGAATTGCGGCATGCAAACCGCAAACAGTTATTTTTTGTGGATGAAGTGGTGATTCATGAAGCACATGTGGATTTTCACCCGATCAATAACGTATTTTTGCTTATTGACGAACCCATTGAGCCAAAAATGAGCTTCGTCACTGAAGATGATTTTGCGATGAAATTCATCATCTTGGCGCATCTACTCCAGAACCCAATCGGAGAACGTACGTCGCTTCAAATGGTCCATCGGCTTCAATTCTTGAGTCAGCTTGATCTTGCATGGGTGTAAACCAAGATCCTTACGAAAAATACGCCATAATGTGTTCTGAGCGATGCCCAATTCGTGAGAACGCCGTGGAATTGACTGATTTGGATCGTTTGCTACGGACGCCTGAACGGCAGCGATATTTTCGACACTTCGACCAACCCGTTGTCTCACTGACACGACAACACCACACAACGAATATGTAGACTCAAATTTTTGCACTAAACTTGTTAATGCCTGTCTACTAGGGCGAGAATTTCGACCGAAAATTGGAGTTAACGCTCTTAAAGTTGCAGTCATCGACCCCGAATTTCGGTAGAAAATTTTTATAATTTACAGACGTTGCTCGTTCGTGTTCTTTACCATGATGAAAATGTTGAGTTTACTGAATAAATTGACTGTGACAGTTTGATGATTAGTGAAAGAGTGCGTTCACAAATTAAATTCAAAGTTGTCAAGTCCCTATTGGAAAACCCTTTACTTTCGTCACTCGCTGTGCTTATTTATTTTGCATCTATGTACATTAAACGATTCGCTTCGTTTACGTAAAATAGGTTTTGTTAAAAACAGTGTTTCTGATTGTCGATTAGATCCAATACGGCCTTCACTTCCTACTGATTTTCGGCCTATAAGTATCATTCCCACCCTGTCAAAAGTTTTTGAGAAGATACTGGCAAAACAAATCAAATCAATCATTTAAATAGAAATTCTCTGCTTTGTCCTTTTCAATCAGGCTTTAGATCCCAACATAGCTGTGCTACTGCAATAATTAAAATTCTTGATAATATAAGGCAACAGTATGATCAAAGCAACCTGACGGTCCTATGCTTGCTAGACTTCTCCAAAGCATTTGACAGAGTTAACCACAGCATTTTACATAAAAAGCTCCGCCACTATTTTGCATGAAGATGTAATTCAAGGTTCTATCTTAGGTACTCTTCTTTTTTGTATTTTTATAAATGATATAACCCATGTATGTAACAGTGTATCTTTTCACTTTTATGCCGATGACATCCAAATTTATTTGTCAAGACCTATTGGACTAGTAGCGGATCTTTTCCATCGAATAAATGACGTCCTCAAAGGTATACACAAATGGTCTATCGAAAATGGACTTACTTTAAATCCATCTAAGACCCAGGCAATTTTAATTTTGAAAAAAGGTTTATCAGCCAAAAATATTACCTCCTATTATGTTATCGAATATACGAGGGGCGTTCAACATATTCTCGGTATCGGGGTGAAGCTGTGGTTGTATGTATAAATTGACTTATTTATCAAGTAATACTATTATTTTAGTGCATTCATGTAAAATTTCATATAAATGTGATTATTAATTCGCGTTTTATCTCTAGTTAAACAGAATCATAATGGCAACTGAGATGATGATGGTGAAAATTGAGCATCGCGCTGTAATTAAATTTCTCACTAAGCAAGGAAAAAGTCAAAAAACTATTCATGAAGAGATGGTGGCTGTTTACCAGGGTTCCGCACCTTCATTATCAACTGTGCAAAAGTGGTCAAGTGAGTTGAAGAGAGGCAGAGAGAGCATTGAAGACGACCCCCGCTCCGGCGCCCCGGCTACTGCTTGTACGGGAGAAAACATCAAAGAAGTCGAAAAACTTGTTCTTGAGGATGCCCGAATAAAGGTGAAAATGATGGCAGAGATCACCAAGCTTTCAATTGGTACCATTCACACCATTCTTCATGACCATCTTAACCTTTCAAAGGTCGGTGCAAGGTGGGTGCAAGGTGGGTGCCACGAATGCTCACAGCGCCTCAGAAATAAGTGAGAATCGCATGCTGTAGAGAGCTTTTGGAGATGTGTAGTAAGAACGCGGACGGTGTTATGGATTGAATTGTTACTGGGGACGAAACATGGGTCCACCACTATGACCCTGAAAGCAAACAAGAGTCCATGCAGTGGCATAAAAAAGGAACAGACCCCCCGAAGAAGTTCAAAGTCACTCCGTCTGCCGGGAAGCTCATGGCCACAGTATTTTGGGACTCAAAGGGAATCTTGCTCATTGAGTACAAAAAAACGGTGAAACCATCAACGCCACATCCTACTCTTCCACTTTGCATAATTTGCGGGAGGAAATTAAAAAGAAAAGACGGGGTAAACTCGCAGCGGGTGTGTTGCTTCTTCATGACAACGCTCCTGTTCACACGGCGCGAGTTTCCAAGGCTGCTGCGCGAGATTGTGGTTTCGAAGAAATCCAACACCCACCCTATAGTCCAGACCTTGCCCCTAGTGATTATTTCCTGTTTCCGGATTTGAAAAAATGTCTTCGTGGAAAAAGATTTTCGGATGATGAAGAACTCAAGTCGGCAATAAATGGGTATTTTGCAGAGAAAGAGGAAATTTATTTTTTTGAGGGTTTAAAAAAGCTTATCTCAAGATGTAACAAATGCATTGTTGTTAGGGGAGATTATATTGAAAAATAAAAACAATTTAAATTGAATTCGCATTTTCCTTCATATCGATACCGAGAATATATTGAACGCCCCCTCGTACTAATTAAATTTGTTGATAAAGTCACCAGCCTAGGTCTTATAATAAACTGTAATTTATCCTGTAATGACCATATAAATTATATAATAGACCGTATTTATGGCTGCCTTCGCAAATTATGGACATGTGCCCGCTTTATCCCCCATGTGATTAAGCTAAAATTAATGAAAACGTTGTTAGTTCCCATTATAACTTACAGTGAAAAAAAAAAACAAATTGCAGGTTGCTTTTAATGGAATAATTCGATATGTACCACCTTGATCAAAAGAATAACGGAAACCGTGTGGCGCTCCCATTGTTCCGATTTGAGTTCTGTTTTTTATGTGTTAAGTTGGTAAATCTGTTGTTGACATTCCCTCTAAATCTTAGCGTCATAGCTTGACATTTGCAAAAGTTACGTATCCAAGAGTACATCTATCTTGTGTGTGTTGGCGATTTTTTACAATTTTACAAATGGATTTAAATTTGCAACAACGAACTTGTATTAAATTTTGCTTAAAAAACGGACTTAATGGTGCACGAGCGTTGGAAAAGTGTTTCGGCAACGATTATCTAAAGAAAACGGTCGTTTACCAGTGGCACGAGCGGTTCAAAAGTGGTCGTGAGTCAATCGAAGATGATGAACGCAGTGGCAGACCATCGACATCTAAAACCGACGAAAACATTGATGGAGTAAAAGAAATGTTGGTCAGTAACCGCAAATTAACCATCAGAGAGATAGCGGAGGACTTGAACATTGCCTATGGGTCCGTTTAAGACATTTTGGTTAATGATTTGGGTTTCCGTCGTGTAGCAGCAAAGTTGGTACCAAAAGACCTCAATTTCATGCAAAAAAGAGACCGTGTTGACGTCGCAAAAGAGATGATTTGCGAGCTGAATCCGATCTCACATTCATCAAAAGGATCATTACTGGAAACGAGACGTGGGTTTATGAGTACGACACGGAATCCAGATATCAGGCAAGTGAATGGCGTTCAGCAAATGAGCCGAGACCAAAAAAACCACGTCTTTTTCCGTCAAAAAACAAGGCAATGCTCACGGTTTTCATGAATTAGAACGGTGTAGTGCATCATGAATTTTTGCCAGAAGGCCAGACAGTGAACAAAGGGTATTATTTGGGCGTTATGAGACGTTTGCGTGAAGCAATTCGCCGAAAGAGACCAGAATTGTGGGCAGAAAACTCGTGGATTTCGCACCATGATAACGCACCGTCGCACAGTGCCGTCATTATTCGTAATTTTTTGACGAAAAATGCAACAAATACCATCCAACAGCCACCAAATTCACCTGATTTGGCTCCCTGTTACACTTTCTGTTAAATCGAGTTAAAAAACCACATTAGGGAACGCGTTTCAGCAGCCGAGAGAAAGTAATGGAAAAATCGCAGGAAGCACTGATGGACACACCGAAAACCGAATATAAAAAATATTTCGAGGATTGATCGATGGGAATTACTTTGAAGGGGACAATATAGATTTAGATGAATAAACTTGTATTTTTAATTTTATGAATAAATTCCGGGAACTTTTTGATACTTTCGAAAACAGTATTTTAGGCTGTTCGCTGACACAACTACACAAATATATTCGAAATCACCACGGTATCTTTATGAAAAACTACAATTAACACAGTCGGCTAGAATATCTAATATTATAATTCAACCTTTCAACTACACTCATTTTTCGCGTCTTTTCTTTACTTACGCCATTAGGCTATGGAATTCCTTGCCTGAACACATAAAACGAGCAGCGGAAGCGTCTCAATTTAGGATAGCTTTACGAGTATTTAAATATTTCTCTGAACAACAGTAGTTTTCTACTCTCTTTTTTTTCTTTTACAGCTTTGTTCTTATTTTTGCACTGAAAATTGCTTATATGTTAAATAAAACCAATTCTTTCTTAGTTTCTTTTAATATACTCGTACATATGTATCTATGTGAATTACTAATTGTAAAATTATTTTGTTAGTACTCTAAAAAGACCACGTCTTACTTGTACTTAATGATTACTTAAATAAATAAATAATTGAAATAATTGAGTTGAAATGGCTTTAGCCAGTACATTTGATGTTTTAAGAGTACTTGACAGAGTTTGGCATCAAGCTCTAACACTAAAAATGCGTGCATTTGGAATCAATCAATCTCTTCTTCAATGGATTAAAAATTACGGTTTCAAGACGGCTATTCACAAATTAAATTTAACTAAATGGCGGTGCTTTTTTCTATCTCCGGCACTCATGCAAGATCTCTTGTGTGCACTTCTACTAGTAATCCAATATATGGTATACTTTTACTGACGAAAGTACTCTTTGGTATTCATATTTCCTCCCGGACTCACGTCCCTCTTTAAACCCATTGAACTCCGATATAGACAGCATAACTAACTGGGGAACCACAAAAACACAGTGGATTTAACGCTTCGAAACACAAGGCTGTCCGCTGCCGTTAAAGCAAAACTGAAAAGCCCTCCATGTGCGTCAATAACAACATCTATAAGTTGGGATGATCACGTATTCGACATCGCCAAAAATGCTGCAAAGTGTCCAAGTTTACTTTTATACTTTTCTAACCTTATCTGTAAGAAACTGGAGTAGAATGACCATATCTGACCAGGAGCTCTTAAGAGCGCTCGACATTTACGAGATACGATTCAAAAATGTGCGATAAAACTCATAGGCAATGCCATATTGCTCAATCAGTTGACATCCTTCAACACTGACGTTATGTCGTTCGTTTTACAAAGTTCTATCGCTTTTTTCACCATTAGTGCTCGTTTAGCTATGAATGCTCATCAGTTTACACTCAAGTCCACTTTTGGACGTTCTCTCTCTCTGCCGTACAACTCACTTATGGCTCTTCAAAACCAAGTTTTAGTCGTGCTATGTGCAAACATTTGCACAAAATTCCTTGTATGCGTGTGATTGCACTTTTTGTCGACCTTGTCCAGAAATATTATAAATAAAAGGGCTCTTAAGCTGTCGTCCTGTTTAAGTCCTTTATTTAGCTTTAATTAACTTGACTTGCATTTCAGTGTCTCACAAGTTTAAGAAGCTTAGCCATAGGCCTTAAATTTGGCTATAAATTTTTCAGCGAATGATCTCATGGTGAATAATTGATTATAGGTTGGGCTTCCTCCTCGAAAAGTTAGTTATTTCTCTTCCAGGTTTTCCTCAGACGCTTTCCATAGCTTTTGTGTTAAATTTGCTGATTGGTCTGCAAATGTCACAGTTAGAACGACTCTTTTGTTTGTGGAATGTTAATATGAGGTCCATTTTTCTTTCCAGGATTGCTGAAAAGATTGCAATTCCGACGGATCGAGCTATTACAACTGTTCAGCACTAGGATATCATCGTTTATTGCTTCTTCGGTACTCGAGACTTCAGTTTTTTCACTTTGTATTTTCTTTGTCTACCCAAGATATCACAATTTACTTAAGGCCCGGAAGAAGAAAATCCATTACAAAACCAAGTAAATACTCAAAGCACTTCTTCTGTCTTTTAAGATTCCACCTACAAACACTCATCTCAAGCCTCTCAAGCCTCTCAAGGTGCAGCGAAAAGAGGAAAACAAAAATCCCCAATGAGGAAACGAAGAAGCGAAGAAGCGATAACTTAAACAAAAAGTGTTCCTCGTGTGACCTTGTCAGATCCAGTTCATGGATGTGTGAGATACGAGTACAAAAGTTACTAAGTTACTATCTACCAAAGCTAATAGCAGCAGTGTACTATCTGTACTTCTACAGTTTCACTACACATGCACACTGCTTCTCGAGTGTTTTGTTATCAGACCATGCATGCACATGACCTTAATGCTGGCACATTAGCGCACACCCAACCTCTAGAAAAAAAAAAAAACGAATACGAACATACTGTGTGGAGTGTAGTCACAAAGATAATCTAAAGAAATTGTTCAAGTTCTTGCCTAAACGGCTCCCACGACCAATGACCAATGACCGTGGAGCTGTAATGACCTTGGGATCAGCATTTCATACTATGTATCCCATCTATCCGCGGGAAGATGTTCGTTTCCACGGAACTGCATAAACGAGAACTTTGTTCAAATCGAAGGAAATGCACAACTTCCTTGGGTCTTTCTTCTTACATGGAAGTGAGTGCATCTTGCGGTGGCATCTTCCCCACTCAACTCGTAATTGCCTTCTTGAAGAACAAAAGAAATTCACAAGAAAATCGATAAGTCCTCAGACCGAGAGACAACGTAATCATTTTTTTCTTTTATTTCTCAACACTGGTGCTTAATTTCACTTAATTTATCACTACAGCCTGAGGAATTAAATTTAATTAGAGGCAATAATAACTGGGTTCGTGTTAGTAAACAAATTAATAAAATTTACCTCTTGCTTCTGTTGATTAGACCAATGAGTGAGTGATTCGAATTTGTCTACTCTCTTAAGCACAAGGATAAACAGGGAGTTCTATTATTTAATTAGTGAGAAACAGTTTTAATTAAATCACAAACTTTCATTGATAATTTTTGAGAACCAGATTACGACGAAATCCAATTAGACGCCCGACTACGGAAATTTATCGCAAAATGACATCTAAACAAAAATCATTACTACAGAGCGACCTGTCAGATTTTTAAGAGAGCCCAAGGGAATTTCCCACGCGATAAAATGAGAGATGAAAGAGAGGTATTTCAAACGTAGTGCAGTCGATTTAAAGCAGAAATCTATTACAATCTTTTGTTCAGAGCGTATAAACGAACGGAAGCCACTCATAATTGGGTTTCTCTTTGAGAATCTTAAATCAATAACAATAATACAGTGGTGCGAATAAGTTTGTGGGGAAAATAATAAAATAATAGTTTTTAAAATTTTTAACCAACAAATTTGCTTTAAGGGTGTTTTTGTAAGAGGTGTTCGATTTGAAATTGAAATAGAACACACGCACGGTAGATAGTTCTACGGCATTAATGATAAAAAATGATTTCGCGCATGTTGGCGCCACGGGAGTGTCTCAGAAACCGCATTCTGGAGTTTCAATTTTCGACGCATAGCGTATCTCACGAATGGTGTTGGCTTCCAAGGCTGGGAGAGTTGTTGGTTTGTCCGCATAGATAAACTACTTCAAATTCCCGCACAGAAAATAATCCATTCCAATCATATGATACTTCCTTCAATAACTCGATGATTTTGCTGGCATTATGGTGTGTGGCACCATCCTATTGTAGCCAACTCTCCTGTAGATCATGTTCATGCACTTTTGGCAACAAAGTATTATTCATCATGGCTCATACCGAGCGCTATTAACATTTTTCATTTCTGAAAACTTATGTTCGTCCCGATTATGCCGCCAGCCCATAAAGCACATCAAATTGCATTTTTCAGGGTGCATCGGCAGCCGATGGATCGCCTTTAGACTTTACTCGCTCCAAATTCGACAAAGCCGCTGAGAGAGAAGTAAGCCGCATCACTGAATTTGAGGGTAAAAAAGTGGATAGACTTTTCAAAAGTGGAATCTTAAAAGATGCTTGCGCAAAATGTGCCACAAAGTCGATCGACACATGCAAAATTTTTGAGCACGATGACGAATCGGTGAATAAGTATCTTCATCAACGCTGACCTTAACGGGACGGATATTTCCATCTGTACGCACTCTGCGCATTCTTGTCAGCTGATCGAAAAGTCCCGAGACTGATACATAGAAGGCTACTCTAATAACATATCTATGCAATGTTTAATTAGAACCAACCTTCAAACGAAACCTGTCGAAATTTGAAATTTTCGAACACTAGTCATCGAGATATTGAAGTTTTAATGACTCACGTTTTGATATTTTCAAAACCATGGAAAAGAACGAGTCTCGTACGTTGCAAAAACGCTGTTATTTATGGGAAGAAATACCACTAAAACACAAGACTGGCTTGAAAAGTGCTTCGTCGAAAGCAACAACTTGTCACTGGTTTTCTGAATTCAAACGTGGTCGTACAGACACAAATGATGCTAAACGCTGTGGGCACCCAAATGAGGCTGTTACACGGGTAAATCCTTTTGAATAACCGTAAAGCAAAAGTGCGTAAGATAGCGCTGACATCGTAAAGATATCAATACACCGAGTACATCATATATTGCATGAGTATTGGGTATGCGAAAATCTGTTCGAAGTGCGTACCGCGTTTGCTCACAAAAACACCAAAAATATCAACGTGTTGATGATTCCGGGCCCTGTTTGGAGCTCGGTATGTGACAAGGGATGAAGCATAGATCTTGCTACCTGTTCGCAAATCTCAAAAAAATGCTCGTCGGAAAGAGATAAGGCTCCAATGACGAGATGATCGCCGAAAGCAAAGCGTATTTTGAAGGGTTAGATAGATCATTCTATAAGAAAGGTATTCGAGCATTAAGACGGCGCTGGAATCTCCCTCCCTGGAATCACCCTCTTTATACAAATTGACCCGTCGTTGAGCCTCTGGAAGGCCTTCGAGAAATCTTTTTCCGTAATGGTTCGCTTCACTCTCGTCATATTTCGTTGAATAGCAGTCTTCACCTTAGGGAATAGAAAAAAGTCGGCTGGGCAAGATCGTTTGTGGATGATTAATCGCAGAATCTTAGTTTTAAGCCAAAAACTGGGCTACCAATGAAGACAAATGCGAAGAACCATTGTCATGCGGCAATAACTACTCGCCGTATCTATTTCAAAAGTTGATCAAGTACATCGTTAGAAAATACTGCGTCGACTGTTTGGCCGAGAGGGACGAATCCCTTATAAATAATGTAAAACTTTTAACTGTGAGGAGCTAATCTTGACCGGCCATCCTTCGGTGGAATTGCCCCATTGTTTAGTTGGACGCTTTGTGGAAGAATCGTACTGGAAGCTGTTTAAAAAAATTTCATCTTGATCGGTCCATTCAATGAAACTTTTACAATCCACACGCCGTTGCTTCTGGTCCTCTATTAGCATATGCGGAATACTCATTAACATTCAGTTGTTCAGGCAACATTTTAACTGTAGCTCGCGAATCAAAAGATTTGAGGAATAGGCATGAATTCCCCAGGTGGATTCAATTTTGTTGCCTCTATCCAGCTGCTATACCAGGTAATTTGGTATATTGAAAGCATAGATCGGAAACAGCTGTCAGAGTTTCTGAAGGAGACATTATTGCGTAAGAACCTAAATTCGATCAACGGCAGAACTCATACGGACACTGGTGTAGTCGGTTCCACATGTCCAAGGGACGCCACAAAGATTCTGGCCCTCCATAGCTGAATTACTCATCGGGTCAACTTTTTGAAAGCCACTTGTCACGACCCATTATACTTTGAAAGGGAAACTAATTTGAGATTTAGCCTTCTAGTCTTGAGTATGAGACGTGTGAATGAGCAACTTATGATAGTCCGCATCGTAGATTAATTGACCAACATCGGCCTAATATGTAGAAACGCACCAATCGAGAAGAATGACAATGGCACTAAAGACTGTTCTTTAAGCTCCAAGACAAGATATACTCAACATCCTAAGTTAGGAAAGGAGGGCGTCTATGGTAACACATTCGGTGAATATGTATAGACTGCACACTACCACCTGTGACGACGGATTTATGCTAATCAACTTTGCCTTGGGTCAAACTGTCATCGACATTCATTAGAGAACCTGGTGTTCTGCTGATCAACCTACCAAAAAGCAGATTGATAATATCGCGATTGACGGAAAACGCGCCCCAGGTATTCTACCTAGATGTCCCAACGTTCAGTGAGGCCAACATTAATTCGGAGCATTACTTTGTTGTGGCCAAGTTTCGATTGCGGTTATCCTTAACGCCGCTAAGAATAGGAAATACTCTGACATAAAAGAGCTTAAATGGCAAGAAACCATTCGGCCTTTGCTAATTAAGTGTCTATTGACCTCGCTCGATGTACCATACCACCAGCGTCTTGTCGCGAAACCAAAAGTTGGGAAAGTTGCCAACAAGTCTAAAGAACTGCCGCCTCTGCAGTAATAGGTTTCGCTCGATCACCATTGCGAAACCCGTCGTTTGACGTCGAATTCGTTGCAAAGAACTCTTCGAGCAAAACAGGAAGAATGAGCATCGGCTCCTTAGAAACATGAAAAAAAAAATGCGCAGAAAGCGCGAGATAAAGAAAATTGAGAAATATTATATAACAGAAAGACGCTCGAATATTTTACCAAAAGGTAATAAGGATATGCCATGTCAACAACTGGTGACTCTGTGAAAAGCATATCATCTCTAAAATATGGTCGGACGAAAGCATGCCAAAAAAATGGAACCTGAGCATTGTATCCATTGAGCCCGATCCTAAAGAAACGAGACTCTCTAATCTGCGCCAACTATAAAGGCATACTCGTGGGTCTCCTCCACATCGCCTATAAAATTTTCTCTGCTGTACCATAAAATTGCATAAAACCTCTCGTCATCCGAATGATTGGTCCTTATCAGTGTAGTTTCAGGCCATCATCGACCAGATTTGTACACTGTGGCAGATCCTGAAAGAGAAACTCTAACTTGGATACCTCTGATATGGACGCATCTACTGTTGACAACCCCAGCAAACGAAAGAAGAATAACGAACTTCGGATCCTTAATAGGCCATGTGCAGCCGAACAACTAGCGGAGACCCTGGACTACTGCAAAGCAGATGTTACCGCCATCCAAGAAATGCAACCGGATGGGCCGGACAAAAAGAGGATGAAAACCCCCGACATTACTACGGTGGTTTTTATCGACGGCAAAGCAGCGCCTATTTAGATGCGGGTTTGTTGCTAGAGGCACGAACGCCTCATAACAATCCGTATTAAGACTAAATTTGCCAACATTAGCCTTATATGCGCGCAGGTCCCCACAGAGGAGAAAGATGACGACACGAAAGATAGCTTCTACGAGCTATTGGAGAAGATTTACGAGCACTGCCCTAGCTATGACATTCGGTAGTACTATCGGAAACTATAGCCTGCACGACAATATGATAATGAATTCAAGCTTATCGACTTGCGCCGGCGCGAAACATTGTCGTAGCTAGTACGCGGTTCCCGCATCTCGACATTCATAAGGGGACTTGGAGATCTTCTGACCAATCAACCGTCAACCAGATTGACCACATTGCGATCGACGCAAGGCACTCCTCCAGTATTATAGACGTTGGAACGGACCATTACCTTATAGTAGTCAAGGTACGGTTTCGGATATCCCGAACATGGCAAAGCCAGGCTAATACTGTGAAGCAGTTTGACGTTGGACGGCTACAATCGCAAAAGATCGCCAAATCCTTTTCCGATCAAGTCTCCCGTAATCTCTTAAGAGGTTCTATTGAAGACCAGCGGCAACATTGCCAAGATGCTGCCTCTGATGTGTTGGGTTTCACTCGGCCACCACAAGGAAACCCCTGGTTTGACGACGAGTGCCATCAAGCACAGTATGATGCATACAAAACGGCGCTGCATACGAGCAGAAGAAGGGAGACGAACACTAGTTTCTCAGGATGAAAAAGAAGAAGCGTGCGGTCAAGGAAATTGAGAGATGTTATTCCAGGAACGAGATTCGGAAGTTTTATCAAAATATAAAAAGCTTGCCACGGACACCAACCCCGAACCGAGGTCTGTAGAGCAGAACAAGGCAACATCGTAGTAGAGTCGCAGTCGACGCTGAGGATTTAGAAAGACCTTTTCTGTAGACTGCATGACGAACCAAATACCGCTGTCGTGTGAAACTTACAATCTTACATTCACCTAATCCGGATGGAGTGAAGATAGCCATATCTAAGCATAGGTCCAACAAAGCTGTCGAAGCGGACGACCTGACTGTCGAGCTCTTCAAAGTGACAGGCGATGACATGGTAAGGAGCATGCATCAACTCATCTGTAAAACACGGTGCGCCAACTACAGACTCATTAAATTTCTTAATATCGCCTATAAGACCGTATCTGCCGTATTGTGTGAACGCCTGAAGTCGTTCGTCAACAACCTGATTGGTCCATATCTGTGTGGTTTCAGGCCGGGTAAGTCCACCATCGACCAAATATTCACACTACCGCAGATCTTGGAAAAAACCCATGAGCTCCAAATCGATGCACAACACCTATTCATCTCTGTCTACAGAGATAACCTATACAGAGCAATGTCTAGCTTTGGCATCCCCACCAAAGTCATCCGTTTTTGAAGGATAACGATGAGAAATCCACGCTGCTCCATCAAGGTCGATAAAGAACTCATCGAGACCTTTGATGTTAAAAAAGGATTTAGACAAGGCGAAGAGAGTCTCATGTGCCAACACAAGACGCACAATCTTTCACAAGTCCGTTCAATTACTCGCATTCGCCGATGATTTGACATAATAGGAAGAAAGCAGCGTGATGTCAAGAGACGGAAGCAGCGACGATGGGTTTAACGGTCAACGAGGGTAATGCCAAGTATATGCTGTCAACCAGTAAGGTCACCTAACACCGACGTCTCGGACAGAACTTCACTCTTGACAGATATAACTTTGAGATAGTCAAGGACTTTGTCTATCTAGGCTCCGATATCAATTAAGACAGCGACACCAGCGATGGGGATCAAACGAAGACTAGCAAAAATGGATGAGGTGATACAACGACGAACTGTACAGGCTATGCAGCGACATCGGCTTAGCCAGAATAATGAAGGTCCAACGACTGAGATGGCTCGGTCATGTAGAGCAGATGGACACCAATGCTCCGATGCGAAAAGTCTTCGAATCCGTCGCCGAGGGTCAGCACAGTAGAGGAATACCGCGACTAAGGTGGCGTATCCAAGTGAAAGGGGACGCCAGCCAACTTAGCGTGCGAAATTGGAGGCAGCTAGCTAAAGATCAAGCTGGCTGTAGACGCTTGTTGGTTGAGGTCTAGGTCCACTCCGGACTTCAGCGCCACCGTAAGTAAGTAAGTAAGGTGATTGGCGCATGTAGAGCAGGTGGTCGAATCCGTAACCACGCGAAATTGATAGCAGTTAGCAGAGTTTGACTACATACTTGTGATATGCGGCCTCACTAGATTTGAGCTAGGATATTGGTATTCGCACATAATGTTGCTTAGGTGGGACGAAGTTTTGGTATCCATTTATCTTCTGAATTAAATGATTCAGTCGCATTGACAAATTTGTAATTTTTGTTGAATCAGAGGTTTGTTACACGTAGTCGGGTCGAAATCCAGCATGTCGGTTGCGACGTTTCTGATAATCATAATCCCTGAACATCGTTGCGTTGTGTCTACTCTGTTTGTTGAAAAGGGATTAGCCTTGTCGGAGTAAGGATTTTTGTGCGAATACCATCGAATCACTAGTTCTTTCCTTAGTCGGCAGATCAACGTGAAGTCTTTAACCGCAAGTATAAATAATCACCATGTAAGGCAGTATTTAAGTATTTTTAGGCCACTATCCACGGTGGTGTTCGGAGTTCAAGGAAGGGCAATGCTTCTTTCGTGATTTTCATTCAACGACGAAAGCCAAAAAAATGGTATCAGCACCAAACTAGATGGAATATCAGAGCTAAAACAGTTGCAAAATGAACCCTACATGGGGAAAAACCCTAAAACGTCGTATTTCGGTTAAGGCGTAATTGCCCATTCGGACAAACTCATATTTCAGTTTTTATGACTGTGGCCTCAATAGTTGATTTTGAATTATCTTCAAAAACCGTCTGTCTACGCAAGAACATGTACGTGGTCATGTCATCGTATGACAGAATTTCTTAAAAATTATGTTCATTCATTCAGATATCTTCAGATTCACACGAGTCATAAAATTAACACACAATATCACAGAAAGCAGATTGCATTTTTTTTATAACCACTGAGACCGATGATTATGGTTGTGGGGCCCTTAACAGCTACAAAATAAAAATGTTGGCACTTATTTGTATTTTTGAGTTTTTTTTTATTGATGCTGCGGTGGCAAGGGTCTTTTCATATCCCCGGGAGCAAGCCATGAACCTTGCATTTCGACACATTACATAGTGTCCAGATACAAGTTAACACAGAAAGTTTTCAAAATGTTCGTGAACTTTTTTTTATTAGTTTTTCGTACCCCCAAGAAATGCGTTGTTTTTATGAGATACGTTTTTTTTTTATATCGGACCTGATGTACGAGTATCTAATGCATTTAAATTTTCCTCTTTTTTAAACGCTTTTACGGGGTATAGATACGAGCAGACGAGTGAACGAGTATCTGCAATTGCTATTAGTAATATCATCATTCTCATTTCATACATACGAGTACGCAGATAAACAAAAACACTTCGCCCCCTTTGTGGTTATTCTCGGAGCACCTATTGTACATACCTATTTCCATCGTTCTGGCAATTTCCGCATCGTTGAACAAGCACTTGCGGTTTAATGTTAATTTTTATTTTAAACTTACTCCCCGACATAAGATACTCGTACAACTGGTATAGGGGATATGGACACTCTGGATTCCAAATTATTTATTTAAATGCTAAAGATAGTGTAGATGGAATATGGTGTATGTTTTTTAGACAGACAATGTTCCATCTAATCGAATAGAATACATGAGTTGTGTAGCTTTTATCAGATTCATCAATCTGACATTGAAATCTGAAGACACTTGGACTTGCAGACACTCAATTTGCACCCCTTATTGATTAATTTAAATTGGATCGTTGCTGAGGGCAGGCTGTCGATTAACATTGTCTCTGACAGAATGCACTTAATATTCACCAATCCAAATGACATGACATGAAATTGTGTCAGCATCGATTGGCGATCAATAAAGGACCACGTTAGAAAGAGTTTTTACATTCAGGTGCACCAAAGACAGGGCGACCTGGACAAGTGTAGTTGGATTTAACTGAGTTAAGCGACAAGAAAAAGGAACTAAAAAGGCTCTGTTATTACCCAAATTGAACGAGTAAGTGAAGTTGTGACATGCTTACGAGACCGCACTTCGAGCTTCACGTTGGATATATTCATTAAATTTGAGGATACCACCGACAACGCACAGTTGGACAGTACGTTTACCTCCTTTGGACTAACAAGTCGTTATCCTAGATCTTTATACAGTGTATGACATGTATAAGTTCAGAAGCTTCACTCATTTTAAATAGCGCTCCTCCAAGTTGAGAGTTATGACTTAAGAAAGAACTAGATATGAGAAAGGCATACGCATACAGGCCACTTCATTTAAGACCATGACCCGGGACATCATCGGGTTATGAGTTGAGAGTACTATGCACCTGAAACGAATGCACACTGTATGTGCTGCTCAAAAACATGAATCCGTTCTCGGTACAAGACAGATGTTACCGAAATTCAGCAGTGGATGGGATATGCAAAAATGAAAAAAAATGCGAAATTTACTACAATTGTCACAAAAGACCGCACATATTAGGAAGCCAATTCATAATGGGAAATCGGCTACGTTCAATGGTAAATGTGATCCGCATCTCGACAATATTTCAAAACACCTGCATAATATGTATGCACGCCCCTGAACGCTTCATCAAGGAGAAGTTCTGGGACCTCCTGGACGGAACCTATTCAGACTTCCAGAGTATTATGTCAAAATCGTACTCGAGTACTTAAATGCCAAAATCGTTAAGGAAAACATCTTGGCGGATTAATCGGAAAGGTCCGCTTCTACGACATGACAACAGATATCGCAGTTCAGTTAATCGGTTTTGCAGCAGCTCGTAGTACGATGGTAAGTAAGTTTCCAAAACTACGAATCCACACAGAAACCTGGCGCTCTCCAGGCGGTAGAACCTCCGACCAAATCGACCAGGTGTTAATATATGTTAGACACGCATCCAGCATTCTGTATGTACAACCTTCAAAGGGGCAAACGTTGACTGTGACACTTTGTTGTTGCTCAGAACTCAACTGTACAACGAGAAAAAGCTGCAAAGGGTCCAGAAAAAGGAATTCAACTTTTGTGTAACCAGATCTTACCTACAGAGAGCTCCAGAACGATAAGCTCTCGACAATGTGCCCAAGACCACCTTAGACGATTTGCCCTTGGTTCGAAGATAAGGAGATAAGATAGGATGAAAAGGCTGAAGAAAACTGTACTAATATAAGCACAAAAGAAGAGCAGCGCGGGAAGAGTATCGAATCAGAAGAAGGGAGGAAAATAAGATTTTGTATAACAAGGAAAGGGTCAACTCAAAGATATCGAAGAGTCACACGATAGGAACTATATCCGGGTGTCAATCAGGTTTGGCAATAAAGCATAGCCAGGTAGGCTCGGATACAAACATGCCCGCTGATCGGACTGCTAACTCTATATGCCAGCATCATTAAGAAAAGCGATCCTATGTCTTGAAAAAACTATCTTAATGTCGCATATAAATTCTAGCCAAAGTGTAATGTGAACGAATCAAGACCTAATTGGCATGTAGCATTGTGGGTTCTGGCCCACCAGATCGAAGGCCGACCAAATGTTCACACTGTGAAAAGACAAACGAATTTCAAGTTGAGGCTCACCACCCCTTTCATCGACATCAAAATTGCATATTACAGCATTCATCGTTTTGTACTCTGCAAGGCGATGGTCGAATTCCAGATTCCGACGAAAATGATCCAGTTGTGCCGCATGTCGCTGGAAAACACGTTGTGTAATGTGAAATTTAAGAACAGTTCCTCAGATCTATTCAAAACGTGTATCGAATTTCGGCAAGGAGATGCGCTGACATGTTGAAGTAATCAAGTAATGCTGGAACAGATAGTGCGCAGGGCCGGTGTTGACACGGAAGGCTCTATTTTTAACAAATCTATCCAGCATCGACATCATCGGTTGCTCCCAACGCGGTATTATAGAGGCTTTTACGAAAATTGAAGAACAGGCGAAACGAGTGTCTTGAACTGTATGAGGATATGTGGTCAACAAATAAAAAATCCACCAACTAGGACAAAACGTCACTGTTGACAATAGTAACTTCGAAGTGGTTAAAGAGTTTACCTACTTCAGACCAAACATCGACTCCTCGAATCACATTCTAGTGGAGATTTGGCGAAGATTTATCCTAGGAAACTGGTGCTACTTCGTATTGGCAAAAGACTTAGGCTCAAAACCCCTAACTCTGAGGACAAATGTTGCACAAAATATAGATCCTCTTCTGCTATATAGAGCTGAGTGCTGGACAATAAACATAAGAAACCAGAGCATAGAAAAATTCTTCACTGACGCGAATGGGCGTCACCAAAGAGGATATCCGAATCGCTACGTGCAAACTAATACGAAAGCTGAATGATAATAAAAGAACAAACCTTAGGTGGATGGTTGAGTCAACATGCTAATGACCAAACAAATCTGGTCAAATCGGTCTAAGAGATTGATAAGTGTTATTACTGGACACTGTTTCATAGGCAAGCATGCAAAAAGGCTTGGGGTTTTAACAAATGACTTCTGTAGAATCTGCATGGATGAGGAGGATGAGGAGACAATCCTCCATCTACCCTGTATATGCCCAGCTCTCTCCCAAAGAAGAAACCTCAACTTAGAAGCTTTCTTCTGCAATGACTAAACAATATAGACAGAAGCTCAAGTTGGTCCCAAGAGTAGGAGGATCACAGATCCACGTGGCATCACAATGGGCCAATAGGCGTAAGTGGGTTGGTTTTTCCAACACCCACTCTTACCTAATCTACTCTATCACCCAGGTTCGGGACGACAAGAAAGTCTGGATATATCTGAAGCTATCACGGATAACAGAACGCTTGGTCCGTGCAACTGGAAATAGGTCGGGAGCCCCTTAAGTTTGCATCTTCGGCTGCACAGTCCGGTGCGGCCCAAGACCTAATCTCCCAGTTTCTCTAGTTGATCTAGTTGACAAAGCAAGGAAGATGCAATACCAAGCCCCAGACCCGCATAAGGACAACTACACATGTGTTACCTTTCTGTGAAATAGAAGTGCAACACCGATCGCAGTACCGTATATACAATACATATTCGGATATAGAAACCGAAACGCATGAGAACATGCAAGGCTACATTGACATATCAAGAAGAGAAAGCCAAAAAACACATCGAGGTTCTTATCGCCAGGCACAACAATCCCATGCAAGCGAAAAGGAAATGGGAAGGCACTGGCGTACTGGTTGAATGGTGGCATATCCAATCTTCAAGAAATTTAGCTCATAATGCAGAAACGCCAGCAGAGAGTCTAACCGAAGGGTGCAAAAGAGAACAGTTTCAGAGAATACAGCATCGGCTTTGCAAGTTTATATAAAAATGCAAAAGGTAATCCAGGCGCTTAGGACAAAGATACAGAAGTGAAGTAAGTTCAAAACAATAAACATGTCCAGGACCATCTATTGTACTAAATTGTCAGCCCACTTTCCCTGAAGAAAAAAGTAGTAAAAGCAGCAAAACGAAGTCCCAAATTGTATGACAAAATTATTCTCAACGGAGAACTACATATTTTAACACACCGCTAGATGGCATGCCAAATAGAAGGCACTTTTCCATTGCAAAGGAAAAAACAGAAGGACCCTCGGGGCTGTCCGACCGATATTTTTCTTCTGTCATCATCAGCGCAGAGTACCTTCAGCCTGTTGCGATCGTAGGGCGGGCATTCAAAAAGGTAGTGATTGAGTGACAGCTTCTAAATTATTTCGAAAATAGAGGACTTAACACAGTAGAGGGGCAGAAGTTGAGTCTGATCTTGATATCAAGTATCAAATAAACCGCGGGTAATGAAGACAACTTCTCGGAGTTTGAAAACGCTTCTCAGATTAGAGCTTTAATCGAAAGTTGGAGATAAGATGTACCAACCACTGGGGTATAAGCTGATACTGTAATTAGGCAAAATTGACGAAGATCCATATTATGATATGTCATCAGTATTATTATTTGGCATAACTTCAATATATGTAACTATTAGCCATAAGCCACAAAAGAAATGTCATTATATTTTACTACATCATGCTTCACTTTAATAAAGTCATCACATGGTGTCAGAAGTGGAGCGCGAAAAAAAAGAAAAAAAAAGAGCGCCATATACGAGTATGTATGAAAAAAAAAATGTCAAAAGACGACGATCCCCAAAGCGCCAGCACATCGAGAGACCCGGGGCGAACAGAGGCGGCAAATTTTAACATCCTAGGAAACCCCGGAGCAAGTTTTATCCGATTTCCAAAAGAACTAATTACTACAGGCGACGCAGCAACAAACTGGAAAAACTGAATCCAGCAGTACGAGTGGTTCGAAATAGCTACGCAACGGCAGAGCAGACCCCAGGGAGTACAGGTAGCAACATTGATGTCAACGATCGGGTCAGAAGCAGTAGCAATATACAATACATTTCAACACACTGAGGACGAAAAAGTACATGTAACATTGATAAAAATCAAATTTAGTAGCTATTTCATACCTAAAGCCAACATCACATATAAACATACTCGTACTTACTCGATAAAATTTACCAAAATGAAGGTGAGCCATTCGACGAGTTCCTTACAAAAATAAAATCTCAAATAAAAATATGCGCATTCGAAAACCTGCAATATAACGATTTTCTTAGAAAAAAACTACTGTCAGAGGAAGATTTGAGCTTGGAAAAAGCAATTAACATCTGCAGAGCAAGCGAGATCACCACCAAACAATTAAAAGAGATGCGTAGGGAGGAAAAGATAGTTGCAGTGTACAAATCACCCTCCGAAGACACATTCGACTGCAATAGATGTGGGACACATCATGGAAAAAAAATCGTGTCCCGCATTTGGGAGTAGGTGTACAAAATGTCAAAATAGGAACCACTTTCCATCAATGTGCAGAAGCAGCAAAAAAGTATTTGCACTAGTAAACGAGGAAGAAAGTGACGAAGACTATGAATTAAATGAAATCTCTGAAAGCAACAAAGATGATGACAAGGATTGATATGAACCTATTAACATTAACAACAAAAAAATTAAAATTAAACTTTATTCAGGTGCCCAATGTAATGTGCTACCAAACTACTAAGAAGCAAAAATAAAAACAATACCTTCTACAAGTGGCGTAAAACTGATAACATTCAGTAAACATGAAATCCCAGTAATAGCGGAAGTTGCAACACATGCCATTATAAGAAAAAAAAAATGCTTTATCTAAAAATGTTTTTCGTAGTCCTAAAAGTTCATGCAGCCCGCATAATACCGTCTACTATGAGAGAGGCGGTAAAAGCTGAGTTAGATGACATAGTAAATAAAGGTGTTACAAAACCAACTACTGAGGCGCCGCCCTGTGTTTACGGAAAGTTACGCATATGTATCGATCCAAAAGATTTGAATAAAATTAGGCAATTTTCGGGAATTTTTTTTAAAGAAAGTACTCGATGAATGTTTTGAAGTTTTTTGGAGATAATAAGGTATATTTTCAGCTATATTTTAAGATTTTTTGTACAAAAATATTGGCACCTCCGTTGCCAAAAAAATAAGTTCCCCAACTGTTGACATGATTCAAAAAGGTTATTAAAGTTGAAGGTATTGCCTATACAATGACCTAAGATTTTTTAAAAATATCAAAAATTAACAAAATGGCGTAGTTCTGAAAGAAAGTGTCGTTTTTTGGGGTAAAAAATTGTCGTTTTTTTAAGCCAAATTGACAATTGAAAACCAATCAAAAAGATCGTAAGTCATTCTATAGTAAATATATTCAAGAATACTCAGTTTCAATTTGAAGTCGACCGGTCAATTTCTCGTTGAGTTATGATGTCAGCAATTTTGAAAAATGTCGTTCCGAGAAAATGCGTTTCAACTATCGATTTTTGCTGGATAAAATTATATTTACCATAAAAATTGCTAATCTGCTATGCCTGGCCCATACAATACACCTTCTTCTTCCTCGAAAAATGCCTGCTGAGAGGCTAATGCTTGTCTCCGGGCTGTTCGTCCCTCTTTTGAGGACGCCGCGTGACGTATCTCCGTCTGCTTGATTCGGCTGTCATCTCTTTGAACTGCATATTCTTCCGCAATAGGGCCTACAACCACGTCCATTACTTCCGTCATTTTTAAAATACTATAAAAACCATAATTAAATATTGAAACTGCTGGGAAATTAGCGAGCTCAATCGTTTTCATCCCGCTGTGAAAGTGCTTTGGAGCAAAGTGTCATAGCAACCCATTACAACTTTCGTTGTTATTTTGTGTGTTTCCTCCTTTGCATCGCTCTAGCAATTCTCTTGAACTCACATCAGTATAAATTGGTTTCAAAGCTTCCGTAACATCCTTATCAAGCGGTAAATAATCGTGCTTGAACTTTGATAAGTCCATTCCTTGAGCTTCCGCGCGACTATAGGAACACCAGCTACTCTCACCTACGGGGCAATTTTGATGGTTTGGATTTTTATCTGATGAAGATAAGTGATAAAATGTTGCCCAAATAGATGTAGTCCATCACAAACACTATACGACGATTTATTTCATAAGCATTGATAATGCATTGATAATTGATAATGTCCAGAATTCACATATGAAATACCGCACTCACATGACACAGCTATTTTAAATACTAAACCCCGTGAACTTGTTTGATTAAACTTGATGTCTTTTTTGCAAATTTTGCTAACAACCAAAGCACTTATTGCACTGAAAACTGAGAAAAACTCGATAAAACAGTATCTATGCGTGTGTTCAACGACAATTTCGTTATCTCCGGTGTGTAAAAGTTTTTCAGCGGCTGTACTGGTATTTGCGGTGGACTTCTTCTTCTTCTTCTTTACCTTTTACTAGCCCTTTTCCCGCTACACGAACTTATGCATAACGAGTTTCCCATTTTTACTGCTCCGCTTATGGGGTTGGCTAATGTCGCAGATCGCAGAACGCGTCTGCATACTGCTCGGTCCTGTATCGCTTCGGCGGTTAGCCCCAGGCGTTGTTGTGCATTTGCCATCTGAGCAATCCAGGAATTCTTTTTCCTACCTACTTTTCTTTTAGTAGGAGCGACCGTAGTTGATATTGCCTTCTTAACGGGCAATACCAGCTAATTCTATCCGACTCAAGTTGTTCGATTACCGAATTCTTTATGTGTAGACTTCCTCTTCGTAACTCCAGTCGACATCCTTAACATTTTCATCTCTGCTGCCGTTATTTTATTTTTAAACGCTTCGTATATTGTCCAGCACTGCGAACCATACGTAAGAGCTGGCCGAACCACCGTGGTGTAAAGTTTTCCCTTCAATTTAAGTGGAAATTTTAGGTCACAGAAGATTCCCGAATTTTCTCGCCATTTCATCCACCCCACGCTTACTCTGTGCCTTGCGTCGTCGTCACATTTCGCTTCTACGTTAACGATTGATCCTAAGTACTTGAACCTAGTGGTTTTCGGAAGAACTATTCCGTCCAACATTATATCTGGAATAGGTCGCAGTGGATCCGAAAATGGGCAGGTCAAATGTTCCGTCTTTGAGCGACTTATTTTAAACCCGTTTTTCTCTAGCGCGTCTTTCCATTTACTTAGGACGCTTTGTAAATCTACGACATTATCGCTTAGAATAACTGCGTCGTCGGCGAAGAGAATCGATGTTACATTTGCTTCGTGCAAGCAATCTTTCAAAAGATAGTCTAGAACCACGTTAAAGAGGAAAGGGCTAAGAACGCTTCCTTGATGCACTCCGACATTTACAGGAAATTCTCTCGTAAGTCCGGCGGCACATTTAACAGCAGTTTTGACGTTTCCATACATGTCTTGTATCATTCGTATATACGTTTCCGGTACCTTTTGATACCTCAACGCGGTCCATATGAGATCTCTAGGCACACGATCGAATGCTTTTTCTAGATCAATAAATACCATGTGCAGATCTTTTGACGAATCCCGATGTTTTTCCATTAATATTCGCAAGCTTTGGATTGCGTCCACCGTCGATCTTCCTTCCACGAATCCACACTGGCTATCGTCGAGCTTTATGATTCTGCGAAGACGTTCGTTTAAAACTCTTTCAGCGAATTTCATCGTGTGTGACATCAGCTTGATTGAGCGGTAGTTGTTGCATTCTCGCGTGTCGCCTTTGCCTTTGTATAACGGAACCAAAAAGCTACTTCTCCATTGATTCGGTATTTGCGGTGGACTGTTCGTATGTAAAACGATTTCCTGAAAATCTTCTCTTCTTAAACCTCGATCTAGATAAAGGATTATCGCGAGAGCCTTTTTGGATATTACTCATTTTCGTTGCGTTGTGCACTGAGAGTAAACTGAACAGACGCTTCGACAACAGTGCCTAACGGCTCCAGAATATATTTAAAATGGCAATAAACTATATTACAAGGACCGTATACACCTATATAGGCCCCCTATATTACCTATGTACTGTTTACAATGCGAAAGATTCGAGTAACTACACACTAGCGGTCGCTCTTTAGAACGCTGCCATTCAAAAACTATTCAAGATACGACCGTACCGTTTTCACAGGATATTTTTGAAAGTATAAACTATCGAATAAGCAAAGAAAAAGAAATTTTTTGAAAGTGTCACACTGGTATAGCCCCTTAAACACGCTAGAAGAAATTTCAATACATATAAAGAACTCAAAATGCTTCACTTTGCTTGACTGCAAGCGAGCCTTCTGACAAATCAAAGTAACAAAGGGAACAACATAGTTTCTTACATTCGGCACGCCGTGGGGTAGATACGGCTTTCTCGTCTTGCCATTTGGTTTAGCACCGGCATCAGCAATTTTTCAACAGATAATGACGGATACCCTAAAACATATTAAAAACGTCGAAGTCTCGATGGATGACATACTAATTCACGCTGAAACATTAAAAAAATTACAAGAAAGACAGAAGCAAGTTATCAAAGCTTTAAATGACAAACGACTCAAACTAAAAATAGAAAAATTCAAAAGCAGAAAATTAAGTTGCAAATAACAGCATCTACATTTTTGCCAAAATACAGAAACTGATCTAGCCAGATTCCAAGGTATCTGACTACATTTCGACAGGCAAGAGGCTGCGCGTGTTGTCCAACGATCGAGAACTTACGGCAATTTTTTCTGGTATCCCTAGAGGCTCCAGACAACGACGTCCTAAAGAGAATGGTGTCCGACTTCTGAAAGTTGATTTTCAACTTCCAGTCATCGCAAAATCGTCTTATCTTATTGAAGTCACTCTGCAAGAGAGTATTAATTTCCTCGATTTTTGGACCTGTTCTGTACGCTACCAAATCATCTGCATACGCAATAGTATGGGGAAGTGAACCTATCAAGTCGCTTGTATAAATGTTAAATAGAATCGGCGAATTGACCGCGCCTTGCTGAAAACCATTTTTAATTTGAAATAGTCCAACAGAAGTCACATCGCCATTTTTCACGATGAACTGTCTGTTGGTTAGCATATTATAAAGAATGTACAAGAGAGGTTTACTGATCCCCAGCCTAGTCAGCTTATAGAAAAGACCCTCTAACCATACAGTGTCGAAATCCTTCTCCAAATCAACAAGGCAGGCACCAGGCACATTGTTTTTTGCCTCTATTCGATTGGATATCGGACACCAGTTTAGACGCGGCATGTGAGATATCATGTCCCGCCTTAAAACCGAATTGATTATCCGGAACTACATATATGTTTGTCCTCAACCCACCTAGTCAGAGCTCTATTGATTACCTTTTCAAAAACCTTACTGATATTCGGAAGGAGACTTATCGACCGGAGATTCGCCGGATTGGATATATCCTTTCCCTTTTTGGGGATAGGTTGAACCACCGCCGTTTTCCAATGCGCTGGATAATGTGCATTATTCATTGCATTATTAAACAGGGTGGTGTAAATGTCCACCGCTTCTAGAGGAAGATGTCGAAGCACGATGTTCGGAATACCATCGGTCCCCACTGATTTCTTAGCCCTGATTGTGTCGAAGATCTCATGGAGTTCTTCCTTCGAAATGAATGGGGGCAGGTCACCCTCTCTGGCAATGACATTATTGGCCATATTTTCGTCGTTGAACGGGGTGAAACCAAAGCCCTCGGATCGCCAGTTCCCTATTTCATTTCGAATGCAGAAGTCGTGCAGAAAGACGCGATTGTCCAGGTCATAATTAGGGCCAATGATGTCAATGGCCTTGTATACTTCCTGGAAAGTCGCCCCTATGGTTTCAACCTTCTCCTGTGGATCCTCGATCACAAAGAAGTCGTCATCATCAGCGGCCTCATTTGGATCAATACCTGCTATTGTCAGTAACCGTTCGTTATCTGTTGTCCGGGCTATTTTAAGACACTGAAGGTCGTTTTGATTTTTTCTCCGAAATAGTTTATTTATTTCCGGAAACATATTCGGGTTGCTGGTGTTTACAGCCCGAACCTTGTTGTTCTAATACAAACTTACAGACATTCTGCAATTCCCTTTTATTAACGTTTGCACATTTTTAATCGACGACTTCAGTGTCCTAATCTCCGGGTCTTGTCGGTCAGTTAACTGTCTGTACAAGTTTTTGAGTCTTGTCAGAAGTCTACTTTTCTGTCGGTGCAGTGCGTCAATAGTAGGATTGCGGAACAGGTCTTCGTTAGTTGTACGTCGATACCGCGGTATTGTAGTATCCATAGTTTGTTTAATTGTCTCGTCCATTTGTTTTAGGTAATTGTCGATCTCTTCGTTTGACAAATTCCTATTGAACGGTGGGTGGAGCGTGTTCGAGGAGAGCGCTCTGTTCAAGGTTGCGGAGAAGCGCGTCCATCGAGTCTTACTGTATTGGAAGAATATCTTTGGACAAACTCCTCCAATTCCGCAATTTCGTTGGGAACTGTAATTTCGGTACTAAAACCGCAATGGTCACTGTCATACACGAATGTTCGCAGACAGATTAGCGTTTGTAAATTCGTACCTGTCAGTCGTATGCGTTCGTCGTACAGCAGTAGATCCAAATAAGACCCGCCTCTGGGAAACGACGGGTTATCCGTCGCTTTAAGACCGAGTCTGTACATGACATCGTGCTGACCCCACCAATCGAGTAGTAGGTTCCCTCTAGTATTTGGCAAATTATTTCCCCAATCTCTGTGTCTAGCGTTGAAATCCCCGCCGATTATAAAATAATTCTCCCCCGATTCCAGCCTCAGAAGTCGAAAAAACGTGTCGAGCTCTGTAATGAATAGTGTGGATTGTGAAGCCTCAGGTGCATAAACAGAGGCCAAGTACAGCTGCTTTCCACTGCGGAGCGGTATGTAAATGACGACTGCCTCCAACACCCGGAACCTGCGCAACACTCCCTTGTACACTCTGTGAAATTTTATACCTTCTTTAATGATGATCGCGACACCGCCCCAACGTTTGGATCTGGGCCGATTTCTTCTTCTAATAATATAATTATTGTACTCCAGTTTGTGCTTATCGGTTAGCTTGGTTTCACTAGAGAAAAGCACATCCGGAGTTTGGTCTTGTAGCAATTTAAACACAGCGGCTCTTCGTTCGATCCTAATCAATGAATTCACCGCAAGGACCTTCAAAGTTTGCTCCACCATGTGCGTACCCATTACGACATGTGTTGCGCTAGTCCCGGCAGCCGCGCGTAGATCTGGTGCACCCGCTTGGCCTGTTCTTGTACCTGCTGTTGCAGCTGAGCCATCTGTCCTTGGATTGCGAGCAAGATGGCCAGCATGTTAGGTGCAGCTTCCGTTGTTCTCGGCATTGGCGCCGGAGAAGCAACAGTCGCTTGCTATTCGCTTACAAGAAAAACCTCGCAAGTGGATAGGAGCTAGGATATTGCACAAAACAGAGCACCCAAGGCCAATGATAGTATCAACGGAAGACGGGAGAACATACAAATGAAACACCACTCAAATCCAAAGCACGAAAGCAGAAATACCACACAACATCACAGCACATCCAGAAATCAAAAAACCATCCGAAATTGCCAAAGCATATGAACATCGCACAGAAGAAAACAATGTGACAGCGAGCAATAACAACTCCACGTCAAAATGTCAATTGACACATCACAGAACACACAACTGCTAACTGAACAGGGATGTTGACTACTCGAAGCGGCAGAGTTGTAAGACCGGAGATTAGATTAAACTACACCAATTAGTTTATATTGTAGTCCTCTATTGAATTATATAATCCTGTATAATTAAATTTATAAGTTTATGAATTATTATTAATTAAAAAAAAAATAAAAATCATTATATTTTACTACATCATGCCTCACTTTACCAAAGTCATCACAGATAATTCCTGTGAAATTGTTGTGCCAGCTCTCGTATCTGGAAACAGGTACACGAGGCTGTTGTTGAGGATCCGAATTTGACCACTTTGCCATTGAAAGACTGATAAAAAGTGGTTTAATAGACGAATCGTATTCAATTTGATTTATTTTCGCCCTCTATTCGATATTGGAATATTTAATTGACTGCTGGCATTAAAAGGATTTAGTACCTGTGCATGTAGTTCACTTATAAGCTTTATCTCTTCCCATCAATCGCAACAAAGTGTTTTCAAAAAGGAATACAAGATAACACAACTTCATAAGACAAACAAAACACAAGTGTGCGAACATTTTGTTTTGGTTTCATATCTCTGATAAAATTTCCCACAACAAAGTCAACATGATCCCAGCGTTCGTTTACATACAGGCCCACTTACTGATAAGGAAAACTAATAGATGGCACGAGGAACTCCTTTTTGCAATCAATCATTGGGCTCTGAGTATTTTCTACTGTCACCACAGACGATGTTTGTATTCGTCCGTGTTTTAGATAAATAATAAATTTATCTTTCCAAGATACCAAACAAAGCCACGACTACTGCTGTGCATGAGTTCAAGTAATTCGTTGAAGTTTTTCTTTAAAATACTCAAAAAACTGTCCCTAAATCTTTAAAACAGAAATGTTGACAAGCAAATTTGTAAATATAAAAAATTTTTTTTAGGAACCATTTATCAAAATAAAAAACTTTACTCGTAGTCAACTGGGCAACTTTCCTTCAACTATGGCATAATTTGGTTATCAGTCGAAACACACTTTCAACGGCAAGCAATTTTGTACTCTACTCTATTCTAAATCTGTATAAACTATAATATTTTGAATGTGGAGAAGTTTTGTGGATAACTTCCTTAAAGATAAACCGTTCGTGAAAACTAGCATTATATTCGTAATAAAGGGTTTTTCAATAGGAACTTGACAACTTTGAATTTAATTTGTGAACGCACTCTTTCACTAATCATCAAACTGTCACTGTCAATTTATTGGGTAAACTCAACATTTCCACGAACGAGCAACGTCTGCAAATTATAACAATTTTCTACCGAAACTCGGAGTCGGTGACTGCAACTTTAAGAGCTTTAACTCCAATTTTCGATCGTAATTCTGGCCCTAGTAGACAGACAATAACAAGATTAGTGCAAAAATTTGAGTCTACATATTCCTTGTGTGATGTTGCCCTGTCAGTGAGACAACGGGTTGGTCGAAGTGTGGAAAATATCGCTGCCGATCAGGCGTCCGTAGCAAACGATTCAAATCAGTCAATTCCACTGCGTTCTCAAGAATTGGGCATCGCTCAAACCACATTATGGCGTATTTTGCGTAAGGATCTTGGTTTACACCCATACAAGATCAAGCTGACTCAAGAATTGAAGCCGATGGACCATTTGAAGCGACGTACATTCTCCGATTGGGTTCTGTAGAAGATGCGCCAAGATGATGAATTTCATCGCAAAATCATCTTCAGTGACGAAGCTCATTCTTGGCTCAATGGGTTCGTCAATAAGCAAAATATGCGTTATTGGTCGGGTGAAAATCCACATGTGCTTCATAAATCACCACTTCATCCACAAAAAATAACTTTTCGGTGCGGTTTGCATGCCGGCGGCGTTATTGGGACATATTTTTTCGTCGACGATAACGATTCGTTATCGTGCCATGATCACCGATTATTTTTGGCCCGAATTGGAAGATATGGACTTGGACGACATGTGGTTTCAACAGGATGATGCCACAAGCCACACGGCACTCGCTACAATCGAATTATTGAAGAGTAAGTATGGTGAGCGTGTTATCTCAAGAAATGGGCCAACGATTGGCCGCCTCTTTCGTGCGATTTAACGCCGCTTGACTATTTTCTGTGGGGCTACGTTAAGTCATTGGTTTATGCCAACACGCCGACGACGTTGGAAGAGCTCAGAGCCAACATTGAACGCGAAATAGCGGCCGTTTCGGCCGAAATGTGTGACCGAGTCGTTGAAAATTGGGTCCAAAGAATCGACCGCTGCAAACGTGCCCGCGGTGGCCATATGAACGAAGTCAATTTTCATTCATAAATGTTTTGATTGTACTTCAAGCCGATAATATAGTTTTTGAAATATCTCAAATGGTTTGCGTTTTATTTAAAAAAAAAGTTGTCAAGTCCTTATTGGAAAACCCTATATAACCAAATTAACCAAATAACAATTATTAATGTAAACGTTAACCACATAAGAATGTTAGGAAAATATTTTTAAATAAAACAACAACGCTGTGAGATATAAAATTGATTCTGGCTTTATTGGGTACTCGACAATAGTGAGGTTACCAATATCAAACTACCCCTTTGCATATTGAGGGGCACGATCGAGGAAAAAATCACAAAGACTGCCAACCTAAGGTTAAAGACACAGGGTATCCAAGGCCAATTTTTGACGGCAAAAGATCTAGGAAGGTGATTAAATTAAATGAGGATAAGCTTAGGACAGTAATATGAATCCTGACAGGACACTGTCGACACGCAAAGAGACTCAAATTGTCAGATACAGATATCTGCAGATTCTGCGGTGCATTCACACAACGTGTGTGAATGCGAGGCAATATCGCGTAGTCAAAGAAAATTTTCGAAAACCTAATTCGCCCTCATTTATTTCGCTTAATGCAAGCTTAAACTAACTTAAAAACTAACAAGAGTAACCCTTAACTCACACGAAGTAAGGGAATGGTGGAGAAGATCAAGTTTAAGACGAGAAGTGCTCAGGTTAAAATCAAAAAGGAGGAGATTTGAGTTGACATTACGGAGCATGCGGGAGATTGGTTCGTTAGAGCCATAAGAGGTGCGGTGGGTTGGGATATAGAAGAGACGAGGACAGCGTAAATTACGAGGGTTAGTTTTGAAGGCAATAGAATTGGTAAAGGGAAGCGCAGTCCACAGAATCGGAGAGCAGTCGATGAATGAAGAGCATGTCAGCTACGTCTCTGCGTTTTTCGAGTAAAAAAATCGGTTAGAACGGTTTGTTTTTTTTTTGCGTGACAGTTGAGACAGCTTCAAAATGGGTTTGCATATCAACAAGAAGCTGAAATGCTTTTCCATCGTTTTTGTTGGCAGCAAATATTTTAAGTTGTTTAACTGCAGTTTGTGCTTCTTTATATGAGCTGATTATTGCTCCTGCCCTTATTCGTCTTCCTCAGAGCTGCTACTTATTTCTACACTTTCTATTACTGCTTCTGGTGTGACATCGTTATCTATGTTAACGTTCTCGTCAATACGAATGAAATTTTCTGGTTCAACATCATATTGGTACTCTTGAAGGATTTGAACAAATGTTCTAAGCTCTGCCAGTGGTAAATCATCTTCTGGATCGAATTCGTCGACGTTTGCATTGACTTGTTGTCCAAACTCAGATTTTTTAAGAGTTTTCTATGGTTTCAGATGTAACTTTTTGCCATGCCGTGTTTATGAAGCAAATAGCATCCAAGACGTTCTTAGTTTTTAATAGATCGCTCATCGTTCCAACATTATCAATACTGCTCACAATATGCTTGAGTATAAGCGATCTGTAATGAAACTTGAAGTTGGTAATGACACCTTGGTCTGGAGGCTGGCAGGCGGATGCTGTGTTGGGTGGAAGGTAAACAAGTTTCGTATTTTTGAGACGAAAATCTTTTGGGTGGCTTGGAGCGAAGCCGGTCGATCATAATTTGCTGGGTCGTCCATGCTTTCTTGTTATGCCCCCATTCTACTGGCAGTTGGTTATGTTTTAAATTATGAAAAGCTCGTGGGCGAAATGATATTCCAATGATCAGAAGTTTTTCTTGTTCTCCTGCCATATTCGCACAGTGTAAAATCGTGAGTCGCTCTTTTGACACCTGTACATTTTTCTCCTTTTAGACTCATTGTTTTATTAGGCAGAACCCTAAAGAAGAAGCCTGTTTCATCCACATTATAAATGCTATCAGAGCTATAGTTTTCGATTATTGATTCTAACTTTTCTAAAAATGTCTTGACGTCCGCAGCATTAACCTTTGCTGCTTCTCCAGAAATGCTTTTGAATTCTATACCATGAAGCTTTTGAAACTTCTGAAGCCAGCCAGTTGAAGCTTTAAAATGTTCAACGCGTAGGCCTTCCGCGACCGGAAGCCCAGAAATGCGCACATTCTTATTCCGCACGACTCTTAACCACTCGAACACTTTTTCGTCGACAAGGCTCCCACCCGATGTAACAAAACGCCGTCGTGTGTGAGTTGCGGCGGAATTTGACTGCCATGTATGATGAGTAGTTGACTAGAAATCAACAACAAGCCAAGCTCCACTAAGAATTTAGTCTCCTTAGCCTGAGCCCAAACATCTTTCTTTCTCTCTCTATCCCAAAACTTAACACGTGCTCAGGCACTTTAGTTGTATCCATACCCACTTGAGTTTTGTTCTAAAAAAAAAAAACAGCGCGTCTAACCTACGATCAAGTCAGTCCTGAATCTCGACCACGAGGGAGAGAACTTTTCGTCGAAAATCATCATGAACGACGAGGCCCATTTCCATCTCTGTGGATATGTGAATAAGCGAAATTATCGCTTCTGGAGCACCGAAAAACCACGCATAGACCATGAAGAGCCATTACACCCACTCAAAATTACTGCATGGTGTGCTGTTTACGCTGGAGGCGTCATCGGGCCTTATTTTTTCGAAAACGCCGCAGGCCAAACGACTATTGTGGAGAGCGAGCGACTTTCTCCTTCCTCAATTGGATGAATTGGGACTGGAGAACATGTGGTTCCAACAGGAGGGACAATGGCGCATACTGCAAGAGCAGCCATAACCGAAATTCTGATGGCAGCATTTCCCGCTCGCCTAATCTCTCATTTGGGCGATTTGCACTGGCCTTCAAGATCGCCTGATTTAACTGTTTCAGACACCTTTTTGTGGGGTTTTTGAAGTCACGAGTCAAAGAGTATATGCGTCAAGATTACGAGGATAATGCCACAGCCAAAGAACGTCGGGTGACAGCTTTTGCGCCACCGTGTATAATATTACCTTATGTCGCTGATTTACGTTTCACTTCCTGACACTTCCTAATTTTTTCAGCCGAGAACCCTGTCTCCATTCAAGGCGACGCACTGTGGGCCAGAATAACCAAAAAGTTGGCAATAAATCAAAAACTGAAATTCTCTCTCTGGGTCCGTTTGTTTTACTTTCGAGTACTTAAATATCACACTCATCATAAACTAACTGTCCTATGCCGTTATCTTAGTCACATACCATGAAAAATGCATCAGTACCAGCGATACATGCTCACTGATAGCAAATTCAATGAAAGTTTGTAGTATTTTTTGTGTGTAAAAATTTTCTGAAAACCTGAAGATTGTTAAAATCTTTAGTATGGAGCCATCACACTCAGGTACATATGTGTTAAGTTGAAATTTTTTTTTTTTTTGTGTGCAAAACATTCATCGTACCAGGTTTCAGTGCATCAAATTTAGCGTTTGTTTTGTAAATATTGGTGAAATTAATTATGTTCCAAAGCCGTCCAAGCTTTAGTTTTTTTATTTTTTTGATTGTTTATATGGTGTAATTTGATAAACATTTAAAATTGGGTGCTACTTTTTGCAACTCTTGTTGTACGATTTTTAAAAAAAAAAAATTACTTTCTGAAAAAAATAGTTTGGCAGTTTTATTGTACTTTTTAATGAAATGATTTCAACTTTAGGGATTAGTTCCAACACTGTATTTATTACTCGAATGGAGCTTTTTAATATAATGAGATCCGCTGAACGTACTGAAATGCAACAGCAATTTACATTTTAACGGAAGAACTAAAAAATCTAACACGAAATTTTAATAATGAAAGCTTAATTAAATTATTATCTCATTTTAAGTCACAATATAAATCCCGTTGGGTTAAAGCACATAGACAACTCGATATGTTTTTGAAAACAAATAGTACTTGGCTTCAGACTTCTATTTCTTTTCTTCGTTGTCCTGATCAAAAGCGTGGTCGACTAAGTACTTCTTTCGAAGGTTGTGCCGAAAAAACTAAAAGAAGGAAAACTCAGAAATTGCGATAATCCACACCAGTTGCCGTATTAAATTATGCTACTCAAATGAGTTTGAGAGTGGAAGGACAGGTAAATGCTTCCAAAGTTCTAAAAGAAATTACAAGTACATACCACCCCTGATACAGCAAAGCAATATAGAAGTACTTATAAGAAGTCGTTGGAAACAAATTCTTTGAAGATGTCAGGTGAAGATGCGTTTGCAGTTGCGGTTGAAGCCCAAATATCTCGGCATCAATATAATATAATTAGAATGAGTGAAGCAGAAAAATTTCCTTCTTATAAGATTATTCAAGTCGCAAAACAAGAATGCTCTCCCACTTCCGAACACATTGCAATTACCACAACTTCGGTAGATGTTACTCTGCAAGCCTTACTTGACCACACTATTCAGCGTTTGTTGCAATCACAAAAAGATGTCATTCTCTTACTAAAAAATGAAGAATTAGATAAACTGTGCTTGTTTGCAAAGTGGGGGTTTGACGGAAGTTTGGGACATAGTTCCTAAAAACAGGCTTTTCATGGTTTTGAAGCATTTGATTCGTCTGTCTTCATAACCTGTGTTGTTCCACTTTGACTAACCTGTGATGCAAAAATTGTATGGCAAAATCCGCGATCGGCTTCTACAAGATACTGCAGGCCTTTAAAAATCGAGTTCGTAAAAGAGTCAACAGAAAAATTAATTGCAAAAAAGAGTAGATTAGCAAATAAAAAACTTACAAAAGACAGCAGCGCTGATTGAGGGAAGATCGCTGCTTGTTAGTCATAACTTAGTTTTTACTATGATTGACGGTAAAGTGCGCAAGCTCTTACGGAGACGTCATCAACACAAAAATGCTATTTGTGTTGTGAAACTTCTAAACAGTTCAATTATACTCGTATAGAGGATATGATTGCACGAAAAGTTGAAACCGCGAACTTGGAGTTTGGCCTATCCGTTCTTCCTGGTTGGATACGATTTTTCGAAAATTTGCTACATTTGTCTTATAAATTACCTCTCAGAAAGTGGCAAGCTCGAGGGGATAATGACAAAGCCATTGTTGGAGAAAATAAAGCGGGGATCCAAAAAGAATTCAGAGATAGATGTGTCCTGATAGTAGACAAACCAAAGCCCGGATTTGGTAATTTTAATGACGGAAATACAGCCAAACGTTTTTTTTCAAAATCCAGAAACTTCTGCAGACATAACCAAAGTTGATGTACAGCTGATTAAAAAGATGCACATTATTATAGTAGCTACGAGGGGCGTTCAATATATTCTCGGTATCGATATGAAGGAAAATGCGAATTCAATTTAAATTGTTTTTATTTTTCAATATAATCTCCCCTAACATCAATGCATTTGTAACATCTTGAGATAAGCTTTTTTAAACCCTCAAAAAAATAAATTTCCTCTTTCTCTGAAAAATACCCATTTATTGCCGACTTGAGTTCTTCATCATCCGAAAATCTTTTTCCACGAAGACATTTTTTCAAATCCGGAAACAGGAAATAATCACTAGGGGCAAGGTCTGGACTATAGGGTGGGTGTTGGATTTCTTCGAAACCACAATCTCGCGCAGCAGCCTTGGAAACTCTCGCCGTGTGAACAGAAGCGTTGTCATGAAGAAGCAACACACCCGCTGCGAGTTTACCCCGTCTTTTCTTTTTAATTTCCTCCCGCAAATTATGCAAAGTGGAAGCGTAGGATGTGGCGTTGATGGTTTCACCTTTTTTTTTGTACTCAATGAGCAAGATTCCCTTTGAGTCCCAAAAAACTGTGGCCATGAGCTTCCCGGCAGACGGAGTGACTTTGAACTCCTTCGGGGGGTCTGTTCCTTTTTTATGCCACTGCATGGACTCTTGTTTGCTTTCAGGGTCATAGTGGTGGACCCATGTTTCGTGCCCAGTAACAATTCGATCCATAACACCGTCCGCGTTCTCACTACACATCTCCAAAAGCTCTCTACAGCATGCGATTCTCACTTTTTTCTGAGGCGCTGTGAGCATTCGTGGCACCCACCTTGCACTGACCTTTGAAAGGTTAAGATGGTCATGAAGAATGGTGTGAATGGTACCAATTGAAAGCTTGGTGATCTCTGCCATCATTTTCACCTTTATTCGGGCATCCTCAAGAACAAGTTTTTCGACTTCTTTGATGCTTTCTCCCGTACAAGCAGTAGCCGGGGCGCCGGAGCGGGGGTCGTCTTCAATGCTCTCTCTGCCTCTCTTGAACTCACTTGACCACCTTTGCACAGTTGATAATGAAGGTGCGGAACCCTGGTAAACAGCCACCATCTCTTCATGAATAGTTTTTTGACTTTTTCGTTGCTTAGTGAGAAATTTAATTACAGCGCGATGCTCAATTTTCACCATCATCGTCTCAGTTGCCATTATGATTCTGTTTAATTAGAGATAAAACGCGAATTAATAATCACATTTATATGAAATTTTACATGAATGCACTAAAATAATAGTATTACTTGATAAATAATAATTTATATATACAACCACAGCTTCACCCCGATACCGAGAATATGTTGAACGCCCCTCGTATATCTTGTGGCTTTGAAATTAATGTCAAGAAGTTCAGGAAATTTTCGCATGATACAGCCAGATATTATGTTGAGAAGTATCCCTGGTATAACATGTCACACACGGTCCACAAATATTTCATTCATGGACCAGAAATAATATCGCATGGTTTATTACCCATTGGCCAACTGACAGAGAAAGCGCAAGAAGCACGAAACAAAGACTTCAAAAAATATCGAGAGCATTATTCGCGAAAATGTAGTAGTGAAAAAACTAATATAGATGTTTTTAAGTCTTTTTTAATAAGTTCCGATCCAATAATCACCAACAAAAAACATCAACACCTACCCGAGGAAGCATTGTATTTACTTAAAGCTTCGCCAGTCCAAGAAAGCAGTGATGATGACGAAGATGACAATAGTGAAGGTGAACATGAAGATGAAAATTATAATTAATAATAATAATAATATATATGCATATACATAGATAATATTAATAAATCGATTTTATACAAAAATGTAACTAAAGAAGTGTTTTTTTCTTATATGGGGCGTTTTAGTAGGCGTGGCCATGCGTGGACTGGATATTTTCTTGTACACAACTTCAATAATCATCAGATGAAATTTCAGGCTCCTAGCTTTATTGGTTGATTTGATGCCAACTTTGAGCCTATTCTGCCCCACTGTGCGATGTCACAGATTTTTTCTGTACTCTCCCACCAAATGTATAGACAAGGACCTAAGTGTGGTGAAGAAAAACAAACTAACATAACCTAACCTAACCTAAGTCATTCAAAAATAAATTCTTTATCATTGTAGATACAACAACCCTCATTAATGGATCGAAATAATAGTGCCATTCAAAAACAGAATCCATTCAATTAACACGTTAGAAGCGCTCAAAAACCATATCTCTTCCGTAAAAATAGATACATCTCATCTGTTTACATGCATCACACTCAGATTCCATTTCGACTTTCAATTAAAAGTTAAGCATCTCATCCTACGAACGAGCACCCATGACAACTTAAATTCTTTTTCACAAATCATCAAAGGAAAAAATGCTTCCATAAGTATCTATTATTATAAGGACAACATGTCTATTATGTTCCGAATGAAACTCTAACGTCAGCCACCTTCCGCGTTCCATGTTCCACGTTTCACCCTGGAATATCAATATTTCAAAAAATTTTCCTTAAAACTCACTTATCTGTGATCTCCATTTCTAGAACTAATTACCCAAACATTTAACATCAATAAATTGTCCAACTTGAGCAATCAAAACCATACATCCCGCACCACTTAATTTGGCATGCGACTATGCGTGTATACGAATATGTTCGAGCATCCACGCGTGTACGGATATGTAACAAATGATTGTTTTTTCTTTTCTTTTATTTTTATTGAAATGGAAAACTGCTCGCGCTTCTTTTACTGACTACAGATACTCATACCCCTAGACCATCAACGAATATCTTTGCTATTTTTATATCGCACACGGCTGACAGAAAAAAAAATGAAGAAGAGAAAAGTATCTTCTCTGGCGTCAAATCTGCAAGACACGGTATGTAAATCTTGGTCCCAGTGCAACTTCGTTCACTTCCATTTCTTTGTCAGGGAAAACGCGAGAAATGAAAATTCATTGGAGATGTGCTGCAGTCCGTTCACGTCTTTGTCGGAATGCGACACAAAACTTTTCCATGCAACTTTGAAGAAACCTGAGACCCTTTTCGAAATGTCGACGTACCTCTGCCACTTTCAAATGAAAAAGTATATTCGTATCAGCGCTGCTACAATAGTTTGTTCAGTTGGAATTGCGGTTAAAAAAAGATTTCAAAATGACCCATTAACGGACTAAGATCCTACTAAACATCTGAAACATCATTATATTGTAGATAGTTCGTAAGAGCCTCAGAACATAATCTGGTTAATATGAAAGGTTTAGGTACCCGCCTCCAACAAAACACTACAATCTTAAGACGAACAGAAATCCAATAATCCATACCTTCGGACCGAAAAGTCTCCCTCAAATGGCCCTTAAACCGCTAAGCGGCAACTCCGGCTGACTGAATTTAGTGACTTTGACGACTAAAAATGTTGAAATACCTCCATTCATCTCGAAGATACATATTCCCTATCTGTTCGTTTCTTGTTTTCTAATTTTAAAATTAGTCACTGGAAATGGGTCAGTCGGTGTAAAGGATGCGGAAATTATGTCAGACGAAGAAGAAGAAGAATAATAACTCTAAATCTGGAAAAATAAGAAAAAAACTCATTTAGATTGAGATAGGGACGAACGAATGTGAATTGAGAAAGGACATTCAGTGTAGGCACGACCTCAATCATTTTCTTTTCGTAAACACAAAATGTAACATAACATAGTCGTATTCGTATCTTTTTCTCTGTTCTCTCTTCGAATGGATGCCAAGTCAGGGTGTATATTCGATGCTGCCTTTTACTGTTACAAACATCAAATTCAGAGCAATGGTACGAGTATTCCCCATTAAATGCGACGAAACTGGATCAGATCACGAATCTTAAATGAAACCATTCAGAGAGGAAGAAATTAGAACTCGAGAAATAGAAAAGATAGAGAATGCAGTGGCATATATCAATGTGGAGGGATAAACTTTTTTAAAAATGATAAAACTAGGAAATCCAAATGATGACAGTTTTATTGCTTCGGCATACATATGTACATACGAGTAGTAGGGGACGTCTGTAAAGCTCTTCCGAGGTAATTGAGAGCATCGACGGGGTAGTCGCTGTGGGTAATAATTGTGTGATGTGAGTATATTTAGCCACAAAACATACAACAAAAGCGGAAGGGGAACACAAATATTGTCTGATTACGCAAATGTATACGACTTTGCAGCAGAAACAGACAAATCTGTATTATGACAAGAACAGCTGGAGGTATTTATTTAAGCTACATGAACGTGGTTGCGAAAGTACGACTGCATTAGTGATTAGAAATGCATTTAACTTCACTTCATTGAGGATTTTCTTGAAATCTGCCTTTGACTGATCCATCAATCTGTGAACGGATACGCGTTTGTCACTTTAATACTTTGCAATTTAGGACTAATATTTGACTGTCCAATATAGCATACAAAATGCCTAAGATCTCGCGAAAATTCTCTGAAAAAAGCTTTTTCCAGATCGATGAAGATGATGTGTACGAGTACAATTTTTACTGCAGCGCGATGTTTCTCCGTCTGTTTCCATGAACTATACATCGTAAGGAGGACGGAAGTGCTTCTGGCAAAGCCGCATTGACTGCTATATTTATATTGGGCATTCGATTATCCTAACCTTCCTCAGAAAATTTGATTATATTCGACTTAAGATTGTTACAGTTTTTCGTGTCGCCTTTGCCTTTATACAGTAGAAAAAGCAGGGTCTTCCTTAACATGTGATACGTATGTATAATCTCCTTTCATCATTGCAGGGAACAAAACTGCGAACGATCTTGGAGTAAGCTGAGTAAGTTGCTTCAGAAGATTTACAACTATGATCCGAAATGTCTGGTCACCGAAATTCCATTTATAATTCATTAAATAGTCGATTGATACCAAATATACGCAACTTTGACAAGCAACCTCATGTCAGACTTTAGCGGCTTTTACTTAAGCGCCTTTACCAATATGGTGTGGAATTTGGTTTCACTTTTCGATGAGGTAAGTAAGAGAAAGGGTTGATTGTATAGATCCTGTTTCTTTTTCCTACTCTGAAGGAGTTATAAAGACTGGAGTAATGCAGTAGCGAATGGCAATGGATCAGCGGCAACTTTAATAGCATTGAAGAAGGTAAACGAATCTGGAATATGTGGCCTCATCTGTCCAAGATTTTATTTTTTTTTGATTTTGAATAGGAGATCAAAAATTCCTACAAACTAGGTATGAAGGCCATCCAGATGATGTGTTGAGATGGGCCAAATAAAAGGAGAAACGACACGGCCACCATAATGCACCTCCTCGACGTGCAGTGGTGCGATTAATCGAGAAATTTCAGGCGATTGGGTCAGTTCAAACCCAGAAGAGATCTGTCCGTGTACGTGCAGCTCGGTCTAATGAAGACATTGCAACAGTTTATGAAAGTGTTGAGTAGAATCCTTCCACCTTTATTCGCCATCGTTCACGGAAATTGAGACTTCCACGAAGCAGTTTACAGCGAATTTTAACTAAAGATTTGCATTTGGATGCTTAAAATATGCAGATGGCACAACATTTGAAGCCATTAGACCGTGCGCAGCGATGAATGTTCGTAGAATGTATCCTGCAGTGATGAAGAAAATCATTTTCTCCGGTGAGGCGCATTTCGATGGATATGTCAACAGACAGCATTATCCAAGTGCGATCCATCAACGTCCCAACCACGAGACTCTGTTTGGGCTGGCGGAGTGATTGGATCGTTGTTCTTCGAGAATGTGGCTGGCAATGCTGTTACTCGCGCGGCGGCAATGTGAGTTGGCCACTAATTTGGGGTTTTTTTGAAAGGAGAGGGGTATGCTAATAACTTCTTTAGGAATTTTGACTGGTCGTTATGTTTCCTCGATAACGACATGGATGCCGCTGCTGATATGATTGCAGACACCATTCTCTTTGGATTGAGATCCTTTATCCCTCATCGGATGAAGTGTATCAAACCAAAAGAAAAGGTACAACTCGAGCTGTAAAGAGTCCATCAGGGTCAGAGAAATGTTTTTCCGGTCCTATAAGACCAGAGGAAAACCGAAAAAAGTTCAAACGATCGAGGAATGACTGCAACGTCTTTGTCAAGCCTGTGAAATTTCAATACAACCAAAAGTTGAGGCAAAAAAATACTGCAATGTCCCAAAGGCAGTAAACGTTTTTGGTCGTTCGTCAAAAGCATTAGAAATTCTGCCTCATTCTCCATCCCAACGCTCATTTACAATGACATTCCAGTACATCTTCAGTGTGACGAATCCACTTTCGCACTCGTGTAGTAGCAAGAGTACTTAATGATCTCAACATACATAAATCCGCTGGTTCCCCTTTTTCTGAAGAGGTGTTCTTACACGCTGTCAAAACCACTGCATTTGTCCAGCCCGTCCCTAAAAAAGGCGAATCTTCTTCTCTTTCCTACTACAGACCCATTGCACTTACGTCCCTTCGTTCCAAGGTCACGGAAGCGCTGATAAATCGTCAGCTCATGAAATATCTCGAAGCACGAAAACTTCTCAATGGCCGACAATACGGTTTTCGTAGCACTGGTGATTTGATGGCTTGTCTCACCGAAAGCAAGATAGTTGCACTTGATATTTCTAAGGCATTTGACATAGTTTGGCATCAGGCTCTTTTGTCGAGAATGCGTGCATTTGGGATCGACGACTCTCTTCTCTAATGAATTAGAAATTACCTTTCGGAACGTTCAAGCTGTCTTGGATGGTTCAAAGTCTAAAATTCACAAAATAAATGCTGGTGTGCCTCAGGGCTCCGCTCTGTCTCCGACTGATTTTCATCAGTGATCTCTTGTCTGCCACTTCTAATCTAATATTTCTTTGCTGACGACAGTACTCTCTGCTTTTCATATTTTTTTCCGGACACACGTCCCTTCTCTTCGACCATAGAACGGGAACGGCAGCGTATGCTAAACTCATTAAATTCCGATATTAACAGCATAACCAATTGGGGAACTATCAACAGAGTGGAATTTAATGCTTCCAAAACACAATGCTGTCTGCTGTCGTTAAAGCGAAATTTAAACACCCAGCCATTATCCATGAATTACATTTGCATCGTCGAAACCGAAAAACTTTCCATTCTCGGTATGTGCGTCAGATACCACTTACGTTGGAATGACCACATATTTGATGTCGCCAAAATTGCTGCGAAATGTCAAGCGATGTAAGAAATATTTTACCCCCTCTGATCCGGCCTCAATATACGGCGTTACCGCCCAAAACTGGAATACAATTCTCACATCTGATTAGGTGCCCAAAAGACCTCTTTGCACTTGTTAGATAGGATCCAAAACCCTGCGATAAAACTCATAGGTGATACTAGTATCAGTCAATCAATTGACATCCTCGAACACCGACGTAATGTCTCCTGTTTTATCGCTATTTCCACCACCAGTGCTCCACTGAAATCGCGAACCGTAACACCAGTCTCGCTATGAATGCTCATCAGCATACTCGCAAGCCAATTTTCGGACGTACTCTAAAATATCGTGATTCGTTCCTAAACCGTACAACTCGCTTATGGAATGCCCTGCCGATCTCTGTATTTCCTGGTCGTTATAACTTGCAAACATTTATAATCAATGTACATCGGTACCTCTCTTTTCTTCCTCCCTAAATTTCCTTTGTCCGCGCTGTGTGCAAACATTTTAAGAGTACATAAACCCCTTAAGCGCGCGCTCATTAAAAAAAAAGGCACTACCGCTCCGGTCCATAGAGACAACGAAGTAGAAGACAACCTTACCGTAGGTGAAGCTCACAAATGGAAGGGTACTGTAACTAACTTGAAGTAGGAAACTAGTGGCAGTTGCCAAAGACAGTGATAACTCGAGAGATTTTGTGCTTGATGCCAGGTCCATTCCGGACTGTAACGCCATCTCTCCATCTGTTTGTTAGACTTGGTTCTGTACCTGGACAAAACATCACACTTAATGTATCCGATTCCAATTAGTGGTCGACATATAACTACTACTAACGTCGAGCACTCTGTCCATACATATATTGGCTTTTACAACTTTATAAGCTAGTTACAGAGATCGTTTATAAGGTCGCGACACTCCCAGATTAACTTAGAACATCGATGCGAACTATGAGTTTCCTGGTTTTTCAAAAGAGTTAAGAGTTCTTTCCATTCGCCGAAAAGACTTTAATAGTGTGGGCTTTAAGTGGTTTAATGAACTATACTGGATACTATCATATTTCGACGAATGAATGTCGATTATGACTTAATGTTAGTGTCCTTAAATGGTTTATGTATACGTACGGGTATATATGAGTTCACTGAGTGACCAACTAGAAAATGTTCAATTCGATTTCACCTCGAGAACATCATCATATTTTTGTACCTTAATGACGGTTTTGCGTGTTAAGCGGTCATCTGGACACCACTTCAAAATTCATACCTGACGTTTTGATCAAATACTTGCTCCAGTTACAAGTAGTAAAATTCCTACTAACCCTTTTTGAAGTTAAAAACAGAATTCAACATCTTTGCTTGAGACCTAATGATCTATGGTATGACTGAAAAACCTATAAAATGTGACATGCTCATAAGGATATTTGAACGTTGTAAGGCACGTAAATATTCAATATTAGTTCTTTATTAAAATAAGTATAGTCTCACACGGCAAGATACAATATCTTTTTTACGGTGCAAGCTTAATATCTTGTTCTAATTTATATCTTGCTTATGTTATTATAATAACAAGCTGATTCAATTTAAATGGTAAAGTTCATAATTAAAAGAAATTTTATAAAAGAGAAAGTAAAAACTATTAAAAATGAAAAGAAATAAATAAAATGAAGACAGCTAAACCAACCGTTTCACCTTAAACAAGGCTAAACAGCTTATTAATTTGATTCTTCGAGGAGGGGAATCGAAAATTAAAAAAAAAAAATCAAAAAATTGATGCTCTGATATTAAAAAATCAAGTTACGAAGCAAATACAAGCCTCGGATAGAAACGAATCTACTGTTGACAAGCCCTGCAAACGGAACAAAGACAACGAGCCTTGGATCTGCGCGTGAAATGTTAGATCCCTCAATAGGCCGCGTGAAGCCAAACATCTAGTGGAGACCCTGGACTGCTGCAAAACAGATAGTACACTCATCCAAAAAATGCGATGGGATGGGCCAGACGAAAAACTGCGACATCTACAACGGCAGAAGCAGCGCCTATTTGAATGGGCATTTGTTGTTACAGGCAGAATCAGGCAAGAGGTCTTGAGTTTCCAACATGTGAATGAGCGCCTCGTAACATTCCGTAATAAGGCTAAATTTGCCAATATTAGCCATATACTCGTATGCGCGTACGCCCTCAGAGAGGAGAGAGATGACGATACCAAAGATGGCATTTCCGAGCTCTTGGAGGTGACTTACGAGCAGAGTCTTAGCTATGACATTCAAATTGTCATCGGCAAGGTAGAGAGGGCATGTTTGGTAGTATTATCCGAAAGTACATCCAGCACGACAACACCTCCGTTAACGGACTCATGCTAATCAACTTTGTGGTGGAGCGAAACATTGGCGTACCTAGTACGCAGTTCCCGCATCTTGATATTCATAAGGGGGCCTAAAGAACTCCTGATCACCTTCAACCATATTGACCACATTACGAACGACGTAAGGTACTCCTTCAGTATTATGGATGTCCAAACATTCCGAGGGCCCAACTTCGATTCAGACCATTACCTTGTTATATCCAATTTGTGGTTGCAGATGTGCGGGATCGTAAAAGCAAGCTAATAACGAAAAAGCTTGACATCGGGCGGCTACAAACGCAAGAGATCGCCAAATCCTTTTCCGATCGAGTCTCCCTTAATCTCTTAAGAAGTTCTACGCCGCCAGCATCTAATATTGAAGACTAGTGGCAACATTGCCGCCTCTGATGTGCTGGGTTTCACTCGGCCACTACAACGAAACCCCTGGTTGGACGACGAGTGCCAGCAAACACATGCAGCTAAGCCAGAGGCATACAAAGCGGCGCTGCATAAAAGGTCTAGAACTGCTCACGAGCTCTACGAGCAGAAGAAACCTCTCCGGAGGAAAAAAGAAGAAGCGTGCGGTCGAGGAAATTGAGTGATATTATTCCAGAAATGAGATTCGGACATGTAAAATATGGTCGGACGAAAGTATGCACAGTGAATGTTCATCCGATTCTCAAGAAAAGAGACTCTCTGAACCGCGCCAACTACAGAAGCATTAGACTTCTTAACATCTCCTACAGATCCTATCTGTTGTATTGTGTGAACGCCTGAAGCCGTTCGCAAACAACCCTCAGTGTGGTCTCAGGCCAGATAAATCCACCATCGATCAAATATTCACACTACGGTAGATCTGGGAAAGAAACGCATGAAGTCCAAATCGATACACACCACCTATTCATCGATTTTGAGGGCCCGTATGGGATCATCTATAGAGATGAGCTACGAGTATACAGAGCAATGTCTAATTTTGGCATCTCTGCTAAATTTGTCCGTTTGTGCAAGATGACGATGGAACATAAACGCTGCACTATCAACGTCGGTAAAGAAGTCACCGAGACATTTGATGTCAAAAAAGGTTTCAGACAAGGTGGCGCGCTATCATGTGACTTCTATAGCATTATACTTGAAAAAATTGTGCGGAACTCACAAATGAACAGTGGAGGCACAATCTTTCAAAAGCCTGTGCAGTTTAGTGGTAAATGAGAGTAAAACCAAGTATATGCTGTCAACAGGAAGGGACACACAACATCGACGAATTGAACAGAACGTTAGAATCGACAGCTATAATTTTGTGGTAGTAAAGGACTTTGTTTGCCTTGGATCCGCTATGAAATCTATGGAAAGCGGATGAAGATCAGTCACTTCGAGAGATAAATCTTTCGGAAAATATTTAGTTCCGTTTGCGTTGACGGGCTTTGGAGGAGAAGATTCAATGACGAACTGCTGGAACATGTAGATCGAATGGTCATCAATGCTCTGGCCTGCAGAGTCTTAGGATCCAACTTGGAGGGACATCCCAGTAGAGGAAGACCTCACCTTTGGTGGCGGACACAAGTATTGTAGAGGGTGACCTCAACCGATTTGGATTGCTAAAGACTGGACTAACTGGAGAGGCTTGTTAGTAGAGGCCCAGGTTCACCCCGAAACGTAGCGCTACCTAAGTAAGTAAATATTCGACGTTAGTTTCACTGTTCGCCTCTGCTTTCATACACTGCAACACGAAAGCTCTCCCTCTACTGCTAAGGTACCCGATCGGCACTTAGCGCTTGAATTTAAGATTTTAGATTGGACGGGGGCTAACTTCGACTTCCGTAAAGTCTGACATTTCGTTTTCGTGTGCCCGGACAGCCGGGCGAATGCTGGTTCACGCAAATTCATCGGTGGGTAACGCGTTAATACTCGTATACTCTTTGCATTTATTGCAAATTTCATTGTTAAACGTAAGCAAGCATCCTTTATCGTCTTCAATAAATTTTTTTTATTGTTTTTCTCTCCAAAAATTCTTCTTTATTGTTCACTTTTTCTGGCCTACCTCCTCTGTGTAGGTAGGTGTGGCAGTTTGAGAGCACTCATCTTAAGCGACTTCTTTAGCCAAATGTTCGGCCTTTTCGACGACCTCCTCAATGTATGTCCGACAATTTAGATCGTATCGTATTCTCCGCCCAAAATTTGAGTTAATCCCTTGAAGGTCTCTTCCAAGGGGACTAATTTACCGGCATGGCCTGTAAATACTTCAGCGACCTAGAAGGGTTGTACCAGGAAGCGTTGGATCTTCCTAGCACGAGCGGGAGTCCATGTATCTTCCTCAGACAATTCTTATTCCATACCCCAGATGGCAATGATATACTGGAGTGACTTGTAATCTTGCAAAATTTTTTGTACACCACGAGCAACGTTGTAGTGCTCTTAGCCAATGATGTTGGAATCCATGATACGGGAAGTTGAATCCAAGGGATTGGCAGCTGGGTAGATACCCAATTCAGTAATAGCACGGGACAATACAGTGGTGGCGTCCAAGTGAGCGAATTTTGTAGCTGGAGCAGGATCAGTCAAGTCATCAGCTGGCCCTTAGATGGCTTGCACTGAAGTGATGGAGCCCTTCTTGGTGGTGGTAATACGTTCCTGCATAGACCCCATGTCAGTGGCCAAAGTTGGTTGATAACCGACAGCAGATGGAATACGACCCAACAGGGTAGACACCTCAGAACCGGCCTGAGTGAAACGGAAAATGTTGTCAATGAACAGCAATACATCTTGTCCTTCTTGGCCACGGTTAATGCAGTCAAAGCGACACACGTAGACAAGGGCGACGGTAGAGCTCTTATCCTTCAACGAGATGACACCACCTTCAATCATTTCATTATACAAATCGTTACCCTCACGAGTACGTTCTCCTACTCTGGCAAATACAGAGTAACCACCATGGGGCTTGGCGGCGTTGTTAATCAATTCCACGATAAGTACAGTCTTGCCGACACTTTCTGGTGCGAGGACTTTGTCACGGCCGACTGTACAGCAGAGAACATTTTCGGTAGATTTTCGTAAAATTCTCTGGAGAAATGCAATTGTTAGTAATACTGATTACGAAACCACAATTTGCGAGCAGGGTAACCAAAGAAGTAGAAGACTCTTGCGAGTTTTTTCTTCGTTGTGCCGATCTTAAAAAAATAGCTTGTTTAACTGAGCTCTAGCGTTCTAGTGACGCTTCCCTATGCAACGTTTCTACTGCTACAACATGTGTCTTTTATGCACTCTCCTTAGACTAAAGACGCACTTGCAAGTTTTACTTTTTGTACTTCACCGCCATTTTCGTCTCATTGTTGTCTTACACATATGTTGAATGGCCTTTTCAAACAGGGCCCCGTCATAACAATCCGGACTGTAGTTTTGTCGAACCTGGGGATGAGAGTCTTGCACGCAAGAACAATTGTTTTGACAGCGTAAATCTTACAATTGCTTGTCCCTTGTTTTAAAAAAAAGATGCTCTCTGTCAGGCAATAGGGTATGGGTGATACTCCAGATACTGTAAGTAAAACTACCTAAGCAGTCGACAGTCGACTTTCTGCCCCATCTTTTAAATATTATGTTTTCCCTGCATATTGAGTGTTGCGAAAAACAAATTAACGCAAAACTGTTGTACATTTGAAGCACATACACGCACATACACATACAATGTAATGCTACCTTTACTGTCCTACGTAAGAAAAAAATATATACTTCTGCAGATAGAAGGCAAGCCACACGAATGCAGAATGCAGAATTCAGATCAGATTTTCTTTCTTTACAAAAGGAACAATAATACAATTAAGTAATTAAATAAGTCAGTAAAGGCTCTAAACGGGTCGAATTCCGTCCCAGACCCGCCAGCCGGTACCGCACGTTTGCGCCTTATTTTCGTTGGCGTTGAAAAGACATTAAATCATGCAAGCATGTGGCAAGTACTAGCACGCAAATGTATCTCCAAAAGCACTGAAATACGAATGAAATGAAAGCGTAGCACACCCATTCCATGTAAAACAGCTGGGGTAAGACGATTCTGCATGCATTCACTTTTTTTTATCTACGAAGTGCGAGTCACTATTCTCGTATTCTCTTTCCCTTGACATGTGAAGACAGTGCGCACTTGCTGAAATATAATAAACAGCTCTTTCTCGAATTGAACCTTTGACTAAGAAGACCAGAAGGACTTGAAGAGTATGCACAATACCGATGCATGACGAAGTAGACGACAGATGAAGATGATAAATGAGCGTAGTAGGTGATAGAAAACGTGACTTGCCTCGCAGTCCCATTAGAAATGTCAGGCAAAATTAAATCGGTTTCATTCACTCATTGTTCTGATACTATGAGCTTAGAAACTGCGGACTGTTTTTGATAAAAATAGGCCAAGTCTCATCCAATTGAGGTCGGCCACTTCACACTGAAATACCCACACCAAGAGAACAGTCACTTATAATCTTTTATTGATTGAGATACTCGTACTAGAATATCTAATTGCCGATGAATTCTGATTGATCATTTGATTCTGATTCGTTCTTCTTTCTCTCTATGATACGAATGCCCATTTTGGTCTGAAAATTGTTGAATAATTTATCTTCTTATGAATTTCATAGTACACTTGCTCACATTTGTGGCAACAATCATGTCCAACTGCACTCTGCGATGCGGTAAAACAATGCCGTCACGAATGCAGGTTTTATGGAACTCTCTGATTAAACGTTTTGAAGGTTTGTGACCCTAGGCAACGTCAAAGTCTTGCTTTTATTCAAGTTTGTAGAGTCATTAAAAGCAATAAGAAAGAGTAATTGAAAGCTAAAATGTTGGACTTACTAGTGAATGAGGCCAATGCAACTGTTATTTAGTGATGAAAGCTTAGAGGTTTACAAAACAGCCTCAGGACAAGTTATCAGAACCTGTCATTACCTACGGTTTAGACTTCTATTGGGAGAAAATAGTTTTCATTTAAAATTACGACCGGTGAAATTTAATTATAATAAACAACTAAAAAGTTAGTTGTCAATCATTCGAAGACAATTAACTCGTATAATCTAATATCTTTTAGTTGAAATGAGTGATTAAATAGAAGACTAAAGATATGTCAAGAACAATAAGGTGTTTACAATATTTTTATGACAGGGTGGTTCTAGTGTTACAATTTACCATGGGCCGAATAGCAACAACGGCAAATGACTGATTCAGGGCTCCAGAGCAGGGACAATCATTAAAAGGCTATTGAAAGTTTGAGCGTGAGTGCACTCTTTTGGATCTTAAACCACCAACCACACAGAGATTGATGTGAAATGAAGAAAACATAGCCGCCGTAGCTGTATTTATCGAAGAAGACCCAGAAATGTCGATTCGGCGCCGATCAGCTGAATTGGGCTTCGTCTTATTATTTTGCGGTTGGATTTGGGTCTAAATCACAAGATTGTGCTGACGCAACAACGTCATGAATTCGCTAATTGGGCACTGGAAATGTTTGCCGGAGATCAGAATTTTGGCCAAAAAATCATCTTCTCGGACGAGGCCCATTTTTGGTTCAGCGGTAATGTTAACAAGCAAAATTGCCGTTATTGGGGCGAACACAATCCACAAATGTTTGGCCAAGCATCAATGCATCCACAAAGATTGACTGTTTGGTGCGGTTTGTGGCATGGCGGCATCATCGGATCTTATTTCTTTCGAAATGAGGAAAGAAACACCGTTATTGTCAATGATCTCAGTTATAGAGCGATTTTAACCAACTTTCTGTGTTCAGACCTCGACAACATCGACATATCCGAGCTGTGCTTCCAACAATAAGGCGCTACATGCCATATAAGCGACGTAACGCTCGAATTTGTAAAGGAGAAATTTGGCGACTGGGTCATCTCACGGCGAGCGTTCATCAATTAGCCGCAGCCATCATGCGATTTGACACCACTCGACTGCGGCTACGTCAAGTCCTTAGTCTACGCTAGCAAGCCGACGAGCTCGAGGCCAACATTCGCCGCACTATTGCCGGAATAATGCCGCAACATATTGGATCGAGTCATCAAAAATTGGACCGACCGCTTGAAGCACTGACAGCGAAGTCGACGCGGCCATTTGAATGATGTGCTATTCCACACGTAATGGCATGAAAATAGCTTCAAAATAATGCTAGTTGTTGTTTTATTTGAATTTTTTTTTCCTACCGTTCTTATCTGATCAATCTTTAGGATACGCAAACATGAACCAGTTGTTCGGTATCAGAGACGCACTTAATGCAGTATTGAACGGAAGTAACCAATAACATGAGTGAACAGTGACATTAAACCTTAGACATCAGAATTAGCGGTGCCGATGGAAGCAACCATAACCTTATTTAAGCTACTTTGACATACCCGGAACTGATATGCATTTCGGTATCCAGGCAAAGATAAAATTTCCAGCATAAACCTGATATGCGCACAGAGGAAAAAGACAACCTTGCCAAAGTTGGTTTAATGAGCTCTTCGGAAACATGGTAAGTACACGTGAGTAGTGTCTTAAGCATGACGCTGCGATCGCCCTTGATGGTTTGAAGTGGAACATCTTTGGCATGAGCTTGCATAGTATAAGCTCTGACTACGAACCTGATCAAATTTACTTCGCTGCAGGACAGCTCCCGTATTCTGGATGTCCATACGCTTCGAGGAACAAACTTCGAACTGAATCCCTACTTTGTTGTAACCAAGATGCGAATGCGAAGATCCTGGAAGTTAACACATAGAAGAAGTACAGTGAAACGTCGAACCGCTAGTAATTACATTTGCTTGTGCATTTTTTAGTCAAATATCCGAATATTTCTCTATTTCTCCAGGATCAAGAGCAAAAGGCCAGTGGTGACATTGTCAGCAAACCACCACAGGCATTGTACCTGACATATTGGGTTTGGTAATAAAACAAGTTAAACCTTTCGTTTCATCATGATTTCTGGTGGCCACATGTAGCGAAACAAGAGGCAAACGAAGTGGTAAAGAAGGACAAGAGCTGCTCGCGAACTCAATGAGAAGAACACTGACTTCTCAGAAAGAAATAGGGAAGTATTCGTGTGGAATGGTGGCCAAGTGCTGTTGGAGAAATGAAGACGTAGAAACCACTATTACACAGAATGAAAAAGGTGACAAGGTAACTTGATTTATTACCAAATTCCGTGGGATTTCTTTAACATTTTCTTCAATGAATCGTATTAAACTCACAGGACAATATGAGAGGCACAATAATTCAAATGCTTGTACAACTGCCAACTTTTGCCGATCCCTCTTCTTTTTTTTAACTAAGAAAACAACTGAGAAATGAGTCCCTCTCACGTACCCTTATCGATCCAGTCCTATTGTATGTCTTACATAATATCCATGCGAGAACATGGGTGTGGAACAAACGCAACTGTGATTCAGGATGTTTAGGGGTTTCACGCCACTGTATGACGAGCGATTGAAAATTCCAAGAACTTGTCTTTTTGTGTCTAAGAATCGCACAACTTCGTAGTTGCATCAGCTTATTTTCCCTACGATTCGGTACTACCGCTACCCCCAAAGGCAGTAGCCGAACGCATTGAATACATTAACTCCAGGAAGATGGGACTTATCATATGCTGCGTTGCACCGTGAAAGGCAATCATCTCCTGGATTTCATACAATATCAAGGCAATATTGACTTAAGCGTACCAGCAGGTACATAGTGTCTAATTTTTAACGTAAACCAATTGTCATGTAGACTTATGTTTACGGGATGCCTATACATCCATGGGGGCAAGGATATGCCTTGCCATCGCTCTGCCTCCTTCCTGTGATACCAAATCGGGACTGTGTTGCCGGCACAAGTACCATCCTTGGTATGAGTCGAGGGCGACCTAAAACATCTTACTGCTCTTAGGGTCGCAGCATCCAGTACTTATTGCAACTCTACATTGGGTCAACCAAAGGAAGACCCTTCCCGCGACTTTGGGTTTAAACCACAGCCACCATGACGATCCGACAAGGGGACCTACCGCTTCAAGTCAGGCCCGGACCGAGATCCGAGGGCTCCTGACTCCCATGGTACCGTGATTTAAGTCCTGGTAGGGACAACCGGTGGTCCAGCCGCCAACAAGACCTGTGACCGGCAACTTGTGACTGATCGAATCGTAGCAACCTTCGGTAGCGTCATCTGAAGATGTTTACGACAAGACCAGTACTTTGCTCTGCCCCCGTTCATTATTAGACAACGTCATTGATGGGCGAAGTCTTGTTAATTAGGCGGAGCCCACCAACAGGTACACGAGATTACTGATTGCAAAGTAAGCTGATTTCCATGGCAAATCAATGGTCCGCCTAGACTCAGAACGAAACAAAATCTAGCGGAAGCCGGTCACAACCCGTCCAACGAGGAAAAGCTCCTGCACATTACCCATCCAATGGTGTGAAGAGAATGTTCACTGCTTTTTTTTATAATTGCGTACCCTTAAAATATTTACACACAGGAAAGTTAAGGATAACAGAAAGAGAGATACCAATGTGCGTTGGTTTTGAATGTTTGTAGGTTACAATGGATAGGAAATAAAGAGCTCGGCAGGGCATTCCATAACCAAGTTGTAAGAATTAGGAAAGAATCACGGTATTTCAATGTACGTCCAAAAGTGGACTTGGAGGGAAACTGATGAGCATTCATAGCAAGACGGTTGTCGGGGTTAAAAGTTTGAACTGGCGGAATGCTACTGGCTCTAATTTTGGACGGATGAATGCCTTATATGTTGAGGCTAGATCAGAGGGGGGAAAATATTTCTTACATTGCTGGCGGGAACCTAAACATTTCACAGGGATTTCAATTTCGCTTTAACGACAGCAGACAACATTGTTATTTGGGAGCATACAATTCTACGCTGTTGGTGGTTCCCCAGTTAGTGATTCTTTATTGTTCTACAGTTGAAGAGCAGGGACGTAAGTCCGGGAACAAATATAAAGAGAAGAAAGTACTGCCGTCAGCAAAGGAATATGTTCGATTAGAAGTAGCAGACAAGAGATCATCATCGGAGCCCTGGGGTACACCAGCATTTATTTTGTGAATTTCGGACTTGAAATAATCCTAGACAACTTGAATTGAAAATTCCGCGAGGTAATTTTTAATCCATTGAAGAAGAGAGTCGTCGATCCCAAATGCACGAATTTTCTCTAGCTTTCGCCAGAGTGATGTATGTCTTGGTTCCACTTTTCAGTGAGACATGCCGTCAAATAATCCATCCTGGCTCGTTTGATTTGTTTTCGGTTTTCCTCTGTCGGGTTGACCTTGTGAGACCGAAAAGATATATCTCTAACCCTGATAGCCTCTTTACAGCTCATATCGACAGCGGCATCTACATCGTTATCGAGGTAACGTAACGACCAATTAAAAGAAGTTGTTAAGTCCGCTCCAATTGGCTTTCATGTATTGCCATACGGTTCTAGGTGATTTAATAAGGGAGGAAAATATTGACATCGGCATTATCCAGGAGCCCTGGGTGAGAGACGCGGCCATAGCGGGGCTTCAAGACAAACAATACGACTTGTTCCATCTGGACTATCGGTAAGCCCACAACATTCATACTCGCTAAGAAACATATTAAAGATTTTTATGTCCCAAACTTAGCTCAAATGATTTCACAGTTGTCATTTTTGGGCACGACCCCATCCTTTGTCTTTCCTAGTACCTAGTACTTTCAGGGGTTTTTAAGAGTTCCTAGATATTACGCTCAAAGCAAAATATGACAGCTGTAGGGTGGTACATTGGAAATTTTCCAATCTGGAGTCATTCTCAGACCACAGATGGATGCTCTACGAGTTAAGTCTTGAGGCCGAGACCACTAAACCGTTTAGAAACCCAAAGAGAGTTCATTGGACAAGTTCTTAGACCAAACATTCAAAAACGTACCCGAAATCAACACCATAACAATCGAAGAAGTGGAGTCAAAAGTAAGGACTTTGGAGAAGGCAATGAACCTTGTCCAGTTAAATGTAGTAAAAAACAAAAACTTCCCCCATGGTGGAATGAAAATCTCTCTAATCTCAGGCAGATGACCAAAGCGATTTTCAATATTTGCTATAAACAAAACTTCTGGCAGCCTTAAAAGGGCTGAATAAGAAAGCCATAAACACATCCAAGACGCAGGCCTGTACAGGCTTAGCAAAATTCTGCCGGAGGAAACCCTTCCTTTATATAGTAAGAAGAACAGATGGAGGATGGACAGAATCCTCTGCCTAGACCCTGGAACTTCCAGCTTCAACGAGCGGCACGAGTCCTCGAAAGATTTCAGGCCAATTAGTTTAAACTCCGTTGTACTTAAAGCCCTAGAGAGTGTCATAGGCATCCTCATCACAGTATGCCTACCTCAAGGGAAGATCCACGGAAACAGCTCTCCACGAGGTAGTGCGAAAAACCGAAAGCTCCATACACTACAAAGAATATATCCTAGCGTCCTTCATAGACATAGAGGGAACCTTTAGTAATGTACACACTGAAGCTATTCACAAATCTCTGATTGAGCTGGGTATAGAGGAATTTATTAGCCAATGTACTCTGAACAAGAATTATTCTTCAGACAACACTAGGTAACACTTAACCAAATTCTCCCATAGAGTAACAAAACAGGGTGGCGTTATTTCTTCTCTACTCTGGCTAATGGTTATGAACAAAGACTAACCATAGAAGGAGTAAAAGTGGTCGCGTATGCGGATTACGTGATGATACTAGTGTCAGGGAACTTTTCTTCCGTGATAAGTGAAAACATGAAAACAGTTCTAGATAAGGTAAACACCTGATCCGTAAGTTGTGGCCAAAATACCTGATTTTACCTTTCCCTGCTTTAATGCTCAATCGTTCACACTATCCTCCAGCGCTAGGTATCCGGGTATCATGTTTGACCCAAATCTTAACTGGAAGTAAAACATCGAACACAGCGTAAGGAAGGCATGTGTCGCCTTCTATGCCTGCACCAAAACCTTTGGAAAAAGGTGGGGACGAAGATGAGTTCGTGGATGTACATAGCCGTAGTGCATCTAGATCTCATCTACGATTCACTAGTATGGGGGCCTGCGTTGATCAATGGTTACAACCACACAAAGTTTAAAAGTCACAGTATAGGCCCAACGGATGCCCTTACTGTGCTCCTGCAGCTTCTGCCTCTCGACCTACACCACACTATGCGGTATTTGGGTGCTGGACTGCACGGCCTTACTGTCACACTCTTTACCAAATGGCATGGTTACGTTTCCAACCGACTACATCACACCCAAACTAGTGGAACCAAGCACAGTGGAAGAAAAGCGAATTAGTAAAGGACTTCAACACGGTTTTCTACCCCGACGGATAAAAAATGAACTGTGTTGTGGGGGCCGGGTCTGAATCACTTTGAATCACTAAAAATATCAATATCATACCACTTGCCGGATTTTGCCAACGTCCTCCAGGCGGAACTACTGCAAGTCCGAGAGGCTTGAACCCCATAGGTAACCAAAGCGCTGTCAAAGCTACCCATTCGGCTATCATATCCTCCAAACACAGCAATGCCAGAACGAACTTGCCCGCCTGGGCGAACTCTTTATGGTGGCATAAAAGGAAACGAGCGTGCAGATGAACTGGCCAAGCAGGGTTCAGCTCTGCACGACTCATTCGCGATGAGGGTCCACATCCCGCTAGGGGCGGTTAAAGGACTTCCTGCAGTAGGCCAACCTCCAATGGTGGCGGATAACTAATTGCGCCATAACAAGGACGATATGGCCGACCTACAATAAGAATAGAACAAAAGACCTAATAAACAGAACCCGTCCAGATATCGCCAGAATCACGGGGCATTGGACAATTGAAGATTTTACTACTGAATGAAAATGAGAAGGAAACTCTCCTTCGTTTCTTTTGCAAATGTCCGGCGCTAGCAAGATCCAGACTGCGCGCCCTAAACTAAGCAAAAGGCATACGAGATCTAATCCGTTTTCTTAACTCCACAGGCTGGACCTAGGCACGGACGGTCTCACATCCTCAACAACTCATATCATCAACCAGGTCACACGAGTCGTGGTAACAAAAAGGCACATTCTAGTGCTGCTTGGATTCATGGTGAATTCCCACCACCTATGTTTCGTCAATTTGAGTTCAAGTAAGCGGGTGTAATTGAACCACAATTAATAGGCGTCCAACGTGAAGAGCAGTCTAATCCAATGTGCCCCAATTAGTTGAAGCTGTTTACCAAATTTTCCTTCTTCTCTTCTGGACACAAGGCAAGTAGGTACTTCAACATCAGTATGCCACTACTTCGCATGTCTTTTATGAAATGTTTACTTTGCAATCACAGGAATGGTGATCTTTCCGGAGGGCGTCTCCAAGAGAAAAATGAAAATTCTTTCGCTTGAACTTCATTCAACGCTTGCGAATGTTGTGCACATAAAAGCCTGCAGCCACTCCTCTAGATTGCACTCTACATTCTGTCTACTATGACATCAGAATCCTTGTGTATCTCTCACCCTATCTGCAACATTTTTATTATTATTTTTCTTTTTTTATTCAAAAATCTCAACTCAACATAGTAAGTGCGAAGAAATCACGGCCACAGCCCTTAAAAAGTAAGAAAAACAGGAAAACAGAAAACAAAAAAAAAACTCTTTTATGTGCCTATGCCCGGTAACATCGTTTTTATTTCTCATTTCAATTCTGCCTCTGGTAGCTCAAGGTCGTTGTTTTGAACTGCGGGGAAAAATATAAAAAAAGGATACGCTCTAGCCTCACCACGAAAGAGTAAATTTGACTAGATTCTTCCTGTTACACGCTTGTCCTTGCATCTCCTCACCCATTTGCAATTTTCCCGCGCATTTTCAGCGCCATCTCTCTTCTTTTTTTTTCTCTACGCCGCTAGCATTTAATTGTCCTTCGTCATAGTGCATTTGTTCGTATCTATGCTTTGCGAACAAGTTAATTGCGCTGTCAACAAGTTTTCATTCCGCGACCATAAAACGATGAAGAGAAGTCGTAATCAGAAAGGCAGTAATTACCCTCGCAAGTTTCATCCACCCCGGTTATATCGATTTTTTTCCATTACGTGCCACCCAACCCCCACAGTGCTTATACTGGGCGGTAACACAACCGACAGCCGGAAGATGATGCACACCACTGCCTAATGGGTGGATGGTGGTGGTATTGCTGCTGGATGGCGTGGATTCATATTTCTATGAGAGATTTTCTATTAAAGCAACACCATCAGCAGCAGCAGGCAGGACACTAACCCCTAAGGCGAGGGTGGAATCAGGAAATGAAAGACACAAAGAGAAATAGAAAGAAAAACAGGAAAAGAAAAAAATCCTGGCGTCAACGTCAATGTCATCCAAGAAGCAACTAATCGATAGCTGCGAGCACGAGTACCTACCTAAGTATACATACGAGCTTATTGTAGTAGACAGAGGCGTTCCAACACTCCACCAAAGGACTACAAAACTATACGAACCTGACAATTCCGTCACATCGAGGCAACTTGAACGGCTTCGTGTTTTCGTTAGATTTCCAAAACTGCTACTTCCACTGCCACTGCCCACCACCCAGTCGGCGTCCATGGCCTTAGAAGCACTGCGCTTGAAATGCTCCAAGAAGCTATCTATTTGCATTTCAATGGAGTTTGGGGAATTCTCCATCTTTCCAGGACTTGCACTTGCACTACAGATTCACTAGATACACTGGGATTCACTCTTTTTCCCGTATTCTTCCGTTTTTTTTCTTTTATGTACTCCACCTAGATACTAGATACTAGATACACACTCCGGGACACTATGAGACACTTTGTAGCATATCTACGACACAACAGGGGCCACAAGGATTACTTAACCTTAACGCGCAATATAGGGGCTACACCGATTTCAGTTGGGTAATTCACTTTCACACTTTTCCTACTCTTCAATGGAACATCTAAACAGATTTTTTTTCTTGTTTTAATTTCTTATCTATTCACAAACAAATTTTGAAAAAAATTAAACTGCAAATCCAACAGTTCCACGGAACGACACTGCCTTCTACTTTCTAGAATAGATAAACCGCAACTGTGAAAACTGGTTCTCGAAAATGCTCTTTAGGCCCTTTTCCCAAAACAAGCTGAAATTGGCAAGTGAATTTTAAAGAGAACAGGGCAATGTGTTTTTTTTCTCTTTTGAAAATTGATTTAAGAGAGTGAGATGCGGCGTAAACAGCTGTTTGTGTTTTTGTTTATACAACGAGCTAGTACAATTTATCGGAGTAGAAGAGTTCGACAGAACAGGGTTGTTATAAAGACGGGGATGACATAAAATCTAGGTGAATGGGGTCGATAATGTGGTTTTGAAAGATATAAATATTAAATTGACGCATGGATGCAAATTCTCGCTTTGCATTAATCTTCTGACTAAACTTTGAAAACAAATTTCAAAAAATTGTTTGTTGTAAATTGTGTACACTTTAATTTAATTTTAACACTCGCTAGGTCCTCTTTGTAAGATCAAAAATTGACAACTGGAGGCATAAACCTGGTGGCCAGTAGAACAAACGATTTACAGACATCACATTTTGATAGCTGTTGTGAAACGCATTGTAACATTGCTTCGTTCTTTGCCATTGTTTTCAGCACAGCAAGTACATTGGTGAGAGCAGCTGCAAAAGGCCAGGCAAGAGCTGTGGGAAAAAATAATTTTTCCTTCTTTCTCTTTGCTGTTGATCGTGAACCCGAACAGATGTCTTCCAAGCTGAGCTGAATTAATTTTGATATTTGTAACAATTGATTTGCACAATAAAAAATCTTTTATAACGTGGTATATTATTCGTGTTCTTTCACAAAACAAAACAATAGCCATACGCATTTGTGCGTGTTTTATTGACGGAAAAACTGTTTGTGGTTTCAATAAACTAAAAAGAAAGAAAATAAAAGCGAAGAAGTGTTAAATTGAAATAAAAAACTATCAAAACAAGTTAAAAAAAATAATAAAAAAGATAATCAATACTTATTACTGCTAAGGTGAGTGTTTATTGTCTTATTGATTTGTTCCTTGGTGAATAGTGTTTTTGTCTGCGTACGTCCACGTCTGTAAATACAGACCAGCTGTTTTGCCACTTAGTGAAATACAGGTAGATCCCCGCCCTCACCTCTCAGTTCACGCTCATCTGAAGCTGCTTGTTAGAGAAAAAATTCCTAAAAGAACCGTATGGCAATACGAGAAAGCCAACTGGAGCGGTTTTAACAGCTTCTTTAGGAATTTTAACTGGTTGTTATGTTTCCTTGATAACGACGTGGATGCCGCTGCTGATATGATTACAGACACCATTCTCTTTGGAATGAAATCATTTATCCCTCATCGGATGAAGAGCATCAAACCAAATGAAAAGGTATGGTACGACTCAAGATGTAAAGAGGCTATCAGGGTTAGAGACATGTTTTTTCGGTCCTTCAAGACCAACCCGACCGAGGAAAACCGAAAAAAGTTTAAACAATCCAGGAATGACAGCAACGTCTTAAGCGTGTGAAATTTCAGTACGACCAAAAGTTGAGGCAAAAAATACTACAATGTCCCAAAGGTAGTAAAAGCTATTGGTCGTTTGTCAAAAACATCAGAAATTCTGCCTCATTCTCCATCCCAACGTTCATTTACAATGACATTCCAGCTGTCAGCTCTGTGGACAAGGCCAATCTGCTAGCTGCACACTTTGCGGCCAGCACAAGACTTCAAGATTGTGCTTTGTCTCCGCCTACACTTAAGTGCTTCGAATCTTCAGTGGGACGAATCCACTTTCGCACTCGTGTAGTAGCAAGAGTACTTAAAGATCTCAACATACATAAATCCGCTGGTCCAGATGGTATATCTCCCCTTCTTCTGAAGAGGTGTTCTTCCACCGTCGCAAAACCACTGCGTAAGCTTTTTCATCAATCCTACTCTTTAGGACTCTTCCCGAGCAGATGGAAAACAGCATTGTCATCTGGACATCATCTTCACTCTCCTTCTACAGACCCATTGCACTTACATACGTCCCTTCTTTCCAAGGTCATGGAAACGCTGATAAATCGTCAGCTCATGAAATATCAGGAAACACGAAAACTTCTCAATGACCGGCAGAACAGTTTTTGTAGCAACAGGTGATTTGATGGAATGTCCAACCGAAAAGTGGAACCAAAGCGTACATCAATCTGGCGAAAGCAAGATAGTTGAACTTCATATTTCTAAGGCATTTGACAGAGTTTGGCCTCAGGCTCTTTTGTCGAAAATGGGATCGACTACTCTCTTCTTCAATGGATTAGAAATTGCCTTTCGGAACGTTCAATTCAGCTGTCTTGGATGGTTTCAAGTATGAAATTCACAAAATAAATTCTGGTGTGCCTCAGGGCTCCGCTCTGTCTCCGACACTCTTTTTAATTTTCATCAGTGATCTCTTGTCTGCCGCTTCTAATCCAATATATTCCTTTGCTAACGACTGTACTCTCTGCTTTTCACATTCGTTTCCCAACTCAGATAGAATGGGAACGGCGTATGTTAAGCTCACTAATTTCCGATATTAACAGCATAACCAACTGGGGAACTACCAACAGAGGGGAATTTAATGATTCCAAAACACAATGCTGTCTGCTGTCGTTAAAGCGAAATTTAAACAACCAGGCATTATCCATGAATGGCACTTGCATTTCCGAAACCGCAAAACTTTCCATTGTCGGTATGTGTGTCAATGACAACTTACGTTGGAATGACCACATATTCGATGTCGCCAAAATTGTTGCGAAATGTCTAACCTGGCTTCAATATAGAAGGCACTTATCCGCCCAAAACTGGAGTACAACGCCCACATCTGGTCAGGTGCCCCAAAGACCTCTTTGCACCTGCTAGATAGGATCCAAAGTCGTGCGATAAAACTCATAGGTGATGCCAGTATTACACAGTCATTGGACACCCTCGAACACCGGCGTAATGTCTCCTGTCTCACCTTGTTGTATCGCTATTTCCACTACCAATGCTCCACTGAAATTGCCAGTAGGATTCCGCCCCTTCATGTTTTTAACCGTAACACACGTCTCGCTATGAATGCTCATCAGTTCACCGTCAAGCCCATCTTCGGACGTACTCTGAAATATCGTGATTCTTTCCTAAGCCGTACAACTCGCTTATGGAATGCCCTGCCGAGCCCCTTATTTCCTAGCCAGTATAACTTGCAAACATTCAAAACCAACGCACATCGGTATCTCTCTTTTCATCCTCCCTGATTTTCCTTCACATCTTAAGGGTACATACTCGTAAATCCCTTGTGCGCCCGCCAATTATAACAAAAAAAAATATTGGAACCTAAAATCGCTAAAAAAAAGGGATCTCCCGCCCTGTGGAGTGCCTCAGTGCAATTCCTACAAAGGAAATGCAATCACCATGCCCTACATACCAAAGAAAGTTCGGACATAACAAAACTTGTTGAAGAAGTGGTCAAGTGGAGCTTCGAATTGGAAAAACCTTTCCAAAATATTTCTTTATCTGCGGTCGTCATTTTAAAGAAAACGAAATACTAATACCAGTGCAACGAGAAGGTGTTAGATGCAAAACAATGATAGCGAAAGGTGCATTTCCCACACAAAATCCGCCCAAAAGTTCAATTCCGGTGAAGAAAGTAATGATTGACAGAGGAAATCGGCTTTAGGTCCGTTCCATTAATACATTAAACAGACGGTAAATCCATTTGTTTATCGAGTTTTCAAGTTTGTGTTTTTCTTAGGGATACACATACGGCTAAAGAAAGACTTCTGGCAATGTCAAAGTCATCAAATGAAGAGCCAGATGAAGCTGCGAATAGTGTTCAAGTCTTAGGAACTGTGGATAAAGCCATTCAAGTTAACGTGAATGCGTTCGTAGTCTACACTTCACTCTGGGATGCGGATAAAAAGCTGAAGACAATGACTGGACTACCAGACATGAATGCGTTTAACATATTGGTTAAAGCATGTCTAAAAATAAGAAACAAATTAAAAGGTATATACGAGTATGTCGATGAAGGACAGAATTTTTCTTACTTTGCATAAGCTCAAAACAAAATGTTACTTTTCTGAGCTGTCAGTCTCATTTCAAATTACTGATCAGACTGCTAAGTTGTACTTTGCTGATACTATCCAGCTTTTAGCCGGTGTCACTAAATGCTTTATATAGTGGCAAACAAGAGAGCAGAACAGGAGGAGCCTCCCCGTTTGCTTCGAACAGTTCTCAAATGTGAAAACTGTTCTTGATTGTACAGAAATGAGAACTGTGACCTTCAGATGTCTGACATGTGGAACGCTAAAAGTTATGATTGGGGTATCGTCTTCTTTTTTTTGTGCAAGATTGCAACTAGCAAATCTTCAGACAAGGCTATTTTTAACCTGACAGATTTAATCGACAAACTTCAGCCAGGAGATGCAGTTATGGTCGACAAAGGTTTCCTGATTGGTGAAGAGCTCTCCAAAGCTGGAATCGAGATGATAAGGCCCGAGTTCAATTTTGGAAAGTCCACAAACAACTCGAGTACACACCGAAAGACGGATAGCGTGGATAAAAATGTTTAAAGTGTTATCCGAATTTTTCAACTTCACTTCATGGGGTTTTGAAGTCATAGCTGACACTGTGACTGCAAGCCCAGTCACTTCATCCACTGATGGGGGTGGTGATATACCAATCGCATAGATCCACCCGGCTTGGAATATTTCCTCACCTTCCCGAATAGATCGCTTCACCCGAACAAAATATTGCACGACGTCGTATACTGATATTATAATTTCCTTTGGGAACTCATAAATTATATTCGTATGCATCATAAGGAACACAATCACTGTAATTTGGAATTAGTAAAACAGTATAATTAATAATTATAAAAACAAATTGCAATTACATCTCCGAAAATGTAAGTATTTTTGTGAATGACAGATGATGATGTCCATATTTCTTTTGTTCTATCTCCTTCTAGAGGGCTTTTTCCAACTTTACCATTCGACAATCCTAGTGAAATGGAACGTTTGATAGACATCTTTTCTCGAAAGATGTCAGGGGAGTATAAAAATCAACGTCCCACAAGGAGTGCAAGTCAGTTGTAAAGAGAAATTTGAAATGTGAATTACGAGTAGTGATAAAGTGGTTTAAGTAAAATACAAAGTAAAGTAAAAGTGGTTGAAAATAGCGATTGAACTCTAAATTGTAATTGTATTGCATAAAGCGATTGCATTGAAAGGAATAATTTCTATCATTTGTACCCAAACAAACATTTTACAGTTACATTTATAGTACTGCAGAAGGTATTCATTGTCCTTCTGCTCAATCGTTCGTTGTAAGATTTGTAAAGTTACTTATACGAGGGGCGTTCAACATATTCTCGGTATCGGGGTGAAGCTGTGGTTGTATATATAAATTGACTTATTTATCAAGTAATACTATTATTTTAGTACATTCATGTAAAATTTCATATAAATATAATTATTAATTCGCGTTTTATCTCTAGTTAAACAGAATCATAATGGCAACTGAGACGATGATGGTGAAAATTGAGCATCACGCTGTAATTAAATTTCTCACTAAGCAAGGAAAAAGTCAAAAAACTATTCATGAAGAAATGGTGGCTGTTTACCAGGGTTCCTCACCTTCATTATTAACTGTGCAAAAGTGGTCAAGTGAGTTCAAGAGAGGCAGAGAGAGCATTGAAGACGACCCCCGCTCCGGCGCCCCGGCTACTGCTTGTACGGGAGAAAGCATCAAAGAAGTCGAAAAACTTGTTCTTGAGGATGCCCGAATAAAGGTGAAAATGATGGCAGAGATCACCAAGCTTTCAATTGGTACCATTCACACCATTCTTCATGACCATCTTAACCTTTCAGTGCAAGGTGGGTGCCACGAATGCTCACAGCGCCTCAGAAAAAAGTGAGAATCGCAAGCTGTAGAGAGCTTTTGGAGATGTGTAGTGAGAACGCGGACGGTGTTATGGATCGAATTGTTACTGGGGCCGAAACATGGGTCCACCATTATGACCCTGAAAGCAAACAAGAGTCCATGCAGTGGCATAAAAAAGGAACAGACCCCCCGAAGAAGTTCAAAGTCACTCCGTCTGCCGGGAAGCTCATGGCCACAGTTTTTTGGGACTCAAAGGGAATCTTGCTCATTGAGTACAAAAAAAAAGGTGAAACCATCAACGCCACATCCTACGCTTCCACTTTGCATAATTTGCCGGAGGAAATTTAAAAGAAAAGACGGGGTAAACTCGCAGCGGGTGTGTTGCTTCTTCATGACAACGCTCCTGTTCACACGCCGCGAGTTTCCAACGCTGCTGCGAGAGATTGTGGTTTCGAAGAAATCCAACACCCACCCTATAGTCCAGACCTTGCCCCTAGTGATTATTTCCTGTTTCCGGATTTGAAAAAATGTCTTCGTGGAAAAAGATTTTCGGATGATGAAGAACTCAAGTCGGCAATAAATGGGTATTTTGCAGAGAAAGAGGAAATTTATTTTTTTGAGGGTTTAAAAAAGCTTATCTCAAGATGTAACAAATGCATTGATGTTAGGGGAGATTATATTGAAAAATAAAAACAATTTAAATTGAATTCGCATTTTCCTTCATATCGATACCGAGAATATATTGAACGCCACAGTTGATGACCCCGTGCATACGCATTTACAACACGCAAAGCGAATCGAAGGACAATGCTTCCAGTTCAACCACGCCACGTGAAACTTTAACAGAGATGATCACCGTCGGAATACTATTAAAATTATGAGCTAATGTGTGTGCGCCATTTCTTTAGTTTAAGTTCCAAATGCATGATGGCGCTCGTGCACCTCGTCTTTACAGCCGACTGTCTGAATTCTATATTTGTAAGTGGCAGTCGTGTTTTCTTTTACTTCATCGATTAACAATTAAATACTTTTTATTTATCAAATCTGGTCTTGTTTTACGTTTTTAACCTTTGACGGACACTTGTTTTTAAGAAAGATTCCCAGAAAAGCACTCTCTCTATCTCCCATATTTTAGAGGTAAACCGTGATTTGAATTAAATTACGAAATTGATAAATGTTATTAATAAAATTGAATTTTTAATTATGACATTTATTTAAGTCATGAATCCTTACAAATTTAATACGTGTTGTTTCAAAGCCTGACGAATATAGACGTCATGACGGTCATAGACGACTTGGTGTATTCAAGGTCTTAAAGGTTTCGCATAAGTGCATGACGGAATTACACGTCTGACGGCTTTTCACGTCATGATGTTTTACATGATTTAGATTATTGCTAACAGCATAAAGACGTGAATACCCGTCAAGCAGAACTTGAAAATAATGCCAAAAATGCATGCCCTTTGTTTTTTTCTGTGGCTTATTATTGCTGCAAGTGCTCATAAATTAAAATTCAAATTAGTATTAATCCCTTAGATATGTTATTTATTAAAATAAGACTATATTTCGTATAAATGTTGTATAATACTCGTATGTACATTATGTAGATAACATTGAAATAACAATTTTATTGCGAACAAAACAAAAAGAATAATGAAAATAAAATACCTATTTCTGTTGGATATCTATAGCTTCGATATAATCAAAATCAATATTTCGATGTGTGACATGTTTCGAAACATAGTCCGGCGAATAAAGCAGATTTATCTGCACATGTCTTACAGTGATACGAAGTTTCCCGTCTTATATTTTGCTTATAGCATTGCTTACAACGTAAAAATGAAGACCTTGCCTTATTGGGACCCGGAGGAATTTTTTCTTAGAAATGTTGTACTTGATGTTGGTGGTTATTTGAGTTCATTAGTTGATGATCTATTGTATCTATTTGAATGCAGTTCTATTCCCAATAAAGAGGCTATTAGCTGATCCCGAAATTCTATTTGTGTGATCTTTGCGTTTCTATGTTTTTGAAATAGAAACATACTATTCCATACTGCTATATCCAACAGGAGAAAATTTACTTTCTTATACCATCGTAAGATTTTTCGCCGACAAGAGTAATAAGACGTCATTTGGTCACCTTTGTCAATACCTGGACAGAAAAAATAAAATAAGTAAGAAAATATTTGCAATGTAGAAGTTATCCATAAAAAAATGATGACCTTTATTTAAGTACGGTGTCAAAAGTCAATGTACCAATAACTGTGTCTTAGACGTTTTATTATCTTCCTCTTCAATTTTCCCTTTGTATATTTCAATATTGAGAACATACCCATTTGGCGTACACAATTCATAAAACTTTATACCATATTTTTCTTTTTTTCTTTTTATATATGGACGAAAAGATAAGCGACCCTTGAACAGCAGGAGAGATTCATCCAAGGTTAATGCTTCATCAGGTTAGTATGCCTGAGAAAAGTTTTTTAGCAATGTACCCAAAAGTTCTCGGACTTTCGACAATTTATCCGTTTTGACTTCATATATTTCATAGCTTAGACACCCTAATATCTGCTCAAAACGTCTTCCAGACATTGTAGAAGAAAAAATTGGATGGTGATATAGTGGACTTTTCGTAAACATGTGCAAATATTGCCAATATCCTTCTCTTCAATTTTTGTGAACAAAAATTCGTTCAACATGGCCCGATAACGATCGCCATTGACTGTAACGGCCACTCCTTGCTCATTTTCGAAGAAAAATGGCCCAATTATGCCTCTGGACCAAAATCCGCACCAAACAGTGACTCGTTTTGGGTGTATCGGCTTTTCAATGTATGCGTGCGGATTTTCTGTGCCCCAAATGCGACAATTTTGCTTGTTTACATACCCGCCAAGATCAAAATGAGCTTCATCTGAAAAGATGATTTTTTTGGCAAAATCGGCATCTTCTCTAAGTCGATCGCAGGCCCACTTAGTGAAGCGAAAACGCATTGGATGGTCAGTTGGCTTCAACTCCTGAACCAATTGGACTTTGTATGGCGTCATACCAAGGTCTTTATGCAAAATTCGTCTCAATGATGTCTCTGAAATGTTCAATTGTTGAGAACGACGGTGAATTGATGTTGATGGCGCTTCACGCACACTTTCTGCCACAGCAGCAATATTCTCGGGTGTACGCACTGTTTTTGGCTTTTTACGCTTTGGTTTATCGATGAGGATGCCAGTTTATTTCACTTTTTTCACAAGATAACGAACATACTGCGCTGACGGTGCTTCTCTTCTTCCAAAATCCGTATGCAATTTTCGCACACATTCTGCAACATTACCATGATTTTCAAAGTAATGTCGCAATATTTCCCAGCGTTGTTCAAGCGTATACACAACCATATTCGTTCAGCGTTTGTGGGCGTTTTGCTAAACACAACTTATCACCGTACTTATTTTGTAATCCATAAATGTTTGCAAAATTTCCAGAGTCAACAGTTTTAGAAAAACGTCGTATGGGGTTACATCCGGGGCTAGTTCGATTTTTATACCAGATTGATTTTTATCGAATTGAAAATCTGGAATAGGTTGAATATTTGAAGTCCATTCATCGTCTGAAGCTTCTTCTTCTTCTTGAGCTCCCTGTCCCACAATAAAATGCTGGTCATCATGTTCAGGTATATCTCTGTCTATAATCTGCCGTTCATCTTCGGCTGCTGTATCGTTCGACGAACTGGAACTACTGTTTTCATCTAAAGGGTCAAAATCAGGATCCCCAGAAAATAGCCCATCATCTTGAAAAGAATCTGAAGCTTCTGAAGTTGCAGCATCATCATAGTCATATTCGTCTTCTGAATCGTGTTGCTCTGCAAATAACTTTGAAAGTTTCTCTTCCTACCGTTCGTATGACGTCTTTGAAAGCACAGGGAATCAACTAATGCGGCTGAGCAAACGTTGTCCAATTTGGGCGCAAGGTAAAGTGAAGAACGTAAAAATATTGGTTATGAAGCGACATTAGAAACGTGACTGTCCACGTAAGCACAATGAAACCAAATTAAAATGGATTCTGAGGTATGTACATTGTGCATATATGTATCATAGGAACATCGTATTTAGGATTGCAATTTAAAGGCGTCGACGACTTGGTTTTGAAAGTGTATAGCGATGTAGATTACGCAAGTTGTAGAAAAACTGGGACTCGTATTCCTATTTGATGGGTGTCATAAGCTGGGGATCAGAGCGTCAGCGGACAATCGCATTGTCTACAACCGAATCTGAATATATGGCACCCTCGCATGCAATTAAGGAGCTAGTATGGCTGAAAAAACTCCTGACGGAGTAGTTCCACAATGATATTACGGTTACAGTGTTCTACATGGATTGTATTTACGCTACCATTTCATACGGTAACAATTCGAAGATGAGATCTTTGTGCTTGAATACGTGCGCACAAGTGAACAACTGGCGGATGTCTTGACGAAGTCTCTACCGAAGGTAAAACACCAATCCTTTTGCTTTCAGATCAACAAAAATATTTAAAATAATTATGAAAAATTTATTGTGATTAAAAGGACTTAAAATTGTATCTACTTCTCTGCTGTGCTTTGTCATTGAATTCAAAATAATCAAAACAGATTGCGAAGATTTTAAATTCCAATATGTTGCCTTGCATTTTGGAATTTATAACTAAAAGTATGAGTATTAAAATTATGAGTTGATGTGTATGCGCTATAAGTTTAGTTTAAGTTCCAAAACGAACGATGGCGCGCCTGCACGTTTGTCATTTGCAAGTATCAGATGTGTTTTATTCTTTACTTCATCGACTAACCACTAAATACTTATTATTTACCAAATGCGGTTTTTTCTTCTTTTAATAACAACAAATACGAATTCTCCCATTTTGGCATGAAAACCCCCTGATTTGATTCGAGCAAATTGAAACACAATTTCAAACAGTCAAAATTATAAGGGATTCTTCGAAATTCAACGAGATAATCGGTGTAATCCATACCCAAGTTCTGACATAAGTTTCTGATAAATTTTTAAATCCTCCTCCTGAGGAGGATCACAACTCTTAAACGAATTGAAGGTGGAACTCAAATAAAAAACGACTTCTTCGGAGGCATAGACGAACTAACATAAATGATATGCTCGCAGGTCCGTACAATATTGCAGGCTTCCAGTGAAGAGCCATCAGCGCTCTCAAAGTTAGCAGACAAAAGCATGAAAATCGGAGATTTTACGCACATTATGTCAATCAATCCTACGACAACACAACAGGGAAACAACACTCAACACGTGCACCGCCGAATGAGTTTTTATTGCAGAAACTGCAGCAACGATTTCAACAGATAAGCCATCAGCTAAGAGAGTTGAGCAGCAATACGAAACCTTACCAGCTTATCGAAACTACAGCAGAAGTGAAAGTGCTCGCCTTCCTATCCTATCATCATAAACGAAACAACGGTGTCTGCTGGTTCCACAGTCGATTCGGGAAAAATGGTAAAAAGTGGCGAGAACCGTGTTCATTCACAACGTTGACTAATGCTTGAGCTGGTAAACAATACATCGGTCAACAGCTGTGTAGGCTAGTTGCTTTCGACTCAACTTCAAACCGCAGATTCTTAAGTGACAGCGACGTTGACATTTCTGTTTCACCAACTTAGTACAGTGATCGGTTTTCCCCGTCGAGAAGAACTCTATTCACAGCAAAATAAAAACTTTTGGACAAATACGGCTGACTGTGGATTTAGGATAGGAGCTAAAACTGATCTAAGACTTTTGTCAACGGCTCAACATGCCTATTGTAAAGGAAAGTCGGTGGAAACGGATCTGCACTCACTGACTAGCCACATCGAACGATCCCTACAATCTAAAGAGTACACTATGGTTGCTTTCCTAGAGATAGAGGGCGCCTTTAACAACGTCAAAGGACGACTCACGTGGGAGCTGAATTGTGTTATGCTAAACAGCAGGATAATCAACTCCAAACTAGGTGAGGCTTCTGCTCAAAAATGTGTTAGCTGAGGTACGCCGCAAGGCAGCGTCCTGTGTCCCCGTCTCTGGAACTAGTGGTTACTGAACTGCTGATATTCCTGGAAGCGGGTGGTAGCAGGGTGATTGCCTATGCGGATGACGTTGCCATAGACGTACCATTGGCTACTGGCTATATATCTCGGTCATAAGACCGATACTCACCTACGGGGTGGTTGTCTGGTGGACGGCCTTAGAAAAAGCAGTCAACTGCATTAATCTAAGCAGAGCCTTGAGGTCTACCCAAGTAGCTGCGACTACATCTATTCGCCTTAAAGCGACTAAACAGTGGACAAATAATTCATTTGGCCACGCCAACATTCTTAATACATTAGGAATCCTCACAGAGAACATCTATTACACCATACCTGAACTTTGGTTTGACAAAAACTTACATGTAAGCTTCCCCTCTAGATCATTCTGGGAGGAAGATGCTTTCATGGAGGACAAGTCAATCCATCTCTACATAGATGGATCTAAAACCGAAAGCGGAGTTGGTGGAGGTGTTTTCTCAGATAAGTTAAATCTGAGTCTCTCTTTCCGTCTTCCAAATCACTGTAGCGTGTTCCAGGCAGAAATTTTGGCGATTAAAAAGCTCTGTTCTCGCTGAAGAAAAACGTGATATCTGCAAAGGATATCAGCATCTTTCCGGATAGTCAGGCCGCTATCAAATCCCTGGACTCGGGAATGCCGACCATCTCTCATGAAGATGGCAGAGCAGTTCAACCTTCACCTTTGTTGGGTGCCGGGCCACAGGGACATTCCAGGGAACTGTAGAGCCGATGAACTCGCCAAAATTGAAACCACTTTACCTATTCTACCGGAAAAGGGTATCATAAGTATACCTGGATGCCAATAAAAGAACAGACATTAGGTGGACTGTTGGACAAACATGTCTAGCGACCAAACAGATCTGGCCAAAGCTGGATCAGAATCGCTCTAAGGATCTGATCCTTCTAAAACGAGTAGAAACATCTCAGCGCCATCATAGGTGTCACTAACTCATAGGCAAGCAAGAAGAGGAGGAGATAATCCTCCGCCTACTCTGTACATGTCCAGCTCTGTACCAGAGAAGAAAGCTTCATCTAGGAGCTCAAAAAAAAAAAAAAAAACTTAACACGTGCTTAGGCACTAAGTGTATTCATACCCACTTGAGGGTTAAGTTCTTTAAAAAAAAAAAGAAAAAGAAAAGAGCGGTTGTATGGCTTCATCATATTTTCAAGCATAGGAAACACATCGTCCCCAACGAAAACAAATGAGAGAGTCTCATCAGACATTGTTAACTTTTGTGGCTAAGGAAAGCGAAAGAGGCCATCATCCCACATATTTTTCAATTTCCATTGTCCGAAAATAGCTCCAATGCAGTTGTTAAAGTACCAACTTTTTTCAAAATCGACAGTAATTGCCTTCCACTTTTCCTCGCCTTTTAGAATCTGTCATGTGATGTTGATTAATATTTGTTGTTCTTTCAGTGGTGTTCACAAGAAATAACAATAATTTAATGATTCAGTATTCCTGCAAAAAGCTGTAGAGCATATGGAAAAATCAAGCAAACAGCAAAAAAAAAGATGAAGCTAACGTATATGGTGAATCATGGGAGATGACATTTCGGCAATTATACGGAGAGCAGAAAAAATATGCCAAGCACCTAATTGAGGAAAAACTGATGCATGGACAGCTTAGAAAGCTCTCGTATTCGAGCAAAATTAACATTGCAGTACCACAATACGCTAATACTTCGCTATATACCAAGGACTGTCTGACGGATGTGTACACATCTCAGATGATTGGGACCTACACAACGACCATCTAGAGCTCACGGTTACCATCAGCATACAACCAACCTATGTCTTGCCTGATTGCAGCCAAGAAACTCATCAATTCCAGTCTTCCAGAGAAACCTTGATGAGCAAATCCACCTTAACATGGATCTTAGGACACCTGAAGACATAGAAGATGCAGTAAATATTTTGACTCAAAAAATCCAGTTTGCAGCAGCTTTATCAGGTAGTAACGACACTGAATATCGTCTCTCAACACTCTATTGCAGAAATAGGGAGACGAGGGACTTGATCGGGCTTAAAAGACAGCAAAGTTTAAGATATATCCGTACCCACTCACTTGAGGATAAAGCATTATGGCAACATACCACCCCAGAGCTGAAGGTGGCCCTTAAGAGTCAGAGAACGAAATGTTTTGAGGGCAAACTCGAAGTCAGAGTCCAGTCGACTCTGTATACTCTCTGTGGAAAGCTACTAAGTCATTGAAGAAACAACCGCAGCGACATATTCCAATCAAGTCCACTGCTGGTGAGTTTTGTAAAACTGACGAACAGCATGCTGAAACGTTTGCAGTACACCTAGAGGGTAGATTCTAAATTTCAACATGGTCGGTGAAGAGGAGGTTTTGCTGACTGAGAAAGAACTTGGTGTGCCTCTGCAGATGGACTGGCCGATAACACCAATAAGAGTAGAAGAGGTAATTGAGGTAGTCAAGATTCTGACACAGAAAAAAGCTCCGGGGCATGATAGGATATGCCACGCCACTCTGCCTAAATGAGCGATTTTTTTTATAGTATTGATATATAATGCTATAATCAGAGTGCAGTACTATCCGGAAACTGGCGAAGATCTGCATGACTCGTAAGCCTAATAAGCCAGAGGATGACCCAGAGGCATACCGTCCTCTTACCTTCGCTCTCAAAGGTCTTTGAGAGGCTCATCATCAAGAGGCTGTGCAAGGTTGTAGACCTAAAAACTGTTTTGCCGGATCACCAGTTTGGATTTCGGGAAGGGCATGGCGCCATTGAAGAAGTCCACAAAGTGGTAAACCACATCCTCAAGGCGTACGACGATAAGGAGTACTGCAACGGCGTATTTCTTGATGTCCAACAGGCATTTGACCAGTTCTGGCACAAGGGTCTCTTAGTTAAAATCAAAAGAAATCTACCCGCCCCCTTCTATCTCCTTTTCTGTTCAATTTAAACAAGCGCCGGTTTCAAGTATAGTAAAAGTGGAGGATGGAAGCCAACTACCTATACAATAAGAGCTTGGTGTGCCACAAGGAAGCGTACTTGAATTCTTTTTTTTGCCTATCGACCATCCCTGGAGAAAAGGCACTACTTGCATCATACGCAGATGACAGATGATTCAGCGCCACTTGAGAATAAGGCAACTGACGGTGTAAAGACGTATCTCAACCTACTTGACAACTTGGCAGGTGGAACATTAAGCTGAATCCCCACAAACGCAAGAACGTCTACTACACCTTACGTAAGGGGCAGGCGCCTCCAGTCCGGATCAATAATACGTTGCTGCAGCTAGATCAAGAAGCCAAATATCTGGGCGTTATCTGTTTCAAATTGTAGGTTCAAGCTTGCACGACTTAACTGGATGCGATGTAAAAGGAAGGTATACGAGGCCATCATTGTACCGACTTGGAGCTACGGAATCCAGATTTGGGGAATAGCTGCAATATCAAACCGAAAATGGATCCAGACGCTTCAGAACAGAGTCTTAAGGCCCATAACTAATTGCAAATGGTACTTTCGAGGTTCAACTCTTTATCGCGATCTAAATTTGCAGCCCGTGGAGCTTCTCATTAATTGGCACTGTAGCAAATATAGCAACATACTTCATTCACACATGAGCAGACGAGCGGCCTATCACCCGGTAAAAAACACGACAAGTGTGAGAGAATAAAACTATAAATAAATTAACCTTTGATACACAAAGGCTTGGATTAAATAAAATTAATTGTAATATTCCTGTTATGGCAAAATTTTGTAGGCCGATTCTGGAAGAAATAAAAAAAAAAACTTGCCAAAATGACATAGTATATTTTTTTGTCAATACAGTCAGTTCAAGTTGGGTGATTAATGATTTTCAGATACATGGATGGACAAAAGAGGAATATTTTAGTTAAAACCGATATAGTAATGTTTCAATTTTGGACCGTGATTTACAGAAGAGTTACTCAGCGTTACGTGACAAAAAAAACAAAGAAATGTAAAGATTTGCGGTCACAGCACTTGAAAGATCGTCACAGAGTGTCAGATTTCTCGATTTTTTTTGAGTGCCAATAATTTTAAAAGTACATGACTTAGATTTTCTTTTCTATAATATTGTGATAACCGACTCCACTTAACCTATCACCCGTTTCCGGCCTGACGTTGATTTTTGGGACACCCTGCATACATTGCTAATAATGCAATTGCATCATCCACGTGTGCGTTCTCCATGTTTTCTTGTTGAAAGTTACAGCAAAAGTGATGTTTCGCAAATCGGTTCATGGTGTGTGGCCAAGTGTCGACGAGCAAATCGCACGAACATGTTCGTCGTGTATGACCAGCTTTAGTTTGTCTATGGTTAATAGTTTGCAAACTGAAACCAAACTGACTAATTCTTCACTGATCAGTGCATGTGCTCTGAAAAAAAGTTAACGGTCGTATTCCCGCAAGAAGTTTTGAACGATAAGCGCTTGAAATTGTGTAGCAGAACTTATGGCAGGACTAGGTAGTCATAGTTGCAGCACGATGGGCATCCTCAGATTGACGGCGAGCACTACCTAGACCATTAGTATTCGGAACTATCATGTTTCCGATCCGCACATTTTCGTCGAGTGGATAAAGAAGGCAGGAAGAATTCTCATTTATTTACCACAACGCACGGTCCAATAGTGAATAGTGCTGTACGGGGATTAATTTTTCTGAAAGATTCTAAGCTAGCTATTGATTCGACAATCTTCATTTGCTCTTGGATGTAATGCCTAAGACACAATTTTAAATTGACAGTACACCCCCAATGCTTTGTTCAGACAACTTAAAATATCCAACAATCTAATAAAAATGTTTTCCACTGCCAAAATAATCTAAGAGTTCTCGAACCGACCAACCAACAGTCATCAAACCAGAAAATAAGAAAGCCCAACGCCTGACATTTGTCATATATTCATTATTAGTTCCTGATTAATTAAAACAAAAATATATATAGTACATTTAAAATAAACAATAAATTTATGAATGTGTTGAGAAATCCTTGAAGTCAACAATCCATTCCAACTGCAACACCATACCTTACTGTGACTTCCTACGACCATGTTCCAATTGCCAAGAAACTATGGAACAGCCGAGGTTTTCCTTCTAAAAATAGAATCTTAATACAATCTGGATTGGAAAAGATACATTTCGAAATAATGTAATATTAAACAGCTCGGGATGAAATCTCAACATTATTTTTAGATCACAAAATAGTGCACAATCCGTCGTCATTAAAGAATAGAAAAGAGTCTTCGCGACGAAGACCAGTCTACTGTCAACAACAAAATAACCAGTTGCCATTTGTTTTCGTTCTTTTCTTTTGGCATAAACATATATAAGTTTTGTATTAAACAGACAGCTGGAAATTTTCTAAATTAATTATATAAAAACACTTAAAATAAATATGGTGTTTTTGAGAAATGTTTCTCTGACTAAAACCACTAAAAAAAATGTAGCAGAGATGAAAATTTATGAGATGACTGGCAATTAATTTAAGACTTAGATATTTTACACACGTTCCTATAAATTATTTAATATTTACTTCGAAAAGAAAAATCAAATACGGAAAACGCAAAATAATCAACTTGAACCGGATGTTGTACAATATATTTAAAATGATACATATCTCAAAAGATTTAATAAACTTGTTGATTGCAAATATGATAGATGCAATACTAGGTGGGGTGAACAGTAACCTCCTTGACCGCCAGAATGTGCTGCTACTGCGAAAAAGGTTATGGTGCCTTGAAGTCCGTTCATATTTAGGCAAACATGCCAAAATTCAGTGCGACACTGTCTTTAGTTTTGTTTTGACAGCTGATTGTTGTTGACGTGTTTGGCATCATGTTGAGTATGGACAAAAACAATTTTTGTTCTCTCATAAAACATTATTTTTTGAGAGGCAAAACGGCGAAGGAAACAAAAGAAAAGTTGGATAAATATTATGGGGCTAATGCTCCGTCAGATTACACCGTCAAATATTGGTTTCGAGAGTTTCGTGGTGGCCGCAACTCCACTACCGATCAAGTCCGCAGCGGCAGGCCCTTCGATGCGGTTACAGAGGACAATGTCAAAAAAATACATGAAATGGCTGATGAAATGTTGGCTGACCGGAAAGTGAAGGTGCGCTAGCTAGCAGATACCACAAAGATTAGTACTGAGCGCACACGCCATATTTTGGGCAATATTCTGCGTATGAAAAAGTTATCCTGCCGCTGGGTGCCGCGCATGCTCACTCCTAACCAAAAACACGAACGCGAGAGCACTTCGAAAGAGGGTTTGGACTTGCTGATGCGGAATCGGGCGGACTTTTGGCGTCGATTGGTAACTGTTGATGAAACTTGGATTCACTATTACACACCAGAGAACAGAATGGACTGAAGCCGGCACGAGTGCTGTGAAGCGGCCGAGGGAGGCTCGATGGTCGCATCCACCGTATTCGCACGATTTGGCTCCCTCGGACTATTATCTCTTCCCAAACCTCAAAAGATGGCTCATCAATAAAAAATTCAGCTCACGCGAGGAAATCATCGACGCCACGGAGGAGTATTTTGCAGACCTTCCAGAAAATTACTTTTCGGACGGGATCAAGAAGTTAGAAAATCGCTGGAATAAGTGTATCAAGCTAAAAGGAGACTATATTGAATAAAGTAAAAAAACATTTTTTTCATTCCCAAGGAGGCTACTTTTCACCCCACCTAGTACATGATTTGCTAAAAATTAAAAAGAGATAAAACTCGGTTAAGCCATGATGTTGGCACGTTGCGACTCACCTTTGTATCTTTACAACGACTCGAGGATGTTGCGCCTACTTTGTGTACTTAACTGAGATCACAGAGAATCTTTTCCTCAGATATTGCAGTTTTCTTTAATCCATGGCATGCTGCTGTCAATTATTTAGACAAAGCGCTCAGTTAACCTCTATAACTTGGTCCTTAAAGGGGGCGCTCACTCTCAAATCTACCGAACTGGGACTGGGACAATAAAACGTGCTGCATGTGACAGCATGTGCAGTTTGTACGACGAGTTAATTAACGACTACCTAGAAATGGCTTATGGTAGTAACGCAGACTAAATTTGCAAGCGGCAGCCAAGACTCAGCGCGGGTTCAACGAACAGTGGAAGAACTAATGGAATCAACCCTATTTACTGAGATAATGACAATAACTCAAATTGTGCTATAACCAGACATCATACAAACACCGGCATAGCCGGCTCCTAGGCTCCGGCCTAGATTTCCAGATCCCTATCGCCACTAAGAAGAAGAAATACTGTGAGAATCTTTCACGTCCAAAGGCGATTTTCAAAGAAACCACAAAGTCAGTCACTAATCAAGCGTTCGTTAAACTCGTTCAACGTTTTGCGCAGCCAGCATATTGTTCTGAATCCTCTGCAGTTCTAGGTTTCGCCCAACCACTACTGCGAAGCCTGTGAATTTACTATGAATACCAGCTGGCACATGTAGAGGAGCAGAAAGATTATAAATCTACGCTGCTCGTAAGTTCATCAACCAAAAAAGGAAGCACGAGCACCGGCTTCTCAGAATGAAGAAAAAAAAGATCGAGGAAATCGATCTTTTAGAAAAATTCTATTATTACTTAGATGGCGCTACAGTTCGAGTGAACCTAGGGCTCAACTAACAAGCCACTCCAATTGATCCGGTCTTTAGCTTCCGCATTCCAAGTCGGTTAAGGTCCGCTTCTAATATGTGCGCGCCACATAACTGAGGTCTTCATCTACTGCGTTGTTAGACTCGGAGGCCCGTAGTGTCTCATATTTTTCGAAGGATTTTTATCTCGAAACAACTCAGGATGTCTTCATCAGCTTTCGACAGGGTCCATTTTTCTGCGTCATAAAGTAAGAGTGGGGTGATCAATCTCTTGTATAGAGTCTCTTTAGTTTTTCGGTATAGTGCCTTATACTCTATGGCCTTCTTAGTTCAAAGAAATATCTATTGGCAAGAGTAACTGGTGGTCACTGGTGGTGAAAAGTGTTTCGGTTTCAGTGATGTAAGTGTCATTCATGGACAATGGCTGGGTATTTAAATTTCGTTTTAACGACAGCAGAGAGCATTGTGTTTTGGAAGCATTAAATTCCACTCTGTTGATAGTTCCCCGATTGGTTATGGTGGTAATATTAGAATTTAATGTGCTTGACATACGCTGACGTTCCCGTTCTACAGTAGAAGAGCAGGAACGTGAGTCCGGGAACGAATATGAAAAGCAGAGAGTACCTACTGTCGACAGCAAAGGAGTATATTGGATTAGAAGTCTCAGACAAGAGATCATTGATGAAAATAAAAAAGAGTGTCGGAGACAAAACGGACACCTGGGGCACACCAGCATTTATTTTGTGAATTTCAGACTTGAAACTATCCAAGACAGCTTGAATTCAACGTTCCGAAGGGTAATTTCTAATCCATTAAAGAAGAGAGTCATCGATCCCAAATGCACCCATTTTTGACATAAAAGACTGATGCCAAACTCTGTCAAATGTCTTAGTAATATCAAGTGCTACTATCTTGCTTTCGCCAGATTGATGTACGCTTTGGTTCCACTTTTCGGGGAGACAAGCCATCAAATCACCAGTGGACCTGGTTGCTACGAAAACCGTACTGCTGGTCATTGAAAAGTTTTCGTGTTTCGAGATGCAAAATGTCTGTAGTAGGAAAGAGAAGAAGATTCGCCTTTTTTGGAATGGGCAGGATAAATGCTGTTTTCCATCTGCTCCGAAAAAAGTCCTAAAGAGTAGGATTGATGAAAAAGCTTACGCAGTGGTATTGCTACTCTTGCTACTACACGAGTGCGAAAGTAGATTCGTCCCATGGAAGATTCGAGACACTCAAGTATAGGCGGAGACAAAGCAAAATCCGGAAATGTTGACCTGGCCGCAAAGTGTGCAGCAAGCAGATTGGCTTTTTTCAAATACCTGACAGCTATAATGTCATTGTAAATGAGCGTTAATATGGAGGATGAGGCAGAATTGATAATGTTTTTGACGAGCGACCAATAATGCAATTGAAGCTGGTTTATCGGCATAGACCAGTGATTTGACTTATCCCTATAAAAAGTAGTCTAAATGCGTCAAATCGCACGATCTAGCTGTCCAATTCATCGCTCCAAAACGAGCGAATTTCTCAGCGAACTCTTTTTTCAATTGGTTCATCGATTCTCGTGCTGTGTCCACATGTCGACCAGCTTGAAATCATTGACCTTAACCTTGTATATACGGGCCAATGATTCCGTCGGACAATGAACCATACCAAACAGTGCATTTTTCCGGGGTCATTGGCAGTTCTTGTATTGCCCGAGGTTTATTAACATACCCGCTCAACCAGAAATGATCTTCGCCGCTAAAGACAATTTTTCGATAAAAAAGCGGATCTGCCTCCAGCTTTTCTTCTCACCGAAAATTCGACGCTGTGGCAGGTCGTTGGCTTCAGTTCTTACATGAGCTGTATTTTGTAAGGCTCTAGACCAAGATCCTTGAGTAAAATCTTCCACGTAGTCGAGTATCACAATCACAATTGCTGCGAATCGCGACGAATGGACAAATCACAGTCTTCATTAACACGCCATCGCCGTTATACTATCTACAGAATTGCTCTTTATAAATCCTCCATCATTGACTGAGACTCTACTACAATTTTCCCTTGTTCGTCTCTACTGACTTCAGTTCGGGATTTGTGTCCGTAGCATCTCTCAATTTACTCAACAGCTCGCTTCTCATGCTCCTTCTATTTCCTCCTGAGAAACTTCGTGAGCTGCTGTAGACCTTCTATGCAGCGCCGTTTTGTATGCCTCTTGCTTAGATGCGTGTGCTTGCCGGCAATCGTCCTCAAACCAGGGGTTGCGTTATGGTGGCCCAGTGAAACCCAGCAATGCTACCACTGGTCTTAAATACTCGATGTTGGTAGCATAGGATCTCTTAAGAGATTGGGGTAGAGTCCACCGGACTTTAGACATCAATCTTTCTCACAGTATTAGATTGTATTTACTATGTTCGGGATATCCGCAACCGTACCTTGACTACAACAAGGTTATGGTCCGAGTCGATGTTGGCCCCTCGCAACGTTCGGACATCCATAATACTGGAGGAGTGGCTTGCATCGATCGCAATGTGGTCAATCTGGTGGACGGTTGATTGTCGCCCAGGCTATACTTTCCGAGAGTGCTACCAACGATACCTTCTCTTCCCAGCTTTGCAGTAAAATCGTCGAGGACAATTTTAATGCCATTCCTAGGACACTACACGTAAGTCCTTCAAGCAAACCGCTTTCATGCTGTCCCCAATTGGAAACATTGCAGAATGCTTACTGGCATCGTAGCGACAGTTGTCGTTTGACCCCCAAACGGAGCTCTATACGGGTGAGCTTTAAAGTATCTTAAAAGTTCGGTTCGGAGTTCGGTCGGGAGTAAATTTTATGGCGGTCGTTTATTGTGGTTCGTTTTGTGAAATTCGCTGTCGTTGGTATTTAATTGAAATTTGAAAATTAGTTAATTGGTAGATTGGTTAGTTAGCTAATTACGCTAATTACGTAATTAGTTAATTATTTAATTAGTCGATTAGTTATTTGGTTTTGAATCGTTTTTTTGCTGGCTGCACTTTTCAGTGCGGCTTGTATGTGTGAAGCAATGCGCATTGCTTCAATACGCTTTAAGCTGTCATATAAACTAGGTATGTGTGTGTGGTATGTGTTTCACGTTGAGTCTGTTGCTGTGCAAAGTGATTTATTGCTCTTAGAGTCTGTCCCATCTAGCGTCCCATTTCAATCAGAGTTTGTTACCCTGATTAGTGTGTGTCCCTTCTCCTGTCCTGAAAATCAGCGTTTTATTATCCTGATCATTTAGTGCAAGAGTAAGTGTTAATATTAATGTTAATATTGGTGCAACTTTTTTTGTGACTTTATGGGAGCATCCTAAGTTGGAGCAGGAATGTCTTCAACGCAAAAACACACTGATGGTAAAGTCGACAGTAGGGTGAAATTGTGGAGATGGTGGAGGCCGGCAAAATAGGAGCAGGAGGTAGAGGCAGCAGTCCCGAAGCCCCAGCCTGGGGCAAAATTAAGTATTACTGGTGGGCTATAATGTATGACCCTATCGGAAAGTGCCATAGATTCCGGAATGGCGTCGAATGTCAATTCGGCTTTGACATTTGTGAAGAAATTAGAATTTTTGTGAATAAGAATCGTCACGATGTTTTTGATGAACCATTCGTCAGTTATTTGTCAGGTGTCAAGGTAGATTGCATAAACGGTAGCGTCGTTATCCGCAAGCCAACTGCCTTTGAAAAGGGAAAGATCGATTGCAACTCTAATTTTAGGGAAGCAGATCTGGAGGTTTCGCTTCCTCAAAAACCCGGCTGTAGTGCTAGTAAAAGGTGTTACTGGCATAATCAGCCCCGGTGGGTTCATGGTTAAATTCAATGAACTCAATTTTAAGGAGAAATTCACCCTTGATGAGTTTTCGAGAGAAATTAAAATAATAACCCGACTTTGGGATATCTGGGAAGGAAAGAGTTTCGGCGCAGCCCAGACATTAAAAGAGCTCCTAAAAAAATCGGCGCTGCAATGTCGGTTGGTACTGCTTTCCCATGAAGGAGTACAAAACCATTATTGGGTGTTTCCGATGCGGTGGTCTTGACCACGGCTTCGCGGAATGTAAGTTCAAGAAGGAGGTCTGCCGTCGCTGTGGTGAAACTGTGGCACTGCTCTAAATCGGCGTTTACGCTAATACAAACGAAGACAGCCACGGGGTGAGGCGTTTAGTAAATTTGCTATATCATGTGATATTCACCCTCTCAATCGGCCGAGTGAGTTGTTTTCTTTCGATGCGGCTGGTAGAAGAAGCGACATTGATGTCACATTTGCAAATGAAGTCGCGCTTAGGGCGTTTTCTTTAAGATGCAAAATCTCCGAAATCATAAGTGAGGAACTGGATCCAAGTTGAGGTCACTCATGGGGAGACTGCTAGTTCGCATATGAATGAAAGGATATAGTGCACTCGGAACTCTGATTGGAATGTGTATGGGGCCCATGTGCTTGCAGAGTTATAGTAATCTGAGCATAGATCAGTAGTTCGAGTACATTAATGAATGCGTGTTAACGATGATCTCTTTGAGAGGAGCCGGAAGGTTAATCTTAAAAGAGTGAAATGGTGGACAAGCTGTTTTACTGCTAATCGACGGGAAGATAGAAAACTAAGGAAGAAATTGCAAAGGCTGAAAACTTGGACTAGTTGCTTAGTATAAGAAGATGTTTGTTCGCGTAAAAGACGATGACTGGAAGAGATTTGCGGATTAAAATCGAGATAACCTTAGGGGCCAGCTCTAGATAATCTGTAGAGCTAACAAGAAGATACTCTAGGTAGGTGTTATACGTGTGGGTAAGACTACACATTCAGAGTTGGAAAGACTGCTTGAGTGCCTTACCCAGTGCATTTATCCCTAGAGAAGGCCGAGCTGTGGCCCCTCCAGCACTTTCAGAACTACGAACTGACGAGGTAGAACATGGTGTTTTACTCTTTCGTTCAAGAAGATCTCCTGGGCTTTCTCCTGGTTTTGACCATTTCGCTAGTCATTCCAGAATATCTAATTTTGGTGGGGGCGTACGCCCCCATTTATTCGGCTTAATACAAGCTATAACTTAAAAAATAAACTTAAACTAAAACTTAAAACTAAGGTTGGTTGGAGTGGTGAAGGAGAACGGATTTGAGGTAGGGACTGGTGCGGTGGAAGTCAAAGACGGTAGGGTTTGAGTTGATTTGACGTAGCATACGGGAATTGGTTCGTTCGCGCCATAGGAGGTGTGGTGGGTTGGTAGATAGAAAAGTCGAGGGGTACGTAGATTACGAGAGTTAGTGTTGAGGAAAATGGAGTTGTGAAGGGACGCGCATTCAACGTGACCTGAAAGGAGTCGATGAATGAAGAGAAAGTCTGCTGCATCTCTGCGATCTTCAAGGGCGTTTAAGTTGATAAGGTTGAGACGGTTTTGATAGGGGGACAGATTAAAAGGATCGTCCCAGGGCATACCTCGAAGAGCAAATCGAAGAAAACGGCGCTGAATGCCACGATGATATGGGGACCATACTTGACTGGCGTACTCTAAGAGGGGGCGAACAAAGGTAATATAGAGGGACCTGGTCACGTATGGGTTGGTGAATTCTTTGGACCACCGTTTTACAAGACCTAGTGCAGAGTTGGCTTTGAGGATTATCTCATCCATATGTAAACGGAAGTTCAGCTCGCTATCACACAAAATGCCGAGGTCACGAAGAGATTGTACGGAGGAGATAGGTTGGTTATGGAGAAGATAGAGTCGGGGAGGAGATTGGTTCCGCTTATGTGAGAAGGTGATGGATTGGCATTTGGCGATGTTAAGTTCTAAAGAATTTTTGAGGCACCAGATGGAAAAACTATCAAGATCTTGTTGAAGGAGGAAAGAGTCATGGGGATAGGAAATGGTTTTGAAAAATTTGGTATCGTCGGCGTAAAGGGAGACAGACGAGTGTTTGATGATCATATCGAGATCATTTATGGTTAATATAAAAAGAAGAGGACCGAGATGGCTGCCTTGTGGAACTCCAGAGGTGGCCAAAAATGGAGCGGAGTGGGCTGACCTAAAACGAACACTGTAAAAACGGTTTTCGAGGTAAGAGGATATTCATTTCAACAGTATGGGTTCAAAGCCGAGGGCAGACAATTTAAAGATGATTAACCGATGAGAGATTTTATCGAAGGCTTTGCTAAAATCGGTTGCTACTACATCGACTTCATTGCCATTCTCTTTGGCAGAGAGGGCAAAGGATACGAATTCAACGAGATTTGTGGTGGTTGACAAACCCTTTAGGAAGCCATGTTGTCTAGGGGAAATAAGTGATTTGCATTGGAAGCTTAGAGCTTTATACAAAATACTTTCGAAGAGTTTGGGTATATGGGAGAGTTTAGCGATGGGACGATAGTTGGTTATTTCATTCTTTGATCCTTTCTTGTGGATCGGGGTTATGAAGGAGGATTTCCAAGCCTGGGGAAATTCTCCTTGTGAAAGGGATAGACGGAAGAGATTAGAAAGGGGAAGGGAAGAGAGGAAGAACATTTTTTAAGAAATATGGCAGGGAGGCCATCTGGGCCGGGTGTGAATTCGTCATTGAGTTGGTGTAATTTATATTCGATATAAGACGGGTCAAAAATATGAGAGAGAAGTGGGCCATTGGAGAAGTTCAGTAGGTAACTAAAAAAGGATGGATCTGGTACAAAGGAGTTGTTGGAGAAGGTTTGTTTAAAAAAGGTGGCAAATAGGTTGGCAATGGTGAGTGGATCGGTTGTTGAAAGAGAGGGAAGGCGGGTAACCATCGGACTTTCTTTTGTAGGTAACAAATTGGAAAAAGGACTTAGGGTGGTTTATAATGTTGACTTGCGCATTGTTAAGGTAGCGCAGGTAAAGGGAATCGTAAAGTTCGGTGAACTGAAGATAAGCACCAACATAGTTGGAATAGTCGGTAAAGGATCTGGTACGCAGGAAAACAGCCCATAACTTATTTCACTGATTTCGTAAGGAACGAAGCTTGCGATTATACCAGGGAGGACTAGTAGATGAAGTTTTAAGGCGGGAAAACGGAACGTAAAGGGAAAAAGAATTAAATATTTCTTTATAAAAAATGGATAAGGCATCATTTATACTTAGGTTGTGAAAGTTAAAGAGGGATCTGCTGAGATATTCACTGATTTTGTGAAAGATTGCTTTATGAAAGTCGTGGGATGAGAGAGTTGTGGGGGGAGTGGACTGGAATGAAGAGTTATGAAAAAATTAAAGTAGAAGGGGGGGATGGTAGTTATCGATTGTTGAGAGAGATAGGGGACAAAGTGAGACTGCGGAGTTAATTGGATCTGTTGTGAAAATAAGGTCTAATTGCCTGCCCATAAAACTGGATATACCACTGACTTGGCATAGACTTGAGTCTGTTAAGCGATCTAAGAAGAGACATTCCTTAGCTGAGTTGGCATTTGAAGCGATGAAAAACGATTGATCATCTGATGGAGTCCACTGTAGCTGAGGAAGATTAAAGTCGCCGAAAATAAGGATGTCATCAATAGGGTCTGACAGGTCAATTAAATGATCGATCGCATCAATAATAAATTGGTAAGATTCGTTAGGTTGAGCTGGTAGGATATAGCAACATATAACGTAAAGGGACTTGAGAGGCAGTGATATTTTTATAGCTACAAATTCGGCTTTAGAGGATGAAGAAATTATAATGGGGGAAGAGTTAAGGCTGTTGTCCATCGCCAGTAGGACGCCTCGACAGGGGGAATCTTTATTTGTGCGGGTAGGATCGTCGTCGCGGAAAACATTAAAAGTAGGAGGGAACAATTCCTGGTTCTTTATGTCGGGAATCAAATTGGTTTCGGTCAATACGTAAATATCAAAGGGAAGAGCATGCGATTGACGTAGGACAGCATTGGTTTTAGAGCGAAGACCTCTTACATTCTGGTAGTAAAATGTAAGAGGGATGTTGTGGGGTGGAGGTGTGAGGCAGGATGGTTTAAGCGCTGGCAAGGGAGGCACGTTATGGACGAAAAAATTTGTCGTGGTCGGCTCGGCTTCGTTGTAGGTGTGATACTCGTTTAGAGTGAATATAGTTGCAGAATGCAGCGAGGTCGTCTGCAACTTTCTGAGGGGACATGTTAAAAATCTCGTGATACCTGACATAAAGGTTCCTGAGACTGATAGGGTCGGTAGGGAGGCCTTCCTGCTGGATGGAAACCATGACGCTGGTTTTGGTTTTCCCTTCGTAGCAGACGGAGTCCGATTTGTTATGTAGATAGGCAAGAAAGAGACGAATGTTTTCATATATCTTTCTTTCTCTGAGCCTAGAGAGAGCATATCGACTTTCTGTAGTGCCATTGGTCTGCTGTGTTAGTTTAACAGTGGGGGGGAAAAGGGGATCAAGAATAGGAGCATTGGAGGAGGGAGATAGAGATAAATGATTGGATATGGAGTTGGATGAGGGATGAGATGTGGGGTTTAGGGTATGGGAGTTAATGAAATTAGGGTACTTAGCTCCAGTTTTAAGGTCGAAGTTGGGAATTGAGTTGCTAGCTGGGTTTGGTGGCGTATCAAAAATAGGGACTGGGGCCCGTGAAACCGAGGGAGAAGGCGAGTTGGAAGCGGGATTTAACATAGGTGTTAAGTCAAAAGAGACACGTTGACGTCGTAGGAAAAATTTTAGTTTTAAAGCTCTAATTGGAGCTGGGTCTGTTTTGAGAAGAGGAAGTGGGTCTTGGCAAATTGGATTTACTTGCTACCTTGATAGATGGTTTAGGTAAGACGGGGTGCTTGACTTTATCCTGCTTCTTGGTCGTATTTTCCAACCATTTGCAGACACGCATCTTTCCAAGGTTGAAATTGTTGCTGGCTGGATTATGGAAGAGCCATTCGTATTTGGCCGAGCTTGAAGCTGCGCTTACTTCTGTGGTGAGATGTTGGAAGTAAATTGCAGTGGCTAATGGTGATGCCATATTTCCTTACAAAGAAATTCGAGATCCAATCAGCATCAGCGTTTGGTGGGGCGCCTTTGATAAGAAGCGTAGTGTCCAATTGATTTTTCGAAGCAAGCTTATCAAGTCTACGCTGCCATTCGGAAGGTGTCCAAATTGAGCTGAAGTGATTGATAAGCCTCCGTGGGGCAGCGATTGGAGGTGTTGACATCAAGTTGGAAGAAACTTCGCAAGAATCAGTAGGTTGAACCGTCCGCAGATGACTTGTATGTGTGAATCCACTTCAGGTTCCATTAATTCAGCCATTAGCGATGTATTATATTGAACATTCTGGTAAGGCTGCGGGAAGTTTGGTGGGTCAACGATTTTGCTGTTTATTATTGCGTTGTGATGTTCAATATCGCATACGAGGGATCGAGTCGCAGTAAGTTCATCACTGACATCGTTCACTGTGTCGAAGATAACTTCGAGCATAGGATCGGATTCTTTAGGAGATGGTTGTTTGCGTGACGAGGACTGGAAATGGATGTCAATGTCGTTACGCAGAGAGCTTATCAACTCACAAGTTTTTTGGTTGGATATAACTTGCGTAGAACAGATGGCTTTGATGTCACTTAAAACTTTATCCAGGTGACGTAAGGGAGTTTCTTAATTCCTGGATCTCCCGGAGTCTAACTCGATTAGACCAGCAATCTGTTTATCCATATGCTTTACTTTGGATTTTATTAGTTCGGCTGAGGTCTGCACTGAGTTCCGTAACTCTTCAACACTTTCAACACTGCTTTCGATGACCGAAATTTTGTCCGTGATCTTTTTCGCGAGTGCGTCTTGGTAGGAGTCATTGGAATCGCTTAGGCATCTTATTGCCAAAAGAACATGCGAGAGTGAGATACACTGGCACTCATCACAGGCAGTATATACAGCAGATGCATTGAGGATAATTATTTAAGGTCGGGTTGGAAGAAGGCAAGGGTCGTCGTTCTTTTGAAGTCGCCTGAGAAGATAAAGTTTAATCCCAGCCTTATCGGGGCCTCAGCCTGCTTCCGATACTTGGAAATTGGGCTTTGGAAAAGCTTCTTTTCTGACAGAAGTGCGTGTGTCATAAGAATGAGTATGTTTGTGCGAATGTTGATCGTGGATTGGAATGGCAGTGTGGGCGTCAGGATGTTGCTAGAGAAGACTGTCACAATGTGATAAGTCGACCAAGTCCCATGGGCCGCTTGAATAGTATTAGCCTTAGATATGTGACTGAGGTCAAGTACATAGATGAACTAACGTAGACGGCAAACTCTACTAATACTTTTTGGGAACCCTTAACTTTCGTACAGACACACTGTAAGTGAATTACCAACACATTCTAGTTAGAGTAATTTACATGTTAAGATGCTAGAAAGAGCGATTTGCACGCGTATGTGTAATGTGGATGACGTTTTTCGAGTAAAATGGGCGGGTTTTGTGTAAAATGGAAGAGAAATTGCCATTGATGACTATTCACAAATTTTCACAGAAAGGATTTACACGGATAGAGGCGATAAGTAGAAATCGGGTTTTGGTTTTGCAATATCTGGAAAGTTTGCCATCTATGTACGTCAGTTTATTCATGGTCAAGTATCTGCGAATAACAATGGGTGAAAAGCTGAACTTTTACTTAGAGTCAAAAAGCGACTGACTACTGTTGTTTGACAGGTAAGGTGCATTATGTGATCGGACTGGGAACTCAGCAGGCGTGCATATGGTGGTATTTTTGTTGCGTGTGCAAAATTTGCAGCGTCAGTATGGTGCGATATAGTCACGACTATGGTGGGTCCCCGGAAGATCCTCTCTTGCCAAAGGGTGGCCTTACTTGCTTGTTTGCCGCACTGTCTCTACGGAGCCACTGCAGATATTAATCAAAGTACCCCTCTTGACCTGGAGATGCTCATATGTGAAATCGCCTTCAGGGTTAGGAGAGGTATGCCCATAGTGTGGAATGATTAGATGTGTGACACTTAGGTCATACAGATGTCCTTACGGGAGCGTAAGTTCCTGCTTGATGAATGCGTCTAGATGGTAATTTAGATGGGACGATAGAAATAATGGTAGGGTAACTTACCACTTTTTGAAGGATGTCTCGTTTATGCGGGAGCGGCCTGAGCTGATCTTTAACTTTCTTCTTAGTGAAGAGGAAGAAGGAAGTCTGCCTGTGTGGAGTTGCAGTTGAGGACTGATGTCTTGTGTGCTTGTCCGCTGTATGAGGATGTTAGAAATATTGAAGCTATGGGAGTAGGTTTCGAAAACGGTGTTTGCGAGGTTGGCGGCGTTCTCGCCAATGACCAGCAAATAGCCCGGATTTGAGACTATGCAAACATAGACGAAGGTGCTCAATAAGCAGTTGCGAATCCGGACCGGAGACTATATTCGGTATCCCGGGTGGTCAGGAGCCCCTGCTCCAGCCTGACCGAAAGTTATGCCCAAATCGCGAAAAGAATCAAGACGACTATATGATGGAGTAATGGATGATAATGGAATGATCGCTGCAGATTTTCGGACGGCTCGATATGGAGTTACACTGTGACCGGGTGCCATGACCCATAGGCAGAGGTTTTAGATAGGCTTTATCCAGGCAGGTGTTAACGTGAAACCCTTGAGACGTTCTGGCGTCGTTGCTGGATATTACGCTTTTTCTAAATACTTAAGTGCGCTGCTTATTAGTGACACAACATTATTCGACGCTTGTTGTGAAATTGATGACGCCACTGCGGAGCACTGTTTCTGTGAGTGCTCGGTCTATGCTTGCATCAGACTGTAGGCACTCGGCGCTGATTTGATGGGTGTTGGTTCTGTACGCACTTTATCACTTTATCACAGAAGCACATGCTCATTTTACTTTAAAAACCCCAGTAAAAGGAGAAAAAGGAATAAAATTGGCTGATTCTCTGTCTAAGTACTCTGTTCCAAAAGAAAAAAGTGTGATATTTGTCCGCGTTTCCATTGACGGGATTTGGAGGATTCTTACAATAGAACAGCGAGAATGACGGCTAGGGCCGTGAGTGGGCATCTGGAAGTAAATAGTCGAGGACCGAGCTAACGTGAGAACTTGATTGGTCCATCTCAGACTTTAGCACCATCTAAGTAAAGGGTGTCCTAAAATTTGAAATTTGCGCCATTAACCAACGAAAAAAAAGATAGCACGACAGCTGACAGTTCAGGGTTATTAAAAATATAACTCTACACGAAAGAACAACGCGTTCCCATTATTGAGCATTACATTTACAAATAATGAAGCATTGGCAATATCATCTTCAGCGATGGGGCTCATTTTCATCTTGATGGCTTTGTGAGTCGCCAAAATAGTTGAATTTGGGGTTCAGAAAATCCACGAGTGATTGTTAAGAAACAAATGTGTCTACAATGTATCACTGTTTGTTGCGCATGTTGAGCTGGATGCATGATCGGACTATTCTTCTTTGAAAATGGGGCTAGTTAGGCAGTAGTTTGAAAGCAGCTTTGTCGACTGTAAATTGAGTAATTCAGTGGACAATCACACTTCAAAAATCTACGACTACGCGGCGACATATGCTTGCTCTCTCATAGGATCGTTGGGCTAAAGATCAATACGACAAAAACAAAAAGTATCAGCCTTGGAACTTCCTCATCTAACCAAGTAGAGAATTTTCAACATCTTGGGAGTATTGTCTCTACTGATGGCTGGACCGAACTAGATATAATCAACCGAATCCGGGAGATTCCAAAATATGGAGAAACGACTCTATCAGCCTAAAGACCAAACTACGATTGTTCTACTCCAATGTTGGATTTGTACTTCTTTATGGGTGCTGCACTTGGAAAGTCACACCCGCTGTCACATAAAAGCTGCAAACTTTCGTGAATAGATGTCTGCGAAACATCTTGAGGATTTTCTATCCCAACCGTATCTCTACTGATGAACTTCATGCGAGAACAGGTCAGGAACCCATTGACTCTATCATACGAAGACGTTAGTGGCAGTGGATTGGGCATACATTTCGTAAAGGTCACGAGTGCATTGCGAGTCAAGCGATGCAATGGAACCCTATCACGCAGAGAGGCAGATGAGTGGGCCGACCTAGAAGTACTTGGCGAAGAACGGTCGAAGAGGAATGAGCACAACTGGGAAAGAGTTGGAGAGAGCTGAGATACGTCTCCAGAAACCGTACATGATGGAGCGTAGGAGTAGTGGAGGCTCTATGCAACGCAAGGGGAACCTCACGGACACGGAGGCCATTTACCGGATATGGCATTCCCTATAATAGTATGTTCACGGAAAGTATAGTGCTATTCAAACACATAAGAGAGAATAAGAGAATTTTTTACCCAGAATTTTTGTGAGAGCAAATTTAAGAGAAGTACGCCCTAGCCTCGTGAACTGTTTTGAATAGCACTGTAGCTGTTAAATGTTCCTTATACAGATTTGTATTTCTCTTTCTATGAAAACATTTTCTGATTTGCTGCTAATTCATCATACTGTGGCAACCCTATCGGTATTACTAATGATTTTCTTCCTTCCTCTATAAAACACGCCATTGGAATTTAATCTCGTTTCATCCCAAAAACGCTCTCTTACAGAACAGCTCACACTCTTTACATGTGATTCTTTTCACCAATCCATTCAAACGAAACCGTGGGCAATATACCCACATTAATGACGTCACACCCGAACCAAACCAACATCTGCTCTTACCCGTCAACAAAATTCTTACTTTCTGCTTTTTTTTGTGTCGCTCTAATCGGCAATCGCCCCCCCCCATTTCACCCAACCCAAAACCCCCTGGACAAATAAATTCTACCTCTACCATTTGTCGTTGTGTCTATTTTCATCTCGAGTGCATAGCCGCAAACGCTTAACGCAATTCAATTCAGTTTCTCGCCGTTCGTGTTCCGAGCAACAACTCAGCGTCCATTCTATTCTGTACGAGAGTGAATATTCTTCCTCCGGTTGTGATACGCTACGCTACGCACTTTTTTTTTACTTCTTCTTCACCCTTCGTGTGTGCTAAAAGAATTTAGAAATAAAAAACACCTGGTGAACTGCAACAAAAAGAACCGAAAAGAAAAGTGAATTTTCCCCACAAATTAAATTTCACCACACACAAAAAAAAGTGCACTAAATCAAGATGAGCAGTAAGTCCAAAGAGTTCTCCTTTTTTTCTAAAAAAGCAAAAATTTCAAAATTCAAATAATCCTAAAAAATCTGAAAAAATAAAGAGAATTTTTTTTTACGAAATAATTTAACTTTCACTAAGTTTAAGGACACGAAATAGAATTTCAAAAATTTGAGTGCAGCATGTAAAGATAAAAAAAAAATAAGTAAATGCCAGCCTAATTTTTTTTTTTTTAAACTTGAGCTCGATTTTCAAATGCCGCCTAAAACTGCAAAGAGTTACAAAAAAAAACAAAAAACAAAAAAAAAGAATCTAAATCCCATCGACTTGTAAGAGTAGAAGAAGATTGGCGATTGGTCTTCGTCGTTTTTTTTTTGTTGTCGCGGCCGTCGCGCGTACAAAAGTGGACGACCTTAAGTGACCTTCAATGTGATTTTTCTTTTAATTTAATGGACACAGTAGTTTATCGCTCTTTTTTGCGCTCTCTCCTTGCGCTAGTTTTCCTCCCCCTGAAGAACTGTCGAAAATCACTGAAAATCTAGACCAAGTCTGCCTCTGACAATCGACTTACTACGACGCTACAAGCCACCATTTTTGGACAGACGAACGTACCAACAGACCGACCTCATGGTCCAGCCAGCCCACATGGAAATTTGAATGTGAACTTCCAGTTACTGTTGGTGGGACAGGACACACGACTGTTACTTCTAGAGAGTGACCGACTGACGACAACCAAATTGTTTTGAGTTTGATGTCACAATTGAGTAGGTGAACGATTTTTAGATTCTCGGATGGTGCCCCCCATTTCACCCCTAAATTGTTGGGGGTTTGGTGGGTGGGAGGTGAAAAGTTGGAGAAAACCCAGCAAATGAAAAGAAGAAGAAGAAGAAGAATGATTTTATCGGATTTTCCTCGAGTATCTAGATATGGCTGAGTATTTTTAGATGGAAAAATCGAGAATAACTCAACAGACAGAGAGACATGTGTGTGTGAAAAATTGAATCAAAGGCAATCCGCCCCCATCCCCCATGCTGAGGTTGAGATTGTTTTACCCCACAACATGTATTATATATTTTTTTCCTAATTTTTCCTTTTCTTTATTTTTCAACTTTTTTTCCAATTACTTGGGAGATCATTTTTATAATTTTGTTTTTTTTTTTGTTGAATTTCTTTTTTTCAAAAAAAATTTATTTTTAGAATGAAATCTGTACATTTAGTCAAGTGTACGATAGGAGTATGTGCTACAGCCGCTTAGTTGATATGTTCGCGTTTGAAGAGTACGACTACGAGTACGAGTATCTACGATGCGAGACATTTTATTTTTTTATTTTCCTTTTTTGTTCTCTCCCCTTGTCGTTTTCGTATGCACTGCAATGATCAAGTATCTGTTGGTCTAGTGCCGGCATTCACAGCCGGCAACAATTGTTAGGTCTTCGTAATCAGTCTGAAATCTCAATTGGCTGAAAATTGAACCTAGTATGTGTACATATCGCCAAGTATTCGTGGCTACTCGTGTGAATCTAGTTCAGCTGAGATGGATTTCGCTATGTTTTCGACCATAGATGCGAAAGAGAGTCGTCCAGTGTTCTTCTTAAATTTTGGATTACCGTATTTTGGACGAGTGTTGCGATGATGAAAATAAATTTTGAAAATAGGAAATGACGCAGAGATGTTTATTGAGATTGCTACTTAAATCTAAAATTGTCTCTCGATATTCGGTGCCAAGAAGTGGGCAGACAATAAAGATTGTTTCACATTTTTGATGTGTTTTTGTGTGAGAAGATTTTTTTTTGTCGAAATTTTCTACTCAAAAATGTCGGTTTTATGGTTTCGATATCAATTAGTTGATGTAGTCTATCAGCAACTTACTGAGCTCTGAGCCCTCAGTTAAGTAACTGGAATATTATGGCTTTGGTCGGATAATGGCAGTGAAGGAGTACTCGTATCTATTGGCCCATACCTCAAGTTTCGTTTACACGAAAATATGACTTTCCCCATATTTGCATGCCATGTGTAGAATGCTCGGTTTTCAATAAAATCAGATTTATTTTCCTATGAAAGCAGACTCTGAGATTCGTGTCCAGTATACCAATAGTCTCTTTCATCCGACTGACCACTCAGCCTTATCTGTTCCGCTAAAAATAATTCATTATCGGATGTCAGACATTCTGAAAAATTCTGGCCTTTTGTTAGCAGTTTGGTAGATGGCACATAGCGCCGTCCACATTTTCGATCAAATAATCACTGATCGTTGCCGGTAATGTTGACGTAATGCGAGAGTCGGAAAAAAGTAAAAAATGAAGATGCCATCTGTGTGAAGACTACGAGTACAACGAGCAATCTGCAAGTACGTCCGTTCTTTCTAAGGTCATGGAAACGCTGATAAATCGTCAGCTCATGAAATACCTCGAAACACGAAAACTTCTCAATGACCGGCAATACGGTTTTCGTACCAACAGGTCCACTGGTGATTTGATGGCATGTCTCACCGTAAAGTTTAACCAAAGCGTACATCAATCTGGCGAAAGCAAGATAGTTGAACTTGATATTTCTAAGACATTTGACAGAGTTTGGCATCAGACTCTTTTGTCGAAAATGCGTGCATTTGGGATCGACGACTCTCTTCCCCAATGGATTAGAAATTACCTCTCGGAACGTTCAATTCAAGTTGTCTTGGATGGTTTCAAGTCTGATATTCACAAAATAAATGCTGGTGTGCCTCAGGGCTTCGTTCTGTCTCCGACAGTCTTTTTAATTTTTATCAGTGATCTCTTATCTGCCGCTTCTAATCCAATATATTCCTTTGCTGACGACAGTACTCTCTGCTTTTCATATTCGTTTCCGGACTCACGTCCCTGCTCTTCGACCATAGAACGGGAACGGCAGCGTATGCTAAACTCATTAAATTCCGATATTAACAGCATAACCAACTGGGGATCTACCAACAGAGTGGAATTTAATGCTTCCAAAGCACAATGCTGTCGTTAAAGCGAAATTTAAACACCCAGCCATTATACATGAATGGCACTTGCATCTTCGAAACCGAAAAACTTTCCATTCTCGGTAAGTGTGTTCAATGACAACTTATCTTGTAAGTTGTCGATGTCGAGCGATGTATGAAATACTTCACCCCCTCTGATCAGCCCTCAATATTTAAGGCATTTATCCGCCCAAAATTGGAGTACAATGATAACGTCTGTTCAGGTGCGCCTAAAACATCTCTGCACCTGCTTGATAGGATGCAAAGCGGTGCGATAAAACTTATAGATGATACTAATATCAGTCAATCAATTGACACCCTCGAACACAGACGTAATGTCTACTGTCTCACTTTGTTTTATCGCTATTTCCACCACCAGTGCTCCACTGAAACCACCAGTAGCATTCCGCCCATTTAAACTTTCAACCGTAACACCCGTCTACGAATGCTCACCCTTAAGCCCATTTTCGGACGTACTCTAAAATATCATGATTCGTTCCTAAGCCGTACAATTCGCTTACGGAATGCCCTGCCGATCTCTGTATTTCCTGGTCGTTATAACTTGCAAACATTTAAAAACAGTGTACATCGATACCTCTCTTTTCTTCCTCCCTAAATTTCCTTTGCCCGCTCTGTGTGCAAACGTGAGCGCGCGCTCATATAAAAAAAAAAAATAAAAATCTGAAAGAGGTGTTGGCCGAGATCTTTTTGCACAATTTTCCACATACTCGTAGTTTTCGTAGAATTCACTGAAGAATTCACTGAAGAGTGTATGTTGTACAAAATTTAGCCACATCATGACGCATAGTGAGTTGGTCGGTTATGAGGACAACAAAATAAAATATTGTATACGTTTTGCCAATTGAAGACCGATTTTCAAAATAAATGATACGGAAGCTTTTGTAAGCCTATTCATGATAATTTGTCAAGCAACACTGAATATGAATGTCAAAGCACTGACAAAAATTACACATCGCACATCTTCAAAGTTTTCCCTGTTGGAAGATCTAGCAGAACAAAACACAGACAGTCTCTTCATATCAGATTCAATTCAATTCGATTCAGAGGTAAAATTATCTATAAGCCATGTCTGTTGCAATTGGCATTTGTGAAAACAAAATCACCACTATCAGAATAGGTTGAAGCTCTCAATACTCTGTTGATCCAGAACTCCTTTTCCAATAATAAGGTTTAGAATGACACAAGACAGGATTCGTGGAAAATTCTACGTACCCCTAGGGGTTAACGTTATATTCAGTAAGACAAGAATGAGTGAGATACAGTGAACATGCTCGTACTAAATCTAAGGAACTTGCTTCTTCATTGAGGAATTGCAGCTGCCACGAGAGGCCCTAACAGAAATTCCCACTTTTCGGCACGATTACCTTTTAAGGTAGTGCTCAATTACCTGCCAGTGCACTTGTAAAGATATCGATTTACTAGTATTCTTTGCTGAACTCTGGAAAACCCTTTATTTACCATAAATTCTGCCTGAAATTTACTATGAAAAGTAATTGTTTAAACGGTGTATTAAGAAAGGGTGTTATTGCAGAATAAGCTACTTTTGCACCATTTCCCATTTGAATACATCTGTGTACGTACTCGTAAGCAGTACACGAAGTATATGCCAATTCGATAGTTCCTTGCAAAATTCACTTTTCGTTCGTCTATCCGACTCACATACTATCAATTCTTGTACACTTCAAACGATGTCTTATGGTTTTATTCGCCCACTATGAGAGCATCATAATAGAGGCATAAACCTGCACTCTGGGGTGTTGTGATCTGCACAGATAAATGAAAATTGCCGCAGGCAAGTTCCGAATATCTAGACCTATTGTGGTCTCCAAAATGACGGCTTGATTGATCGCATGTCATTCTTGGCGTTCGTCTTATGTGACCGAAGAAATGAATCATTTCTCGGACTTCAAAGCAGTCGCTCATTTAACTGCATGCCATTTGGCAAGATAATCCGTTTCATGACGTTTCTCCAAGGTTGCCAAACGAAAAGTTTCTGAACTTTCAAACTGATCATCTTCATGATGACACATCATTAGTTATTCATCCTGATGATCAGTGTTATCATCTGCTCTGAATTAAAAAAAAGTTAAAGATCCATCGCTGGCCTATGACTGAGTTCATAACAAAGTGATCAGCCATTGCTTCACTAGACCACCGATTGGTCCCATTTGGATTTAAGCCCTGAACCAACTAGACAAAGCATGTATTTCAGAGGGTTCTTATTAGCTAAGTTCTGCAAGTACTCGTACCAATGCGGTGGCATATAGATTGGACACAGCGTTAGAAACTTTTGAGGTAGAATCGCAGATTTTTCGCAGCAGAACGTTGATGACTTTATGATTTACAGCCATCATAGAAATGTTTGACTATAACTTAATAATGACTCATTCGGACCACATCAACCGGGATCAAATATCTTTCGAAAAAAGTTCTATTTTTAAGAGTTGCAAGGTTGGGATAATTGAGTCCTTTTCTTCTTCGTTTGATTCGTTATGGGATTTGAGGAGTATTTTCAGCAAGTCAGTGACAAGGTCCCTTAAAGTCTCAAAATGAGTCGCAATAGTTTGTCATACAAAATGGAGATACTCACTTGGAGGTGGCATACATGCACATATGTAGTCAGCTTAGTCCAAGCCCATTTCGACAGCTGAAAATAGACAGATGAACGCTCGCCCAGCTAAGACATTATCCTTGGCGTATACAAATAATTGTGACAGTCTTTGGAAAAATTGTTTTCCAATTGTTGGACTAGCAGTTTTGTAATATTTTTTGTTTTTAAAAATTCGCTTGACAACGCCTTATCATGTTTAAACCAGGTAAACACTCACTGTGTTCTTTATCTATTAATGTATATAGGTCTAACGATTTCGGAATCCTTTGGGTTTTTAGCGAGTAAGTGGTTACCTCTGTAGTTAGCGTAGTTACTTGTAGATCGGGGAAAAGATGGTCTATCTATTCATAAAAAGAAAAATCAAAACATTTCCAACAGCCTTAAATAGCAGTAGGTCTTAGTACCTCTACGAAGCTTTTTCGAAAAACGATTAGATTACAAACTTATAAATTTTCTATATGAATTCGAGGAGGTCTCTAAGAGCTTTGAAAGTGTCCTCTGTGGTTTCGCCGTTCACTAATCTCCTAATTTCCGGATACAGGCTCATTTTATTCAGGTAAGTTTTTAAACTTTAGTGTTTGACGAGGAAGTTGAAAAACCTCTTGATATTATTCCTGTTGTAGTTGAAGATATTTTTGAAGTTTATATTGAAGAGATAGAGAGTTATACAATATTAGACTCCTGTATGTTTGGTTTTGCTTTTACTACCGGTTCGGTAGGTTGATGAGCTTTGAGTTAGGGATACAGTGGAATAACTTGGCACCTTTGTGTCATTCGGTAGAATGCTTTCTTGCATTGTGACTTGATACCTAAATGATTGCTAGTTATTGGAAGGTATTGATGCGGTCTGTTACAGTTTTTGAGGTCTTACAATGAGAATAAAGTCTCTTTCTACTTGACTTTCAATGGGTGCATTGAAGGTGGCACCTTTTGTGTCTGTCTTGAGTTATATGTGGCAAATTATCGGCCGGAAAAAGCACTTAGGCACATAACAAGTCTGGGGTAGTTTTTCATACACAGTGGATCCCTAGTCTATACCTTTTTGGGATCTAGATCCCGAATGGAAAATAGTGAAATGACCTGATTCTTTTCTCTGTTCCCCAATTGTTCTACATTCAGAATAGGTTCTGCGTATTGTGTAGTGCTACTTGTGTGAAGAAACGGATTAGTCTGTAGGGCTGCCCTGATTCAATATCGCATGTCTCCTGTGTTGCCGAGACATACTTAAGGGTACTCTCGTTAGATTGGGTCTTGCAGTACGCATATTTATTAAAGCGCCGGTCGCATGTTTCTTTCAAGAATATCTCTAATATGAACGGCTGGAAATGTTTCCATCGTTATTGAGAAAGAAAATAAACTTGTTAAGTCGAACTGACTATAGGATGAACTTATCAGGTTTGTTACTCAAATAAGGGAAACAAAATTATCCAGCAATGCAAAATGTTTCTTCTATTAAAGTCTTAAGATCATTTTGGAGGGTCGAGAAGACTCTCTCTATCTCTAGGTTTAACTGATTGAATTCCCCAATGCACTCTGTATGTCCCCGATCAATCGGACGATCGTTTAGAGAAGATATAATATAATACAATGACCTCACATTCGGTGCAAATTTACAATCACCTGAAGATTCTACGTCTGGAATAGGATATGCATTTTCAGTATTCAGGTTGGTGTGAAACACCAAAGCAAAGGGAAGCTTAAAAAAGGAATGGAAAATTGTTAATGGCTTACTTAACAAATCTACTTGCTCGATAAAACCTACAGTTTTATGTATTGACAAATCTGACGTGCACGACAAAGTCGCTATTGCTAAAGCTTTCAATAATTATTTTGTTAATGTTGCCTCGAGTCTCTGCAACCGAGTTATGTTTAATTTATGTGTTAAACCTGTCCGTCTGTTTGGGACACTGCAGAACTTTTGCACAGCAAGAACTTTGTGTTCGGTCCCATAACTCCTATTGGAATTTTAAAAGTGATTGGTACTTTACCAAATTCGTCGTCATGCGGAGCTGATGATATTTCTAACTTTACAATTAAACAAATTGCATGTTTCATAGTTGATGCATTGTCTCATATTTATAATCGTTGCGTGTTTGAAGGGGTCTTTCCAGATATTAAATGTGCTGATGTCATACCTTACTCCTGCCACCGAAATCTGTAATTACAGGCCCATTTCACTTATCCCGGTTTTTGGAAAAATCTTTGAAAAGCTCATGAAACATAGGATACTGGTTTTCTTAACTAAAACTGGATTTTTCAATCCTGCTCAATTTGGTTTTCAAAAAGGCAAATCGACGTAAGACGGCGTTATTGAATTTTTGTTCACAAATTATGGCACACCTTGATGCTAAAAAATGTACCGCCGGCTTATTCATTGACATTACCAAAGATTTTGATATGGTCAACCCCAATATCTTGCTAGATAAGCTGTATAATGCTGGATTTCGAGAATTTATACTCGATTGGTTTAGATCGTATCTAAAAAGTAGGTCCCAAAGTGTTTCAATTGACAAAATAAGGAGTGAAAAGATGTTTTTTAATGTGGGTGTTCCTCAAGGGTCTGTATTAGGCCCGATTCTATTCTTGGTTTATATAAACTCACTATTTGCTCTTCAATTTAAAGGCTCACCTATTGCATTTGCCGATGACATTGGTTTCTCCTACGGCTTAAACAGTCTTTTGGATCTAATTTCCGGTGTCAATTGGGACTTTAATTTATTAAGGCTCTGGCTTGCTAAACACAATCTATATATAAGCTCAAAAACTAAAATTATGGTTTTTGGCTTATCTACCTTCTACAATTGGGATACAAATGTGTACTTTCACTCGACTGAGTGTCAAAAATATCGCCTGCTAAACTGCAATTATAACTCCAGTTGTTCCTGTCCGACTTTTTGTTGTAATGTAGCTTATAGTAATAGAAGTTTTTTAATCGAGAAAGTTGACAACTTTAAGTATTTGGGGCTCTCCCTGGATTCCAGGATGACCTTTAGAAGCCACATAGATGCATTAAAAAAATATTTCCGATCCACTCTCAGGCACTTTTACTATTTGAGTAATGTTGAGTTTTACTAGCAATCCGGAACTGCTTTCACGCAACTCCTGTCGATATTCCCCACACTGACAACTTTGAGTTAGTATGTGTCAACATTACGCTCCCCAAACGATGTCTTTACGTACTTTGTTGCTACATTCACCCATCTCAACCCATTGAGTCTTATCAACCTGTAGTTCACGCAGTTGATTTTTTGACTGAGGATGCACAACCTGAAGATTGCATTGTTCTAGTAGGAGATTTCAACCTCCCTCACCTTATATGGGAGCCTTCCGAAGATTCGTCTCATTTTGTCTTTCGTAATTCGACATCTGAAATAGAAATATTGATGGTGGACTGCCTAACCAACTCAAGTCTGCATCAGATTAGTGGAATACCTAATACAATGAACAGACAACTCGACCTTGTCTTCACATCCGATTCAGATAACTGTGTCGTTTATAGGAGTGATCATCTTCTTTCTACCCTAGACCGCCTTCATCCCCCCTTGTCAATTATATATTCATATGAAAATGGCAACACATGTGTCGATTCGGAAAATTCATTCTCATTTGACTTCCGTAGAACCGACTTTAACAAACTTAAAAACCTCATCAGCAACATTAACTTTGACTTTATTGGTGAGACAACTAACATTGATCTTGCCCTATCAACTTTGCCCAATCGGTTCCGTATACCTTCCGAAAGGACTGCATATCTGCTCCTCCCTGGTACAACAATGAGTTGCGCTCTCTCCGTAATAACAGAAACAAGTTGTGGCACAAATTCTTAAGAACTCGATCTGATTCCGACTGCAGTAATTATCGATCGGTATATAATCGTTTTTCTGAACTTTGTGAGTCTCTTTACCTTGAGTACCTCTACCGCATGCAATTTAGCTTAGTCTCGGACCCTAAACGCTTCTACCAGTTTATTAATACCAAAAGAAAGTCAGACGGCTACCCATCTACTCTTAAATTTCTTAGTGAATCTTCTGCCGAACCAAAAACCATTGCAAATTTCTTTGCCTCTCATTTTAACAAATCCTTTTCTAAGAAAACAGCTGAACCCGATCCTTTAGCTATATGAGAAACTATTTTGAGACGTCATCCATTTCACTAAATATAACAACAGCTGTGGTATCTGAAAACATTACCAAACTTAAAGGTGATTTCTCGTCCGGCCGTGATGGCCTTCCGGCTATTGTAATAAATGAGTGTGTTACCCATCTCGGTCCTCCTCTTGCTGCCCTATTTAACTTGTCTGTCTCAACAGGTACTTTCCCTTTCCCATGGAAGTAATCTTACATCATCCCTATTCATAAAAAAGGAAGTAAGGCCGAAGTCGATAATTATAGGCCCATAGCAAAACTCTCTTGCATACCCAAACTTTTTGAAAGTATAGTCTATGAACAACTGCTTCCATACTGTAGACCAACTATCTGCACAAATCAGCACGGCTTCATGAAAGGTAAATTAATGACCACTAACCTAACAGAGTTCGTCTCTAGGACGCTTCACACTTTAGAAGACGGTGATGAAGTCGATTCAATTTCCACAGATTTCATCAAGGCGTTCGATAAAATTTCTCACCAACTTATCATCTTTAAACTAAAAAAACTTGGCTTTTCCCCTCATTTTGTGGCATGGACCATATCCTATTTAGAAGACCGAGAATACAGGGTCATCTTCAGATCTTCAATATCCGAACCCATTAAAGCAACATCTGGTGTCCCTCAGGGTAGTCACTTTGGTCCAATCATCTTTATCCTCACAATTAATGATATAAATCTCATTTTAACGAACTCTAATCTTTCTATTTTCGCTGATGACATGAGAATTTCCAAAGTCATCTCATTGCCTTCTGACTCCCATTGCCTGCAAGATAACTTGAATAAGTTTTCGGTATGGTGCAAGCAAAACTTTTTGGAGCTTAATGTCAGCAAATGCCAAGCGATAACCTATTCCCGTAAACGTCTACCTCCCCCTCCAAGAAACTACTTCATCTGCGATGAGCCTATTCCTTCCACTACCCAAGTACGGGATCTGGGTATAATTTGTGATAGAAAATTGAATTTCGACTCACATATTGACAGCATTATAAATAAAGCTAACTCTTCACTCGGCTTTATCAAACGCTGGTCAAAAGAATTTTCCAACCCTTACGTTACAAAGTCCCTGTACATTACTTTTGTAAGGCCTCTTCTCGAATATTGCTGCCAAGTTTGGTCAGCCTATAAACTAACCCACATTCAAAGAATAGAAGCAGTCCAACGTAGATTTATCCGTTTCGTACTTCGTGATCTTGGGCCGGTCCATATGGATTACCCCCCTATGAAAATAGGCTAAAACTAATTACGTAGCATGCATACCCTAAAAAAACGTCGTGAAGTCGCTGATGTACTTTTTATCCACCAGTTACTGACTGGAAATATCGACTGCTCGACAATAAAGCAAAATATTGCATTCACTCCCAATCCCCGTAATCTAAGATCTGTCCAACTCTTCCTGATCTGAACTCACCGCACCAACTACGGTCACTTTGAATCCATATCCAGAATGTTGCGTATAACGAACAACTACGCCGAAGTCTTTGACCTAAATAGCAGCAAACAAGAAATAAAAACAGCGCTGCTCCTCGCCCCATTAGGTTAAGTATATCTTTGTTAGTTTTTAAGTCTAGTTTTAAGTTTGGCTTGTTAATAAGCTTAGTAAAGTTGTCCGGGGTAGACCCGGGCCAATAATAATAATAATAATGTATGTTTATTCTGATATTTTTCAGTCTAAACTACAATATGGAATTGCCTGTTGGGGAGATGTATATTGAAATAAAATACAATCTTTGTTGACTCTGCAAAAATATGTTCTTAGAAAAATTTGTCGTAAACCCAGTAGATATTCCAGCTTTCCTTTATTCCGCAATCTAAATATTTTTCCTGTTCGTCATATGTACTGTTTTAAAGTATTGAAAATGTTCTTTATGAGGAATCCCAATTATAATCTTCCTATCTTCTACCTATACCAAATTTCCGTACTACTTCCTACCGTAACTTTTTTTCGGCTATTTAATAAACTCTCTCGTTCAATAAGGGCTGTTTCAATACCCCACGTGTTTTTAACAAAAGTAAAAAAATGGCTCTTTGGATATACTCGTAATTACTCTGAAATTGAATCGCTAATTTCAGGCGTTTTGGCATAATTTTTTTTTTTTTTTTTCCTTTCCTTCTTTTGTTCTTTATAAAACTGAATATATCTTACTTGAATGAATTATATCTACATATATTTCTTTTGAGGGTCACCCCACCCAAAATTAGTTCATTATAATCTGAAGCCCATTGAAGTATTATTCTAAACTATTCTTTTACTTTAAAATACTGAATGTCATGAATTTTTCTTATTCTTAATTCTTTCTTTAAAAAAACATTTGGATTAGCTTTGCCAGCAAATCGAGATAAACTTTCGTTTAGTGATCTTTAACACAATGAATCTTGTCATACATGTCACATACATGTGTACTTTGTTTCGGATTGTTTTACTTTGGACGGTAAAAACCAGCAGTTTTATATTTGTATATAAGTTTGCTCAATACACTAACTCCTGTAATGTGCTTTACACCTCAAACTAGCTAATTTGTTTTTCTCTGAACTAAACTATTCTAAAAGAATAAGTGGCACACTATCCAGACCAAATTTTGCGGTCGTCTTATCGTCTCTACCTGAATATATACAACTTTCTTCTGTTTCTTTTTGCATTTGTTCAGTGTCTGGTTTATATCTTTGTGTATTCACCTACAATGTGCTACCATGAAATAGAATCTTCACTGTTTATTCTAGACCACACTGGGGTAGTGTCCTATAGTACTAAAAAAAGGAATAAAAAACCTGTTCTAGTCATGCAAACTACGCAAACATTCCGTTGAGACTTGGGGAATTTCGTTGTCTTTACATTTGTATCTCTTAGGTACATCTACTTCCGTAAATACAAAATATAAAATTAACAATGAATTGAATTTTAGCAGACAATGCCATCGTTTTCGTAATATTCAATTAAAGGCGATTGAACTCACGAGACCATTAAAAATCAATCAATTTTGCGGTCATTGGACATTGCGTTTGAGGACATTGTTTTGAAGAACTTAACTACAGTAGCTGTACTCGTTATTTCAATAGTTTTTTCACTGCTTCAATTAGACACTTATATGCGGACTTACGGACCGACAAAGTATCATAAGTCACCTAAATGAAAATCTAAATTTAAAAATCTATTGTAGAACAAAAAAAAAATAAAATAATAAAATATATAAAAAATGCATAAAACGCGGGTAATTTTTTATTCGGAAATTTTAAGAAGTCACTTCTAATTTGTATTAGATACGAGTGTTTCTGATGCCGCACTAAAATGCCTGATCAAACATTTGCTGGGCAATCAAATCGGCAAAGATATTATTTTTATTGCTTTCCGAATTTCCTTTGATTTGGAAAACATAAAAAAACCAACAAAATTTTGTATCCATCTCTGCCCCATTATGTTGATAATGACTATTTTTATTGCTTCCCTGTAGCTAGATAAAATTGAAATCAATATAAATAATATCTGCAAGATGATTTTCAACCGAAATACACTTTTATTGCAGAAGATTCCTAGGTATTGCAGTGTGGATAGTATTTGTTTTTATTTGCATCATCCCAAAATATTGTATCATCCACTGTCGTTTCTGGATGGTATATTCAAATTGTTACAAAGTTTTCAAGTAGTTTTCCGTTGCAGCATCACATGGTATAGATTTAAATTCCCACGACTATTATACAAGATTTATATTGAGTGACAGAATCTTAGAATTTAAGCGACAAAGAACGTCGCAATAGTTTGAAAAAAAAAATAATAATAGCAAACAGCCGAAAGCAAAAATTATTTTATTTGTATCCGTTACTCAATCCTTCGGCAATTTATTATTTATAGTTGGCAATAATTTGTTGAATATAAGAAAATAGAAAAAAAAAACTTAAGACTTAATGAGTCTTGAATTAACCATCTAACTGAAAGAAAAATTAGTATTTCTAAAATATTGAGATACGATGGTATTTCGTATTTGTACAATTTTTACAGACAGAGAAGTAAACACATTAATATTTTTTTTTGTTATCTATACACTTTGTCTATAGTTCAGATTATTTTATATTTTCAAAACATTGATTGTTTATGATATCCCACCGAATGGCTGATTATTTATTGCAAGCAATTAAGAAAGATATTTCAGAGCCTGTTAGTTTCTACACGCGCTGTTTGATGTCTTGTTGGTTTTGCTTATTTTATTTTTATTTTTAACATTTAGTAATTTGATGTCGTATTCAAGTTGTTTACGTTGAGATTAAAAAATCTATCGAAGCAGTGAGGTTTCTGTTGAAAAACAGCGCAAGGCAAATCGTTCGGAACAGTATCGGTGCCATAATGCAGCCTTGTGGAACACGACATTTTTCGGCCAGTCTTCCCTTATACAGATTAATAAAAATATGAATCTTCACAAGTGCCCTATGCTTATTGCAAGATCTCTCCTATGGAAAGCATGTCAAATTATTTATTTTTTTTTAATAATTTACGCGGTCCTAAGGGGTTAGATACCCTTTTACGGTTGCCAGGGCGCGGGCGGAAAGGTAGAAGGAGGAGAAAGGAAAATTGTTTTTGTAGTGGTTTGAAACTCAGGTGTATTTGGTTTCTATATTAGCTCTCCAGGGGTGGGAGTCCGAACAGGACGGAGAGTTTTTTCTTCACTCAGAGTGATTCGAAGTTATAATTCGCACTAGTTTTTTGTGGTTGAAACTCTACAACAGCCAAATCTACGTGTCAGTGTTATGCCTTCACACGCAGAATTTTTCTGTCTGAGTTCCCATTACACAAATGAAAAGCTGACTTGCCATGGGCAGGATTCGAACCTTGGACCCTCAGAGTGAGAAGCGATTGCTAGTACCACTACACCACGCCCACCCCATATAATAATCAACTGGTTTACACTATCAATATCAAAATCCAAGCACTACTAAAAGGTGGTCACATTTTGGACCCCACTAGAACTTTAAACTTTTAAAGTTACTCGTATTAACCATAATTTAAATTTAAATTGATGAGATAATTTCTGAAGCAAATTCATCACTCGGCTTCGTTAAAAGATAGTCTAAAGAATTCTGCAACCCGTACGTGACCAGATCACTATACATCACTTACGTTACCCCCTTCCCGTGTACGCTAGCCAAGCGTGGTGTCCCTTTCAACGAGTTCATGTATCTCGTATTGAGAGGATCCAGCGTCGTTTTCTTCGATTTGCTCTTCGAGGTCTTACTTACCTCCCTACCGAGACCGTCTCAAACTCATTAACCTGAATACCCTTGAGGAACGAAGGGACGCAGCAGACATTCTGTTCATTCACCGACTCCTCTCAGGCTCCGTCGATTGCATGCCTCTTTGCAACTCTTTTTTATCTACCTATACACCGCACCACATATGGCTCTAACGAACCAATCTCCCGTATGCTGCGTAAGGTAAACTCCAACCTTTCCGTTTTCGATTTTAATCGCAGCACACATTCCCTCAAATTCGATCTCCTTCACCATCCTTAGCTTTAAGCCCTAGTAATAAGTTCTACTAATAGCTACACCTTATTTTATTAGTTTAAGTCATAGCTTTTAAGCTTGTATTAAGCAAAATAAATGGGGGCGTTAGCCCCCACCAAAATTAAGTAAGCAGAGCTTCTATTTGTTTCCTGATGAAATAAGATCCACTGAGCGTGCAATGAACATTTTATCAAACGGTTGATGTAAGGGAGTCTATAGTGCTTACTTTCCTTCGTATGACAAGTTACAAGTGGACTCTGTTGGTTCTAGGTTGCTTCCTACCTAGCTATCTCCAGTTATTTGTGCCGAGTTATTTAAGGTTCCCATCTTACTGCGTTCACAACATTACAAGGATCGTCTCTTGCTGTTCGAAAATCTGATCCTAGAGCACCACACAAACCTAACATAACCTGGCCATCTTATTTTCTGTAGGTGCAGCTTTCTGACTACATCCATGTCGCTGTAAAGTTGGTATAGTCCTTCATCGCATCCGCCACGGTCAATCAGGGAATTTTATATTCAAAGAAGTCGAGAGAGTTTTTATTTGCTCTACAGAGTAACCATGATTCTGTTCCATAGTACAGCGATGATGAGGGTCTTGTGTAGCGTCTTTTTCGTTGTTCGGGGCAGGGTTGAAAGTGTTTTTCAAAACTCACTGCAGAGCCTGGGTAGCGAAATTCAGTTACCACCTCATTAGTATGTTCATGTTCTGCCTAAGACGTCGGTGTCAATTGTTCGTTTTTGATAGCAGCTTATATTTTGTTTTGCTTTTGAACGTTATATCTGTTTTTGGAGGTCCTTCCCCAATATTCTGCTGATTTTTGGCGTTGGCTGTACTCGTAAAAATTCACCTGATAACGCGTCGCTCTGTCTAAAGCCTTTATTGACGAGAATAAATTCGGGTAATTATTCTTCCAACTTTGGCAGAGCACTGAGAGTTCTGCATTGATACCCTGCATAATCGAACAAGTTTTTCAGGGATGCCAAAAGGCAGCATGATGTGTTTATTGGCTATTATTGAAGTAATCTTAAAATCGAAAAAATGTGGTTGCGATGTTTATCAAGCTTATCATTCTGATGTTTGCACTATTCATGAGCTTTTCATTTTTGAATGCCTGATATAAAATGCTGAGATTCCATTCATCGTGACCAGATTTATCAGATGAGCTGGTGTATGCTTACCAGCCATCGGTTCCTTCGCATTTGTTCTATTTGAGTTTGGATGTTGGTATCCTTACTTCAATTTGGTCCGATGGTCATATGTTTTTGAGGTTTTCATCTGGCTTGATGAAATGTCTGATGTCTTGCGTGATAGCGATTTGTTCGTCATCTTAGTCTTTAACAGTCTGCAAAAGTAGTGATGTTGCCATGATAATCCTTCTATGCTTGCGTTCAAGTTTTGATGCGCTGACACACCATTTTTACCTTTTGGTATAATGTCGAAATCTCATTTCCAGGTACATTCAAATCTTTCGACTGGTTGATTTCACGCTTCTCGAACTTCGTCTTTTTTCTTTAGAGTAGATTGTGGTCGGCATCTCCTTTCTGGTACGTGACAACAGCCTCTAATTTCAGCTATAGCCATCATATGCAGAATTTTATTGCTTGTTGTGCGTGCACTTTTATGCTGACTTGTTCGGGTTCGTGTTCATAGACTTGACTTGATTTTTGGGGCACTGAAGCAGCATTCATTGTTTCTTTTGTTGTGGTTGTTTGTGGTTGTCTTGTGAAACCAGTCACATCACTAGGGAAGTCTCCTGGTGGACGTCAAATTCTGTCATAGCATGGTACGGGTGTTGTACGTCCTTTGATATCTACATATATTCGTGCCTTGACTTTTACTAGGTTGTTATCAGAGCCTGTGTTGGCACTTCGAAATGTACGGATCGTAATACGAGTATCACCAATGTGGTCTGTCGTGTTTTGATCAGAAGACTGGCATGTGCCGTTGTGTATCCAAAAATGCGGGAAACGCGAATTACCTATCACAACTATCCGTTTCCGGATGTGATGTTGTGTAGCCTATGTATGGCATGGTATCACCAAAAGTACTCACCTTTCTTATTGTAGTCACCGTATACGATCGTTGTCCGATCAACGATGAGTCAATAATTTAAAATCTTTTTCTACACAAACAAATATTGCACGAAATTTGTCCAATGTGCAAAAACAAGATTGATCTCGCCCTTATTTGAGGACGTGTCTATGTTTACTCTTCATCGGCTTATGGATGGTGCAGCCTTTTTGGTGATTTCTATGAGTATCTTTATATGGTCAAGTGTGGATAGCCGAGAGTTATGTCAAAATTTTGTAGAATGTGATCTCATAATTTCTACCATAGTAAGATAACCTGATATGATAACCTTATATAAGAATTTGTTCATAAAATTATACCTTTTTCTGATCCTTGAACCTTAGAACTTAGTAGGAAGGTCGAGCATCTGCTGATAATATTGTTAAATACATGTAAAAGTGTGTAGGAGCTAAATCTACCGAATAAACCTAGGGATAAAGAATAAAACTCCACGCATTTTTTGATATCGTAGTTGACGTACAGTGACTTGTTTTATGAGTTTCCCTTTCAGACAGTTTGACTAAATTTTTTGTCCTAACTTACAAAAGTAACTTACTAAAGTATACGGTACAATTGTATTGCATTGGCGAAAATGTTCCAATCACTTCAAACTTCTTAGTATATAGAGTAGTGTTCTCTTCCTTGGGAATACAATTCCCTCTGCATCACAGAGTCCTTACTGTGATAACATCTTGAATTGAATGTCAGTCGAAGCGAGCTTAACCAGGTTGGAACTTAGCTAATCTAAGTAATAATCAATCGAAAATGTGATCACAACTTATGGTGAGAAAATATTTTGGCCAGGGGGTACTAATTTTCAACGGAAGAGAGTTGTTTGACTGACCCTAGATTCCATTTTGAGTGTTAGCATTTCACAGCATTGACATTCTGAAGATGACTGAAAATATTGCGGATTTTGCTACAATGTGTAGGATTATCCAACAAGAGGTGTCATTTTAAGTCAACAGAAAAGTACAACACTTTTCTAAAAAGTGGTGATACTTTTATTTTAATCTAAAGTACGAACTCTGAGTTTAGTAATGGAATAAAATATCTGCCAGCTTTACGCACAAATAGTCATTCTTTTGATTTTTAATTGCGGCTGTTTTTCGCGAATAACAGCTTTGATATTTTCTTTTAGCACATGAATCGCTTGTGGATTATTGGCGTAGACTTGGTGTTAAATTGCAAGATCTCCATTCCGTCGTGTCAATTTCCCATAATATCACTTTCAGGCAAAACCTAGTCAGTCAACATTGTTCGGCAATGCAATCCATTCACTGAAACGGTCTCACCAGCATCATTTTTGAAAAAAACCGCCAGCTTAAAAACCGTACCGAACTGTCACTCGTTGTCTACGTACCCCGGGAAATAGAAATGAGCCTGATCACTTAGAATAATGATCAGTGAAAGTACGGCTTTGCGATCTGGTGGTTTCAATTCTGGTGTCAACTGGATCTTATAACGTAGGCATGTAGGCCAAGATCTTTATGCTAAATGCAGTGCAAAGTGGATGCGGATAGGCCCAATTACTGTGACCGTTTCGAAATGGAGACACTTGGGTTTTTAATCACACTCTCAGCTACGACGTTCAAATTTATCGAATAGACTCACTATAACTATGCGAGAATGCGCTTGATGATGACCGAAGGCAGTACGAACTTTACACCTATTTTGGTTGAGAACATTGCTGCCATTAGAGACGGTGTGGCTCAAGACCAAAAGTGGTCGATCTCCTTAGTTTGCTGTAATTAAGTTATACCAGAGCCCATAGCTCATGAACAGAGCAAAACACACTCAGATTGGATGCTGGAGCATCCCCGAAATCTGCATTGCTCGAAATCTACTATAGCAATGAGGCCCAGAATGAACTGAATTGCCGTATATGGAGAGATGAGAATCAAATGATTCAGGAAATACCATTACGTGTACAAAAAGTCGATGTTTGCTGTGCATTGTTGTCAGTCAGCGCCACGTGTCCTTATTCTTTTAATAACGATGAGTGTCACACAGTAACAGTCAATAATCTATGTACTAGGTGCATTTTAGTCGACTGTGTTGGGCACGAAATCAACAATTTTGATCTGGAGAACATATGGAAGCACAATGGAAGTTTTGCATATGGTCGTGCAATTTCGACGTTGACTACATCATTTAGCCGTCAGAATTGTGCGAGTCGACTCCACAAATTTTTTTTTTGTGAGGCTATAAGAGGAGTCAATAATAAGCCGTTAATCTTCTAGTGCTGGAAGGTTTAAAATCCAAAATTAATCAAATTGTAGCCGAAATATAGTCAAAACTGTTGAAATCAAAACATGTTCAAACACAAATTGTTCAGAGTCTAAAAGGCCCAGCGATCTTCATAATTGTTCATTCATTAAAACAAGTTTACGCTTGCTCGAAAAATATGGGTTTCCGATTAAAATTCTAGCAGTTTTGTTCAAGCATTAAACGAGTCTTTTCTTATTGCTTATTTCTGGCCATATTCCATCCTACATCCTACTGTTGGCAGTTTCAAACTCGCACATCATTCAAAAGTAAATTAACCTTAGATGCCGGCATAAGAATTCATTCATATGTTAGATTCAGATGCATGATTTTTCCTTATTTGATTATTCAAAATCGACTTTGAACTAAACCAAAACTTGGCTGTCTTAAGTTGGGCCACGTCGAGTTGATTAGGCGTTTCTTTCAATATCTTCTTTCCGTCGCGACCTTCAGATGTCCCATCAACTTGGAGATTTTACTATTCTGATTGAATATGAGTCCTTTCTTCCAGCTGCCGTCTATTCAAATGCAACATATTCACATGACTGTAGACTCCAATGGCAACGTGTCACTGTCCTCCATGAAATGTCCGATGTTATAGTAAAAATTTAAAAGCCAATATTATTTTTCCGTACATTTTTATTCAATGAAAATAGGATCCGTTGGCATCTATGGCATTGTTCCAATGTGATACAAGGTCAGTTATTCCTGACTTTTTGAGGCAATGAAATCTTCAAAGGCTTTTATGATCTCTGCTCGATTCCGGTCGTTGGGGAAGTCAGCAGAGTACGGTGGATACAGAAAAATTTCAAATTCCAACAGCAACAGTTTTTGCGCCGTTACTTGTGAGGTATGGGGTCTAGCATTGTCATGCCAAAGGATCGGACCGTGCCTATAGACCAACGCAGGTTACTTTTCTCACAACATTTGATAGCGTTTATCGTTTCTCCTGGGTGAAGAAATGAAAAGTGGATTTGTCATTTCGAAGTCCACCAAATTGTCACCATAACTATTTTTGGGTGAAGATCGGGCTTGGGGGTGAGTTTTGGTTTTTCATCTGCATCCAACCACTGCCCAGATCTTTTACGATTATCATAAAGTATCCACTTTTCATCACAGGTGACTATCTGGTGCAAAATCGGTTCGGTTTGGTTTCTTTGTGTAAGCGATGCGCAGATTTCCAGGCGCCATAGTTTTTGGGATTCGTTCAGTTCATGGGTACCAACTTATCGAGTTCCTTTACCTTTCCTATGAGAGAAATGTGTCGACTTATTGCCATTGGTGATACTCCCATGCCTTGTGCAATCTCCTGCGCCGATTTTGTAGGGTCCGCATCTACTGCTGCTCTTAAAACATCATCGTCAACTAACGTTTGACTTTAGTTGGCTTCCCACGTGGTTAATTTTTGATTCTGAAATCTCCCGAACGGAACTTTCCAAACTAACGTCGTATAGTGCGTGGGTTTACCGCTACATCCTCACACGTCAAGCACACGTATCACTTTATTTTATAAAAAAAGAAAATTTAACGTTCTAGCACAGATGTTCACTCGAGAACTTCTTATTTCCAACTGAGCGAAAATCGGACATTGCATGTGGTACAACCCAATATAAGGTTCTGATTAAGCCGCTGCCGATCTTCACAAAACGACAGTCATTTTTGTTATTCAGATCAAACCAGTACGTTGATAATAATACCGAAACTAGTCCTTGCTCTATAATATCGTAGTTTCACACGAAAGACGATGAGAGATTTAAACTAAAAAACAGCCGCAGAGAAAACCATATATCAGGTTGTCGATGAAAAGCTATAGGCATTCAAAGATTACAAGATCTTGTAGACAATATTTAAATTGCTACTACTTTTGTTTATCCAATGAGGAAAGAATCCTTCTCCGAATCGGGCTCACAGTATTGATGAATTCTTCCGAAACTATTATGGCCGATTTGAACAATTCTGAGTTAAGGGGTCGGTTTGCGGCAGCACCTTTTGTCTTAAACCTTCATACTACACAAAATACTACCGTATTTTAGGAAGAACTGGTAGGTGGAATGGTCTATGTTGCCAGACATTCGTATGCCTGCAGAATTATTACTTGAAATTCTCAGTAGTTTTTAGTGTCTGGCATCCATCACAATGTAATAAAGTTCGTTGATGGTTAATTGAACAGGAGATCCGTCAATTAACGCTTGTGAATCTCCTGATGAGGGATTCTTTCTAAGTCATTGATCGAACTTTTGTACTAAGCCGCGTCTCATCGTGAAATTGATGTGCAGTTACAATGTGTTCTAGTCCACGTATTGGCCTCAATTCAAACAAAAACAAAACGTATATTATCGCTTGCTGCTTTTACGTTGTTGTGTGTCACTCACTTTGGTTAGTCCAAAGAACAATAAATTCAAAAATTAATAATCGAATTAATTTTAATCTGCGAAAGTCGTATTAAATATCAAATTCAAATATACCTAGAGTCAGGAATCACTTAGATAACACAATCATTGATTTCAACTTGACTGATGTAGTAGTGGATTTTGCTTGTCAAGAGATAAAATATTTCCGTCAGATAAACACAAATAACTTCTCACTTATAGGCTGAGATAAACAATCATCAGCGACAGCGTATTTTAAGAGTATCTGGAATATTTAATAATTTTTAGTGGTGTTTGTGTTCTTTGGCATGCATGTGGCCTAATTTTTCTAGTAATCCAGATCCTTGACGAAGATTGGCTCTAAATCGTCGTGGTACCTCACATGTGCAAAAACATTTGCAAATTGCCAAACGATTTGAATGTGAATAGCTTACAGATACCACTACCAGGAGACATAATTTATGCGTCTATTCAGTTATAATCCAGGAAGTTTCATTCGTATGTCATAACCCACCCACCCTCCTAACGCACTCTTTGAAGGCATTTATCATTCGGCCTTCGTTTAACCTTCAACATTTCCTTTGAAATTATGTCACCATGGGAGGCTCGAATGACGGCAGGAATTGAACTTTGGAAGTAGGATAAATACATAGTACAATCGAATACATACAAATTTGCCATTATACAATACATTTCTCGGCATTCAACAAAAACTCATCATGATTTCTCGTGCAAGTACGATATGTTTGTGAGTGTTCCTGGAAAGGACGTTTCCATAGTAATCTGTTAGTACCTACAATACGTCGTTACGCCATAGTACGAGTATGTATTACACTTTCCTACTATGGTTGAGTTGTCAAAAATCGTGTTCGTGATTAGATTAATTCCAAACGGCTTTGAAACGTGATTTAACGAAACTGTAATAGGAAAGGTCAGGTTTGACCTTTTATTTTCACTCGCGCATATTAATAATTCGCAACATCTTTTTCGGAACTCAGACACGAAACTGGTTCATTGTATCTACTCCATGTGTTCCGAATGCGGGGTTGATACCGTGGTTGCATGCGGTCCCCTCCTTATAATAAGTACTTACCGCGCTCAAAGCTGCTTTATTTCGGTGATCTAGTACCAACCGAGGCTTTATAGCATGGCGAGGCCACTAGCCGTTGACTCAGGTTTGACCTTTGTTTTCATTTCTTTTTTGTGATTACATTTATTCTTGTATCATCCAAATCAGCTGTCTATCTTTGTAATTTGCTTAATTAATTTTCATTCGGAACCGCTCTGCTGTGTTTGTGGATATGTGCGACATTGTGTCTCCTCCGTCAGATGCTCAATAAATTCAATTAGATACAAATTTAGTGGGAGAGTATGTCGCTATGCATGCTTTAGGTAGACAAGTGTCCGTGATGTGTACTCAAATTCCAATATGTCAACCGTGCCTTTGAAATGATGCTCAAGAGGCGAAATAAACTACTCGTACCAACGAAACGAAGCAGAGACATCGAATGTAACACCTTTTTGTGGTGTAGATACGAGTAGTATCCCATACATGCCATGTACGAGTGGAATGAGTAGTATACGATTTGTACGTTGTTTATCGACTATTGCACAACTTGTTTTTCTTTTCTTTTATTATTTTTTGTTTTGACAAAATTCGTGCCAAATAAAATGAAAATAAAAATAAGGAAAAAAAAAGAATTAGACTTGGAATGTATGTATGTATCTGCGCAGAAACCGCCAAATTGAGGTGTACTCTCGCTGAATACCTACGTCACTCTTTATAACGTGGTGTTCGGTGGTATTTACAAGCAAACGACCAACACGATGAGTATGAGTCTTATCTGAAGAATAGTATATTTCGTCTTGTTTTGTACTCTGTATTTTATGGTACAGTATGTGTGGTAGTGAGGTTGGTTTGAATGAACATTTTTAACCATTCAAACTTAACTAACCGGTTGCTGGGCTCTCTTTTGGGGGCTAGTTTTCAAAATCACTTCACCTTACGGTTCTCTCTTAGGAAGAGTGTTTTTGTGTCTTTAAGGTGTATGAGTGAATTGCTCTTAACAGATGTAAAGTAGAGAATAGTTTGTTCATTAGGGGTTTGTACAGTATGCCTGGCAGGAATGGTCATCGTATTATGGAAGTGGTCACAGTAGATAGTTTTGTACCTGTCATTGATGCTATAGTTTATCGCTTTGTGTTTTTTTCTTTTAAGATTATGATGGCACATCTAATAAAAATTATAAAATCTTTCCAATGGTCGTGTAGCATTTTTTTTTTTTGGCATGAATACAGACCGCTGTTTTTTAAATTTGAATCCGAATTGAATCCTAAAATTGTTCTAAAACAACTATGACTATGACTATGAAATTGCAATTTTTACAGATGGCTCAAAAACAGAGGAAAGAACAGGTTCTGTTATCTTGTCAGAAGACCCAGAGCTAAGAGTGTCTATAAGACTACCGGACGCAAGCAGTGTCTTCCAATCAGAGGTTCTGGCTGTCCTCAGGGCAGCTGAGCTAATGCAGATGAGATCGGTATTCGAAAGAGATATCGCTATCTACATCGATAGCCAGGCCGCACTCAAGGAAATGAAATTAACCAACGTCAACTTTGATACAGTTAGAGGCTGTCACACAGGGCTCAAGGCATTTTGCAAGTCAGAACCGGGTAAGACTGTGCTGGGTGCCAGGAAATGAACAAGCGGACGAGCTTGCAAGAAAAGGAGGGCTACTCGACAATAGTGAGGTTGCCAAAGTCAAAACACTCCTCTGCATAGTGATGGGCACTATCGAGAAAAAATCACAAAGACTGCCAACATAAGGAGGTCAAGTCTTTAAGGACACAATGTATCCAAGGTTCTTTGACCGCTTTTTGACGGCAAAAGTTCTAGGAAGTTAATAAAGCTAAACAGAGATAAGCTTAGGACAGTAATAGGGATCCTGAGTGGACACTGTCTCCTGCGGCAGCACGTAAAAAGAATCAAGTTGTCAGATACAGACATCTGCAGATTCTGCGGTGATCTGCAAGCTATTGAGGACATAACACAAATACTGTGTGAACGCGAGGCAATATCGCTTAGTCGAAGAAAATTTTTAGGGAAACACTTTTTCGAAAACCTAAAGGAAATAGACGGCACGAAATTTAAAGGCCTTCTTGGCTTTTGCAAGAAAATTGGTTGCTTCACCAGGGCGAAGACCATTTGAAGACAAATTCAATTGGTTCCACAGGGACCGCGATTTAGTGCATAGGGTCTGTGTAATGGCATATCCATCACGCCCCTGTTTAACCTAACCTAACCTATGACTATAACTGGTTCAAGTAACGCCCGAGCTCCGTGGATAGAGGTCTATCTCTATTGTTCCATCATTCTGGTATAGATTGATTATATCGATGTTGTTGCACAACCCGTACAGTTCGCCGTTGCATCTTTTCCTTAATTTTCCGCTATGATTACCCGAACAACTTTTCTCTCTGTATTGCTGCCATTAACCTGAGTTTTTCAAATTACATATGTCAATATCATCGTCATTGTCATTGTGCCACAAGTGTTGATGTGTGAGTTGTACACAAAGACATCGCATGACAGTGTTACACCTTGCTTATATCCTTTCGATATTTCAGGTCTTGATGAGATCACGCGTGTTGGTGTTCCATTCGTAGGGCGAAATTTCATCCAACTATATTCCCCAGATGAGTTGGTTTATATTCCTTTCCAAGGCATCTCCCGTCACACATCTCGGTATGTTGGCTGTCAACTTCAACATCTTTGTTGGACTTTAGCTTAAATGGCCATCTTTGCTTTTAGATTATGGTAGTTACTGAATGCAAGCAGAAGTAGTGCTACATATGTATGTTCAATCCCACAATTGGTGTTGTTCTCATTGGCGCTGAGTGCTTCCCTTGATCATTTTATACAGCAGCAGACATTTCGATGAAATGACGAGACTTGATCTAATTTTGAATTGGGTCCATCTCCATAACGGAGTGATAAACGGATAGTTTGCAATGAGATTTGGTTCAGATTTTCCTGATACTATTTATATCAGCCTAAATTTTCCAAATTAGTTGGTGGTGCCGGCAGATCATCTCCTGGTTTAATGGTTTGTCTGTTTATAACTCTGAGACAATATCAATATCAATATCGTACATAGACAGTTGATACAAATATGCGAAATTAATAGCAAGGATTTGGGGTTTGCAGCAATAACATCCTAGATCAGAAGTCCTAGTATGGTAGATGACTGGACGACAGAGATCTTCGCTCACCGTAGAGGCTTAGAGAAATACTAATGTTAATGTTAAAAATAATAAAAATTATATTCAAAATCGACTGGAATAAAGCATTCCCTATAAGAATAGAGTGGAGAGGCGATGCCTTAATACCTTAATATATATGCACCTCAAGCATTAAATATCTTGACGGCTAAGTTGAACCTTTTTTGGGTCTTTTTCACCTTCCAGCTTATAAGGTTATCAGTTTCAAACTAACATTCAAACACAGCATAGACATTTTCATTGATAACAAAGCTAAGACCACAGCCTTTAATTCGACTACAATTCCTTGTTATTTAGTGGATTAGTGGAAGAAATTACCCTGTCCAGAAGTCGTGTTAACAGCACTGTCTTCCTAAGACTAAGACTAAGTAATTAAGATGAAAATAAAGTCAGTTCTCCACATGGTCACATAGAGGGAAAACTTTTTAAACTTTTTCTGTCAAGACAATCAAGTTTAAACAGCCACAAGAGCCACGTTTTCAAAATAATTTACCCACAAATCGAACGAGGGTTTTCTGACATTTTCAACAGATCTCATATCAGAACTGCCAGAATGGTTAAACTCTGTAACATTAGTAAAATAAGGTATTCCTTTATCAATCCGGAATTCTATATAAGGATATAGCAATGATTATCTTGTAATGCGTACCGTTTCCTTGTTATTAATACGAGATAAATAATTTGTAATTCTTATTTGTTATAAAACATGTATTCTATGAATCAGCTTTTACTTTTGTGTTCTTCGATCTTCTTCATGTCCTGGTGAAAGCGTTCTCTTTGTTCGCCACTCAGCGCTCCAAGGTTTATTGGAAAAAAATCAAAATGTGAATGCAAGATATGTATTTTCAATGACATTTTGCAACCTAAATCCTTATAAGTTTTTAACAACTTTGCGACTAACATTTCAGAATTGTCAGCTCGATGATTTCCTAAAAACCCGTTTATTATAGCTTTTAACGATGTCCAAGCTGTTAGTTCCTTTGTATTTAGTTTACGTTCAAAATTGACATCGTTCATAAGTTTTTTTTCCTTATGAACCTTCTTTAAGTTTGGCATCAATTAATTTAGGGAATGCAGATTTTAAATGTAAAAAGCCTTCACCAGTTTTGTCCATAGCATTTACGAAATTCTTCATTAAACCCAGCTTTATGTGTAAAGGTGGAAGAAGAACATTTTGTGGCTCAATCAGAGGTGAATATTTGACAAATTCCAATCTCATTGGCCAAATTTTGATCAACTAGTGTCTCTGTAGCTCGACTGTCTCACATACTTAAAAAGCAGCAATACTATGTAAAGCCACCCTGCAATCCTAGTAACAAGGCTATTACTTTTAAGTCAGCAGAACCTTTCCAACTTGAGTCTCTATACTTTATTTAGTTGATTGAATATGCTACAGGTATAGAGGGATATTCGCTACCATTATTTAAAAGAACTGCTTTTGAACTCGTTTTAGATATATCAATAAAGAGACGCTATTCATTTGTTCTGTAAGTGATCCGCAATCCATTCATCAATCCGATAATGTCGTTACATATGGATTCGTTCTGTGTGAAGAAGGTAGCTAAATGTTTGTTCCTTTTCATTGGCAAAGATATCTTAGTTTCTGGTGATAACAGATTCCATTCTTGTAGTCTAGAACCGTGAATTTCAGACTATCTGATGGATAAATTTAAGTCACGGAATAAATCATTCAACTCTTGCTGCTGAATCATGTGTGGTTCTTTCAATGCACTTCTAGGAGGTACATATTCGGATACATCCTTCTGTAGCGCATAATTTTCTTCGCGGTCATTCCCATCACTTGACTTTGCACATGGTTCTTGTGTTCTTGGCGTAGGCATAGGAAATTCTTCACTATGAGTTATTGGCATGGACACAGCAGCTACTTTAGGGTATTCTATTTTGTTTCGAATTAAACAAAAAAAAAAAACTGTCTTCACAATGATTCACTTGTTCACGCCAAATCATTGGAATGTCAAACGGCATGGACTTCTTTTTCATGAGATACAAAACAATTTCGGAATCCATTCTTTGTCTTGTTTTATAGAACAATTAAAATAAAGTTAATAAGCCTGCTTTACTTTTTCAGTTGCAGCATTTCCTTGGGCCTTTGCAATATATTGGCTACACACATAATATAATTTTCGCCATTTTAGAAGAGTGCTGCGTGATTTTTGGTTCCAGCCATTGCAGATACGAGTATCTTATACCAAGCAAACCCTTTTTAAGAAATCTTCGAAATTCAAAATTTAAAATTCGTTCGCCTTATCAAATTCCTTAACTTCACAGGATAAATTGAATAACACTTTCAAAAGCCTCAAATTAACAACCAGGTCATGGAATGTGAGGCATGTGTGGTACTCGTACTTGTGATTAGCGAGTTGAGTATGCCAAATATGCATTTAAACTTTTTGGTCAAGAATCTTCGCTATTTAAGCTATTAATGTAATTATTTCACTGAAATCCTGGGAGATTAATTAGAGCTGCTGATGCGGTTATACAAGAAGGCCGTAAATTAAAGACCGTGGCACGTGAACTGTTGTTCCGTAACCCTATCATTACGTGCGAGCTCATATCCAGGTATTTTATAAAAAAAATTATCAATTCCAGGTTCAAACAATGATATACATGGATATACAATGAGAATAAGAGAGGTCCCAAAATCGATCTCTGGGGTACGCCTCACGCTAAAGGCAGAAATTCTGATAGGACGCCCTCCAGAGACAGAGTTTGACACAGATTCTTTCTTTTAGATAAGATGAGAGTAACTTAACGGCAAATGGTGACATATTAAAATAATGACGTAACTTATGAATGAGAGTAAAATGGTTGACCGTATCAAAAAATTTGGAGAAATCTAGAAGGGTCAGGAAAGTAACGTGGTCTTTATCAAGTTGTTTCTCTCTTATATCTTCCACCACACTCATCAAAGCAGTAGCACAGCTATGTTTGGCTCGAGATCCAGATTGAACTGAAACGAATAGATTAGTACGTTTAAGATACTCATTTATTTGCTTATGCATAATGCGTGCACATACTTTGGCAAGGAAAGGTCGAATTGATATAGGTCTGAACTCATCACCTGACGAATTTTAGGGATTGGTATTATTTTAGCTATTTTCCATTGTTGGGGAAAGATGCCGGTCGTAAAAATGGTGTTTACCACATGCGTAATATACGGAATTAGTAATGGTAATATAGCTTTAATAAAAAACTGGATAAACTCCATCGAGTCCTGCCGCATTTGATTTTATGGACAAAAGACTTTCGACAACATCCTTTTTTTCTATTCTTGTAAAGAAAAATTCTGTCTCTGTTGAGACAGCAGGACTTCGGTAAATATAATCTTCATTTACTTCTGTGGTTATGGGATGTGGAATCGATAAGTTCATTGCAATCGATGTCATAAGAACAGCTCATTCCCCAATTCAGAAAGGTTACACCATAATTTTTAGCCATCTAAGTTGGTATTCAGTCGGTTGGAGTAGAACTGTTTTTGGAATTCTTATTTCACGAACAACACTATGTATTTCTTAAGCACTTGTAGACTTGGTGGAGCTCGTCTACACGAGAACGCTTCCATCGCTGCTAAGCCTGATCGCGTCGTCCGATTAAAAAACGATTTTCGTTCGTAAACCAAGCCCTTGTCTTTTCCCTTGCTATTCCAGTTCTTATTGGTACGTGGGTATCAAAGATCTACCTTCGTTTGAATAAAATCAACTTGATCATCTGGAGAGGGCATATCGTAAATGGGATCCCATGGAACGCAATGTATGTGGTGTTCAAGAGCAGTTCTGTCTACATTTTTAAAATCTATAAATTTATAATTAGCTGAACTGTTGCGTAAATTGACATTAAAGTCAAATGTTAAAAAGATGAGGTCATGCTTTGAAAATGCTGGTATTTTGTCAATATTTCTTACAACGAACAAATCTAACAAGCTACTGGAAGAATTCATGAAATGAGTAGGGACCTGGGTATTTACAGGATGTAGATCGAAACGATAGGTAGATCAGACAGAAAGTCTGATTCGAAATTTCTTAAAAAATCGGCTTGTGTTACCTGAATAAGTGTTTGGTGATTAAAACGTCTCATACATTGATTCATTCGAAGGATGCAATCAGAAACTGCATGTTTTGGAAAGTATCCAAGATAGGTGTTGAATTTACCGAGTTTCCCTTTCAGCGTTAGAAATTAGTGTTTTTTTTTTATTTTTGTCAAGATTTTTTGCATTTTTTAACTGAAATCATTTATATTATAAGAATTTTATAATTTATGTATACACATACTTTGTCATCTCTGTCTTTCCAACAAATGGACATTTTAAAAACTTTCCAAAATATTTTAATTCATCCACTGATGAGTGCATCTCTCAAGTCGTAGGCGTCTGTCGTTGTCATCATTAAGCATATCTCGGATAAAAGCCAATTAAAATATAAAGAAAAAAAAATCGAGGAATTTAGCAGCCTTCAACATCATAAATAACACACACATGTCTCTTGCTCAGTCTCATAAAAGAAAAAACGAAAATCTGTTAAGTCCCCCACAATGCATTGAAATAAATCTTGCAAATGCTCTCCTACATACCATATGCCTGCATCCATTTTTGTATTTTTATCTTTTAAAACACATCGTGTGTGTATCTCCAACATGATTCCAAAATGTATTTTTATCACAGTTTGTTTTGCAATCCGTTTGCAAAAAAAAAATTTAAAAAAAATGTATATCACATATTTTCGAACCGCGCCTGCAGGATGTTGTGTTGGCTTTCAAAAAGAGAAAAAATCAGAATAAACAGAGACGAAATATTTTCCAAAATTAGCACACATCACCTCCTGCTGATCGTTCTCGAATGAACGCGATACTCGTATTTGTTTGTTTTTTGTGAGTTTTGAGGTTAAATTTGTAAATGAAAAAAAAAAAAAAAAAAACACACAATTGCATTTAAAATTTAATAATTCGAATCTGGTAAGTTTTGAAAATGTGGTTTCATTTACCATCACTTCACACATTTACATTCACATTTTTATTTTTTAGGTTTCGCGCAAATTCAAATTGATTTTGAAAAAAAAAAACGAAAACAGAAAACAAAATATGAAACTCAAATCGAAAAATCTAAGCCAAATAAAGAAAAAGAAAACACGAAAAAACACTCACTCATTACGATCTAATTCTGTCATAAACGCGCCCAACTGGATGCCTTGTCTCATTTAGAAGGTAGATTTTCAAATAAAAATTGACTTACAACCAAAATATCGCTTTCAAATTCACGCCAACACTTTAACCAGCTGCTGAAATTGATTACTATTCATAGTTTCTAATCCAAAGTACGATAAATAAGAAACCATATTTACTTACTCACTACGAATATATATTATATTTTTGAATTTTTTTGTTCTTTTTGATTGAATTTTCGATAAAAACGCTTTTTTTTCTCTCCACCTCTGGAAAAAAAAACACTTCAATCCGTCAAATTTGCTAATTTTTCTATATTTATAGGAACTAAAAAAAAATTGTTTGAAAAGCAGTTTTTTTGAAATGTTTTTGATAAAAAAAAAATTCATCACTCAATCGCATGCAGAGAGTATTTTGTAATTTGATTCGTCCCTCCAATTTTTGATGATCCCCCCAATTTAATTTTTATTTTTTTCTTCAAAATTGTAATTATATTTTTGTTAATGAAATAAAAACAAAATTATTTAATTGTTTTTTGGATGTCAACAATTTATTAATGTTTATTTTTATAATTTTTTTCTCCTTATTAAAACAATCAAAATAAACAGAAAAGAAACTAATTTTGTATTGTACTGTATAAACATTGTATTACATGTTTATTGTATAATGTTTACTTACTTATTATTTAAAATTGTTGGTTTGTTTATTTATTAAAACGAAAATATCTTGAGGGACGCTTTTATTTACTTATTTTTTTTTAACAATAATTTATCCGTCATGTTGGAGCATGCATTCACTTTTTGTTATAAAATTTTTAAACGTTTACTTAGGTTACACAACGTTAACCAATAATTTACACAATAATTTTTATTTTTGTAAATACGAATTTTAGTAGAAAAACCTGCAGTACAGTTAGGAAACTACTATAACACGATATTTATGTAAATACTTTATTTAAATCACTTTTCAAAAAAAAGATTAAATATTTTTTCTGTGGATTTGTCATGATTTAAAATTATAAGAAGTATTTCCGAATGTCAAACTGTCAAAAACATGTGCTTACAATAGCTCCTGTATGAAAGAGGAGCTAACGTTTTGATTTATCAAATTTTATGAAAAACAATATCAGCCAAAGAACTTACATGACTTCTAATGCACATCCAGGCTCTTTTAAAAAATCTGCTCACCACATTTTCGAAAATTTGCGGCTCTACTCGTATATCATCGATCACTTCAAGGATATTGGTTTTGATTTCGTCACTTTTGTGGCAAGTAGCGCCGCTTTGTTGGAAATAAACATCGCCCTACACCTTCAAGTTCTGGCTATAAAAAATTCATTGATCATGGTTGGATAGTGCAATTCATTCACGGCACAGCCACAACCGCTTCAATTTGGAAAAAATGAAGTTCTTCCTGCCCAAAAACCTTACCGCAAACAGTAGTGCGCTTCATAACAGTAATTCTTGGCTTTTCTAAGCCATAAGTGTGGAATGTTTTTAAGATGGAAATGTGTCTCATACCACCTTGATCAAATTTATTTATTTATTTAGAAAATTAAAAATACAAGTTTATTCATCTAAATCTATATTGTCCCCTTCAAAGTAATCCCCATCGACTGCAACACACTTATGCCAGCGCTTGATCCAATCCTCGAAACACTTTTTATATTCGGTTTTCGGTATGTTCATCAGTGCTTCTTCCGATTTTTCCATTACTTTCTCTCGGCTGCTGAAACGCGTTCCCATATGTGGTTTTTTAACTCGATTTAACAAAAAGTGTCACAGGGAGCCAAATCAGGTAAATTCGGTGGCTGTTGGATGGTATTTGTTGCTTTTTTCGTCAAAAAATTACGAATAATGATGGCACTGTGCGACGGTGTGAAATCCACGAGTTTTTTGCCCACAATTCTGGTCTCTTGCGGCGAATTGCTTCACGCAAAAGTCTCATAACGCCCAAATAATACTCTTTGTTCACTGTCTGGCCTTCTGACAAAAACTCATGATGCACTACACCGTTCTAATTCATGAAAACCGTGAGCATTGCCTTGTTTTTTGACGGAAAAGGACGTGGTTTTTTTGGTCTCGGCTCATTTGCTGAACGCCATTCACTTGCCTGATGTCTGGATTGCGTGTCGTACTCATAAACCCACGTCTCGTTTCCAGTAATGATCCTTTTGATGAATGTGAAATCGGATTCAGCTCGCAAATCATTTTTGCGACGTCAACACGGTCTCTTTTTTGCATGAAATTGAGGTCTTTTGGCACCAACTTTGCTGCTACACGACGGAAACCCAAATCATTAACCAAAATGTCTTCGACGAATCCATAGGCAAAGTTCAAGTCCTCCGCTATCTCTCTGATGGTTAATTTTCGGTTATTGACCAACATTTATTTTACTCCATCAAAGTTTTCGTCGGTTTTCGATGTCGATGATCTGCCACTGCGTTCATCAGCTTCGATTGACTCACGACCACTTTTGAACCGCTCGTGCCATTGGTAAACGACGGTTTTCTTTAGAGAATCGTTGCCGAAACACTTTTCCAACATTTCCAACGTTCGCGCACCATTAAATCCGTTTTTTTACGCAAAATTCAATACTAGTTCGTTGTTGCAATTTTAAATCCATTTCTAAAATTGTAAAAAATCGCCAACACACACAGAGATTGATGTACTCTTGGCTACGTAATCTTTTGCAAATGTCAAGCTATGACGCTAAGATTTAGAGGGAATGTCAACAACAGATTTACCAACTTAACCAAAAAACAGAACACAAGTCGGAACAATTGCAATGGGAGCGCCACACGCATTTGGTAATATTACGACACTGTTGATGGTCGGCAGGCTTAAGTTCCTGCATCAATTACTCTTTATAGGTTTTTTGACCCAAGTTTTTATGCAAAATTCGGAAAAGTGTGTGTGTGCTATGCCCAGTTTTTGAGATCGATAAAACCGAGTTTTCGGCAGAGCAATATTCCCAATTGGTTTTTTGTTCTTTCGGAACGGGTATGATTTCGTTTCTGTACATAACTAGCTCCAATTTCTGAACCAATTTAACAATTTCTGTTTTGGTAAAATTTTCTAATTTTTAAGCGAAATTTTCGCCCTATGTGCTGTGAATTTAGCAACTTCAATTCGTTGTTGAAGTACTTATCGTTCCATTAATGGCACAGTTCTTATTTGCCATATTTTCAAAAAATAACAGTCCATCTGTCGGGTGGGAAAGTAAAGAGTGATTCTTTTAGAAGTACTTTTTTCAAAAATAAAAAAAAGCCGTCAAAAAATTCAATTTTGTCGGGTAATCTTTATTATCATACGAAACAACCATTCTTTACATTAATTTTTTTAAGATTATTTCTTCTAAATGTTGACCGTAACTGCGGCTAACATGGTCCATTCTGAAGTTCCAATTTTCGATAACGCGTTCGAGGATTACGAGTAGTGTTTGATCAATGACTCCAATAATGTTGCCCTTCAATTCCGCAATCAATCGTAGTCAGTTTATTCACGTAGGCTTTGGAATTTTATGGTCACATGATCTAGGCGGCCAATTCACCGGTCCAAAGAGTAAAATTAACTGTTCATCGAATCGTTCTCGCAATAAAGGCATTGTTTCACGAGATTGGTGGCAAGTTGCGCCGTCTTGTTGGAACCAAATCTCGTCGAAACCAGTTTTGAAAAAATGTGGACCCATAATTCCACCAGCCACATAAATCAAACCAAACCATTGTTTTGTCTGCGTGTAATGGCAACTTTTGAACCTTGAACCAACCTTCGGTTTGCTCCACATCTCATATTTAATTTGCTATTTGAGGTATTTTGCTTATTGAGGTAGCCATTAAGCCAGAAATGGGCTTCATCCCTGAATAAAATCTTGATCGGAAACAGTAGATTTTCTTGAAGCTTTTAAAGACCCCGACGATTGAAGCGGTGACGATTCCGAAGGTCGGCCGGCTTCAGTTCCTGCATGAATTGAATCTCGGATGCTCTTAAATTCTCACGAAAAATACGCCAAATTGTTGCATACAACATGCCAAGGTGTTGAGAACGGCGCCCAATCGATTCATCACAGTCATCGTATACACTTTCCGCTACCGGATCTATATTTCTTGCTTTCCTAGATGTGGTTGGTGTATTATCCAACAATGAAAATTGAGTTTCAAACTTTTTGATGGTATAGCGAATTGTGCGTTCGGTAGGCGAGCATAAGTTGCTCTAAATGCACAAAACACATTCCTCGTAGAACGCTGATTTTCGTAATACAGCTGAATAATTTGTAGACGTTGTGCCGGCCTTAGTCTTTCTATAATAAAACTATTTTCTACTATTTTCATCAAAACAACTTTCAATTAATTAAGTAGTATCTGTATTTTAGAAGTTTTGTCCGTTTGTCTGTTTGTCCAAGCATCACACAAAAACTACTGATCCGATTCTAATGCATTTTTCATTCCTGATAGCAATTTCTCAACTTAAAAACTTCGATTTGTTTCATTACGATCGGTTGAATAGGACCGGAGTTACAATTAAAGAAACATTTCAAAATGAGAATATTTAAAAAATTTGAACACATGCATATGTGTGCAAGCTCAAAAACGGAACAGTAAAGAAAAGAAAAAATGAGCAACAAAACCAGTTTTTGTTTTCAATGCTAACTGACGGATGGATTCAAATCAGTTGGCCAACGGCCACATGCGCATATACGAGGGTTGTCTGAAAAGTTTCCGGCCGAACAATGATACAAGACATTTTTTCTCAAATTTTTTTTCTTATTTTTCTACAGTCTCCTTGTAACTCTATACACTTCTCCCAGCGATGCTCCCATATCTCTAACCAGTCCAAATAGTACTTGGCATTTTTCTCTGCAAAATAATTGTTCACGAAGGTGATTGCCTCTTCATTTGACGAAAATCTCTGTCCTCCGAGCGCAGTTTTTAGATGAGGGAACAAAAAGAAGTCGCTTGGGGTTAGATCTGGTGAATAAGGCGGATGGTCAAGCAGTTCAAACCGTAATTCATGGATTTTCGCCATGGCAACCGCTGAAAGAGGAATGTGGCCGTTTTTCTGCAATTTCTGCCTCAGCTTGGCAAGTAATGATGCGTAGTATGCTCCTGTAATGGTTTTTCCTTTTTGAAGATAATCGATTAAGATAACTCCGTTACTATCCCAAAAAACAGTCGCCATCACTTTCCCAGCCGAAAAAACAGTTTTTGCTTTTTTTTGGAGCCGGCTCGCCCTTTACAGTCCACTGTTTTGACTGAAGTTTTGTTTCAGGCGTATAATGGTGTATCCAAGTTTCATCTATAGTAATTAAACGGCACCAAAACTCCGATTTATTGCGCCTAAACTGCGCCAACAGAGCGTTGGAAATGTTCATTCGAACACGTTTTTGGTTTAACGTAAGCAAACGTGCGGACAGCTTTCTCATGTCTAAATCTTGATTTAATATGTAACAAACACGTTCTTTGGACATTTTCATAACCTCTACTATCTTTCTCACTTTAATTCGGCAGTCGTCTAACACCATTTGATGAAATTTAGCAATGTTATCGTCAGTGGTTGCAGTTTTTGGATGTCCCGAACGTTCATCATCTCCCAAGCTCTTACGGCCACGTTTAAATTCAGCTACCAAAAATTTCACTGTGGTAAATGATGGTGCAGAGTCCCCACACACAGAGTACAACTCATTTTTGATTTGCGTAGGCGTATTGCCTTTCAAAAACAATAATTTAATAGCAGCTCGATAATAGTCACATCGACTCACTCAAACGACTGTCAACTAAAAACTGCGCGTCCAAAATGACTGAAACTTCGGTAAGTAACTGTCAAAAGATGCACAACTAGCATTCACTAGCTTTTATTGACAAGTGTCGCTATCTTTACGTTGCGGTCGGAAACTTTTCAGACAACCCTTGTATATATATTTTTTTTTTAAGAACTTAACACTCAAGAGGGTATTACTACTCCTAAAATGCCGGAGCCCGTGTTAAGTTCTTTTTGTTTTTTGGAAAGTTGGATAGAGAGAGAGAGGGAGAAAGATGTTTGGGTTCAGTGATTATTTCGCTCCATGGGTGGCAGCATCCAGCATTTAATGGCGAGGCTAAATTATTAGTGTAAATGGACTTGTTGTTGTATTTTAGGCAACCATTCATCTCACGAGATTTTAGTTGCCTAAAAAAAAGAGTGTCTTTCGGGCGCGGCTGGTACTGAACTCCGAACCGTCCGATTGGGAAGCCAGTACACTACCACTTGAGTCACGGCCACCCATATAGAACAAGGAAAAATTTAAGTGAGACAAAGGATGGTTGTGCACGTCCTCTTCTATTTTCTTTTCTCTTTCCGCTATCCTTTGCATATATGCATTAGTTGTGGTAAAGTTCCATTATTATATAAAAATTAGAATTTTCGTGAGAGCAAATCAATTGAAATTGATTTTCAATTTGTCTAACCAAAATCTTCGTCGAAGTAAGACAGCAAGCAATTTGATTAATTAAATATACTCGTAGTCTTAACCAACATAAAGGACAAAAAATTGACTTGGTTCATATTTTATGTCTGAAGCACTCAATTATTACAAATATTTTCTCTAATGCTTCCTGGGGGTACAAGAAAAACATTCTTCATAAATTTGTTGCTTAATAAAGTTCAAAGGGCAGGCAAAATCGCTCTACTCGTAGCTGTGGCGTTAGGCATCGCGGCCACATTGGTGTACGGTGGCAAAACGACACATTGCTGGTTGCATTTAGATTGAGAGGAAATTTAGACATAAGTGAAAACCCCGTGTGCAACGTCTGCGAACATAGCCAGAAAGCATACATATTTTATCAGAGCCTTTGTTTTCATCGTTTGGGACGAATGCACAAAAACGCGGTTGAGGCTGTTGGTCGGATCTTTCGTGACATTTGTAATGACAGTAGAGTATGGGGAGGCTTCACATTTTTATTCTCTGGAGATTATCATCAGACACCCCCTGTTGTTCCTAGAGCAACGTGGGCAGATGAAATAAATGCGTACCTCAAGCGTTCCCTCGTCTGGTGTAATGTTAAAATACATTCATTGAATCAAAACATGTGTGCCATTCTGAGAGGCGATTCACAAGCACGGTTGGCAAAGGTACATACTACCGAAACCAGCGGAAAAATCCCATTGTCCTCTACATTGTATAACACTGTACTGACAGTAGATGCACTTATTTGTCTAATGTCTATCCAAAGATTACAGATATAAAAGGGAAATAGGATTCTTAGTTTTGCACAGTGCAATTCATTAATTATTCCATCTTAGATATGTTCGAGGCGGAATCAATGACGTATTTCGCCATCAACTCCGTGGTAAGTACAGAAGAGACTACCAATTATCCATCGTAGGTTTTAAATTCATTAAACGTGTTCGGCCATCCTGCTCATGTGCTGAAGTTAAAAATTGGGGTACCTATATAATGCTCACGCGCAACTTGGATCTCCCGAAACTATGAAATGGGACCAGACTCCGCTTCAACAAACTACTAAGGGACGTCATAGAAGCCACAATCTTAACCGGACGTGACCGCGGACAGGATGTTTTCATCCTGCGAATTCCGCTTCTAACTTTCCTTTCCAGTTCAAACGATTCTAATTCCGCGTTGCTCCCTGCTTTGCCATAACCGTCATAAAGTCGCAGGCCCAGACGCAAAAGACTGTCGGTGTAGACCTCCGACTAAAAGTCTTATCCATTGAAAGCCTATGCAGTCGTAATATTTTCCTCTTCTTTGGTCAAACATCAGAGATCTTTTATTAATTATTCACTATACCAACGCGAAGAAGTCGAGGGTATAAGCTGGTAGTGAGATAAAATTATCGGTAATTTTTGGCGCCTCTAATAGCTCGGAGTAACGGTGTGCCGTACGGCGTACATATATGAATGACGCGCCTAACGTCTTATACCGTCCTAATCAAATGACATTACGTTGACGTTAACCTACATAGAACCACCGTTTATATTTTGACGTTAGACATACGCAGCCCACTCAGTTCGAATAGCGATAAAAAACAGTGACAGCCACTATTTTTTCATTTGGAGCATTACCAAAAGAATATAAATTCGTTTCTATTTTAAATGTTCTGTGCCGATATATTACTTCACCCCATCGAATGCTTCTCCTATTAATTTTAATTCAATATTCTTCTTCGCCTCCATGCATTTTTAAGGCAGCTTCTTGTTATTTGTCCAACCACGAGAATGTTAGGTATTTTAATATCCAGAAGTCATTTGCAACTCACATACAAATCATTATTTGTAAGCGCTTGCAAAGGTCAGTGTTTAAAAATAATATAAAAACTGCCCTACAAGGAAGACAGCCAAGTTTTTCTTTTTTAAAAGACAAGTTTTCTTCTCGCCCATAGCAAGTCCCTAAATAACGGAAAGCATTTCTTTATTTTTCCATTTAAAACGCTCGCGCCTTAATGCGCCGTTTTAAAATTTATGAAGGACCACGTTAAAGTAAAAAAAACTTTCAGATAGTCGGAGTTTTGTAAGCACTTATTACAGTGTGTTTAACAAAAACGTGCGTTTTCAAACCAATAAAAAATGCTAGAATTTTATTAAATCATTTTTTTTTGATTAAAGTACATATTTATGAAAACGAACTGTGTAATTATATTAATAGGGAGTCTAGTCACCATTATTATTTTTAATTGACTGGCATCGTCTAGTGCAAGTTTTTCTTAATTTTTCCGCATATTCTAAACTTAGGCCTATTCAAATTTGGTTCAAGACCCGCGCGAGTTTTTTTATCGTGGCTGTTTTTTTTGCTCTTAGGCCTCTGCTTCTATTAAGACTATACATTTTCTATTGGATTAACATCAGGATTTTGGGACTGTCAATCTAACGTCTTCTCCTTTCCTTTCCTTTTCTTTTGCAAAATCCCGTGGTAATTGTTTGGTCCATACTGATACTCGGCAGACTATAGCAAACCCTTCTGGTACAATTTTACCATAAATTGTGCATCGAGGTTTTGTGTGAATACTATTAATTTTCCGAATCCTTTGGCCGAAAAGCATCCGTGAACATGAACATTAATATGCTGGATATTTTACGCTGCCTTGCAGAACCGCTTCATCTTTTTTGTCAAGAATTTCCTCCAAGAATTATAAACGAAAAAGGGTTATTCATCTGCAAATATGACTCTGCCAAACAGTCTCGTATTGTGTTGATGGACACATTAATTTATTTCCTTGACAAATTTTCTTTTGCGTTCCTCAGACTAGACTACATGTATGTGCGAGTAATTTAAAAGAAGTAATTTACGCACGTTTTTCTGGAACACACTGTATAACCTGAAAATTGTATGTTGAAATAGGACATGTTAAATAGAGCTTGTCTCTTGGCCAATAAAATTTTAATCATGAATCTTCTTTTTCTTCTTCTGTTGTCAATCGTTGAAAAATGTAACTTGTACGCGCCTTACACGCTACGTATCCTTGGGTTGTTCATAAAGTCATTGGGTTCCCTTCATTTGATTTTCATTCATAATATATGTACTCGTATGTATGTACGTAATGAACATTAATCAATAATATATTTATCATTCTGCTCTATGACCTTCTATCATCTATCTGGCAACTTCATAATAATACCGCGTTTATAAAACTTCCTATCTTTCTCTGCAAAAAACTTGTCACGGTGCAATTTGATGAGGTCTTCAGAAGCAAACATTCTACCATTCAAGGAGTTTTGCAAGGAGCGAAATAAGTGGAAGATCTGGGCTATACGGTGGATGTGGCAAAACATTCCAACCAAGCTGCATCAATTTTTGCCGAGTGACCAAACTTGTGTGTGGTCTCGAATTGTGAAACACCACACCCTTACGATCGATCACATAGTTTTTATAGCTGCTTACAGTAGATATCGGAATTAATCGTTTTGTTCTTTGGAAGCAGCTCACATAAGACTGGCCTCTCCAATCTCACCAGATTGACAGCATCACCTTCTTTTGGTGGGTGTCCAAATTTTGTTGCCTTTCCAATACTTCATCTCGCCCACTCCAACTTTGTTTTCGGCTGACATTGTTGTAAATATATAATCCATTTTTCGTCACTCGTGCTCATACGCTTCAAGAATGAATCGTTTTCTTCGCGTTTGGTGAGTTAATGGCAGACGTTTTGTGCACCGTCATATGAAATTCTGTTAACTCATGTGGTATCCAAATATCGGGCTTCTTTACGAAAGCCAAGCGATTTCAAATGGCCATTAACGCTTCCCATGGACACTTTTAGGGCGGTCCCGAATCATTGAATGCTTATTTGCGTGTACCAACGCTTTGATTTTATCGTCGTCAATCTCGGAAGATCAACCGGAGCGATGAGCGCCTTCAACTGAAAAATAAATTTCGCTGAATCGGGCGAACCAATTCTGGATGGCATTTCTGTCGTAAACTCTATGCAAATGTTTCCATGCCTCAGTTGCTTTCTTCTCTTTTGTGAAGTAATAAAGCAAAATGTGGCGAATGTGCTCTTCAACATCATCAAATTGGATGTACAAAACTCAACCGAATCGCGCCAAATTTTTGTTTTTGTTTTTAGGTTAATCGTCAACATAAAATGCGCCAAAACTCGCCATCTATTGCAAAAAAAAACGCAATAACTATTTGAACAACCCAATATGACCATTTTACAAGCCATTTGTGTTGGATCACAATATCAACCAAATTGAGTGTTTACACACGAGTGTGTTTTGAAGTTGAGAGTTCGATTACGAGTTCGACTCTAGTACTTTTTGACTTTTTGAGTATTCCGACGACATTAAACGTGATAATGCCACTTAATAAACTCAACTTGGTCTTTTGCATGGAGATTATCCGTATCCGTGAAGTTTGCTGGCTCAAAAAGAGCAAACCCATGCATTTAGGCTTTGTATGGACAACTACATTTCCCAAATTACTTGTTGATTGTTCTATCAAGAACCGTCATGTAGCTTCCTATGTTATCTGTAATATCATTGAAAAGAGGAAAAGACGCTCTGAATTCATAGAAAATACATACGTCACGATGTTCAAATGCAAGGGCCTTTGAAAACTAACAGCCAGACTTTAACTTGAGTTGGCCGATTGTTTCCGCTTTTCTTTTTATTGAGCACATCTTTCGTATACTTCTTGCATGCTTAGTGAGGTCCATATCAGTTCTAGTGGGTACTAGCAATCGCTCCTCACTCGGAGGGTCAAGGTTCGAATCCCACCCATGAAAAGTCTTTCATTTGTAATTGGAACTCAGTCAGAAAAATTCTGGGTGTGAAGGCATAACACTGACACGTAGATTTGGCTGTTGTAGAGTTTTCAAGCACAAAAAACAAGTGTGAATTATAACCTTCGAATCACTCTGAGTGAATAAAAAACTCTCCGTCCTATTCGGACTCCTACCCCTGGAGAGCTAATATCGAAACGAAATACACCTGAGTTTCAAACCACTACAAAACAATTTTCCTTTCTCCTCCTTCTACCTTTCCGTCCGCGCCGTGGCAACAAGGATATCTAACCCTAAAAATAAAGTGAGATCTTCTTCGATTTGAAGATGTCATTCATGTCACAGGCTGTAAGGAATTTCGAAAGGAAAATTTCGGCTTTAAACTTTTGTAAAAATGGCTGATTTTTCTACATCAAATTCGTTGTAGAGAATCATTTAAAATTGACTTTCCTAAAGTTTCCTAATGTTTGAAATAGAAGAAGATTCAACGAATTAAGAACGAGAATGTTGCTTTTTCCCAAAGATCTGTCTAATTTTTGCGGAGTAAAATGGTAATACCATTCAAATAAACCGAATCGAAACTTCTTAGAAATTTTTAAAATCCAAAAAGTACGAAAATAAGTTGCGCATCATTGGCATAATCCATTAATCTTTTTGAGCATCCTACTTACACGACTCATTAGTCTTTCATTTCGAAAATAATAATAACATTTCAAAACGCATCTACTCTATTCCCACTTTTCAAAATGTACGATTTCCATTTGTTCATTTCTATCAAAAACAAAGCATAAAACATTGCCTCCTTCGAAATGCGGCCAAGCATCCAGAGATTTCTTAAAGTGAATTTTTCAAATTTATTTATTTTTCTATGCAATTGCCCATAAACCCCCTGGTGGGGGCTGGCGAATGGTTACTCTCAAAAATACGTCGAAATATGTAAATTTCTAGGTGAATGCATGCGATAAGCGCGGTGTGAAAAAATAACACATAATTTTGTGCTTCTGTCCAAAAGAGATATTTTTCCACTTAAAAATAAAAACGAACACTTGTAACATACATGATATATCTTTTTCAAAAAAAATCATTAATAATAATAAATGTCATTATCTTGTTGCAGAATTTGCGTGGGTGACGTTAACAACAAACGACACATATTCACTGGGCGCCCTAGTTCTGGCACATTCACTTAAGCGCGTCGGAACTGTCCATCAATTGGCGGTTTTGGTGACACCAACCGTATCCGAAGCGATGCGAAGCAGGCTTCGGGAAGTTTACAATGTTGTACAGGAAGTCAACGTTTTGGATTCACAAGATGCTGCTAATTTGGCGTTGCTTGCTCGTCCTGAACTCGGTGTAACATTTACAAAACTACACGCCTGGAGACTTACACAGTTCGAAAAATGTGTATTCCTCGATTCTGATATACTTGTAAGTGATTTGGAAATCTAAATGTGGATACACTCCTTAACCCATGTCATTTTCTAGGTCGTACAAAACGCCGATGAATTGTTTGAACGCGAAGAGCTGTCAGCTGCACCAGATGTATCCTGGCCAGATTGCTTCAACTCTGGTGTTTTTGTTTACCGACCAAATGAGGATACATTTGCCTCGCTCATAGCTTTTGCCTTGAAGAATGGTAGTTTCGATGGCGGTGATCAGGGTCTTTTGAACTTATATTTCTCCGATTGGGCGACAAAGGACATTAACAAGCATTTGCCATTCACATACAATACCGCTGCATTTGCTTCCTACAGTTATTTGCCAGCATTCAAACAGTTAGTTTCGACTTTGCCTTCTCAATAGAATTTCGTTTTGAATTTGTTTTCTTTTATAGATTCAAAGACAAGATCAAGATCCTTCACTTTGCCGGTAAATCCAAGCCATGGTTGTTGAACTTCAATTCCGAAACTAAACAAGCCCATATCCCATCGGAATTCCAACATGCCGCAGATCTAGTGCAACTGTGGTGGACAATTTTCTGTGATAATGTACAGCAGAATTTGTCGGATCAAATGGTAAGTTTTGAACATTTACAAATTCGAAAATTTGAAAATTCAAATTTTTTTAAAACAAAAATCTCTTAATTTGCTTCCCAGTTTGAAGTCTTGTTTTTTTTTTTTTTTTTTTTTTTGAATTAACCAATTGTTTTACTATTTTTGAAACTTCTAACTTAATTTGTTGTTTTGTTTTACAAGCTACCGCAACAAGAGTTTTGTTTCGAAAAGGAGGTAAGACTACAATCCGGAAACGAGGTTTAATTTTGTTTTCACTTTATTTCTTCGGTAGTCATTTGGAAGGGTGCTTCTTTTGGTAGTGTTTTTCTATAGAACCTTTACCAAAGTGTAAATACTTTCTCCGAGTTTTTAGTTTTTAGTTGTGCACACAAAACACAGAGCACTGTATTATAATTTCATAAACTATGGTGGTTCTTCGAGCCGCATCATACTCGTATTCCCAATTTTTGTTCTAATTTTTTGTTATTAAGGTGAAGGGGTTTGAATATCGGCGAGTTGTATTATATTTTATAGCTGCGATACATTTTGCAGTTGAATTTATCTAACTTTAAGTTTTTGAGGTGATTGGTTGGTTGACTTTTCTGTTCCAGCATCGAATATTTTTCAGTCAGAAATTAGGAGTTTCGAAAGTCATTGCAAAGTTTCAATGCTTCCTCTTAGATTTTATAGTACATTTTGGATGATAGAATTGCATCTGTATCCATGGTTTTGACAATCTTACTCCCCCTTTTTACAGCTTCAACTTGCAGTACACGCGTTCCCATTTCGCGTATTACTCCATTTCAAATTCAGATTTCTTTACAACTGATGCTGCACCGATTTGAAAGCTATTCAACTAGTCTGCAGCGGCTCTTCCCAACTTAGCCCTGTCCGTAATTTGGAAATCGATTTTGTACAGATTTTTAGTGGTTGGTCGCTGTTGAGGGCAATCTGAGTAGCCCTTCTGTTCTTGGGTTGAGATGGGTCTTGAACTACTCAGTGTCGATGCCACACATATGTTATTCCGAAGGCAATTTCTGGCTTTCACATGAGTCTATCTTGTTAGATATTTTCTGCTAATTAACTGCGACCCAGCTGATTTACGGTTGGAATTGGAGGAATAATTTTGGTTTCGAAGGTCATATACACCCACTGCATTATTACGCGATAAGTTGTAGATGACAATTCAGACTATAGGAGCTGATCTTGTCATGCTCAGTCGAGGTTCCCGTTGATGCGCAACATTTATGATGCAATCTTCCTTACTCTACTCTAGATTCTGATTCTTAGTATGTGGTGGACACTGCACGGTTTCTGTCACATGATGCTCTTTCTTGCTGCGCCCTTAACTGGCAAGGAGTTATCACCTATATTCTACCATATTGTCTCAGTCGGTCCCTCAGAAACCCTGTTAAGTGTCGCGACAATTCTACAGTTCGAATAGACCATGGTAAAATTTTCTTCTCATTGCATCGTTAATGCAGCTGACCCTGGAAATATGATGATATTTTTTCGTCTCTTATCATTGCACAGTCTGTAAGGCGTATCAAAAAGATTACAGTCGTGGTTAAGGTTGTAATCATCTAGACCTCATAATGATCAGTCTTGAGGATCATGCAAAATTGTATCTCTTTTGCTGTTATACCTGTTTTTATGTTCTAGTGTCGCCATCTATTGATTGATTCATTCATTTTCAGATTAGACTTCTGTGCCGTATATTGACTTTTCATACCTCTATACAACATTCGAAGGATGTCCCCTTCAAAGTAATCCCCATCGACTGCAACACACTTATACCAACGCTTGATCCAATCCTCGAAACATTTTTTATATTCGGTTTTCGGTATGTCCATCAGTGCTTCCTGCGATTTTTCCTTTACTTACTCTTGGATGCTGAAACGCGTTCCCCGTAGTGGGTTTTTAACTCGATTGAACAGAAAGAAGTCACAGGGAGCCAAATCAGGTGAATTCGTTGGCTGTTGGATGGTATTTGTTGCATTTTTGGCACTGTGCGACGGTGCATTATCATGGTGCAAAATCCACGAGTTTGCTGCCCACAATTCTGGTCTCTTTCGGCGAAGTGCTTCTCGCAACCCATAACGCCCAGATAATACTCTTTGTTTGCTGTCTGGCCTTCTCGCAAAAATTCATATGCGCTACACCGTTGTAATTCATGAAAACCGTGAGCATTGCCTTCTTTTTTGACTGAAAACGACGTGGTTTTTTTGGTTTCGGCTCATTTGGTGAACGCCATTCACTTGCCTGATGTCTGGATTGCGTGTCGTACTCATAAACCCACGTCTCGTCTCCAGTAATGATCCTTTTGATGAATGTGGCATAGAACTCTTATCTCTTATCTTATCTCTTTTACGACGTCAACACGGTCTCTTTTTGCATAAAATTGAGGTCTTTTGGCATCAACTTTGCTGCTACACGACGGAAACCCAAATCATTAACCAAAATGTCTTGGACGGATCCATAGGCAATGCTCAAGTCCTAGAAACACTTTTCCAACATTTCTAACGTCCGCGCACCATTAAATCCGTTTTTTACGCAAAATTTAATACAAGTTCGTTGTTGCAAATTTAAATCCATTTCTAAAATTGTAAAAAATCGACAACACACACAGATATATGTAGATGTACTCTTGGCTACGTAACTTTGCAAATGTCAAACTATGACGCTAAGATTTAGAGGGAATGTCAACAACAGATTTATCAACTTAGCAAAAAAAAACAGAACTTAAATCGGAACAATTGGAGCGCCTTACGGTGCCTATTCCGGTGGTATTCTTTGGCACACTTTCCGAGCAAATGGAAAACAGATTTTGTCTATCCCGTCCCGTCTTTTCAAGGTCATGGAAACGCTGACAAACCGTCAGCTCATGAAATATCTCGAAACATGAAAACTACTCAACAGGTCCACTGGTGATTTGATGGCATCTCTCACAATGCAAGATAGTTGCACTCGATATTTCAAAAGCATGGGACAGAGTTTAGCATCAGGTTATTTTGTCGAAAATACGTTCATTTGGGATCGATGATTTTCTTATTCAATTGGAAATCCCCTTTCGGAACGCTCCATTAAAGTGGTTTTGGATGGTTTCAAGTCTGATATTCACAAATTAAATGCTGGTGTGCCCCAGGGCTCTGATACTCCTTTTAATCTTTATTAATGATTTCTTGCCTGTTACTTCTAAGCCAGTATATTCATTTGCTAATGACAGTAGTCTCTGCTTTTCACATATGTTCCCGTAACCACGTGTCTCCCTTTCGTTGTTAAGCTCATTAAATTCTGATATTAATAGCATAATTAATTGGGGAACCACCAACAGACTAGAATTTAATGCTCTCGCTGTCGTTAAAGCGAAATTGAAACACCCACCCATTATCCATGAATGGCACTTGCATCGTCGAAACCGAGGAACTTTTCATTTTCGGTATGTGTGTCAAGGACAACTTACGTTGGAATGACCACATATTCGATTTCGTAGAAAATGCTGCGAAAGGTTTCTTCAAGCGATATATGGTATAAGGCATTTATCCACTCAAAATTGGAACTCACATTTGATCAAGTGCTCGTAAAACCTCTCACCATCTGCTAGATAAAATTCAAAACCGTGCGCGATGATGATCATGGGTGATGCCCATATCGCATAGTCAATTGACATACTTGAAGACCGACGTAATATCTCTTGCCTCACCCTGTTTTATCGCTATTTTGGCTACCAGTACCAAGCCCACTTTCGGACATACTCTGAAATATCGCCGTACAACTCGCTTATGGCATGCCTTGCCAAGCTCTTTATTTCCTAGCCATTATAATCTTCAAACATTTAAAACCAACGTAAATCATTATCTCTCGTTCTTTCCTCCCTAATTCTTCTTCACACGTGCTGTGTACGGGTATTCAAAATTAGTTGAGCGCGAAAAGATTATAAAAAAAAAAGAAAAAAAAACCTTGAGCAACAAGTACGAATACAATTTAAGCGTTGATAATTGAATTGAATAGAGACCTATATACATACTCGTATTTATGAATTATTCATTATCATTTAGGGTGTGTTTATAGAGGTCATTTATTTTATGTTCTAAAACGTAATGTCAGTGCAAAGATTAGTATTCAGCCAAATCTTAGATTTCCTTTTGTCAAAAGAAAATGGTTAATTATTTTTATTATAATTTTTCCTCTTCAAAAAACACAAAACTATTCTGCACTAAAACCTTCAAACTTTTGTAATCTAATCTAACTTTTTCTGCAGCGATAATTGAAATGTCTAACTAATCTGCACAAGTGTGACGATATGTTTGTGAACATAACCGTAATACAGTATGACAGTTTGTAGGTTCTGCAGAAAGTCTGCATTATTGAACGCAACTAATGCTGTTCTTTGTTAGTATGGCGTTTTTGAAAATACCCTTACACGGTGTCTTACTAGCTATGATCGGCGCCAAATAGACATTTCTGAGTCTTCTTCAATACTGACCGCTAGGGCGGCTATGTTTTTTACACTTCGCTCCCATCTCTATTTGGTTGGTAGCTTGAGATCCAAAAGAGTGTACTCATGCTCAAATTTTTCCAAGGTTCGATGAATTGCCTGCACACTGACGACCGACCTCACGACGAAATTCACGTTGCATATTTACTACTGACCCGAATTTCGGAATTTTTTAATAATTTCCGCAAGCGAAAAACGATGCATGATGAAATGGCGAACCTTACTGAATATTTTGACAGCTGGTTGTCATTGGTAACTTTGACAGCTGCTGAAACATAACAATTTAAAAAAACTATCATAGCTATCTGGTCACATAATGGCGAAAATAGCAGGCAGAACTGTCATTTGCAGGCAAATCTCATTTTTCGGCCATTTGCAGTAGTCATTTATGCTATGAGATGCCAAATTTTTCTGCCTCTGCTGTTGCTATATGCTGAGTTTATATGTAGTGGAGACGCAGTGTTAGTTACAAGGGAATGCCAATATTATGAAATCACTGTTTATTTCTGTTATGTCAGTTGATTAGGTTGGTTACATACATATGTAGATATCTGCATATTCACCCGGCGCCGTCTGTACGGGTATCTCTGCATCTAACTGTTGCAGTACAGATCGAATGTATAAATACTGAATGAAACTGATAAGACCAATATTCAATGTCAATATCAATAGCAATACGGAAATACAAAGAACAACAAGAAAAAATAAATAAAATGGAAAACCCATATCTGGGCAACATAGTGAAAGCAGCATGAACTTACTTATTTTCGGAGATTTTCTACTCATATCTATTGGGTTAATTATTTCGACTGCTTAACATACGAATATTGGTTTTTGAATTACTTCCGTGATGATTTGCATATGTACGTATGTATGTAGTGTTTCTTATCGGCACACTAAAATAATGCGAAAGACCCACATAATATTGTGATAATTTTATAGCACATGCAATCAAATGATGTTTTTTGTGGATTTTATATTCGTAAACAAATTGTTTGTCGCCATGATTACGCCATGGCAGCAACTCTGTAGCTATACTTATACATCTTCTATATATGTATATATATTTGCGCACATTTCACATATGTAAGTGTGTTTGCATGGATTGTATGAAACTAATCTACGGTTCATCGATCAGCAATAAGCGATATCAAATTGAAAATAGAACATGCATTCGTTTGGATAAGAATTCTAGGTTGTCGTCACTGATGGGAGTGTAAGTCTTGTTTTTTTTTTTAATTTTTTTTTTAACGAGCTTAATTGTTATGCAATGGGGCTAAACAGTGGACACTGCTACCTTAGACCAGAGATATCTCTTACCATACAATATATGAGTACATATGACACACATTAAAACAATAGTCGTTACTGGCGAAGAATCTTATTAATTGGGACTCCAGCTAGGGTCCATGTAAACAAATGTACACATGGAAATAGGAATCACATAGAGAATTCGTCAGAATTGTAAAATTTATGCCTGGGTGACAACCAGCTTAGTTTGACTGTTCCAATGTCTCCCCGATTCAAATATTTCGCACTTCCTGGAGTAGTAAGCGACGGTTGGCGACGGGTTAGTTTTTTTTTTAAATCTTGTACTTTCGCATGCTGTAATAAAGTATCATTCTATTGGAACCACATATCCTCCACCTATATCGTTTTCAAAAATATGGGGACAGATAACGCCACTTTATCACAATACGAGTACACAACAAACAGTGTCTCTTTGTGCAAGTAATGATCTTTTCTGAATCAATTTAGAATTCTCTTCGCTAGAAGATTACTTTCGAATAATCACCATCAACTGCCTCTTGCTTCAGCACCCAATCTGAGTATATTCTGCACTGTTGATCGTATATAGGGTTGAGTTCTTGTTTTATGTACATGCATACTCGTATATGCTGTATGGACGCATCATTTGCTGCGAATTTGCATGGAATTTGCTCTTGAGCCACACTTTCGTTAAGGGCGGCAATATTCTCGCTCGAACCAATATCACGATGAGGCCCAGGTCTTACTCTTTCAACAAAGGTTCCGGTGTTTTCAAAGTGACTTTAGTCGGTACGTTACACATTGTTTGCTCTGTTGGTTAGTTATTCCACTGAATTGTTGATCCCTTATTCAACAATTTGTGTGCTCTGCGATTGAATAATGATCTATATTCATATACAGGGTGTTCCGGATAGTGTGTCGAAAATTTTAAATGGAGATTTCTTGACGTAAGAAAAAATCGGGAAAATGGTATCGGAAATGCATCCCATCCGAAATACAGAGGTTTTAAGCAAAGCCTTACGTTACCCTGTTTTGACTCCTATTGAAAATAACAAAACAAACAAATGTATGCGTGTAACAAATTGGGTACCGTTGAACTCGTACCCTAATTGTTTCAAAGTAACATAAATGTTGCCCTAAAATTAATGTGTGAAAAGTTATTGATTTTTTTTCCCCCAAGAAACTTGAACTGTTGACTTTGTCATAACTTTTTTTATCGGAAAAATATCGTATTAACCACCACTTTTTGCAACTTTAAAACCTGTGCCTAGTATGTGACGAATGACAAATTGCAACAAATGTGCATGCTACCATTTTGTTTATGCTCATATTTCACGAATATGTTCAGATCTTTTTGGCATATCATAATGTAAAAGAAACATTTCAAGTTATGATATTACGAGTAGGTACCTGTGTTAGGACAAGACTTGTAACCTCCAATGGCTTTTCACTCAGATATCTATGGGTGGTCAAAAAATTGTCGCCGTCATATAAGGAAGCGCCACCCCTCCTGAATGGCAGTTGGGTGTCGAACTGTATTCGTTTTTTAACTGGAGCTTTGCTGCTGGGATGAGGTTGGTTAAATTTCTGCAGTTTTCAAAAAACCCATGTGTTGTTCCCTTATCTTTTAGATTATCCGCGTGGTAGTTGTCTTAGCTCTCTTAGAGCTCCAATTTTCGCTTGGCTGCCAATGTAGTTCATAATAACGTCCCTGTGTAACGGTGATAACTAATGATAGCTAATGAGATTTAGACTATCGTTTCCGAAATGGCCATAATTACGCTCAGAATACCATACATAGATTGTAGTGGCCGGGTAGTCTAATCACTTAGTAAGTTTCAGGCCGAAACAGAAAAAAACTTTGGTCGTTGTACCATGAACCAATTTCAATCCATTTGTATATAAATATTCCTGTTATATACCCAGTTTATATGACAGCTCAATGTGCACTTAGTCAATCCGCATTGGTTCAATACCCGTCAAAATTGTACCTCTGCTGACTCATCTTGATTATCCTGCTTTTTAGCATGAGACCGATCAACTCCCCAAGTGAGTCGTCTACCTGCAGAGTTGGCAGCGCAGTCGTGATTGCGGATGTGTCGACGTTGTTAAAGGCGCCCTCTATGTCCAGGAAAGCAACCATTGTGTACTCTTTATATTGTAGTGATCGTTCGATGTGGCTAGTCAGTGAATGCAGAGCCGTTTCCACAGATTTTCCTTTACAGTAGTCATGTGGAACCGTTGACAGAAGTCTTTGATCAATTTTAGTTTGTATGTAGATATCAATGAGTCGTTCTAGAGTTTTCAGAAGGAAAGATGATAGACTTATAGGTCTGAGGTCCTTTGGGACAACATGAGAACATTTTCCGGCTTCTACTACATTGACTTCTCCCCATGACAGTGGAATGTGGATAATTACTACACAGCTCCGCATAGTATTTTCTAACACAGGCAGAATAATATCTGAGGACCTCTGTAGCTCGGCAGGTATTATACCGTCCGGACCAGCAGACTTGTATGGTTTGAAGCTATGCAGCGCCCAGAGCAGTTTGTCTCTCGTAATCAGACCATGAATTTTGGTCCAGATTGCAGTAGGCCTGTTTGGGCTGATACTGGCCGCGAGTTGGGAGCTACCTAGAAAGTGGGTGTCCAGAAGTACAATAATTTGAGTGATTCACCGCTTGAGGTTGTCCAAGAGCCATCGGTTTTTTTCAAACAGCTAGGCATCATAGGATTTGTAGAGAGGATTTTTCTTAGCCGCGATGCCTCAGAGGTTTCTGTGATTTTGTCACAGAATGACCTCCAGGTTTGTCACTTTGCCTTCCTCAGTTCATTTTTGTATAATTTGAGGGATTCTTTGTGTGAGTCCCAGTCAGTCACTTTTCTTGTGCTTTTTGCTACGTTGAAAAGTTTTCTACAAGAGTTTCTGAACAGGTAAATTCCTTGACTTTCATGTCAAGCTCATTGGTGTCACGCGGGGGACTTAATAGTTTAGAGGATAGCGTTTCTGACAGTATTCGTCTGCATTTTGGCCAATCAGTTTTCCGGTAGTTCCGGGAAGCTGGTTAGCTGGGGGAGCATCACTCAGGCTATATTGGATGGATCTGTGGTCTGAAAAGGAGTGTTCAGGCGATACCATCCAGTTCGTTAGTCTTTGAGTGATGCTGTCGGAGACAAGAGTGATATGTAGCACTTCCTGTCGGTTTCTAGTTATAAAAGTGGGCTCATTGCCAATGTTACAAATAAAGAGTTAGTCAAAAAGTGACTCACCTCTATCATTGCTGTTGCTACTGCCTTCCAGCTTCCAGTACCACCCTCTTTAAATAAAATTGTACGATTAGGTAACAAAGAATACCTGAAGCTAACTATATTCTATATTCTTCTTTGTTACTTAAACGTACAATTTTATTTAAAGTGGAGCGCATCAGGAAAATGTTGGAAAAAATTCAAGTTTGTAATAACCTTACACACACTCGTCTACGTCAAGGACCTTGAGTAATTTTTTGTCTACCATTAACCAGAATTATGAGGAAAAGAAATGTACTTCTCTCTGCGGCGAGTTTCAGTTAAAGTGCTTAGTTTGGAATTAATTACTTTGCGTTTTAGTATTTCCTCAGTCTAATAAAGGGTCTTTCATTAACCGCTTCCTTTATTTAAATTTAAATAAAACAAAGTGTGTTTGAGACATCATCGATATTTTTTATTTGTTTGAAAGGCCTATCGATGCCTTATGGATGCCGTATGGAATGTAAGATCGTTCAAATGTCCACCGCGCATCCGAAATGTTATTTTCCATGACTCTGGCACATGGCCCCACATGTCTTTGAGGGCCGCTGTGGTTTGTGACTTATTCGCATAGGCCTGCGAGTTCAGAAAACCCCACAAGTGGGTGGCCGTGGCTCAAGTGGTAGTGTATTGGCTTCCAAATCGAAAGGTTCGATATTCGAATCCTAGCCTCGCCCGAAAGACATTCTTTTTTTCAGGTTCCCTATAATACAACAACAAGTCCAATTACACTAGTAATTTAGTCTGCCCATTAAATGTTGGATGCCACCCTTAGTCCAAAAATCTTACTTTCTATTCTGTCTCATTTTCCTAAAAACTTAACACGTGCTCAGGCATTTTAAGTGTAATAACACCCACTTGAGTGGTGTTATGGGATCAAATCGCACGATCTCGGTGGCCAGTGCACATCACCTCCACATGAGAAGAATTTCCAATGTGACGTGAGCTGTGTGACACGTAGTGCCGTCCTGTTGAAACCACATGAAGTTGGTGTCCAAATCTTCCAATTCAGGCCAAAAGAAGTTGGTAATCATCGACCTATAGCGTTCGCCGTTGACGGTGATTGCCTGGCCAACGTCGTTCTCAAAAAAATATGGACCGATGACGCCGCCAGCACAAAATCCACACCAACCAGTGACTTTTTCGGGATGCATTGGACGCTCTTGGATCTCATATGAACTGGTATCGTCCCAAATTCAACAATTTTGTTTGTTTTTCGTACTCATTCATCCAGTAATGGGCCTCATCGCTGAAGATGATTTCTCGATGAAAATTAGGGTCCGTTTAAAACTGCTCCAGAGCCCATTCAGCGAACATGCGTCACTGTTTATGGTCGTTTACCTTCAGCTCCTGGGTCAGTTGAATTTTGTACGGGTGCAAGCCAAGTCACGACGCAAAATTCGCCAAGTTGTGGTCTGCGACCACTCTCATGGACATCGGCGATGTTTTCGGTAGATCTTGTGTTTCGTCGATGTACGGGTTTATCGTTTACTGAGCCAGTGGATTCAAATTTATCCACCACAGTGCGAAGAGTCCTCTCGGTAGGACGATTATGGCGACCGTAAAATGAGCGAAGCTCGCCGAACGTTGCCTGAACAGAACACCCATTTTGATAAAACCATTTTATCAATTGCACGTGTTGTTGAACGCTATATCCGTCCATGGTGATTTGGCAAAACAGACTGAGAAAATTATCGCCAATTTGGCAGATGTAGCTTCAACAATATGGCCGCTATCAACTGTCAAAGTTCGCAAGTCGCTATTGGAAGACCCTGTAGGAAGGGGACCGGGCGACCTTTAAATCTGTAAAAATGTGACAAACTTTAGGTACGAGTATCTGTTGACCTCTATGATTTTATCCGAAAAGAGCACGATTTGTTTAATTACTTAGCCATAGAGCCACTCGTTTTTGGATTTAAGTGTTGGTGATTTGTCTTGCTAAGCCGTGACGATGCATTTTGCCTTTCCATGTTTTGTATCCTGAATGGTAAAGGTATCTGACGGTAAAGGATGCCCTAAATTTGGGATTTACTAATACGAGATGTAGAACTACTAAGGAAGTTTACTAATTGCTTTTTCTAAAAGGGACCCTCATTCAGGGAAAAGAACTTTAGCTTAAATGAACTTTAGCTATGACCGTGAACAATTTTACTAAACAGGTAAATACATAGTTATTTGTTTCGAAACGCACTTTAGGAGGCAAGTGTATAGCAGTTTACCATAGTTTTATAACTACACATAATACTGCAGATTAAAATCTAAAATCCACGCTACCAATAATCCTTGTCGTGATATTTGCAATTACATTTTAGGATTGACATTTCGCTACATACGAGTACTTGTAAAATAAGTTACAAAGAGCATGTCGAAAAAGTGGTAGTTACTTCTACTCTATCGCGTGACATAGGAAACATCACGAGCAATTACAACACTTGTTCATAATCAAGAACACCTTTGATTTAATACTTGATTTATTTTATTTCAATTCGCAAGGTTTTTGTGTATTACAATAGAATATAGTTTTTAACCCGAAATTCCTCGTAGAATTGAGACAATTTCCATTTAGATTTTTGTTTCTTTCTTTTTATTTGCGGTAACACAAGCTAGGAATATCTTAATTCCTCCCAATTTGGCCCAAACAGAAAAGAACTCCTAAATGTTATATTGTTGAACAATCACATCCCATTCCAATTCCTTCAAAATCAAGATCTCTTGTAATTAATTTGCATTGTTTTGCCTGATTGACTAACAACTAACGATAAACTTACCTTTCTTTTCCAAACCCACTACAAAAAAATACAAAAAACATTTAAAAAATATAAATCAAAATTTTACCTAAAACTACTGCTCGTAAAGCAAAGCTATTGGCAAAAAATGGAATTTCAAACAATACCCACATGGACAGATAATGAACACTACACAAACGACACGACCTCCTATAATTTATCAAATTATGATAGTGGAAATTTCTTTGATGATTATCAGCCATTCCAAGATCCTTGGGAAGATTACTATGAAAATTTGGAAAAACTTAAAAATTCTAGCAACAACAATGCAACAACAGCAACAATTACTACTGCATCAACAGACAATTCACCAACATCACAAATCGATTCAAATTCAAATTTCGTACCATCAGTACCATCAGAACCATCAGAACCATCAGTGCCATCAGAACCATCAGTGCCATCAGCAACAATGGACGAATCTAGTTCTCATCATCAAACCCACCAACAAAATCAAAATGTACCTCAAAGTGAAGACTTTTATAATGACAATAAGACGCAACAAATCACAACGAATTTCACTGAGAATCTCGCACAATTTGTTCATGACAACTTAAATAACAATACAAATCAAAGTACGAGTATCGATCGAGATTCCAGCACAGAAACAATGAATGACCCTGAACAGGTATTAAATGCGACGGAGTTGGATACCAATGAGCCCGATCTAAGTACTAAAAAAGACACATCGAATTTAGATTCGAATTCGATTATGAAATCAAAAAATCAGGACACACTTATTGTGGAAAAAACTCATTCATATAAAAAACTCAGCGCAAGCGAGGTTGGTATAATAAAAAAATTAAAAAAAAAAAAATTCAAAGAAGAAATTATAGCAAAATTCAATACGATTTTGCATGTAGTTCTGGGTGAAAATATTCCTATTACACGACAAAATATGTCAAATGTGTCAAAATGTCTTTTCATTTAATCATCATCAATCTTCTGTTGCCCACTCACATAGAAAAAAACTCTCGTCTATCGTAGAAACATCATGGATTAATTATTTTTTTTTTACAATATGTACATTGTTATAGTTCGTGTTATGCTTTGTTTCATTATATTTTGCTCTTATATTTTCTTCGTCTTCACATTGAATTTTATATATTTTTGTCGGTTCTTCATGTTGCTGTATTTCGTCTCTACCTGGCAAAGGGGAAATTATATACCAATTTGTATTTTTCGTATCCTTTTTGTTGCATGCGGGTCATATAAATCCAATCCATATAGATAAAATAAAGGGAAACAAATTATAAAAAAGAAAATCCAATCCAAACTTTATAGTAATCTTCCTAAAGGTAATGGGGTAATGTTTAATTTATTAAAATTTGAAATTTCAAATAATTTTGGTTTATATTTATACATTTTGTGCAGTTTAATGTGTTTTACTAACAAACAATTAATAATATTCTGGTGTTGTGATATATATAAGAATATAAATTAAAAACATTGTGATACTAAAGTTTCCAGAAAATCGCCTTTTAAGAGACCTACGCTCTTTAATGACTCTGCTTAGGTTAGCCATATATTAATCTGGTTTACCAATATACTAGAAGAAAAATTCTTGCGTGTAATAATCGATTGCTACACAGGAAAATCCACATAAACGTAAAATATAATTTTAGGATTTTTTTCAATTGTGATGAAAAAAAGAAACAAAAAAATATTTTTACTAACGTATTTTTGCTCAAAATTTATTTATAATTTAAGAATATAAAAATTTAAAAAATTACAGGATGGTAAAGTGGTGGATTGAAAAAAAAGTGCGTCCTTATTGACACGATTTCAACTCTTCCAGTCACCGCAAAAAAAAAAAATATATATGTATATACAGTCGATTCTCGATAATATGTATTTACTAAAATTTTTTATTTTGTAAAGATCAAATCAGTGATTTTCTTTTGCTTCAATAACTTCCAGCGTGCTTGGTCAAAAGCATTGTCTATGACAACCAGTGCCGAGAATACCTCGTCGTCCACTTCCGTTCTTAGTAAATATTGACGCAATGTACACAACAATGACTTTGCCTCCTTTGATATGACGGGCGGAATTGGTTCTGCTTCCGATTCTTCTTCATATTCGCCTTCATTGTTGTTGCTTGAATTTGAGATTTCGTCGTCACACAGAGCACCGCAGACTTCTATCAATATGTACAAAATCGTCGAAAGTCACAGATTCATCAAAGTTAGGAAGAAGGCTCCATCCATCCTGTGAGGTAGAATGATCCAGTTCTCCTCCCACCAGTTGCAATTGATTCACTTGAAAAAGTTTGAAATTGTTGTCGATTTAAAGTTTTTCCATGCTTTATCAAACATGGCCATCGCTGCTAAAACATTTATGTTGGCTCTCCGTCCATTTTCAATGCTATCCAATACTATCATCACTACTTCTTTGCGGTACAAAGTTTTAAAATTCTCCCTGGTCAAAGGGTTGCAATTTAGAGGTGGTGTTAGCAAGGAACAATTTAAAATTCACATTACTGAGAATTGGCGGATTATTGTGAACTGTGCAATTATCCAGGTAAAGTCGATGTCTAGTTTCAACTGCCACTCATTGAACAATTCTGTGGTCATCCACGCTTTTATTGGATGTAGGAAAGGATTTGATACCCTTGAAATATCTAGGGTTAGCAGCTTTCCCTATCATAAGGGGTTTTATTTTTTGTGACCCGTCTATGTTTACTGCGAGTAATAATGTTAACGTTTCATTGCTTTTTTCGTTTTTAAATGTCATCGTTCGATCAGGAAGACACTTAAAAAAAGAACAGTCTCATCCGCATTGAACACATTCCGTGGATCGTAAATTGGCAGTAGCCCGCCTAAGTCATTTTTCCATGCAGAACAAACAGTAACAGCAACACTCGCACTTTCTCCACATATTTTTTTGAAAATGATGTTATGCCGTTTTTTTAAAATTGGAGAGCCATCCTTCACTGGCGGTGAATCCTTCAATACCCAAAATAACAGCGAATGACTTAGCCATTTCAATAAGCATTCTTCAAAACCGGGGAACTCACCGGACAAAGAACAGAGAACAAAAAACAAAAACGAAAAAAAAATCGAATTACTGAGAGGAAACTAGCTACTGATTTCGAATTACATGCTGGCGGCCCGACTCGACAATCACTTCGAATTAACGAGCGTACCAAAACACATAGGTTTTTTCTCCATTTATCAAGGTTTTTTCAATGGATCTCACAATCAGTTGGAATTATCAAGAATTTCGAATTATCGAGAGTCGACTGTATTATTAATTAGTAAAGATAATGAATATAATTGTAATATCCCCTACCTCAGAGAAACAAAAGTAATTTTTTAACCAAATTTGTTAACCAAAAGTTTAATTGGAGTGTTATTTAGAGAAGGTGTGTACCAAATTTCAAGTAAATCGTTTCATTAGAACTTGAGATATCGAGAAAAGCGCCTTTAAAGGTTTGAGCATAGTTTCAAGCACTTTAAGTCATGTACTTATTTCGTTAATCGATAATTCCTTTCATTTTCAGCAAAATACGTTACAATAACCTACGGTTAATAGATTTCTAAGTCAATATGGAGTACAAAGGGTTTAAATGGGGGAAATATCCACCCACAGGTGGTTGGGGAATATCTACCGTCTATTGTTCGATTCAGTCCGGCAGGACTGGTCTAGTTACCGCGTCACTAAATCACCTATAACTTTGTAAATAATTGGAATCTTAAAATTTGCTTTGCAGGGTATATTTCTAAAAGTGTATACTTTGAAAATATGCAAAAAAAAAATCGATTTTTTTCCAAATTCTAGACCAGATACCCCCTTAAGACAGAAATACTAAAAAAAGAAAAAAAACAAAAACTTAAGGCCATTTTTCGACACTCTGTGTTTTTTGATAAGAAATTTACTGAATTTGTTTGGTAAAAATTTTATAAATTTTAATATAGTGACTGTAAATCACTTTTTGACTGGAAAATTACGGTACTCACCGTGTGGTTCGACGAAGAAAATACCAGAAAATAGTAATTAAAAACTTTTGTCCAATTAAGCATGAAAAAAGTGTTTTATTCAAGAATTAACGAAAGATTTCCACTCAGTTGACGTTCAAAAATCATTCAAATCCTACATTGAACGATGCCTAGTTGGTCCACCAAAATATAAATTCAAATCAAATACAGCCTTAAAAAATGTTTCTCTTTCCATAAATTTTCTAAACCAATCACTGTCAATTCAAAGATGGCATTCTTTTCCGAAATACAGAAGAAAATTATAAACAGATTTGGTTCACTATGTCATGAGAATCACAAAGAAGGAATACTTTCAACAAATTTCACTATAAAAACAAACTTTTGAAAATTGAATCTTCTCTTGGGAAAGAGTTTGTATTATTGTACAAAAATAATATGTTATGTGTTACGGTGTCGAATTGTCCAACAGTCAGTGTGTCGAAATGTCAATTCGTCAACGAAAATTATTAAACAAAATTGGTTTTATAGAAACCCTTTCAGTGGAGCGCGCTTTCAAATCGACTGCTTCCTTGTGTAGGTTTTTCTCAATTCAGTATTCTTATACATGAAATTTGGCAAATACCATTGACAAATATTGTTTTCATTTGGCGTACCTAATTAAATTATCATGATCGTGGCATGTGTATTGGTTTTGTGAGTTTCACCCCAAAAATGCGCCAGATATAGGAAAATCAGAGTAGTCCCCATTATACATTTGCTGACGAGACCGCGTGTTTAGAATTTTCTGTTGGAATATAAGAATAATTTCTGAAAAAGGAATGTCAAGTGATGCAGGTGCAGCAAAGCAGGTATCTTTAAACAAAATTAGTATTATTGTTTGTGAGGTTGTAAGGTATGAGTACTAAGAAAAACTCAAAATTAGAGTTTATTTTTGCAGTTTGTGCGTCGCGTGTATACAAATAGAAAAAAAATTTAAACAGTGAGAATTTGTTGTATTAATAGAAAAATTAAAAGTGTAAAATTATCTTAAAATAGGCTGCAAAGAATACGAAAATGAATAGATTGGCTATCGTTGTTGTTGATGTGAAGTATTGTATTTAAAATATATTTGTTTTGTTTTTATTTATTGCTGAACCGAAAAAAAACGTGGTGTACTCATATATAGTGTTTAATGTTTAGGGTTTTATTGGTATTCCAAAGATTCCCTTCCTTTACCCAGTTAAAAATTATTAACAACCATCAGGGGCTTGAAGAAAATTCATTAGTTAGAAATTTTAGAAAAGCAATTTAAATGAATATTTAGCCACAAAATCATCGTATGCCTAACGGTGAGTGACGCTGAAAGATTTTTATAGTATTCTTTGGTGTTTTCGATTCGGCATCTGTGGATTGCCAAAATGATGATGATCATAACAGTGTCGTAGAAATTTTATCTATTATCCAAAATTTAAATTTACATTTTGTTTCTATTTTATTTTTAAAATATTGCGTCAGCGTTTTATTGCACTCCACGTTGATGCTAAACCGCTTGATATGACAATGACATCTGTTTACTCATCATTCGCCAAGTTGGAAGGAAGGTTGAGTTGTTAAAAGAAGTCGCAAACTTATGAAACCATCGTCGCAATAAATTGCCAAAAGAGAAATAGGCGAGCCCGTTTTATTTATGAATTCGAATTCACAAAGTATCGGACGATCCACCATCATCTAAGTTGTCATCTGAATAAGATTTCATCGAATTTCGCCATTTAACAGTCAGGAATGTGCTGATTTCAATTTCGTGCTCGTGGTGGTTAAAAGTTGCTTGGGGTGCTCTGTTGCATTTGGTTCCACCGCTCGTCGTATTGAGTCTATTTTTCCCCGTATTAGAATTACATATTGCAAAATATAAGAGAAATCAGAAAATCTTGTGAAAAGATACACCACAGTGTTGATGTTGCTGTTGAAATTTGACATGAATGCTGCCCTATATTTGACATGAATAATTAAAGTCAAAGTCAGGTACGAATATATTGGAAAACTAATATGATCGGGAGAACGTTTTACGTACATAGCATCGACTTCACGAGAGAATAACGAATGCCCCTTTCACTCCTGTAACGCAAAATATATGTATGAACTGAATATAATAAATCAGTTAACAGCGTTTGATTCCAGGCTCTTTTGCCGGAAAAACTTGTAATTAGGATTAATACATCCTTGCTTCAACTTATTAGAAATAAGCATTCCAAGAGTTATATTCAAACTTAACAAGGAACTTATATTTATTAATGTGATCAAGTCTGCTAAAGTACTAATTTTCTGTCTATTGGTTTCTCTGTTTTCTATATTCTGGCACTCATCCTTGTCAGTTGAAGAGGGAGAATTTCATTCTTCTACACATCAAAAAAAGAAAATCTTTAAGTCATTACATCAGTGCTACCAAAAATGGGACGGAGAGTATAAACTTACTATAAAAATGCTTCGATCTGGTCTCCATCCTCAAGTCAATGCGTAAATCTATTCGAGGCCCTATTTCCGTCAGTTAATTCAGAGTTAAAAAATGTAGAGTAGTTAAACTTAAACAAGTTGGCACACTAAACCACTGAGTTGAATTCTCTGAGTAGATCTTGCTTTTGGCCGGCAGTATTTTTTAGCCATTATAACTTACTATCATTTAAGACCAACGTGTATCGGCACCACATTTTTACCCCATACAAATATGATATTTTATATGAACTGACAAAAAGTCCGTGTCGTTTCCTTAGTAAAATTAAATTTCATGGAGCTTGCAAATTTATTGTATTTAGATCAAATATGCTACATTATTATTGGCAATGTTCAATCTTCTGTAGTTTTTGGTTGAAAAACCGAATCATGTGGTTTTCAAAGGCTTGTCTCGAAGCCAGCCTAATCCCATTGGGAGGGCTCTGCAGAGATCTGGGCTAGACAATGGATGCTCCAAAACTTTCCAACCAAGTTTTAGCAATTATTGACGGCTTATCAAAGAAGTATGTTTTCGGACGTTATAGTGATCGAACACAACACCTTTCCTACTGGTGAATTCGTAATGGCGTAATCTCCCTAGTTGTTTATGTTGTAGTAGAGTTAAGAATTAATCGTTTAATCATTTGAATTACCCTCCAGTACAACCACACACACACAGCATCAACTTTTGCGCTGCTAATCATGACCTCGCAAACTCTTATGACAGCACACCATTTTCTGCCCACGATCTTTGACGTTTCCGATTGTTGTAAGTGCCCCATTTTTTCAAGAATTGCTTCAACGTTTTGGATAACTAGACAACCAGAGCGTGACTTATTTGCGATATAAAACTTTTTCGAATGGAAAATAGCGAAATATCACCGCGTTGCGGATTTTAATAAATTTCATTCCCGTAAGCAGTCCAAAGTTGTTTACAAGCCTTGTCGTTTTTGTCCTCTTTACAGCCACGCGTATACAAAAATTCAAGTTTAAACTGTCACTTTTCAAATGAGTGTCGACAGTTTTCAAGGCAATCAGCCGTTGTTGAGCCTATCCGTCTATTGTCGGGAATGCCACGAACTTTTTCCCAGTCCTTTAGCCATTTCATCGACAAATTTGATATTTGTCCGCTCAATGTGTGTCAAAATGCAGTTTCTTGATTTTAGATCGTTATTTGTAATTAAGAGGATCAAGTAGAATAGGTATATCCTGGCATTTGTTATCACACTTTTCATGATTTACTCGAGTCAAAATATTTTTCCATGGCTCTGGATTAGGCAAATGATTTAGTATGTCCTTAGAAAGTAAGTATTCGGAAAGTCTGGTAAGGTTAGCATGATTACGAAGATCGAGGTATTAGATCAGCTGTCTAACCAACAAAATTGGATCAGGAGGCTGCCGTTGATGGCTCGTTATTTTAAAAAAATTTTAAATTACTTATCATCTATTCCTGGTCACAATTCTTACAAGGGACCAATGGAAATACCAACGATTTGTTTTGGTTATTCTTCCTAGATTTCTGCAGGTTTCCTAAATTAAGAGTTCTTCAAGCCCATCACTAAGGTATATTCATGAAAACCTAATATTTTAGCTTCTGAAAAGATGTAAAGTACTTAGATAGCTTACTTACTTTACTTAATGGGCTCCCGAGCTGTGAAGAGTCTCTGCGAAACATCGCAGTCTTCAATCCTCTTCAATCTGCGACTGATTGATCGTTTTAACGGAGGTTCGGTCTTCCTGCTCGTCTCGAATCTAAGGGCTCTGATTCGAAGATTCGAACTAATGCAGTCGACATCTCTTGGCTTTTCGGACGACATCCACATCTTCATACAGCTTGTAGAGTATAGTTCGCGTTTGTGCCTTCTTCTCCATTCCTTCGACGGTACCCAGTATTAGTTCCACTTCTCTGCTTTATCCTCCAGCATTCGGTACGGTATAGCAAAACTGTTAGGATCAAGGCCTTCTACAAGAGAACCTAAGTCTTTCTAACCAGGAATCTTGACCCCGCAGTCTTGATAAACTGAAGCAGCAGCGGATCTCTACTAAGGTGTTATTTGCAGAGTTGATGTTCACTCTGAGATGGGTGAACGCCTCCTTAACTACCTCGAAATTATATCTGCCGACTGTGACGTTTTGTCGGAGTACTCGTAGTGGATGGGTGTTTATTTGCTTGTCGATAGCATATGTATATTTTGTTTTGTCCTAGGATACGCATTTTAATCGCGCGGTTTTTCTTGAATTTAGAATAAAAAAATGCACTAAGCACTTACTCGTAGAAATGAAGTACTCATGCGGTGGATGAAATTTTATTTCCATGCACTATAATTTTTTTTGAGAAATATCATATAAGCAGCGTTTGTAAATTTTAAATTTTTAAATTTTTAAGACCTCATACCACATTCTCATTCATTTAAATTTCTTTCATAGCTTTCATCCCACGGAAATTCATAAAGGGTCGATTTCAGTTTAAAAAATATGTGTATATGATATATTTTCATTTCTATTATCTAAGACTACATTTTTCGAATGCTTTATTTGTAAAAAAAATGGTGACGTAAATATTTTTCTTGTTCTATTGTAGCTTACTAACCTTCTGTTTGGATATATGCGTACTTATAATGGTCGAAGTATTACTAATAAGCCCAAGCAAACTAAAACTAATTCCTACACTAACACAAATCTCATGAATTTTCTAAATGTTTCATTTACGGGACTCACAGTATACATACAAAATATATTTATCATCATTTTTGCTATAGAAAATAATAAAATAATTTTTTTTTTCTATTTTGTTTTTTTGTTTTTTTTGGAAAACTTTTTTAGGCTGGTTTAGCTGGTGCTCTTTCTAAAATTCGTCTGGGTGAACCAAGGTCCAGCGAACAAGAAGCCTATGAAGCATCAATGAGACGTCAATGCTGGGAGGCTGGAAACATTGACTACTCGGGCAGGGATTCTTTCGATAATATTTGGAAGAAAATCTCACAGACTTTGGATTCAAAGCCAGCGCCGTCAAAGCCTGCTGATGGTAGTAATTGAGTTTAAAAAAAATTATTAAAAAAATAAACTCTCATACCAAAAAAAAACAAAACATATACAATACACAAATAAACACACACATTACATACACACGCCCATGCATACGTAGATACAAAAAAAAATATTGCACGAACTATTGCATTTTGGATGCATCCATATACATATGTATGTATACACAGAGCAAACTACCCTCGGACGATTATGTTTACAAAACTTTTTTTTTTCTTTATATTTTTGTAGAAAAATATTTTTGTGCTATTTATTTTCGTTTTTTTGTTCTCGAAAACAGTTTTTTTTTTTTTTGAAAAATTGATTTTACAAAAATTAATTGTAAAAAAAGAAAAGTCAAGTGCATACTGCAGGTCATATCAAAACGAAAATTCATATCAAATCATATTTTTGCCATTTTGTTAAAAAAGAAAACATCACTATATCTATCTCTCTTTCTATGATTATGTATCATAAGCGAAGATAAGAAAAAAGAAGGAGAAAATTAGCAAAACCAAATCGTGTGTGTTCCTATATTTTTTCGGAATCTAAATGAACGATATAAATATAAAAAGTTTTTTTAAAAATATTTCCCAATGCATTTCTTATTTCATTTAATTATATTTTTATCGTATAATCATTTATTTGTTTTTATTTCAGCGCTTATTGTTTAATTGTTATTTGTGTTATTTTTTCGAAGCATCCAAATGGCATGTTGAGGCTGCAAAACGATATTTATTTGTAGACGTACGTCGGTTACACTTAAATAGTTGGATATACCATAAGCATTGTTGTTCATGGAATGTAAATTGTTTTCTTCTTGAGAAGCACACCTACTCGTACATATTGTTCATATTCTTATTCTTAATTTCTTTCGAAGCAGAACATGGTCATTGACATTTTGAATTTTGGGCGTAAAATATGCAAACCCCTTCTCTCTGAAGAAGGTTTATGACTTCCATTGGAGGAGTTGTCAGATGGATTCTTAAGTGAAACTTATAACAATATCCCCATAGACTTTGTCGAAAAAGCTAGGCTTTGAAACTCAATTCTGCTGATGAGAAGATGCTTTTATTCTATCTCTGAAGTTATCCTTTTTAACTTTTTAGAGTAAGGTGGCTAACTAAACCATCCTTAATAAATCTCAAAGCCAAATTTCAATACTTAATACAGAGTACGCCAACTAAAGTTAACTGCAGTAAAATGCATAGAAATTTTGCAATTTTAATTTCTTACTACAATTTTTGTTTTACATGAAACTGTAATTTGTTAGAATTGGTTTGTTTTATAAATGGATGACACACCACCTAAATGACTTTCATTTTTTCGCAGACAAAAAATTGCTCTTTCCAAAGCATTTTGCAATACGGCACGCTATGTTTCTGGCTCCAAGTTTGTTATTTCCACACCAGTATTTTGATTAAGCTCCTGAATTGTTTTCGGTTCATGTTAAGGAGCACCACAAAAATAAATCAGGGAGGCTTAGCCGGTCTCTTAAACGTTTCTTATGAATTTCTATTTGCGCTCCTGCCTTGTGTTGTGTGACTCCATTCAGCTGAATTTATGATATATATTAGAGTTATTCTCAACTGCCAGACGCAAAAAAAAGTGTATGTGTCATGATGCGGAACACCTTCTCAGTGGTTGTTTTTGGATGCTCATCATCATCTTCTACAAAATATGAAACATTGACTCTTTTAGCCATAATTACACATTAAACAGTGCATCTAAGAGGGTTGATGCTCGGATTCGACTGTTCTATTTATTAACATACTAATTTAAACGAAAATGCGTTTCATCGCTCATAAATATGTTATTTAAAAAGTTGCAATTATCAGTGGCTAGCTGTACGAATCTATTAACATATTTTACGCGTTGTTCTCCATCCCGTAGTAATACTTCTGGACCAAATGAATTTTTTATTAAAATAACTTCAGACGACTTTTTAAGATCTTCTGTATATGTCCAATTGAATATCCCGTCGACGAGTATACACAGACGAATCGTCGTTGACAGTCGGTCGTACGGCCTCCAAAGCTTCTTCATTGCGACGGACATTAGGCCGATGAACATCGGAACTAGGATCTGATCTGCTGGCGGTATTTTCATTGTTTTGACATTGTTAAGACACATAACAAAATTCAATGATGTTTACCCGTTCCAACTAGATGTGAAGCCCTGCAAAAGTTTCAAACTCTTAGAAACAGTCAGTCAAAGTAGGTCCACCATGTTTTTCCACTTCTTAAAATCTGTAACCTATCCGACCACAGTGAGTTTTGCTACAAAGCCTCGAGTTATGCTGAGGTAATCTCGAAATTACTCGTATTTCCTAAGTTTCTCGTATTAGTCACTTGTTTTATGTACGAAAACCCGATCTCAATTTTTTCTTTAACACTTCAACTTTAGTTGACATAATCGTGACAAGTTTTGGCTTTCCCATACAAGTTATCGCTATCATGGAAAAATAGGTCGGAAAGCATTATCTTGCATTAAGTTAGCGCGTATAGGTTAAGTTTTTAGTGTAATTTACACGTAGATTGGAAATAAGCGCTGATACCGATGCCAAAAAAACGTACCAATAGTCTTCTTCTAGAGTAATACAATCATTTCGCTCTAACATTCCTTTTTTATAAGAAGAACGAGTTGTTCATCCTTTCAAAATTCGCTTCAGTTTCGACGACCACCTCTTCATTGGAATCATATCTCTTAACGGTGAGCATCTTTTTGAGATTTGCGAACGGGTAATAGGACCCATGTTTTATCCTTTGTCACGTTCGACGTGAAGAAAATCTGTTTTATTTCGCTTAAACAGCTCCATATAGCACCCCGAGTCATCAGCGCGTTATTGCTTTTGGTCAAAATACGATATCTATTTCGAATAGAGCGTCCAAATACTCGTTCAAAATACCACCTCAATCAAAACATTCCCGGAAATTATCCGGAAAATTAAAAGTACAAGTTTATTCATCTAAATCTATATTGTCCCCTTCAAAGTAATCCCCATCGATTGCAACACACTTATGCCAGCGCTTGATCCAATCCTCGAAACATTTTTTATATTTGGTTTTCGGTATGTCCATCAGTGCTTCCTGCGATTTTTCCATTACTTCCTCTCGGCTGCTGAAACGCGTTCTGCGTTTAGGTTTTTTTTTAACTCGATTGAACACAAAGAAATCACAGGGAGCCAAATTAGGTGAATTCGGTGGCTGTTGGATGGTATTTGTTGCATTTTTCGTCAAAAAATTACGAATAATGATGGCACTGTGCGACGGTGCGTTATCATGATTCAAAATCCACAAGTTTTCTGCCCACAATTCTGGTCCCTTTCGGCGAATTGCTTCACGCAAAAGTCTCATAACACCCAAATAATGCTCTTTGTTTACTGTCTGGCCTTCTGGCAAAAATTCATGATGCACTACACCGTTGTAATCCATGAAAACCGTGAACGCCATTCACTTGCCTGATGTCTGGATTGCGTTTCGTACTCATAAACCCACGTCTCGTCTCCAGTAATGGTCCTTTTGATGAATGTGGGATCGGATGCAGCCTCGCAAATCATCTCTTTTGCGACGTCAACACGGTCTCTTTTTTGAATGAAATTTGGCACCAACTTTGCTGCTACACGACGAAAACCCATATCATTAACCAAAATGTCTTGGACGGGTCCATAGGCAATGTTCAAGTCCTCCGCTATCTCTCTGATGGTTAATTTGTGGTTATTGACCAACATTTCTTTTACTCGATCAATGTTTTCGTCGGTTTTCGATGTCGATGCTCTAACACGGCGTTCATCATCTTCGATTGACTCACGCTTGTGCCACTAGTAAGTGACCGTTTTCTTTAGAGAATCGTTGCCGAAACACTTTTGCAACATTTCCAACGTTCGTGCACCATTAAATCCGTTTTTTACGCAAAATTTAATAAAGTTCGTTGTTGCAAATCTAAATTCATTTCTAAAATTGTAAAAAATCGACAACACACACATGTACTCTTGGCGCTACGTAACTTTTGCAAATGTCAAGCTATGATGCTAAGATTTAGAGGGAATGTCAACAAAAAATTTACCAACTTAACAAAAAAAAAAAACGGAACTCAAATCGAAACAATGGGAGCGCCACACGGTCACTCCGGGAACATTTCCATCAAGGTGGTATAATGCACACGGTTTATTGATATCTTTATGATGTCAGCTATCTCCCGCACTTTCGTGGATTTCTTTTTACGTTTTCCACCCTAACAGCCTCATTTGGGCGCCTAGAGCGCTCAGCATCATTTATGTCTGTACGACCGCGTTTGAATTCAGCAAACCACCAGCAAATGATTGCTTTCGATGTAGCAGAGTCCTTATAACAGCTTTCAAGCCATCCTTGAGTTTTAATAGTATTTTTTCCCATCAAATTTATCAACTTACGAAACTCGTTTTTCTACAATGTTTTGAAAATATCAAAAGGTGCGTCACTAAATCTGCATCATCTCAATGACTAATGGTCATAAAATTTTGACATGTATCGTTTGAATGTTGGTACTAACTAAAAATCGTATGGATACGAGTATGTTACTCGCCATCTATGTGCAAGTCTCGGGACTTTTCGGTGGATTTTCGGTATGTAGCTAAACCACTTCCGACCCACTTTCAATGAGGTAGTAAAGTACCCTCACAAAATATGTGGCCTACCTAAAATCTCTTGTGTACACAAAGTTTTTTAACTGCAAGCTTGCACGATTTTCTTTAAAGTATTCTAGATACTACGAAGCTCGTTTCTATTATGATTTATTTTTCGGAAGTTTAAAAACCAGTTGACATTACCGATATAAAGGGTTAATCATATTTTCAAACACTTGCGGCTCTATTTCATAGATATCAGCACGGATATTAGCTTTGAGTGCTTCATTTTGCTGAGGAGAGTTAGCATAAATCTTCGCTTTGAAATGGTTCTATGATCTATCATGCCGGGAACATCTATCGCATGATCTCGACAGAAAGGTTATTTAATTGAACTTTTATGAACCAAGTCTTTATGCAAAATTCGGTGGAGTGTTGCTTATGATATACCAGCTTTATAAGATCGACATGGAATCGACATACTCGATTTTTCGGACTAACATATCTTATCATCAACTTGTCCCAATATCTAGAATTTCAGAACCAATTTAACAATTGTTGTGTGAGAAGGTGCTTCACGTTCACCGAGAAAATGTTCTAATGGGGATTTTCACCAATTTGAAGCGTGTCCATTTTTATGAAATATATAGCTTTTATGTGGCAGATGATAAAAGAGCTGAATATTTAAAGGCCAACCCCTTTATTGGACAATTGTGTATTTTTTAACGCAATCAGTCTTCTCAAAATCGAACCTATCGCCTTACATGGACGGCGCAAATTACCGCACATATTTTCGAATGAGTTTAGTCTATCTGTGAACGAGTGTCTTTCGGATTGTGGCCTATGATAGCTGACGCATCGAATGAAAAAATCAAATTGTAATAGCAAAAGTCTAATAGAACTAATTTCTAACAGCTGTTTAGACAAACTCCTGCGTCAAATTCAAAACAAGTTATTACTCTGCCAATATATTGAAATCTGCTTATTTTATATAATTTTGTCTAAAAAAAAAGAGCTTGGTAGCTTTCATATGTGGTACTCGATCACGGATGAGAGAATATCAAATTGTCGGTAACGAGTGCGGGAATATCAAATGTGTATTTCTTAGTTACTCGTCATGATCACGAGTGCAGTAATTTGGCCCAAGGATATATCTTTGCAATTAAATCATACTCAACATAATAATATTGACAATATGAGAATCCCTTTCGATCTTTCAGATCTTCCATTACAGCTACATCTGGAGTGCCTTAAGGATGCCACCTCGGTCCTTTGATCGTCAATAATATACGAGTTAATTTCATTAACTTTAAGTTATATAAAAATCGACAACAAAATAACTACAGTACTCGTAGCTTTTCAACTTGATGTCAAAAAAAAGAAGATATTAGTAAATGGCTACCCATTATTTATTTGCGAATTTTACGTGCGATCCTAGCTATTGTGTCTACATTATTAACATCTCCAAACCACGAAACACTTCAATTTTCCTCGGCTAGATACAGTAGTGTCCAAAACATTTGCAATTTTTTTCAAATACAATAACATCCTTTATTAATTGCTCTAAAGAAAGAATTCTAATGAAACGTTCAGTCAAAAGTATTACTTACAGTTTAATACTTAAAAGAAAACAAAGAAATTTAAAATATGTACTCTTGATACTTTGTAAAACATAAAAAAAAGAGTTTATTCATTTTAAAGCTGTGCAAAACATATGCAAGTTTTTTTTGTTCATCAATATTTGGTCCAAAAACCATTGTTTCTAATAACTTCCGCACAGCTTTTTGGCATGGAAGCAATAAGGGAGTTTGTTAACTCACTGGGAATTTTTTTCCACTCATACTCGTACTTTAAAGCTTCATAAAGAACCTTTTGCGAAGTAAGCCGTTGTCCGCTGTTTTAGGATTCCCAATAAGTTTTCGATTGGGTTTAAGTCGGGGGACTGTGGAGGCCAATCTAAAGCATTTGCTGCCCGAGCTTCTAAAAATTCTTTAACGAACTTTGAGGTGTGCTTCGGTTCGTTGTCTTGTTGAAACCTCCATAACAACGGCAACTCTTCCTCAGCGTATGGATGACTGTGTTTAAGATGTCCTTATACACAAAGCGATCCATTGTTCCAGTTATTCGGTATAAGGGACCACATGCTTGAGCCGAGAAGCATCCCCAAACCATAACGGAACCGCCCCATGCTTCAAAGTAGCTCGGATGTTTTCCCGATTTAACTGTGTACTTATCTTTCGGCGAACGTAACCAATACCATAGGTAGATAAGATATTAAATTTGCTCTTATTGCTAAATAAAACGGTTCTCCAGTGTGTCAGGAACCAAGTTGAATATTTATGAGCAAATAGAAGTCTAAATAATAGGAAACTAGAAGCAGTTTTTTATCAAACAAAGAGACTACCTTTTTTGACGGTGTTTCAAGGCTAACAGGGACTGAACAGCTCGGTATGCCCTCAAATTACTTTCTATTGCACGTCTACGAATTGTGCTTGCATCGATTGAGACGGAAAGGGTCTTGCCGTATAATGTTGATAATTTTTTTATCAGTTTGCATGTCTGTTTTTCGGGGACGACCACCAGAATGAAGCGTTGCAATTGATAAATTTTGTCGGAACTTTGTAATTATCCGGGAAACAGTCGATTCGTGAATCTTGAATCGTTTAGCTATCTTTCTTTGCTTTGATCCGTTTTTAAAAGCCCCAACTACCAGCTCCTTTGTTTGGGTATCGTACTTATTGCCAGCCATTTTTTCAACGCAAATTAAGTGAAAACTGAATAAAACAACCTGCCTATGAACATAATTTATTTGATAAAGAATACTATTTTACTAACCTGATCTGAATATCTTTGAAGTTAAAACAGAAATGAGGGAAAAATAAAAAAATTGCCTATGTTTTGCACAGCTGCATATTTGGCAAGCTAACATTTTTCCCTGGAATAACTAAACTAACTGTACTTTTTTCCGTTTTTATTGCTGAGACCTAAGAGTGTACTGTCAGTAACGGATTTATTTTTAAATTCTTACATATTATCCTTCTTTGTATAGTTAATCAAACAAAACCTCAAGAGAAAAAAATTTGCAAATGTTTTGCACACTACTGTAAATACTGAAATGTCCCATCAAGCTTTAGCTTCCTTATTGAGGTACAAACTCTTTGCGAATTGTCGAATTGTAGCAATTCGTCGTATTACTATGACAACATCGTTTGTTGATAATCTCAAACTTTATTATTTTTTACTTATCCAAACTGGTGAAAAAGTAGCTTACTTACCCTTTATTCACCATGAGCGCTGGGTCACTGACTTCCATGTATCGAACCTTTGAGGAGAATGCTATATACTGCAAAAAGAACCCTTAATATGCCTGATTTTAACACTATCAAACGTAATTTTTCCACTACGATATGATGCAAGACTTCAGAGGTTCTCCTATTCCATAATTCAACTCCCCGTCGTATTTTATTCGATGGAAGCTCAACATCTTTTATTAAACTGATGCCTCCACAGTTTGTTCGTAAATGAATGGAGATCATCAGGTCAAAAGCAAACATTGATTACCATTTGGTTTCCAAAAAACTATTCCAGGTTTGAAAGGCTATTTGCACAGTTGGTAATATTTAGAAAGTTTTCTAACGTTTGTGTTTTGTTGGCTGTAAAATTTAGTTGCACTCGAATAGTTTGGCATCTCCTTCCCAACTATACCAAATTTCCAATTGGATTCGTCCGAACACAATAAAAGGATATTTTCTTTGAGTTTGAGGTAAAACTACTCAGGGTTTATCACGTTATAATTATCTAGAAATGAGAAGAAACTGAATTCACACCGACCATTATACTAAACAAACGAAAGCAGTTTCTCAAGATCTTCTCTTCAAAAGTAAATGCTCTTCATCTAGTAACGGGCCAATCGTAATCCCCTGCCGATTAGCTGTCAGTCATTTCATTTAAAAATTTCGTGATCATCGCATGGCTCTACTATGTGTCCGGCGTTTTTTCTTATTTTCATAAACTATCTCTTGTCTGTGATTTCAAATCCAATATAAGGAGTTACCTGTGTCTTTGTTTTAGTGCTTCTTGAACAACACTTTGAAATAAATGTTGTTGGTCATTTTTGCAGAATGTTATTAAATTATCGAAATAGACTTAAGCAGGCAGATATCATGTCTCTGCATTCAGCACCATTTTTAAAAAATCTTGGATCAATAATGACAACTACTTTTATTCATTGACGATGCTTTGCCTTCTCTTTAGTTTGGAGCTCGACACGATCACCAATTCAGAGTAATGAAATACCGTGAGATATTCTAAAATTAAGAATTCTTATGTAAGGCCAAATAAGTTCCCAGTCATTTAAATAAAAACAGCTGGGATTGTACATTTTTGCTTCCCGTCTACTGTAATAATTTTATTTACAGTGAAGCGATCTCAATTGTCCCTAATTAGATACTATTTGCATTAACAAGTAATTGTGAACATAAAAAATGTAATTATGGATCTGAAAAATGCAAAACCCTGAATCTTAAGAATTAAATCTTCCTTTCTATTCAACGAATTCTAGGTTACAACTTTAAATATTTAAATGAAATTGTCGTTCAACAATAATTCATAGTTTCATGTTTCGATTTATTTGTGGAGCGTAAGTAATTTTTATTTTTGTTTTTATTTCTATTTTTTGAAGTATGTTGTTTCTTTTATTTATACAATTACACCAAGAACAATTCAACAAAACACTGAATCACATTCCTTGACACAAACTCAAAACAAAGGTCTCTCAGTCATAGCTCTCATCTAGATGCTGCATTTTCCGAATCATGAGGATGTGAGACTGCCATTTAAATTGCATCTATTCAAGTGTCACATCCGCATTATGACGAAAATAAGCTTTCCAGACACTGTCCACTTTGACATTTCCACTAAAGAAAAAAATGAAACGGATGAACGTAAACAAACTGACCTCATTATATTGAAAACTTCTCTTTTACAGATATTTCTATTGTAATATGTACGCCTGAAATCGAGCAACAAAATACCTTAACACCGAGTGAGCTTACAGTCTCAAGACCTACTAACACTTTAACTCCATCATCAACGCCTGCCAGACAAAAGGGCCGAAAGTACAAATAGCAATTAATAAAACGATGCTTTGCATATCTTAATAAAACAACTCACAAATTCATTAGTCATTAACCATTAGACAATAGTTTGAACGAAAACTTATATAAAAAAAATAAAATAAAAATAAACGAAGCATACAATTAAAAGATAGTTTTTTTATCTTAACGAAACTAATTAACAAAAAAAAAAAGTTACAAATTTGAACGAATTTAGTAAGTGTCTAGCATATAGGATTTTTTCGAAAACCGCTTAAGGGGGCTTGCTAACACAACATTTTTGGACGCAACATTTTAGAAAAAATTAAAAATAAAATGCTCAATGCGGAACATAGCGATATTTTCAAATACAAATTATTTTAGAAAGAAATTAATGAATTATAAAATTTATAGAACGTTTGACATCCGACCAAATTGAAGATGGCAAGATCGAATACGATCCCGTCACCAAGATCAGGAAGCAATATAAACATATCGAAGGTGGTTATGAGGTGATCTCAACTATTCCTCAAGAAAATGGAACCATTAAAACTCAAGTTCAAACCTTCTACGATCCCAAACCGGTGACCGAAGAAGAATATCTTAAGCAACAACAAGAAAAGAAGAATAGAACAAAGAAATCAACTAAGGAAGTCGTTCGTATCGATAAGAACACTACAATGATCACGCGCGATATTCCCGGTGGCTATGAGGAGGTCTACACCACTGTCAACGATGACGGATCGAAGAGCATCCGTACAAAGACTTTCTACGATGCCGTTGAGGAAGAGGTCACCGATGAGAATACAAAAGTTTTGCAACAAGCCCCAAAGAAGAAGACCACCAAGTTGAACAGAACTAATACTGAAGAGGAAGAGACCAATGTGAGGAAGACCAATCAATTGGTTCAAAGGAACACCCGTCAAGTCGATGATGATGATGAATATAATGTAAAGCGCGAGTCAACTGTTGAGGAGACACGTCGCGTTACAAAGAAGACCGAAATCTCTGGCAAGAAGACCACAGTTCGTAAAGACTCATTGCAAGAGGAAAATATTAAAGCAATCACCACCACCAAGGATAAGAAGAAGAAGAGCAAGAGAGCTCCACCACCACCATCTGATTTCGAGCAAAACGATTCGACCACCGTTGTTGCCAAGAATGTTCCCGGGGGCATTGAATATACCTACACCACCACTTTGGAAAATGGCAAGAGCATTTCCACCAGCAAGACCATTTATGAAGAAGAAGAGATTGAGATGACCGAAGAAGAAATCCAACAATACAAGAAACAACTGAAGGATGCTGAGAAGCATAAGAATGTTACCACCACTAAGAAACTCAAGTCAGAATCGGGAACTAAGAAGATTGTCCCTTCAGAAAATCCCGGTGATGTTACTACTGTGGAAACAATCAAGATCGAGGGTGGTACTGAGTATCACTACACCACTGTAACCTCAGAGGGTATTGTCAAGAAGGCTGTCAAGACTGTTTACGATCCAGTTCCAGTCAAGAACAATCCCGATGATACTGATGAAGAGGAAATCATTGAGGAATACGAAGAGGAAGTCATTGAGCCCGGTGACAAGATCATCAAGACCTTTGAAACCACAAAAACCTTGCCACAGAGGTTCGATGGTGAGTAAATTGTTTGTGGTGTTTGTACATTTACGAGTAGAAGTACAATTGTTGTAAAATGTTTATGTGTTGTATGCATTGTAGTTGTGTATTTACTATTTTTATCCATTGTTGTTTTTTTTTTTTGTGAATATTTGAGGCGATCAAATGGCCGATCAAATATTTTTTGAGGAGATTTAAAATAGTGTATACTCGTATTTTTGATTTTGAACTACAATAGTTGAGTTTTTGAATTTTGAACTTCAACTATATTTTATTTTGTTTTTTGGAATGAAAAAACGGTTGTGGCGAAATAAAGGGTAAACGATACAGAATGTTTCTCTTCCTTTCTTATGCTACGGAACCATTATTTTATCCAAATTGTTTTTAAGTTAATGGGTTTGTGAAGTTCGTGTTACATTATCTACTCGTTTCCGCAAACAAACAAAGCAGATATTCGATTTATATAGGGTTGATGCGTAAAGTGCTATGCTCCATAATCATTTAAAAACGTCTACGGTTATAGCTGAGGCGACAGAAACTTATCGATCGTTCGAAAATACACTTCAGCAGTCACTGTTTTTCACTAGTTAGGGGTCAACTATTTTCGGGTAAAAATTGCACAATGTAAACATTTTTGATTTCGGTTTCTAGGATTACTGAAATAACAGTAATAAATGTTCTGCTTATTCACATAGCCATCGATATGGAAATTTGCTTCGCCGCTTAACAGTACGTTCTTGCTGCTCGAAAACATACCAACGGCGTTCTTGCATTCAAAATAATCACTCACTTCGTGTAGGAGGAGTCCTGTTGATCATTGTCCCTTCATGTCTGAACTTTAACATCCTTGACTAAATCATTTGAATGTCCGGTCCTTACTTAATCCTCGGATATCAAAGTAAGTACAAAAACGATATGAACTAGTGATTTACTGCTTTCTAAATATTGATCGACCACCAGTGAGTTATGGCGGTTGTTGAATTCGCGGATATGCGAACAATATCACCTCACTCCGCTAGTTTTTGGGCAGTCACAAATTTAAATTGAACATTTTATTACTTGAATTGACTACATTTTTGGAGCAACAAAAGAACGCGGTTGGCAAGTGTAGATCTTTGTTTGATTTCTGATGAGGTGCCATTATCTGAGTTGATAGAGGAACCGATGTATACAAAATGCATAACTCCACAAAGTTTAAGACATCTATTGTAACGGTCTACCCAATTCGTCGTCGTTGTGCGTCCTTACTTGTTGGTTTTACTCTCTTTCATAGCTAAACCTTTTTCTTGCTCCCACTTCAAAGGTCTTAGTGAGATTGTTCTCGACTTTTGCAGAATCTGCACAATTTACCAAGCATAAAACAGCATTGATAGGTACAAACGAGATCGTTGTTCAATGTTGTCAAACACAGTTCAGAAGACAAGATCTTGTACGCAATGTTAAGCAGACTGGAAAATCTGTAGTTGGCGCAGTTTAGTGGGTTTAATTTCTTGTGGATGGGCAAATGAGGGTAAGATTTCTCATTCTTGGAAAGCTGTTGTGCGCAAATCATCTCTCGTTGCCTTAAAATGCCCATCAAGTAGACCGTTCAGTCGAGCAGGCTTATCATACTTAAGTTTGGATATTGCATCATTTAGGTGTACAGAAATCTTAGTTTTCATCATCATCATCGTTTATCAGTTTACAGAAATGGGTTTTCCATATCCTTGACACTGACGGTAAACCTATTTGTTGGCTTCCAATAATTTGCCAATGGAATTATCTATCTCTCTATCGCTTGACACTGACGGTAAACCTATTTGTTGGCTTCCAATAATTTGCCAATGGAATTATCTATCTCTCTATATATCTCTTGGCATTCCGCTCCTTCAAACTTTTAACCGTAACACCCGTCCAGCTATGAATGCTCATCAGTATACCCTCAAGCCTCAAGCCCATTTTCGGACGTACTCGAAAATATTGTGATTCGTTTCTAAGCCGTACATCTCGCTTATGGAATGTCCTTCCAAGCTCTCTATTTCCTATTCGTTATAAATTGCAAACGTTTAAGACCAATGTACATCGGTACCTCTCTTTTCTTCCTCCCTCACTTTCCTTGGCCAGCGCTGTGTGCAGGCACTTTAAGGGCATAATAACTTCTTGAGCGCGCGCTAATTATAAAAAACAAAAAAAAAATCTCAAAATGGTTTTTTGTTCTCCCTTTAAAGTCAAAAAATGAGGACTGCTTTTACCTACATCCCTTTTAAAATTATTTTTCTTTCAGCTTCCTCTTCGTATCACGGCTCCTTGCTTTTTTGACCGAATTTTCTGGTGACTTTACTTGAACATGGCAAATCCGGCATATTTGCTCTAATTAAAGATTTCCATTATCGGTTTCTTAATGTGGAGACTTCCCTTAAGGCGCGTACTTCTTACAAGATCAAGTTTCACTTGATCATCATCTTTTCCGACGTAGCATATTTTCTTCATACTTCTTGTACAATGTCCAACATCCAACATTACGATTCATAAGTTGAACCTGAACGACAATGCAGATATTCAGTTTTAGTACAACTGATTCTGATAAGATACACGTTATCTCCTAGCGGCTTTAGCCAACTCTTAAGAGTTTCGTAAAGTGTTTTAACGTCGTTGCTTATGATCGGCGAAAAGAAAAGATACCGTTTCGGACTCGTTATAAACTAGCTTCAATAGTCAATCCTAGAGAACATTAAAAAGCAATGGACTCTGTACACTGCTTTAGTGTACTCCAAATTGTACGTCGAATTCTTTTGGTTTTTCTCGCTGCACACTTAATTTTGATCTTAACCTCATCGTACATATTGCCTATAATTCTTATATGTACAAGTATATGTAGCTTTCGGATACATTTTGAGATCTCCGCGAATTGCATGGAACCGTTTTGGGTCGATGAAGAAGATGTGCCCATCTTTCCAAGTGCCGTGACGTTTCATCATCATTAAGGTTTCATGTCTGAACCTGTCTCACACGAAGTCACATTGTGGATTTTCTAGAACTGACGTACCTATATTTTGTGGGTACGTCGATATTAGCTTCGCCGATCGGTAGTTGTTGCGATTCGTCGTGTCGACTTTGGTTTTACACAGTGGAACAAGAAAGCTCTTCCTCCGAGTTGAGCTCAAATCTTTTTATTGGCCAAAATCCAACATTTCCGATTGTCATGATTGTACTTCGATTTTTTTCTACTTCGCTAGTTTCGGCTTACGTAAAATCTGCAGTTTCGTTTTTGTGTGCGACAGCTGAGGGAATGGTACGGTACGGTTGTTGTCCAACATTAGCTGGTATCCCTGATCGTCTGCACTATATTTCCACGATTTAATCACTTTCGCATTTTTCTTCGTTGTGCCACAATCTTAAAACTGCCTGTGTCTATAAGTCGTACTCTTTCTATTTTTTATCGCATTTTTACCGGTTGTGAGGGAACATCCTAATAAGTCCAAATACCATGGCTCTACTGCTACCGCACGTGCTACCGTTTTCTTCGAGTCTTTTGTGTACTGTCTATAGACTCTAGTTCCGCTATTCATTTTCTGTTCATAGCCCACGCTTGAAAGGCTTGTTATATTTTTCTGACTGCTATTTTCGTCTCATAGCTTCACCACCACCACGTTTCTTAATGTGCAGCTGTTTCTTGTTTCTGTTTTTGCACTATTCTTACATTTTCCATTGAAGTTGTTCACCCTACCTTGCGGGTTTGGTCTATGACATTTAGTATCTACTGCTGTTGTATATAACACATGCCATCGTGTATTGTACCGAATCCGTTTGTATTTCCTTTTCCCGACGTATCGGTAGTAGTCCCTACCGTTGATAAGCATTTCCTCCCTTGATATACCATTTCAAAGCTTTCCAAAATATTTCTACTTCTGATTGCCTACTTGGGCTAATCAATTGTCATTTTTGATTTTAATTTTGTATTCGCATACAATTTTACCTAGGAGTTCAACTGTCAAGATGATTCTAAGTTTGCCCCGTTCCAAAATAATACAATTTGTACGCTTTCGTTTGCAAGTTCAAGAAGCGGGCCATATTTCCTATATTTCTCCACTTGGTTTCTTGAACGCATCTTATACTGACTTTACGTCGTAAAACTTAGTATTATGGTGCAAAACGTCTTCCCATCATTGTGCCGGCACGATTGCTATACTTATTTGTTTTTTTAAAGCACCATATTGCTCGCCCCCGGAAACTGTCGGTACGAATGTTTCTGTTCGCCTCGGGATCACTTTTCTGTTTTGCAGATTCCTCCGCACTGCCGGAGGAGCATTGCTGCTGTGATAAACACAAACTTCTCAAACCCAGAAAATTAAGAATCAGCTTTGGATAACCGGATGGAGTAGCAGTAATAAGTTGTAGATCTAAGTTTTCCAATTTTTGACTAATAGTTAACCACAAAAAAGAAAACGTTTTTTTTTAAGTATTAAATAATATAATACTGATAAACAAAATAAGACAGAAAATGTTCCTATAATAACATCGTTTGGTAAATAACCCCGGAACTCGCGGTTGTTCAATCTTAACAAACTGTGATACCTTTTATTGTATAATACTTGCACCATGCATGTGACCTGCATGTATACAATAGTTACGTACATGTATGTGAAACAAATAATATTATTAATCCATGTAAATAACAAAACAATTTTAGAAAGAACAAACAAATTTAAAGTGATTTGATGAGCGATCGGGAGAAGCAACCTAATTAAAATAAAATTTCGTTAATTTCGCAGAAATTGTTGAAATAAATACACCTAAGAAGAAATCCTCCAAATTGACCAGAACCGACACCGAAGAGGAGGAAAGCCGTCTTGTTCAGAAGAAAAAGAACGAAACCTTGGCCATTAATCAGCAATCCAGTAATGTTCGTAAAGTCCAACAGGAAGAACATAAGAGTGATAGACAGACTATCCGACGTGAGTCCAAAGTCGAGGAAACACGTAGCGTAACTCAGAGTATTAAAATCTCTGGCAGCAAATTTTAAATCAGAATCAGAAACGAAAGGAAAACAGAATAACTTGCAAACTTTTTCGTCCTTTTAGTATTTTTTTTTTTTTTAATATAATTTTGCTTACATGGTTATCTTATAACGCGCGTGCAATTGTACAATTTAAAATCATCATTGATCAACGGATTGGATTGGAAGTTGTTGTTGTTGTTATTATTATTGTTAATTTATTTATCTAAAAAGAAAAAATGAACAATTTTTGTATTACCGAGGATGTCATTATGGCAGAGAGTTTGAGTTCTTTTTGTTATATAAACATTTTTTTACAAGGCCATTTTTTTAGTAACAATATGGTTCCTGAAAGTTCTGTAACTTAACTTAAAATTTGTGTTGAATAAAAATTAAAATATTTATATTGTTCTATAGCTATTTGTTTTTGTGTTTATTTAATTGATTTTTTTGGGGGATTTTTGAGTCGATCTTTGGGGTCGGTATTCTTAAATCACTCAACGTTATTGAATTGAATTTAAATGAAACTAAAGTAAAATTATTGATTTAAATGTGAATTGAGAAAAAAAATCGGAGACAGAAAACATTTGGAAGAAGGAGGATATTTCAGCAGCAGTAATCATTTACAAAGCTTCCCGTCATTAAAACGGCAGTTAGCAACGTAGAATTAACGAAACAGTGTGTTTAAAAAAAACAAAAATCCTATCTTAGGGAAACAAAAATATTTATTTCGAAGGCCTTTCACATTTCTTTGATGCGTAAACAGCTTAATACATGTATTCTTCAATCTACTCAATTCCCAGGTAATCGTCTCACAGCAACTTTCAGCTAAATTGAATGCATAGTTCTTGCCATATCTGCCGATAAATTCTTTAAAATGGCAGTTTAAACTACATATTTTGTTGTATTCACATATTTTCCTTTAATCCTCTGCTTCATAAGTTCAAACACATTTTCAATAGAATTTGGATCTGAAAACTGAGATAGTCGATTCGACAAAATGACGTTATTTCCATCTTTTAAGCCCTGACCGATGTGAATACGATGTTTCGGGTCGTTGTTTTCTTGTAATGAACCAATCCCGATTTCCACATTCGAACTGCATCTATACGGATGCTACCAATACTTTTTTGAAGTTAAATCATTCCTTGAGGATCGAAATTCCAGATTCCTGATGAAATGCACCAATTTTCATTAAGTCACATAGACATGCACTTTTGATGGATGTGTCCGGGTTCGTTAGATGACTGTTTCAACATGCTTGGCCTACATTCATTTAAAAAGATTGTTTAAAAAAAACTAAACTTCAACAGTAAACAAAAAAAATATGGTCAAACCCATATTTTAGTAACAGTAAGCCCACTCCAATATTTTTTAAACATCTTTTTCGATTGATAAGGCTTGGCCGTAACAGATTTGTAATTAGAGAGCCAGAGTCAGAGTAAGGACTATATCTAAACTCAGAATCAGAGCCAGAGCCTAAACCAGAGTTAGAGTCAGAATCAGAGCCAGAGAGAGAGTTTTAGCCAGAGCCAGAGCTTAAGTCAGAACCTGATCCAAAGCCAGAATCAGAGCTAGAGCCATAGCCATGGCATGAGCCAGAGCCAGAGTTTAAGCCAGAGCCGGAGGCAGAGCCAGAGTCTAAACCGGAGCCAGACCCACAGCCCTCCGAGCTAGGGTCAGAGAGACTCACGGCCAGATCCAATGTCATAGTCAAGACCAGTGGCAGAGGCAAAGGATGATAATCAGAGCCAGAGCTAACCAGAGTCGTCAGAGCCAGAGCTATCGGAGTCTGAGCCGACAAAGCCAGAGCCGTCAGAGCCAGAACCGTAAGAGCCAGAGTCAGATCCAACGCCAGAGCCGGAGCTAGAGCCATAGCCAGAGCCAGAGTTTAAGCTAGAGACAGAGTTTAAGCCAGATCTAAAGCTAGAGCCAGATCCAAAGCCAGAGCCAGAATTTAAGCTACTGCCAGAGTTTAAGCCAAAGCCAGAGTTTAAGCCAAAGCCAGAGTTTAAGCCAGAGCGAGAATCTAAGTCAGATCTAGATCCAAAGCCAGAGCCAGAGCCAGAGTTTAAGCTAGAGGCATAGCCGGAATTTAAGTCAGAGCCAGATCCAAAGCCAGAGTTGGATCTAGAGCCATAGCTAGAGCCAGAATTTAAGCCAGGGCCAGAGTTTAAGCCAGTGCCAGGATTTAAGCCAGAGCCAATGGCGTCCGAGCTAAGGCCAAAGAGAGTCGCGGCCAGTTCCAATGTCATAGTCAAGACCAGCAGAGGCAAAGCCTGTCTCAGAACCAGAGACCAGAGCAACTATTATTTAAAGAAGCATATGATTTCTACATGCAGCCATTTTGTCTTGGTTTAGAGCATTTATTCGCCTGCGACGTGCTGGGTTTGTCCTGACCACCACAACGAAAACCCTGGTTAGATAAGGCGGTAAGCACATGCAGCGAAAAAAGAGGTATACAAAGCCATCCATGGAAGGACCAGAGCTGCTCGCGAGATCTACGAATGAAAGAGATGGAACGAAAACTGGCTTCGAAAAAATAAAGTAGAAGCATGATAAATGCAAGGTTGAGGAAATGGAAAGACGTTGTTGCAGGTTCGAAGATTTCACAGAAGCATATGTGGAGCCTATAAGGTAAATAAAGAAACATAATTGTAGAAATACAGTCAATGCTAAAAATAAGGGGGAAACATTTTCACAGACGGCAACGATGTGGCCGTGGTCTAGTGGTACTAGCAATCGCTTTTCACTCGGATGGTCAAGGTTTGAATCCTACTCATGACAAGTTTTTCATTTTTGTAATTGGAACTCAGTCAGAAAAATCTGCGTGTGAAGGAATAACACACTGACATGTAGGTTTGGCTGTTGTAGATTTTCAATCACAAAGCGTGAAAATTGATAACCTTCGAATCATTCCGAGTGAAGAAAAAACTTTCCGTCCTATTCGGATTCCCACCCCCGGAGAGCTAATATCGAAACCAAATATACCTGAGTTTCAAACCACTGCATCACAATAATGTTTTCCTTTCTCCTCCTTCTATCTTTCCGCCCGCGCCAAAGCGATTGTGCAGGATAACGATGTAAAGGACTTCCAAAAGATGAAATGGAACCTGAAATCAAAATTTCTTCAGCAATGTGTAAAACACACAGCCACAGCCACAGAGCAAACGTTAGTTTCGCTTTAGAATCGGAAAAGATGACGACGAGTCTTCCAGTCAACGAGGGCAAAACTAGGAGGCTGTCTACAAAATACGTCACTTAATACTTAATACATACTCCATTCAATACAGATATAATTTTAAGAAAGTTAGTGGCTTGGTCTGATTAGGCTCCTTCCGCGAACATCTGAAGTAATTTTGTATAAGTCCTTAAAATCCCGCTCTTGCTTTACTCGTATTCTCAAAAAGGCTGCCCACGTCTTTCAAAGAAATACAAAGTCCGTTCCAAAGTATACAGGACTTATTAAAAGTGCATAGGTATTTGTAGTGAGAATAGTGCGAATAAGATACGGAAAGGTAGACTCTTCGCTGATGAACTGTCAAAATTTCATGACACTTGGACTATATATATGAATAGAAGCGGAGATATTGCGGCTGAAGTGACAGTTTGTGTCATTGGAATAAAAATTAGCATCGAGCAAAAATTAATCAGAAGTAAGCATTCGAAGGACATCATCAAGCAGGCCAAAAATAACAAAATCTTCCTTTACAACATTGTGACTTGTGAAGACTCGTTTGTAGAAGTCATACGTGAAGACAATGTTGATTAGATCTTACGATTCCAAGAGCAGGGTCCCCCGGCACAAACAGTTAATGTAAAATTCTATCTTGCTGTTTTGAAATGTTTGGTGCATCTTATTCGTCGTATTTGCCCAGAATATCGTGCAGAAAGAAGTTGGCGTTTGTTGCACCATGATGCGCCATCTCATCGATCGGCACTTGTAATCGATTTTTTGGCTAAACGTCGCTTGATTTGGGACTTTTACCTTTCCCTAAAAACTGAATTTTCCGATGAAATGAAAGCGTTTAGTAGACGTAGAAGCCATCTAAAAGGCTTGAAGGACATCCCGGACAACGATCTACAATAAAACACTCATTCGACATGCTTTTAGACTGTACAAATAGCGATTTCGAGTCGGAAGGGGACTAATTTGAATAAAATAAATCCGTTTTAAAAAAAAACAAAACTTTTTGTTGTTCTCATTTTTAAAAAGTCCTGTTTACTTTGGAACCCACTGGGATTCTTCTGATAATCTTCGGTTTCGTCGGCATCATCTATGAAAGAAAAGATACTGTACAACGAACTAAATATATGAGCTGTTCAGTAACATCGATAGAGTTTAAATACGACTACGAATATTACGATGGCTGAGTAATAAAGAGCGGATAAAGAACATCAGTTTCTTGGTTCGGAGAATTTTTGAGTCCACCGCATGGGGATGGTGCAATATTGAAGAAGACCTGCTTACAATCGATTTGAATGAAGGGACCTGTTGGGTCCTAAAAAAGAAAGATCATCTTAAGTATTTTTCCACATGCTTGGGTATTTTAAAAAAGCCTGTATTGGTCGAGAAGTGGTTGGTAATTAATTTCCGAACAATGTTGCCAGTAGTAGTAGATTCCATCCCACGGTTTTCAGTTCTAAAGAAAATTGGACAATCGGGAACTTTCCGTGAAATAGAGCCGAATTAAGCTGTGTTAAATGGCATGAAAACCTCATCTTTTGCACCCTAATTTCGCTTTCAGCACAGTCTTTAATTTCAGGAGTTAAAAAGCTAATTTAATTTTAAGGGAGGATTCAATAAAATACTATAATGACGGTTTGTCGTTTTCGAAAAAACAAGTTCCGATTTTATTGCCGCAGAGTCCACAGTGAGAACCAAAGTTTTAAGTTTAATCTTATTCGTTTACGAAGCTCCTGAGCGAAAAGTGGGCCTCAACACTGAAAAGATTGTGTTATAAAAATGGGTGACATCTTGTTGATTTTTCAGCGTTTAATCCTGATATGTTCTGTGCGTTATTTGGTTAGCAGGATTTAACTGTTGTGTTGGCTAGAAATTATAAGGGTAAAGATGCAAATCTAAGCACAAAATACGGTAACAGAAGCCGTAGGAAGACGCGAGATGAGTATTGGGAATTATTGAGACTGTAATATTGTATGTCTTGAAATCGCTGTTCGTATATACGAGTACATAGATATTACAAATCTGTTATTTTGCTAGTAGGATTGTATAGGGTTTTCCAATAAGGACTTGACAACTTTTTTTTTAACTAAAACGCAAACCATTTGAGATATTTCAAAAACTTTATTATCGGCTTGAAGTACAATCAAAACATTTATGAATGGAACTCGACTTCGTTCATATAGCCACCGCGGGCACGTTTGCAACGGTCGATTCTTTGGACCCAATTTTAACGGCTCGGCCACACATTTCGGCCGAAATGGCCGCTATTTCGCGTTCAATGTTGGCTCTGAGCTCTTCCAACGTCGTCGGCGTGTTGGCATAGACCAATGACTTAACGTAGTCCCACAGAAAATAGTCAAGCGGCGTTAAATCGCACGAACGAGGCGGCCAATCGACTGGCCCATGTCTTGAGATAACACGCTCACCATACTTACTCTTCAATAAATCGATTGTAGCGTGTGCTGTGTGGCTTGTGGCATCATCCTGTTGAAACCACATGTCGTACAAGTCCTTATTTTCCAATTCGGGCCAAAAATAATCGGTGATCATTGCGCGATAACGCTGACCATTCACAGTAACGTGACGATCGTTATCGTCGACGAAAAATATGGCTCAATAACGCCGCCGGCATGCAAACCGCACCAAACAGTTATTTTTTGTGGATGAAGTGGTGATTCATGAAGCACATGTGGATTTTCACCCGATCAATAACACATATTTTTCTTATTGAGCCAAAAATGAGCTTAGTCACTGAAGATGATTTTGCGATGAAATTCGTGATCTTGGCGCATCTTCTCCAGAGCCAATCAGATTCAAATGGTCCATCGGCTTCAATTCTTGAGTCAGCTTGATCTTGTATGGGTGTAAACCAAGAACCTTACGCAAAATACGCCATAATGTGGTCTGAGCGATGCCTAATTCTTGATTCAATTCCAATTCGTGGAATTGACTGATTTGGATCGTTTGCTACGGACGCCTGAACGGCAGCGATATTTTCGACACTTCGACCAACCCGTTGTCTCACTGACACGGCAACATCACACAACGAATATGTAGACTCAATTTTTTGCACTAAACTTGTTATTGCCTGTGTACTAGGGCGAGAATTACGACCGAAAATTGGAGTTAACGCTCTTAAAGTTGCAGTCACCGACTCCGAATGTCGGTAGAAAATTTTTATAATTTGCATACGTTGCTCGTTCGTGTACTTTACCATGATGAAAATGTTGAGTTTACTGAATAAATTGACAGTGGCAGTTTGATGATTAGTGGAGGAGTGCGTTCACAAATTAAATTCAAAGTTGTCAAGTCCCTATTGGAAAACCCTTTGTAATACTTATGGGTAGAGCAGTAGTTAGACAATCCATATTGTAAAACCGTACGGCGCGGCGTGAATTAACTATCTGTCATTATGGATGACAGATGAATTTTACAAATGTCATATAGCAGCGATGTGAAATCATAACCTCGAAATGATAGTTCCTCCAAATTGCAAGTGCAGTTACATATTTTACATCAGTCGTATTTTAGAGCCTGAAATCATTCAAACTTTTTTGGTGAGTTTGTAATCTCACCAGGTAGGTACTGAAATTCTTCAGAATATTTATATAATAAATGCCTTTTGGTAGATAATGGCATTAATCAGCTGGCCTTGAAGTGCGTTCGTACAATCGATGTGTTCCATCTCTAACTGTCATGTTTGCATGATTTTAGTTCATCAGCCCCTTTGCACACTGCTCATGTTTTCTAAATACAATGTTTTTATTATTCTATCTTGAAGTTTGAGATTTCTTTTTTGAAGAATACCGACAGGAATTAAGTTAATATCTTATATCTTTCGAAAAATGCATATGGTTTCCTTGGATGTTTTTGATGAAGCACATCCTGTCGGTATAATTTCGAGCCACTCTTTCGAGCATTTCAACGCTTATCAGTGCATATCAAAGACTTTGTATAGGTTTACGTGCGGCGTGAAATTGCACGAAATCGCTGGCCAATTCGTGGGCCAATTACGATATAATGTTGTTGTTAAATTGAGTCCTTAGAAAGTCAATTGTTTCATGGACAGTGGGACGTAGCGCCGTCTGACTGTGATCCGAGCTCCGTCTTCAGTTTTGGAAAAATAATTACCACCGATGCACCCAGCGTGAAGAGCAAATCAAACTCTTGAGAATGTAAATACATACTCAAATGAGTCTCATAAGACTTCACTGGAGTTGCCTCACTCCAGAAATGCCAATTTTGCTTGTTAGCAAATTCATTGAGCCAAAAGTGAGTCTCGTCAATAAATACATGTTTTAATTAAAGAAAGGATCGACTTCCAGCTGCTCCAAAGTGCTATTCGCAGGCTTTAGCCATTCCAGAGGTTGATCTGTTTCCGGTGGACCGAGTTACGCCGACCTATTGAAAAACACAATCTTTCTTATGTGTTATGAACGCAAATGCGTTTTAAATCGAATTTTTTGGATGACGAAAATTTTGTCCACAACTGTATTTGAGTTCAATTTCTTTTTATCAAACGTAATAAATTGTGAACATAAAAGAAAATCTTACTTCTGACTGTATTCAGTCGATTTTCTTTAAAAAGTGTACTAAGCGCGCCATCTACCAGTAAGGAAAGGAAACCAACCTGAACTTTGGCCGTGATGCAGGGAGCAACAGCCACGTAGAGTCAGACGCGGCATTCAAATTAGGAAAAGAAAATTAAAAATAAAGTTAAAGCAGAGAGGCGCATTTCTTTTGTGTGTTAAAATATTAGCCGTGTTTTATTGGTAGCTGGGTACGCAGCTCAGCAACAAACCCCAATAAAACGCTTTACTCACTCAAACAGTCACTTTCCATCTATATTTCAAAGTGGCTACCAGTGCCATTAGTAGATGTCAAAATCAATCTAAAAAACCAGTTGTTGACATTTGAATATGCTTACGGATATGTCCGAAAAGTATGTCAAAATTAAGAATCTCCAAGTTGCGAGGAATCTCAAAGCTGCTGCCAGCTTTTGCTCTGGTGTTGTTGTCGCAAGGGTTGCCGGCAACTATCGACAAGCTGCGTGGTTGGCGGTGCGAGACAATTTGATAAAATCTCCGAATTTAGGTGAAGTTTCAAAATTCCTTTATTTAAAAATTTATAAATTATTTACATAATTATTTACATTTGTGTAATTACAACTTACTGTCTCGGATGTCTTTTAAATCTCTTCAAGTGATCACAAGATTTTTAATATTTAACGACTACTATCTTACAAGTCAAATTCAAGAATGTTACAAAGAAAAAAATATAGCGGGTTGTGCCCAAAAATTTCAAATAAAAAAAATATGGCCGACCCAAATAAAGATGGTAGCTTCACAAGATGGGATTTCGTAGTGCTGGAATGCAGGGGGCGCATCTACGTTAACTAGCTAAGGGCGAGTTTACATTAGCTACGCGCAACAGGTGTAATTACGGATCTCATAATGGTGTTTTGACACGGATATGTCTAACCGCTTGTCTTTCTGAAAAATGTGTCCGTCAAAAAAGTGTCCCATTTTTTGTTTTCCTTCTACAACGAATCATTTGTGCAAAGGAATGATAGGAGAACAATCTGTACATGGACACATGAATCGTCGTCGTTCTGTTTCTCGACGTTTTGAGTGTGTTACAAATATACGTTTCATCCTTTGTGCATATTTGTTTTCCTTTTTTTGGTATAGTGCTTAGCATTTGATTTTTGATTTTTTTTTACAGGTAATACCATAAGTATATATGTACATAATTTTTTAACTTGTGTTTCGTTTTTTACACCGGGGTAAAACCTTAAACCATCTCTTTTTTGCACAACCACCCTATGTTCTATTTATTTATTTTCACTCGTAAAACACTTATGGTTTTTTCGTCGTATGCCTATAAGACATCAGTCCAGTTTCAGTTTCTATGCATTTTTTATTTATGTCACTTAAATTACTCTTACTTGCTAGACAAAAAAAACGCTTAAAAATTAGCTTAAATAACTTAGAAATATCTTATTATAACTTACTGGCATGCCTATAAGACATATCCATGTACCAATGTATCTGCATGTCGTGTAGATACTTTCAGCAGTTTACTGCTTTTTTTTTCTTCCGCAGATCGTCTTTTATTAGTAAAAGGATCTACTGAAAAGCTTCCTTATTCATCCTTAAATAACTGAAGAAAGATTTCTCGTCACCAATTCGCAGCTCTTGCAATAAAGGAAAATGAACCACGTTCATCCCTGACTTTTCTCCACGACTTCACCCAGATTTTTTTTTTCTTTTCTTTATGCAACTCAAATGCATTATATAAAATAACAGTCAACGAACACAACCTTAAATAAACGAAGTCGACAACCATCATGAAATAACATTTTTTACAACCCCTGTCAGCGCTCCCTGGATTTCAGAATACCTAAGTTCTATGATCACTTTTATATACTTTGCGCCATCTTCATTTCAAAGTTTTTAAAACTTTATCGGCAGCAATAAATGCTGGTTTATTTATCGCCAGCATTCGACTTGTTGTTGTTTGCAATGTTAAATTTTACTGATCTGGTTACTGACCTGCCAATAAAACGCGACTATTATAATTATTTAATGCATAAACCATTATGGCGAATGGTGTGTGAAAAAGCTAAGAATTGTTGACACCCGGTAAAGTGCTTTCAGCGCCCCTTGGCGGCATTTTTTTTACCCCCACGGCTAGTCAGATTTTGGCCAGGAGCAAATTCATCTGTAAAGTTTAATTTCGGTGTGGAACAAAATAAATAAATTAGTTAAAGAATTTATTTTTGTCTGATAACAATAAAGTGGAACTGTCGAGCAAAAATACGCGAGTTTCGAAGTAAGTGCTTGTGAACTGCTTACATGGGTTAATTTAAATAGAATCGTGCTTTAAAAAATGTAAACAAAGCACTTGTGAAACACGAAGAAATTGTTGTGTTGTTACTTTTTCATTAAATATTTAGTGAATACTGTGTAAGATAGTGTCTTTTAATAATATTGAATAAAGAAATAATAAGAAAAACAATTTCTTCGTGTTTAATAGGTGCTTTGTTTCCATTTTTAAATCACGATTCTATTTAAACTATCCCATCCAAACACTTCACAAGCACTTATTTCGAAACTCGCGTATCTTTTTTCGACATTTTAACCCAACACGTATTTGAAAACAAAAATTTCTATAACAAATTTATTAATCTTGTTCCGTACCGAATTTTAGCTTCCCATACGAATTTGTTCCAGCCAACGAATTGTTAGAAATTAACAAAGTACAAAAAATATCCAGAATTTTTGTTCCGAGTCTTAATAGGGACATAACAATTTTGCATTTTAATACAAACGCACCCTTAACCTTTTTAAATGATCTGTCAATGTCAAAATGTCAGTCAAGGTTTACATTTTTATCATGGTGAAGTTCACGAACGAGCAACATTTGGAAATTATTAAAATTTGCTACTGAAATTCTGAGTCAGTGGTCGCAACTTTAAGAGCGGTTACTTACTGCCCAACGAGATAGGCTGTTCAAGTTATGGTGGACAATTCGAGTCATCGTATTCACTATTGAATACACCTGTGCCAGTGAGACAACGCGCAGATCGAAGCACCAAAAATATCATAGCCATAAGTTCTTCTGTTCAAAGTTCAGTTCACTCGATTCCGTCCCGTTCACAGGAATTGGGAATCTCTCTGTTCACATTGTGGCGAGTTTTGCGTAAAGATCTTAGCCTACGCCCTTACAAGATTAAGCCTCTTGATCATTTGAAGCTCCGAAACTTCTCCGATGGGCTCCGCAAAAGTTTGAAAATCCTGAATTTCATCCAAAAATCATCTTCAGCGATTACACTTATTTTTGGCTTAATGACTTTGTCAATAAGCAAAATATGCATTATTGGATAGCAACAAGCCCACATGTGCTTCAAGAGACTCCATTTCGTCCATAAAAAGCGACCGTGTGGTGTGGATTACCTGCCGGAAGTGTACTTGGGCCGTATTTTTTCGTCGATGAAAATGATCACCATGTTATGGTCAATGGATTTCGCTATCGTGCAATGTTGGAGGACTATTTTTGGCCAGAATTAGATAGACTTGATATCAGTGATTGTGGTTCCAACAAGATGGTGTTACATGCCACACAGCTGTATTGAAGGGGAAGTTCGGTAATCATGTAATCTCGAGAAATAGTCCAGTCGAATGATGAACCTCGCTCATGCGATTTAAAGCCTTTGGTTTATGCTAAGAAACCAACTACGTTCGATGGGCTCAGGAACAATATCGAAAGTGAAATTGCCAACGTTCCGGCCGATTGCTGTAACCGTTCTCTCGATGGTCATATGAGGCGAGTTGCTGGAGTTGCTTGATCACTCAGTCTCTACGTACATTTTCCGATCCAAAAATATTGTTGAAATTGCATCCTGAATCACCGCTTGCACTTTAAATGAAGATTCTCACATCTTATTAAAAATTATGGAAGTACTGTGTACTGTACACTATGAAATGCGGTGAGAAACGGCATAGAAAAAAGAATAAACAAGCGACAAAACAATGCCAAAAAATATGCTCGTGAAGATCAGGAAGAGGTATTCGATGAAATATGTGATGCTGGTATCGATGACTTATGAAATTATTTAACAAAATTTTTCTCAAATGAAAAACTTTTCTGAGTTAGCCGATTGACCTAAAGTTTTGTGCATTATTCTCGTAGACGTATAAGCTAGTTAGCGAACTAGGATCTTAACTCAGGACTCAATACATAACTCCCCCCTCCCCTTTTTTAAGCAAACAAATTAGGATTTTTTAAATTATTCCAATTTTAAATTTCTTGAAAATATACTTCTTTCAGACAAACAGATACGGAGTATTTGTGTTTTCCCGTTTGGCATTTAATTTTTTGGATGTCGGCGCAAGAGCACTCTTAGAAATCACAAAAACAAAATTTTTAGCTACTTTAAGCACATGCACTGAAGAGCAAAAATGTAACAATAAACAAAACTTTTAGATGTTTTAGTTTGTTCATTTTAATTCATAGATAAAAATAAGCCCATATATTTCCGATGGGATTCCTATTCGGACTCTGTACAGGCCATTGTGTAAAATGTTTGACAATTTAGCCCATTTTTAACACTTTTACGGAACATTTTGGATCATTGTCCTGTTGCAAAATAATCCGATCTTCCGTCATTCCCATCACATCAACAGCAACTGGCAAATTCTCCTGCAAAATATTAAGGTACCGCTTCTTCTTCATTATACCATTAGTTTTGACCACTAGGCTGATACCGTCTGTTCTTGACAAAACGGTTTTGGGTGACAAGTCTTTTCTTTAGCCTTGTAGCTGACTCTATTTAACGCTCGACGAAGAGTCCAAACATTTGCTTTTCGCGCTAGCAATGTGAGGCCATCCCTTGGCCAGTAAAAGCCTCCCAATGTGTTTCGCCTCTCTATCATAATTTTGTTTTGTCTTGTTTACTGCTGCAACATTTTTTTATTCTTGCGACAGACATGGGGTTTATGTTTAATGATTTTGCGATTAGTCTTGTAGATTTTCAAATCTAGAGGTTTTTTTTATGGCATCGCTTAAGCTACTCATTTTGGTAAAACTTTATGTTGATACGTGAAGAGCACGTCAAATTCTTGTGGGTGCATTTGAGTTCCAGATTTCTTTGGAATTGCCTCACTCCAGAAAGGTCAATGTTGTTTGCTGGCAAATTCATTGAATCTCGTCACTAATACATTTTTCTGCTCCAAAGTCCAATTCGCACCTAATTCCTTCAGAGATTGATCTGTTTCAGCTTGAGCGAGTTGTGCCAACCTATTGAAAAACATAATTTTTCTTATGTGTCATTAACGCAACGCAAATGCGTTCCAAATCGAATGTTTTGGATGACGGAAATTTTGTACATAACTGTATTTTAGTTCAATTTATTTTATTATATTATAATTATTCTATGCATAAACCAATATGCCAAATGGTATGTGAAAAAGCTAGCAACAGCTGTTATTCAGTGTTCCAGTACCACACCAAATATTTAGAAATGTAAAAAAAAAAAATGTGCCCTGTATACTGTTACCGAAGTATAGTAAAAAAGTAGTATAAGGACAGCGAATATGCGGTGCTTGTTTAGGGATTTGTTTTTGAAATTGGCAACTCTTTTTCCAGTGACAAGGAATTAGACAACTAATAGCTGTCATTCGTCTTTCAGTGTGGTACGTAAGTAAAGGCGTCAGCGTTGCATGAAAACAACGCAGTGCATTCAATTCTTTACATTTTAATGAGATGTCATTTAAATTTTTTTTTCTTGTTCACTTCGTAGCACACTTCAAAATTAAAAATATTGTAAAATGTTTGTGTGGGCACAAATGATAGAACTTATTCTTTTTAATACAAATCCCTTTATTTAGTACAGTTACAATTCACTATTTAATTGTTTCTCTCAATACAATCCTATTTCTCAACCGCTTATACTTTTCTTATCTTTTACTTAAACCACTTAATCACTTCTCCTAATTAACACTTTAAATTTCACTTTTGAACTGATTTGCATACCTTTGGGATGCTGGTATTTATACTCGAATGACATACTTCGAGAACAATCCTCGCCATCCAGCATCCCATACAATTTCCAATTTGCTAGAAGATTCGATTCCACTCTCCAGTCGAGACTTTGTTATTCCAGTGTCGAAATCTTCTGGTCTTCGAGTATCGACATTTTCTGCTAGATGTCGCTGCTCACATTTAAGTGGTTATCACAATATGTAGAATTTGGTGTGCACTAATGCGTTGCGTGGATCGGTACTTTTCATAGTCCAAGCATATGAGCATAAGCCAATTTTGACAGAAACGCAGAAGCATTTATTTAGGTACTTAGTCGCTAACTGATCTAACTATCATGCGGTCAGCATAGTAAATTTATTAAAAGAAATATCCAATGAGCTCATAATAAATGGCGGCAAATATCAATTCTACTGTAACATTTGTGAAATAATGAGATACAAAATACACGCCAACAAGGCATAAATCGCTATACTCCTAAAGAACGTGGAATAATTGTTACGGAATAATTCGTCGGTGGTGATGGCGCAGTGTGAATTTCGACGCAGATTTTCCGGTCGTCCGACACCAAATGTGCAAACACTACGACGTTTAGCTGATCGCTTAGAAGAGTATGGGACAATACGAGATGCTGCCAAGTCTGGCCGGCCCTGGAGCAGAAGTTCTGCTAAGGATATCGCAGCTGTGGTTGAAGACGTCGCAGAGGACACTGGAGTATCAACCAGATGACGTGCCATGCAATTGGGCATCAATCGGCGGACTCTACAGAGAATTTTGATAGACTGTAAGATGTTCCCTTACAAAGTGCAGACAGTGTACTGAATAAGCAAAATTATCGCTTCTGGGTCATCGAAAATCCGCGTATAACCCACGAAGAACCATTTCACCTGCTCAAAGTTGTGCTGGTGTGCTGTTTACGCTGGAGGCGTCATCGGATCTTAATTTTTCGAAAAAGCCGCGGCCCAAACGATTATTGTGGACGGTGAGCCCTACAGAGCCATGCTTAACGGCTTTCTCCTTTCTCAATTGGATGAATTGGGACTGGAGAATATGTGATTCCAACAGGATGGAGCAACGGCGCATACTGCACGAGCCATAACCGAAATTCTGAGGGCTGCATTTGCGGGTCGCCTAATCTATCGTTTTGGCAATTTGCACTGACCGGCAAGTTCGCCGGTCACGAGTCTATGTCAAGAGAGACTCTTGAAGCCCTCAAAGAGAATATCCGCGAAGAATGCGAGGACCTATCGCCGGAAGTTATGGCAAGAGTGATGGAAAATGCCACTAATCGGGATCGAATGATCATCAATTCTGGTGGCGGCCACTTAGCCAATATCATTTTCTCGACTTAATGGAAAAAAATTTAAGGCATCAAGTAAACATAATCCAAAAGTAGAACCAAAGTTTTTCGTTCATAAATTACATTCAAAGAACATCGGGTGACGACTTTTGGGCCTCATTGTACATATCACCGTTTGGACGATGCAGATGCTAATGACAATTCTTCATCTGAGGGGTGTTGTGTTAGTCTCTCATACACTGCTGTTTTAAATTCTTCCTTTTTTTGAGATTCATCTGTACTCAAAGCATACTAGGGACTCTTAGATATAAGTAGGTTTGTTTTGTTTCCACTTCTGAAAATGTCACATTTTTATTTCGATACTGAAGTTGAGGTGAGTAGGGATGAGATTTTGTTGTTTGTTACGAGTAGCTCCTTAAAATTTCACACACCAAGCTAGTTGAGGTACCCCAAAATTTGGGTGCGACACCCGAGGTGAAGCTGCTGCGCTTACCCTCGGTGATGGATTCAAAGTCCATCAGCTCAAGCTGGAGTGCTGGTGAATTCTGAATATTTTAGTTACAGTGCATGTCATTGTACACTGTTAAATCTTCTCCTCCACTCTCGTTGATGCAGATAGGTTGTAGATTACCTTTTTCCCGAAACCACAAAGCGCTTCCCTTTCCTTCTTCTTCAATGGCGTTGAGACCTGCCTTAGGGTCTCCGCGAGTTGTTTGGCTGCATGTAACCGATTAAGGGATCTAACATCCCACCTGCAGTATCGAAAATGATTGGCTTGCCTTCTACGAATAGCATGGTTCGCCAACAGTATGATCATTTGTATGTGAGGCTTTCGATTGTTTTATAACCAAATATGAATAAAGTGATACAAAAAAACAAAAGATGTTGTTCTGTTGTCGAAGTGTGGAGTCTATACCTATATCAGAAGAATCTCAGTATGCCTTTCCAGAAGGTCAATTAACTTCTTTTTGATAATGCTCCACCAGCTAATCACTCTAACGCAGCACCTTACCATGCCTTAAGTTCTGCAGCTGTCATAAAATTCGCTGAAAAGTCTTTTTACGAGTAGCAATGTAAACTTTATCCACCTTATGGCCCTAATAGCATATGATGAGCATACTCATTATATATATTGTACTTCCAGTGGGAGCAAAGTGAAAACACTGTGTTCCGTAGCTATATTTGTGAATTACTGCGGCAAATGGCTGGGTTCAAATCCCAGTCAACATACCCAAAAATATAATTTCGGGTTCCACCATTTTTTCGGGAAGAAATGGAAACCTTTGAAATATAATATTGTTATCCTAGCTTTCGAAATCAGCTAAAACCGTAGTTAATGCTTAAAAACCAAAAAATGACAAGACGTACAACCCAATATTTGAAGGGACTAGGCTCCACATTGAGCGCCATCAATTTAATTATTTATGTGCGATTTCACAGAGTACCCTACTCATATTTAAATGGCAATTATATTGGGGTGAAACTTTTCTTGGTTAACCTTTAATGTACACGGTGTTCCGGATAATGTGTCGACAATTTTAAGGTGCGTGGTGGTTAGAACTGCATCCCCCCCGATATACAGGGGTTTTAAGCAAAGTCTTACATGGCAATGTTTTGAGATTGAAAATAATCTGTATAGTAATAAGTGGTGTATGAGTACTAATTTTGTTGCCCTACAATTAATGTGTCAAAAGTTATTGAAGATCAAAAAGCATTTTTTTTAAAGTTAAAATGTTGACTTCAGTTCTCAGTCCGAAGCCCGAAATCAACGAATTCAAGAAGAACAGAGACAGAGGTGGAAGATGATATTTTGATGGAAGATATCCTAAGTTGAAGTCTGTTTTGTTAGAGTTTGAAATACTTTGGAGTACTTTTCCGGTCTAAACAAAATTCAGTATTCTCTTGCGGAACACCATTTTATGTAACTATGTCAGCAAAACATATTGTCATTATTGGACACGGGAAAACCCTAAATAGAAATTTAAACAGCCGACGCATTCACCATAGCTTATTCCAAAGCCTTCCAGAAGGAAACATTTCTTTCTTGCTTCCTTTTAAGTGGATACTTGAAAGGTTTATTGTTCAACAGTAATCGTAATCGCTGTAGACAAGTAATCGCTATGAGATGCATATCCGCATATTAGTTTAGTCAGAGGATAACATTTCTTTACATTTATTTGTATAAATATTTAATTGCCATATTTCTTTTTCTCTTTTCAGATGAAGAAATCTTCATACAGAAAAAGAGCACGAAGACCAAAAACTAAATAAAGAACTGCCATTTACTATTATTAAATTTTTTTTTTGGTTTTAAACTCTAGTATTTTTTGCTTTAGCATATTAGATATTTTTTTTTAATAAGTTTGCTGTTACAACCTTAAAATTGTATTTCCTAAATTTGAAATTGTTAAGATACACTTTGAATAACTTAATGTTTGGCTTAGTTGCGCTTTTTTAAATTCAATAGAAAATAAAAGTTTTTTGTGGTTAAGGAGATGTATTTTACTAAAAACAAAGAGAGAATAGGTTAGGGCCTCGAACACAAATTAAAGGAATCTCGCGAGTTATGCAAGAAATAACATCAACATCCGAGACCAAAAGCTCATAATGGAGGGCTCTAACACACATAACATATATGTAGTAGTTATCTCCTTTCACTAGGCAACAAGTGAGTTGGGGATAACCTAGATTAAGCAACAAGCTTCGCTAATAACTTTGAGGTAACTTTTACTAATATCAACGTCGATAGTGACTAAACTGCATCACAACAATTTCCGACTTAATCAAAATAAAATAACGTTGGAAAACCGCAGGGGTAGTAGGTGTTATGAAGCTAGGATTACATTTGATAGACCTAAATATGAGCTAGCTTCCCCATCTGTAAGATTATAGAAAAACTGAGAAGTAGTCAATAGTGACGGAATCGAATGCTGGTCCCGATCATCAATTAACTAATAGAGTCGAAAGCAACGTACTCGTATGTACCGACTTCTTTAGGTAAAATACAATTCTGAGTAGCTAAGCGGTGAACGACGTAAAATCATTTCACTCAATTTGGTGTCTTATGACAATCCACATCAAGGCTAAATTCGTTAACAAAACCCTAATATGCACCCATACCCCTGTGGAAGACAAGGACGATGCCACCAAAGAAGGTTTCTACGAGCTTCTCGAAAGGACATACTCGTACGAGCAATGTCCGAAGTATGATTTAGATGATTTTAACGTCAGGATTGGAAAGGAGGACATCTTTGGTACGACAATCGGTAAGCATAGCTTACACGACACCACGTCTGGTAGCGGGCTTATGCTTATTGGGATACCACTATACAAACACACACGGTCCTCATCTCAATGTACACAAGGGCACATGACTGTCTCCGGATCATGGAACGCTAAATCAAATTAATCACATTGCAACAGACGCCTTACGTCATGCATCAAGTATTCTGAGCGTCCAAACGTTGAGGGCAGCCAATATTGACTCGGATCACCACCGGATTTCGCCAAGCGCCACAAAAAAAAAACTACTGTGAGAAGATATAATGTAGAAAAGCTGCAGGAGATCACCTAATCTTCGCCGAACATGTATTCCAAAATTTGTCAACAACTTCTATGCCGCCAGCATCAATTACCGAAGACCAGCCCATCAGAGACGCAACTATGCCGCAACTGATGTTCTGGATTTCACCCGACGAACACTGGTTTTATGAAGAAAGCCGGGAAGCATATGAGCTAAACAAGAAGCATACAAATCGGCGCTGCAATGAAGGACGATAGCTACTGGTGAGGTCTACGAGCAGAAAATAAGGGAAGAACATCGGCTCCTTCAGAAGAGGAAAAAAGAGCACGCAAAAAAAGTTCAGAGGGTTGAACTCCAGGAATAACGTACGGAAATTTTACTAACAGGTAAAGGAACGTCTTAAGGGCAGAACACCCGTACAGGCCTGCAGAGATGAAGAAGAAAACTTTGGAGTAGAGTCATAGTGGGTGCTGAGAATATGGAATATTTTTTTCTATAGACTGTACGAGGGTGACGAAAACAAACATCCCGCCGTCACGCAGAATAGACCATTTAACGTTGACGAAGATAGCCAACACTTTTATCCACCTGACCAAAAGGAAGTAATTATAGCAATATCTAAATTGAAATCCAACAAAGCAGTTGGACCCGACGTCTTACCGGCCGAGGTTTTCAAAGTTGCTGGAAATGACTTTGTGGAGAGCATTCACCAATTCATTTCTTAGATCTGGTCAGAAAAGTGTATGGCTAATGAATAGAATCTCAACATCATTTGCCCGATGAACAAAAAAAGAGATACCCTCATCTACGCCAACTATAGAGGTATACCATAAGTCTCGTCAACAGCGCATACAAGATCTCATTTACAATATTGTGTTAGCGTCTGAAACCCTTCGTCAACAACCCTATGGGTCGCTATCAGTGTGGTTTCAGAGCAGAAAAGTTCACAATCGACGAAATTTTCCCTCTCCGCGTATCCTGGAAAATACTCAAGCAGCTCAAATGGATACCCACCATCTTTTCATCGACTTTAAGGCTAGTCTAGTTGACATGTATAGTTTTGACATCCCTGCCAAGCACGCCCAATCGTCAATGACGATTGAAAACGCTCGCCGCTCCGTCAAGGTCGGTATTGACTTAACCGATACATTTGATGTCAAGAAAGGTTTTAGACAAGGTGATGCGCTGTCATGTGACTTCGTTAATATTATTCTTGTGCGGAACTTACAAGTCAACATCGGAGGTAGAAACTTTAAAAAGTCTATGATAATGATATTGATATAATTGTCGGAACTCAGAGGGCCGTCACAGGTGCGTTCGCTGGTATTGAAACGGAAGCTGCCTAAATGGGTTTAGCGGTAAATGAGGACAACATCATATACGAGTATATGCTGTCAAAAAGAAGGGACACACAACGTTGACGAATTAGACAGTACGTCGTAGTCGAAAGCTTTAAACTTCGGGGAAGTGAGAGATTTAGTTTATAAATTCTGCCAACAACACCTCAGCAGAAAGAAACGCTGCGTCTTTGAGCTAAAAAGGCAATTGAGTAATCAGGCCCTATCCCAAAAAACTAAGGAGACTATATAATACCTTGATCCCATACTACTTTAACATAGGGTGCAGAGGCATGGACCCTATCGAAAGTGGATGAGGATATTTTCAGTTCTTTCGAGAGAAAGTGCCATTTGCGCTGTCGGCAGATTCACTGACGACCTATATGAGCTGTATAGTGACATCGAACTGGTCAGAAAACTGTGCATCACCTAAGTTGGCTAGGCATGTAGGGAGAATGAACAATGATGCTCCGGCCCGCAGAGTAGAGAAATGCTGTAGAGAAAACCTAACCTTAGGTGACGCGCATAGGTGGAAGGGGATCTCAAACGACTAGGAATGTACAACTGGCAAGCTAAAAACGCACTGGTTAGTTGAGGCCTAGGTTCACTCCGAACTGTAGCGCCATCTAAGTAAGTAAGTAAGTATTTCAGTGAGTCTAAGAATGGTGGTAAATTTAAACTCTCAATGCAGGCAAGATCCCATAAGTCAGATCGGCGAACCTGCCCTGTACGGGGTACAAATGATAGAACTTATTCTTTTCAATATAAATCGCTTTATTCAGTACAGTTACAATTCACTATTTAATTGTTTCTTTCAATACAATCCAATTTCTCAACCGCTTATACTTTTCTTATCTTTTACTTAAACCACTTAACCACTTCTCCTAATTAACACTTCAAATTCAACTGATGAACTGACTTGCATACCTTGGGGATGCTGGTATTTATACTCGAATGACATACTTCGAGGACAATCCTCGCCATCCAGCGTCCCATACAATTTCCAATTTGCTAGAAAATTCGATCCGCTCTCCAGTCATCAATGGTCGAGACTTTGTTATTCAAGTATCGAAATCTTCTGGTCTTCAAGTATCGACATCTTCTGCTCTGTAAATCTAGATGTCGCTGCTCACATTTAAGTACTGAATATGGGATATAGGTTGGCTGTGGAGAATGTGAATTCGGGGAGGAGACTTGTTGCACGTGAGAAGCTATTCGACTGACATTTGGTGACATTGAGTTCGAAGCAGTTCTTGATGCAACAAGTGGAAAAAATATTTAGATCTATTTGAAGGAAGCTGGAGTCATGTTGTGAGGAAATGGGTTTAACAAATTTGGTATCGTCAACATAGAGGAAAGTGCTGAGTGTTAAATGACCCTCTCAAGATCGTTTATGGTTAGGATGAAGTGGAGTGGACTTAGGTGCCTACCTTGAGGAACACCTGAAGTGGCCAAGAAAGTGGCCGATAGGACATACCTGAAACGAGCACTATAACAACGAATATCAAGGTAAGAAGATATCCATTTTTGCAAAATGGGTTCAAAGCAAAGGACGGATAATTTGGACAGGATTAGTTTATGAGATATCTTGTCGAAAGCCTTACAGAAATCAGTTGCTATAACGTCAACTTATTTACCACTTTCTAAGGCTGAGAAAACAGAGGACACAAATTCGTTGAGGTTAATGGTAGTTGATCTACCTTTCAGAAAGCCGTGTTGATTAGGGGAAATAAGAGATTTGCACTGGAAGCTTTAAGATTCGTACAAAACGCGTTCGAGGGGTTAGGCTATATGTGAAAGTTTAGCTATGGGGCTGTAATTAGTGGTTCACTCTTTAATCCCTTTTTGTGTATCGATGTTATGGAAGAAGACTTCCATATTTGCGGAATTTCACCTTGAGAGAGCAATAACTGGAAGGAAGTGTGTGAAAGTGTTGAGAAACACTTTTTATTAAATATGGGTGGAAGGCCATCTGGGCCGGGTAAATATTCACCTTTAAATTGTTGTTATTTATTTTCTATTACTGTATGATCAAAACTTTGAGAAATAGAAGGGCCAATGGAGAAGTTAAGTAGGTATTTGAAATAAGAGACATCCGGTACAAAGGAATTATTGGCAAAAGATTGCTTAAAAAAAATTAGCAAAATTTGGCTATGGTATGCGGATCGGTTGATGATATGTTTTCGTATGAGAGGGATGGAGGAAAACTGTCAGATCTTTTTTTTTGTAGTTAACGAATTGGTAGGAAGACTTAGGAGAGTTTATAAGCCTTGATTGCGCTTATAAAGCTAGGTGAATTGAAAGTTTGAACCGAGATGGTTGGAATAGTCAGCAAAACAATTTGATCGAAGGAAAACTGCCCATAGTTTGTTTATCTTGTTACGAGTACATAAAGAGCGAGGGCACATAGAGAAAACTAGAATTGAATAATTCTCTTTAGAAAGCAGAGAGATCACCATTAAGGGACATATTGGTGAAATTAAAAGAACACTTACTAAGATATGCGTTAATTTTTCTGAAATTCGCCTTATGAAAGTCGTAAGAAGAGGAAGCTGCAGAGGGGGTGGGGGGGGCTGAAAAGGAAAGGGGTGGAAAAGGGAGAGTGAAGAACTGGTGGGCGAAAGTTATCAATGGTCGATAGTGAAACGGGATAGAGCGAGACAGATGAGTTTATGGGGTCAATGGTGAAAATGGCCAGTTGTGTTTTCTCGCATCATACAGGGTCGGCAGCAGTAAATCGCCCTTCTCCGAGACTATTGCCTTGAAAACTAATATAATAAATAAATGTAGTACAATTGGCTATCCTTGTGTGTTTCTTTTACAACATAGCCTTGTAGATTGAAGGAACCCTTCTCGGTGACAGACCCCATGTCTCGCTACTTTGCACTGCAAGGAGGACGACCAGAGAAGTCTGTTTTCCAGGATTTCACGAAAATATAATACTTAGCTTCTTTGGAGAATTGTTGATGTTGGTGATGCTTTTAGGCGCTGGACGAGTAAAACCAGTCAGGTTCCTCCTTCTCATAAAGAGAACAACCTCAAATTTTGAGACCATCAACTGAAAGCCTATTTCTAGTGCACCAATTGGTGATTTCGTCTGGGGCTGCCTAGACATGACCCAACAGACATCATCTGCGTATGCCTTAGAACAGATATTGCTACCATTGAGAGCGTTAAGTAGTGAGTCGGCCAACATTCATCATAATAGTGGAGACAGGACACCGCCTTGGGATCAGCTTTTGATTAATCCCGCTATCACACATTGGCCGCAGTCAGCATCCACAAGCAGGGTTCTATCCACTACTATTGTTCTTATCACAAAACTAGTGATTCGTCAACACCGTATTGTCTGGCCGAGTTACATATGTCGTCAAAAGTTGCTTCAATATTGATGAAAATACCCAGCGTCTCCTCCTTGTCGAGTGCACCTTTAATTCTGCATCCCAGATTTCGAAGCGCACTCTCGCTTCTTCGGGTCTTCCGCGTTGGTAATCATGTTGCATCTTGGACAGAGGATGTATTCACGAAGCAGTTCTACGCACATGCAGTCCAACCATCATGACGGAAGTCAAACTGATTTTCAGCTCTTTGTAAGCGTGTGGTCATCTTTACCAATGCTAAGGCATAAGACAAAGGCCTCTGCTTTTGACTCAGCGGAGGTGTCATCAGACCTTCAGGGTGGTTTTCAAAGAGGGATGATTTGCTCCTTTTGAGGACTTGAACAGCCTCCTGGTTTCATCGATCATTACGATTTCGTTCGCAAATATCTTTATACGAGCCACACTTCGAATAGCGAATAAGCTTCTTATTTCCATTTTGCTTCGATCTGTGAAGATTCCAGCCTTCCTTCAAATTTATCTTAAGCGTCTGAAGTCTATCCCCCATACCTCCTGGAGAACCAGGCCCGTTCTGGGACGCAATGAACAAAAGAGACAGGATATTCCATACTTCATATTCTAGAAGTTACGTTAAAGATACTTCATCGCATAAAATGCTTTGGTCTGCTTTCATTTCATTGGCAGGAATCGCTCCATTGAACCAACGAAACAGATTCACTATCGTAAATTTTGATGAGAATAAAAGAACAAGGCGAAACCCACTGCGAAATAATACCTGGTAGTGGTCTCAAAATATGATTGCTGTATGAGCATTTTGAAACAGCGTCCATTGGGAAATGTCTTACCTGTCAGAGACCTCTCTAAAATGTGCGAATTCATTTATGTTCATATGGAACCAGAGTTATCCGTAGGCAACAGCGGAACAATCAATATCTTCATTAAGGGCAACTCAGCAGGCACTTTATTCATGTAACTTGTATTTTCTGTGTCCAAATCCTGAATCCTAAGATCAAGTCTCGATACAAAGCAAAAAAAAGTCTCTCCTTTTTGATTTTCAATCATTTCAGTGTTCTGTTTGATTCTCGTTGTATTACTTTGTTTTGGAAAAAAAAAATACTTCCTCTTTCTTAAATAATAACCATTTATTTAAATAAAAGTATTTATTCTGTTTAACACTTCTTCTGTTTCTCCTTCTTAATTTTTATTAACTTTTTAATCACCCAAATTATGGCCAGAAACACGGAAACCACGACGAGCACAAAGTATCCAATTACATCTAACAGATAGAACTGATACCAAGCTAGATCAAGTCCGGCTGAGCGAATATGGCCAGCTCCTTTGTGACGTATTACATAGTCTACCCAATACATTGCTGTATCTCTAGCACTTAAAGGGCGATCCCGAAATATCTGAGAATAGCGTTGGACATTTCGTTTATAACTTGGATTCTCTATTAGTTCCAGGAGGGACTGTTTTAGATTTTCTTTGGTGATATTTGGAAACAGGAGAGTTATTGCGTATCCAGCTTTTGTTGCCTTGTTAATGTTGAGAAACTGCAAGTTGGGAAATATTTAAAAAAGATTTGAAATGGTTAAAGTATTAGCTTTTGAACAAACCTGATCACAGTAAACAGGTATCCCCAACATTGGAACACCATAGTGGACACTTTCCTGGCTTCCAAAAAGTCCACCATGAGTTATAAATACTGTAACATTGGGATGTGCTAAGATATCACTTTGTGGTAACCACTTTTTGATCATGACATTCTTTGGTAAGTTCTTAATACTGTCATCTTCAAATTTCCAAAGAATTCTCTGTTTCAAGCCAGCGAACACATCCAGGAATATTTTCAACTTTTCTGGAGGTATGTCTGAGCTTTGGACATTGGTTCCTTAAAACGTAAGAAATGCCCACAGTTAGGATTTCGAATAATGTGTCAAGAGACTCTACCTAAGCTGAAAAATATCGCACCATGTGTAGCTTCGTCTAAGAACACTTTTATATCCGCAGGCAACGGCTTCGGTGGATAAATATGCATTCCACCGACTGATATCATTCCTGGCATCATTGGTCTCGGAGTTGTTAATGGCGCATGACTGTTCAGTAACATAAGAGATATATTCTTCTCCATTTCAGATACCTTTGATATTTTTACTTGAAAAAAAAAACGAAAATTGTTCAGCACGAGTATCTCCAATGAGCAAAGAAAGTATAATACTTACTTGGCAAGTGTGACATATACTTCTGAATCAAAGCATCTTGTTTCGGGAAATATCGATATTCCCTGTAAAAATCTTCTTGCAGAGACTCAATCGTATTTGTTACTCTCTCCCAAAAGTTCATTCTATCATCAAAATTCAAAAATCCATGAGGTACAAATGACCAAGGAGTGATGTATCCCATCATTTGGCTCATATAATTTGTGAAACCAATCGTACTCGTTGTAATCACTGGGATGTTGTACTTCAAACCCAATACCAGGAAAGCCTCTTGATATAACTGCTGAGCTATGAGAAGATCATAAACATTTTCAGTGTCCTTACGCTCGAAAATTTTTCGAACCTTAGGCTGTTTCAGAGCATGTTCTGTGGTCTTTTCTCCGCCAATTTCCAACATTTTCAAAAATACACTAGCTGGTAAATTAGACAATTCGAAAACGGTCTTCAGTTTGAAAGGTTCTAGAACTTTAATTAAAGAAACGAATTTAAGCATTGCATTTTGCCTGAAAGTTTGATACTTACGGGCCGCCCAAAGATTATAAACTGGTTGTATGAGCACCTCCGTATAGTTGGAGCTAATGTTCTTCTCCATGGGATAGTTCGTGATTAGTGTTACCTTTGAATTAGACTATTCGTATAAGGTTTCTCCAATTATTTGTTTGAACTTTACCTCATGACCTCTATTGAGTAGCTCCTTGATGAGTGCCTTAGTCATCATAAAATGACTTTTGTTTGGATACACATATACTGCGAGTATTCTCGCTGCATTACAATAACAAGTCAAAGAGATGAAGCCAAAGGTGAAGCATAAAATATTTCTAATATTCTGAAAAGAAGAAAAACACAAATTGTATCTTAACCTGGAAGACAAAGACGAGGCCACCAAATAATGTTTCTACGAGCTCCTCGACAAGGTAGGGGATGATAACATTTATGGTAGGACAGCTAGTAAGCATAATCTTCACGACAATACGTCTGACAGCGGATTTAGGCTTATTGACTTTGTGGCGGGACGAAATATCATCGCATATGCAGATGACATTGACTCAATGGGAAGATCACAGCGATCTGTCGATGAAGCGTTTGCGGCTATTGAAGCAGAAACACGAAGAATAGGTTAAGCGGTCAATGATGGAAAAACAAAGTACGGTATACTCGTATGCTGTCAACAAAGAGAGACACACAACATCGACGCATAGGAAAGAACGTTACAATATTCAGCTACAAGTTTGAGCTAGTAAGGGACTTTATCTTCTGACACCAACGAAGAATCACTCTTGCTAATCGCTGCTTCTTTGGGCTTTGGGCTTACTAGGCAATTGAATTGTAAAGCCCTCTCTAGATCACTCAAAAACCTTTTATATAAGACACTGCTCATTTCAGTCCTGCTGTACGGCGCAGAAGCTTGTCACAAAAGCTTGGATGACCCGGCTTATATGGGTATGTCATCTTGAATGCATGGACACCATTATCCCAGCCCGGAAAGATTTCAACTCAAACCCAGAGGAAAAACGCTGTAGAGAAGACCCGATCTTAAGTGGGGCACGCGAGTGGAAGAATACCTCAGCCAACTTCATGTGCCTAACTGGAGGTAACTGGCGGAACACCGCGCTGGCTGCAGACCCATGTTGGGTGAGGCTTTGGTGCACCCCGGACTATAGCATCAACTGAGCAAGTAGGAAGCAAGGAAGAAGACATTGCCAGGCCTCGTCCCTCATAGAACCAAAACCATGTATGAATGTATGATCCAGACTCTAGAGAAAAGTTGCGGCCATCGCATCTACTATTTGATCTCGCTTATTTGCGAATACAAATATCTGCAAAGACACTTAAAAAAAGGAGACAATATTTTCCGGAAAGATTAAAAACCTTATTGTTAAACTCTAATTTTCCAAAATAAATATTATTAATTCTACATAGTTTTTACACGAGTATAAAAGCACAATCGTAGAAGTTTGTCGTTTGATTACCATTTTAATGTCTCGAAATGTTTAAAATGAGAAATTTCAAAAAATATCATAAAACACAATTGAGTGTTCACTATTATAGACTAAAATATTTTAAACGTTGCGGACTAACTGATTGGAGGTAGGGAACTGTTTTCCCCCAAATGCAGCTTTAACTTAACTCGTAGTAGGGATGTTGCGTTTCAGAAAGTAATAAAGAAAACTCAGCAATCAAGATAGTGGTTAATTTAATCTGTTCAATGTGATACGTACTCGTAGTATACACCGAGTAGTTTTCTAGTAAATTGACTCACTTGTTGATAGTGCAGTTCAGTTTTTTTTTCAGTTTAAATGCATTTTTATAAACTAAAATTAGCTTAAATAACTTACAAATAATCTTATTCTAACTTACTGGCCCCATGCGGGCACTCTAAGTTAAACCTAACACTTAAACTATGTCTTTCGACGTATCTTACTGTCTAATTTTATTTTTATTTTAACATTAATTTATACTAAAACTAAGAAAATAAATTTTAAGCAAAAACTTAGTAAATGGACAATTTTTAATTTTTTATAAAACTTAAAACTAAAAGCCTACCAACTACCTAAAAATAAATCTTAATCCACTTAACCTACTTACATCTAACACAAATATAATCCTACCTTAGCCTATGTAAGCCGGCCATGGCTAAAAAAAATTATGCTGGCCCACCTTGTTTCACATGAAGCTAACTATAGCTGGACGAGTTCGACGACGAAGTATACTCCCTTTCAACAAGCCACCAAAATTGTTGGTGCTGCCGATCAACATTCCTCATGTCGCGACTCCCTACCGCCGTACTGAACCGGAGACGCTCCGCACTGCCATGTGCGACGTCTCTGTCGTCCGCAGCTATTCGAGCGACGTGGAAGATTAGAGGCATCGCCAATCTGTCCTGGATCAGACCTTTGCTATCTAGATAGAGGATATTAGAGTATAGGATATATTCTGGTGGAATAAACCCGTCAAAGCGAACTCTCTCGTGATACATATAATTGGGGTAGTAAGCCCCGGAAATCAGGTTGTTCGATGAGGTCATTGCTCTTGCAACGTGCCCTCGAGTCAACTTAATGACGAAATTGTCCACTCTTATTATGTTCGCCCTATTGTATAAGACCTCATTAGAATAGAATTTTATGTACTCAGACTCTGGTGTTCTGTATAAGCGAAGACAAGTCCTAAGACAAGCCCTCTCAAACACCCGAATCTTTTCCAATAAACTTGCTCTCACGTTGAACCACACGGGACATCCAAATACAAGCATGGGCCTAATAAGGGCTATGTAGCAGATCACCTTCACCCTCGCGTCGAGTTGTTATAAAACAGTCTCTTTGTAAGAGCAAAAGCACCTTTGGCTCTGGCCAGAGCAACATCTATGTGTTTGTTGAAATACAGAAATTGATCTAGCTAGATCCCAAGGTATCTGACTACATTTCGACAAGCAAGTGGCTGACCGTGTTGTCCGACGATAGAAGACTTTCGCCAATTATTTCTGGTATCCCTAGAGGCCCCAGACAAAAGTGTCCTAAATGGTTTCCGACTTCTGAAAGTTGATTTTCAACTTCCAGTCATTGCAATATAGCTTAATTTTGTCGAAGTCACGCTGCAAAAGTGTATTAATGACCTCAATCTTTGAACCTGATCTGTACCTGATTAAGTCGTCTGCGTACGCTATGGCATGGTGAAGTACACCTATCAGATCACTTGTGTAAATGTTGAATAGGATCGGCGAATTTACCGCATCTTGTTGCAGACCGTTTTTAATGTTAATTGTTCCATTCTTCACGATTAACTGTCTACTGGAGAGCATATCAAAAATATATATATACAGCAGTGGTTTACTAATGCCCAAACTGTCTAGCTTGAAAAATAGTCCTTCTAACCATATGGTATCGAAGGCTTCCTTCAAGTCAATCAGGCAGGCACCAGTGCACTGGTTCTTGCTTTTGTTCCATTGAATATCGGAAAGTGACTTTTAGAAAGTGACAGTTTAGACGCAGCATGAATGATATTATGCCCCGCCTTGAAACCGAACTGATTATCCGGAACTATATTTTTGTCCTTAACCCACTTAGTCAGGACTCCATTGATCACCTCTCGAAAACCTTACTGATGTTTGGAATAAGACTGATCGAGCGGAGATTCGCCGGATTGGAAACGTCTTTATCTCTTTTGAGGATGGGATGTACGAGTACCACCGCAGTTTTCCAACGCGCTGGACAATGTGCATTATTCATTCCATTATTAAACAGGGTGGTATAAATGTTCACCGCTTCTAGTGGGAGATGTCGAATCACAATGCTCGGTATTTCATCGGTTCCCACTGATTTCTTACTTCTAAGCGATTCGAAGATCTTTTGGAGCTCTTCCTTCGAAATGAACGGGGGTAGTACTCTATCGTTGGTGATGACATTATTTGCCATATTCTTTTCACTGAACTGGGTGAAACCCGAGTTCTCGAAGCGTCAGTTCACAGTTCACAATTTCATAATTTCATTTCGTGCGCAAGGACTCGATTCTCCAGATCGTGGTTCGGGCCAATGATAAAATTCGCCTTGTACACTTCCTGGAAAGTCGCTCCTATAGCCTCTACCTGTGCCTGCGGATCCTCGATCACAAAGAAGTTGTCATCATCAACAGCCTCATTTGGATCTATTCCCGCTGCTACCAGTATTTGTTCGTTATTCGTCGTTCGGGCGATTTTAAGACATGGAAGATCGTTCTGATTATTTCTCCGAAATATTTTATTTATTTGCGGGAACATATTCGGGTTTCTGGTGTTTACAGCCCAAATTTTATTGTTCCAATACAAACTTACAGAATTTCTGTAATTTTCCTTTATTAATGTTTGGAGGTTTTTAATCGGCTGTTATGTCTGTCAGTAAAGTGTCTGTACAAGGTTTTTAGTCTTGACAGCAATCTACTATTATGTTGGTGCAGTGCGTCAATAGTTGCGTTGCGGAATAAGTCTTCTTCGTTAGTGCGTTGATACCGAGTTATCGTTTTGTCCATTGTACGTTTGATTGTCTCGTCCATTAGTCTTAGATACCTGTCAACCTCCTCGTTTGACAGATTTCTGTTGGACGGTGGGTAGAGTGAATTCGAGGAGAGTGCTCTAGTCAGTATTCTGGTGAAGTGTGTCCAGCGCACCCTACTATAATTGTAGGAATGCCTTTGAACAAACTCATCCAATTCCGCAATTTCGTTTGGAACAGTTATTTCGGTGCTGAGACCGCAATGGTCACTGTCATACACGAAAGTGCGTAGACAGTTTGTAGTTTTTTGGTTAGTGCATGTCAGTCGTATTCGTGAGTCGAACAGCAGAAGATCCAAATAGGACCCGTGTCTGGGAAACGACGGGCTATCCGTCGCCTTAAGCCCGACTTGATACATTATACTGTGCTGACCCCACCAATTGAATAGTGGATTCCCTCTAGTATTTGGTGTATTATTCCCCCAATAACTGTGTTTGGCGTTGAAATCTCCGCCGATAATAAAATAGTGGTCTTCCAATTCCCGCCTCAGAAATTGAAAAAGTGTCTCGAGCTCCGAGATAATTAAGGTGGATTGAGTAGCCTTAGGTGCATAGACAGACACCATGTACAACCGCTTTCCACTACGGAGAGGGGTATACACGATGCATGCTTCCAGCACCTGGAACCTATGTACCACTCAACTGTATGCGAATACATTGCCTGTAGTTGGTGTTTTTCTTCTCAATGTTTTATAATTTGCTGCATAACAAATCAAAAACTTCTCGGGACATTCTTAAGTTTCTTTAAAAAAAACTCGTCGCTATTTTCTGCGAGATCTTTCTCCCAGAAAGAACTTGAACGTTTCTGTAAAATAAAACTTTTTATGGAGCTATGATAATAAAAGCGTCTTTTTGACAATACATATATTGTTTATAGTCAACAACGAATTTATTATTATATTTTGTTCTTCGCTCATGTTTAAAATCAATTGGTTTTTGTTTTGACTCTCACAAATGTCAAACAGTGACATCCCAAAACCATTTTTTCGGTGTGAACACCTTTTTGGTTTTGGATGAATTGCTCATCGAAAACCCGATTTTCGTTTTGGTGGGAACATAGTATTAATTTTGGTTAAATAAAATTGGCAAGGACCGTTTTTGCTTTAATCTTTTTATTTTTTTATTTTGAAGAAATTCCCACAATATTTATACATCTTCGAGATCTCTGATCTCTGATCTAATCCAAAGCCGTGGGTGGATTAGGAGAGGTCGGATGCAAAGCTTGAGGTTGTGGCCAAAACGGATATCCCTAGCAGATCTACAACCCGCATCTTGATCCCAGCTGAACCCTCCTAACTAGACGACATTGGGCTCAGTAACCCGAACGTTCCGACTCATGACTGGAAAGTCGCGCGTTAATTGTGAACAATTAGAAGTCCCCTAACCCTCTGGCGCAGACTAAAGGTGTGATTCAGTTCGGATTTCAGTCTACAACCCTGAGGGTTTACAGAGGTGATAACCAAGACGACGGACCCCACTTCTGACACCCTGCCGGAAATGGAATTAAAAAGCGATAGTTCACAATCAGGATGAAGATGAGCTTTTGAGCACATTTTCAGAATCGGAGGACTCAAATGACATCGTTGTGAAGGCTTCTCTGCTTTATTGTAGTAATGATGCTACGGTTTCCTCATATTAATCTCCATCACTCCAAAAAGGAAAAGGCCGCACTCATTCTGCGTCTGTCCAAAGGAACCATGGATTGTGGAAGGCGTGGTTCGTGGACAGAACACCTGAAAACGTTCCGCTCTATACAAAAGACAAAGGTAAGATCAGAATTTTTATATTAATGAAACGTATATCTTAGTGATCCCGATATTACCGTTGGTATATTGGCGACTGCCAAATCCTTGAGGTCATTCTGTGGCAAAATAACAAAAGCCTACGAAGATCCGCGTCTAGGAAAATTACTCTCTACCAATCATTCGATGCAGCTGTTTGAAAAAAAAAACCGATGGCTCTTGGACGACTTCCAGAGATGAAGTACTTAACTTGCTACTGGGCACCCACTTTTCAGGTAGCTTCCAATTTACAGCCAGTAATAACCTTATTAGGACTACTGCCGCCGCGACTGCCGAACTACAAATCTCATCAGATATCATCCTACCAACGAATATCATGAGGAGTTGCGTAGAAACAGTCCACATCCAAAAATGTTCCCATGCTGTCTTCAGACGTATAAGTCTATCACCTGTCCTCCTAAAAAATCTAGAACGACTGATCCATATCCATATGCGATCTAGTACTGATTCGCGACTTTTGTCTAAGGCTTACCGTGCCTACTGTAAAGGAAAGTCAGTAGAAATGCCTCTACGTTCACCGGCTATCCACATTGAACAATCCTCACATTATAGATGTTATGACTGTACTGTCAACTCTGAAGTAGATGATTCATTTGGGGAGTTGATCAGCCTTATGCTAAATAGCAGGATTATCAACTGCAAACTGGGTGGGGCTTCTGCAAAAATATGTGTTAGCAGAGGCACGCCACAAGGCGAGGTCCTTTCACTCCTTCTCTGGAACTTTGTGTTCAATGAACTGCTGGTATACCTCGGCCAGTAACACAATGAATGCATGAGACAGGTACCAAGTTCAACAAAATAAGTGTCAGTACGCCCGTTAAAAATAAATCTGTAGATCTAGTCACGCTTGGTGTGTTGCCAAATATTCTAGGGTTCATGCATACCACTAACAGTTCGCGTCACAGGAGTAAAAGTCAATCTTGTTTTTAACTAATGAACTTTATTTCTAAAACTAACACACGCAATCTACCTACAAAGGAGCACTAAGGTACTTCAGCTCTTGGTCGAAGCCTGGTTCGTTATTTTGAATCTATTTTCGGTCCAAGTAGTAATCAATACAGCTGATGAACTCCTTTTCACTATAATTGTCACTCGAATCGGCACAAATGGATCCCCATGTTCGAAACCCTCCTTCTCAAGCAAATACCTCGGCATGTTTGATTCTCTAAAACCTTCGGATGCTGCCAAATTCTCCACTGACAACACACACACGCCATTGCACCAACCCTAATTTGTAATATCCAGGAATGGTTGGGTTAGGGTCACCTTATCTGGACTCACTTTAGCTTTATAGTCAGCAACAATCTTGGTGACCAGGTGGAAGAACGCGTTGTAACCGTCTATGGCCACCATAACTTTGCGTTTCCCTTCAGTTGCATGTTGTTTCAGTTCACTTAAGTGAATGCCTGTTTTATATTCCTTTTACCCGTTGTAGTCTGTAAAAACTGTTGCTTGGAATCTTGAAGAGTTTTCAAGATTAACCCCGGGTCGCTGCATCCATCGTTATGATTAGAAGACTTTCGATTATAATTCACGAGTAACAAATAAATTCCCAAAATGTATGTAAAAGGAGTGACAGGAGAACCGTAGTTGATGAGATGAGAATTGACTTCAAGAGCACTGGTCTGTCTATCCCATGGTATGTCAGAATTGAAGTGAGAATTAGGGTCGTGTTGCATTAAAACCTTAGAAGTCAAAATCAATACATAACAGGAGTTCTGTCGACTTTAATGCTTCATATCCACATGGTGAAAAGGTTCGATGCTAAGACAAGATAATGCACTGCCTCCTCTGACTTCTAAAACATCATCCATGAGAAAATTGAAGGAAACTCTCAGACCCACACCAGACTCAATTTTCTGTGCAACAACTTGCATTCGCTGATGACATTGACATTTCTGACAGAACATAGTGAGTTGTGACTGGCTGCCATTGCAACTTTTGGAACAGAAAAGGCAAAAATGTGTTAAGTTATGAATGAGGGTAAAACCAAGCGTATGTTGCCAATAAGAAGGGAATAAAAACATAAGATAAGGATATCTGATCAGAAAACAAACAGAGAGTTACACATGCCAATTACTAATTAGTGTTTCTTTTGGCTAAGAAGGCAAAGCAATTGAGCAATAGTGTTTGTTTTCATCAATCTCAGCCGAAATGGAATAGACTCTATGGGGCAGAAGCTCACGGTCGTTTTAGACGCACATACTTTGAGAAATATTTGGTATGGGGATTTTGAAACCGAGATATAACTTCCAACTCTACGTCACCATCGCACTGATCAGAAAAAAGGGGAGTTAATTAATGTTAGTGTAAACAATTAAAATTGATTAATAGTTTCACTATATTAATAATAGCGAAAAAAAAACTATTTGTAAATTATCACTGAACATGCAAGGATGGCTTTAAAATTATAATTAAATAAAATACTAATAGAGTTATAATTGAGCGTAAAATATAAATACAAAATTGAGGTCATAGATTGCTAGAGTCATCAATTTGCTAACTTATTACCTCGGATTACTTTTACTTTTGTTCTAAATTACGCTCTTAGTTTTTATCTATTTCTAGCTAACCTCTGACAATTAAAGCGCTTTAGTGACACATACATATTTATCCGTGTTACTGTGGGAAAATCCGTAACTTTTATATAAGAAGAAAGGCCAAGAATTTTTGAAAGCGTAGATTTAATGTTAACTCTTTGAAAGTCTAAAAGCGAATAAGAAAAAGAAGTGAAAGTTTGTAATTATTTCAATTCATGTGGGAAAAGGATAGTCTTGGGATAAAGAAAGAGCAAAGAATATATATATATACATATTGTGGTAACACTTCCAAAGAAAAAAAAAGAGAACAATGTAAAAGACAAAAGAAAGAAGCTGAACTGGCTTAATAAAGAGGGACTGCCGGTTAGGTAGGGATATTTTAAAATAAAGCATTCGATATACATCTGTCAACGCAATCTGACGTCTTTTTATTTAGATCGGAACAAACGAGTAAAAAGAAATACAAAATTAAAAAGAAGACTAATGCCCCTATTTTGATTGTGATGTGGTCACAACTCACGAATGTCAGTGGTGCGAAAATTGTGATGCTTCTTGTGAGCGATCAGCTGTTTGATATTCTGGCCAACACCTCACAAGAAAACACTCAAGAATAGTTACCACGGTGTGGTGAATTTATGGTCATGTCAAAAAATTGCTATGTGTGTACAATCGATCGCACCAATTGTTACTTTTGTGTGAAATAGTGGTGGGCGAAATCGGTCAATTCAATGATCCGTTCTGACCGAATCGTTCATTTGCGTTAAACGAGTTTAAAATATCGGTCACTTGCAAAAAAGTAAATATTCAAGTCAAAAATATGAGCTAAAAACACCTTCATATTTATTTTTCAGGAGAATAAAAACTTCTCGTATATAAAATGCAGTGAAAAGTTGAAGGCGAAGTTAAGTTGAAGCTGCACTAGCCTATGCTATTTAGGGCTTAATTACATTATTGACAATCAAAAATGAATTCAAAAAGAACATTTTAATTAATTTTTTAGTTGTTTAATAAAGAAAATAAATAAATCAAATAAATGTTCTAAAAATTCCAAATAAGAATTTTGTAATTTTAAAATAAGAACCTCCCTCGAAAATTTAACGAATGTGTCCCTAAAAAGTGAAATACATATACATATATGTAGATGCAAATAAAACAAATCTCTATTTTAACATAAATTAAGTTAATAATTTATTAAAATGCGTTTCAAAAACAAAAACAATATAACATATAATACAGGTAATAAGTCATTTGAAAAAAGAAAAGAAAAAAATAAATAAAGGAATAAGAATTTTACATGTTACTATTTAAAAATAGCAGTTGTTGAACTTTTGTTGCCCCCAACTGATTTCGTCTATTAGTAATAGTTTGACCAGCCTTTGAAAATATTCTTTCACATGGAACAGATGTTGCTGGTATGCACAGCCTTCGTTTCGCAAGTTGAAAAAGATGGGGGTCCAACTCTTTCCGCTGCTTCCACCATAATAATGGATCCATGCTCCTGTCAATAATTGGTTCCAACAAATATTGTTTCATTTCTATCCCGCCAGCTGATACATTTTGAACATTTGAAAAATTCGCTGTCATTTGATCAAATTCTGCCCAAACTAAGGTTGAATTTATTGATGACGAAATAGGTAAAAGTTACGGAGCTGGACACAAATTAAATTTAGTTGCTCTTTGAGCAGCATTATTAACTATGTTGGAGAAATTTTCGTTTTCAGAAAAAGCCAGTTTTTTTAACCTTGGGTCTAATAGGCTTGATTCGTAATGTAGGTGTGCTGATTGCATATTACGTATTGTGAATCTTTTCTGAAATTGGTCTAAAATATTTTTTAGCATAGCTTCAATCTCATGTTCCAATAGTTCTAACGTGTTTTGCTTATTTGAAATAAATTTTTTCAGTGCAGTTATGAATATTTTAATTTTTGACAAAGAAACATTTTTTTTCGCTCGAAAGTTCCACTGTTATTTCATCAAAAATTTGAAGAATTTCGCAAACTTTCTTAACTACTTCCAATTCATATTGCGATGGTAAATCCAAGTCCGAGTTCAGTTATGGTAACACGAGAACATGTGAAGCGTAGAGTTCCATCTTGTTACCACATCTTGCTTTAATTTAATTTCAGTAAGGCCCATTTGAATTTGAACCTCTTTACGCTTTTTCGTTGCGTGGGGGCTTCGTTTAAAATATTCTACAATTGATTTAATTTTATTGCGAATGCTGCTGACGCCCTCTATTGCATTTTGAACAATTAAATTTAATTTATGTGCAAAACAGCCTATATGAGACCATTTACCTAAACGAATGGCTCCAACAATATTATTAGCATGATCACTTACTATAGCAACAACTTTGTTCTCCAAATTCCAATTCTTTAAAACTTTGTTTAACTCAGTATACAAATTCTCAGCAGTATGCCGCTGTTCACTACAATCCAAACAGTCTAATAAATGAGACCGTAGTTCGCAGTTGTCGTTTATGTAGTGGTACGTAACAGCTAAAAAGCTTTGATTTGATACTGAAGTCCAACTGTCAACTGTTAAAGCTACTACAATATCTGCTTTCATTTCAAACTCAATACCTTCCTTAACTTCGCTATAAAGCTGGGGTAACAGCGAAGTGGAAACAGTTTTTCTGCTAGGAAGTGTGTACCCTGGGTTTAGCATTTCCAATAACTTCTTGAACTCTTTATCTTCAACAATTGAGAATGGTTGATATTCTTTGGCAATCATTTTCATAAACTCCCTATCAATTAATTTTGATTGATTTATGGGCAAAGGTTTCTTAAAATGAGCCAGCACCGAAGATTGTTGAGGCGTTTTTCTTACATTTATTGTTGAAGAAGCAGATGTGCTTGTGGAAGCGGTAACTTCCGCATATGTTGCAGATGATGTTGAGCAGGAAGGCGATGATGCAACTGTAGCTCTTGCTGAAGATGAAGTTGATGGTGTCATTGAGCTAGATACTGAAACTGGTACAGATGTGTAAGTTGAGGTGGCAGCTGGATCAGAAATTAAAACCGGAACCTCAACTCTTGAATTGCTTAGTCTCGAATCATTTACGCCAGGATGGTTAGCTAATAAATGCCTTTTTAAATTTTGTGTCGATCCACCCTTATATGATAATGATTGCGAGCAGAACGAGCATTTTGCAATTCTATCATTAACTAAGCTAAACACATTCCAAATTTGGCTAGTTTTTAGAGATGAAATTGCAAAAGTATCTTTCGGCATTGCGTTCTGCAACAAAATATGTAAGTGCATAAGATGTAAATTAAGTTTTTTTTACTTCTTTCTTAAATATAGTCTTTCGAGTTTCTTAAATTTGTTCGCACTAGTATAGTAACTCACAATATAGAATAGAATAGAGTATAAAGAGATACTTACATTCAACTTTAACAATAATTGTTTAAAAAACAAGAAACAATAACTATTTTACACAACAATATTGCACAATATTTATTCAACAATTCGTTCTTTCATTCAACTTCGTTCGTTCACAAAACATAAACACCAAATGCGTCAAGTGACAAATAACAAAAACAGAATCCCATGCATTTGCAACAGAAACAGAATCAACAACAGAAAATTTTGTTTTCTTTACCAACGGAAAAACCCCGTTCGAAATCGTCACCGGAAGCAACCCTTTCTGTTGCTGCAGACAGAAATGTAAACAATCGGTCGGTAGGTTAATTAACCCACCTAACTCAGATCGTTCATTAACTCATTAACTCATTCTCAAATATTTTCTTTTGGGTGCTTTCTGTATCTGTTTCTGTTTTGTGTATCGGTAGGTTAATTAACTCACCTAACTCAGGTCGTTCAGTTATGAATTAACTCAGTTCGATCGAGACACTTGACTGTGTTGTGCAGTGTACGCACATTTTTTAAAGATTTTCATTGTGTTGGTGCAAACAAAATTTTTGTGAATGAGATTGCATGCATTTGTTCTCTTTATTGAGAAAGAGAGACTTTTGTTTGCACTAATCCAATAACAAGTCTTGTGTATTTGTGTTGTATTAAAGGAATGGATGAATGTTTAAAATGTATTGATATTAGTGACCGAAGACCGATATTTCTTTTAACAACTGAACCATCGGTCATCGGTCACTAGAGTGATTCGTTCATTTAACTCAGTTCGTACATGACCGACACATCACTAGTGTGAAACTTTTGATAAAACCAAAAAAAAAAGAAGTGAATTATGCATTTTCATTATTGTAAAATAATTTTTTTGAATATCTTCATTTGTTGCAGGAAATTGTATCATATATCCCTTGACCCGCAGTATTAGTTTGCAAATGTATTGCACACACCGAGAAACCGAAGATTGACTTAATGCAATGGTATAATTGTTTCCTATGCATATTTCGGGGAAAATTCAATTCTGAAAGGAACTGTTGTAAGGAAAGGTATAGATACTACATTGTTATATTGGATTATTAGCAATGAAATTATTCGAATATGAAAGGGAAACTATTTGATTGGTCATCGTAAATATGCAGCTCTTCTATGATATCCCTACACAATGTCTTCGGAAATATATTTTTTTAGCTTTCGTCTTTTTTGTTTGCAAAATCAAAACTTCTTCCTCCATTTGATTTTCAAATTTAAAAATACTTTAGCTGCTCAATCGGACATCACAATTTTGACAGTTCTTGTGATGCTCACAACTTGTGAGGTTTTGGTTAGAATACGAAAACCTCAAAAATTGTGACTCACCACGCTCTTGTGAGGCTGTTGTGACATATGAGGCATCACAGAGGTATGCCAGAATAAATAGACATAGTTTGTTAATGAGTATTGAATTATTATTATTGAATTATAGAGATTGCGAAGAAAAACAGTATCTGCTCTTGACTGCACAGAACGAAGGGAAATCAGCTGTTGCATGTTCTTATCAACCGAAAGCTCGGTATTATCAAATTGTTCCAGTAAGGGTAAAATAGCGGCTTCGTAGCCATTGCCAAACATTTGCTCGTCTCTAATTTAGCAAACGGGACACAACGAAATGTGCTTCAGACTATTGCCAGGATCTATGATCCACTTGAAATGCTTAGCCCTGTCGTGATTAGAATGGGACGTGATGCTTACTAATGAACTAATAAAGCATTGGGAAAATTGTGCCAGATATTCATATCTTTGTAGATGAAAGTATGAAGGCGTATGGTACGGTGGCTTTCATCAACAATTTCAACGGTGATGGTAATCCGAAGAATTTCTGACAACAATGGTTCACACCCACTAGGTTATATCTTAAGTACATTGCTGTTTATTCTGTTCATCGATGATATAACTGAGTTCATAGGAGGTGGCACTAAAATACCTGCTCTGCTGTGTGCAGACGACATTGGTTTCTTCTCAGAGTCGATAACTGGCATGCAGCTTATGATGAACAGACTAGACTCATATTGCAAACATTGGAATTTAAATGTTAATTTGGTGAAGTAAAAAATTATAGTTTTTAGAGGAGGTGGAGGCAGATATTCTCGAAATGAAGAGTGGACGTATCAAGGAGAAACTGTCGAAATAGTCCGTGAATATAAATACCTTGGAGTCCTGATAACGCCCAACTGAATCTTAGAGATCCACGTCATATTAGTGCCGGCTTACAACAGTACTTTACGCGAGCGCCCACACAGAGTAATGTGTTTTCACAATCATTGTCCTCGAATTCAACTAACAATGGAGCATTCATACAAAACACCATCTCTGTAGCCAATGCCAACTCTGCCTACTTTCTTAGTTCCACGGGGCCTCGAAAGGTCTAGGATCTTCCGATGGTTTTAGTTTAGAACTTCGAAAGGACTGGCCAATGTTTTACGCCGCATATATGCAATTAATCGCCGCCTACAATTATACTGACTTTGAAAACAATTTGCAATAGCAAAAATGTTTCACATGTGAAGCTTGCGACAGCAAGCAAAGATGTCCTATTACGAGTATTACCGGTCACACTTTACAGTCAGCATAGAGCCATCAACACATACGCCCGCCTTGATGAATCTTCAGTAACGACGTTGGATAGCGCTCTGGTGTAGGAATTTGGCTATTCAATGGATTGGAAACAAAACGGTCCAGGAAGCAGCAGTGGTCATAGATCTCTTTATTAGTGCAAGTGGGTTGAAGAAGAAAACGAGTTACATGCCGAAACAGGCCACCTAAAAATCTGTCATTGCAGCCGTATTACAACCTACAACCTGAACCTGGACCATTGCCACTTGGGGTTGCCCACAAATTCATCGCAAACAAAGGCAAATGGACCTTACACCATTCGGCCAGACTGGGCTGGGTAGTATTCGGCCCAACGATGAACATCAGTCGCGCAAAGCCGTCATATCTTTTAGCTAATGCACAGAGTGATGGAGCATCACACATGTTGGTAATTGAGTATTTCCAAAACGAGAGCTTTTGTGTGTGACCGCCACCTCCGGTTGAAAGTAAAGCCGATGTTGGTCTAAGGAGATTTTGCAGTCGACAACAAAAAAAAGTCAACATGAAATTCCAAGTAGGACTATTGTGGAACCAGGGTAATGTAACACTATCTCACAGTTATCCTATGGCACTTAAGCGCTTAGTTGAAATCGATGGTAAAATGAAGCGAGATGAGAGCTTCGTTGCCGCTTATAGATCGATTATTAGGGCCTACGTCAACAAGAAACTGCAACCAGCGGAAGTAGTCGATGTTGGACCTATTTGTTGTGGTGAACCAACCTAAGCCCAAGAAGCTGCGTCTGGTATTTGATGCCTCTGCCGAGATAAATGGAATCTCGCTCAATTCTCACCTAGTGAATGGACCTCGTCAATATCAAAAATTCTTATTTCATTTCCGCGAAAGAGCCTTCGCTGTGTCTAGAGACATTCAAGAGACGTTTCACCAATTATTGATTCGACTATAATATATTGATGTATCTGCAGCAGTGAATGATAATGACAGCTAAACGTACGACGAGAATGTTCTTCGTATAACTTCAATTAGAAATTACAATTCCATCATGCTGAAAAGGAGGTTATCGCTGGCGAAAGATATCCAATAAAAAGAGCGCTCTGAGCATCATTATATCGGTGTTCAACCTCCTTAGATTTTTAAGTCACCATCACCGCTAAGGTGCTCATGCGTGAAGTTTGGATGGGTCAGATGACGCCAGCGATTGCCCAGACGTGTCCGAATTTAACATCCCGCGTTTTTATTTTGGAAATGGATCACCACAAGAGCTCTAGCTTCACACATTTTCTGACGTCCTAGCTGGCGTATTTAGAGATAGATTATTGGTGAGCGTGGAAGGGGAAATGGAAACCGTCTTTGAATGCGCTAAAACGAGATGAGACCCGCTCAAGTCTTTAACCGTTCCGCGGTTTGAAGCTTCAAGCAGGTGTCTTAGGAGCACGTCTGATGGAAACTATAGTAGAACAACACTCCGTCAAAGCCACTCGTAGAATCCTCTCAATTAGATCAATAGTAAATATCGCCGCTATAAACCATTTGTAGCTCACAGAATAGTAGAAATGTTATTAATAGTAAATTGGAATTGGGTGTCGATCCACATACACACCGACCTTAAACCCGAGTTTCTTCTTTGAATAGAAGGTAATGAAGATGTTGGTGAAGAACGGTTGGTGATATACGAGTAGTGAGTATTTGCAAAATAGATTTTAGTCGATTTCTCTCCCTTGGTAGACTTTTAAGAACCCCCGGCCTGTTAATACGATTTATGAGGCGCTGTTGTAAACAAGCATACCATTAGCAAGAAATCGGTCCAACAGCATTTGAGCTGATTTCAGCAAAAATATTGTTATGTCGCCAAGTGGCAAGAGGAGCTTATTACGTAAACTTTCGCCATAGGTCGACAGCGATGGCTACCTCCGTATACATGGTCGAATTGATGCTGCCAGTTGGCTCCCATATATTACCATCTCGTATGCATGCCAAAATTAGGCACCAACATGTATAAGGCACGATCTGTGAAATCAGTCGAAAATATTAGATTCTCTTTGTTACGTATGCAAAATCAATAACACTTTCCCAGTCACGCAAATACTGGCTCCTTAACCGGAAGACCGACTGACGTCCTTTGTGAGGCCCTTTACGTATTCTGGCCTGGATTACATTGGCCCCCTTATGGTGAAGTAGGTTGCCAAACTGAAAAGCTGTTGATAGTATTATTTACATGCTTAGTAGTGCGTGATATACATCTAGAAGTACTCAATGATTTGTCGACGGACGCATGCATCGTAGCGATTTGTTTGGGGTACCACTAAAAATACGCTCAGAAAATGAATAAATTTTGTTGGCGCTAACCGCAAATCAATGCGTTTTTCTGAGGTCTTCGACTGCGAGTGTGTACAGTGCGAGTTGTCGTCCAAAGAAATTGAATGGGTGTTTAACTGCTCAGCAATCCATCCTAGGGACGTGTGTGGGAACGGCAGTGTATTAAGGGAGTATTGCTTCATATGCTTAAAAAAAGTGGTCCCACGAGTTCATACGCTGCAGCGCTTTGTAATAGAAGCGGAAAATGTCGTCAATTCTCGCCCACTAATACGTTTGCCGATCACGTCCGATCATGAAGAGCCACTTACTTCGAACCACTTCTTATTGGTATCGCCGAACACAGCGCAAACACCAAGTTCAAGTGAGATCTCAATAAAATTGTGTGTCCTAAGAAAGCAGTGACGTATTGGTTCGTTCATTTACATTTATTTGTATTCTTATTCATATAAGATATATAATAGACATCTTTTAACTTATTGAACAAGCTTAGGATAATTACAATTATAATGATTTACACAATCTGTACATAATTAGAAAGATAGGAGATAAAGAGAAAGAAAATAGGATAAAGAGAAAGAAGAAAGAAGAAAAGAGCATTATTAAATTAATTATTTTCTTTATAGTACTGGAAAACTTTCCTGCTAAAAGTTTTTGTGTCGTTCGTAAGCTTAATTTCCATGGGTAAAAGATTCCAAAGCTGAATCGCATGCACGAAAAATTGACGAGATGTATTAAGATACTTACACCTGGGAGTAATTAATTGCATGGCTCTAGGATTTCTTGCAAAACGTATTTTCTCAAAAAGATAATCCGGTTTTTTGGTTGTAATAATATTGTGTAATGATAGTATGGTTCTGTATTTTAGGAAAGCCATTAAATTGCAGCCGGTTATTTTTTTACTGTAGTCAGAAATGTGTTCATGTCTGTTGATACAAAAAATGTATCCTGCGCAACTATTATAGGCTACTGTGAGTTTTCTTCTAGACTCGTGGTCCATGTTACAAAGGACTTAACAAGTTTTAACTTAACGTAAGTTGGCAGGTGCTCCATAAATTTTTGATACAGTTTTTCTTATATGAATATTCCAGTTCAGGTGTTGACCGAGATGAATACCAAGATTCTTAATTGTTTCTACATACTCAACAGGAGAGTGGTTTAAGAGAAGAGGGGGGAGAACCTCCGCACTTCTAGAACCACTTATCACCATAGCTTTTGTCTTTGCCGGGTTGAGACTTAGCCTGTTTTCGATTGACCATGTAATAATTTTGTCTAGCTCACAATTCACGCTGTTTATCGCCTGGATTTTGTTCGATTTCGGAAACAGAGAGTATATTTGGAGGTCATCGGTGTATATATAATATCCACAGGTGTTAAGCCGTTGAGAAATATCATTTACGAAACATGTGAACAGTAGAGGCCCTAACACGGAACCTTGTGGGACACCTGAGGGAACAAGAAGACAAGACAAATGTTTGTTTTTGTGATAGACGAATTGTGAACGATTACATAAATACGATGACATAAGACTGCATAAAGAGCTTTCAAATGAAAATTGTCTTTCGAGTTTATTTAATAATATAGTATGATTTACAGAATCAAATGCTTTTGAGAAGTCAAGAAATATAATTATACCCAACATATTCTTATCGAAACCGTTACGTAGATCCTCTGTAATGTTTAGTAAAGCAGTGGTGCAGTTGTGCTTAGTGCGAAACCCGGACTGGTACTTTGCTATTAATTTGTTATCATTGAGATAGGTCTTCATTTGATGACTTAAAATGGTTTCAAACACTTTACTTAGAAACGGTAGTATTGCAATGGGTCGGTATTCTGGAATATTTGATAATAAGGATTTTCTTACCGGTAGCACTTTTGCAGTTTTCCAACCATCAGGATAAGCTGAGGTTGTGATTATAGTGTTCAAAATGTGCGCGGTTTAATGGAGAATAGTAGGTAGGAGAATTTTAAAAAACTTTGGTTGGATATTATCTGAACCCATTGCATTAGATTTGATGTTTAATATTGTCTTGCCCACCTCATTTTCGTCAACGCAAGAAAGCGAGAACCTTCTTTCAAGATTGTTTTCTCGAATAAAAGAAGTCGACATAACCGGCCCGTTTGATTTTTCACTATTGGAGACGAATTTTGAATTAAGTCTGTAGTGCTAGGAATTGATGGCTTATCTGTTGTTAGTCCAATATGACGAACTTTTTTCCAAAACTCAGAGCTTGAGCTAACAGAGTCGAATTTATGTTTGAAGAAGTTTCTTTTTTTTCTCCGAATAAGGGTCGTTACTGCGTTACGAGCAGCCTTGAGCTCCCTATGTAGGGATAAGCATTTGTATCGTCTCCACCTGGAGTACAAAAGGTTACGTGCTTTTATAAGGTCACGAATATCTTGAGTAAACCATGGAATGTTAGTTTTTTTAATCGTAGTTATTTTAAGCGGGACATATTTATTAAACAAATATAAGATGATGCTATTCAGATATTCAACCTGAAAACTGGTATTGTTCGTGCTATAAATGGGCCACCAATTCAAACGACGACATTCAGCAAAAAGCTCTTCCAAGTTGATATGAGAATACTGATATGATGTAAAGGTTGTATCATTTATAAAAGAAGGAATTGCATCTATTGCTGCGAAAATCGTGTCATGATGGGAAAAAGAAGGAGCAAGAAGTTGGTTATAGTGCATTACTAAACTGGGATGAGAAACCAGAACAAAGTCTAATAGAGAATGTATACAATTGGGTGCAAAATGAGTTGGAATTTACAAAGGTTAAATTGAGTGCTTCTATCATTTCTCGAGTTGTTCGATTTTCATTCCCTAAGATGTTTAGATTAAAATCCCCACAGATAAAGATTTTGGAGTGTAGCGGAGCTAATTCCTCAAATACATCCCTTATGAGTGCATAATTGGCTACATCGGGTGCCATGTATACACAACCAAGCAACATTTTATCCGTGTCACTACCACCTATTACTTCAATAAACACATATTCCACAAGCTCACTAATTGCCGATTTCTTTACTACATTAAACGTTTAATTCTTATTATTTTTAATGTACATGGCGACCCCTCCGCCTCCTTTGCGTTGCAGGAAAGTCAAAAAAAGTTACATACAATTTGAATAACACCTCAATAGATTTAAAAACATTGAAGGAGAAATAATAAAACAAAGAAAGTAAAGTAAATAAATAGAGATAGTTAAAGAGATGAAACAGAATAGAAAGAGAATAATAGAAAAGATAATTTTACATATCATATTCAGGAAATTTGTCATCTTCATTGATCGTGATCGTGGGTACTCGTACTTGTTGCTGTTTGGCTTTGAACGGTAATGGCATTTAGGGTCTCTTCATCATTAATAATTATGTTTCTTCCATTTTTATGTGCTCTTACGACGACTAAACCATTTTTCGTAGTAACAGAGAAAAGTAGCTTACGCTGCTTGAGACGGACTGCTTGATGTAAAAGCGAACGATTTCTTTTGGTGAGACTTTCGTTCATGTAGATGTTAGCGCCAACATTCGGCTCTTGGTCCAGGCCAACATCACTAATGCGTAACTGCCTTTTCTCTTTCTTCCGATATTCGGCAATGGCCTTCAATACAAGGTTTTTGTCGTGAGTTGAAGGAGATTTTAGAATTATCGGTGGGTCGTTGGTGTTGTCCTTTGTTGTACCTTTGTTGTCTCGTTGTTGTACACGAAATATACTCGTAGCTTCCATGATCGGAGGTCTACATTCTACGGTGTGGCAGAGATAGTGAAAAATTGACTTCAAGTTTTCTTCGGCCAACTGTGGAACTCCAAAGAGAATTGCGTCGGATGCAAGCTCCCTTCTCTCCAATACATCGCATTTGTTACTTAATTCAGTTAGGTTATCGGAAAGAGTTTTTGTATTAAGAGAGTGTGTCTCCAATTTCTCCACACATAATTGCAAATTCTTAAGGGACTGATCTAGTTTTCGTGCATAGTTTGACCAGTTTTCTTCAATGCGTGAAATCTGTTGAGTTATGTCATTGCGTAGGCTGCAGATTTCAGCAGAAAACCGAGTTAGGATTGCATCCGTGTGGTTATTTAGACGCTTTTCAAGCATTTCAATATTGAGAGGCTTCGGTGATCCAGTAGCGACACTCTTAGGAGTTGGTGTGGCGCTTTGCTTTGGTGTTATGCAGGCGGTTGTGTCCGATGCATTCTCATGGTCATGACATGGTTTTCAGTTGAAGAATCAGAAAGAATCTTTTCCATCTGTAATGCGATGCAAGAAATGGTGTCAAAGATCAAGGCGTTTCGTTTCATTAAGACGTTAAAATTTCGAATCCTCTCTATGCCAAAGTAATGGTCTTTTATCATCAAATCGCATTTCAATTCCCTATAAGGCACTCCCTTGACCATCGCCGTAGCAGCTACAGTTTCTCGGCACAAGTACAAATATTTAAAGTCGTATTTTCCTGGTTTACTTGGCATATGTTGCCTGCATAAGCAACGGCCATGGAAACCGAGCAATTGCTCGTCAACTGTGACGCATGGGGATGGGTTGTAGAACATTGGAAGCAATTCAACCCATTTTTTCCATAAGCTCCGAATCGGAGTAAATTTATCATCGCTTGGTTGGGTCATCGAAGCTCAGAACTTTTGTTATATACTAAAAAAATTCTTTACACATACTCGTAACTGCACGAAATATTAGTCGACAAAAATCTGCACCAAACAAATGGTCAATTCTCTCTGTTATCGATCTAGAAAAACATCTGTTCAAAGTAAACTAAAAAAAAGACTTATGAGTTGAAATAATTCACTTGTACACACCTGCAAGAATCAAGACGCCGAAATACTCGTACGCACGCAGCATGCTTTTTTTCATTTCCTTATATTTGTCGCCGAACTTGTCGGCCAAAATTGTTCGTATTTTCGATGATTATTGCACTTTCTCGATTTGAGTTGGAAAAAATAATAAAAACGAAGAGCGTAACGACTAACAGCTGATTTCATTGTAATAATATTTTCGGAACGGGCGCGACAACACAACAGAAAACACAAACTTGAGCAAAAATGAACACTACACGTACGAGTAAATTGTAAATAGTTCTACTAGATGAATTGAACGGTGTTGAGCTCCAAATCGTATTGTTTTCAGATACGAAAAGTGGATCGGAATCCCCTGGATCCAGACCTGCTTCTTCTTTGAATCACACTCTTCATTGAAAGCAATTTTGGCTTCAGGCACAAAATCTTCGTCTCTACCCTAGGAAAAATCGTCATCGCTTGACGAAGGACTTGACATTTTATGAAAATATACTTGCTTCTTTGATTGAATTGGAACAAATAACGATTTTATTTCCGTTTGCAATGAAGTCTCCATACAGGTCGATTAAAAAGGAATTAAATATCTTTTCTATCCAGAGAAAATTCTTAAAATGTGTCCCTATTACGACAAACTGAAGGAAATTTTCGGCGACAAAAGTACAAGGGGAAGTTCTTTTGTTACATACGAGGTATCAGATTTTATTGTTACTGAGTACCAGAATATTCCATCTGCACATGATGAAACAAATGATCGTTTAACTGAAACCACACCAGTAATCGAACAACCAACAAAGCCAAATTGCACTCCGGTTGCAGGAAGTTCAAAGGAATCTCTGAGCTATGCAGAAAAATTGAAAAAATGTGCTCCAAAGAAAGGTATGCATTTTACGAAAGTAAAATGAATTTGGAACAGGAAAAATTTATCCAAAGCATGGAAGTAGAAAACAAACTTAATTTGGAAAAACAAAAAATGGAGAAGGAATTCGAATTTCAGAATAGAGAACTAAAATTGGAAGAGGAAAAATTGAGATACGAACAAAAACTGAAAATACAAGAATTCGAATTGAAGCAATTAGAAATGGAAAAAGAAGAACGTATAGCAATGCACGATATTGAAATGAAATATAAAAATAAATGAAAAGATTTGAATTAAATATACGATTTATTTTTAATGTACAATATTTATTCGAACATGAGATAGTACAGTCCTTGTCTTTTGATTTCAAACTGTTTCTTGATTGAATTTATATCATTAAGGCAATATTCAGCACCTTCACTTTGCTCATTTTCAAAATAGTTTGTAAAGGGTTTTCCAATAGGGACTTGAAAATTTTGAATTTAATTTGTGAACGCGCTCTTTCACTAATAATCAAACTGTCACTGTCAATTTATTCAGTAAACTCAACATTTTCATCATGGCAAAGTACACGAACGCAAATTATAAAAATTTTCTACCGAAATTGGTTTATGCCAACACGCCGACGACGTTGGAAGAGCTCAGAGCCAACATTGAACGCGAAATAGCGGCTGGTTCGGCCGAAATATGTGGCCGCGTCGTTGAAAATTGAGTCTAACGAATCGACCGCTGCAAACGTACCCGCGTTGGCCATATGAACGAAGTCGAGTTCCATTCATAAATATTTTGATTGTACTTCAAGCCGATAATAAAGTTTTTGAAATATCTCAAATGGTTTGCGCAACAAAATTTGTGACTGTCTTTATTATGGATGCGCATTCTGAGTTCTTTAAGGCTATCAAATTTTTCCTTTAACAGACCGAAACAATGTTCTACTCTTACTCGATATTGTCGTAAATTAAATGCCTTCCTTTTTGATTTGTCGAGTTATTCGGAGTTGCTTCTGTACGGAGCTATGACGAATACGTGTAAAGGGTATGCAGAATCTCCAGCTATCCATTGTTGTGATGAAAAATACTTTTCTTTTTGTTGGAAAATTGAGCAGTTTCTAAAAATATTTGCGTCATGACTGCTACCAGGGTTACCTACTACTACATCACGAATTCTTAATTTTTAATCACATACTGCTTGAGCGTTTATAGAGTAAAGATGATTTCTTGAAACATACGATACATGAACTTCTACCGGTGCCTCCGCAAGCTTTATTTCTTCTACCATCAATATAACCAATGTAAAAGGGTAGGTCGTGATAAGTGACAGCAACGATTTGTTGTCTCTCTTCACTATTTGGCCAAAATATGTACTTATGTAGCAGTTTCATAAGAACTCGAAAAATTCGTTTGCCACCATCTCCAATTCCGAAAGTTGTAGAAATTTACCTAACTGCTGCGTTTTCAATTGATGAGCCCAAACGGTAGAGTACAATTGCCAATGTTCAATTGAAAATTCCTGACTAGTGTGAGACTTTTTGAATTCAATATCATCACTTATTAAAAATACCAAATATGCAAATTGACTTCGTTCCATCCTCAGCATTTGGCGAAATCAATTGATTTGGGTAGAGTTATTTCGATCCCATGACGAGATGCTACCACGTAGAGAATATCTTCGTTTAATTCATCAACGATTTTAAGAACATCATTTTCACTTTCTTCGGTTTCCGCATTTGCAAAAATTGATATGTTATTTTCTTCTGTGTTTTTTATTATTTTTTTTTAACCTGCAGTCCACATAATTTTGTTTGCAGCATCTTTAACTAAAAAGTCAATAATTTTGCTTTTATCGCTTTTTTTGCATTGTGTCAAACTCTAGACTTCATTGATATGTGAGTACTTATTTATACAAAAATCAGCTGATTTGACATAAATTTCAGTATTGCCACATAATTGAATGAGGGCGATCACTCTTTGGTGTAAAAATATACACACCGAAGCGTGAATACTCCTAATAATTCCACTAATTGTAAATTTGTAAACCTTGATTGTTCCAAAATTTTTGTTACTCCCAGTAATGTGTAATTGTTATGTTTCAGCAGCTGTCAAAGCTACCAATGACATCCAACTGTCAGAATAATCAGTAGGGTTTTTCATTTCACCGTGCATAGTTTTACGCTTGGGGAACGTGCGGAAATGATTTAAAAATATTATTAACATTCCGGCTCAGTTGTAAATACGCAACGTGAATTTCGTTGTGAGGTCGGTCGTCACCATGGCCTCAGTGTGCAGGCAATTCGTCGCACCGTGGAAAAGTTTGAGCGTGAGTATACTCTTTTGGATCTTAAGCCACAAACCAGACAAAGATTGCTGCGAAATGAAGAAAACATAGCTGCTGTAGTGTTCAGTATCGAAGAAGACCCGGAGGCGCCGATCATCTGAATTGGGCATCGCCAGAGAGTCAACCCGGCTTATTTTTTGGTTGGATTCGGGCCTAGATCCTAGATGAAGCCGGACGACCATAAACAACGCCGTGAGTTCACTAATTGGGCGCTGGAAATGTTGGCAGGAGATCCGGATTTGGGCAAAAAAATCATCTTTTCGGACGAGGCCCATTTTTGACTCAGCGGCTATGTCAAAAGGCAACATTGCCTTTATTGGAGCGAATACAATCCACAAGTATTCGGCCAAGCATCAATGCATCCAGAAAGATTTACTGTTTCGTGCGATTTAAGGCATGGCGGCATCATCGGACCTTATTTCTTTCGAAATGAGGAAGGAGACACCGTTACCGTCAATGGGCTCAGGTATAGAACGATGTTAACCGACTTCCTGCGGTTAGAGCTCCACAAAATCTTGGTTCCACCAAGACGGCGCTACAAGCCATACGAACGACGCAAAGCTCGAAGTTTTGAGAGAGAAATTAAGCGACTGGCTCATCTCATGCAGTCGCAGAAATAAATTTTTAAAACACTCAGAGTGACTTTGTTTCATTGCCAACTTCTGCTTCTTCGAGCACTTATTGTCTTTCATAATAATGTAATAAAAAGACTGAATCTTATACTTATGTTTCTGTTCATCAAGTCGTCCAGTAAACGTTGTCGTCTGGTGCTGCTTCCTTCGTTAACTTCAGTCATAGAAAAGTTGTCAGGATCGTGTTTATCATCTATTTCACCACTGTTGTCAATATACGAGTACATGTTGGACAATGTACATCCATGGATCACAAAATTTGTGTTCCTTTGCTTAGTAAGATGCTGCAATATTTGAAAACGGGTTTTCAGTAGACCACACGTATGTTCCACAATGACCCGTTCAGAAGAAGGGAGCGCATTAAAACTTTTGCGGCAATTCGTCATTGTTCTCTTGTCTTTATAGTCTAGAGATGGATACATGGAACCTCAGAGCAAAAAAGTGTTGTTTGGAAAAAGTTAACTCATGTTTTGGCAAGCATCTTCACACAGATCAGATATTCGTAGAATCCGGCTATCGTGCAAGCTCGCCGCAGAAGATGCTGATAAACTTTTTGCCACCATCCGCATATTCTGTCGACATAACCTCCTTGTGTTGTGTGCAAACATTTTAAGGTTATAATAACCCCGTGAGCGTGAGCTAATTATAATAAAAACAATTAAAAAAATGGGTGCTTTGATCTTCATATGGGAGCCGTCGAAACATCCTAAAATTCCAGGAATCTTTGTTTTTGCTTCAAATAAAACTGCATTGCGTACGGCCATTTGAAGTATGCGTGGGCGATGAGTATGACGGAAGATGTTAACCTCTTGATGACATTCCATGCAGTCGAACTAGAAATGCCAAATAAATTGGAGATTTCGCGGAAAGAATTTGTATTTGCCATATACCACAGAAATATAAATATTGTAATTCGGAACCGTTTTGATAAAATGCGAAATATATAAATATTTGATTGTTGAAAATCATTATACAACTAATCAAACACTGAAAAGAAGAACATCACACTTTTGATGCCCAATTTCTCTCTAATTTTTATAGGGATACATCAAATTACTCGCCTACGCCGATAAACCAGCGTCAATATGCTCGAAAAAGTGGTTCAAAATCGGACTCTCCGTATATGCCACTTAAAAAGTAGTCGGGGTCAACATTTACGTTAAATAATCCTTAATCCTTAAAAAGTAAATGGCAAGCATAGATTTATCAGTTCAAATAAAAACTGTTTACACTTTTTTCTGTGTTTTTTTTTTTTTTGACAATTAAAAACCAAACGCTTATAAAATCACCCAAATAATAGACGATAATAAAACACGGCGGTTAAAGCCTAGTACGCAGATCGGCACAAATTTTGTCTCCCATACAAAAATTTCTCCAAAATTTATCCGAGCTAAAATTTGTTTCGGCAATTTGTGCGAGTTGTACGCAGATTGAAAAAAAAAATCAACTTTCATTTCAAATCGGACACAATATATCTGTCAATATTTGTCTCACCAAATAATGGGTCGGTACATTTTTCGAAGCTAAAATTCTGACAGCTCGTTATCTTTAAAAACTGTCTACAAGCGTTAAGACTAAGAGGAAAAAAAAAGTCTTTTTTTGTACTTCGGCGAGGTGGAGACGAGTGGGGACATGTCCATCCAAAATACAAAAAAAAAAGGAAACCCAAAATTAAAAAAAAAACACCGTTGAATGTTGATGAGAAGAGGAAGTTGGTTGTCTAGTGGAGAAACATCCGTCAATTGGGAAAAAAATCGTTGAAATTTGGAAGCTGTCAACGCTGAATGGAGAGCAATTTCGCGAGAGCACGGGAAAACAGGTAAATTGTGTGTAGTATTACTAAATCACAATACGTATATACTTTCTTTTAGTTGATGACTGTGTAATAATAATAATAATAATATTGATGATATAGGAGAGGATATGTAGAAAATTAGTGCAGGAGAAAAGGGTGTAGGATGCGGATAGGATATCAGGATACCTAAACAAACAGAACTAACAAACGGAAGGTATGGTTCTTGGATATGGATATTTGGTGGGAAACGGAAATGGAAAGGGAAGGGATAGTCGAGTGTGAGGAGCATTGCATGCTCGCCATGCGCGGCTCAGCTCGCCGGATGGGGTAGTTCTTGTCCCCACTCTCAACTGTACTACTACAAAAAAAAACATATATCATGCCATGTTACTTACTGTTTTGCTCCGATGTTGTCACCATATTGAGGATCGCTAGCTGATGTCGATCCAGCGATGCCAATCCCTCCCTGCCGTGAAGCCCCATGGCGATTTTCTGGACTTCCCCTAACCGTTTGTTGAACGCTGTCACCGGATCAAATCATCAGGCTCTGATTCAGCCAACCTTACTTACCCCTGAAAATAAAAAAAACTAACACATCTCTAGGCGCATGTGCTTCTTGAAAGTGATCGAAAATAAATAACACAATACACATGCTACGTTATAATGTGGCATTCTTTATTTTATTAAAATATCATTTTACTTTCTTTTCCAATTTCACATAACAATTTTTATTCGTTTATTTATATTGTTTTTTAACAGAGCATAATGTTTTGCTACCAGATTCATGTCCATACATAGTGTGATAACCACTTAAATGTGAGCAGCGACATCTAGATTTACAGAGCAGAAGATGTCGATACTCGAAGACCAGAAGATTTCGATACTTGAATAACAAAGTCTCGACCATTGATGACTGGAGAGTGGAATCGAATTTTCTAGCAAATTGGAAATTGTATGGGATGCTGGATGGCGAGGATTGTTCTCGAAGTATGTCATTCGAGTATAAATACCAGCATCCCCAAGGTATGCAAATGAGTTCTAAAGTGTAATTTGAAGTGTTAATTAGGAGAAGTGATTAAGTGGTTTAAGTAAAAGATTAGAAAAGTATAAGTGGTTGAGAAATTGAATTGTACTGAGAGAAAGAATTAAATAGTGAATTGTAACTGTACTGAATAAAGGGATTTGTATTGAAAAGAATAAGTTCTATCATTTTTACCCACACAAACATTCTACATTGGTGTCAGAAGTGGGATAGGACTTATTGTGTGTAACAAAAAAAAAAAAAAAAAAAACCTGTGTTTTCTGACTATTTGAAAAAGCTAGAATGGGTCGAAAACTATTGCAGTTGACCCTCGTCCAACTCAAATCCGAGTTGAACATGAGAAGCATCAGCGCTAGTGGAGGAAAAAGTGACCTGGTGCTCCGACTTCAGGAGGCTTTGAACAACGAGGGACATGATCCTGATGCATATTCCTTTGATGTTGACGAGGACGAACAGACAAGTACCGGCAATGACATGGCTGCAATGATGCAACTCCTCTTATTAAAAATGGACGAACAGAAGAACAGTCTCGAACAAAAAATGGACGAACAAAAGAAAAATCTGGAAGAACAAAAGAATAGCCTCGAACAAAAGCTGGATGAACAAAAGAAAAATCTAGACGAGATGAAGAGCAGCATTGAACAAAAATTCAACGAACAAACTAACAATCTGCACGGTCTTCAACAGAAAATGGATGAATAAAAGAATAATCTGGAAGAACAAAAAAACATTCTCCAGCAAAAATTCGAAGAAATCGATGACAAATTTGAAAGAATAGAGAAGAACGTTGATGACAAATTTGATAGAATAGAGAAGAATGTTGGCGAAAAATTCGAAGAAATGGACAGCAAAGTTCAGCAACTGGCAAAAGAGATCGACACAGTGCGAAAACAGAAACGGCGAGAATGTTCTTTAAGCGGTCCAAGGAGAAAAGAGTTGAAGCCTCCCTCATTCGATGGCCAGACCTCATGGTCTACTTATAAGAAGCAGTTTGAAATGGCTGCCTGTGCAAACGACTGGGACAATGAGGAAAAGTGATTTGCCCTAACAATGGCCTTGCACGGTCCTACAGCAGAATTGTTGCAAACAGTAGACATCGAAAAGCATAAAGATTATGTGACTTTAGTACAGGCTATCGAGAAATGGTTTGGGGATAGCCACATGCAGGAGGTCTACAAGGTCCAATTGCAAAGCCGAACGCAGCAAAAAGGAGAAACACTGCAGCAGCTCCAAGCAGACGTGAGTAGACTTACGCATCTGTCATACCCCCCCCAGGCCAGGAAATTATCGACGAAATGGCAAAAGATGCATTTATCAGGGGAATTGCAGATTCGAAGCTACAGTCAGCAGTAAGGATGGCCGGGAAAAGAACCCTTGCTGAAGCACTTGCCTTCGCTCTGGCGATGGAAGCAGCCAATCAGGCTTCCAGGGGAACACATTTCGTCAGGGAAGTAACATCTATCGAATGCTCCTGCACAAGAATTAGTGCCGAGGAACGAGATACTCGACGGGATAGACGGATAATGCGCTGCTGGAATTGCAATAAAATAGGACACCTTCAAAGGCAGTGTAGAGAACCGGTGCAACGAAAAGACTGCCCTCACTGTGGTGGCAAGCCAATAGAGGAAGAAACCAGCAGAAACAGCTATCAAGAAGCCGGTCAACCTTCCCGAAGCCATCAGTCTGGAAATGCTTAAGCACCAACTTCGCGGGGCAGAAGTTGGTAGCAGGAGTCGACGGCCCCAGGACCATCATCCAAGTCTCGCTGGCAAAACGATGCAACGAAAGCCTTCTAGTAGAAGTAGTCAGTGGAAAAGAAAAATGGATGGTAACAGTAGACACCGGTGCCACGGCCTCAATCATCAGGAGGGATCTTGTGCAGAAGTCTTGGCTGCATAACACTAGCAGTTGCAGCTTGCGAACAGCTACACTAGCAACGATTAAGGTATATGGTGAAGTTCGCATAAAAATCCAATTGGCCGGAATAACATTCACTCACGCGTTTCTGGTAGCTGACATATGTGACGAGTGCATCATTGGTACAGACTTCATGAGAGAACATGGACTTGTAGTCGACTTGGGGGAATAAACCCTGAAATACGGAAACATGGAGATACCAATGATATACGGAAACGCCAATACCACAGTCTCAAATGTCGTCATCTGCAGCAATCAGAGTCTAGAGCCTTCGTTAGAAGCAATTTTGTGGGCAAAAGTGGAAGGTGGTCCTGGTAGCCACCGATTCTATTTGATGGAGCCAGAAAAGAAAAGAGACTTCATGGTGAGAAAGACCTTAGTGGAGCCAAAGAACAACATGGTCCCTGTAAGGATTCTAAATCCAAAGACATTCAGTGTAAAGGTGAAAAAGGGGGAGATAGTGGGAAAATGCATACCTGTTGAGGCTATATCGACCACAACGGAAAAAAAGGGTGCAAAACCGGTCACAACAGTTCAGAGCATAAAAATCAAGAACAAAATTCTCAGCCTCTGTAATCTGGACGAAGATCAGCGAATCCTGGCAGAAAAACTAATCGGTGAGTACGCTGATATATTTGCTACACAAGACGGAGAACAAACATTTTACAATAGGTATTAAATCCACAAAAATTGATCTTAACTCTTAACTCCTAAAGGGTTATAAATTGAATAAATTATTATTTATTATTATTATTATTATTAGTTCGAGCTCAAATTTTACATATAAAAGAAAATAAATTTTCATTAATTACATTTACGATTCACGTATATGTACATATATGTACTTAAGTATGTATAATTATATAATAATTATTTTCTACACTGTTTAATTTTAAGGAAGATGCCCTTATTCTAGAAAAAAACCTTTCTTTATTTAATTTTTTTTTTATACCGTTAAGTGTAGCCTGCTGTGAGGCGCACTCGAATATTAATTAGTATATATATACGCACATTATATATATATATATATATACACATTTTAATTTTTGATTCTTTAACCTATTTATTTACATACATACATTTTTTCTTTTTGTTAAATAAAAATTTTATGCAAACAGCAATTTTTTTTATAGTATAGTAGATACGAAGTCACGATTTTACGTTTCCTTTTTGTTTGTTTCTTGCGTTTTTTTTTGTTTTTTTTGTTTTGTTTTTTCTTTTCTTTATAGGTAGTGTGAATTTTCTTCAGTAATTGAGTATTTATATTTTTTGTAGTGGTAAATCTGTATATGGGCGACTACGACTTATATCTGGGTCGGTGGCCGCCGGACTTTTCACATAAAAAAATATTTGGCATGTAAAATAAATCCAAAATTAAAAAGATAAAAAAAATAACTTACTTTTTTTTTTCTTTTTTCCTCTTTTCTCCCTTTTCTCTTGCTTTCCGCCCTTTCGGTATTCCTTTCCCCTTCCTCCTTTCTTTTTCCTTATCTTCTCCTGCTTCAGTTACTAACCACCTTTACACGGTTATAAATTTTCTTTTCTAGCTTTCCTAATTCCGCAGTATTATTAAATTTTTTATTTTTTTTTTGCCTTACTAAAATTTTAGAGGAACCTCTTGGTTCAGCTATCACGTCACCTTTGTTCGCCTTTTTCAATCGCCAAGAAACTCAAGCTTCTTATTCGGCAAGCCAACGGTATCCTCATCCGATTGCATATTACTCGAATACACTGTACAATGTACATATACATGAAAAAAAATAAACATGCACGATCCGCTCTCTCGAAATCAGAAAAAATTTCCCTTCTCCATCACTGTTTGAAGGCCATGCTCCCTGAACGGAAGCTAAGACAACCACTCTTTTTAACATCGCCGTTGCTGTTAGTAGGTTTCAGGATTTGAGACGATGTTTGAATTTTGTCTGTTACATTTGCGAGCGGCCGTTACAACTGCAAGGCGAATTGGAAGTCTTTGCGCGGTAGCCACCGATATCACCAATCAGCACGAAAACGGTTTAAGTCCGGAAGTGGCGCAGATCAGCTGCTCGACTAGGGGCAACATTTATATGAGGACTTGGCAGATTGGGAGTTTTCTTCTGATTTGTCGTTCCTCACGTCGGTTTCTAGCAAAAGAAGGTATGCGTAATCCTGTAATTTATGGCTTTTCTGTTTAAATTTCTGAAATTCTTTCCAGAGTATTTAATAGCGGATCAGGGGAAACTTTACCAACTGAAGTTGATACTCCGAGCTCTAGTTACACATATAATGTACGTATTTTAGCATAATAGTAAGACAATAATAATTACATTACATTACAGAGTGCTCCGAGGCAACAAAAAAAAGACGCAATAACGGAAAATGTGGCCTGCCTTACCAGAACTCTTTCAAACTTTATCGAAAGAACTTTCAACAAAAAAAGTGAGCAAGGTCATTTAGGACACTACTCTTTGCTGGCGAACTTGGATCGAGTCCTCCAAAAGCTTCCTGATGATGTGGTTGAAGGTCTTGGGATAAGTTTCCAGCAACAATGAACTGGATGCAATGAAAAATATTAAAAAAAAAAAAAAAACAGAAAATGTATAAATAGGTATAAACAAAACAAAAATCAATTTTGCTATTAAATTTTATTTTATGAACGCAGATTTTGTTTGCCATGGAATGTATCCTGCAGGAGAATTTACAAAGTCTTTCAGCTTATTTCTTAAAAGTTTTCCGGATTCATTGGGCCTACTAGGTATGAGTTGGAAAGAGTGCAATTCGGCATGTGGTGAACCTTGTTTGCGCCATTCGCCTTCTATTAGAATACCGGTAGAATCATAGGAATCTGTATATTTTTGAGGACAATATGTTGTTTTACTGGTACGAATCAAGTAATTGTGAAGATAGCAACATGCAGTTACGACCTTTTGGGCCTTGTTTGGACCACAAAACATCGTTCTTGAAAGACAGATCCACTGTGACACTAAAATTCCAAAGCAGTTCTCTACGCAACGTCGTGCTCTGCTTATCCTGTAGCTATACGTTCCTCGTCTGAAAGTTTCCTCAATTTTCCTGGTTCAAAGGGTCTTATTACGAGGGGCGTTCAATATATTCTCGGTATCGATATGAAGGAAAATGCGAATTCAATTTAAATTGTTTTTATTTTTCAATATAATCTCCCCTAACATCAATGCATTTGTTACATCTTGAGATAAGCTTTTTTAAACCCTCAAAAAAATACATTTCCTCTTTCTCTGCAAAATACCCATTTATTACCGACTTGAGTTCTTCATCATCCGAAAATCTTTTTCCACGAAGACATTTTTTCAAATCCGGAAACAGGAAATAATCACTAGGGGCAAGGTCTGGACTATCGGGTGGGTGTTGGATTTCTTCGAAACCACAATCTCGCGCAGCAGCCTTGGAAACTCGCGCCGTGTGAACAGGAGCGTTGTCATGAAGAAGCAACACACCCGCTGCGAGTTTACCCCGTCTTTTCTTTTTAATTTCCTCCCGCAAATTATGCAAAGTGGAAGCGTAGGATGTGGCGTTGATGGTTTCACCTTTTTTTTTGGACTCAATGAGCAAGATTCCCTTTGAGTCGCAAAAAACTGTGGCCATGAGCTTCCCGGCAGACGGAGTGACTTTGAACTTCTTCGGGGGGTCTGTTCCTTTTTTATGCCACTGCATGGACTCTTGTTTGCTTTCAGGGTCATAGTGGTGGACCCATGTTTCGTCCCCAGTAACAATTCGATAAATAACACCGTCCGCGTTCTCACTACACATCTCCAAAAGCTCTCTACAGCATGCGATTCTCACTTTTTTCTGAGGCGCTGTGAGCATTCGTGGCACCCACCTTGCACTGACCTTTGAAAGGTTATGATGGTCATGAAGAATGGTGTGAATGGTACCAATTGAAAGCTTGGTGATCTCTGCCATCATTTTCATCTTTATTCGGGCATCCTCAAGAACAAATTTTTCGACTTCTTTGATGCTTTCTCCCGTACAAGCAGTATCCGGGGCGCCGGAGCGGGGGTCGCCTTCAATGCTCCCTCTGCCTCTCTTGAACTCACTTGACCACTTTTGCACAGTTGATAATGAAGGTGCGGAACCCTGGTAAACAGCCACCATCTCTTCATGAATAGTTTTTTGACTTTTTCCTTGCTTAGTGAGAAATTTAATTACAGCGCGATGCTCAATTTTCACCATCATCGTCTCAGTTGCCATTCTGATTCTGTTTAACTAGAGATAAAACGCGAATTAATAATCACATTTATATGAAATTTTACATGAATGCACTAAAATAATAGTATTACTTGATAAATAAGTCAATTTATATATACAACCACAGCTTCACTCCGATACCGAGAATATGTTGAACGCCCCTCGTATGTGCTTCTCGGATCCAACTGCCATGTCTGGGGGAAATGGTAACTTGTCGTGGATAATATCCTTTCCCAGTTGAGTTACTCTAAATACGTTGGCGTCACCTTCACTACCATATGCCCCCAGGTCGATGTACAGGAACTTGTAATTGGCGTCTGAGATCGCCATCAAAACGATGCTATGGAAACCCTTAAACCAACCGGCGGTTATTTATAGAACTCAAGAGCATATTGAAAAGAATTGCTTTATAATTATAAAACATGCTTCCTGCATTTGGTGGACACTTTATAGCAACATGCTTTCCATCGATTGCTCCTACGCAGTTGGGTAGATTCCATTGCGCATTGAATTCATTTGAAACCCTCATTATCCCAGTTTCGTCAAGTGGAGGTATTTCTCCAGACAAAACTTTGCAAATTGCAGAGCAGACATCCTCCAAAATTGTTCCAAAATGCTGCTTACTTACCCTGTAAGTCGATGCGACGTGTCTTTGTATTGCCCTACTTGCAAGGAACCTATAATCATATTTTATTGATAAAAAATTTAATTTTTATTTAACAAAAGTATTTGTATGTACTCGTACGTACTCTATTACAACAGCAAATTTTTCAAGTGATGTAATGTTGTTTTTGGGCCTGGTGTTTTTAAGTGGTAGCAGGAAAGGTTTCACCAGCAAATACAAACTTTTGAACGTTTCCGGGTCCATGCGAAAAATTTTCTTGAAGACTTTCTTATTTGTAACCATATCCTTGAACTGTTGAAATAAACTTGAATTATTGTTCATATCCACAGATTTGTGCAATTAATTATTTCTATATACGGTCGTTCTAAGTCGTCCCTTTGATTTTCTTTTCCTTAGGTATGAGTTGACATGGATAGAAGGAGTTTTATTTTGTTGCATTACACACAGTGCAATGATTCACGTAATACCACAAATAATTATACTTTGCTTGATGTCCATGTCCCCTGTTCCCATTTTTATTTGAAATTAATGAAAATATAATGTAGGTACTTTACAAATTAAATAGGTACAGCTATTTCTGTCAAATATTTATTTTTTTGGCATTTCTTTTTGGAGAGGAGATAAAGTTTGTCTTGTGTCGATGAGCGTACAATCACAGATGCTATAGGTTACATAGATATTGCACGCCGAAGTAATAAATCTAACAATTTTTCCATTCAATGGGACGTACCCGTACGTCCCAGTTCGATCGAACTAAAGTGAATCATACTCAGACATGATGTTACTCTTAATTGTTTTGTATTATCAAGTTGCGTGTTCTGTTTGTTGGATAGAAGTTTTTCGCAATGTAATTTTTTTAAATCATATTTGACTGATAATAAACAGTATATTTGGGAGCCGTAGGAAGGTCAAAGCAGAATGCGCTCTCTTTAATGTTGTGTTTATTGAATAGTTGTTTTAGGTTTTTTTCCATTTTTTGGATGATATGTTTTTTTCTATCTTCCACGAATAATGCTTCCGTAATAGAACGAGGAGATCAAAGTATAGAAGGTCCTTGCTTGAAAATTCTATTAAATACTTTGAAGTGAATTTTACAAACGTTAAAAAATTCATTAGTTGCTGCCTTCAGACTTCTAAAGTCACTTCTTTGAGAATAATTTTTTGCAAAGATAAGAAATTCCGAAGGACATGTTATTTTTTCATCAGTTTTTAAAAATAGTTTGGAACAATTTAAACATTTTAAAAGCAAGATATCCAGTAAAATATCGCATTGCTGTTGTTTCTAATGTGATTTTAGTTTCGATTTCCATATCACAAATGACTTTTTCGTACAGAGTTTCATCGTATACGATATTCTTACGATCCTTAAGCAATGAAGAAGTTTTTGGAATATTAGTTTTAATTAAAAATTCTACATCATCATCATCACAGTTACTGAAAGGAGAATAATTAATAAGATTTGACGAGAGAATTTTCGACATCAAAACATTAAATTCGTAAACAGATGGATTTTTGTTGTAACCACCTTTGATGCGAAGAGAATAATCAAAAATTAATTTTCTAATACGTCTTGATGAATTCTCTTTGTTAGCAAATAATCCACGTTCTCATATAGGTCATTGCTTATATCATGACAAAGTAATAAGACCCCGTTTATAGTTTGTTCCATTCCTTTTAAACAAAAGTTTCTTGGAAGGTTAACTGATTTTTGTATATCTTTTAAGTAAGACAAAAATTGTTTCAACTCATTATATCATGCAGTCAAATACATTGTTCACTTTTAGTACGAATCCTTGCGTTGCTACAGCTTTATTAGAGCTTTCTTTTAAGCAATTAAGTTCAAAAGCAGTTTGAATCGATCCCCGCAGTTGTCCGGCTAAATATTTGCGTTGCAAGGTAAACATGCATTTTTTCGTAGGCATTTGGTGATATACTCGTATGACAACTTCTAAATTTTAAACATGTCTTAGCTACGTTGTCAACTTCCAAATCTCTTCCAATTCTCTGATAACACCAAAAGACACTTTACCATCTGGAGTTTGTAGATGTGATTTCAATAGAACATTACGAAGTGATTTTAACAAATGAGGGAAATCATAAAAACAAAATATTTTTCCATCATTAAAAATTATAAATGGGTTTTCTTCAGAAACACCTAACATTTTATAAGCTTTTCTATTATTGGCCCCTTGGTCGCAAACAATAGCACATACCTTTAGACCAAGTTCTTGACAGATTTTCAAATTGTTTCTTATAATTTCGCTTAGGTTATCCCCATTTGCACCGTTTGCTGACACAAAATAGTTTAAAACACTTTTCCAACTATCAAAAGTTCTTTTTCGTGGCTGTTGTATTTTGTAGTCTTTGATTCTTTCAGAAGCATTTTACAAAATGTTTCTGAATGGTCTGAAATATTGAGCCTTTCGATTTGAGACGTCGTAGATATTTTATTTTTATTAAAATTTTTTTATGGCAGTATGCGCTTTTTTTTATAATATTTTATTTTTAAATTTCTTAATTTAAGTTTGTAACTCAACAATATTTTTTTTAAAGTGGCAATAACTGATCGCACCTTGCACACGAAATGATGCAACTGCTCGACGTTCTTCTTCGTTTAGTTAAAAGAGACTTCAGATCTTCTAAATTCAAGTTTGAATCCAAATCAGAATTTAAATTTAAGGAAGGAACAGCATCCGCCTTAAGATATTTTTTTTTCCTACAAACTCGGGACAAAAATGATCTCCACAGACAAAGTATTTGCCTTCATTTTTATAACCATATGCCTTCATCCACAAATTATTTAAAATTTAATTTTTTCCCCTAGAAGAACATTTACAACTTTTCAAGTCGGGGTAATTCCTTTAGTTGTCTTACAAACAGAACAAGAAACTCCAGATTACTATCGAAAAACAAACTGCAAAATATTATATCGCTGAAAAAGTACCGCTGACAAAATTTACTAACAAAAATTGTTCAGTTACATAAATAAATATCCAAATCGGTCGAGAGTCGACGGCGAACGATGTAAAGGAACTACTCAGTCATCCAGCGCGCCGCGCAGCTCCGTGAACTGTGGTTGTTTTATGTATGAAGATAAGGGTTGAAAACAGAAACCACAGACACATCTGCAAGGCGCGGCGCATGCTGCTCGTCGGCTGTACACACAATACAACACATACGATCCCAAGGATTGACTTCGGTTTTATAATACATTTTGTTAATACAAATTGTTCAGAACTTAGTTCTTCTAGTTATAATACAAAATGTATTATAAAACCGGTTAGATTTTTTTATTCGGCGTGCAATATCTATGTAACCTAAGCATCTGTGGTACTATGCTTAAGTTGTACAATTTTAAATCTACAATTTTGTTTATTACTGTACCCATCTAATAAAAGCTTTTGTACTATTCCCAAGTAGATTCACCAACCTTTTGGATGTATTCAGTTCCCAACGAAAGTTATGGCGGATATTTGTTACATTCAAATTCGGTGATTTATTTCTGACAGCACGTTCGGCGGGAACAAATTCGTGTGTAAAGTTGAAATTCGGTGCGGTATAGACTTAATACTCGTAAATGTGTTAAAGCAATTGTTGTTTTCTAACACGTGTTAAGTTACAATGTGGAAAAAAATATGTAAGTTTTGAAATACATAAGTGCTTGGAAGTATTTAGAAACCCTAGTGTGAAAAGTGTCATGCTTTAAAAAATGTAAACAAAGTACTTGTGGATCACAAAAAAATTTGTGTAGCTTTATTCTTTTGCAAAAAAACCATTGCGAACAGCAGGTATTCGCCTTAAAGAGACTACACAGTGGACAAATAATTTATTTGGTCATGCTAATATTCTTAATGTATTAGGAATCCTCCCAGAGAACATGGATTACACTATTCCTCAACATTGGTTTGACTTTCAAGTCAACATCTCCTCTAAAACTTTCTGGGAGGAAAATGGATCTAATACTGATCCAGGCGTAATCTAAGACTCTCCTTGCGTCTTCCAAATCACTGTGGCTTGTTCCAGATGGAAATTTTGGCGATTGAACAAGTCCTGTCCTGGCTTAAGAAAAACGTGATATCTCCAAGGGATATCCGCATCTTTTCGAACAGTCAGGCCGATATCAAGTCCCTGCACTCAATCTCACTAAATTCTAAAACCGCCCTTGACCGCCAATCATCTTTTAAGGAGATGGCAGAGTAATTCAACCTTCACCTATGTTGGGTGCCGTGGCACAGAGACATTCCAGGGAACGCTCTATCTCTTAATTTTCGAAATCTAAATTAGCATCATAAATTCTTTCTACTCCAATCTGTAAAGACTCTAGTCCTCCTTTAAATTTATCTTAAGTGACTTGTTTGGAGGATTTTTAGTTTGTTCACATAGTCGCTGCAGATCTGCGTTCCGCCAAGGAACGGGCGACTTGCACGATTATTTTCTAGCTGGACATGTCGCTTGATGAGGGCACTGTTCAGGTTTTGAACAGCTTGCTGTCTTACTTATGTAACAAATGTTTGCTGAGAGCCAACATTGTTGGTCAGACGATAGTATGTAACCCAGCAGGTGATTGTCTCCCACGTTACATTTGCTTCCAGCGGAAAAAGTATTCTGAGAAGTATCGTCGCGGCATATGATACCTTATCTTTCTGGGATTTCAATGAACTCCGCTTCTGCCGTCGGTGTTGGTGGTACCGAATCATTGGGAAAATAATCCAACGCGATTGCAATATAGCAATAGCTTAGTTGGCGAAAGTGAATTCGGCAAAAAAAGACAAGATCTTGAACTTCCCGAAAGCTCGTCATACGAGTATTGTGGTGTGATACAATTAAACATCCGAAACATAGGTGCGTTTATGTCACATCCATGATCCCTATATGGATATTATGTGAGGTTCAACACGGAAATTCTCCTACATAGGGGTGCAGTAGCATACTTGGAATGTTAAAGAGAGCAACCACTTGTTTGATAAAATCTGGTCAGATACAATACATTGAGACCTGGCTAGATTGGTATCTATATTTTGACAAATAGTCGTATATATGATCAGACGCAAAGTTGTATGGCGGACCGTGTGCACTGACCTTTCACACTGTTCATTTTATAAATCAGTTGTGATTTCGTGAATCTCAGTCGTTCATCTACTGTTTTGCTGTGCACACATAATTTTAATATTTTAGTGTGCTCTTTTATGAATTAAATAAAATCCCTTCGGCGTAGTTACTGTTTAATCAGTATTTGTTTAATTCGTTTTTAACAGCGAACTTTCGGTGCGGTAATATTTACTACCAACGTATCCACAGGTACCTTTGCTGTTACAGACTGCTCTAAGGTAGCCAACTCTATCTAAATTTAATCTGCCACATGGCTATTATCTGGCCTATGTTTGTATTTGGATGTCCCGTGTTGATTAATCTGGAAGTTCATTGAAAAGGATTCGGGCATTTGAGAGGGCTTGCTTTCGCTTGTGCAAAACATCAGAGTCCGTGTACGTGAAGTTCAATCCGGACTATTTCGTTACAAAGTTGAGTCGAAGTTAGAGTGTGCGCTTTAATAGCTTCGTTCTCCCAGGCGCATTCCTCTAGTTTGATAAGTTAGCTAGTTGAGAGTAAATTAGTTATGCTACTAATCAACTACGGCGCAAGAACAGTTCAGTAATGCGTTAGGGAGGCGCGATATTAAGGATATTGCTCGTCATCACCAACATTTTTCGGGTCTTAGTGAAGTGAAAGAAACTTTTTCGGTACACCCTACGTCGAAAGACAGAGGTTAGATGTTAGGTTTGGCTCAGAAGCCCCTGCATGAGAAAAGAAAGTTTGAATGAAGTAGTTAAGTTAGTTAAGCTACTCTTTTTAGCATTTGTCTTACGCCCTCAGTTTGAAAATTAATGGCAAAACTCATATATTACATACATAAAATAGATCGTCGTTTCCCACACACTCGTCAGTAGACTCCGTCGTTTTCTGTGGTATTTTCAGAAAGTTGCCGAGCGGTTTACCTACCCTCTATGATCTACCATTTTTCTCGACTTCAGGACACTTTCTTTACTACCCTTAGAAGGGGCATAATAGTAATATCGCAGAAACCATCGGCTGCTTTGAAAATAGCGAAGATAATTGTATGGTGGCCAACAGGAGTATGTAAGAAGGGGTATAGATGATGTAAATATTTTCTTTAATTTAATTTAATTACTTAATCACATATTTTGTCCTCTTATTCTAAATTCAATTGCTTTTCTCTTTTGTGTTTTTCTTCCTTAGTAGAAATTTAATTAGTAAAACTGTTGCAGTTAGCACTGCAATGACTCCAAGTACAATGAAACCAATCACATCTAGTAGATAGAATTCGTACCAAGCCAAGAGATGTCCAGATGAGCGCATATGCGGTGCACCTTTATACCGGATTATGTAGTCCACCCAGTACATTGCCGTGTCTCTGGCACTTAAAGGACGATCACGGAATATTTGAGAATAGCGCTTGATATTTTCCCTGTACCTGGGGTTCTCGATCAGGTCCGTGAGCGACTGCTTAAGTGAATCCTTCGTGATAGTTGGGAACAGAAGGGTAATAGCATAGCCAGATTTTGTTGCTTTGTTCATGTTAAGGGCCTAATCAAGAGAAAAAATACAAAAAAATAAACTTTTATACCACAATGGGTGTTTGAAACATACCTGGTCGCAGTAGATGGGGATTCCCAACATGGGTACTCCATAATGAACTCCTTCCTGAGTTCCAAACAGGCCACCATGAGTTATGAATACTTTGACATTAGGGTGAGCTAAGATATCACTCTGTGGCAACCATTTCTTAATCATGATATTCTTTGGCATATTCTTCATCCTGTCGTCTTCAAATTTCCAAATGACTCTCTGTTTTAAACCAGCAAATACTTCCAGGAACATGTTCAACTTTTCTGTAGGCATATCTGCGCTCTGAAGATTGCTTCCTTAATGATAAAGTTCGATCATACAGTTTTTGTTACAAATGATAACAGCAAAAGCCTTACCTAAGCTAAAGAAAATTACTCCGTCTGTGGCCTCGTCTATGAATTTTTGCAGATCTGCCGGCAAGGGTTTCGGTGGATAAATGTGCATTCCACCAACTGATATCATTCCTGGCATACTTGGTCTTGGTGAGGTAAGTACCACATGACTGTTTAGTAACAACAGAGATACGTTCTTTTCCATTTCAGAAACCTTCGGAATTTTCACTAAAGAAAAAATGTAACAAATCACTGTTGGAGTTGGTGCTGTATATATCTTACTTGGCAAATGGGACAAATATTTCTGAATCAAAGCGTCTTGCTTTGGAAAATAGTTATATTCTCTAACATAGTCTTCGTATAAAGAGGCAAAAGTGTTTCGAATCCTCTGCCAAAAAGTCATGTTATCATCATAGGGCAAGAACCCATGAGGCACAAATGACCAGGGTGAAATGTATCCCATTATTTGACTCATGTAGTTTTCATATCCGAGTGTGCTCATCGTGATCACTGGAATGTTGTACTTCAAGCCAAGTGTTAGGAATGCTTCCTGATAGAACTGCTCAGCTATCAGAAGATCATAGATATTTTCAGTGTCTTGACGTTCGAAAATTTCCCGAATTTTCGGCTGTTTTAGCGCATGTTCAGTGGTTTGTAGTCCGAGAATATCCAACATCTTTAGGAACCCGTCAAGAGATAGACTTGTTAATTCGAAAATGCTTTTGGCATTGAAGTGGTTTTGAACTGCGGAGACAATAATATCAATGAAAAACTCGTTAGACTTTCTGAAAATGGTTTACTTACTGTCCGTCCAGAAGTCATAAATTGGCTCGATGAGGACTTCAGTGTAGTTTGATCCAAGGTTCTTTTCCATTGGGAAATTAGTCAGAAATGTTACCTTAATAAAGTGTGGGATGAGTCTGATGTTTGACAACAAAAAAAATAAATGCTTACCTCGTGGCCTCTATGGACAAGTTCCCTTATGAGTGCCTGATTCATCATGAAGTGGCTTTTCCCGGGAAATACGAAGGCTGCCAGTATCCTTGCTGCATTGGAATATGAAGCCGAAAGGAGCACCACAAAGGTGAGGCTAAGAAACCTTGTAAATTTCTGGAAAACAGAGAATATTCTATGTGAGATCACCAATGACTAAGCCAAACAGATTTTTAGCTCCAGGAAATTATACCACAAGGCTAATAACTTGCGTTACTCGTACAATTTTTGATGGGAGTATTCAGCTCCAACTTAAAAATAAACCAATAACGTGACAAGTGACTGTTGGAGATACTCCTTTTTTCCAAAGACTAACAATCTAATAACAGTCATTTAGATAATTTGTATTGTAGCAGGGTCACAAAAGCAGTCGTTTTTGTTATGTTTTGCGTGTTGCTAATTTGTTACAAATTATAAGATTTGTTTTGTTTTGACGCATTTCGCGGTACAACAACTTAAGTGAGGTATTTCGTAATAAAGACTCAAGTATTTGTATCCAGCAAAAGGGTGGTTTTGTTCGTATGAAAAGGCATTAATTAGTGATAGTGTTACAAATATATAACCTCTTAGTGTTTGCTAATGAATGTAAATATTTAAAAACGGCTTTTGGTCAGGTATTGCTGGCTTTTTTATTTTAAAAATTTCCCGCTGCTTAAACTTGTACTTGTAAGTACGTGAACCTAGGTGTCATTCCGAACCGAAATTGGTAGCATTAAATATAATAAATATTTTTTAGTGACTCTTCCTTGAAGGAGCCTTCAATATCGTGGAATGCATCGCCATTAAAAGTGCTCTAGTAGACGCTAACACTGAACATGGCACTACAAACTGGGTTTGCAACATGCTTGCAAGTAGGAAAATAAACTGTTCCATTGGGCAAAGCTCGGTCAGAATGTTCGTAACCAGGGGAACCCCTCAGGGTAGAGTCATATCTCCACTCCTGTTGGTTCTGGTTATCAATGACATCCTCAAAAAGCTTAGTACAATGGGTATAACGGCACACGTAGATGAAGTAGTCATAATAGTTCTGGCTGTCAGCCAACAAGATCAGTTTCGTTGGGAAGTGCGCTGTGTCATTTACAATACATCGATTACCATGAAAAGGTAACAGTTTTACTGTCACCTACGCCTATTATGCAGAGCTGTTGCATCGATTCGACCCCGATTTGAAGCAAAAACGACAGCATTTGGCGAGGATAAAAGTTCTATTCCACCAGAAAGATGCACCGGCGAACAAGTCCGCAGTCGCAAGGGCAAAATTTGCTTACGGATTGTTCCCTCATTCAGCATATTCTCCAGATTTAATCTCGTGCGACTAGTTTTAATGGCTCTGAGTTAAGAGATTTGGATCCTATTATTTGGAGGGCATTAACAAATTTGAGAAACATTGGACAAAGTGTATCGAACTAAAAGACGATCATGTTGATCTTCTTCCCGCAAAGACTGTTCCTTATTTGAATTTTCAAGGACTTATTGTCCCACCTGTATATAGTAAATAACATTTTCGCAATCGATGCGCATTATCATTGCATTTGTGAAAATGTCGCCATCGTAATATTACGAGTACCTGGGGCAACAGATACTCCATTTCAATTTATCAATTTATTTTTTTATTATGGCTAGTAAATGCTCGTTCCTATAATAGGCGTCGCGCGTGTCGCCTCGGACGTCGCATATAAAATTATAAATACCATTGGATACGCTGTCCCATATACCATTGGGACACGTTACCACCTTCGAAAAATGTGTTACATTTACACCAGCACAATGGCAAGGAGGCTCTGGGTCAAATGAGAAAGTTCGCGAAATGTTCGATGAGGTCATTGCCCTTTGCAACGTGCCTTCGAGTCAACTTAGTGACGAAATTGTCCACTCTTATTAGGTTCGCCCTGTTGTATAAGACCTCATTAGAATAGAATTTTATGTATTCAGACTCTGGTGTTCTGTATAAGCGAAGACAAGCCCTCTCAAACACCCGAATCTTTTCCAATAAACTTGCTCTCACGTTGAACCACACGGGACATCCAAATACAAGAATGGGCCTAATAAGGGCCATGTAGCAGATCACCTTCACCCTCGCATCGAGTTGGCTGTTATAAAACAGTCTCTTTGTAAGGGCAAAAGCACCTTTGGCTCTGGCCAGAGCAACATCTATATGTTTGTTAAAATACAGAAATTGATCTAGCCAGATCCCAAGGTATCTGACTACATTTCGACAAGCAAGTGGCTGCCCGTGTTGTCCGACTATCGAGAACTCTCGCCAATTCTTTCTGGTATCCCTAGAGGACCCAGACAAAGGTGTCCTAAGCAGAATGGTTTCCGACTTCTGAAAGTTGATTTTCAACTTCCAGTCATCGCAATATAGCTTAATTTTGTCGAAGTCACGCTGCAAAAGTATATTAATGACCTCATCTGTACGCGATTATGCCGTCTGCATACGCTATGGCATGGTGAAGTGAACCTATCAGATCACTTGTGTAAATCTTGAATAGGATCGGCGAATTTACCGCACCTTGTTGCAGACCGTTTTTAATGTTAAATGTTCCAGCAGAAGTCACATCGCCATTTTTCACGATGAACTGTCTACTGGAGAGCATATCAAAAAGAATATACACCAGTGGCTTACTAATGCCCAACCTGTCCAGCTTGAAAAAGAGTCCCTCTAACCATACGGTATCGAAGACCTTCTCCGAGTCAATCAGGCAGGCACCAGTGCACTGGTTCTTGGCTTTGTTCCATTGGATATCAGAAACCAGTTTAATCGCAGCATGAATGATATCATGCCCCGCCTTGAAACCGAATTGATTATCCGGAATTATATGTTTGTCCTCGACCCACTTAGTCAGAACTCTATTGATAACCTTTTCGAACACCTTACTGATGTTTGGAAGAAGACTGATCGAGCGGAGATTCGCCGGATTGGAAGTGTCTTTATCCCTTTTGGGGATGGGATGTACCATCGCAGTTTTCCAATGCGCTGGATAATGTGCATTATTCATTGCATTATTAAACAGGGTGGTATAAATGTTCGCCGCTTCTAGAGGGAGATGTCGAGGCACAATGCTCGGTATTTCATCGGTTCCCACTGATTTCTTACTTCTAAGTGATTCGAAGATTGTTTGGAGCTCTTCCTTCGAAATGAACGAGGGTAGTACCCTATCGTTGGGTTGGTGATTTTTGAGTTCTCGTTCTCGTTCTCGTTCTCGTCACTGAACTGGGTAAAACTAGAGCTCTCGAATCGCCAATTCACAATTTCATTTCGAATTTAGAAATTGTGCACAAGGACTTGAATCTCCAGATCGCGGTTCTGGTCAATGATAACATTCGCCTTGTACACTTCCTAGAAAGTCGCTCCTATAGCCTTTACCTGCTCCTGCGGATCCTCGATCACAAAGAAGTTGTCATCATCAAGGGCCTCTTTTGGATCGATGCCTGCTGCTATAAGTATGTTCTCGTTGTCCGTCGTTCGGGCGATTTTAAGACACGAAAGGTCGTTTTGATCTTTTCTCCGAAATATTTTATTTGCGGGAACATATTCGGGTTGCTGGTGTTTACAGCTCGAATTTTGTTGTTCCAATACAAACTTATTAATACTTTCCAATTTTCTTTTATTAATACTTGGAGGTTTTTGACGCTAAAGTCATAATCTCCGGGTCAGTAAACTGTCTGTACAAGCTTTTTAGCCTTGACAGCAGCCTACTTTTATGTCGGTGCAGTGCGTCAATAGTTGCGTTGCGGAATAAGTCTTCTTATCGTTTTGTCCATTGTTCGTTTGATTGTCTCGTCCATCAGTCTTAGATACATGTCAATCTCCTCGTTTGACAGATTTCTGTTGGACGGTGGGTAGAGCGAATTCGAGGAGAGTGCTCTAGTCAGTGTTCTGGTGAAGTTTGTCCAACGCACCCTACTAATTGTAGCAATGCCTTTGACCAAACTCATCCAATTCCGCAATTTCGTTTGAAACAGTTATTTCGGTGCTGAGACCGCAATGGTCACTGTCATACACGAAAGTGCGTAGACAGTTTGTTGGTTAGTGCATGTCAGTTGTATTCGTGAGTCGAACAGCAGAATATCCAAATAGGACCCGTGTCTGGGAAACGAATGACTATCTGTCGCTTTAAGCTCGAGTCGATACATTACACTGTGCTGACCCCACCCCTACGTTGCCTCTAGTGTTTGGTGTATTATTTCCTCAATCACTATGTTTAGCGTTGAAATCTCCACCGATAATATAATAGTTGTCTTCCAATTCCAGCCTCAGGAATCGAAAAAGTGTCTCGAGCTCTGAGGTGAATAAATTGGATTGAGTAGCCTTAGATGCATAGACAGACACCATGTACAACCGCTTTCCACTACAGAGGGGGATATACACGATGCATGCTTGCAGTTCCTGGAACCTACGTACTACACGACTGTATACTCCTTTAAAACGTATACCTTTTCGTACTATTTTGTATCCTCATTTTGTGTCTCTTGGTAAGCTTAGTTTCGTTAACCAAAAGCACATCGGGGGCTTGGTCTTTGAGCAACTTAAATAGTGCGGCTTGTCGTTCGAGCCTAATCAGTTAACATCACTGTAGGACTGCAAGGACCTTCCGGGTCTGCTCCGCCATGTACGCACCCATTACGACAAAAGGTGCGTTAGGCCAGGCAGCAGCGCATATATTTTATCCACCCGCGCGGTCTGTTCAGTTATATGACGTTGAAGCTGAGCCATCTGCCCCTGGATAGAGAGCAAGATAGCTAGCATGTCAGGTACTGGTTCCGGTGCTCTGGGCGCTGGGGTCTGAAAAGCAACCTTCGCTTGCTGTACCCTATTTCCCCTACCTGCCGCCATTTGGGCGTAGGTAACATGGGGAGTAACGGCTGGAGTTTGTATATGCACGGCTGGACGTTTAACTTCCACTTTCTGCTGCTGAGCCAGATTTACTCTTTTGATGTACAAACCCGATAATTTGCGGTGTGTCCCGTGTTCCTACATAACGCGCAAGAGAGTTGGCTTTTTTCAGACGCTATGTCCTTACCAAGAGCGCATTCATCGGACTTGTGGTTCTTTCCGCACTTCACGCATCGAGGCTGCATTTCGCAGTTTGACGCGGCGTGCCCGAACCTGTGGCAGCGAACACATTGTGAAATGTTTTTGCTCCTCTTTAATTTTTCCCAGTGTACAACCGGGTAGTCTAGGACTTCAATACTCCTTAGACCATGCAGATTGCTGTTGGGACTTAGCTGGACCAGGAAAATCGGCAGTTGCCGCTTCTACCTTTTGGCTCTAGCCGTGACAAACGGTTTGACCCCCACGAATTGGAGCCCTTCGCACTTCTTCTCTTTCATCAGTGCAAGGAGCCCCTCCGGATCAGTCGACGGTTCTAACCCCCTCAGCAGCATTGTTTGCAACTTCTCCCCCTTCGGGGTGTAAGAGAAGAACTCCGTCTCTTTTTATAAAAAAGTTGTTGCCTATGGCCGACTTACACAGTTCTATAGTCTCTTTGAGTTCCATTTTGTACGTGTTTATAGGTGCAACCCTTGTTTTAGATGTCTTCTGTTGTTGTTGTTGTTGTGGTTGCTGTTGTTTCCGATGTTGTTGTTGCTGGCTCTTCTACTGCTGCTGTTGTTGGTGTAGTGTCCGCTTATTTTTTTTTTTTGAGCCTGTGTATGTTTAGGCTGCTGTTTTAGTTTTTGTTGTTGCTGTTGTGCCGTTATGTGTTGGGTGTCTACTAGTTGTTGTTGTTGTTGTGACAGTTGAGAATCGAGAAGTTCTCCTAGCTGCTCCTTCTCTCTCCTTGCTATTTGTTTAGCTTTAATAACCAGCACTCTTTGCTGGAGAAGCTTTATGTTTCTTTGTATTTCCTCTACCTCCTCCTCTTCGTCGTCTGACTCAGAGGCCGCTAGAGATGCAAACATATTGTCATCTTTCATACATTAGCCTTCACCACCATCGGACACATATGGGAAATGACCTTTGTGTGCCTTTTGTCTCGTTTGCTGCTGTGCTGCTGTGCTGCTGTGCTGCTGCCTTGTTACTACTGCTGGCGCCGCTTCCCTCGCTCTGCCAGACAGCTTTTCTGTTGATGCTGACAGGGAAGGGTGCTTCATTAGGTCCTGAGTTGGCTTCAGCGTCCTCCTCCTCTTCATCATTGGCTCTGGTTGGCTTGAAAAGCTTGAAGCATCGCCTGACTTTTCCGCTGGTCCCGCTATTGCCTTAGCGGACCGCTCACCGGAATGCATCGCTTGATATTTGCTCACTTTTTATTGTTTATATGTATTTTTAAATTGAAAGAAAAGAAAAAAAAAAACAGAAAAACTTTCGCTCCACTTGGAGTAGACTCGAACCCATGACCTGTGTTTTGTCAACCGAACACACTGCCACTGCGCCAATTGGAGCCTAATAAAACTTCTCAAATGTATTACTTATTAGTTTTATCCCTCGCAAGCCGAAACACGTCTAAACTCTACTAAGGTCTATGAATGACTGGTATTGAAAAGCATCTATAGCCTTTCGTGCGTCTCAGCTTTATTATTATTCAGGACAAAGCACTGCGTACCGTGAATGAAACCGTGAATTCAACCAGCGCTAAGCTCCGTCTAATTAGGGCTAATTCGTCAATATATATATTAATTCTGGCGTAAGCCGTGGTTCGGTGAAGAATAAGTCAATTATGTTAATCTGATTGCTGACCAGGAAATCGAGGTATACATTAATCTCGCTTCCTGTTAAGACAGAATAAGAATTGTCATTAATAAGAGATGAAATGTGGCTTTAATGCAACTCTCAGTGGATCCCTTACCTGCAGTATAGAAAACGAAAGGAATGTTTGAAAGAACCCTGGATTCGTTATTGTTGGAAATGTTGTGGTATACCTGCTTCCTAAGCTGATGAGTTCGATGCCAAAGTTTTGTCAATTCGTCAAACTCTTTTTTTTATGTACCTTTAAGTAGGAAGTTAGGGAGGGAAAAAAGAGAGATACCGATGTGCGTTGCTCTTAAATGTTTGCAAGTTATAGTGACTAGGAAATAAGCAAGTTGTACGGCTTAGGGAAGAATCACGATAAGAATCACGATATTTCAAAGTACGTCCGAAGGTGGGCTTGATGGTGTACTGACGAGCATTTACAGAGACACGAGTGTTACGGCTAAAAGTTAGAAAGGGCGGAATGCTACTGGAAATTTCTGTGGAGCACTAGTGGTGAAAATAGCGATACAACAAGGTGAAATAGGAGACGTTACACCCGTGTCTGAGAGTGTCGAATGACTGTGTCGTATTGCCATCACCTATGCGTGTTATCGCACGGTTTTGGATCCTATCTAACAAGTGCAAAGAGGTCTTAGGCGAACCTGATCAGATGTGAGCATGGTACTTCAGTTTTGGACGGATAAACGTCATAAATGTGGCCAGATCAGAGGGGGTGAAATCTTTTTTACATCGCTTAAGGAAACCTAGACATTTCGTAGCATTTTTTTCAACAATGAATATGTGGTCATTCCAACGTAAGTTGTCATTGACACACATTTCCGTTTCAAGGATGCAAGTGCCATTCATGGATAATGGCTGGGTATCGAAACTTCGCTTTAATTACTGTTGACAGCATTCCCAAACCCCCAACCATATTAGAAGTTCCCCAATTATTTGTGCTGTGTCTGGGAAACGAGTATCAGAATTTAATGAGGTTAACATACGCTGGCGTTCCCGTTCCTTCAGCCGAAGAGCAGGGACATGAGTCAGGGAACGAATATGAAAAGCTGTGAGTACTGTCGTCATCAAAGAAATATATTTGATTAGAAGTAGCAGACAAGAGATAATTAATAAAAATTAGAAAGAGTGTCGGAGACAGAACGGAGCCCTGGGTCACACCAGAATTTATTTTGTGAATATCAGATTTGAAGCCATCCAAGATAACTTAGATTCAAGAAGAGAGTCGTCGGTCCCAAGTGCACACATTTTCTCCAGAAGATCCTGATGCCAAACTCTGTCAAATGCCTTCGCCAAATTGATGTACTTTTCGGTCCCACTTTTCCATGCGACATGCCATCAAATGCAATCGCTTAGAAATGGCTTTGCGGATAACTACTAATGCTGAAGCGAGCTCTTCTTGCGTTTGGCATGGATCCTCATCGAGCAAGCACTAGAAAAGTGACTGACTGGTACTCATACAAAGAATCCCTCAAGTTATACAAAAAAGAACAGAGAAAAGCAAAGCGACAATCCTGGAAGTCATTCTGTGACAAAATCACAGAAACCTCTGAGGCATCGCGGCTAAGAAAAATCCTCTCTACAAATCCTATGATGCCTAGCTGTTTGAAAAAACGGACGGTTCTTGAACAACCTCAAGTGATGCATCACTCAACCTGCTACTGGATACCTACTTTCCAGGTAGCTCCCAACTCGCAGCCAGTAGCAACCTAAACAGGCCTACTGCAACTGAGGCCAAAATTCATGGTCTGATCACAAGAGACAAACTGCTATGGGCGGTGCATGGCTTCAAACCATACAAGTCTGCTGGTCCGGACGTTATAATACCTGATATTATTTTTCCTGTGCTAGAAAATATTATGAGAAGCTGTGTTGAACTGATCCACATTCCACTGTCATGGGGAGAATTCAATGTAGTATTCATTCGCAAAGCTGGAAAATGTTCTCATGTTATCCCAAATTACCTCAGACCTATAAGTCTACCATCTTTCCTTCTGAAAACTCTAGAACGACTGATTGATATCTGATACTATAAAGGAAAGTTGGTGGCAACGGGTCTCCATTCACTGACTAGCCACATTGAACGATCACTACAATATAAAGAGTACACAATGGTTTCTTTCCCGGACATAGAGGGTGCCTTTAACAACGTCAAACACATCCACAATCACGACTGCGCTGTCAACTCTGCAGGTAGACGACTCACTTGGGGAGCTGAATAGTCTTACGCTAAATAGCAGGATAATTAACTCCAAACTAGGTGAGGCTTCTGCTCAAAAATGTGTTAGCAGAGGTACACCGCAAGGTAGCGTCCTGTCTCCCCTTCTCTGGAACTTAGTGGTTACTGAACTGCTGGTATACCTGGAAGCGGGTGGTAGCAGAGTGATTGCCTATGCGGATGACGTATAGCCGTCTCAATTAAGCACCTTAATACCATTAAACAACTCCTTCAACTAAATCTTAATAGATTAACCCGTTGGGCAGATCGCTGTGGATTGGGAGTGAACCCCCGTAAAACTAATCTTGTCCCCATTTCCAGGAAATACAAAATTCCAATTATAGACCCTCCTTCAATAAACGGTATCAGTTTAGTTTTTCCGATACAGGAAAATATCTGGGTCTCATTTTTGACAGCAAACAGAACTGGAAAGCTACAGTAGCAGTAAAAAAAACCATTGGGAACAAATGGGGCCTTCAACCTCGCATAACCCACTGGCTATACATCTCGGTCATAGGACCGATACTCACCTACGGGATTGTTGCCTGGTGGACGGCCTTGGACAATGCATTCAAGTGAAGTAAACTAAGCAGAGTCCAAAGAACAGCATTTCTATGCATAAGCGGAGCCTTGCGGCCTACCCCCTCTGCGGCATTAGACATTCTGTTTGATTTGACACCTCTCGATATTTTCAGCAGGTAAGTAGCTGCGACTGCAGCTATTTGCCTTAAAGCGACACAGTGGACAAATAATTCATTTGGCCACGCTAACATTCTTAGTACATTAGGAATCCTCACAGAGAACATCGATTACACCATACCTGAACTTTGGTTTGACAAAAACTTCCATGTAAGCTTCCCCTCTAGATCATTCTGGGAGGAGGATGCTTTCATGGAGGACAAGTCAATTCATCTCTACACAGGTGGATCTAAAACCGATAGCGGAGTTGGTGGCGGTGATTTCTCAGATAAGCTAAATCTGAGCCTCCCTTTCCGTCCTCCAAATCACTGTACCTTGTTCCAGGCGGAAATTTTGGCGATCAAAAAAGCTCTGTCCTGGCTGAAGGAAAACGTGATATCTGCAAAGGATATCCGCATCATTTCGGATAGTTAGGGCGCTATCAAGTCCCTGGACTCGGTCTCATTAAATTCTAAAACCGCCCTTGAATGCCGATCATCTCTCATGGAGATGGCAGAGCAGTTCAAACTTCACAATTGTTGGGTGCCGGGCCACAGGGACATTCCAGGGAACTATAGAACCGATGAACTCGCCAAAATTGGAACCACTCTACTTATTCTGCCGGAAAAGGGTAGCATACGAGTAGGTATACCAATCGCTACGAGCAAACTAACATTAAAGCTGGATGCCAATAAGAGAACAGAACTTAGGTGAACTGTTGGACAAACATGTCTAGCGACTAAGCAGATCTGGCCAAAGCTGAATCTGAACCGCTCTAAGTGTCTGATCCCTTTAAATAGGAAACATCTGAGCTCCATTATAGGTGTCATCACTGCACACTGCCTCATAGGCAAGCACGCAAGAAGGCTCGGCACTTTTACAAACGAATTCTGTAGAAGCTACATGGTCGAGGAAGAGGAGGAAACTATCCTCCACGTACTTTGTACATGTCCAGCTCTCTCGCAGAAAAGAAAGCTTCGTATAGGAGCTTTATTCTACAACGACCTAAACGATCTAGAAAATAAAGACGTAAACAGTCTCCTACGCTTTATCATAAGCTCAAACTGGTTCCATTAGTAAGTAAGTAAGGTGAGTTGCACTTGAATTAGATTGCCATCCACTTAGAAGCTCATTCTTCTTTGTTATTAAGTCAGCAACCTGGGTTTTTCCTACTTGAAACTCTGTTGCTGTTTCACGTATGCTTTTTTTATATTTTTCCGAAAAGTTAATTGAGTCTATCTTTTTTTTTAATGTTAAAGTTTTCCTGTTTGGTGGCATTCTGAGCACATCTTTTCATAAAATAAAGCAAAGTAATAAAAAGCAATGCTAGTGTAGGAAATCAAAATTAAAAGAAAAGGGCAAAAGGTTCTGTCTAGTTCTGACGTATATTTACAACTCGCCTCTTAAGTAATTTCTACATATGTACATTTATAGTGGCTGTGCTGAGAGAATTTAGTGGAGAGTTTCGTTTAGATCATTCGATGCTATTAAACGGATTCTTATACGGAAGATCAAGTACATACAGTGGTAATAAAAATAAATAACACACTTTTTTATCAATTGCCTACACTAGCAACTGAGTGAAAATAAAGAGAAATGTGAATTTGCAGAAAAAAAACCTTCACTGCCGACCAAAACAAAACTGCTTCCACCACACGAATGAGAGAAAAACAAATGCAAGCAGATCCAACAGATACATTCTTTCAAATACACATTCACACAATTAAAATAAGTTCACGCATGTTTTTTTCAAAAATGGGAAGAATTTAGCATTTGCTGTAGACTGCAAGTAAAAAAAAAATACCGTTGCCAGAATATCCGTCTGAAGACATGTTTAATCTTGCTTTGGTGTCCGCCTAAGAGGAAATATTCTATTATTTACTCATATAATATGCGTAATTGGTGTTCGTGTCCGTTCAAGGGAATGTCCGTCCAAGGGAAATTGTAAAGTATTCAACTTATATGGAGCAATTTCCGTTCAAAAAATTTTGTCCGTCTAAGGGAGGTATCTGCAGTGGGAGATTTCACTGTAATACACTGAATACGATAAAACTTATTATTTACGTTATTAAAACTAGAGAAAATATGACCGCGAACTTTATGATCTACATATGTATGTACATATATCTCCAAAAAACCAAAATACGTCAACTTCATTGAGACGGGAACTTGATTAAAATTCGTAAGCCAAGAGGATCTTCGATTACCAGCTTCCAGTTTTGGGAATATAAGCAGCTTGTGCTCAATCGAATATAATGGAAGGCTGTCATGTTTCAGACAGAATGACTGCTCAGCTCGGAGAACTGCTGATGTACTCATAATTATCTGATATTTTCCACTTTCTATGACAAAACACAATCAATCTTATCCACTAAACCGATGAATTCTGTTACAAAAATTATGTTATACGAATTTAATTGGTAATCGATTTTTCATAATTTGATAAATGCCAAAAATGGGGTGTTTCACTAGGCCAAAAACTGATCTCGTTGATCTTTGATTCACTCTAGGAACAATTGAGTTTCACAAGCAATGTACTTACATATTGTACATACATTACAAATTCTTATGAAATATTTTTATTTACCATTTGGACACAGTTTTAAATTAAGTAAGCAAAAATCTCGAAAAACGCAAAAAACTATCATAAGATTTACACGATCGTAATTGAAGCGACTTTAGGCGATCTGAAGCGGGTAATGAGTAGTTTGGCACTGACAATGATGTCTGCTACTAGGTCCAGCTAGAACTTTGGTAAACAAAATTTTCAGAACAAACCTACACTCGTACATAAATGAATAGATATTAGCTAATACACATTCGCACGCTCAATCCATAAAAAAAAAAAAAAATTAAAACAAACACGCTCCGAAAATATGCTGATATTACTATACATTTTTAGTGGCAGCAACCAGTTGAATAGAAAATACTTAGCTTTCTAGATTGTATTGTAGATAATAACTAGTTTCTCTACTGCGCGGTAGTCATGTTATTGTATTCTGATGATACAAATCACGACCTTCAAAATTTGAGCAACAGTTCCTCATTAATCCTCCATCGTATAGCGCATCGGCCGGCAATTGTTTTAGACTTGGCATAGCACCACTCAAAAAGACAATAATGATGGAGGGGAGGTCAAATTTATGTGTTGTATAGGGTTTTCCAATAAGGACTTGACAACTTTGAGACCATTTGAGATATTTCAAAAATATTTATTATCGGCTTGAAGTACAATTAAAACATTTACGTATGAAGGGAACTCGACTTCGTTCATATGGCCACCGCGGGTACGTTTGCAGCGGTCGATTCGTTGGACCCAATTTTCAACGACTCGGCCACACATTTCGTTCGAAACGGCCGCTATTTCCAGATAACTGGTTATCTGATTCTGGGTAAATATTTTTTTTAAAAAGGTCTCCCTGTTGATTGAGAATGGCGAAGTTAAAGTTTGCAAATCAACTTCAACGAGCAAAAGAAAAGATCCCGAAAACTTTTTAGAGAACATAAAATTGGTGAACACAGTAAAGAACAGTACAATGGATTTAGTACGAAAAGTTGAAGATGAAACTATTAGGGGGCAGTTAATTACCATCATTGAAAATTACAAGCCGAAAAAGTTTGAAAATTCTTGTATCGAAATGAACATTTTGCTGGAAGATGAACGGCCTATTTACAAGAAAGCTAGGAGGTTAGCGCCTAGAGAAAAGCAAGCAGTGGGCGAACAGATTCGAGAATGGATGTGCAACGGAATTATACAGCATAGTTGGTCAGATTTTACGAGCCCTATAGTGGAGTTAAAGAGAAGGCTGACAGTAATAGGCTCTGCATTGACTACCGTAAGCTTAATGCGAAAATCATCAAGGACAGATATCCTTTGCCTGTTACGGAAGATGTGTTAGAAAAGCTATATGGTGAGAACTTTATACGACTTTAGATCTTCGTAACAGATTTTTCCATGTTGACATCACCGAATCCATTAGAAAGTGAATTTTTAAAAGTACCCTTTGGTTTTTTAGAGATTCGTAAACACGGTATTCCATGACCTGATTCGGGAAGATTCATCAAATTGGAAAAATGCGATTTTTTAAGTAGGTCTATTGAATTTTTAGGGCACGTCGTTGAGAATGGCAGTATAAAACCATCTACCGAAAAAATAAGGGCGGTAAAAGGATTTCCAAAGCCTCGCAATGTTAAAGAGGTACAAAGCTTTCTAGGCTGAACGGGATTCGCTAAACCTCTGTCGGACTTAATACGGAAAGTTACAAAGTTTGAATTTGAAATGGATCAGATTTCTGCTTTTCCATACTTTGTAAAGAGCCGGTTCTAAAAGGTTTCAATCCGCATCTGCAAACCGAATTGCATACAGATGCGAGTATGGTGGGGTACGGAGGAGTTTTACTGCAAAAGCACGATTCGAATTTTTTCACCAAGTTTTCTATCTCAGTTTCAAGGCATCTTCAGCAGAAAAACATTACACGAGCTACGAACAGGAAATGCTAGCTATCGTCAAGGCTCTAAAGAAACTTCGAGTATACTTGCTGGGACTAAAATTTACGATATATACTGAATGCAAAGCATTTTAAGCCACAATGAGCAAGAAGGACTTGTGTCTGAGAGTGTCTGAGTTGGCTTTGATGGTTCAAGAGTTTGATCACGTCGTAATATATCGTCTGAGGATAGGATTGAAGATGGAATGTTACAAGGCGTGAGAAGGGTACAGGAAAAAGACGAGTATTGTATGGTTTGGTTTCTAATATAAGCATTTCGATTGCTTCGTCTCGTGAAAATACAAAATACAAAAAAATAACTTCCTAGTAAAAAAAACAAGACTAAAAAAACCTCACTATGCATGGATCAATTTATTTTTACACTGCGTAAATATTTATTTGTTCAAATCCTGGATAACGACTGAAACACGAAATCGTGACTGTTGGAGTGCCGAAGGCGATGCACCAAATTTATTCGGAATGCACCGAATGAATTAAAAGCAATTCGTTGTGTTATGTATTTCAGTCTTTTTATTGTCAGGTAGGGAAGTAAACGACTTACCTCTATGAATGTTGATACAAGAAGAAAAATTATGGTCAGTAAAAGGAAGGAAATGGGTGAAAATTGGAGATGTCAAGTGCCCTCTATGCATTCAGACTTAAATTATTTTATATATTGTATATTAGGGCGACATTACAATATTTTGACATGAACAATAACAACAAAAATATTTATTAACAAACTGTAAAACAAAACATACATGAACTGCACACTGGGGTGTATGATACCCCAATCAAATTTCAAAACTAAATTATATGCGTACAAAAGTAATTCAAATCGCTAAAAATGGCCTACTACCACGGTAAAGTATGAAAATAATTTTCATAGCCATGTCTGATCAAAAATTGTAACGGTTACGGCACGGCTTACAATTTTGCGTGGGGTATCTCATACCCCAGTGTGAGGACGGACGATTAATAAAAAAGAGGTTTGAAACAAAACTGCATCAATATATTTTTTCATAATGCTTTTGAACTCGTTAGGTTGCAAGAATGGGGGGTCGTACGTAGACTTTTGTCGCTCTATTTTGAGGGATTCCTTATATGATCCCAATCTGTGGCTTGCTTCCTAAAAACGTTTCTATGCAGTCCCAGTGCCGATTTCACCTTAGTTGCTGCATATTGTGGTTGACAGTTTGTAGTACGAGTAATTCTACTGCTGAAATACACTTATGAAGATCAGATTCGGCTTGAAATTTATAAACAATTTTAAATTGTTAATCTGGTATCTGGTAACCCATCACCCATGGCAATCAACTTATACGAGTACAATAAATCTGATTGTACAAAAGTTGGGCAAGTCATTTGCTTATAAAGGGTTTTCCAATAGGGACTTGACAACTTTTAATTTAATTTGTGAACGCACTCTTTCACTAATCATCAAACTGACACTGCCAATTTATTCAGTAAACTCAACATTTTGATCATGGTAAATTACACGAACGAGCAACGTCTGCAAATTATAAAAATTTTCTACCTAAATTCGGAGTCTGTGACTGCAACTTTAAGAGCGTAAACTCCAATTTTCGGTTGTAATCCTCGCCCTAGTAGACAGGCAATAACAAGTTTAGTGCAAAAATTTAAGTCTACATATTCGTTGTGTGATGTTGCCGTGTCAGTGAGACAACGGATTGGTCGAAGTGGCGAAAATATCGCTGCCGTTCAGGCGTCCGTAGCAAATGATCCAAATCAGTCAATTCCACGGAGTTGTCAAGAATTGGGCATCGCTCAGACCACATTATGGCGTATTTTGCGTAAGGATCTTGGTTTACACCCATACAAGATCAAGCTGACTCAAGAATTGAAGCCGATGGACCATTTAAAGCGACGTACCTTCTCTGATTGGCTCTGGAGAAGATGCGCCAAGATCACGAATTTCATCGCAAAATAATCTTCAGTGACTAAGCTCATTTTTGGCTCAATAAGAAAAATATGCGTTATTGATCGGGTGAAAATCCACATGTGCTTCATGAATCACCAGTTAAATAACTGTTTGGTGCGGTTTGCATGCCGGCGGCGTTATTGGGCCATATTTTTTCGTCGACGATAACGATCGTCACCTTACTGTGAATGGTCAGCGTTATCGCGCAATGATCACCGATTATTTTTGGCCCGAATTGGAAAATAAGGACTTGGACGACATGTGGTTTCAACAGGATGATGCCACAAGCCACACAGCACACGCTACAATCGATTTATTGAAGAGTAAGTATGGTGAGCGTGTTATCTCAAGAAATGGGACAGTCGATTGGCCGCCTCGTTCGTGCGATTTAACGCCGCTTGACTATTTTCTATGGGGCTACGTTAAGTCATTGGTTTATGTCAACACGCTGACGACGTTGAAAGAGCTCAGAGCCAACATTAAACGCGAAATAGCGGCCGTTTCGGCCGAAATGTGTGGCCGAGTCGTTGAAAATTGGCTCCGACTATTCGACCGATGTAAACGTGCTCGCAATGGCCATATGAACGAAGTCGAGTTCCATTCATAAATGTTATGATTGTACTTCAAGCCGATATTAAAGTTTTTAAAATACCTCAAATGGTTTGCGTTTTATTTTAACAAAAATTTGTGAAGTCCTTATTGGAAAACCCTATACTTGTCACGCTGATGAACAAACGATGAGTACAGTCCAAAACTCGCGCCCAAAACCTAATATGATATTGGAGTACAATGACCGAAAGAAAGTTATCGATCTTTCCGACGAGTTAGCTAGCTACTACTCACATGTATGCCTGTACATTATTACAGGCTCAAATGAGTATTGTGCAAGATCTTTTGGGTATAAACATTGTCCAGACACCGGCCATACCTACGCCGTCCACGTCACGAGCACAGCATTTCCTTAAATCACGGGATAGAAAAGGTGGAAAAATAACTAGACGTAGGTGTGTCGGTTTCTATGATGACCTTCATCGAAAAGGTCAAACAGCTGCCACTAATAAAGCCAAAAGAGTTTCACAAATTTTCAACATTTGTACCAAACCGTACTGCCTAAAATATTTCCAAACAGAGCATATGAATATGTAACTTTTTTTAATTCTTATTTTTCTTTTCATTTATCTATTTTTCAGATAGCTAAAAGTAAGTGAAATCCTATGAAAATGTAGATCTTTAGTTTTGAAATTATACTTTTTTTTTTTCAAAACGCTATTACAATAAAATGGCACATCTGTTCTATATGTCCTGTGAAGTCCACCTTAAATAAATGTGATTCTCCCTACGTAAGCAACCTACAAATTGTATGGACGAACAGACCATATATGGCCAGTGAACTGGTAGTGCTTTAAGTCAACATACCATATATGGTACGTGGACAGTGAATCTGTTAAAACTGAAAATTCTACAGTTGATACACTTCCTGATATAGAAGAATTTGAAGAAGAACATTCATTTTTAAAGACGCTCTGTTTAGAATAATCATTAATTACCATCTATGCACTCACCCTGATGGTAACAACGCTCCCAACAACAACAACTGTGCTTAAATGTCAATATAAATGTAAAATGTCAAATTAAGAAGTCAAATAAAATTCATTACCATTTATAACGTTCAGCATTCGTTTTTGTTTTCCTGTATAAATACTTCATTGAAATAAAAACAGTTTACTTTGATTTGTAATATGTCACTTTTCGAACAAAAACATAATGGTCAAATGAGTGCAAGTCACCTTGTTTCCTTATTTACTACATACTCGTAATATTAAAAAATCGGTTTGAATCTTTCAATCTGGGGTAGAAATACAAACTCACAGTTTGTGTTAAAAAAAAATCGCAAAATTGAAAGTTTTAATATGTTTTTTCCCTCTGCTAAAAAAATTGTAATATTTGACTTATACTCCTTCTACCGCGCACCACAGAATAATGACAAAAGTCTACATACGGCATATTAAATAACATAAACACCTTTAATCCATTAGGTACTCGTAAAACTATTGTAAATGATAAATTTAATATTTTGTGGACACCACGTGCATCTAGAACTGCCTGTAAGCGTTTGGGCATTGAAGCAACTAAATTATTTAATTCATTAGCTGTTATAGCTTGCCACTCTTCTTGGAGTTTCTGTTTTAGCATTGGGGCACTACTTATGGCATATCTTCTTATCTTGCGATCCAGGATCTCCCACACATGTTCTATGACGTTCAAGTCCGGGCTTTGGGGTGATGTGTGTAGATGTCTTGGGGCGTAGTAATATAGTCGAAAATTCCACTCAACTATCATTACAGTCGTAATATCGTATTTCCTTATGTGTTAACATTCATTGTATTGATGTATTATATTTATGTATTTACTATCGTATGATGCAAATATAACAACTGTTCATATGTACATATAAATTTGTCAATGTCGAAATAAAGTACAGTTCGAAACCAACTGTTAAACGGACAGCATCATCTTTTGTTTGACCCTCTTTGGCGTACCATCTAAAGTAAATTAGTCAATTTGAGCGGTGTGCTTGGGGTCATTGTCTTGTTGGAAGATCCAACTCGTGCCAAGATTTTAACTGTCGACGGATGCTTTCAGTTTTGTTCTAAAATAGTCTTGTATTGATAGCTATCCATATTACCTTCAATAAAGACCAGATTTCCTGCGCCAGAAGCAGCTACTGCACCCCAAACCATCACGCTGCCACCACTATGCTTTACCGTAGAAACCAATTTTTTTGGATTCATTGCTGTGTTATTTTTTCTCCAAACTCTAGCTCTCCCGTTACTTCCGAATATATTATATTTTGATTCGTCAGTAAATAAAACTCGTTTCCAGAAATCCATTCCCTTTTCAATGTGTTTTTGGTCTAATTCCAAGTGCAGTTTTCGGGTTTTTTCACTTATTAGGGGTTTCCTGTGTGGAGTTCTGCTGTGGAAACCATTATTATTGAGAGCCATTTGAACGGTGCGTGGATTGTATTTGATCTTTCTGCCAACTCCTTAGACAGCATTCTGGCATTCACTCTTGGATTATTGCCTACTTCTCTCATGATAAAGCTGACATCTGGGCGATTCAGCTTCTTCGGGCGGCCACAACGCGGTTTGTTTTCGAAGGTACCGTTGTTTTCGAAGTTATTGTATATTGTTTGGACTGTTGCCTTGCTTAAATCCAGTAAATTTGCAATTTCACCGTCTATTTGACTACCTTCATTTCCTTACCCTGTTCCTCAAAAGTTCTCAGAAAGAGTTAGGTTTGGGATTTGAAGGCCTATTTCGAAAATTTACCAAAGAAAAATGTTATAAAAGATTAGAAAAAAAATTAATTAATCAGTTTAAATGTCTATGCCAAGGTTAAAGTTGCTTAGAAACGCTACTTGAAATTTGTGCACTTACAAAACAAGAATACACAGACTTTATTGACAGGAAGTTCAACTAAAGCGCGACGAAGATACTACTCGTATGAACTTTATCCTAACCGACGACTTCCTAGTGAAGGAGTATTTGAAAATACGTATCGAAGTCTTCGAGAAACGGAATCAGTTTTCGAATGTACTGCATGGAGAAAATCTTTATTTATACCACCATACACCACCTGTACAAGAACTGCTTGCCAATGATTTGGAAAAGAGATTTAAGTTTTCTAACTGGTCTCCTGCACACAAGGAGACATAAATCATTTCAACACAAATTCAGCGTCAATATGTGGGCAGGTGTACTTGGAAACAAGTTAATCGGGCTGAATTCTACAAACTATCTGGAGTTTTTGCGAATGATTTACCATAACTATTGGAAAACATTCCACTGATTCAACTAGCTTCATCAAATTTTCAATAGGATGGTGCTCCAGCCCACTATGGTCGTGAGGTTAAGAGTTGGCTGGATGAAGAGTACGGTAACCGTTGGATAGGAAGAAATGGACCAGTTCACTGACCAACAAGATCTCCTGACCTTACAGTATTGGATTTTTTTTTGTATGGGGAAGAATGAAGGAACTTGTTCTTTTAACCGAAATAGCAACTTTAGGTGAATTGGAGTGAATTCTCTCAAGCGTCATCAAAAGTGAACTAGCAGCTAGCATCAATAAACATTCGCAGTGAAATCCAAAAACGGGCTCTAGCTGGCATACAAAACCAAGGAGCACCTGTTATAACGGGTTTAGTACACACATAAAATAAAAATTAACTAAGACAACACAAAATCATTTTTAATTCATTGCCTTTGCAGCTTAAAGCAAAAAAACCTTTTTTTGCAAATTTTACCTGCTGCAGGCTTTTCCAAGTATAATAAAATCTGTGGGTATCTCTGCAAACTTATTAATGAGTTTTTGTTTTATTATTGTTATGTTCATAAGAAAGAAATAGTAAAACGGTATGTTAATTAGGCATTTTCTAGAGAAAAGTGACCTCAAAGTCAAAAATCAGCACGAGCAAGAAAAATGGAATAGCTTACAAATTGGATATCTGAAGACCCTAACAAGATATCAACTTTATTTAAATGCAGTTACAAAGGGTAGAACTTCTTCTAAAAACAAAACTATCAAGAAAGTTTCTGTCATTAGTATTAACTGAGCAATTTCTGTTAAAATGTGTCAGGGTATACCAAAGTAGGCCTTTCCTTAAATCCTCGATAAGTGATGTCAGCATTGGAGATAGACCCTTACTGTAGATCGATTTTTTTCTTTGAATATACCCACTAATCATCTCCGAAATTATCGTTAACGAATTAGGGGACACCCTGTATAAAAAAAGAACTGATTAGGCATAGCGACAATCCTGGTAAAATAACAGAAACCTCCGAGGCATCGCGTCTAAGAAAATTTCTTCGATGCCTAGCTGTTTTAAAAAAAAACCGATGGCTCTTGATGAATCACTCAACCTGCTACTGGACATTCACTTTCCGTATTTACGGTCAGTAACAACTTTAGGAGGACTACTGCCGTCGCGACTGAAATTTACCGTCGCTAGTGGATATCCTGAGGAGTTGAGCAGAAATGGTCTACCTTCCCTTATCATGGAGAGAAATTAATGTAGTTTTCATTCCCAAAGCCGGAAAATCTTGTCAAGTTGTCCCAAAGGACCTGCAATTTATAAGTCTATCACCTTTCCTTCTAAATACTCTAGAACGACTAATTTGCATAGAGATACGATTTAAAATTGATCCACTATTTTGACGGGGATATTTGTTTGCGCTGGGGGTGAACATTTTTGTCTGTGTATCGTTTTTGCCTTGCTGTCTGTTTTTCCTTGCATACCATTCAGGGGCTAGTGATTAGAGCAGTTTTCACTGCATATCATGCAGGGTCCAGTGCCTAAAATAGTGCACAGCAACTTTTCACCGTGCAACAAAACGATTTTTCTAAAACTGCTGCGTCAAAGCAGTCAATTTTAATTTTGATAAGTGTTCTTGGAACACAACTTTGATAAAACGAGTCTTCCTAGATGGACCACTGGCTATATTTTCATATTTAAACTGTTTTGCAGCTCTCATTTTGGAAAATTGACAATAATAGTGACAAATATATGTAGGATTGGGTAGGGAGGGATTGTTTTAGCAATAAAAAATGCTGGTTTTAAACTAATTAATCTTATTAATTATAAAAAAAAGTAGAGAAAAGGAGTAAAACTTGACCGCTTCGCTTCTCCCTAGCAGCTGTACTACTCGTGTTGTCTTGCGTGTAAGATTTGAGCCATCGTGACCGCCCACTTTTTGGTTAAGTTTCACTTCAACTATTTCATACGGACATAGCTTTAGTCCACCTCCAAATTGGGTTCCAACGCATGCACGTTGTACTTCTTTACTACTTTCCGCTTCCGGTCATAACCCTTGCGATTTTCCTCTTGAATTAAAGTAATTTGATTTCTAGCATTGTGTCTCATTTCATGGCGTTCATCGAGAAAGTCGTCGGTCAAAGCCTCTTCCATCAATTTGGCAAGATTTGTTTCTAACTGGCTCCTCATTGATACTCCAAACATAATTTCTTGTTGGTATTACGACTAATAGAGCAATTTTAAAATGCTTGTACCATTTCAACGTGTTACGTGTTGAATATTTAAATAACGACCACAAATGTTAAGTGTTGAAAATGTAAAAATAAAACGACCCTTTTCTTCCAACGTTATAAAAAGTAACGAGCTTTATTTGAATTCTTAATTTGACATTTTTCATATTTCACATTACATTGACATTTAATCACAGTTGTTGTTGTTGGGGGCGTTGTTACCACCAGGGTGAGTGTGTTGATGGACAATTCTGAACATTCTACCCTAACGGTGAGCAAAGCTCGCAAATCTCGGTCTTCTAATCATCATCATTCACGTCGTGCACGATCAGTATGGTAAAATAAATCTTATTTTGTTTTTTTAATTTTCTTAAAAAATCGATCCAAAAATTGTTAAATTGCTTCTAAACATTAATTAATTTAATTATTGGATAAATAATCAAAATAAATATTTTTGTATTTAATGTCTTCGAAATTCTTTCTTAGTTTAGCACTAATTTCCTGTATCTTCATATATTTTGCATGGTAAAGCTACAGCTACAGCTACGGCTAGAGTAAAGAAGAAAGAGCTTAAAAGTGAAAGCGTGTGTTGTTGCTGTTTCTGATCGAAAATATCGATCAATATAAAATCGCGCCAACAAGGAACAAAAAGTTTCCACAGCGGTGGAAATAAAAAATAGAAAATTGTAGAGTTTCAAGCACAAAAAAACAGTCTCGGAACACTGTTTTGCATAACATCTCTGGAACTTAGCTCATTACATGTAAAGAAACAGAACTTGATTAATATTGTGATAACCAGTCAAATGTGAGCAGCGACATCTAGCAGAAAATGTCGAAACTCGAAGACTAAAAGGTTTCGATACTGGATTAGCAGTCTCGACTGGAGAGTAGAATCGAATTTTCTAGCAAATTGGAAATTGTATGGGACGCTGGGTGGCGAGGATTGTTCTCGAAGTATGTCATTCGGGTATAAATACCAGCATCCCAAAGGTATGCAAATCAGTTCCAAAGTTGAATTTGAAGTGTTAAATAGAAGTGATTAAGTGGTTTAAGTAAAAGATAAGAAAAGTATATGTGGTTGAGAAATTGAATTGTACTGAGAGAAAGAATTAAATAGTGAATTGTAACTGTACTGAATAAAGGGATTTGTATTGAAAAGAATAAGTTCTATCATTTGTACCCACACAAACATTTTACAATATGAATAACTTAACGAAAATGACAATGATAATGGCCGACAGCACAAACAAAGAAAAAACATCGGTTGTCCCTATCACTCCTATGACTCAATAGCCATAGTAATGCATGTATTACTGTAGTCAGAGTGCCCGGTTTAAATGGCGAGTTTGATTTTGTAGTGCGTAAATTTAATTTCGGGTTTATTAGTATAAATTGATGCTGATTTGTTGAGTATAATCCAGGTGAGTACCTTATTTGTGTTAGAGACTGCACGTATGAGTAACCTATATTTGAGTTGTACGTATGTACACACATCTATATTTAGGTCATATGTTCATGTTGTATGTATGTATGATTGTTTTGCAAAGTGTTGTGTATATTTTAAAATTTTGGTTGACTTATTGAATACCACATGGTGAGGAGTAAGAAAATGGTGTGGTGTATCCAGTATGGAATTCTGTCATCTGAGGAAGCTTCTTGCACACTTGGAATGCTCCTTGTGCTGTGTGGGGTGTTTCTGGAATCTTCCTTCCAGTTGATGAAACCTACGTAAGGCACCTAACTTCGAGGCACCAAACCCAGGTTTACATCCGTCTTGAAATGGCAACGATACCTCATACCGTCCATAATCCAATCTTTTTGTTGTCGTGCGATAATGCTGTTCACAAACCCTGTCTTCGTCCGTTTCCTTGAAGTTGAAAGCCGATTCTTCTAATTCAGAGAACCGTCGCAATTGAGTGTCGATGTCACAAACCTGTAGAAAACTGTGAATGGGTTCCTGAGTTCGCAAAATGACCTTCCCAAGTAGAAGCCAACCTAGCTCGGAATTTTGTGCGATTGGAGACCTTTCATCAGTGCTACGGATAATCGCTGATCGAATGAACTCGCAATAAACATCGCTTCCCAGGAGAATATCAACAGTTGCAGGCTTATCGAATTGTGGATCAGCTAACCTTAAACCCTCGATGTTTTCCCTGTTTTATAGAGCTAGAGGCTGGGACGGCACCAGACCAGTCAGCAATTTAAGGACATAGGCTGGGGTATTTGTCTCGAAATGTGTTACCAGAGACCCAAAGGTAAGACTTACATACCGCTGACATGAACCACTGCTAACTTTTCCCAATCCAGATACCTGAATGATCGTTCGTCGCTAATGAAGCCCTAATAACTGGACAGCGGATTCAGTAATGAACGTTGCTTCCGATCCAGGATCAACTATGAAATGTATGTGTACCTGTAGTTGTATTTTTATAATCCCTTGTAGGTTTAGAGCTGATATTATTAACATGCAGCAGAGAATGGTGGGCCTGATTGCAGTAATAGCAGCGCACACTACTTTGACAATGGCTAGTCCTGTGACTGTATGCAAACCCCGATTCTGTCCACTGCCTTAGATTGTTCACAGATCTCCATGGCAATAAACTTCTGAAAAGTCCGAAGGGAGTGCTGACCTCTACCACATACCTGGCATGCAAACTGCTTCTTCCCGACGTGCAACACCGTTTTCTTCTCTACCGCAACAGCCCTGTGTGCAGAAGAACCGATGACCTTGATACCACTCGTTCCAGCTACTGCTTCCAAGGTTCGAAAACGTGTTTCCAGGAACTCTGTGAATTGTGTCCAGTGTTGGCAACTCCTTCGAACTACCTAACTTCTCCTCCCACAAACGCTGAGTAAAAGCAGGTAATTTCTGAACCAGTATATAAATTAAAATGTCATCCCAAGACCTAACCGGCAATCCTAAGTTTCCCAGAGCATGGAAACATTCCTGGGACGTGTCCAGTAGAGACTTTATGTTACTTCCAGTCTCCTTTGTCAACTGCTGCTGTTCAAAGAAAAGTTGGAAGTGAGCGTTTAGCAACACTCGCTTGTGGTCCTTTCTGGTAACAAGCAGTTCCCATGCTTTGTCATAATTGCCAGCATACAAACCTAAATGCTGCAACAGACGAGCAGCTTCACCTGTAGGAGATGATTTTAAATAGGGAAGCTTTTGAATTTCACCCAGCTTTTTATTTGTGTGAACTAAAGACACAAATACAAGGTGGAAAGCCCGCCACTTCGTGTACGAGCCCTCAAAATGTGGTATTTGAATTTGGGGTAATGAAAGCTCATTACAAGAAGCACTTGTGGATTCACTTTCCACTTTCCACACTCTTCTCCTCTCCAATTCACCACGGCAAGTGAAATATGTTTCTTGAAGCAGAACGAAAATTTCATCAAAGTCTTCTTCTTCCAGACCTTCTTCAATTTATCCTCGTCGAATCTTCGTTTGAAGACCAAGCGTGTTCTTGAAGTTCCCTTCTAGAATAAGGAGACGACCTGAAAGATTGCTGGCTGTACGACGAGATGCTCCAGTCTTTTTGAAGTTGGAGTGGTCACGAAGAAACTGGTCCAGAACATCTTTTTGATCTGCACCCGTGGACAATTTCGACATTTTGAAAGGTTTTATTTGGAAATTCATTAATTATAAACCAATACTCGTATATGTGTAGTATCAAGTATTTATTAAATTTTATTGGATAGAGTTGTTATTAAATGATATTTAATTAAATATTTTATTACAGCAACTTACGACCTTTGGTCAGCTTTGCCCAGCTGGTGACAGTTGAGGTTAAAGTTGAAAATTAATTTTTACACGGCGCGGGAAATGCGATTCATGCACAACCACCGAAAGAAGATTTAAAGTTTAAACAGGAGAAAGACAGGGGCAAGACACCGACCGCAAGGGAGTAAATGTATGTAACTATCAGTAGATATATACACCATATGTATATATATTTTTTTATTTTTTATACTTGCACTTTGCACTTGCATTTTGTTCTTGCACTTTGCACTTTTTTATTTTAAAAATGTTTAATGTATTTGGGGTCTATTAATTATCTTGTTTATATATACATATATGTATGTTCGTACATATAATTTCCACTTTGGGATTTTTATTTTTAAGTTTGAGCAAAAGAGTTTTTTTTTTCATCCGGCTCGAAGGACCAAATCTTGGGCTGTGTAGGGTTTTACTCAATTTTGTGCTATGTGTGGGGTTAAAGAAATGGGTTGAAAAATGCGGTTTAAATAAAACACGTCTTTTTGTGACAAATAGTTACAGCAAAGAGAAAGTTTATTGGTCCGGAAATTACATCCATGTTTTAACATTTAACTGTCATACATTTCTACTACAAATTCGTAATCTTACGTTACGTTTTTTTGTTTACATAAGAATTTAGTTGTTACATTTAAATTAAGTTTTAAATAGATATGACAATTTTAACAAAGAAAATAATTAAATGAAATTAAATGTAATTGTTTCCGAACATGCTCCATCAATGTTTTCGTCGGTTTTCGATATCGATGGTCTGCCACTGCGTTCATCATCTTCGATTGACTCACGACCATTTTTGAACCGCTCGTGCCACCGTTTTCTTTAGAGAATTGTTGCCGAAATACTCTTCCAACATTACCAACGTTCACGCACCATTAACTCCGTTTTTTACGCAAAATTTAATACAAGTTCGTTGTTGCAACTAAACATTTCTAAAATTGTAAAAAATCGACAGAGATAGATGTACTCTTGGCGCTACGTAACTTTTGCAAATGTCAAGCTATGATGCTAAGATTTAGAGGGAATGTCAACAACAGATTTACCAACTTAACAAAAAAACAGAACTTAAATCGGAACAATGGGATCGCCTCACGGTGGTTATAAATTTTGATCAAGGTGGTATATTCTTGATTAGTTAATCTCTCATTAGGAGTCAAGTAAGTCAAGTTTCTGAAACTAAACCTACATCTACATTAAGTCTTCTGAGAAAGGCAAAAAATTCTATTGATTTATATCGAATGCTTCGAGCATTCCAACATATTATATTCATGGATGTATTATTCATGGTGTTTGTTTATATAAATACTTAATTGCTAATTATGCAATGGTGTTAAATTGTTCTGCTTTTGTATTACAATTGCTTAATAGTGTCACCATCTCCGTCGTAAAATGGTTTATTTCTTCTTAGGAAAACAATTCACTCGTATTAGCACCGCCAGCTTTTACAATACTCGCCTACGTACGAGAACAGTGGGCACAGAAACCGGTGTTGTTGCTGTGTCAATTTGGTTAGGTACAAACGAATGATGCACTTTCGCAACAGCATGAATTTGACGTTTGCTTCTCGAAGACAAATTTTCTCTCATGTCAGGAAAGGTCTTGCGGCTCATGCAAGACGGGTCGGTAGACTTGTGCGTTGCATTACAATTTGCACATTTAATGATATTTGACTTGTACTCACCCGTTTCGTGATTTTCAGAGCAAATCGCGCAATGTGTCTTAATAAAGCAATTCTTCTCACCATGGCCAAACATTTGGCAATTGAAGAATTGCATATATTTATGTTTTGGCTTTCGACTAAAGTCCCATTTGACCTGTGTTTTAAAAACAGATTTTATGTTCCTTTTTAAGTCTACAAGCCTTGTTGAACCGGGTTCAAGAAATACTATCTGAAAGACATTTTGAAAAAATAATGTAAATTAAAAAAAATATAACAAAAAGAAATGGGATGATTACTTTTGGTGTCATCATGGTTTTATAAAAAATCAAAAACGTATACGAAATTAGATTTATCAATCAGACAAGAAAAAAAAACAAAGAAGTGAAGTGAAAAGGGACTGTAAAAATAGAATGGTGAAGTGAGAAAAACGAAATGAAAAAATACAATATTTTAAAAAGCAATATAGTGCAGCAGCATTGGAAAAAAAAAGAAAAAAAAGTGTAAAGTCATTTGCATACAAAACGGAATATTGTTACCGCAAGTCCTCAAAACAGGTGAGATCTTTGAAAATCACAGTATTATCGTGATTTCACGACCCGTGAACCAGAGCTGTAAAGGAATGCAATCATTTTATCATTTAACTCATTTGACTTCACGTGGATTTGTTTCAATTCATTCTGAAGTCATGATTTAGCAATCATTTTTTGCATTCATAATTTTGAAGTCAAAATGAAATGTTTGAAGTCATCTAAAGCCATTGATGTCTTTGAAGTCATTTACTAATTGAAAATAATAATGAATAAAAATAAAAAAAGAACAAACATGTTGATTGTATTCATGGTATAGATATATTCATGTACAATATTATATGAAAACAATCCATTTTTCAATTTCATTTTATAAAAATAATATTAATTAATTATAAGAACAGAAATACAAATAAAAGATACAGAATAGATAAGACTTAAAACTATAATATTATAAAACATAACAATAACTTAAATATTCTTAAATAATTATGACATAAAAAAAAAACAAACAAAAATATTTTATTATTTAATTTCTTCTTAAGATAATTTTAAATGTTCATAATATGCAGTTGAGCTTACAAAGATGGTAAAGGTGTATTGAATCTGAGATATGTGAGATATGAGTATTGCATCCATTTTGAACTAAACACTTAGTGCAGTGTACTCATAACAACGGGTGCTCACTAGAGGTCTACATGAATACATTCACTTGCTGTCACCAAACGAGTGCAGTATTGCAGTGTACTCTATTCATTGTCATTATTTAACTTAGAGTAAAGTAAATTATAGTATCACACTACGCAAAACAGTTACTGTACAATACTCGCTCTCTTAATACCAGCAAGAGTACCTTTCTCTCCCACGCTTTGAATGCTTCTTCTATTTTGTGGGGGCAATATGGGTGCACTGTTATCTATGAGTACACTGAATATACTGAAAAAAGCGAGTAACTGAGTAAGACATTCAATCAAAAGTCGTGTATTGTTGGTTTCTGTTTGTGAAGATCACACTACGGAGCAAAAAGCAAATTTAAGAAATATACGAATATATCAAGAAGTTGAAAGTATCAAGAAATGGAAACTACTGGTGTAAATTAATGTTTTTATTTTATAGAAAATTTTTGTTTTTACTAATGTTTGGTATTAAATTAGGAAATGACAAATGACTCCGATGTCTCAATGCCCAGCGTTAGTGGTTTGCTGAGCAATTCCCCCATTAAGGAAAAAATTATCAGAGGCGAATTTAAAATCAGCATCAAAAGAGGACGTAGTAAGGTATGGGATGCCTTTGGAACTGTCAAAAATGAAATTGGCGAAGAAATTCAAAATGTAGGTGCATGTAAAAATTGTTTTTCGATTCTGAAATTTAACACGAAAAGTACGTCGAATTTAGTAAAGCACAAATGCTATACAAACACAAAAGTAAAAACTGATGATAAGATACTGAAAACAGAAGTAGACATTGGAGACAAAAAGAAAGGTGTATTGTTGTTGTCAGCATGGACAATTGAAAACTGTAGACCATTTAACATAATAAGGGATAACGGTTTACGAAATTTTGCTGAGTTTTTAATATCCATCGGTGCGAAATATGGACAGAATGCTGACATTGACAAATTATTTCCTCACCCTACAACAGTTTCGCGTAGCATTCAAAATCTTTATAACAAATACTTTAAGCTTGTACAATCTGAGCTTATGAGCGTCAAAAATATTGGGTATGGACTAACTTCCGATCTTTGGACAGACAATTATTTGAGAACAACTTACTTGTCACTGACAATCCATTACGCCAAGGAAGGGAAATTAATTTCCAGGCTTCTTGGCTTAAAATCAATGAAGGGTGTGCAATGTACAGGTTATTTTTTCTAAAGTAATTTAAAGTTCAATCAGACATTCCATTAAATTTTCAGGTCAAAATATTTTATCGAAAATTATGTAAATTTTGAGTGAGTTTGAATGCGAGTTACATCACAAGACCATTATAGTGACAGACAGGGGGTCGAATATGATTGCAGCTTTTCGCGGATTAGATCATATTTATTGTGTTAACCATCTGTTGCACAATGTAATAGAAAAAAGTATAAAGGAAGTCCCTGAAATTGCTGAGATGTGTAATGTTTGTAGCAAATTAGTTAAATATTTTAAAAAGTCGGGTATTAATTGCAGTCTTCAAACGTCCTTAAAAAGTTATGTTTCCACGAGATTCAATACTATTTATTTTTTATAGCTTTCTATTGAAAAAAGTTGGATCGAAATCTCAAATATATTGCAGGAAAAAAATCAATTACAAAAATAAGCAACGTAAATTTAAGCTACATTAGAGATTTAATTAAAATATTAAGCCCCTTTGAAAAAAGTTCAAAAGTTTTTGAAGGTGAAAAGTATCCTACTCTTCATCTTACAATCGTTCATATTCATCGCTTACAAAAATTATGTGTTGTCAGTTCCGAAGACTTAGAAGTAATAAAAAAATTCAAAATCAAAGTAAATACCTTTTTGGAAACCATTGTTATACAAAATTTGACATTAATTCATAGTATTGCTCTATTCCTTTTTCCTCCAACAAATAAATTAGTTCAATTTGATGAAGACAAAAAAATAAAAATAAAAGATGAATGCAAAAATTATACTCGTATGCAAGTTTATGCAAATGAAATATCGGAACCAGAATATGAAATTTTTGAACGTTTGTTAAATGAAGAGTCGGATTGTTTTGTTTCAGATGGAAATAAATACTTTGCAGATTTTTTGCAACCAGTGCAAGCCGTTAATTCCGATGATAGAATTAAAAACGAAATTATGGCATATGAAAATGTCAATGTAAATTTTCATGATAATTTTGATGTTTTGCAGTGGTGGCACCTGCATAAATTTGAATTTCCACTATTGTTCAAAGTAAGCTGCAAAATATTAGCTACACCGGCAACTAGTGCTGCATCTGAACGCATATTTTCCTCAGCTAGAATATTGATGTCAGAAAAACGTTGTCTTATTGGATCCGATCCAACTTTGGTAAACCAAATTATGTTTTTACACTCCAATATTAATAATATCGAAATCGAAAATGACCTGAAAGAATTTGTGCAAGAAATTGAATAAATATATGCAATTGATAAAATTGAAAATAAATTTAATAGTAAATTGTATTTACTAATACTAGTATATGTATTTCGTACATCCTGTCTTAATCTATTGGCTTTCTTTATAACCATTACCTATTTCTCAGTCATTTAACAAAACTTACTTTAACTTGAAACAAAAGTAAATCAACGAATATTCAGTGCACTCAATGTACTCAGTGTAGTACTCACTTTTTTATGAATACCTTTGTGAATACCCGTTGTTTATGAGTACACGTCACTAAGTGTTTAGTATAGAATGGGTGCAGTACTCACAAACCAATTGGGTACTAAGCAATATATTCATTTTACTTTTCAAACAGTAAGTACCCTTTATGCATTGTACTTGAAGCAAAATGAATGTCTTGGAAAATAAAACAATGTACTACTCATGTTGATATTAAGAGAGCGAGTATTGTACAGTAACTGTTTTGCGTGGTGTGATACTCTAATTTACTTTACTCTAAATTAAATAATGACAATGAATAGAGTACACTGCAATACTGCACTCGTTTGGTGACAGCAAGTGAATGTATTCATGCAGACCTCTAATGGGTATTGATTGAGCATCTCAGTGGAAGTGGCTGGATTGGCGAGATATGCAAAGTACTCATTCTCAGCCGAGTGCTTCGTAGTACTCGTACTGCATATTTGCAAAGACTTATCTGCAAAGATACATATAATGTCCTTCTTCAAAATAATATTTTTACCAAAATTTGATTTCTACCTGGGAAAGAGAAGTCAAAAAAAGAGCAGTGAGTTGCTACGTCTTGTATAATATTGTTTTGCGGTGAATCAGAGTTGACGTTACACTCGGTCTGTATTGCATTCTTCACCAATTTGGTTATTTCCGTTAGCTATGTATCATTGTAGCAAGGGTTGAAGGCAGGTATCCATTTTAGCTTTACAGTCGGGCAGAGCACAGATGCGACAATAGCATGATTCACTCCTGGTGTTAAGTCAAAGTGATGCTGAAATCTTTTTATTAGGGATTACTCCAGCAATTTAACTATCTCCAATGAAATGGTTTTAAGAGGACTATTGAGGAGGAACTTCCGGTATTTATTCCTGACTGTAGCCAAAGTTGGAAGTAAGTAGCCATAAACCATGCCACTCTCTCCCTGCAGAAAATCCAGTGCTTCAGCAATTGGTTTTACTAAGTGAACATAGTCCTGAAGGTATTCCATGTCAGCATCGTAAAACTTCTGCACTTCTAGTCTGCGGCACAATATATTAATGTTATCCTTATGAGTAAGTATATCCTTAACTGATTTGTAAAGAGAGTTCCATCTTGTCATAACTGGATACTTTAGCTGTGAGCCCACAATAGCAATTATTTGCTCTGAACTTTTTGGAATGTTTACCTTGCACCACAAGTTTGTGCATTTTTGAATAGTCTTTTATAAAAGAATTTTATTGTACTACGATTAAGTCAGTATTAAAGTAAGTGACGGTAGGTACTACGTAGCCTTGTACAATAAATAACCTCATAGTTTCAACAAAAAGAAAATATAATAATAACCATTTTAAGAACTTTTACGCCCGATTTCTTCACAGAGTGCGATAGCATATAACTAGAAACTTCGTAAGAATACAAATAGAACCTAAAAACATTTTTTTAATGTCATACTATATGTACGAGTAAATGAATGTCATTACTATGAGATTATTCCTTATAAGTCCCTAGTACCTACTTACAACACACTCGAAGTTGTACTTACATTCTTATGCTTCTCGTAGTTAGAAGGGTTTTGCTTTAAAATGCGCAGTACATCCGTTGACCCAAGCAAATTTAGAGTGTGTGTGGCGCATTTAATATGTTTTGGCAGGCAGTTTTCGAAGAAGTTGTTTTGAAACTGAATATCTTCTTTGTCTGAAGATTCGCCATCCCCTGTACTCTCATCATAGTTTCCAAGGGATTTGTTAATTCCAAATTCTTTGAAAGCTTTTAAAAAATTTTGCAGCATTATCCGTAACTGTTGCAACAACGTTATTGCAATTCAGACAAAATTCCGTATGTATTTGCAGAATCATATCGTTCACACGATCATATGTATGGGACCCGTAAAAGCGCTTACATGCCAATGCAATTGACTTTCTTTGGTATAATTCATTTAACCAATGACACGTATATCCAAAGAAACTGCGATGTTTCGTCGACCATATATCAGCAGTGGTGCAAAAATTTTTATTACTTAACATAAGCTGCTTCATCCGACCAATCATTGCCAAAAATGTTTCGTCTATAGTCTTTAATACTGTTGGTCTGCCCATAACTCATAAGCTCGGCATTGGCAAACCGAATTAGGTTCCTGAATGAAGGGTCCTCCACAATTGATATAGGGAGCATATCGTTCGCAATGAACCGAACAGTTAGGCTTTGAAACTGTTTCTGCCTGGATTTTAACGGCTTCAAGTTAATGGTCTTAGTTTTTTCATATTCCACGAACCTTTCAGGGTGTCTTTGTCGTGAATGCCTAATGAAATTGGACGTAACCTGCTTTGATCCCTGTAACCTTGAATGGCAAACACAACACTCAACTAAAACCCCATTTCTTTTACGGTGAAATTCTGTGGCATTCAACTAAACTTATGCAAACAATAGTATAGGTCATGAAAAATAATCGGAGAAGCTTCTAAAAAACGTTGCTGATGTATTGGGTAAATTAGTAAAATAGAAATAAAGCGCTCAATATCAAATTTAAGGCGAAAAACTAGTGTCGGACGGACGGACGGACAAACAGACAAACAGACGGACCGACGAACAGATGGACAAAGGGGCAGACGGACGAACCTAGATACGGACAGACGAGTCAGCCATTGATGGTGATAATTTATATACAGGCTGATTCAGGACTCAACAGAAAGATTTCAGGGCTTGAAAGGACAAGGACAAGAAAAAATCGTATGGAAGCTGGGGCCTATCTCCCACGTTACAAAGTTATAGGAGATTTAAGTCTGTTCCCCTTAAAAGCACTTTTGTATGTATTTTTACTTCTTAACCATATAACGGAATCACATATTTAAGGTACATACTGGGTGAGTTTTTTAACTTGAGACATCCAAATCACTCGAAAAATACGCGATATCGCGAAAAATGTTTCAGACGAAAGTCACAAGGTTCTCAAGGGGACATAAGATAGTGACCACGAGTTTGACCTTGAGCCCCATTTTCAAGGTCAAACGAAGGTCACTTTAGATGTTTTAATGGGAACCCCTATTTTTTTTGACAGATTCGTAATCTGCGTGAAAAATTACAATTCTTTTACATGAAACACTTTTTTCAAAAATGCGTTCTTTTCCCGTCAGACGGCGCCATAAAACTTAAGACATCGAAATTACTCGAAAAGTACGAAATATAGCGAAAAATGTTTCAGACAAAAGTCACGAGGTTCTGAAGGGGACATAAGATGATGACCACGAGTTTGACCTTGAGACCCATTTTCAGGGTCAAACGAAGGTGACTTTTGATTTTTCAAATGATAATTCCTGATTTTCATTGCTCAGTCGTATTCCTCAATGGGGCACACGACTTTGTCTCAAAGGTCTTATTCATTCAGTGCTAGATGCTGGCACACCTAAATCATTAATCGGTTTCCAACGTTGTTAGGGTGTTAGAAGCTCGAAATTTGTTTTGAGGAAGTCATTATTGCCTCGAATGAAGTTAAAACTCAAAGAAATTTCAGATAGAGACAAATTGTCCTAAACTCATCTGAGAGTGTATGATGTGCACTCTGCCCTTTTTTTCTACTTGAACGGAACTGTACTTCATTTAGAAGTTCGATATTTGTTTTGAGGAATTGATTATTATTAGTAACGTTTTCCGGATTAATAACGCAGGCTATTTCAATTCAAGCGAAAATTGAAATGATATTGATTTATGCAGAAAGTGGAAGAAACATCGATGGTGCTGTTTCTCTTTACGCTCAACGTTTCTCAGACGAGAAACGATCGCGCGCTTCCTTTTATCGGGTCATCCAACAATTCACTGGTGAAGGAAGTGTGCAACCTCAAAGAAAAGGAATCGTTCAGATAGGCTGGCTGTTGAGGACAATGAAATAGCAGTGTTAGCTGCCGTTGCACACGATCCTCACATTAGCACTCGCCAAATAAGTCGTGAATCAGGAATTTCTCAAATGACTGTCTGTAAGATATTACATCGGCATAAATACCATCCTTATCATGTTTTAATGCATCAAGAACTTTCTAGTGAGGATTTTCGCAACCCTTTTCTTCGCCAAGGTGTTATTCTCTGATGAGTCGACTTTCACCAATCATGCTACTTTCACCAATGTAGCATTACTGGGCTACCGAAAACCCTTTTTGGTTGCGACAAGTTGAACGCCAGCACCCTTGGAGTGTTAATGTTTGGGCGGGAATTATTGGGGATAAATTAATAGGTCCATATTTTATTGACGGCAACTTGAATGGCGAAAAGTATGCAAACTTCTTGCGGTACCATCTTCCAGTATTACTAGAAGAACTGCCATTGGAGTTGCGACAAACTATGTGGTTTCAACATGATGGTTGTCCAGCCCATTATTCCCAAGTAGCCCGGGGGGTATTAAACAATGTTTACCATCAACGATGGATCGGACGAGGGTGTCCGAGGCAATGGCCTGCTAGATCACCTGATCTTACGTCACTTAATTTCTTCTGTGTGGGGCTACTTAAAAAGTGAGGTTTACAGAAAAAAGCCAACAACACGTGAGGACATGAAAGAACGAATAACTGAAGCTTGCCGGAAGATTACGCCAGAAATACTTCTCAGTTCTGTTGGTGCATTTAGAGCGCGGATAGACAAGTGTATTGAAGTGAATGGTCACATTTTCGAGCATTTGTTGAAATAGTCTCGGGAAATAAACGTCGAAATGTGAAGAATTCAATGATTCAATAGTGGGAGGCAAGGGGACCTACTCTAATTAATCACCCCGAAGGAAACAAAATACTGCTACGTCCACATCGTTGTTTCTGGGTTATGCTAAACGCAGTATGTAAAAACAAATGACAAGCCTACGAGCAATACGACTGAGCAATGAAAATCAGGAATTATCATTTGAAAAATTAAAGGTGACCTTCGTTTCACCTTGAAAATGGGTCTCAAGGTCAAACTCGTTTTCACCATCTTATGTCCCCTTCAGAACCTTGTGACTTTTGTCTGAAACATTTTTCGCGATATCGCGTATTTTTCGAGTAATTTGGATGTCTCAAGTTAAAAAACTCACCCTGTATATTGATAAAATAAAGGTCTTCAAATGGTTTTTTCCCTAAACTTTTAATTTTTGTTATGTTCTTAACTTTTCTTGTTTCACCTTGTCCTATCACACCCTGCAATCTTTTTGCTAGGTCTTGAATCACCCTGTATATACCTTATGTGGTCGACTTTACAAACTATGTATCAAACTTAATATATCCTTTGGATAATTCGGATAATTAATAACACACGAGCACCAACCTGTTTAATGATTTTGAAAAATATTCCTGCAAATAGCAAGTTATTATCGCAAATATCTTCGTCTGCCTTAGGCACCTTTAGCTCCGACAATAGTTCCACGGTTGTTCCTGCACTGTTGGTTGAATTATCTACATCTGCTACATCTGCTGGTCCAGGCTTCAGTCTTTTTATGTTTGTTGATTCATCATCAAAATAAGAGTACGTCCTCTGGTTTTTTGAAGTAAGAACCTTAACATTTGCAAATGATTCTAAACTAGTGGACGGTTCACAAATACGAGTATCAACTGCCAATAGCGTTGATGGGGTTGTTCAGAGTTTTATTCGCTTTTTCTCCGTTGTTTCTACTATATCCAAGGCTGGATATAGTTGCTTCAAGTGCAACTCCCGAAACTGATGCAATCATATATGTCAACAATCAGCTCACACCTACCAATAAACATCTTCTCTGGCTAGCAAAAAACAGAGCCAGAGAGTGCAATTGGAGATTTGTGTGGGAGTCGACCGGTAAGGTACTTGCGAAAAAAAACGAAAACGGCGAGACCATACACATCGGGTCTTGCAACGATGTAAACAAAATGAACAACTAAGCATTGTTGTTGTACGTAATTCTAATTGAGAGATTCGAAATAGAAGAAAATAAAATGGAAAACACATGCAGTGAAGCTGATGTCGACTTTGACTTTAGGGTAATACATGGTGTTGGCGGCATCGAAAAAAAATATTTGGAAAAAATGAATTTTTGTTGCGTAAGTTTTAATATAAGATCCATTACAAAAAATTGGGATATCTTTTTAGCAGAAATTGAAAATGTGCTTTCTTACGTCGATATATTAGTACTGAATGAAATTAATATACCGAAGAAAAAAAATGACTTTTATCGCATTGACGGCTTTAATACTGAATTTATAAACCGTGACGCGACGAAAGGTGGAGGAGTTGCAATATATATAAAAGGTAATATTTCTTACACAATAATACCAGCGAATCCAATCAACTACGAGGGCATGCACCTGGAAATCAATCATCAAGGTGGTCAAAAGCATATACATGCAATATACAGGCGACCTAGCTCTAGTGTTGGAAGGTTCATTGACGAATTAGATGAAATTATAAAAGAAAGAAAAGAAAACATTGTACTAGGAGATGTCAATATTAATATCATAGATTAGAATAACTCACTTGTTCTTAAATACATGGAGATGATGGCGTCGAAAGGGTTGATAAGTGTTATTAAACAACCGACACGTGTTGACATATCAAATAATACGGCGACGTTAATTGATCATATATATGTTAGCATTACCAAGCTCAACATATTCTCTGCAATTATTGTAACCGATCTATCTGATCATTACGCCGTCTTATATGCTACAGAAGATTTGGATAGAACAGAAACCTCTCGGGAAACGGAAGTTAAACACATTAATCAGCAGAAAGTTAATGAGCTTATAGAGCAAACAGACTGGCAACATCTAATCCAAGAAAATGACGTCGAGGCACTCTACAACAATTTTGTACGAGAAATGAATAAAATATACGACCACAACAAAAAGAACACGTAAACATAAGCCATGGATCACGCCAGAAATAATACCAATGTGCAAACAAAGGGATGAGCTATATAGGAGGTGGAAAAACAGCCCCAGATGCAAGAAGTTTGAGGGTGAATACAAGAAATTCCGAAACACAGTTAACAAGAATATTCAATTAATAAAAGCCAATTTTTACAAACGAAAATTCATAAATGCCAATAATGACCCGAGCAAAACGTGGAGAATTGTGAATGAACTGCTTGGAAGAAAGAGACGTTCAGTAGACGAAATTATAAAAATCAATTTTCCAAAGGCGTCTGAATCCGAAGGCTTAAAAGACATTGTTGAGGACTTCGCGGAGCTGTTTTCGAATCAAGCAGCGAACATTATGCATATGTGTGACACCAAAACCTCAAACCATGACAACCGGCAACTTCAACAAAGTATCTACTTAGAAGAAGCAACGGAACCTGAAGTTTACGAGATATTGTGTCAACTAAGTAGCACAAAAGGTCCTGGAGCAGACAACATAAGACCAGTCGATCTCAAAGTTAATGCCATGAGTCTCACCCCTATAATCACGAAGATTATAAACCTTAGTTTGTGTTAGTCATGTGTACCTAAGCTCATGAAAACGTCTATAATTCGCCCAATATACAAGGGAGGAATAAAACAAGACACGGCAAATTATAGGCCAATTTCAATTCTGCCAGCGGTTGAAAAATGTTTGGAAGAGATAGTCGTTAAACGTGTAAATTGTTTTATGTTGAAGTACAGAGTGATTCACCCAAACCAGTTTGGATTTCAAAAATACAAGAGCACCCAATTGCTACTGGGAGAGTTTACCAATGTGGTTAATGCAGGGCTAAATAAAAATCATCACGTACTTGTTCTTTTTATAGACTTCAGCAAAGCCTTCGATACCTTGACACCCGAAAAACTCGTGGAAAGTGTCAACAAATTGGGATTAAGAGGATTGCTGGCAAGCTGGCTCAAAAGCTATCTGACTGATAGAGTAATCCAAGTCAAGGTATCTGACACATTAAGTCTAAAAAAATCTAGCAAATACGGTGTACCACAAGGTTCCAAATTGGGGCCCATTTTATTCATTCTGTTCACAAATGAACTGTTAAGGACATTTAAGAAATCGATTGCCTATGCTTATGCTGATGATATTGCAATCGTTGTAAGACACAAGGACTTGCATTTAGCCATGAAGATATTGCAAGATGAATTTGACGCTGTATCTGAATGGTGTCATGATAACGGTCTGGTGATAAACGCAGACAAAACCAAGGTGATGCACATTAGGACCCCTTCTAAGTCAACTGAAGCTATAGAAATTGTTCATCGTAATGATCACTGTCCATTACTAAGAAGCAGCAACACAATTGAGGTAGTCAAAGCCCTCAAATATCTTGGAGTTACCATCGACGAGCATTTTCTGTGGCGTGAACACATCAACATCCTGCGTCTTCAACTTAAGAGCACGATATTTGCAATGGTGCATCTTAAGCGTTACTCTCATATGGAGGTACAAAAGCAAGTGTACTACTCGATGGCAGAGTCACGGATTAGATACGGAATTATGGCCTGGGGAAACGCAGCGAAATCCCATCTGGATAAGATATCTAAATTACAACATCGTCTTGTCAAAATAATTAGACCTATTAATTCAACTTTTAAAGTTTTAGATGTAAAGGCACTTTTCCAGATGACAACATTGCTTACCTATATGAACGACCAACGGTTTCTCCGTCCCATAAACCACCCACAAAACACCCGAAGACGAGCCCAAGGGATGCTAGAAGATCCGGAAGCTTACAACACGCATGGTGATAGAGAACTGCGATGCACCGTTCCTAATTTAGTTAATTCGCTACCACAATTTCTAAAAGTGATTCCGAATTTTAAAAAAAGAAAAAAAGAGTTAAAAAAGCATTTAATTGAACTTTATTTTGTGAAGTAGACCGTTAAAGAAGACTTTAACAGCACTATATTGAATGTAACCTAATTGTAAACAAAACTTTTTTCAATTTAAATCATTTCAAAAGTTAATTTACTCAATTTATGTCCAACCACCTGCAGATAAGCACTCTGCTTTGCAGGTAATACATGTAAATGAAAAACTTCTTTTGTGCAAATAAAATCCATTGAATTGAAATTGAAATTGGGTATGGTCTCTTCCAATTTCTTGACGTTTCTGGTGTGAAATTTGGATCAGCATCATAATCATCTGATGAAAAATCTTCAGAATCCATTTTTTCACTTTTTTTTTTAAGTCACAATATATTTAAAACTTTATTAGATATGATCACACTATCACTCTCACTACAAGTGCGCTTTCGATTCCGATCAAATTTTGCACGTAGTCCAAAACACTTGCTATAATGACCAATAATTTTCTAATACTTTGACCCGTTAAGAATAAAGTACACGGCTGGGTCGCATATACATGTGTTTGCCTGAATGGGTAAAACATATTTTATAACAAGAAAAGAAATAGCTTAAATTTTGATATACTACAATACACTATGTACATATGTATAATCAAATCAAAGAACTTCAGTGAAATATGTATATCCATGATCTTAGCGGGCTGGTTCATAAGTAAAATTATAATATTTGTTTAGCAAAATCCCATAGTGCGTAATTTTGCAAAACATAATATATAAACTAATAAATATAGAAAGTAACAGTTAAATTAATCAGACTAACAAGTTTTTAGAAAATCCAATTAATCGAGAAGTGACAACCTGCTATCATGACAATGACTTGGACAGTTTTCACATATCCACTACGTGCCCGGTGCCCTGTAGATAACACATGTGGGCGCAAGTAATATAATGTATACTAACTGTTTAGTGTCTATGTTTAATATCTATCATATCGGTTAATGCTTTCAATTGCATTCAAGAATAAGTAGGTACTGCTAAACTAACAGTGCTAGTAATACTGCTTAATTGAATTTTGAAGTCTAAATCAAATGTATTGATTTAAATTATTTTTGTTGTGTTTATGTTTGAACTTTATTATGTATTGCTTTTAGGCAAAGTTGTGCAAACATTTTTATTGTAATTTACGTATTCGTTGTTCATTAGTCATTATTTTTATTTATTTAGTCTTCTGGTAGGCCACAGTAATTCAATATCTTGAATCACTTCAAAGACTTCAACGACTTCAGATGACTTCAATGACTTGAAAGACTTCAATGACTTCAAGTGAATGCAATGAATGTTAGTGACTTCAAGGTGACTTCAGTGAATGGAGAGCATTCAAAATGATTGAATTCATTTTGACTTCAAAATTATGAATGCAAAAAATGATTGCTAAATCATGACTTCAGAATGAATGGTGATTTATTTTTTTTTAAATTGAAGTCATTGAATTGAATCAAATCCATGTGGATTCTTAAGGGGACTTCAATGATTCCGCAATGATTGCATTCTTTCACAGCCCTGCCGTGAACCATGCAGCAAATAGCCAATGAAAGAATCGTCGACGATCAGTCTCTCATATTTTATGTTATGGAAGGGATACCACGTGATGCTATGAGCAAGGCTGTCCTCTATGAAGTGCCGACGCTGGACGAGTTAAGAAAGAAGTTAATCGTTTATCAAAACATGCGACGTTCGAGTGCAAGTAGTTTTAAATTGAAGATTAATGCGGCAAGCCAAGTTCGTTTTCGCATGCATCTCAGGAATGTCCTGATAGGAGCAAGGAATCACTTTGTTTTTCATGCAACGAATACGGGCATATCGCAAAAAGTTTTCGGCAAAGGCCGCGAGGTCAAAGTGGTGGCTCAGATGGTAGGCACAACGTTAACCGTATTAGTGTAAGTAGCTCCGTTCACCGACGTGAACGTCGTTGGTGAAAGGATTTATCATGCCCTAATTGATACCGGAAGCGAAGTTCAATCATGAAGGAGTCGGTCAAGCGTGAATCAGGATTGCGAGACTACGATCCTGAAGTGGTTGTACTAACTGAGTTCGGTGCTAATGAGCTTCGTAAGCCATTGGATATCAAAGTTCGATGCGAAGAGTATGCGGTTCGGTTCCAAGTAGTTCCAGATAACTAGTTATCTGATTCTGGGTAAATTTTTTTTTAGAAAGGGTCTCCCTCTTGATTGAGAATGGTGAAGTTAAAGGTTGCAAATCAACTTCAACGAGCAAAAGAAAAGATCCCAACAACTTTTTAGAGAACATAAAAGTGGTGAACACAGTAAAGAACAGTACAATGGATTTAGTACGAAAAGTTGAAGATGAAACTATTAGGGGGCAGTTAATTACCATCATTGAAAATTACAAGCCGAAAAAGTTTGAAAATTCTTGTATCGAAATGAACATTTTGCTGGAAGATGAACGACCTGTTTACAAGAAAGCTAGGAGGTTAGCGCCTAGAGAAAAGAAAGCAGTGGACGAACAGATTCGAGAATGGATGTGCGACGGAATTATACAGATTTTACGAGCCCTATAGTGGAGTTAAAGAGAAGGATGGCAGTAATAGGCTCTGCATTGACTACCGTAAGCTTAATGCGAAAATCATCAAGGACAGATATCCTTTGCCTGTTACGGAAGATGTGTTAGAAAAGCTATATGGTGAGAACTTTATACGACTTTAGATCTTCGTAACAGATTTTTCCATGTTGACATCACCGAATCCAGTAGAAAGTGAATTTTTAAAAGTACCCATTGGTTTTTCAGAGATTCGTAAACACGGTATTCCGTGACCTGATTCGGGAAGGTTCATCAAATTGGAAAAATGCGATTTTTTAAGTAGGTCTATTGAATTTTTAGGGCACGTCGTTGAGAATGGCAGTATAAAACCATCTACCGAAAAAATAAGGGCGGTAAAAGGATTTCCAAAGCCTCGCAATGTTAAAGAGGTACAAAGCTTTCTAGGCTGAACGGGATTCGCTAAACCTCTGTCGGACTTAACACGGAAAGATACAAAGTTTGAATTTGGAATGGATCAGATTTTTGCTTTTCCATATTTTGTAAAGAGCCAGTTCTAAAAACTTTCAATCCGCATCTGCAAACCGAGTTGCATACAGATGCGAGTATGGTGGGGTACGGAGGAGTTTTACTGCAAAAGCACGATTCGAATTTTCACCAAGTTTTCTATCTCAGTTTCAAGGCATCTTCAGCAGAAACAGAAAAACATTATACGAGCTACGAACAGGAAATGCTAAGAAGGACTTGTGTCTGAGAGTTGCAAAGTTGGCGGCTTTGATGGTGCAAGAGTTTGATTGCGTCGTAATATATCGTCTGAGGATAGGATTGAAGATGGAATGTTACAACGAGTGAGAAGTGCACAGGAAGAAGACGAGTATTGTATGGTTTGGTTTCTAATATAAGCATTTCGAGGGCTTCGTCTCGTGAAAATACAAAATACAAAAAAATAACTTCCTAGTAAAAAACACAAGACTAAAAAAACCTCACTATGCATGGATCAACTTATTTTTACACTGCGTAAATATTTATTTGTTCAAATCCTGGATAACGACTGAAACACGAAATTGTGACTGTTGGAGTGCCGAAGGCAATGCACCAAATTTTTTCGGAATGTACCGAATGAATTAAAAGAAATTCGTTGTGTTATGTATTTCAGACTTTTTATTGTCAGGTAGGGAACTAAACGTCTTACCTCTATGAATGTTGATACAAGAAGAAAAATTATGGTCAGTAAACGGAAGGAAATGGGTGAAAATTGGAGATGTCAAGTGCCCTCTATGCATTCAGACTTAAATTATTTTATATATTTTATATTAGGCGACATTACAATATTTTGACATGAACAATAACAACAAAAATATTTATTAACAAACTGTAAAACAAAACATACATGAACTGCACACTGGGGTGTATGATACCCCAATCAAATTTCAAAACTAAATTATAATCGTACAAAAATAATTTAAATGATTGTACAATAGATGTAAAAATTGAGCAAGTCATTTGCTAATACAACACATATTTCTACAATACTAAAACCTGAAGCACTATCTTGCTATCTTACCTAAATCGGAGGCGAATGTGTTCTCCGGAGACCGGGAAACATATATACTCGTATGTGCGTGTGCTCGAGGCATCTAATCTCCCTCCATCATTATTGTCTTTTTGAGTGGTGCTATGCCCAGTCTGAAACAATTGGCGCCCGACGCGCCATACGAATTTACTTTTGCGTAAATTTTGAAGGTCGTGATTTGTATCATCAGAATACAACAACATGACTACCGCGCAGCAGAGTAACTCGTTATTATCTACAATACAGTCTAGGAAGCAAAGTACTTTCTATTGAACTGATTGCTACAATTTATGTACGAATGTAGGTTTGTTCTGAAAGTCTTGCTTATCAAAGTTCTAGCTTGTACCTAGTGGCAGGCATCATGGTCAGTGCCAAGCTACTCATTACCCGCTTCAGATCGCCTAAAGTCGATTCAATGACGATCGTGTAAATCTTGATGATAGTTTTTTTGAGATTTTTGTTTGCTTAATTTAAAACTGTGTCCAAATGGTAAATAAAAATATTTCATAAGAATTTGTAATGTATGTACAATATGTAAGTACATTGCTTGTGAAACTCAATTGTTCCTAGAGTGAATCAAAGATCAACGAGATCAGTTTTTGGCCTAGTGAAACACCCCATTTTTGGCATTTATCAAATTATGAAAAATCGATTACCAATTAAATTCGTATAACATAATTTTTGTAACAGAATTCATCGGTTTAGTGGATAAGATTGATTGTGTTTTGTCATAGAAAGTGGAAAATATCAGATAATTATGAGTACATCAGCAGTTCTCCGAGCTGAGCAGTGATTCTGTCTGAAACATGACAGCCTTCCATTATATTCGATTGAGCACAAGCTGCTTATATTCCCAAAACTGGAAGCTGGTAATCGAAGATCCTCTTGGCTTACGAATTTTAATCAAGTTCCCGTCTCAATGAAGTTGACGTATTTTGGTTTTTTGGAGATATATGTACATACATATGTAGATCATAAAGTTCGCGGTCATATTTTCTCTAGTTCTAATAACTTAAATAATAAGTTTCATCGTATTCTGTGTATTACAGTGAAATCTCCCACTGCAGATACCTCCCTTAGACGGACAAAATTTTTTGAACGGAAATTGCTCCATATAAGTTGAATACTTTACAATTTCCCTTGGACGGACATTCCCTTGAACGGACACTGAAATATTTCCTCTTAGGCGGACACCAAAGCAAGATTAAACATGTCTTCAGACGGATATTCTGGCAACGGTATTTTTTTTTACTTGCAGTCTACAGCAAATGCTAAATTCTTCCCATTTTTGAAAAAAACATGCGTGAACTTATTTTAATAGTGTGAATGTGTATTTGAAAGAATGTATCTGTTGGATCTGCTTGCATTTGTTTTTCTCTCATTCGTGTGGTGGAAGCAGTTTTGTTTTGGTCGGCAGTGAAGGTTTTGTTCTGCAAATTCACATTTCTCTTTATTTTCACTCAGTTGCTAGTGTAGGCAATTGATAAAAAAGTGTGTTATTTATTTTTATTACCACTGTATGTACTTGATCTTCCGTATAAGAATCCGTTTAATAGCATCGAATGATCTAAACGAAACTCTCCACTAAATTCTCTCAGCACAGCCACTATAAATGTATGTAGAAATTACTTAAGAGGCGAGTTGTAAATATACGTCAGAACTAGACAGAACCTTTTGCCCTTTTCTTTTAATTTTGATTTCCTACACTAGCATTGCTTTTTATTACTTTGCTTTATTTTATGAAAAGATGTGCTCAGAATGCCACCAAACAGTAAAACTTTAACACTAAAAAAAAGATAGACTCAATTAACTTTTCGGAAAAATATAAAAAAAGCATACGTGAAACAGCAACAGAGTTTCAAGTAGGAAAAACCCGGGTTGCTGACTTATTAACAAAGAAGAATGAGCTTCTAAGTGGATGGCAATCTAATTCAAGTGCAACTCACCTTACTTACTTACTAATGGAACCAGTATGAGCTTATGATCAAGCGTAGGAGACTGTTTACGTCTTTATTTTCTAGATCGTTTAGGTCATTGTAGAAGAAAGCTCCTAGATGAAGCTTTCTTCTCTGCGAGAGAGCTGGACATGTACAGAGTAGGTGGAGGATAGTTTCCTCCTCTTCCTCGTCCATGTAGCTTCTACAGAAATCGTTTGTAAAAGTGCCGAGCCTTCTTGCGTGCTTGCATATGAGGCAGTGTGCAGTGATGACACCTATAATGGCGCTCAGATGTTTCCTATTTAAAAGGTTCAGACACTTAGAGCGATTCAGATTCAGCTTTGGCCAGATCTGCTTAGTCGCTAGACATTTTTGTCCAACAGTTCACCTAAGTTATGTTCTTTTATTGGCATCCAGCTTTAATGTTAGTTTGCACGTAGCGATTGGTATACCTACTCGTATGCTACCCTTTTCCGGTAGAATAGGTAGAGTGGGTGAAATTTTGGCGAGTACATCGGTTCTGCAGTTCCCTGGAATGTCTCTGTAGCCCGGCACCCAACAAAGGTGAATGTTGAACTGCTCTGCCATCTCCATGAGAGATGATCGGCATTCAAGGCCGGTTTTAGAATTTTATGAGACCGAGTTCAGGGAGTTGATAGCGGCCTGACTATCCGAAAAGATGCGGATATCCTTTGCAGATATCACGTTTTCCTTCAGCCAGGACAGAGCTTTTTTGATCGCCAAAATTTCCGCCTGGAACAAGGTAGAGTGATTTGGTGGACGGAAAGAGAGGCTCAGATTTAGCTTATCTGATAAAGCGCCGCCACCAACTCCGCTATCGGTTTTAGATCCACCTGTGTAGAGATGGATTGACTTCTCCTCCATGAAAGCATTTTCCTCCCAGAAGGATCTAGAGGGAAAGCTTACATTTGTCAAACCAAAGTTGAGGTATGGTGTAATCGATGTTCTCTATGAGGATTCCTAATGTACTAAGAATGGTAGCGTGGCCAAATGAATTATTTGTCCACTGTGTAGTCGCTTTAAGGCGAATAGCTGCAGTCGCAGTTACTTACCTGCTGAAAATATCGAGGGGTGTCAAATCAAACAGAATGTCTAATGCCGCAGAGGGGGTAGGCCGCAAGGCTCCGCTTATGCATAGAAATGTTGTTCTTTGGACTCTGCTTAGTTTACTTCACTTGAATGCATTATCCAAGGCCGTCCACCAGACAACAATCCCGTAGGTGAGTATCGGTCTTATGACCCAGATGTATAGCCAGTGGGTTATGCGAGGTTGAAGGCCCCATTCGTTTCCAATGGTTTTTTTTTGCAAGAGAATAAAGCTACTGTAGCTTTCCAGTTCTGTTTGCTGTCAAAAATGAGACCCAGATATTTTCCTGTATCGGAAAAGGCTAACTGGTACCGTTTATTGAAGGAGGGTCTATAATTGGAATTTTGTATTTCCTGGAAAAGAGGACAAGATTAGTTTTATGGGGGCTTACTCCCAATCCATAGAGATCTGCCCAGCAGGTTAATCTGTTAAGATTTAGTTGAAGGAGTTCTTTAATGGTATTAAGGTGCTTAATTGAGACGGCTATACCAACGTCATTCGCATAGGCAATCACTCTGCTACCAGCCGCTTCTAGGTATATCAGCAGTTCAGTAACCACTAAGTTCCAGAGAAGTCGAGACAGGACGCTGCCTTGCGGCGTACTTCTGCTAACATATTTTTGAGCAGAAGCCTCACCTAGTTTGGAGTTAATTATCCTGCTATTTAGCATAAGACTATTCAGCTCCCCAAGTGAGTCGTCTACCTGCAGAGTTGACAGCGCAGTCGTGATTGCGGATGTGTTTGACGTTGTTAAAGGCACTCTCTATGTCCAGGAAAGAAACCATTGTGTACTCTTTATATTGTAGTGATCGTTCGATGTGGCTAGTCAGTGAATGGAGAGCCGTTTCCACCGACTTTCCTTCACAGTATCAGATATCAATCGGTCGTTGTAGAGTTTTTAGAAGGAAAGATGGTAGACTTATAGGTCTGAGGTAATTTCGGATAACATGAGAACATTTTCCAGCTTTGGGAATGATACTACATTGACTTCTCCCCATGACAGTGGAATGTGGATAAGTTCGACACAGCTCCTCATAATATTTTCTAGCACAGGAAAAATAATATCAGGTATTATACCGTCCGGACCAGCAGACTTATATGGTTTGAAGCCATGCAGCGCCCATAGCAGTTTGTCTCTTGTGATCAGACCATGAATTTTGGTCTCGGTTGCAGTAGGCCTGTTTGGGTTGCTACTAGCTGCGAGTTGGGAGCTACCTGGAAAGTGGGTGTCCAGCAGGTTGAGTGATTCATCACTTGAGGTTGTCCAAGAGCCGTCGGTTTTTTCAAACAGCTAGGAATTATAGGATTTTTCTTAGCCGCAATGCCTCAGAGGTTTCTGTGATTTTATCTCAGAATGACCTCCAGGATTGTGGCTTTGCTTTCCTCTGTTCTTTTTTGTATAATTTGAGGTATTCTTTGTATGAGTCCCAGTCAGTCACTTTTCTTGTGCTTTTTGATATGTTCGAAAGTTTTCTGCAAGTGTTTCTGAGCAGTCCCAGTGCTGATGTCGACTAGTGTGGCGTTTTCTTGCCTCTAAGTTGAATAAGAGGGCAGGTGGAGGCCATAACCTGATTGAGAGTCTGGTTGAATTCATTGACTTTCACGTCAAGCTCATTGGTTTCACGCGGGGGACTTGATAGTTAAGAGGATAGCGTTTCAGACAGTATTTCCGGTAGTTTCGGAGTGCTGGTTGGCTGGGGGAAGCATCACTCTGGCTGAATTGGATGTATCTGTGGTCTGAAAAAGACTGTTCAGACGATACCATCCAGTTAGCATTTGATTGATGCTGTCGGAGACAAGTGTGATATCTAGCACTTCCTGCCGGTTTCTAGTTATAAAAGTGGCTCCAGCACTAAGTGCTGGCCGATTTTGACATATCCAAAACGTCATGAACCGAACTTAGACATATAGTAAACCGTTCTTACACATTAGTGATTTTGTTTTGGCGTCATATACTTTTGTTTGTGTGAAAATGTCTGATTTTGTGTCAAATAATCGTCATTTGCGGGAAGTGTTGATGTTCTTCTTTCATTCGAAGAAAACGGTGGCTGAAGTGCATTGAGAGCTCTAAAAAGTTTACGGAGATCCTACTTTAAGTGAAACAACGTTCCGTGATTGGTTCCGTCGCTTCAAAGGCGGTGATTTCGATGTTGACGGCTGTCCGCGTGAGGGAAGGCGAAAATCCTTCGAAGACGCTAAATTGGAGGCATTGCTCGAAGAGGATCCATGCCATACGCAAGAAGAGCTTGCTTCAGCATTAGTAGTTATCCGCCCAACCATTTCCAAGCAATTGCATGCATTGGGAATGATTCAAGAACAAGGAATCTGGGTTCTTTATGATTTGAAGCCAAGGGACGTTGAGGATCGTTTTTTCGCCAGCGAATAACTGCTCCAGCCGCAAAAATCCTTTTTCTTCATGGCATCGTGACGGGTGATGAAAAATGGATTCATTACAGCAACTCAAAGAGAAGAAAGTCATGGGGACGTCGTCGGCGGGGCCGAATATTCACGCTGCGAAGGTTATGCTGTGTATTTTATGGGACCAGGTCGATGTTATTTATTATGAACTTTTGAAAATCAACGAAACCATCACTGGGGAACGATTGAGCTGAGCAGTGCGCGAAAAAAGTGATGCCAAACCCGTTAAAACCTACCTGGAAACGCTCAAATGGGAAGTCCTACCCCACCCGCCATATTCCATAGATATTGCGCCCTCCGATTAATTATTACTTGTTCCGTTCAATGGCATATGGTCTGGCTGATCAGCAGTTTCGCTCATATGATGACATCAAAAAATGGCTTGATTCGTGGATAGTCTCAAAAGATGAACACTTTTACCATAACGGTATTCGTGCTCTGCCATAAAGCCTTGGAACCATTTTTTGCACAATAAAGAAACAAATTTGGAGAGTAATGAACTCCGTATAGACGTGTTAACAACCGCGCTCGTAAAACATTCAAAAATCTGACGTTCTTTTTGACCATAATTTCTTCAAAGTGCGCGTAACAGCTAACTTGAAAAGTGCTAGTAAAGAAAACAGTCCGAAACCACTGATCTTTTCTTTAATAGAACACAAATAACCAAAATTAAAATTAAACTTTAGTGCTTTTGAAGTAGTTTTTTTTCTCTTAAATTTTGCAAGTCATAATGGCGGGAAAAACACGATCGGCTTCCACTACCATCATAGCCAAAGAGTCACATTCGACACCTACGTCCAACTCTACAACAGCCTGGAAAAGAGTCAATGCTGGTGCCAGCATAGCAACGTCAAATATCATTGCCGAATTGGAATTGGAGAAGCGATTAAGTGACTTGGCTGAGAATATTGTTAATCGTATTTCCGCCGAAATTAACGATCTCCGAAGCGATCTTCTTCAGCGTATTGCTCTCATCGAAGACAACTTAGAAGCCCACGTTGAAAAGGTAAACAAATCGCTCTCTGATCTACAAAACCGAGTTGAAAAAATTGAAGCAGCGCACTCTGTTGAATCACAAACAGCAAAAGAAAAAATTACCAAATTACAAAAACGATGCGACGCTTACGAGAGGAGAGAGTTAGCAGCTGATGCCGTGCTTTTTGGTGTTCCCCAACTACCCGCCGAGAACCTAAAATCAATTTTCAACCATCTCTGTCATACCATCGACTCAAAAACAAAACGAACACCAAACCAAAGCCTCACCAATTATAATTAAATTTGGCTCTTCCTATGAGAGAAACACCGTTTTTAAGCACATAGCTCTTCACTGCAATCAAGAGAAGAAACAGCTGTGTCTCCAAGATGTTGGTATCTCTTCTGGCAACAACATTAATATATATATGCATGAAAGTCTTACTCCACATAATCGCTATCTTCTTCAACAAGCTGTCTGCCTCAAACGCCGTAAACTCCTGCGCTCTGTTTTCACACGCTCTGGTTTAGTGTTTGCAAAGCAAAGTGCCGATGGCCCGAGTTTAGCTATGGAGAACGAAGAGATGTTGAATGCTATTGCTGACGCGGAAGTTGAAGAAGTGGACGGAGAAGTAACCCAAAAGTAATAGAAAACTGAGCAGGGTTGCCACTTTTCTTTAATTTAAATTTTTATTTTATATTTATTTAATTATTTCTTTTTCTTTATCTATCTCTTTTTCCTACCAAAAATTTAAAATTTTTTTTTTTTAATTTTTTTTTCTGTTTTTACTTTTACCCTCTTCCTTTTTTCTCTTTAATTCTGTCCTTGCTATGAAAAATAAGAAAATGGCTTGTTTTCAACTTCATTCTGTGTCACTTATTTCTCGCAATAAGCCTCATAAACAACATGCAGTCACGTAACCTATTAGTGGATTCCCTGGTTGATGGTAGTGGTGGAATATTGCGAGCGATGATAAATATTTTTCGCTCCCATAGAGTTGGCTTCACCATATCGCATATAAATGCACAAAGTTTGTCACAGTTTGTCAAAGTTTTAACAAATATCCCGTCCATTCTGAAAACAGCTGTCGTAAGGCCGATTTACAAATGAGGAGTTAAAAGTCAGCTCAGCAGTTATAGACCGATATCGATTCTTCCGGTAATTGAAAAGTGTCTAGAAAGCGTAATTAGTGAAAGAATAAAGAGTTTTATGGGAAAATATTCCCTGATCCATAAAAGTCAATACGGATTTCAGAAAAATAAAAGTACAAGCAAATTGTTAGCTGAATTCGCAAATTGTGTCAACCAGAGCTTGAACAATTGTCACCACGTATTGGTACTCTTCATGGATTTCAGTAAAGCCTTCGATACCTTAAACCACAAAACCCTAATAGAAGCGCTACAACGTGTTGGTATACGAGGATTAATGGCGGACTGGTTAACAGATTATCTGTGTAACAGGCTATTCTGCGTGAAAATCAGCGGAGTACAGAGCGCAAAAACAAAGGTGGAATATGGTGTGCCATAGGGATCGAAATTAGGTCCAATACTTTTTATCTTGTATACTAATGAGCTTCTTCGCTCTTTTAAGCAGAGCACACCGTTTGCTTTCGCTGATGTCACAGCAATCGTGGTACATCACAGGTCGCTCGAAATGGCGACAGCAATAATGCAGGAAGAGTTGGATGCTGCGGTCAAATGGTGTCATGATAACGGCTTGGTGATTAATGCGTTGAAAACCAAGATGATGCACATCCGAAATCCTAGTTTCACATCGACACAAATTCCAGTATACCTGAGAAATGATGCATGTCCTAGTGCCAATACGGAAGTAATCGAAGTTGTCGACAACTATAAATATTTAGGAGTCATCATAGACTGTCATTTTTTATGGAACAAACAGATCGATAAGCTGCGTATGGATTTAAAGAAAGCCATCTATGCACTAGCCCATCTGAAATATCACGCTACGGTGTCCGTCTTGAGGCAGGTCTACTATTCATTAATTGAGTCAAAACTGCGGTATGGTGTTCTTGCTTGGGGCAATGCAACGGCAACCCATATTCAGAAACTGCAAAAATTGCAAAAATCCGCATTGAAACACATCAACTCTATGAATACACGAAACAACGACACTACCTTCAAAGTCCTTAAAGTAGAAAACATTTTTAAGATGATGCTCACTTAGAATACTACAACGACATACGGTTTATCAGGCCAGTGGATCATGAAGTGAATACTAGACGACGGGCCCAAGGTATGCTTCAAGTATCAAGCATTCGCAACAAATATGGAAGAAGACAACTCCTACACAGCGTTCCGGCAACAATCAACAATCTACCCCGAGAACTAACAAATATTGTAAATTTTAAAACTAGAAAAAAAAAAGCGATCAAAACCTTCTTTTTGAATAATGAAATATGAACTCAATATAGGCTAAATATTTTATCAATTATAGATACTAAATTAGTTTCAATATGTTAAATTGTAATGTGGAAAGGAAAGACTAAACTCACTAAATTAACCATTAAGTAGTTTAATCTTCTGCAGACAAGCCAGATACTTAAATAAATTGTAAAGTGTGAAGAAAGACAAATAAATCAAAAAAAAAAAAAAAAAAAAAAAAAAAAAAAAAAAAAAAAAAATTGACGAATTTAGATATATTTTTGAGCAATCCAAAGTAGATGTAGTCTGTGTATCGGAGACCTGGTTTTCGCCAATTAATAATGATCAAATTAACAATGATCAAATGTACCCTATAAAAGGCTACAAACTTTTTCACACAGATAGGTATAATCGTTCTATGGGTGGTGGTGTTGCAATGTACGTCCGAGACGGAATTCCTTGTAGATGGAAATATTCATCGCCCATTGATTCCGCTATCGAATACCTGTTTGTTGAAATTAAATGCGGTTTGAATAGTCTTCTTATAGGTACTGTTTATAGACCTAACTCAAATATAAATTTAACACCCTTATCTCAGTTGTTGGATGAAACCTCCATTAGCTCAACCAATGTAATCGTCTGCGGTGATCTCAATTGTAATCTATTGGTCGATGAGCGACTAACAGATCTTATGTGTTCATTTGATTTACACCCCGTTAACACAACCAACCCCACTCACTTTACCCGGTGTTTTTTGTGACAGATTTGAAAAAAGTACTTTTTTATAATCAACTTTCCGCACCAGGCTTCTCCAAACATGATCTCATATTCCTTACGTACAATTTCTTTATTGACAGTGGTCCGGTTCAATCAAGGTATTAGTATAGGGACTTTAGAAATGTACACGGTCCGGCTGTAGAACGAGAATTGTGTCAAGTACCGTGGAACTCCATTTATTGTATGCCTACACCAGACGAGCAAGTTGATTTTCTCAACACTAACATCAACACCCTCTTTAATCACCACGTTCCAATCAAAACACGAAAGGTAATTAATGTATCACAACCCTGGTTCTCAGCCGAATTACAAAAACTCATAGATCAACGTGATCGGGCCTATCAGAATTGGAAACACTTTCGGATTGAGATACTCCATAATCTCTACAAATCTCTTAGGAACAAGGTCGTTCTCAAAATTAGGCAGGCCAAAATACTGTTCTTTTCTAGCCGTTTAGAGGCAAAATCAGATGGATGTAAGCTCTGGAAAAATGTAAGAGAGTTAGGGATTGGTAAGCAGAGATTAACCTGTCCACATACCGTAAATGGTAGTGATCTCAACCGCAAATTTGTTACTCTCCCCCTCTCTAAGGTCGTATCTGAACAAAGTTATCACGCTTACAGTACGGTGCACTCCACAGATACGCCTTTTGAGTTCATCGGGGTTAATAACTTGGATGTTCTTGAAAGTTTTCTCTCCATTAAATCGAATGCAGTTGGTGCTGATGAAGTCCATCCAATTTTTGTTAAAGCCATTCTTCCTTACTTATTGCCTTACATCACGCACCTTATGAATACAGTACTAGTTACAGGAATATTTCCTCATCAATGGAAAATGGCAAAAATTCTACCAATTCCCAAAAATGGGGATATCGATGAGTTCAGGCCTATATCAATTTTGCCTTTTCTCTCTAAAGTCTGTGAACGTCTTATGCAAAAACAACTAAGTGTACTCGTATATCTGTGCCGATATAACTTGTTGGATCAATTTCAATCTGGCTTTCGTTCCAAGCACAATTGTAGTACCGCTCTAACTAGAGTGGTAGAGGACATAAGATCTAGGCTAGATGCAGACAATGTCAACTTCTTGACCCTATTGGACTTTTCCAAAGCCTTCGATACGGTAAACCATACAGTACTCTGCAAAAAACTACGAGCTTCTTTCAACTTTTCTCGGTTTGCAACGAATCTTATTTCGTCGTACCTCAGTGATAGAAAACAGGCTGTATCTATAGATAACGTTTTAACAGATTTCCTCTCCTTGACCCGAGGGGTTCCCCAATGGTCAATTTTGGGTCCACTTCTTTTCACGCTGTACATTAACGAGGTTCCAAATAAAATACTACACTCATCGATACACATTTATGCAGACGACATTCAAATCTACCAGAGTTGTCCTCTTGGTTTGATTGAAAATTGTGCCCGGAATATTAACCAGGGCCTTGAGCGTATTCTGAGCTGGTCTGTTAGGAACGGTTTAACTCTAAATCCACATAAATGCAAATGCTTGGTGATTTCCAAAAAAGTTTTGGACTTGTCGTACTTCCCGCCTATTCATTTAGGCAACGTAGCCTTGAAGATGGTGTCTTCAGATAAAAATTTAGGGATCGTGTTCAACAGAACTTTGACATGGAACGACCACATAAACTCTACTGTCGGTAAGACCTATGGTATTCTCCGAACACTATGGACAGCTCAACAATTTACACAGTTAATAACGAGAATAATACTTGCAAAATCTTTAGCCATTCCTGTACTCACACACGGATGTGAAATCGTTGGCAATTGTGACACTGTTAGCAAGAGAAAGCCCCAAGTCGCTTTTAATAGTATTATTCGATATGTGTACACCTTGCGTAAGTATGACCATGTTACACATCTGTCTAAAAACCTTCTTGGGATGACTTTTGACAATTTCATTAAGTTTCGTACATTAACATTTGTATCTAATATCTTAAAATCACGTCAACCATCGTACCTATATGAAAAATTCCAGTTTCCGACATTAACTAGATCAGCTTGTTTAATACTTCCGCGTTTCTCTTGTTTAACGTCGGAAAGACAGTTTTTCATCGCTGCTATTCGACTATGGAATTCACTGCCGCTTTTTTTAAGAGAAATCAGTGATATCGGAAAATTTAAAAAAGAATTGAAACTTTTCCTATCTCGCTAGTTCTGTTTTTCATAGCAACGTCGTATCTGGTCCTTCATTTTTTTTTCCTATTCTTTTCTTTTCTTTTTTCTCTCATTTCCTTCCTTATATTTCAAAAATTGAATTCTTAAATATGTATTTATTTTTCTTTTTTTCGCATACTAACCATGTATCTACATATACCAAATTTAAGATTCGCACGTATGCTATTTATTTTATTTTATTATATTTATTGTTACTTTTATTTAATATTGTCACAACCTTGTATAAGCTTTACAATTCATAAGATTACTTTGTATCTTAAGTATAAGCTCTAAATATGAAATAAACTAAACTAAACTAAACTAAAGTTGCATTTTCATCAACAAAGACAGCGATAACTTAGTTGCGCACCTAATAACTCCTGTGAATATGTTTGTCATTGAGATCATGAAGGACATTCCTCTGTAATTGTGTCTTTCGTGTCTCCTTTGTTAAATATTGGAAGAATTATGTTCCTATGTTCCTTCTGAATCTGTCAGATATTTCACTAGTGCCGAAAATATGATTGTATGCTAGAGTAATATTTTCTAAGAATTCGTTTGTAGCAAATTCGAAAAGTTCGTATGGGCTACGATCTTTTCTTGCAATCCCCTGCAGACATCCTGAATCGAGATCGTTCGGTCTAATTGATCCACAGTTGTGTGCGGCATCGCATAACTCATCTGGATTGCATTCGGGTTCAGTAAACGTTCAAAAAGTCAGTTTCCAAAAAGAGCGACTATTTTTAATATTTCCTAGGATCCTCATCTACTGAGGTGTATGCCTTATTTGCCTATCCTTACATACAATATTTTTCTATAAGTTTTTGTTGGCCTCTTGTTGCATAGTTTTAGCAAAGCTGCTGTCTGTTTCCACAACCAAACTTAGGTGTGCGAATGATTTTTTCCAAAGAGTTACGTACTTGTAGTCATACTATACTTATTTTCTAATTCATCTTCTTGGTGATTGCAATCATTTTACAACATCAGAGATAAAGGCAACAAGAGTATCCACTGGATTTTACTAACATTTATAGAACTAGTAGAACTAGACGTCACCACCCTTTAGTGAGGCAATGACAATAACAACATTTACAGACTCTCTGTGGCATATCTTACCAGAGTTGAGACTTCAGATTTTTACTCCGTCTAAGCCAGTTCGACTCGGTCCTTTTTATCTATGTGCTTATTCATAAAACCAAACCTTTTCTAACTAGAAAAATAAACTACTTCATTGCTAACCTTACCTCTATCTTATCACTCTCTCTCTATCACCAGTTCTATACATAGCCTTAGCTCTTCTCTGTAGATCGTTAGCATTGACTATAATCCATGTTGGTATTCCTCGATTTCTTTCAGCTGAAAACCTGTATGAACCCTCTTCTTTTCTTCCATTTTCCTATCCCCATACCTTTTTATCGAAGTTTTAGGATTTTTCGTTAATGTACCCTGCTCTGCAACTTTTGTAGCCCCTGCTTCCTTTTGGCATATGAGAATTGTTCATCGTACTATTGGGTTTTTAGGTGTAATTATCAACTGCACGCCACATTAGATGCATTAGACGACGTGGGCCACGTTCTCAAAAACAGTAGGCGAAAAAAAGACATCCAACAGCTTGGTTACTCTTACATTAAGGAGTGAAGAAAACTGGTCGTTGCTATATCACTCTGCGAAGTGTTTGATCATTGAGCTCATCATTGCCGCGTGTACATACCAGTGCACTCGTAAAAACCAACCACATAGTGTTGCGCAGAAAAAAAAATCAAATAACAAATAGAACGAGAAAATTTCAACGGGCACGAGTGCGAGTGCATATCCTATATTTAAAAAAATCAGTGAAAAAAAAAATAGCCAGGAATGACTATAACCCGTTTGTTAACCGTGCGAAATTCGAATACGACCAAAACTGAGGTAAAAAATACTACAATGTCAAAAAAGTAGTAAAAAGTTTCGTTCGTTCGTCAAAAACATTAGAAATTCTGCCTCATCCTCCATCCCAATGTCAAAATTTACAATGACATTCTAGCTGTCAGCTCTTTGGACAAGGCCAATTTGCTTGCTGCACACTTTGCGACCAGCTCAATACTTCCAGATTATTCTTTGTCTCGGCCTATACTTGAGTGCGTCGAATCTTACATACACAAATCCGATGGTCCAGATGGTATAAGACGTATATTTCCACGCTGGCAAAACCACTGCTTAAGCAAAACCCACTCATTGGGACTCTTTCCGATCAGGTGGAAACAGCATTGGTCCAGCCCGTCCCTAAAAAAGGCGAATCTTTTTTCTTCTCCTCCTAAAGACCCATTGCACTCAGGTCCCTTATTTCCAAGGCTATGGAAACGCTGATAAACTGCCAGCTCATGAAATGCCGCGAAACATGAAAATTTTTCAATGACCACGATTTCCGTAGCAACAGGTCCACGGTGATTTGATAGCATGTCGCACAGAAAAGTGGAACCAATTAACACATCAATCTGGCGAAGGCATTTGACAGAGTTTGGCATCAGGGTCTTCTGGAGAAATTGTGTGCACCTCTGACCGACGCCTCTCTTCTTCAATCTAAGTTGTCTTGGATGGCTTCAAATCTGATATTGACAAAATAAATGCTGGTGTGCCCTAGGGCTCCTTTTCATGTCCCTGCTCTTCGACTGAAAGAACGGTAACGCCAGCGTATGTTAACTTCATTAAATCCTGATACTAACAGCACAACTAATTGGGGAACTTCTAATATGGTTGGGGGTTTGAGAATGCTGTCAACAGTCATTAAAGCGAAATTTAAATACCCACCCATTATCCATGAATGGCACTTGCATCCTTGAAACCGAAATGTGTGACAATGACAATTTACGTTGGAATGACCACATATTCATTGTCGAAAAAAATGTTGCGAAATGTCTAGGTTTCCTAAAGCAATGTAAAAAATATTTCATCCCCTCTGAACTGGCCTCAATATATGGCGTTTATCCATCCAAAACTGGAGTACAATGCTCACATCTGATCAGGTTCTCCTAAGACCTCTTTGCACTTGTTAGATAGGATCCAAAACCGTGCGATAACACGCATAGGTGATGGTAATACGACACAGTCATTCAGTGGCATTCCGCCTATTCAAAATTTTAGCCGTAACACTCGTGTCTCTGTGAATGCTCGTCAGTACACCTTCAAGCCCACCTTAGGACGTACTTTGAAATATCGTGATTTCTATCGCGATTCTTCCCTAACTCGCTTCCGTACAACTCGGTTATTTCCTAGTCACTATAACTTGCAAACATTTAAGAGCAACGCACATCGGTAACTCTCTTTTTTCCCTCCCTAACTTCCTTCCGACCGCACTATGTGCAAATATCTTATGGGTACATACAAAAAAAGAGTTAGACGAATTGACAAAACGTTGGCATCGAACTCATCAGCTTAGGAAGCAGGTATACCACAACATTTTCAACAATAACGAATCCAGGGTTCTTTCAAACATTCCTTTCGTTTTCTATACTGCAGGTAAGGGATCCACAGAGAGTTGTATTACAGCCACATTCCATCTCTTCTTGAATGTATGTTAGTTTTTCATTGTGTAATTGGAACTCAGACAGAAAAATTCTGCGTGTGGAGGCATAACACTGACACGTAGATTTGGCTGTTGTAGAGTTTCAAGCACAGAAAAGAAAAATACTGTGATATACCTCGAATCACTCTGAGTGAAGAAAAACTCTCCGTCCTATTCAGACTCCCACCCCTGGAGAGCAAACATAGAAACCAAACACACCTGAGTTTCAAATCACTACAAAAACAATTTTCCATTCTCCTCCTTCTATCTTTCCGCCCGCGCCCTGGCAACAGTAAAGTGGTATCTAACCCCTTAGGCGCGCGTAAAGTATATAAAAAAAAAAGTTAACATAATTGATTTATTCTTCACTGAACCACGGCTTACGCCCGAATTAATATATATATATTGACGAATTAGCCCTAATTAGACGGAGCTTAGCGCTGGTTGAATTCACGGTTTCATTCACGGTGCGCAGTGCTTTGTCCCGAATAATAATAAAGCTGAGACGCACGAAAGGCTATGGATGCTTTTCAATACAGATTAAACTTATACAGTACGCAAAACTGAATTGTTTTCAAATGATAGATACAATAGATACTTGACTATTGCTTGATTTTTATCACGTGAATGATATTGATCCGGTCGTCTTGCACGCCAGGATCAGTGCAGGTATTAATAGCCGTGACACATATTTCGCCAGATGTAATGAATTGCAAGATCACATCGCTTCTAACCTCCAACAGGTATTCTGATAGAATGGGCCGAAGTACACGAGAGGACATATTTTCAATCGTCACATTATGTCACGTTCGGGGTACATGGCTTACATTGGTATGGCGCGTTTATGGTTAAATCCAAGCCGCCTGAAATCGTCTTACAAACTTTGACCAAGCCTTGCAATTTAGGGGTGGACAAGGTAAATTTTGTACTCTAATATACGGGTTTGTACAAGGCAGCAATTTGAAATACATATATTGGTTCAAATCTAGGCGAAGGATGGTAGCGCGCGTTGTTTGATACGCGAGCTTTCTCATTTGAACCAGAGCCTCCTTGCCATTGTGCTGGTGTAAATGTAACACATTTTTCGAAGTTGGTAATGTGTCCCAATGACATATGGTACAGCGTATCTAATACGCGCGACGCCTATTATAGGAACGAGCATGTAATAGCCATAATAAAAAAATAAATTGATCTGCCGGCAAGTATTTCGCGTGTAAATATCAAAGTCAAAATCGAATTAATTAATGAGTATCTGCTGCCCCAGGAGGTACGAGTCTACGAATGCAACTACCTTCCCGTATTCGAAACTAAATGTTAACTCAAATGCGATTCTCGATAATATAAAATAAATAGACGCAGAACTCGGTAATAATTACGATGGCGACCTTTTCACAAATGCAATAATAATGCGCATCGATTGCGAAAATTTTATTTATATGCGTGGAACAATAAGTCCCTGAAAATTCAAATAAGGAACAGTCTTTTCGGCAAGAAGATCAACATGATCTTCTTTTATCTCGATACACTGTGTCCAATGTTTCTCCAATTTTTTGATGCGCTCTAACTAATAGGATTTCTCGGGGTCCCCAAAATAGGCCTCTTCATTCGATTCAAATCTCTTACCTCCGAGCCATTTCTTCCTGTTTGGAAACAGGAAATAGTCGCAGGAGGCTAAATCTGGAGATACGAGTATCTGGAGAATATGACTTGTTCGCCGGTGCATTTTCCTGGGGGAATAAAACTTTTATCCTCGCCAAATGCTGTCGTTTTTGCTTCAAATCGGGGTCGAATCGATCCAACAGCTCTGCATAATAGGCGTAGATGACAGTTTTACCCTTTTCATGGTAATCGATGTAAATGGCACCGCGCACTTCCCAACGAAATTAATCTTGTTTGCTAACAGACGCACTTTGGACTTCTTCTGCTTCGATTCACCAGGAGAAGTCCACTCGAGTGTTCCCTGGTCGCTGATGTATTATGAGTTATGACGAATCCATGTTTCGTCCACGGTTACGAAACGGCGCAAAAACTCGTTCGAATTGTGATTGAACATCACAAAAGACTCCTTTGAAGGTGTCAAATGATTTCGTTTGCTGTCAATTATGAGCAAACGCGGCACCCATCTGGATAATAGATTTTTCATATCCAAATACAATATTTTTGCAAAACTGAAATCACTGATCTATGTGATAAACTTGTAGCTTCGCATATCTCCACTCGCCGATCGTCCAATGTCATACCGTGGATTCTATCGACCATTTTTGGTGCGGTGACCTCAATTGGGCGACCAGAACGTTAGGTGTCGCTGGTATAATCCCACCGAAATTGAGTTAACCAGTGGTGGATAGTTGCAATCGATGGTGAACAGTCCCCATAATACTTTTCAAGCTTTAGTTTAGTTTACGTGATGGTTTTTTTGCGCAAAAATTAATGTTTAATGAGCACACGAAATTCACTTTTTTCCATTTTGACGAAAATTCACGTAGGCGTCTGTTTCAATGTTTCAAATCACAACAAAACTATTTGACAGATCTGACAGAAAATGTGGGTGCGTTCATTTACAACGTACTTCTTGACATGCAAAATGTTGAATTTGAGGTGGCAAAGTCGCCATCTGTTTTAACTTTCATGGACTTATTCACCCGCCCTGCGGTCTCATACAATTAAATAGTTTAATTAGATATTACTCATCAGTAATTTTCGACAAAACTTGTTGTAACAACAATAGAACATTTCAGGTGCAGTTGTTTTATTTGAGTCTCAATTCTCATTATATTTCTTTCAATAGTTTTTTTCTCGATAGTTCCTCTCACTTTGCAGAAGAGTGCAAGCTCGCTCGCTTATTCATTTCCTTCAATACCGCAGTGTCCTGGCATTATGCGACAGCCCCTGACTGTATCACACTTGACGTTGGTTGATTCCATTGCCTTGAGTGCGGCCTGGCTATCGATGTAGATAGCGATATCCCTTTCGGATACCGATCTCATTTGCATTAGCTCAGCCGCCTTGAGGCCAGTCAGAACCTCTAATTGGAAGGCACTGCCTGTGTCCGGTAGTCTTATAGACACTCTGTTTTTGAGCCATCATTTGACCTGATTATTGCATTTTTTTTCGCAGTCCTCCCTCTCCGGATATATTATATCATACAAGATGTTGAAGTCGACCAAGGAAGGAATTTCATCCGTTAGAATTGGATTGAACGGCAGTAGCTCCATTAGGACCGAGCCATGTGCGAAACTACTGCTCTTGAAGTAACCCAGATTACTGAGTCGTATCGCACTGTTGCAAGCAAATTTTTTGATCCTTTAATCAAACGGTGTTAGGCGCAGAAAGGTGTCTAATGCTGCCGTAGGGGTGGTATGGAGCGCACCTGTAATGGCTATGGAAGCCGTTCTTTGAACCACCGCTAATTTAACGTAAACCGTTTTTTTGTTTGTCTCTTTTCAACGTCAAGTACGCCGTATGTTAGTATGGATCCTACCACCATCGTATATAGCCAGGTTTAAAGCCCCAAATTTTTCCTATTGTTCTTTGCAGATAAAAAGAGCATTATATGCCCTTTTGGTTCTTTCCGCTAAATTAATTCAAGTTTTTGTCCAGAATCACACCCAGGTAATTCGCGCTGTCCGAAAGGGACAATTCCACTCCGTTGCGTTTTGGGAATTTGAATTGCGGTATCTTGTACTTTCTGGTAAAAAGAACCAGTTCCGTTTTGGAAGGGTTGGAATTTTGACCACTGCTCTTTGCCCAAGTGCTGATCGTCTTCAGTGCATAAGGTGGCTTATGCTTCAGCCACCATAAGGTGGCTTAAAATATTTAAGTATTTTCCCTGCACTATTATGACTACTTCATCTGCGTGTGCCATGGCACTTATACCCATTGTGCTAAGCTTTTTGAGGATGTCATTGATAACCAGAACCAACAGGAGTGGAGATATGACTCTACCCTGAGGGGTTCCCCTAGTTACGGACATTCTGACCGAACTTTGCCCAATGAAACAGTTTATTTTCCTGCTTGCAAGCATGTTGCAAACCCAGTTTGTAGTGCCATGTTCAGTGTTAGCGTCTACTAGAGCGCTTTCAATGGCGATGCACTCCAGGTCATTGAAGCCTCATTCAAGGAAGAGTCACTAAAAAATATTTATTATTTATTATTTAATATAATATTATATTTAATGCTACCAATTTCGGTTCGGAATGACACCTAGGTTCACGTACTTACAAGTACAAGTTTAAGCAGCGGGAAATTTTTAAAATAAAAAAGCCAACAATACCTGACCAAAAGCCGTTTCTAAATATTTACATTCATTAGCAAACACTAAGAGGTTATATATTTGTGACACTATCACTAATTAATGCCTTTTCATACGAACAAAACCACCCTTTTGATGGATACAAATACTTGAATCTTTATTACGAAATACCTCACTTAAGTTGTTGTACCGCGAAATGCGTCAAAACAAAACAAATCTTATAATTTGTAACAAATTAGCAACACGCAAAACATAACAAAAACGACTGCTTTTGTGACCCTGCTACAATACAAATTATCTAAATGACTGTTATTAGATTGTTAGTCTTTGGAAAAAAAGGTGTGTCTCCAACAGTCACTTGTCACGTTATTGGTTTATTTTTAAGTTGGAGCTGAATACTCCCATCAAAAATTGTACGAGTAGTTATTAGCCTTGTGCTATAATTTCCTGGAGCTAAAAATCTGTTTGGCTTAGTCATTGGTGATCTCACATAGAATATTCTCTGTTTTCCAGAAATTTACAAGGTTTCTTAGCCTCACCTTTGTGGTGCTCCTTTCGGCTTCATATTCCAATGCAGCAAGGATACTGGCAGCCTTCGTATTTCCCGGGAAAAGCCACTTCATGATGAATCAGGCACTCATAAGGGAACTTGTCCATAGAGGCCACGAGGTAAGCATTTCTTTTTTGTTTTTTTTTTGGTCAAACATCAGACTCATCCCACACTTTATTAAGGTAACATTTCTGACTAATTTCCCAATGGAAAAGAACCTTGGATCAAACTACACTGAAGTCCTCATCGAGCCAATTTATGACTTCTGGACGGACAGTAAGTAAACCATTTTCAGAAAGTCTAACGAGTTTTTCATCGAAATTATTGTCTCCGCAGTTCAAAACCACTTCAATGCCAAAAGCATTTTCGAATTAACAAGTCTATCTCTTGATGGGTTCCTAAAGATGTTGGATATTCTTGCACTGACAACCACCGAACATGCGCTAAAGCAGCCGAAAATTCGGGAAATTTTCGAACGTCAAGACACTGAAAATATCTATGACCTTCTGATAGCCGAGCAGTTCTGTCAGGAGGCATTCCTAACACTTGGCTTGAAGTACAACATTCCAGTGATCACAATGAGCACATTCGGGTATGCAAACTACATGAGTCAAATAATGGGATACATTTCACCATGGTCATTTGTGCCTCATGGGTTCTTGCCCTATGATGATAACATGACTTTTTGGCAGAGGGTTCGAAACACTTTTGCCTCTTTATACGAAGACTATGTTAGAGAATATAACTATTTTCCAAAGCAAGACGCTTTGATTCAGAAATATTTGTCCCATTTGCCAAGTAAGATACATACAGCACCAACTCCAACAGTGATTTGTTACATTTTTTCTTTAGTGAAAATTCCGAAGGTTTCTGAAATGGAAAAGAACGTATCTCTGTTGTTACTAAACAGTCATGTGGCACTTACCACACCAAGACCAAGTATGCCAGGAATGATATCAGTTGGTGGAATGCACATTTATCCACCGAAACCCTTGCCGGCAGATCTGCAAAAATTCATAGACGAGGCCACAGACGGAGTAATTTTCTTTAGCTTAGGTAAGGCTTTTAATGTTATCATTTGTCCGAAAAACTGTATATTCGTCCTTTATCACTAAGGAAGCAATGTTCAGAGCGCAGATATGCCTACAGAAAAGTTGAACATGTTCCTGGAAGTATTTGCTGGTTTAAAACAGAGAGTCATTTGGAAATTTGAAGACGACAGAATGAAGAATATGCCAAAGAATATCATGATTAAGAAATGGTTGCCACAGAGTGATATCTTAGCTCACCCTAATGTCAAAGTATTCATAACTCATGGCGGCCTGTTTGGAACTCAGGAAGGAGTTCATTATGGAGTACCCATGTTGGGAATCCCCATCTACTGCGACCAGGTATGTTTCAAACAGCCATTGTGGTATAAAAGTTTTCTTTTTGTATTTTTCTATTTTTTTTCTTGATTAGGTCCTTAACATGAATAAAGCAACAAAATCTGGCTATGCTATTACCCTTCTGTTCCCAACTATCACGAAGGATTCACTTAAGCAGTCGCTCACGGACCTGATCGAGAACCCCAGGTACAGGGAAAATATCAAGCGCTATTCTCAAATATTCCGTGATCGTCCTTTAAGTGCCAGAGACACGGCAATGTATTGGGTGGACTACATAATCCGGTATAAAGGTGCACCGCATATGCGCTCATCTGGACATCTCTTGGCTTGGTACGAATTCTATCTACTAGATGTGATTGGTTTCATTGTACTTGGAGTCATTGCAGTGCTAACTGCAACAGTTTTACTAATTAAATTTCTACTTAGGAAGAAAAACACAAAAGAGAAAAGCAATTGAATTTAGAATAAGAGGACAAAATATGTGATTAAGTAATTAAATTAAATTAAAGAAAATATTTACATTTTACACAAATACAGAAATTTGAGAATCACAAAGAAGGAACTTCTTTATTTTCTGTTGAAACTTAATAGTTTTGTGTTACTTTTCAGCAGTTATTGTTATTGAAATGTATTTGTGAATAAAAAAATCCAGTCGCAAAACGTGTCATCGTCCGTCTATACCCCTTCTTATACACTCCTGTTGGCCACCATACAATGTATCTGTGATGTATCAGCCCAGCGATCTTACTACCATGCCTCTTCTAAGGGTAGTAAAGAAAGTGTCCTGAAGTCGAGAAAAATGGTAGATCATAGAGGGTAGGTAAACCGCTCGGCAACTTTCTGAAAATACCACAGAAAACGACGGAGTCTACTGACGAGTGTGTGGGGAAACGACGATCTGTTTTATGTATGTAATATATGAGTTTTGCCATTAATTTTCAAACTGAGGACGTAAGACAAATGCTAAAAAGAGTAGCTTAACTAACTTAACTACTTCATTCAAACTTTCTTGTCTCATGCAGGGGCTTCTGAGCCAAACCTAACATCTAACCTATGTCTTTCGACGTAGGGTGCACCGAAAAAGTTTCTTCCACTTCACTAAGCCCCGAAAAATATTGGTGATGCCGAGCAATATCCTTAATATCGCGCCTCCCTAACGAATTACTGAACTGTTCCTGCGCCGTAGTTGATTAGTAGCATAGCTAATTTACTCTCAACTAGCTATCTTATCAAACTAGAGGAATGCGCCTGGGAGAACGAAGCTGTTAAAGCACGCACTCTCGTTATATAGATAATTGAAGTAATAAGCCGCGGTCATCAGATTGTTTGTCGAGTTCATTACTCTAGCAATGTAACTTCGACTCAAATTTGTAACGAAATAGTCCGGATTGAACTTCATGTACACGGACTCTGATGCCCGAATCCTTTTCAATAAACTTCCAGATTAATCAACACGGGACATCCAAATACAAACATAGGCCAGATAATAGCCATGTGGCAGATTAAATTTAGATTGAGTTGGCTACTTTAGAGCAGTCTGTAACAGCAAAGGTACCTGTGGATACGTTGGTAGTAAATATTACCGCACCGAAAGTTCGCTGTTAAAAACGAATTAAACAAATACTGATTAAACAGTAACTACGTCGAAGGGATTTTATTTAATTCATAAAAGAGCACACTAAAATATTACAATTATGTGTGCACAGCAAAACAGTAGATTAACGACTGAGATTCACGAAATCACAACTGATTTATAAAATGAACAGTGCGAAGGGTCAGTGCACCCGGTCCACCATACAACTTTGAGTCTGATCATATATACGAGTATTTGTCAAAATATAGATACAAATCTAGCCAGGTCTCAATGTATTGTATCTGACCAGATTTTATCAAACAAGTGGTTGCTCTCTTTAACATTCCAAGTATGCTACTGCACCCCTATGTAGGAGAATTTCCGTGTTGAACCTCACATAATATCCATATAGGGGTCATGGATGTGACATAAACGCACCTATGTTTCGGATGTTTAATTGTATCACACCACAATATGACGAGCTTTCGGGAAGTTCAAGATCTTGTCTTTTTGTGCCGAATTCACTTTCGCCAACTAAGCTATTGCTATATTGCAATCGCGTTGGATTATTTTCCTAATGATTCGGTACCACCAAGACCGACGGCAGAAGCGGAGTTCATTGAAATCCCAGAAAGATAAGGTATCATATGCCGCGACGATACTTCTCAGAATACTTTTTCCGCTGGAAGCAAATGTAACGTGGGAGACAATCACCTCCTGGATTACATACTATCGTCTGACCAACAATGTTGGCTCTCAGCAAACATTTGTTACATAAGTAAGACAGCAAGCTGTTCAAAACCTGAACGGTGCCCTCATCAAGCAACATGTTCAGCTAGAAAATAATCGTGCAAGTCGCCCGTTCCTTGGTGGATCGCAGATCTGCAGCGACTATGTGAACAAACTAAAAATCCTCCAAACAAGTCACTTAAGACCAATTTAAAGGAGAACTAGAGTCTTTACAGATCGGAGCAGAAAGAATTTATGATGCTAATTTAGATTTCGAAAATTAAGAGATAGAGTGGTTCCAATTTTGGCGAGTTCGTCGGCCCAACAATTCCCTGGAATGTCTCTGTGCCACGGCACCCAACATAGGTGAAGGTTGAATTACTCTGCCATTTTCTTAAAAGATGATTGGTGGTCAAGGGCGGTTTTAGAATTTAGAGATTGAGTGCAGGGACTTGATATCGGCCTGACTGTTCGAAAAGATGCGGATATCCCTTGGAGATATCACGTTTTTCTTAAGCCAGGACAGGACTTGTTTAATCGACAAAATTTCCATCTGGAACAAGCCACAGTGATTTGGAAGACGGAAGGAGAGTCTTAGACTACGCCTGGATCAGTATTAGATCCATTTTCCTCCCAGAAAGTTTTAGAGGGGATGTTGACTTGAAAGTCAAACCAATGTTGAGGAATAGTGTAATCCATGTTCTCTGGGAGGATTCCTAATACATTAAGAATATTAGCATGACCAAATAAATTATTTGTCCACTGTGTAGTCTCTTTAAGGCGAATACCTGCTGTTCGCAATGGTTTTTTTGCAAAAGAATAAAGCTACACAAATTTTTTTGTGATCCACAAGTACTTTGTTTACATTTTTTAAAGCATGACACTTTTCACACTAGGGTTTCTAAATACTTCCAAGCACTTATGTATTTCAAAACTTACATATTTTTTTCCACATTGTAACTTAACACGTGTTAGAAAACAACAATTGCTTTAACACATTTACGAGTATTAAGTCTATACCGCACCGAATTTCAACTTTACACACGAATTTGTTCCCGCCGAACGAGCTGTCAGAAATAAATCACCGAATTTGAATGTAACAAATATCCGCCAAAACTTTCGTTGGGAACTGAAAGGTTGGTGAATCTACTTGGGAATAGTACAAAAGCTTTTATTAGATGGGTACAGTAATAAACAAAATTGTAGATTTAAAATTGTACAACTTAAGCATAGTACCACAGATGCTTAGGTTACATAGATATTGCACGCCGAATAAAAAAATCTAACCGGTTTTATAATACATTTTGTATTATAACTAGAAGAACTAAGTTCTGAACAATTTGTACTAACAAAATGTATTATAAAACCGAAGTCAATCCTTGGGATCGTATGTGTTGTATTGTGTGTACAGCCGACGAGCAGGCATGTAGTTCACGGAGCTGCACGGCGCGCTCGCTGGCTGTGTAGTTGCTTCACCTCAAGCCCATTTACAATACTGCGAGATGCGATACAAGAGTCGCATTCGAATTCGAATACGAGAGCCCTCGCTTTCAGACATCGAACGTCTGTTTACAATGATGCGTCAAAATACCACTCACAAATAACAAGCTCAAAATGAAAACAACAACAATTTAGCTGTCACGCATTGCGAGATGCGAGAGTTTTCCAGTTTTTCGAAATTGACTGCGATGCTCACTGCGAGACTCGCATTATTGTAAACGAACGCATTGAAATATTCGACACACATACTCGTACGTTCATTCCTGCTTATAAAACGCATTGAAAATATGTAACCGCTTTGTAATATCGTATAAACCTTTCAAATCGCATTGAAACATTTTACTCTCTCACGCTCCCATCATTCTTCCACCATCGGGAAGTTATTAGTTGTGTATTTAAAATGTGGGATTGCAAACGAATTATTTGGAAAGAGAAAGAAATAAGAACAATGTATCAGTGTTAGTGGGAAGTGTCAGTTCAACCAGATGTTTGTTAAAATTTTCTCAATTTTCTCTTGCTCATTTTGTATAATTTCATATAAACACCAGCATTTCTACGGGTATTGAACCAATGCGAATTGCTTCAACGCAAATTGATCTGTCGGATAAACTGGGTAATAGACCAATTTACCTTTTTAGTAAACACATTTTGAGCCCCAAAAAGTGTGTTTAGCATTAAAGGCACAGCCAATTATAAAAGCAGATGCAAGCCAAATAAATATATTCTTGATAATATATTTTGTGACTTTGGATCGCGGAGGAAAGTACGAGTACAAAGGAAAAGCCGACGACGACAAACTCTTTAAAAGAATGCCTTGTTAGGCGGTTAGAAAGGAAGCTAGTGAACTGTGGCAGGGCAGTTTTTTAGCTTGTGAACAAACAGGACCATGGAGACGAGAGTATTCAAAAAATTTCAGCGATACGATCTAATTGCAAACTTTCCTACTTTAACTGAAATGTCCCCTCTTGGATTAGGTGCATAAATGTCCAAGACCAAGACTAATTGGCAAAGTTCTTAAGCTGAGTCAATGCTATTTTCCAACTTTGAATATTTGAAGCAAATCAAACCAAAATATTCACAAAAATAGCTTGTACCAAAACTATTTGGTTGCAAGTAACAAAACAGCGATTCTTATCACAAAGCACTGCTGGTGAAATTTATTCCCATATGATGAAACACTTTCAGTACAGTCTATCCATCTCTGCTTGAAATGTTGTTTTTCTTTTGAGACCGTCTAATACTTGGAGTAGTGATTTATTGAGCAGAATCGAAAAAAAATTCTACTAATAGTGCAGAATAACATCAGAGGGTCACAAACCATTCAATGAGTGCGTCATCTATCAGATTAAAAAATTGCTGACTAATGCTAGACAAAGCTGGCATTGAATGCTAATCACCGCCTATCAAACTTGAGGAAGTGATAAATGTAAGTAATATGTTCCAATTTCGGTTTTCGGTTTTCGGTTTTTTTGTATAAATTTAATGGCAGATCTCATCGATGGAAGGCTGTCTCTTTGGGAGTAAATTGTAAAAAAGTTTTTATGTTTGTTCAGACTAGCAGATAGAAATGATCTTTCTCCACATTTCGTCGATCCGTTCTAGGTGGCTGAAATTATTTTATCAGAACACATCACATAGCTAAAGAACTATTCCATTGTGCTTCACGTGTGTCCATTTCTAAGTCAATCGGAGAAAAATGAATAATCGTTTCAGGAATATTGTGCCAGCGGAGTCACTTATCCCTAGCGGAATTTGGTGTTTAGAAACATAGTTGTACCTTCTGAAGGACAAAAAAAAAAATACTGCTGACGTTTTAGAGGCTTTGAAAAGCATACGTTAAGTCTGCCTGTGTCCTCGAGAGTCATTTCAACAAAAATCTGGTCTTACAAACCATCAGGAAGGCAATCCTTACGCAAGTTCAGACCCTAAGAAGTCCTTTTCTGAAACTTACCCAGCAAGTTTATTTATTTCATTTTCATTTATTTTATTTAGTAACCACTGTACATTTGAGAATATAAACATTCTTATAGATTATATACAGGTAAAATATATGGATAGAGTGCTTAAATTTAATGAATAATGAATTTTAAACATAAGAAAGTTCTAATACAATTGAATTGAATACAATTAACTTAAAATGAAATAAGATAGGAGTATTTGTACATAAATGTAAATAAATTCATTATAGCAGATTCAGAATTTAGAATGTGAATCTATTGGAGAGATTTCAATAATTATTGGACAAATAATAAAAGATTGCTGAGGACAGTTTCTTGGGTTCGATATTCGACCTGATAGCAATGGGTAAATTATTCCATACACTGACGGCATGAATGAAAAATTGTCTTCGAGAGGCTAAGCAGGTATGTTTAAGCGGCCTCAATGAGTGGTAGCGTGCGGATGGAGTTAATGCAAGTTTTTCAAATAAATATGATGGTTGTTTTTTATAGATCAAGTTGCCGAGATAAATGCAGCATTTGTACTTAAAAAAGCTGTCAAGAGAACATCCCAAAATTTGACGAGAATGAGAAGATACGTGGTCGAATCTGCGAAGGTTAAAGACAAATCGAGCAATCGAATTAAAAGCCACATTGAGCTTACGGGATAAGATCGAATCCATATCCGCGAACAGTTCGCATCCATAAGTTAAAATTGGCACTAGGAGAGTCCTAGCTAATTTCATCTTAATTGAAAGGCAGCGTAAAGAAGCATATATTTTGGATACAATGCTATTTATATGATCACCCCAAGATAAATTGCTACCAAAAATCATACCTAGGTTTTTCGCGTTGGATACTAATTTTAATTGGGTTCCATTCAAGAAAATAGGGGGAAAATCATCGAGATGGGGTACTTGTTTATATATAGGAATTGCCTTGGTTTTGGTGGGGTTCAACATCAGTTTATTTTGTGAAGCGCAATTGGCGATTGCAGATAAGTCGTCGTTAATTTTTGAGATGGCATCCTCGACAAGTCCTAGAGGAAAGATATAATACAACTGAATGTCATTGGCATATATATGAAAATTACAATGGGACAATACAGATGGCAAGTCGTTAATGAACATGGAAAAAAGAAGAGGACCAAGAATTGATCCCTGTGGGACTCCAATGTTCACAGGACGGAAAGACGACAACAGACGATTAAAAGAGACGGCTTGTTTACGATTGGTGAGGTAGGACAGAATGAGTTTAATGCTCGAGTTTGAGAAATTGAAAAAAGTTGCAAGTTTGCTACATAATCCAAAAGCGTTATTATTGATAATTTGTCCTCATCGATAGCTTGTCGAACATCATCAGATACCTTTAACAACGCAGTAATACAACTGTGTCTGGACCTAAACCCCGATTGAAACGGGTATATAAGCTTGTTTGTTTCAATATATCCTTTGATTTGATTGCTTATTAATGACTCAAAGGCTTTGGATAAAAATGGCAGGACTGCAATAGGCCGGTATTCATTCGCCTTTTCCTTTTTTTTGAATAGGGATGATTTTGGCAGTTTTCCATTGAGTTGGATAGTTGGATGTCATAATAATATAATTAAAAATATGGGTTATGTGGGAGAGAATAAAAGGTAGAATTATTTTTACAAAGTCGGGGTGGATATCATCTAAACCAATGCATTTTGACTTTATAGCAAAAATAGCTTTACCAACGGCTGTAGGATCTATGACAGATAAAGTAAAAGATCCTTCCAATGAATTCAAGGATAGACTGTGTGAGAGGTTATTTATATGATTGGAGTCAGCATTAGCAAATTTTTGGTTTAATTCCTCTACGTTCACATCACCGTTGACTGCACAAGACTTTTTACTCAAACCAATCTGACGTATTTTATTCCACAGAAACTTTGAGGACTTGTTGCTTAAACTGGTTTGAGAAATAGTTGAATTTAGCACGTCTTATCTTCTGGGTCACCTGGTTCCTAAGCAGTTTGAAATTGTTCAATATATCAATGCACCTATACCTTTTCCACCGTCGATTGTACTCGTAAGAATCTCTTAGAGCCATGATACTGCGGATGGAATCGGACATCCAGGGTTGGTCTCTGGGCCTAACACGACGAGTTCTTAGTGGAACAAATTTTTCAAAGAGATATTGAATATTGGCATTTAGAATGCTTACTTGTTCATTCATGTCAGGAACCATGTATATTGAGTGCCAATTTAAATTACTGCATTCATTAAATTAATTTGACACATTTATGTTGCGAAAGTCAAAATATTGAAAGGATTGATTTGGAAAAAAGTCGACATTTAAATCCAGAGTACAGAAAACTAGATCGTGGTACGAAAATGCTGGAGCAGACAGTTGTTGATAATATCTCAACAGATTTTTATCACTAACAATAATTACATCTAACAGAGACGGTGTTTTATTGGGGGCAAAGTGGGAAGCATCGGAAGAGTTTACAAAAAACATACTAAGAGCTTTCACGGCGTCCTTCAGACGATTACTACATGGACTGCGTAAATTTATATTAAAGTCCCCACACACTACAAAGTTTGGAGAAAGGTAATTAAATTGCTCAATTATTTCGGTTAGTCCTTTATAACTGGCAACATTAGGAGGGGTATAAATTGACCCGATTATTGTAGTTTGATCGCCGCTTAAAGCCTCAACAAACACAAAGTCATATGGATGCGTGGGAGAGGAACGAAGTAGAGGTCGAGATCTAATGTGGCTTTTAATGTAAATTGCAGATCCACCTCCCGTTCGACCATGACGATCAGCGCGATAAGGCGGCTTAAAACCCTGCAGAGTAAATAAGTCATCGCCCATTTCAGGACGCATCCAAGTTTCAGAGATGCAAATAACGTCGATCAAACTATTCTCAAATAAAAATCTAAATTCATCAATTTTATTCACCAGACTTTGTGCATTAATATGAGAAACGCAGAGCCCCTTTTGTTGCTTACACATAACATTCACTAAATACCTCAAATTTTCATTCATGACGCCAGTTTTAATGTTATTGTGGTTGGTCATAATAAAACATTACCATCAGGTGCGGGGTCAAACACAGAAAGAGCTCAGCAACGACGGTAGTTAGTGTAAAACGAGATTGGGAAAAAATTACTGAAACATCTCCAAAGTAGATACAATTTAAGAGAAATAAAAGGAAGTTTAGCATTATATATATAATAAGAAAGAGCATAAGGCAAAAATTAATTAAAGATAAATTAGGCTGCATAAGCATATGTTGAGTTAAATTTGTTGTTGATTATTATTATTATAGGTATTGTTGTCACCATTACGTCCAACTACATTCTTCAAATCTTCCAAGCAGCGAATAGTAATTGGGGCTTCATTGGGCAAAAAGCGGACACGCACAAGGCCATCAGTGGAGAAAACATTGGAGATGAGAGATCGGCGTTTCATCTTAAGAGCTTTTCGCTGCAGCTGGTAGTTTCTCCTCGTCAAGCTTTCATTTATAAAAAAACTCTTTGAAGAACTTATGCCAACATCACTGAGCCTGAGTAATGTTTTGTTGCTTTTGCGGTAGTTAAAAACTGCTCTCAGCAAACAGCATTATGATACATGCATCTGCGGTGTTGGGATGTTTACGTGTGGACCTCGCTCGGAAAATTATTGTTAGGGGTGGAGGGGAGATATTTAATTTTGAGCATATGTTGTGATACATGTTGCTTAAATTTTCATCATGTGTTTCGGGGATACCAAATATGACTGCGTCGGAACCAATTTTATCTCTTTTGATCTGATCAATTACGAGGTCTAAGCGTGTGCATTCTTGACGAATTTCAAGAACTTTTTGTTCTAGTTCACGTTTGGTTTCACTGACCTGTACGTTTAGTTTTAGTTCCAGCGCTGATAGCTTTGCATCCAAAATTTTGGTGAAATCCTCTCCCCATTTCTCCAGTTTCTTCTCGATTTTACTCCATAATTTGTCAGCAACACTGTTACATCTGTTGTCTCCAGATTCTCTGGGTGAGCCGGTGTTTTGTTGTTTTTGAAGGCGATATGCTCTCGTTTCAAGTGGCATTTTATATATGACAGATTAAAAAAAAATCCAAATTAACACTATTTTCTGACAATATTTGAACAAAATTAGCGAGCGATATGAACTAGAGCGCTTGCCGAAAAATATGAAATGCAATCAAGAAAAATAATCGTGGTTAGAAAGCAAAAAAAAACTTGAAAAACTAAGCGGACGAAAATAATTAGACTTCTAGACACTCTCCATACTCTACGTAACAAGTTCATCTTACTTACTTACTTAAGCTGACGCGACATTCCGGGGTGGACTTGTGCCTCAACCAACAAACGTATCCAGCCAGGTAGATATTTAGCAAGCTGCCTCCAGTTTCGCATGGAAAGTTGCACAGTGCGGCACCCAAATAAAGAGCTTCGAAGATTTCTCGGACCGATGTCCATTCGCTATACATATATCACCCAGCCATCTTCGTCGTTGGACCTTCACTCTTCTGGTTAAGTTGATTCGTTAAGTTCGTCATTGTATCTCTTCTTCCACTCGCCGAATACTCGTATATAGACGGGACCAAACATCACACGAAGAATTTCATCCGAAAGCCAGGAGCACCCTCATCCATTTTTGATAAAGTCCATGCCTCTGCACCATAAAGCAGGACTGGGATTATTAATGTCTTGTTCAGTTCAGTTTGGTTGACAGCATGCCCTCGTTGGTCGTTAAACCCATCTTCGCCCCTTTTATCTCAATACTCGCGAAAGCGCTTGCTTTCTTCCGATTATGTCAATATCATCGGCGTATGTGAGTAATTGGACAGACTTTTAAAAAATTGTTCTTCTTGTGTTGGCGCACGGGTTTTGCACTATTCTTTCAAGAAAGATGTTAAAGAAATCGCCTTGTCTAAATCCTCTTTTGACATAAAAGGTCTCGGTGAGTTCTTCACTCACCTTGATGGAGCATCGTGCATTCTCCATCGTCATCCCGCACAAACGGACGAGCTTGGCAAAGACCCCAAACCTAGATATTGTTTTGTACTATACAAATCGTCTCTATAGGTGCTATCATACGCGGCCTTAAATTCGATGAATAAGTGGTGTGTATCGATTTGAAGTTCATGGGTCTTTTTCAAGATCTGTCGTAGTGTCAATATTAGGACGGTGGTGCACTTTCCTGGACTTTATGGTTCATATCAGAACCACTCAGGTTCTAGGCTGTAGGCGTTTACATAGTATGGCAGATAGAATCTTGTATGCGATATTAAGAAGACTGACGTCTCTGTAGTTTAGTTTAGAGGGTCTGCTTTCTTGAGGACCATACCAACAATTCTAGGTTCTAATCAATCGGCACAGTTTCGTCCGACCATATTTTTCAGATGAGTTGGTGTACGCTACTTACCAAGTTAGCCAGCAGCTGAGAGTGTCATACCATCTGCAGTTATGCTGATATAAGGCCCAACTATCATTGGAAGCCCTAACTGAGGACGCAGGCAGACCTAACATAGGTTTTTGATAAACTCTCCTCTGTGCCGTCGCTAGCAAGTTAATCGGTGATTTAATTTCCAATGGACCCATTGTGACATGGTACCCAAACAAGACTCAGTGAATTTAGCCTTAATTTGGTGGGAGCTGACTACTTCGCTTAATACATGCTTAAATTAGCTTAAAAACTAGGACTTCAAAACTAACAACAGTTAAGGGTTAGGAAGTAAGGGAATGGTGGAGGAGATAAAGTTTAAGACGAGAAGTTATTTTAGAATCAAAAACAGGGAGGTATGAGTTGACCTTACGGAGCATGCGGGAGATTGGTTCGTTAGAACCATAAGAGATGAGGTGGATTGGAATGGAATATAGAAGAGACGAGGACAGCGTAAATTACGAGGGTTAGTGTTGAAGGAAATATAAATGTAAAGGGAAGCGCAATCTACAGAAACAGAGAGCAGTCAATGAATGAAAAAAAGATAAAGTACGTCTCTGCGTTTTTCGTGGGTATTCAGGTTAAAAAGTTTGAGGCGATCACGATAGAGAGGTAAATAAAGGGTCATCCCAGGGTATTACACGAAGGTCAAATCGAAGAAAACGACGTTGAATGTTCACGATTCGACATATACGAACTCGCTGAAAGGGATACCACACTTGGGTGGTATATTAGATTGGGTCGGGCTAGGGTAAGTTAAAGTGACCTTTTTCACATAGGGGTTGGAAAATTCTTTAGACCATCGTTTCATAAAACCGAGCGATGAGTTGGCTTTAAGGATTATCTCATCAATATGCGAACGGAAGTTTAACTCTCTACCGTATAAAATTCTAAGGACGCGAAGGGATTGAACCTGGGGTACAGGTTGGTCATGTAGAAAATAAAGTCGAGAGCGAGATTGTTTGGACTTACGAGACAAAGTCATAGATTGTCATTTGGAGACATTAAGCTCCAAACAATTTTCTAGAAACCGAGTGAAAAACCTAACGTGAAGGAGAATAGAATCTTAGGGCGAAGAAATAGTTTTGGAGAACTTAGTGTCATAGGCTTAAATGGATACGGAGCAGTGTTTAATAATCCTCTTAAGATCGTTTGTAGTTTAAATGAAAAAGAGAGGACCTAGATGGCTGCCTTCCGGGAATTGAAATTGGATCAATTGATGTGATATTTTTTCGAAGGCCTTAGCCAAATCTGTAGCAATAACATCGATTTCATTGCCATTTTCTAGGGCTGAAAGCGCAAAGGATACGAATTAAAATAAATTTGTAATAGTTGATCTACCTTTCAGAAATCCATGCTAACTGGGTGATACAAGTGACTTACAGTGAAAGCTTAGCAATGGGACAGTAGTTGGTTACTTCGTTCTTTGATCCCTTTTTGTGAACCGGGGTTATGAAAGAGGTCTTCCAAACTTGGGGGAATTCCCCTTGTGTGAGGGACAGATGAAATAGGGAGCAAAGTTGGTGCCAAAGATTGGAGGCACACTTTTTGAGAAATATTGCTGGAAGCTTATCTGGAACGAATAAAAATTCATCATTGAGATTTTGTAATTTTTCTTCGATAAGGGTGGGATAAAAATTGGGAAGGTACTTGAAACAGATGGGGTCGGGTACGAAAAGGTGGTTTGCAAATGATTTCAAAAAAGTTTGCAAAATATTTGGCAATAATATGTGGGTCGGTCGATGATATATTATCGAATGAGGGTGAGGGGGAAGGTTAGGTTAGGTAGGTTCGGTAAGAGTGGCTGTTGGAAATACCAACCCACTTAGGCCTATTGGCCCATTGTGATGCCACGCGGATCTATGATCTTCTTACTACTGGAACCAGTTTGAGCTTATAATAAAGCGTAGGAGACTGTTAACGTCTATTTTTTCTAGATCGTTTAGGTCGTTGTAGAAGAAAGCTCCTAGATGAAGTTTCCTTCTCTGAGAGAGAGCTGGGCATGTGCAGAGTAGGTGGGGGATTGTCTCCTCCTCTTCCTCGTCCACGCAGCTTCTACAGAAATCGTTAGTAAAAGCGCCAAGCCTTCTTGCGTGCTTGCCTATGAGACAGTGTCCACTGATGACACCTATTATGACGCTGAGATGTTTCCTATTTAAAAGGATCAGACACTTAGATCGACTCAGATCCAGCCTTGGCCAGATCTGTTTGGTCGCTAGACATGTTTGTCCAGCAGTCCACCTAAGGTCCGTTCTTTTATTGGCATCTAGCTTTAGTGTTAGTTTGCACGTAGCGATTGGTATACCTATACTACCTTTGTCCGGTAGGATAGGTAGAGTGGTTCCAATTTTGGCGAGTTCATCGGCTCTGCAGTTCCCTGGAATGTCTCTGTGGCCCGGCACCCAACAAAGGTGAATGTTGAACTGCTCTGCCATCTCCATGAGAGATGATCGGCATTCAAGGGCAGTTTTAGAATATAGCAGAAGTCTCACCCAGTTTGGGGTTGATTATCCTGCTTGTTAGCATTAGATTAATCAGCTCCCCAAGTGAGCTGTCTACCTGCAGAGTTGACAGCGCAGTCGTGATTGCGGATGTGTTGACGTTGTTAAAGGCGCCCTCTATGTCTAGGAAAGCAACCATTGTGTACTCCTTATATTGTAGGGATCGTTCGATGTGGCTAGTCAGAGAGTGCAAAGCCGTTTCCACCGACTTTCCTTTACAGTAGGCATGTTGAGCCGTAGACAGAAGTCTTGGATCAACTTTAGCTCGAATATGGATATCAATCAGTCGTTCTAAAGTTTTCAGAAGGAATGATGATAGACTTATAGGTCTGAGGTCCTTTGGGACTACATGAGAACATTTTCCAGCTTTGGGAATGAATACTGCATTGACTTCTCTCCATAACAGTGGAATGTGGATAAGTTCTACACAGCTCCTCATAATATTTTCCAACACTGGTAGAATAATATCTGAGGATCTCTGTAGCTCGGCAGGTATAATACCGTCCGGACCAGCAGACTTGTATGGTTTGAAGCTATGCAGCGCCCAGAGCAGTTTGTCTCTCGTAATCAGACCATGAATTTTGGTCACGGTTGCAGTAGGCTTGTTTGGGCTGCTACTGGCCGCGAGTTGGGAGCTACCTGGAAAGTGGGTGTCCAGAAGCAGGTTGAGTGATTCATTACTTGAGGTTGTCCAAGAGCCATCGGTTTTTTTCAAACAGCTGGGCATCATACGATTTGTGGAGAGGATTTTTCTTAGCCGCGATGCCTCAGAGGTTTCTGTAATTTTGTCGCAGAATAACCTCCAGGATTGTCGCTTTGCCTTCCTCAGTTCTTTTTTGTATAATTTGAGGTATTCTTTATATGAGTCCCAGTGGGTCACTTTTCTTGTGCTTTTTGCTGCGTTGAAAAGTTTTCTGCAGGCGTTTCTGAGCAGTCCCAGTGCCGATGTCCACCAATGTGGCTTTTTCTTGCCTCTTGGTTGAATAAGAGGGCAGGAAGCGGCCATAGCCTTATTGAGGGTCAGAGTAAATTCCCTGACTTTCATGTCGAGCTCATTGGTGTCACGCAGGGGACTTGATAGTTTAGAGGATATCGTTTCCGACAGTATTCCTCTGATGCGGGGGGGAGCATCACTCAGACTGAATTGGATGTATCTATGGTCTGAAAAGGAGTGTTCAGACGATACCATCCAGTTTGTTAGCCTTTGGGTGATGCTGTCGGAGACAAGAGTAATATCTAATACTTCTTGTCGGTTTTTTGTTATAAAAGTGGGCTCATTGCCAATATTGCAAATTAAGAGGTTAGTACTTAAAATATAGTCTAAAAGTGACTCACCGCTATCATTGATGTCGGTACTGCCCCATACCGTATGATGTGCGTTGGCGTCGCATCCGATTATGAGGCCAGTTTTTTGCCTTCCCGCTTCCAGTACCACCCTTTCTAGGTTATCACCAGGGAGAGGGCCCACTTGGTCGTGGTCAAGGTAAGCCGATGCCAGCCAGTAAGAGCCTTTGGCAGTCTCTAATCTGGCAACGGTTAGGTCGGGGTCACAGAGGTTGGGAAGTAGAAATACATTAAGGCCACGTTTCACTAATATACAAGTTCTAATCTTACCTTTGTTTCTTGTATAGAGCGGAGCGTATGTGGGTGTCCTAAGTCCACGAACCACGCCTTCTGTAATCCATGGTTCCTGGATTAGAATTATGTCTTCTGCGTTTTTGGAAAGACGCAGAATGAGTGCGGCCGAAGCCTTTTTTGAGTGGTGGAGATTAATCTGGAGGAACCGTATCATTGGTACAGTCCACGTATCATTGCTCCACCACGGTGTTGTTGAGCCCAAGAGCTCATCTTCTATCTCTGATCGTGTAGATGTAGAACCTCTAATTTCTTCGTCATCGGTTTCCATTTCTGACAGTGTGTCAGAAGAGGAGACAGACGGCTTGGTATTCACCTCGGACAGATTGGAGTCGTCGCTATCCAATTCTGGAAAGGATATCGACGCTCCAAGATCCAAGGTTGTGATGTCAGGTGTTAAAGGAGGAGGAGGTTGCTTATCAGCATCCAGCTCATCTTTTTTGTACACCCTTAAATGAATGGACTCGAATCCGAACCGAATCATGCCTTTCGTCTGCGCCAGAGGATTAAGGGATTCCTTATTGATCACAATTAACGCGCATCTATAAGAACCCCTTAGTTCCTCCAGTATCGCGACTTTCCAGTCATGAGTCGGAAGAGTCGGGTTGCTGAGCTGGATGATTTCCAGGATACTTTCTGGAGAGGAGGGTTCGGCTGGAATCCAGGTACGAGTGAGGGGGAATAACCGTCTGATTTTCTTTTGTAGTTGACGAATTGAAAAAATGTCTTAGGATCCTTGATAAGGTTGGTCTGCGCTGTGTCGAAAAAGCGCTCATAAAGGCAGTTATAGAGCTGGGTGAATTGCAGGTAAGTTCCAAGATAGTTGGAGTAGTCATAATAAGAATCGGTGGGAAAAAAAAACTGCTCATAATTGATTTCTTTTGTTTCGTAAAGAACGAAGTCTTCTGTTGTACCATGGAGGGGAAATAGATGATGTTATATGCCGCGAAAAGGGGACGTAAAGAGAAATGGAATTAAATATTTCACTGTAGAAAGTGGAGACAGAGATGGTAGGGTAGGAAGTGGACTGGGGTGGAGAGTTCTGGAGAAATGAGAGAAAAAGAGGGAGTGAAAGTTATCGAAAGTTGATAGTGTTCAGGAACAAAACATTACTGTGGAGTTAATAGGATCGCTACTGAAAATACGTATAGTTGCCTATCGATGGAGTTAGGGACGCCACTTACTTTCCATAAGCTTGAGTTCGTTATACGTTATATATTCCTTGGATGAACTAGCGTTTGACGAAGTGAAAACGAAGTGATCATCCGATGAAATTCGCTTCAGCGGAGGCAGATTAGAGTCACCGCTTCTCACTCGGAGGGTCCAGGTTCGAATCCTTCCCATGGTAAGTCAGTTTTTCATTTGTGTAATTGGAACGCAGACAGAAAAATTCTGCGTGTGAAGGCATAACACTAACACGTAGATTTGGCTGTTGTAGAGTTTCAAGCACAGAAAAAAATACTGTGAATTATAGCTCGAATCACTCTGAGTGAAGAAAAAACTCTCCGTCCTGTTCAGACTCCCACCCCTGGAGAGCGAATGACAACAGTAAAAGAGTATCTAACCTAAGGAGGCGCGCGTAAATTATAAAAAAAATATAAAGAAATCGTCGATAGAATCACTTAGGTTTATAAGTTGATCAATCGCTTTAATAGCAAGGATGTAGGCTTCGATAGGTTGAGCTGGGAGAATGTGGCAACACATAACGTGCAAGGAACTATTGCGAAGTGTTATTCTAAGTGAAACAAAGTCAAGTTTAACAGAAGAAGAGATAGCTATGAGAGAAGAGTTGAGGTTATTGTGAATAGCAAGCAGGACTCCTCTACATGGAGAATCAACTTTAGGCAGGGCAGGATCATTAACCATAGGAAGAGCGTTATAGTCATCGCGAACAACATTATAAGAAGATGGGAATAACTCCTGGCTTTTTATGTCGGAGATCAGATTGGTTTCTGTAAGAGCATAGACGTCGAAAGAGAGGCCATGAGATTAAAACAAAATAGTACGTGTTTTAGAGCGCAAGCCTCTTGCGTTTTGGTAGTAAAATGTAAGAGATGCAGCCAAAGAAGGCAAATTAGCTGCGTTTAGTGAAGTTTTGTATTCTCGAACTTGATTGGAAGCCGTGAGCGAGTTCAGTAAAACTTTCAGCGCAACTGGCCTGACATCCACCGATTCCTCACAGTATAGTTCATTGCAATCAAGATCACGTTTTTCTACGGTTGGGAGACAGTTGCAACTTTTCCTAACGAGGAATGAAATTTTATGTTATCTTTCTCAAGAAGGTTCGACCTTCATCGGTTATAGAGCCATCCGACTACATTATTTTCCTGGCTAAAATTCCGCCCAAGGGAATTGGGCGTAGATAAAGTCGATTTCGTATTCTTGTAGCAACAGGAATTCTGGTGTCAGCATCAGGCAGTCAGCAAAACTCCAGTGAGTGTTTGTATCAAGATGACTTTGAGAGTGCAGCCCATGATATGAAGATCAAGACGAGTTAGACTTGCCAGGACATCTTGCCAGAGTCAGCCCGTCTACGGAAAACACTCATGCAGCCGAGGCAAACAATTCTTCGGGGTCTGTTCCACCAGACAATCGACGCATGGGATATAATTGGCCTTATAATAGCCATGTGGATGTAGAGGACCCTCCTCGGTGATAAGCCCCTTGTCTTGGCGAAACCTCCTTACACTGCAAGAAGGCCGAAAGGATCTTCGAGATTTTCGATACGACATGTTTATCCTACATAAGGTGAGACAGTACAGCTACATTAGTTGTATATGCCTAAGCATACGCAGTAGAACTAGTGAAAGCATTAATCTGTGTGTACCGTGGCAGTGGAAACAGAATTCCGCCTTGGGGGCAACCCCTGTTTACCTCCGTCAGCATCCACATCAGGGTATCATTCTCCAACGTTGCTATTGTCTACAAAACTAATGATGCTATCACGAGTTACTTAGATGAGCAAGATAAAAGTTCTAACTGCAAGCCAACTTGCTTTCAATTTCGTCCCGATACATTCTTTCAGAAAAATGACTGCCAAATGATTGGACAGTTCCCATCAATATTAAGAAACATTCGGGAAAGATTGGATTTCATCCAAGTGACATCGTTAGCTCCAAAGCTGACAAAGTCGATACATTTGTAGAGGAAGTCAGTGTTATCAGCGATTTGCTAGCATGTATGTCCGCCCCAAAAATTATCGTCTTTCCGCTGACTAAAAAATTGGACCACAAATAGCTGCTCATTCTAGTTACTTTACGGATCTCGGCTACACAAAGCCCTCATAAAAAAAAACCCTATGAAGTTGTACGCTATTACACTTTACAACCTTTCTTACTGAATCTTCATTGAAATCTCTGTAACAAATCCAATCATCAGCTATTACAATTCACTTAAATCTCTGGCCTTCAAACTTCAAGTTGATTACCTGCGCAAAGTCCTCCTCAAATGAAATATCTAAATACGTCGAACCCCCCGGAATGTCCTCAGGACTCGCCTTTCACACTATGATTAACCCCCGACAGAGAAAAATCACTTCAGATTCCTCATTGAAAATCCGGCCTCATTCACACCTGTCTCCGCAAATGTATTTAGATTAGCTCAAATCTTTTCCAAAGGCTTCCTCATTTCCTTCTCCTGTTTTTTTTTTTCAGGCATGGTTTGAACCCACGTTCTCCAAGCAATTGAAATAATCTCATTTAAATATTCAACAAGTCGTTAGGACTTCACACGCAGCCCTCATAATCATGATTAAAAGAAGAAAAAAACAGAAAACCTATCTGCAGGTGCTACTACGAGTACCTAGGGGTTGGATATGACGGAGAGGTAATTTTAATTAGTTATGCAAATCATAGGCGACGATTACCGGAAGCATGAGGCTACCCCATGAACTAAACCATAAGTGTCACCCGCTGGAGTCCCCCCTAGGAGGGTTGGTAATCGTAATCATTCTTGAATATATGTATGTATCTCAAAAAGAATCCGATGAATGATGACAGTGATTATTAACATACTCTGATGAGTCTGGAGGTGGAATGGAGGCTTCTTTCGATTCAAATGGATTATAGCTGGGGGGGTTGGTTCTATCTGACAAGGAGAACCATCACTTTCATGCCTTCACTGGTCCTTCATGTTTTTTTCTTCAGTATTTCAGCTTTACGTAGAGCGATTGAGCATATGGGGAGGGGGGAAACAAATTCGCACAAGATAAATCCCCGGTGGCCATATAATAAGGGTTTGTGAGCGTAAGTATGGTGAAGTTTGAATGACAGCGGAATACGTAATTTTAAGTATTCCAGAGCTGTTCTACCTACCCTTCTCCATAACAATTGAGAAAAACGCAGAAACGAAAATAACGTCTCTTAAGCAAGTGAATTTCTTCTGGTTCCTCCAACACTTGGGATCTGGAAAACGTTTCTGGTAGTGGAGCCAAGTGTTTTTCTTTGGCTGCGTCTATTCGTAACTCTTTTTGGCTGTGAAAATTTACTTTTCGAGGCTTGTGGTAAATTCATGCATTTCAATTGGCAAGAGCAAATAGAGGAACTTCCCGAAACGTATGGCGCAAATTACATCCAGGCTCCTGAAAGGAACTGCGCGAGTTGATAGAGACACGTAACTCTGACATGTTGTGAGAAGGACTTTATTCTTTTAACCGGAACACAAGAGGATTTTTAGTTTGTCGTTGGAGGACTATGTATTCCCCTAACTATAGTATGTTGTAGTTGAGACTATGTCATATTGAGTTATATCAGCTGTGGTTGCTTAACATGAAGACGAAAGAAAGAACCAAGTGATGTGCGAAGAATTTAGACTGAATTTGATGAGGAACACTAATTTGACTACAGCAACGTGCAATTTGGCAATAGCTTCTGGTGCTGTTCAGGATGTGCTGCTACGAAATTTATTAGATTTCTTGCTGAAACAGAGGATATGCAAAGCTGCCTGTAACATCAAAAAGAACAGAAAGAATTTGTGGACTGCTGTCATAGAAAATTTAGGATCAATTATCTGTAGATACGAGCTTAGTACAACAGATCCATGCTTAATTTTGGCATCCTTACCAAAGTCGTTAGATAGCGGAATGTGAGGATGGAGAACGTCTCACAGAAACCCCTGATATCTTAAACAAGGTGATGCCCTGTTATATTCTTTAACATCATACTTGAGAAAATTGTGCGGAACTCGCCAGTAACAATTTCCAAAAGCCGGTACAACAACTTTCATAAGCTGATGACATTGATATCATTGGCAGAATGCAGCTTGACTTCCTGACTTGAATGCAACAAGAGCTGTAAATGAGAGGAGAACCAAGTGTAAGTGGACGCACAACATTGGCAAATCAGAAAGGTCATTGCAGTATAAATCCATCTTCCTAAGGTACTCGTAGTTAGAAATTGTTCCACCTCACCTTGGACTGAAAGAAATCCTCATTGTATCCCTCAACGTGGGTGCCTCCCGGAAATGACCACCACAGCTTTGGTTAGCTAAAGCCAGAGAACAAGACTGCAAAGTTCCTAAACTCCTCAATAGTTTAAACCCAGCAACTTGCCCCTGATCATCGAATGAATTACCTGGTTTCAGTGGTGGTGTGAATGCAGCCGGAAGCGAGTCGCTAGAGCAACTTCTAAAGGTCGACAACCTGACACTTGGCGATAGCAGGAGGACACCTCTTCCTCTCAGGCAACCGACATGAATAAGTTAAACTGAAGAAGAACTGTTAGACTCGGACTCGGACGTGACTATAGTGGAGAAATTAACTCAGAAACTGGCCGGAAGCAAAAGTCTAACCACACTTGCTAATGTGAGATTGTGCGCTGATCCAAAGACATAACAAGACGGTAAATGCTTACGAACATCTAGTAGCGCCTAAAGCTCCAGAACATGATTCGTCTGAACCAAAAGCCACAGGGAAAACGATGGTGAACCCCACGGATCAAAATATCAAAGACGCTTCAACAGGTCCAAGCGGGACTATCAGCGAAACGACAGAGGTCAGGAAATGATGCCAAATGGGGATAGTTCCAAGCGGAAAAAGCCATCGGTTATTAGTTTCGAGAACACTCGAATGGAGCAGCAGGTAACCATCGTTGAAACCATCTGACCGAATGAATGCGTTTTCCACGGAGTGGGCTACCAGAGCGGGGTTGAGGTAGTTGGCTGCTGGTATAAACTATCTCTGATATTCCTCAATAAGACCATTTCAGCTGGAGAACTGTAGAAGTGAGCCTTGTTGATAATTATGGCCTCTTCGCCATCCCCATAAAAGTATGGGTCCTTCCTCTGCAACTCACGAAGTAGCAAAATTCGTGAAACTATTGTAATAGCGGTGCAAAGTCAACTCTGTGTTAAAGAATGAGTTTTACTCAATTCTAGAAAAAGCCAAAGCAATGAAGGAAAGTATCTAGAAAGCCATGGAAAAGACTTAAAAAAGGGCTATTCCAAAATATTCACACAAATTCAAAGACTAGCGTGTGTCGCAGTAACAGGAGCGTTGAGGTCAACTCCTCAAGCTGGACTAGACATAATGCTCAACCTTCTTCCTTTAGACGAATTCCTCAAATGCACGACTTCCAAAAGCTCGACCAGACCTATGGACGCACCGCAATATAGGATGCCATAAAAACCGACGAAGTGTCAGTGTCAGTTCACATCATGCCAAGCGTGGACTTTGATAGGAGTTTCTCCACATCATTTCCTAGCTGACATGACTGGTTATCTAACACTGCCACCAATAATAGAAAACTCCACCTCTGCACGGACGGCTCCAAAATAGAGAATGGTACTGGAGCTGGAGTCTACTATGAAATGCTACACATCCACAACTCCTTCAAGATTCCGAACGTATGTAATATTTTTTGACCAGAAATATTTGCCATTCATAAAGCTGCACAGGCTGTATTACTCATCGAACTTAAACAGTTCTATCTTTATGGACAGTCAAGCAGCCACAAAAGCTTTGGCAAGTGAAACCACCAAATCAATAGAGGTACCTCAGAGTTGTAGTTTGTACCTCGCGAGGTTGCAGTGACAAAAAAACACCAGGTGCCACTTAACCTCGCATGACATTCTGCGCCACAAGCATCTTCTCTCGAAATCACTAGGCAAAACTGTCAAGAAGTCATAAGAGATGCCGTGTCAAATGCATTGTTCAATGATGAACGTCACCTGGAGTATGCAGAGAAACAGAAAGCAAAAGGAAACTAGAGCAGCTCGTGAGCCCTACTTGTAAAAAAGGAAGGACCATCACCGGCTTCTTAGAGGAACGAAAACTAAGCTTGAAAAGCACGAGACCGAGGAAATTGAGATATGTTATATCAGGAATGGTAGAAGGTAAAAATAGCATGGCAGCTCAACTGAGTACTAACTGAAGCTTTCAAGGATGAACAAGGAGACCTTGTAGTAAATTCGCAATCACTGCTGGGGATAAGGAAGGATCATTTCTGCAGACGTTCATATTTCTGATCAACATTCCGGCACCAGGCATTCAAACTGGACGATGATGGCAACAATTCGTCCTCGATGAAGTGAAGATAGTCATATCCAAACTTAAATCCAACAAAGATGACGATCTGGTTACCTTTTGGACTTTTGAAGGCCACGAGAGATGGTTTTCTGAAATACATGCACCAATTCATCTCTAAAATACAATCAGACGAAGGGATGCCAGATGGATAAAACCTCAGCATTGGATATCCGATTTTGAAAAAAGAAGATCGTCTATTCTGCGCGAGCTATTCCGATAAAATGTTTTCCATAGGCTTCTCCATCTTCTGGTGACTGTGCTTCTCAGTTGCAGGAATCTTCTCCGAAACGCGACTACCATTACACTGGGGTCCTGTTTCTATTGGAGGTACTCACTCGGGGTATAGAAGCATCACATGCAAGTCATATGAGTTTTGTTTCTGCTGCACCCTCAAGTTGGAGTAAAGCATCTCTTCCTTCCTTGATCATACACGCGAGAAGCACTTTGTTGAGTCTATTAACTTTCCATCTCCGTGCTTATGTTGGATTCCAATTTTAAACTCGTTGGTCCCCACATAGATCGAAGATTATGTCAATAGCCGTAAAGTCTTTCATGATTCTCCTGAACGTTTCCTATGTTTCCTACGTTTACGAGTACTATTTTAAGGTTGCATCTCCCAGCCCTTTCGAGTATTTGCCTTCCTCATGAGGCTGTGGTTGGCATCCCGCATTCCTGGGCTCTGGCATTAAGGTCTGCGGCAACCAGGATCTTCTACTCTTCCAGTTTTTGCTGGAACTTGTCTATCCTTTCGTTTGGCGTGATATAGATGGTTATTACCGCGAGTCCATCGCTTTTTGTCCAAACAACGCCTCTATATGTGAATTGGCTTTCGATTGACATTTTCCTTGCATCTGGAATCCAGATATGTAGCAACCAACCAAAAGATCCGAGTTCAATAAAAGTAAAAAGCAGAATTGGGAGGAAGATAATGACCTCTAGTGACTAGGATTTCAGCGAAGAAGGTCAAGCGAACCGGACGGAATACCGACGGAAGTACTGAAAGCGATTGCCAAATATGCCTACAGCTACAGTTGAACGTGTATAACAGCTGCCTTGAGAGAGAGATCCTTCTCAGGAGTTAAAAGACACAACGCTTGGTGCTGATCAGCAAAAGCAAAGGAGTAACCTTGTTCCGAAACCTCCTTTTGTGGTTTTTCGATAAATCATGTTTGAGACATTACAATTGCGTAGCACCCTTTCTGGCCACAATGGCTGGGTTACCGAAATCGCCACCAATCCAAAGGATCCCGACACTATCATGTCGGAAATTGACCCGCGATGAGGACAACAATTATTGCTTCCCACAGAAGCGTTTGTATGGACACTCGCACTTTATAAGAGACGTTGTCCTCTCATCCGATGGCAACTATGCACTGTCTGGCTCCTGGCATAAGACTCTCCATCTCTGGCATTTGGCCGCTGGCAAGACCATCCGTCATTTTGAAGACCACACCAAGGGCGTCCTTTCAGTTGCCTTCTCTGCTGACAACCGTCAAATCGTTTCCGACTTCCGGGAACACTTTGGCTGAGTGCAAGTACACCATCCAAGAAGATGGACACAGTGACTGGGTGTCGTGCGTTCGTTTCTCATCAAACTACTCGAAGCCAATTATCGTCTCATGCGATTGGAATCGTACCGTCAAGGTCTGCAACTTCGCCAATTGCAAGTTCAAGAACAATTACCATGGACACACTGGCTACTTGAATACAGTTACAGTTTCGCCCGATGGTTCCCTATGCACCTCCGGAGGCAAGAACGCCAAGGCTCTTTTGTGGGATCTTGATAACCGCAAGAACTTGTACACTTTGGAACACAACGACATCATCAATGCTTTGTGCTTCTCACCAAACCGCTACTTGCTGTGTGTGGCTTATGCTCAATCCATCACGATCTGGGATTTGATATGCAATAACACCGTCGAGGAACTTCGCCCAGAGGTTGTTTCGCAAACATCAAAGGCCGACCCACCACAGTGCTTGTCACTCGCCTGGTCCACCGATGGACAGATTTTGTTCCCTGGCTACTTTGACAACACTATCCGTGTATGACAAATGTCAGTCTCAGCTCAGCATATCACTCCACCTTTCAACATTCCAGTTTACCTCTTGCGAATGCTGAAGAACTACCTCAAAAACTCGAAGCTGATCTACGATACCACGGAAGGCCTTCGAAGATAGAAAATTACCTCCAGAGCAGTACAGGCATCGATCCTGGGACCTGACCTCTGGAATATCTCATCTCGCATGCAGATGCCTGAAGATGCCTTCCTGGTAGGGTACGCAGATAATATTGCAGCGGTGATTACCACAAAAAACGCCGAGAATCCTCAAACGAAGCTGTACCAAGTTATGAGACGGGTGAACTCATCGATGGATGAACCTGGTCTTAGCATAGTTACAGAAGAAACTGAGATAGTCTTTCTGACCAAGAAGAGGATCCCGACCATTGTTAACTTCCAAATCAGGCCCGAAGTTATAACGAGCAAGGAAGCAGTGAAATACTTGGGACTAACTATTAATACGAAACTTGACATACTTTCTGGCAACAGATAAAACTCGTATCGGAACGAGCGTCGACTGATGGCAAACGTAGGGGGACCTATAGACAGCAAATGAACTTTATTAATGTCAATTACTCACGCCATCCTTCTATATGACTGTGAGATCCGAGCAGAAGCACCCCGACAAGAAAAGTACAGGAAGCAGACGGTGCTGAGACGCGGAGCACTACGCGTGACAAGCTCATACTGAACTATTTGGGAAACACCTGTCCTTGTAGTCGCAGGAGTGACACCGACCGATCTCCTAGCGGCAGAAACGAAGTACGTCTAAGACAAAAACAAAGGAAATTGGAGTGAAAGCGGCAATCCAGGTGGTAAAAGAGCTCACGAAACGGCAGTGGAAAGAGCACTGGAACACAGAGAGTTAGACGACAAAGCTGATCAAGGACGTGGCTAAATGGAATGGATGGAAACACGGCGAAGTAAACTACTACCTCACCCAGTTTCTCACCGGACTCGGACATATCTAAGCCCTTCTTCACAAGATCGGTATAGAAAACCCTCCAGCCCGCCAGTACGAGGATTCTCACCACACTTTTTCCATTTGCAGAAAGTGGGAAGCTTAACTTTGGGAGCTGGAAAGCTGCATTGGCGTAATCAGCCCAGAAAATATCGCTGACGAGCGATCAGACCTGGAGCCAAATTTGTTCCTTAATAGAAGTCACACTCAGGAAGAAAAAGAGAGAGCAAGACGCAAATATTCTCTAACAGACTGATGAAAACTTCACCGGCAAGGAAAAGCCGGACGGCAAAGCGGAAAGAAAATGTCACCACCCTGAAGTAATGAAAAAGCAGTACTGCAGGGGTTAACGTGGTTTTAAGTGGGTGAGAATCGCACAGTACTTGAAGCAGAGCGGGATTACTTCTGGTCGTTATAAGCCTTTCCACCATCCCCTAGGCAAAAAAAAAATAGAAAAAAGTATGCACTAGCTATAGAGACAACAGCCTCTTCAAGATCTCGCACGAGAACTTCTCTGCTGTACTTATTGCCAAAAACCTTTCGTCAGCCAAACTGATTGGTCCTTATCAATGCGGTTTTAGGACTGAAAAGTCCTCCATCATATAAGTTTTTATTTTATTTATTTTGGTACATTACGGCAGATTTTGCATTAGCTACTTGTCATTCTAAAAGCCGTCTACAGCAATATTAATTGGAGAAAATTGTATGAAGTCAAGATCGGTGTTGACATCTCTATTTATCTTGTCCAGCTCTGTAGGATGGATATGGATAAAGATTGCTACTCCGTGAGGGTCAGTTATGACTTTACCGAGATTTTTAATGTCAAAAAAGACTTGCGACAAGGCGATCCAGTGTCGTACAATAGACACGATCTTGACTGAGGAACAATCTCTTAAAAGTCTGGAACAACTACTTGCCATATATGACATAGACATTTTCAGCAGAACACAGCGGGTTGTTATGAGGCACTTGCAAGAGTTGAAGGGAAAAACGAAGAACATACTGTCATCAGCAAAGGGGACCCAATATCTACGACCCAGGTAAAATGACACAATCGACAGGTATAAGTCCATGGCAGTTAAGAACTTTGTCTATCTAAGCCCTGCTGTTTAAATAAACAATACCGCCACCTTCGAGACAATTCGAAGTGTAACTCTAGCTAACACCTGTTTTTTTTTTTTTTTTTTTGCAGAGTAGAGCCCTCTTTCGAACAACTCAAATGGCACAGAGACAAGGATTTTACGAGTATTAAAAAAGGATAAGGACTCACAAAGTATCATACTTGAAGTTATATACCGCACTGTCTGCATCGACTGGGAGTGCATGACTAGATTTAACTAAGAACTGCATGGACTATGAAGCGACATGAACTTAACCAAAGGAGCCAGAATTCATTGGCATAGACGGGTGAGACATCCTCAAATTCATCTCCGAGGAAAAACTTAGCAGTGGACTGTCCCATATTAGGTGGCCGGAACACGTCATGGGAAATTGCAAGCTTGCAAGCAGAGCTGCCTTGAGGGACATGTTGGTTGATTCTCAGGGCCAGCCCGGACGTCACCTAACATATTACATTTACGTAAGTTAATGTGCTCATTATAGTAGTAAACATCATTCGCTGAATCGAGTGAATCTTTGAAATGGATCTTCCACATTTATAGCTTAAAACCATCAATTTTGCTTTATATGCGGGCTTGATGTCACTTGAATTTGATCTTTCATTCGTAGCTATTCAGAAGGCAAAGTAAAAAGGATAAATTCTGGAAATTTCTTCAAAAGCAATTTTACACCCAATTTCTGTTTGATTATGCGAATTTACTCGGCTGATTAAATCGCTGCTAAAAAGCATTTCTAAATCAAAATCACATACAATTTTCGATTACTCTTGCGCAAGAGGGCTTTCATCAAAGACGTTCAAATTGTAACGCTTAACAGTTCTGAATACAAGGATTTTCCATAGACCTATTGTCCAAGGAAATTGCAGATCAAAGATTGTGCTGTGAAAATTCAATAAACCTTTTGAGAAACTCGTTAAAAGAACGCGCCGCTACTTAACTGCCACAAAAGAAGGAACTTTGGAAATTCTAAGAACTGTGCATAGATTTAAATACATATAGTAATTGCGCCTCAGTTTAGGTACGCCATGCATCTATTCACCATTTTAGTTTTAGTTTCTCTCAAGTTGAAATAATTGCTCCCCTTGTTGGTGAACAGTTTCGTATCTCTATTTCACATCTCATCCCGAAGTCCTTCTCAGACAAGTATAGCATGATACTCCATTTTGTTGGCATTTTTTTTTAGTCCAATTTACGTTAACGATACTCTTCCCAAGGCCTACCTACGTACTTGTCATGGTACTTTCACACAGTTGCAGTGTTTCTGTGCAGAGTAGAGCATCCTCCTTCAAACAATGTCATTTTCAATTTCATTTACTTCCGCCTTAAACTGTCCATTGCCTGCCACTTCCTCCTTACTTTGCACACTTTCTCAATGAGCATGTCAACCACTCACTCTTCCTGTCAAGGACTACATGGAATAAAAAAAAGACATTGTCTACTCAAGTTCCTTCTTCACACTTGGATAATTGAGTGAATCCTTTCTTTTCCGTTCTTCCTTTCCTATTCTCGTACGAACGATATTGACAATAAAGACATACCATTCAGGTTCTGTCCTTGTTTGGCAAAATTAAAATATCAAAGCAAAGATTAAGGAGATCTGACTAAACGGCATCCTGCCAGTCAATGGAGCAATTTTTATGCGTTGAATTAACGAAATTAGAGATTTGTGCGATTCAAATCTCACCAGGGGGGTGCTTTGAGTGCTTTTGTGTCGTTATCCCCGATAACAGAGTCATAAATTCGCGCCAAATTATATATGTACGAGCCCAGTGCCTCCTACAAAGTCCTCCAAAATATGAGGGAAGCATTGCAAAGGTCGTTGAATGCGCCAGTACGAGCATAAGTACAGCTTGACTGGAAAAGAGCGAGCAAAGAACAAAAACCAAATATGTTACGTATACGCACCCGTCGTCGTTATGTTTTCATGATAATGATTGTGCATGTGCTTAATCAGGCCAACAATTGATATTTTTGCTGTTGTTGCTGTTGTTGGGTCGAGTGACTACGACAACGTGGGTGGTGGTAGTATTTGTGCCGGCTTTTCGCCTTTACCTACAAATACTAGAGCAGTTGTAGGAGCGCGTGTGTAGAGCTGAGAACGTCATGGTTTTGTCTATTTTTACATCACATACTGTTGGTGACCTGGCTACAATACATTGAGAATAATTCTCTCAAAGGAGAGATGACGTCACCCACGTCAGGGGGGTTACAACAACTCGAGCTTTTTCGAAGTAAATTTGCGCAGGGTTAGGAGCTTTCATTCGAGTGAATCAACAATTGGTACAAGAATATTGAGTACCGGGGATATTACTATTGCCGCCATTTGAATGGCTCACAGAGCAAGGCAATATCCTTTATTTCATAAAAAAAAAATACACGCACACACAACAACAATAACAAGAAAAACAGCAAAGGATCTCATTAAATGGGGACAGGCAAGCCATTGTTGTCCACAAAACACGGTTGGGTGCGAAAGTTCAATTAGGAGATAGCAGTATGCTCGTATGAAATGCTATTTATGAAGGCGGGCGAGGGCTCGGATTAACTGACTAGACTGGCTATATAGGTCGCCTTACGGCTTCCAGTAGTTGGTAGTTGGCGGATGGTGAATATGCTTCTTCGGGGAGTTGGCCTTTTAGTTTAGCGGGGAGAGTGTCGATAGGTTGAGTGGAACTTGACCAGAAGGAAACATACATACGAGTATGTGCTCCTGATATTGGACTTGAAATTGAGGAAAAGAGATGTCACCCCGTGAATTGTTATTTATGATATTATAAATACACGCCGACAAGACTACGGGGCGCAATATACCAGGAAGGACATTCAGAAAAGATACGAAGTTTTTCATATCAATGAAACTCGTTCCGAACGTAGTTAAGTATTTATAGCTAATTCTGGATACAAGTTGTAGAAATTTATCGACGAGCATACCCGAACAGGTTACTGGCTTCTGTCTAAGCGACCCCTCATCGTAGCGGAATCTATAAAAGAACTGGGAATCTAGATTGAGGGTTGTGCAGCCGGGGTTACTGCACGGTCATGGAGGAGAAAGCTAAGTTACAAAGCAACCATAAACCTCTGCTACAGACGGATCTACTGCAAACAAAACAACGAACGACCCTTAAGGGTCTACGTGCAGCTGAACAACTAGCGGAGGCCCTGGACTGCTGTAAAGTGGATATTACCGCCATCCAAGAAATGTGATGGGTTGGGCCTGACAAAAAGAGGATGAAAAACTGACACAACTTACAAGGCGATTGCTATCGGCGTCAAAAGCAGCGCCTATTTGGTTGCAGGTTTGTTGTTAAAGGCAAACTTAGGCAAGCAGTCTTGAGTTTCCGGTACTTGGACCAGCGCCCCGTACTAACCCTATTTTGACAACATTAGTCTTATATTCACTCAAGCCCACATAGAGGGAAAGATGATGGCAACAATGGTGGCTTCTGCTAGCTCTTGAACAAAGCTTATGAGCAGCGCTCTAGCTATGACATTAAAATTATCCTCGGGGATCCTTAGGGCATCAGAAAGTTTAGCCTGTACTACACCACATTTGATAACGGATGGTAACCGACTTTGCAGCGGGGCGAAACATTGTCGTAGCTAGCACGCGGTTCCCACATTTCGATATTCACAAGGGGACTTGGAGAACTTCTGATCAATCAACCGTCAACCGAATTGACCACATTGAGACCGACTCAAGGCCCTCCTCCAGTATTGTGGATGTTTGAACATTCCGAGTGGCCAACATCGAATCAGACCATTACCTTGTTGTAGTCAAGGTACGGTTGTGGATATCTTGAACATCGCATGCTAATACTGTGACGAAGTTTGACACCCTTAAGATGTTCTATTGCGTCAACAGCGGATATCGAAGTTCCAGTGGCAGCATTGCAAAGCCATCACAGATGCCATCTCCGATGTACTGGGTTTCGCTTGGAAACAGGATTCGTACAAAGCGGCGCTGCATAGAAGAACTAGAGCTGATCACGAGCTCTGCGAGCAGAAGAGGAGGGACGAACACTGGCTTCTCAGGAGGAAAAAGAAGGAATGAGATTCGGTACATTTACCAAAAGCTTACAAAAACATGCCACCGACACAAACCCTGAACCGAAGCCTCTAGAGATGAAGAAGGAAACTTAGCAATAGAGTCACAGTCTATGCAGAGAATTTGGAAAGACCATTTCTGTGGACTGTATAACGGCGATGACAAACCAAGTACCTCTGTCGGGCAGAATGAACCTTTCAACCTGGACGATGTGGACCAACAATTCCGTCCATTCGACCTGAATGAAGTGAAGATAGCTATATCTACGCTTAAGTCCAACAAAGCTACTGGAGCTGATAGTCTGACTATTGAGCTGACTTCGTAAAGAACAAATCCAAACTCATCTGTAAAATATGGTCGGATGAAAATAATGCCCTATGAATGGAACTTCAGTCCGATCCTCAAGAAAGGAGACCCTCTGAATTACGCCAACTAAAGCGACATCAGTCTTCGTAACGTCGCCTACAAGATCCTATCTGCCAGATTGCGTGAATACCTGAAGCTGTTCGTCGTAACCTGAGTGGTCCATATCAATGTGGCTTTAGGCCAGTAAAGTTCACCATCGATTTAGTGTTCGCACTACGGCAAATCTTGGAAATAATGCATGAACACTAAATTGATACACACCATCTTTTCATCGATTTTAAGGCCGCGTATGACAGGATCTATGGAGATGAGTAAGTCTCTAGCCTAGTTTGGACATTGCTGCCAATCTCGTCTGTCTGTAATGACTTAACCGAGACCTTTGATGGGAAAAAAGGATTCAGATAGGGCGATGGGCTGTCATGCGACTTCTTTAACATCATTCGTAAAAGAATAGTGCAAAACTCAATCTTTCACAAGTCCGTCCAATTACTCTCATGCGCCACGCCGATGATATTGACAAAGTTGGAAGAAAGCAACGAGATGTTAATGGCGCTTTCGCTAGTATTGAGATGAGAACGGCTAAGATGGGCTTAGGGATCAATGATGAGGTGACCATCGACAGAAATAACTTTGACTTAGTTAAATACTTTGCCTATCTAGGCTCCTCTAACTCAGACAATGACATGATCAAATGAAGAATAGCTCTTGCCAATCGCTGCTTCTTTTGCTCTAAGAAGGCATAGAGGGTGACCGCGGCTCAGGTGGAAGGGGACCTCAGTGAACTTAGCGTGCGAAACTGGGGACACTTAGGTAAAGATCAAGCTGACTCTAGACACTTGTTGGTTGCGGCCCAGGTCCACTCCGGAGTATATCACCACCTTAAGTACATAAGTAAGTACAATATCACACGAAGGGGAATTTGTATTAGGAAGGGAATTTAATTGTCCCATCTTTTGAAGTACTATGCATCCGCACGCAAATAGACACTGCTTTTGTTCTCTATAGCAATTAGCATAGAATTCGTCACGGTGTTTTCTTTTGTGTAGCCTTTCCAATGTAGATGCAAATCCCAACGTCACGGTTTTTTTTATTCATTTTTATTTTTGTAGGATCATCTACAATGAATACGTCCTCATCAACAGTAGAGGTTCTTACGTTAACTCCACGTGAAACTACCAACTTGGAAGGCCAGCCATTTCTAAGACTCCTTATGATTATTCCGGAGCCAGTTCGGTTGTCGGTTGTGAGACCGTTTTAGAATACATCTGTCATTGTCTCTATTTCAACACCACATATGATGAAGTAATTCATTGTACATAGATATGCCATCCAGATTGTTGACGCGACCGTAGGTTCAGCCCAGAAAATGTATTGGTCTTACGTCTTACTTTTGCGGTTCAGCCATTTGTGATAGGACAAATGCTGCCGTTTTCTTTGTCCAATACTTGCGCTTTTAACTTTGCTAACTGAAGATAAATTAAGCGAAATTCATTTGTTGTAATAGTTATTGCGTTGAACGTCACCAGATTCACGTCGCACGTACTCAACCATCATCTCAATAAGGTCCCAGAAAATTATTAAAACCACTTATTGCCGAAGTGCAGATCCTTGGTTTACCTGATAGTTTTCATAGTTCAGGGCACTACTTACATTATAGTAATATTATTCTCCGGCTCTTTTGGAGATGGAGGAATTGATCCAAGCTACATCTGAAGAGAATTAATCGGTTCCTATTACTATTTAAGCTTCCATTGCGATTAATTAATGTTGGCCGATATTGGTTAATCACAATAACCTCCGGCGAATTAGATTAGAAGACTCTCCAGACTCCACAAATTGAAAAGTTATTCGTTATTCAGGACCCGTACACTTACAAGGAGCCTCTGACGTGTGAGTTACCCTACGATTCCGTAAATGAAGGAAGACCTAGAGCTTGTATTATGTTAGATCAGATTATAATAGCTGTTCTAATTCCAGAACACACAAATAAAGACATCGCAGCGGCAATAGTTGAGCTACGCACTTAATGCGGTAAGGCAGACGCAGGAATATCCTCAAGCTACCTGGTGAGTGAGTCCTCCGACCTGGACTATCTGCCATTGCAAGGAATCATGGACTACTGTGGTAGAATGAGAATGAATGGGGCAGCGGAAATATCAACACAAGAGGTGAGTTTCTTTTAGAATTTATTTGCAAAAAAAATCTTGGAATTTTGACCTTCCGTAGTCCTACCTTTATAAACAGAACTGGGGAAAATTCCTTGACCGTATGTACACCAATTGTAAAAGTTCGACAGCATTTCCTAATCTTAAAGACAGCCTAGATCTACAGATTGGAACACATAAAGCCTAGAGCTCATGGAATTCAAGACCGATTGCTACAAAAGCATAAGAGACGTTGATAGCCTAGAACTTGAGGGAGAATGGGCTGAGTGCTTTGAAAAGCTCACAAATTATAACCGATAAATTAGAAGACCCAAAAGGGAATCATGGAAAAGGTTCGAAGCAGAGCTCGTATCCACAGAATTCTATCCAAACAGCACAGAAATTGAATTGGGCTAATGAAAAAACCCAATTGCACCTATTTGGAAAGCGGTCTGCACACTCTACAGCTCTGAGGCAAAACCCATTTCCCAAATTCCACCCCCAAATTCATAGCACCGATAATCTTCTTCAGAGAAAGATCAATAGAACAACCAGAGAGGACTGTAAGATGTTAAAGGAAATTTTCAATGAAGGCAAAATAAAATGGTCCATCAACCCTGATGAAGATGGAGTAGTGCTGCTCCAAAACGGTACGAGTATTACACAAATAACCTAATTTCTGATAAACATATTCAGAACCAGTTATGCTTCTGGTTACAGACCTACCTAAATCATACAGACCTATAAGACTCGACTCACAATGAAAAAGATACTTGATAGACATATCACGGACGGTCCACTATACTGCGGGAGGTTGCTCCCAGGTTGGTGTTTTCTCCACATTGCTATGGTCCATCGTAGTAAATGAACATGCTCAGCAACGACGGTTTAATGTCCGCGGATACGCTTTTGACGTTGCGATCGCTGTAGAGGCAAATACAAAGAAACTATAGGATGACCAGATAAGAGCGATAGGAAAAATAAAACACGAACAGTGTGAGATATAAAATTGATTTTTGCTTTAGTTTGAAGCTACTTTTATGGTGTTATATGTGGAATAGCAGATCATTCAAATAATCGCCTAGGCTTTGCTGGCAGTGCTTCAAGCGGGCGGTCCAATTTTTCATGATTCGGTTCAATAGAGTGTCGAATGTTGTCCCCGCGCTCATTGAGCTCGTAGAGCTTGTTAGCGTAGACTGAGAACTTGACATAGCCCCAGAGAAAATAGTCGAGTTATGTCAAATCGCATGATCGCGGCGGCCAATTGATGAACACTCGCCGTGAGATGAACAACTTCGAGCGTTGCGTCGCTTGTGTGGCATATAGCGCCGTCTTGTTGGAACCACAGCTCGGATTTATCGATGTTGTCGAGCTCTGACCACAGAAAGTCGCTCTATACATGAGACCATTGACAATAACGGTGCGGCCTTCCTCATTTCGAAAGAAACCGTAAAACCATAAACCGTACCAAACAGTCATTCTTTACGGATGCATTCATATTTGTCCGAACAGTTGTGAATTGTGTTCGCCCCGATAACTGCAATTTTGCTTCTTGACATAGCCGCTGAGCCAAAAATGGGCCAAAAATCTGGATCTCCGGCCAACATTTCCAGCACCTAATTAGCAAACTTACGACATTGTCTATGGTCAACCGTCTTCAATTCTTCCGTATGTATACGGATGTAGGCCTAAATCCAAACACAAAATAAGCCGAGTTGACTCTCCGGCGATTCCCAATTTAGCTGATCGACGCCGAATCAACATTTCTGGGTCTCCTTCAATACTGACAGCTAGTGCGGCTATGTTTTCTTCATCTGGTTGGTTCCTTAAGATCCAAAAGAGTGTACTCACTCCCAAACTGTATAAACTTATAGATCCAACACGTTTTGGTGGAACCATACAACTTTCAAGTGAAGTGAAACTCCTAGCGGTTTCCCTGGATCAAAAACTCACATGGAACACACATAAATTACAGGTTCTTAAGCCAAAATTACACTATGGACATACACAGCAATTGCTAGACCTAACATATAGCCAGTTATGAATCTCCAATATGGTGGCACAAAGCTAAACAAAAGCCTACACGGGTTGGACTATGCAGACTTCGAAGACTTGGCGGTGGTGTGCTATAGGTGCATCCACTGCATCATTAAAGGTTTTGTTAAACCTCTCACTTCATATCCCCATACATGCTTATCTCAGTGGAAAAATAGTTCATCCAGAGCTTTTACGAGTACTTGAACCTTGGGGAAATAAACTATTAGGAATTGCTCTTACAAATAACTGTCTGAAAAAGTACAGCTTCAACCATAACTTGAAGGTTACATTCCCTGATAGAAAGGACTCTGGGAACAGAATAAGCCCCTGATTAAAAGAGATTCACTGGTGTTTTACACCCACAGATCCATAACAGACAAGGGAGTTGGAGTAGGTATATATAGAAAAACTACTAATACCTCACTGTATGCAAGTTTTGACAGTAGCGTCTCTGTGTTTCAAGTTGAGATGCACACAATAGAGCTCTTCATTGGGAAGAACTTAGACAGATTTGCCACCAACAAGAACATCTATATTCTCTCTGACAGCAAAGCGGCCCTACTTACTATCAACGCTTGTCTGGGACTGTATTATAGTTTTCAAAACACTAGCCAGCACCAATAGTCCATTTAATCTGGGTGCCACGTCACAGTGGTGATGAAAAAGCAAACGAATTGGCTGGAAAAGGTTCGGCTTCAATATTTATGTTGTCACGATCATTTTGCGGATTACCAATTAGCTCCCTAAAAAGCTATTTACTCGTATATAGCTAAAACTGGCTAAAAACGAAGGCATTCCATCACTCGAGGGTAACGGAAGTTGATAGGCAAGCCAGCAACTTTTTACCAACCCCTTCTCTCAAAAGAATAAAACAATTCCTACAGCTTTAAAGTGTTGAGATACACTCAGCAGCCGGATTCCTAACGAGAATTATGACTATGAGAATCGCACAAAACAACATCTGTCGCATATACAATACGAGTACAACGAGAACGAAGAATCAGCGGAGCATATTATTTGCCACTGTAACCACAGAAGCAGAACATGTCTAGGTAAGCCATATGGTGCCGAAAATAGCACTTCATTTTTTATTGAAAGATCTGGACACCGATGCAGTATTGTGTTTGAAAGAAATATTCGAGGCGTCGCACAGTGGGGCAGAATAGGCTCAAAGTTGGCATCAAATCAACCGATAAAACTAGGAGCCTGAAATTTCGTCTGATGATTATTGAAACTGTGTATAAAAAATATCCAGTCCAATCATGGCCACTCCCACAAAAACGCCCCATATAAGGAAAAAAACACTGCTTCAGTTACAATTTTGTATAAAATTGATTTATTAATATTATCTATGTATATGCATATATATTATTATTATTATTAATTATAATCTGTAACGGAATCTTCATGTTCATTTTCACTATTGTCATCTTCGTCATCAACACTGCTTTCTTGGACTGGCGAAGCTTTAAGTAAATGCAATGCTTCCTCGGGTAGGTGGTGATGTTTTTTGTTGTGTAGTTTTCTCTTGCTGGTGATTATTGGATCGGAACTTATTAAAGAGAGTTAAAAACATCTATATTAGATTTTCGCGAATAATGCTCTCGATATTTTTTGAAGTCTTGGTTTCGTGCTTCTTAGGCTTCCTCTGTCAGTTGGCCAATGGGTAATAAAGCATGCGATATTATTTCTGGTCCATGAATGAAATATTTATGGACCGTGGGTGACATGTTATACCAGGGATACTTCTCAACTGTATCTGGCTGTATCATGCGAAAATTTCCCGAACTTCTTGACATCAATTTCAAAGCCACTAGATACAGCTATCTACAGCATCTTTTTAATCAGCTGTACATTAAGCCTGGGCCCCCGCCCAATTATCAAGGCTTCGCCCTTTAATGACGTTGTCTAATAATGAACGGGGGCAGAGCAAAGTACTGGTCTTATCGTAAACATCTTCAGATGACGCTACCGAAGGTTGCTACGATTTGATCAGTCACAAGCTGCCGGTCATAGGTCTTGTTGGCGGCTGGACCACCGGTAGTCCCTACCAGGACTTAAATCACGGTACCATGGGAGTCAGGAGCCCCCCGGATCTCGGTCCGGGCCTGACTTGTTAGAGGTAGGCCCCCTTGTGGGAGCGTCATGGTGGCTGTGGTTTAAACCCAAAATCGCGGGAAAGAGTCTTCCTATGGTTTTCCTTTGGTTTTCCTTTGGTTTTCCTTGGTTGACTCAATGTGGAGTTGCAATAAGTGCTGGGTGCTGCGACCCTAAGAGCAGTAAGAGGTTTTAGGTCGGCCTCGACTCATACCAAGGGTGGAACTTGTGCCGGCAACACAGTTCCGAATTGGTATCAAAAATGAATATAATTGTGAGCGATGGCAAGGCGTATCCTTGCTCCCATGGATGTATGGGCATCCCGTAAGTTTAAGCCCACATGGCAGGTACTTACGTTAAAAACATGAGACATCTGTACATCAAGCCTGCAGAAGTTTCTGGATTTTGAAAAAAACGTCTGGCTGTATTTCCGTCATTAAAATTACCAAATCCGGGCTTTGGATTGTCTACTATCAAGTTTTTTGGATCCGCGCTTTATTTTCGGCAACAATGGCTTTGGCGTTATCCCCTCTAGCTTGCGACTTTCTGAGAGGTAATTTATAAGACAAATGTAGAAAATTTTCGAAAAATCGTATCCAGCCATGAAGAACGGATAGGCCAAACTCCAAGTTCTCGGTTTCAACTTTTCGTGCAATCATATCCTCTATATAATTGAACTGTTTAGAAGTTGCACAACACAAAGAGCATTTTTGTGTTGACGACGTCTCCGTAAGAGCATTGCGCACTTTATCGTCAATCATAGTAAAAACTAAGTTATGACAAACAAGCAGCAACCTTCCCTCAATCAGCACTGCTGTCTTTTGCAAGTTTTTTATTTGCTGATCTACTCTGTTCTTTTTTACAATGGATTTTTCTGTTGACTCTTTTACGAACTCGATTTTTAAAGGCCTCCAGTATCTTGTAGAAGCCGGTCGCGGATTTTGCCATACAATTTTTGCATCACAGGTTAGTCGAAGTGGAACAACACAGGTTATGAAGACAGACGAATCACATGCTTCAAAACCATGAAAAGCCTGTTTTTAGGAACTATGTCCACAACTTCCGTCCAACCCCCACTTTGCAAACAAGCACAGTTTATCTAATTCTTAATTTTTTAGTAAGGGAATGACATCTTTTTGTGATTGCAACAAACGCTGAATAGTGTGGTCAAGTAAGGCTTGCAGAGTAACATCTACCGAAGTTGTGGTAATTGCAATGTGTTCGGAAGGGGGATAGCATTCTTGTTTTGCGACTTGAATAATCTTATAAGAAGGAAATTTTTCTGGCGCACTCATTCTAATTATATTGTATTGATGCCGAGATAATTGGGCGCATCTTCACCTGACATCTTCAAAGAATTTGTTTCCAACGACTTCTTATAAGTGCTTCTATATTTTCCCTTCCTCTATCAGGGTACTTGTAATTTCTTTTAGAACTTTGGAAGAATTTACCTGTCCTTCCGCTCTCAAATTCTTTTGAGTAGCATAATTTAATACGGCAACTGGTGTGGATTCTCGCAATTTCTGAGTTTTCCTTCTTTTAGTTCTTTCGGCACAACCTTCGACAGGAGTACTTGGTAGACCACGCTTTTAATTTAACTTAATTTAGTGGGGGCTAACACCCCCATTTATTTCGCTTAAGGCAAGCTTAAACTAACTTAAAAACTAGGACTTAAAAACTAACAAGAGTAAGGGTCATGAAGTAAGGGAATGGTGGAGGAGATCAAATTTAAGACGGGAAGTGCTCAGGTTAAAATCAAAAAGGGGGAGGTTTGAGTTGACCTTTCGGAGCATGCGGGAGATTGGTTCGTTAGAGCCATAAGAGGTGCGGTGGGTTAGTGTTGAAGGAAATAGAATTATAAATGGAAACGCAGTCCACAGAACCGGAGAGCAGTCGATGAATGAAGAGAATGTCAGCTACGTCTCTACGTTTTTCGAGGGTATTCAGGTTAAGAGGTCTGAGGCGGTCGCGGTAGGGCGGTAAGATAAATGGGTCACTCCAGGGTAGTCCACGAAGAGCAAATCGAAGAAAACGACGTTGAATGTTCTCGATTCGGGATATATGAATTCGCTGAAAGGGCGACCACACTTGGCTGGCATATTCAAGGAGGGGCCGGACAAGGGTAATGTAAAGTGACCTTGTCACATAAGGGTTGCAAAATTCTTTAGACCAACGTTTGATAAAACCGAGCGATGAGTTGGCTCAATATCTCATCAATATGCGAACGGAAGTTTAACTCTCTACCGTATAAAATTCCAAAGTTGCAAAGGGATTGAACCTGGGGTACAGGTTGATCATGCAGAATATAAGGCCGAGAGGGGGATTGATTGGACTTACGAGATAAAGTCATAGATTGGCATTTGGAGACATTAAGTTCAAAGCAATTTTTTAGACACCAAGTAGAAAACCTATCGAGGTCTTCTTGAAGGAGAACAGAGTCTTGGGGTGAAGAAATAGTTTTGCAGAACTTAGTGTCATCGGCGTAAATGGATACGGAACAGTGTTTAATAATCCTCTCAAGATCGTTTATAGTTAAAATAAAAAAGAGGGGACCTAGATGGCTACCTTGTGGGACACCAGAAACGGTGTTGAGAAGGCTAACCTAAAGCGAACGCTATAGTAACGGTTCTCCAGATAAGAAGATATCCATTTTAACAATATGGGGTCAAAACCGATGGAAGACAATTTGAAAAGGATCAGTTGATGTGATATTTTATCGAAGGCCTTAGCGAAATCTGTAGCAATAACGTCAATTTCGTTGCCATTTTCTAGGGCTGAAAGCGCAAAGGATACGAATTCAACTAAGTTTGTAATAGTTGATCTACCTTTTAGAAATCCGTGCTGACTGGGTGATATAAGTCACTTGTACTGAAAAATTAGAACTTCATATAAAAAACTTTCGAACATTTTAGGTACTCGTATATGAGAAAGCTTAGCAATGGGGCGGTAGTTGGTTACTTCATTTTTTGATCCCTTTTTGTGAACCGGGGTTATAAAAAAGGTCTTCCAAACTTGGGGGAATTCCCCTTGTGTGAGGGATAGATGAAATAGGGAGGAAAGTGGGTGCGAAAGATTGGAGGCACACTTTTTGAGAAATATTGCTGGGAGCCCATCTGGACCGGATACAAATTCATATTTTGTAACTTTTCTTCGATAAGGGGATCAAAAGGTTGAGACAGAGAGGGGCCAATGGAGAAATTGGGAAGGTACTTGAAACAGATGGGGTCGGATCCGAAAAGGTGGTTTGCAAATGATTTCAAAAAAGGTTGCAAAATATTTGGCAATAATATGTGGGTCGGTCGATGATATATTATCGAACGAGAGTGAGGGGGGGGGGGATAACCGTCTGATTTTCTTTTGTACGTGACGAATTGATAAAATGTCTTAGGATCCTTGATAAGGTTGGTCTGCGCTGTGTCGAGAAAGCGCTGATAAAGGCAGTTATAGAGCTGAGTGAATTACAGGTAAGTTCCAAGATAGTTGGAGTAGTCATAATAAGAATTGGTGCGAAGAAAAACTGCCCATAATTTGTTTCTTCTGTTTCGTAAAGAGCGCAGTCTTCTGTTGTACCATGGAGGGGATCAGGACAACGAAGAAAAGAAATATAAGTCTCACGCCAAGTCCAATGATAGTCCGCGTTGTCCAATGATAGAGAACTTTCGCCAATTTTTTCTGGTATCCGTAGATGCTCCAGACAACGGCGTCCTAAAGAGAGTGGTTTCCGACTTCTGAAAGTTGATTTTCAACTTCCAGTCATCGCAAAATCGTCTTATCTTATCGAAGTCACTCTGCAAGAGAGTATTAATAACCTCGATTTTTGGACCTGTTCTGTACGCTACCAAATCGTCTGCGTACGCAATAGTATGAGGAAGTGAACCTATCAAGTCGCTTGTATAAATGTTGAATAGGATCGGCGAATTGACCGCGCCTTGCTGAAGACCATTTTTAATTTGAAATATTCCAACAGAAGTCGCATCACCATTTTTCACGATGAACTGTCTGTTGGTTAGCATATTATAAAGAATGTATAAGAGTAGTTTACTGATCCTCAGCCTAGTAAGCTTATAGAAAAGACCCTCTAGCCATATGGTGTCGAAAGCCTTCTCCAAGTCAACAAGGCAGGCACCAGTACATTGTTTTTTGCCTCTTTTCCATTGGATATCGGACACTAGTTTAGACGCGGCATGTGAGATATCATGTCCCGCCTTAAAACCGAATTGACTATCCGGAACTAGACAGAGCTCTATTGATTACCTTTTCAAAAACCTTACTGATATTCGGAAGGAGACTTAACGACCGGAGATTTGCCGGATTGGAGATATCCTTTCCCTTTTTGGGGATAGGTTGAAACACCGTCATTTTCCAATGCGCTGGATAATGTCCACCGCTTCTAGAGGAAGATGTCGAAGCACGATGTTCGGAATACCATCGGTCCCCACTGATTTCTTAACTCTGATTGTGTCGAAGATCTCATGGAGTCCTTCCTTCGAGATGAACGGGCAATGACATTATTTGCCATATTTTCGTCGCTAAACCGGGTGAAACCAGAGCCTTCGGATCGCCAATTCTCCATTTCATTTCGAATGTAGCAGTTGTGCTCCAAGACGCGAGTGTCCAGGTCATAATTAGGGCCAATGATATCAATGGCCTTGTATACTTCCTGGAAAGTCGCCCCTATGGCCTCGACCTTCTCCTGTGGATCTTCGATCACAAAGAAGTCGTCATGATCGGTGGCCTCATTTGGATCAATACCTGCTAATGTCAGTAACCGTTCGCTGTCTATTGTCCGGGCTATTTTAAGACACTGAAGGTCGTTTTGATTTTTTCTCCGAAATAGTTTATTGATTTGCGGAAACATATTCGGGTTGCTGCTGTTTACAGCCCGAACCTTGTTGTTCCAACATGAACTTACAGAAATTCTGTAATTCTCCTTTATTAACGTTTGCACATTTTTAATCGACGACTTCAGTATCCTAATCTCCGGGTCTTGTCTGTCAGTTAACTGTCTATACAAGTTTTTAAGTCTTGTCAGAAGTCTACTTTTCTGTCGGTGGAGTGCGTCAATAGTCGGATTGTGGAACAGGTCTTCGTTAGTTGTACGTCGATACCTCGGTATTGTAGTGTCCATAGTTTGTTTAATTGTCTCGTCCATTTGTTTTAGGTAATTGTCGATCTCTTCGTTTGACAAATTCCTATTGGACGGTGGGTGGAGCGTGTTCGAGGAGAGTGCTCTTATCAAGGTTGCGGAGAAGCGTGTCAATCGAGTCTTACTGTAGTTGTAAGTATATCTTTGGACAAACTCTTTCAACTCCGCAATTTCGTTGGGAACTGTAATTTCGGTGCTAAAACCGCAATGGTCGCTGTCATACACGAATGTGCGCAGACAGTTTAGCGTTTGTAAATTCGTACCTGTCAGTCGTATACGTTCGTCGTACAGCAGTAGATCCAAAAAAGACCCGCCTCTGGGAAACGACGGGTTATCTGTCGCTTTAAAACCGAGTCTGTACATGACATCGTGCTGACCCCACCAATCGAGTATTTGGCAATTATTTCCCCAATCTCTGTGTTTAGCGTTGAAATCGCCGCCGATTATAAAATAATTCTCCCCCGATTCCAGCCTCAGAAGTCGAAAAAGCGTGTCGAGCTCTGTAATGGATAGGGTGGATTGTGAAGCCTCAGGTGCATAAACAGAGGCCAAGTACAGCCGCTTTCCACTGCGGAGCGGGATGTAAATGACGACTGCCTCCAACACTCGGAACCTGCGCAACACTCCCTTGTACACTCTGTGAAATGTTATACCTTCTTTAATGAAGATCGCGACACCGCCTCCACGTTTGGATTTGGGCCGGTTTCTTCTTCTAACGATATAATTATTGTACTCCAGATTGTGCTTATCGGTTAGCTTGGTTTCCCTAGCGAAAAGCACATCAGGAGTTTGGTCTTGTAGCAATTTAAACATTGCGGCTCTTCGTTCAATCATAATCAGTGAATTAACATTCACCGCAAGGACCTTCAAAGTTTGCTCCACCATGTGCGTACCCATTACGGCACGTGTTGCGTTAGGCCCGGCAGCAACGCGTAGATCTGGTCCACCCGCTTGGCCTGTTCTTGAACCTGCTTTTGCAGCTGAGCCATCTGCCCTTGGATTGCGAACAAGATGGCTAGTATGTTAGGTGCAGCTTCCGTTGTTCTCGGCATTGGCGCCGGAGTAGCAACAGTCGCTTGCTGTACCGTAGCCCCTACCAGACGCCATTTGGGCGTAGGAAATTTGGGACGTGACGGCTGGTGTTTGAAACCTGACAGGCGAACGTTTGACCTCCACCTTCTGCTGCCGAGCCAGTTTTGCTTTCTTAATGTCAGCGAACTTAGGACAACCCCGATAGTTTGCGATGTGTCCTACGTTTCCACATAACACGCACGAGAGCTTCGACCTATCGGATGATCCGTCAACACCCAGAGCACACTCTTCGGAACTGTGGTTCTTAGCGCACTTCACGCATCGAGGCTGCATTTGGCAGTTCGACGCGGCGTGCCGGAAACTCTCCCGAACGCATTGTATAACGCATTCGCTCCTTTTTAGTTTTTCCCAGTGAACCACCTGGTAGACTGAGCTGCACCAAGAAGAACGGCAGACTCCGTTTCTCCCGCCTGGCTCTAGCTGAGGTAAATGGCTTTACCCCTACAAACCTGAGTCCTTCGCACTCCTTCTCTTTGAGCAGTGCCAGGATCTCCTCAGGATCAGACGACGGTTCCAACCCCTTCAGCAGTATCGATTGACGCTTTTCACACTTCGGTGTGAATGAGAAGTGCTCCGTCGTCGTCTCTTTTAGGAGCTCTTTCACTTTCGCGATCGCATGGCGATCGTTCCCCAATCGCTTAATATTAAAATTGTTCCCAATGACCAACCTACATAGGTCCTTGGTTGCACTTACCTCTAATTTATAGGTATTAATAGGAGGTACCTTCTCCTTCTTCTTCTGCTGCTGCTGCTGTTGTTGCTGCTGTTGCTGTTGTTGTTGTTGTTGCTGTCGGTGTTGTTGTTGTTGTTGTTGCTGCTGCTTGTGAGCACATATCGCTGGTACTGATGCATTTTTCATGGTATGTGCCGGCATAGGACAGTTAGTTTATGATGAGTGTGATATTTAAGTACTCGAAAGTAAAACAAACGGACCCAGAGAGAGAATTTCAGTTTTTGATTTATTTCTAACTTTTTGGCTATTTTGTCCCACAGTGCGTCGCATCAGAAAGGGCTTTGTTTGAACATAGAACTGCGTGCTCTTTAAACAATTTTTATTGGTTCAGAACCATCTAAATGAGGAATCGGCTTTAATGGTTTGTACAGACTTAGACTTAATTCATTCGATCTTCCAATCAACAATAGATTCCACAAGAGTTGTGAATTCGCACTTCATTAGCTTAGTTCTACAAATAGATTTCCATTAGAAGAAAACCAAATCTGACTGGACATCCACGTGCTGTCTTCCTGAAGTTTCGCACAAGATATGTATGTATCTTCTGCTTTAAACATTCCAGCACGTGTAGCACTCTTTCTATTCTATTAAAAGATGAATCAAACTCCTGCCATCTGCCTAATATATTTCAACCTTCAACTAACTGGATCCTGTCCGACGAATCTATGGAATCCGTTCTCGCACTCGTATCTCCTTCATGAATATTACCTCATCGTATGTTGAATCACGAGTTTCGCTCTTTGAAATCTCCGCCATGTGTTTATATGCAAATCCCTCTCCCCCACTCCCTTCAAGACAGTAATAAAATTCAAACAATATGTTCGCCACTTGAAAATGGCGGCCTTCTTTTGCCCCAAACACAAAAACAAAAACAAAAAAAGGAAAATCCAAAAAAACATTATAAATTTCATCTCGCACCCCTCTTCCCATTTCAACACTTTGTTTCAAGATTGAGGCGTGAAAGTTGAAATACACCATAACGCACCGCACTAATATGAAATCATAGTCACCGCTCCGTCCACCTCCACCACGGACAAGCGGACACTATGAAATACGTTCGTCCGATTCATCCAAAAATAGAATCCTTTCGAAAATACATGTCAATGGTTGGAAACGGTCGAGCGAAAATGATGTTTTTTAAGCACCACCAATCGAAAAAAAAGCTCTTTTTCGAGGAGAGTGAAATTTCGCTCTCTACAATGACGTCATGTGGTAGAGAAACTTGCTCGTATTTTTGGCACATAAAACCGGCCTCTATGCCGCCGTCGTCATTTTATTCCGTTTTATCCACTCCATACCCGTGTGTCGAATGTGGAGTCAGTTTAATGCATTCGTCGGAGCTTATAACATCGTTGTCGGGACGGTATTTTCTTTTTTATTTCTTTTCCAATTTTTGCCTATTCCGTTTAGTTTTAACGGTTTTTGCAATGTAAATTTGTGCTTCTCAGCGAAAGGAGACCAATAAAAAAAAAACAAAATTATACTTTTTCGCTCGCTGAATATCCTTGCTTCCGGCGACAGCCGTCCGTCGGTGAATATCGAATTTGGTTATCGAAAAGATCTGCTTGCGTGCTGTTGCCTATCGATTGTATAGTGAGCGCGGAATATGAATGAAAATTATCGTTTCGTCTTACATAGTGTAGTCGTGGTGTAAGAAGTGCTGAATAAAAACGAAGAGCGGAAGAATAAGAAGTAGAAGTAGAGAAGAATTAGTGCTAGTAGTGCAGGTGAAAAAAAGAAAGTGATAATTACGAGTACTTCAGCGGCACGGGAAGCGGAAGAAGCGGCCCGACTCTGGCCCTTGTGATGAAGGTTGGACCATAATTCATTTAGTTATCTAGTTATCCTGTTTGTATTTTTTGTCTTTCGTTGTTTTTTCTCTATTTTGGTTTTTTTTTTAACCAAAGCAGACGACTGCTTGGGCTCACATGTTCCATCAATTTTACCATCGCCAGTGCAGTTTAGAATGGTGATGGTGAGATGGCGGCGGGAGTAAGGTATCTCTTAATTGAGGGGTGTACATAGAAATATACATATACGAGTATAATGTCAGCCATAGAATAGACACAAAGTACATGTGAGTAGTGGACTGAATGGGTCACATAATAATAAAATGATAAAGGATATCATCTGGTCATTGGACTCAAATGCACATTCCATACTCTATAGTCGATCTACTGGTCTTGTCTCCTCGTCCTTTCTCAATGTACTGCCTACTCGAATATACGAGTACATCCTTTTTGCTTCGCTTTATTGTTCCAATTTTTTTTTTAATTTCACTTTGTTGCGATAAATAATATGGAGAGATGGATAATCGCATGTTTGATAAGGATTACATGCCAGTGTATGTTTGAAAAGAGATTTATCAGGACATTCGTTTGGGGGACGGTATGAACTTAAAATGAGTCGGGCTTTGTGTTTCAATTTGGATTTGAGTTTCGGATTTAGATTTTGATTTATGAGAAAATGGCGTGGTAATGGAAGTCCCCGGAGATAATGTACTTTATTTATGAAAATTGGAAAATCCCATTATGAGTTGTTAGCTCTTGGGGGGGGTAGTCACTTTTGGGTGTCCTTTAGAGGGAATTTGTTTTTTTGTTGAGTTAATTAAATGAGTTTGACACTTTTTGGGTGTGTTTAACAATAGAATACTAAAGTTTTCTGTCACCAAAAAGGATGCAAAATCATTTGTATTGTCATGAGGCTGTGTCTCATTTTCTGTTCACTGAAATGACTCTGCTCTCTGTGTGTCCCTCACTGTTTTAAATATAAATTATAGATTTTATTACAAATAAAAAACATACTCGTACAATGAGTATAAAACGTATTTAGCGTCACAGAATAGTACGAGTACTTAAGCTGGTTAGCCGGAGAAGCACATTATCTGTGATATTGTGAATGTCGTTGGGGCTACCGGTAGACATGGAGAGAGGACAAATGGAAACAATGTGTCTTATCCTTTGGATAGATTCCCCACAGTCACACACACCAGATGCTGTTGCTCTCCCCATTTAAATAGAATGTCTCTGCGGCTGCTGTACTCAGTGCATATCCCATTTAGTTGTGTAGATGTTGGTCGGGGTAGGTTGAATCCTAGTACGCGAGCAGTAGGGTTAACTATTGTACTACTGTTATTTGTTTTTCCCTCTCTTCATTGATATTAAAGTTTGACACTTGCAGTCTAGTCACTGTCCTTGGAGGCGGATTTTGCGATTTCAATTTATATGAGTCCTTTTCGTTGAAGTACATGTATATGGATTGAAAGGTTCAGGTTGTTTTGAAATTTGGTAAACTCTCTAACGAGTGCGTTCTTTCGTCTAAGCGATGATGGAGCAATGTTACTCAGGACTGGGAGCCATTAAGTTGGAGTAGACCTTATTGTTCCAGAGACTAGACGCCTTGAGTTGGCTGTTAATTTTTATTGTTTGTGCACTATTTAAATAAATGGGAGTCTCGTATTCCACAGTTCAATAAACCAGTCATATAGCGGTAGTTTGAAGTATTCTGGGTGATGACCCCCAGGAGCTAGACGCAAGTTTTCAGCTTAGCTGTGGTGTTGTGAGCACTCTGTTTGATGGTTAGGGATCCATCAATGGTTAGTCCGAAATACTCGGGACCCTTATTATGCCGCAGGACAGTACCGTTGGAGTCAATTTGGGGCCACATGTGCACAAGTTGACTATTCAGGTGAAAGCAGACTTACGCAGTTTTAGCCATGCTGGATGTTAGCCTAAATTTAAAAGTATTCTCTCAGGGAGCCGAGATCTGCAGAGAGTGTAGCCTCAACTGAGTGCATGTTCTGTTATTGTGTGGCTAGAGCTAGATCATCTGCATACGAAAATTGTTTGGATGTAGTGTTTGGCATATCGTGAACCTTCAGGTTGAAGAGAAGTGAGCCTGAGCCGATCATTGAGGGAGGTCGTCGTTGAGTTGTTTGGATTTACTCGGACTATTGTTAAGGAATACTTGAAAGAACCGATTACTCAGTAACGTACAATCAAGAGATTGTAAACCATTTCACTATGCCAGAGCGTATTGTATGCAGTAGTAAGGTCTACGAAGGTTTTCGAAGTCATTTTCCGAAACCTAGTTTGTACCACAGGGATAACTTCCTTGATGGATATTTCAATTCTATTGTATATATAAAGCGGTCGAGGAACTAATAACATACACTTAAGAGAGAAATTGGTCAGAAGCTGTCCAAGCTCGCGTTCAATAGATTTAAGTACCCTTAAACCTTAAAATGCTTGCACACCGCGCAGGCGAAAGAAAGTCAGGGAGGATGGAAAGAGAGGTAACGATGTGCGTTGGTTTTAAATGTTTATAAGTTATAGTGACTAGGAAATATTGAGTTCGGCAGGGCTTAGGAACGAATCATGATATTTCGGAGTACGTCCGAAGGTGGGCTTGAGGATGTAGTGATGAGCATTTATAGCGAGACGGGTGCTACGGTTAGAAGTTTGAAGGGGCGGAATGCTGCAGACGATGGAGCACTGGTGGTGGAAATAGCGATAAAACATAGTGAGACACGAGACATTACGTCGGACACATTGGAGGCTATCCATTGTTTGAGTGATATTAGTCGCACGTATGAGTTTTATCGCATGGTTTTGAATCCTATCTAACAGGTGCAAATATGTTTTAGGCGCAGCCGACCAGATGTGGGCGTTGTACTCCAATTTTGGCGGATGAATGCCTTATATATTGAGGCCAGCTCAGAGGGGGTAAAATATTTCTTACCTCGCTTCTGGAAACCTAGACATTTCGCAGCATTTTTGGCGACATCAAATATGTGGTCATTCCAACGTTAGTTGTTATTGACGCACATACCGAGAATAGAAGGTTTCGACAATGCAAGTGCCATTCATGGATAATGGCTAAGTATTTCAATTTCGCTTTAATGAAAGCAGACAGCATTGTGGTTTGGAAGCAATAAATTCCACTCTGTTGATATGTTGATAGTTCCCCAATTGGTTGTGCTGTTAATATCGGAATTTAATGAGCTTAGCATACGCTGGCGTTCCCGTTCTACAGCCGAAGAGCAGGGACGTGAGTCTGGGAATGAATATGAAGGGCAGAGGGTACTGCCATCAGCAAAGGAATATATTGGATTAGAAGTAGCAGACAAGAGATCATTGATGAAAATTAAAAAGAGTGTCAGAGACAAAACGGAGCCCTAGGGCACACCAGCATTTATTTTGTGAATATCAGACTTGAAACCACATAAGACAGCTTGAATTGAACGTTCCAAAAGGTGCTTTCTAATCCATTGAAGAAGAGAGTCATCGATCCCAAATGCACACATTTTCGAAAAAAGAGCCTGATGCCAAACCCTGTATGCCTTAGAAATATCAAGTGCAATTATCTTGCTTTCGCCAGATTGATGTACGCTTTGGTAAAACCGTACTGCCGGGCATTGAGAAGTTTTCGTGTTTCGAAACATTTCATGAGCTGGCGGCTTATCAGCGTTTCCATGACATTGGAAAGAAGGGACCTAAGTGCAATGGGTCTGTAGGAGGAGAGAGGGGAAGATTCGCCTTTTTTAGGGACGGGCTGGACAAATGTTGTTTTCCATCTGCTTGGAAAGCGTCATAAGGAGTAGGATTGATGAAAACGTTTACACACCGGTTTTAGCAGCGAGGAAGAACACCTCCTCAGCAGAAGGGGAGATGTACCATCTGGACCAGCGGATTTGTGAATGCTAGAATCTTTTAGAATTCTTGCTACTACACGAGTGCCAAAGTGGATTCGTCCCATTGAAGATTCGACACACTCAAGTGTAGGCGGAGACAAAGCACAATCTGGAAATGTTGAGATGGCCGCAAACCGTGCAGCAAGCAGATTGGCCTTGTGCAAATAGCTGACAGTTGGAATATCAGTTGAAAATTCATATCATGAATGAGCGTTGGGATGAAGGATGAGGCAGAATTTCTAATATTTTTAACGAACGACCAAAAATTGTTACTACCTTTGGGACATTGTAGTATTTTTTGCCTCAGATTTTGGTCATATTGGAATTTTGGACGCTTAAAAAAGACGTTGCAGTGGTTCTCCTCTAACAGGTTGGTCTTATAGGACCGAAAAAACATTTCTCTAACCCTGGCAGCCTCTTTATAGCTCGAGTCGTACCATGCCTTTGCTTTTGGTTTGATACTCTTCATCCGATGAGGGATAAAGGATCCCTCAGGATAGGTTCCATTAACTCCAGCGGCCCTTCATTGCTTGCAGAAGGCGGTGGCTACTTCCAGGTCGGTAATAGTGAAAGCTCGAGGCTATTTAGAGGTCAAGGGGTCCATTCTCAAGCTCCTTTAATAACCTCTTAATATCGTGTGTGTGAGCTTTGTCCGATATTGCTTTGGAAACCTTAACAATCCGATGTGCAATCAGGTCTGGATCAACCTTAAGTTAGTGTGATGGGAAGGAGTTTGATCCTCCAAGCTTTCGGATGAGGCTACAAGCCATTCAGCTTGATCGGGTAAATTCCAGGTTTTGTGTTATTTTTATCCAGTTTTCTTTTCGTACATTTTCCAAAGCATTGTTAGAGACTGTCTGTAATTTCGGTATCACCACTCTTCTGAAATTCTTGATACATTCGGTAAGAAACAGTACTCCACCCGGGAACGTATTCTTTCCGATAATTGCGTGGGATGTGCGTCTTTGCTGTGGCTGCTACGATGCCAAAAAAGTGCCCATAGTTCTTGGCACCTTGAGGGATCCAGTGGATATTGGTGTCAAGGTCTTTGGTGAAATCTTACCATGACTTCTAAATGTTCTACCTTGGCTGCTGGATGCTTACCAACGACATCTTTATCCCGGTTTCTAGGGCAATTGGATTGCATTTTCTTCGAGGAAAATATTTTAAGACCCGTCTAGACACTTGTTGTTCACTTGTTCAATTAGATGAATCGAAGCACAGATCCGTATTGTAGTCGGGGTTCCAACGTCTAAAGTGGAAGGTTCCTTTGTCATTGGCATTGAAGATTAGCGTCAGCCCAGTCTGCCGTGGTCTGTGTGATATCTCTAGAGAGTGTGGTGGCTGTTAAAATCTCCGGCGTACAGGGCGGGATATTCAAGATGATTCCAGTTTAAGGCTTGCTACTAGCAGGTTTGTAAGTGTTGGCGAGTTTAAGGCCAACTATCAGTATCTCTATGATAAACATGTTGTCGCTTTCCCACTCAGGCTCACATTTTCGATTGAGAACCTGACATATAGCCGTATGCATGATGATAGAGGGCGCCTATTATGGAGAAACTGCTTAGTTCACGTCGAGGCGAGAGAGTTGATTCATTTACGTAATAAATTTCTGGCAGGAGTACCACATCAATGTCATTTTCATCCAATGTCCTTCGTAAATGTTCAGAATTTGCTCTGATGATGCCTTCAATATTTAATTGGCAGATATGGGCAGAAGGTCCTACACATATTACCAGCCGAGCAGCGCTGAAAGTTCGGTTCTCATTTAAAATGTTCGGCATCCAATAGGGTAGATTTTTTGCCTTATCCAGGGTGCAGCGCTAGTAATTTGAAATTGAAGACACCTGCGGTACTACCAGGTTATGCTGAAGACCGAACAAATTTAATAAGTAACTTAACTTGGCATCAACTTCCGGATATTCGATCCATGTGTGGAATACGAATAGTTTCGAGAACTCGGATTTCATCAGGTGCGGCAAATTGAATTCACCGATGGTTCAGATTTGAAACTCCTTAAACTTTCTGATATACACTTTAGCGCGAAACTTTATCCTTTCATCGTTTTCTTGGTACTTGGATGAGATTTGAGTGAAAATAAAGACACACTATTGAGAATGAGAATAGTGGTGGTTACCCAGTTACTCTCTCTTCGGATTCTTTGTGGCACAGAAACAATTGGCTGAAATACATATTGCATTACTCATTAGTCGGGAAATCGTAGATGTTAGTTAGGAAGGATTGATGAAGCATGTGTCGGTCGTCAAGCTCAAGGCTTAATCCCCGGATGTGAGGAGATAATTGTTACATCCCCTCAGCAGAACGAATATTGAGGTTCTTCGGGTCGGTAATTGTGCCCGTTTTATTGGTATAGGCCAGGGGTTTAATGTGCTATATATTGGCATCAAATTGCATGATTTCCATTGCCAAGTAAAGTCATATTTTCAGGAATAAAACGAGAAATCCCTGCCGGGCCAAGGTTAAATTGTTTTTTTTAGGTGGCAATCGCATTGTATTCATTCGTTTTGGGGTAATTTCACATAGAGCTTGGCAGAAACAAGAACTCATATTGTCACTTTTTTGGCTTTTCCCTAGTCGATGAGCTTCGTCGCTGATTTGTTGTTATTTATGGTTTTTCTTAGGAACTCGAATCACTTTCCAACATCCGCATAGCCTAAGTGTTGAAAAGTTTTGTCTGTTTGACCGCTTTTTCTTCATTTACACTTATCATCTCAATTTCTAATGAAAAATTCGGCAAGTTGTGGACAGCAAAAAGCCAATTTATTCTAACTTAACCTGTAACACTGAGTTTGATCGCAGAATCAGCAACTACTGATTAGATTTCCTTAACAAATTTGACCATAAACGGGTCTCAACCAATATGCCTCGACAGCCAGCTGGATCGCAATCTAGCTGCCTCCAGTTACGCAAACCAAGTTGACTGAGATGCCTTAGATAGGGTCTTCCTACATTGCTTTGCTTCATTGGAGTGGAATCGAAGATCCTTCAGGCCGAAACACTGTCATACATGTGCTTTTTATGACCTAGCCATTTTAATCGCTGTGAGCGAAGCGCTAGTAGTTTTACAGCTGATATATGATTGTTCTCTAGTTGACGCCAGTTGTGACGATTTAATACAGCTTTCATCCGTCCTTGAGAGTGTCCACGTCTGAGCACAAGCACGACATGACAGGGAAGATATAGCATCTTGTATACTGTTTCCTTCATTGTTCGAGGTAAGGTTTTGAGGCATAATTGTCCTCTAAGCACACAGAAACAGCATACGGAAAGAAGTGTTTTTGGCTTAATTTTCGTGGTCATGTCATTACTGGAGTAAATTGCAGGATCAGGGTAGATAAATTCCTACACCCGCTGGTTTCTCCTGATTATGTCTATGTCATCTTATGCGAGAAGCTGAACAGATTTTTGAAATACTAGGCCTTTGGCATTATCTAGTGAGTTACATACGTACAACACTTTCAAGTAAGACGTTGAGGAAGTTGCATGGAAGCATGTCGTCATGCCACCTTCTATACTCGTACTCAAAGTTCTGTAGCCATTTTCTGCAACCAAGTTTCTAAGGATGGCGACTTTTAATCTGGAACATGTTGGAGAAGATGAAAAGGCTACGAATAAAAAATTAACATTACTTTATCGATTCGAAAATCACATCTGACAACATCCTTAGGGTCAAAGGTACTGTCCGGGCTTTTAGGACTGGATGTTCCTTCTCGTCGGCAGGATATTATATTTTTTGTGCCTTTGTTACCATCTGTTGCAGTGGTTGCAAAGATACCGGTAACACCGCGTTGATTAATTTCGATTATGTTAATTTCGCCAACAATGCTTGTAGTTGTGCAGATGTTTGAAGTAGTATGCTCTCGCTATGGCCTGTGATAATTTTTCTATTTGTTTTTTCAATCTGATGTTAAAGAAATTATAAGACAGCCCATCGTTATGCCGAAATTCATTTTTGACATGTAATGTCTCAGTTGTGTCATTACTGACTTTTACAAAGCAGCGAGGGTTCTACCTTCTTCATCCTGGATATGCCGGCAAGTTTGGCCGTCTTTATAAATGCTGCTGCTCTAAAATTCAAGATCGGCAATAAAGTGAATATCTGGGAATATCTGACCATTCTGTGTCATCCGGTGTCTGATCGAAAGTGTCACAACTTAACGAGCTCCCTACTTAATGGTCGCAGTCAACATCAACGCAGGCCTTTGGCTTTCCTAGGCCGATTAGAAGGCCCACTTTGTAGCTTTCGAAGAATTCATTAACTTTTTATTTTTTCCAGCTATTGAATGCACCATCGCGCTTTTTTATGAACTGCAGAATGTCTGGTGTTAGCCACTGCACCTTTTTTTACAGGAAGATGTAAAATTCAACATTTGGTAAATGCAGCCCCAATTTAACGTGAACACATTTTGCTGCAGTGCAGAATAGTTTATGTTCCGAAAGTCTCTAAACTTTATCAACGTTCAGTTTGTTGAGTATCAAATTGGTATGATAGAAAAAGTAGGTCATGTTTTGAGAACCCTGGCACTTCAAGTTTGGTATATAGTGATACCTTCCCTTTATCAGATACGAAAATTTAATCGATAAGGGTAGATGCCGAACTAGTAAAGTAGGTAGGTATCCACGTATTAACTGGATTCAAATCGCGTAATTTCATGTACTCGAGAAAGCTGATTGAGTGAGGTACGTCTAAGTATCAAGATACACATGGTAATTGAATATTATAAATTGGTTCAAATGAACATGACTGTACATGACTCCAAAAAAAGTTGATCGCGTAACTTCTGTCTGACTCTAGCAGATATGAAGACCTTTGTGCTGAGTTTGGAGAACTCGAGCCATATTTTTCAGACTCTTGTTATCTCGGACCAATCAGATAACACATAATCAGGGCAGATAGAAATACTCAAAAACAAAAAAAATAAAAACAAAACTACTCAGATAAATGATGCTTATAAGTTTAAGGAACAAACTTAACATGGCCACTGGAACTGAGTTCGAAAACGAAAAAAATAAAAAATATCTAAAAAGATAAATTAAAAATACAGAAAACACTTATAAGAAAATTACGACGGCAACTCTGTTATTTCATTTGGAATTATTATCGTTTTGTTATCCCTCGGTGATAGCTTTTAGATTGTCATGATTATGAATCACAAAGCTCCTTCCATCTTTCTTCAGATTGAAGTTGACGAGTCCCGACTTTGTGCATGCAGCGAAGACCCTTTTCTTTTTTTTGAGCTGCACAACTAATCATAGAACAGCGCGATTTCTCTCTGTTAAGCTTCTGTTAATGTAAAGTATAAGTCGTCTGTACCCCTTGAATGTTGCTTTTTTTTTAATTTTTAAAATTTTTCATAGCGAGATGAGCTGAGCCCATTTAAAGCACAAGTTGTCAAAGTTCTTCATGTTGAGTACAGCTCCGGTCATCATGATGTCTGACAGTAGTTTTAGATACGATCCTATTCTTGTTGGAAGCTGTACATTATGAAAGCCCTTCAGCGTTATGCATTACCAACAGACTGGTAATAACATCGACGGCATCTTCTATCTCGGAGATATCTTTGATGTCATTAATGATGAAAAAGGACTTCGGACAAATGGCTACCATGGGTGTGTCTGAGGAATTGTATCTTGAGGCCCCAATTTTCGACAACTTTTTCGGGCATTTGAGGCCGTATCCGACGATTTCAAAAGCTGGAACCGTTTTTAGCTTGTCCTCATAGGACACCCCCACAAAAAATAGTCCAGCGGTGTTAATTTACAAGATCTTGGGGGATAGGCTACGGCCCATTCCTGGGGAAGGTTGTAAACGAATACTTCCTTCAATAACTCAATGTTTTCGTCGAGAATGTCTTGCAAACTATATTCACGCCAGCCCATAAACCGCAGAAAACAGTGCATTTTTCGATGTGCATAGGTAGCTGAAGGATCTCCTTTAAATTATCCTCGCTCCCAATTCGACAATTTTGAAGATAAAAAAGTGAATCGATTCCAACTGTTCAAGCGCGAAATCAGCGAATTAACTACACACACGATGACCGTCTTGCTTCAATTTCTACGGCAATTGAATTTTGTATCAGTGTAAACCAAGATTCTTGCTCAAAGTCTTCATAAAAATCAAACACAGACCAAGTTCTTGCGCACGATGACGAATCCATGAATTAGGATCTTCCTCAACAGTGACCTCAACGACAGCGATTTTTTTACTTGTGCACACTTTGCGCATTCTTGCCATGGGCTCGGAGTCCAGACGAGTAAATGTAAATTGGAATTTTTTCAATTGTGTTTCGAATAGCCGACTTGGTCCATTATATACATTTTTACTGAACTCTGGAAGCACTACTTATAAACATTGCTCGTACGTAAGGCTTTGCATGAAAATATTGAATAAAACTATGCTGTCAGCTGCCTGGGTGTTGTCATATTGAATATATGGTAAACCTTATAAAAAAACTCCTTTTAAAAGTAGATATGGCTATTGGTCGAGTCATCATCCCGTTAGCAGTCTTGAGCCTTACAACGCGTACCTAACCTTCCACTCCGCGATGAATGTTGTCCCTGACAAGGACGAGGTAACAAGCCATCTTGAACTAGGAGCTTTGAGTGAGTTCATTTCGATCCATCAAGTATTCAGAACTCGGATTTTCTCTATAATGGTTGTAGCGAGTAAGTTCGAAATGATATGCCATCTCTTAGCTAAACTTCCGTTGAAGTCGAACATGTCAGATCCCTTCAGTGAAAAAGTGCATACAGTAACATTACCCAACACATCAAGACCTAGTGCGAGCAAAAGTAGGAACTTTAGACAAGTACTCTGGTCAGTCTTACAGCTAGAACTGCGCCACAATAAATCGTGTCGATTAAACTCAGCGAACTATTATGCTTATCAAAAGCTTAATACTTCATAAAGACGCCAAATAGCAATCGAAGAATCAGCGGAAAGGCCGAAACATAAGCTTTGTTTGCCTTGGAAAGTCTCGCCACAAATAAGGATCCAGACACTCTTACCACCGGTTTCGATTCTTCAAAGTCCTCCGCTGAGCCTAACAAAGAATTTTCATGGGCAATATCGTTTTCCGCGACGTGGAACTCCGACATGAATCAGCAAATTTACAATTAAAAAAGTTTTGATATAGTATGAATGGTTAGTACAAACACTTCATTCTCCCACTAGCTTCAGATATCGAGACCAGTTCTGAATACAGAGAAGGTTGACTGCTTATTCCAAGGTTCCGGTGTCATTGGCCTAGAAGGCAGGTTCCCATGATCGGAATCAAACAACAAAGCATTTCATCTAATGCTACATATTTCTCGAAAAAACCTGCATAGTTTCTGCGTGATTTGTGAGAAAGTCTTAGTCCTCGCGATTTTGGCTTTTTTCCTGATGTTTCTTCATTTAAAAGATCCTTTCACACTTTTATTCGTTTGGCACTCATGCTTCTATTGCTTTTGGGATGATTTCCAATGATCTTCGTTGAACATGGAAAAGCCAGTGTATTTGCTCACATTGAAGTTTGTTCACTATCGAGGTCTGTTTTCTATTGGAGTTCCGCAAATGCTTGTTTTTCTTATTAAATCACGTTTAGCTATACTCGTTGGAATACCAATAGTCCGATATCCGATCGTCAATAAATTTGCGAGCTATTTTAAAACCAAGATTTCTATTTGTCGGACATATGTACATACTTCAGATAGTATGCATCGATTACTTCTGTTTTTGAAAAATCCGCCATTTCTCATGACTGTCAAGGGAATGTTGTTTTCAAAATTTTTTCGTAAAATAACGTGTTTTTCCTTCAGCGATTAGATTTCTTGCTGGTTTTCCTTCAATTTTACATCGACGTTTCACTTGTTTTTAGCTTGTTAGGGGTTAACAGGTTGTGGTGACATGACTTCTAATTTCCGATACAATATCCCTATTGCAACCGCGAGACTTTTAGGTACCGCTTTCTTTGCTTATTTTTTGCAACATCCGTAACCTAACTCACGACCGGCTTTATCGTTTTTGAGATTTGCGTTGTACTGTCTTGTACCGTGCTTGCAAGACTTCCCATTTATCCTTTACAGGTATTTGCATATTATCTTTCTACTATCGAGTTTTTTGTTTCTGTTTATTTGGAACCGGCAGGGAGCAGGGCCTTTGAATACGCTTATATTTTTTATCGAAGTTGTTCCACATACCTTGCGAGTTGTGTTGTTCCTATTGGACCCTTACAAGGTCACTAATCTTCAGTTATATCGAGGGATCCTGGAGTAGTAGCTAGACGTAATCTGACACTCAAACAGACAACATTAACGTATGAGAGTAGACTCGCCTAAAAAGCGGTATAAGATTTTTCTTTTTTTTTTCTATCGGAACAGAAGACTCAATCAAAGACCTAATCTATGGTGCTCCTCGTAACTTCTTTTTAATGAAATTTCTCAGCCTTTCGAATAATCAAAACATTGCCGTCCACCAGAATGACGCCAGCCCCGCATCCTACATAGGTTTTCGAGCCATTCGTGAAGATGGTAGCCATAGATCAACATACATGCGCCATAACAGTGGATACAGCATACTGCCTGGTAGACCCCCGTCATCATGATGTAGACAGCATCCGTTCTGCTTACTTGTACGAGCATCGTCGGAGACAGCTTCAATATCGATGAAAGTATTCAACGCTGTCTTCTTCTCGTCGAATGAAAATCCACTTTCAGTAGGAAGGAAGTCAGACTGACTGTTCTGAGGTTCTTGGCGAGCGTGTAGTATCTTTCTCCAATTTTCGCGGTATAGGCTTCTTTTGCTGTGTTTGTCAGGCCTTCGATATGTAACCGAGTACCAGGATAGCCGTGCAATTTCTCTTCAAAATTGGTACGAATTCATCTATACTTTGTAGCATCCCAACTTGTGACTTGGACGACATTAGTTACGGCTGCTTGTAAATTGGGTTTTTTTAGAGGTCTGGTTTTTAAATTGGCAACACTGTTTCCACAGATTGTGATTTTGCCATTTTACGATGAATAGATTAACGCCAGAACAACGTGTGCAAATTGTGCAAACTTATTTTGAAAACCATGGTTCGGTTCGCCAAAATTATCGTGCGCAAGTTATTCGGAACACGATGAATCCTTTTCGCACCACATGCACTCTAGTGGATAATACGCATCCCAAAGGCGACAAACAGTGCGAACAGAAGAAGTTATTGCCGTTGTGGAGCGCAGTGTTGAGGAGAATCCGAATGAGCCGATTCGCCATCGTGCACAGCAATTGGAGCTATGCCCATCCACTTTGTGGAAGATTTTACGGAAAGATCTTGTCTTAAAAGCTTATAAGGTCCAGTTTATGCGAGAGTTGAAACCGCGTGACCATTAGACGCGTCGTAGGTTCGGTAAATGGCCCGAAAACATAATTCAGCTTGATCCTCATTTTCAACGTAAAATTTTGCTCTCCGATGAGGCCCATTTTTGGTTAAATGGATATGTAAGCAAGCAAAATTGCCGAATTTGGAGTGGAGAAAACCCAGAGGCCTTTGTCGAGACACCCTTACAACCATTAAAACTCACTGTTTCGCGTGCTTTATGGGCTGTTGGAATCATCGGCCAATATTTCTTTAAAAATGATGCCGGCCAGAATGTTACCGTTAATGGAGGAGCACTATAGAAACATGATTTCTGATGTCTTCGTTCTTCAGTTGAATGGCATTGACGTGACAGAGCTTTGGTTTCAACAAGATGGCGCAACATGCCACATGGCGCGAGACACAATCAGTTTACGAGAATTGCGGAAATCATTTGGTGAGCGCATAATTTCGCGTAATGGACCTAGGAACTGGTCTCCACGATCCTGTTATCTCACACCTTTATATTACTTTCTTTGGAAGTATGTGAAGTCACTAGTCTATGCTGATAAACCAGACACGTTGGACGATTTGGAAGTCAACATTCGCCATGTTATTGCTGATATACGGCCCCAGTTGCTCGTTAAAGTTGTCGAAAATTGGACTTCACGAGTGCGTTTCAACCGAGCTAGTCGTGGCGCGCATATGCCAGATATCATATTTAAACAGTTTTGAACCCGAGAATGAAATGACCAATAAAGTGCTGTTTTCCCCATTTTGAAGCTCATCACCTAGCTTTTCCATATTTTTGGGTAATTGAAAGTGCCTCCTTTTTCAAAACTGAATTAGCCTTTTATATTCTTTCTACTTTAATGCGTGAAGATGCCAGTCTTCCTCGAAGTACGAGTAAGTCTTAGGTACAGTTTTGTGATTCCCTTACATATTATATATTATATATTACATATATTCATTGGAGAACGGGCGATCTGCAGGAGTTTTTCTTACGTTGCACTGTAAGGAAAGTTGGTTGGCCATTTCATTTTTCTGTCAATAGTAGCCTTCCGAGACTTTCTAAATGTCCGTAATGAAAGATTCGTTATTCTATGTGTTTTCTTTTTATTTATCATTACAATTATCAAAAGGACTTTCAAATTGTGACATAAGGAAGAATTTAAATTTGATATTGGTTAGATGTTAATTGGTAAAAAGCGATACATACAATTGTGTTTGTCCTCAGAGCCTTCTGTTGGAATGATTTTATGTTTGTTTTCCACAATGAGCTGAAAGTCATTTTCCTCCTAAAGGACGTAGTTCTTCGTACTTAAAATATAACATTCCAGACCTCCCTCATCTCATAAACTTCAATTGCTTTTCGGATTGTGTAAATCTCTGATCGATAAACGTCAAACGTATTTTATATTCTCTTTTTCTCAAATAATTTTATTGAGATGCACAGCTACCCTCCATTTGATTGCATTCCAAATTTCGTCAAATTCCGATTTTCCTTTGATCACATCCAAATGTCTGCCCCATCCACCACCAAAATCTAAAGGACGTGTACATCCACACAAGCAAATGAAATAGATTCATCGATAAACCATTACTTAAGGGACACTGCAGATGCCATAAATCATAGGCTTCTCCTGCCAAAGGCTTAATTGAGTTTTTGGCACTAATAAGTAAAACTTTTGCCCAGCAGAAAAGACAGAAAACTTCACCAACTTCTACGTCTTGCTGCCAAAGAGATACTTTAACCAACTTAAGCTAAAGCAAGCTTGTTATCTTATGAGGCAGTAAGTACCTACTCGCACTCGTAAATCTGCCGATTCATTGTTATTGCCAATAAAAACCATCGCTCGGACCGACTTGCTCCTGATTTCCCATTCGAAAAAAAAACAATATTGATTCGCTTAAATTTAAGTAAATTCCCGCAGTAGAGGCGGCTCACAAAAAAGATAAAACAAATCGAAGTAAGAAAGGGTTTAAGAGGGTTCAGAGGGTGTCCCCTTCTTTAAAAATGCAAATCATCGCTAGATTCTTCTCGTGCTTTTTGCATTAGTGTTAACGCTTTGTCGCTCGTATCAGTTGAGCAAAAATACGTCCCCCCCACCCACCGAAATACCATTAAAAAAAAGCATCAACAAAAAATACGAGTACATCTTAAAAGGGGATCCAGAGACTAAAATAAAATCAAATGTGCCATCAGTTTGGAAGGCGAACGTTGTCGCTGATCAGCATTCACTGACATAAAAGGAAAGTAATCCGCTTGTCATATCAAATCAGCTCTTGGCAATCTTCGTCGAGTATACATATGCTGTCGAGAGAAAAAAATAAAGGAGAAACAACCGACAAATGATATGTCTCATGTGGCATATTGGGGAACCCGGGTTCCGTCCCGTCTTACAGATGATTTATTGATGTGTGATGGAGTAAAAGACGACGAAAAATTTATGGTCTTGAGCAGAAGTGTTCTGGATTTATTGTAGTTCTATGCCCTCGATGAGAGCATTCGTGTCTGATAAGTTATATGTACTCGTACATACCACTTTCTGCGCCACAACTAACGATGATTTGGAAATTTTCTTGAATAATGAACGGAGTAGATAATAGTGAATGATAGCGGTAGTTCTAGAAAAACAAGATACAAATGAAGAAAAACAAAAGATTGACGATATGATCTGCTGATAGATGGCAGACAAAGCTACTGTGGTGTTGCTAAATAATGTAGAGCTTAAGTTGATACGAATTTCTGATGATTTTAATTTAACCGTCGCATTAAAGAAAGCGTTTTTCCAGAGAACGTTAAATTAGCACGCTAAGTAGAAGAGTAACGATTTCAAGTTAATTTTCTTTCTATTAGAGTGAGCTACACTCTTACCCTACTCATCATCGTATGAATATCGGGACAAAGGATTGCAGGATCTCATCCAAATGTTTTTAGTTGGTAGGATTTCTGGAGTAAATTTAAATACTGAATTTTCTGGTAATTGCATTGTCATTGCTTGACTTCACCCAAGTTATAAGAAAAGAATCGTCTGAGCCTACCATCAGGTACTGACTGAGGATACTTTTACCACTAGACCAAGTGTACTATTTTCGCTATGTGTTGCCTCTGGTTTGATATTTACTTTCACTCGCTTCACTAAGAAAGCTAATGCCTTTAAATACGTGCATATGGATTAAGTTCGTTGGTTGCTACTCGAGCGGTTCTGGGTGCAATTTTTAGGCAATAGATTGAGGAAATAAAAATTACTTTCCGACGTCAGAACAAACCTCCGCGTGACAAGTGACAGCTTCATTTGCCCATACTACTGGCATGCACGATTCGCGGGATATGATTCTTCTAGACCTCGCGCCTACATAATAACCCAAATCTCTAAACTCGTTAACCACTTTCTTCGTGGCAGTAACGTTGTATTTCCCGAGGCTGCCTTTTGCGCTCTACTCAAAGTTTCAGCTATTCGCTCTTAAGACGCACGCACTTCGGATGAGTATAACAGCAGCTCCTCGATTTCGGTATCTGAGTAAATTCATTAAAGATTGTTCGAGGGCCAATCAAAATCTCATTACTCTAAACTTGTACGCTAACAACAGCTTTGTGTTACACTATTTCACGGCTATAGTACCCGCTCATCATACTAGAGAGTGTTTTATTTATCAGCGATGTCTTTTTGCTGGCATCCTCAACGTGGGGATTAAAGCGCTGCCTGTTATCGAGTATCACTTCTTAAATCTGACTGTTGAGTCCAACTCGGAATTTCACATAATCTTGTGTCTACTTATAACGACTGCTTCGGTTATGTGGTCAACTACGTTTAGATCGGAGAGCTCCAAAAAACATGCTCGCAACAGCCTCACCCGTGAGGAATTGTTTTCTCACTCCTTCAGGAAATGCTAGTCACAGAACGTCTCACCGATTTTACGTGCATATCTGCTATGTAGGCCTTATTCAGATTAATACGATGCGGTAATCAGTACACCTACTAGAAGTCGTGTATAAGACACGATCTTCTCATAGTGTGAAATTCGGGCTATTTGTCCATTACTGGCGAGAACGCACCCCACGTGGCAAAAACAGTTCTAGCTTCAAGGTTTCTAACATCCTCATACAGCAGACAAGCACACAAAGCATGCAGCCTGATCTCAACTGCAGCCCCACACAGGCAGCCTTCCACCTTGCTAAGGCCGATTTGCCACGTTCAGTAAGAAAAGAGCCATGAACAAGATATTCTTCAGAAAGCGTAAAGTAACCCTATCGTTAGGCTATCTAATGTCGGATATCCAAACCTTCTAGGGCATACAGACACACTGCCACTCCAATCTGCAACAATTCGGAGCCCTCTGTTCCCCATTCTTTCCAGATCAGCTCTAGACTGATCTTGAAGAATGAGAAGCAGATTATCCGCAAATTCGCAGTACTTGAACGCCTCACATAACTGTCTCAGTAGGTGATCCATCGGTGGGTTAAATGTTAGATGGAACCTTGATGGCATTCACTCTCAAGAATCAAATTCGCACACTCATTCAATTATTCCTGACACAGGCACTTCTGCCTATTTTTCAAAACTCAATTTCCTGGCAGCCGACATCGACCAATCTTCCGAACATCTTACTCCAGCTTAAGTATCGTGGGCACTGTTAAAGTCAATAAAGATGCCTAAGGCATACTTGGCCCTACTTGTTCGGACGCAGTCTTTAATAAAGCACCATGTGTCCTCAATGCACTTGTCCTTCTTGAATCTGAATTGGATAGGACACATTGGTTCAGTCCAATACTCTAGAAGTCTATCCACCATAACCCTTTCCAGAACTTTTTCAAGTACCGGAAGCAGGGGCCGATAAGATTCAGGAGTATACCTTATCTTATAAGGCAACTGCGGGAAAACGACATACAGCCTAAATCTTCTGGAACGACTTTCCAAATGATTTTCACTATTTTGCCAGTCATTCCATCAAGCCCAGGAGATCTTCTCGAACGAAGGAATGAAACACCATGTTCCACTTCCTCAGTTCGTAGCTCTGAGGTTGCTGCTGACTATGCAAGGAAGGGCATTAACTCGGTCTTTTTTAGGGAAGAATGCATGCACACATGCCGAACCCTTTGAAATTTCTTCCATAGTTTTCGAACTTCCGGTCGCTTAGCAGCCAAGCTGCGTGTCCACCATTTCACTCTTTTAAGATCAGCATTACGGCTGCTCTCAAAGAGATCATTGCTGACAAGCAACACACATCCATTTATGTACTCGATCTACTGAGCGAGGCTCAGGTTATCATACGCCTGAAGAGGTACCGAGGTACCTGTGTAAGAACATGGGCACCATATACATTTCAATCAGCGGTCCTAACAACTTCTTCATAAGTGACGCTAACTTCGATTCAGGTATAGTCACTTATGCTTGTAGATATTTTACAATCCCTCGAAAATTCTTCATTTGCGAATGTGACATCAATATCGCTTATCCGGCCAGCCTCATCGAAAAAACACAATTCACTCGGCCAATTGAGAGAGTGGATATCGCACGCCCATTTACTAAACGCCTTACCCAATTCGAATTCGAATCCAGACGAATGCATCAACGCCAAGAATGAGGGGTTGCTCACGACGAGCGAACGCACTTCCACAATGTACCGGATGTACTGCTCGATTTCCTCACCATACTTGCAGTAGACCCTGGCAAAATATATCATACCAAAAGCGCCTTCTATTCCATGCATATAAGGTTCACATCCCTTACAATAACTGCAGCAATGCACTTGGTATCAGGGATCGGTGATCAGCTAAGTCTTAGTCACAGAACTCCATCGGATATTGTGTTCAAAAGTAGTGGTCCGAGGGCCGAGTCTTGCGGAACTCTTGCGAAAACACTGTAGCATTTCGCGTTCTCGTCGGTATGATGCTTTAGCCTCCTGTTGCTCCAGGGGCCTGTGATTATCTTACGATTATCTTGCCTAGGTAAAGGTATTCTTAAACGTCAAGCCTTACTACTGCGCAATACTTCCTTGCCCGCATCTCCACGATTCGCCTCAGCATCTTTCCTATGTTATTAAACAGACATGTTGTTCGATGTGTAGAAAGTTCGCCGTGGTTTGATCGTGGTGTGGGGATGGCCCCCTGACTTGTCTAAGCAACCGATTTGACTGCATTAATCTGAATCGGACCTGGAGCAGGCGATTTTATTTATTTTTTCTTCTCGTCTCCTATTTTCCACCATGTTTCGAGTAGTTCCTTAGCGCTAATTGTCAGGCGGTGCTTAATGCTGTTATCCGCCACGATGGAGTAAATTGTAGTGGGTCCATGGGAGAACATATGCCTATCTATCGTTTTAAGGAATGATTAATTGTGGAGAACTTTTGCCTTTAAGCTTCTTCTTCTTCCTAATCTGTTCCTGTAGCCTAAGGACTTGAGTCAGCTTCCTCTCGCAAAGGCATTTAATGCTATCTTTAGTGGTCCTTTCCAGGTCGTCTCGCCAGTTTGAAGGAGGGTAATAATTTTTAGAAATTTTATCCAAATCTGAATCTCTGGGATCTTTTGTTCTCGTCGTTCCAAAAGTTGCAGGGTTCCTGCTTTTCGTTGACTGTCTTACGCGCACTGCTGCGTCAAACACTATGCAGATGACCTGTTCCAAAAGGGCCTTTGCACATCTGGTCCTCGTTATGCTGCTAGTGCTATCGAATAGCTTTCTTCTTTGTCTTTCCACTTTGGCCTTGTTAGGGTGGGATGGTGTCTTCGTTGCTCTTCGCCGACGTTAATATTGGCTTACGTTAATATTGTCATTTGATTTCGCCCATGAGCCATTGTTATTGGGTGCGAATGTCCGACTCCGTGCCAAGATTCATAGATTATGCCACTAAATTGTTGGATTTGCCACCGATTTCGTCAAGGGTGTGAAGCCCCAAGACAAAACAAACAATACATTAAGCAGTACGATTAGATCGTGGTCAAGTTTGTGCTCTATAATATAAATACGTACACTTTCCACTCCAAGAGCAGCATAACTGGGATCCGTGAGATACTTTAGTAAGGAAAAGGAAAATATGCGAAAACTATTACAGCTGCCATCAAAATGGATTCGAATACGGATTCGTCATGGGACGTTAGTTCAAATCGAATGTCACGAGCTCTAAGCTGATTAATAAACCGTTTCCTTGCTGTGCTAATATACACGGACTCTGTCTGTCATATTGGTAGAGAGGACACGAGCAAACTAAAGCATATATTTACAAAACGGCTGGCTGGCTCTTCCAAAAAACGACCAGAGATGTTATTTTTTATGGTCGAGTAGATAATGCATGAGACAGACATATATTAGCTATCTAAGAACTATCTTCGAAAAGGTAATCCAGCTGATGGGCTAACCAGTATAGCCGCTGCACCGAATCCAGCTTACTTTTAGGGTCATAGTGATAAGAACACGTTTCATATCCAGGAACGATGCTGTCTCAAGTGCTCTACGCTCTAAAAGGTCCTGAAGCGCTGTGAACATTTGTTTTATTAGTGGACTCTCAAGGGATTATGAACCACATGTTAATGTTCGCACATAGTGCGGGTTAAGCAAAATTGTTGAGCAAAGAAAGGGATTTATCGATACATTCTATAACCGAGTTTCAGAGTTGATCGGGCTAAGAAAGGAATGACGATATGTCACAGTATGCCTGAAGATGAGCTTGAGAACAAACTGATGAGCATTCATAGCGAGACGGATGTTATGGTTGAAGGTTTGAAGGGTCGGAATGATATTGACAATTTCGTAGGATCATGGTGGGGAAAATACCGATAGAACAATGTAAGGCAATATTGCAATCACGAATGAGTTTAGATTGATATCCCACCAAGCAAATGTGGAAGGTGTTTTGGTAGGACCAAACTGCATGTAGGCATTATGGATGGTGTACGCGAGGAAAAATCCCTTACTTTCGGAGCCCAGATTTGTGGGTGAAGTATTTCTTGCATTGCTTGAGAAAACCTAGATATTTTACAGAATTTTCCGCTGAATTTTTCAAATATGTGGACGTTCCAATGCAAGTTCTCATTGATGCACATATCGAAAGTATGTGTGGGGTTTCGCGGATGCAAGTGTCATTCATAGATAGTGACTGAGTATTTTCATTTAGGTTGCACGACTTCAATGTATTTTACAAGTATTAAATTTCACTTGGTTGATGGTTCTTCAATTAGGTATTACGTTAATACCGGAATTGAATGAGCTTTACATACGCTGTTGTTCAAGTTCTTAAGACGAAGAGCAGAGATATGAGTCTAGGACCGAATATGAAAAGCAGGGAGTATATACTGGATTAGAAGTAGCAGACAAGATATCATAAATAAAAATTTTAAAAAAGTGTGGGGTATAGAACGGAATCTTGGGGCACACCAGCATTTATTTTGTGGATATCAGACTTAAAACCATTCAGAATAACTGGAATTGATTCAAAAGCAAGAGATTAAGAATTGACTAGAAATCAATCGAAGAACTATTCCCTCAAAGCAACAATGTATATTTCCATCGCAGACCAATGGTTCTAAATAAACAGCGATTTGCAACACTGATTCTTTGCTTGAATTTACAGACTGTACCATGAGTAGGTTCCTGTTATTAACCGAGACGTCTCGTTGTTGGGTGGTTGGGTGTCCTTTCTTGTCACGTCAATCTATCGTAGTTAGCATATTGTAACAAAAAGAAAGTAATCGACCAAAAAAAAAATGTCTCGCCACAGCAAAAAATTAGGTTTCTAAATAAAACTACCAATAAATTCTGGTTCCCGAGGGGTTTAAACTTTTTCATCAAATTGTTTTCCTTTTTTTTTTATTAATTAATCAGGGTGATTTGCTTCGCTTAAGGACTTTACCAAAATTGTCGACTCCTTTTAAGCGCCATCCAATTTTCCACACTTCTACTTCTGTTTAAGAATTATCCTCTTTTTTGTTTTGCTTCCGTTGTAACGCTGAAAATCCACGGCCCATCTACAAATCGCTTCTGTTCTGGGTAAGTTATACGTCATAGGAAAGGCAGATTTTCCTTCTTTGCTCTTGGTGTTTTCCACTTCTTGATCCTATTGCTGACAAGTTCGTCTGCATCTGCTGAAACGGTCGTCAAGTAGAACTCATCTTACCCAGCTGTCAAATAAAAGGTAAACAACAAGTGTGCAGCGCAAACTTTGTGAGATTTATACCCTTTTCACACCGCGTCGAAGACCGATTTTTTGACAAAAAGTTTACGCAACCTCATTGAAGCGTTCACACCGAACACGGACTATGTTTTGTAATTTGTTTGACAGTTGTATCAGCTGTGAAATTGTTGTATAGGCAAGAATTTTTAATTAGATTATTTTTTCTCGTCCGTATTCCGTTGAAAAAGAAATATTTTTTCATTTAATATTGAATTAATTGTTGATAAACTCACGACAATCAAATCAATATTTATTCAAATTTGAAGTTTTGCAATTTTGTTTTGATAACTACTCGGTCAGCTGTTTTGTTGGATGTTTCGAAAGACGTGTGTGTGATGAACACACTCAAAATTGCGAGTGGGTTTAGATTAGTTTAAATTCCGCTTAAATTTAAAGTGAAACAAAATATAGAGGGAACTTTTTAGAACCTGAATAGTGCCTGGTGCCCTAAAACATTTTAAATTGCCTTGGAGAAACGCAGGCTTGCAGTGATTAGGTAACGAAACCCGAAAACATCATACCTAGTCACTCAATATTTACTAACTCGGAACACGACTGGCATATTTACAGACTGAAGCAAATAGGATGCAACAATCCAATTCAAATTTCGATGCGTACTTCGTATAAAGACTTTTGTGAAAAGACATTTTGGTCTGTAGAAGGACAAAGTGATCAAATCAACAAGACACTCAGAAGGTCTGATGGTAAACTCTGTTAGAAGTAGACACTGTCTGTCTCATGCTTGAGACTGACTTCGAAGTAACCTTATCAGAACAAGCTCACAACCAGTTCCTATCAACGAAGCTACAATGGAGCTGCATAACACAACACGGCGTAGCTGGAATCTGTCATTTTTTGTGATGACGAATGAGGACATCAATCACGTCACTCATCAATCACAATCAATCAAGTCCTCTAACACCGATGATCAATTATATGTGCAGTTATGCTACAAAAAGGTACATACCAGCTGCAGGCAAATCTAAATAGAATCTTCACTGCTACAATGACATTGGCATAGACTAACACTAAATGCATCCTTTTTATCTTCTTCCCCTGGATATTCATATCATGGGCTGCACTCTCAAAGTCGTCTGCCATTTAAAAAGAAGTGGTCTTTGGTACAACACGTACTGAAGCTTTGATGACCTTGCGCGCCGGCTTTCTTTTGTGTCTGGTCTTGTGGATATTCCATCTGACGCAATGACACCAGAACTCCTGCTGCAGCAAAAAAAAACGAAATCGACTTTCCCTGCGCCGAAGAATGGTTTCGGCCAGAATCTGAGCCAAGAATTCTGGTCTTCACAGATGGCTCCAAAACCAATATAGCTGGTGTCTTTCTGGAGGACGACAACGTTATATTTCACTCCTTGATAGGATGCGAATAATTTGCATCTATAGCGACAGCCAAGTTGCGCTGAAACTTCTTACAACTTCCAAACTAGTTTAACAATGCCAGACTACACTGAACGCAGTCGGAAGGCTAAATTCACTGAGTTTGGTCTGGGTTCCAGATGGGATGGGATTACTGGAAATGGACTCGCCGATGAACACAGGCTCAGAGGAGAGTTTTTTAGGACCTGAACCTACGCTAAGTCTACTTGTGTCCTCGGTTAAGGCTTCCATTGATATTTTGGTTTTATATCAGTAAAATTTTAGATGGCATGACAATCCAGGTTGCAGGTAGACCACACGACAGCTTTCGGATGTCTCTAAAAAGTTAGAGGTCTTCTTGCTGTTCCTCAGCAGGAAAGACTGCTTACTACACTTGACGTGTAGTAGTGACGGGGCACTACACTTTTACTAAGGACTGACATGTACAACATCCTACGACGCTTGCTGCAAAATTTATTAAACTGATGACGACACCGCGGAATACTACCTCTGTGAATATTTGGCTTACGTTCGCATCAGGCTGCATGTACTCGGCGTTGACGTGGTGGGTGCTGGTACTATAGGGACTTTATCAGTGAAACGCTCACTCATCTTTCTTCGAAAGACTGAAAGAGTCCATTAAAATGAACTTACAAGGAGTACAGTGGACTAGTTCTTTGCCATTCCGACAGAAAAAACAGTCTAACTTCCTTCATGTTGAAGATGAGGGGAATAGTCCAGCCCTAGACGGAATTAACGATTTGTATTCTAGCAACCAGCTTTCAAAATTCAGGTTGTTCTTTTTATGAGAAGTAGAAAGCTTCCATTCGATTCCACTGCACCATCCATTTCTCCAACGAAGTTTAGTACTGGGGTTCCATCCCGGATAACAAACTTCCTTGGACTAAACATGTCACGTCGAAAGCCTCCAAGTTGGTGTCGCGGTATATGGGGCTTATCATCGTGAAGGGTCCTTTGGATGACTGCCAGTTATATCCTATGCGTCAGTTGTCTGGTAGAAGAAGATTTCTCGAAGATACTATTCTGTGAAAATTTTATTCTATAGGTTGGTAGCACTATACTTAGTAATTCCACGAAATCTGAGCGAGATCTGCTGCTCATACTGAGTTCACATGAGTTGAACAAACAGTCAAATTTCGTGTGGTAAATCGTTGAAAATGTTACTGAAGACCTACCGCGACTAGAGTATGTCAAAGACATAGGCACATTAATGGTATAAAACATTCAAAGAACGCCGAGAAGTGGTAGCTGATTTGCCTCATTTCGGTAGACCTTTAAGGGCTACGAACGACGAACATCGACAGCGTATATCATAGCGTTCTCACTGATATTTTGGGCATAAAACGCGTCAACGCACAACTTGTTCCAAAGGAACTCAATTTTGTTCAATAATAGCATCGAAGGCAGATCGCTGAAGACATGATTTACCGAGCTTCTACATATCCTACGTTCATAAAACACATAATATCTGGCGAAGCGACATGGACTTTCAAGTATGACATGCAGACTATCCAACAGTTGTCGTAATGGCGTTTCAAAAATGAGCCGAAAGCCAAGAAACCGCGACAAAGACGCTCAAAAATTAATGTTATGCTGACAGTGTTTTTCGATTACCGCGGTGTAGTTCGCTCCAGACGAACTTTGCAGATAATACAAGCTGGCGCAAAATTAATCATCCAATTTTGTTTTTGAATTACTTTTTTACTAAATAAAAAAAAATATTTAGAGTGATTGTTTCTGTTAAGTGGAAAAGATGATATCCGCCAAGTGGCTGTCGCCAGTGTTGATACACATTTGTGCCCATTTTATCGCATTTTCCATTTTCCGTAAGATTTCCGGTGATAACTGTTCGCATTCCTGTCGAATATTCTCCTTAAGGGCTGCGATTGTCTGAGGCTTCTTGGCATAAACCCGCGATTTCAAATAGCCCCAAAGAAATAAGTCGGGGAATGTTAAATCGGGCGATCTTGCTGGCCATGCTAAATCCTAAAAACCGGAGATTACGCGACCAAGAAACGCTTCCTTCACAATATCCATTGTCGCTCATGCTGTGTGTGCGGTTGCACCGTCTTGTTGCACATGTTCACCAAGCCCTGCTCATCCAATTTCGGTAGTAAGAAGTCATTTATCATGGCCCTGTAGCGTTCGCCAGTAACAGTGACCGTATTGCCGATGGCGTCCTCAAAAAATACGGCCCAATCCCTACACCCGCGTAAACGCCTCACCACACAGTGGCTTTGAGTGGATGTAATGGCTCTTCGTGCGTCACACGCGGACTTTTCAGTGCCCCAGAAACGAAGATTTTACTTATTGACGTAACCGCTTAAGTGGAAATGCGCCTCGTCGCTCATGATGATTTTCGACACAAAATCGTCCTCTTCGTTGTTGAGATTGAGGACGGCTTAATTCAACCGCGACTGACGGTCAGGAGGCATTAACTGATGCACTGTTTGCACTTTCTACGGGAGCATGTGTAAGTCTTTCACTAAAATTCGCTTTAGGGGCCGTCTGGTGATGCCCAATTGCGTGGCTCGTCGTCTGGTTGATGTTTCTGCGTTCTCACCGACATCGGCAGCCACAGCCGTGGTATTCTCTGCCGAACGACCAGTCCGGTGACGACCACGCCCTGCATGGTCTCCTGTGGTTCCACTCTGTTCGAATCGAGTAGCTAAGCGCCGGAATGTTTGCTCACGCTGCGCTAACACCACCGACCGATTATTGGTCAAAAACATCGACACAATTATTCCATGCTCTTGCGGAGTATAGCGCTCCATTGCTTGTCTGTTTGTATATTCCAATTGTCTAGTTCACAAATGTCAAATATGTTTGACGTACGACGCCATTTGCAAAAATTATACCATGATTAATTTTGAATTAATTTTGCGCCACCTTGTACAATATTCATGTAAATTTCTTTCGAAAATAAAATTCAAATTCCAATTCAATTTAGTCGTCATGAAGAATTTGTGTGAGAGTATCCGCCAGAAACGTCCAGGTTTGTGATTTTTCAAAAAACGGTCTGGCTCGGCTGCATGGGAGCTTCCTCTGGCATGACTGGCTGTGCTCTTGCTTCACTGATGAATCTCTCTTCCTTTCATATTTATATTATGGGCTGCCCTCCCAAAGCCATTTCCGTTTTAAATGAAGTGGTATCTGGTACAATGTGCACTGGAGTTTTAGTAACCTTGCGCGCCGATTGTCTTTTGATTCTGGTTTTATAGGCGTGCTGTATGATACAATGATACCAGACTTCCTTCCGAGGCGAAAACACGAAATCATTATCGTCTCTCGCAGGAATGGTTCTGATAGCTCTTCGGATGGCCTCCAGACCGCTCTAAGATGCGGCGTTGGTGCCATTTGGGAGGACAAGAATTATGTCCGCTTTAACACTTAGTCTGGCTTACAAGCGAAGAACCCCCTTGATTCTTGTTTGAGTGACAGTTCACATTAGGATTACGCGAAATGATATCGGTAGCCAAGGAGTATGTCTTAGGGCCCGAATCTGCGTTAGGGCCGCCTGCGTTCTCGATTAGTCTTTCAATTGACTGATGGGTTTTATATGAGCATAATTACAGATATAATTACTTATACTTCCCGACTTCTCTAAAACTTCAGCGACTTCCTAGCCATCGCTCAGTTGAAAATACTGCAGACTGCCTGCTGACATGGTAATGGGGAACATCGCTTTTACTGAGCACCTAAGCCTGTTAGGCATAAGTTAAACAATTCCTTGAGACGCTTGCTGTGCGAGTAATAACGACACCGCGCAGCGTTATGTCTGTAGGTGCTTGATCTACTCCCACATTCGGCCGCAGGCATTCGGCGCTAGTGCAGTGATGCTGATGTACACGGAGTACAGTGGTCTAATTCCTTTCACTTATCAAGTCAAAAAAACAAGAGCAATAAGGATCGTCTCTTATGATGTTAGTCGCCTTAATTGGTTAACATAATTCAAGACATTCTATCACTGTAATTCCGCTTTCAAAGAAAATTTCGACATCCAATGAGAATCCAATGACACATGTCGACATGTCGGATTTGCTTTAGCGTGTTTTCCCTTCTTCAGTATGCCTAGAATTCATAATAGTCCCGAAACATCAATTTGGAGAAATACATTAGCTAGGTACTCCCCAAATTCTATAGACAGTGCCCCTATAACTTTTCACATTCCTTTTACTTCCGACAGAATTGCTATTCAGCGGCATTTAATCCAATAGTTCCTCCCGAAAACAGATTTAAAGCAACATTAGTTGAGAATTTCTTACAATCGTAGTTTGATCTAGCGGCAGAGATGTTTTTGAAATGCCATAACATTGGTAAGTCGTCCGACAACAAGGAAATAATTGAATTATTCATTTCTCGTTATATTTGCAAAAATATTTCCATTTTTCTCTCTCCGAACTCCGACTGCGAGCACCCCTTAGCCATTAGAAACAGACAAAAGGAAGAATCACAGCGAATACGAGGGGTATCTATAACATACTCGTAGTAAGAAACGTCCCAGCTTTTTCATTTCCATAATCGTCTAATAAAGGATACCAGTCAGGTCCGTGTGCATGTCCATCTGTGCTTCTGTATATTGATTCGATTTGGTGCGTATACAATGACCTAGAACACTGTAGTTATCCTCCTTTGTGTCTCTAGATTAAAGTAAATGTGAAAATAATTCATTAGGGTTCCATCGTACGAGTAACTTGTCCCTCAATTATGATGGCCAAACGAAGGGGAAAAAAGGAAAAGAATTTATAACGAATACGAGTATCTATATTAATCGAAGTATCCATGCGTTAAGCAAATAACAAATTTTCCAATTTCCTATATTTGTACAGAACCTAACCGATTAATCAGTTGTATACTTGAGGTATACGAGTATATCTGATACATGTACGAGCACAAGTGTACATCATCTGAGATACTTTGCATCCTTATTGGTGGCTATTTGGGCATGTTTTATTCTAAATTTGAATTAAGTATGAATTTACATCTAATTTTACCTTCTACGAGGAGATACGAATGCTATATATATCTGAATCAGATGATAGAGTGAATGTAATGAGTCTTATGAAATAAAGAGATAATTTCAATCCAAAAATACACGAAAAGATACAGAAGAAACAAAGCAAAACCGTGCCATCACTGGGGCACACAAATATTCGATGCTTCTATATGTAGTACAACCACATGGATGGCAGACAGATCGTATCTTCAGCCGCATCGAAGTGTATCTGAAAGTGAATGTACACATTGACAGTTGCAGCGGTTCAAGAGGTTCTAGTCTATTTTCGCCTCAGGGTGTGTGTGGGGGTGGGGTAGGGGGGGGTAGGGTATGTTATTCCATTCATATACATATTTACGTACTAGTAGCAGCCTTTGTATTCTAGAATCTCTACAGATCTCTATCTCTATCTTTTCATTGCAAATATTCATTTTGCTTGCCTCTGTGAGTTGTAAGCTCTTCAGAAAGATTCAATATTGTTTTGCGCTTCCGATTGTTGACTGTTTGCCAGAGAAGTAAACTAGTGGCAGACTTGTAAGTAATCGCACTTTGTGGCAGATATTAGAGGGGAAACTGCAGTAGATGAATGGTTAAAGAGAGAAAATTCGTAAAATTGTTGAGAATTGTTTCCTTTTTATTGGTGCTTACCCTCAGTAAAGTTGTCTGCTAACGAAAGCTCTTCAGCTTGGCCTGGTTATGGTCTTACGAGTCATAAGTTACTCGTATCTGTAGGAAACATCGATCTGAAGTGGAGTGTGACATCGTGTAGGATTTAAGATAAATACGGCTTAAACGAAGCCAGCGTAACACCAGCATTACATCATTGTCGCTAAACTCCACATTGTAAGCGACTTTTCATACCTAGGAAATATGATCTCAAAAAACAGCGGCACCGAATTAGTTGTGGTCAGCTATCCATAGCAAAACAAAAACTGCATTCGACTTGCAGTTTAGAATTTGTAGAAGCAACGCTTTCGTCAAGCTGAGACTATTCCGATCAAACCTGGAAACATTGCTACTTTGTGGGTGTTGTGCCTCAAAACTGGACAACACTGTCACAGGAAGCTGCAAACCTTCATAATTACATATATGCCATCGCAACATCTTAAGAATCATCTGGCCAAATCTAATATCGATCGATGATTAGGGGGCAAAGACCCGATAGATGACAAAATACCGAGCAAACAGGCAAAGGCACCTTATTGCGAATTATGCATAACAATGGCCAAGCTGAACCAAGTTGGCAACATAAAAAATTAATAAAGAAATTTCGCCCATGGGTTGCGTCAAATTTAATGCCAACTACCGATTGGCAGGAGCTCCGTAAGTGTTAGAAAATGTTGGTAGGTTCACTGAGGGCTCACACATCAGTTTTTTGGGAAATCTGTCGAATGAAAGTCTAAGCAAGAGGCAGAAACCATTAGGTGATTTTGACAGGAGGGAATTCGTCAAAGTCACACTGAAACTCACTCTAGGGTGCGCTGGTGTTAATTAATGGTTTAGTGAAGTGATCGTCAATACACAACACAATATTCTAACCGCTCCACCGATTCCCTTACACGACTGCTTTTTCGGATAGATGCTTCTTTGGTACCTTCGATCTCACCTTGTGTTTTCTTTGAGGCTAGTGGCTGTTAAACTGGCTCTTCACTCAAGATATCTTTTTCGGCTCAGATGGGTAGAAAGGCCACTTCCTGGATGCAGATGCATCGGAAAAGACTCATCTCCAGTTGTGTGTATGGGAGGAGCCATGTTAGGAACACTACTAATAGGTCTGACATTCGAAGAAGGGATCTCTATATCCGGCTCCTTAGGTGCTTGCAAGGAATCTATGTTACACTTCCGTATCTGATCCACATGCCTTCTCCAAAGCCTACCATGGGTATCGATAAAATAATGACGAAGCCCGTCTTGGCGCACAATTTTTCCAAACTCCCATTTCTTGTCCTTGCTGGTGTAGTTCCTCACTTGAACTGCATCACCGGATGATATTGTAACCCACATGCATATGAGTCACTCAGCTTCTCCTTTATGTTGTCGACAGTATTTGCACGTATTATATCCAATCTTATGCGAATATCCTGCTGAAGAAATAATGTGAATTTGGGGTTTTCCTGTAACGCATAAGATAATTAGAAAGTTTGAAAGCAATATTACCGGGGCCTTTTTTCATTTTTCGAAGAGCTACTTTCATATTTTGAACAAAACATTCAGCTTGACCATTCGTGGAAGGGTGGTACGGAGCAGTGAATTTATGAATGATGCTGTTTCCTTTTATGGAGTTTTTTAAATTCCTCTGAGGTGAACGGTGGGCCCGTTGTCACTGACTAACGTCAATGGTAAGCCATACCGAGCAAACAGGTCACGTAGAATTTCGATTGTTCCTGCTGCTTTTATATTATTCATTTGGAAAATTTCAGGACACTTTGAATGCGCATCCAGCACTATCAGGAAATATTTTTCAAAAAAAGGTCCAGCAAAATCAACATGTACCCTTTGCCACACAGTAGATGGGTATTCCCATGGATATTGTACCGCTTTCGATGGTTGGTTTTAAACACTTCTGCAAGCCAAGCATTTTCTTGCTGTATCTTCGATGTCGGAGTCAATGTGGGGCCACCAGACGTAACTCGGAGCCAATGCCTTCATTTTCACGATTCCAACGTGAGCAGTATGTAACTCAGCCAGAATTAATTCTCTTAATGTTCCAGGTATCACCACTCTATTGTTCCTAAGAATTGTACCATTAGTTAAAGAAAATTTGTTAGTCTTTACCTTCGAACCCGGGGTTGATTAGTTTTCTTTCCAAAAATAAACTGTTGTGCACTTGCTTTAGCCCCGGATCTCTGCTAGTCTGCTTTGCAATTTGTTTTTGAGTAACGTGAAGGACATCAATTTGCTGCAATTGGTGGCATGTGACTTTGTGCGCATCTTTTGGCTTGTCCGATCGCAGAGGTAATCGGGAAAGCCCATCTGCATTTGTGTGGTCCCCGGTCGATCGGTATACAATATCATAATTGAAAATTGAAACCAAAGGTTTATAATCCGTTATAAGTGTGAACTTACGTCCGTTTACAATATCGAAAGAATCTTTAAAGAGCTCATAAAATAGAGGTTGCCTTCTTGTCAATTTGACTGTAATTTTTTTCTGAAGCAGAGAGCGATGGGACATTCCTTTTCGTCTGGAAAAATGTGTGACAGCACAGCTCCTAGTCAATATGGACTCGGGTCAGTGGTCAGTGGCCAGCGAAAGACGCGGATTTGGATTATATGCACATAGAACTACCACTAATTTTACTTTTCCCTGCTGCACTGCATCTTCCACAACAAAACCATCATTTTCGGAAAAGTCCAATAAAAGAAGTATGTAAGTTTTCGTTAAGAGAGTTTCGACTTCCTTTATGTACCTGTTTTGTTGATCAGAATGACATGACGAATAAAAACACCAAGCTGTTTCAAAAAGCTCTGAATGAAATCCTCAGAGTTTTCAATTCTCACTTCCAATTTTGATCGGTCTGTGTGGGTCCACTGATAGTATGTTACGCCTTCTATGAAGTGATTACTAAAAGCAGTGTTAAAGATTCTCCTTAATTTAGAATAGTTTGAGCAATTAAGGCATTTGCCGAAGTAACATTGAGATGCTTATCTTCGTTTTCTATCAGCCTTGATACTGCTACCCTCAAACATGAGTTTGATATTTTGATGGATGGTGCAAACACACACGGAATGAGTTCCTGATGCCCCAGCCAAAATGCAGTTCTTTGGTCTTAACGATGCAAATTTGGAAAATCCAATCTTAACATTATTATGAACTCCTTTGAACTTATTATATACTCGTATCTCCCTAAGGTTAGCCAGAACCAGGCGTTTTTGAATATGTTTTTTCTGATTTTCAATCTAACAAAAAAGCAAAACGTCTTATTTTTCAACCTGAGAAAATAAATTTTTGTTACCTTTATAGATACGTAGTCTTTTTTTCCTGACATTAAACGGCTGATATCGTCTTCACAGTAAAAACTTTTTACCAATTGCTTGATACCAGCAATTGATGTGATTTATCCCAATTCTTTGAAGGAAATCCTGAAACCTGCTTCCCGTAAATGTTGGCCCATTTTCTGTCACCAAGGTTTTTGGCAACCCAAATCGTGCAAACGTTTCGTAGAATTTCTCGATTGTTGTTTTCGCTTCGATGCTGTTAATTGGACAGATCTCGTTTTGGCGTCTACGATGATTAGAAATTGCCGATCGAGGAAAGGCCCGGCGAAATCAGAATAAATTCTTTCCCACAGTTCTGCTGGCTCTGGCCATGGATTGATCGTAGCCCTTGGGGGATTGGGATTATGTGTTCCGCAGGCTAAACTACCATTTACCATTTGTTCGATGCAACTATCCAGATTTGGCCACCACACATACCCAGATGGGCATCGTGTAATTCCTTAAGTACTTCTGACTGTAGTAATTTTGGTACCACAACTCGAAAACCCCATATCACAACCCCGTCAGCGACTTCAAGTTCATGTCTTCTCAGTCAGTAAGGTTTGAGGCTGCTATTGACATTTTTCGGACAACCTTCGATTTTGTGTTTGAGGACATCCTTCAGAACTTCATCTTTTTGTGTGAACTCTTGAACGACATTAGCATTAATTATTTGCATATCTGTAATTACCTTTTATATCTGTTCCTCTACTATATGCTCATTTGTATCAACTTCCTCTCTAAATGAAAACCTGGACAACATATCGGTCGGCCACCTTATTGTCTTTGCCTTTGATGTACTCGAACTTGTAGTTCATTCTTTTAAATGTCATGAGAGGAATGCTGCGATTCTCACCAAATTTCACGAGTAAGGGTTTGTGGTCGCTTCTGATTATAAACTTCCTTCCAAACAAGTAATCCGAGAAATTTTGAACATCATAGTATACCGCCAAAGCTTCTTTATCAAGCACGCTATTCGTCCGCTCAGGTTGTGACAAAATTCTTGATGCAAAAGAAATAGGACGTTCTTCTCCGGACGGTAATATGTGTGACAGCGCAACAGCAATTCCTTCATCCGATGCATCACATTCCAGCACCACATACCAATCTGGATGGTATTGCACCAACACCTTGTCGGAAGCCACGATGGTTTTGATTTGCTCAAATGGTGCATTGCACTTTTGTGTCCAATTGAACGCAACACCTGACTTTAACAACTTGTAGATAGGTGCCATGATAGATGAAACGTTTGGGATGTATCTCCCGTAATATTTTAGTTCACGAGACATGAAAACGCTTGAACCTGTTTGACGTTACTCGGTGGATCAGCCTTAAGTATAGCCCATACACCTTCTGGATTTTTCTTTATTCCGGTTTTGTTGATTATTTGGCCTGAGTATCAGATATCCTCCTTAAAAAATTCACATTTCGCCAGCTTAACCGTCAGGCCTGCGTCTTTGAACCTCTTGAAAACCCGTTCGATATTTCTAATGTGTTCATCATCGTCTTTTCCAGTACCTAGTATGTCCTCAACGAAGACAGTGACATTGTCTATATCATGGAACATTTTTGCCATGATTCTCTGAAACTTTGATGTTGCTGGCATACGGCGATATGCCTTATCTTTAAGTGCATATGGCAGATTCCTTGGTTTAATGAACACTGGACTCACATTTTCATTTTTCAATTTTAAGTTAATTTTTTTCGAATTTAAAATGACCGACGAAAAACCATTGTCACATACATATTTTTTGTAGTAGCAATGTTCACTGTTATGTCCCACTTTTCCACATCTGCCGCACCAATCGTTCTTATTTTTTCCCGTTGTATGTACATGCTGCTGATTTGGCTTGGCGGTTCGATTTTTAAAATGTTTGCGTGTGTATGTGTTTTGTGTGTTTACCTTATTCACTGTACCTTTGCAGGCCTCGCGGCTAGTTATTAGTGTTTCCTTTTTTATTGCTGTTTGCCATGCTCTGTCAACAGTCAATTTTTCGTCTTTTTCTAACAGTTTTTCGAGAATGGGACCATCTCTCATGCCCGTTATGAAAATGTCACGCAATGCTGTATCTAATTGGGCACCAAATTTGCAATTAACGGCTGAATTTTTAATTCTTGTATACCATTCGTTTATGCTCTCCCCCGACAACTGTCTCAACTCATAGAAAATTCGCCTCTCTACAAACACTGCTACTTTCTTACCACAAAAAGTAGTCAAATTAGATTTTATTTATTTATTCTCAGGCTTGGAAATCCTCCTTAATAACCCCGACCACAAGAAAGGATCAAAGAATGAAATAACCAACTATCGTCCCATCGCTAAACTCTCCCTTATACCCAAACTCTTCGAAAGTATTTTGTATGAAGCTCTAAGCTTCCAATGCAAATCACTTATTTCCCCTAGACAACATGGCTTCCTAAAGGGTAGGTCAACTACCACAAATCTCGTTGAATTCGTATCCTTTGCCCTCTCTGCCCTAGAGAATGGCAATGAAATCGATGTAGTTGCAACCGATTTTAGCAAAGCCTTCGATAAAATCTCTCATCGGTTAATCATCTTTAAATTGTCTACCCTCGGCTTTGAACCCATACTGTTAAAATGGATATCCTCTTACCTCGAAAACCGTTTTTACAGTGTTCGTTTTAGGTCAGCCCACTCCGCTCCATTTTTGGCCACCTCTGGAGTTCCACAAGGCAGCCATCTCGGTCCCCTTCTTTTTACGAGTATATTAACCATAAATGATCTCGATATGATCATCAAACACTCGTCTGTCTCCCTTTACGCTGACGATACTAAATTTTTCAAAACCATTTCCTCTCCCATGACTCTTTCCTCCTTCAACAAGATCTTGATAGTTTTTCGATCTGGTGCCTCAAAAATTCTTTGGAACTTAACATCGCCAAATGCCAATCCATCACCTTCTCACATAAGCAGAACCAATCTCCTCCCCGACTCTATCTTCTCCATGGCCAACCTATCTCCTCCGTACAATCTCTTCGTGACCACGGCATTTTGTGTAATAGCGAGCTCAACTTCCGTTGAAGGCATTCAGCGCCATTTTCTTCGATTTGCTCTCCGAGGTATGCCCTGGAACGATTCTTTTAATCTGCCCCCTATCAAAACCGTCTCAGCCTTATCAACTTAAACACCCTTGAAGATCGCAGAGATGCAGCAGACTTTCTCTTCATTCATCGACTCCTTTCAGGTCACGTTGAATGCGCGTCCCTTCACAACTCCATTTTCCTCAACACTAACCCTCGTAATCTACATACGTACCCCTCCACTCTTCTATCTACCAACCCACTATACCTCCTATGGCGTGAACGAACCAATCTCCCGTACGCTACTTCAAATCAACTTAAACCCTACCGTCTTTGACTTCCACCGCACCACTCCCTACCTCAAATCCGTTCTCCTTCACCACTCCAACCAACCTTAGTTTTAAGTTTAATTTTTAAGTTATAGCTTGTATTAAGCCGAATAAATGGGGGCGTTCGCCCCCACCAAAATTAAAATTATTAAAACACACCCGTTCAAATGTTCACTATAGTATTTATTAGATGTTTCGTCGCCAAGTGTCAAACTACTAGTGAGTAGAAATATGACCTGACCTAGAAACATAAATGTCCCAAATGCAATATCGTCGGCAAAAGCCTTTACATTACCAATGAATGGGATTGCAAAAATAGAGTTGACATATATAGGAACAAAATAGGGCCAAGAACGGATCCTTAGGGTACACCTAGATTGATTATCTTTGATTTACAAAAATTATTCCCGATTTTTACCTTTGGCGTTCTGTTTTTTAATAGATGCTAACCAATCTAAGATAAAACCGCGAAACCCCGCAGAATGCATTTTTCCAAGAGAATGTGAATGTCTACCATTTCGAAGGCTTTTGTAATATCTACAAAGAGTCTGGCGCAACATTTCTTAACATCAAGTCCTTTGTAAACAACTGCGCAAAAGTCTATGAGAGCATCTTCCGTAGATGCTCAAACCCTGGGTTCAAAGAAGAAGCTGTTCCTTACAGGTGTAGGTTCATTAATGAACGACGTTAAACCGTGCTCAGCCATTAAGAATGTATATGTGCCAACGGCAGCGTTACAACTTAAAGTGTCAATTCAATTCAATTTCAATTTATTTATATATAATTCGGGATTGAATGAATGAATGAAATATTTATTTATTTATCAAGGAAATATTATAAATGTTTGTTTTTCCCGCGAAGCCTTATTGGCTTTTCTGCAGAAATTTATATTTAATTTATATTGAAGTGATTTTAAATTTAACGATTTACTTTACTAATTTAACAATTTAATTTTCACAATTTTAGACTTAAACAATTTTTGGATTTAAGTTTGAAGCAAAAAGAAATCTTTTAACATTTTTTTTCTTGTTTTAAAATTTATTATGCATCTCAGGCCAGCCGGAAGTTCATTGAACAATGTGGGGAATCTGCACATACTCGTAAGTTGTTTTCTACCGTATGTGTTATAACAAGTTGGAATTTGCAGTAGTCTCTGGGCCAGTCTTCTGGTGTTCTGCTCGTGGTTAATGGTTTTCTCAAAACGTAAGTCATCGCTATATTCTAGCAACACAGACATCGTAAAAATGTTCTGGACATTAATAATCTTAACTACATTTTGATTGGACAAGGAACGCGGATTCTGCGATCTAATTTGCTTTAAAGCTACATTTTGGAGCCGTTGTAGTTTTTGGAGATGAGTGTTTGAAGCATTACCCCACACAAGTATACCATACCTCAACTTTGATTAAATTAGTGCGTAGTAGACTTGTTTTAGTATACCCGGTGTTGTGTAATAGCGCAGATGAGATAATCCATAGAGAGCTCTTCTTAAGTCCGACCGTAAGGTGTCGATATGGTTACCTCAGTTGAAAAGGCTGTCAATAATTACACCCAGGTATTTGTAATTTTCAACGATATCTATTGGCTGTCTCGAAGATGAGCTGGGACACTTACCTTTCTCAAGGACGATATCTTTGGAAGTAAAGGCATGATGTGATCCACTAATATGCATCATTTTGGTTTTTGATGAATTCATTATTAATCCGTTATCGTGGCACCAATGCATGGGTTTCGAAAACTCCCTTTGTATTATATGAGTCGCCGTCTTCAAACATTTGTGTCGTACAACAATGGCTGTGCCGTCTGCATAAGCAAATGGGATAGCGTTCTTTAATACACGAAGTATGAGTAGTTCATTTGAGTAGAGAACAAAGAGTATCGGGCCCAATTTAGATCCCTGGGGAACTCCGTACTTGACTTCCTTTTTACTGCTGAACTCATTTTCAATTTTCACATGTTCTTCTAAGTTCTTACGCTTAGGTAGTCTATTAGCCAGTTACCCAATTTACCTCAAATATCAATTTTCTCCAGTGCAGCTATAAGTTTTTGATGATTAAGGGTATCAAAGGCTTTACTAAAGTCCATGAATAACATCAATACATAGTGATTTTTATTTAAGGTTTCATGAATTGTATTCGCGAATTCACCAAGAAGCTTCTCAGTACTTTTGTTTTTTTGAAAGCCGTATATTTTGTTATGTATCGGGTTTTCCAATAAGGACTTGACAACGCAAACCATTTGAGATATTTCAAAAACTTTATTATCGGCTTGAAGTGCAATCAAAACTTTTATGAATGGAACTCGACTTCGTTCATATGGCCACTGCGGGCACGTTTACGGCGGTCGAGTCGTTGGACTCAATTTTCAAGGACTCGGCCCCACATATCGGCTGAAACGGCCGCTATTTCGCGTTCAATGTTGGCTCTGAGCTCTTCCAACGTCGTCGGCGTGTTGGCATAAACCAATGACTTAACGTAGCCCCACAGAAAATAGTCAAGCGGCGTTAAATCGCACTAACGAGGCGGCCAATCGACTGGCCCATTTCTTGAGATAACACGCTCACCATACTTACTCTTCAATAAATCGATTGTAGCGTGTGCTGTGTGGCTTGTGGCATCATCCTGTTGAAACCACATGTCGTCCAAGTCCATATCGTCCAATTCGGGCCAAAAATAATCGGTGATCATGGCGCGATAACGCCGACCATTCACAGTAACGTGATGATCGTTATCGTCGACGAAAAAATATGGCCCAATAACGACGCCGGCATGCAAAGCCCGCCAAACAGTTATTTTTTGTGGATGAAGTGGTGATTCATGAAGCACATGTGGATTTTCACACGACCAATAACGCATATTTTGCTTATTGACGAACCCATTGAGCCAAAAATGAGCTTTGTCACTGAAGATGGTTTTGCGATGAAATTCATCATCTTGGCGCACCTCCTCCAGAACCCAGTCGGAGAACGTACGTCGCTTCAAATGGTCCATCGGCTTCAATTCTTGAGTCAGCTTGATCTTGTATGGGTGTAAACCAAGATCCTTACGCAAAATACGCCACAATATGGTCTGAGCGATGATTCTTGAGAACGCCGTGGAATTGACTGATTAGGATAGTTTGCTACGGACGCCTGAACGGCAGCGATATTTTCGACATTTCGACCAACCCGTTGTCTCACTGATACGGCAACATCACACAACGAATACATAGACTCAAATTTTTGCACTAAACTTGTTACTGCCTGTCTACTAGGGCGAGAATTGCGACCGAAAATTGGAGTTAACGCTCTTAAAGTTGCAGTCCCCGATTCTAATTTCGGTAGAAAATTTTTACAATTTGCTGACGTTGCTCGTTAGTGTACTTTACCATGATGAAAATGTTGCGTTTACTGAATAAATTGACAGTGACAGTTTGATGATTAGTGAAAGAGTGCGTTCACAAATTAAATTCAAAGTTTTCAAGTCCCTATTGGAAAACCCTTTACAATGGTGTTACGTTCTATAAAGCTTACCCGACGTCTTGTTATTACTTCCTCCATACATTTTTCAATTGCAGGTAAGATAGAAATTGACCTTTAGTTGTCTATATCCTATTTTAACCACATTTGTAAATTAGACGCACTCCAGCAGTCTTAAGAGCAACAGGAATCTTCCCATGATGCAAACTCAGGTTTATAATTTTCGAAATTATTGGAGCAAACCTGTCGGCGTGGGTTTTCAACTCAACTGCTCTAATGCCATCAAATCCTGCAGATTTATTAATATCAAGATGTCTCAAAAACTTGTGTACCTCCTCAGAGTTTACATCCTCTACGTAAATAGAGTTAGGTTTCGTGGCGCCAAGGTGATCAGAGGTACTTGCTTCACAGTTATGCAAAATCCGAATTGTTTGTTCTGCGAAATGTTCAGCAAATTCATTTGTTAGTACATTTAGACATTTATTAGGAGAACAATTTTTAACAATGACTTCATTAACGCTGGCTTTTTTCCTACCCATAATCTCGTTAATTAGATTCCATGTTTTGCGTGGGTCCAACCGTGTATCATTGAATTTGTTTTTATAAAATCTGGATTTTTGTTGTTGTATTCTTTTATTTAAATAGTTTCTAAAACTATTGTATTCTAATTCGAATGTTTTGTTTAAACGATTATTTTTCCACTTACGGTAGAGGAGATCTCTTTTTTTGCATCCTTCAACTTTGTTTGTATTTAGATTTAATAATTTTATGTAGCATTGACTTCTTGTAGATATCTTGTATTTGTGTAATCAATTTGTCATACAGAGTGTCAACATCCAATTCAGTCAATAGAGAGTCCCAGTTAGTGGAGATAATGAACTCGTCGACTTTTTTCTTGCAGATATATGATGTTTTGTTTTCATTTCCTTTCTCAATGTTTGAACTATTTATGTTATCATAATAAAAGGTTTTTCAATAAGAGCGCTACAAAAGTTTTTTTTAAATAAAACAAAACGGTTTTGGATATCAATGAAATTCTTTATTCCTGTGAAAGTAGGTTCGATGCCATTATGTATAGAACTCGATTTCTTTTGCATGACCACCACGGGCACGCTTGCAGAAGTCCAGACGCTGAACCCAATTTTCGACGGTTTTCAAGCATAAATCGGCCGATACTGCTGCAATTTCACGTTCGATATTCGTACGAAGTTCATCAATCGTCGCTGGCTTGTTGGCATAGACCATAGACTTGACGTAGCCCCACAGGAAATAGTCTAACGGCGTCAAATCACACGACCGAGGCGGCCAAGCGACTGGACCATTTCGTGAGATAACACGTTCTCCAAACTTGGTTTCCAATAAATTGATTGTGACATTCGCTGTGTGGCTTGTGGCGCCGTCCTGTTGGAACCACATGTCCTCCAAGTCCATATCATCCAATTGGGGCCAAAAATATTCGGTTATCATTGAACGGTAGCGATCCCCATTCACAGTAACGTGCCGGTCTTGATCATCACGGAAGAAGTACGGCCCAATGACGCCGGCGGCCCATAAACCTAACCAAACCGTAATTTTTTCGGGATGCAATGATGACTCATGGAGTACGTGTGGATTGCTGCCTGACCAATACCGCATATTTTGTTTATTGACAAAGCCATTCAGCCAGAAATGAGCCTCATCGCTGAAGATGATTTTTCGATGAAAATCCGAATCATTTTCAAGTTGTTGCTCAGCCCAATTCACGAACATACGACGCTTCTGGTGGTCAAGCGGCTTCAGTTCTTTCGTCAATTTAATCTTTTAAGGATGTAGGCAAAGATCTTTTCGCAAAATTCGCCACAACGACGTCACAGAGATGCCCAACGCTTGAGAACGACGTGTGAGAGACACATTTGGGCTTTCTGCAACTGAAGCCTCAGCGGCAGCAATATTCTCGACACTACGGGCACTTCTTTGTCTCACTGGCACCGGAATATTTTGTACTGTGCCTGTGGATTCAAAAATTTTTCCACCATCATGAAATGGCAAACCTTACTGAAGAGAAATGTCAAAAGAGCGGCAAGAAATATGGCGTCGTTTGCTGTCCCTGTCGCTCTACTTTTGTAGCGTCCCTGTTGAAAAACCCGCTATAAAAGAGGGTAATGGTCTGATAGACCGCATTCGATTACAGTAGAGCGCTTTTGTATTGGAGTTTTCAAATTGCGTATTAAAATATTTATAATCTAATAAAGTGGATACTCCTCTATTTAGATCTACTCTAGTGTTCTCTTTGATTACATTAGTCAAACCATTCAAAGCCAAGATCTCGAGATAGTCTTTTACATGATTTTTGTCATAATCGCGAACGTTTATATTAATACATATCACCCATGATAACGATATTATCCTGCTTATCAATTAGGGAGAGACTATATTCAAACTCCTTGTTAAAATTTGCCACACTAGAACCAGCAGGTCTATAAATGCCACAGACGTACTTATTTTCGCCCGGTATTCTTATTTGCAGACATTCGTAAGATACACTATCAAACTCTATATGATAATATTTTATCCCTTGTTTTATAAATATGACAACTCCACCACCTATTTGCTGATTTCTATTGTTAAATTCAGGTGTGAAGCCCTCAAGCTTATTTTTATTTATTTTATTTTTATTTATTTACTAAGTAAGTATTGCTTACACGGTAAGATAATGGAATCTTTTAAATGTGGAAGCCTTAAATTTTTCAAATATCAGATACAAGTATGTGCAAGTATATATAACAATAAGAATTCAGGAAGTGATAACAAAATAAAATAAAATAAGGTAAGTAAGATAAAGTAAAAGAGAGAAAAGGATAGAAAAGAACAATTGGCTTTACAATCAAATTGAACATTTTAAGCGTTTAAAATTCTAAATCTAATTAGTTTCATTGGCCAGGTATTTTAAGAGAGAGGTTTTCAATTGTTTTATACTTCTAATTTTCCTAATATTTATGGGCAAAGAATTCCACAGCCGTACGGAGTTTACGAAGAATTGGCGTTCAGACGTCAAGCAGGCATAGCTCGTTTGAAAAAGCATACATGATCTACCTGACTGAAGGAAGCGTAGCCTATTGAATAGGTATGCTGGTTGCTTAGTTTGAATTATGCCATGCAAGAGACTTAGCGTTCTGTATTTGAGCACATTCTCAAATGTACATCCGCTGATTTGCTTTGAGTAAAAGGAGATATGGTCATATCGTTTTAGGTGAAATACAAATCGGGCAATATTATTATGTACGACATTGAGCTTTCGTCTGGAGTCGTAGTCGGGGCAGCAAAAGATTTCAGAACAATATAGCAGAATCGGTATTAGGAGGGTTTTCGCTAACAAGAGCTTTGTCCGTGTAGGAACAAAGCGATGTGCAGTCCAGAGAGCACGTAATCCACCATATATCTTACCTATAGTGGCGTTTATGTGGGTAGACGAAGTAAGGGTCCGGTTAAATATCAGGCCCAGGTTGTTGGCGTGGTCGACGTACTCTATTGGACTTTGGGCTAGTTGGATTGGTGGAAAGTGAGTAAGGTCCAGTTTTCTTTTATGGATCACAAGTGCTTTTGTTTTCTGGGCATTAAGACGCAGTTCGTTCTTAGCTGACCAACCAAGTATACGCTGGAGATCTTCATTCACCTGCGCAGTGGCTTCGTGAACCAAATTCATGGGAGAACTTAAGTGGATCTGGGCATCATCGGCGAACATATGAATTGCACAATGCACGACAACCTTTGGCAGTTCATTTACGTAGAGCGAAAAAAGCAATGGTCCAAGAATGGAGCCTTGCGGTACTCCCCTCTTTATAGGCAAATAGCATGAACATCGATTTCCCGCTACAACCTGTTGTCGTCTTCCTTCTAAGTAAGAAAATATAAGTTTTGTAGAGGGCAATGAAAATTTAAACTCTTTTCTGAGCTTTAAACCAAGAATAGTGTGATTAACGGTGTCGAATGCTTTCGAAAAGTCAAGTAACGTTAGTATTGTAGCATGGTTGTTATCAATAGCTTTCCTAATTTCGTCAGTTACCAATAATAACGCAGTTTTGCAACTTCGCTTTTGACGGAAGCCAGATTGATTCTCACAAAGCAGTTCTTTACACTGTCGATAGATTTGAATCTGTTTGAGAATACATTTCTCAAAAACTTTTGAAAGGAATGGCAGAATTGAGATAGGTCTGAATTCCACTGCATTTCCATTCGATTTCTTTGGAATAGGAATGATTTTAGCGTCTTTCCAATGAGTGGGAAAGACTGACGTCGTTAAAATTGAGTTGAAGATATGTGTTATAAAAGGCAGTAAATATGGAAGCAGAAGCTTAACAAATTTTGGATGAATTTCATCGATCCCCATAGCATTTGATTTGATCGATAGTACCGCTTCTGCAACGTCTTCCTCACGTAATCTGTAGAATTCAAAGTATGATTCTCTACAATCATCCGGTGGCTGGTCGAAAGTAGTTAAGCTTACTGAGGGTGGATCACTTGACATTAAAAAAAGTTGAGTTAAGGTGGTTGCAGTCTATATCATCGGGAGTTTTAGGCCTTTGTTTTCCTAACCCAAGTTCACGGATATGTTTCCAAACCTCTCTGCCTGAGGAGCAGCTACCGAATTTCCAATAGTAGAAGAGACGCTTGGCGTTTCTTATTTTAGAAACCGCTTCATTACGTAATTTGCGATATATATTTAAGAACTCAGGCATTCTGTATTTTTTCCAGCTTTTATAGGCATCATCACGCTTTTTCATAAGCTGTAGGATATTAGGGGTAAACCATTGAAGGTGAGGGGGCCTAGCAGGTTTTGTTTTTAACGGCACATGTTTGTTAAAGAGGAAAGCAATTTTTTCCTGCAGAAAGTTAGTTTGATCATTGACAAGGGGCATCCGATAAATACGCTCCCAACTTGTGCCTATAGTATCAGCTTGCAATTGAGCATAATTTAAGTTATGGAAATCTCTAAACATGACTTTAGATTCAACAAAGTCATTTTTAGCTTGGTAAGTTATATATATCAAGTCATGTTTAGAGAATGCAGGTGCTGAGAGTTGGCTATATAACAGGACTTTACCCATATCGGATACAAAAACTGAATCGATCAGAGTTGAAGCAGTGGTCGTAAAATGGGTAGGGGTAGACGTGTTAACTGGGTTTAGATCAAGCGATTTCATTTGTTCCAAAAAGCCTATGGAGACGGATGTATCTAACAGATTACAATTAAAGTCGCCGCATATAATGATGTTAGTGGCAATGTAGCCTTTCTCCTCAAGGGTGGTAAAGAGTGGAGCAAAAGAGATGGAGTTATTTGGTCTGTAGACTACACCAATCAATATTTTCTCATGACTACATTTGATGTTTATGAAATAGTATTCGAGAGGACAGTCCTGGCTTGATTTGCATAAAAATTCAAAATTGAGAGTATTCCGAACATACAATGCAGCTCCCCCTCCGACGCGACCGACCCTATCAGACCGAAGAAGCTCAAACCCTTTTACTTTATAAATTTCATTTGGTACGTCAGCATGAAACCATGTTTCAGAAACACATATGACGCCAATTTGAGAGTCAACGAAAATATGCCTAAATTCATCTATTTTCGGGTAAAAACTTTGAGCGTTAATATGGCAGATATGAATGCCCTTGTGTTGTGTCTGGAGAGCACGAATCATGCCAACAATATATCCGTTAGCTCCAGCAACAGCGTGTGAATGAATAAAAGTAGTGCGGCTTGTTTTCATCTTTTTTGATGTTTATTTCCACAAGAATAATAATTTTTAAAAAATTTAGTATATCTTTTATATTTATACAGAAAGCATTCTAATTTCTTCTCATTGGTCTAATATTATGGTGCAGACAGCAAAAATTAGTGCAAAAACCATGCACGTTACAAACTACCTTACAATCTAAGTCAAGACTTACAAAATGACTTTTATAGCACATATTTTAGGGTTACATTATATATGTAATTCAGATAAATGTAAACATTGAATGAGAAAAAAAAATTAACAAAATGCTATACAGAAATAAGTAATGTACTAAAAATAAGTATAGGATGGGAAAGAAAGAGGACGAAAGGGGAAAGGAAGAAATAGAGTATGTTTAAGAGTGAGAGATGGAAGAAGTATAGTAGTTGTGATTACCTGAGATTTCTTAAGGCGGCATTTTTAAAAGATGAAGCTCCCATTATTTGTTTTGTTATTGTTGGAAGGAAGTTCCAAAGTCTGGTGACGTGGATGAAAAATAGGCGTGAGGAGTTTAAGTAATTAAAGGATGGAATAATGATATTTTGTGTTCTGGTTGATTGGGCGAATGGGATCTTTTCCATCAAATAGGCGGGAGATCTAGTTTGGATGATTTGGATGATTCTTAGTTCAAGAAACAGTTTTAAGGAACAACCAAGGACCAAACTATGATGATGGGATACATAATTGTATCGACGCAGCCCATACACATACCTTATCATATCGTTGAAGGCAACAAGCAACTTGTGTTGTGATAGAGAGTCAAGCTTGCAGTAAACTACGACAAAGTAATCAATTATGTATAGGCATAAATAAAGTTTTAATAAGCCTGAGTTTAGTACCTAGAGGGGTGAAGCTAGATGAAAGCCAAAGTTTGCGAAGTCCAATATAGATTCGTCTAACAACAAAGTTAATGTGATCTACGGCGGAAAGTGAGCGATTTAATTTGAACCAGAGATTAGTAACAACCTCCACAAAATTGAGTTGATACGAATTACTGACGAATTTTTTTAATTTTAATTTAATTTTTGTGGGGGCTTAATACAAGCTTAAAAACTAAAAGAAAACCAGGACTTAAGGCTAGGGATGGTGAAGGAGATCGGATTTGAGGGAGAGAGTGCTGTGATTAAAATCGAAAACAGAAAGGTTGGAGTTTAGCTTACGCAGCATACGGGAGATTGGTTCGTTAGAGCCATATGTCGTGCGATGGCTTGACAACGTAGATTACGAGGGTTAGTGTAAAAGAAATGGAGTTGTAAAGAGATGTGCAATCGACGGAGCCTGAGAGCAGTAGGCGAATGAAAATAATGTCAGCTGCGTCCCTTCGTTCCTCAAGGGTATTCAGGTTAATGAGCTTGAGACGATCTCGATAGGGAGGTAAGGTCAGAGGATCATTCCAAGGTAGACCTCGAAGAGCAAATCGAAGAAAACGACGAAAACAATGCTCTCAATACGGGATATATGAACTCGTTGAAAGGGACACCACGTTTGGCTAGCGTACTTGAGAAGGGAGCGAACGTAAGTGATGTATAGTGATCTGGTCACGTACGGGTTGCATAATTCTTTGGACCATCTTTTAACGAAGCCGAGTGATGAGTTTGCTTTAGAAATTATATCATCAATATGCGAGCGGATATTAAGCTGCCTGTCGCATAGTATGCCAAGGTCGCGGATAGATTCAACAAGGGGTATAGGTTGGCCGTGGAGATGGTAAATTCGTTGAGGAGACTTGTTGCACCTACGTGAGAAGGTATTCGAATGACATTTGGTGACATTGAGTTCGAACCAGTTCTTGATGCAACAAAAGGAAAAACTATTTAGATCTATTTGAAGGAGGCTGGAGTCATGTTGTGAGGAAATGGGTTTAACAAATTTGGTATCGTCAGCATAGAGAGAAAGTGTTGAGTTTGAATGAGCCTTTGAATGTGGTTAATAGTTAAGATGAAGAGGAGTGGACCTAGGTGACTACCTTGAGGAACACCTGAAGTGGCCAAGAATGGGGCCGATAGGGCAGTCCTGAATCGAACACTATAAAAGCGATTCTCCAGGTAAGAAGATATCCATTTTAGCAAAGTGGATTCAAAGCCCAGGACGGACAATTTGAACAGGATTAGTTTGTGAGATATCTAGCCAAAAGCCTTACTGAAATCAGTTGTTATAACGTCAACTTCTTTACCACTTTCTAAGGCTGAGAGAACAGAGGACACGAAATCGACGAGGTTAGTGGTAGTTGATCTACCTTTCAAAAATCCATGTTAATTTGGGGAAATAAGAGATTTGCACTGGAAGCTTAAGGCTTCGCACAAAATGCTTTTGAGGAGTTTGGGTATATGTGAAAGTTTAGCTATAGGGCGATAATTAGTGACTTGGCTCTTTAATCCCTTTCGGTGTTGTGAAAAATGACTTCCATATCTGTGGAAATTCACCTTGAGAGAGCGATAATCGGAAGAGATTGGAAAGGGGGTGGGAAAGTGTTGAGGAATACTTTTTAAGATATATAGATGGAAGGCCATCTGGACCGGGTAAGTATTCATCTTTAAGTTGTTGTAATTTATTTTCTATCACTATATGATCAAAACTTTGAGAAATAGAGGGGCCAATAGTATTTGAAATAGGAGGGATCCGGTACGAAGGAATTATCGGCAAAAGATTGCTTAAAAAAAGTAGCAAAATAGTTAGCTATGGTATGCGGATCAGTTGATGATATATTTTCGTATGAGAGGGATGGAGGAAAACCGTTGGATGTTTTTTTGCAGTTAACGAATTATTAGAAAGACTTAGGATCGTTTACAAGCCTTGATTGTGCACTATCAAGATACCGCTGGTAGAGAACGTTATAAAGCTGCGCAAATTGGAGGCATAACCCGAGGTAGTTGCAATAGTCCGCAAAGTCATTTGATCGAAGGAAAACTGCCCATAATTTGTTTGAAGTTTACGATTATACCACGATGGGCTCGTAGAAATGTTTTTTTTGCGCTAAAAGGGGACGTAGAAAGCTATAGAATTGAATAAAATTCAATAATAGGCGAATACGCCTACTCCTCCCGCAGAATACGAATCATTAGTGTTAGCGTAAAACTCGTAGTTTGGAATTCGGACAAAAAAATAAAGTCTGGCAAATTCACAAACTTTCAATATTACAAAGTAACAAATCAAAATTTTGTCGCATACTTCTAATGTTTTGATGAACAATGAAAACTCGTATTTCATTCTTAGAATGAAATGACAATTTGGTTATGATTCCTTCACTTTCTAGATGGTCGATCTCCTCGTTATTTTTTTTTTCTGAAGCGCATAGGGAACCTTGCGAACGGGTATATAAATTGGCTTAGTACTCCTATTATCATTGACAAATAATGTCGCTTCGAAATTATTTATTTTTGCAACACCAGATTGAAACGCATCACTAAATTTAGCTTGCAAAGCAGGGATAATGTTCTCCTTTGACCTTGGTAAATTCGCCTCAAATACTTGATTTAATTTTGGCATTTCAACTTTAAATAATTTGAGCCACTCTCTCCCAAAAATTACATCCACCTTACACGGCATAACATAGATGTTGGCGTTTGCCGTCTGATTGCCATATCTCACCTGAACTGTGGAATATCCAACGGGCCGAATGATCTCTCCAATTTACGTCCGAAATGGAACATTTGATTTGTGTATTTGCTTCGTAGGCCATGAATTTGTAAATTCCTGGAAAGAAATTGGTGACACTGCTGCTTCCGTGTCCAACTCTAGCTGCTTTAAAACACCATCCGGGGTTAACGTAATCTCGAATTTCATTGGCTTTTTCTTCTCTTCGGGTAGGTAACAATCACTAAATTGGTTCATATACATAGTAGTCCCCTTGCTCTTTGTCATCTGTATGGGGTGACAGCAAATGTAATTGATTCTGTTTACTAAATTTTTGTTTGCTCGTGTTTTTGTAGACATTGATCCACTGCTCATGCAAACCCAAGCCAAACGACCGACTTTTCGCCACTTGGAGCACACTGTCCGATTGTGTTTGCATGCGTTTCCACCGAAAACAATAGCTTGCGTTCGATGATAATTGCTTCTGTTTACTACATTATTCTGTTTCTGATTTTTATATGGCGGTGAATCCTTTCTAGGTTTTGCGATACTTGTGTTTGAAAACTGATTTTGGTAATTACTTTGTGAAATAGCTTGTAAATTTCGTATTCCCTTTAAGTCCTTTTGTTCAGACTCTATTGCCAGTGTAGCTGTGACACAATCGGTGAAGGTGTTGTTGGGTTATTTAAATTGAGTTAATTTTTCTAACCAATGTGCATTTCGAAGACCACTTATAAATTGTTGTTTGAGGTGAGCATCAGCAGTTACAAGATGCACAATTGGTTGGATATACTTTTCGCCTCCACCTTCTATTACGCTGGAAGCTGGGTGTAAATGGTCTTTTACCAATTTGATAAGGTCGGCACAACTTTTAGTTTTTGGATCATCTGGACTTGTTAAGTTGCACAGAATTTGAAGAGTTTTTGCCCCTATTGCATGAACTAACCAATTTAGTTTGCTCTCTTTGTCTATGGGAGTATTTTCTGTCAGGTTTTTCAAGCAAAACAAATTCTTGAGTCTTTTTACAAAAATCTCCCAACTTTAATTTTCTTCATCGAAACTTTCAAGTTGAATTCCCTCATGGTGCGATTGACCGAGAGGCGACATTATTGCCTTGAACCGTCTTTTTAATTACTTCCAAAAGAGACTACAATTGCTTTGAACCCATTTTATTTATTTTTTTTTTTGTATCAATACGTAGGTTTGTAAGTGTGTATTATTTTCCCCCGCCTCGTCGCCACAATTATGTGCTTGGGAAGTCTGTCGAATGGAAGTCCAATTACTACTACTGAAGGGTTGAAGGTTGGCAAGCAAGAGGCAGAAACCATGAGGTACTTTTGACAGGAGGGAATTCGTCTGACACTGGCACTCACTCTAGGGTGCGCTGGTGTTAATTAATGGTTTAGTGAAGTGTTCGTCATACACAATACACAAGACTTATCCTATAAGAAGTTTACTTAAGGACCATCATGAGCATAGTTACGGGTATCACCGACCTAAACTAGCTCCTTGCCCTCTTAATGATGATTTTGTATTCGTTGAATTTTTGGTATTACTAACTATTACTATGATAAGAATGAAGGTATTACATTACTTGAAGTCAAGTGGGGTGAATCAACCTGCATCACCGCAACGACAGTATTCGCAAATCACCTCGGAAAATAATCTCCATATAACCAAAACATTAGTTCACTGCATATCCCTTTGGTAAGTTTAAGTCCCGTCCTATGCCAAAAGGTCCTTTCCACATTGCATATAAAATACGAATATCTTACAAAAGTCTAAAAAGGTCAACAGCTCCTCTGTTCATTTGTGATAATCACGCGATTCACAACTGACTTCTTGTCCATGAAGAGAAGATTACCTACTCTTTTATTTAGCAGCTCAGGAATGGGGTGCTGGTATCCATACCATACCGCAACCACTCGCTCCTGTACCTGCTAACGATTGCATTATCCTATTCGACATTCGAGAATGACATTTTTGCTCACGTCAGATTCGCTATGACAGAACGATGTTATGCTTCGTACCTGTGTAGGGATACTTGTGCGTGCTTAGCTGGGATAAAGTGTAGATAAAACGATTTTGCAGTTGAAGATAAGAACGTCATCTGCAATGAAAAATGTGAAACTACTATAGAAACTGAGTGAAACTAGTCTAGAGGGGTAATAAAGAAAGAATGTCAAGGTAGAATGCTGAACGTCGAAAAGTCATGCAGCCGCGAACGTGCATGGCTGACATCACTCATCTGTACAAAATGACGAAAATAAAGTTGAAGTGAACATTTTAAATCAGAAAAGACATGTTCCCTTGGCAGCGACTGGTATTTTAGATATGATACATATACATACCTAATGTCGGTAATAGATAAGGGAAGTTATGGGTAGGTAGAGATTTTTGACGCGTCTCAACATGTTGAGATCGTTGTTTTAGAGCAATTTATGGTTAAGGACTTACCATACACGAAGACAATCTTGAAAACATTGAACTGAACACTAGTACCCGGGAAATACAGCAAGGCTTGATTTTAATTGTGCCCCTATTTGTTTACCAGGTCCAAATTGTTTACCATATTAAATTGAATTCTCATTGGAGCAGCTACTAAAGGAAAAAGGTGCAACGATTCTTCAAATCCAAGTTCCTAGCTATGCTAGGAAGACAAGCGCCCACATATTTCTTCCTTATTCTGGGAGTATTTGTACTTCTCCTGCTCGAAGCTATAAGTGAGATGCGAAATACTCCAGTCATGATCAATCTGGTGAAGTTGCAGTTGAATGTAGGAATACAAGACGGCATGTGATTGTACCGGACTCAAAGAAATTTCTACATTTCTGGTTTCAGCCAAGGCTACCTTGATAGCTCAGAGTGAGTCTTCCATGAAGCAAGCACAGAGTGCCACATTCGCAGCACGTACTTTAATGGCAGGCAAATCTGCCGATAATGCTAAAAAACTAAAGAATATGACGGCGCCGATAACACAGTTTGCGAGATAATTGACTTGAGGAGACGTGTTCAGGAACTCAGCAGGAAGCAAAATGACAATGAAGCTTTTAAATCTCAAGCCGAGTCTTTGAATAGGGAGTAGGTACGACCGCCTGACAGAGGAGTAGATCAAACTATGTATAATACAAAAGAAAGTCACTGTTTCTAGTGGTGGTATCTCTGCAGAAAAGGACAACTGAGTCATCGTCTTTCATTTTCCATAAACACGGATTCCCTTCTAAGACCTTCCTTACACATTTTGCACACTTCTCTGTCTTGAAACGAGTCAGATGTTGTTGCCTTAACTCTAAGGTTGTTATGATATGTTGAGCTTAATATCTCCAAATGTCAATCTATGACTTTGTCTCGTAAGTCCAATCAAACTTCCCCTCGACTTTATTTTCTGCATGACCAACCCGTATCCCTGGTTCAGTTCCTTCGCGACCTTGGAATATTACACGATAGAGAGTTAAACTTCCGTTCGCATATTGATGAGATAATCCTTCAAGCCAACTCATCGCGCAGTTTTATTAAACGATGGTCTAAAGAATTTTGCAACCCCTATACCACAAAATCACTCTACATTACTCTTATCCGGCCCCTTCTCGAATATTCCAGACAAGTGTGGTCCTCCTTTCAGCGAATTCATATATCCCGAATCGCGAACATTCAACGTAGTTTTCTTCGATTCGCCCTTCGTGTACTACTCTGGGATGACCCCTTTATTTTACCTCCTTACCGTGACCGCCTCAAACTTTTTAACCTGAATACTCTCGAACAACGCAGAAACGTAGCTGACATCCTCTTCATTCATTGACTGCATTCTGGTTCTGTGGATTGCGCTGCCCTTTACAATTCTATTTCCTTCAACACTAACTCTCATAATTTACGCTGTCCTCATCCAACTCTCATTCCAACCCACCGCACGTAGGTCCGCTCCGTAAGGTCAACTCAAACCTCCCCATTTTTGATTTTTACCTGAACACTTCTCATCTTAAGATTGATCTGCTCCACCATTCCGTTACTTCCTAACCCTTAACTGTTCTTAGTTTTCAAGTCCTAGGTTTTTAGTTAGTTTAAGCTGGTATCAAGCGAAATAAATGGTGGCGTTAGCCCCCACCAAATTAATAAATCAAATTGATTCTGCGTTTGATTTCCGCGCTGGTATCATCGTTGCTTGTAACTGCGGTGCCACGGTAGACAAAATCCCTAACTAACTCGAAGTTATAACAGCCAATGGTTATATTCTGGTTTATGGCTTACGGTGGTGCGCATCCTCATCTTATGAGACAGGATACTTTGTTATGCCCTTGTTTACCATCAGACTCATTTTGGCCGCTTCGCCTCAATACACACGTGCTTTTTTTTGACCATTGAGTTTTGTACAATTTCTTTCTAGGGCGGTGATAAAAAAAGTCACTTAACATCGCCTCGAATTGTATAAACACTTTTTTGACATTGAAGGTCTCGGTCAATTCAATACCGATCTTGATGGAGCAGCGAGAGTTCTAAATAGTCATCCTGCATAATCTGAACGGTTTGGCAGCGATCTCAAAATGTGGAGTTGTATAACTGCTCGCTGTCTACGCTGTAATATGCGGCTTTAAGGTCGACAAATTTATACTGGGGGTATTATCCAATATCTGCGTGATGGGAATATTTAATCGATGGTGGCTTTTTGTGGCCTGAAACCGTACTGATATGGACCAACCAGGGTGTTCATGAATCATGTTTCAGACGCTTACATACTGCCGCTCTCTCGTCTTCTCTTAGGTCCTCGATCCCATATGTACGTGAGGTTCTCCTTGCGTGTCATAGGGCTTCCACTACTCCTACGCGCCATCGTGTGCGGCTTCTGGAAATGTAACTCAGATCTCTCCAATTCTTCACCAGTTGCACTGATTCCTCTTTGACCTTTCTTCGCTAAGTACTTCTAAGTCGGCCCATTATTCGTCTGCCTCTCTGCGTGAGAAGGTCACATTGCATCGTTTGACTCGCAATGCACTCGTGACCTTTACGAAGCGAATGTCCAATCCACAGCCACTAACGTCTTCGTATGATAGAGTCAATCGGTTCCTGCGCTGTTCTCGCATGAAGATACGGTTGAGTCAAAAAATCCTCAAGTTTTTTCGCCGACATCTATTCACGAACTTTTGCAGCTTTCTTGTGACAGAGGTTGTGATATTCCAAATGTGGTACCAATAAAGAAGAACGGATTCAACATTGGAGCGGAACAGCCGTAGCAAAACGTGACATTTGGATCCATAGTATGCAGCCTTGATAATAGCAATCAATTTATCTGGGATGCCCCTCCTGAGGAAAGCAAGTCTGATAAATTCTCTATTGATACTGTCGAACCCCTTTTCGAAGTCGATGTGCAGCAAGTGATGAGGTGATCGATATTCAACGCACTATTCGATGATGATCTCTTAGGTGATGATGTGGTCCACACAGGAAGATCCAGTCTGGAATCCTGCTTGTCTGGAGTCGAGTGTGTCTTCGAGGTGGTCTTTTATTCCCTCTAGGACGATTTTTGGTATTACCTTGGCTACTGCAGGCAGCACGCAAATTCCTCTCTGGTTTTTGCACTGCGTAAGGTCTCCTTTTTTGGGAGCTTGACAAACATTAATTTTTTCCGCTCTTCAGGAAAACTCTCTGTTTCCCAAGCTCTGTCAATTAGTGAGTGCAGGAGCTCACTCGATGCTGTTGGCGCTACTCGTAAGAGCTCTGCGGGAATACCGTCAATTCCAGCCGCTTTGTTGTTCTTCAGTGCTTTGATTGCGTTAAAGATTTCTTCTCTACTGGGGGATACAGTGCGTATTCGGGAATTCGTTACTACGGACGGGTCATTGGGTCTTGGGTCCACTTCATTTCAGCGCAGTTTAAAACCGCAGAAAAGTGCTCCTTCCACATTTTGAGCCGGTCCTCATCCAGACTAGCAAAGATCCATTTGTGTCTTTTACCAGGTGTTTTTTTTAGAGCTCTGGGCACCTGTCTGTACATCGACACCCAACTGACTTTGTGGCACGTCTTTTGCTCCAACATCCTCCTATTATAAGACGGTTGGCGTTGCAAAAATCGACAAAACGCTCGCCATTGTCGTTGCGGTCACCAAAACCATGCTTTCCCATAACATGCCTGAGTTCATCATTGTCATTACCAACCTTGGCATTCAAGTCTGCCATTACCATTACGATGTCTCCGCGTGGTGTACTATCATAAGCAGCACTCAGCCGGTTATAAAAGGCCTCCTTCTTTTCGACAGAAGAGAGCTCCATTGGACGTAACATTGTATGATGGTGACGCGACCTACTCTAGTCCGGAGCCTATCTTTCAGGATCCTGTCGTCTAAAGGCTCCCAGAAAATTAAGCTTTTGAGAGCTGCATTGGAAAGCAGTAATCCAACGCCAAATTCCCGATAGGTTTCAGGTGCCTTTCCGGAGTAGAGTACAGTGTTACGAGTTGGAGACTTAAACTTCCCCGAGACTTAATCCCTAAGATGTCCAAGATTCCTTCTCTAATTAGAGGAATCTGGCATTTTGAAGACCTTCACATTCTTCACATTCCAGAAACCGATCTTTATCGGGGTACAATGGCCAAATGTCGACAACGTGTTATCATTTCTTATCCGAGGCGTAGTGTCGGTTTTAATTTCAGTTATCCTAGAAAGCTGGGCCTATCGCACTTGTAATTTTAGCCTATTTACGTTTATAGGGATACGCAAATAGTTGCCTGGCGACCACCACGAGGAGGTAAAACAAGCACTTCATCGTGACTGATTGTTTCGCTACTGGCCCAGATCAAGTTCTGAACAAACAATTGTTTCCCGATCAGTCGCTATGCAGATCGCCCATGCATCTTTAGTCGCCATGTTTAGACTTATTTCTCTATGGTTTCCTTTCTTGTGGATTTGACTAATTATGGTGGGATTGAATGCATCGGATATGCTTTTCTCTGACTACATCTTACAGTGGAGCTGGTGGATGTACCCAATCGAGTCATTTCTAGCTCAGGAGACATTCCGTCTGCCCCAGTATTTTTATTAGGCTTAAATTACGATATTTCCATCTTAATGTCGTTTAGGACAAGGGGACGGAATTCTTTGTTGCCTTCGTCCAAGGTGAATGGTTCGTTCGGATTGACAGCGGTATTTGGACCATCATTGTCTGAATGCACCATGAAACCCGAGGTATCTTTGTGGCAGCAGTTACTGTGGTGGCTCGTTTAAAACATTGCCATTGGTTTTCTATGGTTTGTGTATGAGGGCTAGGATTTTGAGTGATCTTAAGGGAATCGCGATCGGCAAAGATCCCAGCGGTTTTTCCGATTGCAATTTTTCCAATCTCGAACATCAGTGCTCTAACTTGACTCCGTTGTACCTTTTGTTGTGCCCGTTGGCTGTTCGGAAAGACACCCGGAATGATGGATGAGAATATGTCGTCAATCGCAATATGGTCAATCTGGTTGATGGTTGATTGATCAAGGGATAACTAAGTCCCTTTATGGATGTTCAGATGCATGGACCACGCGCTGACTAATAAAGGGTTCCGCCTTGTTGTCGGACGTGGTGTCATGCAGGTATTAATGCACTTAACAAGGGCTTCTATACTCAGCCTTACGTCAAGATCTCGTGGCACAATTTTGGTGTGATAGCTGGGGCTATTGACAATCCTTGCTAGCGGACAACGACTTTTGGATATGCGCGTGGAATAATCGGACCCTTAACAAGCCACGTGCAGCTGAACAGTTAACAGAGGCCCTTGACTGCTATCGTGCAGATATAGGACATAAGAAGGATGAAAAACTGTGATATATACGATACTATGATGATTGCTATACGGAAAAGAAACTTATGCGGAGTTGCCAGATGCGACTGACTTAGGTAAAAAGTTTTGAGTTTCCGACAAGTGAGCGATGACAATCCGCATGGAGGACAAGGACGATGCCCCCAAAGAATGTTTCTACGAGCTCCTCGACAAGACATTTGAAAAATGTCAAAGCACTAGGCGATTTTAAATCGAGGATAGGAAAGGAGGACATCTTTTGTAGGACAGTTGGTGAGCATAGCCTACACGACACCACGAAATATCACTAGAGCAAGCACACAGTTTTCTCATCTCATGGTGATCTCCGAATCATCAAACTCTAAATCAAATTGATCATTCTGTGATAGACCTAAAGCATTCCTAAAGTATTCTATGCGTCCGAACGTCCCGGTATCACCACCTTTTCGCAGCCAAGGTACGAATGCGGATTTGCCAAGCGCCGTGTCTCCCGAAATCTCTCAACAACTCCTGTGCTACCAGTAACAAGTACCGAAGACCATTGGCAGCGCTGCTAATGTAGGATTTCACCTTACCACCACCAAGAAATCCCTGGTTTGGTGAAGAATACCGGCAAGAACATGCAGCTAAAAAATAAGTCTACAAAGCGGCGCGGCAACGACGGACGAGAACCGAGCAGAAGAGACGAGAACCACATCTGCTTTTCCACAAGCTGAAAACAGAGCAGAAGAAACTCTCGATCGAAGATATTGAGAGGTTGTACCCCAGGAATAATGTACGGAAGTCTTACAAACAGGTAAAAAGAGCGTGTTGAGGCAAGTAGACCCGTAGAGATGAAGGAGGCAACCTAGTATTAGAGTCACAGTGGGTGCTGAGAATATGAAAAAAATTTTTCTGCTGACTGTATAACGGCGAAGAACCCCAACATCCCCCCCTCAGGCTGAATAGACATTCAACTTAGATGATGATAGCCAAAACTTCCGATCATCTGATCAGAACGAAGAAAGGATAGCAATATTTAAGCTGAAATCCAGCAAATCAGCTGGACCTGACGGCTTACCAGACGAGGTATTCAAAGCTGTTGGAAATGACTTTGTGGAGAGCTTGCAATAACTCATTTCTCAGATCTAGTCAGAAGAGTGTATGTCTGATGAATGGAATCGCAGCAGCGTTTAGGTACAGTTCCCCTCAACATCGGTTGCAAGAGGTTATCTGTCATACTGTGTGAACATCTGAAACTGAAACCCTTCGTCAACAATCTGGTGGGTTCCTATTAGTGTGGAAAATCCGCATTCAATCAAATATTCACACTCCGGCGAATTCTGGAAAAACCTCGAGAAGTCCAAATCGATACACACCATCTTTTGGATGCCGAATGCGACAGCATTTACAGCATTTACAGCGGGTGGGGGTGGCCGTAGTGTAGTGGTACTAGCAATCGCTTCTCACTCGGAGGGGTCTAGGTTCGAATCCTGACCATGAACAAGTCTTTCAAGTTTTTCAGATGTATAATTGGAACTCAGACAGACAAATTCTGCTTGTGAAGGCATAACACTAACACGTAGATTTGGCTGTTGTAGAGTTTCAAGCACAAATAATTACTGCGAATTATAACCTTCCTCTCTGAGTGAAGAAAAAACTCTCCGTTCTATTCGGGCTCCCACCCCTGGAGAGCAAATACCGAAACCAAACACACATGAGTTTCAAACCAGTACAAAACAATTTTCCTTTCTCCTCCTTTCTACCTTTCCGCCCGCGCTCAGGCAACAGTAAAAGGGTATCTAACCTCTTAGGCGCGCGTAAATTATAAAAAAAAAAAAAAAAAAAAAAGACGAACTATGTCCAGTTTTAGCATTCATGCCAAGCTCGTGCGTCTGTGCTGTATAACCGTTCAGTACGCCAGCTGCTCCGTCAAGGCAACGTCAAGTTAACGTTCTCACCAAGACATGTGATGTCAAAAGACGGACTTCGTCTGCCGTGACCTACAACACCTCAGCAGAAATAAAACGAAGCATCACTCCTGCCAATCGCTGTTTCTAAGAAGGCAATTGAATAGTAAGGCCCTATCTCGAAAAGCTATGCAGACTCTATATAAGACCTTGGTCATCCCAGTCCTACTTTATGGCGCTGAAGGATGTACTCTGTCCAAAGCGTGTGGAGATGTCCTCAGTCGTTTCGATAGAAAAATCCTTTGAAAAATATTCGGTCCCATTAGCGTTGACGATCTTTGGAGGAGAAGACTCAAGACGAACTATACGAGTCGTACATCGACCTAGTCAGAAGAAGTCCCCTGAGACGGCTAGGTATGTAGAGCGAATGGACACCAATGCTTCGGCCCGCAAAGTTTTCGAGGAGGGACAGCACATTGGAGGAAGACCTCACCCATCCCATCACACTGATTTAAATATCTGCTTTAAACCAGTCAGGGGCCTTTGCAAGTTATTAGGCGGAATGTGGGGTGTCAAGGCAAGCCTAGTCCTTAAAACGTTTGCTACGGTCGTCACCATTATACAATATATGAATCCTCACTGCTTTAGATTATTTGACAAAAGGTCAGTATTGAGGACACTTGATACTAGAACAGGACACCCTCTCCTGGTTTGGATTACTCTGCAATAATGAATCCTGATAACACCTCTGATTTAAGGGAAACACCTTAAAATATCCATAAAAATGACTGCGGCCATTAAACTCTGATCCAAATTTCCTACGCGTTTTGTTTTAACTTCCACACGAATGAATCCAGAATGAAACCCAACGCCTCAGTACGGTAGAATCCTTCGCTTATAAAGGTAAACCCAAAGAAGACGACTAATATACATAAAAGCCAACGACGTCTTCATTGAACCGATAAGACCGCAATCAGTTCCTATTTATGCAAATATTACGCTTATTACCAAATCACCGATCTAATAGCTGAAGGGAATCACCGACGACGACGTCGGCAATAATGTTAATGATGGCGAAGATGCTGATGACGCCGCAGAATTATGTACATACTCCGCCGGTATGGATTCAATATGTTTAGGGTTACCGTGTACATATTACGTCAAACTCGAGTACATACCCGTATCTTTCCCTTTCCTCAAGTAATACAACCTCAATCCGTACTGTAATCCTCACAAGCAACTTACTTACCTGACTGAGTCGGTTTACCTTAGTTTGGGATTCCTTAAAAGCTACAGCCTTCAGTCTAACCGCCTGGGACAAATTTAACACATGAGCAAGTCCTGCTGAGTAAATAAAATTCTAAATTGTTGCTATCTACGGGGAGCTGCTACGAAAACGTAAACAACAAAACCATCATCATCAACAGTGACTTCCAACATGATGGCAGAATTTCGACTCGAAACGTGGTTTTCAGGTTTTCGTGTTTTCAATTCCCGAACAAGCTCTCCCACCTGATACTGTATTCGTATTCGATGGAGGAAAACTCAGTAGGAGGTAGACAACTAGGGGGGTGAAACCACCTTTTCGAGCATGTTCGTATGGAGAACAGGGTCTACTAATATCGAGTATCGAAGTGTAGATTATTATCATGAAATGTGCATTGCGGGTGTCTATTGTCATTCCTACTAGTGCGTCTGAAACCAGTGTTCTAGGTGGGGCGGTGGAAACTCTGTTTTTATTTTCATCATGAAGAGCACTTCAAACACCGCCTACTTCGTGTATACTTTATCTGGGCAATTGAATCTTTACGGAGAACGGTGTGGTGAGCCAAGAGACGCTTTGGATACATTTTAACTTTCGAGTGTTACAGGAAAATTTATTACCAACCAGAGATTTCTTATCAGCGAATGTATTGTAAACATTGTACGAGTAATGAGGGGTGATTCCAACAAAAGTTTCGCTATAAAATTGTCTGCAAGGTGTTTTCTCTTAGAAATGGGGTTGATGGTGGTCTCCTCTTTGAGTTTGTTGGACGTTTTTGGTGGGAAATAATGAAATCAATTCTGACTGAAAGCTACTGTTACCATAAAGCAGTCACACTTGTGTTGGTTTCAAATTGCCATATTTCATTATGTGAGGCATAAATACTGTATGTCTGTCTTGTGACAGGTTAATGGAACACTCATTTCGGTGAAGTGCTATTCATTTCGCATAACGAAGGTCCCGCTAGCTTTTTGCACAAAGTCCAACCGAATTGAAGATTTCGAAATGAAAATCCTTTATGCCTGTTCATTTTCCTATTAAGTTTTATAGCCAAGAGGTTACGTGTTTTTGGGGAAATTATTATTCGGATTGACGCCTATTTACACATAACTGTTGATAACATCAGACGGAACTAAAAGCTTCTTTTGTGCCTAACAAAATTGCGTGTCGACTTTATTGAATCAATTAGCTATCCAACACGCGATAATATTCGTGAAATACTTTTGACATATGGTGCTCTCATTCATTACAATTAAGCAAGCATAGGAGACAACAAGATTCTGAACTTGTTTAGTACGAGTATTCCCTAAAGTTGTTGCTAGGAATCCATTTGTGGTTTATGTGAAAATCGATAATAGCCAGAGTGTTTAATGGGAATCCTTGTTTGTTTTGGGAACAATTTGTGACTTTTGCCTTTGATTTGAATAAGAATCATGTTCAGGTGGATACAGAAGCAAATCTACCCTAGATCTAGTCACATTACCGGATAATGGTAGACAAACCTGCATGTCGTTTGACATCAGAGACAATTACCTTTGACAGACAGGACATCAACCAACAGTTAACCTAGTTTCGGAGTCCAGTTTCCCCCAGCGCAACCACGACAGTATGAGTTAGAAGGCCTTCTCTTGATAGGGAATTTTCTGGCGAACGTATTCTATGCACATTCGACCCAACTACACTCTGTATATCTGAGAATGTGCGAGGAGATTTCTGTTTTTAAAGACTGGAGGGTATACTTTCTCCGCGGAAAATTCATGAAACTTAAAGTGAAAATCCTGAGTCTCAGCATGATTGTCGGTAAGGATTTCTACGAGTTTTGATGGCAGTTAACTCAGAAGTAACTCATACACTGCCCTTATTTCAAGAACTTCTGCCTGGAAGACACTGAATAAATTGGGGAAGTGACTGAAGCTATGGCAGAGTCAACAGCTACTCCGTATATGAGCTACTCCATCATATTTGGATCTGTGATCAATAAGGACTTCTCAAGGACTCTCACAGCAAGCAGATCTTTCCAATGTCCGACTCCTTTTACAAGAAAGGTCTGAAAAAGGGCCCGGGTCTCCATCTTAAGGGATGTATGTACATATGAACCTCAAGTAAGGTCGGGCTTACAACATTTCGATCTGTATTTGTATTTTTTTTTTGTTTATACTCAGATTTTGGTCGTCCATTTATCCCGGCCTTAGCCTGAAATACTGAAACTGATCAGCGGACAACATCCGAATGCGGGTCCATCGTCATAAGCATATTTGGCCTCGAATTTGGTTCAGTGGCAATTGAAATCCGGCGTCCTGTTGTTGCATGTGCTCGTTTGGATTCATGACAACGTGATGTGGTGGTGGTAGTCTTAACCGTTCCCTTTCCATTTGCGATTTGGCAGCGGAATTCGCATATATTCGCATGCATTCCTCTCATTCTATAATACTCCATCTAATGCGGATCCAAGCGTGTTTGCTTGTGCTTTCTTCAAATCTTCAAATTCCCCATACATGTGGTCTGGGGTATTCGGCGCAGAGGTGGTGTGTCTGCGTACGGAGGCTTCAATTCTGCTTTGAGTTTTGCCTGTTGAGTGGCTTTTGCTGCTGCCATTGTTGCTACCACAGCGTTGTTTTCTTTCCTTTTCGGCAATCTCCTCTTCCTCTCTCTTACGGGCCAATTTGGGGTCAGCAACTGGATTGAATATCAAAGAATCTGATCATGTTACGTACAAATATGGCCGATTGTGACGGATGGCATTCGGTATCATCGGGTTTCGCCTCAGGACTAGGACCCCTGGGGATGTTGTGCGTTGGACTTGGAGTCTACGGTACTGGATCTGGTTCAAAATCAATTGGTAAAGGTTCCGTTGAATGATAACTGCTGAGACTACTACTCGCTGAATGTGCATGCGCCCTTCGTCCATATAACTGGTGGGCTTCATCAACGTCGGTGAGTTTTCTTGGAATGCTTGATGCTGTTGCGATGAGTAGGCTGGATGAGAACCTGGATACTGTTGTTGCGGACCTGGTCGTCCACCGCCAGGATCCTCCTGATCCTGGTCTAACTGGACTAACTGCCGGCTGGAGTTGAACTAGCGCTATTGCCATTACTACTTCTGTGTGGCGTCTTTGTGGTGTCATTTTGTGCTGCATATTTTGTGAGTTTGGTATAAACCAGGTATACCCTGGTGATGAGCCATTAGCGCGCAGGATCAAATGGTTCAGCAGGTGGCGGTGGTTTCATATAGGCTGTCGGAAAACTAGGCCCATACGGATGGTAGAGGTAGGGTAGGTTGAACTGATTTTGATGGATATAAAAGGTGATGGGGATATTACGCTTGCCTGGATACGCTCCAATTGTGGCAGCTGCATGTGTAGGTGAAGTATCACTGGCGGTGATGCCCCTGGTCGCAGATGCCGAGACACTCGACACAGGAGGTGGTGTCAGGTGCGGCGATTTTTGATATAACAAAGCATGAAGATTAAGTTCAGCTACAGTTGCAGCTGCTGCTGATAGAGCCGATGCAGATGGATGATGGCCTAATGGACTCAGTAACACTGGGTCTAGAGCAGATTGTCGACTTAGACTTACCATATACTGCCTGCACTCGATGTTGATGAAGGCGGGCGAAGGCAGCTAAATCTAGAAGAGAAATTGTAGTGCATTTGTGAACCGAAGGATGGCACTGAACTGTTTTGAACGCCAGGACTAGATTGGCTCAATGCCCGTTTTTTATGTTTTTTTTTTAAAGCGCACTCAAGGGGTTGAGGTACCCTTAAAATGTTTGCACTCAGCGTGGGCGTAGGAAAATTAGCGAGGAAAGAAAGATAGGTAATGATGTTTGAAGGGGCGGAATTTATGGTGGAAATAGCAACACACGAGACATTTCGACGGTGTTCGAGGGTGTCCATTGACTGATAATGAGACCATTGTCGTAGTTTGATCAGAGGAAGCCGATGACACTGACAATGGGATTCCACCTTCTGGTGGTGTTCGACTTTTTATAACGAACTCGCTGATAGCGCTCATTGAGGTACCAATTCAAGATAACGGGGCGTCCGAACCACCAGCACCAGACATTCCAGGCTCACCCATCATATGAGCAGGAACATGTACTGGATGCCCTTCCATATGCATATGTGGATGGAATGTCATTGGATGACCGGATGACTCCCGGTGGCTGGGTTGATAATCCCAGCAAAAGGTAATGTTCTGTTCGGCGGTTGAATTTGCTGCATTTGCCGTTCCTACTACTTTGTGAATTCGACATGGTTCATTTGGCACCGGACTGGCTGGCGATGGCTGCTGCATTGAAGAAAGATGGTGACTATGTGGAGGTGGTTGAACACCATAACGGCCGTGACCTTGCAGCGATTGAGGTATTCCGGAATTATGTAATGATTGAGCTATATATTGATGTGGTCTATGCAGCGGGGGTAGAAGACTGGTTCCGCTGAGTTGCATATGTTTCAGGGAATTTGGTGACAAGAGCAATACGGGTCCTGATGACGGTGGCATTAAAATACTCGACGATGATGTATGGATGTTCGTGGAGTTTGAGTTCTGTGACTACTGCTGCTGCTGGACTGTTGTTGTTGTTTCTGTTGCTGTTGTTGCTGCAGTTTTTGTTCTTGGGGTTGATGCTGCTCTTGCAAAGCCAAGCCAGATGGTGCAATGATGATTGTGTCATACCTGGATGCTGTGAAACTAAACTTTGCGGATGCACGCCCGCGGGCACAGTTGAAGGATATAGTGAATGGAATTGTTGTGAATGACAATTGCTACCTTGACTGTCCTGTTTAGGTGTGGATCTTTATGGTGCATCGATTGCGCTCTCCGATGACGGATATTTATTGCCAGGTGTTCCGCTTTGAGAAACACTATATGGACTACTCTTTAGAAGATTTTCGCCATGGTATGCTGACTTGAGCGCACCTTCCAATGGAGGGTATTTCAAATCATGTGGCGGCAGTTCGAGTCCATATTTGGCGTTGATTCATACGGACAACGCGATAGCGGGTGAACATTTGTTTAATAATAGGACTTAGGCATTGTAACTGGATTTTGATGGGGATCGCCACCAAGCAGAGGGATATTTCATTTGATTCTCCTGCGAGGGATGTTGTTGATATACCTTGAGACCTGGAATTTGAATGGGTTCATCGAATGACTTTGATGACTACCCTTGCTCAATTCCGTATTTTAGTTCATAGGCAGGATTGTTAGGCATAGATTGCCAGGCATCTCTTGACCATATTTCATAGGCTCGCAAGGCGGTGGATATTTTATGTCGTGTGAGTATTTTGGCATCCCTTCACTTGGCGAATTGTACTCGATGACGTCGTTGTACTTCATTTCATCTCCAGGATATTTAATTTCATTGACAGCATTACCCAATTTAATGTGACCAGGTATTTGTGCTCTGACGGTGTATCATTGACGAGGAGGAGGTGGAAGTCCAACACTTCAATTTTAACCTTTAAGTATTGAGGCTTATTGCTATTTTGATTGCTAGTTGCATCCATTGAAGATGAGTCGTCCAGTGGTTCGTTTTTGATCTACTCATCTTTTGGCGTGTATTCCATCGGCAGTTGAGAGGGTCCATGGATCTCTACAAGCAAAGTTCGGATCTTGAACAGCCGGATAACTAGCCGAGGCCCTAGACTGCTAAGAAAACATCACCATCATTTAGAAAGTGCAGGGATGATAAAAACTGCTACATGCGCAAATACTTCAATGACTACTAAGAGCTGAAGATTAATGAAATTGACGCCACGAAATCGTCAGAAATACTGTTGCTAATTTGCTGGATTCAACGCGTTTGGTTTGTTGAAGATTGCAGGCAAGCACATATAGCAAAATAATTTACATAAAAAGCTTCATAGCCCGTTCTAAGAATATGGAAAGTCACTTCTGTTGAATTAAACATCTATGACGACCCAAACTTTGGTGTTAAGCGGGACGAAGCATCTAATATGGGAGATAAAAATCAAGATTTTCGCCGTCCAAACTAAAATGAAGGCTAGACGCCCTTAATGCCAACTGAACACCAATTCGTATCCAAGTTTTGGTCGAAGGAAGAATGTCCAGTGAATAGAATGTCAGCATCATTTGGCCGATCTACATGGAAGGAGACCCCCAAAACTGCATCAACTAATAGAACAAAGGTCTCCTCAATGTTGCACACAGTCTCTTGTCTGGAGTATTGTGTGAACATTTGAAACCATTTGTCAATAAACCTACTGGGGTTCTAGGGCAAATAATCAGTTGACCAAGTTTACACACTACAGCAAATCCCAGAGGAAAACCAGGAGTTCGATACGCATCACCTCTTTATCAATTCTAAGGCTGCATATTATGTCATCTTGAGAGATTAGCTATATAGGGGCAAAGCTGGTTTCATTAGTAGAGCGCAAAAAGTCATCACTGGTGTGCTTACAAGTACTGAGGCTGTGTGATTTTGGCTACCTTTCGCCTCTGTTAACACTGATCAGGAAACATCAAAAACAAGCTTCGCAAGCGCGGTTTCTTTGACTTGGGAAGACAACTGAGCAATAATGCTTTGTCAAGAAAGACTAAAGAGACTTTACCATAGTTATCACGTTTGAGTTGTCCGCCTTTGAAATAGGAGATATCACAGCATGCTCTTCTGTATCCCTAAGGTCTGGCCGACATATTTCTCTTGTTCTTACTACTCGTATTCTACACAATTTTTTTTATTACAGGCTGTGCTTCGGGCTTCTCCAACGAACTAGGGACGCATTAGTGTTACACATGCACATACATCCAAAGGACTGAGGCATGATGCTTACTTTTCAGATATTTTTCACAAGCACGTATGGACCCATATTAACGGTCTAAGAGCGGAAATCTGATGGTAGGAATGTTGGTTTCCATTTTGAGTATCATCAATTGGCTTAGGAAAGAATCATGATATTTCAACGTGACACCACTGGGGCGGAATGCTACTGACAATTTCAATGGTGGTGAAAATAGCGATAAAACAAGGTGATACAGGAGACATTTCGTCGGTGTTCGAGGTTGTCAAAATGACTGGATGATATGAGCATCACCAGGTGCAGATATGTTTTATGGGCACCTGACCAGATGTGGGCATTCTAATCCAATTTTGGGCGGACATATATTGTGGTCAGATCAGAGGGGGTGAAGTATTTCTTACTTCGTTTGAGGATCTAGATATTTTGCAGCATTTTTGGGGACACTAAATATGTATTCATTCCAACGTAAGTTGTTATTGACATACGTTCCAAGAATGGAAAGTTTTTTGGTTTCAAAGATGCAAGTGCCATTCATGGATAGAGGCTGGGTGTTTGGATTTCACTTTAACGACTGCAGAGAGCATTGCGTTTTGAAAGCACTAAATTTCACTCTGTTGATAGTTCCTCAATTGGTTATGCTGTTTATATCGGAATTTAATGAGGTCAACATACTTTTGCTTTTCTGCAACAAATGTGAAAAGCAGAGAGTACTGTCGTCAGCAAAGAAATATATTGAATTAAAAATAGCAAACAGGAAATCATTAATGAAAGATTAAAAAGAGTGTCAGAGGCAGAACGGAACCCTGAGGCACACTAACATTAATATTGTGAATATCAGACTTGAAACTATCCAAGACAACTTGTATTGAACTTTCCAAAGGGTAATTTCTAATCCATTGAAGCAGAGAGTCGTCGATCAAAAATGCACCCATTTTTGACAAAAAAGACTGATGCCAAACTCTGTCAAATGCCTTAGTAATATCAAGTGCAACTATCTTGCTTTCGCCAGATTAATTAAGTTTCCGAGCGAACAATGATAATAAATACATTTTTTCTCAAAATTTTATTTTTTTTCTACATAGTCTCCTTGTAACTCTACACACTTCTCCCAGCGATGCTTCCATCTCTCTAACCCGTCCAAATAGTATTTGGCGTTTTTCTCTGCAAAATAATTGTTCACGAAGGTGATTGCCTCTTCATTTGACGAAAATCTCTGTCCTCCGAGCGCAGTTTTTAGATGAGGGAACAAAGATAAGTCGCTTGGGGCTAGATCTGGTGAATAAGGCGGATGGTCAAGCAGTTCAAACCGTAATTCATGGATTTTCGCCATGGCAACCGCTGAGGTGTGAGACTGCGCGTTGTCTTGGTGAAGCAGTATTTCCTTTTTCTGCAAATGTGGCAGTTTTTCCGTAATTTCTACCTTCAGTTTGGCAAGTAATGATGCGTAGTGTGCTCCTCTAATAGTTTTTCCTTTTTGAAGATAATCGATTAAGATAACTCCTTAACTATCCCAAAAACAGTCGCCATCACTTTCCCAGCCGAAAAATCAGCTTTTGCTTTTTTTGGAGCCACTGTTTTGACTGAATTTTTGTTTCGGGCATATAATGGTGTATCCAAGTTTCATCTACAGTAATTAATCGGAGCCAAAACTCGGATTTATTGCGCCTAAACTGCGCTAACAGAGAGTTGGAAATGTTCATTCGAACACGTTTTTGGTCTAACGTAAGCAAACACGGCACCCAATGCACGGATAACTTTCGCATGCCTAAATCTTGATTTAATATGTAACAAACACGTTATTTGGATATTTTCATAACCTCTACTATGTCTCTCACTTTAATTCGGCAGTCGTCTAAGACCTTTAGTAATGTGATCGTCAGTGGTTGCAGTTTTTGGACGTCCCGAATGTTCATCATCTCCTAAGCTCTTACGGCCACGTTTAAATTCAGCTGCCCAAAATTTCACCGTGGTAAATGACGGTGCAGAGTCCTCATACACAGAGGACAACTCATTTTTGATTTGCGTAGGCGTATTGCCTTTCAAAAACAATAATTTAATAGCAGCTCCATACTCAATTTTTTCCATTTTCACAAAAAACAGTCACATCGACTCACTCAAACGACTGTCAACTAAAAACTGCGCGTCCAAAATGACTGAAACTTCGGTAAGTAACTGTCAAAAGATGCACAACTATCATTCACTAGCTTTTATTGACGAGTGCCGCTATCTTTACGTCGCGGTCGGAAACTTTTCAGACAACCCTCGTAGTTCCAGTTTTCGGTGAGACATACCTTCGAATCTCCAGTGGACCTGTTGCTACGGAAACCGTACAGCCGGAAATTGAGAAGTTTTCGTGTTGCGAGATATTACATGAGCTGACGGTTTATCGGAGTTTCTATTACCTTGGGAAGAAAGGGCGTAAGTATAATGGGTCTGTAGGAGGGAAGAATAGAAGATTCGCCTTTTTTAGGGACGGACTGACAAACACATCGGAATAAGCGTTATTTATTTTCCGTATAGCAATCACCAGAGTATATATTACAGTCTTTCATTCTCCTTATGTCCACCTTATCCCATAGTACGTCCTGGATGGCGGTGATATCTGCGTGATAGCAGCCAAGGGGTTCTGCTCATATCACGGAAGGCGTGGAAGGGCCGTCAAAATTAGTCGGTTCGTTACATATTTTAATCTATTCCGTATAGGGTTGTGAGTCCTATTAGGGCGTAGGCCAGTATATTTCTACTGGCCCAGCAAGCTCTTGCCATTTTAACCTGCATGAGCAAGGATTCACTCATGCAGTCACTGGGGACCATCACGAAACTCCAAGATATGTGGAGATTTAAATAAACGAAGCGGGGACTCACCTATTTATGTTTATGTCGGTGCTTACTTAGATCGTCTGACGGGCGACTTCTTCCTGATTTGTCTGGTTATTCAGACGGTATCCTAATGCGGCTATGGTGAATTGTCGGCATCAATCTTCAGATATGTACATACAAATATGCATCATTACAGTATTCTCGTCTCAAGTTCTAAGCTTATTTATTTATTAAATGACATTCAAAACAACTCTGACATAAGTGACCTTATTAATCACGAGAAAGGAACTGTTTCTTGTCAACATTAACCAAATCCATCAAACTCATTTCAAAACAAACCTCCATTCAGCTCTTTTAATTTAGATGAATTCGTTTTGCCCAAGGCACTTTCAGAACCACAAAGTAATTGGGAACAACTTTCAGATACTCTTATTCTGCCTCTAATTTTATATGGGAAAACATCTATGTATGTACGAATTCCTTACGGTGAGGATGAATACTGAATACACCTGTCTGAAGAACGCATTACCTCCAGATATATGATCTGCCAGTAATTTCGAATGTAAGCAGAAACTTTTTGAATATCAACGTTCACCACATTCATTACAGCGTGCCAAGCACTCCTTGAAACCTGATACCTTGCTTAAAATTGCTTGCCTGCAAAAACCATTTCAAGCTATTCAACCTGATTGCTCATATGTTTGTTTGTTTATAAAGCAAAATACCCCCCCATCATCTTGAATATATCTCGACCTAGTTCTTTACTTTTTTTCTCATACTCTCGTTCCATGAATCTCTCATGTTCGTCATCATCATGATGAAACTTTAAAGTATCAACGAACGCACAAACGACAACGATGCCCGAGGCACATGTTTAGATGTTATTTAACAACACCCTTAACGACAATAAGTTTCTGGGAACTATCGTACTCGTACACTCTAACCTACGGACAATTTCCGAACACAAAATGTCTAAATATATTCATTCATCCCTTAGTTCCCCTCTTCGAGGAACTGAATTTTAAGAATTCTCTTAACAAGTTATTGCGGCATGCCTTCGCCATCAAGATGTTGTTTACTTCATGTCACCTTGTTTTTCAAGCGCCAAGACGTGGAACTAACCATTTTCAACCACGAACACGAACTGTGTGCGTGCGTGCCTCATCAGCGGTAGGTCATTCAAAAATATTCAGTAATAGATTTAAGACGTTTTTACATACATAAATAATTAAAGATCTCTCTACTACCGACTCAAATGAGCATCGACATTGTGGTACAACTTGGCTGTGCAGTAGGTATTGCCAGCCTATGTTTTCTGCTGGTTCCTAATTAAACAGTGGCCTGTGACAATGTTTAATACGAATCGCAGATGTGATTGTTTTACATGTAGCGAGTGACGTCTGCTTATCTTTTGAAATCAAAGAGAAACCAGCGGTGTGCCAGTTTTTGTGCAAGTTCATCGCAAAATTCTAGACATTGGCTCCAGGTGTGCATAATTCATTCTGTGAAGATTGAATAGAAAAGGTGACACAGACCTAAGATTGCGTGTTAAAAGAAATAATTTGAAGTACAGAAGGACAGTGTCTGATTTTTAACGTAAACCACCTGCCATAGAGACTTATTTTTACGGGATGCCCATACATCCATGGGGGCAAGGATACGCCTTACCATCGCTCTGCCACCTTCCTGAGATACCAAATCGCAACTGTGTTCCACCCTTGGTATGAGTCGCGGCCGACCTAAAACCGCTTACTGCTCTTAGGGTCGCAGCATCGAGGGGCTTCTCTATAAGTTGACCAGGATGGGCATGCCGAAACCTCTGCTATATATGATTTACGACATGCTTATGGGAAAGAAGTTCGTTGTTAAATGTAACAACGTCATTTCGAGCAGGATCTTTGACATTAAAAACGGCTTACAGCAGGGGGCTGTGATTTCTCCGATACTGTTTAACATTTATACAAGTGATCTAGTACGTTTCCTCAATCATGCCATAGCGTACGCAGACGATTTAGTTACGTACAGATCAGGTCCAAAAATCGAAGTCATCAATACTCTTCTGCAGCGTGATTTCGATCATATTAAGGCGTATTGCGATGATTGGAAATTGAAAATCAATTTTCAAAAGTCGGAAACAATCTTGTTCAGGACTCCATTGAGATGGGCTTCTAGGGATAACAGACATAACTGGCGAAATTTGGCCATCATTGGACGACACGGACTACCATTAGCGGTGAGAAGCGTAATGAGATACCTTGGTATTTGGCTCGATAAGTATTTGTATTTGGACAAACATATAGATGCTTGTCTTGCTGGAGCGAAGAATGCTTTAGCCCTGATAAGAAGGCTGTTTCACAGCAGTCAACTTGTCTCCAGGGTGAAAGTCATATGCTATGTGGCCCTAATCAGGCCAGTCATCGCGTATGGTTCAATGTAGCGCCGTATAAGATGGAAAGGATTCGGGTGTTTGAAAGGCAGTGTCTTAGGACTTGTCTTGGCTTTTACAGAACACCAGAATCAGAGTACAAAAAATATTACCGCAACAAAGTCCTTTACGATGGCGCTAATCTGAAGGATTGACAATTTCCTGATTAAGGTGATTCGAAGACACGTTGCAAGAGCAATGACCAACGATAATGGCCTGACCTTTGGGGCTTATTACCCCAATGAAATGTACCACGAGAGCTCACTTCTATCGGGCTTTATCCCGCCAGAGGCTTTTCTCCATATTGATGCTAAAGGCTTAATACAAAGTAGGGATGGTATCCCGGTAATATACCACCGGCACCGCGGTGCGAGGGACAAGCGGCTCATCTACGACGGGTATGTTGCCAATGCTCAGGAGCTCCTCCGTTTTAGTCCCGCGATTGCGGACAGGGATTGGATCGATGCCGAGAAACAGTACACCGAATTATGGTGGCTTCAAGAAGGAGAAAGGGATGGCTCGCTCTCCTAGGTCGGTACGTTACTAAGGTAACATATTCCTCTTAGTTGTAAGTTAGAGTAGGCATAGTTAGGGGGATCTCGTGGAAAGGCCGTGTTCGTTAGCATGAGGCCACACCTCTGAGAAATGACCAGTGGTTTATCGCATTGGTTAAGTCTTGGTGATGTTGATATACAGCACGATGTTGACAAATGACGGGCGCCCGAAATCGCAATTGGGATGGTGACCACCCGGTGCGAGAGGCTACGAGTGCTCATCACCCCGATTATAGTTAAGATAGATTAAGTAGCTTAGGTAGGTTAAGTAGAATAGGGTCATAGTTTTAAGTTTTATATAAAATTATAAAAAGATACGGTATCTAAGTTTTTCTAAGCTATTTTTCTTGGAAATGCTACATATTTTATAATTTATAGATAAGTTTAATCGAAAGATAATTTTTTAAGGCCGAAAGACACAATTGAATGAAATTGTTAAGTTTAGAGCGTTCGGTAAGAGCCAGTAAGCTAGATTAAGTAACTGTGGATGTCAAATTAGATTTAATCATTTTTGTCTAGAATGTAAGTTAATAATGAAAGATACAATAAAAGTGAATTTAAAAGTAAAAAGTATGGGTCGCAGCATCCAGTACTTACTGGAACTCTACATTGGGTTAACCAAAGGACTTTAGGTATAAACCACAGCCACCATGACGCTCCCATAAGTCAGGCCCGGACCGAGATACGGGCGTCTCCTGACTCCCACAGTACCATGATTTAAGTCCTGCTAGTGACTACCGGTGCAACTTGTGACTGATCAAATCGTAGCAACCTTCGGTAGCGTCATCTGAAGATGTTTACCATAAGACCAGTACTTTGCAAGTTTTCGGCAGAAAGGGGCTATAAATTTTTAAGTTTCAGCCGGTCAGTGTAAGGTGGTAAGTTTTGGCTATCATCACAGGGAAGACCACGTAAAGTAAACGCTAAAAACTTGCGTTGCTCAGCTTATATCTGCTCTGTAGTAGGGTGACCAAACTTGGGTTGCATATTCAAGAAGAGTCCTAACAAAGGCTATGTAAAGTGATTTGGTAACTTAAGTATTGGAGAACTCCTTAGACTAGCGCTTGATGAAGCCAAGGGCAGAGTTGGCTTTTTATTATATTATCAATGTGAGAACGGAAATTGAGTTCTTTATCACAGATAATACCTAAATCACGCAACTCATTCACTAAGGGAAAAGTCAGATTAAAGTGAGGTGAAGTAGGAGACCGCTTACGGGTATGAGGTATAGCCTAACACTTATTGACATTAAGCTCAAGAAAATTCTTCTGACACCAAGTACAAAATCTGTCTAGATCTTGCTGCAGTGGTAGGCTGTCTGACGAAGATGATATACATTTAAAGATTTTCATATCATCTGCGTTAACAGATGATAATGATACAATCAACATCATTAATGGTCAGAATAAGTAATAAGTGACCAAAGTGGCTGCCTTGAGGGACACCAGAGGAGGCTTTAATTGGGTCAAAAACCATGGATCTAAATATCATAGAACACAGCAATGTCGTTCATTTAAATTCAATTCAATTTATTCAATTAAGGATGTACAAATAAGACTTAGTATTAAAAGACTTAAAGACTCACAATTATGGATAATATACAAGATTAATTTAATATTTATATTTAACATTAAGAGATATAGTAATCAGGAAAGGGATACAAAAGGAGGGATAGTGTGGAGTAGGGGAATAGTAAAGAACAAGAAATAGTCTGCTGTTGCATTTTTATAGAACATGCTCCAATATAGCATTTTTAAATTGTATGGCTCCAATTATTTGTTTTGCTATTGTGGGCAGAGAATTCCATAGTCTGGTAGCAAAGATGAAGAAAAAGCGCGAGGAGTTCAAATATTTTGAGGATGGAGTTATAAGGCTGTATGTTCTAGGCGAACGATCGATCTGAAGTTTTTCAAAAAGTTATGGTGGCGACTTGTTCTGAATAATTTTGTGCATGAAGATATAGCACCAAGGATATTTGTATGATAATTGGATATGTGGTCGTGTCGATGAAGTACATACCTTACCATATCATTGAATGCCACAGTAAATCTATTCTGCTATAGGGAGTCAAGTTTGCAGTACACTGCGGATGAGTCATCAATATGCGGAACAAGTAAGGTTTTAACAAGTCTCAGATTAGTATTAACAGGAGTAAAACTAGAGAGCAGCCAAAGTTTGCGTAGACCTCAGGAAATTCGTCCCACAGTGTAATTGATGTGGCTTACACAGGAAATGTAGCGGTTTATCTTAAAACCCAGGTTGGTTATAGTCTCCACGAACTGCAAGTGCGTTTCGTTTAGGTAAATGGGCGGCAGTAATTCAGAATTGCGAAGTTTTTTAGATATTAACATCAGCTGAGACTTTGCTGGGTTGAGGGTCAAACAATTATGTAGCGACCACTGGTAGATTGCGGATAAATCCTCTTTCAACCTACAAACAAGAACCTCAACTAGACCAATACTATAGGCCTGGATAAGTATATTTGCGTGTCATCCGCATAGAAGTGAAGACTAGCGTTTGCAAAAACTTTGGGTAGGTCATTAATAAATATGCAAAACAATATTGGACCTAGTATTGAGCCCTGTGGTACTCCTGCTTGTTATGAGACGCTCCGCACTTTCACTAAAACCACAATACCTTCTTAGTTTCACAGAAAGGATTGAGTGATTGACTGTGTCCAAAGCTTTTGAAAAGTCAATAAGGCAAAGTATAATGAGGAAATCCGAGTCATAGCTGATCCTTATGTCATCGGGAATTTTAACCATAGCTTTTAAAAGGCAAGGTAATATACCGATGATTCAAAATACTGCAGCCAAAGACGGTTGTGTTTTTTTCGGAACAGGAATTACTTTAGCCAGCTTCCAACTAGACGAAAATGATTAATTACCTGTGAGTAATTACATGAAGAATGTGGGTTAATACCATTTTGACAAACCGGATAGGAAGTCCATCCTCACCAACGGCATCTGTTTTGAGTGACCGAATGATATCAATGACATCAACTTTCGATACAGTTTCGAATTCAAAAACTGTGGATGTTTCAGAAAAATGTTGAAGGTTGGGTAGAGAAGTTGTACTTTCTAATGAGGTGGATAAGGTGCTCGACAGAAGTTTACCCTATTCAGATTTGTTGAATTTCGCTTCCACTTCGAGTAGAGTTTCCTGCGGACTTTAATGGCATTATGAAGCTCAGACGTAAATCATGGACAAATTGCATTGCGCACCACCACTGTTTTTAAAGGCGCATGGTTATTGAATAGGTGAAGTATTTGCGATTGCAATAGGTCAACTTTATTACATACGTGTACATCTGAGACAAAATAACAACTATGCCAAGGGATTGAACTCGCCTCCACTTGCAGTGCGTAGTTGTCTATTGAAACGAAATCTCTGAATTGGAAAGTTGATGGTATAGAGGCATGGTATAAGTCAATGTTATAGGTGCAGAAAATTAGATCGTGGTCAGTGACCGCTTTCAAATGACAACTGGTCCTGTAGTAACACATTTGACCGATCAGATACCAACAAAAGGTCCAGAAGACTTTGAGAGCATTTAGGTGCGTGCGGGTAGTCTATGCGTTAACAACAGCTAAAGTAGGCCTATTCTCCAATTCTAACCACAAATCATATGCCAGTGGATTCAAATCTGGACTTCCCGATGGCCAATCTTTTGCTGCTATAAAGCCAGGAATATTGACTCTGAGCCACTCATACGTGGTTTTGGCTTTGTGCGTTCGAGCAGAGTCCTGTTGGAAGATCCATCTGTATCCATTGAAGAGGGTATTGGTCAAACCCTTCACACCTTCTAGCATACCTTCTTGCTAAACTTTTGCACCAGTTTTTTGTCTTTTCCACAGAAATGAAGGGATATGACACCATGGTGAAAGACCTCTTACCAAACCACTACGGAAGCGGGATGACGTCCACGTTGAACATTCGGAACAAATTTTTCCGCTTCTTAAATGAAGTAGCATAAATTTTGTTATTTTGTTTGTTGGAAACTTCTTCCACGGTAAATATTTTCTCATCCGTAAACAGAATGTTATCATGGCCATTGTCCGCGTGCCACTGCAAGTGTCGCTTGCATCTTTCCAGTCTAATTTTTTTTAGTTGAGGAGTTAGAAGATGACCCGTGGACCGATGGTAGGCTTTCATATGCAAATCATCCTTAATCAGCCTGGACATGGATCTGGTTGATATATCCAATTCCTTGGACATGATCTTCTGCTTCCTAAGTGGATTTCTCCGAATTCGTTCACGCACTGCCTTTACTACCGCATACGTACGGACGACGCGTGGGAAAATTCACCGAAGCGAGCAATAGCCCGATAAACCAATTGAATCGGAATAAAACAAGTTAAAAATTAAATCACTGAACACTTTGTCTTTGAATCGGAATAAAACAAGTTAAAAATTAAATCACTGAACACTTTGTCTTTCGTATAATTATGAAATTTTAAGCAAAAAATTATATGTATAATTGATTGAACAAAATTGATACTTATAGGGTTTCTTCGTTAGGTCCGCTTGTTAGGCTTCTGGCTGTCTTCCTGTGCTGTCGAGATCCAAATGAACGAGGTTTCCATCCAGCATCAAAAATTAGCACAACGGCAATTGTTAAATGTGTAGCTTTCAAAACGAAACATTGATATTCAGCAGAGCGAGAGTACGTCTGCCAATTATTCAAAAGAGAGTAGTAGGCTAATAGATGCTGCTGAATGGGAACCCGTTGGTACTTGTTGTACTTGCATCGTCCGATATTAACAGAAGAATATGAAGAGAAAAGTGAATGCCAAATACAGTAACATTATATATAAAAAAATATTTGCATTGACTGAAGCAAGTACGGTGAGTAACAAGCGAACCTTTACAAGTTTTAAATTGACATTATTTTTGTAAACAAATTGAATATTTGAAAGATTTTTTTTTTTTCTTTTTAATTTAACGAATGTAAAAGATTGTAGAAGTTATTATTTCAAAACACCAATATTCTCGATATTTCGAGTGGTTTTATCAACTCGAAAATTTGGCCAGCACTCTGCTATTACCGCGACTCGATTCTCTTTAACGCCCCATTGTATGTTAATAGTTTGCAAATGGTTCGGAGTGGTTAACCAGAGCGTTAAACTTAATTTATCCTCCTACTGCGGAAAACCGCGTTATTATATCAATTTCATCTTATTTTTATAATTGTTTTCTTCCGTGAGATAGAGACTCGATAACGTGGAGAATAGAAAAAAAAATATATAATCCAGCTCAGCTGGAATCTAACGAAAACACCGATGAAAAAGAGCTCTTAAGCAAAATCATTAATTGTGACATACCATTAGATAGTACACGGGGTGACAATCATTTAGTTAAAATCTTGGAGCATACAGCACAAACCAGTTTTGAGAGAAATAATACCTCTCAAAGTATTGTAATGGACCCCGATAAGAGAGTCTACAACTGCAATGAATGGACCACGGTTCACAGTAACTTAAAACGTGCAGTAAGTAACTTCAACAGCAGCTTCAATAAGAGGAAGAGGAGAAATGAAGAGACAGCTCACGTCACTCAAGATATAGAACCTAACTTTGACCTAACAATCCCTTTGGACCTCTAATTAACTGATAACATGGACGTGGGCACAAGCAATCTTCCAAGTAATTTCTACAAGCAACCTACTAACAATAATAATCGTACTGCTAATACTAACAAAAATAAAATTGTATACTGCCTCCCCATCTTCGTCTTTGGGGCTAACTGCACCCTAATTAGGGAATTAATCAAACTTGCAGCATTATAATGTAAAATAGTAGATACTCAGTATAAATTTGTAAATATTGGTTACCAAAAAACTAAAGTATATGTAAATAATGCGAGTGTGCACAAACTAATAATTGATAGATTGCGTGACAGAGGCTTAGGTGCTTATTCTTTCGTTCCTAAAGAGACAAAAAAGCCTCAATTTTGTTAAAATATCTCGATGGTGATACTCCCATTGAATCAATAGTTAAAGCTCTTAAAGAATCCGTGCCTCATATCAGAATAGATAAGATTACCCCGTTTTCTACGACGAGAACAAGAGATTTGAATATTAAATGAAACATTTTTGTTGTTAGACTGGATGTGGATGAATCAATTAAGGACTTGATTTGTATTCACAGGAAAGGAAAAATAGTAGACTTGTAGTAAGATGTTACATTGAAACTCATAAGAACTCGGAGCGCTTGGCTTAAATTGTTAAAAAGAGTCTTCCACAAACATCTTAATAGGGTCAGTATCGAATATCAACAGCTATCAGCTAGAATTCACTGCCTAAGTATGTTAAACTGATCAAGCAAAGAGAAAACAATGATCTAAATAATACCTTCAAAGCCAGATTACATAATATTCGCCCATCGTCACAAGCTTTTAAAGAAATCGACAAGATCACTGGAAGGAAAGTCTTTGGAATAGATATTTCACAAGATTTAGTTTTGAGCAACGGGATGGAGTTAGTTGATTATCCATCAAAAATTAACTCTTTTCGTGATTTCTTTTCGGCACTTTATAGAGAAAAAAAATCCCACTTACGACGCAGGTTTAACGAACGAAGTGCTTTTGAAGGTAACCGAATTTCGTCTACCTGAAAACAATCCGGAAATAACCACCTTTTCGCCATCCAGGGCGTCATATAATCTAGCTACTCCACCCTTTACATCACCTCAACATGTAAAAATGTGCAGAAAAGGCCTCAAAAATAAAAAAATCCTCAGGATTTGATGGAATATCTAAATTTATTCTGCGAAAATGCTGCCATTCACTCGATGTCTTACTGTCATCTCTATTCAATCATTGCATTAATAATGGCTACTTTTCCTCAGCATGGAAAATAGCAAAATTGTTACCGATAGTTAAAAATAGATCTGTCAAAGAAATAAAAGACTTTCGACCTTTGCTTTAGATCTTTGCCTCCGAACATTGGAAAACTCTTCGAAAAAATATTTGCCGAACCAGTCAATATCTTCTGTGAGGATAAAAACGTTATTCCCCAAACTCAATTTGGGTTCAAAAAAGAACATTCCACTGCACCATTCATTCTTTGCAATAAAATTATCCAAACCCTGAGATCTAAAAAATGCACGATTTTCTTGAATATAGATCTTGAAAAGGCATTTGACTCTGTCTGGCACAAGGGGTTGGTCTATAAATTGTTAAAACTTAAATTTCCGAAGTGGTTAGTGCGAATTATTCAAAACTTTCCTGAAAATCGATTGTCTTCAATATTTGTTAAATCTGCACAATCAGACCCTTTCTCAATGTTGTCAGGAATACCTCAGGGATCCATAGTAGACCCAATTTTGTTTAACATATACTTTCCATTTGCCAACTTTACAGATGAAGAACCAAATGGAATTCTATTTGCAGACGACACCGCCATAATAGCCATTGATGTGAGACTTCAAATTGCTCTTTTTAAAATAGAAGAAAAAGTACCCTTATTAGTGGGCTATTGCCAAAAGTGGGGTTTAAATATAAACACTGAAAAATGTAGTCTAACATGTTTCCGAAACGCTAGTGGAAAAGATCATCGTATGGCAGTTAAAGAGAGTAAAAGACTCTCCTTAAAAATTAATAACTTACCCATCCCACTGCGATTTGAAATTAATTACTTATGTATAGGGTTCTCCAATACGGACTTGACAACTTTTTTCTAAATAAAACGCAAACCATTTGAGATATTCCAAAAATTTTAGTATCGGCTTGAAGTACCATCAAAACATTTATGAATGGAACTCGACTTCGTTCATATGGCCACCGCGGGCACGTTTGCAGCGGTCGATTCGTTGGACCCAATTTTCAACGACTCGGCCCCACATTTAGGCCCAAACGGCCGCTATTTCGCGTTCAATGTTGGCTCTGAGCTCTTCCAATGTAGTTGGCGTGTTGGCATAAACCAATGACTTAACGTAGCCCCACAGACAATAGTCAAGCGGCGATAAATCGCACGAACGAGGCGTCCAATCGACTGGCCCATTTCTTGAGATAACACGCTCACCATACTTACTCTTCAATAAATCGATTGTAGCGTGTACTGTGTGGCTTGTGGGATTATCTTGTTGAAACCACATGTCGTCCAAGTCCATATCTTCCAATTCGGGCCAAAAATAATCGGTAAGCATGGAACGATAACGCTGACCATTCACAGTAACGTGACGATCGTTATCGTCGACGAAAAAATATGGCCCAATAACGCCGCCGGCATGCAAACCGCACCAAACAGTTATTTAACTGGTGATTCATGAAGCACATGTGGATTTTCACCCGACCAATAACTCATATTTTGCTTATTGACGAACCCATTGAGCCAACAATGAGCTTCGTCACTGAAGATGATTTTGCGATGAAATTCATCATCTTGGCGCATCTTCTCCACAACGCAATCGGAGAACGTACGTCGCTTCAAATGGTCCATCGGCTTCAATTCTTGAGTCAGCTTGATCTTGAATGGGTGTAAACTAAGATCCTTACGCAAAATACGCCATAATGAGGTCTGAGCGATGCCCAATTCTTGAGAACGCCGTGGAATTGGCTGCTTTGGATCGTTTGCTACAGACGCCTGAACGGCGTCTCACTGACACGTCAACATCACACAACGAATATGTAGACTCAAATTTTTGCACTAAACTTGTCATTGCCTGTCTACTAGGGCGAGAATTACAACCGAAAATTGGAGTTAACGCTCTTAAAGTTGCATTCACCGACTCCGAATTGCAATTTTATAATTTGCAGACGTTGCTCGTTCGTGGACTTTACCATGATGAAAATGTTGAGTTTACTGAATAAATTGACAGTGACAGTTTGATGATTAGTGAAAGAGTGCGTTCACAAATTAAATTCAAAGTTGTCAAGTCCCTATTGGAAAAACCTTTATATGAAGACTGCAAAACAACGCCACTCCTCGAATATTTAACAAACCTTGCAAAAATTAAACTTAAACGCACTGAATACCATCCGAACACATTAATAAGATCCTTTGTTTGATTCAAATCTAACAGACAGCTTTGAAGACAATCATTACCTTTCTCCATACAACATTATAAATGAAAGATCAATACCAGTAGTAGAGCCTGACACCAACAACAACGGCTTGATACGAGTACCTTTTTACGATAAAGCATCATGCTTTAACTTAAGAGGATATACGAGTATGTCTTATTTTCTCGAAAAGTGAACACTCTCATTATACCAACTTTAGTTTCTTATCTTCTACAAAAACACAAGACATATACATTTACACATGAATATAAATATTATGTTGAATGGCAAGTTAACCATCTTTTGTTTCGTCTTATTTTTGTGTTATATTTTCTAGTCATAGTTTAAGATATAAACTAAGGACTAGATAGATCTACCTTTGAGAAATCCGTGCTGGTTTTGGGAAACAATAGATTTACAATTGAAAAGCATTATGTCGTAGATAATGCTCCCGAAAAGATTAGGTATGCAGTATATCTTAGCAATTGGTCGACAGTTGCAAATATCGCCTTTTCGACGTTTCTTAAGCAGGGGAATAATATAGACCTTTTCCAGGCTGAGCGAAATAATCCCTGGGTGATAGAGAGCTGAAAAGGAGCGTTAAGAGGTTAGATTAGAATAATCATCTTTAAGGTTTATTATTTTATATTTAACTTGCTCTGAAGTTATAAACACAGATTCTAAAGTGGTTTGTGGGCAGGTATTTAAGATAAAGACGACAAGTTGTAACTATCTACAGCGTTGTTTATAACCAAGTGGAGAGATTAAATAATCGTTTACAGCCGCATTTCGATTTATTTTTGAGTCATCTGTGTACATAAAGATGCTTGGAATTAGAGCGCTGAGTTCGCTGGGGGAGACAATGATGCTCTAGATATTTTGGCCCATATTCTGTTTTATGGTTTTGGAATTGCCTGTATGGAGACTAGTCCACTGAAAGGTGGCTTTTAAGCTACCCCGAACTGCTTCCCCTAGATGACCAGCAGAAGATGGTGACAAAGATTTCTAGTGGAGCACATGGGCAGATCTAAGAGCACCGCTAATACACAGTCGGTTGATTTTTGCACCTTCCCTTGTGATTTGTTTATCCAGGGGTGGCTACATCACTGCTACATCATACATCATACTGCTACGTTGTACTTTCCATTTTGTAGTATACTTTCAGTGGAATACTAGGCAATAGTCACTCTTTTTTAGCACACACTTTGTTGTTCGGGTAGTTAAACTCAAAAAACTAGACATAAGAGGCAGTGGCCATTTAGGACACCTGTAGCGATACGCATGTCTTTTTCGTTGAGTCCGAGGAGATTCTTCCGCTGTCTAGGTTTGGCCAAAGGGAGCGTCAGTCACTCCGGGATCCTTTGGATCGCTCTGTGGCTGTAAGTTTCATTTTGCGTTTCAGGATTTCAATAGATATATTCACTCGTATGTCGTTATGTGCGTTACTCCTGTGCAGAGAGGCACCCTTTCTTGATAGCTCATCCACTTTCTCATTCCCTCTCACTTTTCTGTGTCGAGGTACCCAGCAGATACCCACTCAGTGAGATTCGCAGACTCTACTTAGAGTCATACGACATTTTTGTACCTCTGTTGATTTGGTGGTTTCACTGGCCATAATTTTTATGGCTCCTTGACTGTCCACAAAAATAGAACTCTTCAAGTTCCATGAGTAGTACGACCTGTGCAACTTTAGAAAATAAAACTTTTAAATTCTTCCGGAATCTTGAAGGAGTTGTGGATGTGTAACATCTCATGGTAGACTCCAGCTCCAGTATCTTTCTCCATATTGGAGCCGTTCATGTAGAGGTGGAGTTTTCCATTGTTGCTGGCAATGTTAGATAACCAGTCATGTCTGCTAGGAAATGATGTGGGGAAACTCCTATCAAAGTCCACGCTTCGTCAGTTTTTATGGTGTCCTGAATTGCAGTGCGTCCATAGGTCCGAGTTGAGCATTATGTCTAGTCCAGTTTGAGGAGTAGACCACAACGTTGCTGTTACTGCGACACACGCTAGTCTTTGAATTAGTGTGAATATTTTGAGATAGCCCTTTTCCGAGTCTTTTCCACGGCCTTCCACCAAACCAGCCCACCATTGGTAAGAATTTGTATAACTATGGCCATGCACATCCAGTCATTAAACATGTTCTTATACATGTGTAGAATGAACCTAATGCTTTCTTCGATGTTACGCTTCCAACTGAACTCACTGTTTAGGATGATTCTTAGCAGCGTTGATTCGGTTAAGATTAAACTTTTCCAGCTCTATTTTTCTTGTAAACATCACTAGTTGGTTTTTGATGGATTTATCCTTAAACTGTTTTGTGTTGTCCATTTTTCGAGTGTGTTGGAAGACATCTTCCTCCCACCAGAATGACTATGCCTTCGGGCTTAAGACCCTTCTGTTCAAAACTTGTAAGGATGTCGTTTACAGTAACAAGCCACGGAAGGGGAAAGATCACTCCTCATTGTGGAATTCCTCTTGCAACTGTTTTCATGACTCCCAAACTTGGAATTGATGATTCTGCTCTTTAGCATGTTTTCAATTCTTTATCGTACCTTCGTTTCTACATGGAATTGGTCCAAGGCCGTCTTTGTAGATCCGGTGTTTGCATTATTAAATGCTTCTTCGATATCTAGGTAGGCGGATATGGTTGTCCTTGAAGCGCATATTCTTTTATACGGTAGATACAACCTCGTGTAGTGCCATCTCTACTGATTTTCGTTTAAGGTAAGCGTCTTGATGTTGACCTAGAATCCTCTACAGTATTTTTTAACAGAAACGAGAAGAGACTTACGGGTCTATAGTCCTTGGCAGAGGATGAGTTCCTACTTTGGGAATGAAAACCATTTTTACTTCTTTCCAGTTGTTTGGGATGTAGCCCAGCTTTAGACAACCGATAAATATAACTTTAGGCCAAAGTATGATGTATAGAAGGGCGTGTTGTAACATGGCCGGGATTAATTATCTTGTCCGTTCCCGTAGTTTTGTAGGAGACGAAAGATTTGACGGGTCATGCTATTCTACGAGTATTTTCAGCGATCAGGCTGGAGATTATAGAACCGTAGGAAGTTGACATTGCTGTTGATGTTGCTCCATAAGAAGCAATAGTGATTCCCGGCCGTTCTCTGTCTCCACACTGCATCTCCCGGGGCTTTTAGATCTTTGGATAGAACTTTTCTTAACCTAGCTGAGCTCAAGGTTATTTCTTAGCCATTATATTTGGTTCAATCCTCCTCGCTTCTAGTGTGTTTGGCTTCGCTCATCCAGTAAGAGGTTTTGGGGGCTTGCGATGATTAGGGGTGGGACAGTTCTTAATGAAGACTTTCCTTAGGTTTGAAGTTACGAGTACATGGTTTACGGCAGAGTCAATAGAAAGGATAGATCAGGAAAGTACACTTTTGCGAGTGGTTCCATCGTTTTGCATATCCAGTTGGAGTACGCGGTCCAGTTAGTTTTCCTACGATTTCGGAATTTTGTATGGTCGAATCACTTTCTATAGTGAAGAGAATTCTGGGGTGACCCGAGAAGGATTCCTTGGTAAATATTCTCTAGTTATTGACACACGTTTCAGCATGCATGTTTGTGATTGCTAAGTCGAGAATTTCTTCTCTGTTTTTTGAGTGAAAAGTGGGGCGGATTCTCCTGTTACACATGTTAGGAAGAAAATAAAAATTCAAAAAGTATTGTAACTCATCGCTGGCGTTGATGTCTGGACTTCCCCATTGATTGTGGTCATCAAGATCAGCCCTTCTTGATTCGGCGTATATCACCAGTTCACGAACGGCTATTGGGGGAGGGTCGTTGCCTACTTGAAGCACGTAAGCAGAGATTGGAATGATATTCTTCACCCTGTTCTCTAAACTTGCTACCACGGTTTCTCCAGCGCTGTGTCTAATCAAAAAGAGCATATTAAGTGACTTTTTTTGACAGAATACAGCTTCTGATTTTACCTGTATCTTTTCGACAGAGAAGATCGTATGCTTTGGACTCTAATCCTTGTACCTTTCTTGGATTAAAGTCACGTCAATATTTATGTCGGACATAAAGAACATTGCAGCTTCTTTGACGCTTTTGCCATCATTGTGTAGTTTTGCCTTTAGACAATCTATCTCGTATTTTATCATGCTTGATTTTTCCTTTAGGCTCTGCGCGATATTCTACGGCAAATAGCAGACCTTTTCCTTCATTGCTGTGGCTCTATCTAGAGTTGAGTAATACCCACTCTTTCACAGCGAGTCTTGGCTTTGCATCTCTATTATGATAGTTTCGAGATGTTTTCTACTTCATGAGTGTCATGAGGAGGCGAACATACTTTTAAGTGATGTAGAGGAGGAAAGTTCGTTTTGGAAATAATTGTCCACAAGGCTCCCTGCCAGAGTTCTCCAGCTGAGATGGTCTTGTTGAGGAACCTCAGAGACAATTCATTCCAGCAGCCAACCACCTTAACCCCGGTTTGGCAGCCCACTCCGTGGAAAACGAATTCTACTGGACAGCTAGTTTCAACGTTGTCCATCTTTATTATACTGTTCTCGAGTTTGAGCTAGTCCTACTATGATTTTTAGCGTATAGCAAGTGTCCTTAAACTTTTGCTTCCGGCCGGTTTCTGAATTAGTTTTTCCACTATAGTCACTTCCGAGACCGAATCTAGGATTTCTTCTTCAGTCCCGGAACCTATCTTGTCACTGGCTGAGAGGTGGAGGTGTCCTTCCTACTATCACCAAGTGTCGGGTTGCTGATCTTCAAAAGTTGCGCTAGCGCCTCGTTTCTGGTTTTTGATTTTTTGGAAGAGTCTGAGCCTGTGCCTGTGCGTAGGTTCTAGGTTCTGTTGTTTTGTGAGGTCAGATCTTTTCTGTGTGAGTGAGTTGTTCTTGTCGGTTTTATACTTTTTTATTTCCGCCCCGGCAGAGCCGATATACCAGGGTAAGGCAAGAATACGACAAACCTCGCTTGTGCGTCTGAAGCAGCTCGTTTGTGACTAGTTTTACTCCCAGCCTTACTCGGTTTCTGCATTAAATGCACTCACTCCACCACCAAACGCAACACAGGTACCTCATGCGATGGTCAGGGGACAAGTCACAGGGTTTAGAATATTGAGGAGTCTGCAGTCTTATCCTCTGGCCTTAGCTAACCACCGTCTTACAATGGCGCACGATAGCTGTGGTGGTTATTACTGGCTGGCACCCACATGAAGGCTTTGGGTGGTGATTTCTTCCAGTCAAATAGGCTTATAGGCTTAATGACTCAAGCTCAACAGGCAGTCCGACTAATTGATTGATTCGTGCTCCACTAAATTCATGGAAACTGGTAATACTTATCATGTCATAAAGCTACCTCAATCATTTTTGAGCTTCATTAGAGTTTCTCTGTTTGTTTGGTCCTTACCTCATATATTCTCCTACATCATCACTCAAGGTACTGCGGCTACTTACCACACCCTAACTGCCGTACCCAAAAGGACATCAATTTGAAAATTTTTTATTACCAAACAGAACAGAGAAAACGTTTTTCCTCTCGTCCTTTTGTGTAGATTTTCCATTTTTTTTTTTTTTGTCAAATCTTCATCCACACCATATACAGAGCAAACCTCTGTGGGATATTGTGCTTGTCCTTGGTTTTGGCAACATTAACGTCGGGCCATGTCTAATGAGCTTCTGCTTGAATACCTTCTTGGACAATATTGTTGGCTTGTTCAATTCGCGAGGACCTCTGAAGTAGGATCAAAAAGAATTCAGCAAAAGCCTGTTCCGGTTGTGAAAATGGAAAATTTTGTTTTTAAATGAAATTGTAATTTCCATCAAATTTCCATTGCAGGACTGTAATTTATGAAAAGTCCCCCTTCAGTCTCTTTTGTTTTGCCATTACTTCTGTACTCATTCGTTTGCAACGAAATGTTCACATAAATCGCCAGAGTAGTCAGCATGTCCTTGGCGAAATTTCCATTTTTATCACAGTTCTCTTTTTTTTTGTTTTTGTTTTTTGCAAACAATTATTATCCATATATCCATGTATCTTGGAGTGTGCGATTCATGTAGGGAACATCGAAGACCTTGCTACCGGTACATCCGAAAGGATACTTTATTCTTGAAATAGTGATGATGTTCTCCGTTTAGAGTGTTCAGTTTTGTTTGTATACTCGTATTAACTAGCGCAGTTCTTAAATTTTTTTTGAGTACATTTCGTTGCTGCAATACTGGTCGCAATTGAATTTACGTAGTAAGGCAGGACAAGGGCAGGGAAAGTAAAAAAGTCCAACAGAAAGTTGCAGTTTTATTCACTCTTAAACTTGTAGTCGTAAAAAACGAAACTCTCCGACAACTAACTCCTACTGCACACACTTGAGTCCAGAAAACGGGGTGGCACCTGTCCACCGCCGGCTAAAGTGGGTGGTCGTAGATAAATTTATCTACCCGGAAATGCAGTTTGCAGGATTTTTTTGAATAACTTTCCAAATAAGAGTCAAACAAATAAAATTCTTTGTAGTTTTGTAAAGTGGAGATTGATAGTTCCTTGACGATGACGAAGGAAAGGTGGGTTTTGAGGTATGGCAGCGATAAGGCAGATAGTGTGACTCAGATAGCATGGGGAAAGTCTTAAACTTTTTACAAGTTCAAATGGAATTACGAATAAATATTGTAAAAACATTGAATTGCAGGAAACCCATTCGGAGGATTTTCCCTTTTAAAAGTTCTGCTTGGATCTACGTATTTGGAAAGTTGGAAGGAACTTTTGAATAAGGTTACGAGGTAATAATTTCGGATGATTGTGATCCATAAATTTGAACTCGTTTTATGAGATTTTGAATAAATTTTGACTTGTGGGAGGACAAATGCCCTGGTGTCAAAAACTTATGCTGAAAGTAGCCATCGTACAACATCACCTAGGCAATGATGTCATTTTTGGAATCATTCAATGTATGGTAGGCCACAATCCCATGACTCTGTTCTTTTAAGTTTAATTTTATGGATCAGATGAATTCTTGTCCACCGTGCTATTCTATTATACCCTTAAAGTGGTTGCACCCAGCGCGGGCGGAGGAAATTTATGGAGGAAGAAAAGATAGGTACCAGTGCACATTGGTCTTGAATGTTTGCAAGTTATAACGACTTTGTGATTCTGAAGAAAGTTTAACTCTTCGAATACTATTTGCAGGAAGATGGGACTTACATATGACATATTGTGGTACGCCTTCCTATCTTTGGCTGCCATTTCATAGGAAAGCTTCCTTCTTCAAAAAACTTAGAGGGAAAATAGAGGAAACCGTAATCTAAACAAATGGCGCTAAGTGACTAAAGATGTATTATAGGAGAAGGGTCAGAAGCTGAGACCACTATTCTTCCAGAAGTCATGTTAGAGAGAAACAAGTCGGTGAGAGTGGCACTAACTGCAACCAATCAACCTCTTGAAGCTAAACTTGCCTCATTTTCTCGCATCCCGAACAGGGTCTTGAGAAATAGGATCAGGCACTTCCTCTATTGATCGCTTTCACCACACATGATGTCTGGTGAATAGGAGGCTAAATGAGCAAAAATACGAACTTCAACTCCTCTGATGAACCTGAGTGATCCAATGGCAATAATCGCAAGCTGAAATATCACTACAATGACGGGGAAAAGTCTCGAACTGGAAAAATTATTACGTCGACGTAAAATAGATAAATCGATATGCTGTGCGTTCAAGAAACCAAGTGGCGGGATGTCGATCACAGTGTTCACCAAAATAAAGATCACAACAAAGAAGAAACAAACTCACAAGCTATGAAGAATGACATCGAGGGAAATTATAAGTCATAAGCAGGCTACAAGCAGAGGAAGACGTTCAACATCGAAGCACAGTCGACAGAGACACCTATTGACGGATAACAACGAATTCTGATGCAAAGAGTACTTTAATGCGATACTAAACGAAAAGTCTCCGTGCAGAACTACAATACTATTCCAACGACTGTTAATCACGAGGAAACAATATCTCGCGATTCGAAGGGTACGAGTAATGATGGAAAAACATCACGACGCCGTGACAGATCTATGTTTCGTCTCCGTCGATGTGGAATAGCGTGACATCACTGCGAAAGAGCAATCAGATAGGCCGCCTCAGTGCGCTCGAGTTAAATCTCATCAGAAGAAAGAAAAGTGCACGAAAACGCTCCATCGAGGTCGTACAGTGGCGCTACCAGAAGAAGTTCGGAAGTTTTACCAACAAATAAAACGAACAAAGCTATAAAGCCCTAACAGAAATCTACAAGAATGGAGAAGAAATTTCATAACAGAAGCTGAATCAATCCTGAAAATCTTGAAAGATGATTCCTGCAGACTGCTATACAGCGATGAGGAATTCAAAGCCCCATATGACAGTATATATAGAGATAATACATGTTTAGTTTGGTCATTCCTGTCAAATTTATTGGACTGTAAAGGATGACGACGAATAATGAACGCTGCTCCAGCAAGATAGGTACGTAATGACAAAATCAGTACCTTCAATACCAGGAAAGGACTAAAAGAAAGCGATGCTTCGTCATGTGACCTTTTCGACATCGTTTTGGAAAGAATTGTACGAAACTCGTAACTCAACTCAAGGGCCCCCATCTTTTAACAATTTGATCAATTCCTCACATACATACGCAACATTGGCAAAATGGGAAGAACGCAGAGGGCAGATGTAGTAAGGGACTTTATCTATCTCGGCTTCGCTATCAACCCCGACAACAAAACCGATATGGAAATCAGACGAAGAATCAATCTTGCCAATCGCTGTTTCTTTGTACTGAGAAGGCAATCGCGCAGTAAAACCTAATTCTGAGCAGCCAAAAAGACTTAATAGAAGGCCTTTATGGCGCAGAATCTTCCGCACTGACGAAAGAGGATGGGTTAATTCCTGCCCCATGTGCATCAATGGGGAATGCAGGAGACGTTTCCAAAGAAAACAGTCGAACGAGCTGTAATTTCGTCAGAAAAGCTCGGATACCCCGGCTTATAAAGGCGGCTTACCTTGGACGCATTGACACCAGAGCTCCGGCTTTCGACAACAACTTAGAAGGACAAGGCTGTAGAGGGTGACGTCATCTTAGGTTACGCACACAAGTGGAAGGGGACCTCAGCCAATTTTGCGTGCCCAACTATGGCAGCTAACAAAAGACCGCTCTAGCTGGGGACGCATAATAGCTTAGGCCGTAATTACCTCCGAACTGAAGCACAATCTAAACAAGTAGGAGGCTCAATCTTCATTATCGATTTACGTGGACTCCTCGCTATTTCGTTCAGAACTTGACTCATACATACGTTCTGGCATCGATGCTGACGTTTATGGTCTGAAAACAGATCTGGTGACCACAGCCTCCAGTTTCGCACGTTAATGCTCTGTCTCTCGACTGGAGCATTGGTGTCCATCCACTCTGCATGACCCTGCGATCTCAGTCGTTGGACTTTCACTCTTCTGGCTACTTCGATGTCGCTATACAGCCCGAATAGTTTATCGTTGTATCTCTACTCCCCGTTTGTGCAGACGGGATTGAAAAACATACGAAGAATTGATCGTCGGGGTTGGGTATCCTTTCTTGTTGACGGTACATTCTTGGTCGATTTACGTGGACTCATTTAACTTCAAACAAATCTTCGACGCTTCCGACTCAACAATACTCGCGAAAACGCTTCTGAATCCACGCTGCTTTCTTCCGATTATCTCAATTTGCACTATTCTTTCAAGAATGATGTTATAGAAATCGCATGACAGTGCGTAGCTTTCTCTAAATCATTTTTTGACATCAAAAGTCTCAGTGCGTATTCTCCATCGTCATCTAGCACAAAGGGACGAGTTTCGCAGTTACGCCCAAACTGGACTTTGTCCTGTATAGCTCGTCTCTACAGAAGCTCTCATACCCGGGCTTAAAATCGACGACTAGGTGCTGTGTATTGATTTGGAGTTCATTGGCCCTTTCCAAAATCTGTCGCTGTGTAAATATTAGGTGCACTTTCCTTCATATCAGAACCACTCAGGTTATTGGCTGTAGGCGTTTACATAGTATGGCAGATGCTTCTGTAGTTGGCGCAGGTAAGATGGTCTCCTTTCTTGAAAATTAGACAAACAATGCTGGGATTGTATTCATTGGGCATTCTTTCGTTGGATCAAATTTTACACGTGAGTTGGTGTGAGCTCCTTACCAAGTCATCGCCTGCCACTTTGAAGAGCTCGGTTGTCTAGCCTTTCGCTACAGCAGCTTTGTTGGATTAGAGCTGTGTTTACTTCATCCAGTTTCAGTGTATGAAATTGTTGATCTATATCATCCAGGTTGAAAGATTCAGTTTGGTTGGTAGCGGTATTTGTTTCGTTATCACCGTTATACAGTCTACAGAAATACTCTTGGCAAATCCTTAGCGTCGACTTACGTCGTCTCGACTGGCTTCGGTTCAGGGTTTGTGTCCAATGCATGTTTCTTTTTTACTTTTTGGTAAAACTTCCGAACCTCATTCCTGGGTAGCATCCGTCAATTTCCTCGATAGCGCGTTTCTCATGCTCCTTCTCCTTCCTCCCGAGAAACTTAAAATATAACACTTAAATTATAAAACAATTTTTTGTACTATATGTAATTTGTCTTCATCTGTCAATAAATAAAAAAAATGTACTTACCATGAAGTCTTTGGCAAACTTAAGCTTGCAAACTATGCAATGGACGAGTTCTTTTGCTTAGTGCTCTATTCCCAAAGTTGCTTTGGTGTGTGTTGGCGAACTTGCGACAACAGCACTAATTTTTATTAACGTAAATAAAAAAGACTTGTTCAAATAGTTTGTTCTTTTTGATTGTGGAACGTTATAAAATCCTATTTAAATAGAAATATATGTAATTCAAGTAGTACAATAATTTTAGATGACTTACTTTAGTGTTAAGATTAATTTAGCTTTAAAGAATTTGACAAAGGAATTCCAATTATTTAAAAAAGAGAAAAAAAAACGTGTTCTTAAGGTGACCTTTTTGGGGTTAGTCGCTTTTAGGTTTTTTTTTCGTTTGACATGATGACTTGTCCTCAGCATCAGCAGCAGAGGTACCAACGTTAGAACTATATGTGCCAGGGTTGTTAACACTCTCCCCGGTATATCCGCTAACGGATTTACCCTTACAAACAGCCTAATTTACGGCGGGTTTCGCCACTAGCGGATCTACTGCTGCAGAATCTCCTATGTCCAAAACAGCCAACTTTACGGCAGGTCTTTCCAGGATTCCCACCTGTGTTAAAACAGCAGCTTTTCGCACTTGGCCATCCTTAGATACACGAGTTTCGATTACACGTCCCTTGGGCCAGCAATTTCGAGGACTGTTGGGGTCCACAACAAGTACGATGTCTCCCACTTCGATTGGCTTAACCGGCGCGAACCACTTAGTGCGGCGGGTGATTGTAGGAAGATATTCTTTAACCCACCTTTTCCAAAACGATTCAGCATACAATTGAGAAATCAACCAATTCTTTTTAAGTGTTGCCTTGTCATCATTGAGTATTGCAATCGGCTTTGATCCACTGGAAGAACCTAGAAGGAAGTGATTAGGGGTTAGCGCTTCTTTATTTTCATCATCAAGAGGGACATATGTTAAGGGACGAGAGTTGACGGTGCTCTCTACTTCCATTAGCATGCTACGCAACAACTCATCCGATGGGTAGCGATTTGGCATTATCTTATAGAGGACGGTTTTGATTGAGCGTACCAGCCGTTCCCAGCAACCCCCCATATGCGGCGATGCAGGAGGTATAAAACTCCATTTCATATTAGCTGTGGTGAAAATTTCCATAAGTCTATGCTTATCAACATCCTGATATGCCTCTTTCAATTCCCGTTCCGCACCCTTAAAATTGGTACCGTTGTCGCTATAAAATTCGATTGGACTACCCCTTCTGGCAATGAAATTTCGAATAACAAGTATGCAAGAGTCCGTCGACAATGTGTGTAGAATCTCGATATGTACAGCTCGCGTTGTTAGACAAGTAAGCAGAACCCCCCACCTCTTCTCCTTTCTTCTTAAATTGGATATGAAAATAGGGCCAAAATAGTCAATACCCACATATGAAAATGGCCTGGTAAAAGACGCTAGTCTAGCAACTGGTAGTTGACCCATGAGCGGAGTCTGTGACTGTGCTGTCCGAATTTTGCAAAGTTGACATGACCTTCTGACTGTACGAAGAACGACTCTTAATCTTGGGATTCTGTATCTCTGGCGGATTTCATTGATCACTGTCTCATGGTTTTGATGATGGTATCGACGATGATAGTTTTGAACGAGTAAGTTTGTTGTCGCATGGTCCTTAGCGAGAATTACTGGTCGTTTCAATTCTACGTTGGCTTCTTGACAATGATCTAATCGTAGATTAGCTCGCAGAACGCCATTCTCGTCTAAGTGGGGACAAAGGGATACTAATGGACTTGACCGATGAATGCATTCTTTTGCTGATACTGACGCGGTCTCTTTTGGAAATCTCTCTCGTTGGGCTTCTCTAAATAATATCATTTCTGCTGCCTCCAACTCAACTTGGCTAAATTTACCATACTTTCGGTCGGTTTTCTTGCGCCTTGACTGTACGTTGTGCAAAAAACGGAGAACATAACAAGTACTGCGGACTAGCCTGTTCCAGTTAGAAAACCTTTCTGGTTGGAACACACGGATATGATGCACACGATGAACTGCGATAAATTGTAACCTTATTTCCTCAGATGTTGCTGTTTCCGGCTGTTCTGTTGATGGCCAACTTTCCGGAGGCAATGTCAGAAAGGATGGGCCTCGGAACCATCGGTTTGTGGCGTTAAAATCTGGATTTTTCTTCCATTTCGTGGCCTCGTCCGCCACGTTTAGTTCACTGGGGATCCAGTGCCAGTCAGTTAGGTTTGTGGTGTCCAGGATTTCACTTACTCTGAAGGCAACGAATTGGCGATATCGTCTATGATCTGAACGCAGCCAGCTTAAAACGGTCTTGGAATCCGTCCAGAAGACTTGCTTTTGGAATTTTATAGAGTGATAATCTATGATGATTTTTGCGAGACGAGCACCAAGTACAGCTGCTTGCAACTCCAGTCTGGGAACAGAAAGACTCCTTAGGGGGGCTACTATCGTCTTTGCCCCTACTAATGCACATTCGACTAATTCCCCATCGCTCGATCTTATGTATGCAGCTGCCGCAAATCCATTTTCGCTCGCATCGACGAACACATGAAGGTGTCTCTCTGGCTGGCGTATTAATCTGTTGGTAATATAGCACCGCGGGATTTGTAAATTTACTACTTCCGGAAGAAAACGAATCCACTTGAGCCATTTGTCATACTGTGGATCTTGGATTTTCTCATCCCATGCAACTCCTGAACGCCAGATTTCTTGAAGTAGAACTTTTATATACATAAGAAAGTTCGCCAGAAGTCCTAAAGGGTCAAATATAGTCATCAGAATCCTGAGTACTTCTCGTTTCGTTGGGCGGTCATTACCAGAAAGAACTGCAGCGTTTTTTATACTGGGTGATAATTTATACGTAAAGGAATCTGATGTGGTGCACCACCACATTCCTAGGACTTTTTCTGTCCCCAACTCACTTTTCGAGCTAAAATTTATCTCCTCCCTTTGATTTGATTGCAATGCGCTCAGTACAGTCTGAGAGTTCGATATCCAGTTTCGTATGTAGAAGCCACCCTGCAGATGGATGTATCGAATTTGGTTCGCCAGCTCAATTGCCTCCTCTTCAGAATCAACACTATCCATGAGATCGTCAACGTAATGATTTTGCCGAATTGACTTAACCGCTCTAGGATATTCTTGTTGGAATTCATCAGCATTTCGATTTTTAACATATTGAGCGCAGCAGGGCGAACAGGTTGCGCCGAAGGTCATCACTTTCAAAACGTAGGAGTCAATTTCTTTTTGCTTACGCCCGACCCTTAGAAATCGCTGATAGTGTTGGTCCTCTTCTCGTATCTGTATTTGGTGGAACATCTTCATAATATCACCACAGATCGCAATCTGTCTTTCTCTAAATCTGTAAATAACTGATGTCAGGGAAACCAGTTGATCTGGACCTTTGAGGAGTACCGAATTAAGTGAAACCCCCTGAACCTTGGCAGCAGCATCCCAAACGATTCTTAGTTTCCCAGGCTTGTTTGGATTTATTACTGGAAACACCGGCAGATACCAGGCTTGACGATTCTCTTTGATTTCCTTCGTCGGAAGCTTTCTGGCATACCCTTTGGAAATATATTCCTCTAATTTTTCGTGAAGGGCGTCAGCAGTTTGGGGATTCCGATTCATTTGCTTCTGAAGACCTATAAGACGCCTTTTCGCCATGGGTAGACTGTCTGGGAGACTGATATTTTAGTACTTCCAAAGCAATCCTGTTTCGAATCGACCATTTTTTCGGCGGGTCAGACCTTGCAGCAACTCTTGAGCTCGCTTTTCTTCCGCTGAGAGTAAGTTATGTTCAGATTTTGACGCTCCAAACTGCTCACTGCTTATAAATTCCTTAACAAGGCGTTGAAGCTCGATGTCGTCACCATTATTACATCCCCATGTGTGAAAATTTGCCCGAGTATTTATACATCCATAGTCTGGCGGTGAGTGAGAACAATGTCCATGTATAGTCCATCCTAAACGTGTCTTGGTTGCCACTGGTTCTTCTGTTTTCCCTTCTCTGTAATTTATCGGTAGCCCAAGTCTCCAGTTATTAAGTCCGATCAACAAACGAGGTGCTGCGTCCTCATATGATTCAATTGGCAAACCTCTTAAGTGCCTAAACTCTTCTTGTAGCTTTTTACCGTCTACAGTTTGTCGGGGGAGTTGAAGACTCTTAACCGTGTGTATATTAGCCAGGGGGTATTTTTTACTATTTTTGCCAGTTCCAGATATTCGGATGCTCATCACTTTAGAATCATTTTCGTATCGGTGTGTGCTAGCAGTCCATCTCAGACACAGGGGTTCCGGTGTTCCTGCAACATTCAGATCTTGTGCTAGCTCTTCTTCCATTAGCGTTAGGGAAGATCCATCATCTAAAAAGGCAAACTCAAGTAATTGAATGCCGTTCCCATATAAAACGACTGGCACAACTCGAAACAGCATCGATTGAAATTCTCGCGAATGAGCATTATGCGACGCTGTCATTGAAACACCTATTAACCGTTGGCGATCAATATCCTTCTGGTCGTTGTGCAATAATCTGTGATGTTTAAAACTGCAATTACTCTTTCCACAAACTACGTCAGATTTGCATTTATTGCTGGTATGCCTTGTTAAACATTTTCTGCACAGCTTATGTTCTCTGACAGCTGCCCATTTTAAAGAGTGGCTTAGCTGTTCGAACTTTCTGGCAACTTTCGAAGCTGGCAGAGTTTGTCTGAAAATTGCCCAATTTAAGCGAATAGAAGGCGGCAACTTGGCGACAAGCTCTTGAAGCAAGGTCGGGTTATTTAAATGTGCTGCCATTCCAGACGCTTCCATCGTTGCACACATGTTCTGGACAACAACGGCGAAGGCAACTATGGTTTCCAACTTATCGGCCTTGGGTGGGGGAGTGGTGTGGATTCTCTGAAGAATAGAGTGAATTATTAGCTCTGGTCTTCCAAACAGCATCTTAAGTGTTGATATAATGCGCGGGACACAATTGGGTTGGATGAGCATGCAACGCACGGCCTCTAGAGCTTTTCCTTTTAAAGCCCTTTGAAGTCGAACCAAATTTTCTTCCTCAGAGAATCCACATAACTCTGTGGATCTGTTAAAATTAGAAATAAATAGCGGCCAATCTTCAGGGCTCCCACCAAAACTGTGTAGATCTCTCGATATTGAGTGTCGCGCTGCCAGGTTACTTCTTGTCAGGGTGTGAGTGTGATCATGTGAAGACGAACTCCTCCGAGAGATGCTATGTAGGTGGAGGAATTTCGGCTGGGTCACATAATTGAATATTTGGCAGGCATTGCGGTTGCTGTGGTGGAATTTGCATTTCTATCACTGAAGGCAAGCATTGGGTTTGAAACGGCTGGGGCTTAGTGACAGATCGCTGCTGGGGTGATAGTCGATTTATTTGCGATGACTTAGCTGAAGGCACAGTGATGGGTGTAGTGAGGGGTTCTGGTATCACACTTGAATTTGCGGGCAATTGTGATTGATGTGGTTGCCTTTGTTGTTGTGCAACGACGGCTCCCGTCCAGGAGGAACTAGCAATCGGTTCGTGGACGTAGGGAACTGATAACTCAGCAGCTACTATTTTGGAATTACCTGCAAATTTAACTGGATTCCTGATACTTACGGTTGAGTTACGAGCGTTCTGCAACCATTCCTGCACTTGCTTTGGTGAATTAAGTGAACGGGCCTCGTCATCGCTTTCGGAGGAATCTTCTGCCTGACTCAATAAACAATATTTCTTGTCAAGGTATTCCTGATCACGCTTCTCCTTCAAGGATCGTTCTTCTTCCAGTCTCTGCAGTTGAAGTTGAAAATGTTTTGCTGATGAAGATCTTGAAGTTTTCGAAGGCTTGGATGACGTCGTAGATCGTGGTCCCACATGTTCCACAACAGGCGCCGGAATTGGTGGGGCACATTTTTTGCATGTCCAATCTTGGTATGCCACAAAACTATCGACTTGTGCGCATTGATAATGGAACCATAAGTCGCACTTGTCACATTGGACCATGTTGTCATGAGCATCTGGCGCGGTACACATTTGGCAATTATGTTGCTCTGATGGTGACATATGGTCTTTTGATGTTGGCATAGTGATCTTCTATAAAGATTTTATAAAATGTTGGCGAACTTGCGACAACAGCACTAATTTTTATTAACGTAAATAAAAAAGACTTGTTCAAATAGTTTGTTCTTTTTGATTGTGGAACGTTATAAAATCCTATTTAAATAGAAATATATGTAATTCAAGTAGTACAATAATTTTAGATGACTAACTTTAGTGTTAAGATTAATTTAGCTTTAAAGAATTTGACAAAGGAATTCCAATTATTTAAAAAAGAGAAAAAAAAACGTGTTCTTAAGGTGACCTTTTTGGGGTTAGTCGCTTTTAGGTTTTTTTTTCGTTTGACATGATGACTTGTCCTCAGCATCAGCAGCAGAGGTACCAACGTTAGAACTATATGTGCCAGGGTTGTTAACAGTGTGGATATATGTATGTCTGTTTGCTGCGCTTCTTTAGGATAACGTGCTTTGCAAGGAAGTTCAGACAGCTGCCATTCTATCACAAAAGTTCTGCATTAGGCACATCAAAAATGAATAGAAAATACGTTGGCGCTTATTAAATATTATTGCTGGTTTTTCTTAAAAATTATTTGACATTTACTATTGTATATTGCCCCCTATAGCAAAACTAAACCCAGTAACAGATTCCGTATATTCCATAAAAATTCTGTAGAGTACAAGAATCTGAATGTTTCCCTATTATCGAGTGCCAATCAATAAACACCAGCCAATAAATCATATATAAGAAATGCTACTAAAACAGTTTTATTTTTAATTTGTGTTTTTACAAATTTTTTACTCTAAAATTACAATCATAACCAAAAAACCCACGAAACCATAGTCAGTGCTTCGTATAGAATCACAAAATAACACAAATAAGAAATAAAATAAAGCAATTCCGGTAAAAAGAAAATGAAATTTAAATAAATATAAATCCGTGTCTGTCTACCGTTTATTTTGCTGTAAAAAACGAGCAAAAAAAAGAAGAATTTCTTGGAAAATTTGTGTTTTTTCCCAATATATACAAAATATTAAAAAAAAAATCACACAAACAAAAATAACAACCGAAATCAACAAAAAATAAATTCGGTTCTGTTGTATCTTTTGTTCGTTTAGTATAGAAAAATTTTCCATTTCTTTCTCTGATGTTTTGACCGGTCCTCGCTTTCGTTTTTCCGGCAGAAAACTGGGTCAGAAAATCAGAAAACCTGTGAAGGCAGTTTTTTTTCGACAAAAAAAAATCGTAACAGGCATGAGTTTTTTTATGGAGGCGGTGGGCGTATGCGTATTTCTTTAAATATTGTAGTTAATGAATAAATTATCAAGTAAATAGTATCACATTTAAAAATAAAAGAAAATAAATCTCCAACGCGACATCCATCGGATAATATGATGAATGATACGAGTATGGTCGATATGGTGTAGGAAACGCGGTTTGGTGGTCCTTTCATATTCGTAATTCATGGCAAATAGTCAGTTCGAATTTTTTTTTTATGATCGTCAACTAGCAAATTGAGTGAAGCCATTCATTTCAAACAAATATTTGCGCCTTTCAATATTTTATTGTCAATATTTTTATTATTTGACGAATTGCAATTTTCAGATTTTTTAAACTGTGAGAGGAAGAAGGTAAATATCTGATATTCGATAGCAATGAAATGGGCGGAGGGTATCCAAATAAAATTTAAATCTCTACTATTAACACTTTCGAACATATAAAAAAATTTACTCAGTAAAAGTAATTTCAAAGCCGGTAAAAATTCAGCAAGGGAAAGACCATTACTATTGAGAATCCCAGTAATCATACCAAGGATTAGGTCAAGACTGTATGCACCAAACAAAAAGTCATAGGAAATGCCCTGGGAAAAACAAAGATAAAAACTGTTATATCCACTGTGGCTACCGCTAATAAAAAGAAAGAAAACAACGCTTATTTGTAATTCATTGTTAGAGACAGACTAATGTCTTGTATGTTAGCGAAACCTGGTTTAAGCCGATTATTTGTTGTAAACCATTCGGATAGGAGCTCCCCATTCCACACTGTTTATTCCGTGTTCCTATACTGACAGCTTAGCACATTTACCATATTTTTTAAGAACCCCATAGTGGAGAGCTTGTAGAATAGTACTCTTCGGTCAATAGAATCAAATGCAGCCTTAAAGTCCACATAAAAATTATAAAACCTAGTTCTTTTGTCTTCAAATAATTGAGCAATGTTTGTAACAGCAAAAACTTTGTCGATGGTGGAATGCCCTTTCCTGAATCTAGCCTGGAAGTTGTTTAATAAATTCGAACTGTCATCCCAGGATGTGAGTATATTAAATATAATCGAAGCAAAAATCTTCGTCGAGCAGTTGAGAAACGATATGTTCTCTACAATTCTCCGCTGCATTTGTACAAGGTGGGGCAAAATTAATCATTCAATTTTGTTTTTGAATTACTTTTTTACTAAATAAAAAAAGAAGATTTTGAGTGATGGAAATCTTTACTTGGACCTTTACAATTGTTTCTGTTGAGTGGAAAAGATGATATCCGCCAAATGGCTGCCGCCAGTGTTGATGCCACTTTTATCGAATTTTCCATGACTTTCCGAAAGATTTCCGGTGAAAACTGTACGAATTCCTGTCGAATATTCTCTTTAAGGACTGCGATTGTCTGAGGATTGTTGGACCTGCAACTTCAAGTAGCCCCAAAGAAAGAAGTCTGAGATGGTTAAATCGAGCAAGCTTGCTGTTCATTCCAAATCGCTAAAACGTGGGATTACGCGACAAGGAACGTTTCCTTCACAATATCTAATATCCGCTCATCCAATTCGGGCAGTAAGAAGTCGTTTATCATAGGCCCTGGCTTTGAGTGGATGTAATGGCTCTTCGTGCATCACACGCGGATTTTCAGTGCCCCAGAAACGAAGATTTTGCTTATTGACGTAACCGCTTAAGTGGAAACGCTCCTCGTCGCTCATGATTTTCGACACAAAATCGTCGTCTTCGTTGTTTTTCTTTTTTGTTTTTTCTTAAAAGAACTTAACACATAAGAGGGTATGACTACTGTTAAAATGTCGGTGCACGTGTTAAGGTTTTTGGAAAATTGAATAGAGAGAGAGAGAAAGATGTTTGGGCTCAGTGGTTATTTCGCTCCATGGGTGGCATCCAACATTTAATGGGGAGACTAAATTATTAGTTAAAATTAAAATTAAAAATTGACTTTATGTTCTACAATATTTAGGCAACCATTCATCTCATACGATTTTAGTTGCCTGAAAAAAAGTCTTTCGGTCACGGTTGGTATTGAATCCCGAACCATCCAAATGGAAAGTCAATACACTACCACTTGAGTCAGATTGAGGTTGGCTTTACAGTAATTCACACGCGGCTGACGGTCAGGAGGCATTAACTGAGGCACTGGTTGCACTTTATACGGGAACATGTGTAAGTCTTTCTCTAAAATTCACTGTAGGGTTCGTCTGGTGATGCCCAATTACGTGGCCTGTCGTCTGGTTGATGTTTCTTCATTCTCAGTGACATTGGCAGCAACAGCGGCAATATTCTCGGCCGAACGACCAATCCGGTGGCGGTATAGCCCTGCATGGTCTCCTGTGGTTCCACTGTGTTCGAGTAGAGTAGCTAAGTGCCGGAATGTTTGCCCAGTTGGCGCGACACGATTAGAAAATCGACTTCGAAATCACGTTGCGCTAGCACCACCGAACGATTATTGGTCAAAAACATCGGCACAATTATTCCACGCTCTTGCGGAGTATAACGCTCCATTCCCTGTCTGTTTGTATACTGCAGCTGTCTAGTTCAGAAATGTCATATACGAGTATGATTGACGTACGACGCCATTTGCAAAAATTATACCATCTTCCGATAGGGTGATTGATTTTGCGCCACCTTGTATCACATTTTTGGTTTTGGTAGGTTTTCAAATAAGTGGTATCCCCCTCAAATCGCAGGACACTGGCATAGTCCAACTCCGTACATTTAATACATAGAAGCCGGCGATCACTCTATTTTCAATTTTGGACAGCGCAAATTGCTTTTCATTCTACCCTTTAGAAATTTTACAGAGAAACTTTTGTAAAACTTTAAGGTGGAGAAGGTAAGATCCTATCGCACTGGTAGTTCCTGCACAACTGCTATTTCGAGCTTGGAGGAGGGTGAAAATAGACCTCCCTGCCATACAATTTTTTGTTCACCATAACTTCAGGAATCTTCAGCTATCAGGACGAAAACCTAAACTGGGATACCCTGTATATGATTTACGACATGCTTATGGGAAATGGGAGATGGTGACCACTCTGTGCGAGAGGCTACAATTGTTCACCTCACCGATTATAGATAAGATAGGTTAAGTACCTTAGGTAGGTTAAGTAGAATAGAGCCATAGTTTTAAGTTTTAAACAAAATTCAAAAGATACGGCATCTAAGTTTTTTCTAAAACTATTTTTCTTGCAAATTGTTCATATTTTATAATTTTCAGATAAGATTAATCGTAAAATAGTTTTTAAGTCCCCGAAAGGCAAAAGTTGAATCAAATTGTAAAGTTTAGAGCGTTCGGTAAGAGCCAATAAGCTACATTAAGTAACTGTTGTTGTCAAATTAGATTTAATCATTTTTGTCTAGACAATAAGTTAATAATGTAAGAAACAATAAAAATGAATTTAAAAGTAAAGTAAAAGTAAGGCCGGCTTCTCAACGGCACGCATCACCTTGTGGAGAGCCGTCCTTATGGATCTGTGAGGTAGTCCAAATGGGATCTAGATAGAGGATAAACCTCTAAGATTTTATGGGTATGGGCTTCAAGAATGGGTTTTAATATCTTCAATAGGATAAGTTATTTAACTGACTACTATGTCCAGAAAGTTTTACAACCTAATAAGCATAAAATCGTTGGGGCTTGAGAAGTGCCCAAGAAATTTTTTCCGGTTAGAACTGAACTCGGCGCTCTATTATTGCATGTGATGTGAATGTGAATGCTCATTAATTTAAGATTCTACTTTCGAAGATGTCGTCCAGCCACCTTGCATTCTTTTTATTGTAGAAGAGATGGACTTGTATGGCCTTTGAACTTGTAATGTTTTAGATTTTGCTAACACGAATTGAATAATTTATCTTTTGTTTTTCTAAAGATTTCTTTGGTTCCGTTAGTTATAATTTGAGTTAGCTAAGTACGGGAGAAAAGGCAAACTCCTACAATTGTGCACCCGGTTGAGATGAGACTGACTGCTCGTCTCGATCCTAATAGAATAACTACGACATGGATTCTTTATTTGCATTGCATACACCGCGTTTACACCGCGCAACCTTGCTTACTTACAAAACTAAAATCTATCTAAATGAGCAAAGCGGATTCTTATAAACTTTCTAAAATTGTCATTATTCTGTCAATCATATTTCTTAGCGCTTATGAAATGCTTGATATTCTCAGCCTGCCTTTATACGGTTGGCAGAATTTATGATGAAGACAGATGCTTATAGACCAAATTATACGGGTATGACTGGAGAACTGATGTGTCTTCTATCTCTAAGGAAAGTGGATATTTATACCACCTTGATCAAAAAGTTCAATTTATTCAGAAAATTAAAAATACAAGTTTATTCATCTAAATTTATATTGTCCCCTTCAAAGTAATCCCCATCGTCTGCAACACACTTATGCCAGCGCTTGATCCAATCCTCGAAACATTTTTTATATTCGGTTTTCGGTATGTCAGTGCTTCCTGCGAATTTTTAATTACTTCCTCCCGGCTGCTGAAAAGCGTTCCCCGTAGGGGTTTTTTAACTCGATTGAATAGAAAGAAGTCACAGGGACGAATAATGATCGCACTGTGCGACGGTGCATTATCATGGTGCAAACTCCACGAGTTTTCTGCTCACAACGTCTCATAACGCCCAAATAATACTCTTTGTTTACTGTCTGGCCTTCTGGCAAAAATTCATGATGCACTACACCGTTGTAATCCATGAAAACCGTGAGCATTGCCTTCTTTTTTGACTGAAAACGAAGTGGTTTTTTTGGTCTCGGCTCATTTGGTGAACGCCATTCCCTTGCCTGATGTCTGGATTGCCTGTCATACTCATAAACCCACGTCTCGTCTCCAGTAATGATCTTTTTGATGAATGTGGGATCGGATTCAGCCTCGCAAATCATCTGTTTTGCGACGTCAACACGGTCTCTTTTTTGCCTGAAATTGAGGTCTTTTGGCACCAACTTTGCTGCTACACGACGGAAACCCAAATCATTAACCAAAATGTCTTGGCTGGATCTATAGCCAATGTTCAAGTCCTCCGCTATCTTTGCTGTTATTGACCAACATTTCTTTTACTCCATCAATGTTTTCGTCGGTTTTCGATGTCGATGGTCTGCCACTGCGTTCACCATCTTCGATTGACTCACTTTTGAACCGCTCGTACCATTGGTAAACGAAAATCGTTGCCGAAACACTTTTCCAACATTTCCAACCTTCGCGCACCATTAAATCCGTTTTTTACGCAAAATTGAATACAAGTTCGTTGTAGTAAATTTAAATCCGTTTCTAAAATTGTAAAAAATCGCCAACACACACAGAGGTACATGTACTCTTGGCTACGTAACTTTTGCAAATGTCAAGCTATGACGCTAAGATTTAGAGCGAATGTCAGCAACAGATTTACCAACTTAACAAAAAAAAAAAACAGAACTCAAATGGGAACAATGGGAGCGCCACACTCCGGGAAATTTTTGATCAAGGTGGTATCTCTGTTCTTCGCTGTAATAGGAATTTTGTTTGACATTTTAAAACGAAGAGCAAATCTAAACTTAGATACTCGGGGTGGACTTGGGGCAAAACCAACAAAACTCTTCAGTTATCATGTTTTCTTGGGAAACGTCTTCTACTCCTGCTATCCCGTATTGTGTTGTCTTTTCGCTACCGAATCCCGTACGTATCTGTTCTCTCTATATTTCATAGCCTTCTCGGGCGACTGATGCTCACTTTTATGTGAAGACTGTAGAGTTCGCTGTTATATCTCCTTCTCGAAAATGCGTTAAGGCAAATAAGATTTTGCATTTAAGACCCATCTTCGTTAACGTCCATGCTTCTGTGCCATAAAGCAAGACTGGCATGATTATGGTCTTATACTCGTATAAAGTCTGCTTCATAATTGATGCCCAGGTCTTATTACTCAATTGCCTTTTTAATCCAACAGAGATTGGCAAGTGTAATTCTTCGTTTGAATTTTGATGACTTGTCAGAGTTAATAGCGGCGCCAAGAGAACTGCCTCAACGTTCTGTTTGATTCGTCTTTGATGTTTGTCGCTTCTTGCTTACAGCATATACATACAGCATATACATACGTACATATATACATACTTGGTTTTGCCATCATTCAAACAATTTTATTGCATCTGTTCCAATAAATCCAAACACATAAGTGACAAGTGACAGTCGTTGCGCCATATGTATTGTGAATACATTCAACGGGTTACACAGAGTTTTGGATATACGAGTATGCCTTCCGTTGTTGACTTGTGATCTTCTCACAATTTTCTCAAGTATGGTATTAAAGAAGACATACGACAGCGTCTATCGGTGACTATCGATCTGTTTATCTACTTGGGGTTTTTCCACGATCTCGGACAGTCGATGTCTGCTCTCTACCAAGTCATCCCCCGCTTCTTAAAATAGCACGACATCTGAGCCTTTTTGTACTTGAATTAAGATATTTGAATTGAATCTACACCTCAGGTCGACAGAGTCGTAGGTTGTATTATTCATTCTATTCGACAGTGAAACTTTCGTCGTCTCCTCCGTTTAATAGTGAGTAAATGTGTTTTTTAAATATCCACACTGGCTCATCTCTGTAGGTCTCTGTTCGGATCTTTCATTTGACACATTCATTGTAGCTTTTGTAGCACCCCTCATTTCCTCCTCATGCTTTTTCGCTTCTTCGTAGAGCGCATGCGCCACTCTGGTCTCTCTATGCAACGCAGCTTCGCAAATGAGTGCTTATTTGCACTATTCATCAAACCTGGGGATAGTGAAATCCTTCTTATCAGTTTCGGCATGAAACTCTAACTACTGTGCACTCTATCGACATTTACGGCATTTCAGCCAAAGAACTAGTCTACGGTACTTCTTGCAAGTTATTTTTCATGGATTGTCGTTGTCTTTCAAAGAAAGATGAGTAAGCGCTTCATTGGTAAAGTGCCTACAGTACCAATACCCACCGCGTTAGTCTCGAGCACCTGCAGTCGAATACGAGCGTAAGCCTGACGTTCACAAAGGTAGTGCTACGCAGTGTTGTCATCACTTTCACAGCAAGCCTCGCAGGATGTTCTATGACTTATGCCCATAATATTTAAGTGCTTACCAAATGTGTAGTGCCTCGTCACGACGACAGTAAGCAGTCCGCAGTCTTTCCTACTGAGGGATAGCAGGAAAGTCGCTGAGCTCTTATAACTTTCGGGAAGCATTCGCTTTGTCTGCTTTGGGTCCTGGACAATTCTTGTCTGAGCTTTGCTTAGCAAGTGCATCGACGATTTCATTTCGCGTGATCCCATTGTAATCTGGGAACCAAAGAAGACTCATTGAAGGGACAAGACGAAAGCTTCGTTCGTTGCTATCAGGACTGCGTATATTTCCGCTCGGAAAACGGACGCTAGTTTTCATGACGAGGAGTGAAATTTATCGTTGGTCTCCTCCAGAAAGACCTGAGTGCATTTCTTTTTTGACTCGGATTCTAGCCGAAACCATTCATTGGCACAGGGAAAGTCGATATTTTTTCGGCAGACAGATTTCTGGTATCATTATCTGTATCCGACGGCATGGTCATAAGACCAGAGTCATAAGACAGTGGGCGAGCAAGGTCATCGAAGTTCCAATGCTTATTATACCAAAGACCAATTCTTTTTAAGCAGAAGACGGCTTTAAGAGTGAAGCCCATGATATGAATATCAAAGGTAGGGAGATTCATCAATGTGTCTGGTGGTGAGCCTGGCGTATTAGTGAAAATGGAGTCTCGTAAAGCACCCTTCTCGGTGACAGGTATCATACCCTGCCGACAGCTCATTTGTACGGCCATGAAGGCCGACAGCGCCTTAGTGGTTTTCGACTTAACATGCTTAGTCTATCTGATGACATCCAAATACTTAGCTTCTTAAATTCTTTTAAGTGTGATGCCTTTGAGAGTTAGATGAGTCAGATCAGTTAGCTTCCTTGTGCTTGTAAAGGGAACAACCACAATTTTGAAAAAATTCACTGAAACCGCATTTCTAGTGGACCAATGGTCCATCTCATCTAGGTCGCCGGATGTGATCCAACAGACAGTACAGCTACATCATCCGCGAATTAGACGCGTTGAGCAGTGAATAGACCAACATCCGCCATAGCAGTGGAGATTGAATGCCGCCTTGCGAGCAAAACCCCCGCCATCACATATTGCCGGCAGTCAGACAGACGCAGACTGCGTCCTATTCACAAGCATTGCTTTGATCCACAAACTAGTGATTTGTCTACGCCGTGTTGTCTGGCATGACGTCAAGTTGCATTGTCGAAAACACTCTCAATGTCGATGAAAATGTCCAGCGCGTATTCCATCCTGTACAGTGCACCTTCAATTCTGCCTACCAGATTCTGAAGCACACTCTCGTAAGATCTTCCGCATTGGTAAGCATGTTGCGTCTCAGACAAAGGATGCAGTTTTTCGCATATGGAGCTCAATCATTCTCAATCTTCCATTATGAAGGAAATCAGATTTATTGTTCTGAAGCACTTGGCGAGCGTGTAATCGGCTTTTCCAATTTTCGGTGTAAAGGCTACTCTTACTATTTGCTTTTGCCATGCTAGGAGTGAAGATTCTTTTCAAAGTTACCAGGAGCTCCCCCCCCCCCCCCTCCCCAACTCCCAAATTACTCCATCATTCCCCTGGGCTGGATCAAGGTGTCATACGACCCAAAATCAACCTGACTGAGGGCCCAGTATCTCCAAAAATAGCTCAGTCGCAAACGGAGTATCCGGATACCTGGCGACCTCCGGATTAGCTAGCCTTATCTGTATATGGCGGATCTCTGTACAGATGGACAACCCTTTCTCCGCTACTCGTGGGACTATCAATGGAAGATAACCATAAAACAAAAACCGAGGCCGGTACTCCTTTATTACCGGGCGGTGGAACGGTGACTACACCGACTACCGGCAAGGCTCCTGCATTGCCGAGAGGAGGCAAAACTGTGGCAGGCCATGGTGCGCCATCCTCTAAAGGCAAAATGAATAAGCCTAATAATAAGAATTCAGGAAGTGTTAAGACTGTGGCAGGCCATGGTCCTATCACCTCCTCCACCCCTAGCAGCAGCAAGTTTGTGGCAGGCCACGGACTTGTCGCAGCTACCAAAACTCCTTCAGGGAGTGTTAAGACTGTGGCAAGCCATGGTCCTATCACTTCCTCCGCCCCTAGCAGCAGCAAGTTTGTGGCAGGCCACGGACTTGTCGCTGCTACCAAAACTCCTTCGGGGAGTGTAAAGACTGTGGCAAGCCATGGTCCTATCACTTCCCCCGCCCCCAGCAGCAGCAAGTCTGTGGCAGGCCACGGACTTGTTGCTGCTACCAAAACTCCTCCCCCCAAAGAGGAATCTGGAGCTCAGCCGCATCGGCAAGCTCCATCTAAGGCGCTCTACATAAGACGCCGAAATGCTTCACGCATCATCAAAACCTTCGGATCCATTCCGGAGGTGGAGAGAAGTGCGGAAATAAAGAGCAAGGTTGAGTGGGCTAAAAACGTCCTAAAAGACGGATTTCCCACTGCTTCCACTGCTCACAAAACGTCAAAAGACTCCTCTAAGCGTCAGAGATCGTTGGAGGAAACCGTACCGGTTTCCAAGAGGCCCAAAACACTCAGTTCCACAACCCCTGGGCCATCCAACAGCAGATCTCTGAGGTCTTATAATGAAGTCCTAAAGGACGCATTGGTGATCGCGGTGATCGACAGAAGCGATACCGACGGTTCCATTACACCGGAACGGTGGCAATTGGTCAAGTTGAAGCTCTCGAGCAACTTCTTGGCCATCATGCGGGAGAACCCAGGACCACCTCCTATCACAAGCGACGCTGGCTGGCACCAAGGCCATGTCAAGCTCATCGCTTGCTCCAACCAGAGATCTCTCGATCTCTTCACCAAGGCCATCGATGGTTTAAGAGAGGTTTGGCCAGGTGCAAAACTCGAGGTCGTATCTAAGGAAGACATTCCTAGTAGACCTCGAACTCGTACCTGGATTCCAGCCGAACCCTCCTCTCCAGGAAGTATCCTGGAAATCATCCGGCTCAGCAACCCGACTCTTCCGACTCATGACTGGAAAGTCGCGAAACTGGAGGAACTAAGGGGTTCTTATAGATGCGCGTTAATTGTGATCAATAAGGAATCCCTTAATCCTCTGGCGCAGACGAAAGGCATGATTCGGTTCGGATTCGAGTCAATTCACTTAAGGGTGTACAAAAAGGATGAGCTGGATGCTGATAAGCAACCTCCTCCTCCTTTAACACCCGATATCACAACCTTGGATCTTGGAGAATTGGATAGCGACGACTCCAATCTGTCCGATGTGACTACCAAGCCGTCGGTCTCCTCTTCTGACACATTGTCGGAAATGGAAACCGATGGCGAAACAATTAGAGGTTCTACACGATCAGAGATAGAAGATGAGCTCTTGGGCACATCTTCAGAATCGGAGGACCTCAACAACACCGTGGTGGAGGCGACTCTGGAAGACTGTAGCAATGATACGGTTTCTCCAGATTAATCTCCACCACTCAAAAAAGGCTTCGGCCGCACTCATTCTGCGTCTTTCCAAAAGCGCAGAAGACATAATTCTAATCCAGGAACCATGGATTGCAGAAGGCGTGGTTCGTGGACTTAGGACACCCTTATACGTTCCGCTCTATACAAGAGACAAAGGTAAGATTAGAACTTGTATATTAGTGAAACGTAGCCTTAATGTATTTCTACTTCCCAACCTCAGTGACCCCGACCTAACCGTTGCCAGATTAGAGACTGCCAAAGGCTCTTACTGGCTGGCATCGGCTTACCTTGGCCACGACCAAGTGGGCCCTCTCCCTGGTGATAACCTAGAAAGGGCGGTACTGGAAGCGGGAAGGCAAAAAACTGGCCTCATAATCGGATGTGACGCTAACGCACATCATACGGTATGGGGCAGTACCGACATCAATGATAGAGGTGAGTCACTTTTAGACTATATTTTAAGTACTAACCTATTAATTTGCAATATTGGCAATGAGCCCACTTTCATAACAAAAAACCGACAAGAAGTATTAGATATTACTCTTGTCTCCGACAGCATCACCCAAAGGCTAACAAACTGGATGGTATCGTCTGAACACTCCTTTTCAGACCATAGATACATCCAATTCAGTCTGAGTGATGCTCCCCCCAGCCAACCAGCTTTCCGGAATTACCGGAAAACTGATTGGACAAAATATAGAGGAATACTGTCGGAAACGATATCCTCTAAACTATCAAGTCCCCCGCGTGACACCAATGAGCTCGACATGAAAGTCAGGGAATTTACTCTGACTCTCAATAAGGCTATGGCCGCTTCCTGCCCTCTTATTCAACCAAGAGGCAAGAAAAAGCCACATTGGTGGTCATCGGCACTAGGACTGCTCAGAAACACCTGCAGAAAACTTTTCAACGCAGCAAAAAGCACAAGAAAAGTGACCGACTGGGACTCATATAAAGAATCCCTCAAATTATACAAAAAAGAACTGAGGAAGGCAAAGCGACAATCCTGGAGGTCATTCTGCGACAAAATCACAGAAACCTCTGAGGCTTCGCGGCTAAGAAAAATCCTCTCCACAAATCCTATGATGCCCAGTTGTTTGAAAAAAACCGATGGCTCTTGGACAACCTCAAGTGATGAATCACTCAACCTGCTTCTGGACACCCACTTTCCAGGTAGCTCCCAACTCGCGGCCAGTAGCAGCCCAAACAAGCCTACTGCAACCGTGACCAAAATTCATGGTCTGATTACGAGAGACAAACTGCTCTGGGCGCTGCATAGCTTCAAACCATACAAGTCTGCTGGTCCGGACGGTATTATACCTGCCGAGCTACAGAGATCCTCAGATATTATTCTACCAGTGTTGGAAAATATTATGAGGAGCTGTGTAGAACTTATCCACATTCCACTGTTATGGAGAGAAGTCAATGTAGTATTCATTCCCAAAGCTGGAAAATGTTCTCATGTGGTCCCAAAGGACCTCAGACCTATAAGTCTATCATCATTCCTTCTGAAAACTTTAGAACGACTGATTGATATCCATATTCGAGCTAAAGTTGATCCAAGACTTCTGTCTGCGGCTCAACATGCCTACTGTAAAGGGAAGTCGGTGGAAACGGCTTTGCACTCTCTGACTAGCCACATCGAACGATCCCTACGATATAAGGAGTACACAATGGTTGCTTTCCTAGACATAGAGGGCGCCTTTAACAACGTCAACACATCCGCAATCACGACTGCGTTGTCAACTCTGCAGGTAGACGACTCACTTGGGGAGCTGATTAATCGAATGCTAACAAGCAGGATAATCAACTCCAAACTGGGTGAGACTTCTGCTAAAAGATATGTCAGTAGGGGTACGCCGCAAGGCGGTGTCCTCTCCCCCCTTCTCTGGAACTTAGTGGTTAACGAACTACTGATATACCTGGAAGCGGGTGGTAGCAGAGTGATTGCCTATGCGGATGACGTTGCCATAGCCGTCTCAGGAAAACATTTAAATACCATTAAAGAACTCCTCCAAGTAAATCTTAACAGATTAACCTGCTGGGCAGATCGCTGTGGATTGGGAATAAACCCCCATAAAACTGATCTTGTCCTCTTTTCTAGGAAATATAAAATTCCAATCATAGACCCTCCTTCAATAAACGGTACCAGTTTAGCTTTCTCCGATACAGCAAAATATCTGGGTCTCATTTTTGACAGGAAACTAAACTGGAAACCTAACATTCAAGAAAGAGTCAATAAAGCTACAATAGCTTTATTCTCTTGCAAGAAAGCCATTGGGAACAAATGGGGCCTTCAACCTCGCATAACCCACTGGCTATACATCTCGGTCATAAGACCGATACTTACTTACGGGGTGGTTGTCTGGTGGACGGCCTTGGAAAATGCAGTCAACCGCATTAAATTAAGCAGAGTCCAAAGAACAGCATGTCTATGCACAAGCGGAGCTTTGCGGTCTACCCCCTCTGCGGCATTAGATATTCTGCTTCACTTGACACCCCTCGACATTTTTAGCAAGCAAGTAGCTGCGACTGCAGCTATTCGCCTTAAAGCGACTAAACAGTGGACAAATAATTCATTTGGCCACGCCAACATTCTTAATACATTAGGAATCCTCACAGAGAACACCGATTACACCATACCTGAACTTTGGTTTGACAAAAACTTCCATGTAAGCTTCCCCTCTAGATCATTCTGGGAGGAGGATGCTTTCATGGAGGACAAGTCAATCCATCTCTACACAGATGGATCTAAAACCGACAGCGGAGTTGGTGGCGGTGTTTTCTCAGATAAGCTAAATCTAAGCCTCTCTTTCCGCCTTCCAAATCACTGTAGCGTGTTCCAGGCGGAAATTTTGGCGATTAAAGAAGCTCTGTCCTGGCTGAAGAAAAACGTGATATCTGCAAAGGATATCCGCATATTTTCGGATAGTCAGGCCGCCTTCAAGTCCCTGGACTCGGTCTCATTGTGTTCTAAAACTGCCCTTGAATACCGATCATCTCTCATGGAGATGGCAGAGCAGTTCAACATTCACCTCTGTTGGGTGCCGGGCCACAGAGACATTCCAGGGAACTGCAGAGCCGATGAACTCGCCAAAATTGGAACCACTCTACCTATCCTACCGGACAAAGGTAGTATAGGTATACCAATCGCTACGTGCAAATTAACATTAAAGCTAGATGCCAATAAAAGAACGGACCTTAGATGGACTGCTGGACAAACATGTCTAGCAACCAAACAGATCTGGCCAAGGCTGGATCTGAGTCGATCTAAGTGTCTGATCCTTTTAGATAGGAAACATCTCAGCGCCATAATAGGTGTCATTACCGGACACTGCCTCATAGGCAAGCACGCAAGAAGGCTTGGCGCTTTTACTAACGATTTCTGTAGAAGCTGCATGGACGAGGAAGAGGAGGAGACAATCCCCCACTTACTCTGCACATGCCCAGCTCTCTCTCAGAGAAGGAAGCTTCACCTAGGAGCTTTCTTCTACAACGACCTAAACGATCTAGAAAAAATAGACGTTAACAGTCTCCTACGCTTTATTAAAAGCTCAAACTGGTTCCAGTAGTAAGAAGATCACAGATCCACGTGGCATCACAATGGGCCAATAGGCCTAAGTGGGTTGGTATTTCCAACAGCCACTCTTACCTAACCTAACCTAACCTACCAGGAGCTGGACTACACCTTTTTGTAACATAACTTGGTAACATATATGCCATCGGTGAGTCTTGAAGCCATTAAAGGAATCAACCGATGAAATATACCACCTACGGCACGTTATGTTATTCAGCTCACTAGTAGCTTCGTTAGTAAAAGCTGGTTGTGAGCTGGTGCTGAATAGGTTACCAGAGTCTCTGCTTTCGACTTAGCATAGGTGCCATCAGATTTTCTGAGTGATTCGAGCCTGGTTCCTACCTACTGATTTCGTCGACAGTTGTATTACTCAACTTATTTGCAATTCTTATTTGGTTTTCAGACGATTTTGATCTGATTGCTTAGGAAGTACGTAACAAGCATAAATCAATCATATTCACTGACTCAAAGGAAACCGCTGGATGCATTGTTTTACGCAGAGTCTCTCCAAATAACCTTTGAAAAAGTTATTCGTTAAATATTATTTTCAATCTGAAAAATCTTTGCATTTTCTTCATGACTTGACAGTTACTATACCATCGATCGGCGCATACTACATTCGACAATGAGTTCTGGGAAATGTTGCCAAAGGATTCTTAGATAAAGTTGAATCACTGACATAAATAAACATGCATTTTGGCACAGCTGTTCTTCAGGTTAAAGAGTTTTATTTTATTTCATTCCACTTCCCACTAGGAAAACAATAGGACTCCTTGGATGAATCGAGATTGAATACATTCGCACACATCCTGGTACATTGCCTGGAACTTCCAATTTCTCCTATAGACCCATAAATGGATTCCACACAACCGCCAATGGGGTCAATTGTTTCGGAATAGATTATGCGTTTGCTCCTCCTAAAAGGATTCAATTCAAAATGATATATCAACAATTCTGACTCGTAGCACACTTACTCGTACGCACATACCATATGTATCGTACATACTATTGTGGTACGCTAGTATTATGCATCTATGAAGTGTTTGTTCGTAGGAGCCTGTTCCAGACGGCAAGTGATGAAGGAATACTACATTTGTGCAGCCAATTTCACAAATAACAGAAAAAAAAATAACAAAAAAATTGGAATACAAATCCCTTGCAGGGATACAATTGTAGTAAATGACATGCGAGTTCTGAATTGTTGAATGCTGAAACAGGATTGAACGCTTGACTGAACTGTTTGTGACAATGCCGTCCGAATGGTTAATTGATTTTTCTTTCTCTTGAATGCGAACCATATTCATCGAAATGAATGCAAATCAAATTTACCCGAGTGAAGGAAAATCTTCAATTAAAAACTAGTAGCTTAATTCTATTATCCTCATATGATTCCTTTTCCCATATATCTCATCGTTTTCGAATGTTTGACTAAATATACTTTGAAATTCTCTTTTTTCAGGAGGACAACAAAAGTTAACGTTCATCAAGATAATAAAATTGTGGGATCAAATGCTTCTTAAACAAATTGCAAGCAGTGATATTAGTTAAGTGATTTAAACCAGTGACACAGGATAAGATCGGCTTAGATTTCAACAGAAATATAAGAACAAATTCAAAAAAAAAAAACAAAAAGGATTTACCTAAAATGAATGACGACATTTCACCGATGAGAATGGTGCAAAAGAAAACTCGTAGTGCTTCAATATGCGCTACAACGGGCAGCCTAGAGGCGGCTATACAGAATATGCCATCTGGCAGTGCCACACCGGAAAGTGGAGGCACCCCAGGTTATCGACGTAGACGACCAGCAACTAGATCACAAAGTGCCAGAATAACAGGTGGAGCTAGATCGGTAAGTTAAGATCTTAAAATCGTTTACAGAATTTTTTTCTTAATATTCATTTGATTTTGAACCTACTACTGCAATAACTCGAATAGCTTACCAATCGGCTTCTTGCCAACCGTCTTCCGCTCCACAAGTACCTTACCATTTCTGTCCAAACTAATCAGTGTTTCACTTTACAAGGCAAACAAATTAAATGTGAAATTTTTGCAGACTTTGCTTCCGCTCCGAATCTAAGGCCCGTTTGATCATACTGTTCTTAAATCTGTATCATAACTAACTTCATCTTAAGTTAGAAAATATTGAAGTTCAACTTTGCTAGCATAAACTTAAGTTGAATGACTGCGTTTCAACTTTGTGTTATGTCAAATGTCACTTTCAGGCGAAAGTGAAGTTGGTAAATTTTTTTCAATGTGCTTTTGAAGAAAAATTAATAAAAAAAAAAGACGGAGTAACGTGGAAAGAAACAGAGGCGGCTTGGGAACAAATTACCACAAGTTATAATTCCCATTCAGTGTCTTCGTGCTACAGGAGTATGGAAGCACTAAGAAAATTCTACCAAGGATACGAAACAGAAATAAGAAAAGTGATATTCCCATATCAAAAAGATTTAAAAACCAATTCCCCATGACTAGTTCCAATCTTGATCAAAATAGTAAGAGTAAATGGTATGATAGACGTAGACCGGTTGCTTCGACATTGCCCAGTAGCAAGATAAGTGAGCAAGATTCACAGCTGTCAGCAATAGAAATTGAGCTTGCTAAGCTTCAATACGACACCCAAAAAGAAGAAGCAATTCAAAATAAGTATACCAATTCCATTGAACATGAGTTAAGACATTGCTATTAAAAGCGAACTACTTAAGAAAATCAAGACTTATGCCATGCAAACTGTGGAGGCAAGCAATATTCTCAAGAATTTGGAGAACATGGATCCTTATTTATTTATTTATTTATTTATTTGTAATGCTTATACACTTTAAGATACAATATCTAGTATATAAGCTAGTAGAGTAGCTGTACCAACTTAAAACTTAACAACAACAAAAAAATAATAAATTTAAATCTGTACCTATAAGATTAAAATTCATAATAATTATGTATTAATTGCTTTCAAAAATCTATTTCCAGATTTGTAGAGAAATAGATGCGTAATTCCTTTTTAAGCCTTGTTGTGCTTGTACCTAAATTAGTTCTTAAATTTCGCGGAAGTGAATTCCACAATCGGACTGAATTTACGAAAAATTGACGTTCTGCTGTAAGGAAAGTGTATTGGGGGTACTAATTGACCAGACCTGTGCGAAGAGGCAAATCGAGTCTTTTCTTATAAGTATAATGGTTGGCGTGTTACGAGAATATCCGATAGCAGGGCTAGAGTGCGCAACTTGAGATAGCTCTCAAAAGGCATATCAAGCAAACGAGAAGAATAACTACTTACTCTGTCATATTTACGTAGCCCAAAAACATAACGTATTGTGCTCTTAAAAGCAACATTAAGCTTTCTTCTACTGATCGAGTCACAGGTACAAAAGATTGCACATCCGTAGAGTAAAATAGGAATAACCAAAGATTTAGCTAACATTAACCGGGTTTTAGTTGGAGTAAAAGACTGTGTTACCCATAAATTACGTAACACCCCATATACCTTTCCAACGGTAGCACTGATGTGATTGTTCCAAGTTAACTTACGATTAAAAGTGACCCCAAGATTCTTTGCAGTCTCAACATAATCTATTTCGGAGCTTTTCAATAAAATAGGTGGAAAATACGAAAGATTCAGTGGTTTCTTTGATATGACTAGGCACTTCGATTTCTTAGCGTTTAAAGAAAATCCGTTAAGTTCAATTTGAAATGAAATTTCCTCAAGATCTTCATTGACAGAGCAAACTCCGTTCTCAATTAAACCAAGTGGACAGCTCATATACATTTGAACATCATCGTCATACATGTGTGACGAACAGTTGTTTATAATGGATGAAAGCTCATTTACATATAATGAGAACAATAGGGGGCCAAGTATAGAACCTTGAGGGACACCATTAACAGTTGGAAGAAAATCGGATAGATTGTCATTGAGCTGAACTGATTGCATTCTGTTGTTTAAGTAGGATGTAAGTAACGTTACTGCACCTGATGAAAAGTTATATGGTCGAATGAGCTTTCTACATCAGATATTGTGATTAACCATGTCAAATGCATTGGAAAAGTCTAGGAGCACCAAGAAAGTTAATTTTTCTTCATCTAATGCTTGTCGTCACTCAACAGGGCGGGATAACAACTGTGTTTCGCCCGAAACCACTCACCATTGCCAACCTATTTGCCACCTTTTTTAAACAATCCTTCACCAACGACTCCTTTGTACCAGATCCATCCTATTTTAGTTACCTACTGAACTTCTCCAATGGCCCACTTCTCTCTCATATTTTTGACCCGTCTTATATCGAATATAAATTACACCAACTCAATGACGAATTCACAGCCGGCCCAGATGGCCTCCCTACCATATTTCTTAAAAAATGTTTTTTCTCTCTTTCCCTTCCCCTTTCTAATCTCTTCCGTCTATCCCTTTCACAAGGAGAAAATCCCCAGGCTTGGAAATCCTCCTTCATAACCCCGATCCACAAGAAAGGATCAAAGAATGAAATAACCAACTATCGTCCCATCGCTAAACTCTCTCATATACCCAAACTCTTCGAAAGTATTTTGTATGAAGCTCTAAGCTTCCAATGCAAATCACTTATTTCCCCTAGACAACATGGCTTCCTAAAGGGTAGGTCAACCACCACAAATCTCGTTGAATTCGTATCCTTTGCCTTCTCTGCCCTAGAAAATGGCAATGAAGTCGATGTAGTTGCAACCGATTTTAGCAAAGCCTTCGATAAAATCTCTCATCGGTTAATCATCTTTAAATTGTCTGCCCTCGGCTTTGAACCCATATTGTTGAAATGGATATCCTCTTACCTCAAAAACCGTTTTTACAGTGTTCGTTTTAGGTCAGCCCACTCCGCTCCATTTTTGGCCACCTCTGGAGTTCCACAAGGCAGCCATCTCGGTCCCCTTCTTTTTATATTAACCATAAATGATCTCGATATGATCATCAAACATTCGTCTGTATCCCTTTACGCCGACGATACCAAATTTTTCAAAACCATTTCCTCTCCCCATGACTCTTTCCTCCTTCAACAAGATCTTGATAGTTTTTCGATCTGGTGCCTCAAAAATTCTTTGGAACTTAACATCGCCAAATGCCAATCTATCACCTTCTCACATAAGCGGAACTAATCTCCTCCCCGACTCTATCTTCTCCATAACCAACCTATCTCCTCCGTACAATCTCTTTGTGACCTCGGCATTTTGTGTGATAGCGAGCTCAACTTCCGTTTACATATGGATGAGATAATCCTCAAAGCCAACTCTGCACTAGGTTTTGTAAAACGGTGGTCCAAAGAATTCACCAACCCAGACGTGACCAGGTCCCTCTATATTACCTTTGTTCGCCCCCTCCTAGAATACGCCAGTCAAGTATGGTCCACATATCATAGTGTTCATATCTCGAGAATTGAAGGCATTCAGCGCCGTTTTCTTCGATTTGCTCTCCGAGGTATGCCCTGGGACGATCCTTTTAATCTGTCCCCCTATCAAAACCGTCTCAACCTTATCAACTTAAACACCCTTGAAGATCGCAGAGATGCAGCAGACTTTCTCTTCATTCATCGACTCCTTTCAGGTCACGTTGAATGCGCGTCCCTTCACAACTCCATATTCCTCAACACTAACCCTCGTAATCTACGTACCCCTCCACTCTTCTATCTACCAACCCACCACACCTCCTATGGCGCGAACGAACCAATCTCCCGTATGCTACGTCAAATCAACTCAAACCCTACCGTCTTTGATTTCCACCGCACCACTCCCTACCTCAAATCCGTTCTCCTTCACCACTCCAACCAACCTTAGTTTTAAGTTTTAGTTTAAGTTTAGTTTGTAAGTTATAGCTTGTATTAAGCCGAATAAATGGGGACGTTCGCCCCCACCAAAATTAAAATTAAAATTAAATTAAATTAAAATTGTCGTCACTCAACAGGGCGGGATAACAACTGTGTTTCGCCCGAAAACCAGATTGCTTTGGTGTGAGCATGTTATTGTTTTTAAGATGTGTGGCTCATCTGTTTTTGCAGAAGACGTTCAAAAGCCTTGGACAGAATGGGCATAATAGAAATTGGTCTAAGCTCATCGGCTTTAGCACTTTTGGGAATATGTAGGTATAATTTTTGCCAACTTCCACTGAGCAGGGTACTCTCCTTTTGTCAAAATAGTGTTAAAAATGAAGGTGATAAAAGGCAGTATAATTGGTAAGAGTATCTTTAGAAATATAGAGTGCATTTTGTCTAACCCAATGGCATTTCACTTTATCGAGAGTATACTTTCTACCACATCGGCACTATCGACCGACCTAAAACCGAAACTATTTATACTTTGATGATTAACAGCCAGGCTCGGCAACAGCTCAGGCCGAGACAAGAAATTCCGGTATAAGGAATTGCAATCAAATCATTACTCTCTGCCAAATTACAAATTGCTTGCCAACATCTATGCCGCGTAAATCGTTCCGCTGCTGTCGACCACTTAAGCGGGTGTTCAGCTTGCCCGCATACACACAAGAGTTGGCGGAACGGATCTCCGTAACAACTTTGTTGCGAAGTGAACAGTACATTTGCCGAAGTTCTGGAAGTCGATATCGCTTCCAACTGTTGTAAGCTCTATCGCGCTGCTGCATTAAGGAACGTATTTGACTGGTAAACCATGGATTACTTTTGTCCTTGATGGTCTGGCTTCTCAAGGCTACGTGTGTGTCATAGAGATTTAAAATATTTGTATTTAAGAATTCGATTTGCTCACTAGACAACGACATGTAAAAAATGTTATCCCAACATGCGTTTCTACTATTCGCCTTCAACAGGTTATTATCTATGAAAATCTCGATACTCAAAAGTTTGAATAGCATGATTGGTGTTAAAGTTACAAGTTAGAAAAATTAAATCATGTTTTGAAAATGCAGGCGCATTTTGGTCGTTGGTCGTATAAGCAGACTTTGCTTAAATCACTTACAAGAAATAAATCTAAAAGCGTCAGTGTGCCGTCACGAAAGAGAGTGGGAGTACTAGCATTTACTGGTATTTAGTTGAACATTCTCATACTATTGGTCAATAAATTCGAGATTAGGAGATTGCTGTTGAAATCTCGGCAAAGAATTATTTTAGAAGACGTCAACGATATTTTCTCCAAAAAAGTTAGAAAGCGAGACAAGTTAATATATTTGTTGGGCCTATATATTGCACCTATTAACGTTTTACCTTCATCACCTATTAAGTCAACGAATAAGTATTCTATCTCACTGTCGGGAGAGGATGTACACCTCGGCTTATGCTTGGTTGAATTCCGGACATAGATTGCAACACCACCACCACTACGGAAGTATCATTCAAATCACTCGCAAACCATGTTTCAGAGACACAGATAACGTCCACATTAGAACCCTCAAATAAATCGCGAAACTCGTCAATTTTTGGTAACAAACTTTGAGCGTTAATATGGCAAACCCGAAGTCCATTTCGCTGGCTACTTATAACTCGAATCATAGAACGCAGTCGGTCTGGATTTTGCTGATTATTTGTCATCGTATTACGAGAAAAAAAAAGCGCATGTGTATTAATTATGTTCCATCTGTAGTCTGGTAACTTCTTCTAAGCTCGCGATGCAGTCAACTAATACAGCTGTTTACCTTGGATGACGTTTCGCAAATACAGCTCCTCGTATAGTAAACACTGAAAAAAGTTGCTTACATCGAATGGATCGGTTATGTTGTGATAAACTCTCCCATATGTAAATATTAGTTGATGTCGTGGTATCAAAGCCGATATCTTTTAGGCAAAGTGGTTGATTGCTATTTTTACGATAGATCGCATTAGATGTTAATACAATACGTGATTTTATCATACGGTGAATTAAATTTTAGCATTACAGCGGAATTGTGTGAAATACAGTCCCATCAAGATAATACCTTTACATTCAGTACGACTAACACTTCGTTTGGTTTCCAATACCCGGGATCAGCCATTGGTCTGGAGAATGTATTCGACTTTGGTCTGATCTCTCTATCTCTATTCGGTAATAATAACTGCCATTTGTTTTCCTTTAGCAGAATCCAGAATTCTTCTTCAATATATCCATCAGATTCAAACCATGGTCTTATCTTCAACACTGTACGCCGTCGTACACCAAAAGATTTCCCTTCTATGCCAATCATTTGTGATTGAATATTTTTCAGAAAATGCAAACGCAATAAAGTTTGGTTGCGCGCCACAGTCCAGCAGAGCTCGAACTGGCCCAACAATTTCCCCACTCGCTTCTAATCATACCATCACGGTTGGCAATAGTGCTGCATTTGAATCTAAGTCAAAATTAAAAGACCTTTTATAATCTTTATGAATATTTATTTCTTTCACTCTATCATATTCTTTCTCTTGCTCAAAAACTGATTTACGCTTTTTGAGTAGCTGTTCGCGTTTGTTCAAAAGATTAATTTGCATGTCAACGTCTTCGATTTCTCTGTTAATAGTAGAAAGATCCTTCGATGAATCTGCTTGTGCTACGTGAGCATACTCCAAACTTGAAACTTTTTGTCGTTTGATTAAATCTCTTCCAACTTTGCTCTTTGACTTTTGCTTCCGACGACCCTCCCCTGATTTCGTCAATAATGCTGGTTTCGCAACTTCTTTAGTCGGACACAGGAGACTATTATGCTTTGTCTGACCTGGACAACGTACATAAGGACCTTGAAAGCAATTTTCGACCCCGTGGCCCTGCTTGAAACAATTCAGGCAAATACCCTTTTTCTCTACAAAATTGATTCGCGATCGAATATTTAAGGCGTTGAAATCATCACACGCCCAAAGATGATGACCACCATTGCATGCCGCACATGGGTATGATTTCTTGCTCGAGTTTGACTTTGAATACTTTCCGTATTCCGTATTCCCGATTGCTGTTTGTTGCTTGTTCATTCTCCATTGTGGCTCGCACATCCTGCAGATCTGAGCGATGAACATCAACAATATTCCCCAATGCCGCCGCTTGACGATCTAAAAATTCCAGCATTTGCTTGACTGTGGGTGTTTCCGATTCACGTTGCAATTCCCACTGTATACCTTCCGCACGGAGTTGTCGTAGAACTTCATGAGTTACATTCGACATTCGTTGAGGATCATTAGCACGTGGTGTAGCTTGAATGGCTGGCAAATGGATAAAATTACGTAAGTGTTGACTGCAAATGGGATATTTACGATCATAAATGTGCTTCAATCGTTCCCATGCTTCAACGTAGTTACCTTCTGTGAGTTGCCATTCCCCTAGCATTCGCTTGCCTTGCATGTCAATGACTTTGTCAAATATGAAAATTTGAAAGCTGGTAATATATTTTCGTTCTCATGAATAGTTGCTGTAAATCTTCATGTCGTGTTGTTGATACGGGATGCTCACCTGTACGGCCAATGGTTGCTGTTCATTTTGGATTGGTCGAGCTGGTGTCAATTCTGAAACCTTAGTCAATAGTGCATCATTACAATGCATTTCTTTCAAATTTTCACTTTTCTCGAATTTTTAATTCAATTCTTTTCACCAATTTCACATAGGTCAATTTGTATCCGGCTCGACATGGACCAAAATGTTTACTATGAAGGGGAAAAAAATAAAACAAAACCCTTTTTTTAACGTTGGGAAAATACGACAAAAAAACCCAACGATCTTTATTGATTGAACACTCTTTCTAGACTACTTATTCTTCTTCTGGTATGTGCCATCACAGATCACACACTTACATAAACATTCAATTCTTAACAAGTTTTATCAGAAAGAAGTGATTTTAAGTTATTGCACTCGGCGGAAGCTTTAGCCTGTGATTTTTTAAGGCCTGTAACACAGAACAACAAGTCAACCAACAAGTACTTGTTTAACTATACTTGTTCAACAAGTGAAGATCAATTCTGCAACACAACAAAATCCGCTACATTTGATAAGAACAAGTCTTACACGATGAGTCGGAAAATCAGCGAAGAAAAAAAAATAATAATTTTATCTAAAATAAGAGAAAACAAAGAAATTTTGTTTAATAACAAAAGCTATTAAAAGTGATAAGTGGCGCGAGGTATATTTATTGTCACAAAGCTTAAATGTAGTTCCTGAGGGAGAAGATTGTCCTTACATTTGTGATATGTTTTGGCAAAATTGTGGGAAATACGCCATGGTAAGTATTGATTGCAAAGTGTTTCGAAAATTATATACTACTCGTATATATTATATATTGCTAGGCAAAATTAGACAACTCTAGAAAAACGGGATCTTCGGGTGGCAAAGACTCCAAGCTCAGTTCCTGTGATAATATTGTACTTGGCATTATTGGGAAAGAGTCAGCAGTATTAATTGGCCTCGGAGTTGAAGAGTCCATGGAACTTGGCAATATTGGTTAGAGGAATAAAAATTAAATTTCTACAAATTGACATTTTTTTTTTGTACAGATTCTCAACCTAGTGGAAGTAATACAGGATCCACACAGAATAATTCTGCATCTCTTTTTAACACTGTGCTAAAGTCAACAGGTATATACATATTAAATGGAACGATGGACTGTAAATATGATTATTTGTATAATTTACAGGCAGGAAGAGATTAGCCTCGAAGGAGTGCCTAACGATCCTAAAAAAACGGAAGTTGATGATAGAACATCTAGAGTTGGTCAACTACAAAACGAGGCTAGAGATTGCTTTTTTGGAAAACCAACTGGGTTATCCTCCCTCGATTTTTACTAAAAGTTTAGCGAATGGTGGAGCTGAAAAAATTGGTGCTCAACACTGTATTTTTTTATTTTTGATTAATAAGAATGTGGTATTAATTTTTTATTTATTGGTGTATGTAATATAACATATACATACGAGTATATGTAAATATTTTGTTTTTATTGTTGATTTAGAAAAAAAATTAAAAGTTGCTGTTGTCTTTTTTGTGCATCTTGTGATGGATTTGGGAACAAAATTATATGGCAAATAATGTCATTACCACAGAGGGCGAGAAACCCCCGTTCATTTCGAGGGAAGAACACCGTGAGATCTTCGACAGAGTCAGGGCTAAGAAATCAGTGGGGACCGATGGTATTCCGAACATCGTGCTTCGACATCTTCCTCGAGAAGCGGTGGCATTTACACCACCCTATTTAATAATGCAATTATCCAGCGCATTGGAAAACGGTTCAACCTATCCCCAAAAAGGGAAAGGATATATCCAATCCGGAGAATCTCCGGTCGATAAGTCTCCTTCCGAATATCAGTAAGGTTTTTGAAAGGGTAATCAATAGAGCTCTGTCTAGGTGGGTTGAGGACAAACATATAGTTCCAGATAATCAATTCGGTTTTAAGGCGGGACATGATATCTCACATGCCGCGTCTAAACTGGAGTGCGATATCCAATGGAATAAAGGCAAAAAACAATGTACTGGTGCCTGCCTTGTTGACTTGGAGAAGGCCTTCGACACCGTATGGTTAGAATGTTTTTTCTATAAGCTGACTAGGCTGGGGATCAGTAAACTACTCTTGTACATTCTTTATAATATGCTAACTAACAGACAGTTCATCGTGAAGAATGGTGATGTGAATCCTGTTGGAATATTTCAAATTAAAAATGGTCTTGAGCAAGGCGCGGTCAATACGCCGATCCTATTCAACATTTTTACAAGCGACTTGATAGGTTCACTTCCCCATACTATTGCGTATGCAGACGATTTGATAGCGTACAGAACAGGTCAAAAAATCGAGGTCATTAATACTCTCTTGCAGAGTGACTTCGATAAGATAAGACGATTTTGCGATGACTGGAAGTTGAAAATCAATTTTCAGAAGTCGGAAACCATTCTCTTTAGGACGCCGTTGTCTGGAGCCTCTAGGGATACCAGAAAAAATTAGCGAAAGTTCTCTATCATTGGACAACACTGACAACCTCTTTCCTATCGAAATGTAGTCAGATACCTTGGAATCTGGCTAGATCAGTTTCTGTATTTTGGCAAAAATGTAGATGCTGCTCTGGCCAGAGCTAAAGGCACTTTTGCCCTTACAAAGAGACTGTTTTATAGCAGCCAACTCGATGCAAGGCTAAAGGTAATCTGCTACAAGGCCCTTATCAGGCCCATGCTGGTATTTGGGTGTGCCGTGAGGTTCAATGTACGAGCAAGCGGAATGGAAAAGATTCGGGTGTTTGAGAGGGCTTGCCTTCGCTTGTACAGAACACCAGAGTCGGAGTACAAAAAATTTTATACTAATGAGGTCCATTACTATAGGGGGACCTAATACGAGTGGACAACTTCGTAATTAAGCTGACTCGAAGACTCATTGCAAGAGCAATGACCTTGACGAATAACCTGATATTTGGGGCTTTCTACCCCAATAACCTTAACCACGAGAGTGTGCGCTCTGACGGCTTCGTTCAACCGGAAGCACTACCTTGATCAGGTAGGGCTGATCCAGGATAAATCAGCGGTCCCGTTAATCTTCCATGTCGCTCGGACAGCTGGGGACAGGCGACTCAACTACAACAGAGACGTCGCATACGGCAGTGTGGATCGCCTCAGGTTCAGTAGGGCGGTGGGGAATCTCGATAAGAGGGATGTCGTTCGGCAGCACCAGTATTTCTGGTGGCTAAATGATTTGGAAGATGTTCCGTCGTCGTTTCCGTCAATTACGGACCAGCCTCACTAATAAGGCAGAGCTGACCAATCTGTTTTCTCTGCGGAAAGCGATAGCCAGCTTACATAGGTTTAGGTTAGCATTTAAGAAATATATACATATATTGGTATATACAAAGGTATGTATATAATTGTGTATAATGTCTAATGTGTGTGTGTATTGTGTATGTAGGATTAGGTAGACTAAGGTTTATTTTAAGTTAGATATTAAGTTTTCATAAAAAATAAAAAAATTACATCCATAGGCTAAGTTTTTTGTTAACAATTTTTTCTTAGCCCTAAGCATACAAAATAAACATTTATAAATAAAATGTAAATGAAGTCGAAAGACATAGATATAAGAATTTAGATTAGCTTAGAGTGCCAGTGTGGGGCCAGTAAGTTAGTATAAGGTTGTTAAGTAATTGGAAGCTAGCATTTAAGCATTTTTTGTTAGTATGTAAGAGTTAGTGATTAAGAAAATAAAATGCATTCAAAACTAAACTAAACTTGGGAAAAAAATTTCTAATTCAACGTCTGTTTCCTCTTGGTGTTGCGTATTTTCTTCTGCTAACGAGTAGGTATAGGTCATAACACTGTGACACATATTACATAGGGTAACACAACATTTAAATATATTAGCAGCAAAAACGGGCTCAACTCGTAGGTCAGACACAGAAACTTTTCTTTCAAAACACCAAATGCGCACTCAATCAACCGCCGTGTTTTTTTTTATGTGCCCTGTTATATCGGATAACAGAAACTGTATTTGCAGATGAGATGGAAGGTGGCATCATCCATGTTTTTAATGGGTAAGCGCTGTCACCTAATATTACGGTATTAGGAAAAGGCCTCCATCCATTTTCCATTTTTTGGAACAACGTACACCATGCACACTTCCCGGCCAGTTAGCACTGACATAATAGAATCTAAATTCGGGTCCGCATACTGCCATACAATTAATTGAATGTCTGCCATGTTGGTCAACGAAAACTGTTTCATTATTTGATGGCGCATCGATGTTAACTAAAATACCATCGATTGCACCACATACTTCCGGCATACCACCTTTCTCAAATAATCCTTGAATCGTGCGGTGTACACTCTCGGGCCAACACACTTGTTGTTGAAATTCAACTTCACTTATTGCAGAAGTGTCTTCTTTTATACAACGACACATTATCACTTTGTTAACACCATGAACGTCACCTATAACATGCTACTGACATCCTGTCCCATTGTTCGATTTTCGTTGTCACTGTCCGATTCCGAATGAATTAAAAACATTTTTAACACTGCAAATAAATAAATAAATTCTAAATAACCTCCCCACTAATCAAAATCACTCGGTAAACACTATTGCAAATATTAAATTCTAACTTGTTGACTTCTAACAAGTCAATCACCGTCGCTTTTAATTCATTAACTTCTCAACAAGTGCAGTCTCTTTCTCTTTCAACACTTGTTTCCAGTTACAGAAATGGTGAATTTATCAAATTTCCCACTTGTTGAGAGAGTCCAAAACAAGTGTTCAACTGATCTCAAACTTGTTGTAATGTCTTATATAAATTTTTGACAACTGTTTCATTTCACTTGTTCAACAAGCATTTGTTGTATTGTGTTGCAGGCCCCTGTTAGTTCAGTTTTAATAGAAACAATATCGGCATTCGAATTTAAGTGTGCGGATTCCAAGTGCGTTACTCGATTGTTTATGTCGCATATATAGTACTACTCGTAGATTTAATTTCGTTGACTTCGAAGTCATTGTTTTCGGATTCGGTTAGTTTTTTTTAGATAACAATGAAATGATAAACTCACTTTGTTTACTAAGTAGTTCGTTCATCATGGTCTTCATTTCCGAATTGTCGTTCATGATTTTTTTTTTCGGTTTTCCGTAGGGGAGAGCAATGGGAGCTTTTCGGCGAATCCGTCGTGTCGATCTTCGTGCGAGATGTGGTCCGTTTTGGTGAGTTGGACATAAATGAAGTGTTAGTGTATTGGCTGGGAATTGTGATTGTGATGGAGAGCAATTATTTCCATATTAAAACAGGTGGGTTAAATTTTGAATCAGTGCATCGCAAGGGTCAGTTTATCTTTTGTGGTGATCCTGGAAACATGATTTATTCTTTCTCAAACTCAGAGGAATCCAATTTCGATGAGTGAATATTGTGTGGTATACACGTATACACGTGGTATACACATATACAGGAGGATCTATGATCCTCTTACTAATGGAACCAGATAATAAAGCGTAGGAGACTGTTAACGTTTATGTTTTCTAGGTCGTTTAGGTCGTTGTAGAACAAAGCTCCTAGATGAAGCTTTCTCCTCTGGGAGAGAACTGGATATGTACAGAGTAGGTGGAGGATTGTCTTCTGCTCTTCCTCGTCTATGCAGCTTCTACAGAAATCATTTGTAGAAGCGCCAAGCCATCTTGCGTGCTTGCCTATGAGGCAGTGTCCAGTGATGACACCTATAATGGCGCTGAGATGTTTCCCATTTAAAACGATCAAACACTTAGAGCGATACAGATTCAGCTTTGGCCAGATCTGCTTAGTCTCTAGACATGTTTGTCCAACAGTTTACCTAAGTTTTGTTCTTTTATTGGCATCCAGCTGTAATGTTAGTTTGCACTTAGCGATTGGTATACCTACTCGTATGCTACCCTTTTCCGGTAGAATACTTAGAGTGGTTCCAATTTTGGCGAGTTCATCGGCTCTACAGTTCCCTGGAATGTCCCTGTGACCCGGCCCGGCACCTAACAAAGGTGAGGGTTGAACTGCTCTGCCATCTCCATGAGAGATGGTCGGTATTCAAGGGCGGTTTTAGAATTTAATGAGACCGGCCCGACTATCCGAAAATATGCGGATATTCTTTGTAGATATCACGTTTTTCTTCAGCCAGGACAGAGCTTCGTCAATTGCCAAAATTTTCACCTGGAACACGCTACAGTGATTTGGAAAACGGGAAAAGAGGCTTAGATTTAGCTTATCTGAGAAAACACCACAACCAACTGAAACAGAATCTCTAATGCCGCAGAGGGGGTAGATCCCAAGTCTCCGCTTGTGCATAGACATGCTGTTCTTTGGACTCTGCTTAGTTTAATGCAGTTGAATGCATTTTCCAAGGCCGTCCACCAGACAACCACCCCGTAAGTAAGTATTGGTCTTGTGACCGAGATGTATAGCCAGTGGGTTATGCGAGGTTGGAGGCCCCATTTATTTCTAATGGATTTTTTGCAAGAGAATAAGGCTACTGTAGCTTTCCAGTTCTGTTTGCTGTCAAAAATGAGACCCAGATATTTTGCTGTATCGGAAAAACTAAACTGGTACCGTTTATTGAAGGAGGGTCTATAATTGGAATTTTGTATTTCCCGGAAAAGAGGACAAGATCAGTTTTATAGGGGTTTATTCCCAATCGCGATCTGCCCAACGGGTTAATCTGTTAAGATTTTGGTGAAGGAGTTCTTTAATGGTATTAAGATGCTTACCTGAGACGGCTATAGCAACGTCATCCGCATATGCAATCACCCGCTTCCAGGTAACTCAATAGTTCATTACCTACTAAGTTCCAGAGAAGGCGAGACAGGACACAGCCTTGCAGCGTACCTCTGCTAGCACATCTTTTAGCAGAAGCCCCACCCAGTTTAGAGTTGATTATCCTCCTATATAGCATAAGACAGTTCAACTCCCCAAGTGAGTCGTCTACCTGCAGAGTTGACAGCGCAGTCGTGATTGCGGATGTGTGGACTTTTTAACCCTCTATGTCCAAGGGAGCAAGCATTGTGTACTCTTTATATTGTAGGGATCATTCGATGCAGCTTGTCAGTGAATACAGAGCCGTTCCCACCGACTTTCCTTTACAGTAGGCATGTTGAGCCGTTGACAGAAGTCTTGGATCAATGTTAGTATATGAATATCAATCAGTCGTTCTAGAGTTTTCAAAAGGAAAGATGATAGACTTATAGGTCTGAGGTCCTTTGGGACAACATGAGAACATTTTCCGGCTTTGGAAATGAATACTACATTGACTTTTCTCCGAACTTGACTTCTAGCCGAATTATCACAACCAGAATTAAACCTCGACTTCGTTGGAGTATACGCCGATAATATTTATATAGCCGCATCTGGAAACCCGCCGACAGTAAAATCTACGAGTATTTTAGAACTTGCAGATGGAGCAATTCATACATGGTGCCAAGGCACAGATGCAGTTGTTCCACCTTCAAAAGTAGATTTACTACACGTATGCAGAAAAAGAAATTGTCAACATTCGAGGCACATAATTTCGCTTTCAAAAGAATTGAAAATCCTGAGCGTTACCTTCAGTGGGAATTTTAAATGGAATCTCCATGTCAAAAACATTCTTGACCAATTAAAAAAAAGAAACAATCTTCTGAAAATGATATGCTCCAAGTAAAAAGGACCCCATCTGGAAATACCTTGAGGATAGCAAAAACCCTTGTTGAACATACTTTGCAACACGGCCTTACCACCTTCATGTGGACAAAAATAAAAAACTGCAACGCTATCGACGCTGAAATTAAGAATTTCTACCGTATAGCCTCAGGATGCTTTAAACCAACTAAAATCGAAGCTTTACGTGTTGAAACTGGGTATACTTTTCCAGAATTTTGGCAAAATAAGATCTGTTAACTTGGTCAGTAAGGCAATATCCAATCAAACACACCCTCTCTATGGTACAGCAAAGGAAATTTTAATTTCACGAGGAAGTAAACGAAAAACCCTTTTCTGCAATTGCTCGAATACTAAGATTAATAACTAACCAAGAGAACTTTTTTGCTGATAATAGTTCAACCATCATACAGTACACCGCCTTGAAAAAGATACGTAATACAAATTAATACGGATCTAGCTAAGTTTATGAAGAACAATACCCCTGTTGAATTGTTCCAAATGCTACACCACGAGATGATAGAAAAAATCAGCCCTGAACATATCTTTTATACAGACGGATCACATAGTGACAGCCATTCGCCTTATGCTGTAGTTAAATGGGAAATAAATACACAAACACCCTCGATCTAGCAAGGAATTCTACCTTAAGAAGCAGGAAGTTACATTGCAGAATTGGCAGCAATAAATAAGACTATATCTGTAGCACAAATTTATTCTGGACGTTTGTATAATCTGGACAGATAGCTTAAGCATTCTTAAAGGCCTCAGAAATGAAACCAACAAATGCCGTACATTAGACCTTCTTAGAGCTAATCGAACAGGAGGTATTACACTAGCACGGGTATCATGGCATATCGGTATCAAAGGCAATGAAATTGCAGATCAAAGATGATATAAATTACCAATTGACTCGACAAATATTCCGAACACAGCAGAAGGATATGCTTGCTGACAGTTGGAAAAATTGTTTTACATTCCTTCAAAGCTCAAACACACAACCCCCACAACCTCGTACAGCATACAATAATCAGCTTAGCAGGCAAGTTTGTATAAGAATACTTCGAGTCAGAGTTGGAAAAACATTATTCTCCACTAAACATCTATACATTGCACACTGGTTCCGCTTGTATGGGACAGCGGCCATAAATTCTTCCCGTTGAGATATCGTAGCGAAATTTTCATCAAAATTCCTAAATAATGTTGTGAACATAGTCTAAAAAAATTAGAGCAATCGGCTACTTGTAAGGTGGATAGCAAAAAGGTGACGTGACCTGGACACTGCAATTGTCAAAAAAGCATTACAAATGATATAATCAAATAAATAAGAGAAAATACAATTTTTAAAATACATTTTTGTAATTATGTGCATCAAATAATTAAAACGATAAATATCTCAATGTTTAATAAGCCATAAAAAATAACAATAAATCGGAAGAAGTTAATAAAAAAAAATGTACATTTAATTGACAAAGATTATATTGTGTCATCTAGAAGGTCATAAACAGAGTCCAACAACTTTGATTTGTCGCTCTTTCCAAGTTCTCTTTGCCCTGTTATAAATGGATCTGAACGTAAAAGTAGAGTGTTCATAATGTCGACGTTTGTCAACATGCGTGACATTTTTCGGCTATGCTGTAATCTACATTTTTTTAATTCATTATTGTTTGGCTCTGCAGCTTCCTCCGAGAGCTCTCCAATTGATACTATTGCATTCTCTATCACACCAGTGGTTTATAAGGGGGGTGTGGACTATTGTTGGTTTTATTTTATTGATGCTGTATGTAAATTTATAGAAAATGTTAAATAAATTAGGTCTGCTACTTATCCTTCCTCTTAGCCCTTAGCCACGTGTGTCAACGAGTGCGTTGAGTGAATGTGTTTGTGTTCGTATGTTATTATAAAAATACTATGGCGAAATAAACTACTCATCTGCGATAATAAAATACTATTTTATTTCTTTAATACGTTATAAATTTATTTATCAAAATGTTTGTTTGTACCACGATTTGCTGAACTAACCGATCTCGTTGGCAGTTTAAGAACGAATGCCCACACAAATGAGCTTACAAATTCTACTCAGATCTTAAATGAGTTACATATGTACAATACATCGATAAGAGAAACACTCAATAGTAATAAACAAAGAGTGGAATTAGCAAATTATACAATTTTACATTGAGTGACTTTTAAAATGAAGAAAATATCGCTTTATGGCAAGAACATTTCTTAACAATCAGATCCATGTATTAATACTTTATGGACTGTAGCTGGCAAATAGTACCACGGATAGTCATTGATCAGGTCCTTGGCAGTATCGAGGGCATATTCATTGATTTTATATAAACAGACCTTCATCAACTCCTGTGATTTCTGAAACCAATCTTGGATTAGAAAATAATTTTCTTGCAACATTCCCATCGTTGGACGATCCTATGCCCCCATCTCTGGGCTTGTCTACTATTAAGCCCATTTTTTCACAAAATTCCTTTTTAATTTGTTGCTTTCTTTCCAATACTTGTAATTTATTTCCAGGACCTCTAACCTGCCATATTTTGACAACGGACTTATATATATATATATCGCATGAAGTGGAAATAGACCAAATTTAAAATATTTCGCTTTTACGTTTTGGCTTAAACATTTTGCCAAATTATTTATATCTGCGGGATTTGCACCACATATATAACATTTGGCAGAGGATGACTCACTTAAGGCGTTACATGCTTTTCCGTCTACCATAGTGAGCTGTAAGCTATGCTCAACGCTTATCTTTCTATTGCAAATCAAACGTTCTGTTGGCCCCAGATTATTTATTTTCTTCTTAAAATATTTTTCCTCTTCGATTGAAAGCTCGGTTGTCTCCTTTTTAAACTGAAATCGAACTGACCTGCAGTATCGCGTTGACGACGGAGTAGGATTTTTCCATATTATTTTATGATCAGTTTAAGTAGTTGGAGAAGCACGTAGGATGTAACAAATAAGCTGTTGTCTGCCAAATCAATATTAGAAAACTTTTGCTTGTACTCACTATGACCCGTACTTCCATCAAATCCCCATTTTCCGGTTAATACTAAATTTGTAAAATAATCATTAGGGACTGTTTCGACCACATTAGCTTGTAGCTCTAATAAGCTCGACGCTGTATTATCTAATAAACTTTGCAGCTCGACTTCAGCGTGAGATTCGTCTATAGATATATTGTCCGGGTATCTCTATTTTTTTGAGCTTAGTATACTTTGATAGCTTGGAAATAAATCAAAAGATATTTTGCTATTCACAAAGTTTGTTATCAGCAAATATTGGTTTTTAGACGTGCCGGTCTCCACTATAAGTGAAAATACTTCAATGGGATCTGCCTGCAATACATTTTGCATTTGATGGTCATTGTGTAGAGCAGAAACAGCAGACTCGTCAATCTCGGTAGCTGAACTATACGCCTACGCTTTGTTCTTGCTGAAGACTTTGGGCGCCCACGATGAGCACTTTCCACCATTTGCTGAGATATATTAGATTTTAATACAATTGATTGCATTGATATTGCAGAACTGAAGGTTTTTTGCGATCGCAACGCATCCAGAAAACAACGATTTTTTTTACATACATATGTAGCTAATAGATTTTTCAAGTTCGGTTAGTTCAACTATGTAGCCGTTATTTTCAATATTATGTTGTATATCAATGATCACATCTTGAGTTTTCTCCGCGCTGCTACCCTTTTTTGTGCACCATAAATTGAAAATATGTAGCTGTGCAAGCACACACTGATACGAATCGCCTTCCGTTGGCCCTAATTATGACCTGGACAATCGCGTCTTGATGGACAACTGCTACATTCGAAATGAAATAGGGAATTGGCGATCCAACGGCTCTGGTTTCACCCGGTTTAGCGACGAAAATATGGCAAATAATGTCATTGCCAGAGAGGGTGACCTACCCCCGTTCATTTCGAAGGAAGAACTCCATGAGATCTTCCACACAATCAGGGCAAAGAAATCAGTGGGGACCGATGGTATTCCGAACATCGTGCTTCGACATCTTCCTCTAGAAGCGGTGGACATTTACACCACCCTGTTTAATAATGCAATGAATAATGCACATTATCCAACGCATTGGAAAACGGCGGTGGTTCAACCTATCCCCAAAAAGGGGAAGGATATATCCAATCCGGCGAATCTCCGGTCGATAAGTCTCCTTCCGAATATCAGTAAGGATTTTGAAAGGGTAATCAATAGAGCTCTGACTAGGTGGCTTGAGGACAAACATATAGTTCCGGATAATCAATTCGGTTTTAAGGCGGGACATGATATCTCACATGCCGCGTCTAAACTGGTTTCTGATATCCAATGGAACAAAGGCATGAAACAGTGCACTGGTGCCTGCCTTGTTGACTTGGAGAAGGCCTTCGACACCGTATGGCTAGAGGGTCTTTTCTATTAGCTGACTAGGCTGGGGATCAGCAAACCTCTCTTGTACATTCTTTATAATATGCTAACCAACAGACAGTTCATCGCGAAGAATGGTGATGTTACTCCTGTTGGAATATTTCAAATTAAAAATGGTCTTCAGCAAGGCGCGGTCAATTCGCCGATCCTATTTAACATTTATACAAGCGACTTGATAGGTTCACTTTCCCATACTATTGCGTACGCAGCCGATTTGGTAGCGTACAGAACAGGTCCCAAAATCAAGGTTATTAATACTCTCTTGCAGCGTGACTTCGATAAGATAAGACGATTTTGCGATGACTGGAAGTTGAAAATCAACTTTCAGAAGTCGGAAACCATTCTCTTTAGGACGCCGTTGTCTGGAGCCTCTAGCGATACCAGAAAAAATTGGCGAAAGTTCTCTATCGTTGGACAACACGGACAACCTCTTGCCTGTCGAAATGTAGTCTGATACCTTGGAATCTGGCTAGATCAGTTTCTGTATTTTGGCAAAAATGTAGATTTTGTTGTGAGAAAAAACTAACCAAGCGCAGCTGCATTGCGAAAATAAACACGTGTTCATGATTTTAATTGGTTTTAAGAAAGTCCAGTTAGATTTCTAGAAAAAAACCGGTTTGCTCTTGGTAAGCTGGGACATTTAACTGACAAATTGTGTACATTTTATTTGAAAACTTTGTACTAATATTTTTGATGTTTGGCCTATGGACGGGACCACTGTGCATTGGCGAGAACCCGGAAGTATGTGAACCCGATTAAACTGAGTTATCTATTTGGCGTATATTTGTCGAATGCCCTCTATCACGTCAGATATACCCGTCACTGGAATGTACACGCATATCACAGCAATTAGCAGATATACTCAACCCCTCAGACTACAACACAATCGAACGAATAAAACTAGCCTTAGATTTTCATAACAAATTCAACGAAATATAATTACTTATGACTGTTACTATATAACTTTTTGAAACCTTGTTTGTAAAAATTTATTTTATTTTTATTTTTAATATTTCATTAATAAAATTTGATTTTTATTGAAGACGGTATCACTTATGGTTTTATTACCCAGATACCCTATTAAAATAATTTGTAAATTATTTGATTAAATAAATAAGAAATCAATACGTTCAATTTTCAAGACAATCATCAGCTACTATAATTTTATTCTTTACTCCGTACCAAGAAGTTCAACAGTTCTTGTACACCATATTCTATAATATCGACTGGAACACAGCTAGTGAATATAGCAACACCACCGAACTTTTTCTACAGTCAACCATTTGTATCGACAACAGAAAATCATGTTGAAGTCGTTTTCTATCAGAGCGGAAGATTTGATATCCATTTAAATCGCAACTCCTCAAACAGATCGCGGAATTCATCGATCCTTGGCATTTGTTCCACTTTCATTCATTGTTTCTATATACTTACTTAACTTCAATTATTATGTTCGCACACCGCTCCGGACTACGAATTCATCTCCCCACTAATGGATAAATAGTTTTTATATTTTTTAACCTCTCCTCCGCAAAATACGTCATAAAGCATCTCGATGTTGCGGACATCTATACTCCAGGGATTGCTCAGTAATAATCCATAGTGTGTTGATGTGACCGATGTAGCCTGTCTGTTTGTGGTCGAATGTTATCGAGATACGCTTAATTTAACTTAATTTAACAATTAATTTAGCAAATGCTGGAAGCACCCATATTCCTCTCCAGTTTTCACATTATGTCAGGGTTTCCATCTTCATTCCCCTCTTTCAATATTCGGGAAGCATTCCACTTTAGCATGCTCTCCTAATTAGTGGCTGTATGATTTCTGCTGAGATGCCATGCCAAGTACAATACATTATTTTCCTTGAAGGCCCTTTAAGTTAATATAATTTCAGTGTTACGGTGGTGTCTGTTCGGGAAATTATTTCCTCAGAACACTCATCTGGGTCTGGGACCGGTTCGTTACTTGCTAAATGATTTGGAACAGCAGCAAAGTGATCCCTCCATCTGGTTGGTTGCTCCTCATCCGAAGTTAATATTACCCGGTAGGTTGATGTTTTCGATGGAGTGGTCCCGTCATTCACTTTTAAATCTTTGTCTCGTCATTTCGCGATAGTCCAGCATAGATGGTAATCTATCTGAGTTTGATGTCTACCGCTGTAGTATGTTTTCAGTTGTCGCTTTTGCTTATTTGGTAGCATATCACGCATAGTTAGACTGGTCTTCGTATTCATAGTCCGATTCATTATCTGTTTTTTTTTTACAAACGACGCTGCATTACTCGAATCAGACATTCCACAAGTGTCAGTCAAAGTGTTCACAAGTGTTTTTCACAAGTGCTTTTCTTGTTTGTCACGCAATTAATCAATTTAGCAAAATTAAACGTAAAAAATTTCGTTACGACCCCAGGATTGTTCAGACGTAATGGAGGAAACTATTCCGCCAATTGTGGTACTAAAATCAACCAGTGATTAAGTGCGTAGCATTGTTGGACAGTTACAACAAAATTAAAATTGAACTCCTGCGGTTAAAATGTGAATTCTTTACTCACACATGAAAGGAAAATCGCGCACTAAAGGTGATTTAATTAGTAACGATGTAGTCAAAAATGAACTTATTATACTCGGATTGTGCCTAGATGTAAAAACCATCACTATTAACTCAGCAATTAAAGCCCTGCACCAACTAGACCTACATTGTTTACATTGTTTACATTATAAAATTAAATGAACTCAGGCGTATTCAAAATCATCGTTCGATGGGACTACAAAAAACATCATCCGGGTAAGGTCACTCAATGTCATAATTGCCAGATTTATGGCCACGGCTCGATGCATTGTCACATAAAAAGCTTCTTTCCTATCTGCTCTGGGAATCACAAAACATCTGACTGCAAATCGAATGATGTCATCAAGTGTGCAAATTGCAGTATGCCACATAAATCTACCGATCCTGAATGCATCAGCCGAAGGCAATATTAGGATATTCGACGCAAATTGTCTTCACGCTAATTTTCCTCCACTATCACGATCTGTGCGCCAATCATCATTCTCTTCATCTACCCGGGCTGCTGTCCTCGATCAACCTCAGCAACCTTCCAACAGTGATGTGCTACTTTAAGCGGCATTTGCAATAAATTGTTTAGACTCAATGCTCGTCACAAGGTAGATAATTATCGATGGTGATCCCAACTATCGACATCAGTTGTGGAATTGTCTTAGGCAAACTGATGGGGTAACATTTTTTAACAGAAACCCTTCAACCCTCGATTTTTATATTACTATCATTCCAACTTACTGCTCAGTACCATTAACTCTTAATGTCCTTACAGTCAATAAGGCACCTCTTCCTGGAAATATTTTATATCTGACTAGCAAAACCTTGCCCGCTTCGCTGCGCTGTATCAGTAATTATTTCATTTGAGTACAATTAACAAAGAAGAAAGAAAGAAACATATACATTTGTTTGTGTTTTGTTGCTTCGTTGAGCCTTTTTGAGTATACAAACACGTGTATGTGTGATTTCCATACCAAAAAAATAAAACACTAGATGTCCATTGGGTGGAATGCTTGCTCTAACAAACAAATACTTACAAAGTCCATGTGTCATTTGTAAACCAACCTAAAATGAATATTCAAAACAAACATACAAAAACGTATACTTCACCCATGAATTTATATACGGTGTTTGAACCCTGAAAACTGTAATTATTATTGCAATGCTCTGTGGAACACAATATTCTTGGTTTCTTCATTCACCGTATTTACCATACGGTACGGGCAGTGGCTGAGTGTATGTAAAACCTGATGGATAGCGGGTTGTGAGTGAAAATTTTGTTGGTGCACTATTTCATATTGTTGTAAGGGCATAACACCTACAACAATTTGATCCGGTAAATCAATGTCAGAATTTTTACTTCGCAGCCTTGGATAGTATCGTCGGTGTTTGTGCTTTCTGTGTTTGTCTGTGATTATGACTAGGAAAGTCAGGGTAGACGTAGCCAATATACGCGGGCTAAAAAGTAATCACTTTACTGCGTACGTCCACGTTTATAAGTACAGACCCGCTGTTTTGGCACTTAGTGAAACATAGGTAGATCCCCGCCCACACCTCTCAGATCATTCTGATCTGAAGCTACCTGGCTACGAACTAGTGTCATTATTCTTCTCTCAGTGCGGTCTCGCCATTTACGTGCGTAGTGATGTAGCTTACCAAACTCCACCACAATGTGATCCATGTTCCAATCCGGAATTCAATTTCATGTGTTTAAATCTCCGTAAGCTGGATAATTTGCTTTATTTATAGAAGCCCCAAGCTGGACAGTAATTCGACCATTAACGAGTTTAAAGCGCTGTCTGACTCCATTCAATGAATTGTATCCCTGTATCCTCATACTGAAATGGTTCTTACGGGCGATTTCGATATACACAATATTCTGGGTGGCTTCAACATTCTGGAGAGACAACACCCGAAGGTAGGTGTGTTGAGATCTTCTCTGCGGAAAACAACTTAACGCAGCTTGTAAATGGGCCCACGCGAATACCAGACGTTGGTAGTCATACCGCCAACACCCTGCACTTATTTTTAACATCTCACCCTTGATGTGCTCTCCCCTCTAAGCTCGTCGGACCATTGTGTCATATCAGCTTATTTCTCGTACACCGTACACCTCGTACAGAGTTAGAGAAAAAATTCCTAAACGAACCATATCGCAATACGAGAAAGCCAATTGGAGCGGTCTTAACAGCTTCTTTAGGAATTTTAACTGGTCGTTATGCTATCGAGGAAGCAACGTGGATGCCGCTGCTGATATGATTACAGACACCATTCTCTTTGGAATGAGATCCTTTATTCCTCATCGGATGAAGAGTATCAAACCAAAAGAAAAGGCATGGTACGACTCAAGCTGTAAAGAGGCCGTCAGGGTTAGAGAAAGGTTTTTTCGGTCCTACAAGACCAACCCGACAGTGGATAACCGAAAAAAGTTCAAACGAGCCAGAAATGACTACAACGCCCTTCTTAAGCGTGTGAAATTCTAATACGACCAAAAACTAAGGCAAAAAATACTGCAATGTCCCAAAGGCAGTAAAAATTTTTAGTCGTTCGTCAAAAACATTAGAAATTCGGCCTCATCCTCCATCCCAACGCTCATTTACAATGACATTCCAGCTGTCAGCTCTTTGGATAAGGCCAATCTGCTTGCTGCACACTTTGCGGCCAGCTCAACACTCCCAGATTGTGCTTTGTCTCCCCCTACACTTGAGTGCGTCGAATCTTCAATGGGACGAATCTACTTTCGCACTCGTGTAGTAGCAAGATTACTTAAAGATCTCAACATACATAAATATGCTGATCCAGATGGTATATCTCCCCTTCTTCTGAAGAGGTGTTCTTCATCGCTGGCAAAACCACTGCGTAAGCTTTTTCATCAATCCTACTCTTTAGGACTCTTCCCGAGCAGATGGAAAACAGCATTTGTCCAGCCCGTCCCTAAAAAAGGCGAATCTACTTCCCTCTACTCCTAAAGACCCATTGCACTTACGTCCATTCTTTCCAAGGTCATGGAAACGCTGATAAACCGTCAGCTAAGCTAGCAACAGGTCCACTGGTGATTTGATGACATGTCTTACCGAAAAGTGGAACCAAAGCGTACATCAATCTGGCGAAAGCAAGATAGTTGCACTTGATATTTCTAAGGCATTTGACAGAGTTTGGCATCAAGCTCTTTTGTCGAAAATGCGTGCATTTGGTATCAATGACTCTCTTCTTCAATGGATTAGAAATTACCTTTCGGAACGTTCAATTCAAGTTGTTTTGGACGGTTTCAAGTCTGATATTCCCAAACTAAATGCTGGTGTGCCCCAGGGCTCTGTTCTGTCTCTCTTTTTAATTTTCATTAATGATCTCTTGTCTACTACTTCTAATCCAATATATTCCTTTGCTGACGATAGTAGTCTCTGCTTTTCATATTCATTCCTAGACTTACGTCCCTGCTCTTCGGCTGTAGAACGGGAAGGGCAGCGTATGCTAAGTTCATTAGATTCTGATGTTAACAGCATAACTACTATAATTTTAGAACCACTAACAGAGTAGAATTTAATGCTTCTAAACCACAATGCTGTCTGCTGTCGTTAAAGCGAAATTTAAACATTCAGTCATTATCCATGAATGGCAAGTGCCATTCGTTGAAACCGAAAAACTTTCCATTCTCGGTATGTGTGTCAATGACAACTTACGTGGGAATGACCACATATTTGATATCGCCAAAAATGCTGCGAAATGTCTAGGTTTCCTCAAGCGATGTAAGAAATATTTTACCCCCTCTGATCTGGCCGCAATATATAAGGCATTCATCCGCCCAAAATAGGAGTACAATGCCCACATCTGGTCAGGTGGTATTAAAACTTCTCTGCACCTGCTAGATAGGATTCAAAACCGAGCGATAAAACTTATTGACGATACTAATATCAGTCAATCAATTGACACCCTCGAACACCGACGTAATGTCTTCTGTCTCACTTTGTTTTGTCGCTATTTCTACCACCAGTGCTCCGCTGAAATTGCCAGTAGCATTCCGCCCATTCAAACTTTCAACCGTAACATCCGTCTCGCTATGAATGCTCATCAGTATACCCTCAAGCCCATTTTCGCACGTACCCTAAGATATCGTGATTCGTTCCTAAGCCGTAAAACTCGCTTATGGAATGCCCTGCCGATCTCTGTATTTCCTGGTCATTATAACTTGCAAACATTTAAAAACAATGTACATCGGTACCTCTCGTTTTTTCCTCCTAAATTATTTCAACAATGACATTGTGCATTAACCTTTTCACTATGAGTCTGGTACCTTTGCAAAGTTTTGGTTGATTGCTGTTACGCAGCATAATTATCATTGTTCCAACTTTCAACTGGAAATTGTGTGGTGGCAATCCAATCGAATCAAGTGAATTTAAAAGTTCAGTCGGACAATTCACGACATCATCTTGATTTGTAACGCTGTCCACTGATTTATATGACACAACTTCTCCTGGTATTTTTGATAATATGATCGCATGAATTGAAATTGACATCTTTATTTGTTGGTGCCAAAATTGCTCTATCGCTCAACCAATCACGATTTTTGTAATGCTGTGCAATGTTTGGAAATATCCTTTCCGAGCACTTGGAAAAAACATTCAAACCGTTCGAAGGACGTCAATTGGTCCAAGAACTTAATCTCAGAACAGGATCCGACAACTACAATATAAAATCCGTATCACTGTCTGAGCTACAGCAAACAATAAAAAACCTAAAAAATAATAAGGCTCCAGGATACGATTTGATTACAAGTGAAATTCTGAAGAAGCTACCTCGAAAAGCGTTTGTCAAGCTCCTCCACATTATGAATGCTTCCATTTTTTTTTTTTTTTTTTTTTTTTTATAATTTACGCGCGCCTAAGGGGTTGATACCCTTTTACTGTTGCCAGGGCGCGGGCGGAAAGATAGAAGGAGGAGAAAGGAAAATTGTTTTTGTAGTGGTTTGAAACTCAGGTGTGTTTTGGTTTCTATGTTTGCTCTCCAGGGGTGGGAGTCCGAATAGGACGGAGAGTTTTTTCATCACTCAGAAGTGGATTCGAGATATAATTCCCAGTATTTTTTTCATTGCTTGAAACTCTTAAACAGCCAAATCTACGTGTCAGTGTTATGCCTTCACACGCAGAATTTTTTTGTCTGAGTTCCAATTATACAATGAAAAACTGATTTTTTGCCATGGGCAGGATTCGAACCTGGACCCTCCGAGTGAGAAGCGTTCGCTACTACCACTACACCACGGCCATGAGGCTTTTATGCGTTCCAAACCAATGGAAAGTCGCAGAAGTCATAATGATTCCAAAACCGGGGAAAAGTCCAAACGACAAATAATCATACAGACCCATTTCGCTCCTGCCGATAATTTCAAAAGTCTTTCATAATTGAAGAAAGACGATTGATCCCGGATCACTAGGTGAGCTTTAGGGTCAAACATTCCACAATCGATCAGGTCTATAGGATAGCAAATGTAATTGAACACGCGCTAGAGGGAAAAAAGATATGTTCAAGCGTTTTTCTCGATGTATCGCAAGCCTTCGACAAGGTATGGCACGAGGACTTGAAGTATAAGCTACAACAAATTTTACCGAGAAAAATGAATAGAATACTCGAATCTTATCTTGAAAATAGACTGTTTCGGGTTAGATATGGGATTGAATACTCTGAATTCAAGGAAATTCAAGCTGGCGTTCCACAAGGAAGCGTTCTGGGGCCATACCTATTCTTACTGTACACTAGAGACATACCTCTAGATGAAGAGACTGTGGTAGCCACGTCCGCATATGACACGGCCATCCTCGCCACAGGACAAACAGTTGAATCTTCGACTGGAAAACTTCAACGAGCTCTGAACAAAATATTTGAGTGGACGAAGAGCTGGCGAATCATGCTAAACGTCAACACACGTCAATTTCACGTACAGAAAGATAAACAACTTACCTTTATTCATCAACTCGGTACAAATGCCGTATGCAAACGAGGCAAACTATTTGGGAATGACCCTAGATACAAAACTAAAGTGGAAATCACACGCAAAAAAGAAACGTGAAGAGCTCGAAATTAGGCTAAGAGAAATGAATTGGCTTATCGGAGGATACACTAAACTAAGCACATATAACAAGCTGCTTTCAGCAAGTGCTAAAACCTCCGTGGACTTATGGTATACAACTATGGGGTTGTACCAAACCAAACAATATGTCTGTCCTACAGACGTTCTTGAACAAAGCGCTTAGAGTAATCGTAAATGCTCCATGGTATATAAGGAATAGAGATATTCACCGCTATCTGGGAATTGCAAGCGTGAAAGACGAAGTAACATGCTTTGCTCGTAAACTTCGCACTCGTCTTGTGCATCATTGCAACCAGGAAATAATCCAGAGATTGGACAAGACAAGTCTTGTGCGGCGACTTCAAAGAACAAGACCGTTCGTCTTAGCGCTTAAGGAGAAACCGTATGAAATAACGGTAATAGTAGGTGCCTTCGCTGGAAAGCTACCTACCAAACGCGATAAACTACAGAAGCTTGAGCTACTTGTTAAGGAAACTTAGTCGTAGTCTTATAGAAAATGGGAGGTTTTTTATTGAGTAACAATTTCACACTACCATGTGGGCGTACTTACGGTGGACGCTGCTATGCCAGTAGGTGCTCGTGTTTATGGTGCCTGCTGTGGTGGTGTTCTTATGAGCGCGTGCTTATGGTGCCTATGAAGGTTTTTACCCAGCCAGGAAAAAAAAAAACCTTCCATCAATGCTTCTTTAGATTCTGTAAAAGTGCACATATTTGGTGGTATTGTTATGAATCCAGTATCATCAACAGGTATTGCACCATTTCCAATTTTCAACAATTGTCTGGAGAACTCAGCGGCTGATGGATCGTTTTGCAATTGAACACGCACTTTTGTTTTCAATGTGAGTTTTTTCACATGTCCCCACAAATATGAAAACTTCCAGCAAGCATACAATTCATCGGCTGGAGTGGATTTGGATTTGGCTATAACTGGCAACGTTTGTCTAAAATCGCCAGACTGTAATACCAAAGCACAACCAAACAATTTTTAATTTCCACGTAGATCTTTCAATGTTCTATCCAGAGCTTCTGATGATCTTTTGTGAGCCATGGTACACTGATCCCATATAATAAGACTGAATCGTTGCGAAAGTTTGCCCATTTACAGATGAGTTTGAAATATTGCATGTGCGTGTTTGGTTAACTTGCATCTTCAATGGCAACTTGAGTTCTAAATGCGCTGTTCGACCGCCATCCAATAGAGTGGCTGCAATGCCCGAAGAAGCGATAGCTGGCACAATTTTGTTTAGTGGTCGTATTCGTGCTAGAAGCAATGAAATCAAGAATGTTTTTCCAGTACCACCAGGCGCATCCAAAAAATACCATTCACGGCCATCATTATCAACAATATTATTGATTGTATCATAGGCAATTCTTTGCTCAGCATTCAATTTTCCAGCGTTTTCTTGAACAAATGTATTCAATCTCATATTGTTGTTCACGTTGCAGATCCTGATTGAATAAGGCATTCTTTGGACGTTGCCTATTTGCCATCATTAAACACATATCTTAGATCAAAATCAATACTCCATTGTAAATTTCCGGTGGGAAATCCATCTCTTGATTGAAAGTAGTACGACGCACACGATGTAAAATATCATCTGACATATCGTCTCGATACTTTGTCCATATTTCAATTGGATTGGCTTTAAAACATGTAGCTACTATGATTGCAAGCAATGTCCGTATTTTATTTGGATTGGCTTAAATTGCTGCGTCTATTATGCAATTGCTGACATGCTCCACGATATGTCGCACACACTCTTTGATCAACTGTTGTACGTAAATTTTTAAATGATGTTGGTCCACGAACAGTGATCAATAAAAATCGCAAATAAAAACACTCAGCATTGTTCGGATGAACTGTGTAAATACAACCTAGTGAATATGTTGAAAATAAATTTAGATGGCCTTCAACTGCTTTAAAAATCTCTTTTTGACGCATTCCATGTAAAATATGTTGGCACTTCAGCATATAGCAACGTTTGAGCAAATGTATCATTTTGACACAATTTGAAAAAAGCAGTCAATGTTGTGTCTGGTTGTACTGCTGCTCTTCCCGATGCATTTTCTTCCGTAAAATACAAACGTTGGCCATTTTCGAGATGGACTGCCAAATAGGATGTCTTTCATGAATTTAGAATGCAAAAAACCGCCATATCGCCTCGTTACTGCTCATATAACGCCCCATTTGATATTGATGTATTTCATCGTTCCGACGTATTTGCAAATGTATTTAATCGATTTGACCGAATTGTAATATTCAACGTTGATATGGGCTTTGAAAACTTTTGACAATATGGAACAATCCAACGGTAGAGATGCTTCGTATCGTAGACCATTTTTAGCAATGCACTGAGCAGCTAGTTCATCGGCTAGATGTTCATTTTCTCCATCCATCCATAGCACATCGTTCTGGTCCCTAGAAGCTATCGGAATTCGTGGTGAAGATGAAGAAAATAAACATCTAGCCGATGAACTAGCTGCTCAGTGCATTGCTAAAAATGGTCTACGATACGAAGCATCTCTACCGTGGAAGAATCCGGATGTTGAAATAAAAAGCAACAGAGAATGTGCTCTAAAGCGACTTGAATCACTTGCTTCGCGATTGTCAAGATATCCAGAAAAATACAGAGAATATGATGCTGGTATTCGGAAATTACTTACAGACGGGTTTGCTGAGTCTGTTCCACCCCAAAACAAGGAGAATGTACACCGAGTGTTTTACTTACCTCACCGACCAGTATATAAAGAGGATAGTACAACGACTAAGATGCGTATCGTTTTCGATGCCTCGTCACGTAGCCAAGATTCTCCATCGTTAAATGATTTGCTTCATGTAGGAGCTAATCTCTTGCCCGATGTCCTGAAAATATTGTTAAACTTTCGACTGGGACCTTATGGGATCGTGGCAGACGTGGAGAAAGCATTTCTACAAATTGAGCTCAACGAGAAGGATCGTGACACACATAGATTCCTTTGGTACGCTTTTCAGAAAACACCCACATGCCAACTTGAAATACTGGAGTATCGGATGACCAGAGTCACTTTCGGTGTGAATTGCAGCCCCTTCTTATTAACAGCAACTCTGCAATTACATTTCAAGAACAAAAAGGGAAAGTTGCAGTCCACTTGCCGCAAGCTAATAGAAAGCTTCTACATGGACGATTTGGCGATGAGTGTCGACACCGAAGAGGAAGGAGTGCATGTTAGCAAAGATGCTGTTCTGGTGATGAAAGGTGCGAATATGAACCTAAGGAAGTGGAACTCAAATAGCAATCTCGTTCGTCAGGCTCATTGCTCCGATGAGCTACCAAGTGAGCAAAAAGTTTTGGGGCTATTGTGGTTCGTGCACACGGATGAAATTGGAGTACCTTTGAAATCAACCGAAGATTTGTTCTCTTCTAATCTAGTGAAGGGAACGAAACGGAATGTCTTGGCATGCTTGGTCCTGTGGTAATTGGGTTGAAAATACTTTTTCAAGCTATCTGGCGGGAAAAAATGTCATGGGATGAGATGCTAACGCGAGAGTTTTTACTACTGGCAAACTTGGGTGGAAAATTTCAAACCTTTGAAGAATTATGCTATTCCTCGTGCAGCGATTAATTGTTCACTTCCTAGGGCTATAACCATTCACATATTTGCGGATGCAAGTTTAAGGGCATGTGGCACAGTAGCATTTATTAAAAGTTTTGATGAAGCTGGGAGAAATAATGTTTCTTTTCTATGTGCGAAAAGTCGCGTAGCTTCACTTAAAACTGAGAAGATAAAAGAACTTTCACTTCCGAAGTTGGAACTTACAGCAGCGTTGTTGGCGGAGCGAATGTCTTCGTATTTACAAAAGTCCTTAAAGATTCCTATTCAGAAATTCTTCCTGTGGACGGATTCGAAAATTGCGCTTGGTTGGATCCAGGGCGACGCACATCGTTGGAAACCATACGTTCACAGTCGAGTTACTGAAGTACGTCATCTTACATCCATATCGGACTGGCGACACTGCAGGGGGAAAGAAAACCCAGCTGATCTTCTTACGAGAGGAATTACGGCAAACCGGTTGTTGAATTCTGAACTATGGGTTCACCGGCCAGCTTGGCTTCAAGATGATGCATTCTTGGGTGAAGATGTCAAAAATATCGTTCCGGATAAATTGGCATTGGCGTTATTAGAACCAGTCTCGACTCCCACTCATTCAATGTCTGAACCGTTACTGGACTACAAGAAATTTAGTTCATGGGGCTTTTTGCTACGCTGTACATGCTTTGTATTGCGTTTTGTGAAGCTGTGCAGGAAGGAGAAGAAATATGAATTTTCTCAACCCTCTACCAGTGAGCTCGATGCAGCAGAAACATATTGGCTCAGGTACATGCAAAGAAATTCCTTTAATAATGAAATTTATCTTTTGCAGAAAGGAAAGTCTATACCTAAAACTTCAAAGATAGCTGAGTTGTGTCCGTTTTTGGACGAAAATGGTCTGTTGCGGCTTGGTGGTCGCCTTCAATATTTGAATGTTGATTTAAATCGAAAGCATCCCATCATTCTTTCATCGGATTCGTATCTAGTCAAACTTTTGATCGATTATTATCATCAAAGAATCTTGCATGGAGGCGTTAATGTGGTACTGTGTCAGCTACGTGAACGTTACTGGGTTATTAGGGCACGCCCTTTAGTGAAAAGTAGAATCAAAGGGTGCATTACCTGCCAAAGACTTTTTGGAAAGCCTGCATCACAACCATTTGGACAACTTCCAATCGAACGTATAACCCTGTCAAGACCTTTCGATTGCGTCGGAGTTGATTTTGCCGGACCCCTCTACTACCATGACACTTCCACAAATCGAATGATGAAAAGTTATCTGATGGTTTTCACCTGTGCCGCCGTTCGATGTATACATCTAGAAACAGTTCAAAATTTGTCGACTGAGAGCTGTATAATGGGAATGAGGCGTTTTATGGCTCAACGAGGAGCTCCTTCTGTTATTTATTCAGATAATGCCAAATCGTTTCGTAGAGCGGCTCTAGAGCTCGGTGCCATGTGTTCCATGCCGAATGACGAGCTTATGCAAGGATTTCTATCGAGTAAACGTATCAAGTGGAAGTTTATAGTTGAACGAGCGCCATGGTGGGGAGGATTCTGGGAGCGGCTTATAAGGACTATTAAAAATGTACTAAAGGTTGTAATCGGTAAAGCGAAGTTAACTTTCGAGCAATTGCGCACAGTGATCGCTGAAGCAGAGGGTATGGTGAATCTTCGTCCGTTAACATATGTAAGCAGTGACCCGATGGTTATTTCGCCACTTACGCCATCACACTTTATACATGGGGAAAGTCGCTCGTCTAACCCAAAACAAACGGTGCCTTCCTCAGATGATTTGCAGCAATTATGGGCGCAGCGTTTGAGACAAACTGGTATGCTGTGGAAACGATGGCGCGTCGAATATTTGCAACAACTTCGATCGTTTCATCACAGCCAAGGCTATTCATCTTCTCAACTTAAGCCGAACGACGTTGTACTAGTTTTTGATTCTGCGAAGCCACGGATTGCTTGGAAACTAGCAATTGTTGAAAGCGCGTTTACTGGTTGAGATCAGAAAGTTCGAGCGTGTGAGATTCGATATGCTGATGGAACGAGGACACGAAGACCCGTGCAGCTGTTATATCCACTGGAACTTTCATTGATTGTCCGCCCGGAGGATGTTGAAAAATGAATTAAGTTATGAAGACAAACTATTATTTACCCTATCTGAAGTATTGTATTTATGAAATGTATTATCTATCGTTATCCTTTTCTTTCATCTCGATCTCTTTCTTGTAATATTTAAATTTGTATGAATTAACTCTTCTTTTTCACTTAGCTTTTAAACTCTCAACGGATTGGACCAAACAATAAAATTACAAAGTTTCTTTCAAGTCTTGGCCTTTCTTTAGCGTTTAAAACGGGTTATTTTTTCTATAATTATCAACTACAGCTTCCACATTTCCCATATTGATAATTGTTGATCTGCCGTTGTCATCATCTGTTGAGCGACGATGATACAGTGGATAGCCATCATTGCCTGTAACAGTGTCCGAAACCAATGCTCTTGGATACCGTTTCGTACACTTTCAATCAACAATACACGGTGAATTCAGATTATGTTCGCCACATGGTCCGTGAATCATACTGTTTATGACAACATCAAACAAATCTGGATCAGTTGCTTGACCAGGTATTTTTGCTGATACGATACTATCGATTTCTTCTGGTCTGATTTTATTCACCGACCAAATCAAAATATGAGCATGTGGCAGGCCTCTCTTTTGCCATTGAACAGAATACATGCAACAACGTACTTCTCCAAAATCCATCAAAGATTTCAATTTTTGCTTGAACACGCGTGCTGTTATATCGTGACGATCTTTCGGTGTTTGGCCGTTGAAAAAATGATCCTTAATTTCATCCCATTGTGCATTAGATATGAATGTAATAAATAGATCAGATCGTCCATAAGATCGCACATATGTCATTGCATCTTGGGCATATTCGTGCATATGGCGCAGGCTCCCAGTGTATGCAGTTGGTATCGTCTGCAACACACTTATGCCAGCGCTTGATCCAATCCTCGAAACATTTTTTATATTCGATTTTAGGTATGTCCATCAGTGCTTCCTGCGATTTTTAAATTACTACCTCTCGGCTGCTGAAAAGCGTTCCCCGTAGTGGTTTTTTAAATCGATTGAATAGAAAGAAGTCACAGGGATGAATAATGATCGCACTGTGCGACGGTGCATTATCATGGTGCAAACTCCACGAGTTTTCTGCCCACAATTCTGGTCTCTTTCGGCGAATTGCTTTACGTAAACGTCTCATAACGCCCAAATAATACTCTTTGTTTACTGTCTGGCCTTCTGGCAAAAATTCATGATGCACTACACCGTTGTAATCCATGAAAACCGTCAGCATTGCCTTCTTTTTTGACTGAAAACGACGTGGTTTTTTTGGTCTCGGCTCATTTGGTGAACGCCATTCACTTGCCTGATGTCTGGATTGCGTATCGTACTCATAAACCCACGTCTCGTCTCCAGTAATGATCCTTTTGATGAATGTGGGATCGGATTCAGCCTCGCAAATCATCTGTTTTGCGACGTCAACACGGTCTCTTTTTTGCATGAAATTGACGTCTTTTGGCACCAACTTTGCTGCTACACGGCGGAAAACCAAATCATTAACCAAAATGTCTTGGACGGATCCATAGGCAATGTTCAAGTCCTCCGCTACTCTCTGATGGTTAATTTGCGGTTATTGACCAACATTTCCTTTACTCCATCAAAGTTTTCGTCGGTTCTCGATGTCGATGGTCATTGCGTTCATCATCTTCGATTGACTCACTTTTAAACCGCTCGTGACATTGGTAAACGACCGTTTTCTTTAGAGAATCGTTTCCGAAACACTTTTCCAACATTTCCAACGTTCGCGCACCATTAAATCCGTTTTTTACGCATAACTTGATACAAGTTCGTTGTTGCAAATTTAAATCCATTTCTAAAATTGTGAAAAAACTCCAACACACACACAGAGATAGATCTACTCTTGGCTACGTAACTTTTGCAAATGTCAAGCTATGACGCTAAGATTTAGAGGGAATGTCAACAACAGATTTACCAACTTAACAAGAAAAACAGCTGGTACATAAATATTTTGGAATCTGTATTTATATATTGAATAAATAAAAGACGCGAAGAGTGTGTAATATTAAGTGTTCTGGGTGACAGCACAAATTGAAGCTTATCCAAAAGATACAGGGTAGATTTGGTGTAGATAATTTTGTGCCAAGACACACAGCACCTTACACTCAGAAACTGTTGAAGCGTGCAACCAAGAATACTATTTTGGTAGTCCGAGACATGATCATATCTGCGAAGCCCATGAACCACACCGTTGAAAGCGACTGTTAGTTTATTCTGTGACTCAGAGTCCAATTTATACCATACTCAATGACTGGCACCAGGAAAGGTTTAACCAGTCTGAGACTCGTGTCTTTTGGTGTGAAATAGGAAGATAACCAACGTTTCCGAAGCTCCGCATAAATTCGACCGACATAGTGTAATTTGTATGGTGTATAGGGGAAAGTAAACGGTTCATTTTAAATCCTAAATTTCTCACAAGTCGAAGTTGAGTATTGTTTAGATAAATTGGATGTCGTTCTTCAGTATTAAACAGTTTTTCCGATATTTTACAATTAGTTGGGTTTTAGTGACATTACCAGTTGTACTTTCTGATCAAAATGTAGCCAACATTTCCCATTTAAGCAAACGGCGCTTGAGATATTTTTTTTTATAATTGGCGAGCGCACAAGGGATTTTATGTACACTTAAGATGTTTGCACATAGCTCCGGCGAAAGGAATTTAGGGAGGGAAAAAAGAGAGATGTCGTTGTGCGTTGTTTTTAAATTTTTGTAAATTATGGTGACTAGGAAATAAGCGAGTTGTACGGCTTATGAAAGAATCACGAGTACGTCCGGATGTGGGCTTGAGGGTGTACTAATTAGCCTTCACAGCAAGACGGGTGTTGCTGAAAGTTTGAAGAGGCGGAATACCACTGGCAATTTTGGTGGAGCACTGCTGGTGAAGATAGCGATACATCAGGGAGAGACAGGAGACGCTATGTCTATGTTCGAGGTTGTCGCATGACTGTGTAATATTGACATCAACTATCAATTTTATCGCACGATTTTGCATCCCATTTAGCAAGTGCAAAGAGGACTTAAGGGCACCTGGCATTGTACTCCAATTTTTTTTTTTTTTTATAATTTACGCGCGCCTAAGGGGTTAGATACCCTTTTACTGTTGCCAGGGCGCGGGTGGAAAGATAGAAGAAAGAGAAAGGAAAATTGTTTTGTAGTGGTTTGAAACTCAGGTGTATTTGGTTTCGATTTTCGCTCTCCAGGGGTGGGAGTCCGAATAGGACGGAGAGTTGTTGCTTCACTCAGAGTGATTCGAGGTATAATTCGCAGCATTTTTTTCTGTGCTTAAAACTCTACAACAGCCAAATCTACGTGTCAGTGTTATGCCTTCACACGCAGAATTTTTCTGTCTGAGTTCCAATTACAAATGAAAAACTGACTTGCCATGGGCAGGACTCGAACCTGGACCCTCCGAGTGAGAAGCGATTGCTAGTACCACTACACCACGGCCACCATCCATTTGGGCGGATAAACGCCTTATATATTGAAGCCAGGTCAGATTGGGTGAAATATTTCTTACATCGCTGAAGGAAACCTAGACATTTCGCAGCATATTTGGCGATATCGAATATGTGGTCATTTCAACGTAAGTTGTCATTCACACACATACCGAGAATGGAAAGTTTTTCGGTTTCGACAATGCAAGTGCCATTCATGGATAATGGCTGGGTATTACAATTTCGCTTTAATGACAGCATCAAGTTTTAGAAGCATTAAATTCCGCTCCATTGATAGTTCTCTAATTGGTTATGCTGTTAATATCGGAATTTAATGAGCTTAGCATACGCTGCTGTTTCCGTTCTACGACCGAAAAGCAGGGACCTGAGTTCGGACACGAATACGAAAATCAGAGAGTCGTCAACAAAGAAATATATTGGATCAACAAAAAATTGGAAAGAGTGTCGGAGACAGAACGGAGCTTTGGGATACACCTGTGTTTTGTGAATATCAGAAACCATTCAAGCCAACTTAAATCGAACGTTCCGAAAGGTAATTTCTAATCCATTGAAGAAATGAGTCGTCGATCCGAAAAGCACCCATTTTCGACAAAAGAGCTTGATGCCAAACTCTGTCAAATACCTTAGAAATATCAAGTGCAACTGTCTTGCTTTCGCCAGATTGATGTACGCTTTGGTTCCACTTTTCGCTGAGACGTTTCATCAAATCACCAGTGGAACTGTTACTACGAAAACCGTACTGCCGGTCATTGAGAAGTTTTCGTGTTTCGAGATATTTCACGACAGTTTATCAGCGTTTCCATGGATTTGGAAAGATGGGACGTACATAAGTGCAATGGGTCTGTAGGAGAAAAGAGAAGAATTGCCTTTTTCAGGGACGGGCTCGACATATGCTTTTTCCATCTGCTCGAAAAGAGTCGTAAAGAGTAGGATTGATGAAAAAGCTTACGCAATGGTTTTGCGACGGTGGAAGAACACCTCTTCAGAAGACGGGGAGATATACCATCTGGGCCAGCGGTATTGTGTACGTTAAGATCTTTAAGTACTCTCGCTACTACACGAGTGCGAAAGTAGATTTGTCCCATTGAACATTCGACGCACTTAAGTGCACGGAGACAAAGCACAATATGAGACTGTTGATCTGGCCGCAAAGTGTGCTGTAAACAGATTGGCCAGGTCCAAAGAACTGACAGCTGGAATGTCATTGCAGTATTTTTTGCGTCAGTTTTTGGTTGTGTTGGAATTTCATTTGAATTGTCGGGTTAGTCTTATAGAACGGAAGAAATATTTCTCTAACTCTGACAGACTATTTACAGCTCGAGTCGTACCATGCCTTTTCATTCCAAAGAGAATAGTGTCTGTGGGCCTGATATGATATCCGCAGCGGCATCCACGTCGTTATCGATGAAACATAACAACCAGTTAAAATTCTTAAAGAAGGAGTTAAGTTCGCAACAATTGGCTTTATCGTATTGCCATACGGTTCGTTTAGTTTCGTTTAGCTGTGTGATCAGTATACGAGAAATTAGCTGATATGAAACAATGGTCCGATGATCTTAGAGGGGGAAGCACATCAACAGTGTACTTATCAGGGTGAGAAATTAAAAACAAATCCAGGGTATTGGCGGTATAACTATCAATGTCTGGTATTCGCGTGGGCTCATTTACAAGCTGTGTCAAGTTATTTTCCGCAGCAAGGACCTCAACACACCGTCCATAGGATGTTGTCTGTCCAGAATGTTGAAGCCATCCAGAACTGTGTATATCGAAATCACCCGTAATCACGATTTCAGTATGAGGATACAGGGATACAATTCTTTGAATGGAGTCAGATAGGGCATCGAACTGTTTGGGGACTCTGTAAGTAAAGCAGTAGTGGATAATTCGCTTATGGAGATGGAATTTTAACCACATGAAGTTCAATTCCGGATTGGAACAGCTCGGCACTCCTGAGAGATTGAGATATTGTCAAACGTTTGTTTTTTAGGTTAGTACATCTGTCAACTGGAACTCAAACATCACTCGTTTCGGTAGTCCATCCACCAGTATGACTGACGTAAACATCGAAAAAGTTAAGAAAATTCTCCTCGCAGTTCGTCGTGTGATCATCAGGGAGATAGCAGCCGATTTTGGTGCCTCATTCGGATCGGTGCAGAGCGTTATGCACTATGTTTTGGGCTCTGACCCTATACAGTATCCAGGATCGTCGGGCAGTTGTCATCAGCTCGAAGAAGTTGATGGCTATTAACCTTATCTAAGCAATAATAACCATTCATTTTTATTTAAAATTTTGTGGTGTTTTGGATGTGCGGAGGACGTATGTGCTTACTTTGATTTTTGCATTTATGATCAGGCCATTGTTGTGACACTATATTGTGACTACACCAAACTCCTTCTGCATGATTTTTTCAGCTGCTTCAACGTCGTTGTAGTTAACGGTAGTTGCCATCGTCTGGATATGTGTAAACTGTGCCCTTGTTAAGAGCTGCAATCATATAGTTCATGTATATCTACATATAATAAATATTAACGGTCCTAATGTGGATCCTTGTAGAACTCCATATTTTGCAGATTTTTCTTCGCGTAGGCTTTGTTTAATTTTGACTTTATTTTTACGGTTTATCAGTCTCAAAACATTACAAAAATGCGTCCTCTTATGCCAGGTTTTTCAATCTGCTTTAGAATATTTAGAGGCCATAGCGTGCCAAAGGCTTTCCTGAAAGCGATAAAAAATACTATGGTGCCATGTTTCTTTTCTTGATTTTGGTTTATTTAGTTTGAGAGATCAAATCCGTATCCGAATAAATACTGTTTTTGTGATCTGTAGCTATTGACACAATAGTTTTTTGTATTGTCCAGTGTACGAGTAGTGTATGGCATTTGCCTATAATCAAAATCAAATTTGTAATTTGGCTATAAGACCTATAGGAGACTATGATCACATCCTTACACATTGTTCCTCGAAGATGACCGATAATGTAACACAGTTTATAGGGCCAACTTTCCATATCTTCTTGATTCATTAAGATCTACGAATATTGGGTCAATGTATTGACCTGTTCCGCAACGAACGGAGTTAAAGTGCATATTTTTAAATGCAATAATTCTATTGTCAAACGATTGCTTGGTACTTCTTAATGGAAATCCTTTGAATTCTTACTCTTGATGGACGAAGATGGGGTGCAGGTCTTTCGTTGCATCTCGACATTACTCCACTTCCACTTTCTTCTCGTCAATTTGGTTATTTACTGCGTTGCATCATATGTTGACATTTAATGCTGATTATGTTGAAATTTCACCGATAGTTAAATGTTACAGTTTTATGTGTCGTTTTTGCCTTTATACAAAAATGAAAGCATATACATCCTTGTACACGAAATGATCTTCAACTCCGATTTGTAAAAGTGTTTCGTCTCGTTTTTCACTTTACGTACGTTACAGGTTCTTGTGTCGGTTTTGCATTTATACAAGAGCAAGAATACTCTCTACTCGATCTCCTGCTAAGTCTTTTGATTTGAAATATTCTTGAAGCATTCTGTTTCCAGCAAATTAAGACATACGGATAGTGATACAAATTTGTTGTTTCAAAAATCCCTGTACTAATTTCTTTAATTTTTTAGCACCCTGCTGGGTGCATTCATTGTAATTTCTACAAATGAACTCGTTTCTAAAAGACTTCTTAATATGTTAATACTTAATACTTAATAGTATTTCTGACTCCTGCCATTTCATCCAAACTAAACACCCACCAAAAGGGGATACAATACACCTCCTGAGGTTTGCCTTTTAAAATCCTCCTGGTGTTTCTGGGGAATTTCTCATTCGTTCCGGGTTTATTTAGAGTATAATCTTCCTGCCACGCGAGTGATTGCTTGCGCCCTAAATCACGTACAGTGAGTCAGTACACGGAACCTAAAAAACAGGCACTCTGACTGCCGTGATTGTTCTAGGATGGTTTATTTGATGAAAATAAATTAACGTTCGTCATTGAAAATTCAGAGCAACACTCTCCTGTATACCTCACGTCTGGGTCATTAAAATCTATTAATGCAATGAGGATTTCAATTAAAGAGCATAATACAATGAAATGACAAATTGAATTTCAGCAATCAAATTGAATATTCAATCTCCTGAATCAATTCCGCGATTCATCGGTCATTCAAAATTCCCAAATATCTAAACTCCTGATGAAATACTCATTGGATTAAATCCAGAAAAATCATTATTTCATCCACAGGGACTGCACAAAATTGTGGGATCAAAACCAGAGTCATTGGAAACCTCAAAAATACAGAGCCTGTTGCTCATCATATAACATAATAAATGCGAAGATCTTCTGAGGTCCTTCGTGGATAAAACACTTAGCAAGCACACACAAATTGAATTGCACAATTAAACTTAATTTCTTATCTGTCAAATGCATACGCAATTATCCGCCATGATAAAGAGGATTGCCTCTCATCTGGAATTCACCCGACAGATATGATTTTCTGTTATAACTTCAATCCATTGAAAGAACTTGGTTCCAATAGAATTTAGCGTCGCCGACATGGATTTTTTTTTTCTCTTTTCTCAAGTGTACGAGTGCCAGTGTACGAGTATCTGCATACAAAGATGTCGTCTTATGGTAAATATTATCGAAACATCCTTGAGACATCAAGTGACTGTGTTAACTTCGTCGTTGAGGGAAATTTCAAGCATCTTACAAATCTCTGGTATATGCCAGGGATAAGCACTTAAAGGAGCAGGGATTTGCCGTTCACATCCACACCTGAATACAAGTACTAAACAAAAAATTCTATTCGACTATGGTATTTGGATTCCATAAGGTGAACATCGGCAATATATTCCTATTCCCGGGGCAGGAGAACGTGTCTAATCTAAGTATCCGTAGATACGAGTATGTGCGCATATACATACGAGTACTCGTACATTGGACAGCATTCTGGCAGGCGATTCCATTATGCAATTGAATAGTGTGTTTGGCACAAGGAAAAATACGAATACGAGATTCTACTGCGAGTACGAGTATGTGTTTAAGTGACACCATCACGCAATTACTCGCATTTGGTTGCTTTCAGAAGGTTGCTATTTTGGATGCGGGAATGTGGTTTATAATTAGATTGCATGCAGCAGGAGGTCAAGTGAGTGCGACGCCGCGTTCTGGGCTACATGAGATTTGGTGAGGACGCAGAAAGTGTCATTGATCTCTGATCTAATTGAAGCACGAAATGCTACAATTCATTAGCATATTACAGAGCACGAGTGTTGGGTGTACATAGGAATATTCAGCATCACGCCGAAGACGTGAAAAACGAAAATTGTTTCGAACTTTAAATTTAGCTAATGAACACGCAAATGCGTTGAGAATGTTTTAATGTGTGAAATAGTTTCGAGGACTTTGAACCTAGGTTCGATGGAAGTCTTATTTAAAGCAGCGACCTCCCAGAATGCGTCATTGTGGTTGAAATGGAAGTTTTTACAAAGAAATCTTCCTTTTTGATTTTCCAATGTAATTTCGTGCGCAAGAACTGTTGACGTTATAGTGCTTCACCACTTATTGGCGTTACTGATCACGGTGAGCATTATGCATATCAATTCTGTAACCATAAGCAGAAAATACTTATGCGAGCACAACTACACCATACGATGAATTTAAGTTTAAGTTTAAGTTTATTTCAATTGCATTTTTGTTTATCTTACATATACACATTTTTTATAGTATTAATGAGGAAAAATTAGAGGCATTTTGTATTTTAATTATGTAAATGCCACTTCAATAAAAATTAAGAAATTCAAATATGTACGTATGGGTGGGGTGACCTTACAAACTCTATTTATGTTGAAGTTGATGAATAAGTTCAAATTAATTTAAATAATAATTCAAAAAGAAAACAAGAGCAGATTATTAAATTAAACATATTTTAAGCAAAGAAAACAATAAGTCAGTCAAGTGCTCCCATCTCTCTGACCCGTCCAAATAGTATTTGGCTTTTTTCTCTGCAAAATAATTGTTCACGAAGGTGATTGCCTCTTCATTTGACGAAAATCTCTGTCCTCCGAGCGCAGTTTTTAGATGAGGGAACAAAAAGAAGTCGCTTGGGGCTAGATCTGGTGAATAAGGCAGATGGTCAAGCAGTTCAAACCGTAATTCATGGATTTTCGGCATGGCAACCGCTGAAGTGCGAGACGGCGCGTTGTCTTGATGAAACAGGATTTTCTTTTTCTACAAATGTGGCCGTTTTTCCACAATTTCTGCCTTCAGCTTGGCAAGTAATGATGCGTAGTGTGCTCCTGTAATAGTTTTTCCTTTTTGAAGATAATCGATTAAGATAACTCCTTTACTATCCCAAAAAAACAGTCGCCATCACTTTCCCAGCCGAAAAATCAGCTTTAGCTTTTTTTGGAGCCACTGTTTTGACTGAATTTTTGTGTTGGGCATATAATGGTGTATTCAAGTTTCATCTACAGTAATTAATCAGCGCCAAAACTCGGATTTATTGCGCCAACAGAGCGTTGGAAATGTTCATTCGAACACGTTTTTGGTGTAACGTAAGAAAACGCTGCACCCAAAGCACGGACAACTTTCTCACGCCTAAATCTTGATTTAATATGTAACAAATACGTTCTTTGGACATTTTCATAACCTCTACTATCTCTCTCACTTTAATTCGGCGGTCGTCTAACACCATTTGGTGAACTTTAGCAATGTTATCGTCAGTGATTGCAGTTTTTGGACGTCCCGAACGTTAATCATCTCCCAAGCTCTTACGGCCACGTTTAAATTCAGCTGCGGTTAATGATGGTACAGAGCCCAACTCATTTTTGATTTGCGTAGGCGTATTGCCTTTCAAAAACAAGAATTTAATAACAGCTCGATACTTACTCGTAATTTTTTCTATTTTCACAAAAAACACTCACATCGACTCACTCAAACGACTGTCAACTAAAAATTGCGCGTCAAAAATGACTGAAACTTCGGTAAGTACCTGTCAAAAGATGCACAACTAGCATTCACTAGCTTTTATTGACGAGTGCCGCTATCTTTACGTTGCGGTCGGAAAGGTTTCAGCCAACCCTCGTAGACTACAAGAAAATACGGTATAAAAATTACAAAACGCCGTGGTGCGAAATAAAATCACATAAACTAGCTGTAAAGAGTTTCCACGAAGATTACCATATGTCTGTCAAGGATTCTGAAATTTAGATTGCCGGACCTTTTGAAAAATATCTTAAGCACTTTAAAGCAGTGTAAATGACGAGCAGGAAGAATTCTCAAATCACGGAATAATGGAAAACTTGAATGTAGACGATCTTTAAAGCAGAGTTTTCTGAAAATATATTTCTGAATGGTTAGCAGTGGTTGTATTTTATTAAAATAGACTCCTCCCCAGCAGCTCTTATCATATTGCAATTTAGTATGTAATATAGTGTAGTATATAGACATAAGTAGTTTTGCAAAGCAAACACCTCTTAAATAAAATAAATTACGAAGCGTAAACCGAAAATATTTTCTCAAGGCCTCGGTGTGGTTGAAAAAAGACATCTTTGTGTCAATAATTAACCCCAGGTACTTTAATTCATCGACTTTTTCTATAAGAAAACAACTACCACTGCAAACAAGATTGCTTAAAAAAGAAGTCGATAAGTTGCAAGAATATGAAGTCAATTTGAATTTAGGACACTCAGGTGCATGGTAAAATATATTAGCTACAAAATGATTTTGGACAGACATACTGAAAAACATAACTTTCGTTTTAGAACTAATAATTAATTTGTGCTCAGAAAACTACATATTGAATAAGCTTAGATCCCAGTTTATATCTGCTAACAGATCTAAACGGCTCTTAGAATCATACCCACAGCCTATATCGTCAGCAAACGCACTTAACATTCCTTTAAAATACAATTCAAATAGCGAATTTATGTATATTAGGAAATGTAAAGGTCCTAAAACCGATCTCTGTGGTACACCTATATTAATATATTTAATTCCACTCCTAGTTTCATCTATTTTTGAGATCCATTCTCCATGTAAGATTTAAGCCACTTGAAAATAAAGCCCCGAAAACCTGTTCTTTTTAGCTTCCTTAACAAAATTTCATGATTTACCATGTCAAAGGCTTTTGTTATATCTATAAATAAGCCTGCTGTATTCATTTTGTTGTCCAGATTTGTGTATATTTGAGAACAAAATTTTAATAGAGTATCTTCCGTAGACTTACCTTTTTGAAACCCATATTGGGCCGAATTAAAAAAGCTTGTTTTGTTCAAAAACTTAACAACTCTATTTTGTACAACTTTTTTAAAAATTTTGCTCACTAATGAAAGGAGGGAGATGTGTCTGTAGTTTCGAACGCAATCTATTCTACAAGAATTCGAATTTTTTAATGAACTAATCGTTTTCACTAGTTCTAGGGCTGTTATAGGTTCATAGAAAAAGCTGTTACTTTGAAGAAGTCCAGTTTCAGAATATTCCTATTGTTCCGATTTGAGTTCTGTTTTTTTGTTAAGCTTGTAAATCTGTTATTGGCATACCATCTAAATCTTAGCGTCATAGCTTGATATTTGCAAAAGTTACGTAGCCAAGTGTACATCTTTCTCTGTATGTGTTGGCGAGTTTTTCCAGTTTCAGAAATGGATTTAAATTTGCAACAACGAACTTGTATCAAGTTTTGCGTAAAAAACGGATTTAATGGTGCGCGAACGTTGGAAATGTTGGAAAAGTGTTTCGGCAACGATTCTCTAAAGAAAACGGTCGTTTACCAGTGGCACGAGCGGTTCAAAAGTGATCGTGAGTCAATCGAAGATGATGAATGCAGTGGCAAACCATCGATATCGAAAACCGACGAAAACATTGATGGAGTAAAAGAAATGTTGGTCAATAACAGCAGAGATAGCGGAGGACTTGAACATTGCCTATGGATCCGGCCAAGACATTTTGGTTAATGATTTGGGTTTCCGTCGTGTAGCAGCAAAGTTGGTGCCAAAAGACCTCAATTTCATGCGAAAAAGAGACCATGTTGACATCGCAAAAGAGATGATTTGCGAGGCTGAATCAGAGTACGACACGCAATCCAGACATCAGGTAAGTGAATGGCGTTCACCAAATGAGCCGAGACCAAACAAACCACGTCGTTTTCACTCAAAAAAGAAGGCAATGCTGACGGTTTTCATGGATTACAACGGTGTAGTGCATCATGAATTTTTGCCAGGAGGCCAGACAGTAAACAAAGAGTATTATTTGGGCGTTATGAGACGTTTGCGTGAAGCAATTCGCCGAAAGAGACCAGAATTGTGGGCAGAAAACTCGTGGATTTTGCCCCATGATAACGCACCGTCGCAGAGTGCCATCATTATTCGTAATTTTTTGACGAAAAATGCAGAGGGGTGAAATAATTTTGAAGTATATTGACACCGATCACATGACTGCAGATTTGCTAACCAAGGGGCTTACATCTCCGAAACACCGTACACACATGGAATATCTTGGACTTAATTTTTAATTGCTGGGATGTGTTAATTAAAATAATTATGAATACTATAAAATAAAAATACTATGTTAAATTTATTTATGTTACTTTACTACTTTTTATTGCACAAAACTATCGCATTAAAATTATGTTCTTATATTACACTTATATTCTATTCTATTACATTTATAACTTTGAACTAGAATACACTACGAAATATATGCTCACTCTGAATTAAACCGTCCTCTCGTGCGTTTTGATATTCCAACACAAATACCATCCAACAGCCACGGAATTCACCTGATTTGGCTCCCTGTGACTTCTTTCTGTTCAATCTAGTTAAAAAAACTACTACGGAGAACGCGTTTCAGCAGCCGAGAGGAAGTAATGGAAAAATCGCAGGAAGCACTGATGGACATACCGAAAACCGAATATAAAAAATGTTTCGAGGATTGGATCAAGCGCTGGCATAAGTGTGTTGCAGTCGATGGGGATTACTTTGAAGGGGACAATATAGATTTAGGTGAATAAACTTGTATTTTTAATTTTATGAATAAATTCCGGGAATTGATCAAGGTGGTAAAAATTAATAACATTCTGAGCTGTATGAGTGAAAATTCCTACAACACAAAGAAATAGGCTCACGTTGACCATATATGAGTACCTTCAAAAAGTAGTGGTCTGGGCCATTGGACTCTTGAAGTAGCATATAAATTCAAACAACCAAGCGAATTCTCACTATCGATTGTTGCACATAAAATATCTCCTATTAACATGACGTTAATATAAGTAATACAAGTAAAAGACAATAACAACGATAAGTAAGATGAATCTGAACGCCAATATTGCAAAATATACGACGTAAAGCAAATCTTGATTTTTTTTTTTTTACATTTTCGATGCGAGTTATATTTGAAATAGTGGAATGGCCACAGACAATGACTTAAACTCTTCTCCAATCGCTGTTTCTACTTCTTCTAAACTTGACTACGTTTCAATAAATATAACACTCCCCTGAAGGTCCCTGTAGGTTTTGTGTTTTACATCCTACCGGCGCAACCTATCGAATGCTACCAACTCGCTATCGATGCAATTGATCGAATAATTAACTTGTCTGATCCTCTCGATGATATCATCGTATTCGGCGATTTCAATCTACTTCAACTGCACTGGACTCAATCTTTTTTTATCATATACCCTAACTCCAGTAAAGGATTCCTCTTCTTGGATGAGCTTACAGACTCTAGTTTATGCCAAATTAGTGGGGTATCCAACTATATGGGTAGGCAATAGGCTCAGTTTCAGCACTCACCCCATAAACTCCTCTGTCCCTCTCTGTCCCCTTTCACTGTCGACCATTGATAACTTTCACTTCTTTCTCTTTTCCACACACTCTCCTATCCGGCCCACCCCATCTGCAGCTGCCTCTTCTTACGACTTTCATAAAGCGAATTTCCGTAAAATTAACGCATATCTTAGTGAGTGTTCTTTTAAATTCTGGAATATGTCCCTTAATTGTGCTCCCTCTATTTTCTACAGAGAATTATTCAATTCTATTTTTCTCTATGTCCCCTTTTCGCACAATAAAACCCCTTCTAAGATGGTCCAACGAATTTTGCAACCCGTACGAGACCAGATCACTATACATCACTTACGTTCGCCCCGTTCTCGAGTGCGCTAGCCATGCATGGTGTCCCTTTCAACGAGTTCATGTATCCCGAATTGAGATCATCCAGTGTTGCTTTCTTTGATTTGCTCTTTGGGGTCTACTTTGGAATCATCGTTTAATCTTACCTGCCTAGAATACTCTTGAGGAACGAAGGGACGCAGCAGATATTCTTTTCATTAATCGACTCTTCTCAGTCTGCGTTGATTGCAAGTCTCTTTACAACATACAACTCCATTGTTTTTACACTAACCAGTTTATTTACCAATCCACCGCACCAGATACGGCTCTAACACAACGATCTCCCGTATGCTGCTACGATCACCCTAGGATGAGCAGCTGTTTGGGTGGCGGTAACATAACCTGCTGGGCCTCGATAGGTCCATATGAATATGGTCTAGTCCGAAGCGCCGTTGGTATCGATTATGGTTTGAAAAAGGGTCTTAAATAAAGAAAAGATTTTGTATTAGTTTATTTAGAAATTTACTTTTTATTGTGCCAGCATAAATACATACATAATGTATGTATATGTGAAAAACTCAATTGTTGGCAATACAACCATTGCATGAAGGCCGTGTTTCAATTTTTCCATGTGTGAGGCGCATAAATTCATGAAAAAAAAATCATTTATGGAATGTTTTACGATGCTACCTAAGACGGTGCAGCCGCAATTGGTGCCTGAAAAGAGAGAGAATGAAATGTAGAAATAGGTCTATGATGTGCTGTAAGTACTTACAATAACACCAAACTTTTCCATAGCTTGTTTGATGCGAGGTTGGCGCGAAACATAACCATTTATTGCTCTAACCTCCATATGTGGAGTAACCAATTGTATGGCCAATTGAGTTAAAAATTTACGACGTTTGTCACTTTGCTTTGCTGGCTGCAAATGGTTGTGAACAATAAACGAAGCCAAACCGGCAATGTCCAAGATGTTGTAAAACATAGCCAATGGCCATCGATTGGTCCCACGTTTGCAAGAATATCCGGAGATCATTTGATCCATGGTGTCAACACCTGCTTTATTGGCATTGTAGTCCAAGATTTGATTTGGTTTTAGAGAGCTATTCTCTTCATCGATAGCACACGTATAATGCTCTGTCAACAACACAATGATGGCTTTATTTGGTTTTGGCACGTACGAACACAAGGCATATTTTTCATTGTAAAAACCAAACAATGTCTGATACAACGTACGATTTCTTGATTTTTTGAAATCAGCCGGAATTGTGTTTGTTAGAGCGAACGGTGCCAACAATGGCGAGTCCGACTTGAAGCAAATGTTTGGCCAAAGACAACGAAGTGAAGAAATTATCACAATAGATTGTACGGCCTGAATTATGATAACGTTGGATAAACGATAACATAACTCGCTCGCCTTGATTCACCTCTCGCTCTGCATTGGGTCATTTTCCCGTATAAATTTTGCCTTTCAAAGGATAATTTGTACGTGAGTCGCAAGCCCACCATACCTTGATGCCGTATTTGGCTGGTTTCGAGGGTATATACTGGGTGAAGCGAGTATGGCCGCGGTAGGGAAACAATTGCTCGTCAACGGTTATGTTGGCACTTGGCGTATATGCTCTCTCTAAATTCGCGTTCAGCATAATCCATATGTCGTCAATTGGCGCAGATTTACTAGTCAGTAGGCGCTGCTCATGTGTATTGCCATCATCAAAGCGAATGTAGCGTAGCAAAATGTTGAAACGTTTTAGAGACATTGTTGCTGTGTAAATGTCGTGATTATAAGGCGCCCACAATTCCTTGGTTGGCTGGGTATTGGAGTTGAAGAGACCAGAAAACAATAACAAACCAATGAATGCATACAATTCATTTTCATTCGTTGGCTGCCAAACCTTTCGATTTGGTGTTTGAAAATGGAAATGGGATTTTCCACGAAATTACCAATGGGCCCAACTTTTGCAGCAACAGGCTTGTGGCCGGCCAGCTTTCATCCATATAATTCCATCTTTGTACGAATAAAATTCTCCACGCAATTGTTGAGGCACAAGAACAACACCTGAAAACACGTCAAGTTCTTCTTGGAGAAGTACATTCATCCCATCATCCCCATCTTCACCATCATCATAACCATTTTCCGCCTCTTCCACTTCCAACTCGACCTCATTATCAGAAGCATCACCAGCAACATTATCTTCTGCCAAAATTGCAGCTACATGTTCTGCAGTTATCCGTCCACATCTAGTCGGCCGATTCACCGACTCGTATATCCGCAACATCATGCAACTCATTTTGTCTCGCCATTTTTCACTGCATAAGGAACAAAAATTATAAACAAACCACAAAATATGACACTGAAACCACAAATAAAGCCAAAAATAATAATTTTCACAGTTTTTTTTGCTACACACTATAAATGAATACGTATGCGTTTACTCTGGGCCTACTTAGGCCCAGCGGATAATTTTCGATATTGACACACAAAATATGTTTTCTTTCCACGAACAGGGCTCGAATGGACCCTGATTTGGTTTCGTTGCACTCAGCAAGCATTGTCTCAGGAAGTCAAGGAGTTTCCGTCCGATTTATTTGAAAAAAAAGTTATATGCGTTCAAACATAAATTGGGCCTGATTAGGCCCAGCTGCCCATCCTAGGGTTAAAACTTTTTCCAGCATTAAACAATTATTTATTGTTGATATTTTCGCAACAAATTTTATATCATCTGCATACATTAGTGAATAGTATGAATAGTGAAGGACCGAGATGGCTGCCTTCTGGAACACCAGCGGAAATAATGATTTCTTTGGAAAAATAGTCTCTGATTACAAAAACTTGTTTTCTGCCATGCAAATAAGTTTTAAACCATTGCAGCAATGGACCATAAGAACCATATGCCTTCAGGGTTTCTAAAAGGTTCACGCTACTAAATGCTTTGAAAAAGTTTTGTGTAGATCATATGGACTTGTTTATGGTTTTCTAACGAATTTATACAGAAGTTAGTAAATTCCACTAATTTAGGTCCACAGTTGATCTGCTAATCTTCCAAAAGCCATGTTGGTACCTCCAGACATGTTGTCTGATAGTAAAAGTAAGTTTTTTCTTTGACAAAGCTATGTAATAGATTTGGAATGATCGAACATTTAGTAATTGGTCTATAGTTAGAAACAAGATATGAGGGAGATGATAAGTGAGAACAAAGCGAGCTACTCGTATAATAGTATTTCAGAACGATGGGATAAGAATTCCAGGATCAAATTATTTCAAATTATTTAAAGTTGTTTTAATTTCGATATCATCAAACGAATATAACAGAAACAATCAACAATTGATGAAAGGGAATGGACACAATTATGGTCGATGGGAGCTGAGCATGGAGAATTATAAATATTTTGGAAGTATTCAGCAAATATATCTGCAATACATTAAGTAGTCGTAGTAGTAATTACATTTATTTTTCATTGATTAACATATCTTTTACATAATTCGTGTTGAACTCAGCTTATACAGAGATACAATAACAGATTATCTTTCTACTGAGAAATGCGTTAAATATAAATTGAGCGTTTATTAATGTGAAGCTTTCAAGGGAAAACAATGAGAAAAACCTTCATTTAAATTTAAAAAAAACCATTGAAAGTATGGTATGGTAAATAAGTAAAAAAGAATTAATAAATAAATAAACAATTGACCAGAAATTGGTATTCATTTAAATAGGCAGTAATAATAAATAAATAATTGGATGCAAGTAAAGAGTACATTTAGATAAAGACGTAATCAAATAAATAAATAAATAGATAAATAAATAAATATATAAGTAAATAGTTAAATAAGACTTATAAGTGTAAATGAATAAACAATACGACAAAAGGCATTCATTCAACATCAAACATTAACATTATTTACTAGACCTGTTATAAGGGGATTATCTGAATATAGGCACTTTGTATAGAATTTTTCATTTCTAATTTCAATCTTTTTATTTGTAAGACCCCAGCTTGTTCATGTAGTATCATCATAGAAAACAGCAATGGGAGGTTGAGCACCATTTTCAATACCTTATTCTGAGCAACTTGGAGTTTTTTTTATGTGGGATTTGGTACAAGCACTCCATACAGAGCATGCGTAGAGTATGATGTTGTTTTTGCATTTTGTTGTTTTTGCATAGTAACGATTTGCGGTTTATAAGGGGATAGAGTATTTTTATAGCTAAACTAACATTATTCAGAGTGCTTCTGACATGTTCACCAGTAGCTGAACTGCAACGAAAATGCGATGACAACGAAAGGAAAGAGCTCGCAGCCGATGCTGTTCTCTTTGGTATACCACAATTACCTGGCGAAAATGTGATGGCAATATTTGAGCAGATATGCACTACAATCAACTGCTCCACTCCAGTTATGAAAACTGTTTTTCGATCTCGAGGTCAAAACAGAACGAGAAGAGCAGTCAACGATGCTCCAATAATTCTTAAATTCAACTCTTCAAATGAGAGAAATGCAGTTTTCAAATCACTAGCTGATTACCGCAACACAACGAAAAGGAAGCTGTGCTTGCAAGATGCAGGTTTCCGTTCGGACAATAGCAGAGAGCATTTCATATACATACACGAAAGCTTAACACTGAGAAATCGATCTCTTCTCCAACGTGCCATCTCCTTAAAGCGGCGCCATCCTCAACATATTCTTTCTGTTTTCACCCGCTCTGGTGCTGTGTTTGTAAAAGAGAACATAAATGGGAGAGCTGCACTTATACAGAATGACGAGTCCCTGAGTACCATTGCTGCAAGATGTCCAAACGATGAAAAACAAACAACAAACGACATTTAATGCATGTATTATTTTTATATATACTCTCAATTTCTCTTGTTATTATTTTCTCTTTATGTTTTTTTTTTTGTTTTCTTGTTCGTTTATTTTAATTTATCATCTCTGCCATTAGTGACATATGTAAGGAAAAGTATAAAAAAAAAAAAAAAAAAAAACCCTCTCTTCGCATGTCGCTTATTCTTCGCTCCAAATTTCTAAGGCGAAATAGATCAAAATGATCAAAATGTGAATTCCATATGTTGCGGCGGCGAAAGAGGAATGTTGCGTACAATGCTCAAAGTTTTCTGCTCGAAAAAAGAAGGCATGAAAATATGCCACATCAATGCACAAAGTTTGCCGCCGAAAATTGATCAATTTAGCGACATATTTGTTCAATCTAAAATAGATGTAATTTGTGTATCCGAAACGTGGTTTCCCTCAACGGCCAGTGATGACGATATGCGTATTAAGTTAAGTGGCTACCATGTTTTCCGTTCGGATAGATGTGATCGTGTGGGTGGTGGTGTTGCCATTTATGTCAAACAAGGTTTATTTTGCAAAAAAAAAGTGGTTTTCATCTCCTGGTTCCTCAACTGATTATGTTTTTGTTAAAATAGTTTGTGGTGGTAAAAGTCTTCTTGTCGGCACTGTGTACAGACCCAATAAGTACATAGATTTAACATCTTTCTATGCTGCCTTGGAAGGTATTTCTACTAGATCCCCGAATATTATTATCTGTGGAGATTTAAATAGCAACCTTTTAATTGAGAATCACTTAACCGATAATATGAATTCTTTTGGTCTTCACCCTGTCAACTTTACCGTTCCAACTCATTTTTCGTCTGTTTCAAGCACTTTGCTAGATGTTATTTTTGTAAACGATAGAAACAGTATATTATTTTATGATCAAATGTCTGCCCCAGCCTTTTCAAAGCATGATTTAATATATCTTATCTACGATTTCAAAACTACTTATCCCGCGCCTTCTTATTTCGAGTATAGAGATTTTAGAAAAATTGATAAATATGCGCTTAAACAACATATTTATTCAATTCCGTGGGATAATATATATAGAATGCAACTACCAGACGAGAAAGTTCAATTTCTTAATGACAATTTGACCATGCTTATTGAGTCACATGTACCAATGAAAACAAAAACAGTTTATAGCGTTCAAAAATCCTGGTTTACTGGAAATATAAGAGTACTAATAGAACAACGCGACCGAGCATTTCGTCGTTGGAAGCGTTTTCGAATTGAAGAATTGCACGAAGAGTATAAACATTTACGAAATATTGTTGTTCGTGAGATAAGGGCAGCTAAAACTCTGTATTTATCAAGTCGGCTGCAAACTAATTTAAACGGCCGTGAACTATGGAAAAATCTTCGAAACTTAGGCATCGGAAAATCAAGGTCTAAGGATTGTGGTTATGTCGATGGCAATGCCCTGAATAGTAGCTTTCTTACATCTCCAGTGTCAGTCTTTCAAAGCAGCTCCACAACCTTACGTGTAGAATCAAGCGAACCTATTAGTGAAAACAATGTTCATCCCGTTCAGTTTTCAGAACCGGAGAACTTGTTTGATTTTTCTGGAGTTAATAATCTTGACGTAGTTGAGGCTGTAATTTCTGTAAAATCGAATGCGGTCGGGGTGGATGGTATTCATCCAGTGTTTATCAAGGCCATTCTGCCAATAATCTTGCCCTATATCACAAACATTTTTAGTACGATTTTCACTACCGGGTTATATCCTTACCAGTGGAAATTGGCAAAAATTATCCCAATACCAAAAAACCTCGATTGCGCTGAATTTAGACCGATCTCCATACTCCCTTTTCTATCGAAAGTTTATGAAAGAATTTTGCAAACACAAATTAACACACATTTGAGCAATAATGAGCTTTTAACAAAAATACAGTCTGGTTTTCGTACGAAACACAGCTGCACTACAGCTCTTCTTAAAGTTATAGATGATATTCGTATTGGTCTTGACACCGATGACATTAGCTTTCTCGTACTACTCGATTTTTCTAAAGCTTTCGATATGGTCGACCACACTATGTTATGTAATAAATTGCGTTATTACTTTGGTTTCTCACTGTTGTCAATAAAGTTAATGTCTAATTATCTCTGTGGTAGAAAGCAGGCCGTGTTAGTACAAAATGCCTTGTCTAATTTCCTTCCCGTTCGTAATGGTGTCCCGCAAGGATTAATTTTAGGCCCACTTTTGTTCTCGATCTACATCAACGAGATTCCCAGCATAGTTCGCAATTCGATGATGCATATTTACGCCGACGATGTCCAGGTTTACCAAAACTGTCCTCTTGGTCTTATTGAGAACTGTGTTGAAAGTATTAACCAAGACCTAAAAAACATCTCTGAATGGTCCTCGCAGAACAATTTAACACTAAATCCCTGTAAATGTAAATGTCTCGTTATATCCCGAAACAAATTAGATCTTTCGTACTTCCCAGTTATTACTTTAAATAATTCACATATTCAATACATCGAGTCAGCTAAGAATTTGGGTATAGTGTTCAATAGGACCCTTACTTGGAACGACCACATCAACAACAATGTTGGAAAGACCTACGGAATTCTGCGATCGCTTTGGACAGCTCAAATGTATACGCCCCTGCCAACCAGAATAATGTTAGCCAAATCTTTAGCCATTCCAACACTTTTAAATGGATGTGAAATTTTTTCTAATTGTGACGCTGAAAGTAAAAGAAAGCTAAAAGTTGCTTTTAATAGTATAATGCGTTATATCTATGGACTTCGCCGATATGACCACGTATCATATTTATCTAAGAACCTACTAAACATGTCATTTGAAAATTTTGTTAAATATCGCACAATAAAGCAATTGTTTAATGTACTTGTAACGCGTCAACCATCATACTTATATGACAAGCTCCAATTTCCGGCATCTGAGAGATCTTTCAGCATAATTGTACCACGCTTTTTATATTTGATATCAGAAAAACAATTCTTTATAGCTGCTATACGACTGTAGAATTCACTACCAATAAATTTAAGAGAAATCGGCGACATGCGAATTTTTATAAAAAGTTTTCAGTTATACTTTTCCAATCGTAATGATTAATGTTTATCTTTTTATGGCATTTTTTCTTAATTTCGATTTTCTTTATGTATTTTTTTTTTGTTATTAATTTATTAATTTTCAAACATGCTTTACCTTATATTCATGTAATACATATGTAGTAAATTTCAGTTTAATTTTATGTACACTTTTATTTGTAAGTTCACTTCTAATTTGTCCTTCAAAAATGTTTTCCATATTTATAACTTCACAAGATTATAAGATTTATTCTTAATGTGTAAGTAATATCATAAATAAATAAATAAATAAATAAATAAATAAATAAATAAAATAGGTCAGTCTCTGGTCTAAGTATACGACTAGATACTTGACAGAAGAAACCCACGGAATGTCACAATGTCTTATCCTTAGCTGGCCATTGGATAAAAAACAAGCTTTTTTTTCGTGTGAAAAGGATAGCTTGCGTTTTACTCCCATTTATATTAATCTTCCAATCGGATAAATATTCCATCGAGATGTCAAGAGCAGCTTGGAGATTATTCAATATGGCAGAACCGCAAACATGGCAATTTCACAGTGAGGAATATTTTGTAAGTCCGCAACAAATAAAACGTAGAGAATGGGAGCCAGTACAGATCCTTGAAGAACGCCTGAATGAATTGTCTTAGTTGTTGAATGACTTTTATTGAAGTTTCTATTGTCTAGAAAGCTTTTTAGCAACTGAGTAAGCTACATCGGACAACCGAAGTTCAAGAGCTTATATAAAAGTCCATTGTGCCATATTGAGTCGAATGCTTTTTCCACGTCGAGAAGGATCAGGCCTGTGGATTGCTGGTTGAGAAAACTTTGTTTTGTATGTTTACATATACGAAGTAAATGATGCGATTTACCATGTCCTGGACGAAAACCGAATTGCTGAGTGGGTAATACATCGGCACCTGCAGCAAAATTTAGTAATTTTTCCTCATTGATTTTTTCAAAAATCTTACTTAAGCCACTTAAGAGACTTATTGGGCGATAGCTATAAACATCAATTAGGGGTTTTCCAGGCTTGTGGATTGGGATAATTTTGGATATTTTCCACTTAGTTGGAAAATATTTCAATTTGAAGCATGAATTGATTATGAGGCGCAGGAAATCAATACCTAGTGACGAAAGTTGCTTAAGAACAATGTTCCTGACGCCATCCATCCCTGGAGACTTTCGATTTCGAAGCTAGTTCAGATAAAATTGAATATGTTCCGAATTTATGAAGCATCTAACAGGTACTGGATATGTGTTTGTTTCGATTACATGTAGAGCGGTTTGTACTTAAGGGCCCACTTTTCTTCATCATATACATAAACCGATGATGGAGTTTGAATATGGAGAATGAATTTATTTTTGTTCTTTAATAGTTTCGTTACATTCCAAAGGGGCTTACTGTTTTTATCAAGTGTACAGAGTCGTTCATTCTAAGACAAATTTCTGAATTTAGTTATTTCTGCTTCTATTAGGTGTTTCAGCAAATTCGTACGTGCACGAAAAATATCAAGTCTATAGCCCTGCCATTTCCTTCTAAAATAATTTCTTCCTTTGATTAAGTTAAGTATGTATCGTGTAAGTAAGGTACTTCGCACTAGTATGTTTTTTTCAGGTACAGCTTCTGCAGTGCTTTCCATTATGGAAAGTGTAAGCTTTTCTATGTTGTTATCCATTTGTTGAGTGTTATTTATCTCATCTAGACAAAGAGAAACATTTTCAATGCGGGAATTGAAATTCGCCGAAACTTTTTCCAGTTGGCATTCTTGAAATTTAAATAATATTCGTCTTCAATAACACCATGAAAATGGATCTGAAATCTAATTGGCAGGTGATCAGAACTAAGCGCATTAATAGTTATTGGCTGAGTTACTGTTCTATCAGAGTTTGTTATTACTAAATATTACGGATAGAGATCCTCTATTACCTGGAGGGAAATATGTGGGACTGTTCGGATATAATACTCTCACGAGGTATCTCATGCAAAGCTCATTCAGCGCTTGACCGCACTTATTTGCTGCATAGACGAATTCACCACTTTTATGCAAAATCTTTATTGGGGGCATAAACACTTTTTCGCATTTATTTGACCTTTAATGTAACATTTCGTCGTCATTGTCCGAGTCCGGCAAATCTTGCAGAGGAGCAAAAAAGTTAGGATTCTGCGATTGGGAATTCATTTTTAAAATTTCCTTTCTTGTTTTCGAAGATCTGAGAACTTCGTCACTACTGACACAAGAAACAATACGTATTATTCGAACTAGAGACTGGGCGAAACTCAAGCAATATATTTAGGGTCACTAGAGTCTAATGCAACTTATTGTTGGAAATCCAGTGCTTTTTCTTTTTGTGTTAATAAACTTCCAAAACGATTTTGGGCTATTTTTAATATTACGAGTACTTTCGATGGAATGGCTACAATACAATAGGAACCAATAAATTTAAGAATGCATTCATGGCACACTTTCAAAATTAGAGCTAGTTAAATCATAAATCTCTTGTTTTTCTTTCTCTTCACCTTACTACTGCCCTTCCCTTTGGAAATTCTAATTCTATAATATTTGTTCTCTTCTTTTCTCTTTTCCATTTATTGTTAAAATTGTTAACATTTATATTCATAACCCACACTAATTGTTATAGTATAATAAACGGTGTTTTTTTTTTAGAGATATTCAAATTCAATATGAAATAAAACACTTGAAGTTAAAAGTAATGTCTATGATATTAGTCCACAGCAGGCACCATAAACACGAGCACCTACTGCCTACCACACTGGCATAGCAGCGTCCACCGTAAGCATGCGCTCATGGTAGTGTGTGATTCTTACTCACTAAGAAACCTCCCATTTTCTATAAGACTCTACGACTAAGTTTCCTTAACAAGTAACTCAAGCTTCTGTAGTTTATCGCGTTTGGTAGGTAGCTTTCCAGCGAAGGCACCTACTATTACCGTTATTTCATACGGTTTCTCCTTAAGGCGCTAAGTCGAACGGTCTTGTTCTTTGAAGTCGCCGCACAAGATTTGTCTCGTCCAATCTCCGGATTATTTCCTGGTTGCAATGATGCACAAAACGAGTGCGAAATTTACGAGCAAAGCATGTTACTTCGTCTTTCACGGTTGCAATTCCCAGATCGCGATGAATATCGCTATTCCTTTATTTTTTTATTGACCCGGGTCTACCCCGGACAACTTTATTAAGCTTATTAACAAGCAAAACTTAAAGCTAGACTTAAAAACTAACAAAGATATACTTAACCTAATGGGGCAAGGAGAAATGGTGAACGGGGGAGATGTTAAGGGAGTGGCATATTGAGCAGCGCTTTTTTTATTTCTTGCTTGCTGCTATTTAGGTCAAAGACTTCGGCGTAATTGTTCGTTATACGCAACATTCTAGATATGGGTTCAAAGTGACCGTAGTTGGTACGGTGAGTTCGGATCAGGAAGAGTGGGACAGATCTTAGATTACGGGGATTGGGAGTGAATGCAATATTTTGCGTTATTCTCGAGCAGTCGATATTTCCAGTCAGTAACTGGTGGATAAAAAGCGAAAAATCAGCGACTTCATGACGTTTTTTTAGGGTATACATGCTAATTAGTTTTAGCCTATTTTCATAGGGGGGTAATAAATATGGATCGGCCCAAGGTAGACCACGAAGTGCAAAACGGATAAACCTGCGTTGGACTGCTTCTATTCTTTGAATGTGGGTTAGTTTATAGGGTGACCAAACTTGGCTGCAATATTCGAGAAGAGGCCTTACAAAAGTGATGTACAGGGACTTTTTAACGTAAGGGTTGGAAAATTCTTTTGACCAGCGTTTGATAAAGCCAAGTGCAGAGTTAGCTTTATTTATAATGCTGTCAATACGAGTATGTGAGTCGAAATTCAATTCTCTATCACAAATTATACCTAGATCCCGCACTTAGGTAGTGGAAGGAATAGGCTAATCGCAGATGAAGTAGTTTCTTGGAGGTGGAGGTAGACGTTTACTGGAATAGGTTATCGCTTGGCATTTGTTGACATTAAGCTCCAAAAAATTTTGCTTGCACCATACCGAAAACTTATTCAAGTCATCTTACAGGCAATGGGAGTCAGAAGGCAATAAGATGACTTTGGAAATTCTCATGTCATCAGCGAAAATAGAAAGAGTAGAGTTCGTTAAAATTAAATTTATATCATTAATTGCGAGGATAAAGATGATTGGACCAAGGTGACTACCCTGAGGGACACCAGATGTTGTTTTAATGGGTTCGGATATTGAAGATCTGAAGATGACCCTGTATTCTCGGTCTTCTAAATAGGATTTGGTCCATGCCACAAAATGAGGGGAAAAGCCAAGGTTTTTTAGTTTAAAGATGATAAGTTGGTGAGAAATTTTATCGAACGCCTTGCTGAAATCTGTGGAAATTGAATCGACTTCATCACCGTCTTCTAAAGTGTGAAGCGTCCTAGAGACGAACTCTGTTAGGTCAGTGGTCGTTGATTTACCTTTCACGAAGCCGTGCTGATTTGTGCAGATAGTTGGCCTACAGTATGGAAGCAGTTGTTGATAGACTATACTTTCAAAAAGTTTGGGTATGCAAGAGAGTTTTGCTATGGGCCTATAATTATCGACTTCGGCCTTACTTCCTTTTTTATGAATAGGGATGATGTAAGATTACTTCCATAGGAAATGGAAAGTACCTATTGAGACAGACAAGTTAAATAGGGCAGCAAGAGGAGGACCGAGATGGGTAACACACTCTTTTATTACAATAGCCGGAAGGCCATCAGGTCCGGACGAGAAATCACCTTTAAGTTTGGTAATGTTTTCAGATACCACAGCTGTTGTTATATTTAGTGAAATGGATGACGTCTCAAAATAGTTTCTCATATAGCTAAAGTAACTAGGATCGGGTTCAGCTGTTTTCTTAGAAAAGGATTTGTTAAAATGAGAGACAAAGAAATTTGCAATGGTTTTTGGGTCGGCAGAAGATTCACTAAGAAATTTAAGAGTAGATGGGTAGCCGTCTGACTTTCTTTTGGTATTAATAAACTGGTAGAAGCGTTTAGGGTCCGAGACTAAGCTAAATTGCATGCGCTAGAGGTACTCAAGTTAAAGAGACTCACAAACTTCAGAAAAGCGATTGTATACCAATCGATAATTACTATAGTCGGAATCAGATCGAGTTCTTAAGAATTTGTGCTACAACTTGTTACTGTTATTACGGAGAGAGCGCAACTCCTTGTTGTACCAGGGAGGAGCTGATATGCAGTCCTTTCGGAAGGTATACGGAACCGATTGGGCAAAGCAGGAGAAAATTAACGAATAGAACGTTGATAGGGCAAGATCAATGTTGTCTCAGCAATAAAGTCAAAGTTAATGTTGCTGATGAGGTTTTTAAGTTTGTTAAAGTCGGGTCTTCGGAAGTCAAATGAAAATGAATTTTCCGAATCGATACATGTGTTGCCATTTTCATATGAGTATATAATTGACAAGGGGGGATGAAGGCGGTCTAGGGTAGAAAGAAGATGATCGGATGTGAAGACAAGGTCGAGTTGTCTGTTCATTGTATTAGGTATTTCACTAATCTGATGTAAACTTGAGTTGGTTAGACAGTCCACCATCAATATTTCTATTTCAGAGGTCGAATTAAGAGAGACAAAATGAAACGAATCTTCGGAAGGCTCCCATATAATGTGAGGGAGGTTGAAATCTCCTACTAGAACAATGCAATCTTCAGGTTGTGCAACATCAGTCAAAAAATCAACTGCGTGAACTACAGGTTGATAAGACTCAATTGGTTGAGATGGGTGAATGTAGCAACAAAGTACGTAAAGACAGCGTTTGGGGAGCGTAATGTTGACACATACTAACTCAAAGTTGTCAGTGTGGGGAATGTCGACAGGAGTCGGATTGCTAATAAAACACCTCGACCAGAAGGATTATCAGCTCTTTCAAATCCATCTTTTCGAAAAACGTTGAAATTTGGAGGAAACAGCTCATGGTTTTTAATGTCTGCAATTAGATTTTTTTCTGTAAGAGCAATTAGGTCATAGGGAAATTTTTGAGAATTGAGATATACTGAGGAGATTTTAGAGCGCAAACCTCTTACATTTTGGTAGTAAATGGACAGGCATTGTGGACTGGAGGATACAGAATTCAGTTTGTTAGGAACTGTAATAGTTTTTAAAATTTGAACGAGTTCTTTGCAAATGGGAAAGACGTTCGGAGCTGACATGCGAAGACAGCGTAGAGAAAAGACAGCGTAGAGAGACAGCGGACGAAAATTTGCATTAATTCCGTTGGCTTAATAGGAAGACCTTCTCGTTGAATCGAAACCATAATGTTGGTTTTGGTTATGCCATCAATGCAAACGGAGTTGAGTTTGTCGTGCAAGTAGGCAAGGTAGAGCCGAACATTTTCATAATTGCGGCGGTCTCTCAAACGAGATACTACATAACGGCTGTCATCGTTATATACCATGGAGCATTTACGATTGCTCTAAGCGCTTTGTTCTGGAACTTCTGTAGGACAGACATATTGTTTGGTTTGGTACAACCCCATAGTTGTATACCATAAGTGCACGAAGGTTTTAGCACTTGCTTATATATAAGCAGCTTGTTATATGTGCTTAGTTTAGTGCTTATCCTCCGATAAGCCAATTCATTTCTCTTAGCCTGATTTCGAGCTCTTCACGTTTCTTTTTTGCGTGTGATTTCCACTTCAGTTTTGCATCTAGGGTTATTCCCAAATATTTTGCCTCGTTTGCATACGGAATTTGTACCGAGTTGATGAATAAAGGTAAGTTGTTTATCTTTCTGTGCGTGAAATTGACGTGTATTGACGTTTAGCATGATTTGTCAGCTCTTCGTCCACTCAAATATTTTCTTCAAAGCTCGTTGAAGTTTTGCAGCCGAGGATTCAATTGTTTGTCCTGTGGCGAGGATCGCCATGTCATCCACAGTCTCTTTATCTAGAGGTATGTATCTAGTGTACAGTAAGCATATGTATGGCCCTAGAACGCTTCCTTGTGGAACGCCAGCTTGAATTTCCTTGAATTCTGAGTATTCAAACCCATATCTAACCCGAAATAGTCTATTTTCAAGATAAGATTCGAGTATTCTATTCATTTTTCTTGGTAAAATTTGTTGTAGCTTATACTTCAAGCCCTCATGCCATACCTTGTCGGAGGCTTGCGATACATCGAGAAAAACGCTTGAACATATCTTTTTTCCCTCTAGTGCGTGTTCAATTACATTTGCTATCCTATAGACCTGATCGATTGTGGAATGTTTGACCCTAAAGCCGAACTGGTGATCCGGGATCAATCGTCTTTCTTCAATTATGAAAGACTTTTAAAATTATCGGCAGGAGCGAAATGGATCTGTATGATTATTTGTCGTTTGGACTTTTCCCCGGTTTTGGAACCATAATGACTTCTGCGACTTTCCATTGGCCTGGAACGTATAAAAGTCTCATGGAAGCATTTATAATGTGGAGGAGCTTGACAAACGCTTTTCGAGATAGCTCCTTTAGAATCGGATCCGGTTTGAATGTTTCTTCCAAGTGGTCGACAAACAAATTTGCTTTTTCTTTGTCTCCATTTGCCCATTTGCCGTTGGCTGTTTTTATCGGTAGCAAGTGCATAATAAATTTCTTAGTCGACTTCACGGCTTTCCAGAGCGAATAATTGGAACTCTTGTCCGCAGTCAAGCCTTCGAGGTAATTATAAGTCTCACGGTTCTTATATTCTTGCAGCATTTGCTTTAGCTTATTTGATAGGCGGTTCAAATAGGATTTATGCGGTGGCGCACGTTATTGTTACCATCTCCTCGGTGCTTTCCTTATTTCTCGTAGGAGGATTTCTATATCGAGCGCGTATATTTGCTTTCCGTGTTTTATTCCTCTTGTTCGAAAGGAAGTGTGCAGCTCTTTGGATGATTTCTACGAACTTGTCAACTTCGTCTTCTATTTGCAACGGCGTAGTAAGTGGAACTCTTTAAGCAATATTTTCCTTGCAATTTCTTCTGAAACCTTTGGCTTTATTTAATAGGTAATTTTACGCCATTATTGTTTAGATATGATATCGGGCATACGTGCACCACGGCTAGCTCGAATGAAGCGCAATCATAAAATCCAATTTTGACAACTTTATCGAGCAACCGGTGCCGTATAGCAGCAATAACGCGGCGAATGTTGACTGCCAAATCGTCCAACGTCTCTGGACTATCGGCATAGACTATTGACTTCACATGACCCCAAAGAAAGTAATCTAAAAGTGTGAGATCACAGAATCGTGGAGGTCAGTTCACAGGTCCATTACGCGAAATTATGTGCTCAGGAAATGTTTCCCGCAATAAATTGATAGTGTCGCACGCCGTGTTGCATGTTGCACCATTTTGTTGAAGCCAAAGCTCTGTCACGTCATTGCCATTCAACTGAGGCACGTAGAAGTCAGAAATCATATTTCTATAGCGCTCTCCATTGACAGTAATATTCTGGCCGGCATCGTCCTTAAAGAAATATGGGCCGATAATTCCACAAGCCCATAAAGCACACCAAACAGTGGGTTTTAATGGTTGTAAGAGCGTCTCGACAGAGGTTTTCTCCACTCCAAATTCGGCAATTTCGTTTGCTTACATAGCCATTTAACCAAAACTCATCGCATTCACCGAATCTAGGACGCGTATAATGGTTATGCGGTTTCAACTCTTGCATAGCTGGATCTTATAAGCTTTTAAGCTATGATCTTCACGTAAAATCTTCCACAAAATGGATGGGCATAGCTCCAATTAATGTGCACGATGGCGAATCGACTCATTCGGATTCTCCTCAACCCTGCGCTCCTCAACGGCAATAGCTTCTTCTGTTCGCACTTTTTGTCATCTTTGCGTATTATCCACTAGAGTGAATGTGAAGCGAAAACGATTCATCGTGTTCCGAATAACTTACTCAGATGGACGATTATGTCGACCGTAAAATGGAAGTAGTGGACGATAAGTTTGGCGAACCGAACCATGGTTTTCAAAAAAAATTTGCACAATTTGCACGCTTTGTTCTGGCGTGAATCTATTCATCGTCAATCAACTTTCAACTGTCAAATTAACAATCTGTAGAAACAGTGTTGCCAGTTTAAAAACCGAACCTCTAAAGAAAACACCCTTTACAAGACTAAGACTTACTTGTACGTTTGAAATGTGATCCACATGATATAAGCAGCAAGATGGAAACACATTTCATTCGATTTCTGATGTCACTCTATTGGAATTTCCATGTGGCTCTCCAAGCCATTTGGGTTCGTTTTCCCCCCCAAATATGACTCCGACGCCTTCACAAACAGTTCAAACAACAACATTTCCAGAGACAGTCAATATTACAATAAGTTCATCATTAGACCACCTCCCTTCAAACGGTTCAATAAATATCAGTACCATGCTATGAATGCCACCTGAAACGCCATAATTTCTAGTGGCCAAACCTATAATCGCATTTCGCTTAATAGCCCACATTCCACCAGCTAATTGATCAGTTCTCTTTTACAACCCCCTTAATAACAACCGTATTTCTACTTACATTTCATTCTATCGGACTTGTGAAAAACTAAACCGTTACCTCCTCGAGTAATGGAGTAATACAAAAAAGACAAAAAACAAACTGCAATCCATTTGGAATACGAACATCGTTCACTTGTCTTCTTACAAGTATACACCGCTCACAACCACCCACTATTCTAAGCTAGAAAAAAATGTCTAACCCCGCACGTGCAGTTGACAGGGGAAAATCAATTTGCCAATATCAGCAAAGGACATCAGCACTACCACGAATGACACTTACCCATGTTAATTTATTTGAAAGGTAATAGGTTAAAGTCACCTCCCCCCCAACACTCATATGGTAAACCACAATCCATGAACACTTCCCTGTGTGTCTGTTTCAGTAAAACACTTCCTAAGAATTCTCTACTATTTGTGTACAACAGATCCTTTTCCATGTTTAAATATCCTTTTGAAAGCCTTTACCTGGTAACCGGTAATTAGAATTTCGTTACTGCTAAATACTGTGCTCTCCACCATGCGCGGTGTTGAAGTTGAAAAAACTCATACCAATTCTAATCGAAACCACCCTCCAACAGGTTGGAGCAAATCGCATTCGAAAGAAATCGCGCCAAAAGCGAAAAATTGGCGCGCATTTTTCAAAATCCAAACGTCCTGACAGTTTAGTTAATTAGCGAGAAGTTCTCTCACTGAAACTGACACACATACGGAGAACCGGTGTTGTTCTCCACCACACAGCTGTATAAATTAATTTCCGCCTTGCCTAAGGCTGCCTACCCAGGGGTATGAAGAAGAAAGCCCGCTCCAATGACTACGAGGACTCCATATCAACGGATTCAGGTTTTAATTCAATTTCGAGTGGCAAAAGAATTTCGCACCCCCATACGACAGAACGCTTAATTAAATCTTTTCGAAACCATTATGAAAGTAGAGAGGAAGCATGGGACAAACACCTTTGTCGAGGCATACTCGTATGTAGGAGTATACAAATACCAACACCGCGACCGGCTGAAAATGTTGTAAAGAATCGAAATCATGTGCGAGACTGGAAATGAATTAATCTTCGTCGGTGTGTTTCATCCCTAACAGCTCTTGAAAGGATAATTTCCACTCAGATACATTAAGTTATCAAGTTTAGACAGAGATGGAGAGAGAGAATGGTAGAGATGTCTTAAGGCAGTTTTCGGTGTTAATTGGCTGCAATACATGAAGTTGTTCGTCTGCTGTCGGTTCGCCTGTAGCAGTAAACGTGATCTGCGTTGAGTTAAAAGTGCTCCTTTTTAACGAATTTTCCTTTACATTTTTTCTTCTTCTCCTGAGCTCATACAATTTGTTGTTTCTTTTTTTTCAGGTTCGAAGAAAAACCGCAGCACAGCAACAGCAACAGCAGAATCTGCAGGAAACGCGGTCATATTGCACCAGTGAACCACGACTTAGTGAAACGGAAACACCACCTCAGAGACGTAAACTATCCCAAAGGAGACCACAACATGGACAAGGTAAGTGTAGCAGGGATAGGGATTTGAATCTACCACAAATTATATTCACCCGAAGGGTTCCATTCAAAAAGTTTCAATCAGATCCGTTCTTACGGAAGGCTAGTTGTGTGCTTTTGAGGCGATTAAGTCCGCCAGTCACATAGTTCGGCTAGTAGTTCACCACAACACCAATTCGAGCAAACTTTTGTGGAAATTACTTATGTTTGTGACACAAGTTGGTGGCGGGGATTATTAACCATATCCGGCTCGAAGGACCATTAATCGAAGAAAGGGTTTTGTTCTTTTGTCAGGAGGAAATTCAGCTGAACTTATGAGTCCTTAATGAGGGAAAGGAATCGAAAATAAGAAACGATTGGTTATATGTTTGATTGATTCATTTGGTAAAGGGTTGATGAAAAAGTCCATTGCACTGCGTGTATGTTCCATTTACTCGAATTTCTCAGTTTTTCGTAGGAAGATGAGAAAACGCTCGGCGACGTCGTCATCACTCTCACAGAAAGCATCGCAGGTTGTACCTACCACACTTATGTGCTCAGCAATTTGCCTACATTTCTTCTGAACCTTGCCTAGAAAATTCAGCGGCGATGTCATTTCATCTTGGGAGTCGTGTGACGACTCAGCTTAACAGTCGCTATTCTTCATAATATTGTGAATTGCTATCTAGATTACGTATAGTCGTAGAGGCAAGTTTTCATAACGAAGAATAAAACCTAACATTGTCGTCCTCCAGAAAGAAAGCACTACTTTATCCCAAATCGGTTTCTAAACCATTGTTTTTCCTCTACTGCGATGTGCCTCCGAGTTAGATTCGAAAACTCTGCGGGGCGGATCATTTGTGTCCATTCGCTCTGAATATTTTTCGAAGGATTTTGTGTTTTGAAACGACTGAGGATCTCTTTATCCGCTCGAGATAGAGTTCATGCTTCAGCGCCATAAAGTATTACTGGGATTATCAAGGTCCTATATAGAGTCTCCTCAATTTTTCGGGACAGGGCCTTACTCATTTGCCTTGTTAGGCCAAAGAGGCAGCGATTGGCATGAGTGATTCTTCCTTGTATTTCTGTTGAGGTGTTGTTGGCAGAATTTATAGCAGAACTAAGTTAGACAAAGCCCTTTACTACCTTGAAATTATAGCCGCGAACTGTGATGTTATATTTAATTCGTCGATGTTATGCGTTGAGTGTATATGCTTGGTCTTGTCATCATTTACTGCTAAATCTATTTTGGCAGCTTCTGCATCAATACTAGCGACCGCTGAGTATGTCGATATCATCAGAGTGCGCTAGTAGCTGCACAAACTTAATATTGTACATCCAGTGTTCGCTTGAGAGTTGCGCATAATTCTTTGAAGTGTGACATTAAAGAAGTCACATGACAGCGCATCACCTTGACTAAAACCTCTTTTGATATCAAAGGCATCGGTTAAGTCGTTACCGACCTTGACGGGCAGCGATCGTTTTAAATCGTTGTTGCTCTGCAAAAAAGACGGACGAGCTTGACCGGGATGCCAAAACTAGACATGCCTCTATATAGCTCATCTGCATAAATGCTATCATATGCGGCCTTAAAATCGATGAGAAGATGGTGGGAATTGATTTGGAATTCTTAAGTTATTTCCAGGAACTGCCGGAGTGAATATTTGGTAGATTGTGGGCTTTCCTGGTCTGAAACTGTACTGATAGGGACCAATCAGACTGTTGACGAAGGGTTTCAGTTTCAGACGTTCCCACAGTATGACAGATAACATCTTGTAACCGCCAGCAGCTTTGAATACCTCGGCCGATAAGCCATCAGGCGCAGCTAATTTATTAGATCTCAGCTTAGATATTGCTATTCTTAATTTGGTTTGGCAAGGTGGACGGAGGTTTGTCTATCCTCGTCTAAGTTTAATGGTCTATTCGTTACACAGTCAGCAGAAAAGGGTTTTCCATGTTCTCAGCACTGACTGTTGCTTGAGTACAGGGTTTCCTTCCCCATCTCTACAGGTTTCTGTACGGGTCTTCTTGCCTTGACATGTTCTTTTTACCTGTTGGTGAAACGTCCGTACGTTATTCTTAGAGTATAACACCTCAATATCTTCGATCGCGCGCTTCTCGTACTCTTTTTTTCTTCTTCTGGAGAAGACGATGTTCTTCCCGTCTCTTCCGCTCATATTGCTAGCGAGCAGCTCCGCTTTGTAGGCTTCCTGTTTAACTGCATGTGCTTGCCGGTATTCTTCATTAAACCAGGGATTTCTTGGTGGTGGTGGGGCGATATCCAACACATTAGTTGCGCTGTCTCTGATAGCTTGTTGGCAGCGTTGTGACTGGGCATCGGTAGTTGATCTTGACGGCATAGGAGTTGTTAAGAAATTTCGGGATACGCGTTCGTCGAAGATTCTGGCGGTGTCTTGCGTTTGCACGTTATATCTTCTCACAGTAGTTCTTCTTTATTGTGGCGCCCTGGAAAATTCGTACTTTAGCCGCAACCAGGTGGTAATCCGAGTCAATTTTGGCTGCCTGGATAATTCGGACTTCTAAAATACTGCCTAAGTCTATCGCAAAATGATCAATTTGAGTTAGCGGAGACCGCCATACCGTCTTTTGTATACTGAGATGAGGAAACCGTTTGCTTCTTATTTTAATATTTCGTCCCGCCGCAAAGCAAATAAGTCTAAGTCACTTGCCATACATGGTGTGCTGTAGGCTATACTTACCAACTGTCCTACCAAAGATTTCCTCCTTTCTTGTCCTGATGTTGAAATAGCCTAATACGATTTTAAGATCATACTTCGGACATTGCTCATATGTCTTGTCGAGGAACTCGCAGAAACATTATTTGGGTGCGTTATCTTTAACTTTCTTGACCTACTCGTACATCAATAAACCAACCAGTGTCAAGTGCAACCTCCCCTTATCTCGCCACCCTCTAACACGAAATTACTCTTGTGATCAAGCTGGAACCCCCACAACGTCCTCCATGCAAAGCTTTTGAAACAGAGGATCTTTAACCAAATCGAGAAGGAAGTTGATGCTATCAAACGAAGTATTGCTGATATAGTTGAAAGGGTTATACATCTCGAAAAAAATCCATGTTCTATCGAGGGTCTTAGAGACGAAGTGAGTTCGTTAAAGCAATACGAGTATATCGAGGTACAGGAGAACAAATTAATTGCTTCCAATAGTGTACCATCTGAGCAGGGCGAAAACTTAACATCACTTTTTAATCACCTCCGCAGCACTATCAATGTACAGGCCCCTATTCTTAAAAATAGTAACGTAATCCACCCATTATGATAAAGTTTCAATCCGCATATGAAAAAAACTATATTTTAAAATCAATCACATCATACTATATAAGCTTTGTTCAGTGATTAAAAACTAGTGTATGAGTGTTGTCATCTGAAATATTGCGTTGGCATTGAAAACTTTAAAATATGTGTAAGAAGGTCTAAAAACTTTAAATAGACGATGTTGAAGATTCAATATCTTATCAATATGGGTTTTTGCCGCGTTTCCCCAGGCCAGAATCCCATATCTTATTCTTGGTTCTGCTGGCCTGTAGTACACTTGTTTCTGCAATTCAAAATAGGAATAGCTTCACAAAGACGATGAAGACGTAGGATATTTATATGCTCTCGCCATAATAGGTGTTCATCTATAATTATCCCGCTCTTAACTACTTTATTGTTGGCTGACAATGGGCAAGAACACTGCCCACATTCGGTGATATATTTGAACAATATCTTCTCGCTTAGAGGGGGTGCGTATGTGCATTACTTTTGTCTTGGTCGCATTTATTAGAAGGCCTTTATCATGGCACCATTGCTATCAGCGTAGGCATAGGCAGTACTTTTTTTGAATAAGCGCAAGAGTTCGTTTATATAGAGGATAAATAAAAACGGCCCCAGTTTGGAGCCTTGTGGTACACCGTATTCACTTGGGTTTTCCTCGCTCATTTTGTCTGAGACCTTAACTTTTATGGTTCCATCTTTCAAATAGCTCTTAAGCCAGTTTGCCATTATTCCTCTCAAACCTATTTTACTGAGGCCTTCGATTAGCTTTTCATGCATTAGTGTATCGAACGCTTTATTGAAATCGATAAATAGCACGAGAACATTTCTGTTCAGGTCGGCATTAACAGTATTGGTAAACTCGCCTTGTAACATTCAAGTACTTTTATTATTCTGGAAACCGTATTGGTTTGGATGTAGTATTTGGTGCTTGGTTATAAAATTGTTAAGTCGATTAACAACTACCTCCTCCATACACTTTTCAACAACTGACAAAATTGCGATTGGCCTGTAGTTTTCTGTGTTATTTTCGGTTCCTCCCTTGTACGAGTATATTGGTCGAATAATCGATGTTTTCATCAGCCTTGGAACAATGCATTGATTTATACTTTGGTTAACGATTGGAGCTAGATACACTGCATTTATTTTTAAATCAATTGGTCTAATGTTATCGGCTCCAGGACATTTATTACAGTTCAATTGATACATCAGTTTATAAATTTCCGCTTCGATTGCTTGTAAATTCTTTGCTGTAGTTCCCAGTTTTCATGGTTTGATGTTCTTACATTATACACATGCATACTCTTTGTAGCCTGGTTTGAGAATTGTTCCGCAATTTCTTGGCCGTTTCATTCAAGTCTTCGTTGTTACCCGTGTTATAGAACACTTTTTCCTTCCTATAAGTTCATTAACGATATTCCAGGTTTTTCTTGGCTCATTTTTAGCGTTTACGAATTGTTGCTTATAAAAAGTAGCTTTCATATTTTGTATGTTTTTATTGACAATATTTCGAAAGTTCTTGTATTGGATTTCATAGCTTTGGCTTCTTGGGCTGTTTTTCCATCTTCTATAGAGTTCATCTCTATTTTGGCACATTGAAATTATTTCTTTCGTAATCCATGTTTTTGTTTTTGTTGTACTTGATTCAGTGTATATATTATTCATTACTTTTACGAAGTTATTATAGAGTTTTTCAACATTCCTCTCTTCTAGTATGGCAAAATATACTCGATTGCTCTATTAGCTCATTAAATTTTTGTTGGCTAATATGTTTAATCATTCGTTTGGTTTTGGCTTACACTTTTTGTTGCATACAGAGCTATGTAGTGATCGAAAAGGTCCGTTTCATTGATTGCTGAGAATATATCTAGTTTTGTAATGGTAACATATATGTGATCAATGAGTGTTGAGGTGCTCCTTTTCAAATCTACGCGTGAAGGTTGTTTGATTACATTTGTACGTCCTTTCGAGGCCATCATCTCTATATATTTCAAAACTAGTGAGTTATTCTCATCTTGTCTTCTTTGATATTTTGACGAATTAAATCGTCAATGAATTTCATAATACTTAGTTTTGGTGGCCTGTAAATTGCGTGTTTTCTTATTATTATGGTTTATTTCGATGTGTATGCCTTCATAGTTTATTGGGTTTATTGGTATTATATCGTATTTTATATTCTTTTTAATAAATATTGCAACACCTTCGCCTTTTCTTTCATTTCGATTTAGGAATTCAGGTTCAAATCCATCAATGTGATTATTCCATTTTTCTGTTTTGATATGTATTGTTGTTGGATTAATGTACAACAATCTCTGTTAAACTTCACTTTATTTAATTTTATTTTCGAAATTATAAATGACATTTTTGTTATGTTAAACGTACTTAAATAATAGTCTTCTGGGTATCTCGACACATTATACACACCACGTCTTAACACCTCGAATTCTGAGTACAAAAAGAAAGGAACAATTTAGATACCCTTCTTACCCTAATTTAAATAGGTGTTTCATTTCCACCATATCATTTCCTTTTTTCCAATCGGGTCGACGCAGTCTACATCTGCAATTGCCTACTATATTGTAGTACTAAAGTACTAAAGTTGACATCAACTTCACTATGTTCTGTTTCCATTATTTTTTGTTTATATATTATGTAATTAAAATTCGAGCGTACAAAGAAACACATACTCGTAGTTTAGTTGGACATCTGATTTATATCGTTACAAGTTCCGATGTGTACATCGGGGCCACAAGGGCGCTCTTTTATGACCAATTGTCAGCCCCGGGGTTTTCAAAACACGATCTGATCTATCTAACCTTTGAATTTAATTATCAGGATTTTCCTAATTCATTTGAGTTTAGAGATTTTAGACACATTGACTACTTGCTTCTAGAAAATGATGTGCGCGTCATTAACTAGGACCTAATATATTGCATGTCTTCCTCTAATCAACAAGTAGAGTTCTTTCTAACTAATGTTAATCAATATTCACGTGCCACTTAAAACTAAAATTGTGAGACATTGCGCTAATCCATGGTTCATGGACATCCGAGAACTTATGGAAAGGCGTGAGTGATGAGACAACTATTTCTATTGAAAAAGGAGAAAATGAGAGTATGACATCAGGCTATGGTTCGTGGAGAAAACGTGGGTTTATGTCCTTGTTTGGCTTAGTGACTCTTATTGGCAATTATATTGTAAGAACTATAAACTGCGCAGTGAAATCAAAATACTGTAAGGCGTGTGAGTACTGGAAAGATAAAGAAGATACCGAAGAATATACGTAAAGGGCAACAAGGTGCGATCTGAAGTTAAAATGTTTCAGCGATCCGAAGCTTTGTACCAGGTAAAATCCACTCATTATATTGGTGACTGTGATTTTAAAGGCATTACTGATGCTAAGCCCTATGTGAATATCACAGTACCTTATAGATCACGTTCAAAGTATATGGGCTACACTCGATCATAAATTATATGCTGATGCAAAACCGCAGCACGATAAATGTCCGATCGCTAAAGCTACATATAGGTTGGCTGAGTACAAACAAAAGCCAGCTCTTCCAATTGAAGTTTATAAAACTATCAAGCCAGTCAGAATTGACCAGAGACGATTTTCTTATTCGATGCATCGACGGTTATATTCAAAACTGTAATGAAGGCTTTAATTCGACTGTCTGGGCATTGGCCCTAAAATCCATTTCTAGTAGTAAAACTGCGTTTTATATGGCTATGGATATTGCAGTTTTCAGAAAGCGATAGATTTAGAAATCGGCCCGAACAGCTACGAAATATGCTTGGAGATTGACAAAGAGCACATAAAGCTTGCAGAAAGATCGCTGTCTGAAGCTACGAAAGAGTGGAGGAACGAATTAAAATCGCATTAAACAATCGCCCTGGTGAAACACCCAATGTTCTTGAAAAAAGGGTTTCAACAAGACTTTTGAAGTTCGTGCCGTCTATTTCTTCTGGGTTTTCGAAAAAGTATTTCTCTAAAAATTTTCTTCGACTACGCGATATTGCCTCGCATTCACACAGTATGTGTGTTATGTCCTCAACAGCTTGCAGATCAGCACAGAATCTGCAAAATATCCGTATCTGACAATTTGAGTCTCTTTGCGTGTTTCTGCAGGAGACAGTGTCCTGTCCGGATTCCTATTATTGTCCTAAGCTTATCCCTGTTTAATTTTCCGGCCAAAGAGCCTTGGATACCCTGTGCCCTCAAAACTTGACTAGACTACATAACGTTGACAGTCTTTGTGATTTTTCCTTGATAGGAAAAACCCCACTATGCAAAGGGGTGGTTTGATGTTGGCAACCTCACTATTGTCGATTAGCCATCCTTTTCTTGCAAGCTCGTCCGGCTGTTCATTTCCTTTAATATCGCAGTGTCCTGGCACCCAACACAGTCTTACCCGGTTCTGAGTCTTGAAGTAAACAAATTAGTGAGTCGTACACACGTTTCTAGGTGCAAAAAGGTGTCCAATGCTGCCGTATGGGTGGTACGGAGCGCACCTGTAATGGCTATGGGTGCCGTTCTTTGAACCGTTGCTAATTTTTCGTAAATCGTTTGTTGCTTTCTGCCATACTAGTGAGCCGTATGTAAGTATGGGTCTTATCACCACCGTATACAGCGAGTTTTAAGCCCCAAATTTTTCCTCCTGTTCTTTTGCAAATAAAAAGAGCATTATATGCCTTTTTTATTCTTTCCGCTACATTAAGATACCAATTCAGTTTTTTGTCCAGAATCACACGCAGATACTTCGCGATGTCGGAAAGGGACCGTTCCAATCCGTTGAGTTTTGGGATTTTGAATTGCGGTATGTTATACTTTCTGGTAAAAAGAACTAGTTCCATTTTGCAAGGGCTGGCGTTGATACCAAAGCTTTTTGCCCAAATGATCGTCTTCAAGGCAACGTCCATAATGTCTCTTAAAATATATTATTACCACTTCATCTGCGTATACCGTGACACTTATATATATTATACCCATTGTACTAAGCTGTTTGAGGATGTCATTGATAACCAGAACCAATAGGATGGAGATATGACTCCACCTTGAGGGGTTCCCCTGGTTACGGACATCCTGACTGATCTTTGCCCAATGGAACATAGTATCAGATTTTTAACTTAAACCACCTGTCGTGGAGACTTATGTTTACGGGATGCCCATATATCCATGGGGGCAAGGATACGCCTTGCTATCGCTTTGCCGCCTTCCTGAGATACCGATTCGGAGCTGTGTTGCCGGCAAAAGTTCCACTCTTGGTATGAGTCGAGGCCGACCTAAAACCTCTTACTGCTCTTAGGGTCGCAGCACCCAGTACTTATTGCAACTCTACATTGGGTCCACCAAAGGAAGACACTTCCCGCGATTCTGGGTTTAAACCACAAGCACTATGAAGCTCCCGCAAAGGGGCCTACCTCATCAAGTCAGGCCCGGACCCAGATCCGGGGGGCTCCCATGGTACCGTGATTTAAGTCCTGGTAGAGACCACCGGTGGTCCAGCCGCCATCAAGACATATGACCAGCAACTTGTGACTGATCGAATCGTAGCAACCTTCGGTAGCGTCATCTGAAGATGATTACGTTAAGACCAGTACTTTGCCCTGCCCCCGTCATTGGGTGGGCCTTGATAATTGGGTGGGCTTGCAAACATATTGCAAACCCAGTTTGTAGTGCCATATTCAATTCTAACGTCTACTATAACATTTTTAATGGTTGTGCACTCATCGTTATTGAAGGCTCCTTCAATATCTAGGAAGGCCGCCATCGCAAATTCACCGAAGTGTAGACTCTTTTCTATTTTCCCCATCGCCTCGTGCAGGGCGCTTTCCTCAGATTGTCCTTTGCCAGCTTTAGATATAAAAACCACCTTAACTTCCCTCCAAACTATTGATATGTACCCTATTTTTAGACTGTGTCTGAGAATTTCCGTAATCTTTTGGATTGCTACCTCCGGTGCTTTCTGTAGTATAATGGGTAGAATACCATCCGGACCAGGAGATTTGTACGGCTTAAAGGACTGAATTGCCCACCGTAGTTTGTTCTTATTAATAAGAAAACCTATTTCCTCTTCGGAGAGAGAGAGAGATCAATATTCAATGTGTCGTCTGATACCTTGGATCACGGAAAGTGGGTTTCCACCAGTATTGCCAGAACTTCTTGGCTACTTTCAGCTCAGGTTCCGTAACTTTTCCTGAGGTAGCTAAGAACGCTAGCTTCCTTTGAAAGCATTTTGCGTAACCTCGTCTGTTACCACTATATATTCGCAGTAATTTTGCCATTTTTTCTTGTTGACTTTCTATGTACATACCATGTACTGTTTCTTCTGAAAAGCTTCGCTATCTTATAGAGTTTCCTGACCACTTTCCTTTTTAAACCTATCTTCCTATTCCACCGTATTTGTTGAGCCCTTTGAGGTTTTCTGTTAACCAGGCAAGCTTTCTCGAATGCCATTGTTATCGCAGGTGGTTGATTGGGTACACTTGACCCAATCAGCCTTCCTAGGATTTCTTTCAAAACTACATACCCTGTTCTGAAAGTTCATCTTGAAGCGTATCCATCGGTGATCCGACATTGATGCTTCGTCGACTACTCTTCATTCCCTTATTTCTAACCCTTCTGTATTTGTAGCAAGGCTGATATCTATTACCCTCTGCCTATTTTTCACCACAAAAGTGGGTGAATTTCCTGTTGCAAATATTGAGGTTGGAAGATAAAAAAAATCGTACAAACACTCGCCTCTTTGGTTGATATCACCGCTTCTCCGTTGTGTATGATGGGCATTTGCGTCACAGCCCAGTACCAGCATCCAATTTTTCTGCCTTGCCAAGTCCTTTAGTTTCTCCGAGATCCCTACGTCGGAGTCATAGGGGGAGTAGGCCGAAGTCAGACAGAGTGGTTTGCCACACTACCTTTCGCAGGTTACCGCTGTCAGATCTCCTGAGCTGTAATTATTCAAAAGAAATGCCTCTATTTGGTTGTTGATAAGGATACAGGTCCTGATCTTTACTTCTGCCTTGTAGAACAACTCGTAATTTTTCAGCCTAAGACCATGAAACTTGATGTCCGGATTGATCCAGGGCTCTTGTATGAGTATGTCTGGTGATGCACTCGAGCAGACAGGCTGTTGCCTCTCCCTTGGTCGATGGCTTAACCATCAACCTACCCATGTTACTTCCAGAATGAAGCATCTGAGGAAGTCCACGGAAGCTTAGGATGACTTTCCCTCTCTCAAAGGCGGCTTTTTCGTAGTTACGTAGGAAAACCCTTGCCCTTTGTTATGCTTTTTCGCGCTCTTAGCAGTGGTTATGGAGACGGCGGGCACAGCGGCTGAGCCAGCTGTTTCCTCTTTTTCCACCACCGCAGCCTTGCCCTTCTTTCTTTGCCTCTTGGTGGTAGTTTCGGCAGCGGATGTTCCAGCTGCCTTGGCTACACCTTCGACCGAGGTCCTGTCCTGTGTATCACCGGTGAAGTCACTCTCGTTAGTGTGACTCACTATCGCTAGCCAGTAGCTCCACTTCTTCCATTTCCCTTACCAGAAGGAGAATTTTCATCTTCACTCACCTCTAAGTCTTCCTGGACAGTGATGGTCTGTGTTGCGATTTGTCTTTTGCTTATTTTAGGTTTTTCCATTTTTAAAAATTTAATTTGGTTCCGACGAGTACGGCCTAACCCCTTAACTACCTCAAACGAAATGTCGATATTTTTGGTGATTTCCTCCACCAACATTCAATATAACAAAAAATCCACTTTACTCGTCCATTTTTCTCTCTACCTGACAACATCTTTGTTAATCACTTTTAATTAGAGCCTCCTGCCGAGAAATTCCTTGATGAAATCAAAAACCTCCCAAAGATAACTCCTTCAAATCCTCATGTTTTAATCCTCGTCTAATTAAGAAATTTTCTTTTACTCATTTATCCTCATTTAGTCTCATACTTTTGTAGCTTGGCCACCTGAAAATTAAAAATTTTCACCTCTAAGAACAATTTAAGGACTCGTTAAATCCCCATCAATCGTTCTTCTTCATCAAACAAAATCAACCCATCTCAAGCATCTCTTTTACACACACTCTGCCTGCGAAGGATCCGCCTACAGTCGGTATACTATGTTACAACCTCAGCTACTATGTATGTATGTACGAGTACGAGAAAAATGTGAATTTGTATGCCCTAGTCCAGGACAAGAAACTTCCGTTCACTAATTTATGTACATCGATATAAATGGGTTCCATCATCTTTTTCACTTTTACGACCATTCTCAAGTCCAAACCTTAAAAAAAAATCGAAAAAACATCGCTGCCAACTCAACCGCAAGGATTCTCGCAGTAATGTTACTAACAACCAGCTTCCTCCTAGGTACGCCAAATGAGCGAAGCTTATCCCTGCCATCCCTGTCTGCATTTTATTGTCGTAATATTCAATAAAAGATTAAATAAGCATGTTTGAGTTTGCGGGAACTTTGTTTGGCTGGTCCTTTCTGTTTATTCGTGGGACTTGCTCCCCCGCCGGGGGAATATTAAAATTAACATCGTTGCGTTGCTGGCCGTCGTCGCAGCAACCTTTGCTCCTGGTCGCAAATGTAAAAGTTTAAGTAGCACTCTGCGTGCAACGCACACATTACGTTCTTAATTTTATTACGTAGCTCGCACGGATATCCTTCGAAAGAATTAGGACCGTTATCTCTCTTTAAGGTCTGTTCAAGGCCCATTCAAATGTTGGAATTGGGGCGTATCTATGAGTATGTAACGGTGGCAACGTCTTCTCAGGTGAACATTTTGGTTCGGTTACCTGTCAGGGTGCTGTGTTATTCTTAAGGGAATGATGTCCTGTCAAATATTTACTCGTACATATGTAAACTTTTCAAGAGTAGTAGTGTTTATTTGGAATTTTGTTTTCGGTGACTTAACTTGTAAGGAACGGCGCGACTAAAGCAAATGTTTTTCTTTAAAGAAGAACTTTTTGTCGAGGACAGCTCGTGCGTCAGGACGTCTAGGAAGATACTTTCAGCAATAAGAATAGAGAATTTACTGTGGTCCAATTAAGTTAATAGTCAGCAGTCAGGTAGGGAGTCAGTAAATGTCATTTATGATAGATTGCCAGGTGGAACTTGTATGCGATGTAAGGCACGCTTTTGGTCTGCAGTGGCTGGACAGAGGATGCAGAGGTTCGATTCATCGGGACCGTTTTCCTCTCAAATCCTCATCAATTAATCACGTTCGTCCACTCTGAAAACTTGGCGTCTGCGTCATCGGCTTCTGCAGATTTGTTGAATTATACAATAGTTGGGCTATAGATGATCTCTCGCCGATGTGATCAGTTGGATAACAGTCTTCGTCCGAGGTGAATGCTGCTTTTACCTGACAACATTTCATTTCTTTCATTAAGTTCAGACGTGTTTAAATTTCGCTCTGCTAATTTATTTCCATTTAATTTTTTTTTTTTTTGCCTAATTGCAATAATTCGCACAACCTATTTCTGGGTCATCGCCTTTTGTTGTGTTTTGCTGACTCGATTTGTTTATTAAAGTGAAATTAACAACTAACCCAATTCTCATTCACCGCCTTTTGTGTTTTAAAATTTCTCAACTGACCTACCCTAACTCAATCATCGTCATCATGTCTGAATTATGTGGAAGTGTGAATTGCTCCCTAACAAGTGACCTAAATGCTGTTATGGTGATCTGCAGTGGTCTTTGTAGCAAGTCATTCCATGCCCTTTGCATTGGCTTGAGTAAAAGATCCATCGCGTACCTAAAAGATTTTAAAAACAACTTTTTGTTTTATTGTGATGAGTGCAAGGACATCACTCCGTCCCACATATTACTTGCTATTAAGTGTCTCAGTGATTCGGTCAGTAACTTTGCGGCAGAAAACAATCATGCCTTGAAATCAATGCAAAACCAATTTACAAAATATGATGACCTTCTGAAATCAGTCAATTTCACTCGACCAATCTGCAATCTATAACAAGACCCAATTTAGAAACTTATCCATGCAGTTGGCTCAAAACAGTGACTTCATAAAGCGAAATGACAAACACGACTTTAGTGAAGATTAGAAAAATTTTCTATCCCATAGTGTAAAATCAATAATAAAATCTTACATCCCCACAATAACAGACTCTTTAAGTTCTCTACGGTCTTCCCTCGATTTTAATCTTCAAAGCACATCCAGAAACAGCGTTCCCTCTCCGCCTAATAATGATCAGTTGCTCATAAACATCATGTGCCAAATAAGCGATTTAAGCAACGAGATAACCGAATCACGCGCGCTGTTAATCGAAATTGCTGATCACATCCGGATAACTTCCAGTAAAATCGAAGATATACGGGTGCAATCCCAGCCCCCACCGACTGCATCATACAACTTTCGGAGTGGAACACGAGAATAAAAAAGTTGAACAATTTCAACAAAGCTGAGTCAGTTGCCTTTTTAATAAGAGGTACTCTCCTCGATCGAAACAGGCTAACTAGTCTCTTCAAATCTAAATTTAAAATAGATGTCAACAACTGCCGTAAGATCTCCACCAACACCTTCAAGGTAAGCATCCCGTCAAAATATGAATGGATGTTTATCAACCCTGCTTCCGACGTCATCAATCTGGGTGGATTAACTATGGAAAGAATTAAACGGATAGAGGAAACAACAAACATCGCAAGGATACTACCTTTACCTCAAAATCCACTAAATCTAAAAAACAGAATAATGTTAATTTTAAGTCTAATCCTATACCGAAGCCTAACTCTTCCAACCTAACAAACAAACTCCTGATGCAAATTGGAGTTTTAAAGTTGGGACATTTCCTGTCTTCACTCCTCCTTCAATTCATATTGCCAATCGCGTATATACTAAACGTTCTTCCACCGCGTCCAACTCAATTCCTAAGCGCGTATGTTTCAATCTAGATCCTCCTCCCAGTCATTTACAAAACCCAACATCTCCTCATTCCACTCATGTTCTAAGCTAGACTCCCACCCTAATACCACACCACCTTCTTTTTTAGACCCCATTCTTCCTTTAAAGGCAAAGTTAACCAAGCACCTTATCGATTCTGGGGAAGATGGCCGATATGTTCTCTCTCGTTTAAGAGACCGCAGATTATATGATAATGTTCGCTTATATCTCGCCTACCTACATGATAAGCCTGACTCTGTCTGTATCGACGGTATAATGAAAACCAATGCAATGGTTTCTATTCTGCAAGAAGGCCTCCCCACTAATCATAATGATCTGCGGCAACTTTTTATACGTTTTCATGAGCAGTTAGATATGACTCCTGATGACGTGGCTAATGATCTCTCTTCTTTCGCGTCTCATGTTAGCTCCAAACGGATACTACACCTCCAGAGAACACGGTCTAGTTTCAAAAACTACCATCGCTCCTAACCCACCACTCAATTCTTTGCCGAAGCCTCCCAAATATCTGTCCCTGTATTATCAAAACGTAAGAGGATTACGAACTAAGATTTCTGCTATATATCTTAATTCGCAGATTCTGCCATACGACATCTTTGCCCACACAGAAACCAATCTCACCCCTGATATTAAGAATAATGAATTATTTTCCCAAGACTTCGATTTACACCGTGACGATGGTCTAGATAAAGAGGAAAATTTATATGGCCGTGGTGTACTTCTAGCTATACACTCTCGTCTCGAGTCTAGACCCTTTAAAAAATCGTCCACTGCATTCTTCGAATTCGTTTGCGCTAGAATTCCTATTTGCAAACGCAAAATATATATTTATTGCTGCTATATTCGCCCCTCTCAACCAATTCAAGGTTACCAGCTAGCTGTTGATGCAATCGACTGCATTTTTAATGCTGCTGATCCCAATGACGTTATTATTTTTTTAGGTGATTTTAATCTACCTAAGCTTCTATGGACTCAGACTGATCAGTGCTACTATACTGCAACAAATCCTACCTCTGATAAAGAGAATCTTTTCATTGACTGTCTAACTGACTCTGGTCTATATATATCAATTAAGTGATGTCACCAATAACATCGGGAGACAACTCGACCTAGTCTTCGCCACTGATACAGATAACTGCGTCGTTTTAGAAAGTAAACATCTGCTTTCTAAGTTGGATAGTTACCACCCTCCCCTTTCTCTTACGCTGACATATGACAATGGTCTTAATCCCGTTTCCTATGAATATTCTTACAGTTTTAATTTTCATAGGGCTAACTACGCCAAACTGAACAACCTCCTCAGTATGGTCAATTTTAACCTTCTCTACAATAACCCTAACCTTACGGTTAACGATGCTCTTGCATCCTTTTATACCGAAATTTTAACATGTCTCGCCCAATCTGTGCCTTTTTTACCCAAAAGAAATCCCTCATCGTCACCACCCTGGTATAATAAAGAGCTGCGATCTCTTCGTAACAAGAGAAATAAGCTCTGGTATTCTTACTTAAAATCGCGTTCCGACACCGATTTCTTCTACTACCAGTCTGCCCAAATTAATTTCTCTGTACTTTGCCAAACTCTCTATAACAACTATTTAAACCGAATGGACCACACACTCATTTCCGACCCCAAAAGATTCTTTCAGTTCATCAAAACTAAAAGCAAATCGGATAACTATCCATCATCCCTAAATTTTCTTGATAGGTCCTCGGGCGATCCCCAAATTATTGCAAATCTCTTCGCAATCTTTTTTGGCCAAGCGTTCGCCATCCATTCCCAAGAGCCAGACCATTCTTACTTTTCCTACTTAAACAGCTGCCAACAAACAACTTTGGAATCGGTGTCTGTAACTTTAGAGCAAGTTAGAGATAAAATACTAAAACTCAAAGATGATTATTCTGCTGGCCCTGATGACCTTCCCCCTATATTTTTAAAGAAATGTCAAATGCATCTAGCCCAACCTCTTACAGCTCTCTTTCAGCTTTCTATCACCCAGGGGTTATTTCCATCAACCTGGAAAAGGTCGTTTGTTATTCCCCTACATAAAAAAGGTAGAAAAGACGATATTTCCAACTATCGTCCAATTGCTAAGTTGTCCTGCATACCTAAGCTTTTTGAGAGCATTATCTATGACATAATGCTTTTCCATTGTAAATCTATTGTTTCCCCAAACCAGCACGGATTGTTCAAAGGCAGATCTATGACCACCAACTTAACGGAATTCGTATCAAGCACTTCATGTGCACTGGAATCTGGAAATGAAGTTGATGTGATTGCCACCGATTTCAGCAAAGCCTTTGATAGAATTGCTCATGATATAATCCTTCTAAAATTAAAGGCTCTTGGTTTCCAGATAAACTTCATAACTTGGGTTCAATCCTATTTAAATGAACGACTTTACTATGTTCTATCTAGGTCCATGGTTTCTGACCCAATTAAAGCCTCCTCTGGTGTACCCCAAGGCAGCCACCTTGGTCCCTTATTATTTATTCTGACCATTAATGATGTTCCTTGTATCATTAAAAATTCATACATATCTGTTTACACAGATGATATGAAAATATTTAGATATATATCATCTTTCTCAGACAGCCTACTTCTGCAGCAAGATCTAGACAGGTTTTGTACTTGGTGTCAGAAGAATTTTCTTGAGCTTAACGTCAATAAGTGTCAGGCTATAACATATACCCGTAAACGCCTCCCTACTTCACCTCGTTGCTATCTAATCTTTAATCTGCCTGTTCCCTTAGTGAATGAGTTGCGTGATTTAGGTGTTATCTGCGACAAGGAGCTCAATTTCCGTTCTCACATTGATAGTATAATAAAAAAAGCCAACTCTGCTCTTGGTTTTATCAAGCGCTGGTCTAAGGAGTTTTCCAATCCTTATGTTACCAAATCTCTTTACATAACCTTTGTTAGGCCTCTTCTGGAATATGCCAACCAAGTTTGGTCATCCTACTACAGAACTCACATCCTCCGGATAGAAGCTGTTCAACGCAGGTTTTTACGGTTTGCTTTACGTGGTTTTCCCTGGGATGATAGCCAAAACTTACCACCTTACACTGACCGGCTGAAACTTATAAATTTACAACCCCTTTCTATACGCCGAAAAGTTGCCGACATTCTCTTTATTCATCAAATTTTAGTAGGTAATTTCGACTGTCCTTCCTTACTTCAAATTATTTCTTTTAACACCAATCCCCGCAATCTTAGGTCTGTGCCACTTTTCCGGCTCAATCTTCACAGAACGAATTACGGACACCTGGAGCCAATGTCTAGGATGCTTCGCGAAGTTAACGATGTTCTGCCTCTCTTCGACTACCATCTCAGCAAACTCTCCCTCAAGAACATACTTATTTCCACCTATGCCTCTCGTCCTAACTTTCTTTAACCGCTCCCACCCTTTAGTTTTTAAGTGAAAATGTTAGTTTTAAGTATATGTTTGCTTGCAATAAGCTTAATAAATCTGTCCGGGATTGACCCGGGCCGCAAAAATCAAAAAAAAAATTAAAAAAATTTGTCGTTATCGGTGGCCAACAGATTGTAGTGGTGGTTCTTATAGATGATCAGCATCAACTTTTTATTGATATATTCTCGTGGGTGTCTTTGCAGGCTCTGATGCCCGGCAGAACTATGAGTTTCTTCCTTGTGGTCGTATGGCGAAAACCATGGCCTTCTGCTAGCATCATCACTGAAATTTGGGAATAAAAGAGACAAAACTCTTTATTGCCTTTATATTCGCATTTGTACTTTGCCGACTACTATGTTTGGGATTGACCTGTTAGAGGTAGGCTCCCTATTGCAGGAAAGATCTCCCAGTTGATTTTGTCCCGATGTAGAGTTGCAGTAAGTACTGGGTGGCGTAACCCTAAGATCGGCAAGAGTTATTAGGTTGGCCTCAACTCATACCAAGAGTGAAGCTTGTGCCCTCAATACAGGTTCCGATTTGGTATCAAATGAATTGAGGGAGAGCGATGGCAAGGCGTATCCTTGCTCCACTAAATGTATAAGCATTCCGTGAACTTAAGTCTTAAGTCTGTCTTATGACAGAGATTCACGTCAAAACATTAGAAACATTTGCCCTTAGAACGCTACTATGACAAGTCCGGATCCAAATCTGAGTTGCCCTCAACAAAATATTGTAGTTCTTGAACGTTTTATAGTTCACTCGGTCGCTTTACATTTCTTGGATATTGGTTATACATATCAGCCTCTAGTATCTTCACTAAGTGATCAGGAATACCAGGTCTGGAAAGGATTCTTACATTCTATGTATATACCCGAACGTGCTTGTCCTTGTCACATGTGCAGGTTAATCAAACTTATGCGTGTTACGACTTTTGCTTTCCCTTAGGTTTTTATGACCTTGGAAACGCATATGCGTTCACGGCAATAAAATATGTGCTTACCTTCTGGACAAGGTCCCTGAATGATATCCAAAATTCAACCTTATGCTTGATTAAATTATTTTCACACAAGAAGAGATCATATTTGATAGAGTCAAAATTGAGACATCTGGCACCTTATGCACATAAACCTTCCCGTAATTCCAGCGCCCCTGCTCATCAAATAGACTATTTCGACGAACCTTCCAAACTGCAAATATCGATTCGGGTAACCGCAACTACACCATAGTATGTAAGGAAACTTCTACGATTGCATTTGGAGAAGCACTTACCGCTGTCTCTGGCTAATTGCCTTTAGTTACGCTCTCCTAGTTGGTTCATGTCCTCATCCGACTGTACCACTCTAGGCGAGGCTTGGCTCTACAGCGTTGTCTCGGTTTGGAATCGCAGACCCTTCGGTCTAAAACATTGATGTTCATTCATTCTATACTCTGTCAGAGCCATCTTAGGCGACATGTGAACTTTTCTGACTAGATCAATGAGCAGATAAATTTGGTTACTGGTCTGGTTAATAGAGATACAAAGCCCGAACAGAATCTTTCCAAGACAGCCGAAGTAAGTAGACTTGCCAATGATAATTGGATAATTGTACTAAAACGGGGGCCGTGACATAACTCCAATCGACATAAGGCCAAATTCCGGCATTTTTGAGACATAAGACTAAACACGTTTCAATGTTAGTGAGCCACAAACCTCACAGACTCGCTTATAGACGCCTGCCTGACAATTGTTGATATAGCCTGCGGAGAAAAGATTGAAATCCTGTTAGCGAGCGAAGCGAGTCACCCATCCAAAACAGTTAAGCGACATAAGGCCAAAAGATGGAACATTTTAAAACTTGGCCTTACGAGTATGTCACGGCACCCAATAAGGGTGCTTAGACGAAGGTCCGCCTCCGAGTTACTCAAAGCACCGTGCGAGAACTTGTACGGAGCCTGCCTAATCTGATCTCCAAAATTTGAATGAATAAAGTGTGGGTAAGGAAGAATTTGAATCATATACGACATATGATTGCCTTTACGAGATGCGGCAAATGCAGCTGATACAGTCTCTAGATCAACAAAAATATTGTATCACTCACTCTTCATCATTTTTGGATAGACAGGATTGCTTCTTCTTCAGGATGGCTTGGATAGACAAGATGGCTTCCTGTTTTCGCCAAGATAGAAACGTCATCTTACGTCAAAGAAGACGTAATACTTGACGATTGTTGTTGTGTTACAGTTGACCTCGTCGATTACTACGCTAGATCTCTGGGTTCGATTCCCAAGCTATACATCAACAATGTAAGTCGATGACAAAGTGTTTCTGGAAGATGGATGAAGGAACGCACCTAGAAGACGAATCGGCTCACGACATACGAGTTTCGCTGGGTTTGCCCCAAGGTGTTCTTTCGAAGCTGCGTGCTGACCAAGGAGGACGGCTGGTAGAGCGAGGTATTCGTACCATAAATTCTCACGGCATAGTAGAGCTGACTTCAGTGGCCTGTGGAAGCGTTCGACATGCCCATTCGACTGCGGATGGTATGCTTACAATCGAGGATTTACATGAGGTTTTTGAACTGGTCCGATTCGAATTGTCGCCCGAAATCTGACGTCTTTCGAAGGGGAACTGCAAAGTGCGAAATCCATGGGGATACCATGCGTTTCCATTCTCGAGTGCGACGACCTGGTGAATCTGTCAATGATTCTCAAGCACCGATTATGGTCTTGAGATTGTTTGAACATCAACAGGTCGATATGGATATGCTCAAAGTGCTGCGATAGAAGCTCGAAGTTTGGTGACACTCTTGGCTTGCCAGGGAATCCAAAATTTCGATCATTCCGCACAGTTCCGCATCATCGAAGGCCAAACATAGTGTTTTGCAACTAGTTTTCGGGAAGTATGTTGTCCAGGATGAGCTAATGAATGCAGGGACTTTAAAACCGGACGTCTGAGGCAGTCAAAAAAAAAAGTTCAAGGTTGGGAAACAGCTTAAGTTTGAGGAGCTGAAGCGTTGAACTGGGATTTCGAAGGTACTCGCTGAGCTCGTTGTGTGTTGATTGACCTTGGGCTAACTCTTCAGATGAAATTGCAGTTGAAATCGCTTCGGCGTGAGACGGTGTGTCTGCGATAATGTTGTCACCACCAGCGTGGTGACGTGTCGTATGCCTGTTGTAAATTGACCAATAAGCTTCAACCACCGAAGCCAAGGTGAAGCGCTTTCGTTGCGTTATTTAAATGCATGCATAGTTTGCTTATTGTGGGTATAAATGGTAATATGCCGGCCCTCGAAGATATGCCGAACAGCGTCTGCACGGATGGCGATAGATTGCGACTGAAGAAGACCAATGATTGTCAGGCTATTCCACAGCGCTGCTAAAAGACTGCTCCAATGGCTTGCTCGGATGCATCGGTAAAAACAACCGATTCGGCGTTGATGTTGATGCTGATGTCACAAATGAAGCTGAGCCGCATTCTTTATGAATTTTCTGTACCCAGAAAAGCACGGAGCTGTTTGACTGTCTTAGGTGCTGGAAAATCCATTATTACAGACACTCTCTCTGGCAGGGGGAATTCCATGCAAGGAGACCAGATGTGGCCCAAAAGGACCACTTCCTCTTCCACAAAGAGAGGCCGGCTTTTGAAGTCGTCCAAACGGGGTTTTCAGATTTTCTAGGTACTCCTGCTGATCCTCTGAAGCCACCAACAGATCGCCGATATACTCGTACGTGAAGGCAAAGGGAGATTCTAGTCAGCTCATCCATAAAACGTTGAAATATTTGTGAGGCATTCCGCAAACCAAACGTCATGAATGGGAGCTCGTACAGTCCGAACAGTGTGATAATCGCCGTTTTCGGATGCGACTGGTATTTGATTGAATGTCCAGACCAAGTCGGTGGTGGAGTAATTTTTTTTTTGGTGCAGATCAACAGCAAAATTGTCAAGGTAGCGCATTGGATAGGAATCTGAAATTATGAGGTCATTTAAGCGTCTATAATCCTCGCTGGTACGTCACTCTCCTTTTTGAGCGAGATGCCAAGTCGTTGAAAATTGGGTTCAAAGAATTGACCGCTGCAAACGTCGCCATATGAGCGAAGTCGAGTTCCATTCATAAATGTTTTGATTGTACTTCAAGCCGATAATAAAGTTTTTGAAATATCTCAAATGGTTTGCGTTTTATTTTAAAAAAAGTTGTCAAGTCCTTATTGGAAAACCCGATACCATCGCTGTCAGGTGACTTGAAGCCATCAAAGGAAGCAACAGCATTTTTAATGTTCTGAGCATTAGCATCGCAGCATATGATAAGTCTCATCTTTCTGTAATCACAATATTCAATGGGTTTTGCTACCGCCGCTATTGCCGGTGGTGGCGGCAGTAACGAATCATAGCGAAAATAAGCAGACGCAACGACGAATTTGTTCCATTCTCGGACTTTTCGATCACTCGTCGTTAAATGGTGTGAAACCCATTAAACATCCGAAACCACAGATGCGTTTATTCCACACCCATGGCTCCTTTGTGGATATTATGTGGGGTGCACTTAAAATGGCTTTCCAGATAATTCCCTTAAATTTAAAACCATTCTCTTTACGAGAAAGAGGGAGCTAACTGGTCTAACAACGAAGGTATCCATCCGGCAGGAAGGCCTCCCTACCGACCCTATCAGTCTCAGGAACCTTTATGTCAGGTACCACGAGATTTTTAACATGTCCCCTCAGAAAGTAGCAGACGACCTCGCTGCATTCGGCAACTATGTTCACTCTAAACGAGTATCACACCTACAGCGAAGCCGAGCCGACCACGACAAATTTTTTCGTCCATAACGTGCCTCCCTTGCCAGCGCTTAAACCATCCTGCCTCACACCTCCACCCCACAACATCCCTCTTACATTTTACTACCAGAATGTAAGAGGTCTTCGCTCTAAAATCAATGCTATCTTATGTCAATCGCATGCTCTTCCCTTTGATATCTACGCCTTGACCGAAACCAATTGTTCCCTCCTACTTTTAATGTTTTCCGCGACGGCGATCCTACCCGCACAAATAAAGATTCCCCTTGTCGAGGCGTTCTACTGGCGATGGACAACAGCCTTAACTCTTCCCCCATTACAATTTCTTCATCCTCTAAAGCCGACTTTGTCGCTATAAAAATATCACTGCCTCTCAAGTCCCTTTACGTTATATGTTGCTACATCCTACCAGCTCAACCTATCGAATCTTACCAATTTGTTATTGATGCGATCGATCATTTAATTGACCTGTCAGACCCTATTGATGATATCCTTATTTTCGGCGACTTTAATCTTCCTCAGCTACAGTGGACTCCATCAGATGATCAATCGTTTTTCATCGCTTCAAATGCCAACTCAGCTAAGGAATGTCTCTTCTTAGATCGCTTAACAGACTCAAGTCTTATGCCAAGTCAGTGGTATATCTAATTTTATGGGCAGGCAATTAGACCTTATTTTCACAACAGATCCAATTAACTCCTCAGTTTCACTTTGTCCCCTATCTCTCTCAACAATCGATAACTACCATCCCCCCCTTCTACTTTCATTTTTTCATAACTCTTCATTCCAGTCCACTCCCCCCACAACTCCCTCATCCCACGACTTTCATAAAGCAAACTTTCACAAAATCAGTGAATATCTCAGCAGATCCCTCTTTAACTTTCACAACCTAAGTATAAATGATGCCGTATCCATTTTTTATAAAGAAATATTTAATTCTTTTTCCCTTTACGTTCCGTTTTCTAGCCTTAAAATATCATCTACTAGTCCTCTCTGGTATAATCGCAAGCTTCGTTCCTTACGAAATCAGAGAAATAAGTTATGGGCTGTTTTTCTGCGTACCAGATCCTTTACCGACTATTCCAACTATCTTGGTGCTTGTCTTCATTTCACCGAACTTTACGATTCCCTTTACCAGCGCTACCTTAACAATGCGCAAGCCAACCTTATAAACCACTCTAAGTCCTTTTTCCAATTTGTTAACTACAAAAGAAAGTCCGATGGTTACCCTCCTTCCCTCTCTTTCAACAACAGGTCATCAACCGATCCACTCACCATTGCCAACCTATTTGCCACCTTTTTTAAACAATCCTTCACCAACGACTCCTTTGTACAAGATCCATCCTTTTTTAGTTACTTACTGAACTTCTCCAATGGCCCACTTCTCTCTCATATTTTGGACCCGTCTTATATCGAATATAAATTACACCAACTCAATGACGAATTCACACCCGGCCCAGATGGCCTCCCTGCCATATTTCTTAAAAAAAATTCTTCCTCTCTTTCCCTTGCCCTTTCTAATCTCTTCCGTCTATCCCTTTCACAAGGAGAATTTCCTCAGGCTTGGAAATCCTCCTTCATAACCCCGATCCACAAGAAAGGATCAAAGAATGAAATAACCAGCTATCGTCCCATCGCTAACCTCTCCCATATACCCAAACTCTTCGAAAGTATTTTGTATGAAGCTCTAAGCTTCCAATGCAAATCACTTATTTCCCCTAGACAACATGGCTTCCTAAAGGGTAGGTCAACCACCACAAATCTCCTTGAATTCGTATCCTTTGCCCTCTCTGCCCTAGAGAATGGCAATGAAATCGATGTAGTTGCAACCGATTTTAGCAAAGCCTTCGATAAAATCTCTCATCGGTTAATCATCTTTAAATTGTCTGCCCTCGGCTTTGAACCCATACTGTTAAAATGGATATCCTCTTACCTCGAAAACCGTTTTTACAGTGTTCGTTTTAGGTCAGCCCACTCCGCTCCATTTTTGGCCACCTCTGGAGTTCCACAAGGCAGCCATCTCGGTCCCCTTCTTTTTATATTAACCATAAATGATCTCGATATGATCATCAAAACTCGTCTGTCTCCCTTTACGCCGACGATACCAAATTTTTCAAAACCATTTCCTCTCCCCATGACTCTTTCCTCCTTCAACAAGATCTTGATAGTTTTTCGATCTGGTGCCTCAAATATTCTTTGGAACTTAACATTGCCAAATGCCAATCCATCACCTTCTCACATAAGCGGACCCAATCTCCTCCCCGACTCTATCTTCTCCATAGCCAACCTATCTCCTCCGTACAATCTCTTCGTGACCTCGGCATTTTGTGTGATAGCGAGCTCAACTTCAACCTTAAATGAAGGCATTCAGCGCCGTTTTTTTCCATTTTGCTCTTCGAAGTATGCCCTGGGACGATCCTTTTAATCTGCCCCCCTATCAAAACCGTCTCAACCTTATCAACTTAAACACCCTTGAAGATCGCCGAGATGCAGCAGACTTTCTCTTCATTCATCGACTCCTTTCAGGTCACGTTGAATGCGCGTCCCTTCACAACTCCATTTTCCACAACACTAACCCTCGTAATCTACGTACCAATCGACTCTTCTATCTACCAACCCACCACACCTCCTATGTCGTGAACGAACCAATCTTCCGTATGCTACGTCAAATCAACTTAAACCCTACCGTCTTTGACTTCCACCGCACCACTCCCTACCTCAAATGCGTTCTCCTTCACCACTCCAACCAACCTTAGTTTTAAGATTTAGTTTAAGTTTAATTTGTAAGTTATAGCTTGTATTAAGCCGAATAAATGGGGGCGTTCGCCCCCACCAAAATTAAAAATTAAGTATCTGTGCTTTATCCTGGAAAACGAGCTTCTTTGAACTGAATATGGCACATCGAAAACTTCCAAGGCGGTGTAAAGGAGCTTTCGCCAAGACTTGGGACTTATTACCGTTGTGGGTCCTTTGGATCCGCCCTCTACAGCATGGCCAGTTATTGCCCATGCACCGGTTATGTGATGGAAAACCATTTCACAAAAAAAAAATTCACTGTTGCTTTCACTAGACTACAAAAAAAACACGGTATGGCCCTGAAACCTCTGATTTAGCTCTAGACGTATCTTTCTTACCTCATGGGTTGCACTCTCAAAGTCATCGTCCACTTAAAAAGATGTTTATGGAATTGCAGTCCGATTCACTGACACCAAAACTGCCATTGCTGTGAAATTGCGAAATCGACTTTCCCTGTGTACAGAATTGTGTCCCTAGAATCTGAGCCAGTTAGGTCCTCACAGATGGTTTGAAAGCCGATTTAGGTTACGGCACGGCGCTGGTATGTGCCTGGAGAACAGCAACGTTCGATTTCATTTCTCGTTACGAAGGGGTGCATATGTCGGCCAATTGCAGATATATACAATCGTGTTGGCAATGAACTGCATATTAACTGTTCAACCGAAAATCGGTTAAGGGGGCAAACTATCTGCGCTGCGCTGAAGAGCCCTCTAACTAGCTGCTTCCAAGCTAGTTCAAGTTCTCTCTCTATCGCATTTTCCAAAAAAAATTTAACACCTGCTCAGGCACTTTAAGTGTATTCATACCCACTTGAGTGTTAAGTTCTTTAAAACAAAAAAAAAAAAAACAAAAAAAATGCAAGGCTCCCCTAAATGTCGGAAGTTGAATTCAGTGAGTCTTGTTCGCATCCCAGTTAACAATCGGAGTGGAAGGAGTGTTTCATAGGACACGAACCAGCGTTAGGATTGCCTATGTCCTTGGCTAGAACTTGCATTGACAATTCTGTTTCATATGAGCATAACTGCAGAAGGCATGACTCTCCAGAAAGAATGCTTTCCGTCGTAAGTAGGAAAGACTGCAGATTGCTTTCTAACTTCCCTTTGCTTTTGCTTCGCGGTTGAATGCCACACTTGCTGTGAAGGTGATTACGACACCGCGAAGCACTATCGCTGTGAGTGTCGCCTACACTAACATCCGGCTGCAAGTACTCCAAGTTGACATTGTTGGTGTTGGTACTGTTGGCACTTCACCCGCGTGAAGGAAAAAGGATCACACAAGGAGCAAAATGGACTAGTTCTTTGTCTAATGCTTTGTTGCGACAGTAAAAAGTGTATTCGATTGGTTTCACTACGTCGCTGCATCCAATATTATCGTTAAATCGTTCCCTACTAAGAGTACCTTACGAGCATCCTCTGCTGGCTATGCCAATAGCAGACGTTCGTTTAGCTAAAATCCACCGAAGTATGTAGTTCCCGAAGAAGGGTTATATTTATTGAGGAGCGACTTACTCAGGTTTCAGCACTTACTTACTCGCAGCACTCGGACCGTAGATTTGTGAATGTTGATGGATTTAACCGACCTTACTCCACCAGAACTACAAACGATTTTGTCCGGATATTATGCCCGAATTCTTCCTTTTCTTGGCCCTCTTCTGAAAAGTAAAAAGCAGACATCTACTGTAAATTGGTCGGTTGCAGTTGAAGTGACTTCTGATGATTTATTTCCTCTTCGCTGCTGAGTATATAGATACTCGCACCTATAGTATCTTTTATCCTTTTCAAGTGACTCCTAAACAATGTCCGCTTAAGCCAGAACTATGTCACACTCCTTATATATTTCGATAGAGTTTAAGCCTTACAGCATTTGGTCAGCCCAATTTAGTTCGACAAAAAATCTTCTCAAAAATATTGGACCTTTGACTATTTAGCCTTTTAGCAATGATATGAGAGCAATAAGGGACTTTTGCAGAGTTTCGATTGGATCTCGACAACAATACGAGTACTTCATCAAAACAGGAAAACAAAGTCGGAAAGTCTAACATTTTATGGAAATTTGTTCGAGACCGGATTTGCATTTTCTCAGACGCTCAACATGCATATATTGTACACAACATCTAGGACCTGCCATCACATGATGACATTTAACAAATTTTCATTCTACTGACTAAAATCAAATTCATTCGGTATTACGCCCAAAGGATATCCAATTATGAGGACAAGTGCATGATATGCTCTACCATATCTCAATGTGAGTTAAAAATTCAAAAAACGACTTTTGTCATCCAGGAGGTACATGAAACAGTGAAACACTACCTCCTAAGCTCATCACTGAAATTTCTAAAAAAAAAAAAAACGAAACAACAGTAGCAACCTCACCTTGCACTCATGTCCTCTATAATTGCTTAATACATCCTAAGGCATAGCACTGCTGACATCAAAACTCCGTCGAAAAGGATAAAAGCCGTTTTGTAGTCCACTCATGAGTGAAAAATCCAATTACACGTGGAAGCTCCAAAATGTCTCATGTACGAGTACGTACATATTCAAGTGAACTTAAATTTCACCATCAAACCAAAACTCGATTACTACCCCCAGCCGGAGTGAATGGGGTTGAAAATTTAACTTCAGGCATTCACTCACTCATTTAATTAACAAAATTTAAAGGAGGCCCATCTGCTGCAAACGATTCCAGGTGTATGTCTGCCCAGATAAGGCACGAGTACCTTTATTTAGACCATAACAAAATAGAATAACCGACCTCCCCGGGGGCGGTGTGAGGCAATAAAATTTCACCTCACAACCGTCTCATTCAGTCAGAGTACAATTTTCGAAGCTTTGTTCCATTTGGTGCTTGGTATCTACGGAAATCTTAGTTTTAAGAGTTTGTCCTGGTGCCGAAGTACTGGTTTGTGATAGTAGTTTCTATAACATGACAATGCATCACATTTAATGGAGCTACTCGTCGGAGTCATAGAAGGACACAGAGAGCTATAGAGGTACGTATACCTCTCACACTCGTATATGTTCCCATTCAGGTAAATGTATTCGAAACGTGCTATCTTTCTAAGGCAAAACCACCAATTCCGTGAAATATTCACCACCATGATGCAGTTGAAGTTGCAGGGATGGTTCTGTCTTTCTTTGTTCGGAGAACTTCAACGAGGGTGGGAGTAAATGCAATTTACAATACGGAGCCGAAGAATCATAAAATAAAAACGAATGTCCATTCCCTACGGCCTATAGACACTGCTTTCAGGTTTCTGGCATATCTGCTTACGCTTTGTACGTCTACTAAGAACCCTGCTAAAGAGTTTGAATTTGCGGGCATAACTAATTCAGGAAACAGGAACAACAACGGGAAAAGTTATTACAATTTTTAATTCGATTTGTGGTCGAGGTTATGTAAAGTGACAACAGCTGCAAACCGAAGTCTAGAATTTAATTTTAGCGTACCCATTGGAAGAGGAAGGACAACCAGTCGAGGGTAAAAGCATATCGAGGTAACATAATAAATTTTCGGGCATAGCAAATGGTTTTATTTAATTAAAAGTTCGTTATACTATGCGAAGATTCATAGAAGGGTCTATCTATGGGTATAGGGATCCACCGCTGACTACCTTATAACTCGAACTCGGATTCACTCCTGCATATCCACTTACCCCAAGATACCTTAGCTCGAGTGTACGAGTACATGTAATTGCTTTTAAGCGCCTGAAATATTTGTTTGCTGTATCCGTCGCTTCAAGGACTCAATATATTGGAACAATCCAAAGGGTTGTGGTCCGGCCTACCAGCTGACCAATCATCATTTAATATGAAGTCGGGTACATTGTTTTTTTAGCCACTCTTGAGTGGTTTCCTCCTTGTGGGCTGGAGCAGAATCTTCTTGGAATGTCCAGTGCTTGCTTGCAAACATTGTTTCGCAGTTATGCCATCGTAGCTCACTCTCCACTATACCATTACACTTGCGGTGTGGTGGCGACTGTTAGCAGGTGTCCAGTGTGTTTTTTGTAGGCACAAAAGTCCCAAGTCTTCTTTAATGATGCGGGACATAGATTTTTGCGAAATGTTCATTTCCTGCGACAGGATCTTCAGCTTTCTCAGTGGTTTGCATCTGATAAGAGCCTGCACGGCTTTGATGGCTCCCGGAGTCCTCACAGTGCATGGACGGTCTGATCTTTGACGGTCACGAACTCCACCAGTATCCTCGAATAATTTATTAGTACGATAAACAAAACAGCGACTGATGCCAAGCGATTGCAACGTCCGAAAGATATCACCTTTTTCCAGATTACACTTGTATAAGTCGACACGATTTTCTATGTGACCCCATTCCATGATTGTAAATGACTAAAGAAGCATAAAAGCAACGGATTAAACAGCGGTTAACATGAAAAGAGTTCAATAAAAAATTGATCAATACTTATGACAGGACTAGAGTAGAAAAAGTAATTGGCCCTTATTTTTTTGAGGATGCTGAAGGCACCAGACAGATGTTAAATGAGTTTTTTTGCCGGAAGCTGCTGTTCGATCATTGTTGGTTCGGGAATTACCTCGGTTTTGAATCACTATACCAATTTCCAGGCCGTACGATATTCCGTTTTGGCGACTTGAACTGTCCAGCCAGACCGTCAGATCTGACTGCGCCAGATTTCGTTATTTGAGGCTTTTTGAAGTCTTGCGTTTACTACAACCAACCATTGCAAATCTTGAAAGCCAACATTGTAGAAGAAATCACCAATTTTGAGGCAGATATTTTGCGAGCAACAATTAAAACCAACGTTCATCGACACTTCTCTTTCTTTCCTGCCTGATTTTCTTTCGCTCACGCTATGTGCAAGTATTTTAAGGGTACTTCGATCAACTTAGGAGGTGCTCATTCGACTGATATCATTTTTTCAACTCAAGGCCATCAATTTTACACCTTTGTACAAACTTCTCGTGAAAACAGAGCCCAATTTCTTTCATTTCTAACAAAATGGCAGCCAATTCACATTATGACATTACTTTTGCCCCACCTTGTATCTTCTCACAATAGTTCTCGAGAACTCCGCATTCGCACCCTGGCTGCAAAAAGTTGGTGATCCGAGCCAATGTTGACTGCCCGGAACTTTCGGATGCCCAAAACACCGCAGGCCTACCTTACATCTGTCCCAAAATTATGATCCGGAGACCGCCGTGTCCCCTTGTGTATATTGAGTTGACAAAACCATGTGCTTGCTATAGTAATATTTCGTCCTGCCGCATATTAGGCTTATGTTATCCAATGTAGCCTTGATGCGGACTATCACAAGACCCTCGCTCACGTGGCGTAAGCTTAAGACCACTTGCCTATGTCTGCCGCATCCGAATAATCGCTGTCTCTTTTCCCTGGGCCTCCGCCCAATTATCAAGGCTTCGCCCATCAATGACGTTGTCTAATAATAAACGGGGACAGAGCAAAGTACTGGTCTTATCATAAACATCTTCAGATGATGCTACCGAAGGTTGCTACGATTATTGGCCTTGTTGGCGGCTGGACCACTGGTAGCCCCTACCAGGACTTAAATCACGGTACCATGGGAGTCACGAGCCCCTAGATCTCGGTCTGGGCCTGACTTGAAGAGGTAGGCTCCCTTCGGAGAGCGTAATGGTACCTGTAGTTTAAACCCAAAGTCGCGGAAAGGGTCTTCTTTTGGTTGACCCAATGTAGAGTTGCAATAAGAACTGGGTGCTGCGAGTCTAAGTAAGTAAGAGGTTTTAGGTCGGCCTCGACTCATACCAAGGGTGGAACTTGTGCCGGCAATACAGCTCCGAATTGGTATCAATGGATTGACGGGGAGCGATGGCAAGGCATATCCTTGCTCCCATGGATGTATGGGCATCCCGTAAACATAAGTCTACATGACAGGTGGTTTACGTTAAAAATCAGACACTATGTCTCTTTTCCCTATAGCAATCACCATAGTATATATCACAGTCTTTTATCCTCCTTATGTCCACCACATCATATCGCACTTCCTGGATGTCCGTGATATCTGCGTCGTAGCAGCCAATGGAACAGATGCAAGGAGTATATGCTGAACAACCCAGGGGAATAGCATGACTATAGTTTCGCTTAAGTACACGAAACGCTTCTTGCATATTTTCAGCGTTGTCTCCTATAACAATAACAATAACGATTACGGATTACGTAATTACGAAATCCACAAAAACTGGATCCCGTCTTGATATAATAAAATTGCCTATATAGGGTGACCAGATAAGAACGATTGGAAAAGAGATTTAAATAAAACAACAACGGTGTGCGTTATAGAATTGATTTTGGCTTTATTTTGAAGCTACCCTCATGCCATTATACTCGTATATGGAGGAGCATATCATTCAAATGGCTGCCTCGGCTTCAGTAGTAGTGCTTCAAGCGGTCGGTCCAAGTGTTGATGACTCGCTCCAATATGTGCGGCGTTAATCGGGCAATAGCATTTCGAATATTGGCCTCGAGCTTGTCCAAAGTCTTTGGCTTGTTAGTGTAGACTAAGGACTTGACGTAGCCCCAGAGAAAATAATCGAGTGGTGTCAAATCGCATGATCGCGGCGGCCAATTGATGTCGCCAGTTACCAAATTTCTCTTTCACAACTTCGAGCGTTATGTCGCTAGTATGGCATATAGCGCCGTGTTGTTGGAACCACTGCTCGGATATATCACCATAAAAAGGCGGTAAACATCGCTCTCTACCTGATTCGATGATGCCGCCATGCCATAAACCGCACCAAACAGTCAATCTTTGTGGATGCATTGATGCGCACTTGGGGATTTTGCTTGTTCACACAGATGCCGAGCCAAACACGGGCCTCGTGCGAGAAGATGATTTTTTGGCCAAAATCCGGATGTCCGGCCAATATTTCCAGCGCCCAATTAGCAAACTTACGGCGTTGTCTATGGTCGTCCCGCTTCAATTATTGCATCAGCACAATCCTATACGGATGTAGGCCCAAAACCCAACCGCAAAATAAGCCGGGTTGACTCTCTGGCGATGCCCAATTCAGCTGATCGGCTGCGGCTACGGCTGCTATGTTTTGTTCATTTTCCACCAATCTCTGTCTAGTTGGTGGCTTAAGATCCGCAGGGGTGTACTCAGGCTCAAACTTTTTCACAGTGCCACGAATTGGTGATGACGACCGACCTCACGACGAAGTTCACGTTGCGTATTTATTTTTAAATAATTTTTGCACGTTCGGCAAGCTTTAAACGATGCATGATGAAATGGCAAACCTTATTGAATATTTTGACAGCTGGATGTCATTGGTAACTTTGGCAGTTGCTAAAACGTAACAATTGGAAAAACTATCATTGCTATCTAGTCACCCGTTACCTTCGTTGCGGATGTTGCTCCAACCATCACATTGGAGATTTAAATGTTGTGCATCGTGTATTCTTCATCCAATTAATTTGTGGTCAACTGCTTTCTTAACAGCGATTTATATGACGGCTGTAGTTTTTTCATAAACTATGCTCAACCAACGATATACTATAGGTGATAACCTGGGTACCCAATTAATGTAGCCATTTTTTGACAGCACAGAAACTGCATTATTTGATTTGCAGTGTGGCATGGCGCACCGTTTTGTTGAAACCAGTAACTGTCCAGACTTTTTCACACATTTGTGGGCAGACATAATGAGCCAACATCCACCGATATCGATTCCCATCGACCGTTTCGCCATCTCTGAAGAAAAATGACCCAATGATGGTCCCATACAGTCACTTTTTGGTCATGCAATGGTGTTTCATGGATCTCGTGTGGATTTTCCGTTCCGCAAATGCAGCAACGCAAATAATCAGGTTCAGTGTCTACCATTCGAGCGACTGTTTGGCGGCATTCCAAGCGACGTGGACGGTTTGTCGGCAGTATTCTTTATATGGAAACAAATGCAAATCATACTTCAGAATGCGCCGCAAGATGGTTCCACTGATGCCAAAATGCTGAGCGCGGTGACGTTACAACACATGTGGCTTCTCCGCAACACTCTCCCTTACCACTTCAACCAGTTCATTGGAACATCTTGGGCGTTGATGAACGGCATGTTGACGATCTCTCACTGACACCAAATGACGAATAGTGTTGTTAGACGGTGCTTGTTGGCCACATATCTTCGACGATATGCACGTCTTTCAATATGCAACATAACTATTTCGGCATGTTGTTTCAATGTGGAGCGATGCATGGTTAAAATTTTACTGAATTGATGTTTCAAAAACATGTCTACTCAAGTCAATCGAAGATGGCACACCCTGTATGTAAGTACATACAAATTAAATCAAAAACAAAATTACTTACAGTTTTTCACAATGATGACGAATTTAAGGACACATTTTCTTGATCACTTTGATTACTCTGAAATGATCTCGTTACGACATCCGCTGTCGCTTATTATGTTTTTGGCCGTTTCACTCACTGTTAACAACACTTTTGAGTTACATGGCGGACATGTAAAGCAATTAACCAGGTGGTTAGTTAGTTTAATCAAAATACTTCCAAATATAGCTCTTAGGTCTTCTCATGTTTTAAACTATTATCCCAGAAGAACACTTGACTTTACTCTTCTCAATATGGAACTTATCTCAATTTATATTGGACCGAACAGGAACAGTTGATGGTAATCGGAATTCCTTTTTTTTCAATTATGCTTTGTTATGTGATTACAAAAATAGCGAAAACAAACCCAAGAGTAACAATTTTCCAAATAATGGGTCATACATACAGCAATTCATTGGAACTTCTACCTACATAGTTACCCATTTCTGTGATGTTTAGGGTACGGTCATAAAATAAGAGTTTGCAGCTATCAGGCAAAAAGTCTACAACTATGTACAAAGAAAATTTATTGAAAATTGTTCGGATTTTTCTACTAACACTCTGGGTCGTAAATTTATTGGAAAAGTATTCAAATTGATTGAAAAGAAGTCTGCAAGCCCCACTTCTTTCCGGGCGTCAACTTTTTTCTCGAATTTTTTACCAATCAGGAAAAAATCACAAAATCAATCAGCCTTTAATAAATACCCGACTTTGGGTGGGTGAATACGGTTTTCGGTATTCAAGGATACCCGGTATTTACGCTGTAATAAATAGCTTCCGGGTGGGGAAGCAAACGATGCCCATGACATACACATATTTCGTTCTTACATCTGTTTTCTGTGAATAACTTTTCTCTCGAAACAGACAAGGACAGTTTCATACACTTTTTTTATCCGCAGTGCAGAAATGGTTTAGAAGCACCTGACCAAATGTGGGCATTGTAATTCAATTTGGGGGGTATGAATTCCTTATATATTGAGGCCAGATCAGAAGGCGTGAAGTATTTCTTACACCGCTTGAAGAAACCTAAACGTTTGGCAGGGTTTTCGCCGTCATCGAGAATGGAAATTTTTTCGGTTTGGATGATGCTTTATTTATATCATTGATGATGATTTAAATTTCGCTTTAGTGACAGCAGACAGCATTGTGACTTGGAAACATTAAATTTCACTCTGCTGATAGTTCCCCAATTCGTTATGCTGCTAATATCGGAATTTAATGTGCTTAACATACGCTGTCGTTCCCGTACTACAGCCGAAGAACAGGGACGTGAGTCCGGGAACTAATATGAGAATCAGAGAGTACTATCATCAGCAAAGGAACATATTGGATTAGAAGTGTCAGACAAGCGATCGTTGATGAAAATTATAAAGAGTATCGGAGACAAGACGGAGCCCAGGGGTACACCAGCATTTATTTTGTGAAATCATCCAAGACAACTTGAATTGAAAGTTCCGAATGGTAATTTCTGATCCATTGAAAAAGAGAGTCATCGATCCCAAACGGAAGCATTTTCGACAAAATAACCGGATACCAAACTCTGTCAAATGCCTCAGAAATACCAAGTGCAAGCTTCTTCCTTTCGCCAGATTGATGTACGCTTTGGTTCCACTTTTCGTTGAGACATTCCATCAAATCACCAATGGACCTGTATCTACGAAAACCGTACTGTCGGTCATGGAGAAGTTTTTGTGTTTCGAGACATTTCATGAGCTGACGGCTTATCAGCGTTTCCATGACCTTGGAAAGAACTTACGTAAGTGCAATGGGTTTGTAGGAGGAGAGGGAATAAGATTTGCCTTTTTTAGGGATGGGCTGGACAAATGCTGTTTTCCATCTGCTCGGAAAGTGTCCTGACGAGTAGCTTACAAAGTGGTTTTTCCAGTGAGGAAGAACACCTCTTCAGGAGACGGGGACATACACCATATGGACCAGCGGATTTGTGTGTGTTAAGATCTTTAAGTACTCTTGCTACTACATGAACGCGAAAGTAGATTCATCATTTTTATTGAGAATTCGATCCACTCAGGTGTAGGCGGGGATAACACACAATATGGAAGTGTTGAGCTGGCCGCAAAGTGCGCAACAAGCAGATTGGCCTTGTCCAAAGAGCTGACAGCTTGAATGTCATTGTAGATGAGCGTCGGGATAGAGGATGAGCCAGAATTTCTAATGTTTTTGACGAACGATCGAAAGCTTTTTCTACCTTTAGGACATTATAGTATTTTTTGCCTCAGTTTTTGGTCGCATTGGAATTTCACACAATTGAGAAAGATGTTGCAGTCATTTCTGGCTCATTTGAACTTTTTTCGGTGTTCCGGTTGTCCGGTTGGCCTTGTATCAAGTTTTCCAATAAGGACTTGACAACTTTTTTCTAAATAAAACGCAAACCATTTGAGATATTTCAAAAACTTTATTATCGGCTTGAAGTACTCGACTTCGTTCATATGGACACCGCAGGCACGTTTACAGCGGTCGATTCGTTGGACCCAATTTTCAACGACACATTTCGGCCGAAACGGCCGATATTTTGCGTTTAATGTTGGCTCTGAGACCTTCCAACGTCGGCGGCGTGTTGGCATAAACCAATGGCTTAACGTAGCCCCACAGAAAATAGTCAAGCGGCGTTAAATCGCACGAACGAGGCAGCCAATCAACTGTCCCATTTCTTAAGATAACACGCTCACCATACTTACTCTTCAATAAATCGATTGTAGCGTGTTCTGTGTGTCTTGTGGCATCATCCTGTTGAAACCACATGTCGTCCAAGTCCATATCTTCCAATTCGGGCCAAAAATAATCGATGATCATGGCTCGGTTACGCTAACCATTCACAGTAACGTGGCGATCGTTATCGTCGACGAAAAAATATGGCCCAATAACGCCGCCGGTATGCAAACCGCACCAAACAGTTATTTTTTGTGGATGAAGTGGTGATTCATGAAGCACATGTGGATTTTCACCCGACCAATAACGCATATTTTGCTTATTGACGAACCCATTGAGCCAAAAATGAGCTTCGTCACTGAATGATTTTGCGATGAAATTCATCATCTTGGCGCATCTTCTCCACAACGCAATCGGAGAACGTACGTCGCTTCAAATGGTCCATCGGCTTCAATTCTTGAGTCAGCTTGATCTTGAATGGGTGTAAACTAAGATCCTTACGCAAAATACGCCATAATGAGGTCTGAGCGATGCCCAATTCTTGAGAACGCCGTGGAATTGACTGATTTGGATCATTTGCTACGGACGCCTGAACGGCAGCGATATTTTCGAGACTTCGACCAACCCCTTGTCTCACTGGCACGGCAACATCACACAACGAATATGCAGACTCAAATTTTTGCACTAAACTTGTCATTGCCTGTCTACTAGGGCGAGAATTGCAACCGAAAATTGGAGTTAACGCTCTTAAAGTTGCAGTCACAGACTCCGAATTGCAATTTTATAATTTGCAGACGTTGCTCGTTCGTGTACTTTACCATGATGAAAATGTTGAGTTTACTGGATAAATTGACTGTGACAGTTTGATGATTAGTGAAAGAGTGCGTTCACAAATTAAATTCAAAATTGTCAAGTCCCTATTAGAAAACCCTTTAGAACCAAAAAATCATTTCCCTAATTCTGCCAGCCTTTTTACAGCTCGAGTCTCACCTTTTCTTTTGATTTGATACTCTGCATCCGATAAGATATCCGACATCCAGCTAGGTTGTGAAAATGTAGATATTGGTGGAGGAAATTCAAGGAAATCAACCGTAGTGGGCGTCTGGCGCTAAAGGATCTGACTCGCGGGATTAGGAGTTGTGTCGTCTTATATACTCTCCAACCAAGTAAATTACGATCTGTTATGAAGCAACAATCAGCCTCGGATATGTACTTACTGACAAGCCAAACAAACAAAACACGAAGAATAACTTCCAAATATTGAGAAGGTTCCTCTACAAATAGCCAAACAATTAGCAGAGGCTCTTAACCGGTACAAAGGGTCCAGTAATCCACTAAGAGCGATAGCACCAGGCTAGAGAAGAATAGAAAACGGTGACATCTAATATGGTGATTGCTATAGAGAGCAGGAGCAACACCTGCTTGGATGTAAATTTGTCGACTCATCTTTGTACCTTACTCGATTTTAGCCATCAGTCTGGAATAACGCTAAGAGACCTAAAGCAGCATCAAGTGATAGCTTCGATGAAGCAGAGGTCATCAGACGACCAAAGTAGCTCTAACAATATCTGAAGCAACTTAGTGGGACCTGAAGCGACCTGAGGAAACCTTAAGTGATCAGAAGAGACCTTCAGGAGTAAGCCTGAAGCGAATTTAAGTGATCTGCAGCCTAAAGCACCCTGCAGCAATCTAAAGCGACCTTAAGGGGCCTGAGAAGACTGCAAATTATTTAGAAATCAGGTCATCGATCTTGTATTGTAGTTGGATATCGGTAGTGTATGAAAATTGCTCCTCCTGGTGCTGGAGATAACTCGTGTAACCTCTAGTGCTCAGATGATAGCGACTAGTCAGTACCAACGTTAGTACAATAATTTTCCCACCAAGAGGTTGAATAAATTGGACAAATTGACTGAACATGAATTGGATCATTGGCACACCTATAGGTTCTAATTGATGAACTGGTGTCGGAGTTCAAATTCTATCCTCCGGCATACTTTCTAAAACTCCTTTCGAAATACCATCAAAGTATTCAATCATTCTAAACATATTTGCCGACATTAAAATGTAATTCACCCACGACTCCACCGAAAGCACACCTTCCCACTACACCTGTCACCCTTTTTGCTTTCTCAGTAGTCGTTGCTTAATAATTTAAAGCAAATGAAAGTACCTCTTGCCTGCGAAACTACTCGGAAAAGTGTCAATTACTCACGAGAAATCACACGTCAGTATGGCAAACAGTCAAGTAAGTCATGTCAACTTGTTCGTCTTTTGTTGGCTGTGGTTCCTCCAGAGTAACCTACACGCGTCTACCTTTCAGTGGCATTGTAGAAAAATAAAGAAATTCTGTGAATCGAGAGGAAAAGCGAAAATAATAAAAAAAAGAATCCAAACAACACCGACAACCATTGTTGACTAAAATTAACTTCCTCCCTTTAGATGCCTAACACCGGATAAACCGCCATCATGCGACCCTTGTTTGCATGTGACCACAAAAATGTTTTCCTCCGTGTTCAACCCTCAACAGGTGTCAACTTTGGGGATGTTCTAGTTGCCTGTCGTCACCTCTCTGCATAACATAAACCTTCTTCCATATCCTCTATTCATTCGACTAGATGATTGGAAATGGGCGGTAGTAGGCCACAGCACAACAACAAAAAGTAGGTCAAAGGTATTGTTTTTCTAAATTAGCCAACAACAATGGAGAACGAAAGCTAAAAGATGGCCTTCAGCGCATCTTAACCCCCACATACATACATATGTAGGAGTTGGAAACTTTTCGAGGGTGTAAATCAAAGTCCCAGCCGGATTTTGCTCTTTCGTCAGAGTGTTATTGCCGCCATGGGATGGTTTTTGTTTTTATTTTATTTATTTTTTTCACTCTCCCTTCGCCTTCGTCCTTTTTGTTTTTATTCCGGTTTCCTCTTTCGCTGACCCATATAAATTAGAGTAACTCCCCTGGTCTTATAATTTATGGAAAGGGTTACTTTGGAGGACAGTTAATTTATTTGACACCTGTCGAAGAGGGAAAGCCTGTAGCACGATTGGGGTTATAAAAATATGACGACCTTCTGAGGGTTGCATAAAGTGGTGCACGTATAATATATTTCGGGATTGAAAGATTGGGGAGCAAATGTAAAGCTTTTCATATTAATTTTTGTATTTCGAAAATTCTCCGAATCAGTGGAAAATAAATTTGCTGAGTAGTTTTGGGGATTTTCCGAATGCCGATCACGTTGGCATGCTTCCATTCAATTGTTTTAGTACCATCGATGTGATGGGGCATTCACTCAATTTATAATGCCACTGGCAAGGGGAGAAGGGGATTTTATTGTGCAGCTTTATACGAGTGTAGAATTTCAATACTTTTGCTACCACTCGTATACGAGTAATAGGGCAGTAAGTATTTTATGAAGTCCCCTGGGTGATATTTTAAAGATTTACGGAGGCCCATAAGGGTGTGTTCGTGTAAGTGTATCTACAGGTTGAAATTCTAAATTGTTGATATCTTAGTCATAACCGTGGGGCTTGTCGCTCTCGACGATAAAGATAATAGTCCCTTGCGGTACACTGCAAAAAGCTTCAAATCGCTTTATTGTCTTTTAAAGTCAGAAGTGTGTTAATTCTGAACTTTAGGCGAGAAAAAATCAGAGTTTCGTTTCGCCAATTTTTTTTTTTTTTATATAAATACTTATTGAAAGAGCCCTTATCCAGGCTACTCCGACATATTTGGAACTCAGGCCGGTAAGGACTATCGAGACTAAGTCAGGGTCTTGGAAAAGATATGGTGGCGGATAAGCCCTTAATCGACCAATGACGTAGCTCACATCCCCGGGTTACTGGCTTGGGTCTAACAGATCCCTCGTCTTAGGGGTATCTATAATATAATGGAATTAGCAATACAGAGTGAGGGTTGTGTAGCCGAGCAGCTGCCCGACCTTTAAAAAAATAAACCAACTTACGAGGTAACAAGACGCCTCGGATATGGACGGATCTACTATTGACCACCCATCACGAAATAAGTACAACGAACTGCGCATCTGTATGCGGAATGTTAGGTTCCCTAATAGGCCACGTGCAGACGACCAAATAGCGGAGGCCCTGGGCTGCTGCAACGCAGAAGCTACCGCCATCCAAGAAGGCCGGACAAAAAGAGGATGAAAACTGCCACATCTACTCGATTGTTATCGACGGTGAAAGCAACGCCTATTTGGAAGCTGATATCAAGAGGCAGACTTACGCGAGACCCCGCATGTTAACGAGCGCCTCGTAACAATCCGTATTAAGGCTTTCTCACAGATGAGAAAGATAACAACACCAATGATAGCTTCTACGAGTTCCTGGACAGAACTTTATTGCAAAGTTAGGAAGAGAGGACACCACCTCCAATAACGGACTCAGGCTAACCAACTTTTCGGCGGGACGAAACATTGCCGTAGCTAACACGCGGTCTCCGTATCTTAATATTTATAAAGGGACTTGGAGAACTGATCAATCAACCGACAACAAGACTGAAGTATTATGGATGTCGGAATGTTCCCAGCAGTCGACATCGACTCGGACCATTGTAGCTAATGTATGGTTGAGGATATCCTGAACACCGCAAAGATAAGCTAATACTGTCAGGAAGTTTGGCGTCGGACGGCTACAATCGTAAGATATCGTCAAATCTTTTTCCAGTCGAGTCTCCCTTAATCTCTTAAGAGGTCGTATGCCGCCAGCATCAAGTATTGAAGACCAGTGGCAACATTACCTAAGAGCCATCAGAGATGCCGCCCCTGATGTACTAGGTTTCACTCGGTCACCACAACGAAACCCCTGGTTTGACGACGAATGCCAGCAAGCAGGTGCAGCCAAGCAAGGGGCATACAAAGCGGTGCTGCATAGAAGCACTAGAACTGCTCACGAGCACTACGAGCAGAGAGACGAATACCGGCTTCTCAGGAGAAAAATGAGAGAGCACGAGAACCGAATGGTCGAGAAAACTCAGAGATGCCACTCCAGGAATAACATTCGGAAGTTTTACCAAAACGTAAAATAAAACCATGCCACGGATACAAACTCTGAATCGAAGCCTATAGAGATGAAGAAGGGATCATTCTAATAGAGTCACAGTCAATGCTGAGGATTTGGAAAGAACATTTCTGTAGAAGGGCGATAAGGAACCAACTACTGCTTTCAGGTAGAATGAACCTTTCAAACGGGGCAATCTACACCAAAAATTCAGTCCAATCAACCTGGATGAAGTGAAGAAGAAGCCATATATAAGCTTAAGTCCAACAAAGCTGCTGGAGTGAACGGCCTTCCTGCCGAGCTCTTGGTTAGCAGCATACACCAACTCATCTGTAAATGGTACCATTGTTTGTCCGATTCTCAAGAAAGGACACCTTCTGAGCTGAGACAACTGCAGAGGCATCAGTCTTCTTAACATCACCTGCAAGATTATATCTACCGTATTGTGTGAAGCCCTGAAGGTGTTCGTCAACAGCCTGATTGGGCCATACCAGTGTGGACTTGAGCTACGATAGTCCGCCATCTACCAAATATTCACTCTACGGCAGATCATGGAAAAAACTCATGAGCTCCAAATCGATAAACAGCACCGCGTATGACAGCATCTGGAGAGACAGAGCAATGTAAATGTGGGTGGTCATGGCTCAAGTGCTTGGCTTCCCAATCGGATGGTTCGAAGTTCAATACCAGCCGTGAACGGGAATTTGCGCTGCCCCATCATGATCGGGATGCACTGTCATCATTCTTGAAAGAATAGTGCGGAGCTCGCCCTCCAACACAAGAGTCATAATCTTTCGAAAGTCCGTCCTATTACTCTCATACGCATAAATGGAATAAAGCAGAGTGATTTCAGTAGCGCTTTCGCGGGTATTGTTAAGACGGAAGCGGCGAAAATGGGTTTAGTGGCCAATGAGAGCAAGACCAAGTATATGCTGTCAATAAGAAAGGACACCTAATAGCTACGTCTCGGACAGAGTATCAATCTCCACAGATATAACTACGATCTAGTTAAGGACTTTGTCTATCTAGTCTCCGCTAACAATTCATACAACGATGCCAGGGCTGAGATCAAACGATGAATATCTCCCGCCAAACGCTGCTTTTTTGGGCTAATAAGGCAATTGACTAAGAGCTTGGTAATCCCAGTCCTGTTCTATGGCGCAGAAGCAGGCACCTTATGAAAAATAGATGAGGGTGCTCTTGGCTGCTTTGAGAGGAAATTTTTTGGGTGATTTTCAGTCCCGTCGGCATAGACGGTGAGTGGAGGAGGAGAACTGTACCGGCTGTACAGCTACATCGAATTAACCAGAAGAGTGAAGGTGCAACGACTGAAATGACTGCGTTATGTAGAGCGGATGAATATCAATATCCGGTCCGAAAAGACTTCGAATCGGCCCCGAGGCTCAACCCTGTAGAGGAAGACCGCGACTCAGGTGTAGCATGCTAAGTTGTCTGAGTGGAGGCAGGAGGCAGCTGGCTAAAGATCGAGCTCTTTCGAGACTGTAGTTGGTTAAAGCCCTAGTCCACCCCGAACTGTACCGCCTCCTTAAGTAAGTACACGTAAGTAACTAACTAACAATATGTGACAAAATCTTCAGCCTAAGTTTATTTACGATGTGATTTAGCTAGAGTGCTTGGTCGAAGTTAAATCGGATTTTTCAATAAGGACCTAACAATTTTGCATTTAAATAGAGCAAAGACTAATTGAAATGACGGGCTGAAATTTATTCCAGGTGTAGAACACATGTTGTAGTTAAGTGTGAAATTGGATCTCTTTCATATGAGCACGCGAGATCGTTTCCAGCGATCGATTCTTTGGAGCCGGAACGTTGGTAATTTCGCGTTCGATTTTGAACTTGAGCTTCTCTAATGCTGTTGGCTTTTTGGCGAAAGCCAACGACTTAACGTAACCCCATAAAAAGAAATTCAATGGCGTTAAATAGCGTAAGCTAGGTCGAATGACCGGACCATTTCTTGAGATTATCGCATGTTTTCGAACTTCATACGGCAATGCTGTATTAGTTTTGCATCCGAATTCGGCCATCGCATTGTAGAGCTTCAGTCGATGAGAAGGTACTGAGTCTCTACTTGAAATTTTTTACCCCATTCTATAATTTGCATAACTGTCATCTTCGAACAACCGAGCCAGAATCCACAATGATGCGTGTTGTTGAAAGGTTTGAAACCAGTCACCGGTCACGTTTTCATATTTTCATATCTGGCTGGAATATGCGCCAAATAGACAATCTTTACCGGCAACCCGGTAGATAGACAATCGTTATCGGTGGCCCTGCTGTTCTTCAGCTGTAGATCAGCCAACCTCTTCTATTCTGGGAGGAGGGATAGATTCTTCATTGACTGGGTTCTTTTCTTTCTCTACCTGAAGGCCAATAAATATTATAGCTACTAAACGTGCTCTTCAACACATGTACTCGTATTACTCACTGCCCATTGGAAGCTAGGTTTCCTTCAATGACATCTTACGTTCCGATATTGAAGTCAGCTTGCAGTTGTTTAGCTTTTCTTAATAACATCTGGATAGTGTTCCTACCTATCCTTGGGAGGTTGCAAGTTTATCTTCTTTTTTCAATGAATTCGTCATTGAACCAGAGGTTTCTTTCTAGGGGTTCCCTTCTACATTTGTTGCTAGTGGCATCGGACTCCTCGAGAGATTAAGAGGGATTCGGTCGGGAAAGATTCTGGCGGTGTCGTATTACCAAAGATGTCCTCCTTACCTATCTTGGCACTGAAATTGCCAGAAAGGTTTTCCACGACATATTTAGGGTATTGCTCGTAGGTCTTTTCGAGGAGATCATAAAAGCAAACTTTAGTAAGGTCGTCATTCTTCTCTGACGATGCGCGGGAGTTTATGATTTTTATTTTGGTGAAATTAGCCTTCATGCGGCGAATCGTCATCTACCTTGGAATATATGGACTTAGGTTCCTTAGGTGAGCTCACTCAGGCTTGATTCCTCTTAAGAGGAATCTGTAAGTAGGTGTTGGTGATATTTGTCGCATCAGTCTGAGTAAAAAATCACCCTTGAACGGAATAGCAAAGTGGGAGACAGTTGCATCTTTCTCCAAATGCATTTACATGCTACCCAAATATTCACAAAGTTCCTACCTTTTATTGTACTTCACTCCATTATCCGATTTTAATTAAAAAATAATTTTTGTTTCTACTTTCCAGGACAAAGAAAATCAAATGCCTTCCTGGATGTTCCATCGATGAACATGTATCACTTACAAGTCAGCGATGGAGATGACGAAGATCTAGATAGACTACGAACATTTAGCTCATCAAAAGGAGGTAAGTTCCGCCAATTTCCACCTACAAACAAAATTAGTGTCATTAAATTTACGAGCTCCTATCAATTAAGAGCGCTAAATGTCGCACCGCCAAAGGCAATTTCGTAATCACAAGCCTCTTGTCACAACATGAAAAGCATTAAAGCAAATCATGCCTGCAAGCAATAACATCTACGTGCCAGAATTCTCAAAAAAAAAAAAAATGAAAAACACAAAAAATATAGAAATAAAATAAAACACGTACCGCTATAAATATCATTACAACCCAATGAGATTGTATCTTGTATCTTATCCCAAATCCACTGCCTTCGCTTTCCACTTAAGTTTTGGTTGGGGTAATCAATTAAATAGCTCAAAACTATCCTAAGCTGCCATAAACCACCATAAAGCGGGTAATAATCTTCCAATTAAGAGACATTTAAACCTTATTTAGCGTTGGATACGTGGAACTCCCCCGAATTCATTCTATGGAAAGCCATAGAAAGCGCGCAGAATTGTAAGTATCTAACCGAAATTGATGGCTTTGTCATAATTCTGTGTACGAAATGTATCCGTAAGGATGGAAATCATCTTACTCGTAAATGACAGACATATTTATGGTTCGAAATATCTGCAGCCCGTTAGAAGCAGGAAACTTAGTATCAACTGGATACACCATAGGATCTGGCACCCGTCCGAAGGAGGGTCAATCTACACCAGATATAGGATATTAAGTTCGCTTGGAAACCCTAACGCATACAAATGTATATATACAGACACGTCTTAAAAGTTCATGGGGTATCCTTTCACTGACGTGATGAATTCAAAGGAGATACGAATATCCTTTTAAAACGGAAGAGGAACGCAGAGATAGGTGGCGAAAAAGGTTAACATTTGAAATGTCGTACATAATATTTGGTCATGAATTAATGAATACATTGACAAAGGCCAAGGGGACCACTGACAGAGCAATTGACAGAAGCAATGAAGCTGCTGACAGGAAAATGTATTCCTATATTCGGTATTGACCTGGCTTTCGGACCATTTTATCTTTTTCCTTCAAAAATGTTGAAATATTCGAGCATCTGCAATGGGAGAGGGTGGTTTGTTTTACGAGATGTGATTAATACTGGTTGACCCAGGAAACCTCAATCCTACGGATATGGAATAGAAAAAAGAGGGTTTCGAGGAATTTCATAGTATTGTTTGGATTACATGGGATGAGGAAGATTTTCTTTGATTTCATTACAACTCTACGTTGGCCTTTGAAGAATGAGTCTACGAGGTTACAGGTGGTTGGTTGGGAAGTTCGTCGAAATTGATCACCTCGCAAGGGAGCTGGTATTAGGTTTTAGGAGTTTAAACTAGTTCAAAGGAGTGGAAGGGACATTTTCTTTTGCCTTTATTCGAAATTACGATAATGAAGGCAATAAAACCTCAAAGAATTTTGGGTAGGAGGAGGTGGTAATGGAATTTTAAAACTGCCTTTGTAATGCCATGATATCTCCGCTCAGTGTCACGTGTTTAAGAAATGAATTAATTTGAAGATGACAATCGAGTCTCAGGGACTCGATATAGATATACTTAAAAATACAACAACGAAATCAAGAGGTTGTTTGCCTCTTGATTAGACAAATGTTGGACCCCCGTCAAATGGCCATGCAAATAATGATAAATACTTATCTATAGATTAACTGTACCTGGAGTGAATATGGATATAACACTTTTGAAGAGTCTATTCACAGGTAGATGGCAATACCATCTGGGTTGGACATGGGCCTGAAACAACAAACTTGCACAGTCTGCGTCGTGTTTGGTCAACTGCCCTCTGTTGTGGGATTTGTAGTTAATTTTGTGAGCGCTTTATAAGGTGATTCATATGTGGTCTTGAAGTCTATAACGAGGAGGCGTGTATTGATTTTTCTATATAATCTGTAATAGTGTGAATGTTTGCTTTATTGTGGACCTACCCGGCCTAAAATTTAACTAATGGTAGCCAGACAATTTTTTGACAAATGTTTTCAGGCGTTTGAACAATACGGCAGATAAGGCTGATGCCTCTATAATTTTGACAATTAAGAGTATCTCCTCTCTTGTGGATGGTATAATCGATATTAATGTTTCATTACAATTCATTCATTGCTTACATAGACCTTTAGAGGATCTAATGTGCCCAATATGATGGTAGGATTGCTTCTAGCAACCTGTTATGTTTGACTTTTTTTTATCAACAAAACTCTACTTTAATTTTTTGCATTTCGATCCAGCCATCTTCTGGATCGCCGCCCCTAACAAAAGCTAAGTAAAGTGTCTCTTGCTACTTTTTTTGTACCGCGGATCCTTAACTACTCCGGTGGATCGGGATTTAGATTTGGGGGAGGGGGGGACTGACCAACAGCGTGTCACTTCTTACAATTATTTATTTGTTTTATTATTTGTACTCGTATATGGGCCTTTCTGCCCTCTATTCACGGCCGGTTACATAATTTTTTATTAGCGGTTGCTTTATTATATTGATCCACTCTTTGTTGTTGTTGATTGTTGCTGTTAGGTGTTATTATTTGTATGTTTTTGTTGTTGTTTGCATGTTTCTCTGTTCCCTCGTTGGAGACTGTCTTAATATTTGGCCGTCCACCTACACGCCTCTGCTTCTCTTTCGGTGGGGTGCTGGCTTAAAAAGGGACCGTCGTCTCTTCACCCATCGATCACCCAGCTGGTGCGTAGTAGAGATGCGCCTATGCTGTCCGTTTGCCTGCACACCATTGTTGCTTCTTTGTTGCTCCCTCGTTGGGGTGTTGCTATAAAATAGATCGCCGCCTCTTCACCCATCGATCGATTGGCTCGGTGCTAGCTCTCTGGCTAGCTGCATCTACATCAGTTGTGGGATATGATATCGGTGTTCGTACCCACGTCGGTTGTAGGATTGGTGTTCTTTAGTTTCATATTACTTTTCATCATCATGTTGAGAGGTTCTGCGTGCGTCGTGAATCTCCCTACTATCTTCAGGGCTTCACCTTGTTCTCCTCTGAGGAGGAAACCCGTGAAACCTATGTAGGTTTTTTTCCGAGGTATAGGGTGGGGGACCACTGGCTGATGGGACCATGGCATACCTCCACCACTGCCAGAACTCGAAAGAAAGGAGGGACCAAAAGGACTTCACAAGGGAAAGAGATTTAAACTTGTTCCGGGAAAATTTACCGCCTCGCCATACATAGCCATAGTATTGTAAGTGTAAACCTTAGCGCCTTGCTTGATCCGAGGTCAGAAGCTGTTGCTCAGCTCATGAATCTAAAGAAAATTAGAACTTTTCGTTGAGTTGGGGTTGATCTGAGGCGGCACTTCACAGAACTCTGTCAGTCTACAGTTCAGATCTCTACATTCGACATATAAAAGTGCTTTCAAAGCTTTTGTTTTAAAGTCGCTAACTAGAACCTTTCTGACTCAAGGAACGATACCAGACAAATTGCAATAGCTGAATGCTTTGCGATTGCTAGATCCAGAATTTGGCCTACAAATTTAGAATCTAAAACCAGTCAAGGCTCAGTTCCCTCAAGACCTGACGGCTTTTAATTGGCGATTGGTCTCTTGCTAAGAGAAAAAAATCTATCTGCGAATATTTGACTTCTAACCCGTTGCGTCACATTCGTCGCCTGTATTACTGCATCGTTTAGACTTCACCTAGAGCTAAAAGAAATTTATGCGATACCAGGTTTTCCACAACAGCAGGGTGGTCTGTAGTCTGTAACATACATAGATAACACTCCTGCATCAATATTAATATGTGCCAAGAAGTTTCTGACTGAATTGATCAATGTTTTAAAGTGATCTATTCTTACCTGAGAAACAAAGATTCGTACGGGAAAAACATGAAAGGGATAAAAAAAAACGGCCACAACAGCGGCCTATAGAACAGCAATCTTGTGATGTGCTTCTAATTTTTCTGACTCAGTTGCGAAAATAAAGCAAAGAACAGGTGTTAATGCCAGTGTTTCGACAGTTAGAAGAGTGACATCCAAAAACGCCGGAAACTTCAAAAGAAACCATCTTTAAACCATCAGTGAAAGTGTATGCGAGGTCCCATATTGCTTCCTCAGATGAAAAAAAGGTACAATTTTGATGGATCTGATGGGTTTAATCATTACTTTCATGATGTGAGACAGAAACAGCGTTTTTTAGCCCGGCATTATAGTCGAGAAGGTGGTGCTACGGTATGGGGAGCAGTAACCTCTTATGGAACTGTTGAACTTGAATTTCAAACAGCAAATGACCGCACCAACTTACAGAGGAAAGGAATTTTCCGAAATTTCCCTTGAATGGAATGGAATTAACATATATTGAAAACATCATAGGTCCTAGGACAGATCCTTAAGGAACGCCAAGATTAAAAGTTCTGGGGAGACTTAGAGGCATCCAGATTTTTACTTGTTGTATTCTGTCTTTAACCCTTATGGTGCCATACAGAGTACCCGGGTACTTTTGGGACATCTTCCAAAAAACTGTTTCAAGATAGAAAAATATCAATTGGCCGACAAATTTAATGTTGTAGTACCTGTTTTGTTGCCGTTTCCGGACTGTTTCTAACAGTATCCTGTACCGTTCCTTCTTTCAGGGCTATCGCGGTCCTGAGTGGGTGTTTGTAGAGTTGGTGCATAATGCAGTTTATTACCCAATACGGCCTCCATAGCAGTCTTACTAAAGTAGAACCCCGTCACCAATGACTTTTGGTATCTTTGGCGAATCAAGGAAATGCTTAACTCCCTTCCGAATTTTTTCAAAAAGAATCTTTTCCAATCTGTTCTTTGAGTAATTTGTGGATTATTCTCAAAATATTTGGTTTTCGGTATGTACTCGTACATCAGTGCTTCCTGTGATTTTTAAATTATTTCCTCTCGGCTGTTGAAACGCATTCCTCGTAGTGGTTTTTTAACTCGATTGAACAGAAAGAAGTCACAAGGAGCCAAATCAGGTGCATTTTTCCTCAAAAAATTACGAATATGAGTAATGATGGCACTGTGCGACGGTGCGTTGGTGCAAAATCCACAAGTTTTCTGCCCACAATTTTGGTCACTTCCGACGAATTGCTTCACGCAAACGTCTCATAACGCCCAAATAATACTCTTTGTTTACTGCCTGGCCTTCTGGAAAAAAATCATAATGCACTACACCGTTGTAATCCATGAAAACCGTGAGCATTGCCTTCTTTTTTTGACTAAACACGACATGTTTTTTTGGTCTCGACTCATTTGGTGGACGCCATTCACTTGCCTGATGTCTGCATTGCGTTTCGTACTGATAAACCCGCGTCTCGTCTCCAGTAATGATCCTCTTGATGAATGTGGGATCAGATTCAGCCTCGCAAATCATCTCTTTTGCGACGTCAACACGGTCTCTTTTTTGCATGAAATTGAGGTCTTTTGGAGCCAACTTTGCTGCTACACGACGGAAACCCAAATCATTAACCAAAATGTCTTGGATGGATCCATAGGCAATGTCCAAGTCCTCCGCTCTCTCTCTCTGATGGTTAATTTGCGATCATTGCGATCATTGACCAACATTTCTTTTACTCCATCAGTTTTCGATGTCGATGGTCTGCCACTGCGTTCATCATCTTCGATTGACTCATGACCACTTTCGAACCGCTCGTGCCACTGGTAAACAACCGTTTTCTTTAGAGAATCGTTGCCGAAACACTTTTCCAATATTTCCAACGTTCGCGCACCATTAAATCTGTTTTTTAGGCAAAATTTAATACAAGTTCGTTGTTGCAAATTTAAATCCATTTCTAAAAGTGTAAAAAATCGCCAACACACACAGAGATAGATCTACTCTTGGCTACGTAACTTTTGCAAATGTCAAGCTATGACGCTAACGTTTCGAGGGAATGTCAACAACAGATTTACAAACTTAACAAAAAAAACATAACTCAAATCCGAACAATGGGAGCGCCACACGGTATAATGCGTTGCAGTGGGTAAGCTATTTTTTAGTCTGCTATACAAAACACCTTTATCCCGTATCTGGCGGGCGGGTTTGGACAGTATGTACTATGTAAATTTCGTTCGACCTCGGTACGGAAAAAAGCTGTTTGTCTACGGTCACATTTTCATGTGGTGTGTAGTGGGCACGGAGGTTACAGTTTAGCATAGTCTATAAGTCGCGTATTGGAGCTGCTTTGTTACTTGCTTACCAATCCGCACGTGTGTTTGCATTGCCAAAGCGAATATATCGCTGAATGCTTTGAAATCTACCTCTGCTCCGACCAGCTCTATAGAGTGGAATAGAGTCAGGTTTCCACAATTCATTGACATACTCCATATTTGAGTGATGAACGCCCGTGACGACTAAAACTCCCAAAAAGGGAATTGACTTCATTGAACTCTCTGATGCCTCGTTTGCCTTACGGTTTGTTTCCCTGATTATAATTAATTTCATTTCATCTGTGAAAATCAAATTGAGTATTTCAAGTGGTATTATCATTTTGGTATTCCGACATGGTCCTCCTGAAAAGCAAAACAATAAAATAAATTGTATGTTGTGATGTGAAAAGATAAGCGTCACTATGTTCCACCAGATTCACGGATGATATTCTGTCATCTAGTTTGCGATGATGGATGCGGCGGCGTCTTCCAAATAGTTTGATCTCGAGATACGTATTGTCCTGATGACCCAAGCGGAGCTGAAGTATCACTGTCACACTCAGAATCGCTTTCACCAGATTGATTGTGGGTTTCGATTACGGGTTGCATTGTGTTCATTTATGCAAGGCTTCTACGTTAGAATCTTGATTATTTGGAAGAACCATTCTGCATCACCGTCAGTGTAATCCACGAACTCTTCCTCGTCTGAGTAAGCCTCAAAAATATTAGTTATTTCCTCCTCAGTTAATCTAAAATAATTGAAAATTGTAATTAGAGGCCAAACTTATTTGCACTTACGTAATTTATAATAAATTTAATATTATTATCTGGATTATCTCGATAACTTACCGATCTAAGCGATTATATCCTCTGGAATTGTAACGTATTCCCTCCATAATTATGATCTTAACATGCTCACTTCTATGGCTCAAATAAAAAGAAACGATGCATACACATGCAGCCTGAGTTTTGCACACTTATTACACAGAAAAAAAAAACCGTTATGCAACATAACTGTAAAATGCAACGAACGAGAACAATACTGCGAACTCAACTGCGTACTCGCGTACTCTGTGTGGGAGATACAAGGTGGAAATTTGTATGGCACCATACAAATGAGCAAGATGATGTTCTCCATTAGCTTCTGTTCTCTCAGGTTTAGCTTGCTTTCACGGTTCAGCTGACTTACTATGTTAGTGAAATCGCTGTAAATTTTCTTTAGAGAGAGAATCTTCTCGTAAAGAAGCTACAAAGTTACGAGCATATTGCGGCTTTGCTGGTGTTGTTCCTGGACTTCAGTTGGAGTCGTGGGTTAACATTACCCAGCACTGCTATCTAGCTGCTGATGCTTCTGCTATTGCTGCTGAGTTGTTGTTTCTTTTTGTTGGTTGAAGTTACTAATTTCATAGTGCTATGTTGATGTTTCCTCAGTGTATTGCTCAATTTTTGCTTCTCGGTGATCAGCTATTGTTTATGTTGCTGTAGTTGTGGTTGTTGTTGTGAAGTTGAAGTCAAATTCACACAAGAATAGTGGACAAAACCCGATACAATTGAACTAGCTAACCTTTTTCAACAGATTACTGCGCTCTATTTCACTTCATTTCGGACTTCACGTTGGTTGGTATTTGGAAAGTAACTATGTTTAGGAGAAGGAAAAGCACGCACCCCAGATTCTCCGAAAGTATGTGAATTCTCGAGACTAGGGCAAGTTCAATCAAAAAGGCCTCGAATTTCGAGCAAACGTAAGCAGCCGGATAGTAGATGGGTTGACTTCGATGAATAATCCCTGCGTTTGCTTATGAACACTCACTTCCCTGGTTGCACTTAAGAAGCCCACTTCGAACCGAGTTTGAGAAAATGTACCCACCTGCAGATCAGCCCTATACACATTGTTCTGTACACAAGCGCATAAATGGATATTTTGCACCTTTGAATCTTATAAGGCACCAGGAGGTGATGGGTATCTCCCATGGGCAACTAAGGAATGTTTTTCAGGGTTTCAGGGGTGTACTGTAAGGTATTTTGAAAACCTGTCTATTGTTCATATGTTCTCGAAGGCTCTCAGACCTGTCAGTATGTCATCCTTTCTGCCTCGATCTTCCACGTCGAGTGCAGTCTCAATTACACCGCACTGCACTTCTTGTGAGCCATGGGAATCACTCTATTTCAAGGAGTACACATGAGTGACGTTCCTTGATAACAAATGAGCTTGTCAACAACGTTAAACTGGAAGTGTAGTGTGATCCACTTCATTCTCAACAGTAGGCGCATAATTTTTTTTTTATATATACGAGTAATAGGCGCGCGCACAAGAGATTTTATGTACACTTAAGATGTTTGCACATAGCGCAGTCGAAAGGAAGTTAGGGAGGGAAAAAAGAGAGATGTCGATGTGCGTTGTTTTTAAATTTTTGTAAATTATAGTGACTAGGAAATAAGCTAGTTGTACGGCTTATGAAAGAATCACGAGTACGTCCGGATGTGGGCTTGAGCGTGTACTGATGAGCCTTCACAGCAAGACGGGTGTTACGGTTAAAAATTTTAAGGGGCGGAATGCTACTGCCAATTTCGTAGGAGCACTGGTGGTAAAAATAGTGATATAACAAGGTAATATAGGAGACGTTACGCCGGTGTTTAAGGGTGTCTAATTGGCATCACCTATGATGATGGCCAGGTCAGAGGAGGTGAAATACTTTTTACGGAAGGAAACCTAGAAATTTCGCAGCATTTTTGGCGACATCGAATATGTGGTCATTCTAACATAAATTGTCGTTGACAAACATACCGAGAATGGAAAGTTTTTCGGTTTCAACGATGCAAGTGCCATTCATGGATAATAGCTGAGTGCTTGGATTTCGCTTTAACGACAGCAGACAGCATTGTGTTTTGGAAACATTAAATTCTACTCTGTTAGAGGTTACCCAATTAGTTATGCTGTTAATATCAGAATTTAATGAGCTTAACATATGCTGGCGTTCTCATTCTACAGCCAAAGAGCAGGGACGTGAGTCAGGGAACGAATATGAAAAGCAGGGAGTACAGCTGCCAGCAAAGGAACATATTGGATTAGAAGTAGCAGACAAGAGATCGTTGATGTAAACTAAACAGAGTGTCGGAGACAGAACGGAGCCCTGGGGCAGACCAGCATTTATTTTGTGAGTATCAGACTTGAAACCATCCAAAACAACTTGAATTGAATGTTCCGAAAGAGAGTCGTCGCTCCCAAATGCACGCATTTTCGACAAAAAAGCCTGATGCCAAACTCTGTCAAATGCCTTAGAAATATCAAGTGCATCTATCTTGCTTTCGACAGATTGATGTACGCATTGGTTCGACTTTTCGGTGAGACATGCCATCAAATCACCAGTGGACCTGTTGCTAGCTTAGCTGACGGTTTATCAGCGTTTCCATGACCTTGGAAAGAACGGACGTAAGTGCAATGGGTCTTTAGGAGTAGAGAGAAGTAGATTCGCCTTTTTTAGGGATGGGCTGGACAAATGGTGTTTTCCATGTGCTCGGAAAGAGTCCTAAAGTGTAGGATTGATGAAAACGCTTACACAGTGGTTTTCCCAGCGAGGAAGAACACCTCTTCAGAAGAAGGGGAGATATACCATCTGGACTAGCGGATTTATGTATGTTGAGATCTTTAAGTACTCTTGCTACTACATGAGTGCGAAAGTGGATTCGTCCCATTGAAGATTGGACGTACTCAAGTGTAGGCGGAGACAAAGCACATTCTGGAAGTATTGAGCTGGCGCAAAGTCTGCAGATTGGCTTTGTCTAAAGAGCTGACAGCTGGAATGTCATTGTAAATGAGCGTTGGGATAGAGGATGAGGCAAAATTTCTAATGTTTTTGATGAACGACGAAAAATGTTTACTACCTTTGGGACATTGTAGTATTTTTTGCCTCAGTTTTTGATCGTATTGAAATTTTACGCGCTTAAGAAAAACGCTGCAGTCATTCCTCACTAAATGCTTACGGAGATGGAATTTTAACCACATGAAATTGAATTCCGGATTGGAACAGGGACTGCATTGTGATAGAGCATGGTAAGCTATATCACTACGCACATAAATGGTGAGACCGCGATGGGAAAAGCATAATGGCACTACTTCGTAGCCAGCTCTCATTTACAATCGAATCTAAGCTGCTTACCACATGACACGCGTCCGTATCTTATCCTCCTCTTAATCACCCTAAGCTGTTTCAACACCGAAATATTTGATTCATTACTAATGCTATACAAATACGAGTACATAGGTGTTGATTGCCGAATTGGACAAGCTTGGGTGATGGGACTGTATTTAGCACCAAAAGGCAAACTCTCGGTCCTTTAGATTGCTCGTTATATGAGAGTATGATATTCCGGAACCATCCAAAGCCAAGATTCATAGTTCCTGTTGGGATATTATACTGTACCAAGGCAAGCATTTACGAGTATAGATGAATATTGAAGTGCTAGTAGTACTGACACTGACACTAACACTCATTCTGCTAAATTTCATATTTTCAAAATTTGTGATAACACTAAAAATAGACTGATCAGTCAGGTACTTCTGCAGCATCTCCCTTTGGTACAGCATTACAAATTCCAGTAAAGCCAATTGCCCCAGAGGGGCCTGCCATTTGTACAATATTCACCAAGACAGGCCAAGGCGGACCAGAAATATTTTTAATAGATTTCTTCCCACACAAAATGGCCTCCCGTTATCCCATTTAAAATAATTTTCACACGATCATTAACATAATTCCCAAAGCAAGCATTGGCCGACCCCACCCAGAACTTGAGGAACACCAACTGGCCGCGAATTCCATTTAATTCGAAACCAATTCAACACCTCCATTACCATGTTGTTTTATGATTTAATCAGTGCGCGATTTAAATAAACCAGAACCACATAAAATTATTTATTTGCAAATACAAAAATTGGTATTCTTGGAGCAATAAAAAATCGCTCATGCGGTTCGGTTTTTTTTTTCAATTTCACCAAGCAGTCGACTGAAAATTAAGATACAATTCGGCGGCAAGGAAAATCCGTTTATCCATTTAAAGCACGCGTGGTGATTTCCCGAATTTTGATTGACTGAAACCAAACCCTCCTGCATGGCTCCAACGTGCTGGTTTTCGAAAACAAAACTTTGGATTTTTATTGGTTCTTGACGTTTGGCTCTCAGAAGGAATCCATATCCATATTCGACCTTGAACAACGAAGACCTCGTGTAAAATCGTTTATTTTTCTCTAACATGGTAGGAGTACTATTTCATCCTGTACATTTCCCAAATTCGACTGCGTATGGATGGTGACATGAATGTGAATACGGATGCCTGATGAAGTTCAATAATAACATGGAGCTCCCTCTCTGCCATTCATCGCCCCTCATCGATCGAAGGAAAAGGAAAATTAGTAGGTCCGGCATCGGAGGAACGAACATACAAATAAAATTCATAACACAGCGGACAGGCGACGAATTAGGGAGAAAAAACATTCGTCAGAGTGGAAAATCCCTGTGCTAAGGGGTAGTCTTTATCTCATACGATAAAGCTGAGATTGTGAACATTTAGAAAAGTCTTCTTTCGTGGATGCGTTGCTATGTGGTTCCGAACCAACATAAAGCTCTTAATTGATGGCTTTTTTCAGACAGTCTGGCTGGTGTGTTTCATTTGAACTGATACCCTCCAGGAAATTGGATGTAAAAATCAATATCCATCGAAAGAGAAGTTTACATACGCCATGCATTGATAGGGGAAAGTAGACATAAAAGATATTTCACATCGACTGGACTAAGATGTTTGTTCACTGTGATTTTGTGAATTGCATGGTCAGATGGGAATGGGATTTACGAACAAATCGATAAGAGGATTCCGATTTCAGTGGAGCTGAACATAGATTCAGATACATCAAAAATTTGGGGTATAGTGTCTCACAATTAAAAGCAATAATCATTGATACCATGTTGGAAGATAAATGAACATTCTTAGAAGATACTCCGGTTACGCACTCACAGGTCTGAAAATAGGTCGAGTTCTCATAAAGCTTGTCAGTGCTTTGAACAGGAGCTGGGTTGTTGAACAATTAGGGTAGGTACCGAGCGGCGTCGACCCGACGACTTATTTTACCTCCTCATGTTCGGAAAGCGGATAAAATACCACAACTACGGGAAAATACTGTCACTAAATTTATCACTGAACTTTGGTGATCGCTTATACGAGTACCTCAACCTTTCGTCATTACGACCTGCATTAAGATCAGGAGCATCAATGCAAAGAATCAGTCAGAAGTGTCACAACTGATGCGCAGGAAATGCAGAGAACGATCAATTTAATTTGAACAATGAAAGCCAAATTACCGATCCATCAGACTAAAATGAAGTGAGAATGGAAACATCTAAACTGAAGCACAAGGTAGCGGAACCAGAGTTCTACCAGAAGTTAGTAGCGGAAGATGACTTCGTAAAGTGCATGAACCAAATCATTTCCAAAATTTGGTCGGCGGAAAGTACACTCTATAGATGGAACCCCAATATCGTTTGCCTCATCCACAAAAAATGTAAGCCTTTGAACTGCGCTAACTAAACTGCGTGACAAGTTTCAATTTGTTCTTTGTAACATTCGTAAAATAAGATATTCCTATATAACAGTGATTATCTTGTAACAAATACCGTTTCCGTGTTATGGTTACGAGAATAAATATCAAAATAAATACAAAATTATAAATAATAATATAATACAACTTTATTTCATGTAAAAACAGTACAAAATGTTACACTATACTATACTATACTATACACTATACACTACACAGTTAATCATGATATTTTATGTAAAAATCTTATTCAGCAATATAACTTCTCAGCTGGTACCACAAAGTTACTTTATTCCTACCTAACTAATAGAAAGCAAACAGTGCAGGTTGGTGATAACTTATCCGACTTTCTCCCAAATGTTACCGTCATCCCTCAAGGTTCCATACTAGGACCACTATTGCGTTCGATTTACATTAATGAGCTTCCATCTATACGTGCAACTGTACCTAAGCTGCCCCCTCGGTCTTATTGAGAATGGCGTTTCTTGTGTAAATGAAGACTTAGAGAAGATATCACATTGGTCCCAGTTAAATGGCCTTATTTTAAACCCAAACAAGTCGAAATGTCTAGTAATATCAAGAAAAAGTATGGATCTCTCTTATTTTCCTTCGATCGAATATGCTGAAACTGCAAAAAGTCTTGGGGTGATTTTCAATCAGTGTCTAACCACATTAATTCACTCGTCGGTAAAGTTTATGGCGTACTGCGTACCTTGTGGGTACCTCAGTCATTTACACAAGTTAAGACAGTCATTTACTTGCTAAGACATTGGTATTACGATTTTAATTTACGGGTGTGAACTTTTTTGTAGATGCAACCATGTAAGTAAAATAAAGCTCAATGTGGCGTTTAACAGCACTGTACGCTATATCGTTGGGATACAAGTATATGATAAATTGTCTGGTTTTGCTAATCGTCTTCTTGGTATGCCTTTGGAAAATTATCTTCAACTTCGAAGTGTAACATTACTTTCCGATATTTTGCTAACACGACAACCACAATACTGTTTTCAAAGAATTAGTATATCATCCTCGAGTAGGTCCCGTCAATTAATTCATCCTCGTTTTTCCTGTTTAACATCCGAGCGTCAATTTTTTGTCAATGCCGTCCGTCAGTGGAATTCTCTACTGCGTTACATTAAAGAAGTACAGGACGCAACAAGCATTAAAAAGATGTTAAAAAAGCATTTTCTAGTAATTGAAGATTTAATTTATGTACGAGTATATCAATTAATTCACAAAATCAAAACCATTGTTAAAATCTTATATTAGCTCTCTCTCTTGTAAAATAAGCTTAAGGCAAACTTATAAGATATTGTATCTTGCTGCCTTTAAGCAATCACAAGTAAATAAATAAATAAAAAATATTAAATTCAAGATAAAATAATTACAAGAGTTTTTATATAAAATAGTTAGAAGCATTCTTTTGTCAGACGGACAAGAGCCGAATGCACCATTAATTTAAACTATCAAAAGAATAAATGTGTTGATGGGGATTAACAATTGAAGATATTTATATACGTGTAAGGAGATATGAAGGATAAAAAATAAAAATAAAATATAAGAGATAAGAACAAGAATAGCAATTAATCAAAAAGAGTTTCTATTACAAAACGATTGAAAGAGAAGAGCCATATTCGAATATTTTTTAAAATCATTGATTCATTTGTTTCGCATCTGAGACTAGCTGGCAAACAATTAAATAGGCAACATGCAGTTACATTATGAAACCGGGAAAAAAGTGCTTTATTGATTTTTGGTATCACAGAAAAATTACGGTTTTTTTTTAGTGCATAGGTTGTAGTTACCATACAGTCTGGCAGCAGTATACCCGGATTTAAGAAAAAATATTATTTAAGAACTTTGAAAACGTATAAGTGCCTTAAAGGAAGAATTTTGAGATTCCTGAATAAAACTCCATACTTGGGGTTATGTGATTAACCCGGCAAATAACCCGAATAACATGTTTTTGTTTGATTTGATTGAAATTTGTGCCACCCCAGCACGATATTCCATGTTGCAGTTTGCATTTAAATAAACCATTGTAAACTAGTATTAAAACAACATGATTACAGTAGAGGCTAAGATGATGAAGTTGTCTCACAACTGTAGTGAAATATTGCTTTAAATATAAAGTATGGTTCTTCCAACTCATCCTAAGTATTTAAAGCTGTCAACACGTTCTACTGTGAAGCTATCATTAAAACAGTTTGCATTTTCATTTCAACTAAACGAAAAATTAAACAACCAGGCGAGTGATACTGCAAACCCTTTTTTTTTGATACTGACTCCATAATGCATAAACTTTGTTTTATCACTAATTACTAGCTTCTGATATTTAAGCTTTCTAAGGATGATTTTTAGATCAAAATTCATATCAGCTAAGACATTGAGATGGATATTATTCGAATAAGATATAACAGTATCGTCGTCGAATGCTGTAATTCTTGCCTTTGAAAGATTGAATGAATAAAGAATTTACGAAAATTAATAATAAAATTGGCCCCAGAATGGACCCTTGAGGAACACCTACATAGCGCCTGGATCAAATTATTTTATTGACAAAAAGTATATTGAATTTATTCAGAAAATTAAAACCGCAAGTTTATTCATCTAAATCTATATTGTCCCATCCAAAGAAATCCCCATCGACTGCAACACACTTATGCCAGCGCTGGATCCAATCGTCCAAACATTTTTTATATTCGGTTTTCGGTATGTCCATCAGTGCTTCCTGCGATTTTTCCATTACTTCCTCTCGGCTGCTGAAACGCGTTCTCCGTAGTAGTTTTTTTAACTCAATTGCACGGAAAGAAGTCACAGGAAGCCAAATCAGGTGAATTCGGTGGTTGTTGGATGGTATTTGTTGCATTTTTCGTCAAAAAATTGCGAATAATGATGGCACTGTGCGACGGTGCGTTGTCATGGTGCAAAATCCAAGAGTTTTCTGCCCACAATTCTGGTCTCTTTCGGCGTATTGCTTCACGCAAACATCTCCTAATGCCCAAATAATACTCTTTGTTCACTGTCTGGCCTTCTGGCAAAAATTCATGATGCACTACACAGTTGTTATACATAAAAACCGAATCAAAAAGACGTGTTTTTTTTTGGTCTCGGCTCATTTGGTGAACGCCATTCAATTGCCTGATGTCTGGATTGCGTATCGTACTCATAAACCCACGTCTCGTCTCCAGTAATGATCCTTTTGATGAATGTGGGATCGGATTCAGCCACGCAAATCATCTCTTTTGCGACGTCAACACGGTCTCATTTTTGCATGAAATTGAGGTCTTTTGGAACCAACTTTGCTGCTACACGATGGAAACCCAAATCATTAACCAAAATGTCTTGGACGGATCCATAGGCAATGTCCAAGTCCTCCGCTTTCTCTCTGATGGTTAATTTGCGATCATTGCGATCATTGACCAACATTTCTTTTACTCCATCAGTTTTCGATGTCGATGGTCTGCCACTGCGTTCATCATCTTCGATTGACTCATGACCACTTTCGAACCGCTCGTGCCACTGGTAAACGACAGTTTTCTTTAGAGAATCGTTGCCGAAACACTTTTCCAATATTTCCAACGTTCACGCACCATTAAATCCGTTTTCTGGGCAAAATTTAATACAAGCTCGTTGTTGCAAATTTAAATCCATTTCTAAAATTGTAAAAAATCGCCAACACACACAGAGATAGATGTACTCTTGGCTACGTAACTTTTACAAATGTCAAGCTATGACGCTAAGATTTAGAGGAAATGTCAACAATAGATTTATCAACTTAACAAAAAAAACAGAACTCAAATCGGAATAATGGGTTTTTCTACTTCTTGGTCAAGGTGGTAAAGGGTTTGCCAATAGTGACTTGACAACTTTGAATTTAATTTGTGAACGCACTCTTTCACTAATCATCAAACTGTCACTGTCAATTTATTCAGTAGACTCAAAATTTTGATCATGGTAAAGTACACGAACGAGCAACGTCTGCAAATTATAAAAACTGCAACTTTAAGAGCGTTTTCTCCAATTTTCGGTCGTAATTCTCGCCCTAATAGACAGGCAATGACAAGCTTAGTGCAAAAATTTGAGTGTACATATTCGTTGTGTGATGTTGACGTGTCAGTGAGACAACGGGTTGGTTGAAGTCTCGAAAATATCGCTGCCGTTCAGGCGTCCGTAGCAAATGATCCAAATCAGTCAATTCCACGGCGTTTTCAAGAATTGGGCATCGCTCAGACCACATTATGGCGTATTTTGCGTAAGGATCTTTGTTTACACCCATAGTAACGTACGTTCTCCGATTGCGTTGTGGAGAAGATGCATCTTCAGTGACGAAGCTCATTTTTGGCTCAATGGGTTCGTCAATAAGTAAAATATGAGTTATTGGTCGGGTGAAAATCCACATGTGCTTCATGAATCGCTACTTCATCCACAAAAAATAACTGTTTGGTGCGGTTTGCATGCCGGCGGCGTTATTGGGCCATATTTTTTCGTCGACGATAACGATCGTCACGTTACTGTGAATGGTCAGCGTTACCGCGCCATGATCACCGATTATTTCTGGCCCGAATTGGAAGATATAGACTTGGACGACATGTGGTTTCAACAGGATGATGCCACAAGCCACACAGAACACGCTACAATCGATTTATTGAGGAGTAAGTATGGTGAGCGTGTTATCTCAAGAAATAGGCCAGTCGATTGGCCGCCTCGTTCGTGCGATTTAACGCCGATTGACTATTTTCTGTGGGGCTACGTTAAGTTATTGGTTTATGCCAACACGCGGACGACGTTGGAAGAGCTCAGAGCCAACACTGAACGTGAAATAGCGGCCGTTTCGCCCGAAATGTGTGGCCGAGTCGTTGAAAATTGGGTCCAACGAATCGACCGCTGCAAACGTGCCCGCGGTGGCCATATGAACGAAGTTGAGTTCCATTCATAAATGGTTTGATTGTACTTCAAGCCGATAATAAACTTTAGAAATATCTCAAATGGTTTGTATTTTATTTAAAAAAAAGTTGTCAAGTCCTTATTGGAAAACCGTATACTAGCCTTTGTAACGGCGTTTACATAAAGTTGATATCTTGTTTAGGTCTTTAGATTTAGAATTTCAAATCCTATTCCATTTTAATTGCCGATGCTAATTTTTGACTTTGAGGTCCCTTGTCTTCAAAAAATGCGTAATAAACATATGTTATACTATTTTTTTTCTATGAAAGTAATAATAGTAAAAAAAATCATCAACAAGTTTTGAGAAAAACCCATAGATTTTATGACACATGGAAAAACCTGCAGCAGATAAAAAAGGAATTTATGATTTTTTACCAACGTTTCTAACAACACTTGACAATACTCGTACAGCACTGGATTACAGGACCCAGTACTTATTGCAACTCTACATCGGGTCTACACCAACTGGAGGACACTTTCTGCGGTTTTATGTTTAAACCACAGCCATCATGACGCTCCCACAAAAGGGCCTATCTCAACAAGTTTTTTTTTTTTTTATAATGAGCGTGCGCTCAAGGGGTTTGAGTACCCTTAAGGTGATTGTACACAGCGCGGGCAAAGGAAATTTAGGGAGGAAGAAAAGAGAGATACCGATGTACATTATTTTTAAATGTTTGCAAGTTATAACGACCAGGAAATACAGAGATCGGCAGGGCATTCCATAAGCGAGTTGTACGGCTTAGGAACGAATCACGATATTTTAAAGTACGTCCGAAAATGGGCTTGAGGGTATACTGGTGAGCATTCATAGCGAGACGCATGTTACGGTTAAAAGTTTGAATGGGCGGAATGCTACTGGCAATTTCAGCGGAGCACTGGTGATAGAAATAGCGACAAAACAAAGTGAGACAGAAGACATTACGTCGGTGTTCGAGGGTGTCAATTGATTGACTGATATTAGTATCGTCAATAAGTTTTATCGCTCGGTTTTGAATCCTATCTAGCAGGTGCAGAGAAGTTTTAATACCACCTGACCATTGTACTCCAATTTTGGGAGGATGAATGCCTTATATATTGGGGCCAGATCAGAAGGGGTAAAATATTTCTTACATCGTTTGAGGAAAGCTAGACATTTCGCAGCATTTTTGGCGATATTTACATTTAGCTACAATAGCTTTATTCTCTTGCAAGAAAGCCATTGGGAACAAATGGGGCCTTCAACCTCGCATAACCCACTGGCTATACATCTCGGTTATAAGACCGATACTTACTTACGGGGTGGTTGTCTGGTGGACGGCATTGGAAAATGCAGTCAACCGCGTTAAATTAAGCTGAGTCCAAAGAATAGCATGTCTATGCACAAGCGGAGCCTTGAGGTCTACCCCCTCTGCGGGATTAGATATTCTGCTTCACTTGACACCCCTCGACATTTTTAGCAAGCAAATAGCTGCGACTGCAGCTATTCGCCTTAAAGCGACTAAACAGTGGACAAATAATTCATTTGGCCACGCCAACATTCTTAATACATTAGGAATCCTCACAGAGAACACCGATTACACCATACCTGAACTTTGGTTTGACAAAAACTTCCATGTAAGCTTCCCCTCTAGATCATTCTGTGAGGAGGATGCTTTCATGGAGGACAAGTCAATCCATCTCTACACAGATGGATCTAAAACCGACAGCGGAGTTAGTGGCGGTGTTTTCTCAGATAAGCTAAATCAAAGCCTCTCTTTCCGCCTCCCAAATCACTGTAGCGTGTTCCAGGCGGAAATTTTGGCGATTAAAGAAGCTCTGTCCTGGCTGAAAAAAACGTGATATCTGCAAAGGATATCCGCATATTTTCGGACAGTCAGGCCGCCATCAAGTCCCTGGACTCGGTCTCATTGTGTTCTAAAACTGCCCTTGAATGCCGATCATCTCTCATGGAGATGGCAGAGCAGTTCAACATTCACCTCTGTTGGGTGCCGGGCCACAGAGACATTCCAGGGAACCGGACAAAGGTAGTATAGGTATACCAATCGCTACGTGCAAACTAACACTAAAGCTAGATGCCAATAAAAGAACGAACCTTAGGTGGACTGCTGGACAAACATGTCTAGCGACCAAACAGATCTGGCCAAGGCTGGATCTGAGTCGATCTAAGTGTCTGATCCTTTTAGATAGGAAACATCTCAGCGCCATAATAGGTGTCATTACCGGACACTGCCTCATAGGCAAGCACGCAAGAAGGCTTGGCGCCTTTACTAACGATTTCTGTAGAAGCTGCATGGACGAGGAAGAGGAGGAGACAATCCCCCACCTACTCTGCACATGCCCAGCTCTCTCTCAGAGAAGGAAGCTTCATCTAGGAGCTTTCTTCTACAACGACCTAAACGATCTAGAAAAAATAGACGTTAACGGTCTCCTACGCTTTATTATAAGCTCAAACTGGTTCCAGTAGTAAGAAGATCATAGATCCACGTGGCATCACACTGGGCCAATAGGCCTAAGTGGGTTGGTATTTCCAACAGCCACTCTTACCTAACCTAACCTAGTGGTTCTAAAATTATAGTAGTTATGCTGTTAATATCAGAATCTAATGAACTTAGCATACGCTGCCCTTCCCGTTCTACAGCCGAAGAGCAGGGACGTAAGTCCAGGAATGAATATGAAAAGCAGAGACTACTATCGTCAGCAAAGGAATATATTGGATTAGAAGTGGCAGACAAGAGATCACTGTTAAAAATTAAAAACAGAAAAAACACCAGCATTTATTGTGTGAATATCAGACTTGAAACCGTCCAAAAGAACTTGAATTGAACATTCCGAAAGGTAATTTCTAATTCATTGAAGAAGAGAGTCGTCGATCCCAAATGCACGCATTTTCGACAAAAGAGCTTGATGCCAAACTCTGTCAAATGCCTTAGAAATATCAAGTGCAACTATCTTGCTTTCGCCAGATTGATGTACGCTTTGGTTCAACTTTTCGGTGAGACTTGCCATCAAATCACCAGTGGACCTGTTGGTACGAAAACCGTACTGCCGGTCATTGAGAAGTTTTCGTGTTTCGAGATAATTCATTAGCTGACAGTTTATCAGCGTTTCTATGACCTTAGAAAGATCGGACGTAAGTGCAATGTGTTTGTAGGAGGAGAGGGAAGAAGATTCGCCTTTTTTTAATAACGGGCTGGCCAAATGCTGTTTTCCATCTGCTTGGAAAGAGTCCTAAAGATTAGGATTTATGAAAAAGCTTACGCCAGCGAGGAAGAACCCCACCTCAGGAGAAGGGGATATATACCATCTGGACCAGCGGATTTATGTATATTAAGATCTTTAAGTACTGTTGCTACTACAAGAGTGCGAAAGTGGATTCGTCCATTGCGGATTCGACGCACTCAAGTGTAGGCGGAGACAAAGCACAATCTGGGAGTGTTGAGCTGGCCGCAAAGTTGGTATGCAGGATGATGCGGAATTTCTAATGTTTTTGACGAACGACCAAAAATTTTTACTGCCTTTGGGACATTGCAGTATTTTTTGCCTCAGTTTTTGGTCGTATAGGAATTTCACACGCTTAAGAAAGGCGTTGCAGTTATTTCTGGCTCGTTTGAACTTTTTTCGGTTTCCCTCTGTCGGGTTGGTCTTGAAGGCCCAAAAAAATATTTCTCTAACCCTGACGGCCTCTTTACAGCTCGAGTCGTACCATGCTTTTTCTTTTGGTTTGATACTCTTCATAGATGGGGAATAAAAGATCTCATTCCAAAGAGAATGGTGTCTGTAATCATATCAGCAGCGGCATCCACGTCGAGGAAGCATAACGACCAGTTTAAATTCCTAAAGAAGCTGTTAAGACCGCTCCAATTGGCTTTCTCGTATTGCCATATGGTTCTTTTAGGAATTTTTTCTCTAACTGTGTGGTCGGTGTACGAGAAATTAGCTGATATGACACAATGGTCTGACGAGCCTAGAGGGGAGAGCACATCAATGGTGTACTTATCAGGGTGAGAAGTTAAAAACAAGTCCAGGGTGTTGGCGGTATGACTATCAACGTCTGGTATTCGCGTGGGCTCATTTACAAGCTGCGTCAGGTTGTTTTCCGCAGCGAAAATCTCAACACACCGTCCTTCGGGTGTTGTCTGTCCAGAATGTCGAAGCCACCCAGAATTGTGTATATTGAAGTCGCCCGTAATAACGATTTCAGTATGAGGATACAGGGATACAATTCTTTGAATGGAGTCAGACAGCGCATCAAACTCGTTAAAGGTTGAATTGCTGTCCATTTTGGGGCTTCTATAAATACAGCAGTAGTGTATAATTTTCTTACGGAGATGGAATTTTAACCACATGAAGTTGAATTCCGGATTGGAACATGGATCACATTGTGGTGGAGTTTGGTAAGCTACATCACTACGCACATAAATGGCGAGACCGCGGTGAGAGAAGAATAATGGCACTAGTTCGTAGCCAGGTAGCAGGTAGTTTCAGATCAGAATGATCTGAGAGGTGTGGGCGGGGATCTACCTGTGTTTCACTAAGTGCCAAAACAGCTGGTCTGTACTTACAGACGTGGACGTACGCAGAAAAGTGATTACTTTTTAGCCCGCGTATATTGGCTACGTCTACCCTGAATTCCCTAGTCATAATCACAGACAAACACAGAAAACACAAACACCGACGACACTATCCAAGGCTGCGAAGTGAAAATTCTAACATTGATTTACCGGATCAAATTTTTGTAGGTGTTATGCCCTTACAACAATATGAAACAGTGCACCAACAAAATTTTCACTCACAACCCGCTATCCATCAGTTGTTACATACATATCTATGGTAAATACAGTAACGGCAGTGACTGAGTGCAAGCAACAGTACTTCGACTAGGAGCGGGTGAGGTGGGATACCCGCACTGTGTGATATTTTCCTTTTCAGTCACTGCACTGCACTTTTTTTTGTTTTTGTAATTTTTTTGTTGCACACGCACGCGTTTGTTTTTTTTTTTTTTTGCACAGCACACAACAATATTGCGAGTGCACTGGTGGAGTTGTGCACTCGACGGTGGTCGACTCGGTACTCCGACCGTGGAGCCCGGACCGTGATCCGAGGGGCTCCGGTATAGTGATACAAGTCCTGGTATGGCCTACTGATGGTCTTGCCGCTAACAGGACCTATGACCGGCAGCAACCTTCAGAGGCGTTAAGTTCAGAAAACGGTTACCATAACACCGGTAATTTGCTCTTGCTCTGCACCCAATTTGTATTAGACAATGTTAATGTTTCAAATCCTAGAGGTTAGTCGATTTTCATGTGTGTGTTACTTCCTCCTCTCTTCTCCGTCGTTGCTGGCGAATTGAAATTGTTAGCACTTCGCGCCTTCGACAGCACTTGCGCCGTGCGTTTGTCCTATGTCTCCGTTTCCTCCCCAACTGCCCCTTAGAGCATAGTCTTGTAGAGTGCACCTCTTCTGGAGCCTGTTCCGCCTTTTCGATTTCCCGTTAAAAGAGCACTCTGACCAAACACCCGTCTATTCTGATGGAGTTTAACCATAACAGGCAAGGCCTCTCCGTTACTCTCTCCATGGTTCCAACGTAATCTACCGAACGTGTCGTAGAAAGAGCCGCAGGAGTCATCGGAATCAAGTGATCCGGCAGCTGCTGGATCAGCGCCTATATCGGCGGAGGGCTTTGGTGGTATTTTGGTTGGGGCCTCCCAAGTCCGGCCGTAGTCGAAAAGACCACGGGTGGATTGTCGCTATTTCAACATATAGGTTCGCCTCCATACTTTTAACCGTTTTATTTCTAGTTTTGAAACTTTTGACGCTTAGTTCGATATCTCACCTGGGTTCTTTTTAGAACTTCCTCGAACCTTAAGCCTTCCTGCCACAACAAAGCAGCCAAAGAGGCGAAGGAAAAATCGGTTCATTGTTTATCGTTCATATCGATCAAGCCGACACAGCTGTGTAGATTTAGTTGGCTTTCGCCCCTATTTCGTTTAAGGAAACAATTTCATAGTTACAAGAGTATAAAATCCTTCATAGGAGGGGCATGGATGTTTCGGCTTATTTGTAATGCAGCCGGATCAATAACAGAATCGGGGTTTTCACTGCTCTCGATTGAAGAGTACATGTCCGAAACAGTATAGTGTATGGCCCAGGTTCCACCTATTGTTCTTGCTGCGTTGTACTCAGAATGTAACGAAAAGCTATAAGACGGTGTTGTCACAGGTTGTAAACTTTTAATGATCTCTATATTTCTATATCAGTATAAGGAATGTTAATGTTTCCTCTTAGAATGACCTACGAACGAGCTTACCAACGCAGTTGTTGTGAGGTCATTATTTCACACTTTTAAAGCTCGAGGCTGATTCAGAAATGTCTCATTTTCATCCAGCGCCAAACTACTAACTCCGATTTGTTTCCTTTTTATTACCAAAACATCCCTGTCCCAAACTGTGTCATGGTAATGTGAAAGTTTTGTCATAAAAGCCTGCCTAATAATGTGTATATTTTCCATCAGAATGATCAACATGAAGAATTTCGTGAGTAATAGGTGCCATCAAAGAAAATCCATCCGTGTCCATTTTTACCAAAAAGCAGGCAGCACGAGGTAGCTCCGAATATTTTGGCTTCTCTAGAGAGGAATTTATTTCTATTTTTAGTATGACTACTTGTACTTTGTTTCGTCTATCTTCAAAATATCATTTTCTTTCTTTCTATTTTCACTCCTTCCTTTCCCCCGTTCTTCTTTATGTAAAGTTCAAAGAATTCTCTTTTCTACAATATCCGTGCCTTGAATCTTGTTGTTTTCCTTTCAAGCGCAATATTCGAGATTTTTTTTATTTGCCAAAAATAGTCCCCACAAATCAAGGTTTCCCCCAGCCCCATCCTCTTTGTTCATTCAGAAGAGATGGTACAATTTGTATTGTTTTTTGGTTCAGAATTTAATGCTGCACTTGGAAAATTTAATAAGCCCGCACACAATGATTCATGAAACAATAGCCTTGTCCGCCTGGTGGAAATGCGAAAGTATGTCCCATCATGATGTGGACGGTTTGAGGGGACTCTCTGAAGATGTCCGCTCCTACCATAAAATTCGTGAAAATAAATAGGAGAGAAAAGATACAAATTCTCTATTAGATTTAAGCGAGATTTAACCGCTAGTGAGTTGAATGAAATAATAAACAACCTCAGCGAATAGATATACACGGAAACCATAAAAGCGGAACACGACAAACCGTTCACGTAAACACTCGAACGACAAGCGGAAAACGACAAAAGACAAAAGACATGTCTTGTACGAGTATTTCGGTATTTCACTATCTCTGTATCTCAATATTTCAATATTTCTGAATTACAGTTTTTGAGTATCTGAGGATTATTTCGACCTCAGCTTCAGGGAAAGTCGTTGGAAGAAGACACAAGTCAAACGTTACGTATACGCGTGAGTAGCAACTTGCGCTCAACCATTTATCATTCGAAAGTTGTTCTTCTTTCAATACATTCATTTTGAAAGAGGCAGAGACCAGATACACCCGCTCGGGCCGCGAATACCACTCGAGGGGGTTGTATTGGTTGTTAGTCTCTTTTTGTTCTTAGTGAGAATTCTATTCAGCTGACGATGCAATTTCTATTTTTAATTTGACCAGAAGGATCAGTTGGAAAGCGAATTGCCTGCCAAGCAATTTGAAATATGTTTCTCAGCTAACCGAACGAATCGGGAACAATTTCACCCCACGAAAGACGATGTTGTTGGTTTGGTTTCTAAGTTAATCCACCCTTTGCATTGACATTACAAACTTTTCCAACGAGTTTTTCGTATGACAAATTTCCCTTCGAATTTTTCCATATTTTGAATGAATTTTTCTCCAGAAATGTTGGGAATGGCAAGTGATTCTAGAGTTGTGTAACGATTGGCAATATCCGACCCAGAGTTGGGGGTAGTACGCTGTGTAATTTATGGTATCTACTCGATGTTTACTGCTGGTACATCACTTTGTACTTTACGATTATATTTTTGTATTTACAACCATGTTTGAGATGATTCATAAATTTTACACAAATACTACTCGTACTCGTAGATTAGTACCTAAGTTTTCATGAGAGGAAAGTACATTTTGTGTGTGCCTCTGGCGTTTTTCCCACTTTTGTTTGATGTAAATATTGAGGAGTCAAAGGAAATGTTTTGACAGACGTTCGTTCAAAGTAGGCCCCTCAAAGCGAAGCAAAGTGTTGAGAGCAGACTTTGCTAGAAGTAAAATATTTCGACAGCTTTCGTAAAATTAATTTCGCTAAATGAAGTCTATAGAGATGAGCACAAATATTACAGGAATGACTTGATGCCAATATTGTGATTGCCGATCGTAGGAAACATACAGAAACACGTGGAAAGGCATTTTGCATTTTGAAAATTTCTTTGGTTCTTTTCACTGACAGCATCTTATGCATTCGAGGGCAAGTGATTCAAATTGTTTCATTTTGACTGCCCTCCTCGCTGGCTAGAGCTCTTGAAGATGAATTTTAAAACGAAACTACTAGCACTAGATATATTCAACGGTCAACGTGGTCTCTATAGTTCCATTTATTGCAAACTGCTTACCGAGAGCATTATATGAGCTTCTCTCGTAGTCGGGGCAATGAAACATTTGCAAATTAGTACCATTATCTCCGACTTCTTTCACCTCAAGCAACAAATTGGAGGCCTTTTTTCCGTTCGGCGATGGCTTATAAAATATTGCTGCACCTCGTTTCTAGATTCAATAAGGCTAAAAGGATCAATTTGCATACCACCGCCGTACATACTCACACATATCAGAATCACACAAGTTTAAAGAGATTAATACGAAGGTACGGCATCCTACCGGGCACTTCTTCTGCACAGCGGAGAAGTAATCCTGTGGCAAATATAAATAACGTTGTCACAGCTTGATATTTTCTGAGGCGAGCAATATGATATCTTCAGATATAACTTTTGTATTTGCAAACTAATATGTCGGCAAAATGACGGAAAAAGTTTCGAACTAGAAAATGTTTTACGAACGAACTATTGATACGAACACTGCTATAGATGAGTTCATACAAAATTTGGTATTTAATAAGGCAAAAGTGGATTTAATTACACTCCAACGGTGCACATCAAACCCATATAGATACCGGTCTGAAAACATTCAGTAGTGCTCTTGCGGGTGAACATCGACAAAGAGAGAAACCCGGATCAACATAAATAAAGAAAGAGGCCAGCTCCGGACAGTTACTTTGCGCGAATGGCTCCAAAATATCATAACCTATGAGAAATGTCGAAAAACATTGAGGAAAAATGTAAGAGTAACACTAATTCTGGAAAATTTTTCATCAGGCTGGCTCCACATATGTACCTAGTCCTGCCATAAGTTCTGGTTAATGCTGCTTTAATGCTTTCCAAATATCTGCGGGCAGTCTTGCAAGCCATGTTCTCCAATTCAGACCACAAACCATAATCCAGTGGATTCAGATATGGACTCCCCGACGGCGAATCATCTGCTGCTCTAAAGCCAGGAATATTGACTCTGAGCCACTCCTGCGTGGTTCTGGTTTTGTGCGCTGGAGCAGAGTCCTGTTGGAAGATCCATCTGTATCCATTGAAGAGGGTATTGGTCAAACCCTTCACACCCTCTAGCACACCTTCATGCTAAACTTTTGCACCAGTTTTTACGCCTTTTCCACATGGTGAGAGACCTCCTATCAAACCATTACGGAAGCGGGATAACGTCCACGTTGAACATTTGAAACAACTTTTTCCCTTCCTTAGATGAAGTGGCATAAATTTTGTCATTTTTTTTGTTGAAAACTTCTTCCACGGTATAAATTTTCTCATCCGTAAACAGAATGTTTCCATGGACATTGTCCGCGTACCACTGCAAAAGTCGTTGGCATCTTTCCAGCCTACCTTTTAGTTGAAGTGTTAGAAGATGACCCGTGGACCGACGATAGGCTTTCATATGCAAATCATCCCGAACCAGCCTAGATATGGATCTGGTTGATATATCCAATTCCTTGGACATGATCTTCTGCTTCCTAAGCGGATATCTCCGAATTCGTACACGCACTGCCTTTACTTCCGCATACGTACGGACGACGCGCGGCCGACCACTTCTTGACCTGTCCTCTACTTCGGACAATTCGCCGAAGCGAACAATAGCCTGATAAGCGAACATTCTCGACATTTTGAGTGGTTTTAGAAACTCGAAAATTTGGCCAGCACACTTTCCGCACTTATGCAACGCTATTACCGCAACTCGATTCTCTTTAATGACCCACTCCATGTTTGCAAATTGAAACCAAATTGACTAGCATTCTTCAATGATCAGTCCATGTGTTCTGAAAAAAAAGTTAACGGTTCTATTCCCACAAGAAGTTTAGAACGATAAGCGCTGGAAATTGTGTAACAGCACTTATGGCAGGGCTAGGTATGTAAAGAATTGTTGTGGAACAATGAGTCGAAAATGGATCAAAAAGGAAGACTTTGAGGCGTGGACTGAATAGAGCGGAGAAAGCCTAGGCGATAACGTGTATCTGAAGTTAGACTACTATATGAACGTTGCAAAAAGCGGCGAACAACGGTAGCCAGGGTAATTTTTTATTTTTTTTTTAATTTTGGTGGGGGCTTATTTGGCTTAATACAAGCTTAAAAACTAAAAGAAAAATTAAGGTTTAGCGATATCTAGGACTTATCACTAGGGCTTAAAGCTAGGGACGGTGAAGGAGATTTGAGGGAGAGAGTGCTGCGATTAAAATCGAAAACGGAAAGGTTGGAGTTTACCTTACGCAGCATACGGGTGATTGGTTCGTGAGAGCCATATGTCGTGCGATGGATTGGTAGGTAAAAGAGACGATGGCAACGTAGATAACGAGGGTTAGTATAAAAGAAAATGAAGTTGTAAACAGACGTGCAATCGACGGAGCCTGAGAGTAGTCGGTGAATGAAAAGAATGTCTGCTGAGTCCCTTCGTTCCTCAAGGGTATTCAGGTTCATGAGCTTGAGACGATCTCGATAGGGAGGTTAGAGGATCATTCCAAGGTAGACCTCGAAGAGCAAATCGAAGAAAACGGCGCTGGATGCTTTCGGTATGGGATATATGAACTCGTTGAAAGGGACACCACGCTTAGCTGGCGTACACTAGAATGTGCGATAGCAGTAGAGGCCTTGTATCGTAGAGAATTAGAAGGGATACCTTCATAATATATAATCAGACGACATGTAATAGAAGAAGTGCAACGTTGATGCACGGGGAAACGATCTAATATCTGTAAGATCCCGAAATATATTAAAGATCAGTACAGAAAATTACCAACGAAATATACCAACATTTGCTATAACGTCTTACTCAGCAAAGAACTTCTGTTCAGTACCACTCCCTCGGCTGACACGCACGAAGATAAACGGCAGAAACTGAAGCTATCGATGCTGTTTAAAGATATACAGCATGCTGTATAAATTGAAACCGCCTTTTCTTATTTTTTAAGTATGGTTGATTCCAACAAAATACTACACAGATGTTTTAAATCAAAATAATACTCGTACAATGCGTGTAATGGTTAATGTTATGTGTAGTCAACGTAATGGCTTGCAAATTTGTCATATCAATGCTCAGAGTATTCTCCCAAAACTTGATGAATTTAGGCACTTATTTGAAGGCTCAAAAGTTGACGTGATTTGTGTCTTGGAGACGTGGCTACCAAGTGGCATAGGGGATGAATTATGTTCGTTAGATGGATTTCATAAGCCTTTCCGTTCTGACGGAATTGGAAGACGTGGGAAAGGGGTTGCTATTTTTGTCAACAGCTCCACTTGGAAGTGAGATAGATATTGTTTTTGTAGAAATAATGTGTAAAGGCAATACAATTTTGATAGTTCATCTCTTTTAAAAGCTATAGATGAATTGTTTTGTATATCACCCTTTGTTATTGTTGTTGGTGACAGGAACGTATTTGAGGACTTGTTCATGATATGAGCGCTTTAAATCTTTTCCCAGTAAATACATCGTCACCCACTGATCTTTACCGATCACAGAAATTCACTTCTTGATGTATTCTTTGTCAGCCATCTGTGCAAAGCTCTGCATTTTAATCAAATTTCTGCTCCCGGTTTTTCGCGTCACGATCTGATCAATTTGACATTTCAATGTGAGCTTTCGATTATAAGTAGGACTATAAGCTTTCGTGACTTCAAAAACATAAACGTGAGTCAATTGGAAAATGACTTAAGGAGAATTGAATGGTTTAGGGTTTATGAAATGTTTATGAAATTAAGTTGGTTTCATTCAGAACAACATAAGAAACTTGTTTGATTTCCATGTTCCACTAATTACAAAAACAATCGCAAGAAAAAACATGCCATGGTTCAGTAGTAATATAAGAAAACTGATATACGAGGGTCGTTCAATATATTCTCGGTATCGATATGAAGGAAAATGCGAATTCAATTAAAATTGTTTTTATTTTTCAATATCCCCTTATATCAATGCATTTGTTACATCTTGAGATAAGCTTTTTTTAAACCCTCAAAAAAATAAATTTCCTCTTTCTCTGCAAAATACCCATTTATTGCCGACTTGAGTTCTTCATCATCCGAAAATCTTTTTCCACGAAGACATTTTTTCAAATCCGGAAACAGGAAATAATCACTAGGGGCAAGGTCTGGACTATAGGGTGGGTGTTGGATTTCTTCGAAACCACAATCTCGCGCAGCAGCCTTGGAAATTCGCGCCGTGTGAACAGGAGCGTTGTCATGAAGAAGCAACACACCCACTGCGAGTTTACCCCGTCTTTTCTTTTTAATTTCCTCCCGCAAATTATGCAAAGTGGAAGCGTAGGATGTGGCGTTGATGGTTTCACCTTTTTTTTTGTACTCAATGAGCAAGATTCCTTTTGAGTCCCAAAAAACTGTGGCCATGAACTTCCCGGCAGACGGAGTGACTTTGAACTTCTTCGGGGGGTCTGTTCCTTTTTTATGCCACTGCATGGAGTATTGTTTGCTTTCAGGGTCATAGTGGTGGACCCATGTTTCGTCCCTAGTAACAATTCGATCCATAACACCGTCCGCGTTCTCACTACACATCTCCAAAAGCTCTCTACAGCATGCGATTCTCACTTTTTTCTGAGGCGCTGTGAGCATTCGTGGCACCCACCTTGCACTGACCTTTGAAAGGTTAAGATGGTCATGAAGAATGGTGGGAATGATACCAATTGAAAGCTTGGTGATCTCTGCCATCATTTTCACCTTTATTCGGGCATCCTCAAGAACAAGTTTTTCTACTTCTTTGATGCTTTCTCCCGTACAAGCAGTAGCCGGGGCGCCGGAGCGGGGGTCGTCTTCAATGCTCTCTCTGCCTCTCTTGAACTCACTTGACCACTTTTGCACAGTTGATAATGAAGGTGCGGAACCCTGGTAAACAGCCACCATCTCTTCATGAATAGTTTTTTGACTTTTTCCTTGCTTAGTGAGAAATTTAATTACAGCGCGATGCTCAATTTTCACCATCATCGTCTCAGTTGCCATTATGATTCTGTTTAATTAGAGATAAAACGCGAATTAATAATCACATTTATATGAAATTTTACATGAATGCACTAAAATAATAGTATTACTTGATAAATAAGTCAATTTATATATACAACCACAGCTTCACCCCGATACCGAGAATATGTTGAACGCCCCTCGTATGAGCGTGGTGACCAAGCGTATAAAACTTGGAAGCGTTTTCGATTAGATGTTCTACTTCACGATTTTAAAAGGCTGAGAAACAAGGTAATCACCGAGTTACGTGAAGCAAAGAGGCGTTACCTCGCCCCCCGACTAGACCCATCTCAAGCAAAACATAAACTCTAGAAAAACATACGTGATATTGGTATTGGCAAACAAAAAAACAATATTTTTGATAATATTGACTGCAATGAATTAAATATTAAATTTATTACTCTGCCATGTCAAGAAGCCACTGATGATACAACGACTCTATCAACTGAGAACAATTTCTTTTCCTCAGCAAGTTTTAATTCTTCATCAGTGGATGAGACCATCGCGACGTTTTAGAGAGCTGCATACGTATAAAATCCAATTCTGTTGGCCTTGATGAAATTCATCCAGTTTTCATCAAGACTAACTTCCTTATATCTTAAAATGTAATACAACATTTATTTCAAGTGTTTTTCCTTCAGTTGGGAAACAAGTTAAAATGATACCAATTCCAAAAAATCTAAATGAGTTTAGGCCAATTGCCATTATACCATTTCTATCCAAGGTCCTTGGAAGAATAATGAATAAACAAATATGAACATCATTCCTGTGCAACAGAAGTTTGTTATGCCAGTCAGGTTTTCGTCCCAAATATAGCTGTACTACAACTCTCATTAATATGCTTGAAAACATAAGACAAGATGTTGACTGTAATAATGTAAGCCTTCTAATCCTTTTGGATTTTTCTAAGGCTTTTGACACAATTAACCATAATGTCTTGTGTAATACTCGTAAGTTAATGAGCTAGTTTAATTTCTCCTCTTCTTCGACAATGCTAGTCCAGCCCTACTTAAATTGTAGATATCAGGCAGTTGTGTCAAATTGCTCCGTATCTGAACTTTTCAGGTTAAATAGAGGGGTCAATACTGGGAACGCTATTATTCTCGATGTACATAATTGATATACCCAATTGCTTACAAAACACACAAATAGATATGTATGCTGATGATATTCAGTTGCGAAAAAGTTTTCCCCTAGGTCTGGTGGAAAATGTAGCTGTCGAAGTTAACGAAGATTTAAGCAATATTCACAATTGTTCGCGAAAAAATGGTCTATGCGTTAACCCACTTAAGTCCAAATCCTTAGCTATCTCAAAAAAATCCATCGATACGTTGGATTTCCCCAAAATATACTACGAAAGTAATCAAAGTGAATTCGTCGATTCAGCTAAGAACCTTGGTATTACCTTCACAAAAACACTTTCTTGGAATACTCATATTAGATTGACAATTGGGAGAGTTTATGGAGGGCTTCGTATGCTGTGGACCAACCATAGAATTACACCCTTAAAAACAAGAATCGTACTAGCCAAAACATTACTCATCCCTCTTTTGCTTTACGGTTGTGAACTTTTTTACAAGGTACATATACGGCGTAAGAAGGTATGACCATATTTCAATTCTCCAAATCAATATATGGCGTTACTCTTGCAAATCTTTTTAAGCTAAAAACTTTAACATTGCAAAAAAGGCAAAAGGCGTCAACCACCGTACCTTTTTAATAAGATCTATCTGTCGGGTTCTCTTAGATCCCTTAACCTTGTGCCAATACGTTACACGTCTTTAATATCCAAGCGCCAATTTTTTATAAATGTGATACGTCTATGGAACTCTCTTCGTTGACATCTAAGGATGATTAGCTGTACAGCGCTTTTCGGTAGGAGGCTCAAGGAGCCTGTATTAATCTATCCCATTTCTTTTGTTTTTAATTATTTCCTTTATCATTGTCTCAATGTTTATTCTTGTTTTTTTTTTCTCTTATTGGATTCAAATAATAATATCTACAATGTTGTTAGCTTCTTTTTTCTATTGTTTTAACCTTGTAACACATTATTTAAACATATCTATTAAGCTTATGCTGTCTAAGAAGATATTATAACTTATTGTATAAGTCTATACGAATAAACAAATAAATAAAAAAATAAAGATTGAACCGGTCGCGTGCAGTCAGATTTGATATCATACCTTCCGAAGCGGCGGCATTTGGAAAGCCATTTAAGCGAACAATTTTGTAAACAAAATTTACGGACGATCAGATGCCCAGCCAGTGGGTGTATAAAAGCAAAAACGACACGAGAAATTGCAACAACTTGTGATCAGTGAATCTTACGTCACACACTATGAAAATACACGAGGGAGCTCTATTGACAGTTGACAACGCAACATTATTAGACTCCATGGCAGTCAATGCTGTTATGGGGGAGGCTAGCCGACACATGAGGTGATTCAAAGATTACCGATGTTGAAGGATGGAAGTATAGCGGTCCAATCCTCTTCAAACTGTCTGCTCTCACCTTTTATGGTGTCCAATTTAGATAAGCCCTTTCTGGTCCTTTCCTGGCCTCATTTGGAGTACTACAAGGTAGCCATATTGGTCTTCTTCTCTTCATTCTTGCTATTAACAAATTTGAGGGAGTCATCCCTCTCCCTTTACGCTAATGACACAGATTTTTAAAATTGTTTCTTCTCCCCATGACTCCACCTTTCTTCAAGAAGACCTCGATCGGTTTTCTATTTGGTGCCTCAAATGCAACTCTATAACCTTCTCGCGTAAATGCAATCCATCTTCTCCACGAATTTATTTTCTCCATGGTCAAACTATTCCCCTGGTTCAATCTTTTCAAGAACTTGGCAGATTATTCGACTGTAAGTTTAATTTCCGTTCGCATATCGATAAGATGATCTTGATCACTTGGCTTTGGTGGCAAAAGGAATTTTCCAACCCATACTTAACCAGACTTCTTCTATGCTACTTTTGTTTGCCCCCTGCTTGAGTATGACTGCCAAGCTTGGTCCCCCTTTCACCGAGTTCGTATTTCTCGAATCGAGGATATTCAATGTCGATTCCTCCTTTTTGCTCTTCGTGGTCTGCCCTGTAACGACCTTTTAACCTTACCTCCCTATCAAAACCGCCTCAAACTTGTCTATATAAATTCGTTAGGAGAACGTAGGAATATTACTGGCATTCTTTTCATTCATGGACTGTTTTCAGCTTCCATCGGCTGTGCATTACTTTTTAATTCTATATCCCTCAACACCACCCCATGTAATCTGCGTAATCGTTTTCGATTTTAACCTGAGCACTCCTCGTCTCAAACAAGATCTCCTCCATCATTCCCTTGGTTCCTAGCTCTTAAGTCGTTCTGTTAGTTTTATTCCTTATTTAAGTTAGATTAAGCTTGTATTAAGCGAAATAAATCTGGGCATAAGCCTCCAGCAAAATTCAAATTCAAACTCGTGCACCAGCCGGATAATGGACTGACAGAGGTTAAATTCTGAAGATCGACACCAAATTGCCAAGTTCGGACCTTCTGCCACATTTTCACACACTTATTCATCAATGTCCATATGTATGTGCCATAGAGCAGCACTGGAATGAGAAGAGTCTTAAATGTTGTATGTAGTGTTTCTGAACAAGGCTTTACTACTCAACTGCCTTCTTAGGCCGTAGGAAAGGCTTTCGCCAAGTTTTCGTTTAGCCGGCTGGGGAAAAATCCTTAACCACCTCAAAGCGAATCCTGTCTATTGTGACATCCTGGCAGTATGGTCTGTCATGTTTGTCTTAAAACCATTTTTGCGGCTTCTGTTTGAATACTCGGTAATGCACCCCCTACAGCTTCCTCCGTTCTCCAAAGATGTCAATTTTGTCTACGCATTCATGTGCTTGTGCTTGCACAGAATTTTAAAAAATCGCGTTTTTGGTGATGGCTTACGAATTTCGGAAAACTTTCTAAAGCAAATGATGGCAAGGAAACTACACGACAGCATGTTACCTTGTGTACCATTTTCTGTCATCAAAGGTCTCGTGGGTGAGATTGCTTCTGACTTTTACGAGCGAGCATTCTACATCGTCAATCTGCACAATCTGGTGAGTTTGGTAAGGATGCCAAAACTAGACATGATTCCAAAGAGTTTGCCTCTATAGATGTAAACATACGGCCTTAATGTCAACATAAAGATAGTGCCTAGCCTACTTGGGCTGTCCTTAGGATATTCTATAGAGCACATGGCAAAATCTTGACTTACCCGGCTTTAAATCGAACTGGTAGTGCCCAATCAGATCGTTGACATACGTCATCAGAAGTTCGCACAACACAAGCCCCACGATTTTTTAAACGATATTGAGAATACTAATACGTCTATATTTGGCCCAGTTTAGAGAATTTCTTCTCTTGGGGATCGGATAAACAAAAATATACAGCGGTTTCGTTCATTTAGCATACTTTCTTCCGACTAAATTCTAGAAATTCTACTTAGAAAGCTCCTTCCACTTTATTTTGGTCGGCTGGATGGAAGTTTTTGCTTTTACCGGCTAAGGTGAAGGATGCGTTCTTATAGACAACGAAATCAGAGTGGTCTCCACCGTTGAACAGTCCACAAAGTTTTCCTATATCGTCAGCACCGACTGCAATTCTGCTTCTAAATGTCCTTGCTGTTCTGTTTCTGTTCTTTCTACCTCTTGAGAACACTTTCGAACGTTTTAATTAGAACCCGCTTCTTATCTCTTTTACGTTTCCCTTGGAATCTGAGAACGTACGACCCGCTCTTGTCCTTTTATTAAACAGAGCTTTAAAGACGATCTCCAACATCTGACAAGAGGTTGGGGCATACGTGATCGCCAATTGTTCTGGTGGTTTGTTGCGACTGCAGCCTTTGTCACAGTATTTTTCCGATGTCAAGGACATCCATAATCTTACATTGACTGCAGTGGTCTGCATCTAGGGCCGTTCGAAATGATCAAACATTTATAAAACGAGTGAAGTACCTTACGTCAGTCGCTACATGATCATTATCGTTGAAACCGTTCTATGATCACCTGACTGAATGTCAAAGTAGTGTCGTGTAGACTAAGTTTTCTAATTGTGCTACCAAAGATGTAGTCTTTTCATATTTTGGCGTTAAGGTCAACGATTCTATTGTCATAATTATGGTATCCTCCAAAAAAAGTTTGGTGAAATCGCTAATTGGGCGCTGGAAATGTTGGCCAGAGATCCGGGTTTTGGCCAAAACCTGCTATGTCAACAATCAAAAATGTCCTTATTGGAGCAAGTGTTCGGCCAAGCATCAATGAATCCACAAATTTTGACTGTTTGCATCATCGGATCTTATTTCTTTCAGGGGGACCACTATCAGTGGTCTCATGTATAGAGCGATGCTAACCGACTTTATGTAGTCACATCTCGAGATCATCGATACCACTTGAACTTTTTGATGAAGTTATATCTGCGCTGTGGTTCCAACAAGACGGCGCTACATGCCATACAAACGACGTTTAGCTCGGAGTTGAGAAGGAGAAATTCGGAGACTGGGTTATCTCACGGCGAGTGTTCATTAATTGGCCGCCGCGATCATGCGGTTTGACACCACTCGATTATTTTCTCTGGGACTACGTCAAGTCCTTAGTCTCTTAATCTCTAACAAGCTAATCACTTTGGGCAAGCTCGAGGCCAACATTCGACACGTTATTGCCGAATAACGCCGCATATATTGGACCGAGTCATCAAGAATTGGACCGACCACTTGAAGCCGGCAGTTATAATGGCATGAACGTAGCTTCAAAGTAAAGCCAAAAGCAATTTTATATCTCACACCGTTGCTGTCTTATTTAAATTTATTTTCATGTCGTTCCTATCTGGTCACCCTACACTTTCTTCGTAATAATACGAGTATGACGTTTCAGTAATCGTGTAGTTAGACCACGTTCATTCGACTTTAGCTTCGATTTTGTTACCCAAACTTTATCAACGTTAGTTGGACGGAATTCTCTGTCATGTTGAATAGTTCATTCTGCTTGACAGTGCAGAAATAGTTATTCCATATCCTTATCACCAACTGCAACTCTACTACTAGTTGTCCGTTTTTCTTTTTCCAGACTTCAATTTTGGCTCTGAAGCCCAGGCATGTTCGTTCTATTCTCTGATACTGAAGTTTTTAACGTCATTCCTGCAGTAATATCTCTCCATCGCACGCTTCTCTTCCCTTCTTTTCTGCTCGTAGAGTTCATGAACAGCTCTCGTCCTTCGATGCAGACCAGTTTTATATCCCTCTTGTTTGGCTGCATATAACTATCCACATTCATCGTCGAATCAGAGGATTCTTTGTGGCTGCGTTTTTAAACCAATCACCTCGAGGCAGCTTCTCTGATGGCTTGCTAACAAAACTCTCGTTGATATTCTGCGCATTCTAACTAATCCTGATGAATGAATGTATTCGTTCTACTTTAGATGTCCAGTCATTTCTGAAACGACATTGGATTATTGCTTTACTTCATACTCAATATTATCGCTTAAAAATCTGGCAAGCCAATACCGGTGTGACAAGGGCCGTACCGTATATTCTGGTAGTATATTTGTATATTTGTAATTGTATTTAAATTAAAATTACATCAGTACTACAAGATAATATATCTTTTAAAAGCACAGTTTTCCAGACGATAAAAAATTTTACATTAAATTAACTATTAAGGTAGTCAAAATAATCATAATAAATAAAAAATTAGAATTATAATAAATAAAAATTAAACATAGATTGAGTCATATCTAAGTTATGATGCGGTTATCAGACAGATAAAGGAAAAGTCTTTTCTGAAAGACGGCATATGAGTTGATAACCTGCAATTCATGTGGAAGATAGTTCCGGACACGAATTGCAGATACAAGAAAGAATCGCTCTCCAATGCAATGTGTGAATGAAGGAACAATAAGTTTTTTACCCCTATTAGATTGTGCAAAATGTAGTATTTCAAAAAGATAACTAGGAGACTTACTTTGTATAATTTTAAATAGTTTTAATATATTGCGGAAGTTAAAATACAGATTTAGATTCAGACTGTAAATTGACGATGCAAATCGGGATACACTACTGGACCTAGGGATATTATAAATAAAACGGACACAGTCATTAAACGCAACATTAAGCCGATGCTTACAAACACTGTCAAGATAGGGAAATACGGAACAATTAAACAAAAAGTATGGCATTACAAGCGTTTTGATTAATCGTATTTTCACCAGGTGATGCAAGTAGTTCGCGGAGTATCGTAATCTTCGCAGTCCACAATAGACTTTTTTCAGGGTGTCCCTTATGCCATCGCAGCAGGTAAGTGAAGAGTTTATATGAAAGCCAAGGTATTTAACAGAATTGACAATATTAATGGGGTTGGCATCAAGGACAACAGGTGAAAAATTATTTGGACACACGTTATTATTTGAAAAAACAATACAAACCGTCTTGACTGGGTTTAACTTCAATCTGTTACTTTTTGACCAATTGGATATATTATCAAGATCTTCATTCACCCTAGCAACACAGTCTTCTACGAGACCAATAGGACGCGAGAAATATATAATCACATCATCAGCGTACATGTGAATTTTGCAATTCTTAACAATACTTGGGATTTCATTGGTAAAAAGAGAGAACAGAAGTGGTCCAAGTACTGAGCCTTGCGGAACGCCTGCGTGGATGGTTTTAGAATTTGAATAACCAAGTTCTGTAACGACCAACTGTACTCTATCTCTAAGATAACAGCTAAGAAGCTTGGTGGATGAGTCGGAAAAACCAAATCCATTTTTAATCTTTGTAAGTAACAAAGAGTGATCAATGCAGTCGAAGGCTTTAGAGAAGTCTAGAAGAACTGCTACACAGATATTGTTACAATCTAAAGCGGATCGAATGTCAGTAGTAACTTTTAGAACAGCAGATTCACAACTGTGTTTACTTCGAAAACCGGATTGCCATTTGGAAAGTTTATTATTATTATCTAAGAATTTTTTCATTTGAAGAGATAATACCTTTTCAAAAGCCTTTGACAAAAAACACAAGACGCTAATTGGTCTGAAGTCAGCAGGACAGTTAGGTTTAGACTTTTTGGCAATAGGAATAATTTTGGCAATTTTCCAATTATCCGGGAACTGAGAGCTGTAAATACAGTAATTAAATATATGATGTATGTGACAAATGATATGGGGTAGTATTAACTTGAGAAATCGAGGCAAAATACCATCCGGTCCTGTGGCATTGGATTTTACTGAGTTAATAGCTTTGAATACATCGAATTCATCAATACACTGAAAACAGAAATTTGGAAACAATTCAGAATCAATCGGATCAAGGTTAAGAGATAACGGTTGAGGAGGATCCGGGGAAAAAAACGCACTCATTTCATTTGGAGATATCGAACACTTGAACATTTTTCTATCAGTTACTACACCCAGACCTTTATGATTCTTCCACAATTGCTTAGATCCTAATTTAGGATCAAGCTTTTTTAAAAAGTAAGATATTTTGGAGTTCCGGATAAGGGTAGTAACTTCGTTACGTAAAATGCAGTAGTTTAATCTATTTTCCGGTGTGTTATGACGTTTGAATTTCTTATAAAGGTGCTCACGCTCAGTAATTTTGCGTTGAATTTCGTTACTGTACCAGGGACAAGAACAAGACCTAACACGCTTACTTACAACGGAGACAAAACTATTAAACAGGGAATTGACTAGATTATTAAAGATTTCAACCTTGTGGTTAATATTGGGAGTTAGGTATATATCATGCCAATTTAAACTGTAAAGTGCATGTGTGACTTCTATTAGATTGATGTCTTTGAATGATCTAAAGCTGAAAGTGTTATCACAGTTGGATCTATCTATATTAAATATAAAAGAACAAAAAATCATATCATGGATGAATTCACTGGTCAGTTTAACTTGGTAAAAACATAATACACTCGAAGCACAATTAGTTAGAAACATGTCAAGTAACGTAGTAACAAGGGGTTGTTCGTAGATTTAAAACAGGTGGGATAACGGGAATTAACTACAGACAACCCTAATTTATCACAGAAGTAATTATATTGACTAGAAATATTATTACACATTAAAATGTTGACGTTAAAATCACCACCCACCAAAATTTTATTGTATTTAAGTTGCAATTTTAATAATGTTTCTTGCAGTTCCACTAAATTTTCTTCTATAAAACAGTGAGGAGGCGAATACACTACAACAACAAGCATTTTTTCATATACAGAACTGACTTCTAAACAATAAAACTGTATGATAGACTTAGAGGACGAATACACAAATTTCGGTTTAAGACAGTTATTGGCATAAATACACACACCACCACCCACCATATTTTTACGGTCATTTCTAAACAATATAAAATTAGGAATTTTCACCATTTCTGTCAATATATCACAGTTAAGCCAAGATTCAGAAACCATTAAAATGTCAATCTTGGAAGTGCTAAATATTTGGTGTAAGACCGTGTATTTAGCTTTTACACTTTCAGCATTTATGTGACAAATTTTGATACCCTGATTTGATTCACAAATTACATTGAGAACGGTCCTTATGCTATCAGGATGGTTCAAACTCATAGTATAAGGATATATAAATATAAAATATACCGCCTTCAGAAAGCAACAATGAAAACAACATCATAAATAGACATGACGGAAAATTTACGTCATTAGCATAACAGTTAAAATTAAAATAGTGGATTAAAGTTATTGAGTAATATAACAGATAAGTAGATACGATATGAAAGATTAAGTAGAATAATAGAAAATAAGCAAACAAGAGCAAACAGTAATTCATAATATAAAATAAAAAGATATATAGAGTTCTTCGCGAAAAATTTTTAAAATAAATTAAAGACATTAAAGATACACATTTACAAAGTAATAAATTAAAATAGAGTAACGTCAGAAATGAGTAACAAAAAAAAAAAAAAAATAAATAAAACGTAGTATAAAAATCAAATAACCTCGGTAACTCTGACAGCTGATTCATTTTAGGCATCAAAGATCACAGCAACAAGACAGTACTAGCAACATGTCCAGCGGCATCTTTAGCAGAACTGCCATCTGCAACAGCAACGGTTGAATTGTTGGAGGTGGAGAGCGAGAGTGTAGCAGCAGTACTAGTTACAGACAAAAGAGCAGAAATGTCAGAGATTGCAACAGATCTGTCCATTGCGTGTATACACAGAATGGAGTTGATCCTCACTTCGCATTTTCATAGCTCTTCGAAATATAGAGTGATCATGTTTAGTCAGGCTTGCGTACACACGAATAAAACTACGACTGTCAAAGCCCTGGTCATGAAGGGATAGGGGACGGGGGTTCCCTTTGTTGTAAGCGGCGAAACTTTTAAGGAAACACACTTTACTCTCTTCTAGTGGGAGTTTAATGATCACAGCACCGTAGGTTGCCACAGCTCAGTGCCTACCCTAATCGTACAACACCCAGCCTCCGGAGACTATCAATTGATATTATCCTACTCACACGTAGAACGGTGTATTATTGCGACGCGTCCTGTCCTAATTTGGAATCTGGCTGCGAAGATCTGGAATTTTGGAATGAAGAGACCGAAATTGTTAGTTTCTGTAAGGTTAACTATGATCCTTATGGTACTTTCCGCACTGGAATATCACTTGTAGTTTTGAAAACGTTGAATAGCTTGAAAACGGTTTATACGTGTAATTTCCAGGACTCACCGTGAAGACTAAAGTCATGCTCTTCATCATAAATCTAATTCTGAAAACGGATTTGTATTTTCTCTGTCATCACGACGATGGACTTGTGTTCCTTACATCAATCCGACGGCCTGTGTGGAAGGCTTACATATGCTTCATATAAAATGTGCGAAATAATCTGACATTCTTAGCAATGACTCATAGGCCAAACTAAATCCCAAAATTGAGAATAACACAATTAGTCATTGTCTCGAAAAGCTATTTTTGAAAAAACCGTCAAAACACAGTTTTTGTAAATAATCGCAAAACCAATGATTTCCAAGACTTTACGATCCGATGAACTCGATTGTATTTTGCACAATTTGACCATGCAAACGCGCCAAATTGTAAACACCGTGCAATTCGGCACAGAACAATTAAATATTCCTACCCCGCCCCGGATGGGTGGATAAGATACTGGATAATCCTATTCGAATTCGTATCTATGGCCGTCATAAAAATGTAAATATTCCCAAATCTGCCCCAGTAAATCAAATTTTGTTTGTCGGTCTATTGATTTATTGTTTCAGATATAAATTTCACCCCAAAAAGAAAAACCTCTGAAAGACCAGGTACGAGTCTTTAAATAGCCGAGAATGTCTACCCCCCAATGTTGCCGATTGGTCATGAAAGTGGAGATTTTCAAAAACATTGGCTACCAACGTCATAACTGGATGTTCATAATTTTTCTCTTTTTTGCTGGAGAATTTGTTTTGAAAAACTTACTGCAAATGAGCTTACCTTGTGGCATTGGGGTTGATATTGGAACATTGGGGCTTCGAAAAGAGGAGATATTCAAGGCATCATCATCAGAAAGCCACTAATTAGTTAGAAACAGTGGTTAGGAGTGACTACCATGTAACATTGTCTGACCTTACGTTGTCAGATTGTTGTAAAATTTTAGGGTATTTTACGTTTTAACAATGACAAGTTAATTAGGGCGTTCTCCAGTAGTTCTATGGGTTGTCAAGGGGGGTTTGGATGGAGCAATTAAATAGCCATATCTTGGTTTAAATGTCATGGGCAGAAAGTTTCAATTTTATTTTATTTTTTACATCTTTAGTAGACGGCGCCAAACTTATTGTTTTGAATTTGTTTACGTTTTCTGTTTTTTTATTGACATTTACGTGGTCATTGGACTCACAAATCCAACACGTTTTAGTTATTTTTTGTGCCAAAACACGAATTTTGTAATGTAGCTTCGCCTTCAAAAACGTAGAGTCGCCTTGGTCGCTGTTCGAAAATATAGTAAAAGCATGGAACAAAACTCGTGTGGGTAGAACATCATACTCGGAATCGTTCTTTTTTATGGTGTATTTTCGCAAAACATCCCGAGTGGGCGGCAAACAGTTAGTTTTGATTTTTCCTTTTACTTCTAGTTTTATATCCACTTGTATATGTATGTGCGTTGCTGTTAAACAAAACGTTTAACCTTGGCCATCTTTTTTCTTTCAATCAACCTCTGGCATGTGTATAGGATGCTTTTTTAAGATTTGAAATAAGATAAGAGCCACGATTGTTTTTATGAGTTCGGGCATATGCCCATGACGGGAGCGTCTTAGGAACTGCATCCTGAAAACCAACTGCCAACTGTTCAAGTACCTAAATGATGAGCGAATGGCTTGAATTCTTGCAGCAATTGAATCTTGTAAGGGGATAAACCAAGACCCTGATGCAAAATCTTCCACAAAGTCGGTGGACACAGGCCAAGTTATTGCGCAGGATGACGATTCGGTGATTCGCCTCAACGGCGCGGCGTTAATATTTTCATATCAGTGGCTTGGAGTTTCGAGTAGCTGACTCTCATGTCGGAATATATTGGCCATAAATAACTTACTTCGCATTTATTACGAGTACTTTAAAGTGTACATAGTGACGTATTTTTAGATTAGGTTACGTTAGGTAACAGTGGCAAACCTACTTATACCTATTGGCGGATTGCGATGCCATTTGGATTTGTGATCCTCCTACTCTTGGAATCAATTTGAGCTTCTGACTAAGCATAGGAGACTATTGACGACAATATTATTTAGACCGCTTAACTTATTGTCGAAGATAACTATCGGGTTTTCCAACTTGACAACTTTTTTTTTAAATAAAACATTTGAGATATTTCAAAAACTTTATTATCGGCTTGAAGTACAATCAAAACATTTATGAATGGAACTCGACTTCGTTCATATGGCCACCGCGATCACGTTTTGGACAAAACGGCCGCTATTTCGCGTTCAATGTTGGCTCTGAGCTTTTCCAACGTCGTCGGCATGTTGGCATAAACCAATTACTTAACGTAGCCCAACAGAAAATAGTCAATCGGCGTTAAATCGCACGAACGAGGCGGCCAATCGGCTTTCCTATTTCTTGAGATAACACGCTCACCATACTTACTCCTCAATAAATCGATTGTAGCGTGTGCTGTGTGGCTTGTGGCATCATCCTGTTGAAACCACATGTCGTCCAAATCCATATCTTCCAATTCTGGTCAAAAATAATCGGTGATCATGGCGCGATAATGCTGACCGTTCACAGTAACGTGACGATCGTTATCGTCGACGAAAAAAAATGGCCCAATAACGCCGCCGGCATGCAAACCGCACCAAACAGTTATTTTTTGTGGATGAAGTAGTGATTCATGAAGCACATGTGGATTTTCACCCGACCAATAACGCATATTTTGCTTATTGACGAACCCATTGAGCCAAAAATGAGCTTCGTCACTGAAGATGATTTTGCGATGAAATTCATCATCTTGGCGCATCGTCTCCAGAACCCAATCGGAGAACGTACGTCCCTTCAAATGGTCCATCGGCTTCAATTCTTGAGTCAGCTTGATATTGTATGGGTGTAAACAAAGATCTTTACCCAAAATACGCCATAATGTGGTATGAGCGATGCCCAGTTCCTTGGAACGCCGTGGAATTGACTGATTTGGATCGTTTGCTACGAACGCCTGAAAGGCAGCGATATTTTCGACACTTCGACCAACCCGTTATCTCACTGACACGGCAACATCACACAACGAATATGTAGACTCAAATTTTTGCACTAAACTTGTTATAGCCTGTCTACTAGGGCGAGAATTACGACCGAAAATTGGAGAGAACGCTCTTAAGGTTGCAGTCACCGACTCCGAATTTCGGTAGAAAATTTTTGTAATTTGCAGACGTTGCTCGTTCGTGTACTTTACCATGGTGAAAATGTTGAATTTACTGAATAAATTGACAGTGACAGTTTGATGATTAGTGAAAGAGTGCGTTCACAAATTAAATTCAAAATTGTCAAGTCCCTATTGGAAAACCCTATACTAAGTGGAGTTTTCTTCTTTGGGGGAGAGCATGGCATGTGCAAACAGAATGTTGAGGATTGTCTCTTTCTCCTCCTCGTTCATACAGCTTCTGCAGCCAGTGTCCAGTGATGACACCTATAAGACTACTGACATGCTTTCTATTTAGAAACCCAGACTTGGTTGGACGCTGAGCATGGCATGTGCAAACAGAATGTTGAGGATTGTCTCTTTCTCCTCCTCGTTCATACAGCTTCTGCAGCCAGTGTCCAGTGATGACACCTATAAGACTACTGACATGCTTTCTATTTAGAAACCCAGACTTGGTTGGACGCTGGGCATGTTTGCACAAGAGTCCACGTAAGTTTAATTTGCACTTGGATGCTAAACTGATCTGCCATCTCCCAGAGAGGTGATCGGTAGTCAATGGATTACTTAATTGTGTGAAGTAACGCTATAGTCCAAGGTAGACCTGGGCCTCAACCACCAAGCATCTCCAGCCAGCTCGATCTTAATCTAGCTGCCTCCAGTTTTGCGCATTAAATTGGCTGTGGTCAGCTTCCACTTGCCTGCATCTGCTGACTCGCGGTATTCCTCTACTGCGCTGTTCCCCAGAGGCGGATTGGAAGAGTTTTCGGACAGGAGCATTGGCGTCCATCCGCTCTACATGACCCAGCAATCTCTGTCGTTGCACCTTCACTCTTCTGGGTAAGTCTCCTCCTCCACTCTCCGTCTATGCAGACGGGATCGAAAATCACCCAAAGAGTTTTCCTTTCAAAGCAGCCAAGAGCATTCTCATCCATTTCTGATAAAGTCCATTTCTCTGCGCCACAGGACAGAACTGGGATTATTAGACTCCTTCATAGAAGCACTTTTGTTATTCGAGAGAGGGCTTTGCTAGTCAATTGCCTTCTTAGCTCAAAGAAGCAGCGATTGGCAAGAGTTATTCTTCTTTTGATCTCAGCGCTGGTGTTGTTGAATTGAAACCGGAACCAAGTTAGACAAAGTCCTTAGCTACCTCGAAGTTATATCTGTGGAGGGTGACGCTCTGTCCGAAACGTCGGTGTTGGGTGTCCTTCCTTGTTGACAGCATAATCGTATACTTGGTCTTTAACTCATTTATCGTGAAATCCCTCTTTGACGCTTCCTGCACAATACTCGCTAAAGCCCCACAGATATCACGCTGCTTTCTTCCGATTATTTCAATATCATAGACGGAGTTTTGACAGATTGTGCCTCTTACATTGGCGCGTGAGTTTTGCGCTATTCTTTCAAGAAAAATTTTAAAGAAATCACATGACAACCCATCGCCTTGTCCAAATTCTTTTTTGAAATTAGAGTTGCCGGTGAGTTCTTTATCGAACTTGATGGAGCGTCGTGCATTTTCCATTGTCATTTTGGGATTCCAAAACCAGACATTGTTCAGTATAGTTCGTCTCTATAGATGCTGTCATACGCGGCCTTAAAATCGATGAATAGAGCAGGTGGTGTGTATAAATTTGGAGTTCATGGGTCTCTTCCAAGATCAGCGATAGTGTCAATATCTGGCCGTTGGTACACTTTCCTGGCCTAAAGCCACACTGATATGGACCCATCAGGTTGTTGAAGAACGGTTTCAGGCATTCACACAATATGGAATATAGGATTTTGCAGAAGACTGATGCCTTTGTAGTTAGAGCAGTTCAGAGGATCTCCTTTCTTGAGGATCGGACAAACAATACTGAGGTTCCATTCATAGATCATAATTTCGTCCGACCATATTTTACCGATGAGTTGGTGTATATTCCTCATCAAGTCATTGCTTGCCGCTTTGAAGTGCTCAACGGTCAGGCCATCCACTTCAGCTATCTTCACTTCGTCCAGGTAGGGTGGATGGAATTATTGGTATACATCATCAAGGTTGAAAAGTTCATTGTACCTGACAGCTCTATTTGGTTCGTTACCGCCGTTATACAATCTACAGAAATGATCTTTCCAAAATCTCTGTTAAAAATTAGCTGTCACCCTATGTTTCTAAACACTGTGGAACGTTTGTGGATTTCAACTTTTATAAGGATTACTAGGATTCAAATAAAAATAAATTGTTAATAGTTCTTTTAGTTGTTCATTTTTCACCTGGTGATTTCTTTTTATACATTTTGGTGCCGAAACCCGGGACGAGAAAATCGTTAAAAGAGAGGGTTTTTTTTTTTCTTTTTTTCTTAAAGTTCACTTGCGATTCATAATGGAGTTTTCAACACGTGCAGCTTACAGAGGACAGGTGACAAAAATTGCCAAAATTGCTGCCGATTATTTAAAAGATGAAAGCTCAGAACTTACAGATGCGAATGTGTCCAAGTTCGACGAAATAGAAGAAGAACTGGTTTCTGTAATTGAAAGACTCACGGCTGCGAATGATTGCAAAAGAGGTTACTGAAGGCAGATGAGCTACATGAAAAGATTATCGAATATTGGTGTGATAGCTCGATTGAAAACACGGTTGGTTAAATTGCGAAATAAATTGAACCCTATTACAGTTGCAGAACGAGGTGACATTTCAACAAATTCATTGCACAACAACAGATCAAAATTGCCAAAACTCCCGCTCAAGAGGTTTTGGGAACAATTTCGATGCGCAGTGCATGAAAATTCGAACCTCTCTCCTCCAGAAAAATTTAATTACTTAGAGTCAGTATTAACAGGCGAAGCTGAGAAAACAATTGCTGGATTTACACCATCCGAAAAGTGATATGAAGCTGCCTTAGCCTTGTTGCAGGAGCAATATGGAAACACCGAAAAACTCATCGATAAGCATATCCAGCAGATCTTCTCACCAGAGGCGTTTCAGGGGACGTTCTTAAAAAATCTTCTCTTTGGGCCCATGATCCGCAATGGCTTGCAAGCAGCGAAGCCGTATGGGAGACTGACTTCGAATATAAACCAACTTTGGCTGCTGCCGCTCTTTTGGCCGAAAGTCGACAATCAAATATCTCCAAAACAAATTCAATTATATCATTTGAAAATTATAGCACTTGGAATCGGTTGCTAAGAGTAACAGCTTTTGTACTACGTTTCGTTCGATATACGAGGAAAGAAAAAATTGGTTCAAAAATCCGACAAGGAAGGCGCACAATGGTTCCATTGACTGCTGCAGAGATTCAGTCCGCAGAAAATTATTGGTTCAGGTTCGTACAAACACAGAATTTTTATAATGAAATCTTGCTATTGCAGACGGGTAAGAGCATAAAGGCATCAAAAATACAAGAACTAGCCCCGTTCCTAGATACAGATGGGATCCTTAGATTGGGTCGACTTCAAACATTGGATGGACCCTTGGATACAAAGCATCCTGCCATTCTTCCTTCGGGTTCCCATGTCGTCAACTTAATTATTGATGACTGTCATCGGCGTGTTCTCCATGCAGGTGTTAACACAGTGCTGACGGAGCTCCGGAAGCATTTGTGGGTAATCAGAGGCCGACAAGCTATCAAAAAACGTTTAAAGAAATGCTTAATTTGCAAGAAGCTATGGAGCCCCCATAGTGGCTATGGAGCCACCGTTGCCAATCGAAAGGATATTCTTATCGCGACCTTTTGATAACGTAGGCGTAGATTTTGCTGGCCCCCTTTATTATTACGAAGAAAAATGTGATGCTGCTAAAGTCTGCATCATCATCTTCACATGTGCTACAGTCCGCGCCATCCATTTGGAGCTAGCTACCAGCCTTTCGACTGAGAATTTCATAATGGCCTTGCGGCGTTTCATTGGAAGGAGGGGTGCTCCATCCTTGATACTGTCCGACAACGCTAAAACGTTTCGAAGAGCTGCAATCGAGTTACAAAGTCCAAATTGGCTTTGGGATGAAGAGATGGTGCAGGGATTTCTTTCACGAAGAAAAATTTACTTCGTGATGCATGGAAAAATCGTTTAAAATACTCTTCTAAACTTAAAAGGAGATGTCATTTGAAACCCTGAAGTCGTCAAAATAAAGAGTAAATTGTTAATAGTACTTTTAGTTGTTCATTTTCCACCTGGTGATTTCTTTTTACACAATCTCAGCATCGACTGTGACTCTACTAATGGGTACCCTAATTCGTCTGTACAGGCTTGGATGGAAGGGATGTGTTTGTGTTTTTTTCACCTTTTGGTTTAAGGTCTGCATCTCATTCCTGGAGTAGCATCTCTCAATTTACTCGACCGTGCACTTCTCATGCTCCTTCTATTTCCTCCTGAGAAGCCTGTGTTCGTCTCTGCTCTTCTCCTCGTAGAGTCCGTGACCAGCTCTAGTCCTTCTATACAGCGCCGCTTTGTATGCCTCTTGCTTAGCTGTATGCGCTTGCCGGCACTCGTCGTCATACCAGGGGTTCCGTTGTGGTGGCCGAGTGAAACCCAGTACATCAGAAGCGGCATTTCTGACGGCTTTTTGACAATGTTGCCACTGGTCTTTGATAGTTGATAATGCCGGCATAGGATCTCTTAAGAGATTAAGATTGTAGCCGTCCGACGTCAAACTTCCTCATAGCATTAGCTTGTCTACGATGTTAGGGATGTCCACAACCGCACCTTGGCTACAACAGGGTAATAGTCCGAACCGATGTTGGCCTCTCGGAACCTTGGAAAGTCCATAATACTATAGGAGTGCCTAGCGTCGATCGCAATGTGGTCAATTTTCCTGAAGGCTGATTGATCAGCATATCTCCAAGTCCCTTTATGAATATCGAGACGTATGAACCGCGTACTAACTACGACAATGTTTTGCAGCACGGCAAAGTGCATTAGCTTGAATTCGTTATAGGAGGAAGTGTCGTTCGGGCTATATCTTTCCACAGTATTACCAAAGATGCCCTCTTTTCTGGCTTTGCATTAAAGTTTCAATTTTAATGTCATAGCTAGGGCGCTGCTTCTTCTTTATTTTATTTCATAACAAAACTTATACCAAATTACAGTGTATATTATTGTGGAATACATTTTGCATGAAATAGTTAGGAACAATCTGTTGTTCAATAACAAGAGGTGAATCTACGTGCTCATAGGTCTTGTCCAAGAGCTCGTAGAAGTCATCCTTGGTTTCGTCATTTTACTTCTCCGTGGGTGCGTGCATACAATGCCAATGTTGGCAAATATAGCCTTAATACGTATTGTTACGAGGCGTTCGTTGAAATACAGGAAACTCAAGACTCTTTCCTATGTCTACCTCTAACAACGAATCCGATATAACAATAGTTTTTGTTTTTTTTTTCCGAGATTTTACTTCATCGTTGATTGCATCCGCTGTTCCTTTTATACTGCTGCTGTTTTTGTCTGCTGGTCAGCACGCGTGCTTATAAGTCTGAAAACTCGAGTCCGGATAGATATTGACCAACCATTGACGATGGTTACCACTTGGAGATAAAATAAGCGCAATTGATGTGTACAAACAGTTACAACACTAGGCATCGCCAAGTTGACAAATCTCAGTGCCTACCCTATTTCTACAGCATCCAACTATCGGTAATCAGGGCGGCCTTAGACGTTCGTGAGGCTAAGGGATTTTATCTGAAAAGATGCGGATATGCTTTGCAGATATCACGTTAATCGCCTAAACTTTCGCCTGGAACACGCGGAAAGAGTGGCTTAGGTTAAATCGGAGAAAACACCGCCACCAACCTCGCTATCAGTCTTGAATCCATCAGAGGTGATGCTTACATGACAGTCTTTATCAAACCAGTGTTGGGGCATAACGTAGTCAATGTTTTCTGTAAGTATTCCTAGCGCGTGAAGAATATTATCGTTGGTCAAATAGTTTCTATTTCCACCGTGTAGTCATTTCTTGACGAATAGATGTGCTAGCAGCCACTTGCCTGCTCAAAATTTCGAGGGGTGGCAAGCAACGCAGAATATCTAATGACAAAAAGGACCTTTCTCTCCGCGTATTTCTGTGGATCTTCTGAATCAAGTGAACCTACCAGGACAGTAGAAATGGCTATCTCATTTCATATATGTGGATAGGTTTCCATTCCATATCCATTGACTTGAACAGGAATGCAAGGTATTATCGCGATGAATACGAGCGCGCACTCTACTTCTTCTGAGTAGGGTTCCCGTCTAATTCACTCTGCTAGACTTCAAGTCAACATACGAGTATACTATGGGAAACAGAACGGAACGCTGTGGTACTCTAGCATTTATTTTGTATTTATTAGACTTGAAACCATAAAAAACGACTTGAATTGATCATTCCGAACGAAGGAATTCGTAGATCCTAAATGCATGCATTTTCGGCTAAAGAGCGTGTGTCTGTAGGAGGAGAGAGAAGAACACTCTGATTTTTTTGGAAGGGACCGAATAAATGCTGTTCTTCATATGTTCGGGAAAAGTCCTAAAAACTAGGATTGATGAGAAGGCTGTGTGAGCTAACATGTTGATGGGCACTGATATCCGGCTTGAAGATTACCCATTTTCGATAAATGTTCGGCGTATAAAGCGGAGGACACTGGGCTTGCATTCCTGAAAGTCGCTGTTCTTTTTCAGTTTTTACGATCGTCAGTCGTGCATTTATCCTTATCCGACCGTTCACCAATATGAAGGAATAGTTCCGAATAGACGGATAGACCATCTAGCCAATGACAGGATCATAAGTACTGTTTTTGGCTCACCACAACCATTTCGAACTGAGATTTTTTTTGCCTCTAATGGCCTGATATTTATGCCCCGTGAAACCAACTACACGACGTCCACATAGCATTTATTCACTGAGTTTGGCTTAGTTATGCATACAATGGGCACTGTATGCCATAATGGGAAAAGAGCACACAGGCAAAAAACTAGCTCTTGTAGGTTCCCATCATTGAAATTCCTCTGTGTATCGTAGAAAGATGATTAACCGCTTCAGTGATAAAGTGCCTACAGTACCAACATCCACCACATCAGCGCCAAGTACCTGCAGCTTATTTTTAGCACTCTCAGAGCTATGTTGTATCAATTACACATGCCCACCAAAATTAGTTATTTAGAAAAAAAAACTCCGCTCTGCAACGCGATGCAAGGCATTGGCGATTTCATTTTCCATGTTCCCATGCAAACAAGACTCTTGCATTCTCGAACAGTCTCAAACTAGCTTGCTATTGCCATTGGTTTTCCCATCGAGGATATAAATCTAACGTTGCTATCCTTCTGAAAGATAACAGCGCCGCATCCCTATATCAGTTACAGAACCATCTGTAAAGATCCAACTACATTCCTCTGGTGGCTCGGATTCTGGCCGAAACCATTGCCGATTTCATATTTTTACAGCAACAAAAATCCTTGCTTCATTGGATCAGATAACATACCCATAAAACTGCAGTCAAAAAACTCCCGTGCGTGTTGGGCCAAAGACCACTAATCTTTAGACGAAAGATGGCTTTGAGAGTACAGCCCATGATATGAATATCAAAGGGAAGAAAATTCATCAGTGCATCCATAGTAGAGTCAGGCGTGCGAAGGAAAGCCCTCATGTAACCGAGGCGTTCTGTTCTTTGGAGATTAGTAACAGCAGCGGCGACGTGTTTTCGGAAAAGCATAGCCATGTAGGTCCAAAAGACTCTCACCGATGACATGTTCCATATCCTGTTGAGGTCTCCTTTACTCGGACGAAAAACGACAACAGTTTGGAAGTCTTCGACGTGACATGTTTAGTCCAAAGAAGTTTATTATACTGGATGACATCCAAAGGAGGAAACAGATCCTGATACGTATAAGCACAACCAGCATATGCCTGAGTGTAGACGCTACAACCATTGAGAGCAGCTTTAGGTAGTGACTCGACCAGTATGCAGAGCAATAACGACAAGACGCTTTTTTGCTACCAGCCTTTGTTTATCCCCGCGATCATATATTGGCCACAATCAGCATCTACAATCAGGGTCTTGCCTTTTATCCACGAAACTAGTGATTAGTCAACGTCGTGTTATCTTTCAGGCGTACTCCTTCCTGTTGTGTGCGAATTTAATTCTAAAGCGCACACTCGCTGCATCATCCAATATAAGCATCACTTGCGCGTTAATCCTGATCCACCTGCTACCTAAGCGCTTTTTTGGTATGCAAATTGCAAATACCTCTTTCCTCAGACTTAAAGACACTCAGCAATAGGAACAGGTAAATGTTTGGCATGCCAGTCTGTTTACGCTGTATCGCATTGACAAGGTTAAGTCGTTGGACTCCCAAAAGAATCGAACGGCAACAGCGTGAAGTGATGCCCTGTTAGTCCATTTTTATCTTCATGGAAGGACCTTATGGACCTCGTATTCTGCATAGTCTTCTAAACCGAAGTATAAGGTAATATTCAGGCTCCTACTTGGTTTATCCTGAATCCGATACTATCGCTAGTTAGTGCAATGTACACTCCATATAAACACGAACGAAGGGAGACTGCCTCCCATCTCTCAATTTTGTTCAGATCAAGTCAATCTGTTATATTCTTGGATACTCGGGCGTCGCAGAGAACTGGGGTGTCTAAGGCACATTGCAGCATAAATAAGGCCACGTCATGCAACCATTGTCTTGCGCCAAACAAATGATTGATTTCAAGTGCTTTCTAAAGTCAGTCATGGACTGTTAGACATTTCGAATTCTATAGCTCATACTCGATCCTATATGATCAAGAGATCTGATCAACTTTAGTAGAAGGGATATCTCGCAAACAGTCTTAGAAGACACTGTATCATTGGCAACATGCGCAACAACGCAATATACCCCAAACGATTTCTGTTACATCTGCTGGGATGAAATATAACTCTGTGGAGTATATCCTTTACAACTGAGCTTCTTTTGCACGTATCCGAATACAATTCGTAAGCAGTTACCGTGTTCAAGTTGTAAATGAACTGCAATCTACGAACATCATTGATCTTGTGAAATTTGTCAAGAATTATCTATGGTTCCAGGAGTATACCTCCTGGTATAACGACCGGCCTACAGATAGTGTAGCTAAACGAGCGCATGTTATCCACCTCTCGTTCCCTACTCTGTTCTCAAGAGGCTTTGGAACACTCTATGCCAATCAGAAAGACATTTTTCAGCACAATGTGCTGAACTCATTTGTTCTACAACGCTCATGAGGCCTTCGAATTTATCTTTAGCAAAATTGAGCACATCACCAGCACACATATTTTTCTTGTGACAGCGATGGCTTAAAGACGTCATGTCTTCCTACTGCACCTGTCAGGTTGCGATATGTTTACTACAGCACTGTCAATCGCAGCAACTAAATTTACATAAAACCCTTTGAGCTACAGGCCATAAATTTCAGATTTCCGATTTGAAAGCTCCTGCAATCCGACATCCAATTTATGGCGGCATAAAAACACGATCTTATGAAATCCACCGATTTGATTTCCATTTGCCTAAATCTCGAGCACAAACAAGAGCCAATTTTGCGTCATTTTATTTCATTATTTTCGAAATCGAAAACCGACAAAGAACAAATGAAATCATTGCTCAATCCGGCAAGAGTTATTGGCATCACATGCTCTTCTTGACGTCACTGCCTACCACAAATGATGCGTGATTGCCGTGCCTACTAGCACCAACCAATCGAAATTAAAAAAAAAATAAAAAATAATAATAGAAGAAAAAATGTAGAGAGCGAAATAAAACAGGCAACCCTGTATAAATATAAACATTTCACTTCAAATCTTTATTTAAACATAAAAAAGAATCGGCAACCGACTTGAGGACTACCATGAGTTAACGTCATCTGGGGAGATACTAACGCAACGAATTGAACTTCATGCATGAAACACGTAATGCTGCACGTGGCTCACGCTTTGTGATTGTAAATTAAACGCCAAAGTGAATATTTCAACATGTTTTATAACAAACGATCCTGAAGGATACAAAAAACGAGGAGAAATGACTGGCAAGGACTACTGCCAGTAACGTACAGGAAATTAGTATGCAACATCACCTAATGAAGCAATTGCATATGGCCTATGAAGCATGAGCATGCAAATGCAAATGACATCATGTAACGCATTTGCCACACCCTCGTACGCCTTAACGACAGGAAGGACTGCGGGGAGCTACAAAAACTAAAAAAAAAACTCCTGTGCATCGTTATTCGTTAAGCAAAGCTTCACACTAAACTTGCAATCAGTGAACAGGATAATGATACACGCTAACATGACAATCGGAGCAAGTGAAGAAAAAAGGTTCCACATACGCCCGAGTGCTTTTTACAGATGTTGCAACATAGGGCTGGTCATATGTCAAAGTGCACACATCGTCCGCCCCTTTTTGGCATTTTCCCTTGAGCGGAAAGGCAAATTTCCTCAACAAAAAAAAACCAAGTGAAGAAAAGAACGAAACACAAAGTGCAACGATTTACAGGATACACCCCCAGCAACCCGAGGACATTATGGTAGACGGTATGTAGTTGGTCAATGTTCTGTTTTGTACTCATACTGCAGTCCACCTATGTGGCAGTCTATTTTGGAATCCGCATCGGCAATGATTTACTCGATTTCACCGAACATGCTATGGCGCTGGCAGTCGCAACTTATTATTGGCAACTTGCCAACCTTAGGCGCGCACACAAAACCTAAATCGAAAATAGACACCTCACCTCACCGCAAAGTAGTCGTATCTACATCGAGCAAAGATATAGAAATTGTATCGGTTCCCATAGATTTCGTAGGCAAATTGGTTGCACGTTAGCAATTTTGTTTTTTTTTTCGCTTCGGCTTTGACTTTGGCTCAGGGCCCGGCCTTTATAAGTGAGTGGCGTGCCATAAAATAATCAAATTTTCAGGAGGCGGACGAGAGAGCTAAAAACATTTTCCATCCACCACTTGGCTGTTGTGACGCACTACAATGTTGCCGCTGATGTTTCTGTCGACTTCTTGCTCCTCTATGTAATCATTTTGATTTTTTTATTTAGAACCAATTGTACTGTTCGATTCGAATTAAATAACTGTTTTCGTATATTGTTCTGTGATTTCAGGTGTCATCAATCGTGGTGATTCTTTCCGGCGCCGACGTTCACGTAGTAATAGCCTGGCACCAGTCAGCCCATTGCATCCGAGGGGTATTGGTGGCGGTGGCGGTGGCGGTAGCGGTAGCGGTAGTGGTGGAGGAACAACACCTGAACATGTATCACAATCAAATCATCACGTCGATGCTTATCGGGTACAGATGCTGGGATCCCAGGGGGTTGGCAAAGCAGCATTAGTATCGCAGTTTAGGACTTCAGACTGTATAAACGCTTACGATGGGCCAGGTGAGTTAATCAGCTTGTGTGCTGTGATTTATTAATTCAAAATTTCTATTTTCTATTTTGGTTTTGTGCTGTGTATAGTATTATTTGGGCACAGCTGTGGAAAATGTTTCGATTCATGAGCATATGGATACGATTATGAGATTCATGGTTTGTGGTCGAGTTTGGTTTGAATCATTACTGGTTGGACGATGTCACGTTTGCTACAAAATTGTTTATTAGTATCATTTCTCTCTTATACGAGTACTATAAACTGGCAACACTCATGCCTAACATATTGTCAAAGTTATCCGATGTGTTTAATTCTTCCTTTGTATTTACTCATTCCAATAGAGGACACCGAAATCATATCGTGGACTTGCCACGTACCAGCCATGTTCTGTATTGCACCCTTAGCAATATTTTATAGCAATGGTGGGAGGCCTTAGGTTTGCCTAAGAAGAAGTGCCACTTCAACAGAAGCTCACACCGAGGCCGCAAATCGCTTAAGGACGAAAACTGAAGCTCTATTTAAATCTGGCTTTGGTGAGACCATTGTTGAGATCCTAAACAGCGTCTTCTACACTTTATCTTGCCCTGTGTTTAGGTGGAGTCTTGACAATTACTAAACTCATTTGTTAACCATTTTCAATTGGTCCTTCTCGAATTCATCCTCTCCCCAACTGCAACCTACCTTACTTTCCTTTTCCTTAGCTAAACGTTGAAATTTGTAACGCGAATAAATACATACTTGTATTTGTACACGCATTGCTACAGCGTCGCCTGTGCAGTTGGGTTGATTCGCAGAGTTAGCCACCAAGAACTGAGCGTCTATTGCTTGTTGGATTGGATTTTATGACGACCGTCAGCCTTTGAATTCTAGAAAAGTATATATTTACTCCAATTTTCGACCGTAGTAATCGTTATGATAAGTGGACAAATGAGCAATGAATGAAAGGATTCGAATCAACTTAATTACTTCAAGATATTTCCAAGTCATTGAGGGAGCGAAATGCCAGAAGCTAGAATAATATTGCGGTTCTCTCAATCCGTCGCGCGCTGTTGTCAAGATCTTGACATCTCTCAAACGCCACTGCGCCGTGATAAGTTTAGGTTAGGTTAGTTCGCACCGGAGGTAGCAATTCAAAAAATTTTGGAAATTCTTACACACAATCTAAAAATAGGGTGCCTACCAATAGCTTGGAGGGAAGTTAAGGTAGTTTTTATACCTAAAGCTGGCAAACAGGGGCATATAACAGCAAAATATTTCAGACCAATAAGTCTGTCATCATTTATGCTTAAAACCCTAAAGTGACTATTGGAAATTCACATTAGTAATGGATGCAGTAATGGCTTTTTGACTGAGTCACAGCATGCATATATGAAAGGAAAATCTGTAGAAACCGTCCTGCAGGAATAGAGAAGAGTTTGCGCTGGCGGCCTTCCTCGATATTGAAGGAGCTTTCAATAACGTGGAGTGCACCGCCATGAAAAATGCTCTAGTAGACGCTATCATTGAACATGTTTTACAAACTGGGTTTGCAACATGCTTACAAGCAGGAAAATAAACTCTTCCATTAGACAAAGCTCGGTCAGAATGTCCGTAACCAGGGGAACCCCTCAAGGTGGAGTCATATCGCCACTCCTGTGGGTGCTGATTATCAATGACATCCTCAAAAAGCTTAGTACAATGGGTATAAGTGCCACGGCATACGCAGATGAAGTGGTCATAATAGTGCAAGGAAAATATTTTAAGCGACATTATGGAGGTTGCCTTGAAGACGATCAGAACTTGGGCAAAAAGCTTTAGGATCAACGCCAACCCTTCCAAAACGGAACTGGTTCTTTTTACCAGAAAGTATAACATACCGCAATTCAAAATCCCAAAACTCAACGGAGTGAAACTCTCCCTTCCGACATCGCGAAGTACCTGCGTGTGATTCTGGACAAAAAACTAAATTGGAATCTTAATGTAGCGGAAAGGATAAAAAAGGCATATAATGCTCTTTTTATTTGCAAAAGAACAGGAGGAAAAATTTGGGGCTTAAAACTCGCTGTATACGGTGGTGATAAGACCCATACTTACATACGGCTCACTAGTATGGCAGAAAGCAACAAACGATTTACGAAAATTTAGCAACGGTTCAAAGAACGGCACCCATAGCCATTACAGGTGCGCTCCGTACCACCTCTACGGCAGCATTGGACACCCTTTTGCAGCTAACATCGTGCGATACGACTCACTAATCTGGATTACTTCAAGAGCAGTAGTTTCAGACATGGCACGGTCCTAGCAGAGCTACTGTCAGGCAATCCAATCCTAATGGATGAAATTCCTTCCTTGGTAGACTACGACATTCCGTACGATATAATTTATCCGGAGAGGGAGCGCTGGGAAGAAAATGCAACAATCAGGTCAAACGGAATTACAATTTTCACAGATGGCTCAAAAACAGACTAAGGAACAGGTTCTGGCATCTTCTCAGAAGACCCAGAACTAAGAGTGTCAATAGGACTACCGGACATGCAAGCAGTTACTTCCAATCAGAAATTCTGGCAGTCCTCAGGGCGGCTGAGCTAATGCAGATGAGATCGGTATCCGGAAAAGATATCGCTATCTACATCGATAGCCAGGTCACACTCAAGGCAATGGAATCAACAAACGTCAACTCTGATACAATCAGAGGCTGTCGCATAGGTACTATGCAGTCAGAATCGTATAAGACTGTGCTTGGTGCCAGGACACTGCGGTATTAAAGGAAATGAACAAGCGGGTGAGCTTGCAAGAAAAAGAGGGCTACTCGACAATAGTGAAGTTGCCAACATCAAACCACCCCTTTGCATAGTAAGGGGCAGTATTGAGGAAAAAATCAAAAAGCCTGCCGACCTAAGGTGGTCAAGTCTTGAAGGACACAAGGTATCCACGGCTCTCTGGTGACTTTCAACGGCAACAGATCTAGAGAGTAATAAAATTAAACAAGGATAAGCTTAGGATAGTAATAATAATCCTGACAGGACACTGTCTCTCTCACACATAACACACATACTGTGTGAATGCGAGGCAACATCTCGTAGCCGAAAAAAATTTTAAGGGAAATACTTTTTCGAAAACCTAAAGGAAATGGACGCCATGAACTCCAAAGGCCTTCTTGGCTTTTGCAAGGAAATTGGGTGTTTTACCAGGGCGATTGCTTAGTTTTTCGCCATTTGAAGACAAATTCAACTGGTTCCACCGGGATCGCTATGGGCCCATTTTAGGGCCTGGTGTCTGTGTGATGGCTTATCCATCACACCCCTGTTTTAACCTAACCTAAACTAGGTTGGTGGGTTTATGTGACATTTAGAGCCGAGTTCTTTCTATACCACATCACACCTAGGTCTGTGTAGACGCATTGTGTTGCCCGAGTGGGGGTATTGTTCTGGTTTCCGCTTTCTGTCTCGCACTGGATGTCGTTTGGTCCTTAGTTGTAAGCCATTTTGTTTGCATCCGCGAATCTCAAAAGAGATGTAAGTGAAGCAGCAAATAGTTGTAAGAGGTCGTGGAAGTAATAACTACCTAAAGTCCTTTGCCTCAAATTACTGAGGCTGGGACAGTGGCATAAAAAGTGGAGGATATCCTCCCGTGAGCTCTTCACAGAGGTCGCTGTCGATAAGGCGCAGCTTTATTTCGTGCGCCCCTAGAAGATTATGGCCTGTGACCAATTCAACAAGCGTAGACAGTTCAGCTCTAATTTCCAAGAGAATCTTACTTGTTCTGGATTTGCTGAGGCCCCGCCATAGTTCTCTTGAGGTCTCGCGGGTTGGAAGGTTTTTTCACCTTTCGTTGGAGGTTTAACACTTTGATCTGTTAGTACCGTTTCTTTATAGGATCCTTTTGGAGCCAGCTCGTCTGCATTCTTATTGTCTGACGCGATTTGATTTCACCTACCGCTTTGACCTTGATGGAAGCCTAGCTGTCAAATTTCTTCATAACCAGACAGACTCTGACCAAATTGTGTATTGTTGCTTGCTTCTTAACAGATCAGTTACTCCAACGCGGCGGCTAAGCCGTCAGATCCGTAGGATTTCTTATACTTATGCTTAGATAAATCTCCTCATGCGTTTTGGTCAGATGGATGGATGTTTTCGCAATCTGTGTTTGAATTGGATTTTAATTTTCACCACCAGTGCTCCATTGAAATTACTAGTGACACTCCGCCCCTTCAGAGCTTCAGCCATCTCCCTACGAAGCCCCACTATTGGATGCACTCTGATATATTGTGATTCTTTCCTAAGCTGCACAGCTCGTTTATGGATTGCCCTGCCGAGCTTTATTATAGCCTTCAAACATTTAAAACCAACGTTCATCGGTACCTCTATTTTTTCCCCCCTAATTTTCCGTCGCCGCGATCTGTGAAAACGTTTTAAGGACACTCAAAAACCTTATACACAAAAAAAGCACTTCCTACCTAGCAGTATGTTTCGTCGTCTTCACCGTTTAGAGGCTCGTAGAAGTGATTGTTAGTACGCACTATGTCTCAGCAAAGATATTCCCGTAGTCGTCTTTGGGGTTTTGTTGCCTCGACACGTATTTTTTTACTTTCTTGCAAAATCTCTGAACCTCATTCTTACGTCGCATTTTTCGAACTTTTTAAATACCTTGTGAAACCGCATGTGATACGGAATATCTGATGCTCCCCTTGCAAAATTGGTCTGGTCTTCCGCACTTAATATTGTTAAAGTTATGGCAAAAGTTACGACTAGAACCCATTTACCGTCTCGTGCGACGCCCGATAGTTCCCTATGCACCTCCGGAGGCAAGCCTTTCTTATGGGATCTTAATGACAGCAAGAACGTGTACCATTTGGAACACAACGACATCAGCAATGCTCTGTGCTCCTCACCAAACCGCTACTGGCTGTTCCTTGCTTATGGTCCATTAATCAAGATTTGGGATTTGACATGCAAAAAGCCCGTCGAGGAACTTCGCACAAAGATTGTTTCGCAAACATCAAAGGTCGACCAGCCACAGTACTTGTCACTTGCTGGCTACTCTGGCAACACCATCCATGTATGTCAAGTGTCAGTCTCTCCTTCGATAGGAAGGGTCATCAGTACAAGATTCCTTCTTTCATTTGTATCACGTCATTTGTTTATTATGTAAGCAAATATGTTACATGCGGTTTGCTATTTGGTAGGAGGCAAGAACCACTATCGGCTTTTAAGAGCCTACCACCACCATTCGTTGGAATTCTAGGATGAATCAGGACAACCCCCGCAACGAAATTGGAGACCGTGCCCTGACTCTTTCTGTTGAATTTTATCAGCTCGTTGCCAACACCGGATTAGGCTGCCGGGCCGATACTTATTGTCATCCGAAACCTAAGACTACGTCTTCATGCTCTCTCGCTATCACGGCAGTTACAAGTATTCCTGACAGGATTGAGTGGGGGAGCAATCAATGGCACCGGGAATGGGATGAACTTCAAAACTGTATGAGCCAACCATTCCTTCAGCATGGGGCATGGATGCAGTGTCTTCCAATCTCAAGTAACTTTTATTGAGAATGATATCGTCAGGATGTGAATTGCTGTACAATTGCTGCTCGAACACCCTGGCTGCTATTAAATCCCTGAGCAATGCGATAATCTGATCCAGGATGGCAGAAACCTGAAGGAATATCCAGAATATGATGAACATGTGCCCCGTAACTGGCCACATTTATACTCGTATGTGCTGCATAGTTTGTATGCCTTTCTCTCCGTAAAATCTTCATGAAAAGAACAATCGAGACGGAATTCATCGGCCGAGAAAGGTTGAGGGGAATAAATCTGGTCATGTTGTCATTGCAGATCCATAGCAAATGAGCAGATTCCCAGAAGTACTCCATGATGCCCATGATTTCCTGAAAAGTTCTGCTTTTATACAGAACTGAGTCCAAGCATTTGGCCTAGGCCTAATTTCGGTGAACATACATAAACAGGGGATAGACATTAAGTATTAAGTTTGTTCCGCTGCAAAATTTTTTCCACTCCCAGTTTTAAGCCGATTATCCTCAAATGCTTTGAGTGAAGGAACATGTTACAAAAATATCTATCACAAGAAGAAGTCTTATTTTATATTTAAATTAGCCACAAGGTTTAAGTTTGCTTTTAGAGTTTCAGGACATTTTTTGAGGATTGGATTACTCACAGCGGCCACTAATTTTCTTTTCTTGAATTTTCAGATATGTAAATTGGCTCTCTACTGTGGCCATTTAAGCAAAAATCCACGTAGTATCCTACTTTGAGAAAATAGACTCTGGTGTATTTGAATGTAAATACGATCCCGGCGGGCCAATCCACTCGCATGTATGAACGCGAACAAAAGGAGACCTCTTGCACAAATGTAAGCAATCAGTTGGGCACATTCATCCGACGACAATGACGGGGAATGACTAAATTGCCACCTTTCCACTCGCCAAAAAAAAAACACAAAACCTGACATTTCCACGTCTCTACACTTCGGATTATGCTTGTCCCTATCTTAGGAAGGTCTTCCGTGGGTTAATTAGAGCGCACTGGAGGGTTTACCTTTTTGTTTCCTTTTCTTCCGGAAACCATACAAAAAGTTCATTGCAAAGCTTTCTATTTTGCTTCCTTTTTCGTGTCCTTCTTTCTAACTTTCTATTCTGTTACTTTTATTTTCAGAAACCGATGAAGCTGAACAAAACGTTTCCATCATACTGAACGGTATTGAATCGGAATTGAAATTCATGACAGAGAAACAGGATAACAAGGTGAGTTCACATCAATAGAGAAAAATAAAACTCAAACAAAACGTGTTCTGTTCTTATGAGTATCTCACTCAGTTACTGCTGTGCAAAAATTGACACTTTACCAGTAACTGTCCGGGGATCCTTTAAGTCAAATGCCACAGAACTAAAGTGGGGTTGACCTCATCGCATTTGAGTGACAGTTTCCTTTATTGTCCATAGGCAACTCACTCATCCGTGTGGCAGAGAGTTATCGTGATGAATCGATTTTCTGTTTTTTTTTTTTTAATCTTCAAAAACTGATTCCACGACTTTTGACACTAGTAACCTAACACTTTCGTCAAATGTGGTTGACATCAATTTCAACTTCTGCAGTTGTATCCACATATCCTAGAACTAAGTACCGATATGAGTGTAATTAAAAGGAGCTAAATTCTGCCACTCACAGGCATACTGAGGCGATAAGAATTACGAAGGTGGTGGGAGGAAAATTTTCCACTTTACCCCGGTAATTGACACTTTGACGCTTGAGGCGTAAAAGTGCATTCATGCTACCGAGAGTATGAAGTGCATAAGTAGTACAGCAACGCAGGAGCAGCTCATGAGCCTTTTCCTTCTCATTTTAATGGAACTGGCTAATAAGTAGAAATCTCTTTAATCAGGAAAATTGCCTTTTCCCGAGAGCGACATGAAGTCATTATAGTTTTAAAGTTGCCTGTTGTTGTTGTTGGTGCTTGTTGCTATGAAATTTCATTATTGTCGAGTGAAAGATGAGCTCTGAGTCCGTGTCTCTGCACGATGATTCATTTGGAATTCGTAATGTAAAATTAAATGGGATTTATGACATTTTTTATAAGTTTCCTCCGTCAAAAACAAATTGTTTTTCAAGTCATTCCGGCCCTTAGGTAAGTGATGTTTGGGAACATTTTGCCATTTTACCAATTACGTTGATTAAACGTTTGTTAGCTGAAAACAAATGACAAGGAGCTGCCTTTCTCTATCGCTACTAATGGCAGTAGTACTTCTTATAAGACAGGTTCGTATTTTATAAAAAGTTGGAATGTGACCCTATGTTGCCTGAAGAGTTTGAGGATCCAACTTGACTTAGAATGGCATAAGTGCCAGATTTCATACACTGAAAACTAGAATCAATTAATGTGTTGGGTTAGGTTTGCTGAAATTGTTTTTGTTATTTGTTGTCCTTGTTTATCAGTTTATCAGTTTTCTTAGAAAAAAATAAAGACTTTGCCTTATTGGCTTTTTTAAACTCAGATTATTGTTAAAAAAAAAACGCAGGGCTGAAACAAGCACCTCGATTTTTAGCTAGCTGCTTCCAGTTTCGAACCCTAAGTTGGGTGAGATCAGCTTCCCCTTGCTTGCGTCAGCTAACTTGTGATCTTTCTCTACGGCGCTGTCCCCCAGAGGCGGATTCGAAGAGTTTTCGGACCGGAGCATTGGCGTCCATCCGCTCTACATGACCCAGCGATCTCAATCATTGGACCTTCACTCATTGTATCCCCTTCTCCACTCACCGTCTATGCAGACGGGAACGAAAATCATCCAAAGAATTTTCCTTTCAAAGCAGCCAAGAGCACCCTCATCCATTTTTGATAAAGTCCATCTATCTGCGCCATAAGACAGGACTGGGATAATTAGGGTCTTTTGTTGGGTCACTTTTGTTGTTCGAGAGAGCGCTTTGCAAGTCAATTGCCTTCTTAGCTCAAAGAAGCAGCGATTGGCAAGAGTTGTTCTTCGTTTGATCTCAGCGCAGGTGCTGTTGAATTGATACCGGAACCTAGGTAGACATAGTCCTTAAGTACCTCAAAGTTATAACAGTCGAGGGTGACGTTTTATTCGAAACGTCGGTGTTGGGTGTCCTTCCTTGTTGACAGCATACTCGTATGCGAGTAATTTAACGGAGACAGATTGTGCCTCTTGCATGAGTTTTGCACTATTCTTTCTAGAAAGATGTTAAAAATCCTTTATCGACATTGATGAAGCGTCGTGCATTCTCCCTCGTCATCCTGAAGAAACGGACACAGCAGTGTGCGACGTCTCTGTTGTAGTTGAGTCGCCTGTCACCAGGTGTCCGAGCGACATGGAAGATTAACGGGACCGCTGAGCTATCGTGGATCAACCCTATCTGATCAAGGTAGAGGAATGCTTCCGGTGGAACGAAGTCGTCAGAACGCACACCCTCGTGGTAAAGGTAATTGGGGTAGAAAGCCCTAGATATCAGGTTATTCGTCGAGGTCATTGCTCTTGCAAAATGCCTTCGAGTTAGCTTAATTACGAAGTTGTCCACTCGTATTAGGTTCGCCCTGTTGTAAAGGACCTCATTAGGATAAAATTTGTTGTACTCCGACTCTGGTGTTCTGTACAAGCAAGGGCAATCCCTCTCAAACACCGGAATATTTTCCATTAAGCTTGCACGTACATTGAACCACACGGAACAACCAAATACCAACATGGGCCTAAGAAGGGCCATGTAACAGATTACTTTTACCGTCACATCGAGTTGGCTGCTATAAAAAATCTCTTTGTAAGGGCTAAAGCGCCTTTAGCTCTGGCCAGAGCAGCATCTACATTTTTGTCAAAATACAGAAACTGATCTAGCCAGATTCCAAGGTATCTGACTACATTTCGACAGGCAAGAGGTTGTCCGTGTTGTCCAATGATAGAGAACTTTCGCCAATTTTTTCTGGTATCCCTAGAGGCTCCAGACAACGGCGTCCTAAAGAGAATGGTTTCCGACTTCTGAAAGTTGATTTTCAACTTCCAGTCATCGCAAAATCGTCTTATTTTATCGAAGTCACGCTGCAAGAGAGTATTAATGACCTCGATTTTTGGACCTTTTCTGTACGCTATTAAGTCGTCTGCATACGCAATAACATGGGGAAGTTAAACTACCAACTACTACGCTTGTATAAATATTGAACAGGATCGGCGAATTGACCGCGCCTTGCTGAAGACCATTTTTAATTTGAAATATTCCAACAGAAGTCGCATCACCATTTTTCACGATGAACTGTCTGTTGGTTAGCATATTATAAAGAATGTACAAGAGTGGTTTACTGATCCCAACCCAGTCAGCTTATAGAAAAGACGCTCTAACCATACGGTGTCGAAGGCCTTCTCCAAGTCAACAAGGCAGGCACCAGTAAATTGGTTTTTGCCTTTATTCCATTGGATATCGGACACCGGTTTAGACGCGGCATGTGAGATATCATGTCCCGCCTTAAAACCGAATTGATTATCCGGGGCTATATGTTTGTCCTCAACCCACCTAGTCAGAGCTCTATTGATTACTTTTTCCAACACATTACTGATATTCGGAAGGAGACTTATCGACCGGAGATTCGCCGGATTGGATATATCCTTTCCCTTTTTGGGGATAGGTTGAACCACCGCCGTTTTCCAATGCGCTGGATAATGTACATTATTAAACAGGGTGGTATAAATGTTCACCGCTTCTAGAGGGAGATGTCGAAGTACGATGTTCGGAATACCATCGGTCCCCACTGATTTCTTAACTCTGATTGTGGCGAAGATCTCATGGAGTCCTTCCTTCCAAATGAACGGGAGTAGGTCAGCCTCTCTGGCAATGACATTATTTGCCATATTTTCGTCGCTAAACTGCGTGAAACTAGAGCCCTTGGTTCGCCAATTCTCTACTTTATTTCGAATGTAAGAGTTGTGCACCAAGACACGATTGTCCAGGTCATAATTAGGGCCGGAAAGTCGCCCCTATGGCATCAACCTTCTCCTGCGGATTCTCTCTTTCATCCTTCAAACCCATTACACTTACGTCCCTTCTTTCCTAGTTCATGGAAACTCTGATAAATCGTCAGCTCATGAAATATGCACAGGTCCACTGATGATTTGATGGCATGTTTCACCCACAAATGGAACCGAAGCATAGATTAATCTGGAGAAAGCAAGATAGTTGCACTTGATATTTCTAAGGCATTTCACAGAGTTTGACATCAGGCTCTTTTGTCGAAAATGCGTGTTTTTGGGATCGATGACTCTCCTCTTTCATGGATTAGAAATTAATTTTCGGAATGTTCAATTCAAGTTGTCTTAGACGGTTTCAACTCTGATATTCACAAAATAAATGCTAATGTACCCCAGGGCTCCGTTCTGTCTCCGATATTATTTTTCGCTTTCATCAACGATCTCTTTTCTGCTGCTTCTAGTCCAATATATTCCTTTGCTGACAACCGCACTCTCTACTTTTCATATTGCTTCCCTGACTCACGTCCCTTCTCGACGTCTGTAGAACGGGAACGTCAACGTACGTTCATTCAATTCTAATTCAAAACTAATTGGGGAACCACTAACATGGTTGGGGGTTCGGAATTGCTCTCTGCAGTCGATAAAGCGAAATACAAACACCCAGTTCTTATCCATGAATGGCACTTGCATCGTCAAAACTGAAAAGCTTTCCGTTATCGGTATGTCAATGACAACCTACGTTGGAATGACCACTTATTTGATGTCGCCAAAAATACTGCGAATATATCGGTTTCCTCAAACGATGTAAGGAAAACTTCACCCCCTCTGATAGTACAATTCACACATCTGATCAGGTGCGCCTAAAACATATCTGCACCTGCTAGATGGGATTAAAAACTGTGCGGTAAAACTCATAGATTGTGCTATCATCACTCCGTAAATGGACATCATTGAAAGCCGACGAAATGTCTCGTATCTCACTTTATTCTATCGCTATTTCCACACCAGTACTCCATAGAAATCGCCAGTAGCATTCCGCCTCTTCAAACTTTTAATCGTAACACCCTCACACCTGTCTCGCCGTAAATGTTCATCAGTATACCCTCAAACCAATCGGAGGTACTCTAAAATATCGTGATTCATTTCTAAGCCGAACAACTCGCTTGTGGAATGCCCTGACGAGCTTTCTATTTCCTAGTCATTGTAACATTCAGACATTTAAAACCAACGTACATCGGTACCTCTCTTTCTTTTCTCCCTAAGTTTCCTTCGCCACGGCTATGTACAAACATTTTAGGTATACGCAAATCCATTGAGCACGCGCTAATTATAAAAAAATAATTCGCTTGTGAGTATTGAGACAAAGAAATCATCAGATGCATAAACATGAAACCTATAATTGCAATCTAATAATCAAATTTATTACACTCTTATGGAGTTTGAGAGCTGCCATTAGGTTAAGGCATAGACTTTATTGACTTACGAGGTTCTTGCAACAACATTCGGACAAAATTAAACATACATGTCTAACTTAAGACACTCGAACGCCTTCTGCTTTGTAGAAAACTTTAGTAGATCTTCTGAGGCAAAATATGCTCAAAACACCAAACCTTTATAAGGAAGTGGAAAACTCGAAGGTCCTATAATAATAATTGGTACTGAAATCAAAAACCCTGTAAAAGGAAATACAATATCGCAACAAAGCGCTTTAACAATGAAGGCACTTACTGGGACTTTCACCGTAATATTAATAAAAGTTATAAGAAACTCACTCCACAAATACGAGTAAGCTTACAAAGTACGCTCTACGCAATGATTCAAAAGGATCCTATCAAAGCAGCCACAAAGTCAATTATTGGGAAACTAGGGTGACGACATCCATGTCGCTGTTGAAAGTGGGGCTGATTCTGGAAGGGATAAGATGGAAGGATACTAAAATACTCACATTTTTGGGTGGATTCAGTAGCGCGAAACGTGTTTTCGAAACAGTACAGTCGAGTGAAAAACTAGTCCATTGTCCATTTTAATGGAATTTCGTTGTGTCTCATAGAAATGAAAGTGATCAAGAGATCAAGTGATCATCAGTGGCCCAGGAGAAAAGCATTTATTCAGTCAAATTGTTCTTTGAAGTATGGTGAAAATTGCGGTGACGTGTTTGCGTGAAAGCTTTTTCCATAAACCAACAAATGCATAGGTCTTACCAAAACAATCTGCAAATCTTTCGCAATCCTGAGAGCATTGTTCGCTTTACGATAAGGAGCAGTCTGACTCAAATAATGCTTAAAGAGATCACCATCCCATCCTGCAATGAAGCTAAATATCTGAGTGTCATCCTAGACAACAAATTTCTTTGGACATAAGATTTTGCATGGAAAGCCTCTAAGGCACTGTCGCGGTCGGCCTTCTGGCAGTGGAAAGGAGCTGTCGAGATGGTATGGGGCCTGATCACATAGGATAGATATATGCGGCTACGATAAGGTCAATTACTGTATATCATATGCGTCGGTTGTTTGGTGGAACATACGTCGCTGCTACTTTTACCAGATTCCAAAGAACGATCTGGCTCTGCTCTAGGCGCGCTGATGAATCCTCCTGCATTCTCAAAGCCATCTTCCGTTTGAAGAGAAGTGGTCTTTGGTACCACACACTATCTTTACTCACAGCCAAGCTGCGCTTAAAGCAAGTTCACAACGACCTCCAAACAAGTTCGATAATGCAAGTCTTCACTGAACACATTCGGTAGACTTAATTCTCTGAGTCTTATTTGGGTCCCAGGTCACAATGGAATCAAGGGAAATGAAATCGCCGATGAACTTGCTCGGCAAGATTTTTTCAGTACTCGAACCTACATTAAGACTGCCTGGATCTTCGGTTAGAGCTTCCAGTGGCAGTTAGGTATACACCCGAAGGACGGTGTGTTGAGATCTTCGCTGCGGAAAACAACCTAACGCAGCTTGTAAATGAGCCCACGCGAATACCAGACGTTGATAGTCATACCGTCAACACCCTGGACTTGTTTTTAACATCTCACCCTGATAAGTACAAAGTTGATGTGCTCTCCCCTCTAGGCTCGTCGGACCATTGTGTCATATCAGCTAATTTCTCGTACCCCGACCACACAGTTAGAGAAAAAATTCCTAAAAGAACCGTATGGCAATACGTGTAAGCCAACTGGAGCGGTCTTAACAGCTTCTTTAGGAATTTTAACTGGTCGTTATGCTTCCTCGATAACGACGTGGATGCCGCTGCTGATATGATTACAGACACCATTCTCTTTGGAATGAGATCCTTTATTCCTCATCGGATGAAGAGTATCAAACCAAAAGAAAAGGCATGGTACGACTCGAGCTGTAAAGAGGCCATCAGGGTTAGAAAAATGTTTTTTCGGTCCTACAAGACCAACCCGACAGAGGAAAACCGAAAAAAGTTCAAACGAGCCAGAAATGACTGCAACGCCTTTCTTAAGCGTGTGAAATTCCTATACGACCAAAAACTGAGGCAAAGGCAGTAAAAATTGTTGGTCGTTCGTCAAAAACATTAGAAATTCCGCCTCATCCTCCATCCCAACGCTCATTTACAATGACATTCCAGCTGTCAGCTCTTTGGATAAGGCCAATCTGCTTGCTGCACACTTTGCGGCCAACTCAACACTCCCAGATTGTGCTTTGTCTCCGCCTACACTTGAGTGCGTCGAATCTTCAATGGGACGAATCTACTTTCGCACTCGTGTAGTAGCAAGAGTACTTAAAGATCTCAACATACATAAATATGCTGGTCCAGATGGTATATCTCCCCTTCTTCTGAAGAAGTGTTCTTCCTCGCTGGCAAAACCACTGCGTAAGCTTTTTCATCAATCCTCCTCTTTAGGACTCTTCCCGAACAAATGGAAAACAGCATTTGTCCAGCCCGCCCCTAAAAGAGGTGAATCATCTTCTCTCTCCTCCTACAGACCCATTGCACTTACGTCCCTTCTTTCCAAGGTCATGGAAACACTGATAAATCGTCAGCTCATGAAATATCTCGAAACACGAAAACTTCTCAATGACCGTCAGTACGGTTTTCGTAGCAACAGGTCCACTGCTGATTTGATGGCATGTCTCACCGAAAAGTGGAACCAAAGCGTACATCAATCTGGCGAAAGCAAGATAGTTGCACTTGATATTTCTAAGGCATTTGACAGAGTTTGGCATCAGGCTCTTTTGTCGAAAATGCATGCATTTGGGATCGACGACTCTCTTCTTCAATGGATTAGAAATTACCTTTCGGAACGTTCAATTCAAGTTGTCTTGGACGGTTTCAAGTCTGATATTCACAAAATAAATGCTGGTGTGCCCCAGGGCTCTGTTCTGTCACCGACACTCTTTTTAATTTTCATTAACGATCTCTTGTCTGCTACATCTAATCCAATATATTCCTTTGCTGATGACAGTACTCTCTGCTTTTCATATTCGTTCCCGGACTCACGGCCCTGCTCTTCGGCTGTAGAACGGGAAGGGCAACGTATGCTAAGCTCATTAAATTCCGATATCAACAGCATAACCAATTGGATCAATAGAGTGGAATTTAATGCTTCCATAACACAATGCTGTCTGCTGTCTTTAAAGCGAAATTTAAACACCCAGCCATTATCTATGAATGGCACTTGCATCGTCGAAACCGAAAAACTTTCCATTCTCGGTATGTGTGTCAATGACAACTTACGTTGAAATGACCACATATTTGATGTCGCCAAAAATGCTGCGAAATGTCTAGGTTTCCTCAAGCGATGTAAGAAATATTTTACCCCCTCTGATCTGGCCTCAATATATAAGGCATTCATCCGCCCAAAATTGGAGTACAACTCCCACATCTGGTCAGGGCTCCTAAAACATCTCTGCACCTGCTAGATAGGATTCAAAACCGTGCGATAAAACTTATTGACGATACTAATAGCAGTCAATCAATAGACACCCTCGAACACCGACGAAATGTCTCGTGTCTCACTTTGTTTTATCGCTATTTCCACCACCAGTGCTCCACTGAAATCGCCAGTAGCATTCCGCCCATTCAAACTTTCAACCGTAACACCCGTCTCGCTATGAATGCTCATCAGTATGCCCTCAAGCTCATTTTCGGACGTACTCTAAAATATCGTGATTCGTTCCTAAGCCGTACAACTCGCTTATGGAATGCCCTGCCGATCTCTGTATTTCCTGGTCGTTATAACTTCCAAGCATTTAAAAACAATGTACATCGGTACCTCTCTTTTCTTCCTCCCTAAATATCCTTTGCCCGCGCTGTGTACAATCACCTTAAGGGTACTCAAACCCCTTGAGCGCGCGCTCATTATAAAAAAAAAAAAATTAAAAAAAAGGTAAGACCAATATTGCTCTACTCCCTTTTATTATTAGACTACGTCATTGATGGGCCTAACCTTGATAATTGGGCGTTGGCCCGCTTTCATGGGCAGTAAGGCACTTAGCGTCGTGCTAGAACCTCACTTGATAGCTCCTACCTCATTTTTAAAAATGAAAGGACTTGAGCTTGAAGACCACACTAAAGAGTGAACTTTTGGATTTGCCTCGCCACAAGTTTCAAACAATTTTGAATTCTTTTGGTGCAATGGAAGTCGGCTAAATTTTAAATTATTGCAGGCTCATGTCAACTGAAGATGATCAAATATTGTTGGAAGCCCGCTTGTGACAAATTCGACCCCTTGATGAAATTTTCAGATCAACTGACATCAAGAATTAGGCATGGATAGCCAATTGGTTGCCAATGCGGTTGGCCAATTTTAGCAGTAAGATCTCCATTACACATTAGAAAGTCTGAGAGTTATGGATCACTTTCAAGGAAGCTTCTGTCAAAATTACCAGAGCGGATAAGACTGACAACCAGATAAAGATTAAATCAAATTAGGGGGAACGAATAAGAAGGAGCGCATGAGATACCTTAAAACATGCAAAGAAGTTACCAATTTCTTAGAAAATGAAACAAAACACGTTCTGATAAAGCAAAACCAAAATTTAAAGACTTTCAAACCGAGCATCGGTCGTCTAGTTATCTCAAGAAAATAAACCTTTCGACCCTATGCGAACGCCCAACCACAAGTCCGCCACATTATGTTCCGCCTTTACTAATCGAGTATTCTTCGTTTTGCCTTCATTCACAACTTGGCACTTTTTGTTCAATACCTTCAAGCTCGCTGTGTTCTGCCTACCAGCTTGGCACAACTTTTTTAAATGTGAAGTCTGACAGCGTCTGGACCATTTTCTGACACCAAGAGTCTCGGTCAGACAACTTCCGACATTTACAACCTTGTATCCTCCATTCTTACTTTGTTCAAAGGTATGTCAAACAAGACATGACTCTGCATAGCTCGTCTCTATGGATCCTGTCATATGCGGCCTTAAAATGAATAAACCGTTGGATCTCTTGAGACTTCTCTAATACCTGCAGCAGTATGAATAATTGTTGACTTAAGCCACACAAACAAGGGCCAATGATCGTCGATAAAGGGCAAACTTACATGTGTTCAGCGTCGTCTCTCGGGTTTGGACTTCAAGATTTTTAGGCCCAAATTGTGATGTACATTCTCTGTTAATACAAGGTGGGGCAAAAGTAATGTGAAATTGTGATTTGGCTGCCATTGTTAGAAATGAAAAAAACTGGACTCTTTTTTCAGGAAAAGGCGTAGAATTGATGGCCTTAAGTTGAAAATATGATATCGATCAAATGACCACCTCCTGGGTTGATGTACATTTGTGCTCGTTTTGCGGGATTTTGAATTGTTACTCGTAAAACATTTGGATCGAAATTGGTGATTTCCCCTTCAATGTTGGCTTTCAAAGCTTGCAAGGTTTGCGGCTTGTTGTGGTACATGCGAGATTTCAAAGAGCCCCAAAGGAAGAAGTCTGGAGTCGTTAGAACTGGCGAACTGGCCGATCACACGGCCTGGAAACTGATGATTCAAAGTCTCCATCGTTGCTCAAGCTTTATGAGCAGTTGCTCCATGCTGCTGGAACAAATAATGCTGGCAACCCAATTCAGCAACTTTCGTCAAAAAAAACTCCTATAACATCTGTCTGTACCGCTCACCAGTTATGGTTACGATGGTGCCGCCGGCGTCCTCAAAAAAATAAGGGCCAATCACTTTTTCAGGGGACGTAATGGCTCTTCGTGCACTTCATGTGGCTTCTCCGTGCCACAAAGACGCAAATTTTGTTTATTCATATAAACACTAAATGGAAATGGTCTCTGTCGCTCATTATGATTTTGGATACAGACTTGCACCAGGTTTGACAGAGCATGGGAGTAACCTTACTTGATGGTCACAGGCAGCAATTTGTGAACGGTTTGCACTTTATAAGATGTTCTTGCACAAAAATTTAACGCAACGAATGTCTGCTGGGGCCGAATTTTGGGCATCGTTGTCTCGTCGATGTTTATGGAATTTCTCGGACGTTCTCGCCCACAGCTGTGATATTCTCTGTCGAACAAGCAGGACAACGAGGAAAGTGACGACAAAATCCAGGCTGCGATGAAACAACAGGCCGGAAATTGATCAAGTAAGCAGTAAAAATAATTCCGCGTTCTTCAGGTGTGTATCGCTCCATTGCTTGTTGTCAACTAATTCTCTATCTGTCTACAAAACAACAATGACACTTGCTGCCATTTGCAAAAATTATGACACATTCACATTATGCCATTACTTTTGCCCCACCTTGTATAAATGGAGTCGAAATATATCTATCTCTTGAAACGGTTAAGTGCTTCTTCATTCGTTATCGATAATAACCAAGCCCCTGCGCCATAGGGTAAGACCGGAATGTTAAGGTTCTTGTATAAAATCAATTCAGTCTTACGAGAGGGGGCTCTGTTACTTAATTGCCTCCTAAGCCCAAAGAAACAGCGATTTATAAGAGCAATTATCCATGTAATTATAGTACTACGAGGCTGTCGGTTACAGTAGCGCCAAAGCAGATGGACTTCCGTCCGTAGTGTGAATACTTTTCTGATGACAGTATGTACTTTGTTTTGCCGTCAGACCCATTTTGGCCGCAGTGTTCGCCCAACCACATAAATGTCTTCAGCGTATGGAAGGAACTGTGCGGACTTAAAAACGATTGCGCATCTTTGTTGACGAGTCCGTTCTATACGTTTCTTTCTAGGGCAACGTTACAAACGTCACATGACAGGGCGTCGCATTGGCTAAAACCTTTATTGACATTGAATGTATCGTTTAATTCATTACCGACCTTAATGGAGCACGGTGAATTCACCATAGTTGTCCTTCAAAACCTGAATAGGAATGTGAAAATTGGACATGACTAAGGTAAGCTGATCGCTATGCAAAACCGCATATTGGAGTCGACAAATTGGTGGTGAGTGTAGCGCGAATATATAATTGATGATGGTATGGCAGAAAAGGTCTTATAGGCGAAGTTTACAAGACTTATTGCTCTATAGTTGGCGCCCTCAAAAGCGTCTCCTTACTTATGAATACTGGCTGTGACTCTCTTGGCTTGCCACTTTATAATTAAACTTTGCTAAAACTTTCGAACGATGCTCCTGGAATAATACCTTCCCATGCTCTGTCTTTTGCCACCGGAGAACCCGATATTTTTCCCCCTATTTTGCATGTATAGCGCACGTATCACTTTCGAAATTCTATATAGCACAGCATCGTAAACAAGTTGTTTTGCTACATTTTCAACAGGGAATTCATCCTGATGCCTACACAAGCCTTACATGGAGGGTATGCTCCCTGAAGGAAAAATCAGCAAACCAACTCATTGTGGCAAGACAATGTCTAACTTATCCCTTCGCGCACTGCCCCGTGGAGTATAGTTTCTTTACTTCAGATTTAATTTTGTGACTTTGATAATCAAAACTTAAAGGATTACCGAGACCTAGAAAGCATTCCAATGTGACTCTTCCTTAATGTTAATTCCAAAGCCCCAGATTTTTAGCATTTTGAATTCATTTTCATTCTTTGAAATTTGAAACATCTCCAAGGACCCAACATTCATAACCCTATGTTCCATAACTCAATAGTCGTAGATACGAGTATATAGGTAAATATACTGAATTCTTCATCGGTAGTACTCGATTGGTTTCTACGCTGCCTAATCCAACTGTGCTAGAAAAGTGGCTCTCAGAAACCTCTTATCGTACGTCAAGCTTCAGAATTTCACTTAAATAAAAAGTAAACCAACAAACTCAGATGAAACGTCAATCGCACCCCAATGCCCCCCAGTTGGAAATTATTACTCTTGACTCGGTTCAGAGTGACAGCTCTTTCTCTTCTCCAAAAGAACTCGTCAGCCAAATGATTTCCAACGCCTTCAGCCATCGGAATCTCTATTCTAAATCCTACTTCCACCACAAGACCACATGCCACCGTGTGTTTACCTTCGCAAATCGAATAAAATCACTTTGCGCTGAGCAAATAAGAAAAACAGATCTCCCAATCGTATCAACACACGTTCTAGTACCACAAGGAGCTACATGTGGCGACTTGACTTCACCCATCATTTCCGTATCCTTACCACATATCCGCTTGCTTTCCAATCGAACAGGTGACCACTCCAACCACAATCACCACTGAAGAAAGCTCCTATCTCTCTACAGGTAATCACACATTGGCGAAGGTAAAATCAAAATCGAAGTTCTGCTGGCTACCACCAATACAACCACTAAAACCACTACAACCAACTCTACCACAACACAATTTGACGGCTTTAATTTGTCGTTCTAAGGACGTCGTTGCCGTTACCATGTAATTTAAATGGGATTTGGTCCCACTGGTGATTTTATTGGTTCCGCTTTGGCAGTTAAAGTGTGGCACTTTATTGTGCACCAGGTAGAAAGGTTTGCTACGAAGATATTCTTACCACCGGGATTGGTCTACGGAGATTTCCTTCTCCTGCGATGGAGAGGGGGGGAGGGGGGGGGGGGGGGGTATTGTTAGAAAATTCAATTTTACTTCCACTAACCGGCGGTTAAGTGGCTATTTTCCTCAGAGCTCAACACAAATGGAGGGAAATTAGTAACGAGTAGATATCCGACAAATCCCAACTGCAAGTGCACGGATTGTAAATTTTAATTACCTTCACTGGAGTACTGAAAAGTTGCAGTCCATGCTAGTGTGCGCTGAAGTATCCATGTTAATGTCTAAAAGAGAAAAAAAAAGAAGTGTAAACGCAACGTTCGTTTTGAATTTTAAATCACGCAACCCTCTCGAACAGAAGGGTCCTCTCGGTAATAATGCTTCGAGGTGGCCAGCAACAGCTGTTCGGTTGCGTGGCCACGTTACTAATTTATTACGCGCGCAAACCAATAGAACAATTAAGAACGGGACTTAATTGCGATATTGTTTTCGTTTTAAATTTTTAATGAGCGGGCTTGTGGTCAGCGATTCTGTGGCTGAAGTGTTGAATGGTTGGATGGGGAAATGGGTTTTGAAGCTAATGGGTACGTCAACCGTTCATAGATAAGCCTTCGTTCGGGCAAAGGGTTCACATTTGAAGTGTTCATCGTTCTTGTAAGGGAAAATGCTGTTCAAAGTAATAATTGCTGGTTACTACAATAAGTTTCAAGGGTGTTGATCAGGAATAATGCTAACGAATGTGGTCTGTCAAGAAAAGGAATCAAGGACTGGGATATCTTTTACACCACAAAAATGCTGAAATTTGTTAAACACATGAGCAAGGTTTTAACTGCTTTGATGATACTGCAACAAATATCCAAGATCAAGGCTCCATTCTTGCATACTTAGACAAGAGAAAGACTGATTCTGCTCGTTTCTATGATCTCAACTTCATATTTTCCTTGCTCAATTTACGATTTCTAAGGTTGAAGCATGACGAACCGAACGCCGCCTTGCATATTTACCCACGTCAAAGTTGCGTTCTCGGAATCATCGTCAATGCCATCAACCGCATACCAAATCTTTTCGAGTGCGTCTTCAATTCTGCCCACCAGATTTTAAAGCGCTGATTCGCGGAAACTTCCGCGATAAAAGACATCTTGCGTCATGGACAGAGGACTCATTCGCAAGGCAGTACCATGGACAAGAAGCTTTACCATCCTCTCCATCCCCTCCTGAAGGAAGTTTCATTTTCGGTATAAAGGCTTTTCTTACTGTTCTCCAGGGGTTGAGATGTATACCAGTGACAAGCTAAAACTGGAGTAAAGTTGCCATAAAATAGCCACTACCTCTGTGTACCACAACTGGAAATATTCCATCGATGCCAGGCAACTTGAGGCCATCAACTACCAGTCTCATTGTAATTGGGAACGAAGACTGTTTTGATCCTTCAGCAGTAATTCAACAGCCATTTTCGTATAAAAGCATAAACCGCCTCACACCATGCGGCTAAGTCTTCCGCTTACTTCCATGTGGAAGTGTTTGGATTGGGAGCAGAAGCGGAAGGTGAGCATTCCAATGTCTTGGTATATTTGAGATGGCTCAGGAGTGTTTTATTAAATTAACTCGCCATGCTTTCTGATTATGAACGCAACTCAATTATACATCACTTACCGGATGCCAAGAAGTTCCAGTATATGCTTAAGACTGCAGACTCAGATTTCTCCCTTTCGGTGAAGCCCGAACCCAGAGAATAATTGTACGACAAGGCCATCCCTGCAAAACCATTTCGTGGAATAATCGCGAACAAAACTAAAACACCTTCATTACCCTGGTGTGGAGGGACCACAAAATGTCAAAGGCGACGCATTTAAAGGGAGCATGGTGTCCAAGGTTTGCACTGTTTGTGTCCATTATGTGTGTATACATAGTTTTACCAATGTCCCTTGTACCCCAAAGTATCGTCTGCCGGACTGACGTCCATCCGCATCTAACAAAGAAATCAGAACCAAAATTTCTGTAGCGACTACTTACGTTTCTGCGAAATCCATCATCTTAGTATTAGATTGCATTATACATGCCTTAGCTTTTACTTTCGGATTGAAATCCCGGACTTCATTAGTCGTTGGTAGACGCTGCTATTCTATCTACTGTCGCTTTGCTGATAGGTCGCCATCACGTTTCTATTGCTCGATTATATCCATAGTTCAAGGCGTTGTTCGAAAAAGAGGAACTGTTTTTTCTCAAAAAGAGAACCGGTGTCTCTAAGGTTTTACGTGAACTCCTGTCTGTTGAAGACTTAATTTCACGGTATGCCTTCTGCCTTCTGCCTTCTGCCTTCTGCCTTCTGCCTTCTGCCTTCTGCCTTCTGCCTTATGCCTTCTGTCTTCTGCCTTCTGCCTTCTGACTTCTGCCTTCTGTCTTCTGCCTTCTGCCTTCTGCCTTCTGCCTTCTGCCTTCTGCCTTCTGCCTTCTGCCTTCTGCCTTCTGCCTTCTGCCTTCTGCCTTCTGCCTTCTGCCTTCTGCCTTCTGCCTTCTGCCTTCTGCCTTCTGCCTTCTGCCTTCTGCCTTCTGCCTTCTGCCTTCTGCCTTCTGCCTTCTGCCTTCTGCCTTCTGCCTTCTGCCTTCTGCCTTCTGCCTTCTGATTTCTACCTTAAGCCTTCAGCCTTCTGCCTTCTGCCTTCTGCCTTCTGCCTTCTGCCTTCTGCCTTCTGCCTTCTGACTTCTGCCTTCTGCCTTCTGCCTTCTGCCTTCTGCCTTCTGCCTTCTGCCTTCTGCCTTCTGCCTTCTGCCTTCTGCCTTCTGCCTTCTGCCTTCTGCCTTCTGCCTTCTGCCTTCTGCCTTCTGCCTTCTGCCTTCTGCCTTCTGCCTTCTGCCTTCTGCCTTCTGCCTTCTGCCTTCTGCCTTCTGCCTTCTGCCTTCTGCCTTCTGCCTTCTGCCTTCTGCCTTCTGCCTTCTGCCTTCTGGCTTCTGGCTTCTGCCTTCTGCCTTCTGCCTTCTGCATTCTGCTTTCTGCCTTCTGCCTTCTGCCTTCTGCCTTCTGCCTTCTGATTTCTACCTTCAGCCTTCTGCCTTCTGCCTTCTGCCTTCTGCCTTCTGGCTTCTGGCTTCTGCCTTCTGCCTTCTGCCTTCTGCCTTCTGCCTTCTGCCTTCTGCCTTCTGCCTTCTGCCTTCTGCCTTCTGCCTTCTGCCTTCTTCCTTAATGAGTACCAATTCGGAACTGTGTTGGAGGCACAATTTCCAACCATAGCATGAGTCGAGGCTTATTTAAAGCCTCTTGATGATCTTAGGGTCTCAGCAACAAGTCCTTATTTCTACTCTACATTGGATCTAAACCAACTGGAGGACACTTCCCGCCATTATGGGTTTAAACTACAGCCACCATGATGCTCCCGCAACTGGGTCTACCTCAACCGGACCGAAATTTGGGGCACCTGACCCTAATGGTACCGTCATTTAAATCCGGTGGCTTGTCGCCAATAGTACGTAAGACCCGCAGCTTCTAATCCTTCAAATCCTAGCAACCCTCAGAGGCGTTAAGTTCAGAAGACCTTTATGGTAAGCCGAGTACTATGTTCTGCCCCCACTTTTTGTTAGACAACGTCATTGATGGAAAAAGCCTTGATAATTGGGCGGAGGCCCTCAAAAGTAGCACAGCATGAACAATCTGCATCTTCATACGAACGGCTGGAGACGGTATTCACTGTATTGACCAGAATGTCAAATTGTTGCAGACGTTCAGCCATCGAGTCATGCGCGCACAAGATTGCGTAATGAGCTATGCTCAGGTCACTAAAGGAAACATGTTTTAAGAAAACAGCTCTTAAAATGAGTGACAGCCTTGGCAATGGCCAAAAGTTATTTTCGAGTGAGGAAATACCTTTTTTCGAGTCGTCTAAAAGTCCTGCTGTTATAGTCGATTACTTCTTCCTCTCCACTTTGAAGGTGGCTGGGATTTGAATCTGGATCAAGAACAAACAAATCAGTTGTAGTTATATCGTCTGTGACGTATCTGCAATTTAACATCTCTGGTTGTGATTTGATCCGTGAGTCTCAGATGCTTCACGTTTTTTCTTAACGTGTGCTCTCCATTTAAGTTTAGCGTCGACTGTCATACCAAGATATTTGGCCTCGTTCGCGAAAGAAATTTGTACTGCCTTGATAAACACAGGTAGATTGCCAGTTTTCTTGAGAGTGAAGTTCACATTGACAGACTTGTTTTCATTAAGCGCGATTCGCTAAGTCTTTGTCCAATTGTTAATTAGTGTAAGAGCGTTGTAACTTAGCAGTTGCATCTTCAACGGTTTTAGCTGTTGCCAAATGGCAGTCTCATCACAGTATCGTCCGTTTGCGGTATGTTGCGGGTAAAAAGAAAATATAGCAGGGGGCCAAGTACACTTCCTTGCGGCACCCCCGCGTCTATTGTCTTAAAATTGGAATATTCGTTTCTGTGTCTGACACGGAAGAGTCGGTCATTTAGGTATGAACTTAAAATATGAGACAATTGCTTGGGTATTACTTATCGAAGTTTATATTTCATGCCCTCGTGTCATACCTTATCAAAAGCTTGCGAAACGTTAAGGAATGCGCTTGAACAGACTAACTTACACTTGATTGTTCGTTCAATTACATGGGTTATTCTCTGGAAGCACTTCCCCGTCGAATGGTTTGAACGTTTCTGCAAGATGATCGGCGAAAACCTTAGCTTTTTCTTTATCTTCTTTCGCGAATTCATCCTGGTTTCTTCTTATTGGGGCTTTCGAAGACTTTTAACGGATCTCCATATAATTGGTATCTTTTTTCGCTGTGAGACTTTCTAGGTAGTTATTAATAATTTACGGAAAGTTACGGGACTTTCTCCAAAGAACACTAAAAGGTAAATTCAATATAATTTCACTCCGTAATAACGTGTGGAAAATTAATGTCGATGACTCCGATTCTTACTGCGCATTATCGCTGAAACTTAACACCGATAAAATTCAACGGTATACTTATGAAAATAAGTTTGAAAAACCGTAACGAGTCTTCGCCAGGGAACTTCACCCGTCGTGCAAAAAAGAAGACGTAATAGAAGACGTTCAAGCACAAGATTTTAAGATTAAGTCGACGATATTTATAAAATTGAATCTATTTTAAATATCAGAGTCAAAATGGAGTAAGGGCAAACAAACTATAATCCAATGCAAACGTTGTCAAGATTTTAACCAGATCCACGATGAGTAAAATGCGCAGGCAAACACTTCTCGGAAGAGTGCAAAACAAATAAGCAGATCCCAACAGTTTGTGCCAATTGCACAAGAAATCACCCAGCTAATTACCGAGGTTGCGAAACCGCCAAAGAAATACAAAAGAGGCGAAAAAGTCCCATGAAATTCATTCATCCGGACCTAAAGGTGCAATATCCTAAAACCGATGAGCCCAAGATAGCTAAAAGAGTCAATATGAAGAAACCGGTAACGCAAAAGCATAAATGTGCTCAAAAAAACGTTGCCGAATCAAGTGCAATTAAAAAACTTGTACCGGTCCACGCGAGTATCGGATGTTTTGGCGACCACCGAGGGCCAGTACGTCGGTCTGCCTGTTAGTAAAATTGCCAACCACATTCCATGCCAGCCCTGTAGAGAGTTTTGTCTTTTTGTGAGATACATCTTGAGCTCCAAAAGGTGTGCTTGGCATTAAGGTCGCCACCAATAACAAAGGTTTGGTCAAGAGAGTTAAATAGGTCAATGACTTCGTGTTTTTCTATTTTGCAGTGCGATTGGCAATAGAGTAATTTTTATTTGTAACGCGCACCGTGGTCATTTGAAATTTGTCAAATTCAAATTTTGCTCCCAGAGTGTGCAAATTTGTTAAAATTTTGCATTGTCCAATGCCTCAAACCTTGAAGTAATTAAAATTGAGGAGCAGTTGCTTACTCTTGCCAAATGGTGGTTTGTAAAGCTGTAAGAGTTGCAGAAAAATATCCAGGAATGGCGCAAAACGCACCTGTAGTGGCTATACTTCTAGTTCATTGCGCCACCGCTAATTTTCTTTAAATCATTTCCTTGCTCACTGACTAGGTCTTTCCACTGTATATCGCCAGTGCATGCTCGTAATTGTACAGTACTGTCTGTTGCTCTGGTACATACGAAGAAAGCGTTATTCGCGTCCTTAGTCCGTTCTCTTATATTGTTCTAATTTACTTTTGTTTTACGGCAAGATATTCCGCGCTGCAGTATATGGCCAGTTCTACTCTTTTAAGCTTGAGGAGATATTTTGTATTTTCCAGGGAAAACAACTAGTTCCGGATAGGATTGGCTGCGGTTGAGCCGCTGGCCTTCGTCGAATTGCTAATTTTCTGTTCACCTTTTAATTAATGCTTGTCCGACTTTGAACTTCGTTTCTGTTTACAAGCATATTGCAGATTCAATTTGTAATTCCCGTTTGTGACTCCCTTCAAACTCAAGTACTAAGAGTACTCGTAGAATGGTGTATACATTCTGGCTAAGGATCTCCTTATTTATTGGAGATGCTGTATCTAATACCACATTTATGGCATCGATGGTAGAAAGCAAGCAGTCTGACATATACATATGATGCGTTCCAGGATTTTTCCCAGGGTAACAAGCAGATAAATTTGGCAATACTATGAAGGTTCTTGGTTCCGTTTTGATAGAAGCTCTAAATCTTTGATTTTCCATGTTGTAAGATAGACCCCCTATTCTAGACACCTTTGCATCATTGTTAGGAAGGCGTGTCAACATAGTAGTTGGTTTATCGGGGAAGGGATAAACTACTGTCTTTTTTAGCATTGCGGGACAGCTTAATTAGTAATCACTACGCTGTCTCCCAAATGACTTGGATTAGCGGAGAGAAAAAAATTCAAAAAAAAATTACAGAGAGAGAAAGCAAAGTAAAAATTTAATATAATGGGTCTTTCATTATGCGCTTCCTATCCTTAAATTTAAATAAAACAATGTGTGTGTGAGATATCATCGAAATTTTTTATTCGTTCGAAAGGTCTACCGATGCCCTTATGTATGAAATACAACATAGTTCAAATGTCCTCCGCGGCTTCTCTGGGCGGCGCGCATCCGAAATGTCAAATTTTCCGTGACTCGGGCGCATAAATCAGGCTGAACTTGACCGATGGCATGGGTTATGTTGGCTTTGAAGGCCACTGTGGTTTGTGGCTTATTCGCATAGAACTGCGACTTGAGTTCACATCACCTCCACGTGAAATAACCATGCCCTCGAATCGCCCGTGCAGAATTTCCAATGTGCCCTGAGCTGTGTGGCACGTAGCGAAGAACTGTTGCCAACACATGTCGTTGGTATCCATATCATCCAATTCAGACCAAAAGAAGTTGACAATCATCGATCTATAGCGTTCGCCCTTGGCGGCGATGGCCAAAGTGATATGGACCGATGACGCCGCCAGCCTAAAATCCACACCAAACAGTGACTTTTTCGGGATGCATTGGACGCTCTTGGATCTCATGTGAATTGGTATCGCCCCAAATTCGACAATTTTGTTTGTTGACGCACCCATTCATCCAGAAATGTCATCGCTGAAAATGATTTTTCGATGAAAACTAGGGCCAGTTTCCAACTGCTCTAGAGCCCATTCAACGAACACACATCGTCTATGGTCGTTTACATTCAGCTCCTGGGACAGTTGAATTTTGTACGGATGCAGGCCCAAGTCACGACGCAAAATTCGCCAAGTTGTGATCTGCGAAAGGCCAAGTTCTTGTGAGCAACGCAAAATCGGCTGCCTCGGATTCTCCTGCACACTCTCACGGACAGCGGCGGTGTTTTCGGCAGATCTTGCGTTTCGTCGACGTACGGGTGTTGGTTTATCGTTTACTGAACCAGAGGACTCGAATTTATCCACCACACTGCGAATAGTTCTCTCGATAGGACGATTATGGCGATCGTAATATGGGCGAACGTTGCCCAAACAGAATACCCATTTTGATAAAAGAATTTTGTCATTTCATTTGTCATTTTGTCATTTTATCATTTATGTTGTTGAACGCTTTGTCCGTTAATGGTTATTTGGCAAAACAGACTGAATAAATGACAGCCAATTTGACAGATATTCAGCAGAAAAGAAAAAATGGTTAGCCCAAGATAAATTCATAAGGAGTACATAAAGAGTTCAAAAACTTGTTCATATAAGTTTGTGCGTATTAGATTGTAGCCAGTAGTGCGAGTGAGGACGACTTAAATTTATTCGTGCTTGTCATTCTTCTCATGTCAGTAGGTAGGGAATTACAAAGCCGGACAACTTGAACAGAGAATTGCCGCTCAGAAGTAAGACAAAAGTATCTTGGCTGAACTAGTGAAAAACGATCTGTGCGATTGCAAAAATTTTAGGTTATTATAGATTACCTCCTTAATCTGGCTCTCGAGTTTTAATAAGGTTAAATCGATGACATAGCGATCTGTATTCTAGGAGGCTGGGAAGAGAGCATCCTCTTATTTTCATAGAAAAGTGAGAGATATGATCACTCTGCCTGGTGAAGTCCACTGTAAACTTTGCCGATGAATAGAATTAATGTGAGTATCCCAAGAAAGATTTGGATTAAAAGTCACACCACGGTTTTTATCTCACTCCATGGGCATTTAATTTATATGGACGGGCTGAAGGCTTGAGAGATCAGAAGCTTTTCGGTGTATTATGAGTACTTTTTGTACTATGAGTACTTTTATTTGGCCAGTCATGAATTCTAGCAAGATCTTCGTTTAGTAGGTCTATAGCAGAGTTAGTTTCATTTGTTGGGCTGCTTATCACAAGTTGCACTTTGCAGTGTTTAACAATGCTTGACAGATTGTTCACATATACGAGGAAAAGAGTAGGTCCAAGGATTGAACCCTGTGGCACTCTTAAAAAAATCGAACTATTCTCACCAATGCAATCCATTTAAGTAAGACCTGATAAGAGCCTATGGACAGAGGGGAAAAAGCGAAACAGTCTTTAAGCTTACTGCAAATGACCGCATGATTGACTGTGCCAAATGCCTTTGGATAATTCCTATCCATTACGTTACGAATCTCGTCTAATGTTAATATTAGAGCAGTTGGGTCGAAAACCAGACATACTCGTAGAAGATCTTTGTTATTTAAGTACTATAGTAACGAATTTTTTTTAGTACTAACTGTTCAAAGGCCTTTGACAAGTAAGGCAGAATAGCGATTGGCCTCTATTCAACCGTATTTCTCATTCGTGTTTTAGGGATCGGAACTATTTTTACTCTTTTCCATTCGGAGGGAAAAGTAGAAGTATTGAATATACTATTAAAGATGTGAGTAATGTGAGGAATGTATAAGGCAGAAACAGTTTTATAAACTTTGAATTTGGGCAGTCGATACCAGTAGCATTTTATTTTATTGAGAGGAGTACTTCAACAACATCTACTTCGCCCCTTCAGTGTCATTTGCAGTATTTGACTCGAAAATCAGGGCTGCAAGAAGGATTGCCGTATGAGGCAATGAAATGCAAGTTCAACTGGTCACAGTTAACATCAGTGGGGACTTCGATATTTTCCTTACCGATACCTAGATCGCGCAGCTTCTTCCACATATTCGTAGAATTTCCCAAAGTAGACGGGTCAAACTTGTGATTATAAAAAAATTATTTTGGCAGATCTGATCTTCAAGACAACTTTGTTGCGCAACGAACGATATTCATTTCGAAATTCATCGATACGAAATGTCCTCCCCTTTCGATAAGCAATGTCGCGTTGGACTGTGAGTTTTTTGATGTTAGGGCTAAGCCATTGAGGGGACTTAGAAAGGCGTACTATTGCTTTTAGAGGGATGTTGTTCTCATATAACTGTAATACCTGCTGCTCTAGGAACATTACTTGGTCGTCTACAACATATTCGATTAACGTCGGAGAGCAGTTTAGTACAGTCTGTATTTTGAAGATCACTGTAAAATTGTTCCGGAGTGCTACTAGATAGCTCTATGTGATAGATATATCAAGTCGTGCTGAGAAAACTCTGGGGCGGAAATTTGGTTATAAAAAAACAGGTTAGAGATGTCACCAACAAAAAAAAGCATCAAGAAGTGAGCATGAATCTTCCAAATAGTGGGTGGGAATGCTTGCGTTAACCGCGGCTAAATGAAGCGATTTCATATTGCCGATAAACGAGGCTGATTCAGACTTATCTATTAGGTTGCAATTTAGGTCACCACAAATAACTATGTTTGAGCAAATATATGAAATACCCTCAAGAACATCTATCAATGGAGTAAAACTTATCCGTTTGTTTGGTGGAGTCTTTACACTTTGGCCCTGTTACTGTGTGGCGCTGTCTGTTACTCTCCGTTAAATAATATCGACTAGTAGTTTCTGTGACCATAGACTTTGTTGACTCGCTATTAAGCTTAGTTTAGAAGTGAGCTGCTCTTGAATTTGATGTCAATGATTATCTTCCTGCCTGCCTTCCAAAATGTTGTATGTCATACTGTTGTTGATAATGCCCTTCTGCCTCAATCGATTTTCTAACCGTTGAAATCCCCAGCAATGATCAGTGAGTGATTCCCTTGCTCGTCTGCTATGATACCGTATTCAAGTTGTGCTTTCACACTGTTGTACCACAAATAAAACAAGAAAGAAGCTCATCCTGACTACATCCTCATTGATCTAAATTCTGAGGACGTTCAAATAGCTCAAAGGATGTTATCGCCGGAGCTGACTTTGAACGCGACTATCCTATTCCATTTTAGGGATTCCTCTGCCGAAGCGTCCATAGCGTGTTTCGTTTGGATAATGCTTAAGCACTGCAGTTCACCCAGCTATGCTTGAATGGGTGTGCAGTTGTATTTGCTTTACTGCAATCACCTTACGAATATCATCAGCTCGTAATGCCAACCACAATAAATATGTATATCTCCGAGTATCAAGTGATTAAAACCAACAAAATAAGTGCATTGCACCTTCGAATGTTCTAAAGAGCTCACATTTGATTGAAACACAGTTTAACTAGACTCTACGGTATACAGAGGTCCCAATGAAAAGGCTTAACTTCGTGAGACCGGGACCTTAAGAACTCACTAAAGACTTGTCTGACCTTGATCAGGAAGGACAACAGAAGCATGCACTCGACGATACGTTGAGGAACTATGAAGATTATTTAGTACACTACCTGCTTTTGAATTTGTCTGAGTGTGCAAAAGTATCTACAACGAGTAAACATCAATCTCTTGATATAAATGACATTTATGTTAAATCCCCTCCAGACTAAGTAGTAATTGATCTCACTCTGTGAGTGCTGTTTGCTTTTCAGTAACTTGGTGGGTGCTCTTTAAATTTGTCCTTCTTGCGTTTAATCGATAAATATGTTTTCCCTATGAAAACCGCTGAAGCCGATAAATATTTTTGTAAATAAAAGACCCAGAATTCCGTCGGTTATTTGTTTCTCTCCTCCTTTATTAACTTTTTCTTCACTTTTACTACGAGTATTTGCCCAAGTCCTTTGGTAAACAAAACTGTTTCATGCTGAACGCATCCATATTTCTCGTATTTCCATCTCTCTACAGTAGCTTGTAACTTGTATCCTTTCTATAAACATCATTCAGATATGTACGAGTATGTTCCACGTGCAGTTATCCTTCCCCAAGTGTCGTGATATTTTCTAAACTCATCATTCGCAAGGACTAAGCAATTTTCGCTCCACTTATTGCACATATAGTCGATACGACTTTTATCTGGTTCACCGCCAATTGACTTCCGCCAGAGTACCTTGAACGTTCGTTTGTGACGACAGCTTATGTGGAAAAAACAAAAATGTGCTCTTCGCAGATATTTATAAAAATACACAAGTCCCTTGTCGCCATCAGGACAAGGTTGAAAGCTAAAAAGTTTATTTTGCAATTTCTGTCTCTCTGACATTTGAACCAGGCACTTTTGTAAGCGTTGTCTTTCCAAATTTATATCTCTGTAAGGATGCCAACCAATAAAGTTGCTTTATGAGCACATTCGTCCTTTAAAGAGTGATGCAGCCCCTTTTGTGTCATAAATGGGAATTTCATCATACCAAAAGGTACACACGTACTCGTACGCCTCGCTCCCACTTCGATGGTCTTAATTTATTTAATATACTAATTTAGTCCTTGCAGGTAACAGAGGGTGTTACTTGTTTACTGTTATCCATTATTCTTATGTACGTGTGTGTAAAAACCAAATAGAGTATCGCCCTGCCATTTGCGTACGGTTTTCATTGAAAATGCAGATTTCATCCTGCGGGAATTTAATTAATAAGCTTTATAGTAAGAGTACAGTCAAAATGACATAATATGAGGTATACATACGAACTACTACTCACGCATAGAATGTGAAGAAGGGGATAAGTGACCGACATTGCATCGTTTCTGTACTTACTGGTCTGACGGGTAGCTGGCAGGGATTGAGGTATCTTTTCTGCATAATGTGGAGCGCGGAATATAAGTCCTGCACCAGACTGCACAACTATGTGCGGTGTTTGGTTTTCTAGCCTTAAAGTACAACGTGGATACGCTGGATGTGCAGATAAGTACGCTCATTTGGGTTTCATCAGTCCACGTAACAGAATGATAGTCGTAGACTGTGGCATATGGAAAGATTCCCTATGTAAGCGACTACCGGTCTGTAGGATAGGACATATGCTTTACTGCAGCGTCCACAGTAAAAGGTGTCAGCAATTTTGTGAAAATGCGTCATCATTATGCCAGTAAATAGCAACTTGGATACAGGTTTGAGAGCAAATTCGCCTGGATTTGACATAATCCACCGAAACCCGGGATTATGATGACCAATTGAAATGCAATGATTTCTAAATTGATGGACATTAAGTGTAAAATACTTTGATGGACTAATGAAATGGCCTGGCTGCAGGAAATTCTGTCTTGTAAACCTTAAAATGCTTGTACACAGCGCGGGTGAAGGAAACTCAGGGAGGAAGGAAAAAGAGGTACCTATGAACGTTGGTTTTAAATGTTCGAAGGTTATAATGACTAGGAAATAAAGAGCTAAGCTGGGCATTCCATAAGCGAGTTGTACGGCTTAGGAAGGACTTACCATATTTTAGAGTACGTCCGAAAGTGGGCTTGAGGGTATACCGATTGATGAGCATTGGAATACTACTGGCGATTTCTATGGAACACTGGTGGTAGAAATATAGATAGAAGAAAGTGATACACGAGACATTACGTCGGTTTTCGAGAGTTTCCGATGACTGAGTGATAATAGCATCACCTATGAATTTTATCGCACAGTTGCAGGTGCAGATATGTTATAGGCAGATGTGTGCATTGTACTCCAATTTTGAGGAAGAACGCCTTATACATATATTTGATTGTTGATTGTCGTGGGATGCGCTTCATCTAAGAACTTATTGCTCCTTTAAATAATTGATAATATTCAATGTGTCTATAAAAAATTGATAGAAACTGTTTATCTAAAGTTATTTGCAATGATTGCAAACATTTCTTCCATTTTACGTGCGTTAACATAACTGAAGAAAATGCTGAGTATTTTAAATCGAGTGGTAATTATTTTCGCTGTGACAAATGTGCAGTTCTTAGACGCCGTTCACTTCATCTCCCAGTGTTGGCCTCTATCAAAACAGCTAACTGCAATAAACCAAACCAGCAGCCTCAGCAAGAACAGCAGCAAAAAACCAAATCACAAACAGTTGCTGTCGATTCCACCCAAAACAATGGAGATTGTGAAGGTCAGTACACTCTTCAGATGGTTTATGTAAGGCTATCGCAATTAGAAGAAATAAATAAACTATTTCTGCAAGAAGTGAATGAACTACGTGCAAAAAACGCTGGCCTCAAACAGAGAGTAAATTTTCTGGAGAGCATAGTTAACTGGCAACAACAACAAACGCTAGACAAAACCATCGAAATTGTGGGTGTGTCAAATGTCACTCACTCAAACGCTATCAATATGACAAAGCAAATATTCACCAACGCATTGTCCATTGAAGTTGCTGACGACGAAATAGAGAAATGCTATATTAGAAATACAAAAACAAAATCTTCATCTGCTGTTAAACCCGTCATACCACCATGATCAAAAAGTTCCCGTGCTGCGCTGCCGATTTGAGTTCTGTTTTTTTTTTTTTTTTTGTTAAGTTGGTAAATCTGTTGTTGACATTCGCTCTAAATCTTTGCGTCACAGCTTGACATTTGCAAAAGTTACGTAGACAAGAGTACATCTATCTCTGTGTGTGTTGGCGATTTTTTACAATTTTAGAAATGGATTTAAATTTGCAACAACGAACTTGTATTAAATTTTGCGTAAAAAACGGATTTAATGGTGCGCGTTGGAATATTGGAAATATTGGAAAAGTGTTTCGGCAACGATTCTCTAAAGAAAACGGTTGTTTACCAGTGGCACGAGCGGTTCAAAAGTGGTCGTGAGTCAATCGAACATAAAAAACACAGTGGCAGACCATCGACATCGAAAACCGACGAAAACATTGATGGAGTAAAATAAATGTTGGTCAATAACCGCAAATTAACCATCGCAGAGATAGCGGAGGACTTGAACATTGCCTATGGATTCGTCCAAGACATTTTGGTTAATGATTTGGGTTTCCGTCGTGTAGCAGCAAGTTATTGCCAAAAGACCTCAATTTCATGCAAAAAAGAGACCGTGTTGACGTCGCAAAAGAGATGATTTGAGAGGCTGAATCCGATCCCACATTCATCGAAAGGATCATTACTGGAGATGAGACGTGGGTTTATGAGTACGACACGCAATCCAGACATCAGGCAAGTGAATGGCGTTCACCAAATGAGCCGATACCAAAAAAACCACGTCGTTTTCAGTCAAAAAAGAAGGCAATGCTCACGGTTTTCATGGATTACAACGGTGTAGTGCATCATGAATTTTTGCCAGAAGGCCAGACAGTAAACAAAGAGTATTATTTGGGCATTATGAGACGTTTGCATGAAGCAATTCGCCGAAAGAGCCCAGAATTGTGGGCAGAAAACTCGTGGATTTTGCACCATGATAACGCACCGTCGCACAGTGCCATCATTATTCGCAATTTTTTGACGAAAAATGCAACAAATACCATCCAACAGCCAACGAATTCACCTGATTTGGCTCCCTGTGACTTCTTTTTGTTCAATCGAATTAAAAAACCACATTATGGGAACGCCTTTCAGCAGCCGAGAGGAAGTAATGGAAAAATCGCAGGAAGCACTGATGCACATACCGAAAACCGAATATGAAAAATGTTTCGAGGATTGTGTTGCAGTCGATGGGGATTACTTTGAAGGGGACAATATAGATTTTGATGAATAAACTTGTATTTTTGTAATTTTCTGAATAAATTCCGGGAAGTTTTTGAAGCCAGGTCAGAGGGGGTGAAATATTTCTTACATCGCTTGAGGAAACCACGACATTTCGCAGCATTTTTGGTAACATCAAATATGTGGTCATCCCAACGTAAGTTGTCATTGACACACACTACCGAGAATGGAAAGTTTTTTGGTTTCAACTCATTTAATGAGGGTGGGGGTGGCCGTGGTGTAGTGGTACTAGCAATCGCTTCTCACTCGGAGGGTCCAGGTTCGAGTCCTGCCCATGGCAAGTCAGTTTTTCATTTGTGTAATTGCAACTCAGACAGAAAAATTCTGCGTGTGAAGGCATAACACTGACATGTAGATTTGACTGTTGTAGAGTTTCAAGCACAGAAAAAAATACTGTGAATTATACCTCGAATCACTCTGAGTGAAGAAAAAATCTCCGTCCTATTCGGACTCCCACCTCTGGAGAGCGAATATCGAAACCAAACACACCTGAGTTTCAAACCACTACAAAAACAATTTTCCTTTCTCGTCCTTCTACCTTTCCGCCCACGCCCTAGCAATAGTAAAAGGGTATCTAACCCCTTAGGCGCGCGTAAATTATATAAAAAAAAACAACAAAATGGCTGGGCTGGCAGCAGACAGCATTGTGTTTTGGAAGCATTAAATTCCACTCTGTTGATAGTTCCCCAATTGGTTATGCTGCCAATGTCAGAATTTAGTGTACTTAACATACGCTGTCGTTCCCGTACTACAGCCGAAGAACAGGGGCGTGAGTCCGGGAACGAGTATGAAAAGCAGAGAGTACAGTAGTCAGCAAAGGAATATATTGGATTATTAGTAGCAGACAAGAGATCGTTGATGAAAATTAAAAAGAGTGTCGGGGACTGACCGGAGTCCTGGTGCACACCAGCATTAAATTTTTGAATATCAGACTTGAAATCATGCAAGACAACTTGAATTGGACGTTCCGAATGGTAGTTCATAATCCATTGAAGATGAGAGTCGTCGATCTCAAATGCATGCATTTTCGGCAAAAAAGCTTGATGCCGAACTCTGCCAAATGCCTCTGATCACCAGTGGACCTGTTGCTATGAAAACCGTACTGCTGGTCATTGAATAGTTTTCGTGTTTCAAGATATTTCACAAGCCGACAGTTTATTAGCGTTTCCATGGAATCGGAAAGAAGGGACGTAAGTGCAATGGGTCTGTAGGAGGAGGGAGAAAACTTTTCGCATTTTTTAGTGACGGTCTGGACAAATGCTGTTTTACATCTGCTTGGGAAGTGTCCTGACGAGTAGGATTGATAAAAAATGCTTACGAAGTGGTTTCGCCAGTGAGGAAGAACACCTCTTCAGAAAACGGTGAGATATACCATCTGGACCAGCGGCTTGGTGTATGTTAAGATCTTTAAGTACTCTTGCTACTACATGAACGCGAAAGTGGATTCATCATTTTCATTGAAAATTCGACCCACTCAGGTGTAGGTGGGGACAACACACAATCTGAGCTGGCCTCAAAGTGCGCAGCAAGCAGATTGGCCTTGTCCAAAAAGCTGACAGCTAGAATGTCATTGCAGATGAGCGTTGGGATGGAGGATGAGGAGAATTTCTAATATTTTTGACGAATGACCAAAAATTGTTATTACCTTTGGGACATTGTAGTATTTTTTGCCTCAATTTTTGGTCGTAATTGCATTTTCACAGGCACAGGCTTTCCTCTGTCGGGTTGGTCTTGATGGACCGAAAAACATTTCTCTAACCCTGACAACCTCTTTACCGCTCGAGTCATACCATGCCTTTTCTTTTGGTTTGATAATCTGGAGGGATAAAGATTCTCATTCCAAAGAGAATAGTGTACGTGTGGATGATTTGATATCAGCAGCGGCATCCACGTTGTTATCGAGGAAACATAACGCCGAGTTAAAATTTCTGTTAAGTCCGCTCCAATAGTCAGAAGGTTCTTTTAGGAATTTTTTCTCTAACTGAGTGGTCGGTGTACGAGAAATTAACTGATATGACACAGTGGTCCGACGAGTTTAGAAGGAATAGCACATTGGCCTTGTGGCTTGTATTTGTCCCGGTGAAAAGTTAAAAACAAGTCTAGGGTGTTGTCGGCATGACTATCAACGTCTGGTATTCGCGTGGACTCAGCTACAAGCTGCGTTAAGTTGTTTTCCGCAATCAAGGTCTCAACATACCGTCCTTCGGCTGTTGTCTATCCAGAATGTAAGCCAACCAGAATTGTGTATATTGAAATCGCTCGTAAACACGATTTCAGTATGAGGATACGGGGATACAATTGTTTGTATGGAGTTAGACAGCGCTTCAAACTCGTTAATGGTCGAATTGCTGTCCAGCTTGGGGCTTATGTAAATAAAGCAGTGCAGGGGTGGATAATTTGCTTACGGAGATGGAATTTTAACCACATGAAGTTGAATTCCGGAGTTTGGTAAGCTACATCACTACGCACCTAAATGGCAAGATCGCGGTGAGAGAAGAATAATGGCACTAGTTTATAGCCAGGTAGCTCCAGATCAGTGTGATCTGAGAGTTTTGGCGGGTATCTACCTGTGTTTCACTAAGTGCCAATACAGCTGGACTGTATTTACAGACATGGACGTACGCAGAAAAGTGATTACTTTTTAGCCCTCGAATATTGGCTATATCCACTCTAAATTGCGGAGTCATAACCGTAAACAAACACAAACAACAGAAACAGCGACAACACTAGGCACAGCTGTGAAGTAAAAATTCAGATTTAGTTTACCGAATCAAATTTTTGTAGGTGTTGTGCCCTTACAACAATAGGAAACAGCTATCGCTTTCGCAATTTTCGGAAGGCTTTGCTTCCTTATGTCGATTATTTCGTTAGACATGTACTCGTAAGTTCTTTCTGTTGGCAGAATAAAAGGTCGAAACTTGCTTGTCTGCACAGAAGTTCTGCTTCGAGTTCTTTGGGAGGGGAAGCTTGACGCACGATGGCATTCAAAGCTTATACGAGTAAATAATAATGGGAAAACATCACGAAGCTTCGAAACATCTGCATACAGTCTTCGTCGATTTGGAGGAGCCGTTCGATATCATATAAACGACACTAAATACCAAAAATCTACCGGAGATTAACATAAAAATATTACGCTAAAATTGTAATACATCAAGGCAGTGAATAAAGTCCAAGACTTTCCAAATTTCGCTTTTTTCGCCATTAATAGTGCTATCATAAGCAACGTTGTGGCAGCGCTTAGGCAACTTTTAATAATAATGAGATGGTCCGAAATTGGTTCTAAAGTCCACAAATTTCGCCAACTCTGTAAGCGATGCAGTTGCAGTACAGACACGCAAGGAAAAAATGTAGCATTATCTTTAATTATACGCGTTGTCATATTCCAAAAATCAACAAAAGGAGCAGAGAGAGAGAGAGAGAAAATAACTAAGAAATAAAGGGCATTCCTGTAAGCTGTAAGGTTAAGAAATGAAACACAATATTTCAGTGTAGGTATTTTCGAAGGTGGGGTTGAGGGTAACCAATGGTTGATGGTCTTGAGGTGTGAATACCACTAGCAATTTCCTTGGAGCACTGATAGTAAGAAAAAGCACTAGAACAAGCTAATGCAAGAGACATTACATCGGTATTGGAGAATGTCAATTGACTGGGAAATATTGGTGTCACCTACGAGTATCTCCACATCGATTGGGGGAACCCAGTTATTTCGCAACATTTTTAGCAACATCGAATTTGTGGTCGGTCTAACTTAGGTATTATTCACATCCATACCAACAACAATTGATAGTTTTTTTTTTTCTTAGAGAACAAAGTGTTTTTGAAGCATTCAATTCCGCACGGTTAGTGTGGTTCATATCGAGATTCAAGAGGATTCAATACGCGGAAATTGCTTCAGCTAACTATTTTGGTGAAGTATTTTGGTGCGGAAGGAAGTCTTGACACAGTTAGAAGCCAAACAAAACAAAAGTTAATATTGCCGACCAAACAACTCTTAACTTGATAGACCGTATTACGTGTAGAAGTCCAGATCGATACTCAGTACCACCTAGGCTGAATTCTACAAACTATTTTGAGTTTTTGCGAAATTATTTACCAGAACTATTGGAGGACATTCCACTGATTTAACTAGCTTCATCATATTTCCAATAAAAGGGTGCTCCAACCCACTATGGTCGTGAGGTTAAGAATTGGCCAGATGAAGAGTACGATAATCGTTTGATAGGAAGAAATGGACCAATTCACTGGCCTACAAGATCTCCTGACCTTACAGTATTGGATATTTTTTGAATAGGGAAGAATGAAAGAAATTGTTTATTCGACCGAAATAGCAACTGCAAGAGCGTATTCTCGAAGCCTCATCAAAAGTGAGCCAGCAGTTAGCTCCAAAAACGGGCTCTAGCGTCCATACAAAACCAAGGAGGACGCTTTGAGCACATGTTATAACTGTTTTATTACAAACAAAATAAAAATTACCCAAAACCACACAACATCATTTTTTATTCATAACCTTTGGAGTTTAAAGTAAAAAAAGTTTTTTTTTTTAATTTTACCTACTGCAGGTCTTCTCAAGTATCATAAAATCTATGGGTTTTTCTGCAAACTTGATGATGATTTTATTTTTTAGTATTATTACGTCAATAAGAAAAAAATACTAAAACGTTATGTTTACTACGCATTTTCTGGAGAAAAGCGACCTCAAAGTCAAAAATTAGCATGGGCAAGAAAAATAGAACAGGTTTAGAATTTGAATATCTGAAGACTTCAGCAATATATTAACTTTATTTAAACGCAGTTACAAACATTAGTATTTCTTCTAAAAACAAAGTCCAAAACGAAGTTTCTGCCATTAGTATTAACAGAGCAATTTCCGCCAGCATGGTGCAGAGTACACCAAAGTAAGCCTTAGAATAAACCCAAGAATAAGGGGACATCTTGTATAGTGTCTGCTGGAGTTGATTTTCACATTGCGGCAATGGCTTCTAGTTCCATGGCATTATCAATGAGTTTTTCTTTTTCTTCACCCCCGTTTCCTTTACCTAACTTAGACCACGAAGAGTAAACACAGGAAACAGTTCTTTCGCACAGTTCTTCTTTCCAAAAGAGTGAGATTCATGATTTCTGCTCCATGAGATGATCGGTCTTGATAAATTTTTAAAGAAAAATTCATACCCTACCGCTGTATGTATCACATTCACCCTTCATAAACGAATGGTAATTCGTCACCAGGATGAAATGCTTCCATTAATTTTCCGGGACGTTATTTTCGATATGGTACCTTTCAAAGTTCAACAACAGGGTTGACATTCTACCCACATTTTCAGATTTATTTCCCCAGAAACTAACATTTGTACTTAACGATTCATGATGATGCCAGACAAAGTTTTGTCCGAAAATGCTTCGCAAAGTCATATGCGAACACTCTCACAACTTTTATTGCAAAATCGGTTCCCCATCCACACATAAACTGCTGCCACACCTAATCTCAATCAATTGAACTGTCCTCAAATTACCATTGACGATGTTCCCTATATTTATCCAGAAATTTCACTTAATAAAAAATTCCATTACCACCATCTGTGCATTTTGCGTTCAATCACATACCGCCGCCGCCCTAAGCCAAAGATTACATCTACAAGCTAGTTACTGTTTCTGTTACTACTGCTGTTACAATATTTGCTCGGCATTAACCTTGATAAACATCGTTCCATGGCATCTGACAGATTCCTATCTCTTATCTGGCTTCGATGAACCAATGTCATTGGCGTCGTTCTGATTAGAAACCGCCACGAATATCAATGCGATAACGCTATCTTCTCATTGACTTTACAAACCACTCACCGTTGAGTTCCTGTGATAACCCACAAACCATGTAATTTGGAAATACACCCCCTTAAGCTGCAGGTATCCGTGTTCATTTTGAAGAGAAAACAGAAAAAAAATCCTCTTCCCTCATCACACTGACACTCAACCATTCCCCCATATGGAGCACTCGTATTTCTCCGCGCAGATGAAAATGAAGTCCAGGTTCAACTTCAATATCTAGGAGAGCATGAAAAATTGCTCCTCCGCCAAGATGTTGTATTGTAGATGGATTCTTGAAATTGTGAATTCCTGGCACATATTTACACTTGTCTTCTGTTAAGAATCCTGTATCCTGAATTCTAATCTGATGGATTTCTAGTTCATTTTTGTTTTGTTTGTTTCTTTTGTTGCAGGACGAATTGGAGAAAGCCGATGCGTATCTGGTTGTGTATTCTGTAGTTGACAAGGAATCATTTACACGATCCAAACAAATTCTATCACGCCTACAGGATATGGATTTGATTAGGACGCGACCGATAATCCTGGTGGCTAATAAAATTGATTTAGCGAGGTCACGCGCCGTTTCAGCACAAGGTAAGTGAATATTGTCCTATACACGTATAAAATTGAAGGCTGCCATTATCCTTGAAACGAAATTAGGAGAAATGTCCTAAAGAAGTTTATTTGATATAAAGAGACTCAATTAATATGTGGACGCCAGTCCGTCAGCCTCACTCCTAATGGGGATTATAAAAGAATAAAAACAAAAACGACAAATTTGATTAAGGTCCATTAGAAAAGAGTTGCCACTACCTCACAGCTGTAACTGTATAGCTGTATTCGTATTCGTATTCGTACTCGTATTCATATCGTAACTAATGTCAAATTAATCAATTGGGAGCACCCAAGAGGTGTACTAAAGGGATTGCCGAAAAGGTAAATGGCAAATCGTGTTGACATTAATTGCTTACGAAGGACTAAATGTCTCGTAAAAGCGCAATCAGGACTCGAGACTTCGTTTCCCATTTACCATTTGCTATTTCCCACCGATGATGTAGAATATAAGAGTTAACCTTTTTAACGGTATGCTTTGTATGGGAGAATAATTTGTTAGGAAGAGCGTCTAATTTTATCGGACAGCAGAAGAGCAGGGTTTTTACTAGACTTCCCAAATAGTGAGAGCAGAAAAAGTGTATCCCGAGGATACAAGAATACGCACTAAAGGCTCTTAATTGAGTCACAAAGTCGGACATTAAAGTGCTTAGGTCAGAGGATGGAAATTTATTATTTTAATAGCTTTGGGACTACGAACTTTTCGCGTGCTGGGGACACGACATAGGCCAATGGGATGCTCTTCTCTTTTTGGTTATAATTTTCGGGAGTAATTATTTCCTGTTTGCATACATCTTATGGGAGAAAGAGTTATTAACCGAAAGGATTTGATGCAGTCCAGATACGTTGAAATGAGCCGCGTATATGGTTATACGGGTTGTAAAGTTAAATTAAAAAAAAGGCTCCTTTAAATTCAGCTGTAGTGTATTGAGGTATAATGAATACTGAAATAAAAATGTTATTGTACAAAAAAGAAATAGGTGTGTGGCATTGCCAGAGTGATACAACACACGTCTTTTGACAGCAGTAGTGAATGAGGTGAATTCTGTAAAATGTGGATGCTAATGATTAGGGGGCTACCTAAGGTAGCTAATGAAGCAGGTTAGTGGTACAATCCAAGAATGTCGATCGATCATCATGAGACGATAGCCTGGGTAAGATGCTCATAACAGTTTCTATTTGATTGAGTGCTTAACTACCTAATAATAGCCACAATATGTGTTTATGTATAAACAATTATTAAAATCGTTCTTGGTAGCCTTAGCTTCAGTAGTATATCAGGAAGGAATAGCCTTTAGAATTAGCATTTCTGAAATTGGTAAATGCAGATGTACAAAGCGAACAACCTGTTTTTAACTTCATAATCTACAGTGGGGTTAAAAAATCTGGTGGTGCTCCAAATTGATCACTTTTCGCTGCACATAATTAAGACATCTGAAGTGCCAACATCGACCATGCAATTAGAGGTACTGCACCTTAACAGTCATCAGTTCGTCTTAATTTTTTATTTCAGGAGCAAACACATCTAGAGAGCGCGAATACGAATCACATATACAACGGAGTCAAGGAAGACTACCAAATTTCGACACTGAAAAGCTGCAATCGCAAAGGGCCGCTGCAATCTTTGGCATCCGTAATTACTCATTTACTTAAGGTGGGGCAGACCTGGGCATCAACCAGCAGGCGTATCCAGCTAATTTGATCTTTAGCCAGCTGCCTCCAGTTTCGCAACCAAGTTGGTTGAGGTTCATTTCCGCTTGTATGCGCCACCAGAGTTGCGGTCTTCCTCTAGTGCCCTGTCCCTCGGTGGTGGATTCGAAGATTTATCAGACCGGAGCATTGGTGTCCATTCTCTCTACATGACCCAGCCAAATCAGTTGTTGGACCTTCACTCTTCTAGCTAAGTCGATGTCACTGTACAGCCCGTACAGACGACACCGAAAATAACCCGAAGAATTTTCCTTTCGAAGCAGCCCAGAGTACACTCATCCATTTTTGAGAAAGTGCATGTCTCTGCCCCATAGGACAGGACTGGGATAGTTAAGGCCTTATATAGGGTAATTTTAGTCGTTCAAGAGTGGGCTTTGCTTGTCAATTGATTTCTCAGACCAAAGAAGCAGCGATTGCCAAGAGTTATTCTTCGTTTGATCTCAGCACTGGAGTCATTGTCTGCATTGATAGACAAAGTCCTTAACTACCTCAAAGTCATATCTGTGAAGGGTAACGTTCTGTCTGACATATATTTACTTATTTATTTATTAGAATATCAATATACAATTGAAAATTGTTACTAATATAAACAATAGAGCAAGCTAGCAGCAACGGCTTTCGGCTCTTTTAGCGTAAAAAAGAAAAAACGATTACATACGAGTATATAGTTAGTTACACTGAGATTTTAAGTCTTTCTAACATTCTTTTTAATATCACAATATTTCTACCTTTGGGTACCTTGAGGAGTTGCAATGGGTCTTGATCCGGACTAGGGTTGTTTTGGAGTGGTGATGAAAGGAAGCAAGGGCTAAGTAGATGAGTAACTGTTACTCTGCTGAAGCAAGTAGGGCAGGTTGGTAGTGGTTCCTTTTTGAACAGGTGTTGATGGGGTATATGCAGTGTGACCAAGGCGGAGTCGGATAAACATTTTTATGTCAGATTTGGGGATGTTTGTTTGAAATTTGGGCTGAACTTTTATTGGGTTGACAGTTTTGTAATGGTGGTTATAACGTTCCCATTCAAGTAGTTGTTGGCTGTGGCATGTCTGCTTGATGTATCTCCTTAAGTCAAGACGAGAGAAGGTGTTATAAGTGAGAGCTGGGGCCTTTAGCACAGAGTTTGCAGCAGCGTCTGCATATTCATTGCCCTTAATTCCTGCGTGACCTGGTGTCCACATAAGCTTTATCTTGGATCTTGATTTAATTAGGAGATCACGAATTTTTGCTACAATGATTGTGTCGTTACGTGGGTTAACGATGCTTTGTAGTACTGACAGGCTGTCAGAGCAGATTACCCATTTTCCTGCAATTAAAGAGCTTCTCCTTGTGGCTTCAAGTATGGCTAGTGCTTCGGTGGTATAGATGGAGGCAATGTTTGGTAGGATTCCCTGTACGATTATAGACCCTTCTTGATTTACAACTGCAAATGCTGTGTTTGTCTCTGTTTTGGATCCATCTGTATACAAGAAGTTCCAGCCTTTACATTTTAAGTCAGTTGAGATCTCCAGGAAGCGTGATTTGTAAATAGCATTACCTGTCACGTCCTTTCGCAACTCTTGTAGGTTGAGGATTACTGAATTTCTATTTAGCAACCATGGTGGTTGGGTTGGTGTGAATTTTGTTGTTCTACTGCAGGGTAAGTTTAAATTGTACCCAGAATCTAGGATCCTGTGTATTGCGGAAGGGATCCTCCTGTTGCGTTTGTGGGTAGTGGCCTTATTCGTATCCTTGTCTACTATCGATCCTGTTTGAAAGAGGAGCTTGACATTAAGTTTCATGATGATTTCAGAGTATCGCTCTTCTAGTGTTGGGAGCCCAGCTTCAGCAAGTATATTTTTGAGTGGTGTTGTTGGAAAGGCACCTAGGCTTTTCCTTGCTGCTTGGTGGTATGTTGGTGCAATTATATTTTTTGTGGATTTTGGAGAAGAACCATAGATGACCAAAGCATACTCCAGTTTACTTAAAACTAACAACTTAGTAATATTGCAAAGTGAGTTAACATGAACATTACTTTTCTTAGATGCTAGATACTTAATAATATTGAGCCGTGCTGCTATGCTTTCTTAAGACTAGTGCAATGAGGTTTCCAGTTGTACCTGTTGTTAATTAAAAGGCCTAGAACATTGAGGTTTGATACTGTTTCTATTTTGGTGTTGTTAATAGTTAAATCTACGCTTGTACAATTTTTCTTTCTGCAAATGTGAATTAATTTACATTTTTCTAAGGAAAGTTTGGAGCCAGAAATATAAGACCATTCATAAATGTCATTGAGCAAGCTAGAACAAACAGACTTTGTTTTATCGAGATCATTGTATTTACAAAGTATATATGCATCGTCAGCATAGATACAGTGATCTAGATCCTTGTAATTGGATATAATGTCGCTTAGTTGATTAAAAGCGATTACAAAACATATGACCGACAATGGAGATCCTTGGGGGATACCATTATCGAGCGGCATGAGAGCTGAGAACATGTTTCGAATTTGTATGCAGCACTTTCTGTTCGTTAAAAAGGATTTAAAATATCTAAAGATGTTCGGTCCTACTCCCCATTCTCTTAATTTATTGAGAATAAGGTGTATACCTACGCGGTCGAAGGCCTTTTCAAAATCTAAGGCTAGGATTGTCAGATGGTTACGTGCTGAGAGGTCGTTTGTGACAACGTAGTCTATGTGGAGAAGGGCATCTATGCACCCTCTTCTTGGCCTGAATGCGACTTGGTTAGGACTTAAAAGCTTTTTAAAGTTGGTTAGCCATAAAATTCTGTTTGCAATTATCTTTTCAAGAACCTTTGATAAGCAAGGAAGCAGTGATATTGGACGATAGCTATTTACATTCACAATATCGTTCTTGGGTTTAGGTATGGGTATGATGGTAGCTATTTTCCAGCTTTGAGGTATAATACCTTTACTGAAAATATTATTATACAACGATAAAAGTCTTAACTTAGCTGAGTGTGGAAGATTTTTTATCATAGGATAGGAGATCCTATCACGCCCTGGTGTCTTGCCTTGTAATTTGCATAGAAAACTCTCAAATTCAAGCATAGTGATATTAGTTTCAATACGTTGTGCTGCTGCGTTCATTGCAGGTATTGGAATTATATTGAGGCTTTCCAATCGATTGGTGTTGAAGGCCGATGGAAAGTTTGAGTTTGCTGAATTGGATGACCAGGTTTGGGCAAAGAAGTTGGAGATTTCGATAGGGTCGGTTATAGAGCCAGCTTGCGTGTTAATAGACAATATGTTTTTATGTGTTGAGTTGCCTGTCAAAGTCCTTATTTTTTGCCAAACTGCGCTTGGGGATGAGTTTGGATTAATATATCCTGTAAAGTCCTCAAAAGAATAAAAACAAAAACGACAAATTTGATTAAGGTCCATTAGAAAAGAGTTGCCACTACCTCACAGCTGTAACTGTATAGCTGTATTCGTATTCGTATTCGTACTCGTATTCATATCGTAACTAATGTCAAATTAATCAATTGGGAGCACCCAAGAGGTGTACTAAAGGGATTGCCGAAAAGGTAAATGGCAAATCGTGTTGACATTAATTGCTTACGAAGGACTAAATGTCTCGTAAAAGCGCAATCAGGACTCGAGACTTCGTTTCCCATTTACCATTTGCTATTTCCCACCGATGATGTAGAATATAAGAGTTAACCTTTTTAACGGTATGCTTTGTATGGGAGAATAATTTGTTAGGAAGAGCGTCTAATTTTATCGGACAGCAGAAGAGCAGGGTTTTTACTAGACTTCCCAAATAGTGAGAGCAGAAAAAGTGTATCCCGAGGATACAAGAATACGCACTAAAGGCTCTTAATTGAGTCACAAAGTCGGACATTAAAGTGCTTAGGTCAGAGGATGGAAATTTATTATTTTAATAGCTTTGGGACTACGAACTTTTCGCGTGCTGGGGACACGACATAGGCCAATGGGATGCTCTTCTCTTTTTGGTTATAATTTTCGGGAGTAATTATTTCCTGTTTGCATACATCTTATGGGAGAAAGAGTTATTAACCGAAAGGATTTGATGCAGTCCAGATACGTTGAAATGAGCCGCGTATATGGTTATACGGGTTGTAAAGTTAAATTAAAAAAAAGGCTCCTTTAAATTCAGCTGTAGTGTATTGAGGTATAATGAATACTGAAATAAAAATGTTATTGTACAAAAAAGAAATAGGTGTGTGGCATTGCCAGAGTGATACAACACACGTCTTTTGACAGCAGTAGTGAATGAGGTGAATTCTGTAAAATGTGGATGCTAATGATTAGGGGGCTACCTAAGGTAGCTAATGAAGCAGGTTAGTGGTACAATCCAAGAATGTCGATCGATCATCATGAGACGATAGCCTGGGTAAGATGCTCATAACAGTTTCTATTTGATTGAGTGCTTAACTACCTAATAATAGCCACAATATGTGTTTATGTATAAACAATTATTAAAATCGTTCTTGGTAGCCTTAGCTTCAGTAGTATATCAGGAAGGAATAGCCTTTAGAATTAGCATTTCTGAAATTGGTAAATGCAGATGTACAAAGCGAACAACCTGTTTTTAACTTCATAATCTACAGTGGGGTTAAAAAATCTGGTGGTGCTCCAAATTGATCACTTTTCGCTGCACATAATTAAGACATCTGAAGTGCCAACATCGACCATGCAATTAGAGGTACTGCACCTTAACAGTCATCAGTTCGTCTTAATTTTTTATTTCAGGAGCAAACACATCTAGAGAGCGCGAATACGAATCACATATACAACGGAGTCAAGGAAGACTACCAAATTTCGACACTGAAAAGCTGCAATCGCAAAGGGCCGCTGCAATCTTTGGCATCCGTAATTACTCATTTACTTAAGGTGGGGCAGACCTGGGCATCAACCAGCAGGCGTATCCAGCTAATTTGATCTTTAGCCAGCTGCCTCCAGTTTCGCAACCAAGTTGGTTGAGGTTCATTTCCGCTTGTATGCGCCACCAGAGTTGCGGTCTTCCTCTAGTGCCCTGTCCCTCGGTGGTGGATTCGAAGATTTATCAGACCGGAGCATTGGTGTCCATTCTCTCTACATGACCCAGCCAAATCAGTTGTTGGACCTTCACTCTTCTAGCTAAGTCGATGTCACTGTACAGCCCGTACAGACGACACCGAAAATAACCCGAAGAATTTTCCTTTCGAAGCAGCCCAGAGTACACTCATCCATTTTTGAGAAAGTGCATGTCTCTGCCCCATAGGACAGGACTGGGATAGTTAAGGCCTTATATAGGGTAATTTTAGTCGTTCAAGAGTGGGCTTTGCTTGTCAATTGATTTCTCAGACCAAAGAAGCAGCGATTGCCAAGAGTTATTCTTCGTTTGATCTCAGCACTGGAGTCATTGTCTGCATTGATAGACAAAGTCCTTAACTACCTCAAAGTCATATCTGTGAAGGGTAACGTTCTGTCTGACATATATTTACTTATTTATTTATTAGAATATCAATATACAATTGAAAATTGTTACTAATATAAACAATAGAGCAAGCTAGCAGCAACGGCTTTCGGCTCTTTTAGCGTAAAAAAGAAAAAACGATTACATACGAGTATATAGTTAGTTACACTGAGATTTTAAGTCTTTCTAACATTCTTTTTAATATCACAATATTTCTACCTTTGGGTACCTTGAGGAGTTGCAATGGGTCTTGATCCGGACTAGGGTTGTTTTGGAGTGGTGATGAAAGGAAGCAAGGGCTAAGTAGATGAGTAACTGTTACTCTGCTGAAGCAAGTAGGGCAGGTTGGTAGTGGTTCCTTTTTGAACAGGTGTTGATGGGGTATATGCAGTGTGACCAAGGCGGAGTCGGATAAACATTTTTATGTCAGATTTGGGGATGTTTGTTTGAAATTTGGGCTGAACTTTTATTGGGTTGACAGTTTTGTAATGGTGGTTATAACGTTCCCATTCAAGTAGTTGTTGGCTGTGGCATGTCTGCTTGATGTATCTCCTTAAGTCAAGACGAGAGAAGGTGTTATAAGTGAGAGCTGGGGCCTTTAGCACAGAGTTTGCAGCAGCGTCTGCATATTCATTGCCCTTAATTCCTGCGTGACCTGGTGTCCACATAAGCTTTATCTTGGATCTTGATTTAATTAGGAGATCACGAATTTTTGCTACAATGATTGTGTCGTTACGTGGGTTAACGATGCTTTGTAGTACTGACAGGCTGTCAGAGCAGATTACCCATTTTCCTGCAATTAAAGAGCTTCTCCTTGTGGCTTCAAGTATGGCTAGTGCTTCGGTGGTATAGATGGAGGCAATGTTTGGTAGGATTCCCTGTACGATTATAGACCCTTCTTGATTTACAACTGCAAATGCTGTGTTTGTCTCTGTTTTGGATCCATCTGTATACAAGAAGTTCCAGCCTTTACATTTTAAGTCAGTTGAGATCTCCAGGAAGCGTGATTTGTAAATAGCATTACCTGTCACGTCCTTTCGCAACTCTTGTAGGTTGAGGATTACTGAATTTCTATTTAGCAACCATGGTGGTTGGGTTGGTGTGAATTTTGTTGTTCTACTGCAGGGTAAGTTTAAATTGTACCCAGAATCTAGGATCCTGTGTATTGCGGAAGGGATCCTCCTGTTGCGTTTGTGGGTAGTGGCCTTATTCGTATCCTTGTCTACTATCGATCCTGTTTGAAAGAGGAGCTTGACATTAAGTTTCATGATGATTTCAGAGTATCGCTCTTCTAGTGTTGGGAGCCCAGCTTCAGCAAGTATATTTTTGAGTGGTGTTGTTGGAAAGGCACCTAGGCTTTTCCTTGCTGCTTGGTGGTATGTTGGTGCAATTATATTTTTTGTGGATTTTGGAGAAGAACCATAGATGACCAAAGCATACTCCAGTTTACTTAAAACTAACAACTTAGTAATATTGCAAAGTGAGTTAACATGAACATTACTTTTCTTAGATGCTAGATACTTAATAATATTGAGCCGTGCTGCTATGCTTTCTTAAGACTAGTGCAATGAGGTTTCCAGTTGTACCTGTTGTTAATTAAAAGGCCTAGAACATTGAGGTTTGATACTGTTTCTATTTTGGTGTTGTTAATAGTTAAATCTACGCTTGTACAATTTTTCTTTCTGCAAATGTGAATTAATTTACATTTTTCTAAGGAAAGTTTGGAGCCAGAAATATAAGACCATTCATAAATGTCATTGAGCAAGCTAGAACAAACAGACTTTGTTTTATCGAGATCATTGTATTTACAAAGTATATATGCATCGTCAGCATAGATACAGTGATCTAGATCCTTGTAATTGGATATAATGTCGCTTAGTTGATTAAAAGCGATTACAAAACATATGACCGACAATGGAGATCCTTGGGGGATACCATTATCGAGCGGCATGAGAGCTGAGAACATGTTTCGAATTTGTATGCAGCACTTTCTGTTCGTTAAAAAGGATTTAAAATATCTAAAGATGTTCGGTCCTACTCCCCATTCTCTTAATTTATTGAGAATAAGGTGTATACCTACGCGGTCGAAGGCCTTTTCAAAATCTAAGGCTAGGATTGTCAGATGGTTACGTGCTGAGAGGTCGTTTGTGACAACGTAGTCTATGTGGAGAAGGGCATCTATGCACCCTCTTCTTGGCCTGAATGCGACTTGGTTAGGACTTAAAAGCTTTTTAAAGTTGGTTAGCCATAAAATTCTGTTTGCAATTATCTTTTCAAGAACCTTTGATAAGCAAGGAAGCAGTGATATTGGACGATAGCTATTTACATTCACAATATCGTTCTTGGGTTTAGGTATGGGTATGATGGTAGCTATTTTCCAGCTTTGAGGTATAATACCTTTACTGAAAATATTATTATACAACGATAAAAGTCTTAACTTAGCTGAGTGTGGAAGATTTTTTATCATAGGATAGGAGATCCTATCACGCCCTGGTGTCTTGCCTTGTAATTTGCATAGAAAACTCTCAAATTCAAGCATAGTGATATTAGTTTCAATACGTTGTGCTGCTGCGTTCATTGCAGGTATTGGAATTATATTGAGGCTTTCCAATCGATTGGTGTTGAAGGCCGATGGAAAGTTTGAGTTTGCTGAATTGGATGACCAGGTTTGGGCAAAGAAGTTGGAGATTTCGATAGGGTCGGTTATAGAGCCAGCTTGCGTGTTAATAGACAATATGTTTTTATGTGTTGAGTTGCCTGTCAAAGTCCTTATTTTTTGCCAAACTGCGCTTGGGGATGAGTTTGGATTAATATATCCTGTAAAGTCCTCAAAGCTTTTTGTCTTGCTGATTTTTAGCAATCTCCTAAAAAGAGCATTAGCTTTTTTGTAGGCCAATAGATTGACTTGGGTAGGATTTTTCTTGAAAGCCCTCAAAGTCGTAAACTTTTCGGTTCTTAGCCTAGTCAAATCAGGGTTCCACCAGGGCACGTATCGTTTGGTCGTTGTGGGAGACGATTGGGGGATGGCGTGATTAGCAGCATGCCGAATTCATTTAAGTAAAATCGCAGCTTCCCTGTTTATACAAGAGGAGGTTGTGGTAACTTTTGCGAGATGATGTACAAGTGTATCTTTAAATGAGTTCCAGTTAGCCAGATCTGTTTTGTATTTTGGGGTATGTTTGATGGTTTCATGCCTGGGTGATAGCAGCAATGAAATAGATATTGGGAAGTGATCGCTACCGTGCAGATCATCTGAGATGTGCCAAGTTATTTTTGGGAAGAGTATTGAAGAACAGCATGAGACATCAGGATGGGTGAGCGAGCTGTGCGTTGACAAGTGGGTGGGAGAACCGTCATTCAATATGGTTAGGTCGGATTTTGTGATAAAGTTTTCAATAACTGCACCCCTCTTGTAGTTTTAAGGGAACCCCAAAGCACACTCCATGAGTTGACGTCACCAGTGAAAATGTATGGTGGTTGGGTCTGCCGAATGATATTCTCCAAGTCAGAATGAGTGAATGATTGCCCAGGAAGAATGTAAACGCAGATAATCGTAACTTTAATACCCATGTCGACTTGTACGGCAGTCGATAGAATATTTGAATTTATTGGTTTGTGTACGTGAGGGATATTGTTTTTAATAAGTATTCCGACTCCACTAACTGCTTTTAAATTGCAGGGTAAATTAACAAAATACCCAAGATATGGCTTCGATTTTATGGGGTCTACTTTGTAAGGCAGATGGGTTTCTTGTAATGAGATTATATCGTATCTACGCTCTTTTATTAGTAGATTGAGTTCGTCATAATTATTTTTGAAACCGTTGAGGTTCCATTGTAAAATGTCGAGAGACTTGAATGTTTTCTGTTGTCGGCTGTGTTGGTGGTCAATTCTGATTCGATGTTTCCGCTTGCCGGGAAGAACACAGATCCTACCACACACAGTGGATAGATCCGTGCTCCCCTCCGCAAGTGCAGCCGTCGATGTGGAGGTTTTAGAGATTTTATTTGTGTGATGTTTCATCTGTATTAAGAGAGTACATCAGATCGTTATCTTTGGCGTTTGGAGAATTGGTAAGAGAGTTGATTTTGAGAAGTGTGTGATTATAGTGGATGTAGTGTGTGGTGGAGTCGGTTGTTTTTGGTGAGGCTAATTTTTTATTAATGGTAGTGGGTTTGGTTTGCTCTAAGAGTTGTCTTGGTTTGGGAGAGGGAGAGGGCATTGACTGACAGCTATGTAATTCTGTAGTACGTGATGAAGATGGGGTAGGGGTCGATGGTAAGGTACGTATTGCAGGTTGGTTTATTGTTTGTGCTGTATTGATTTCGCTGAATGTTGTTTGAGAGAGTGGGGTAGGAGGATGAGTGTTTTTTAGTTGATGAGTGTTGTTAGCTACTTTATTTTTAATTTGCTCAGAAAGAGATGGTGAATTTGTAATGCGATCAGGATTTTGTTCATTGTATGTGCGCCTGGCCTCGGCCATACTGCACTTATTTTTGATTTTGATAGTAATTATATCTTTGCTTTGAACAAATTTGGGGCAATCTTTTGAAGAGGATGAATGTTTTTCAAGACAGTTTGCACACAGTAATCTGGTACAGGGTATAGGTTCGTGGGGAGGCAGACTGCAGTTGACACAAACCTTGCTTTTAGTGCACCTTTTAGTCGTATGTCCGAGTAGCTGACAATTGCGGCACCTCATTGGCGAAGGAATATATTCCTTGACCTTTGCCTTGTACCAACCAATTTCGACAGTCGTTGGAAGTTGGTATAGATTGAAGGTGAGGACGACAAGGCCTGTGGGTTCGAGTTTATCATTGACCTTTTTGGTGAACTTGTACACTTCGGTTACACCTTGCGATTTCATCTCCGCAACGATTTCGGATTCTGAAACATTTTTCAACCATGGTGCGTATACAACACCTTTAGAGGAGTTAAGATATTTGTGAAGGCTAACTGTTACTGGGAGTTGGTTTGCTAGAACACTTGTTTTAAGGAATTTATCCGCAATTTGTTGGGTTTTCGCTAATAAGAGGACGCTTCCATCTTTCAGCATAGATATGTTATCGTAACAGGTGCTAATAGCGTCAATTGATTTTTTTAGGAGGAAAATACTCACGCTTGATAAAGGTTTATTTTCATTTTTTGCTGCTATCACTACAAATTTAGGGTTTTTTGTGTTACGAACAACGGGTAACTCTGGGAATTCAACCGGTGAAAATCCACGTTTATTTTTTCTTTGCCCTGGGTTGTTCAGAAGACATATCCGATAGAATGTCAAACCGGTTCCCGGGCTTGTTCATCGGCCCCGGTGGGCCCATACCGTAAATACGACCACAAAGGGAGATAAATTTATTAACCGCAATAAAGAGAAGAGGAAATAGAACAGCCGATTAGGGAGTGTGAGCGAGGTAAGAAAGAGAACTTTCACGAAGGAATCAAGCCACAAGCAGAACACAGCGGGAAATAGCTAACAACGCGATGTGTACGCTACGAGAGCCAGACGATGACTGTGTCTGACATATAGGTGTTAGGTGTCCTTTCTTACTGACAGCGTATATTTGGTCTTGCTCATCTTTGCCGCTTCCGCCTCAATACTCTCGAAAGCGCAACTGACATCAAGTCGTTTCTTTCCAGCGTATACGAATAATTGGACGGGCTTTTGAAAGATTGTGCCTCTTGTGTTGGGGCGTGAGTTTTGCGCTATTCTTTCAAGAATGATGTTAGATTAATCGAATGATAGCGCGTTGCCTCGTCTAAATCCTTTTTTGACATCACAGGTCTCGGTGAGTTCTTTACCGGGCATTCTCCATCGTCATCCTACACAAACCGACGAGTATAGCTCGTCTCTGAAGATGCTCTCATACGCGGCCTTAAAATCGATGAATGGGTGGTGCATATCGATTTTGAGCTTATGGGTTTTTTCCAATATCTGCCGTAGTATGAATATTTGGGAGATGGTGGACTTTCTGTGGCCTGAATGCAGACTAATATGGACCAATCATGTTGTTGGCTAACAGCTTCAGGCGTTCACACGAAGCGACAGATAGGAATTTATTTGGCAATATTAAGAAGACCGATGCTTCTGTAGTTTGCACTGTTCAGAGGATCTCCTTTCTTGAGGATTGGACAAACAATGCTGAGGTTCCATTCACCGGACATATATTCGTCCGACCATATTTTACAGATGAGTTGGTGTATATTTCTTACCAAGTCATCGCTTGCCACCTTGGAGAGCTCGACAGTCAGTTCTCCGAGTCCGCTTATGAATATCGATATGCGGGAACCGCGTGCTAGTTACAACAATGTTTCGGCCCGCGACAAAGTCGATTAGACTGAAATCGTTATCAGTGGTGGTATCTCGCAGGCTATACTTTCCGACAGTCCTACCTTCGTTTTGCATTGAAATCGTCAAAAACAATTGTAATGTCATAGCTATGGCACTGCTCGTAGGTCTTGTTCCAGAGCTCGTAGAAGCTATCCTTGATGTCGTTATCTTTCTCATCTGTGGAGGCTTAAGCGCATATAAGGCTAATGTTGGCAAATTTAGCCTTAATACGGGTTGTTACGAGGCGATCGTCCACGTGCCGGGAACACAAGACTTCGGTCTCTAAGTCTGTCTCTAACAACAAATCCACATCCTGCTTTGTAGAAGTTTAGAGCCTCGCTAGTTGTTCGACTGTGGACTAACAATCCATGTGCAGATCCGAAGTTCGTTGTTCTTGTTTCTTTTACATGGGCTGTCAATAGTAGATCCACCCTTATCCGAGACTTGTTACAGCTTCAGCGGTACAAATCCCAATCTAGGGGACCAGTTCAATTATGGATACCCCTAGGACGAGACGTCAGTTAGACGGAAGCCAGTACCACCCGTTCACGCTTGCGAGCACTGCCGTTTCTCCATTAAGGACTCATCCGCTACCATATCTTTTTCAAGACCCTGAGTTAGCCTCGGAAGTCCCCACCGGTTGAGCTCCAAATATGTCGGAATAGCCCGGATTTTACTGCATCTTTGATTTCATCTGGATAATTCATCCGCTGTCCCGTTCATACTGCTACTATATACTTCTGCTGATTAGCACTCGTGCATATAAGTTTGACAAATCGAGTCCAGATGGAGGTAAAATAAGCTTAATTAATGTGTATAAACAGTTATAACACTGGGTATCGCCAGGTTGACACTTTTACAGCACCCACCACTATTCTACCCTTTAAGCCAACTCAATATCTTGCAGCGATTTTCGCTGCCGATTATTGCATGTAGGGATCTAGGGGCAGGAGACCAAGTATAGTTTGCAGTTCCGGCATTGGCATCCTTCTCATAGCATGCGATGTGCCAATACATGTAATCCAGGATGATTTTGTTATTAACTAGAGGTTTCTAATTCTATTTGTAGATTGCCACCATACTACTCGTAATGTCGATAGGATAGTCTTGGGGTTAGGCCTCCACTTTCTCCCAAATTTACGACTGCACTATTGCATAGCCCGGGGGGCCGCCCCATCTATGCAGGGAATGTCAAATTGTTTGAATTATCATTTTATTGTGTCAAGAGGAAAAGCTTTGCTTTTATGCGAATTGGTTCACAGCCCATAGGGGTTGTGGTGAAGAACTTGCCGGCGGCCAGAACCCTCCCGTCTTAGGTTCAGGACAACTTGGGTCTTCACAAAGGTGATATCACTCATCGTTGAGAGGTGAATTATTAGGTACTGATCGTCAGTACGGTGATTGTTAGCTTTGCATTGATGTTCCTGCTGCTGGTTCGTTAATGCCGGATTAACTGAGATATTTTCCAAGTTTCAGGGCATACCGGAAACGTTTAAGGCAGCCAACGTGTATTCTTTATCGAACTGACAACTTCATGCCGTGCCGTTTTCATGCCTTTATCTTTATGTAGGCGTATTGATTTTCCGTTAGGTCACTTGGGTGCACTTTACTGCGAATATGATAATTTTAAACACCGGGCAGAATCTTGGTTCTGTTCTTACATTTTCTTAAGATCACTTTCGTTCTAGACATCGAGAATAGTGCTGGATGATAATGTGCGGTGAAACAATGCAGTTGTCCACATCACTAGATTTATATCAAGATTGTGGAAGGCACCACTTAATTAAGAGAACTTCTATCTCAGACTGTAGGATGTGATTGTCCAGTCTGAAGCCATTTCAGGTTAGCTAGAGTAGAATCACCCAAAGTAACAACGAGGTCACTCGAGTCGAAATGATTAAATTGGGAGTCAAACGTATCAGATGTCAGATACTTAAACTAAATTTGGTAAAACCTTTGTTAAATTTAACCACTTGAGAGTCGTTTGTGAGGGAAGAGAAGTTGGTGCAAAAACTTTACAAATTACGGTGGTCGGACGCATTTAAAAGCCATGAATCTCCATGAATAGGATGCCAGGATGTTTGCAAGATTAATAACTAAAACCGCATTTACCACTTACTCCACAAAAACTTCATAGAAAACCCTGTTCTGATTCCTTCATGCCTCTGCGTCTGTATCTGTGTTGTCAGATGTTGCTCTCGAACGTCGTCTGAAGTTTACATCCATCCAACTTCCTTCATTTTTATCCGCTCCACAACAAAGAATTTTTGCAGGACAATGGAAACATGTGCACGTTCTGGCAATTCATATAAATGCTATAAAATCTCGCCTTCACAAATTATTATCAGCAAACAATTTCTGAAAGTGGTGTCAGAGAATGTGTTACCAACTTTATGGTATAAGAAGCAATTTGAGGCCGAAGAAAGTTTAGTAGTAATTTTGCCGGAAAATTGTAGTAGCCATCTAGAAGGATATATAAAACAAAAAGAACACAGATTCTAAGTTATTAAAAATCCATAGCAATGGTATTGGACTAGTTTTTGTCTGCGAACTCGTTTGCGGAATTTAAGGATTAAGCCAATTTCATTTAAATTGAAGGTATGTCCTTCGTAAGAGGTGACTATAATCCACCCTCTGTATCTCGGCTTTACAGAGTATTCAAAAATAGGCAATAGACGAAATGAAGGTGCAACTACCGCAGGTACCAGACCAAAGACACCCTTTTCTGAGATTGAATATCTTTGCTGTGCGGAGAACCATTCGTTGTATTTAATTAACCTTTCAAGGGAATCCAAATCTCCCTGATCTTTAACATCTACGAGTACGTACTGAATAAAAACACAGAATTTATCTGCGAAGACCTAAATAAAGTTAGACAAACTTTAGGCCACATACAACAGTGCAAATAGTGAGTTAGAGCCTCAAAATGAGTCTTCCTCGAGTCCTCGAGGCCTCGAGGCCTGTTCAGATACGCATCTAAAAGACGAGGAGAACTTAATTTGTGGTCTGACTGAATATTGCGAAAACGACCAACACTCCGTTCCTGACCCAAAATCGTACCTCGGTAAGAAATAAGGAAAAATAAGTTGGACACAAGGAAATACTCTTATCAACGGGGCTCAGGGTTAAACCCCATGGCTCACTTAGTTGATCAACTACACTTTCTAAACGCAAATACGATCAGTTCAAGACTGTAAGAAAATCAATACTGAAGTGGCCGCAAAGTCTATATTTTGAGGCCATGGGAGTCAGAAGCTCCTGAAACTATGACTAAAGTCTGACATGTGGGAGCATCGAGATGGCTGCGGTTTATCAGTTGAGCCGAAAATTATTTCAAATACAGACTATACAGAGATGAGCGGAAGTGCTAGATAGCCCGAAATCCTTTCCCAAACTGGAAGTTTCTGTCTCACACATGACTTCGAATCGGTACAGAAGGTGGTGATTGGGCCGCCAAGGGTGGTACAATACTTAGGCCGCCTAAAGGTCGATTATCAATGTTTCTAATGTGTGGTGCCACACCGACGACTTAAGCCACCTAGGCATGTACTCACGTAAAACTCCCATACACTTACGAGTATGAGAACAATTCAGAGTGGCCGATACGGGTCGTAGCTAAAGAACTATGATACGAGTATGTAAATTCCTCATGCTCCAAGGATGATAGTGTCAGTGCCTTAACAAATTGATGCTATGAAATGTTTTATGCTATAAATTCGAAATCAGTTTGGGTGAGCTTCATAGCTGGCTGCTTGGACTGTAATTTAGATCAGTATCTCTAATTTAATTTACACATTTGTGAAATCTTTTAATTCCAAAAACCTTCAATCAAAATGCGTGAATGTATCTCTATCCACGTTGGTCAAACTGGTGTCCAGATCGGTAACGCCTGCTGGGAGTTATACTGCTTGGAGCATGGAATCCAACCCGATGGTCAGATGCCATCAGACAAGACTGTCGGAGGAGGTGATGATTCATTCAACACTTTCTTCAGCAAGACTGGTGCTGGCAAGCATGTGCCCCGTGCCGTTTTCGTCGATTTGGAACCAACTTTAGTCGATGAAGTGCGTACCGGAACCTACCGCCAATTGTTCCATCCAGAGCAGTTGATCACCGGCAAGGAAGATGCAGCCAACAACTCGTGGTCAACGCTCGTGGTCATTACACCATTGGCAAGGAAATCGTCGATTTGGTCTTGGACAGGATCCGTAAATTGGCTGACCAATGTACCGGACTCCAAGGTTTCCTGATCTTCCACTCCTTCGGTGGTGGTACCGGTTCAGGATTCACCTCCCTCTTGATGGAACGTCTCTCTGTGGATTACGGAAAGAAATCTAAATTGGAATTCGCCATCTACCCAGCCCCACAAGTGTCGACTGCTGTTGTTGAACTCTATCTTGACTACCCACACAACATTGGAACATTCCGACTGCGCCTTTATGGTCGACAATGAAGCCATCTATGATATCTGCCGCAGGAACTTGGACATTGAACGACCAACCTACACCAACTTGAATCGTTTGATTGGCCAGATTGTATCATCCATCACTGCTTCATTGCGTTTCGATGGTGCATTGAACGTCGACTTGACTGAATTCCAAACTAACTTGGTACCATACCCACGTATCCACTTCCCTCTGGTCACCTATGCTCCAGTCATCTCTGCCGAGAAGGCCCACCACGAGCAATTGTCGGTTACCGAAATCATCAACGCCTGTTTCGAACCAGCCAACCAGATGGTTAAGTGCGATCCTCGTCATGGCAAATACATGGCTTGCTGCATGTTGTACCGCGGTGATGTTGTGCCCAAGGATGTCAACGCTGCCATTGCTACCATCAAGACTAAGGGCACCATCCAATTCGTCGACTGGTGTCCAACTGGCTTCAAGGTTGGTATCAACTACCAGCCCCCAACTGTTGTACCTGGTGGTGATTTGGTCAAGGTTCAACGCGCTGTCTGCATGTTGTCCAACACCACAGCCATCGCTGAAGCCTGGGCTCGACTTGATTACAAGTTCGACTTGATGTATGCCAAGCATGCTTTCGTTCATTGGTATGTCGGCGAAGGTATGGAAGAAGGTGAATTCTCAGAAGCCCGTGAAGATTTGGCAGCTCTCGAGAAAGATTACGAAGAAGTCGGCATGGACTCCGGTGACGGCGAAGGCGAAGGTGCTGAAGAATATTAAGCCTGTTCCTCAAATTCCGGGAATTCACTAACATAAAAGTGAAGACGCCCACATGAATCTTTCGAATCATGAGATTGAAATAAACAAGATATATCCGAGCTGTATTTCCAACAAGCGACGCAACGTTCGAAGTTGCGACGGAGAAATTTGGCGAGTGGGTCATCTCACGGCGAACGTTCTGGGGCTACATCCTATGGTTCCTATGGTTCCTATCTGATCACCCTTTATAAGATATAAACGAAATTGAAATATATTCGATGTAAACGTAGCCGCCGTTCCTCGCTGGGGCCGGTATTTTTCATCGGTTTTGGTGATGGATAAGGCGAAGAAATATGCTGTTGCTTCTGGAATCGATGGCGTATATGCAGTTGTGCTATAAAAAGATATAGGCCAGCTGCTGGCGACTCTGAAGAAAATTTCCACTGCTAACCTAGCACCGGTATGAACCCTGGAAAAGATCTTGTAGGCAGATTGTCATTGACGTTGAAGGTGCTTTTGGTACTTTCGACGGCATGTGTAACTCGGCCAGACAATTAGTAGTTCTGTGGGTAAACCCAATGCTGGTGAATAGGACATTGATTGCGGGTGCTAACTGTGGCCAATATTTGATGGTGGGGATAAACGGGGGTTACCCGCAAGGCGGCATTCTGTGTCCACTGCTATGGTGCATGTTGGTCGACTAACTGCTCAACGCGATCAATAGATCTAGCTTCTATCCACAAACATACGCGGATGATGTACCTGTACTTCCTATTGAAAAGTAGTGTTTAGCGAATGTCTGCTCTAAAACGCAGGATGCCTTAGATGTGATCGACGAATGGTGCACAAGAAATGAGCCCTCAGTCATTTCTGCTTCTACCTGACAGCATAATGGCTTTCTCTATCACACCTGACTCCATTCTAGACGCATTGCTGAACCCTCTTACGACTACCAAGCTAGTTCAAGAATGCAGGACTGAACGCAGTTGAAAGGGTATATCACTGAGACTTGTCTGGGTCCGAGATCACAATGGGATCACGTGAAATGAATTCGCCGATGAACTTCACAGGCAAAGTTCAGAGGAAAGTTTTCAAGGACCCGAACCTAAGTTGGATCTGCCGCATCCAGATAACATGACTCCCGAGGTTGCGGGCAGACCAAATGAATGCTTCCCGACGTCTCAAGGAAGTCAGCGGCCTTCTTACTGTCCCTCAGCAGGTTACTTACTGGCGTCGTGACTACTACACGATACCAACAATGACTGGGTTCCGTCTAACGGGGAGAATTTGTTTAGATGCCGCGCAACACGGACCGGTAATCAACCTTGAAGAATAACATGGTTAACAAGGTGTTGTGCCTACTTGATGTTTGTGGTTTTTGAGCGGTTTTATCTTACAAACACTCATATAAGCGACGTTTAGTTACATTTGCACGGTCTGCAAAACGTCTAGTGATATTAAGCTCGACGCTTCCCCTATCCCATTCGCTTGAATCTGGCTATGGAAGAGCTAAAAATCTATACCTTTAAAAAAAAAAAAACTTTTTTTGGTTTATTCTACGAAATTCTTAAGCATTCCTCGTATATTCAGCAGCACATCCAGCTTTCGCATAAATTGAAGGTGTCACTTCAAAACTGAGTACCTCATAATTGTTTTATTCTCTGGCAAATATAACGAGTTACGAGTACATATCATTAATTATTTACTTGTTAAGAGCCTTGCAAACATCTCTTCGTATTTCATCCTCCCTGTAGCCTCGTCTGCCTCTACTATGTACACATGCAAAATACATCCCGATTACCACGATTCTACCTCTAATGAGCAACAATAAGGAAACAGCTGCACTAGAATAGATTTCCCAAATCCAAGCAACTTAAAAATAAATCATTCTTAACGAAGCACAAATCATTATGAAACCCCAAGCAAATTCAAACAAATTCATCCCCATCGATTAGAAGTCGCTGTAAATCAGCACGGCTTTTCTGAATTGCTGACATGATTTATTTCACATTTCAACTTACTTTACGATACTGTCCAGTTGAATACTGGAGCTTTGACTTCAAGAGAAAGCGTAACATTTATCTTTTTCCATTGTATACAAGAACTTGAGTCATTTTTTTTTTTGAAACCCCGCAGGGATTACCTCATGCTGCTTAATGAAAAATTTCGATGAGATACTTTACGAGTAAGATCCAACTTCATAGATGTCGTCATTCATCGCGATGTCAATTCGTGAGTGCGAAAAATTCAATTAAAAGGACCCGCCTATAGTCTTGAGAATGATGCAATTAAAAAAGAAAATAACAAAACTCTACCACTCCCACCCTCATGTGATAAGGGGGATGGCAATTCTCCCAGATTGGTCACTTGCCAATTTGTTTCCACATTTTGCCTTCCAAAGCTCCTTAGTGAGACGATTTACTTTGCTTTGCTTGTGAGCTGATGGTGATGCTTGTAGGATATCCCACAGAAAGGAAACAGTCTGCTTTTCAATTAAATTTAATTAGTGAATGTCCCCTCGCATCTGGTCAATTTTTTTTAAATTATCACAAAGGAGATTTGTTTTTTTTAAGAAGAAGCTGATGAATAACTTTTTTATTCTCGGAATTAGATGAGGGGAGTGGAAAATTCCAAAGTTGGAACCAATGATTCTTTTAAGAGAGATACTTTGGCGAACTTAAAAGGTGCAGATAGGGTATTTATTAGGAAATCAAAACGTGAATATGAATTCAACGGCAGCAAATTGGCCTGTATTGGGATTGCGAGAGGGACATTCTCGTTTTCCATTTAAATTTTCCGCGTGTGAGCCAAGACACATCATTATGGGCAACAGACCGCTAACTAAACGAGAGTTAAGTCATGGATGAACCAGATAAAGTCGTTCCTCAATGGCCTGTACGGAAAACGGAATTACCAATCTTGAGGCATCCAATTGTCCTAAAATGGTTCCTCAACTTAATGAAAGCAAATCGAATTTACCTGGATATACCCGTACTAGTATTTTTTTGATAGATCCCAACGAAAAGGCGTTCAGCCTAGTGATTTACATACCATCGAGTCCGGGTATCCTTTATGTATGGAAGTCAGTTTGGCAAAAGTCCTTTTCATACTACGCCAAGAGTAGGCCGCTTTCATTCTCGGAGCGAGACTTAGTAATGCAGTCATAGAAAGTCATGATCCATCAATCGCCGAACGACTCGAAAATAGTGGGGCATAGTCTTCAATCTGAACTTCGGTCGACACAATGAATTTATGTCTTTTCGGATTACAGAGATCTCGGATAGCATAAACGTAGACCAATAGAGATGGGTAATTTCCAAGATGAATCCGGGCGGTTATTGTACGTGAGCGGGACAGTCTCTAAAGTTTTATTTGAACAGCAAGTGCATCAATGGATCTCCCAACATAACACTGCCAGAAGTTGAATGGCCTCAACTGACAGATGATCTTGCCACTTGACAATGAGTTGCAATGAGCTGTATTACAAACCTATACTAAACGTGAAACTAACCGTGAATGCCTGTGTCGTCGAATCTAGATTTCCGACTTACCTAAAGTTGTAATGGGCAAGGGAATGGGTATTTCGCTTCTTAGCTGCATGCAAGAAATTAAGTGTTTCCGAGCTCGTCGACCGAAAACATCTGAAAATGTACTGGATAGAAACAGAAACCTATGGTCCTGAAGTAGTTAAACTTACCTATTGAAAAAATAGTAAGATAAAAAAACTTACCTTCACATGAGCCGGATTAATGGTACCTCGACAGTATCATTTTCAACAAGACATCCTGTCACAACGCAGAAGTCCCAGGGAGTGACAATACTTCTGATGGTTCAATTTCATCACCACTTGGCCCCCAATAATACGTACATACTCGTATCTTCTCGGAAGTTGGTTTGCGCAGTGTTGTTAAGAAAGTGAGAACTAGTGGCAACTATGCCAAATCCAGGGTGCCAGTATATGGCCTCACGTCAGAACATTCTGGCACAAAGAAAAAACTCATTCAATTCAGTTTTCCAACTTCCAACTGGAATCTATATTCTGGTGCCAAAGGGGAGTCAGAAGCCGCTGAGACTTTAGTTCCAGCCTGACGTAAAGTTGGCCGCCTTGTGCGAGTATTGTGGTGGCTGTAGATTATACCCAAAATCGCTTTGAAGGTAGATCGACTGGAGCTTGGCTTGTGCTCAACCATTTCAGTACTATAGAACTGACCGGTCTGCTCGATGTGGAATTGCACTGCAACCGGCTGAGGTGTTAGATAGACCTCGACGCTTCACCAAAGAGAAAGTCCGTACCTTACACACGATTTAGAATCTAGTACTGGTGGTGGTACTTGTCTCGTAACAAGACGAACCATAGAATTGAGTCTTCAAGACAGATACCTACTTAAAACACTGGTGACATCTGTCTAGACACTGGGTATTGTACGAGAGCTAAACAAACTTAGAAAGTGCAAAGCAATATGGCTTATACGTCTTGAAAATCATTCTGCAATTTTGTTGAGAAAATGTCATCGGGACCTGATGGGATCGTGTCCGGCTTGATATCCCAATAGATTTTTTCAAAATAAATGTGAGATGGATAGATGGAGTAGAGCCGGAGAAATGAGCACTCATAATCAGTTCTAAGAATTCAACATCAGAATCAACCCGGATTGTGGGTAGGTTTAGATGGCAACAAGACGGTTCTTTTAGTGCAATTAAAAATGACGAATGAAATAGAAAATGTCATCAATGCGACATTCGATCGAATTGAAAAAGATATAAATACTCTGAAAGATCGAGTCACTGCTCTTGAAGAACAGTCAGACAATGACAGCACCTTGAGACAGGAAGTTTACAATATAAAACAACAACTCCAGCTTGAAGCACTACACCACAATAATATTGCCAATGATGCCATGCTAGTTGGCCTTCCTTATGCTTCAAAAGAAAACGCCAATTTTGACACATCATCTAATGTTAAAACATTGTTAACTAGTCCTACACCAGCTGCCTATAATCCTCAAAAGGCATCTGAATCACCAAGCTACAACAATGGCTTTAGCTTTACAAGAGTATGCGACGAGGATATAGTGAAAGATTTATTGGAAATAATGTCTAATGCTACAGGATTAGAAGGTGTAACTCTGAAATTAAAAAAAAAAAAAACAAAGTCGTTCCCATACCCAAAAAGAGAGTCTGCACCCTCTTGGACGATAGGCTGATAGCAATACTTCCATTCTTGTCAAAGGTTTTCGAAAAGGTTGTTTTACAACAAATGCAATCTTACTTAAAACGTAAAGGCTTACTCAACAGCAACCAAAGTTTTATTCATTGTTAGAATTGTAAATGGTAAACTATTCGGCCAGTAACTTCGCACATTATCTATTCCCAACTTTCATTTACAATGACATTCTAGCTGTCAGCTCTTTAGGCAAAGCCAATTTGCTTGCTGCACACTTTTCGGCTAGCTCAACACTTCCAGATTGTGCTTTGTCCCCACCTATACTTGAGTGCGTCGAATCTTCAATGGGACGAATTTACTTTCGCACTGATAGCAAGAGTACTTAGAGATCTTAATATTCACAAATCCTCTGGTCCTGATGGTATACCTCCCCGTCTTCTGAAGAGGTACTCTTCCTCGTTGGGAAAACCACAGCGTAAGCTTGTTCATCAATCCAACCCTTTAGGACTCTTTCCGTGCAGATTGAAAACAGCATTTGTCCAGCCCGTCTCTAAAACACGCGAATCGTTTTCTTTCTCCTCCTACAGACCCATTGCACTTACGTCCCTTCTTTCCAAGTTAATGAAACTCTGATAAATCGTCAGGTCATGAAATATATCGAAACACGAAAACTTCTCAATGACCGGCATTACGGTTTCCGTAGCAACAGGTCCACTGGTGATTTGATAGCATGTCTAACCGAAAAGTGGAACCAAATCACACATCAATCTGGCGGAAGCGAGATAGTTGGACTTGATATTTCTAAGGCATTTGGCAGAGTTTGGCATCAGGCTCTTTTGTTGAAGTGTGTGCATTTGTGATCGACGACTCTCTTCAACAATAGATTGTTGTCTTAGATGGCTTCAAGCCTGATATTCACAAAATAAATTCTTGTGTACCCCAGGGCTCCGTCCTGTCTCCGACACTCTTTATCATTTTCATCAACGATCTCTTGTCTGCTACTTCTAATCCAATATATTCCTTTGCTGACGACAGTACTCTCTGCTTTTCATATTAGTTCCTGAATTCACTTCCTTGCTCTTCGGCTGGAGAACGGGAACGGCAGCGTATGTTAAGCTCATTAAATTCCGATATTAACAGCATAATCAATCGGGGAACTATCAACAGTGTGGAATTTAATGCTTCAAAAACTCAGTGCTGTCTGCTGTCGTTAAAGCGAAATTTAAACACCCATGAATGGCACTTGCATCGTCGAAACCGATAAATGTGGCAATGACAATTTACGTTGGAAATAATTTTCCCCTTCTTCTCTGGCCTCAATATATAAGGCATTTATCCGCCCAAAATTGAAGCATATCTGCACCTTCTAGACAGGATTCTAGATTGTGCGATAGAACTCATAGGTGATGCTGATACCACTCAGGCAATGGGCACCCTCGAAAACCGACATTGGCATTCGCATTTCTTTGGATAGAAAGGATGTCACCTTCCTGCTACTTTTGGATTTTTCGAAGGCTTTCGACACTGTTAACCATGGGTTACTGTGTTCAAACCGAATTCGACTTAGCTCAACTTCAGCTAAACTTTGAAATTCACATCTTACGAAGAGAGTTCAATCAGTCGTAGCCAACGAACGATCCTCCAAATTTGTTCCAGTCATAAGCGCATTCCGTAAGGCTCAATATGGCGATCACTTATTTTTAAATTATGTAAACGAACTTCCAAATTCCGTCAAACACTCAAAAATATAGGCGTTTGCTGATGATGCCCAGGTGTATCTTATCAACCCTATTGACTCAATTGCCGACGACTTAGAATGTATACGAAAGTGGTCCGTTAAACACTTTCTATGTCTGAATGTAAGCAAATCGGAAACGATTATTGATTATTTTGATTCTACGCGAAATGTAGGAATCATTTTCAACAATCCCCTTACTTGGATAAACCACATTAACACCGTTAGGAACCGTTTATGGTGCTCTACGTCTTCTTTGGGATACTCGATAAATACCTGTAAAAACTAAAATGATACTTGCCAAACTCTCCTGTTTCCAAACATACTATACTGTTGTGAAATCTGCAGTAACCCTGATTACACAACCATGAAGAAGCTTACCATTCTTTTCAACAACATTGCTCGATATATCTTCCACTTAGGAAGGCATGATCACATTTCTGAGCACGCCACCAGAAAAATTTTCGGATGTACGTTGAATGACTTTCTTAAGTACAAGGCTTTAATTTATACATGCATGTAAACCGTCATTAACGGCTTTAATGCAAAGATTTGAAAGGAGGACATCTTTTGTAGCACATATCCTGCACGACACCACTTCTGGAAACGAACTTAGGCTAATCGATTTCGCTGCAGGACGTAACGTTTTTATAGCAAGCAGACGGTTTCCTCACCTCAATATTCACAAAGGAACATGGCAGATACCAGATCAGCAAACTGTCAACCAGATTGGTCATGTTGCGATCGACGTAAAGCACTCCTCAAATAATTTAGATGTCCGAACATTCCGAGCGGCCAATATAGACTCGGACCACTACCTAGTTGCAGCCAACGTACGTCTACGGATAGCACAGATGCCACAATACTCTGAGGATGTTTAACATTGAACGCATTCGCAACAAGCTGTCAGAAGCTTTGCCGATCGCGTATCCCTCAACCTCTCGAGAAGTCCTTTTCAGCCAGGATCAAGTGCTGAAGACCAGTGGATTAGATGCCGAGAGGCCATGAGAAATGCCGCAAGTGACGTACTGGGTTTCACTACCACCATGAACCCCCCGATTTGATGAAGAGCACATGAAGAAAACAATATGCCTACAAAGCGGCGCTGCATAAGAGGTCGAGAGCGGCTCGTGAACTCTACGAGCAAAAGAGGAGGGAAGAACATCGTCTTCTCCGGAGAAAAAAAGAAAGAGCATTAGAAGCACGCTATCGAGAAAATAGAGAGGTGGTATTCCAGGAATAATGTTCGGAAGTAATACCAAAAGATAAAAAGAACGTGTCAGGGTAATAAGACCCGAACGGAAATCTTGTAGTAGAGTCACAGTCGGTGCTGAGGATATGGAAAAACCATTTCTTCAGACTTGTAAACAGCGAAGACTACACCAATTCCGCAGTCAGGCAGAGAGAACCATACAATATTGATGATGCAAGTCAAGAATTCCGTCCGCCCGACCAAAATGAAGTGAAGAGAGCAATATCTAAACTGAAGTCGAACAAGGGTGCCGGGCCGGACGGCCTACCCGACGAACTATTTAAGGCAGCAGGAGAGGGCTTGGTAGAGAGCATTCAGCAACTGATTTCCAAGATTTGGTCAGATGAATGTATGACTGATGAATGGAACTTCAGCATAGTTTACCCGGTTCACAAGAAAGGAGACCCTCTAAACAAGAAATGAGACTCTCCTAAATATCGCGTATAAGATCTTCTCTGCCGTATTATGCGAGCACCTGAAACCATTTATCATCAATCTGATTGGACCCGATCAGTGCGGTTTTCGGCCGGGTAAGTCCACAATTTACACTACGGCAGAGTCTGGAGAAAATCCAAGAATTTCAGATCGATACTCACCAAATTTTTATCGATTTTAAAGCCACATAAGCCACAGAGCCATGACTGGTTTTGGCTCGTCCGCTTGTGCGGGATGACGATAGAGGAAGCTCGCTGCTACATCAGGGTCGGTAACGACTTAACCGAGACCTTTGATGTCAAAAAAGGATTTATCCAAGGCGACGCGCTGTGATGCGACTTCTTTAACATCATACTTGAAAGAATTGTGCAATACTTTCAAGCCAGCACACGATCTTTCAAAAATCTGTTCAATTGCTTGCATATACCGACGATATTGATATTATTGGTAGAGCACAGCGAGCTGTCACGGGTGCGTTTGCGAGTATAGGAATAGAAGCGGCAAAAAATGGGTTTAGCGGTAAACGAGGGCAAAAAAAAAGTATATCCTGTCAACAAGAAAGAACACCCAACATCGACTAATCGGCCAGAATGTCACAATAGACAGCAATAGCTTTGAGGTAGTAAGGGACTTTGTCTACCACGGCTCTGCTATTAAATCTGAAAGCGCCATATCTTCAGAAATTATTAAACGAAGAATAACGCTTGCAAATCGCAGTTTCTTTGGGCTGAGAGGGCAACTATGTAGTAAGACTCTCTCCTGAACAACCAAGGATACTCTATACTCGTTCAAGAGCATTGTAGTCCCAGTCTTGCTCTATGGTTCTGAAACATGGGCCATTTCTAAAGCGGATGTCCTTGGTCTGTTTGAGAGAAAAATTATTCGTAAGATATTTGGTCCCGTATATGTTGCGGGGTTATGGAGGAGACGATTCAACGATGAACTCTACGAGCTATAAAGCGACATCGACGTGGTCAAAAATTGGGCGTTTGAGATGGACATGTAGAGCGAATGCACACCAAAGTTCCAGTCCACATCTAATCCGGAGTATAGGAACGCCTCGCCCTAGGTGGCGATTGCAAGTGAAAGGGGACCTCAACCACCTTGGAGTGCGCAACTGGAGGCAGTTAGCCAAATTCCGCGGTAATTGGATTGGAGAGGCTTATTGATTAAGGCCCAGGTCCACCCCGGACTTTAGCGCCGCCTAAGTACTAAGCTAAGACTACCTAAATAACTGCACAAATCGAATACCTTTATAGTAAATTATCATTTCCATGGTCACAAAGACCATTCTGCTTTATATAACCCAGCTTCTCGTACTTGACATAAGAGGGCCAATTCGGAACTTCTCTACATAAATATTTGACCATTGCACATGCCCAAGTACCTTAAATACCTCATATGCCTTATTTGTTAATAATTTTTAATTTTCAATTGTATTCTCTTATATGTCTAATCATTAATATAGAAGCTGGCGCAAATGTCATCACCCTATCGGAAGATGCTATAAGTTTTGCAAATGGAGGCAAATGTCAATTCTTCTTTGACATTTGTGAAGTAAACAGATACAAAATACACGTCAACAAGATAGGAATCGCTATACCCCTAAAGAACGCGGAATAATCGTCACAATGTTTTTGATGAACAATTCGGGGGGCCTATTTCTGTCTATGTAGATAGGAGAGCACCGAAAATCCACCAGTAATGCACGAAGAACCATAACAACCCCACAAAGTCACAGAATGGTGTGCTGTTTATGCTGGAGGAGTTTTTTTTAGAATGGTCACTGTGGATATTAAGCGCTAATAGCCACGATCAATGAATTGTTCGCTCCTAAATTGGATGAATTGGGACTGGAGAACATGTGGTTCCAATGGGTAGAGCAATTGAGGGCTGCATTTCCGGGTGGCCTAATCTTTCGTTATGGTTTTCGTTATTCAATAGCTTAGTCTGGATTCCACTAATGCGTAATATACTTTTTTAAGCACTGTAGTAGTTGAGCATTTCTTCAGATATACCATCGTGAAGAGTGCTTTTTTCATATCTGACCTAAGCCTCTGAATATGGTTTTCCCAACGAAAGTGACTGTCGATTGCAATTCCAAGATATTTGTATTCTTCCACAACTTCTATTTGCTCAGTTTTCACATGCGGAAACTCGGGGTTCCGAAAATGAATAGTAGGGTTTGTTGGTCTACCGCGTGTTCCCCTAATGTGCTTGAGCTTAGTTTTCTTTGCGTTTATTACAAGTCCCATCTCATGACACCAGTTTATAGCTTCCCCGAAATCCTCCTGCATTATCCTCATAGCTGTTTCGAAGCATGCATGCTGAACTACAATTGCCATATCATCGGCATATGCGAATGAAATACTACTCTTGAAGATTTTAAGAAGTTCGTTCGTGTAGAGGATAAATAATACGGGCCCTAGTTTCGAGACTTGTGGAACCCCATATTTGACTTCCTTCCACTCACTCAATTCGCCTGCTATTTTCACTTTAAAACCTCTGTTATTTAAATAATTGCATAACCAATCTGCTAAGACCCCTCTTATTCCAGCACGATTCAGGATGTCCATTATTTTACGGTGATTCAAAGTATCGAATGCCTTCCTAAAGTCGATGAACATTACCATTACGTGATGATTTAAATTCAGACTCTGATTGACTAAGTTTGCAAGTTCACCAAGTAGTTTTCCTGTGCTTTTATTCTTTTTATACCCGAACTGGTTCTTCGCTATGGTTTTCTCCTTGTCTAGAAACCTCCAAAGTCTCGTCACAACTTCTTCAAGACATTTTTTAACTATTGGTAATATAGAGATAGGCCTATAGTTCTCGAAAGCCCTCTTTTCAGTACCTTTGTATATTGGTCTTACAATTGCCGTCTTAAAAATAGTGGGAATTTGTCGCCCATATAGACAAATGGCGATTTGCACTGTCCGAAAAAATCGCCTGATTTAACCGTTCCAGACTTATTTTTGTGTCACGTGTCTATGTCAACAAGCCTCAGATTCTTGCAGCCCTCAAAGAGAATATCCGTCAAGAATACGAGGGCTTATCGCCGAAAGTTCTAACAATAGTGATGGAATATGCCACAAATCGGGCCCAACTGGTCATCAATTTTGGCAGCGGCCACTTAGCCAATATCATTTTCCCGACTTAATCGAAAAAAAATTGAAGATATCAAATAAACATAATCCAGAAGCAGAACCAAAGCTACAGCCAAAAAACATCGGCTAACAGCTTTTCCGCTACCTTGTAAAGGGTGGTTTTTTTACAGGTTTGGTTTTTAAACTGGCAACACTGTTTCTACAGATTGTCAATTTGACAGTTGAAAGTTGATTTATGGTTAGTACGTTTTGACATTTTTATTTTGAAAACCATAGTTCGGTTCGCCATACTTATCGTGCGATACGTTCATTTTACTGTCGACATAATGGTCCATCTGAGCAAGTTATTCGGAACACGATGAATCGTTTTCGCACCACGTACACTCTAGTGGATAATACGCATCCCCAAAGTCGACAAACAGTGCGAACAGAAGAAGTTATTGTCGTTGTGGAGCGCAGTGTTAAGGAGAATCCGAATGGAGCTATATATATATGACTTAAAAGCTTATAAGATCCAGCTTGTGCAAGAGTTGAAACCGTGTGACCGTTGTACCCGTCGGAGGTTCGGTGAATGGGCCGAAAACTTGATTCAGCTTGATCCTCATTTTCAACGTAAAATTTTGTTCTCCGATGAGGCCCATTTTTGGCTAAATGGATATGTAAGCAAGCAAAATTACCGAATTTGGAGTGGAGCAAACCCAGAAGCCTTTGTCGAGACGCCCTTACAACCATTAGAACTCACTCTTTGGTGTGCTTTATGGGCTTGTGAAATTATCGGCCCATATTTCTTTAAGGACGATGCCGGCCAGAATTTTGCCGTCAATGGAGAGCGCTATAGAAACACGAATTCTGACTTCTTCGTTCCTCAGTTTAATGGCATTGACGTGACAGAGCTTTGGTTTAAACAAGATGGCACAAAATGCCACACGACGCGGGACACCATCATTTGCTGGGCACATAATTTCGCGTATGGGACCTGTGAACTGGCTTACATGATCCTGTGATCTCACACCCTTAGATTACTTTCTTTGGGGTGAAGTCACTAGTCTATGCCGATAAACCAGAGACGTTGGACGATTTGGAAGTCAACATTCGTCGTGCTATTGCTAATATACGGCCCCAGTTGCTCGTTAAAGTTGTCGAACATTGGTGTTGTTGATTCAAATTAAAAAACAATAATTGAATTCTAAACCCATGTAATTATGTAAATTAAATATAACGTAACGTAACATAAAACAAATGTATAACAACTTAAAACAAATGTATAACACATTATAACAACATGTAATGTCAAAGCAAAAGCAAATCACTATTAAAGAGATTGTTAAACAGAAAGGTGTGAGTTTTATTCTTTACAATAAAGAACCAGCAAAATTTAATTAACCGTGGAAAATACAATTGGACTTCATGATTTCGCTTCATTCGAGCTAGCCGTGTTGCGCATATGCTCGGTATTATATTTCCACATAATGCCATAAGATTATCTATTAAACAAAGCTCATATCACATAAATTAACGCTACTTTCAAGTATTTTATTTCATATTGAATTTGTATACCTTTAAAAAAAAACACCCTTTTCATATGAATTACTTTGTGCTATGAAAAACACAAGTTTGTTCATTTAAATCTATATTTTCCCCTTCAAAGTAATCCCCATCGACTGCAACACACTTATGCCAGCGCTTGATCCAATCCTCGAAACATTTTTCATATTCGGTTTTCGGTATGTCCATCAGTGCTTCCTGCGATTTTTCCATTACTTCCTCTCGGCTGCTGAAAGGCGTTCCCATAATGTGGTTTTTTAATTCGATTGAACAGAAAGAAGTCACAGGGAGCCAAATCAGATGAATTCGTTGGCTACCATTGGATGGTATTTGTTGCATTTTTCGTCAAAAAATTGCGAATAATGATGGCACTGTGCGACGGTGCGTTATCATGGTGCAAAATCCACGAGTTTTCTGCCCACAATTGCTTCATGCAAACGTCTCATAACGCCCAAATAATACTTTTTGTTTACTGTCTGGCCTTCTGGCAAAAATTCATGATGCACTACACCGTTGTAATCCATGAAAACCGTGAGCATTGCCTTCTTTTTTGACTGAAAACGACGTGTTTTTTTGGTTTCGGCTCATTTGGTGAACGCCATTCACTTGCCTGATGTCTGGATTGCGTCTCCCCATTAAATCCGTTTTTTACGCAAAATTTAATACAAGTTCGTTGTTGCAAATTTAAATCTATTTCTAAAAGTGTAAAAAATCGCCATCACACACAGAGATAGATGTACTCTTGGCTACGTAACTTCTGAAAATGTCAAGCTATGGCGCTAAAATTTAGAGGGAATGTCAACAACAGATTTACCAACTTAACAAAAAAACAGAACTCAAATCGGAACAATTTGAGAGCCACACGGTGGCTCCGGGAACATTTTGATTAAGGTGGAACATGTTATAATACGTACTTTCAACATGCTTAACATGTTCTTAAATTTATTCCTTAACCCATGTTATACCTTGCACATATTTTCATATCTTAACGTGTAAGCGAATGAGTTGTAATAAATAAATAAATAATTACTGAGTTAAGTACCTCGGAGTTTGTGGTGTTTTTCAAAGGATTTGCCGTAGTTTCGAGAAAAAATTCTACATAAACTTTAGCATGGCCTACGTTGCGCCTTCTCTATTTCTCATTCTTAAATTTTCAAGATGCCCTTGGTAATTTAATTGGGTTTAAACCCTTTCTTCTTCTGTAGCAGAATTTCTGTCTTCCGTCATTCACTACTGCAGACTCATATGAGTTCCGGTCGTCCTACCATCGGAGAACGTGGTAAATAATAGTGAGAGCCTCCCCCTACAAGTATTAAGATTAATTAACTTTCTTAATTCAGTCGCATCAATAAATCTTTTAGGATATATCTACATCTTTTTGCCGTAAATTTTTAGCAAATGACGAATTAAAAATATTTAAAAACAAATTTATCTCTGTTAAACTATTATATTTCGTGCAATCTTTCATTTTCGATTTTTTTTTTCTTTTTTTTTGCAATTTCAGATGGAAAATGTCTAGCATGTACGTTTGGTGCGAAATTCATCGAAGTATCTGTGGGTATTAATCACAATTGTGATGAATTATTAGCTGGCACCCTAACACAGATTCGTCTTAAGAAGGAGCATAATTTATTGCAGGTGAGTTGAAATAGAGTACACAGTTCCTCAATTAGAACAATTTATTATCCAATTAGAAATGGTGATCACCTTGTATCAGTTAATTACTCAATTTAACGCGAGTTCATCACACTTGCGATTGCATTTGCGATTTTTATTTATTACGGCACAACATACCTAGTTTACTGATTTATCTTGATTTATATCGACTCGGGGTGATGGGTAATTGAATAATTAATTGATTATCCGCATCCGATTGGATTTAAATCTAGTGGGAATGTTGAGATTGTATTAATAGATTTTAGGTCGATGTAGATGTTTCAAATGAATGCACCTTATGTAAACTGTTCACTCATTTATTAGGCTTTATGTCTTAAATGCGTTGAAAGCTCATAACTCATTCTCGCATCTTTCGTTCATTGTCTTAGATAAACAGAGCATTTCTATTTTTCTGTAGATACATTATAAGTAAGATAGATAGATAAGATAGAATGTAGTTTCCATTGCATATACTCATTCGGTAGTGAATTTCATTGTACACATTCACATTGTATACGTGCATTTCGTAGAATTATTAAATTGTTTTTAGATTTGAGATGTGTCTGCATCATGAGCACATGTAACATTTTAGAAATTCTAGTCCGTTCCAAAGTAAACAGGACTTTTTCAAAATAAGTATTTCTAGTGAGGCCATCTATTGGCAAAAGCCATTAATTTATTTATTTATCGCTTAATACAAGCAGTTCCAAAAAAAAACTTAGAATTAGATTTAACAATACATATATACTTAAAACATTAAAATCTAAGAGGGAAGGGGAAATAGGGGAGTTTCTAAGCGTGTTTTTGCTACAATCAAAATGGAAAAGTTGATGACTTTCATTAGCCAAGCGTAGCATTCGAGACATAGGCTCATTACGCCCATAATTCGTGCGATGAAATTTCAGGTGGAAGACGGGCACTGACCTCAGAGTACGCGGATTAACACAAATGAAGCACAGGTAGGTTGTATTCACCAAGCCGAGAGAGTCCGCGTAGAGCAAAACAGATAAACCTTGTTGGACACCCTCAATTCGAAACGAATGTGTATCGTGATAGGTAGACCAGACCTGGCTGGTATATTAAAGAATTGGCCTTACAAATTTCTTTTGGCCCGCACAAGGGATTTATGTAGCCTTGGGATATTTGGAAATAGCGCGGGCGAAAGGAAGTTAGGGAGGGAAAAAAGAGAGATACCGATGTGCATTGATTTCAAATGTTTGCAAGTTATACTAGCTAGGAAATAAAGAGCTCGGCAGGGCATTCCATGAACGAGTTGTACGGCTTGGGAAAGAATCACGATATTTCAGAGTACGTCCGAAGATGTCCTTGACTGCGAACTGATGAGCATTCATAGCGAGACGGATGCTGCGGTTAAAAACATGAAGGTGGTGAAAATAGCGATACAACAAGGTGAGACAGGAGAAATTACGCCGGTGTTCGAGGGTGTCGAATAACTGTGTAATACTGGCATCACCTATGAGTTTTATCGCACGATTTTGGATCCTATCTAGCAGGTGCAAAGAGGTCTTGGGGGAGCCTGACCAGATGTGGGCGTTGTACTCCAATTTTCCCGGAATAACCACCGTGTGGCACTCCCTAGTAGTGATGTTAGACAACCGGCTACGGTCAAACAACATGTGGACTAGGTGAGGAAAAAATCGTCAGCGCTACAAGCGGCACTCTCCAGAATACTGCCGAATATTGGCGAATCTGGATATCTGAGCTGGTGCGTGTTCTCATCCAGGTCTGTCTGCTGCAGCAGCATTGCTAGATTGATTTTGTCTAGGTTACGAGAACATATTGACATTCTCTGTCATCTTCGTTCAGCATATGTGATTCATTCCGCCTGGCAGGAGGATTTTGAACATTATCGTCGTTGTATAGTCTGCAGATGTAATCTTTTCATATTGTCAGTACCGGCTGAGACTCTGCTACCATTGTAGTTATCCATGTTCATCTTTAAAGGCTTCCATTGTAGATTTGTAACCCTGGCATACTCGTTTTATTCTTTGATAAACCTTTCGAACGTTATTCATGCAGGAAGACCTCTTCATATACCCGATGCTTGCTTCTTGCCTGAGCTCCTTCCCTTCTTTCCTGTTAGTATAACTATTCGAACCATGCACTACTAATGGTGAAAAACTCATGCCATTTCCAAAAGATTGGGGGAACTTAGTTTGGACTACAGATTTGAAGGTGATTATCTCTCTGTTAGACTAAAGCCAAATAGCCAACAGCTAATCCCGTTCCAAGGATTGAGCTTTTATGGTAAGAGATTCTGTGTCTGAATTCCTGGCAGGTATCAGTAAAGAAATAACCGAATCACCAACATGGGGCAATTGGCTTTACACAGCCATAATTCTAAAAGTGACATTCACACAACTCCCAATTCCTAAGTATCACACGCTCTCTTTCTATTGACTATCATTATTCAGGCTACAAAATCTGTAATTGAAAATGACAGGAGCAGAAAACCGAATGCCAAGCGTCTGCTAAGTCTCCGACCTTCGCGTTAATCAGAACAAGGATTATACCAACAAAAACCAGCAGGAATTTCCTGAATGAAGTTGCAATACAGTGACCCTATGCTTACTACGGGCACATAAATGTCACATAAAGTTAATAAGTAGACGGGAAATAGGACGGTACTGCATAATTCATAGGTCCTTCCCTCCTTCAAAGTTCCATTAAGCTGAAACAAAACAGTCGTCGAAGAAGGAGTTATTGGTCTAATCTGACACATATGGCACATGTGGTTTAACTGGTTGCCTCTGGCCAACATACAATAACAAGACATCCCAAACTATAGTTAACCGCTAATGCGAGTCGCCTCTGATATGACTAGACTGATTGAGCCATAGGCATCTGTGGTTAAATACTTGCAGATACAAGAGAGAGATTGAGTCTATTCTCAACCGGCTAGTGACCTAGAAAACTTCCCGAGATTTTAATTACTATCTGGGTGATTTCAAGGCTTCCACTATATCATCAAAATGGCCCTACTTGCTTTGGAAAAATTTCCCGAATCCGTCAATATTCTCTTTAGGTAAAAGGTTCCAGAGTCTAGATTTCCTTATTCGGCATATACCTCTAGAGGCTGTGATGTTCAGTGGTTTAAATTGACCTTTTCAACAGGGCTTGAGACCGGTTACGGCATGGCACATTTTATTTAGTTTGCCATTTCATCAAGAAAAGTTTGGCGCCACAACAACGATTTCAAATCATAGAAATTCATTTGCAAGGTCGAAGTTCTGTTCGCGAAACTTATAGAACGCTTCATGAAATTTGGATATCATTGGCTTGATATCTGAACTTGGTGCTACAAACCAGCAATGCGTCCGGAACAAAATATCGCGGCTATGAAAGCGTGTGTAGAAGAGGACCCCAATTTATCGATTCGTCGTCGTTCATTTGTTCAATAATGAGGCTAGTTTCTAGTTAAACAGCCTCATAAACAAGCAGAATTGGGATATTTGGAACGAGTACGATCCTTAAGAAATTCACCAGATGGAATGAGGCCAGAATACAAGTTACTGTCAATAGACATCGGACTATGCGATGATCAACGATTATTTGTTCTCAAATTTGCATGACATCAATGTGAAAGAACTACTATTCCTACAGGATTGTGCTCCACCCCAACTTGCTTACTAACTTACTTACTTATTGGCGATATAGCCTCTCCAGCCAGTTCGGTCTTTAGCTAGCTGCCTCCAGTTTCGCACCCTAAGTTTGATGCCCATTCCACTTGGGTGCACCACCGGAGTCACGGTCTTCCTCTACTGCGTTGTTCCTTCGGGGGGAATTGCAAGATTTTTCGGACCGGAGCATTAGTGTCCATTCGCTCTACATCACCTAGCCACCTCAGTCGTTGGGCATTCACTCCTCTGGCAAAGTCAATTTCGCTGTACAGCCCGTATAGTTCGTCGTTATATTTCCTCCATCAATCACCGTCTATGCGGACTGGACCGAAAATCATCAGAAGAATTTTCCTCTCAAAACAGCCAAGAGCACCCTCATTCATGCCACTTTTGTTGTTCGATAAAGGTCTTTACTAGTCAATTACCTTCTTGACCCAAAGAAACAGCGATTGGCAAGGGTTATTCTTCGTTTGGTCTCAACGCTGGTGTCGTTATCTGAATTGATAGCGGAGCCTAGGTAGACAAAGTCCTTAACTAGATCGTAGTTACAATATATCTGTGGAGGTTGATACTCTGTCCGAGACATCGGTGTTAGGTGTCCTTTCTTATTGACAGCATATACTTGGTCCTGCTCTCATTGATCGTTAAACCAATCTTCGTGGCACTCAATACTCGCGAAAGTGCTGCTTTCTTCCGATTATGTCAATATCATTGGCGTATGCTTGTAATTTGACGGACTTTTAAAAGATTGTGCCTCTTCTATTGACACGTAAATTTTGCACCTTTCTACCAATAATAATGTTGAACAATTTGCCTGACAGTGCATCGCCTTCTCTAAAATCTTTTTTGACATCAAAAGTCTCGGTGAGTTCTTTACCGACCTTGCTGGAGCAGCGTGCATCCTCCACCTTCAAGCTACGCAGACGGAAGTGTTTGGCAGGGATGCCAAAACTAGACATTGTTCTGTATAACTCGTCTCTGTTGATTCTGTCACATGTGACTTTAAAATCGATGAATAGGTGGTCTGTATCAGCTCATGGATTTTTTCCAAGACCTACCGTAGTTTCAATATGTGGTCAACCAACTAAGCAGACCGTTGACGATTAGTGTTCGGCGTTCACACAATACCGCTTATAGGATCTTGTAGGCGATGTTAAGGAGACTGATGCCTCTGTAGTTGGTGCAGTTCAAAGAGTCCGATTTCTTGAGGATCGACAAACATTGCTGAGGTTCCATGCATCGGGCATGCTTTCATCCAACCATATTTTACAGATGAGTTGGTGTATGCTCCTCACCAGTCATCGCTTGGCGCTTTGTGGAGCTCGGCAGTTAGGCCGTCCCCTCCTGTAGCTTTGTTAGACTTGAGCTTAGATATGGTTGTCTTCACTTCATTCAGGTCATATGTACTGAATTGTTGGTCTACATAGTACAGGTTGAAAGGCTCATTTCATGTCTTCAGAAATGCTCTTTCCAAATCCCCAACATCGACTGCGAATTTGCTACCATGTTCCCTTCTTCGTTTCTACACGCTTCATTTCGGGGTTTGAGTCCGTGGCATGTGTTTTTTTTTTACCTTTTGGTAAAACTTCAGAATCTCATTCCTGAAGTAGCATTCCGTAATTTCCCCGATCGCGCTTCTCATGCTCCTTCTTTTTCCTCCTGAGAAGCCTGCGTCCGCCTCTCCCCTTCTGTTCGTAGAACTTATGAGCAGCGCAGGTCTTTCTATGTATTGCCACTTTGTATGAATATTACCTAGCTGCATGTGCTTGCTGGCAATCTTCTACCAGGGTTTCGTTGTGATGACAGCACGGCATCTCTGATAGCTTTTTGCAATATTGGCACTGGTCTTCAATATTTGATGCTGGCGGCATAAGACCTCTTAAGTGATTAAAGTGGACTGGATCGGAAAAGGATTTGGCGATCTCTTGTGATTGTAGCCGTCTGTCGTTGAACTTCCTCATAGTATTAGCTTGCCTTTGCGATGTTAAACATATCTGAATCCGTAGCTTGCCTACAACAAGGTAATGGTCCGAGTCGATGTTGACCCCTCGGAACGTTCGGACATCCATAAGACTGCAGGAGTGCCTTCCATCGATCGCAATATGGTCAATCGGGTAGACGATTGATTGATCAGGAGTTCTCCAAGTCCCCTTATGAATATGGGGATGCAGGAACCGCATGCTATCTACGACAATGTTTCGCCCCGCCGCAAAGTCGATTAGCCTGAATCAATTATCGGAAGTGGTGTCGTGCAAGCTATACTTTCTGACAGTACTACCCCAGATGCCCTCTCTTCCTAGATCTGCATTAAAGTCGCCGAGGACAATTTTAATGTCATAGCTAAGGCACTGCTCGTAAGTCTTGACCAAGAGCTCGTAGAACGTATCTTTCATGTCGTCATCTTTCTCCTCTGTGTGGGGGACATCACAAAAACATCGCTTTAATGAAAACACGATTTGGCAATAGAGTCATGTCGAGAAATGGGCCTGAATTGGCCAGTAATTGGCCCCCGATATAATGCTTTTTGACGCCATTGGGTTATTTTCTGTGGGGCTACGTGAGGTCATTTGAGTAAAATCTCCCAATTGCTTGAAAAACTGGTCGAAAATCGGACCTCAAAAATGCGTTTTGTGCGAGGCAGTCGTGATGGACGTACCATATGCATAAAACTATTTTCAAATATTAAACGGCATGAAACAGTCTTTCGAATGAACTTAATAAATTGTCATCAGGCTAATTTGTTTGTGTTTTGTTTAAACAAACAAATCTGAATCTCTGAAAAAAGCCCTTTATTTGTTCTTAATGACCCTATATCGGTTCATCGCTAAATGAATGCGCTTAAGTCCACAAAAATCATTGGACCACGTTCTGTTTGAACACCCTTATCTAAATGACATTTCCTTGACGGTTTGCAAATTCGTGTTTCCTTTGCGATTTTTTACAAATAACGATATTTCCGTATCTGCAACTTCCTATACTTCAACTTGCCGTGCTATTAAATAAGCGCCCATTCCTCGCGCAGCCGTGTGCTAAGATTGAAAAAATAAAAATTCAAAGAAGAAATTAAGCAAAGCGATATTTTAAAGGAAACCCCTCTTTCGACGACACGCTACTCGTACATTGTGATTTAATCATATATTGTGCCACTGGAAAAAGTGGGCGTAATAGCCGCCTACTCTCGTGACAAAAGCCTATTTCTCATGCCCAACTAACAGTGATGATTATACCCTATGGTCTTGCTAAAAGGATTACATTCAGCCAATATAATCAATCTGACATTGTTTCGTTCTGCGCGTACAGCGATGTATTTTCTATTTGTGAGATTACTTTTACTAAAGCTTTACGAATTTCCTTAGGGGTGTTTTTTTTTTATCTTAAATATTTATACATTGGGCAACTTTTGACACTGACAATTTTTCAGAGAATGTCGGAAACGTCAAAAGGAGACACTTTTTCGACGTAAGTCAGTGTCATTTCATTTAGATAATTTTGACATTAGCTATAAGGAAAATACAATAATTGTAGGTTTGTGCTTCATAAAGGAAGGAAATCGTAGCAAATGCCACAAATATGTGCATATGTCGTGACTATTTGTGTACGGAAGATGCTTTTGTGTTCTATGAAACGACTTGTCATTAACTTTCACTATGACTGTCGCATAAACACAGTCCTACAAAAGGAAATATATTTCATGTCGCGCATCGATGAAATGTTGTCGATATGACAGTTTAGATTCACCTCCCCCAAGCCATTTGCATGGGTAATACCCGTATAATAGAATAGTAGAAATACATAGAGCCTTATCACGCACTGAACAGAATTGCTGACTTTCCGGAGGATACCCGGCCCCTAACCAACAGCTCTCTCCATTTAACGCGGTCTATCTCCAATCCCATCCAGTTGCACACATTAAGTTTGTTGATATCGCTTTACTTACCAAAAGTGAGGTCTTCCTCTACCGCGTAGTCCCTCCGATGACACTCTGGGACCGAACAATGATGTTCATTTGCTCAGCATATCCTATCAATCTTTGCCAATGAAATCTGCTGTATCGCATATAAAGGGTGACCAGATAAGAACAATACGAACAATTTTTTAAATAAAAAACAACGGTGTGAGATATAAAATTGATTCTGGCTTTATTTTGAAGCTACGTCTTGGATGGTGTCAAGTCTGATATTCACAAAATAAATACTGGTGTGCCCCAGGGCTCCGTTCTGTCTCCGACACTCTTTTTAATTTTCATCAACGATCTCTTGTCTGCTACTTCTAATCCAATATGTTCCTTTGCTAGCAGCTCTACTCCCTGCTTTTCATATTCTTCCTCTGACTCTTCGGCTGTAGAACGGGAACGCCAGCGTATGTTAAGCTCATTAAATTCTGATATTAACAGCATAACTAATTGGGGAACCAACAACAGAGTATTTAATTTTTCCAAAACACAATTCTGTCTGCTGTCATTAAAGCGAAATCCAAACACCCAGCCATTATCCATGAATAGAACTCGCATCTTAGAAACCGAAAAATTTTCCATTCTTGGTATGTGTGTCAATGACAACTTACAATGGAATGACCACATATTCGGTGTCGCCAAAAATGCTGCCAAATGCGTAGGTTTCCTCAAGCGATGCAAGAAATAATTCACACCCTCTGATCTGTCTTCTATATATATATAAGCCCACATCTCGCCGGTAGCTGCTAAAACACCTCTACACCTGCTTACCATAGCAGGATAGGATGGATTCTAAACCGTGCGATAAAACTCATAGATGATACTAATATCACTTAGACAATGGACACCTCGAACAACGACTTAATGTTTTCCGTTTTATCACTATTTCTACCACCAGTGCTCCATAGAAATCACCAGTAGCATTCCGCCCCTTCAAACTTTTAACTGTAGCACCCTAACACCCATCTCACTATGCACTCTCATCAGTATACGAGTGGGCTTGAGCACTTTCGGACGTGCTCTCAAATATCATGATTCGCTCTTAAGCCGTACAACTCGCTTATGGAATGTCCTGTCTAGCTCTTTATTCCCTAGTCATTATAACCTTCAAACATTTAAAGCCAGTGTTCATCGATTCCTCTCTTTCTGTCCTCCTGATTTTCCTTCGCCCGCGTTGCTTGCAAGCATTTAAAAAAAAAAAATCCATTATGTGTGGAAGAGCATTTCATTCAAATGTCCGCTTCGGCTTCGCTATCACTGCTTCAAGCGCTCGGTCCAACTTTTGATAACTCAGCCCAATATGTGCGGCGTTATTTCGGTAGTAGCGTGTCGTATTTTGCCTCAAGCTCGTCTTGGGGGCTTGTTAGCATAGACTAAGGACTTGACGTGGCCCCAGAGAAAATAATCGAGAGCTGTCAAATCGCATGATCGCGTCGGCCAATTGATGAACACTCGCCGTGAGATGACCCAGTCGCGAAATTTCTCCTTCACAACTTCAAACGTTGCGTCGTTTGTGTAGTATGTAGCGCCGTCTTGTTAGAACCACAGCTCGGATATATCGATGTTATCGAGCTCTGACCACAGAAAGGCGGTTAGCATCGCTCTATTCTTGCGACCATTGAGAGTAACGGCGTCTTCTTCCTCAATTCGAAAGAATTATGGCCATTTGTGGATGCATTGATGCTTGATCGAGCACTTGTGGATTGTGGTCGCTCCAGTAAGGGTATTTTGCTTATAGCCATAGCCGCTGAGCCAAAACCCAGATCTCCGGCCAAAATTTCCAGCACCCAATTAGCGAACTCACGACATTGTCTATGGTCGTCCGGTTTCAATTCTTGCATCAGCACAATCCTATATGGATATAGAGCTAAATCCAAACGCAAAATAAGCCCAATTCAGCTGATCGGCACCGAATCGACATGTCTGGGTCTTCTTCGATACTGGCCGCTACACGCGGCTATGTTTTCTTCACTTCGCACCAATTGGTGCTCTAAAATCTTGGTGGTTGGTGGTCTAAAATCCAAAAAAGTGTACTCACGCTCAAACATTTACACGGTGCGACGAATTGTCAGCACACTGAAGCAATGACGACGACCAACTTCATGACGAAATTCACGTTGCATATTTACAACTGAGCCGGAATTACGGAATTTTTTAATAATTTTTCAAATTCGGAAAGCGTAAAACGATGCATGATGAAATGGCAAACCTTTTGAATATTTTGACAGCTGGATGTCATTTGTAACTTTGACAGCCGCTAAAATATCTAGTCACCCTATACATGCTATATACTCGTAGTTCGTTGTTGTATCTTCTTCTCGAGATCTCGTCCGAAATGAAAATCACTTGAAGCAATCAAGGGCAAATTCGTCTGATTTATTGCAGATGAAATCCATCCTTCAGCGAATTGAGGAGATGTGTAATGCTTTCTTCGTTTCGATCTTATTTCTCAGTTGCCGTTTTCCGCTTTTCTCAAAAGTTTGAACTTTGAATTTAAAACCAAGCCCAGGTAGACAAAGTCTTTTACTACCTCAAAGTCATAGTTTCCTATTGTTGCGTACTGTTCAAACCATTGTGTATCCTCTGTCCTGACCATGGCAAAACTTATTTTTTACATCAAATGCTTCTGTGGTGTTATTACTAACTTTTTTGTGCAGCAACCGTTCTCCTTTGCCATCCTAGACAGTGATAAGGACAAGTATTCACATAGTGCGATAGATAAAATCTCATACGCGATGACTGATTCCTTAATAGTTGACGAAGTTTAGAGAGTCTCCTTTCTTGAGGATGGATGGTCAGATGAAACCTAGCACATCAGATGCAGCGTCGACAATGTCATCTCTGATATTCTACGTTTGGTGCTGGCAGCATAGAACTTCGCAAGAGGTTTTCGAAGATTGGATCTAAAAACTCTCTAACAGTCTCAGATTTCTTGTCAGTACCACCAGTATACCAGACCGCAGAACGTCCAGCATACGCACAGTCGCATACTTTCTATGATAAATTGCATGTCGGCTACTCGAAAGGTTAGGATACCAATAAAACTAGATCTGGTGATGGCGTAGGACCATATGAAGCAATTAACATTTTGAATGGAGATCATGGATGGGATCTACTTTTCACCTACTACGTAAGTGCACTTCGTCATAGAAAATGTATAAATGAAGAAGTACCCGGTGGAGCTAGACCTCCACCTAGAAGCCTCTCCAATTAGCGCGGTCTTTGGCTAACTGCATCCAGTTGCGCACTCCAAGTTGGTTGAGATTCCCTTCCACTTGAGCGCGCCACCTATGGCGAGTCCTTAGACCCTCCGGATTAGATTCGAAGATTCTGCAGACTGGAGCGTTGGTGTTCATTCGCCCTTCATGTCCCAGTCATATTTAACATCGAATGCGCAGTTTTTTGACCAGGTCAATGTCGTTGAATCGTCCCCTCCATAACCCGTTAACGCATACGGGACCAAATATTTTACGAAGAATTTTTCTCTCAAAGCGACGACGGATATCTTAGAAAGGGTCCATGTGTCGGAACCATAAAGCAGGACTGTGATTACAAGGGTCTTATATAGACTTTCCTTGGCTAGTAGGGAGAGAGCCTTGCTACATAGTTTCCTCTCAACCCAAAGAAACAGCGATTAGCAGTCGTTTTCACATGTGATAGCAGAGCCGGCGAAGATAAAGCCGTGAACCGGGCAAACGATGCTGAGGTTCCATTCATCAGGCATATATTCATCCGAACAAAACTTGGAACTACGACAAGTTGGTGTATGCTCTCTACCAAGCCATCTCCTGCTGCCTGAGATAGTTTGGAGGGTAGGCTGTCCGGCCCAGCAGTCTTGTTCGACTTCAGTTTAAATATTGCTATGCTCACTTCATTTTTGTCGGATGGACGGAATTCTTGACTTGCATCGTCAATATTGAATGGTTCGCTCTGTCTGACAGCGGAATTTGTGTCGTCTTCGCCGTTTAGCAGTCAAATGATTTTTCCATATGATCAGCACTGACAGTGACTCTACTACAAAGTTTCAATGTTCATCTCTACAGGTTTCCGTTTGCGTCTTTTACCTTTTGACGCGTTCTTTTTACCTTTTGGTAAAACTTACGAACATTTATACTGGAGTAGCACCTCTCTTCTTCTTTGATTGCGCGCTTGTCATTCTCTTTCTTTTTCTCCGGAAAAGCCGATATTCTTCCCTCATCTTTTGCACGTAGAGCTCACAAGCCGCTCTCGACCTTTTGTGCAGCGCCGCTTTGTAGACATATTGTTTTGCTGCATGTGCTTGAAGGCACTCTTCATCATACCAGGAGTTTCGTGGTGGCCGCACGTCAGTTGCGGCATTTCTGATAGCCTCTCGGCATCTAAGTCACTGGTCTTCAGTACTTGATGCTGGCTGCAAAGGACTTCTGGAGAGGTTGAGGGATACGCGATCGGCAAACGTTCTGGTGGTTTGTTGTGATTGCAACCGTTCAACGTCAAATCTCCTCATAATATTTCCCAGTTGTTGTGGCGTCTGAGATATCCATAGATGTACCATGGCTGCAAGTAGGTAGTGGTACGAGTCTATGTTGGCCGCTCGGAATGTTCGGACATCTAATACACTTGAGGAGTGTTTTACGTCGATCGCAACATAATCAAGCTTGTTGACAGTTTGTTGATCTGGTGTCTGCCATGTTCTCTTGTGAATATAGATGTGAGGAAACCGTGTGTTTGCAACAGTAATGCTACGTCCCGCAACGAAATCGATTATTTTGGCATTACAGTCACCTAGGACGATTTTAGCATCATACATCGGACATTGCTCGTAGGTTTTGTCGACGAGCTCGTAGAAACTTTCTTTGGTAGCATCGTCCTTTTCCTCTTTTGCGGCGTGAGCCTATATAAGGCTGCTATTAGCGAATTTACCTTTGATATGGATTGTTATAAGGCATTTACTCACATGTCGAAAGCTCAAGACTTCTTGCCGCTTACAACAAATCCGCATCCAAATAGATGCTTCTTACGGTCCCTATAGGAATCACCTAGTAAACATCACTGTTTTTCATCTGTGGTGATATGCGGTGTTATCTGCCTTATAGCAGTCTAGGGCCCTTCGGCTTCACTCGGCCGCTTCAAGATCCGAACATTCCATGTACAAAAAATAATCCGAAATTCTTAAATAACATGAACTTGAAAGTTAACTCACTGGTTCGCAAGGCAGAATTATGCGCTCATCGACTCATTCCTTCAATGAAATGATTTTGACGGACAATCTAAAGCACCTTGTCGAAGCCACAGCTCTTTCACATCAGTGCTATTCAATTGGGGAACGAAAAAGTCTGTAATCATGAATCTAAAGCGATCTGTGAGTAACATTTTTGAAAACATACGGATCAATCATTCCACCAGCCCATAAAGCACGTCAAACAATTTTCTTCTGTGGATAAAATGGCCAGAGTCTCAACAATGGCTTATAAATCTTCTTCACTACAAACGTAGTAATTTTTCTGTTGACGCAGCCAATTAACTAAAATTGAGCCTCGTCGCCGAACAAAATTTTGTGGTGACTCCTTTTCACCATCAAGAGGAATCTCGTTTTCGGTCCATTATCCGAACATCTGATACATCGATGGTCAAGCAGGTTCAATTCCTGCACGAGCTGGATATTGTGAGCTCGTAAATCAAGATGTTTCACCAAAGTCTGCCATAAAATGGATTACCACATCTTCAATTACGTTTTCTATGTACCATGGTGAATCGACTCATTCAGGTCCTTCTCAATACTACGCCTTTTAGCAAGTCAAGATCGGTTCATTCATCAAACGTATGAACTTCAAACCTTGCAAGCTCCTTTACCAAGATCCTTCCGCAAAATCCTCAATAAAGTGACTGAACGCAACTCCAATTTCGAAACGACTCATTCGGCTCCTCCTCAATAACATAATACGCTCCATAGTGACAACTGTACGACGTTTTTGCGGATGCACATCGTCAATTAAAGTATGCGTGGGGCGAAAACCGTGCAGAGTTATTCGAATTACTTGCGTAGATGGACGATTATGTTGACCGTAAAATGAACGTAGAGCACAGTAATTTTCGCGAACTAAATCGCGATTTTCGAAATATTAAGTTGGCCACGTTCTTTTTACAATTTAGTTTGAATTGCGGCCAACTTCAGTACAAGCAAATAATGAGATACATACAACAAAATATTTTCACAACGCTTACCAATTGGAAATCAAAAGTGAAAATCTTTCAAAGAGATGTGCAGTCCTTATGGTAGAGATAAGACGATGCTTTGACAGCACTAAAATCAGTTTGCAAAATTTTGTTCAGGAAATTTATATTCAGTATCGGCTGCAGCCAATTGAATATTGGGCAATTCCTTTTTTTCAAAGGCTTTCTGCATAATCGGTTTTTTTTTTTGTGTCACCTTAACAGGCGGAGTTCAAAACCGCCTGTTATTGCGGCTCAAAGCAACTATGTATTTGATTTAAAATCCGGTAAATATCTCCTTGGCAACGAGTACCAGCCAAGTGAAAGATGTGCCAAAATTCTGAAAAAATAACGACAACGACAAGCGTAAAACGACTGAGGCTTAAGATTGTGAAGGACACCGTTACTCCTGTTTCCCTTTGTGGCTTTGAATCCACACCAGAGCAATAATTCTAAAGTAAAAGGCCAGATTTATTGTACGACATCCAAGTATGTTAAAATAAAAAACGATCGGTTAACGAAAATCCACCTGCAACGCCTCGTGGTATGGCCTGTTTCAGGCTCTAGTATCTGTGCACATATATACAAGATGGCGCAAAATTAATCATCCAATTTTGTTTTTGAATTACTTTTTTACTAAATAAAAAAAAATGATTTTGAGTGATGGAAATGTTAAGTGGAAAAGATGATATCCGCCAAGTGGCTGTCGCCAGTGTTCATACAAATTTGTGCCCGTTTTATCGCATTTTCCATGACTTTCCGCAAGATTTCCTGTGATTAACTGTTCGCATTCCTGTTGAATATTCTCTTTAAGGGCTGCGATTGTCTGAGCCCTGTTGGCATAAACCCGCGACTTCAAGTAGCCCCAAAACAAGAAGTCTGGGAAGTGTGTGCGGTTTCACCGTCTTGTTGAAACCCCATGTTCACCATGCCCGGCTCATCCAATTCCGGCAGTAATAAATCGTCTATGGCCCAGTAGCATTCGCCAGTAACAGTGACCTTATTGCCGATGACGTCCTCAAAAAAATACGGCCCAATCATCCCTACCGCGTGAACGCCGCACCACACAGTGGCATTCAGTGGATGTAATGGCTCTTCGTGCATCACACGCGGATTTTCAGTGCACCAGAAACGAAAATTTTGCTTATTGACGTAACCGCTGAAGTGGAAATGCCCCTCGTCACTCATGTTGATTTTCGACACAAAATCGTCCTCTTCGTTGTTGAGATTGAGGACGGCTTTACAGTAATTCAACCGCGACTGACGGTCAGGAGGCATTAACTGATGCACTGTTTGTACTTTGTACGGGAACATGTGTAAGTCTTTCACTAAAATTCGCTTTAGGGTTCGTTTGGTGATGCCCAATTACGTGCCCCGTCGTCTGGTTGATGTTTCTTCGTTCTTAGCGACATCGGCAGCCACGGCCGCGATATTCTCGGCCGAACGACCAGTCTGGTGGCGGACTCGCCCTGCATGGTTTCCTGTGTCTGTTCGGGTCGAGTAGCTAAGCGCCGGAATGTTTGCCCAGTTGGAGCGACACGCTTAGGAAATCGACGTCGAAATTCACAATTCAAAAACACCGACACAATTATTCCACGCTCTTGCGGAGTATAGCGCTCCATTGCGTGTCTATTTGTATACTTCAACTGTCTAGTTCAGAAATGTCAAATATGATTGACGTACGACGCCAATTACAAAAATTATAACGTCTTCCGATAGGGTGATTAGTTTGGCGCCACCTTGATGTGATATATGGGAAAACCGTGTTCTAGCAAATCCCAAACAATCCTTATGACTCGAAAGACTCATGAACTCAACATAACTTGCAGCATTTATCATCTTTTATCCCAACAATGTGTAGGCACCCCCAACCCATTGTACGAAGTAATCAATAGTTTCGTTTTGTCTGTAGAAATCTTGATAAATCATATTTTGTTGAATAGTGTTGAATAAATCTCAGAAAAGCATTACAAAAAAAAAATAAAATAGAAAACGAAAGTACTAGATTCCATTTTGTTGACATTTTTAACGATTCACGAGTGAAATGAATAGAATGCAAGCAAAACTGGTCGCATTTCATTTTCCCTCCCCAACTAAACAAACTTAAACAAAAACTAAAATAATAATCTCAACACACATATTGTCCATATATATAATAATATTATGTAGAAAAATACACAGGACTCTGGTAAAACAGCAACAAAAGTTAAAGGACTTACGGAAAAATCTATTCAAATGAAAAACACCGAAAACTTGGTGAGTACGGTTCTACATATGTACTCACACACCTCCCCCCGTAGATATTTGTACCTATCTGCAAAAGAGCAGTGCAGTAGTTTTCCGGAAGTTTGTTGCAGTATGATATTCGAATCCTTTCAGTGGTGAAACGTTTTCCCTTTCCGTAGATACACATATTCCCCATGGAGTTGTTTAAATTGTTTGCACCCATCCGTGCGTACATAGACCTATACATATTGATGAAACGATATCCCTTGCATGGTTTTACGTGAAATACATTTTCGTTATATGAGTACCTGTATTTTGTAATAAATTATAAAACTCCTCCATCCTCTCCAAAAGTGTTTTTTTCGATCCCGGTATGCATATCCATAGAAATTCGTGTACTTAATGTTTTCCTCGTTAGTGTGTTGTATTCGTAGTTTGACGGTTTTTGTGGTGCGTACATGTGAGTGTGTTTTCTGTTCATACATGTATGTACTCGTACATACTCTGTGAAAGATCAATGTCTTGCTTTGACTTGGTGCGCGTATTTATTTGGGAAGGACAAAGTTTCTTTTTGTTTTAAAATTGTTTTTTTTTTTTTTTTTTGAAAATGTCAACGCAAAGTTTTTTCGGACTTTGAAGTTGGAAAATTAAGTACAAACAACCATGTGCAGATTTCGGAGATATTTATACAGCAAAGACTGCGCTGGATTTTAGTGGAAGTGCTCTTCTCTTTGGTCGTTGATTGATTGATGCTTGATAAACTAGGGAATCCACTTTAGCTAAAAGTTTCAGCTTGTTCTACTGTAGACGACATACATATATATATCATGCTGTCCACTATTTTATAACTTGAACAAATGGTTCAAATGCTTGTTTCAACCCTCCATTCAATCAATTAATTTCTTAAAAATGCCTATTGTTTGATCATTCCACGGCATACATAGGTGGAAGGAGTAGTTCTTGAAAGGTGTATCGACTGGTGAGATTTAGAAATGAATTTTACTTGTACACACTTGTACAGTTGGACCTTCTCCAAACAACACCATCGGTACAAGACAAGTCAAATCAGCGTATTGGGTTCAGATGAAATCTTTAATCCTGCATCATACACCAAAACGAAAAGATTTAGAGGAATTTAGACAAAATTCATCTCTTTGTTCATCATTTTTTCTTTAATTTTATAAGCTGCCAACCTGAGCCGCTTCTAGAGTTACAGCAGCTTTCTGAACTTTTCGATTCCTGACACGACACCTGCAGCTACCGACACATAACACTCTAGCATCCAAAGTGGCAGCAAATTATTGCTCAACAACTTCAAAATTGCTACTGTTAGCACTGACATTACTTCTGTTATCAAAACGTAAGAGAATTGTTATCTAAAAGCCGTGATGTCTTGCACCAATCTCACACTCTACCATTTGAGGTCTATGCTCTGACTGAAACTAATCTAATTCCCTATATAAAAAATCAGGAATTATTCCCCCTAGTTTCAATGTTTTTCGAGACGACGATTTTACGAGGTGTCCTACTGGCCGTCCACAATGACCAAAACTCTTCTCCAACCGTTGTTAATACTTTTTCTAAGCTGCAGGTAGGCGGCGCAAGCTCTCGCTATAGATGCGATTGATGAAATAACTAACTTATCTGATCCTCTCGATGATACGAGTATCATCGCATTCGACGATTTCAATCTACCTCAACTGCACTGGACTCAATCAGATGATGAATGTTTTTTTTATCGCAAACCCTAACTCGAGTAAAGAATGCCTCTTCTTAGATGAGCTTACAGGCTCCAGCTTAGTGGGGTCTCCAATTATATTAGACCTCATTTTCACCACTGACCCCATAAACTCCTCTGTCTCGCTCTATCTCCTTTCACTATCGACTAATGCTAACTTTCACCCACCACTTCTTCTTTCTCGTTTCCACCACTCTCCTATCCGGCCCACCCCATCTGCAGCTGCATTTTCTTACAACTTTCATAAAGCGAATTTCCGCAAAATTAACGCATATCTCAGTAAGTGTTCTTTAAATTTCTCCAATGCGTCCCTTAGCTATGCTCTCTCTATCTTCTACGGAGAATTATTCAATTCTATTTCTTTCTATCTCCCCTTTTCGCGCAATAAAACCCCTTCCACGAGCCCCCTGTGGTATAATCGTAGAATTCGCGTTCCACATAACAAGAGAAACAAATTATGGGCAGTTTTCTCGGGTCATATCTTCAATTCGCCCAGCTTGATAATGAGCAACCAAGGCTTACAAACGATCCTAAGTCTTTCTACCAATTCGTTAACAACAAAAAAAATCTGACGGTTTTCCCCCATCCCTCCCATACGAAAATATATCATCAACCGATCTGCATACCATAGCCAACTTTTTTGCTACTTTTCTTAAGCAATCTTTTGCCGATAATTCTTTCCCACCGGATCGCTCTATTAAATTGTCCGTCCTGGGCTTTGAACCCATTTTGCTAAATTGTAAAATGGATATCTTCTTACCTGGATAATCGTTTTTATTTATAGTGTTCGATTCAGGTCTGCCCTATCGGCCCCTTTCTTGGCCACTTCAGGTGTTCCTCAAGGTAGTCACCTAGGTCCACTTCTCTTCATCCTAACTATTAACGATCTTGAAAGGGTCATTCAACACTCAGCACTTTCTCTCTATGCTGACGATACCAAATTTTTTAAACCTATTTCCTCACAATATGACTCCAGCCTCCTTCAAATAGATCTAAATAGTTCTTCCACCTGGTGCATCAAGAACTGCTTAGAACTCAATGTCACCAAATGTCAATCGACTACATTCTCACGTAAGTGCAACAAGTCTCCTCTCCGAATTTACCTTCTCCACGGCCAACATATATCCCTTGTTGAGTCTATCCGCGACCTTGGCATATTATGCGACAGGGAGCTTAATTTCCGCTTGCATATTGTGAGATAATTACTCATCACTTGGCTTCGTTAAAAGATGGTCCAAAGAATTCTGCAAAACGTACGTGACCAGATCACTATAAATCACTCACGTTCGCCCGATTTTCGAGTACGCTAGCCAAGCGTGATGTCTCTTTCAACGAGTTCATGTATCCTGAATTGAGAGCATCCAGAGTCGTTTTCTTCGAATTGCTCTTCGGGGTCTACCTTGGAACGATCCCCTAATCCTACCTCCCTACCGAAACCGTCTCAAACTCATTCACCTGAATACCCTTGAGGAACGAAGGGATACAGCAGACATTCTTTGACGTTGAAATCTCGAAATCTACGTTGCCACCCTCTCTTTTATTTACCAATCCACCGCACCACATATGGATCCAACGAACCCAACTCCCGTATGCTGCATAAGGTAAACTCCAACTTTTCCGTTTTCGATTTTACGAGTAATCGCAGCACTCTCACTCTCAATTTCGATCTCCTTCACCATCTCTAGCTTTAAGTCCTGGATTGCTAAACCTTAGTTGCTAAACCTTAATTTTTATTAGTTTTTAAGCCCTAGTTTTTAAGCTTGTATTAAGCCAAATAAATGGGAGCGCTAAACCCCAATAAGAATTAAACCAATCGACCTGTTCTATGAAGACAGCTAGGCATACGTAGTAGCTTCATATGACAATATGACAATGAGACTATCCGGCCTCCGCGCGATCTCATTTTTATCAACCGATCGTGGCTTAAACCAGATTATTTGAAGACATGTACAAATGACTACCTAAAAAGATTTTAGGTTCCTGCCCTTTCCTGATACTTACACAGCAGGTGAGTTATGTCCCCAAAACCATGCACAATATCTGCAGATATCGAAGCAAGTAGGGCCTATCTATTTCAAAGCTTGTGCAAAAAAGAATACCCGACAAAATACCGGTTGCCATCCTTAGTTCCTTTGTACTAATTCCTGGATATTCCTCAGTTTTTTTTAGGTTAAATTTTCGCCATAGGGCCTTTAAGACCCTAAAGCCAATAATCTTTACTTATCTATATGCGGCTTGGCACTTTACATAGGACCGCTGCTATGTAATACGATGGCTTACTAGGACAATATTAATAAATCTCTGCCAGCTCTAGCTAGCAAAAACTCTGACGTAGCTGCCTTAAGCTCTAGGCAAGCTCTGATTTATTTATGCATCTTAAGAGCTGCCTGACTGACTATCGATGTAGGTAAATATCAATATCCGTATTTGATATTGTAAAATGTTTGTGTGGGTTCAAATGATAGAACTTATTTCTTTCAATACAATCGCCGTATTCAATACAACTACAATTCATTCACCTTTATCATCCATTATTACCCTACTTTATCTTTTTCTTAAACTAATTTATCACTGCTCTTAATTCACCTTTCAACTTCCACTCTGGAACTTCACCTCTGTTGGATGCCTGTATTTATACACCGTGCCATCTTTTGAGAACTTTTTGTACAAACCAATTGTCCATACTACTTTCCATTTTGCCAAAATATTCACTAAAGATTTTCCATTATTTCTTCAATGAATAAGTCTTCTGTTATTCAAATATAGATGGCGCTGTTCACATTTAAGTTTCTATCACAACCTTCGTGTCATCATTACCAGGCATTTTACGATCTTTAAGACAGCTAGAACTTTGGAATTCTTCCTGAAAGATACTGGAGGTATCTGGAGCCTGCATTACATAAGATGAGGTTAGAGGGGCGCCCTAAATATGGGCCATATTAGTCTAAATGTCTCACAGTTTTTTTAATGAGCCTAACTATATGAGCTCTTAAAATTATGTGGTTTATTAAGCCTAGAGTTTTGGTGGCCTGACGTTGTCAACCTGTCTTCAATGCATAAGCCATGTCCTGAGACATCGTAGTATCCTAGTACCCATCAAAGTGTGATCTGTGTATGTGATCTCATTGAGAGATGTACGTAATCTCTAAGTCCTCACTTCTTGATTGTCTATGTACATAGTACATAGACATTCAGGCAGCGATCTGATGAATAGCTAGGGCTTCTGCTTGAAAGACGGTACTATATGCGCGTATGAGAAGGATTTATCTGTGCAGAGGTTCCCAGAGAAGACCCCCCGTCAACGCTATCTTCTGTTTTAGAACCTCTTGTAAAGACTTTACGCTTTCTCCATTCTGTCAAAACCATCTATTTTAGTTTTGCCAGAGGCCCTGATGCAGCTTGGGAAGACATACATTGTGCTTTTTCTTTCTGTTCTTTCAGAGGGGAGTGTTAATTCCAATTTACATGCTGAACAAAGCCGGGTAAGTCTATAGGTCTATGGAGCCAAGTTTGAAGAGCAGCCATTGGAGAGGTTCTAAATGCGATAGATAGATCATTTCGTTGTTCCCAACAGGTTGATGTTAGTCCGTCCTTCCAATACTTCATACTTCCAATACATCTTGATTTTTTAGAAATATTCTCAAAAAGCTCTAAATTATATCCGCAAAGGTTCGATGGATTCGTTGTCCTTACAAGCGAGAGAGCGTTATTGGAAAGAAGATACTTGCAAATTGTTGTGTTCCTTGAACTCATTAGAACACAAAAGAAAAACTATTAGTAAATCTTCAAGCCTTCTGGCACTTGGACTTATCTTTTCGATCCGTCTAGTTATGTATTCCTAAAAACAACATAGGTACTTTTTGCCGAATGTAGTCCAGCCTTAATACTTGTTTTTTGTAATGAAGTAATAGTTTGGGCGTTCTATTCGTAATTCTGACTCGGATTCGTCAAAAATATTAGAAATCCTATCTCATCTGCCATCCTCATATTCTTTTACTCGTTGTCAAACCCGCTCCGTAACCTATGTAATTCCATCGATTCTACTCCTTAAGGAAAAAATGGAAAACAGCATTTATTCGGCCGAATCTTTTTCATTGCTGACCTCTATGCTTACTTCCATTCTTTCCAAGGTCTTGGAAACTCTGATAATCATTCAGCTCATTAAATATCTCGAGACACGAAGACTTCTGCATAACCTACATCATGGTTTTCGTAGCAACATTTGATGGCATGTCTCACCGCAAAGTGGAACCAAAGTCTGCACTAATCCAGCGAATCATGATGTTTCAGAAACGCTTTTGTCGAAAATCCTGCATTCGGGATCGATGGTAATGCTCCAGCAGCTTTGTTGGGCTTAAGTTTAGATATGGTCATCTTCACTTTATCCAGGTCGAGTGAACGGAATTGTTGATCTACATCGTCCAGGTTGAAAGGTTCTTTCCATATCCTCAGCATCGACTGCGACTCTTATTCGACTGTACAGGCCTAGATTCGGGATTTGGTCCGCGGCATTTTTTTTGGTAAAATTTCTGAATCTCATCCCTGGAGTAACATCTCTCAATTTCCTCAACCACGTCCTTCTAATGATCCTTCTTCTTCCTCCTGAGTTGCAGGTGCTCGTCTCTTCTTATGTACTCGTAGCTCTAGTTCTGCAGCGCCGCTTTGTATGCATCTTACTTATCTCCATATGCTTGCCGGCGTTCTTCATCATACCTGTGGTTTTGTTATGTTCGTCGAGTAATCTTTTTGGCGATGTTGTCCCTGGTCTTCGATATTTTATGCTTGCAGCATAGAACTTCGTAAGATAATAAGGGAGACTCGACCGGAAAAACATTTTGGCCATCGGTTGTAACCTTCCGACGTCAAACTTCCTCACAGTGTTAGTTTGTTTTTGCGATGTTCGGGATATCGATAGCCGCACTGGGCTATAACAAGGTAATGGTCCGACTCAATGCAGGCCCCTTAGAACGTTCGGAGATCCATAATACTGGAGGAGTGCCTTGCGTTGATCGCAATGCGGTCAATCTGGTTGACGGTTGATTGATTAGGCGTTCTCCATGTCCCCTGATGAATATCAAGATCCTGGAGCCGCGTGCTAACTACGGCAAACTTTTGCCCACCCAGAAAGACTGAATCTGTTATCTACCAAATATGCTCTCTCTTCCTAGCTTTGCCCTCGGCGATTTTAATGTCATAGCTATGGCACAGCTCATAAGATTTGTCCAAGAGCTCGTAGAATCTATCTTTATTCTCTGTGTGGGCGTGCGCGCATATAATGTTAACAATTTTAGCCTTAATATGCATTATTAGGAGGCGCTCGTGAAACATGCCGGAAACGCAAGCCTTCTCGCGTAAGTTTGCCTCTAACTACAAATCCGCTTCCAAATAGTCGCTGCTTGTGTCGTCGATAACAATCGCCATAGGGTCCGCCAAAAAATTTTTTTTTTGAAAATGCTATAAAAAAAAAACTACTGAATATTTTCTCAAATTTCTTTTTTTATTTGAAAGTACTCGTACAATCCTTCCGGTTAATAATGGAAAATAATTTCATTCAAATGGCTGCCTCGGCTGGCCATGCAGTAGCCTACACGATCGGTCCAATTTTTAAGCACATTATCGATTTTGTGCAGCTGTATTTCACCAATGGCTTCACGAATATTGTCCTTTAAAGCGTCAATTGTCTCTGGCTTGTCGGCGTAACACTTATCTTTTACGGCACCCCGCAAATAATAGTCCAACGGTGTCAAATCGCAGCTCCGAGGTGGCCAAACGACATCAGCTCTGCGGCTGATAATGCGATTTTCAAAAACAGGGCGCAAAACATCGAGTGTAGCTTCGGCTGTGTGGCACGTAGCGCCGTCCCGTTGAAACCAAATGTTGCCAATATCCTCCTCTTCAATTTTTGTGAACAAAAATTCGTTCAACATGGCCCGATAATGATCGCCATTGACTGTAACGGCAAAAAAAAAGAAAAATGGCCCAATTATGCCTCTGGACCAAAATCCGCACCAAACAGTGACTCGTTTTGGGAGTATCGGCTTTTCACGTTCCCAGCGTTGTTCAAGCGTATACACAACCATATTCGTTCAGCGGAAGGATAAAACTAATTATCTGTCAAATCAGACATGAGCTAAGTGTTACCATTCACGAAATAAGCACTAGTTGAAAAAAAAAACGTTAGATGGCGGACCCTATAGATATCGCAGTTTTTCATCCTCTTTTTGCCCGGCCCATCCCATCGCATTGATTGGATGGCGGTGACAGGGCCTCCGCTATTTGGTCGGCTGTTCGTTGTTCGTTATTCTTATTTCGTTGCAGGGGTTGTCAACAGTAGATTCGTCCGTATCCGAGGTTTGTTGTTGCTTCGTAACTATAGTTTTATTGTCCTTGGCGGCACAACCTCCAACCTGGAGGGCCAGTTCCTCTAGGACGAGGGGTCCATTAGACTGAAGTCAGTAACGCGCTGTCATTGGTGTGTTAAGGGCTCATCAGCCACCATCTCTTTTCCAAGACCCCGACTTAGCCTCGGAAATCCTTTCCTGAGCTCCAAATATGTCGGAATAGCCCGGATAAGGTCTTATTTGTTTTATTCCTAGATTTTACTTCACCGTTGATTTCATCTGGGGAATTCATCCGCATAGTGCTGCTGATCAAAACTCGCGCTTATAAATTTGGCAAGTGAAGTCCGTATGGACATCCACCAATACCCCATGGTTACCACTCGGAGGTAAAATAAGCACAATTGATGTGTAGAGACAGTTACAGCACTGGATGTCGCCCAGTTGGCACCCCTCAGTACCTACCCTATTTCTACAGCACCCAACCATCAAGGTCCAATATTACTTTTTTGTTAAAGGCCTTACTCTTTGACGCAAAGATATCCTCAGAAATCTATATTGCCACCTTCAAAGAAATCCCCATCGACAATCCTCGAAACATTTTTTATATTGGGTTTTCGGTATGTCCATCAGTGCTTCCTGCGATTTTTCCATTACTTCCTCTCGGCTGCTGAAACGCGTTCTCATAATGTCACGGGGAGCCAAATCAGGTGAATTCGGTGGCTGTTGGATGGTATTTGTTGCATTTTTCGTCAAAAAATTACGAATAATGGTGGCACTGTGCGACGGTGCGTTATCATGGTGCAAAATCCACGAGTTTTCTGCCCACAATTCTAGGCTCTTTCGGCGAATTGCTTCATGCAAACGTCTCATAGCGCCCAAATAATACTCTTTGTTTACTGTCTGGCCCTCTGGCAAAAATTCATGATGCACTACACCGTTGTCATCCATGAAAACCGTGAGCATTGCCTTCTTTTTTGACTCAAAACGACGTGTTTTTTTTGGTCTCGGCTCATTTGGTGAACGCCATTTAGGATCGGATTCAGCCTCGCAAATCATCTCTCACACGGTCTACACGGTCGCTTTTTTGCATGAAATTGAGGTATTTTGGCACCAACTTTGCTACTACACGACGGAAACCCAAATCAGGCACCAAAATCTCTTGGACGGATCCGTAGGCAATGTTCAAGTCCTCCACAACCACACGGTGGTTATTCCGTGAACTTTTTGATCAAGGTGGTATTGTCATTCACCGTGTTCTGTGAAATGTCCCGCACTGGCTTCGTTGGGTTTGCATCTACCGTGTTGCTCTTTAGGCATATCTAGTCGTCCCTTACTGTTTTCGATTTCCCGCGTAGTTCGTTTTCGATGTCGAAATTCCATTTTTACAGCATTTATTTGACTTCTGACCAGAACTTTCCCTGCGAATTTTGCTGCTTTTAATCTGACCTATCGCTTAAACAGCTCCAAACAGCGCTCTGAATCATCACCATTTTATTGTTTTTGGTCCAAACGTGGAACCCTCTGCAAATAGATCTTTCGCATACTCTAATACTAGTGCAAAATATGATGTACACATGATATCTTTACGATGCAGCTATCTCACACACTTTCGCTTGATGGTTGCGTCTGTACGACCGCGTTTGAATACGGCAAACCAGCGACAAATGGTTGATTTCGGTTTTTCAAGCCTTTCTTGAGTTCTTTCGAAAATAGCTTTTTACCATGGTTTTGAAAATATCAAAAGGCGCGTCACTGAGACTTCAATATTTCGATGACTAGTGGTCGAAATGACATCAAATTTTGACACGTATCATTTGAAGGTTAGCTCTAACTACTAGAGTCGCCATCTATGTGTCATTTAAGCCTCGACTCCTGATGACTACCGAAGAATGAACCCAAATACAATTTATTGTTTTTATAAACAAAAATATATTAATAAGAGTCACGTCAAGAGAATCATTTCAAATAATTAATAATTCACATTATGTGGAATCGAAAAGTAATTGCAAATTTGTAATCCTCCTGAGCACGCAAATTGAAATCAATTGAATTCCTTTCACTGCCTTCAGTAGTTGGACACCACTGATTTAATTTAATTACTGAATTAAATATTATCTTTTGAATCTACATCCTCCCCCCATCCACTTTATAAACAACAATGTAGATGCAAAAATTAATAATCGAATAATAACCTTTCAACAGTCTGAAGTAGATTTTCCGAATATCTTTAACTCATCATCTACAATACGAACTGAAAATGTAATTAACGACTATCGAAAAGTATTGGAATTGTTATCGTTTAATTCGTTGTTTAATTGGTTTAGTGGAATCTTAATTGTTTCCGGGCCGTGGAGCACTCGATAATGCACAGACAATTTAATTGCAACTGTGATAATGAGATTGGATAATTGGATTTATTGCATCTAATGAAGTAATGTTGATTTATTTTAAATCTGGGTGGACCTGGGCCTTAACCAAAACGCCGCGGTTACCGCTACCGAATTAGTCGACGTCCCTTTCCAGTTGCTCGCTATCTGAGTCGAGGCTTTCTCCAATGATTCAATGATTCTAAAGTGTGACCCAACAGATGGTGTGGATGTTGGCTGTCAATTACTGTCATTTACTGAATTCAATGTGGTTGATCTTTTTGACAGATGTCATACAATTTTTGGCAATTTTAGTCAATGGAGTCGATTATCACGCAATTGTTATTCAATCTTTTTACGAAAATGCAAAGTAGCATGGCCAACATAATTGCCCTAGTGAGTCCTGAATTCGTGCAATAGTGCAGCATTTTGAAGAAACTAGTTCGGTATCGGGTCAAACTCCATATTATCATGCTCGGCCAGCACGTACACGCCAAAACATCACCACTGTGAGCGAAAGTGTTCAAAATCAGCCAGGCACCTCAGCTCGTCGTCGAAGTTAACAATTGGAGCTCACTTATGGCAATTTATGCGGCGAATTTTTCTCCAAAATTGAAAGAATTGGGTCTGGACGATCTCTGATTTCAACAGGATGGTGCTACCGCCCACACAAGTCATCAATCAATCAATTTATTGCGTACGGAATTTGAAGATCGCATTATTTTGGTTAGAGGAGCAGTTGATTGACCTCCAAGGTCACCCGATTTGACACCTTCAGACTTCTTCCTGTGGGGTTATTTCGAGAGTAAGGTCTATGCCAATAGTCCAATGACAATTCAGGATCGCAAGCATGACATTCAAACTGAAATTGCGGCCATTAACCCAATTATTCTGTAGCTTGCAACAGAAGCCGTGGTGGTCATAGACCGAAACTTATTATTAAAATTTTGCATTGATTTCACAAAAAATGTGTGTTTAATTCAATGAAAACTTCCACACTAGCTGTCGGCTCACCCTTTGTTATATTACAGACATGAGCCCGAAAGCTGGTGTTCATTTGCTCTTTATATGCCAGCCGCCGTTGTCATTGTATTCGGGCTCCGCTGACTCTTCTGACTAGGTCCATGTCACTTTACAGTTCCTCTTTGAATCATCACCTCCATTTACCATCTTTCAAAACGGGCCCCGAACTATTTTTCTCTCCACAAAAGCCTTGAGCAACCATTCTTAACAAAGCTCATTCTATGGTGCAAACATAGAATCTGACTGCCATTATCAGAGTCTTATACAGGCTGGTCCAAATAAAATTAACAAAATCAAAGTTTTCGGTATTTTAAGGCTTTATTAGAAAGAGCAAACATTCCCATTAGTTACGGAATACGATTTCATTCATGTGGCTACCCCGGCTGGCTTGGCAGTAGCGCATCTTGTCAACCTAATTTACCAAGAACTTGTTGACTGTTTCTGGCTCTATATCACGAATGGCTTGGATGATATTCGCTTTAACTTCGCGTGCATCGTTTCCAGATTGTCCGCATTACCTCACAAAAAAAGGTCTAACCGTGTCAAATCGCAATTCCGAGGCGGCCAATGGACATCGCTAAAGAGACTGATAACACTATACCGAACTTAGCGCGAATAAGATCGATTGTTTGATGGGATATGTGACATGGCGTGCCAAGTTCACATCTTTAGCTTTAGACCACAAAAATTCAGTAATTCACCGTAGACCGAAATGGCATTTCCAGCAGCATTTCCCAAAAAAAAATGGGCCAATGATGCCACTATTCTAAAATCCGCACCAAACTGTCACTCTCTGTGGATCCGTTGGCTTCACGACAATCACATGCTGGTTTTTCGCCAACATGAAAATGCACCTCGTCCAATTCGATCTGTTGTAAGACCAAACTGATAAGCGGTAACGAAGCGAATGGTCGTTTTCCTACAATTGCTGAGTCAATTGGACTTTGTAAGGAAATAATCCGAGATCTTTGTGAAAAATTCTAATCAGGCTGATGTGTGAAATGTTGAGATTTTGAGGTCGATGGCCAGTCGAAATTCCTGGATTGGGTCGAACACTCTCAGCCACAGTAGCTACATACGTACCATATGACGATGGAGACTGTGAGTGTTGTCCGCAAGCAAGTCTGTGTTGATGGATGCTTCATTTCGGCCAAAATTTATTTTCAATTAACTAAATTAGTAATACTCGTAGTTTCTAACGTTGTTCAAGCGTAAAGCGATTCATTTCGTTCTGCGGAGGTACGATACTGATTGACAGACAAGATTTCGAGCGGAAGAGATCTGTTCGCGTCCAAATAACATATGATTCAAAAAGAAACTTATGTTTGGACCAACCTTTATGTGGGTAACGTCACTTTAGTAGTTCGAGAGAAGGCTTTGCTATTCAATCATTTTCTTAACTCCAAGGGTGATTGACAAGAGTTGCTCGTATTCTTCGTTTAATCCCAGCGCTGATGTCGTTGTCGGAATTAATAGCGGAATCTAAGTAAACCAGTTACTGAGTCCCCACTACATCAACGCTATATCTACCTGATGGTAATTTCTGTCGGAAACTTTTGTGTTTAACGTCCTCCGTTGACCCATCTAAGCCAATACTGAAGCCTTACTCACAAACACTTTACTGACATCTGGTTGCACCTTTGCCGTCAACATATACTCGTACAAGTAGTTGGACAAGCTTTGGAAAATGTTTCCTCTGGTAATGGCCTCCAAGTTTCGCAACGTTCTCAAGTATGATGTGAAAGAGGTCCTGCCATTAAGGGTTGCGGAGGATTGCTTTCGAGCTCTTAGATCTTCAGTTCTCCGTCGGCATTTTGCACAAAAATCAAAATACCAAAACTGTGCATTGCTGTGGATAGTTTACCTCTACAGATTCTGTTATATGCAGTCTTGAAATCGATAAGGAGTGGGGAGTATCAGTATGAATTTCTTGCCTTTTTTCTAGGATTTACTATATTGTGAATTATGGGGTTAGTTGTGGGCTTATACGGCTTAAAATTGCACTGGTAGGAGACAATCAGATCGCTGGAGATCGTTATTATGAACCGGCAAACGATATTGAGATCTCATTCATAAGGCAAAACCGTATTCGGACCAAATCTACAGAATCATCATCCCTGAAATAACTCCGCAAGTAGGTCTTCCAGTCCAGCAGCCTTGTTATGTTCAAGATATATTTACGTCTTTTTAGTCAGATGGAAGGGAATATTGACTCTCATTGCCGAAGTTGAATGTTTCCTTCTGGCTTACAATGGAATTTGGGTCGTCCCCACCGTTAAACAATCTGCAGAAGCGTGGTTTATGGGCATTGATGCCATTGATCTTCAGCACTTGATGCAGATTGTTAAATACTTGCCGAAAAGTTATGAGATAAGTGACTGATAGAGCTGTTGGTGGTTTATCCTCATACCATTCCACCGTTGTGGCCACACAAACGTATAGCGCCTTCGATATCCGTAGCTGTGCCTTCAGTATAGCTCCGAGTCTGCATTAGAGCAGACATTTATAATATTAAAGGAGTGTGTTGCGTCGATCGTTACATCATAAATGTGGTTGACTGTTTCTTTAACTGGTGATCGCCATGTTTCTTTTGTAAATAAATAAACCGAGCCGGAGTAAAGTCAACCAGCTTAGTTCTGTTTCCAGACTTGGTATCATGTGTATAATCCGTTCCGACTGTACTACCAAATTCCTTTTTAGACATTTCAATCACTTAAAATGTTTTCCACATTAACCGGGCATTACTGACTGACGTGCCGAAAGCTCAATACCTCTTGCCGTAGTCTGCGGCTTACAACAAATATGCACTCAAATAGAAGCTTGTCTGGCCGATCCCACCGGATGGCGATATCTGGTATCTGTGTGTCCTGTTCATGGTCCGAACATCCCATGCACAGATCCGAACGCCTTTGCACAGTCGTCAACAATGAATTTGATTTGACCAAAGCACTGGTTGCCTCGCAGTAGAAGGATTTTTACATGGCCGAAAGGTTTAAATCGCCAAACCTATAGATTTATAGGCCGGAAAGCCCTTGCTGCTGAAAGTTCTAGGTCGCTCGTGCTGTGTCCCGTATTACTAGAACCACATGCTCCCTAATCCCGGTTCCATGATTTGGGGCAGCAAAGTTTCATTGATCATGGTTCTGCACTACTTACAAGTCACTGTGTTGTCGATAACATCATCAAAAAAGTACGGGCTAATTAACTTTTCTCCACAATGACTCCTCATGTATTTCGCGCGAGTTTTTATTACTTCGAAGCGATAATTTTGCTTATTCATGTATCCACATACATATGTGAACCTTGTCATTTATGATGATTTCCAATAACTAGATATGCACCCTCATCGCAGTTGAGGATTAGAAGGGTTCAGAGTTCAGAGTTTGGTTAGGAGTAGCAATTGGCGGTCTGCAGGCAAATACTGATGCACCCTTTGAACTTTGATTCTCTTTTACATGAGTAGCTTCTCGATCAAACGGTTCCTAGTTTTATCGTCCTGTGCCAGCCTCCCCCTTAATAGTGACACACGACTAGATAATCGACTACGATTATTTATCAGAAACATTGACACAATTAATCTGCGTCCTTACAGGTTCAAGGTTTGTCTGCGTGTATTCTGCTTCTGTTTATTTTACGGATGTCAAAGTCAAGAAGAGATAAGACATTTACTCACTTACTTGGATGGCGCTGCAGTGAGAAATGGACCAGGGCCTTAAAAAATAGGCCTCTCTAGTTAAAACGGTCTCAAACGCACTACATGGTCGTTGAAGTTACCTTCCACTTGCATACACCACCTAAGGCGAGCTCTTCCTCTACTACGTTGTCCTCCGGGTTGGAATCGAAGACTCTTCGGGCGGGCAGGAGCGTTGATGTTCATTCGCTCTACATATCCTAACAATTCTAGGCGACTAATATGTACTTTTCTAACCAATATCAATATCAATGTACAACTCGTAGAGCTTACCGATAAATATACTGCTCCGAACCCCATCAAAAATCACTCGAAGAATTTTGCTTTCGAAGCTGCCAGGATATCTTCATCCACCTTCGCTAATGTCCTTGCTTCTGCAACATAAAGCAGGAATGGTATGATCATGGTCTTACATAGAGTCTCCTCAGTGCTTACCGGCAAGCCCTTGTTACTCATTTGCCTTCTTAGGCCGAACAAACAGCGATTCAGAGTAACTCTTGATGAGATGTCATTATTAGATTTGAAGCGGAGCCGAGGTATACAAAGTCCTTGACTCCCTCAAATTTACAGCTGACTATTGTGATATTCTGTCTGATTGGTCGTCCCTTCGTACGTGAGTCCCTTCCTCATTCACGACTCGTTGCCTCTGTTCCAATATTTGCGAATGCATCAGTGACGAATCGCTGATGATGTCAATGTTATCAGCGCATGTAAAGTAGTTGCACAGACTTTTGGGAAAATGTACGAGTAATTCTGGTGTTGATTTGAGAGTTTCGCAAGTTACTAAAGAGCGCATCACTTTGTCTTAATTCTTTTTTGGAATCAAAGATCTTGGAGAGATTTCTTCCGACCTTTACGGAATTTTCATTGTCATTCTGTTCAATCAGAAGATTTTGGTAGGGATACCGAGGCTTGGCAGGGCTCTGTATACAATAGGACTTAAGATCAGTGAAGAGATGGTGATGACTCTATAATTGGCGAAGTTAAGAGGGCCTCCTTTCTTGTGGATCGCGCAAACTTTTCTAAGGTTCCATTTTTGAGGCATGCTTTTTGCCAACCAAATTTTAGAAATCGGTTGGTGCATATTTTCTACTAATTATCTCTCGCTGACTTAAATATGCCAGCAGGTCGGCTGTCCGTTTAGCAGCCTTATTGTTCTTAAGCTTGAAGATGTTGCTATCCTCACTTCATTTTGGTCGGGTGGACAGAGCTCTTGAATTTCACCGTTCAGGTTGAATGGTAGTTCATTTTTCTTCACAGCGGAGTTTGGGTTGCCCTCGCCACATTTTGCAGAAGTCGTTTTTGTATATCCTCAGTACAGACTGTGACTCTACTACTATGTTTCCTTGTTCATCTCTACAGGCTTCTGTTCGGGTCTTATTGCCTTGGCACGTACTTTTTACCTTTTTGAAGAACATCTGAACATTACGAGTATTCCTGGAGTAGCTCATCTCTATTTCCACCATAGCGCGCTTCTTATTTTTTTGTTTTCTCTTGTCCAACACTCGCACTTATAACTTTGGCAGGTCACGTCCGCTTGAATCAATAAGCACAATTGACGTGTAGTCATAGTTGCAACATTGGGCTTGACCAAGTTGACGTCGCTCAGTGCGTACATATCCAATCGCCGAAGACATAGAATACCTGTTACAAAAATAATACGATAACTACTTCTTGGACTCTCCAACCGTACTACCAAGGATGCACTTTCTTCCCCGTTTTGCATTAAAACTGGCCACAATAATTTTATTGTCATCCCTAGAGCACCTTTTATTCGCTTAGTCAGTAACCCTCATTGGGGATATGAGAACTGCACTTAAAACATTAAGGATTCTTCCGCCACCATCTTTATTTCAGCACCCCGACTATTCCAGAAGAATCCTTATTGTCCTCAACTCTAAATAATTACATTGTATTGTAGTAGCTCATATAGGAGATCTGTCTTGTTGGCTATTGATTAAATCATGTTAAAGCCAAGTCATTTTCGACAGAATAGAATAGTCTTGAATTTTTCCTCATGCTCAGCACTTATAAGTTTACGGAGTCAAAACCGAATTCAATAGCTAAAACGTAGAGGTAAAATAAGCACAGCATTACATGACATGTTATTTAGTAGTTCTTTCAGTTCAGACCAGTACATCGAAATGGTATTCGATTTTTTACTTGCTTCAACCTCCTACCCTCGACAGAACATTGGCTCTGCTATTATTGCTAATTGGTGACGTAAGAATAGGATTTTAGCTGCTTTGGATGCTAAATTATTCATCTGTCGAAGTCTCAAACATTTTCGTCCTTCCAGACTCTGCTTTAATAAATCACTATGCTCCCCATAAACAGTCATTTGTAAAATAAATATGTTATAAGTTCGCCCTATTTATTCTAGTCGGCATAAACTGATGGGACCACAATAAGATAAATTGCAAGTCACTGTGGTAATTCCTTTGCCAAACCATATCCACACTTGACTTGATTTACTTTACTCTATTTTATTTTATCGATTTGCCACAAATAGTGCTACCGAAAGATAGTATGTAAGGTTTTCCACTTAAATTAAATATTATCCACCCTCAGTGATTCTACAGAGAACCATATAAAATCTAAATCTTCCAGAACGGTACCGCACCATGTTTTCATCCAATTCATCCTTTCACCCCGAGCATAAGCCCGGAAAACGATGACACACAATTACACAGCACAGTTAAGGCCCGCCAAAACAATAAAACATCAACAACAACCAACCACCACCCAACTATCGTAAAAAGGCTCCCGAAAGCAAGGACAGAGAACAAATCAGAGAGAAATCCTTCCCTCTACTTAAAGTCACCAGAAAATTCAAATCCAAACTCAATTTCAGTTGTTTCGTGTCCTTTTATTCATAAACGATTTCGTTTTTCTCCGTTGTTTCTTTTGTTTTTTTGTTTGTCGTTTTCTTTCCGTTGTTGCTTGGCTTCCTTTCTGATTTCCAATTTTTTTTCTTTCATTTGTTTCTCTTCCCTCATTTCAGGGCCATCGAGAGTCGCCAGCCCATTGGTATAAAAGTCGCAGTGTCGTACTTGCCAGCATGAAGGCCCGTCAAATGATTACATGGATTCTGGGTAAGGAGGACTCCAAATTCAAACATTGTGAAAATCTTCAAGTACTCTGAACTCTGACCAAAACGGGAAATTTCAAGTTTTCCTTTTTATTTTTGTTTTTGTTTTATTTTTTAAAAGAAAAAAATTAAAACAATACCGCCATCGGTTTCCAGAATTTCAATTTTATTTTTGGCAATCCAATTACAAAACATGTCCTTAAAAATCCGAATTAAAATAAAAGTAAAAATGAAAATCAGAGAAAATATTTAGAATTTATATCCTTTTCTTATAAAATACAGAAAACTAAAAAAAAAAAAAACAAACATCAAGCAGCAACAATAAATATTTATAACACGTAGATGTAGACTATTGTGAGAAAGAAAAAAATAAATATTGACATAATAAAATAAATATACGTGATACACTGTACCGCAATGTTGTTTAATTTTTATATACACGTATATATAATATATTATATTTATTATACTATATTAACGATAAATGTATCTTTCGTTCTTTTTGGTGTTCCCTTATTTCATTGAATATAATTCTAAAGCTGAACAAAATTTGAATTATTCAAAAAAATAAAAACAACAAATACGAGTAAAAAAAACTCTCTAAACACAGTTTCAATTGAATTTATAAATTCAAAAAAAAAAGCGAATTCGAAAAAGAATTTAACTATTCGCACATTATAGAAGGGAAAGAGTAAATAATTTTTTATAACCTTAATTTAGTTTAGAAAAATGAAAATGAAAATGAAATTATTTAGAACAAGATTTTTGTGTCTTCCGAAAAGTAAACTTTCAAAAACAAGAACTAAACAAATTGAATTTTAAAAAAAACAATAAATTGTAATCAAATAAAAACTAAGTATATAAAAAATGAGAGAAAATAAATGATGAAAACGGGAAATCAAATAAATGTTTGTATTGTATAATATTAAAACAAAAAAACAAAAACATGTTTAAGAGTTTTACTATTTTTTTTTAACTTGTGCGAGGTCGATTTTGGTAAATGAAGCAAATATGTTCGAATTGTTTTTTACACGCTCCGCTCACGTCTGGGTCATATAGTTTTTCTTTTCAATGATTTTATGCCAAAGGACAGTAGGAAAAATTTGCTACGGTGTATTGGCTGTATACGGTGGTGGTAAGACCCATACTGACATACGGCGGACTAGTATCCATAGCCATATCATGTGCGCTCCGTACCACACCTACGGCAGCATTAGACACCTTTTTGCACCTAACACCGCTTGATTTACAGATCAAAAAACTTGCTGGCTACAGTGCGATATGACTCAATAATCTGGGTTACTTCAAGAGCAGTAGTTTCGGACGTGGCACAGTCCTAACGTAGCTACTGCCAGCCAATCCAATTCTAACGGATGACATTCCTTCCTTGGTCGACTTCGACATCCCGTACAATATAATTTATTCGGAGAGGGAGGACTGGGAAAAAAATGCAATAATCAGGTCAAATGAAGGCTCAAAAACAGAGGTAGGAACAGGTTCTGGTATCTTCTCAGAAAACCCAGAAAAATACATCGGTGTCACAAGATTACAACGACCCTCGTGATGCAAGTGACATTGCTAAGTGCATACGTGCTCAAATTGGACCTGCATCGAGGGAAATTGAAACTGTCGAAGAGTTCGATAAATATTTGGGTGCAAAGGAAGCAACCATTTTCGGTTTCTTCGAAAGTGACTCCAATCTAAAGACAGTATTCACTAAATCTACTGATATATTGAGCGAGAAATATCGTTTTCGATATTCCAGTGGCAAGCCTTTTTTGTCGATCGACACAAAAGCTGAAAACAAACACAGGTAGGCGCCACCCAATTTTTAATGCGAAATTGGGAAAACAGATGAGAAAAAAACACACGAATTGTCTTTTCCCTGATGGGGAATTTATACATATATATTTGCTTTTTTGGTTTGGGGAATCACAGGGTTGCCGAATTTTTGTCAAACAAAGTTTTAAAAAAATTTGGATTAATTTTAATTTAATGGGTCGGCTAACGGAAGGCCCACAGTTCCGCGTTGTCGTACCGCGGATAGCGCAATTAAATAAATCTAACCGTCTTACGAACGGTTTCCGCGTAAACGGTAAGAAGGCTTACGCGGTTTTAAGGCACAAATATGTGTTATTTGAAAAGGTGTACTTAGCTGTTTATGGGTTTCCTGCCTATGCGGGGTTGCTCTCTAGCTGGGTCTCTGCTGGTGGAGGAGGGTAAACCGTCTCCGCCACAATCACCGACTTTTGTCCGGTCGTGTCCGTTGTATGTTGTAATTTCCTTTCCTTTGTCCCTTGGTGTGTTTCTCGTCCTTGGTCGTTTAAATTTTGTTGTCCCTGTTCTTGTTCTCGTTCTTGTTATTTTTATCGTTTTCGTTTCGTTTTTTTTTCTTCTCTTTGTCGTTGATTTTTTGTCTTCGTTTGTTTTTTTTCTTTTTTTCTTCTCTCTTTTTTTTTTGAGGCTCTGGCCCACAAGACGATAAGCTATCGAATGAGCTTACCGCGCTTTTTGGCTATCGCCGCCATTCGTCCACACACACACACACACATGGGGTTCCGTCAATTCAGCTGTTAGAGCAAAGGGAATCACATCTAGAGCTTCAACAGCTTCTCACGAATACCCAGCCAACACGTCGATGTTCTATGTTTGTGGGTCATGTTTGTTCGTTCTGTTTGTTTTGTCGTCCAAGTGATTGCTTTGGTTCGAAGCCAGCCCTCTGACCCGAAACCGAAGCTATTGTTGAGAGCTTCCATTGGGACCGCCAGATAGGGAGGAAAACCTAACTTATTAGGGGTTCAATGGGGAGTCCGTAAACCTTCTTGCAGACATATGGAGCAGTAGAACGACCGCGGGGAATTGTGGGCTTTCCTTTACAATTTTTAGCTTTTGGTGGGGGTAGGGGGTTATACAAATTTGTAGTGCTGGGGCAAACAATGTCGGATAGGGTGGGCTCGAGGCCATTGTTGATGGTGTTGACCTCTCGGGGCATCAGGGGGCGGACCGTCCGTCCGCTAGAGTCTCCAGGCCGTCCGCCTGGCTCTATCAGGGGTACCTATGTGGTCATCTCTGGAACGGTAGGCCGGGGGAGGGAACTGAATTCAGAGGATCCAGCAAATCCCACCTATGCCGTGGCATCCAGAGCATGACGGAAGAAAGAAAAGAAGGGACAGCACAAGAAGGGGGAGGAGAAATGAAGAGGTCAACAGTCAACAGATGGAAAAGGGAGTGGAGGATTTTTGGGGCGTGATTTGTACGCAACAATGGTGCTGTCACCGCAAGAAATTAACTCCAGTCTACGATGAACTCGATGAAGATGTAGCTATCGTTAAGATGGATGCAACCTCAAATGATGTGCCACCAACATTCAATGTGCGTGGATTCCCAACTTTGTTCTAGTTGCACAAAGACAGCAAAGACAAACCAGTCTCATACAATGATGGCCGTGAGCTCGATGATTTCGTTAAATATATTGACAAGTGGCAAGACAAAGAAGACCAAGTTGTAACAAGACCTCGGTGCTCAACTCGAGAGCAAACTGTTTTGCAATTTAGTTTCACAATTTAAATTCCACAAACCGATTGAGGAAAAACAAAAAAGAAAGAAAGAAATAAACAACATACACACATTCTTTGTGCTCAAGGCACTATGCAGTCAGAACCGGTATTAAAGGAAATGAACAAGCGGACGAGCCTGCAAGAAAAAGAGGGCTACTCGACAATAGTGAGTTTGCGAATATCAAACCACCCCTCTGCATAGGGGCACTATCGAGGAAAAAATCACAAAGACTGCCAACCTAAGGTGCCCAAGTCTTGAAGGACACAGTGTATCCAAGTCTTTTTGACCGCTTTTAACGGCAAAAGATCTAGGAAATTAATAAAATTAAACAGGGATAAGCTTAGGACAGGAATAGGAATCCTGATAGGATACTGTCTCCCGCGCCAGAGAGACTCAAATTGTCAGATACGGATATCTGCAGGTTCTGAGGTGATCTGCAAACTTTTGAGGACATAATACACGTACTGTGTGAATGCGAGGCAATATCGCGTAGTCAAAGAAAATTTTTAGGGAAATACGAAACCTAGAGGATGAAAAAGTGACGGGACACGAAGATTCTGCAGTAGTATAACATCCAAGTCTTAAAAAAATTCGTCGAAATCTGAACCCTACTATCATGAAATCAGACCAGATAAGAACGATAGGAAAAAAATTTAAATAAAACAACATTGGTGTGAGATATAATATTGATTCTGCCTTTATTTTGAAGCTACGTTCATACCAATATGTGTGAAGGAGCATATCAGTCAAATGGCCACCTCGGCTTCGCTGGCAGTGCTCCACGCGGTCGGTCTAATTTTTGATGACTCTGTCCAATATGTGCGGCGCTATTCTGGCAATAGCGTGTCGAATATTGACCTCGAGCTCGTGCACAGTGGGTGGCTTGTTAACGTAGACTAAGAACTTGATGTAGCCCCAGAGAAAATAATCGAGTGGTGTCTAATCGCATGATCCCGGCGGCCCATTGATGAACGCTCGCCGTGAGATGACCCAGTCGCCAAATTTCTCCTTCACAACTTCGAGCGTTGAGTCGCTTGTGTGGCTTGTAGCGCCATCGGATATATCGATGTTCTCGAGCTCTGACCACAGAACGTCATTAACATCGCTCTATACTTGAGACCATTGACGGTAACGGTGTCTCCTTTCTCATTTCGAAAGAAATAAGGTCCGATGATGCCGCCATGCCATAAACCGCACCAAACAGTCAATTCTTGTGGAAGCATTGTCGCTGAGCCAAAAATGGACCTCGAACGAAAAGATGATTTTCTGGCTAAAATCCGGATCTCCGGCCAACATTTCAAGCACCCAATTAGCGAACTCACGGCATTGTCTATGGTCGTCCATATATCTTATACGGATATAGGCCCAAAGCCAACCGCAAAATAGGCCAGTTTGACTCTCTAGCGAATAAGCTATGTCCAATTCTGGGTCTTCTTCGATACTGGCCGCTACGGTGGCTATGTTTTCTTCATTTCGCACCAATCTCTGCCTGGTTGGTGGCTTAAAATCCAAAAGAGTGTATTCACGCTCAAACTTTTAAACAGTGCGACGAATTGCCTGCATACTGAAGCCATGATGAAGACCGACCTCACGACAGAATTCACGTGGCGTATTTATAACTGAGCCGGAATCTGGATATTTTTTAATAATTTCCGCACGTTCGGCAAGCGTGAAACGATGCATGATGAAATGATGAGATGGTAAAACTGAATATTTTGACAGCTGACTGTCATTGGTAAATTTGACAGCTGCTGGAACATAACAATTGGAAAAACTATACACCCATTACAGCAGCTCTTACTATTGTAATTCGTCCATGAAACTGCAAAAATTGGACGGCAATTTCTAGGAATGGTTACCATTTTGGAAACAATTCGGAACGACAGTTCATGAAAATAACAGTTTGACGTCATCTCTTTAGTTCAGGTATTTGGAGCCTGTATTGGTTGGAAATGCGAAAAAGGCATTTCCAAGGCGACAAACTGGTTCAAGGGCTAATGTTGTTCCTAAAACAAGAAGTAGAATGGCTAGAACAAAGTCGTGTTGCTACTGCCACCGAAAGCTCTAGGCAATTTTTGCAATGATCGGCCAGGACACAAGCATGTTTTGTTTCTCAAACCAACACGGAACAAAAGATTACGATACTAATCTACTCGTACCTATTTCAGAAAAAATACACAAATTACGGGCAAGCTGCCGTTGTATTCATTGCGCTAAAGTCGGTAACTCGCCTTTTTTACCATAAAATCATCATTTGCTGAAAAATCGGAGACTATTATGGCACTGATATGTCAGCCAATAAAGGAAACACACAAGCATTGAACCTGTGTGATTGCAACTTTGGTTCTGGTAATTCAAATTCGTTAGTTCTGGTTAATTTGTCGTTCTTATTTTCCCATTCGGAAATAGTCCAGGATGTCCCGAAACGATTTATAGGGGCGCTTGTGGCAGGAGTCGGTAGGTCGGTTATCAGTGTAGTTGGCGGAAGAGGTGATGTTGGTGGCACAGGAGGTGCTGCAACGGAGGCGGATACATCAATGGGGTGAAGATTAGCGTCAGTATCACGTAGATTAGACAGAATTGAAGTATTAAAAACTGACTGAATATGGTCTTGGTTGATATCAGACAAAATGATAGACGATTGCAAGCTTCAGCTCATCGACTATGCCACCGACCGTTTGCCGGATTGCAGACAGATCTTTGTTGACTTATTAAGGTCATTAAGGTCGTTGATTAAGGTCAACGAATTTGAATTCAGAAAACGAAATTCAAATAGTGTTAGAAAGTCCTTCGGTTCTACAGAGACTCCAGCTGTGCAAAAGGTGTTGGGGCTATTATGATTTGTTGTGAGTGACAAAATTGCTGTATCTCTTCAGTCAGTTGAGAATATATCGAATTCGAGTTTAACCAAAGACACCAAGCTTATTGTTTTTCAAACAATTGCAAGAATTTATGATCCACTGGGAATACTTGGAATAGTAATTATAAAGGTAGTAAACATTGTCTCATCCTCCTGCAGAATTGCTCCACAGTGCCGTCATTACTATCCTATCTCGAGTCGGAGGATATTGTGTCACTTATGCCTAGCACATTTGCGTGCTTAGCAAAATCATTGTACCCGTTATGCTGCCCAAAGCCCGCTTCTATTAGAAACGAAAGTGACTTCGATAATAGCCCTTGATATTGATATCAAGGTGATAGAGATCATTACCATCGTGCAACTGAGACTAACCGTTCTTTGGAGTCTGGTAAAAGCAACAGTGATGTATTGTCAGAATTGCTCCACAGTGCCGTCATTACTATCCTATCTCGAGTCGGAGGATATTGTGTCACTTATGCCTAGCACATTTGCGTGCTTAGCAAAATCATTGTACCCGTTATGCTGCCCAAAGCCCGCTTCTATTAGAAACGAAAGTGACTTCGATAATAGCCCTTGATATTGATATCAAGGTGATGGAATCATTACCATCGTGCAACTGAGACTAACCGTTCTTTGGAGTCTGGTAAAAGCAACAGTGATGTATTTTCGTTCCACAAGACAACCGACGTGAATATAGTAAGGCGGCTCCTCAGTGACAAGTGCCATGTCTGGCCGAAGGCTTTAGAGAGATGCACCAGTAGCGCTCTGGAAGTTTTCAACGTGACATATTTAGTCCAAATAAGTTTGTTCTCCAGGATAATACCGAAATGCTTAGCATCGTTTTAGAAACGGATGGTGATGCTTTGAAGCATTAGGTGAGACAGACAACTCAGCTTCCTCCTTTTCGTGGAAAGAAGAATTTTAGCTTTAAGAGGATTGACAGAAAGTCCATTTCTAGGACATCAATCGTCGATCAGAGATAGGGGAAATAATCGCGCCGTGCAAGATCTGACGTATATCCGCATACATCATTTGTATATGCCTGTAAGTAGACATGCATCATTGCACTGTTCACGTCCAAATCGTCTAAAATCTGTGACTTTGACTATCTGTAACCCCAAAGAAGAAACTCTCAAGGTGTTTAAATCGCACGTGGCCAATTGACAGGAACTTCGTCATCAAGAAGAAGAAGCCTTCCAGTTTCAATTGATCCCCCAAAAAAAATGGTTAATACGAAGCGATGGCGGTCTCCATTGAATGTAACCGACTTAAGCTGGAAACAACGCGATGCAATATGCAACTGAGTTCCTCAGTATGATACTTTTTTGAAGCACCATCTTATAAAATCGATAAATACTTAGATACCTGTATAATTACTGCACAATTTGACGGATCCGCTTTAAACTGCGCTAACTATACAGGGATTAGTCTTCTTAACATTACGTAGATGATCTTGTCTATTATAGCGCCTTAAACTATTTCACTTTTAGGCCCTGTACTCGTATGTCCACAATTGATAAAATATTTTTACTACGGTAGATCCTCCAGACAATGTTCACCCCGTTCTTATCGATTTTAAGGCCTAGTTTTATCATCCCTTAATTCCAATGAGTAGTTCATTTACCAATCGCTGTTTCCTTAGACTAAAAAGGTAAGTGAGTAATATGGCCTTATTATGAAATACTTTGGAGATTCATTATAAGATTGTCCTGATCTATGATGAAGAAGCATGCATTTTAGAGAAGACGGGTGAAAGTGTCTTTGATCTTTTTGTTCGGAAGATTCCTTGACATCGACCAGTTCAATGGGTATCAGTTGCCTAAGATTTCTCATTCGATTAGTCCAGATGAATACTAATGCCTCACGGAGCCTTACGGAGCTTCGTTCTACAGACATTGATCCATGGAGTTGCAAACACAAAATGGTCTAACGCTCTGAATAAACTATCGAATGGAATCGTAATCGGATTCGGATTCGAGGTCTCGGGCTTGAACCAACCATAACCACAGAACCAAACAAAATGTAGAATAAACTGTTCGGTACCTGAACGGTTAGTTTGTTAGTTAGTTCCTGTAACTAATACCGGCATACGGCGTTAACATCGCCTGCGCGTCATCTTGTTTGGTTTGCTGTGGTTCAACTCTCTCCAGCTCTTTCCAAATGTGCTCGACTCCTCCTCAACTGTTCTGCTTTGAGCAGCCAGCTCTTTCATTTTTCTGTCGGAACAGAGCACCTAATCATAATACTACGAGTCATTCACTGAACTCCTTGTAAGTTCCCTTTAATGGAATTTCTTAGTCTTTCGAAGAAAGATGAGTAAGCGCCTCAGTGATAGAGTGCCTACGGTACGTACCAGCACCCACCACGTCAAGGCCGAGAACCTGCAGCCTGACTTATTTTTTTTGTAATTTGTGCGCGCTCAAGAGATTTATGTACCCTTAAAATACTTACACCCAGCGCGGGCTTAGGAAAATCAAGGACGTAAGAGAGAGGAGATGAACGTTGGTTTTAAATGTTTGAAGGTTATGATGACTCGGAAATAAAGAGCTAGGCAAGGGCATTCCATAAGCGGTTTGTACGGCTTAGGAACGGATCACGATATTTTTGAGTACGTGCGAAAGTGGGCTTGACGGTATAGTCATGGCGAGTCAGGTGTTAGGGTGTTATGATTAAAAGTTCGAAAAGGCGGAATGCTACTGGCGATTTCTATGGAGTAATGGTAGTGCAAATAGCGATAGAACAAAGTGAGACACGAGACATTACGTCGGTGTTCAGGGTGTACATTATCTGAGTGATATTAGTATCACCTATAAGTTTTATTGCACGACTTCGAATCCTACCTAACAGGTGCAGATATGTTTTGGGCACACCCGAACAGATGTAGACATTGTACTCCAATGCTTTATATTTTGCGACCAGATCAGAGGGGATGAAGTATTCAATTATTTATTTATTTTTAAGGGATCGATACAAATGAATTTGTAAAGTCCGGGATTTTACGCCGGGGTACTATGCCCATGTGGCGTTTTGTCAACAGCACGCGGTGTACCGAGTTCCCATGTGGTCATGAACTATTTCTTATATCGCTTCTTTACTACACCGAAATGTGATCATTCTAACGTAAGTTGTCATTGACACACATATCGAGAATGAAAAGTTTTTCGGTTTCGACGATGCAAGTGCCATCCATGGATAATGGCTGGGTGTTTAAATTTCGCTTATGACAGCAGACAGCATTGTGTTTTGGAAGCATTAAATTTAACTCTGTTGATATTTCCCCTACGTTTTATCCTGGTAATATCGGAATTTAACGAGCTTAACATACTCTGTCGTTCCCGTTCTACAGCGGAAGAGCAGGGACGTGAGTCCGGGTGAGAATATGAAAAGCAGAGAGGGCTGTCGTCAGCAAAGGAATATATTGGATTAGAAGTGTCAGACAAAAGATCATTGATAAAACTTAAAAGGAGTGTCGGAGACAGAATGGAGCCCTGTGGCACACCAGCATTTATTGTGTGAATATTAGATTTGAAATCATCCAAGACAATTTGGATTGAAAGTTCCGAAAGGTAATTTCTAATCTATTGAAGAAAATCATGCATTTTCGACAAAAGAGCCTGATGCCAAACTCTGCCAAGTGCCTGATGCGAGCGTAAGCCGGACATTCACAGAAGTAGTACTACGCTGTGCCATCATCACCTTAACCGCAAGAGTCATAGGATGTTGTATCACTTATGCCCAGCATATTTAACTGCTTAGCAAAAATGTAGTTCCCCAGTCTTTCCTACTGAGGGACAGCTGAACTCTTAAAAACATCGGGAAACATTCGTTTGGCATGCTGGCAACCTGGAGAGTCATGGTATTTGCGGTTGTGCTCATATGACACCATAGATGAACTAACATAGATGGCAAACTCTACTAATCCTTGGTAATCCCTTAAACCCATCACAAATGCACTATAAGCAAATTACCAACACTTGTCCAAGCCTGTAAATTGCCACAATTTGCTAAAATGAGAGCAATTTACAGGTAAAGTTTGTGTAATATGGATGACGTTTTTGTGTAAAATGTGAGAGGAATTGACGATGTTGGTAATTCACACGTATACACAGACAGGGTCACATGGATAGATCAGCGGAAACCGGAAATCTGAAAAGTTTTCCATCTATGTTAGTTCATGTCCGAAACCCAGCCGTCAATAGAACCCCTAACTGAGGACGCAGGCAGACTTAACGTATGTTTGGGTCCTGAAAAAATCTCCTCTGAGCCTGGGATCAGTGAATTTAGTGAATTTAATTCCCATATCAGTGAATTTAGCTTGGAAATCGTAAGAGGATTCAGCAAGGCTGTAAGCTCTAAGCTCTAGCTGTCGCAATGATTCGCTCATTCAGATTTCGTATATCTCCGCTTGGAAGACAAACGCAAATTTTCCTAACGAGGAGTGAAATCTAACGCTGTCATCGTTTGGAGCCAGTGAAGCCCCGACTATATTCCTTTTCTGGCTCAGTTTCCTTCCGAAAACATTTTTGTGCACAGAGAAAGTCGACAGAATATTTTTCCGCACCAGGATTCAGACTGCATGTCCGTAAGACCAGGTCATATTACCAAGATCATCAAAGTGCCATCAAGTACGTGTTGTACGAAAGACGATTTCTTTTTAAAATAAAGATAGCTTTGGGATTGCAGAAAGATTCATTAAAGCGTAGCCAGACGTATTAGAAAAGCCTATGCAACCCTATGCAGCCCAGACAGACCGTTCTTTGGTAAAAGCAGCAATATCGTATTTTCGTGAGAGCTTGTTCCACTAGACATGGAGTTGATGAACTGCTCACATCTTCATTTGCAGAGCTGTTTTATAGCTTCTTGTTCTGCTAAATGTACCATCAGCCATTCTTCATCGAAGCAGGAGTCTCCATTTTTTGGGTGTTATTTGGCAGTGGCTTCAGTCAATGTTACGAGTAGCCTCTCAAGAATAGTGAAAAAATGTGATCGTAACGTTATTAATTCGGCTGATATTTCATTTTATAGAAGACTGCAAAGTCGCTTTACGAATAGAAAGGAAAATCTTCCGAATATGTTACCAAAGAAGCCCTCCATTCCCAGCTTTGCTTTAGATTTGCAGAGAGTAAACGTTATGTTCATATTCCCATATGTTTTTTTCTAAGAACTCACAGAAACTATCCTTGGTGGTGCCATTTTATTTTTCTACTCTGTTGAGGAGATAGTACTTCAGGTCTGATGTAGACCGTCATTACTGCAAAGTCTGCATTCTTTGCCGAATTCGCAGCCGAATTGTAAGTATTAATCGTTCTTTGAGAATTTATCCCATAGTAGGCCATTTGGAGCAGATGAAACAATGAATAGAAAGTGTTCGATCCAGAAGCTCTCCTAAAACATTTTAAACAAATATGAAGAGACCTCTACCCACTTGAGGTGTGTAACTAAAATCAGACTTGAACCTCCCACAAGCAATCTTTCCCTATTGTCTGTCTCTTTAAATGCACTTCGTTAGCGTTAGTCGGTTATGATTAAAGATGCGATAGAATCATTGTACCTCAAAATAAATCCACACAATCTGTGAGAGTTGACTGAGATTAAAGGACCACACATATATGTATGCATGCTTAAATCCTGAAAGGGAAAAGTGCTTCCTAGAAAAATCGTTGGCTCATATTTTTTGTTCAAATCTTTTTTAATGGTCTTCTGCTCACGTTCGGCAACCTTTGTTGCCATCAAGGACATTTGTAAGGATTTTCCTCATACAAAGTGTAGTTGGTAAATTTCTACGAGAAACTTTAAGCTGAACAAATTGAACAACATACGATTAGTCGTCCCTGCATTGTCCTGTACTCATTGTCTGATTTAAGTGGCATTTCGTGCTGATGTGAACTGTAACGAGTGGTTATTATGACTTTGTTCGTCCGTTTAACGGAAGATGAAGAACCATTTGAATGAATTTAAGACTCTTACTGCAAGGATTGTATACAATAGACATGTAACATTGCTCTCCGTTCTCTAAGGTTTCAAATATTCGTCTCCATTTGAATTCGAACTACGTTGCCTTTCAATGTGCTATCAGATTCCACTTTCCCCCAAAGGATTCAATGCATCTCATTTTTAATTACGATCGAAGTTTATCTAATGCCTTCGACAGTCTGGAACAACGTAAGGGCACGAATCACAGCTCAATTAGCTGGTAATCGAGTTGCCAAAAACTTTTCGTCTTCAACTTTCACTTGGTTAAGTGGTTTGGTAACTTATTTCAGATTATGAGAACTCACCGAGAAGATTAAATTGGTTAAATCCTTTTTGTGGGGGCGACATGGATACTGGTATGCCTTTAAGCTATTGATAGACGAAGCTACTGTAATTATGTTATAATTAGGGGTCGTCATGGGAAGATGCATAATTCTGGAGGTTGAATAATGCATTTGAAACTAATTGGAGTTTGAAACTAGATAACAGACACGAATAAGATGCACAGGTAATTTGAGATAGATTAGCAGAGATATTTGGAAAGTAAGGACCTTCAGAAACTGCTGACTGAAATTTATTGGACGAAATATCTGCCATACAAAGTTCAGCCGCATTGTTTCCACTTTGTCAAATACCACCGTGATTGGTCGTTGAACTTAAAACTCAAAGTTCTCTGTCAAGAGTTCTTTGAAGGCGGATCTATGTACGAGTATATCGTTAACATTGTATTTCGCCTCCTTTTCTTTCGTCTTTCGACTTGTAAAGACGACCGTAAACAAAGCAGCATCTGGTCCAAATATTTTTGTAGCTTTAGGTATGAAGAACTGAAGTTTGAGGCATGGAGTTGAAGATCATCTTGATTGCAGATTGTTGTATCTTTTCGGTACCTAATGCTAAATATCCTTTCCGGCGACTAGAGGAGAGCCGATTCCAGAGGGCTAACGGTACTAGAAATGGTCACTAAGCTTGATGTCATCGTGTTGAACTCTGGTGATAAAGCAATGTTCAGATGGATTGGCACCAGGGGCTTGTTGATTGACGTGAAGTTCGCAATGCCACATGTGGATTGCAGGACGAGCGACCACCAGTTTACAACATTCGTCTTGTGGGAAGCGATCCTGCAGTACCTGCATGGGCCAATGGTTGGAACGTGGCGCGACTCAACCGAGAAGCGTTTCGTGAAGTTCTGGCTGATGCCGCGCTTCCTGTTTACTTGAGAACAATACCAAGTACGACACCATACGTTGTGTCAAAGGATGGTGTAACTCATTTATGCCCTGTTATCCGTTTAGAATAAGGCGAGAGATACTGGTGGACCTAGAAAATCGCCACGATGCGCAGAGAATGTCTAGCCCTCCGCCGGATCTCCCAGCAGAGACGCAGAATTGGGGTGGTGGTTTACAAGGAGCTCATTTCCGAGATGGATAAGAACATGTGGAGCCATGATGGGGAGCTATTCATTCAGAAAGTAGTCTACCGTATTCCCGGTTCATACTGGCGTGAGAAGGGGAAGATCATAGCGGACAAGGTCCCTGCTGTCACACCCAAGGGACCGAGGAAAGCAATATCAGCTCTATAATGGTGAGTGAAGTCTTTAAGATCGTAGCTGCGGAGAAATCACATCGCTCCTAGACGTGATCAAAGCGTGTTTACATATGTTCCGGACTGTTCAGCAAGTACTGTAAACTCCTCCGTCTCGTTTGTTTGGATAAGGGCTAACAACCTCTCTACACCGTCTTCGTTCATGAAAATCTTGGAGAAGATGCTCCGAGCGCGTATAAAAGAGTGCTCCAATGTCTTCGATGGTCAGTATAGGTTCCATGAAGATCATGTATGGTGGTTTCCAAGGTTCCAGGAAACATGAAGCAGGAATGTGAACCGATTAACCACTCACCTTTGGGGAGTACATTGAAACGGGGGCTGATAAGCCCGCCAAGGTGACATCTACGCTGTCTAGGCTGATGCGCCATGTTGGCGGCCTGTAAGAGGAGGTTACTTGCATCGGTTGTCAACTCTATATTGGTGTACGGTACCGAGGTTTGGGCGGATGCGGTTCGCCGAAAATATCTTATCACGGTACTAAGCGTCGATCCCTTCATATTGCACGGTCTTCGCGGCAGTCATTAAGGTGATTGTGAGAACCATGTACGTCGTGTAATTCTTGTTGAAAGCCGAACAAGATAGCGAGAAGCGCGATAGATCGTTGGGGTGCTAGAAACAGGAATGGAATGAGGAGGTTGGAGGTAGGTGGAAATACTGATTCAATCGGATTTTACAGTGCTGACACACTGTTTTTGGAGTGGGGTGAAAGGTTAGTCCATTGTTCCTAGTCATGTTCCTTTTATTGAATGTTATTTTCAATAGGAGTCAAAACATGGTAGTGTAAGGCTATGTTCAATAACTTTGTATCTCGGAGGTAATGCATTTACGACCCCTCTATGTCAAGGAATCTCCCCCTAAAGCTTTCGGCACATTATCTGGAACACTCTGTATACTTTAGTAGTCTAACTCAAGACGCACGCTGTTGGTTTCGCTATTTCCGCTGGGCTTAGCTTTCCAGGCTTGTCTTTTGGTCCTTACCCCCATTTTTGTCTCATGGTCTTACGATCAAGTTGTTTTAATTTTAGCGGATCCGGCTTTTTGAAAGACCGAGTCCTGCTCCTAAATTTCTCATCTGAGATTCACTTTATACCGAGTGCGCTTGGTTATTTTTCTTTGTTTCTGGCATTTTGGAACCATTCTCTCAAATTTGGCGCCTTTTTCCTTGTTTAAGTTGTGACTGTTTATCCTCCAAACTGATGCGTTAGTTCTTATCTGGATTTTTCACGAAAAATTCTGCAAGAAAAAGTCAATGATCGCTTGTTAATGGATCGCCAAAGGTCACTTTAGAATTTTTATTCGCCCTTTCCGGTTATTCCGGTAATCTGTCTGTAATGTTTGTAATCAAGTACCGCTCTTGATTGTAAAACCGTGTGATTTGCATGGGCCAAGTTATACCAACTTCTCCCTCTGAGTTACTCGTTTCGAGACATATCCATAGTTCGCCACTTACTTCTTGTATATTGATTTTATTTGGCGAAATACGTTTTCTTATTTGAAACTTTTACACGTCATTGTGCAGACGTTCACCCGGAAGCCGTCAAGCTCTGCCACGAACCTTTCTATTTGCCACTGGATCGCTCAGAAGACCTGCTCTGCGGTATAGTGTGTTGATTTATTTTCACATCCATGGAGCTGCGCTTACATGAATGGATGAATAAATATTGGAATTATACTTTTGTACAACTGATAGTCAAACGTAAGATGTCGATCACGAATACGCTATACGCTATACGCGTAGTCTCGCTTCACTTCTGGAGGTGTTGCCGCTTTTATAAAAAATGATATAAACGTTAATGTTGTCTGCGAAAACTTGCAGAGTTGTGATGTTTTAAAAGTGAAATTGTGTGAAAAAATGTTGACAATATTCTGTATTTATAGATTTTAATGAGAATTCTGTTTCTAATATGTTTCTAGAAGAATTGGAAAATCTGCTATCAAGTGTGTCATCAAATGACATAATATTATTGGGTGACTTTAATATAGATATCCTACGTGATTCTATTTTTGTAGATAACTACTTATTTTTGTTAGCATCTTATGGCTTAGAATCATGTATTAACAGACCCACTCGTATAACCAATTCATCAAGAACTTGCATTGACCACATCATGGTGCGATTTTTAAATTCTGAAAAACTTTTTCTCTGCAGCTCTGTTTTCGATTTGCAAATATCTGATCATTGCATGACGTGTTTAAGTTTCAATTATAATCCTGCTAAAAACTCAAATATCTCTTCTTCGTGTCCATATTCTGTTATCACTGATTTTAGAAAACTTAATAAATTTTTGCGTTATGAATGTTGGACAAACCTTAATTACGAAGATAATCCTTCCATAGCTTACAGCAAATTTATGGATACATTGTATAAGTACGTCATCATTTGTTCGAAAGAAGTAAAGAAAAGTAAAAATAAAATGAAAAGATTAAAACCTTGGATAACTGCTCAGTTGCTTATTAAAATTAAAGAAAAGAACAAACTTTACAAAAAGAAAACTAAATCCCCTCATAACACTAATATTATCAATACTTACAAAAAACTATGTAAAGATATTTCAAAAAATGTTACGCGGTGTAAAAGTAATTATTATTTCAACAAGTTTCGAGAAGTTAAAGGTGACTCGAGAAAGGAATGGAAATTCAGAACAAAACGTATATAAGCACTCTAGTCCATAGTATTAATGATGAACATATTACCATTCGTGACCCCAAGGATTTAGCTGAAAAATTTAATAGCTACTTTGTTTCTATTGGTAGCAAAGTGGTCTCGGACAGCTGCAATGATCTTCCTGAGTGTGATTGTTCAGATAATGTTGTATCCTCCTCACAGAGTTTTTATACTGATCCAATAATGTCCTCGGAACTGTATAAAATCATTCTATCACTAAAAAATTCCAATTCTAAAACATCTACCTGCTTTTCAAATAATTTTATAAAAAGAATAGCTTTGAACATTTGTGACATTTTATGCCATATCTATAACAAAAGTATTTCGAGTGGTGTTTTTCCAGATGACTTAAAACAAGCCGAAGTTATACCATTATTTAAGAAAGGTGATTTAATAAATAACTATAGGCCAATATCATTACTTCCTGTTTTTTCGAAGATCTTCGAAAAGGCTATTAAAAATAGAATGGTAAAGTTTTTAGAAAAAAACAATTTTTTTAGTGAAAACTAATTTGGTTTCCGTTCTGGATACTCAACTGAGGGAGCCCTTTTAAATTTCTGTACAAATATATATAATGGTTTTAATAACAGGAATTTGACTGCTGCTCTTTTTGTTGACATAACAAAAGCCTTTGATACCGTCGATCACAAAATTCTTTTAGAAAAACTATATAAGTGTGGTTTTAGGGGTACAATGCAAAATTGGTTCGGTTCTTATTTATCTAATAGAGGGCAAAGAGTTAAAATCGGTGGTCATTTAAGTTCTACTAAAAATATTTCTATAGGTGTTCCTCAGGGTTCAGTGCTCGGTCCAATACTCTTCCTAATTTTCATCAATTCGCTATTTTCACAAAATTATCGTAGCAAAGTCAACGCATTTGCTGACGACATGGCATGTGCTTTCCAAAGTAATTCCGCGTTAAATCTAATTTCTGATATAAACCATGACCTGGAAATCTTGGGCCACTGGTTCCAACAACATAAGTTAGTAATTACTGACAAAACAAAAATTATGTTTTTTTAGTTCAAGTGGAAGGAAGTTAAACTTTGGAAATTTCTTTTTTCATTGTGCGAACTGCAGCAAATTTAAACACAGTAAAGATATTTGTAATTCGAACACAAGAACACAAACATTTTTTGAAGCGAGTACATGCGCTGATAAATGTTTTAGTATACAAAGAGTTTCATCTTTTAAGTATCTTGGTGTGTTGCTTGACTGGAGAATGAATTGTTCTGATCATACTAGCGCACTAAAGAGGTATCTTATAGCTGCCACAAGACAACTATACTTTTTAAAGTCCTACTGCTCTCGAGATCTTCTAAAATGTATCTATTATGGATTAGTTCATTCAAGGCTAGAATATGGCTTAACCTCTTGGGGTGGCACTCATAACAACAAGCTCAACCCTCTTCTAGTTTCGCAGAAACATATTATTCGTCTTATTTGTAACAAAAAGAGTCGTGATCGTAGTCTGCCTCTCTTCAGAAGTCTTAAAGTCCTTCCTGTTAAACATTTGTACTGTTATAAAGTCTTAAAGATATTTTTTGTAAGGTCGGGCTATCAATTAAACAGATTCTCTGCTATCTATAATCTCAGAGTCAACAATTTAAATCTTGCTATTGTACCAAATCACAATCTGCAAATTTTCTTTAACTTCTTTACGGCAACTGCTCCTAGGCTTTTCAACAGCTTACCAAATAACATTAAAATCATAAGAAATAAATCCATCTTTTTCAAGAAAGTAAAATCATGGCTCTTAGACAAAAGCTATGATGATATTTCTAGTTTATTATCCATTATAATTTAAATTATTCTGTTTTACTTTCATAAACCTTATGAAATTTTTCTTTGTTATATACATAAAGCTAATATCAAGCCTAATAATATACCTATATACAAAAAATGTTATAGAATATAGAAATGCTAAGACCCCACTAGATTACAAATTCTTAGTGTTTATTAATTGAAAATTAAATGTAAACATATTGTTTCATTCTGCTTTCGCTTCTAGTTCCCTTTGAACTATAGATTGCAGCTACTTTATTAATTCAATTGTTAGATTTATTATGAATTCTTTATGAATGAATTCTTATTTTCTTTTGTATTTCTTTATTTTTACGAATTAATAAAATAATAATAAAAAAAACAAAAAAAAAAAAAAACTTTTATCTTAGGTGCCAAAGTGGCTGATTATGACTTCCCCCATAAAGTCGCCTTAGCTCATAGCTGCTATAAAGGCGTTATTGAGTAGAGCACTTGCCCAGGAAACTTTTTGGTCCATTTATGCAAAACTTAAAGTTCTGCACTCAAATTTGAACATCATCTTAATTGTAAAACTTGGTTCATTTCCTTTTCTATCCCATACATCAAGTCATCAAACTTTTCGAATTACAATTGTATGCAAACAAATCCAGGCGATGCAAAACCATTTAGACAAATAGAGCGGGCTTTATACGATTAATGGGTTCTTGGATTCCAAGGTGCACTGCCAGAACTTACGCATACGTACATGTGTGCATATCTGCTTTTAATTTCTATTCACTTTGAAATAGTTTTCATGTAAGGAAATTACTTCCCTCTGTTTCCCACCGAGCCATTAAAATACATTCTGAGACGTTTACTTTCCCCATCGGCTCAGAGGAAACTTCGCTAAAAGCACTCTGAAGGATTCTAGAAATAAAGCATCTTCAGGACAACGATGAATAAATAGATTCACAATAGAACTGTAGCAAAACTTTTGACGTTCCTCTTTCGTTGCACATTTTCCGAATATTATGTTTCAATTCTACATACTCGTACTCGTATATAGTAACTCCATCTTCTAAACGTACGGATACTGTCAGGATATTCTTACACATGCTTCTCACAATTATTCTCTTCATAGTTACTCTGCTCCAGAGTTGTGAAAATTCAATTTATGCCAAGTTAAAAAAGTGAGCTGAAAAGAGATTAGACACAGATACGGTGACATGGTGACGTAGAGAAAAACAACCAAGTCTTGATAAGGACAAACGACAGATCTGGGTCGGTATGAGCTTATGGAGTATGTAGTGAACGACTCAACTCGTATTCTAGTTGATTTATTATCCTGGCCATGATGTTATACCAGTGCATCCGGGTTTTCACCTCCTTTATCATTGGTTTTCGTAATTTAAGTGACATAACACGGTTTTATGTTTGTTATCATACTAACAAACTAAATAAAAGCTGAAAACAAATTCTGAAACGAAATCCTATTTCGTGTGTAATTAATTATCTATGATACAATATGTATATTCAAATGGAAGTCATAAAGTAGAGCTTTCTACGAGTGCAATATCTACAAGCATTTACATAAAACGATTTAAATTGAAAAAAGTTATCCCTAGGGTGTCCTGGATTACGACGGAGTTTATAAAAGAATTTCGAAATAATCCTTGATCGTATTGTCAGTAACAATACTGAGAATACTTCCCTTTCTTTTGAAGTATAGGCAAACGGAAATTAATTCATTCAAATTAAATCGAGACATTAACGATTCGAATGAAGGTATCTTCCGCATTTCATAAGTGTTTGTTTTGTCTTTTAAGTAGCTGAGCAAAGACTACGATTCCACGCTACAAACTTATTTTCTTGTATAATCTTTGTATAGTATAATTGTCTACTCAAAAACTTAATCATTTCATACAAACTCAAAATCGTTTAGAAAATAGGAAAATATTTGAAGATAAGAGTATTTGAAAAACAGAGAATCAAAGAGAAAGAACATTTTTTTATTTACTTATCTGCTTAGATAGCGATGCAGTGAAGAATGGACCGGAGCCTCAACTAACATGCTTTTAGTCAGCTGCCTCCAGAACACGAAATTTACAAAACAAACAAAGCATGTACTAAAACAAAACATATGTCACGACATAAATGTCAATTATAAAAACAACATTTTGGATTAGCAGTTAAATAAAGATTTTCAGTTTTATTTTTTATTACGTTTGAGATACCGAAAAGACATAGTCTTTTGTAAAAGCAACATAGCAAATCTGAGCAGCGTATATCAGGAACGAGTAATATTTTTTATAGCCAGGAGGAGTCAAGAAAACAGGTCAGCTGTAGCGTGTGTCAAAAGGGTCAGCATTCGCTTAGGAATTATGATAGGTTTTTGCAAATGGATGTAGAGTGAAGGAGGCAAACTGTGCGTAGAGTGAAAGTGTCCGAAAATTGCTTAGCGTACAGCCATTTCAAACAAAGATGTCCCACTGCGAAATGCTGCCATTTCTGTAAGCAGCGTCACCATTATCTGCTACACGAAAATACGAGCAGCATGGGGACAGCCACACACGGTGCACCTTCAGCTACGCAATTTCCTCTTCATCCATCTACGTCCAGCCACACAAATAACCATCAGCCACACCAGACTTCCACCGTTACTCCAAATGCTACGGAGTTCCAAACACACAGATCTCAACAGTTATCATGTCAACACGAACACCAAGGTTTTGTTAGTTACAGCGTTGCTGAGGGTTAGATCTTCAGGTGGAGGTAGTAAAGTTTTGAGAGCTTTAGTAGATCCAGGATCTGAGGCTTCATTCATCACGGAGTCAGCCATCCAACGACATGGTCTGAAATCAAAGAGGACGTTTATGAAGGTTAATAGGCTATGGTTGGTCAGCAGTGGAACCACACAAAAGGCCGTCGACCTGGAACTTGAGTCCTTAACCTCAAGCTATACAGGCAAGGTGCAAGCATTGGTCTTTTGAACACTGACTTAGCTTCTTCCAACTCAATACACTGACTGTAGTAAATGGAATATTATTCGAGGCTTACCTTTGGTGGATCCAACATTCAATATACCGTCAGGGGTAGACATGTAGAAAGCACGCCACATCACACCATAATCACCTGTTAATCAAACCATCGGCAATAACCACCATAATCATCATTCACCATGTCATCTGCAATGCTATAACTGGAAGATATAAAAGCGGAACAAGATAGTCAAGCGGGGGCAGTTGTTGAGTGATCGTCGATCAACACACTAGGCAGTGCAGCAGCATATCATACATTGTTCTGATTTTATTTTCTCTAATTTGTACTAAATAAATGAATTTCTTTTTTTAATATTCAGTTTCCTACATATTTGGGCGCTCAACTGAAAACCCTGTTCCGCGGGTGAAACATGATAAAGAATTTAACTGTTGAACAACTGAGACAAAGGCTGACTGGTCTTAATCTCGATACAACGGGTATAAAATCAGTTCTTATCGAAAGACTGCAAAGAGCTCTTGGTGAGCAGAGTGAAGCAGAATTTCAAAGCAGTGAAGAGGACGCGACGTTGAACATTACAAGAGCGGATAATCTAATCGAAACGATGCCAAAAAATGATAACGTGGTCAAGCCGAGTGCAGAGAATCCGGAGGAGAGTGGACCAGACGCTATGGGACGGATTGCAGTCAAAGATATAGAAAATTTACTTTCTAAATTTAGTGCTGATGATAATATTCCATTTACAGTGTGGGTGGCCGAATTTGAGGAGTTTGCTTCATTGTTAAAGTGGTCGGAAATTGAAAAATTTATATTTGCTAAGAAACAATTGACAGGTTCAGCTCGTAGTTTTATTAGAACAATTTTATGCTCCTCTTATACGGATCTAAAGGCAAAACTGTGTAGTGAATTTAATAGACCGATATGCAAAGCCGAAATTTACAACAAACTACAAAATAGAAGAATGTTTAAAGGGGAACAGTTTCGCGAGTATGTCTACAAGATGCAGGAGTTGGGTCAGCTGGCAGATGTTGATGTCAAATCGCTGATATGGTATATTGTAAACGGCATGACGGGGAGAGCGGAAAGCAAAATGATACTGTTTAATGCCAAAACTATTTCGGAACTAAAAGAAAAATATGAAATCTATCAAAAAGTCATAAAAAGCGGTAACAACAACAATGGTTGCGTAGGTGGCAGTAGTAGGAAAGCCAACAGCGGCTGCAGCAGTGTGAATTCTGAAGGCGGCTATTTATCGGCTATAAAAAACAACAAGGATCGTGTAGCCAATCATTGTTTTAACTGTGGATCAACACAACACATACGGAAGGACTGCACCGCTGAAACAAAATGTTTCAGTTGTAATGGTTTGGGACACATGTCAAATGCTTGCCCAAGAAAAAATTATCAAAAACAAACAAATTTAATATCAGTTTTAGCAATTTCTGCAGCGAGGAGAATATTGAACACACTCTTATCACTACGGGTATGCCACGCAGTAACGGTCAGGCCGAGAGAACAAACCGCGTTATACTAGATGTTTTGAAAAGACTATCTGCGGACTCACCGGAACAATGGTATAAATTTGTTTCCAGGGTCCAAATAGCAATTAATAGCACGATACAGAGATCTTTACAAACTACGCCTTTCGAAGTTCTTTTTGGGTATCCAATCAGGAAAAAATACGATTTAGGACTTAGCGAGTTAATAAAAGAAGCGCTGTTAAAAGATTTCAACGCGGAAAGAAAACAAATTCGTTTCAAGGCTAGACAACAGATAGAAAAAATACAGGAGGAAAACAAAAAAACATTCAACAGAAATCGCAAACTTCCGCATCAATTTAATATCGGAGATCTCGTGGCTATTAAACGAACCCAGTTGACAAGTGGTAAAAAGCTTTCTTCTCTCTTTGTAGTTCCATATGAAGTCATTTCCGAAGGCCGAGGTAATCGTTACACAGTTCAGAAATGTTGTTCAGCATCAGAAGGACCAAAAAGAACGACAACAAGCAGCGAATATATGAAACTATGGAGACAAGAAGATGATACTGATCCCAAAGAAGACTCGTCCGAGACGGACGATAAATAGGGAGGCCGAATGTAGAAAGCACGCCACATCACACGATAATCACCTGTTAATCAAACCATCGGCAATAACCAATCACCATAATCATCATTCACCATGTCATCTGCAATGCTATAACTGGAAGATATAAAAGCGGAACAAGATAGTCAAGCGGGGGCAGTCGTTGAGTGATCGTCGATCAACACACTAGGCAGTGCAGCAGCATATCATACATTGTTCTGATTTTATTTTCTCTAATTTGTACTAAATAAATGAATTTCTTTTTTTAATATTCAGTTTCCTACAGACATGCTATTAGGTGCTGATTTTTACAGCGACATCCTTCTCAGTGAAGTCATCAAAGTTGCTAGAAATTCCAGTCCAGTCGCTCAAAAAACCCAGCTAGAATGGATTCTATTAGGAAGGATACCCAGCAGCGTTCAAGTAAGCAGTTTTTTATGCCAGCTCGACTCAACCATCGACACAACTCTCCGAAAATTTTGGGAGATCGAAAAAGAACCATTTCCAAGGTATGAAGCTGAGGAAGAAAATTAATGTGAGTCACATTTTATAAGAAATGCCATAAGATTACCTAGTGGTCGGTATCAGGTTTGTCTACCGTTTAAGGGTGGAAAGCATCCCACCATGGGGCAAACACGTCACGGTGCTTTAAAACGATTTTTACAGTTGGAGAGGAGACTCCATTGTAACCCAACACTGCTAAAGGTGTATTCAAATACCATGCAGGAATATCTGACACTCGGTCATATGTCTGCTGTAAATGAGTCAGATTACGTTCTTCAAACGCCACATCATTATTTTATTCTTCACCACGCGGTCATCAAGGAGTCCAGCACGACAACCAAGCTGCGAGTGGTCTTTGATGCGACATTTAAAACAATCGGTGGGCATCACTCAACGATCACTTGATGATCGAACCTAAGATGCAGAAGAACGTAATTGATATCATAATGAGATGGCGGTTATACAAGTACACATTTACAGGAGACGTCGAAAAAATGTACCATCAAATTCAAGTCAGCAGACAGGACTCCCATTATCAACATATACCCTGGAGAGAACAGTCCGAGGAAGAAATAAAGATGTTTCGCCTACGAACAGTGACGTTTGGTAGAGCATCAGCACCTTACCTCGCTATTAGAGTCTTCCAGAAGTTGGCGGACGACGAAACCCTCAGATTTCCGTCAGCAGCACAAGTTTTGAAGAAGCCCAGAAAAAGTTGAAAGCTGTTAAGGAACTGTTGGAGACAGCAGGATTCCATTTACGAAAGCAACGTAGTACTTCAGCAAATTCCAAAGGATCAGCGTGGGATTAACTTCTCCAACGTGAAAACTTTGGGCATAAGATGGTTACCAGCACTTGATGTATTTGCCACTATAAGCAATGAGGACATCACTAAAAGGTATGTCCTCTCCTCCATGGTCAGGCTATATGGCACGATGGGTTGGGTTTCACCTTATATTACCAAGGCGAAGATGATAATGCAGCAACTATGGTGGAAGGGATCGGAGTGGGACAAACCACTACCTTCAGAACTAGTGAACGAATGGTTGAGTTTCTCTAAGGATTTAAACAACATCGAGCGTATTCACATTCAACACCAGCAAGCAGATCAAGATGTTAGAAATCCACGGGTTTAGCGATGCGTCGGAGAAGACATATGCGGCTGCAGTTTATCTACGAGTACTTGGTGAAGATGATAGAGTTCACATGCGGCTGGTTTTGTCCAAAACAAAGGTGGCACCACTGAAATCAATCACTCTTCCAAGATTAGAACTTTGTGGAGCTATGTTGCTGGCAAAGCTTTTAACGGAAACGAGACGAATTTTAAAGTTGGACAAAGCGAAATCGGTGGCATGGACGGATTCCCTTATAACGTTGTGCTGGAATAGAGCTCATACATCGAAATGGAAAACCTTCGTATGCAACAGGTTTTCCCAAATCCAACGGCTTACAAGTTGCGCGATATGGAAACACATTCCCTCATAGCTTAATCCAGAGCGACTTAGCGTCCAGAGGAATCCAAGCAGAAGATCTCTTTGATAACGAACTCTGGTGGCAGGGACAGGAATTCTTACGACATCGATGGTACGCACCATTTCCAGAACAACCGCACGTCCAGGAAACCCAACAAGAAGAACGTCCAACGAGAGTCCATCATCAGGTCCTTGAAGAAGGAGTAGTAGAAGCCTTGTTACACAAACATTCAACACTATTCAGAGTAACTCCCATAGTGGGTTACTGTCTACGGTTCTTATGTAACAAACAACAACACCATCGGAGCTTAAGACCGCATTTATGAGGATAATAAGAGCCACACAAGAAAGGATGTTACCGGAGAAATTTAAAGAAACCAACATACACGAATTCAGAGGGCTAAAGGCACTCAACCCTTTCAAGGATGAACTAGGAGTACTACGAGTTGGGGGTAGGCTCCGTAATGCAGACCTCCCATTCAAACCCCAAACATCCCATTCTGCTGAGTCATAAGCACCCATTAGTGCACCTCATAATAAAAGAAGCGCATGAGAAGACCCTCCACGGGTGTAACCAAAGAGTGATGGCGTATATATGTACGTCAGAGGTTCTGGATATTTCGGCTCAAGACCACCGTAAAAAACTTCATTTTCAAATGCAACATTTGTTATAGGTTTAGAGCGAAACTCTTAGAACAGCTTATGGGCAGTCTTCCAACTGCCAGAACGACAATATCCAGGCCTTTCACATACACTGCCGTGGATTACGACGGACCGGTGAAGGTGAAAATGTGGAGAGGTACGAGTAGGAACGCGAAACAATACAAGCGCTACTTTGCATTATTTGTATGCATGACGACAAAGGCGATCCGTATCGAGCTCGTGAACGATATGACAAATGTTGCTTTTCCAAAAATATACGACTATGTCTTTTCGGTATCTTAAACGGTATAAAAATTAAAACTGAAAATCTTTATTCAACTGCTAATTAAAAATGTTGTTTGTATGATTGACATTTTTGTCGTGACATATGTTTTGTTTTAGTACATGCTTTGTTTGTTTTGTAAATTACGTGTTGACATTTCTATTTTTATTTATTTTTATTACATTTGATTTGAAATTCAAATATTTATATCTAAATACGTACATATACAGTGGGAAGCAAAACTGTCCGGATGTTTTGCATTTCTATAGTTATGTTAACAAAATAAGGAAGTCAATAGCAATTTGACATATATTTTTGATGTATTTATTTAATTAAACGTCTTTCTTAAAATTAACTAACAGAAACTAATAAAAAAAGTTAATTTTCAAAGCAAAAATAAACAAAAAATACAGAATTCTCCATTCGGACACTTTTGCACATTTGTGAATTTTTTAGTATTGTTGTCTAATCGCTATCATCTTAGTACTTTGTTCAAAGTTCTTTGGTTTTAGCACACTCTCAAATCTTTTAGGCATATTCTCCACCAATTTTTGTATGATTTTGTGGTCAATATTCTGCCATTTTCTCTCTATTATCCATCCAAAGTTCCATATCCAAAAGTTCGTCGATGGTTTTTGGTGGATTTTCATACGCCCCCAGCCTCCTTTTAACTACGGCCCATAAATTTTCTATAGGGTTTAGATCCGGGCTTTGTGCAGGCCATTGCATCAATTGCAAATTCTGATTTTGGAGCCAATTTTGAACAATTTTTGCTGTATGCTTCGGATCTCCGTCTTGCTGGAACATGATTTCTTCAGCGGGATATGCGCACTCATACACAAATTCGGGAAGATTGGTTTGGAGAAGGTAGAAGATATAGATACATTATCCAGGATCGTCGAGCAGTTGTCATCAGCTCGAAGAAGTTGATGACTGTTAACCTTTTGTAGGCAATCATAACCATGCATTTTTATTAAGATTTTGTGATTTAGGATGTGCATTAATTAATTTTTTTTTTGCATTTATGATCAGGCCGTTGTCGTGACACCATGTTATGACTATATCAAACTCCTTCTGCATGATTTTTTTAGCTGCCTCAACGTCCTTGTGGCTAACGATCGTTGCCATGTCGTCTACGTATGCGTAAACTGTGCTTTTGTTAGGAGCTGCAAGCATATCGTTCATGTATATAATAAAAATTAACGGTCCTAATTTGAATCCTTGTGGAACTCCATATTTTGAAGATTTTTCTTTGCTTAGGCTTTGTTTAATTTTGACTTTATATTTACGGTTTTTTAGGTAGTCCGCAAACCATGACAAAAGTGGTCCTCTTATGCCGTTTTTTCCGTCTGCCTTAGAATATTTTTATGGCATAGCGTATCAAAGGCTTTCTTAAAATCGATAAAAAGTACTATGGTGCTATGTTCTTTTCCTTGATTTTGGTCAATTTGGTTTGAAAAATCACCGATCAACCGATTTATACTTTTCTTTCTGTCTGAAGCCGAACTAATTTTTGTATTATATGTATTATACCTTTATAAATATTCAATAAGTCATTTGAAATCAAATGAAATGAAATTCAAATTGAAATCGGACGGTAGTTCCCGATATCGTTTTTCGGGCCACCCTTGTATATCGGTCGAATGACGGATATTTTAAGTCTTTCGGAAACCTTTGATTGTTCCAGACTCAAGTTTATAAGTTTTGCTAAAACCGGAGCCAGAACCTTAGCATTATTTCTTAAGTCCTTTGGTCGTATACCATCTTCACCCGTTGATTTATTGTCTTTAAGTAATTTAAGAATTTGTTGTACTTCTTCAGTACTAATTTCATTCATATACATTGATCGCTGAACAGTGCTGGATGGACCCGAGTAAGATTTATGTTCGCATATATGGATAGTATTTGTTATGTCTAAAGAAAATTTCTGTGCAAAATGATTTGAGAGATTATCATACTCGTTTGTAGCAAAGTTTTTAGCCAACAGATCATCAAGATTTATGAGTTTTTTGCCAAGTATTGAATTGATGATCTTCCATGTCGCCTTTGGATTGTTTTTTGCATTTAAGAATTGTTGTTTGAAATAATTTATTTTAGTGCTGTGTATGTTTTTATTTAGGTGGTTGCGAAACGCTTTATATTCTTTTTCATAATCTTGGTTTCTTCTATTGTTTTTATATCTTCTATATAAACGATCTCTTTCTAGACAGGCATTCCTTAGATCTGCTATCCAATTATGCTCATTAGATCTTTGTTTTTGTTTTTTTCTGAAATACGTCATTGATTTTACCATTCTCTAAAGATATTGTACAAATCGTTTACGTCTGTCAGATCAATCAACTGTTGCCAGTTAAATTGTTCAATTTGACGTGACAACTCATAACTACTAATATAACTGAACGCGGATATAATATCCATGCATTTAGTGCGAATTAAACAGTTATCAATTAAGGTTTTTGTGTTTCGGGATAAGTCGACACGCGTAACCGATTTAATTGTGTTTATAAATCCTCTTGATGCTTCCAATGAAAGGTATCTGCTCGCATTAGGATGATATACATCATTTGCATCAATGTTGACATCACCAATTATTACAAAAGTTTGCCTTCTATCTATTTTGTCAATGTTTTTTTCCTAATTCATCTATAAATTCATTTACATTAAGTCTAGGCGGTCTGTATATAGCAAAAATCGTAGCTTCAATCTGTCTTCTTTGAATGGTTATTGTAACATATTCATAATACACATTATTCATATTTATTTTTGTATATTCTGTATCATCTTTTATGAAAATCATTAAGCCGCCACCTTCTTTATCAATTCTATTATATGCTGATGGTTCATGAAATCCAGTAATTATATAAAATGAGTTCTCAATTTTTTTAATATTAATTTCAGAGAGCACTATTACATCAATTTTTCCAATAAATAATAAATAAAATTATTCCAATTTGCTCTAATAGATCGTATATTTAAAAAGAAATAAGAAAATCCATTAAATGTTTAAATTTAATATTTACGAATTCATTTTCTTCGTTTAATTTTTCCATTGTATTTGTTAATTTTTTGACGCGACTGTAGTACAAACAAAAATTGCTGTTTAAACAATTTTTTCAACATCAACAGATGAATTGATTTCTACAACAGCATCTCCGTCATTTTTCCTCGCGAGAACTTTTTTGTGTCTCATCCACACATACAGTGGGCGAAATTAGTTTATACCCACCCAACACTGTATCAAATAATTACAGAATTGCTGTCAGGGTTTTAAAAAAAATTAGATTTAGGAACCAGTTTTGATAAAAAAAAAAAAAAAAAAAAAGGCTATAAAGATGAAATCTTAAATTACAGACCTATTGCGAAGCTCTCCACAATACCCAAGCTCTTTGAGAGCATTATTTATGATGCTATGTCTTTTTATTGTAAACCAGTGATTTCAAGAAACCAACATGGATTTGTTAAGGGCAGGTCCACTACCACTAATCTCATTGAATTTGTATCAAGTACTCTATGTGCATTAGAAGATGGCAAAGAAGTAGATGTAATAACCACCGACTTCAGCAAAGCTTTCGATAAAGTCTCGCATAAAGTAATTCTTTTAAAACTTTGCCCCCTTGGATTTCGATCAGATTTCGTTACGTGGATTTCCTCATACTTAAATGATAGACAGACACTACAATGTCCTGTTTAGGTCTACATTATCTAAACCTTTCAAAGCCACCTCGGGTGTTCCCCAAGGAAGTCATCTTGGTCCCTTGTTATTTATATTAACAATTAATGATGTTGATACCATCGTTAACAATTCTTTTATTTCCATCTATGCTGACGACATCAAAATCTTCCGTCACATATTGTCTCCCTCTGACTGTTCTCTGTTGCAAGATGATCTCAATCGATTTTCCACTTGGTGTCTTCATAATTTTCTTGAGTTAAATGTTAACAAATGTCAAACTTTAACTTTCACTAGAAAACGTCATACAACTCTTTCTCGTGCATATTTCATCAATAACGAGCTTGTTCCTAATGTGACCGAAATGCGCGATTTAGGCATTATCTATGATAGCCAACTGAACTTTCGCTCTCACATAGATAGCATTATTAGTAAAGCCAATTCGACTCTTGGCTTCATTAAGCGCTGGTCTAAGGAATTTGACGACCCATATGTGGCTAAAGCACTCTACACCACATTTGTTTGGCCCCTCCTCGAGTATGCAAGTCCAGTCTGGTCACCATATTATTCTGCGCAAACTGCACGTATTGAATCGGTACAGCGTAGGTTCCTTCGGTTCGCATTACGGGGACTTCCTTGGTCTGACCCATTCAATTTACCCCCCTATCATAATCGACTGAAACTTATTAACTTACAACCCCTCAACACGACGAGAAGTTTGTGATATAGTTTTTGTCCATCAGCTCTTAAATGGTAACATTGACTCTGAGGCTCTCCTCGAACGCATCTCCTTAAATGTTAATCCACGTAATCTGAGAACTGTACCTCTCTTCCGAGTTAATTCCCACCGAACTAATTACGGATACCATGAACCGTTATCTCGAATCCTTCACGAAGCGAACAAATTCCAGTCAATCTTTGACTATCACCTGAACAAACACTCCCTTAAAATTGCCCTTTATTCCCCTCGCTCTCTACCCCCACTCCACAGCTCTAACAATTAAATTTTTATTAGTTTTATAAGTATAGTATTTAAGTTCAATGCTTTAAGTATTTAAGTTCAATATTGGCAGCTGTTTGATTGACTCCTGTGGAAAAATTTAAGTGAAAGTTAAAAAAGGTTAAAAATCACATTTTTTTAAATAAAAAAATAATATCTTAGAACTGATTTTCAGAAAAATAAATATTTAAATCCATAATGGGAAAAGTAAAATATTTAACGGAAGCGGAAGAAAAGATTAAGATAACGGTCTTAAAAGAGCGCGGCATTTCCAATAGGGCAATTGCACGTGAAATCAATCGTTCTGAAGGGCTCATCAGAAATTTCCTTAAAAAAGGTGGTTTGTATGGAAAGAATGGTGGTCGAAAGCTACCCAAAACAAGATGACTGCTGGCCAAATTGTTGCTCATCTCGATTTGCCAATAACAAAGTGTCAAGTTCAACAAATTTTATCGAGTACTCCGAACATGGTGTAGAGGTTTTCCCAATTTATGGGTGAGTTAAGTTGGTAAGGCGTTAAACTCTTTTACCTGAAAGCAGCGGTTGGCATGCTTGCGGTTGCGCGGCCATCAGCTCGACTATGGGGAGGTACTAGCTGCTTACTTATCTTTACTACAAAAAAAAATAAATTCATGCCAAAAGGGATATAGGTTTGAAACAAAGTAGAAATGAGAATATATAAGGTAATTTTCCTCGCATACCTGAGGAGTAGTAGGGCTATTGCAAAAGATGAAATTGTGAAGGTTAAAATTACAAAAGAATGGTATGAACTTAAAACGTCAGGGCGGTGTCATTGATGTCTTAACACCAGGAGAATGCCCCCCCCACAGCACTTAGTCGATACCAGTGGACCATGGTTATCTTGTTCTCAAATCTTACTAAGATAACCCCTAGAAAAATCCCTCGAACACAGATCAGAAACACATCTCAACAAAACTTAGTATTTAAAGCATTATGTATGTATGTATGTATCAAACGTAAATGTATTTGGGTATAAGTGATTTCACATGGCTTAGAAGGTATAACAATTTCGGTTTATGGACACTTCATTTAAGTATTGTGTATTGTATTGTATTGATATCCATATTTAAGTTGTAAGTTAAGTAGGTTATATATTAGATGTAGTACTTATTATGTGTGAAAAATATATATTACATATATGTATATGAAAGCAACTGTATAATTGGTTATAATATAGAGTTATATTTTTAGACTCAAAAAGCCAAAGAGTGGATAAAAATAGAAATGATACTCACGGTTCTAATGATGGTTTCTGCAGTGTTGTTTGTGCACAAATCCCTCTGCTTTGTTAAAATATTTGATAAGTTTAATCCAATCCAACGTTAATTAAAAATATTTTTTAATTTTGTTATTTTAATCTTTTTTTTTTCTATTTGTAAACTTTAAGATTAATATGGTATGTGTTTTTTTGTTTTTTTTTTGTTTTTTCACTTAAATGTCTCTAGTATTTTAATTAAATTGGTGTTCTTTTGCAAAATTTTTGATGGCTTGTACTCGTATGAAGTTTGTTTTTTTCTTTTTTGATTTTATTTGTTATTTCAGGTAGCATAAAACTCCCAGTAGTTTGTTAAAACATACAAAAAAAAAATCTGCGGATGGCTTGGCAAAGATTGATGGCCATTATCACGAGCCGCTAGGTTACTGTATCTGGTGATCAACACGTAACTCTTCTTTTCTTCCAGATGCCATCCGCAGTACTCTGTTAAAAGACTCATGGTTAAAACTTTGATAGACCCAACTAAAATGTTATGATTTTACCTTTAATTTGTGTTTTTCCTTTTTTATATCTCAATATAGATTCGTACTTTTTAATTTTTTTTTTTTACTTTATATATATATTTATTCTCTATTTGTGTGTTTTTTTTTTTTTTTTTTTTGAACTCAACAAAAACTAAACACCCGCTCGAAGTTGGCAGTCTACGTGTTACAAAGGAAAAGGAGAGTAGAAAACGTGCACCTGAGCTTAAGTACTCTATGTCATGTACTAAACTTTTGTCAATTGGTATAATTTTGCCAATTATAGGCTGTGTCCGCAGATCGACTAGTCTACCTATTATAGGCAACATGTTGCTTGTAAATTGACAAGTTTCCTTTGCGATATTTTTGAGTGATTTTGACGTGGGATAAAAAAAAATGTTATTTCTGTTTTTTTTTTTAAAGAAAGTCGGTAAACCATATTTCTATGAACCACGCCACAATGGTTTACAAAAAACAGCTTAAAAAGCCACTTCTGAAAATTCATCATAAAACAGCTCGATTATCATTTGCCAGAGAGCATATGACTTGCGACGAAAAGAAGTTTAACCTTGATGGACCAGATGGTTTCAGTTCTTATTGGCATCACAACAATCCACCAAGAATGAGCAGGAACTGCCATGGAGGCAGCGTAATGATTTAGGGAGTTTTTTCTTTTTTCGGAAAAACGCAATTGTGTTTTGTTCCAACTAAAATGAACTCGGAAACATATTGTGAAATGTTGGACACAGCGCTTATTGCTTTTTTAGAAGACAATGTCGATGACCTGCCTTTATTTTTCAACAGGACAACGCAGCAGAATGGTTGAGACAGCGAAACATCCCAGTTATGCGTTGGCCGGTATTAAGTCCTGACATTAACCCCATAGAAAATCTGTCATCAGTTTGAAAACATCCGGGCTCTTAAAGAAGAAATTAAGCGCACATGGGACCTTGTAGGTTTAACACCATCTACAAACTTATAAGTTCCATGCCGAATAGGATATTTGCCGTTATCCAACAAAATGGAGGACACACAAAATACTGACAAGTTTTTTTTTTTAATTAAAATGTGTTTTATTTATATTTTTTACTACTTAGTTTCTTAAAATGCGTATAAATGAATTTCGTAGTGAAAAATGTGATTTTGTTTAAATAAATAGTGTTTAATAGATTTGATTGATTATGATGTTTTTTTTATTTAAAATTAGTATATGCACTTTTCTAAAAAAAAAAAAGTGTTCCCAAATCAATTTTATGTAAAAAATCAGAAAAAAGGTGCGTATAAATGAATTTCGCTTACTGTACTTCCAGTTAACCGTTCTTGCTTTCGTTTTGGTTAACCAGAGTAATTTTTTGAAGTGTGCTGATAACTCATTATTAATGTATATATTGTAGTAATAATTAAAGATCTTACTAATTATCTCAAAGTGGTAACCCTTGCATGGGAACATCCACCAGTACATATATACATACTCGTATATTATAAAGGCTAGTCATATACTTTGTACATAAATAAAGTCAGAAGAGTCAGTTGATCTTCGATTGTAGAAAGAGGCAGACGTGTTTTAATCGTGCTACAGAACGTCAGAAGTGGGATTCGTATCCAATCTCGCGAGGAAAAAAAAAAAACCGCAATAAAGCTCAACTGTACTCGCTGTATGCACCGAACCGTGTTGTGTGTGAATAACCGTGCCTGGAACTACTGTGCGTCGGCATCGCAACGAAACGGATTTTTTTTTCCCGCTCATTCTCACAATCTAGCAAAAAAAAAAAAAAAATAAATACAACCGAAATTATTAGTGCTTATTTTCAAAGAACGTATATTACCGAGTCACGAAGTCACGGCATAATGGCAGACCCACAAAATATCGGCGGGAAAACGAGTGACAACGAATTCGAAAAACTGCGGAGAGACGAGTTGCGGGTGTGGCTGGGACTCCTAGGGAAGAAAACTTCAGGTACGAAAGACGAACTGCTACGACGTCTAGAGGAAATCCCGGTTGAGGAACGAGGGGTCGGCCCAAGGGAAGGCGCCTGCGCTATAATGGACGATGAAGATGACGAGTGCAGACCAAGTGATAAAGATAAGCTGAAGAGTGCTGCGGAAACGGAGTTGAAGATCGACGAAGAAAATGATGAGGGACCGAAGAATGCTGCGGGTGCTAAGCTGAAGAGTGACATGAAGGGTAATAGAAACCAAACAGAAAGTTGCAAGAAATCAGATATCGAGATTGATTTAAAATTTATGATGAAGGAGTTAATGCTGCTGAAAGGAAGGATGACAGAGCAAAACGAAGAAATGGAAGCGCTGAGGGAAGAGAACAGGAGGCTGAAGTCTTCCGCGACCCAGCCAGAGTCGGGACAAAATTATACTCTGGCCAAAGAACTCGTGGACGAATTCACCGGAGACGGCGTGGATTACCAGCAGTGGGAGTCAAGTCTAAGGGACATCCAACAGACGTACCAGCTCAATGACCAGGTCGTCAAAATCCTGATGGTGGGCAAACTAAAGGGAAAGGCTCTACGGTGGTACCACACAAAATCGGACCATCCTACAGCAACGGCAGACGAGATGCTAACCCATTTGAGGTCCCTTTTCAACGGGCCGACGAGCAGCTTAGAGCGTCGCAGACAATTTGAAGCTAGAACGTGGTCCCCAAACGAAAGTTTCCGCAGTTACTTCCATGAGAAGATCATTCTAGCCAACGAAGTTAACCTGGCATCGAAGGAGCTGATTGAATGCGTTATCGAGGGGATCCCAGATGCTCATCTCAGGGCGCAGGCCAGCATCCAAAGGTTCACCGACAAACTACATTTGTTGGAAGCGTTTTCGTCCATCAGATTGCCACCGAGAAGGAGAGCTAACGAGAAATTGACTACGGAGGAAACATCGAATGAGCGTCGGCAAACAAGGTGTTATAACTGCAACGCCAGAGGACACCATGCCGCTGAATGCAGGAAGCCGAAGAGAGAGAGGGGGGCATGCCATATCTGTGCTGAGATGGGACATTTCGCTGCAGCCTGCCCAAAAAGGAACCAAGTTCTTCAACTGGAGCCGTCAGACGATGAGGAGAAATTTGTAAGAAATTTAAAAATTTATTGTAATCCTAAAAGTAATTTTGTATTTTCCTTAGAATGCCTAATTGATACGGGGAGCCCCATCAGCCTCATCAGGCGTCAGCAGTACCACACATTACGCGGGATAAGAAATATAATATGTTATAATTACCCAAAGAATTATTATGGGATAAATAAATGTAAATTAAAAATTATTGGTTCGATTAATTGTTTGGTAGAATTTGAAAAAGAAAAGGTAAAATTGGAGATGTACGTAGTCCCAGATGAGACGATGGAGATCCCCGTGTTATTGGGCAGAGATTTTATTAAGAAAGCTAATCTAAAACTGATAAGAAATGTAGAGAGTGAGAATTACGACAATAATAGTAGGATAGAAAACGTTGAGGTAAAAGAATGTAAAGCAAACCAAATTTATTTGAACGATATAGAGATTGAAGAAGTTAAAGATCGTATTATGATAAATGAAAAGTTAGGGATTGATGTACAAAAAAAAGTAACTGATTTGTTTAATGATTGTTATAATGACTGCATTCGCCCAGATGTACCCTCGGTGGGGTGCGAAATGAAACTAAACCTGACGAATAAAAAGCCATTCAATTGCCCTCCGCGGCGTCTGTCTTATCATGAGAAAGGGAAGTTAAGCGAAATGTTAGATGATCTTATGAGACAGGGGGTAGTCAGGCCTAGCAATTCGGAATTCACCTCTCCGGTAGTATTAGTACGGAAGAAGACTGGGGATATTCGATTCTGCGTTGATTATAGGACGTTAAACAAAGTCACGCAAAAAGATAATTTCCCCATTCCGTTGATTGATGACTTACTAGACCGGCTGTCGGGGAAAAGATTGTTTACCACGTTAGACCTAAAGAGTGCTTTCTACCACGTCAAGATGTCAGAGGAGAGTATCAAATACACGTCGTTCATTACCCCAATGGGGCAATTCGAATTTTTGAGAATGCCATTTGGTCTCAGGAATGCTCCGTCGACGTTTCAGCGTTTCATTAACCGAGTGTTCGAGGACCTGATAAGAACTTCTAAAATTGCCGTCTACCTGGATGACATCATCATTGCGACGGAGGGGATAGAGGAGCACTTAACGATTTTGAGGGAAGTCTTGACCAGACTGGTTGATAACAAATTAGACCTGAGGGTAGATAAGTGCAAGTTTCTATACTCATGTATCAAATATTTGGGGTACAATATATGCGAAGAGGGCATTAGACCAGATGAGAGGGGACTTACTGCGGTGGCGAATTTCCCGGTACCACAGAATACGAAAGCGGTCCATAGTTTCTTAGGATTGTGTTCCTACTTTAGGCGTTTCATTAAAGGGTTTTCTGTGTTAGCCAGACCTTTATATAATTTGGTTAGAAAGTCTGTAGATTTTAAATTCGGGGAGGCAGAACTAGAATGTTTTAAGTTACTGAAAGGCAAGCTACTAGAAGCCCCAGTTTTATCCATCTTCGATCCTAGGGATGAAACGGAATTGCACTGCGACGCTAGCTCGATCGGGTTTGGCTCCATTCTTATGCAAAAGAAAGCTGATGGCAAGCTGCACCCCGTGTTCTTTTTTTCGAAGAGAACTACGGAAGCCGAGTCCAGATACCACAGCTTCGAGCTGGAAACCCTAGCGATCGTTTACGCATTAGAACGCTTCCGCATATACCTGCAAGGCATCCACTTTAAAATAGTGACGGATTGCAACTCCCTGACCCTCACGCTAAACAAAAAAGACATCAATCCCCGAATCGCCCGATGGGCTATGGAGTTGCAAAACTACGATTATACTATCGAACATCGTAGCGGCGATAAAATGCAGCACGTGGATGCTCTCAGTAGAAGTACGAACATCCTGGTGCTGGAGGGCAATACTTTCGAACAAAACCTATCCATTAGTCAGGGACGGGATAGTCGGATCAAGGAATTAAAAAGGATGTTGGAGGAAAAGGAAGATGCGTTTTTCGAAATGCATAACGGCTTAGTCTATCGTAAAGTGAGGGGAGGCATCCTCTTTTACGTTCCCGAGGAGATGGAGCAGAGCGTTTTGCATAAATATCACGACGAGATGGGGCATGTAGGCATAGATAAAACAATAGATTCCATCCAGAAGACGTATTGGTTTCCCCAAATGAGAGTCAGGGTTAAAAACCACCTGGAGAATTGCTTAACGTGCGTGGCATACACACCGAAACATGGGAAGAAAGAGGGGTTCCTACATAGTATACCCAAAGGCGACGTCCCGTTTGATACCTTGCATATCGACCATTTCGGCCCCGTCGGGCTAAAGAGGTTCAAAAGGAACTATGTATTTCTGGTGGTGGACGCGTTCACCAAATACGTTAAGTTGTACGCCACCCGAAGCACGGGTGCAAAAGAGGTTCTGGGTGTCTTGAAAAAGTATTTTGCCGCGTATAGCCGACCCAGGAACATAGTATCGGACAGGGGCAGCGCGTTCACAGGGCGCGAATTCCAGGGTTTTATGGTGGAAAACAACATAAAGCACATCAAGGTGGCTACGGGATCCCCACAAGCTAACGGCCAAGTGGAACGAATAAATCGGAATCTGGGTCCTATGATAGCAAAGGCGGTAAGCATTGACGCGACTAAGAGCTTAGAAAACATGCTGTTAGATATAGAGTTCGTGATGAATAATACGATTCACAGGAGTGTGGGGGTAGCACCCAGCGAATTACTATTTGGTGTAAGGCAGCGGGGTAGAATAATGGATCGGTTAAGAGAGGGCTTAGAAGGAATAGTGGAATTAAGATTAGAACCGGATTTGAGTATAAAGAGAGCAGAAGCAGTGAGGAAGCAGACGAGACTACAAGAATACAACAAGCAGAAGTACGACGGTAAGCGTAAGGAGTCTCAAGCTTACATTGTCGATGATTTCGTTATGGTGAAGAATTTCGTCAGCACGCCGGGTGCACCGAAGAAGCTAGTACCTAAGTTCAGGGGGCCGTATCGGGTTAGCCGCGTTTTAGGAAACGATAGGTATGAGGTGACTGATATAGAGGATTTTCAGATAAGTCAGATACCGTATAAGGGCACTTGGGAGGCGGCGAACATGAGACCGTACGTTAAAAAACACCAAACTAGAGCCAGAACCGAGGAGTGCAATCGAGGTCGAATGCATGTCAGGATGGTCGATTGTAGTAATAATTAAAGATCTTACTAATTATCTCAAAGTGGTAACCCTTGCATGGGAACATCCACCAGTACATATATACATACTCGTATATTATAAAGGCTAGTCATATACTTTGTACATAAATAAAGTCAGAAGAGTCAGTTGATCTTCGATTGTAGAAAGAGGCAGACGTGTTTTAATCGTGCTACAATATGGATATGTTTTGCTTTGCGTACATGGAATTTGTCTCTCTGTTTACATTTCTACATATATATTTCTTCGTACGTTAATGTTCTCTTGGTTTTCGCCTTTTCTATCATTGCAATTTTTTTTTGCTTTCTTGTGAATCAAACCGAGAGATTTTTTAACTCTCTATTTTTCCTATCTGTGAACATAGAAATGTCCTCGATGTCATTTTCATTAATTTCCAGATTTAAGGTTTCGCCTATTGCAATTGTGCGTGTGCGTTCTCGTTAGGTTTTATTGGAATTCATTTAATTTCCATATTTTTGTCAAGCTGCTTCTGTTCAAGTGTGTTTATTTTTGCTTGTAATGTATTTATCAATAAGTCTTTTTGTTCGTTTTGTTTCTTGTATTCTTTGATTTCGTTCATTAAACTTCTGTGTTTTTTGTTAGAATGGAATTTATATCATCATATTTGCGCTCATATCATCAATACCCACTGCTTTCGCATATTCCTCCATCATAACTTTGATTTCCTTTATCTCCGTATGCGTTTTCTGTTGGAGATCAATATTGCCACTTGAAATCAAAGTTGCAGTGGTGGAGTCTTTATTTTTCGGAGAATCGGCCGATCTTCACCGTAGCATGTAGACTTTCTGTTTGCAATGAGGGTAGTGGTTTCTCCTTTCCCCTGCATTCCCATGCTTTCTTCGAGGTTGACGACAATTTTCTCCATGTATTGTGGAAAACAGAGGAACATTCATAGTGGTAGCACCCCTTACATTTCCCGCAGGTTACAAATTCACAATCCATGGGCAGCGGGTCGTGGCATCGCGAACAATTTGCCATTGTTATAAAATGTACAGTACCGTGCAAAACTGAGCAAATGTTTAGGAATTTCAAGTATAAAGCTCTGTAAAAATATTAAAACGACACTGAATTCTATAAAACTTTTTGCATTTAATTTGTTATTTAATTCTTATAAAGTCCACTCACAAAATAACTCAAAAGACAAATAAGAAAAAGGGAATGGGAAGTAACTTAAGAGAAACTGTATTTGCTCATTTGCACACATAAGACAAAAGTCATATTACACTTAAGAATTAAAAAATATTTTCCGTTATTTTGTTGCTTTTATTTGTAACACATAAACTTTTCTAGTTTTAAATTGTAAACAAGTTTGATCAGTTGTAAAAAAGTGTATAAAGCTAGAACGCCGCCAATTTATTAAAAGTATGAGGAAAATCAATCTCGAAATAGAAAATAGCATCGTGGTATTGACTGAAAGAGGTAAATCTTTAAGAACAATAGCGGAAAAATTAAATATAAGCCAAAGTACGGTTACTAATGTCCGAAAGCGACGAAATGCTGTACATCCACCAAGTGTCGGCGGACGGCCTAAGCTACTATTGAACTCAGATGCACGTTTAATGACACGGGAAATGCGCAAAAACAAGTCGATGAATCCATAGAAGGCTTCAGAAGTTTTAAATAAGACAGTTAGTGAGTGGACCGCACGTAGAGCCTTGCACAGAATCGGCTTCGTGTCAGCTATTAAAGAAAAGAAACCAGCCTTATCGACCAAAAACATCACAGCTCGTTTAGCGTTCTGCAAATAACATAAGGATTGGAGCATTGAGGACTGGAAGCGCGTGATTTGGTCGGATGAGGTAAAAATTAACCATTTTCAGTCCGACGGGATAAGTTACTACTGGTGTCGACCTAGTGAAAATATTCAGAGGTATCATATCAAGCAAACAGTCAAACATGGAGGAGGCAGTTTGATGATGTGGGGTTGCTTCACGTGGTGGTATATTGGCCCACTCCTTAAAATAAACGGCATAATGAAGAAGCAAGACTATCTTAATATATTGCAGACCAATTTGCCAGATTTTGTCAACTTGAGCGCATACCCTAAGGAGGAAGTAATTTTTCAACAGGACGGGGATCCGAAACATACCGCCAAAATAGTCAAGGAATGGCTATCTTAGCAAAATTTTTAGGTAATGGAGTAGTCTGCACAATCCCCCGATCTCAATCCAATTGAGAATTTGTGGGCGATAGTAAAATGGTGCCTGGGAAAATACCAAAGGGCTCCTGAGAACATGGAAGAACTATGGCATCGAGTTCAATACGAGTGGAACCAAATTCAGTCGTATAGACCTCCGTGAGGAATAAACGTGCTTCGGCTTTTAAAGTGGAAAAAGTAAGAGAAAAATAAATATATATATACTCGTAAAAGTGATTTAGAAACATTTTGCGCAAGTGCATCGGTGACCTAGTGGTAATGGGTTCCGCCCGTTAAAGCAGGGGTCGTGGGTTCGATTCCAGAAGGAATTACGTTGACTTTTTTTTTTTTTAAGTTTAAAATATAGTGGAAAAAAAAATACGGAAGAGCGACCATACGATGAGTGATAGCAAGCGGTCCGCTACTCCAATAGCAGAACCAGCAGATGACATAATGTCATCGGAAAATATTGCGAAGAAAAGGAAGAAGGGGCTCAATCGAACTCCAATTCTTGTAAAGCACCCCTCCCTAACAACTTCTACTGAAAAGCTGACAGGTAGAGCAAGGGAAGGGGCGCCAACAACGTCAACAAAGGCGGCAGCTGACCAAAAGGAAGACATATACGTGTCTGATGGTGAGAATACCTTCCAATCTCTAATGGCTACTGAGTCAGAGGATGAAGAGGAAGAGGTGCATGCACTTAAGAGCTGGAACAAAAAGTACTGGCTATTAAAAAGAAACAAGTGGCGAGAAGGCAAAGGAGCAACAACTCCAGAGCTCTAAGCAACAGCTCATAAATAGCGAGGCTAAACACAAGGAACAGCCGCTACCACAACAAAAAACCACACATGTGCAAACACATTTTACAATGTGTTCGCTGCCAAAGGTTCGGGCACGCCGCGTCGAACTGCGAAATGCAACCTCGATGCGTGAAGTGCATCGTCCGAGGAATGCGCTCTGAGTAAGGACGGAGCGTCTGAAAAAAGCTAACTCTCTTGTGCTTTATGTAGGAACACGGGACACACCGCAAACTATGGGGTTGTCCCAAATTCCAGTACATCAAAAGAATAAATCTGGCCCGGCAGCAGAAAGTGGAAGTTAAACGTCCACCCGTGCATTTGCAAACACCAGCCGTTACTCCCCATGTTACCTACGCCCAAATGGCGGCAGGTAGGGGAAATACGCTACAGCAAGCGAAGGTTGCTTCTCAGGCCCCAGCGCCCAGAGCACCTGAACCACTACCTGACATGCTGTCTTGCTCTCTATCCAGGGGCAGATCGCTCAGCTACAACGTCATTTAACTGAACAGACCGCGCGGGTGGATCAAGTATACTCACTGCTGCCTGGCCTAACGCACCTTTTGCCGTAATGGGTACGTACGTGGCGGAGCAAACCCTAAAGGTCCTTGCTGTGAATGTGAATTCACTGATTAGGCTCGAACGACGAGCCGCACTATTTAAGTTGCTTCAAGACCAAGCCCCTGATGTACTCTTGGTTAGCGAAACTAAGCTTACCAAGAGACATAAAATGAGGCACAGAAGATACAAAATAGTACGGAGAAACCGACCCAACTCCATTCAGGGATGTGGCGTTGCAATTTTCGTACGAAAAGGTATACGTTTTAAAAGAGTATACAGTCGTGTAGTACGTAGGTTCCAGGTGCTGGAAGTATGCATCGTGTATATCCCTCTGCGTAGTGGAAAGCGGTTGTACATGGTGTCTGTCTATGCACCTAAGGCTACTCAATCCACCTTATTTATCTCAGAGCTCGAGACACTTTTTCGATTTCTGAGGCTGGAATTGGACGACAACTATTTTATTATCGGCGGAGATTTCAACGCCAAACATAGTCATTGGGGAAATAATACACCAAATACTAGAGGGAACCTACTATTCAATTGGTGGGGTCAGTACAGTGTAATGTATCGACTCGGGCTTAAGGCGACGGATAGTCCGTCGTTTCCCAGACACGGGTCCTATTTGGGTCTTCTACTGTTCGACTCACGAATACAACTGACATGCACTAACCAACAAACTACAAACTGTCTACGCACTTTCGTGTATGACAGTGACCATTGCGGTCTCAGCACCGAAATAACTGTTCCCAATGAAACCGCGGAATTAGATGAGTTTGTCCAAAGGCATTCCTACAATTATAGTAGGGTGCGTTGGACACACTTCACCAGAACACTGACTAGAGCACTCTCCTCGAATTCGCTCTACCCACCGTCCAACAGAAATCTGTCAAACGAGGCGATTGACAGGTATCTAAGACGAATGGACGAAACAATCAAACAAACAATGGACAAAACGATACCTCGGTACCAACACACTGACGAAGAAGACTTATTCCGCAACGCAACTATTGACGCACTGCACCAACATAAAAGTAGACTGCTGTCAAGACTAAAAACCTTGTACAGACAGTTTACTGACAGACATAACCCGGAGATCATGACACTGAAGTCGTCGATTAAAAGCCTCCAAACATTAATAAAAGAAAATTACAGAGCATCTGTAAGTTTGTATTGGAACAATAAAATTCGGGCTGTAAACACCAGCAACCCGAATATGTTCCCGCAAATAAATAAAATATTTCGGAGAAATAATCAGAACGACCTTCCATGTCTTAAAATCGCCCGAACGACGAACAACGAACAAATACTGGTGGCAGCGGGCATAGATCCAAATGAGGCTGTTGATGATGACAACTTCTTTGTGATCGAGGATCCGCAGGAGCAGGTAGAGGCTATAGGAGCGACTTTCCAGGAAGTGTACAAGGCGAATGTTATCATTGGCCCGAACCGCGATCTGGAGAATCGAGTCCTTGTGCACAATTTCTACCTTCGAAATGAAATTGTGAATTGGCGATTCGAGAGCTCGGGTTTCACCCAGTTCAATGACGAGAATATGGCAAATAATGTCATCACCAACGATAGGGTACTACCCCCGTTCATTTCGAAGGAAGAGCTCCAAACGATCTTCGAAACACTTAGAAGTAAGAAATCAGTGGGAACCGATGAAATACCGAACATTGTGCTTCGATATCTCCCTCTAGAAGCGGTGAACATTTATACCACCCTGTTTAATAATGCAATGAATAATGCACATTATCCAGCGCATTGGAAAACTGCGGTGGTACATCCCATACCCAAAAGGGATAAAGACACTTCCAATCCGGCGAATCTCCGCTCGATCAGTCTTCTTCCAAACATCAGTAAGGTGTTCGAGAAGGTGATCAATAGAGTCCTGACTAAGTGGGTTGAGGACAAACATATAGTTCCAGATAATCAGTTCGGTTTCAAGGCAGGGCATGATATCATTCATGCTGCGTCGAAACTGGTTTCTGATATCCAATGGAACAAAGCCAAAAACCAGTGCACTGCTGCCTGCCTGATTGACTTGGAGAAAGCCTTCGATACCGTATGGTTAGAAGGACTCTTTTTCAGGTTGGGCATTAGTAAACCACTGCTTATATTCTTTTCGATATGCTCTCCAGTAGACAGTTCATCGTGAAGAATGGCGATGTGACTTCTGCTGGAACATTTAACATTAAAAACGGTCTGCAACAAGGTGCGGTAAATTCGCCGATCCTGTTCAACATTTACACGAGTGATCTGATAGGTTCACTTCACCATGCCATAGCGTACGCAGACGACATAATCGCGTACAGATCAGGTCCAAAAATTGAGATCATTAATATACTTTTGCAGTGTGACTTCGACAAAATTAAGCGATATTGCGATGACTGGAAGTTGAAAATCAACTTTCAGAAGTCGGTAACCATTCTGTTTAGGACGCCTTTGTCTGGGGCCTCTAGGGACACCAGAAAGAATTGGCGAAAGTTCCCGATCGTGGGGCAGCACGGGCAGCCACTTGCTTGTCGAAATGTAGTCAGTTACCTTGGGCTAGATCAGTTTCTGTATTTTAACAAACATATAGATGTTGCTCTGCCCAGAGCTAAAGGTGCTTTTGCCCTTACAAAGAGACTGTTTTATAACAGCCAACTCGATGCGAGGGTGAAGGTAATCTGCTACATGGCCCTTATCAGGCCCATGCTTGTATTTGGATGTCCCGTGTGGTTCAACGTGAGTGCAAGTTTATTGGAAAAGATTCGGGTGTTTGAGAGGGCTTGTCTTAGGACTTGTCTTCGCCTATACAGAACACCAGAGTCTCAGTACATAAAATTCTATCCTAATGAGGTCTTATATAATAGGGCGAACCTAATAAGAGTGGACAATTTCGTCATTAAGTTGACTCGAAGGCACGTTGCAAGAGCAATGACCTCATCGAACAACCTGATCTCCGGGGCTTACTACCCCAATTATATGTATCACGAGAGAGTTCGCTTTGACGGCTTCCTCCAGAAGCGTTCCTCTATCTAGATAGCAAAGGTCTGATCCAGGACAGATTGGCGGTGCCGCTAATCTTCCACGTTGCTCGAACAGCTGCGGACAGGTGACTCAACTACGGCAGAGACGTCGCACATGGCAGTGCGGAGCGTCTCTGGTTCAGTATGGCTGTAGGGAGTCGCGACATGAGGGATGTTGCTCAGCAGCACCAAAACATTTGGTGGCTTGTTGAAGGGGAGGATGCTTCGTCGTCACACTCCTTCAGTGATATGTAGCTTCATGCGAAGCCTAATTTTTTTTTCCTTTTTTAGCCATGGCCGGCTTACATAGTTTTAGGTAGGATTAAGTTAGTTTTAAGAAAAAAAAATATATAAAATCCAAAAAAAAAAAATTTAAAATAAAATATATATATATATGCATGTATTTATATATTATGTATATACATATTATGTATATATATATTTATGTATGTCTGTGTTTGTGTTAGATGTAAGTAGGTTAAGTAGATTAAGATTTATTTTTAAGTAGTTTGTAGGCTTTAGTTTTAAGTTTTATACAAAATTAAAAAATTTCCATATACTAAGTTTTTGATTAAAATTTATTTTCTTAGTTTTAGTATTAATTAATGTTAAAATAGAAATAAAAGTAGACTGTAAGATTCGTCGAAAGACATAGTTTAAGTGTTAGGTTTAATTTAGAGTGCCTGCATGGGGCCATTAAGTTAGAATAAGATTATTTGTAAGTAATTTAAGCTAATTTTTAAGCGTTTTTTGTTTAGCATATAAGAGTAACTTAAGTTAAAAAATAAAAATGCATAAAAACTGAAAAAAAAACTGAGTGGAACCAAATTCCTGTCAATTTTATGCAAAATTTAGTTGAAAGCATGCCCAAACGTATGAAAAGCGTAATTAAAGATAAAGGGTTGTGGACAAAGAACTAAAAATACAAGCTAGTACTTGTGTATGCCTTCCTCCTAAGTTTTTGTTTTTTGTACTCTTTTTTATTTAATTTTTTAAAGTTATTTTATAAGACAATTTTGTTAGAATTAAGTTACAAATAAAATGAAAAAACTTTTATTGAATTCAGTTGCGTTTTAATATTTTTACAGAGCTTTAAACTTGAAATTCTTAAGAAAGAAAATATAACTTTTTGCTGTAACTTATCCAATTTTATTGTTAGTATAACTAAACTTTCACTCAAAACAAATAGAGTGATTAAGAATCAGCATAGCAGAGGCTAACAGAAATGCACCGTTATTTCGTGAGTACTGTTAAAAGTTCTTAGACAATGCATGTGATCAATTTGTTGAGACTGGCGCAGTATATTGCGAAGCGTCGTATTTTGAGTACAAAGGCTTGGTTTTCTCTCAAAAAAATCCAAGTCAAGTTTAAATTTCAGTTTAAGAAGGCATTTTTAACTGTCTTGAATTTGATAGAAGATGAAAAAACTTGGTAAAGCTAAAGAAAAGGAAGTGGAAAGGTTAATTGTTTCCAAAATGAGCCATAGCAAAATTTCTCGAAAACTTCGAATGTCTATGGGATTCATATCTTCATACACAAAAATTTGGGTACTGAAATCGAAAATAATAGCGCTGGAAGGAAGCCAATTTTGAATTCTACTTTGCAACGGCGTATTGTGCGACAAATAAAGTATTGCGTACATGACAATGCGGCCCAGATCAATAAAGATTTGTTACAAAACGACAAAATTACTGTAACAATTGAGGCTGTTGGGAAAATTTTGCGCAAGAACGGCTTTCACGGGCGCGTAAAAACAAAGAAGCCCCTTCAAACTGACCGCCATAAAAAATTAAGGCTGGAATTCGCCAGAAAGCATAGTGTCAGTGCCAGTCACAAAGGTGATTTGGTCGGACGAAACAAAAATTAATCGTTTTGGGTCGGATGGTCGTCAGTGGACGTGGAGAAAGCCTAGTGAGCCAATAAGCGATCGCTACATCAAACCAATATTAAGGTCTTTCTGGCTCTGGCTTTCTGGCTCTAACTCTGTCTTTCTGGCTCTAACTCTGGCTATTACTTGGTTCTGGTTCCGATTTTAGCTGTCGTTCTGGAATTGGGTCTAATTAGCTCGACGAAAAATAAATAGCATTTTGAAAGCCGTTGAAGCAATTCCCTTATAATTCTTATGAAGAATATCAGCGTTAACAATATTATTAGAAATGTGTAAAATGAGTTAAGCTTCTACAAAAGGATAACGATCCGAAACATAGTAATCGCCTCAGTCAGAACTTCAAAGATGAAAATAGCATAAAAGTAGCCATCCCAGTCTCCAGATGCCAATCGAATTGAAAAGATTTCGAGAGCTGTGCAGCGGAGTATTAAAGGCATAAATTCAAGGAACGTGAAACATCAACTGCTTTCAAAAAGAATTTGAGATCTATTACTGCGAGACCATCCAGAGAAATTCCTAAGGTGTCTGGCGATAATTGGGAGTAAAAGAATCTGAAAAACATCTAAATAGTGCATTGAAGAAATATTAAGGCTGATCATGTTAAATGCCACAGTCGCGTCATAGAAGACTTTAGTCAACTTCCTGAGTGTGATTCTTTTTTTTTCAGAATATTGTAGAAATTAGTCTGCATTATTTATTTACTTAGCAACCCCATTTCGTTGGTCTTTTCTGTGCTAATTTTAACATTTCAAATAAATGAGTGTCCTGTTTGACCTTCAGCCTCTGCTCACTTATTGTTTTCACCAAACTACTGCACTCTCGATATTCTCTTGGAAAATTGAAAATTCTTAAGAAATCATCCACCAAAGCGAAAACGAAAGACTGGGTGGTTAGTCCTTGAACGAAATGAACAATTTTTCAGCTCCGGGGGGAAATAAAATAAGGCAACATGCATTCTCCGGAGTATTCTTCCCATCACCTCACCCCATCGACCGAAAAACAAATTGTTTTCACCGCCCACCAAATGGCTCTTAAAAGAAGGAACCATAATTTTATATTTTTTTAATTAACACCACCGTAAATGAGTGAGTAATTAACCAACCAATCAACAGCATCCCTGCTGCTGTCCATAATTACTTGTAACGAAAGCCTGCGATAAAAGCCCTGTACTCGTACTACAATACATATACTCGTACTCGTATCTACCCCACCCAGTCTCGGTAAATAAAACAATGCCGATCAACTACCCTCAGGAGTCTTAATGGATATTTCCTGCTCCCGCTGTTCTAGTTTCGCTTAAAAATGGAGTAAAATGAAAGCGAAATAAAAAAATCCTCTTCGCTTACGTTTGCGTGTCTGTCCTTCGTATTCTCGTATTTGGTATGGTGCCCGGTGCACTCAACATTTGGAGCCAACAATTGGAATGCCTCCATCAAGAATCTGGAGCAGACGGAGCAGAATTTTGAATCTTTGTTTCAGAGCTTTTGTATCACGTTCCAACTTGGCTGCACAGAATACACACACAAAGGACTGTAACTGGGAAGGTGGATGTTACTTTATCTAGTTGTTTACCCTCCCACTGCCCTACGTCATCCCTGGAGGCAGTTCATGTAAAACACAAACGAAGATTTAGTTAATTGAAGAACAAAAAAAAAATGCACATTCTTCTTAAGGGATAGATGGAGGGTTTAGCTGGTGCTAAGGGATGACTAAGAACTAATTGCTCCTCCATTGTGGGAGTCTTAATTGAAACATCTTCATGCACTGTTTTGAGAAGGAATACATTTGTAGTGCCGTACTTTTGATGAGACGATACCGCTCAGATGTAAAACGTGGCTGCAGGATGCCACAACAAATAAGATACGAGCAGTAACAGCAGACGAGAATGTATCTTTTCGGTTGTGAAATGAAGGCACGTTTTTGGGTGTTCGATTTTTATTAGAAGTGAATTTTCAGCGATTTGCAGGGAGTGGGAAATGCCGTATGAATGTATCTTTTTCTTATTTGAAGATGGTCAAGGTTGAAGAATGGAAAGGATGATCTAGCTGCAGCACGTTTAAAGAATGAATAATCTACCAATCGTGCCAAGAATGAAAGACCGGTTTAATGAATTCAACGTTATGAGAGAATAATAAAGGAAATTAAATTGCAGAAGGCAATCCAAGGACAATCTGAGAAATAAAGTACATACGTCCTAGTTTGGGGAAAGAATTAATCAAATCACGAAACTGTTTTTACAAACAGAAAGAGCTAAGATCTGATTAGACACAGGATTCCGGAAGCATTTGAGACATTGGACAGCCTACTTGATGTGAAGAAGTCAAGCGAGTATTTTTTGTATTTTCTGCCAAGCAGACAACTGCTCTGACCATGACAGATTCCGAGGCTATTCTAAGCCCTGGATTAGAACCGCAACAGTCAAGTTCGTAGCATAGCGACGATCTCCCAGTGGTGGGCTCCGGTAACATCATGAGAGTAAATCCTTGCTCATGCAGGCTAAATGCAAGTGCGTGCTTTACTAGTAACATAATCCTGGCTTCACTGTCATAGGGTTCGCAATCCTATATGGAAGAGATAACAATGTGACGAGCCCGCTAATAGCCTCGGATAATAACGGTTGACGACCCTGGCAAATGATTAAAGTTCAACGATCTTCGGACTTGCAGGTTAAATGTTTGGACCTTTAACACACCGCGTGCAGACGAATAAATAGCGGAGATCACCGATCACCACAAAGCAGAGGTAACTATTGCACCATCAAAGAAGTGTTGAGGATGAAGAGTTATAGAAGGATAGCAATCGCAGCGTTTGCCATCAGAGGAAGAATTAACAAACAAATTTTGAGCTTCAGTCATATAAAAGAATGCCGGACGATGATTTGCGCAGGGTTACATCCACCTACATAAACGCCCATGCCCCGACAGAGCAGAAAGACGACCTTACCAAAGATTGTTTCTACTCCTTGGCTCCTTGGCGAATTGGAGAGCAGCTTCAGCTAAGAAAATACAGAATCCACAACTTCGCATAGCCGCACACGGGTTCCACACCTTAATTTCTATGGACCTGGCTGATGCCTGTTTAACACACCGTCAACCAAATTGTTCATATCGCGATCGGCACAAGGCAGTGGTTTGGGTGTTCGAACGTTAGCCGAATGGCTAACATCGAGTCGGACCGTTATCTTGTTGTGACTCAGATACTGTTGCGAATGTACGCAACAGTCCAAAGCCAACGAACCGAGAAACGGAAAAATAAACTCTAGAGTTTTATCAAAATATTAAACAAATGCCAAAGCTGTAAAGCACGAAAAGAAACCTCATAGTAGGACGTTCTGAGAATCTGGAAATATTATTTCCGTAGACTGTTAAACGGTAATGACAAAAACATCATACCATCAGGCGGAATAAACCATTCAACCTGGAGGAAGGCAGACAACATTTCCATCCACCCGACCAATATGAAGTCAGAACAACCATTTTCAAGCTTGAGTCCAAAAAAGCTGTTAAACCCGATGGCTTACCTGCCAAACTGTTTAAAGCAACAGGTGATGATTGGATACGGAGCATACATCAACTCATCTCTAAAATCGTGGCCGACGAATGGAACCGATCCTACAGAAAGGAGATTCCGAGAGCTCCACCAACTACTGTGGAAAAAGTCTCCTCAGCATCGCATACAAAATCCTGTCTGCGGTATTATATGAATGCCTAGGACACTTCGTAAGCAGCCTTACCAGCCCCTATCAGTGTGGTTTTAGGCCAGGAAAGTCCACCATAACTATAGAGATAAACTATACCGAGTGATGCCCAGTTTTTCCATCCCTGCCGAGCTCATTCGACTGTGCCGGATGAATTGTACGAAACTTACAAATCAATTCGAGAGACAGCATTTTCAAAAGTCTGTTCAGTAACTCGCATACACTGGCCACATTGTCGTAATGGGAAGAACACAGCGAGCTGTCAATGGGGCGTTTGCGACTATTGAAGCAGAAGTGCCAAAGATGAGGCGTACTCATATGCTGACAACAAATAGGGACACACAACCTTGACGCCTAGATCAAAATGTCAAGATAGGCATCTGCAAATATGAGGTAGTAAGCGACTTTATCTACCCGACTCTAGTGCGGAGATCATGCGAAGAATCATTCTTTGGACTTAGAAGGCAATTAGTTTAGCCCTCAAGTAACTAGACAGGACCCTGACCATTCCAAGCCTGCTTTAGTTTTTCTCGTTTTGAGGCATATACTCAAGGATATTTCGATATTTCGTACCATGACAATGGAAAACCACGTGTTCCGCGTTTTCTGAGATAGTTCCACAATATGGACAATTTGCGTTTGATACTTTCAGATACTTTGACACAGATACTCTCTGGAATTGCCATTTCCCGTCAAAAACTGACTCAAATAGAATTTTATTTCGCCGCGATTCCATTTAATTTGAACATAGATTACTGGGATAGGAAGATGTATCCTTCTACCTTTTCGGATATGTTCCATTGATTGTATCATACTTTCTTTTCCTCGCTTTTTACCATTTCGTCAGCAAGTATGTCGACAGGGGCATTGAAGAAACGACGAGTATAGCAGCATGTGAAACAGTTGGAAATATCTTTAGTGCGCTAAGGCGCTGAGACATTGGCTGCCTAGGCATTTTAGCGATTTGGGTTGCAAAAAGTAGTTCTGCATCACTCCCAATATTTTATTTGTCCTAACTGTACAGTTATAACGGTTTTTGTGTGTCGTACGCTTTCGTATAAGTATTTTCGTATTTTTTTTTTGTTTGCTGACTTATTTTTACAAAGTTTTTGTAAATATGGAACAAAGAAATCTAACAAACGAAGAGGTGGCACGAGTGCTGCAAGCGGCGGACAGCGAGGTTAGTGATGAAGATTTTTCCAGCGACGATTACGACTTTGACCGCAATTGACATTCGAATAGCGACTCTGACGTTAGTGATGTCAATGTTTTCGATGCGGAAGCTTACAGTGATGAAGAACAAGCAGATGTCGAAAATGAAGACACATCAGTCGCCAATAATGAGTTTTCATCAAGGCAAAAAACCTTCACTTTTACGTCCAGATGTGGTATCCTCATAGATGTTGCAAACAATATAAGTTGCCTTGATGCGTTCAACCTTTTTGTCGACGAAGAACTTTTTGAGCACATCGTTCGTGAAATTAATAAATATGCGGAACAGCAATTGGAAAGAGATACTCTTACCCGAGCATCGCGGGAAAAAAAATGGAGACCTACAATCAGTCAAGAAATGAAGAAGTTCCTCGGACAGTTCCTGAGAGACTATTGGTCTAAAGTACAATTTTGGAGTTCCCGCAAAAGCAATGTCCCGCAATCGTTTTCAGCTTTTCCTGAATTTTCTCCAGTTTGCGGACAAGGATTTGATTATCACAGGTGAAAGAATTGGCAAACTTAAGCCTCTTTTGGACACTCTGCACACAAATTTTAAAAGAGTCTTCATGCCTGAAGAGGATATAGTAATTGACGAAACCATAATTCCTTGGAGAGTTAGGGTATTTTTCGGCCAATGTATCCCAAACAAAGACCATTCTTATGGGGTTAAATTATTCAAACTATGCTCGACGGAAGGATTTACATGATGCATGAAAATCTGCACGGGTAAAAGCTCAACAGGTGTGCGGAAACTTGATCTCGCAAGAAATGTTTGCGCGGAACTGAGTTGCCTTTTAAAAGGACAGGGGCGTACCCTTTTCGTAGATAATTTTTACACGAGCTACTAATTTGCACGTTTCATGCTTGATCAACAAACGCACCTGGTTGGAACCTTACGGGCCAACAAAACATATTGCCCAAAAGAGGTAATGAATGCTACGTTGAAAAGAGGCGAAATGGTGGCTTGAGAGAAGAAACATGGGATGGTTTGGCTCAACGAGAACGATACCCGGGATGGTTGCCGTAAATGATCAACTACCTGCAGACTCTAACGAACCATCTACCAGTGGAGGCAGGATATCAACCCGACGGCAAGGAGTTCGAGATAAACCTCTTGCTGTTGTCAAGTACAATAAGGGCAAATCGGGGATCGATCTATCTGATTAAATGGCTTCCTATGCTACTACACTCAGACGAGGGATCAAGTGGTACAGAAAAGTTGCCATCGAACTTTTACTTGCGACAGCTACAAATATTAACATGCAAATAAGAAAGTTTCGGTAAGAGGTATCTGATGGGTTATTAGATCTGATGTCTCCACTGTTACATCTCGTTAAAATTAAAATACTGCATTCAAATTTCTTTATTTATTTATTTTCACGTTCGTGTCTCAGTTAGGACTGCCGTTTACATAAAATAGAACATAAGAGCAACCATGTGAAATATGGTATAACACTTATATTATACCATATTTCACATGAGAACAAGATATAAATGTTATACCATATATAAAACATCTCCCACATTAAGATGTTATCATTAATAAAATAAATTTTATTCAATCAATAGATTTTGAAGTTTTAAGTAAATTTAAAATAAATTTAAAAAAAAATACATTACAACCTATCATTACATAATTCATTCTATAATATATAATTTTTTTTTTTTTTTCGAATATATCATATACATATGTACATTTTACATAGTAAGTGCTTGATTGACATTTATTAATATAATTCAAACTCTTGAATCAGTGTATTTTTGAACAGGCTTTACTTCTCTACCTGATCTAGTTACATAGTAACCAGATGGAGAGCTTTTTCTATCATATTTATTACTTTGCGTTGGCAAGTTTAGGTGTGGTGTTGTCGTTTGAATTATGTTTTCATTGCTTTGTTGACTATCCAGCGATTCAAAATCAGGCGATTTGAATTGTGGCTCATGAACTGACCTTCTCAAATGACTTGAATTGCGCCGAAGTAAACTTTTATCTTCAGTTTGCTCAATATATGACCTAGGAGTACTGTGGGGTTTAACTACCTGGGCTGGCTCCCAAATTTTATTTCGTTGTATTACTACGTTTCCTCCTTTAGCAAAATTAATTTTTTTTTCATTTCTTACGTGTCTGTCATGGTAACTTTTTCAGTTTTGTTGATGTTCTTTTAAAATATTTAAAGGATTTTCAACAATTTTAGGTTTTAAAGAACTTTCTAGAATAGGAATTTTAGATCTTAAAATTCTGCTCATTAACAGCTGTGATGGTGTAGCATTAGTACCGGCTATTTGTGAGTTTCTATAAGATAATAATGCACTAAAAATATCTTTTCTATCCTCATATGCCTTTTTTAGTAATTGTTTTGCAATATGCACTCCTTTTTCTGCCAATCCGTTCGAGCGAGGATACATAGGGCTTGACGTTGTTACAGTCATGTTCCAAGCATTTGCAAATTTTTTAAAATTGTAGGAATTAAAAGGCATATTATCACAAATGATTTGGTTTGGGATACCGTGGGTTGAAAAAATATCTTTCAAAACAGAGCTTACCGACAGTGCAGTTTTATTAGCAAGTGGTTTTATTTCTAACCATTTCGAAAAATAATCAACAAGCACAAGATAAGGCTTGTTTTGAAATTCTAAAATGTCACAGCCTACTTTAAAAAATGGAATGTCCGGAATTTCTTGTGGAATTAATGGGAGTTTCGCATTTGAGCGCCGAAATTTTTCACAAACTTTACATTGAGATATAAGTTTCTCAATATCTGAAGATATATTTGGCCAATAAATAGTCATTCTCGCCATGGCTTTGGTTTTTGTCATACCTAAATGACCTTCGTGAAGTGTTTGAAGTAATTGTGCTCGTAAACTTTTTGAAACAATAACACGTTTTTGAAAAAATAATAATTCATTCTCGTAGTTAATTTCGTATCTTAAAGGCCAGTACTTTTTAATCAATTGATCAATCTTTTTTAACTCATTTGGCCATCCAGTTTTGCACATTTGGATAAGTAGTTTCAGTTCCCTATCACCTTCCATCTCTTTTTTGATAAGATCAACTCGATTGTCTGAAATTTCAATACTATGCACAATTTCATTAAGAGAAGAATCTATGTCATTCTCATCATTCGACTGAATGTAACTTCTGGATAAAGTATCCGCTATAAACATATTTTCTCCTGGCATATATTCAACTGTTAAATCATATTTTGAAAGTTTGAGTTTCATTCTTTGCAGTCTACTAGAATGAACTTCTGAAACGGATTTTTTCATTATAGCCACAAGTGGCTTGTGGTCTGTCAAAATTACTATCGGTCTCCCATATATATAATAATGGAATTTAAGGCACGCAAAAACAATTGCCAACATTTCCTTTTCAATTTGTGCATATGACATTTCTGCTTTGCTTAAAGATTTTGATGCATAACAAACTGGTCTCTCCATCTGAAGAAGACAACTTCCAATTCCACTCCGAGATGCATCTGTTTGAATTACAATAGGCAAAGAATCTCTAAAATTTTGTAAAACGGGAGCCTGAGATACTTTGATTTTAAGCATATTAAATATTTGTGAATGATGCGACGTCCACACAAATTCATTATCTTTTTTTAAAAGTTCTCGAAGGGAAGAGGTCAACTCTGATAGGTTAGCTATGAAGTTTCTCAAATAATTTATAAAACCTAAGAATCTTTGAAGATCTTTTTTATTTTCAGGTATCTTTAACGCTTTTATTGCTTCTATTCTACTTGTATCAATAGAAATCCCATTTTTAAAAAAAATATATCCTAAATATTTAACTTCTTTAAGTTTGTATTGCAGTTTACTTTCATTAAATTTTATATTAACCTCCTTAGCTCTCTTTATTACTCGGTCTAAATTATTGTCAAGTTCTTGTTTATTCCTTCCTCCAACAAGAATATCATCAATATAAATGAATGTTCCTGGCAAGTCTCCAAAATATTTTGTGTTTAATTTTTGAAATAACTCCGGTGCGAAACTAACTCCAAAAGGCATACGCAAAAATTTATTTAAGCCATATAATGTACTAAAAGCACAATAATCACTACTGCCTTTATCCAAAGGCACTTGCCAAAACCTTCAAATCAATGACTGTAAAATATTCCATATCTTCAAATGCTGTGGTTAAATCTTCAAGACGTGGAATTTCAAAAGGCTCTTTTTTAATGTTTAAATTTAATTCACGAGGGTCTAAACATAACCTTATTGACTTATCTGGTTTCTCAACCAATACAAGGTTATGGACAAAATCAGTAGGATAGTCTATTTTTTGTATAATTCCTAATGTTTCCATTTCCTCTAATTTGTGTTTTAGTTTCGACCTTAAGCTCTTTGGAATTCGTCGTGGAGCTTTAACGCTCCCTTTTGACCCATCTTTTAAATAAATTTTGCATTTATCGGGATAGCAACCTAGTCCAGTAAAAATTTCTTTATGCTTTTGAATAAATTCATTTTTTTCTTTCTCATAATCTAACTGCCTAGATTTATGCAATTTAATTTCATTTATGTTCTTTAAAATTTTTAGCTTCAAACAAGTTTCCAGACCTAATATTGGTGCAGATTTAACACTCGCTATTATAAAGCAAGTGTTTATTTTCACATCATTGTGACTTATTTGCAAAAATGCCATACCTATAACATCGATTTTAAAACCACCATGGGCTTCTAATTTAATGTTTGTACTATGTAACTCGAAGTTGGTAAAGAGTTTTCGAAACAATTCCGTCGGCAAAATATTTACCTCAGAGCCAGTATCAACTTTAAAATGAACATATTTTCCGCCAACATCAATCCTCTCATACCAACCCGAACGATTATTTTCTACAGAACTAACTACAACTGATTCAATAGTGAGATTATTTACATCTGGATATGTGTAATTAATACTTTCTGTACTACTTGTAATTTGGTTATCTACGTTATATACTTTTCTACTAGGGCATGCATAAAAAAAATGATTAAACTGACCACAATTGTTGCACTGCTTTCCTTTAGCCGGGCATATCATCGGCTTATGACGATAAGAACACTTGCTGCAAATCTGAAGTACATTCCCTTCATCATTCCTCCTCACTTTATAGCGGCTAAATTGTTCTCTCTGGCTGGATCCTCCTCTCTGATTATACGAGTATCTCTGGCTGTGTACCACTCTCTGGCTATCTCCTTTTCTCTGGTTGTATAGACGTTCCGTTGGTTTTTCTTTGTCATCAGCATCAGCTTCATCTCTTTTATTTTTAAACGTGTGTTTTTTACATATTGCACTGACATTTGACTGCCTTTGTACGTCCCTTGCTTGTTCATGTGTAATTTCTGCTACTCTGCAAAATTGTATAGCCTTCTTTAGTGTTAGCTTCTCTGTTCTCAAAAGCTTTTCTCGAGAATCTCCATCTCTAATTCCCAAGACAATGCGGTCGCGTATCATCTGATCAGTGACGTTTTCTGTTGTACAGTTGAAATCGCATTTTTTAGCTTGGCTCACAATATCCGTCAAAAAACTATCGAATTGTTCACCAGGCTGCTGGACTCTTGAATGAAATTTAAACCTTTCGTATACTACGTAGTTTTTTGGTTGACAATATAAATCAAAATGTTCCACCACTTTATTGTAGACCTTAGCATCAGCTTCTGTTATGTCTAATGTTTCATATATTTCGATGGCTTTTTCACCCATTAAATTTAATAACATTGCAATTTTCACTTCATCATCAAGAGTTTCTCCTTTAGTAGTTGCCTGGAGGTAAATCGAAAAAAGCTTTTTAAATTTTGTCCATTCACTGCTCACATTTCCTTCAAAATTTAAAGGTCCTGGTGCTCTAAATTTATCCATTTTGTTTGTTTAATGCCACAATGTTACTTTTATTTAAATATCTCAATACACTTTCTGTTTACCGACTGCGCCATGTTACATCTCGTTAAAATTAAAATACTGCATTCAAATTTCTTTATTTATTTATTTTCACGTTCGTGTCTCAGTTAGGACTGCCGTTTACATAAAATAGAACATAAGAGCAACCTATAAGTGTTATACCATATTTCACATGAGAACAAGATATAAATGTTATACCATATATATAACATCCACAGCCTATAACTTTCTGAAATCACAACCGAAATACTGCAAGAAACAAAATCAAGAAGACAACAACCTACTGTCCAGAGGGCCCCAACAAACCCCAGATATGCGTGGATTGTTTCCCAAAATACTCTCACTCAAGAAGGTAATTTGAGCTTACAACTGTCTTTTGACAAAGTATAATTTGTCTTATTCTTCAGGCAGTAAATATACAGTTCAAAATCTTGAATTTTGAAAAATAAAATATATTATATTTACGTATTTTTTATCTATAAGCAGGTTTCTAAGTTATGAATTTTGAAATAAAGGAAAACAAAAGTGTTTGGCTTATTTTTACCTTGATGATCACCGTAGGGCCACGCAAGTTACACTAAAATGTTCACCAGGGGCCACAGAAACTGAAACGGCTATACGGTATATGACACCGTCGGACAGAAAAGTAAGACGTGTCCCTAAGGAAAGTATTAGGTGTCGTACGAAAATATACGACGTGGCCCAGGGTAAATATTAGGAGTCGTACGAAAACGTTCGACGTGGCAGCCAATGTTTTAAGCGAGATTATGATAGTTGCCCTGAAGACGATCATCAAAAGGTTGTGGTCTCAATGCCAAACCTTCCAAAACGGAACTGGTTACCGCAATTCAAACTCCCAAAACTCAATGGAGTGGAATTGTTCCTTTCGGAAAGCGCGAAGTATTTAGATGTGATTCTGGACAAAAGACTGAATTGGAATTTTAATGTAGCGGAAATAACCAAAATGGCATATAATGCTCTTTTTATCTGCAAAAGAATAGCGGCAACATTTAGAGCTTAAAGCCTGCTATGGTGTACGAGTACTGGCTGTATATGGTGGTGGTAAAAACCCATTCTTAAAAACGGCGCACTAGTATGGTGGAAAGCAACAAACAAGAAAACGATTTACGGTAAAAATGTACTGGATGGCGGACGAGCTTGTAAGAAAAGGAGGGCACTCGACAATAGTGAGGTTGCTAGCATCAAACCACCCCTTTGCATAGTGAGGGGTACTATCGAGGAAAAAATCACAAAGACTGCCAATCAGAGGTGGTCAAGTCTTGAAGGACACATGGTATCCAAGGCTTTTTGGATGCTTTTTACAGAAAAAGATCTAGAGTGTAATCAAATTAAACAGGGATAAACTTAGGACAGTAATAGGAATCCTGACAGGACACTGTCTCCTGCGCCAACACGCAAAGGGACTCAAATTATCAGGTACGGATATCTGCAGACTCTGCGGTGATCTGCGAGCTATTGAGGACATAACACACATACTGTGTGAATGTGAGGCGTGACACGTAGTCGAAGAAAATTTTCAGGGAAATACTTTTTCGAAAACCTAGAGGAAATAAACGGCAGGAACTTCAAAGGCCTTCTTGGCTAGGAGATTGTTTAGGTTTTTGCCCTTGGGTGATGGGCCCGTTTTGGTGCTTAATGTTTGCGTGATGGCGTATCCATTACACCCCTGTTTTAACCTAACCTAACTTAACTGTATCGTCAGAGTTATAGAGGACAATTCTATTCGAGAATAGCTTGTTACCATTTTACAGAGATAGTTCGATATTTCAATCCAATAAAGTCATCCGTTAACAGTTCACCGAATTAAAAGAGTTCCCCATGCCCAGCGACTGCCCTGTATTGCATCTCGAGCTCCAGTTATTACCCCACTAATTACGTCCACTGTTGGACATGACTTACAAAAACCGTATTGGTGTTCCGATAGACCTCCAGTTTTTCCAATTACTGGCAAGAGACTGTTGTAAACAATCCTCAAGGATTTTTCCGACCGTGTCATTCAAACAAATAGGACTATAAAACGAAGGATAGTTTGTGTTCCCTTTTCCCTTTAGCAAAAGTAATAGCCGTTGGCGTTTCCAAGGTTCATGAAGAACGGCCGTTTTCAGACACGCGCTAAACATTTTTGTAAGTAAGTCCTGTCGTGTTTTAATTGCAATATTTAAGGATTCATTTAAAACGCCATCGAGTAAGATGGCGATTTTTTGTCGCGCAGCTTTTACAAGCTTTGAGCATAAATGTATAGTGGAGGTAAACTGAAGATTGGTTTATGTCTTTAGAGAAGACCCTTGCGCCAACGATTTTAGTTGTTTTATTACAGTCAGTGAAAGGGGTGGTGGTTATATCGAGAAGACCGCAGGTTGTCTCCAATTGGTTCTTTCTGGAATTAAACGAAGGCATCCTATGAGAACGTAGGAGGAGTGCTTTTTAACTTCGGTTTGATGAAGCAGGGTATCTCTATTTTTCTTGTGAAATTAACCAACTGTTTACGAGCACTCCATGTCCCACGTCTTTTTATTTGGTCAGCAGTCCATTGAGATTCCATAGTAGAGTAGAGTAGTAGCACACTCACTTGTGGACCAGCACTCATGACGGTAAGAGTTGAAAATTCTTTCAAGTATCTGTAGGAAGAATAATAGTAGGTGGATTGCTTTGAGATCCTTCGGAAGAACAGAAGCAATTTTATAGGATTCAGGTATGAAAAGAACGTTTATCAAGAGCTACCATAAATAGGGTTCAAGTGTGCATATCAGTATTTCTCCGAAGTCCTGGAAAACGTTCTATTGTTGTACAGGGATATACCTATCCCTTATCCTATCCCTTTTATTGGATGTGAACTTCTAATTCGTAGCTTTTTTTATGTCTTTTGATCTACTTTTGATACGTAGTATGTATGAAATGGATTACGGCCAGGAAAATAAGGACTTATAAGAAGATTCAGGCCTTCCCCAAGTTGACTGAAATACCATCTGGGTGCTGAGGTACTCCAGGGATTCACGATGTTTTGAACGAGACTTGCAGTAACCTAAGGTAGGTAAAAGTCGCAGTTGGAAATACCAACCCACTTAGGATTATTGGCCCATTGTGATGCCACGTAGATCTATGAATCTCTTACTAGTGGAACCAGTTTGAGCTTATGATGAAGCGCAGGAGACTGTTTACGTCTATATTTTTTAGATCGTTTAGGTCGTGGTAGAAGAAAGCTCCTAAGTGAAATTTTCTTCTCTGGGAGAGAGCTGAACATGTACAGAGTAGGTGGAGGATTGTCTCCTTCTCTTTCTCGTCCATGTAGCTTCTACAGAAATCGTTTGTAAAAGCGCCAAGCCTTCTGGCGCGCTTGCCTATGAGGCAGTGTCCAGTGATGGCACCCATGCTGGCGCTGAGATCTTTCCTATTTAGAAGGATCAGACTCTTAGAGCGATTCAGATCCAGTTTTGGCCTGATCTGTTTGGTCGCTAGACATGTTTGTCCAGGTCTGTTCTTTTATTGGCATCCAGCTTTAATGTTAGTTTGCACGTAGCGATTGGTATAACTTTTCCGGTAGAATAAGTAGAGTGGTTCCAATGTTGGCGAATTCATCGGCTCTACAGTTCCGTGGATTGTCTCTGTGGCCCGGCACTCAATAAAAGTGAAGGTTGAACTGCTCTGCCATCTGCATGAAAGATGTTCGGCATTCAAGGGCGGTTTTAAAATTTAATGAGACCAATTCCAGGAACTTGTTAGCCGTCTGGCTATCCCAAAAGATGCGGATATACTTTGCAGATATCACGCTCTTCTTCAGCCAGGACAGAGCTTCTTTAATCGCCAAATTTCCGCCTGGAACACGCTACAGTGATTTGGAAGACGGAAAGAGAAGTTTGGATTTAGCTTATCTGAGAAAACACCACCACCAACTCTGCTATCGATTTTAGATCCATCTGTGTAGAGATGGATTGACTTGTCCTCCATGAAAGCATCTTCCTCCCAGAAGGATCTAGAGAGGAAGTCTTCGTCAAACCAAAGTCCATCACCAAAGTAATCGATGTTCTCTATGAGGATTTCTAATGTATGTATTAAGAATACTAGCGTGGTCAAATGAATTATTTGTCCACTGGCGAATAGGCGAATAGCTGCGGTCGCAGCTACTTGCCTGCTGAAAATATCGAGGGTTGTCAAATGAAACAGAATGTCTAATGCCGCAGAGAGAATAGACCATAAGGCTCCGCTTATGCATAGACATGGTGTTTTTGGACTCTGCTTAGTTTATTGTAGTTTACTGCGTTTTCCAAGGCCGTCCACCAGACAACTACCCCGTAAGTAAGTATCGGTCTTATGACCGAGATGTATAGCCAGTAGGTTATGCGAGGTTGAAGGCCCAATTTATTCCCAATGGCTTTTTTGCAAGAGAATAAAGCTATTGTAGCTTTATTGACTCTTTCTTGAATGTTAGGTTTCCAGTTTAGTTTCCTGTCAAAGATGAGACCCAGATATTTTGCTGTATCAGAAAATAGTAAACTGGTACCGTTTATTGAAGGAGGTCTATAATTTGAATTTTGTATTTCCTATTGAGTTAATCTATTGAGATTTACTTGAAGGAGTTCTTTAATGGTAATGAGATGATTACCTGAGACGGCTATAGCAACGTCATCTGCATAGGCAATCGCGCTGCTACCACCCGCTTCCAGGTATATCAGTAGTTCATTAACAACTAAGTTTCAGATAAGGGGAGAGTAGGAAGTAAAATTGCATTAAGGCTACTTTTCACTAAGGCAAGTTCTGATCTTACCTTTGTCTCTTGTATAGAGCGGAGCGTATACACTATATATGTTTCCTAAGTCCAGAAACCACGCCTTCTACAATCCATAGTTCCTGGTTAAGGTTAATATCTTCTGCGTATTTTGATGTACGACGTGATCTTAGACGACCTTTTCAACTACACACAGGAGTGGAGAGGTTCATCATCTTCTTAGGGTAAGTAGCCAAATGCCAACCATGGCTTTCTTGTATCTTTGGGCATGCTTGCCAGGTAAATATGTTACAATTTGATGCCTGGATATTTTTCAGAACACGCCATGCGTCCTGGTCGGAAACAATGTGCTCGCCGTTCTCAGTACTGGACGGATTTGAAGCGAAGAGTTGGGATAGTTTTCTAGGTTTATCTATATTACACTTATGTAGCTCCATGGGTAGATAATAAAAGTATCAATACCAAGAATAGTCGCGTGTAGGACTTCAGTAGATGGCACGTCATCCAATATTCATACATATGTTGGATTCATACAGAGTGGTGGTGTCTTAACAGGATCCCATTGGATGAAGTGACAGACTGGATTCTATGAGTCAGGAACGCGATCTTCCTCTTTTTTGGTCATTACTCGATTTCTAACTATTAGACAGAAGTTCTCTACGGTGGTTTGGCCAAAATTCTCTTGACCAACCATTTAGATCATAGTTTCATACTTAGTTAGATCTGTAGGCTTTCCAAGCCAGAGTAGTGATGCTCATTTGCACAGCATATTTTAGCAATGAACTCTAGACCTCCTGACCAGGTCACTGTGCAGCCATTATATCATTTTCTCCAAATTCCATATATGCACATGAGATCCAAATTCACTCAAGGACCTTTAGATGCTTTAGATATGGTCAATGCTCCCAAATCATACAGTAGGACTAGGACTTTTTGACGATCGGGCAGGCATTAGGGTTGACGTATGGTTCTTATGAAATTTAAAAAACTCGGCAGGTATTACGCAATCAATATTGATCCTAAATTCAGAGATCGCTGTCCATCGGGTGAGCTTATGAATGGGGTGAGCGAAGTTATTGTCGATCATCTTCCAATACCTCACAACTTACGGTCAGGTTGGCCACAACCAGTAAATTGTGGTTGCTACCTTCGGGTGGGGGGGGGGTTTATACAAATCCATATGCAGTAGTACTTGGAGGTTCCATAGTTTAGTTCCACTTTGAAGAGCTTATTCTGTCAGTCAACGGAATGTCAATCGCCTTTTTCAGCACTGACTGTAACTCCACCTTTTCGTTTCTATCCTTATGCACACTTCTATTCACCATTTGTTTCCTTCTTTTCACTTTCGAAAATCATTTCATATTCAAGAGAGTTCATGAGCAGCTCTCGTCCATTTTTGCAACGCCACCAATGTATTCATTTTTTTCTGTAATTTTTTTTTCTTAAAATCTAACTTAAACCTACCTAAAAACTATGTAAGCCGGCCATGGCTAAAAAAAAAAATAGGCTGGCCCACTTTGCTTCACATGAAGCTACTCGTACCTATCACTGGAGGAGTTCGACGACGAAGCATCCTCCCCTTCAACAAGCCACCAAAATTGTTGGTGTTGCCGAGCAACATCCCTCATGTCGCGACTCCCTACCGCCCTACTGAACCGGAGACGCTCCGCACTGCCATGTGCGACGTCTCTGTCGTAGTTGAGTCGCCTGTCCGCAGCTGTTCGAGCGACGTGGAAGATTAGCGGCACCGCCAATCTGTCCTGGATCAGACCTTTGCTATCTAGGTAGAGGAACGCTTCTGGAGGAATAAAGCCGTCAAAGCGAACTCTCTCATGATACATATAATTGGGGTAGTAAGCCCCGGAGATCAGGTTGTTCGATAAGGTCATTGCTCTTGCAAGGTGCCTTCGAGTCAACTTAATGACGAAATTGTCCACTCTTATTAGGTTCGCCCTATTGTATAAGCCCTCATTGGGATAGAATTTTATGTACTCAGACTCTGGTGTTCTGTATAAGCGAAGACAAGTCTTAATACAAGCCCACTCAAACACCCGAATCTTTTCCAATAAACTTACTCTCACGTTAAACCACACAGGACATCCAAATACAAACATAGGCCGGATAAAGGCCATGTAGCAGTTCACCTTCACCCTCGCATCGAGTTGGCTGTTATAAAACAGTCTCTTTGTAAGGGCAAAAGCACCTTTGGCTCTGGCCAGAGCAAGATCTATATGTTTTTTAAAATACAGAAACTGATCTAGCCAGATCCCAAGGTATCTGACTACATTTCGACAAGCAAGTGGCTGCCCGTGCTGCCCCACGATCGGGAACTTTCGCCAATTCTTTCTGGTATCCATAGAGGCCCCAGACAAAGGCGTCCTAAAGAGAATGGTTTCCGACTTCTGAAAGTTGATTTTTAACTTCCAGTCATCGCAATATCGCTTAATTTTGTCGAAGTCACGCTGCAAAAGTATATTAACGACCTCAATCTTTGGGCCTGATCTGTACGCTATTATGTCGTCTGTGTACGCTATGGAATGGTGAAGTGAACCTATCAGATCACTCGTATAAATGTTGAATAGGATCGGCGAATTTACCGCACCTTGTTGCAGACCGTTTTTAATGTTAAATATTCCAGCAGAAGTCACATCGCCATTATTCACGATGAACTGTCTACTGGAGAGCATATCAAAAAGAATATAGCAGTGGTTTACTAATGCCCAACCTGTCCGGCTTAAAAATAGTCCTTCTAACCATACGGTATCGTCAATCAAGCAAGGCACCAGTGCAGTGTTCCTTGCCTTTGTTCCATTGAATATCAGAAACCAGTTTAGACGCAGCATGAATGATATTATGCCCCGCCTTGAAACCGAACTTATTATCCGGAACTATATGTTTGTCCTCAACCCACTTAGTCAGGACTCTATTGATTACCTTCTTGAAAACCTTCCTGATGTTTGGAAGAAGACTGATCGAGCTGAGATTCGCCGGATTGGAAGTGTCATTATCCCTCAGTTTCAGTTTTAAATGCATTTTATTTTCCTAACACTAACTCTTACATTCTAACAAAAAATGCTTAAATGCTAGCTTACGATTACTTAATAATCTTATGCTAACTTACTGGTCCTACACAGGCGCTCTAAGCTACTCTAAATTCTTATAACTATGTCTTTCGACTTTATTTACATTTTGCTTAGAACTACTCGTATTTATATTGAATACTTAAGGCTAAGAAAAAATATTTGTTAAGAAAAACTTAACATATGGACATAATTTTTTATTTTTTATAAAAACTTAATATCTAACTTAAAATAAACCTTAGCCTACCTAAACTAAATGTACAATACACACATAAACACACATAGACGTTATACACAATCATATACATATATCAGTATACACTTTTGTATACACTGACATATGTATATGTTTCTTAAATGCTAACCTAAACCTATGTAAGCTGGCCATCGCTATTTACTGAGCAAATAGATTGGTCAGTTCTGCCTCATTAGTGAGGCTGGTCTGTAATTGACGGAAACGACGACGAAACATCTTCCCCATTATTCAACCACCAGAAATGCTGGTGCTGCCGAACGACATCCCTCTTATCGCGATTCCCCACCGCCCTACTGAACCTGAGGCGATCCACACTGCCGTGTGCGACGTCTCTGTTGTAGTTGAGTCGCCTGTCCCCAGCTGTCCGAGCGACATTTAAGATTAACGGCACCGCTGATCTATCCTGGATCAACCCTATCTGATCAAGGTAGAGGAATGTTTCCGGTGGAACGAAGCCGTCAAAGCGCACACTCTCGTGGTAAAGGTAATTGGGGTAGTAAGCCCCAGATATCAGGTTATTCGTCGAGGTCATTGCCCTTGCAATGTGCCTTCGAGTCAGCTTAATTACGAAGTTGTCCACTCGTATTAGGTTCGCCCTGTTGTAATGGACCTCATTAGGATAAAATTTCTTGTACTCCGACTCTGGTGTTCTGTACAAGCGAAGACAAGCCCTAAGGCAAGCCCTCTCAAACACCCGAATCTTTTCCATTAAGCTTGCTCGTATATTGAACCACACGGGACAACCAAATACCAGCATGGGCCTGATAAGGGCCATGTAGCAGATTACCTTTACCCCCGCATCGAGTTGGCTGCTATAAAACAGTCTCTTTGTGAGGGCAAAAGCACCTTTAGCTCTGGCCAGAGCAGCATCTACATTTTTGCCAAAATACAGAAACTAATCTAGCCAGATTCCAAGGTATCTGACTACATTTCGACAGGCAAGAGGTTGTCCGTGTTGTCCAATGATAGAGAACTTTCGCCAATTTTTTCTGGTATCCCTAGAGGCTCCACACAACGGCGTCCTAAAGAGAATGGTTTCCGACTTCTGAAAATTGATTTTCAACTTCCAGTCATCGCAAAATCGTCTTATCTTATCGAAGTCACTCTGCAAGAGAGTATTAATGACCTCGATTTTTGAACCTATTCTGTACGCTATCACATCGTCTGCGTACGCAATAGCATGGGGAAGTGAACCTAGCTTGTATAAATGTTAAATAGAATCGGCGAATTGACCGCGCCTTCCTGAAGATCATTTTTAATTTGAAATATTCCAACAGAAGTCACATCACCATTCTTCACGATGAACTGTCTGTTAGTTAGCATATTATAAAGAATGTACAAGAGTGGTTTACTGCTCCCCAGACTAATCAGCTTATAGAAAAGACCCTCTAACCATACGGTGTCGAAGGCCTTCTCCAAGTCAACAAGGCAGGCACCAGTACATTGTTTCCTGCCTTTGTTCCATTGGATATCGGACACCAGTTTGGACGCGGCATGTGAGATATCATGTCCCGCCTTAAAACCGAATTGATTATCCGGAACTATATGTTTGTCCTCAACCCACCTAGACAGAGCTCAAAAACCTTACTGATATTCGGAAGGAGACTTATCGACCGGAGATTCGCCGGATTGGATATATCCTTTCCCTTTTTGGGGATAGGTTGAACCACCGCCGTTTTCCAATGCGCTGGATAATGTGCATTATTCATTGCATTATTAAAGAGGGTGGTATAAATGTTCACCGCTTCTAGAGGGAGATGTCGAAGCACAATGTTCGGTATTTCATCGGTTCCCACTGATTTCTTACTTCTAAGTGATTCGAAGATCGTTTGGAGCTCTTCCTTCGAAATGAACGGGGGTAGTACCCTATCGTTGGTGATGACATTATTTGCCATATTCTCGTCACTGAACTGGGTGAAACCCGAGCTCTCGAATCGCCAATTCACAATTTCATTTCGAAGGTAGAAATTGTGCACAAGGACTCGATTCTCCAGACCGCGGTTTTGGCCAATGATGTCATTCGCCTTGTACACTTCCTGGAAAGTCGCTCCTATAGCCTCTACTTGCTCCTGCGGATCCTGGATCACAAAGAAGTTGTCATCATCAACAGCCTCATTTGGATCTATGCCCGCTGCTACCAGTATTTGTTCGTTGTTAGTCGTTCGGGCGATTTTAAGACATGGAAGGTCGTTCTGATTATTTCTCCGAAATATTTTATTTATTTGCGGGAACATATTCGGGTTGCTGATGTTCACAGCCCGAATTTTATTGTAACAATACAAACTTACAGAATTTCTGTAATTTTCCTTTATTAATGTTTGGAGGTTTTTAATCGACGACTTCAGTGTCATGATCTCCGCGTTATGTCTGTCAGTAAACTGTCTGTACAAGGTTTTTAGTCTTGACAGCAGTCTACTTTTATGTCTATAGTTGCGTTGCGGAATAAGTCTTCTTCGTCAGTGTGTTGGTACCGAGGTATCGTTTTGTCCATTGTTCGTTTGATTGTCTCGTCCATTAGTCTTAGATACATGTCAATCTCCTCGTTTGACAGATTTCTGTCGAGCGAATTCGAGGAGGGTGCTCTAGTCAGTGTTCTGGTGAAGTGTGTCCAATGCACCCAACTATAATTGTAGGAATGCCTTTGAACAAATTCATCCAATTCCGCAATTTCGTTTGGAACAGTTATTTCGGTGCTGAGACCACAATGGTCACTGTCATACACGAAAGTGCGTAGACAGTTTGTAGTTTTTTGGTTAGTGCATGTCAGTTGTATTCGTGAGTCGAACAGCAGAAGATCCAAATAGGACCCGTGTCTGGGAAACGACGGATTATCCGTCGCCTTAACCCCGAGTCGATACATCACACTGTGCTGACCCCACCAATTTAATAGTAGGTTCCCTCTAGTGTTTGGTGTATTATTTCCCCAATCACTATGTTGCCGATAATAAAGTAGTTGTCGTCCAATTCCAGCCTCAGAAATCGGAAAAGTGTCTCGAGCTCTGAGATAAATAAGGTGGATTGAGTGGTCTTAGGTGCATAGACAGACACCATGTACAACCGCTTTCCACTACGAAGAGGGATATACACGATGCATGCTTCCAGCACCTGGAACCTACGTACTACAGGACTGTACACTCCTTTAAAACGTATACCTTTTCGCACGAAAATCGCAACGCCTCCTCCCTGAATGGAGTTGGGTCGGTTTCTCCGTACTATTTTGAATCTTCTGTGCCTCATTTTGTGCTGGTAAGCTTAGTTTCGCTAACCAAAAGCACATCAGGGGCTTGGTCATTGAGCAACTTAAAAAGTGCGGCTCGTCGTTCGAATCTAATCAGTGAATTCATATTCACTGCAAGGCCCTTCAGAGTTTGCTCCGCAACGCACGTACCCATTACGACAATAGGTCCGTTAGGCCAGGGAGCAGCGCGTATACTTTATCCACTCGCGCGGTCTGTTCAGTTAACTGACGTTGGAGCTGTGCCATCTGTCCCTGGATAGAGAGCAAGATAGCTAGCATGTCAGGTACTGGTTCTATTTCTCTAGTCGTGGGGGCCTGAGAAGCAACCTTCGCTTGATGTACCGTATTTCCTCCACCTGCCGCCATTTGGACGGAAGTAACATTGGGAGTAACGGCTGGAGTTTGTAAATGCACGGGTGGACGTTTAACTTCTACTTTCTGCTGCCGGGCCAGATTTACTCTTTCGATGTACTGGAATTTGGGTCAACCCCGATAGTTTGCGGTGTGTCCAGTGTTCCTACGTAACGCACAAGAGATTTGGATTTTTTCAGTCCTTACCCAGAGCGCATTCCTCGGACTTGTGGTTCTTTCCACACTACACGGATCGAGGCTGTATTTCGCAGTTTGACGCGGCGTGCCCGAACCTTTGGCAGCGAACACATTGTAAAATATTTTCACTCCTCTTTAATTTTTTCCAGTCTACAACCTGGTAGTCCAGGACTTTGATATTCCTTAGACCATCCAGATTGCTGTCGGGACTTAGCTGGACCAGGAAAAGCGGCACTTGCCGTTTCTCCCTTTTGGCTCTAGCCGTGACAAATGGCTTGACCCCCACGAATTTGAGCCTTGGCACTCTTTCTCTTTTAGCAGTGCAAGGAGCTCCCCCAGATCAGTCGACGGTTCTAACCCCCTCAGCAGCATTGTTTGCAGCTTCTTGTTGTTGTTGTTGTTGCTGCTGTTTTTGCTGTTGCCGTTGTTGTAACTGCTCTTGTTGTTGTTGCTGGTGTTTCTTACGCTTTTGTTGGTGTTGTTGTAGTACTTGTGCTATAGTATTTGTTTGGTGTTGTTGTTGCGTCTGCTTATGAGCAAGCTGCGTCTGCTGTTGTTGTTGGGATTGCTCTTGCTCTTCCCTCTTCCTTCTGACTATTTGTTTTTTTTTTATATCCAGTACTCTTTGCTGTAGCATTTTGATGCTGCTGCTTATAGATTCAATTTCTTCCTCTTCATCTTCCGATTCGCTTGGTGCCAATGAAGCGAAGATGTTCCCTTCCCTCACTCCAACAAGAAGTTACAGTGGAAGTTGGTAGGAAGGGACGTTGTACCACGTTAGAAGTTGGTGGCCTTAGCTTCTTCCTTCCCTTCGTCTTTGGTTCTTGTTTTGTCTTCTTTTTTTTTTTAATAAAAATGAAGAAAAAGAGAGAAAAAAATGTGCATCCGACTCAGAGTCGAACCCACAACTTTTGTCGTCTTATTCGAACACACTGCCACTATGCTAATTGGAGCCCATATAGATTCTGTCAAATGTCAAATGTCTTACTTAAGCCAATCACTTCACAATTACACGCCGAAACACATCTAATCTCCGCGGAGTTCTATGAACGACAATTCAAACTCGTGTAGGCTATGTTCTCCAAAAATGCACTCCTTTTCTCAATTGGTAAGACAACTTTAGAGGACGAACTCATAAGTCTAGTAGAGAAGCAACTTATTAAAGTAGTCCATTTCATCTGCAGGAGAGTGAGTGCATATCCGGCTTATGTTGGCAAACTTCCATGAACCCCAATGATTCTAATTTAGAGACCTATAAATAAATAAATACCATGCTCTGAATATTTATTGCCTTAATCAAATATGCAAATTCTCAATTCAGTACATAAGTCCTGAAATAAATCTTCCCCGGTAATTAACAAATTAATCGAAACAGGAATTTTCCAATTCCATATGCTCTATTAATTCAGCTTCCATTGGCCACTTGGCCATTTTCTAGAAAAAGTTATTTGGAAACCCAAACCCTTTTAATCGGCAATTTTCAGTTTCACACAATTCCGTCCAATCAATTGATTTCAACTATTTTCCGATTAGCCTAGAAATTTACTCCTACACCATCAGGACGTAAGATAGGTATTCCATTTAATTTTGCGAATTTCCCCGTTAAATTATGGATATACCCGTACTTGTATTTAAACGCGATTCCGACCGCAATTCATTGGCACTTTTCCATGATTTTTTTAGTGGTTTTGAAGCGTTTGACAATTTGTAGTAATTTAATCACAAAAATGTGAGATCCCTGTCCACTGACATTGGGCTGGGGTTTTTGAAATGGACTGAAGGACAGCCAGGGACAACCAGAGAATGTAGTGATGAATATTAGAATTTTAGATTTTTTTTTGCTTCATCTGGTTCTGGTTTTGTTGGGTATTGGGAATTTTATCTCTAAGCAAAGTGACAGGGGAGTCGTTCGGATACGGTACGGATATACAACAGGAGAAGTATGGGGACGTAGAGGAGTACCAACAGCCTTATGTTTTACAGGTTTTTATCCTTAGTGAATTTATAAATTGAATTTGTGAGTGCCTGCTGGCAGTTTACCTCGATTAAATTATTCATCAGCTCTGTATAGTAAACTGAAAAGTCTGGGTGCTACACTCCTTCTATATCACTGAATTCGTATTCATATACCACACTGAGCAAGGACAATATCAGATAGAGTACAGTACAAATACGAATACGGATACTTACTTACGATTAAAAACAAAATCGGCTGGAAAAGGATGAGTGAGCTTCGTTAAAGCGTGAAATCCCTAAAGAAGAACCTAGGGAATACCACCAATGGAAGCGTCCGTTTAAAAGTTGTTTAAGTTGAATGAATTTAATTATTTTAATGATCTTAACTCTATTTTAAGATAGATTGAGGATTTGTGGGATGATTTTGCAATACCAAACCTCATTCAGTTGCTGTAGAGATATTGTACTTGCAAATGAAAGCAATGTACCTATGACTGAAAAACTGACTTTCGAATGGTTTGCTTGGGTGTCAATAATAAAAATTAAGTAAATGTTGCGTCAATACTGCCTACAATTCGAAAAAATCCAAAAAGAATAACTATATCGTCGATTGGGCCTCAGCCAACAGACCTCCTAAGCAGCCGGTTCAATAATTTATCAATCATTTCCAGTTATCTACGTGGATCTGGCTGTATATTCATATACTGTGTCGTTTCTCTGTTATTGATTCAAGGATTCATATTTCTTGTTAGCAGCATAAACTTGATTTTCCCTCATTGACCCTCAATATACGCGAAAGTGTCACTGACATCACGCTGCTTTCTTCCGTTTACTATCCTGGACTATCCTGGCCTAAAGCCGAATTAATATGGACCAATCAGGTTATTGATAAACGACTTCAGGCATTCACACAAAACGGCAGATAGGATCCTGTAGGCGATATTAAGAAGACTGATGGCTCTGTAGTTGTGCGCAGTTCAGAGGGTCTCCTTTCTTGAGGATCGGACAAGCAATGCTGAGGTTCCATTCATCGGTCATAATTTCGTCCGGCCACATTTTACAGTTAGTGTATGCTGTTTACCAAGTCATCACAAGCCGCTTTCCATAGCTAAGCAGTCAGGCCGTCCGCTGCAGCAGCTTTGTAGGCTTTTCGGGTGAACGGAATAGTTGGTCTATACTCTACATCATTCAAGTTCATTCATATTTGGTTCATCATCGCTGTTATACAGTCTACAGAAATGCTCTTTTCAAATCCCCAACATCGACTGCGACTTTACTACCATGTTCCCTTGTTCGACACTACCGGATTCTATTCGAGGTTTGTGTCCGTGGCATGTTCCTTTTTTACATTTTGGTAAAACTTCCGAATCTCGTTCCTGAATAGCATCTCTCATTTTTTCGGCTGCTTGCTTTTCATGCTTCTTATTCTTCCTCCTGAGAAGCCGGTATTCGTCCTTCTACTCTTAGTGCTCGTGAGCAGCTCTAGTCATTCTATGCACCACCGCTTTATATGCATCTTGCTTAGCTGCATACGCTTGCCGGCACTCGTCATCAACCTAGGGGTTTCATTGTGGTGGCCGAGTGAAACCCAACACATCAGAGGCGGCATCTCCGATGGCTTTTTGACAATGCTGCCACTGCTCTTCAATACATGATACATGTAGGGCCTCTTAAGAGATTAAAGGAAACTCGATCGGAAAAGTATTTGGCGACCTGTTGCGATTGTAGCTGTCCGACGTTAAATTTCCTCACAGTATTAGCTTGTCTTTGCGATGTTCGGGATATCCACAACCGTAGCTTGGCTACAACAAAGTATGTGGTCCAAGCTGATGTTAGCCCCTCGGAACTTTTAGACATCTATAATACTGCAGGAGTACCTTCCACCGATCGCGATCTGGTCAGTCTGGTTGGCGGTTGAGGATCAGCTTTCCAAGTCCCGTTATGAATATCGAGATACGTGAACCGCGTGCTAGCTACGACAATGTCTCGCCCCACCCTGATTAGCCTGAATATGTTATCGAAGGTGGTATCGTGCAGGCCATACTTTCCCACAGTACTACCAAAGACGCCCAATTTTCCTAGGCTTACATTGAAGTCGCCGAAGACAATTTTAATGTCACAGCTAAGGCACTGCTAGTAATTCGTTTTCAAGAGCTCGTAGAAGCTATATTTGGTGTCGTCATATTTGTTTTCTGTGGGTTCGTGCACGCATATGAATTGCTACGTGGAAGCTATCGCTTCTCACTCGGAGGGTCAAGGTTCGAATCCTACTCATGACAAGTTTTTCATTTGTGTAATTGGAACTCAGTCAGAAAAACCTGCATATGAAGGAATAACACTGACATGTAGATTTGGCTGTTGTAGAGTTTCAAACACAAAAACAAGCGTGAAAATTGATAACCTTCGAATCATTCAGAGTGAAGAAAAAACTCTCCGTCCTATGCGGACTCACACCCCCGGAGAGCTAATATCGAAACGAAATATACCTGAGTTTCAAACCATTACATTACAACAATGTTTTCCTTTCACCTCCTTCTATCTTTCCGCCCACGCCCTAGCAACAGTAAAAGGGTATCATAACCCCTTAGGCGAGCGTAAATTATAAAAAAAAAACAACATGCCAAAAACTCGACACTTCTTGCCTAAGTCTGCCCCTAACAACGAATCCGCATCCAAATATCACCATAATACTAACATTCCACGTGCAGATCCGAAGTTCGTTGTCCTTGCTTCGTTTGCAGGGGTCAGTATCCGTCCAACCTCGTGAAACCAATAAACGCTCTAAATGTGAAGGCCGAAACAACCAATTAGGGTTTTCTGAACTTAGGCGAAACTAGGCCTTAACCTATTAGCTTCTCCAACTATCAAGATCTCTTCCCAGCTGCTTCCAGTTCCAAGTTGGTTGTGGTCCCCTTGCTTGCGCCACGTAAGTTGCGAGTGCCCTCTATTGCGCCATACTTAGGGGTTAGACTGGCCCAGCCATCTCAGTCATTGGATACGTAGACACCTGACTAGACCGACGTCGGGGCCATTTAGTGGTTGAATTTCCTCCTTCATTCCCTTTCAATACAAACGGGATCGAAAACCACACGCAGTATTTTTTTCTTGAAATATAGTGATTCTTCATCGGCTTTCGATAGTGTCCAACACTCTGCGCCATAGAGCATATGAATCATGTTTGGTCTGTAGGCTATTATTTCTTATTCAAATGACAGTGTCATCGTTTTTTCGCAACACACTGTGATTACGTATACAAACTTGTTTTGAATAGTGGTCTTATGATCGGATGATCATCACGCTAAAGTAAGTAGTACACATGTACCGTGCTCTATAATGAGATAAATATGGCCCTCGATCGATGTTACGGAGCTACTGTGTGTCTTTTTTTCCCCCTTATTTTAACGCACGCCTAAGCCACAGTTTCAGAAGTGGGATCTGATCATCCGCTAATCGTTCAAGTTAATTGTAGTGTCGTTTGTTAAATTTTAAGAATTTGAATTTTGAGAGTATTGTGAAAAGCATTTCAAATATGTCTGAAGTGTTTAACCTGTTCATGGAAGCGGCTACTGTTAATGGCCTAGAAAATATTTTGCGATGGTTGAAGTTGCCAACTAGTGGTAGTAAGGCAGTCCTGAGATTATGAGTGGGAGAGGCAGTTCATGCCTATTCAGACGAAGATATTCAAAAACTTATTCAGTGTGCTAACCCCGAAAATCCGAGAAACGTGGCATCACGTGATGAGCAAGAATCTGAGCAGGAGGATAACCAGTCGATCTTACATGGTAACGACCTTGACGAAGAGCTGAACCGACTTCGATACGCGTGCAAGAAAAAGGAAGAGATTATTGCCTTAAAGCGTAAACTCAAGGAATTGCAGATGGAGGACGCAAGCCCCATTCAAAGGCCACATGTTACGAATAATTTTAGAGATATGGAAGATCTATTGTGTCCATTTAGCGGAGATGACAATTTCCCTATATGACTTTGGGTGTAACATTTTGAAGAGTACGCTGAAATCCTTCATTTAGACGACCGTACAAAATTCATATTTGGAAAGAGACTCCTGAGTGGCACGGCAAGGTTGTTCGTAAGATCTCTGAAATTACGCAACTGGATGGAACTTAAAGACGCGCTCTTAGGTGAGTTTAAAAGTGTAGTGACAAAGGCGGATATATTTAGCGAACTCAATGGGAGGAAGAAAAAACGCGACGAAACAGTACAGCAGTACGTACTGTCAATGCAGGAAATTGCATCCCATAACCCTGTTGAAGAAGAGGATTTGATACAATTTATTATCAAAGGCATACCTGATACCGAAGTCAATAAAAGTGTATTATACAAAGCCAACAGCATGGAGCAACTCAAGCACGCATTGAGGAAATATAAAAAGTTCAAGCACAACAGTCAGGACAGTTTACCAGCTAGACCTAGCACATCGCAGATATAGAATCGCTACAAGAATCAGACCAATTCATTAAAGACAAATGATCGTCCTAACGAACGAGTTGCAAGTGGTACACCTGCCAAAGTCTCACATCAGAGAAAGCAGTTCACCTGTTTCAAATGTGGTGGTCGGGGGCACATCGCCACAAATTGTTTAAATAATCAGTCTGTTCTGATTCTGCAAAACGAAAGCAGCACCGAGGTGAATGCAGTAAACCCAGACGCCGTTAGCAGTGTATCAGACAAGGTAAACAGCAACTTGGAGCAATAACGATACTCAACCTCTAACAACTTTGAGAAAGATGCCTTATACCAGTTCGTCGATGGACGTGCAAAAACTTCAATCACCCTCACAACTCTTTTGGATTCGGGGAGTCCAATAAGCTTCGTTCAAAAGAAATTTTTGCCGCCGTTTATGATAGCACCACCGGAAGCGAATAGTAGATCATATTGCTGTGTAAATAGTAGTCCACTTCATGTGTTGGGAAGTGTTAATTGTTTTATATTTTTTGATGATTTGCCAACTAATTTGTGTTTACTTGTAGTAGAGGACCATTCGATGAGTTACCCAGTCGTGCTTTTTTTTTTTTTTTTTTAATGCATTTTATTTCTATAACTTAAATTACTCTTATATGCTAAACAAAAAACGCTTAAAAATTAGCTTAATTAACTTAAAAAATAATCTTATTGTAACTTACTGGCCCCATGCGGGCACTCTAAATTAAACATAATACTTAATCTATGTCTTTCGACGTAACTTACAGTCTAATTTTATTTTTATTTTAACATTTATTAGAACTAAGAAAATGAAAGAAAAACTTAGTGTCTGGACTTTTTTTTTTTTTATCTATAAAAACTTAAAACTAAAACCTTATAGACTACCTAAAAATAAATCTTAAACTACTTAACCTACGTACGTCTAATACATACACATATGTACATACATATATATATATATATATATATATATATACATAATACCTATATACGTAATATATAAGCATATGTATACATACATTTTTTTTTTTGTGTTTTTGTAAATTTTTTTTCTTAACACCTAACTTAAACCTACCTAGAACTATGTAAGCCGGCCATGGCTAAACAAAAAAAAATTTGGCTGGCCCACCTTGCTTCACATGAAGCTAATTATCACTGGAGGAGTTCGACGACGAAGCATCCTCCCCTTCAACAAGCCACCAAAATTGTTGGTGTTGCCGAGCAACATCCCTCATGTCGCGACTCCCTACCGCCCTACTGAACCGGAGACGCTCCGCACTGCCATGTGCGACGTCTCTGTCGTAGTTGAGTCGCCTGTCCGCAGCTGTTCGAGCGACGTGGAAGATTAGCGGCACCGCCAATCTGTCCTGGATCAGACCTTTGCTATCTAGGTAGAGGAACGCTTCTGGAGGAATAAAGCCGTCAAAGCGAACTCTCTCATGATACATATAATTGGGGTAGTAAGCCCCGGAGATCAGGTTGTTCGATGAGGCCATTGCTCTCGCAAAGTGCCCTCGAGTCAACTTAATGACGAAATTGTCCACTCTTATTAGATTTGCCCTATTGTATAAGACCTCATTGGGATAGAATTTTATGTACTGAGACTCTGGTGTTCTGTATAAGCGAAGACAAGTCCTAAGACAAGGCCTCTCAAACACCCGAATCTTTTCCAATAAACTTGCTCTCACGTTGAACCACACGGCACATCCAAATACAAGCATGGGCCTGATAAGGGCCATGTAGCAGATTACCTTCACCCTCGCGTCGAGTTGGCTGTTATAAAACAGTCTCTTTGTAAGGGCAAAAGCACATTTGGCTCTGGCCAGAGCAACATCTATATGTTTGTTAAAATACAGAAATTGATCTAGCCAGATCCCAAGGTATCTGACTACATTTCGACAAGCAAGTGGCTGCCCTTGCTGTCCCACTATCGAGAACTTTCGCCAATTCTTTCTGGTATCCCTAGAGGCCCCAGACAAAGGCGTCCTAAACAGAATGGTTTCGCTTAATAATATCGCTTAATTTTGTCGAAGTCACGCTGCAAAAGCATATTAATGACCTCAATCTTTGGACCTGATCTGTACGCGATTATGTCGTCTGCGTACGCTATGGCATGGTGAAGTGAACCTATCAGATCACTCGTGTAAATGTTGATCCTGTTCAATCGGCGAATTTACCGCACCTTGTTGCAGACCGTTTTTAATGTTAAAAGTTCCAGCAGAAGTCGCATCGCCATTCTTCACGATGAACTGTCTACTGGAGAGCATATCGAAGAGAATATACAGAAGTGGTTTACTAATGCCCAACCTGTCCAGCTTGAAAAAGAGTCCTTCTAACCATACGGTATCGAAGGCCTTCTCCAAGTCAATCAGGCAGGCACCAGTGCACTGGTTCTTGCTTTTGTTCCATTGGATATCAGAAACCAGTTTCGACGCAGCATGAATGATATCATGCCCCGCCTTGAAACCGAACTGATTATCCGGAACTATATGTTTGTCCTCAACCCACTTAGTCAGCACTCTATTGATCACCTTCTCGAACACCTTACTGATGTTTGGAAGAAGACTGATCGAGCGGAGATTCGCCGGATTGGAAGTGTCTTTATCCCTTTTGGGGATGGGATGTACCACCGCAGTTTTCCAATGCACTGGATAATGTGCATTATTCATTGCATTATTAAACAGGGTGGTATAAATGTTCACCGCTGCTAGAGGGAGATGTCGAAGCACAATGTTCGGTATTTCATCGGTTCCCACTGATTTCTTGCTTCTACTCGTAAGTGATTCGAAGATCGTTTGGAGCTCTTCCTTCGAAATGAACGGGGGTAGTACCCTATCGTTGGTGATGACATTATTTGCCATATTCTCGTCACTGAACTGGGTGAAACCCGAGCTCTCGAATCGCCAATTCACAATTTCATTTCGAAGGTAGAAATTGTGCACAAGGACTCGATTCTCCAGATCGCGGTTCGGGCCAATGATAACATTCGCCTTGTACACTTCCTGGAAAGTCGCTCCTATAGCCTCTACCTGCTCCTGCGGATCCTCGATCACAAAGAAGTTGTCATCATCAACAGCCTCATTTGGATCTATGCCCGCTGCCACCAGTATTTGTTCGTTGTTCGTCGTTCGGGCGATTTTAAGACATGGAAGGTCGTTCTGATTATTTCTCCGAAATATTTTACTTATTTGCGGGAACATATTCGGGTTGCTGGTGTTTACAGCCCGAATTTTATTGTTCCAATACAAACTTACAGATGTTCTGTAATTTTCTTTTATTAATGTTTGGAGGTTTTTAATGGACGACTTCAGTTTCATGATCTCCGGGTTATGTCTGTCAGTAAACTGTCTGTACAAGGTTTTTAGTCTTGACAGCAGTCTACTTTTCTGTCGGTGCAGTGCGTCAATAGTTGCGTTGCGGAATAAGTCTTCTTCGTCAGTGTGTTGGTACCGAGGTATTGTTCTGTCCATTGTTCGTTTAATTGTCTCGTCCATTAGTCTTAGATACCTGTCAATCTCCTCGTTTGACAGATTTCTGTTGGACGGTGGGTAGAGCGAATTCGAGGAGAGTGCTCTAGTCAGTGATCTGGTGAAGTGTGTCCAACGCACCCTACTGTAATTGTAGGAATGCCTTTGAACAAACTCATCCAATTCCGCAATTTCATTGGGGACAGTTATTTCGGTGCTGAGACCGCAATGGTCACTGCCATACACGAAAGTGCGTAGACAGTTTGTAGTTTGTTGGTTAGTGCATGTCAGTTGAATTCGTGAGTCGAACAGCAGAACATCCAAATAAGATCCGGGAAACGACGGACTATCCGTCGCCTTAAGCCCGAGTCGATACAGTAGGTTCCCTCTAGTATTTGGTGTATTATTTCCCCAATCACTATGTTTGGCGTTGAAATCTCCGCCGATAATAAAATAGTTGTCTTCCAATTCCAGCCTCAGAAATCGGAAAAGTGTCTCGAGCTCTGAGATAAATAAGGTGGATTGAGTGGTCTTAGGTGCATAGACAGTCACCATGTACAACCGCTTTCCACTACGAAGAGGGATATACACGATGCATGCTTCCAGCACCTGGAACCTACGTACTACACGACTGTACACTCCTTTAAAACGTATACCTTTTCGCACGCAATTCGCGACGCCTCCTCCCTGAATGGAGTTGGGTCGGTTTCTCCGTACTATTTTGAATCTTCTGTGCCTCATTTTGTGCTTTTTGGTAAGCTTAGTTTCGCTAACCAAAAGCACATCAGGGGCTTGGTCATTGAGCAACTTAAAAAGTGCGGCTCGTCGTTCGAATCTAATCAGTGAATTCATATTCACAGCAAGGACCTTCAGGGTTTGCTCCGCCATGTACGTACCCATTACGGCAAAAGGTGCGTTAGGCCAGGCAGCAGCGCGTATACTTGATGCACCCACGCGGTCTGTTCAGTTAGATGACGTTGGAGCTTTACTTTTTCCAAGTGTGCAATCTGGTAGTCCAGGACTTTGATGTTCCTTAGACCATCCAATTGGCTATTGGGAGTCAGCTGAACCAGGAAGAATGGTAGCTTCCGCTTCTCCCTTTTGACTCTAGCTGTGACGAATGGCTTAACCCGCACGAATTTGAGCTCGGCGCACTCCTTCTCTTTGAGCAGTGCGAGGAGTTCATCCGGATCAGTAGACGGCTCTAACCCCCTCAGCAGCATAGTTTGCAGCTTTTCACCCTTCGGTGTGAAGGAGAAGAACTCCGTCGTCGTGTCCTTTAACAATTGTTTTATTTTATTATAGCGCTCCACTGAATTGCAGTGAATCGCATGCCTATCCATACTTAATCTCTTAATAAAAAAATTATTGCCTATGGCCGACTTACATAACTGGATTGTGTCTTTCAATTCCATCCTGAAGGTGTTGATTGGTGGCACCCTTTGTTTTTGTTTCTGTTCATGGTGTTGTTGTTGCTGTTGTTTCTGGGGTTGTTGTTGCTTTTGTTGTAGCTGTTTCTGCTGTTGTTGTTGTTGCAACTGAGGCTTAGGTTGCTGTTTTTGTTTCGGCGGTCTTTGCTGTTGTTGTTGTTCCGGTTGCTTTTTGGTGGATTGCTCCATTTGCCCGTGTTTTTGTTGGTAGGGATTTTGCTGCTCCCTTTCTCTCCTTGCCATTTGTTTGGCTTTTATATCCACTATTTGTTGTTCTAGCATTTTGATGCTACTATTCAGCGACTCGCCTGTTCTTCTTCGTCGTCTGAATCTGAGGCCGCCAGTGTAATGAAACTGTTGCTTCCTCCTATGTAGCGGTCCTCTCTCACATCGGACACTGATTTTGATGTCGTAGCCCCTGTATTTGCATCAACCGGCATCTTTTCCGTTGAGGTAGATAGGACAGGGCGCTTTGCAGGGCTGGGAGTGCGTTTTAGCTTCCCCCTCCTCTTTGCTGTTGTTTTCACTGATCCCTCTGATGGGTTAGCAGTCTGCGCTACGTATTCAGACAATGAAATTACGTCATCCATTTTACCCGTTTTTTGTCGGGTCGCTCGTTTTTTTCCATCACGTGTTTACCGTGTTTAATATGGTATATTGTGAATTAAAGAAAGAAAGAAACAAACAAAAAAAAAAACGATTCGTGGATTTCGGGATTTGAGCCCGCTACCTTTGGTACCGTCACTGTTAAACACTTGCACTAGGCTACTTGGTGCCTAACACACACAATGTCTATGTACTAATCTATGCTTTAGTTAACTGTTTAATTTTGCTTGTAAGCTGAAGCACTTCTTATCGCGATAAAAATCAGTGAACGACGGAGACCTATGCTAGCAAAAGAATGTGAAGCGTGGACTACTAGTAATTGGGATAGAAACTTAGATAAAGTTGAATTTGCTATCAATAATACGGTGAGCCGAAGCACTGGTTTTATTCCAAGCACCCTATTATTTGGTAGAGACCAAAAGAGAAGGTTTTGCGATAAGATCAAGGACTTTTTCATGAACAACTTTGGATCTGAAATTATAGATATAAAAGACGTTAGGAATAGGGCCCAAAGAAACAACGAAAGGGAACAAATGAGTAATAAAGTTTATTACGATAAACATCATAAAAAACCAACTATATATAATCTAGGCGATTATGTCATGATTAAAAATATCGTCACTATTCCGGGCATAAATAAAAAGTTATTAGCCAAGTACAGAGGACCATATCAAGTTAAGAAGGTTCTGCCAAATGACAGGTACGCTATTGGTGACATAGACGGCTTTCAGTTGACAAGGTTACCTTATAAAGTATAAGCTCTCCGAACAATATGCGATTATATGTGATGTCGGATACTACCTTGAAGCATGGTGACGAAAGGACGTAGAGAAAAAGAGAAATAATAATAATAAATAAGAAGAAAGTGAAAGAAGTTTGATTGACTGCAGTACACTTGCCAATGTTGTCAATGAATTTTTACCAGGCCTGAGTAGGTTTTGAATGATTTAATGTATAATTGTCCTTCATTTCGTGTTATTTTACATATATACATACATAAATATGTATTTGATTTTGGTTTAAATGTAAGAACATATGTAAATATTCGCATGATAGGTAAAGAATTTAAAAAAAAATGTATCTAATTGTGAAAATAATGTTAAATTGATAGGTTAATAAGAATTTAATTTTAATTGTATTATCATATGTATGTACATTAGGGTGTCCCAAAAAAATCAAGTTTAAATTTTTGTAACGCATACCCTCTTATTTTATTCGAATACTGTCAAAACAATAGTAAATAAAGTTTCATGTACTTTGAACCAGAGGAACCCGTGCCGACTTGCATCTAAACATGTCAGTACTTGCAAGGCATGGCACGCGAGTAATAACATATCGATAACTTGTTATTGCATGTTTATTTTATTAGTAAACACATTGTTCTCGTTCTGTTAACATGTCGGTGGAGTTACGCAGTTGTAGAAAGGAGATATTTTTAATAGGGAACGTTAAACATCAAATTACTGGTTCAAAACTTCCCTCTAATGGGCAAGTACTGGCAGTTTTGTTCTATAATATTCGTGAAGTGAATTTAAGTGTCAATGAGAGCGCAAATCTTACTATTCGTGAGTGCATTATTTATTGGGAAAAGGCCCGTATCCCGACAAGATCTCTACCTAATTGTGTTAAAAAATTAATTACATTGTATCAAGTTTGGAGAAATTTGCAAAAAAATGCAAACAAAACAAAAAACGTGTTTGAGCAGCGTCGACATGAGTTTGTTACAAACTTAAACAATTTGTTTGACATTGCACATGCGGATGCACTTCAATTAATAAAGATAGATGAAGATAGGATTTTTTTGCAGCGCCAAAGAGAACCAGGCCGACCTGGTCATTTAGCTGGAGTTGACCAAAAACAAACACACAAAGAAGAAAGAGCGCACCTTAGAAACGTCGAGGAGCAAAAACGACGTGCTAAATATTTTTCATCCTTAGCTCCTTCAACATCATCTTATGACCCGCTACAAGAAAGTTTGTCGTCTGATTCAGAATTGATGGATTTACAGGAAATTTTGCCAAACCTAACCAAAACAGAATCCAGTATAAATAAAACTGTTATGAGGAAGAATTTTATCACTCCAAAATTAGTGGCAGCATTAGATCGGTGTCAATTGAGTGTGAGAGATGCTGTGTTTATTATTGAAGCAACTATTGAAGCTCTTGGACATAACACAGACGAATTTCCTATAAGCAAGTCCACTATTCAAAGGGTTCGTACGGAAAAGCGAAAAGAGCGAGCGGAAGCCATAAAGGTTAATTTTCAAAACCAGGTTCCGGATATTGTAACACTCCACTGGGATGGTAAACTTTTGCCGGCTTTAGATTCACGCAAATCTAAGGAAGAACGTCTGCCGATAGTTATAACGTTTGACGATAAAGAACAACTTATCGCTGTACCAAAGTTGGATAACTCTACAGGAAAGGAACAGGCCCAGGTACTTTGGAATGCTATAATTGATTGGAATCTTGAGGATAAAGTGCAGATTTTGTGTTGTGATACGACTGCTTCAAATACTGGTCGAATCAATGGTACTTGTGTACTTCTCGAACAGAAACTAGGCAGGGAAATGATTATTTTTGCTTGCCGCCATCACGTCTACGAATTAGTACTAAAAAGCGTGTTTGAAGCAAAAATCTGCCAAGTTACCACAAGCCCAGACATTCCAATGTTCAAGAAATTTCGAGAGAACTGGAAGAATGTCGATCCCGAGAAAATACAGAGCTGTACAGAAAAGCTATCATGTTTGAATGTTTCTGAGATCAACAGACTTATCGATTTTTACCAAATTGAATTAACTAAAGAAATTACTAGGGATGATTACAGAGAGTTAATCGAACTTTCAATAATATTTCTTGGCGGCGATGCAGAAAAAAAATTTAAGATCCGGCCTCCAGGTGCCATGCACCAAGCTCGATGGATGGCGAGAGCGATTTACTCATTAAAAATATCGTTACTTGGTGATCAATTAAGAATTTCTAACAAAGATAAAGAAGCTCTGTTAGACGTCTGCCTGTTCATCGTGACAATATACGTTAGGCCTTGGTTGCAATGCATTTTAGCAGTAAAAGCACCTTACCAGGATTTGTGTTTTCTGAAAGCTATAAAATCTTATGAAACAATAGATGAAAGCATCTCGAAAGCAGCATTACAGAAGTTTTGCTTGCATTTGTGGTATTTGACAGACGAAGTGTCTATCTTGTCTCTCTTTGATGATGATGTAAGCCAAGAAACGAAAGTCAAAATGGTTGCTAACTTAGCCAAAGAATATCCATCTGCCTATGGTAAATGCTACATTCCATCGAAAGAAGAACTTTGTGGCAGACTTTATGGTAAGTTTGAAAATTAAGTTTGTTTTTTTAACTTTTTTATTTACATAACTAAAAAATTATATCAATAATCCTCCTTTTTTTGTTTTCAGAAAAAAACATCGATGACTTTGTTTCAGTCAAAAGCAAGTCCTTATTTAGTCGATTGAAAATTCATGGTGCTTTTCTCCACGAATGCCCCTCTTTGTGGCTTAAAAATGCTTCGTACCAACATGCTAAAAGCAAGCTATTAAAACTGAAAGCAGTTAATGACTCTGCTGAAAGAGCAGTCCAGTTTATGCAAGATTTTCACGGCCTGCTAACTGTTCAAGAGGAGCAAAAGCAATTTTTATTTCGTTGCGTACAAGAACATCGACAAAAGTATCCTGACTGTAAAAAACAAACATTAAAAAGAAAATTAATAAATAATTAACCTACTTTCAACAATTAATATAATAATAAAGTCCAATACTGGATGCCTTATTTCAAAAATAAATGAGTTTTGCTTTTCCCTCCATTGCTCCATACTAATTTTTATGTTTAGATTTTGGCGTTAAGTCGGCACGGGTTATCGTCATCCGATCGCAATAATATTTGATATTTCACTTATCTGGGTCAAATAGAAAAAAAAAAGGTATGCGTATCTCTATCTAAAAAAAAAAATTTAACCCCTATAGCCTGGGACACCCTAATGTACATATGTATTCGCACGGAAAATAATTTGTAAAGAGAACAATCTTGAAAATGTGTATCTGATTGTTAAAGATTCTTAATTTTATAAGTGCATACGAATTTATAATCGCTTTAATTGTTTAGTTTTATTTCATTAATTAATGTAATCGGGACGATTTCCGGTCAGGATGGCGATTGTAGGCTATTATTTCTTATTCAAATGACAGTGTCATCGTTTTTGCGCAACACACTGTGATTACGTATACAAACTTGTTTTGAATAGTGGTCTTATGATTGGATGATCCTCTCGCTAAAGTAAGTAGTACACATGTACCGTGCTCTATAATGAGATAAATATGGCCCTCGATCGATGTTACGGGGCTTTTTTGTAATAAACTGTCGTGAAGAGAACTACTGTGTGTCTTTTTTTCCACTTATTTTAACGCACGCCTAAGCCACAGGTCATAGGAGAGAGAGCTACGTTGATCAATTGATTCCTGAGCCCTAAGAAACAGCGATTGGCGAGAGTAATTCTGGCCTAAAATAGCAGCTGCTTGTTACTACGGTTTGTGCATTCACTGATTCCTCTGTAGTTGGTGCAGTTGAGAGTACAATCGTGCGTACTAAGATACTCTGCAACAACTAGGTGGTTGATCGGTTGGTCACCTTTAAGCGCATGAAGGAAATGGCTTACCATATCTGAATACGAGTAAATACTGTCAGCAAAGAACTTACAGACATGCGCTTCTGTCTTAATAACTTTCCCTATATGATGCATGTTGATGCATAGTTGCTGAAAGTGCATTTGTTTCCTTGAACAACATTTCCATCACCAGACTTTTAACATTTTCCAACTGGGAAAATGCTTAGGCCCTGCTCTTTGTTGGTAAGAGCCATTTTAGCTCAGTACGTTGCCCAAATTTTGCACTAGTATCGGGTTTTTCAATAAAGACATAACAGATTCGTATTTTTAAATAAAACACAGAATAATTGAGATAAGGTGCTGAAATTTATTCCAGGTGACCATTCGACCGGACCGTTTCTCGAGATTACCGAACCGAGCTTTCCCTTGAATAGATCAATTGTTTGACCAGCTGCGTGGCATGTGGCACCATCTTATTGGAACCACATATCACTGATGTCAGTCCATCCAATTCTGGAATCTTTCTACACGGCACGATAAGGAACCCCATTGACCGTAACATGGCGATCACTTTCATCGAGGAAAAAATACGGTTCAATCACACCCCCGGCATGAAATCCACATCACACGGTCACTTCTTGTGTATGCAATGGAGTCTCTGGAGGCACATGTGGGTTTATTGCTGCCCAATAACGCCTATTCTGCAGAGCTTCATCGCTGAAAATGATTTTTCGATAAAATTCTGTATTTTCCTCGAACTTTTACGGCACCCAATTGGAGAAGTTTTGGCGCTCTTAATGATCAAGAGTCTTCAGTTCTTGAGTTAATTTGATGTTGTAAGATTGTAGGCTAACCCCTTTACGCAAAATTCGCCACAATGTGGACTGAGAGATTCCCGATTACTGTGAGCGTCGTCAGCACTTATAGTTGCGATATTTTCTGTACTTCGAGCGGTGTCTTGTCTCACTGGCACAGGAACATTCAATAGGGAATATGTTGACTCGAATTTATCCACTAAACGACGCACAGCCTACCAGATAGGACAAGTATCGACCACCGACTCAGAATTTTGGTATTGCAGTAACTTTTAATAAGTTCCAAAGCTTGCTCGTTCGTGAACTTGATAAAAATGTAAACCTTGACTGACGTCTTGACAATGACAGATCATAAAAGAGTTTAAGGGTGCGTTTGTATTAAAATACAAAATTGTCATGTCTTCATTGTAAAAACCTTTACAATATAGGATGATAGTTGAGTTTCAGGGCGTAATGGGATACTCAAAATTTCAAGAAATAAATGTCTGGTTTTTATTCGAGACATCTCTGTAGATATCAAACCTGAATTTTTTTGACAGCGCTTCTCAGTTTAACTTCGGAATGTGAAAAAAAAAACAACGTGTGGCGAACTTCATACATCACAATGTCATCTGTTGGTAAAAAAGAACAAGAAATCTACATCTGCGCTGTATTTTTCTACTATAATGTAGTTGCTTTGTGTGAAAAAAACAAAACTCCGAATGCAAGCAGTTCACACCTACTCAACGAACTTACACTCATAGAATGAAATCTCGCTGGTATCTCGCTAATAACACGTGTAATATTGTCTTCCAAGGCTGCAGTTGACGTTGGTTTATCGTCATAGAACAGTGACTTGACGTATTCCCATAAAAAGTAGTCGAACGGCGTCAAATCGCACGATCTAGCCATCCAATTCACCGGTCCAAAACAAGAGATAAATTGCTCACCAAACTCGTTTTTCAATTGGTTCAATTGATTCACGTGCTGTGTGGCATGTAGCACCGTCTTGCTAAAACCACATGTCGACCAGGTTCAGGTCGTGTATTTTGGGCAAAAAAATTCGAAATCTTTAAACGATAGCAGGCGCCATTGACAGTAATGTTGTTCTCACGGCCATCGGGTTAATGATTCCGCTGGACCATAAACCGCACCAAACAGTTCATATTTCTGGGTGCATCTTGTATAGACTGAGGTTGCTCATCCGACCAAATACGGCAGTTCTATTTATTAACATACCCATTCAACCAGAAATGAGCTTCGCCGCTGAAGACAATTTTTCGATAAAAAAGCGAATCTGCCTCCAGCTTTTCTAAGGTCCACTCACAGAAAATTCGACGCTGCGGCAGGCCGTTCGGCTTCAGTTCTTGCACGAGTTGTATTTTATAAGGTTTTAGACCAATATCCTTACGTGAAATCTTCCACGTAGTCGAGTAGCACAATCCCAATTGCCGCGAACGGCTACGAATGGGCAAGTCACGGTCTTCATTAACACTGACTGATATACAATAGAAATTTTCCTCTGTACCCACTCTACGCATACGGATAGGTAGCTTGTTGTCCAATAGGATGAAATTGGTGCGAAATTCGATCACTATGGCTTGAATTGCTTGCTCAGCGGATAAAAAGGTCGAAGTGCGCGAAAAATATTTTTCACAGAGCACGAGTTTTCAAAATAAAATTCAGTAATTTGTAAACGTTGTTGGGGTGTAAGTCTTTCCATGATGAAATGGCAATGCTAACTGAGCCTGTTTGACTTTGACACATGTCACGAATCACGCATGAGCTGTCCAAAATAGAACACTAAACAGCACAAAAATCACCCTTTATTAAAACACAACATTCCTATTATCCCTAATGCAAATATTCGGTCTTTGTAGGTCAAAATTTATTTTACCCATTATGTCTCAGCATCTTTCTCCTATTATTAAGAGTTGCTGGAAGATGGTTATAGTTAGTTATGATCGCACTATAATCGCAAAAAGAAAGGAAATCGTTGATCGTACATATCATGTATAATTCTCTTATACGTCTCAGCTACGTTTTGAGATCTTAGAGCTATTTATAACTATCAGACCTCTGGGAACTTTTCGAACGCATTCGATGAAGACGATATGCAAATTTTTTCAAACGTCGCGATGTTTTTCCATCCGTAAACTTTGAATCGCGTCGTTGTTGTGTCGACCTTAAATAACATTGTCCTTGCCTCCCTCCACTGGTTAGGCATCCGATCGACTTTCATCATTTTATTGAAAAAAATTACGAGCCATTTAAATCAAGTACTTCTGGTTATTGTCCACATTTCGGAGGATATGGGAACCGGCTTGATTCTGCGTTGAAACCGGCCTTTCGAAACACCAAATTAAATTCTTGCACTACTTTACAATGGCCTGCACTCTTAGTTCTTCCTCTTGTTTTGTGACATTTTTGAGCTGGTTATGGAGTGATACAGCAAAGTGAAGTTGACAGTGGCAAATTGCACTTTTTGCGATGCTTAGTGTGGTAAAAAAACAACGTGCAGACAGCTCTTTTGGCACCAACTTATATTTCGGCAGAACAACATTATAATTGGATTGAGGCGATTTTATCTTATATTAACAAAAAAGTTACTCTGAGTTTGCGGATAGTCTTGTCATAAGCTTCCAAAACAAAGTGGTTTGGACCTTGGTGGCGAACCGTCCATTTTCATTTCATGATCCTAACATGAAGGGAAATTCACATAAATTCATAAATTCCTACAGAAACACTAAGAATAAAACGTGATGCACTATTTGATATACGCGACACTTTGCCTAAGCTGTCGTTTTTCAATTCATTTATCCACTAACGACTTTCCATAACAAAGCTCCTACGTTTATCTTGTTTTCTTCTGTGGCAAACCCATATAATCCTATTCATGTCCTTTTATTTAAATGCCAAGAAAAATGATGGCAATTAATTTACTTACTGAGATTACAGGCTTACTCTTCCTTGCATAATGGTTCCTAAGTAATAATTTTACGCAAAAGGTTTTAACGAAACATTAGTCAAATGTTCCTGTTAGTGTGTGAAGAGGGATTTGAATTCCCCATAGCTCGTTAGTAGCCATACAACGCATAATTATTGGTAAATTACATACGTAAATGAAATGGAATGCAACCCCTGCCGAGGTAAATGTGTGATGAATATGAGAAGCATCTTTTGAGTTAGTTCAAATCTAATACCACTGCGCAAGGAGACTGCAGAATGCAGATACAGTCGGAGCTGAAAGCACTAAAAGATAACTTCCCCCGCAGCGACAGTAAAGAGAAGCAGGTTGGTGGAAATCACACCAACCGAAACTCTTCCAAAATGAATAAGGTTTTTGTCACTTCCGTCCACAAGATCTAGTACAGCGATAAACACAAGTCGTATTTCTGGTGAATTTAAGTTAGTTGATGTGGTCAATTCCACAACACAGTGATTTTGCAGCGCACAGAGATTTTAAGGTACATCTGGACTCACGAGCAATCCTGGGCTTGAGTGATATAAAACAACTCCCGTGACCATATTCCACCTTATGTAACTCTGGAAAACCAGTCGTTCTGTACGTAGGTTAGGTTAGGTTAGGTAAGAGTGGCTGTTAGAAGTACCAACCCACTTAGGCCTATTGGCCCATGGATCTATGATCCTCTTACTAATGGAACCAGTTTGGGCTTATGAGGAAGCGTAGGAGACTGTTAACGTCTATATTTTCTAGATCGTTTAGGTCGTTGTAGGAGAAAGCTCCTAGATGAAGCTTTCTTCTCTGCGAGAGAGCTGGACATGTACAGAGTAGGTGGAGGATTGTCTCCTCCTCTTCCTCGTCCATGCAGCTTCTACAGAAGTCGTTTGTAAAAGCGCCAAGCCTTTTTGCGTGATTGCCTATGAGACAGTGTCCAGTGATGACACCTATTATGACGCTGAGATGTTTCCTATTTAAAAGGATCAGACACTTAGAGCGATTCAGATCCAGCTTTGGCCAGATAACTTTGGTCGCTAGACATGTTTGCCCAGCAGTCCAACTGAGGTCTGTTCTTTTATTGGCATCCAGCCTTAATGCTAGTTTGCACGTAGCGATTGGTATACCAATACTACCCTTTTCCGGTAGAATAGGTAGAGTGGTTCCAATTTTGGCGAGTTCATCGGCTCTGCACTTCCCTGGAATGCCTCTGTGGCCCGGCACCCAACAAAGGTGAATGTTGAACTGCTCTGCCATCTCCATGAGAGATGATCGGCATTCAAGGGCGGTTTTAGAATATAATGAGACCGAGTCCGGGGATTTGATGGCGGCCTAACTATTCGAAAAGATGCGGATATCCTTTGCAGATATCACGTTTTTCTTCAGCCAGAACAGAGCTTCTTTAATCGCCAAAATTTCCGACTGGAACACGCTACAGTGATTTGGAAGACGGAAAGAGAGGCTTTGATTTAGCTTATCTGAGAAAACACCGCCACCAACTCCGCTATCGGTTTTACATCCATCTGTATAGAGATGGATTGACTTATCCTCCATGAAAGCATCTTCCTCCCAGAATGATCTAGAGGGGAAGCTTACATGGAAATTTTTGTTAAACCAAAGTTCAGGTATGGTGTAATCGATATTCTCTGTGAGGATTCCTAAGGTGTTAAGAATGTTGGCATGACCACATGAATTATTTGTCCACTGTTTAGTTGCTTTAAGGCGAATAGCTGCAGTCGCAGCTACTTGCTTGAAGATATCTAGGGGTGTCAAATGAAACAGAATGTCTAATGCTGCAGAGGGAGTAGACCGCAAGGCTCCAATGATGATAGACTTATAGGTCTTAGGTCCTTTGGGACAACATGAGAGCACTATCCGGCTTGGGGAATTAATACTACATTGACTTCTCTCCATGACTGTGGAATGTGGATAAGTTCTACACAGCTCCTCATAATATTTTCTAGCACAGGCAGAATAATATCTGAGGACCTCTGTAGCTCGGCAGATATTACACCGTCCGGACCAGCAGACTTGCATGGTTTGAAGCTATGCAGCGCCCAGAGCAGTTTGTCTCTCGTAATCAGACCATGAATATTGGTCGCGGTTGCTGTAGGCCTGTTCGGGCTGCTACTGGCCTCGAATTGGGAGCTACCTGGAAAGTGGGTGTCCAGTAACAGGTTGAGTGATTTATCACTTGAAGTTGTCCAGGAGCCATCGGTTTTTTCAAACAGCTAAGCATCATGGGGTTTGTAGAGAGGATTTTTCTTAGCCGCGATGCCTCAGAAGTTTCTGTGATTTTATCACAGAATGACCCCCAGGATTGTCGCTTTGCCTTCCTCAGTTCTTTTTTGTATAATATGAGGGATTCTTTGTATGAGTCCCCGTCAATCATTTTTCTTGTGCTTTTTGGCACGTTGAAAAGTTTTCTACAAGAGTTTCTAAGCAGTTCCAGTGCTGATGTCCACCAATGTGGTTTTTTCTTGCCTCTAGGTTGAATAAGTGGCCATAGCCTGATTGGGAGCGAGAGTAAATTCCTTGACTTTCATGTCAAGCTCATTGGTGTCACGCGGGGAACTTGATAGTTTTGACGATAGCGTTTCTGACAATATTACCTCTGTATTTTGGCCAGTCAGTTTTCCGGTATTTTCGGAAAGAAAGAGGAGACCGACGGCTTAGTTGTCACCTCTCGGATCGGTTGGAGTCGTCGCTATCCATTCCTGGAAAGGATATCGACGCACCAAGATCCAAGGTTGTGTTTGTTGGTATCTCCGTTAAAGGAGGAGAAGGTTGCTTATCTGCAACCAGCTCATCCTTTTTTTAGACCCTTAGGTATATAGACTCAAAACCGAACCGAATCATGGCTTTCGTCTACGCCGGAGGATTAAGGGATTCCTGATTGATCACAAGTAATGCGCATCTATAAGAGCCACCTAGTTCCTCCAGTTTCGCGACTTTCCAGTCATGAGTCGAAAAAGTCGGGTTACTGAGCCTGATGGTTTCCAGAAAACTTTCTGGGGAGGAGGGTTCGGCTGGGATCCAGGTACGAGTTCGAGGTCTGCTAGGAATGTCTTCATTAGACACGACCTCGAGTTTTGCACTTGGCCAAATCCCTCCTAAACCATTTATGGCCTTTGTGAAGAGATCAAGGGATCTCTGGTTGGCACACGCTATAAGCTTGACATGGCCTTGGTGCTAGCCAGAGTCGCTTGTGATGGGAGGTGGTCCGGGGTTTTCCCGCATTATGGCCAAGAAGTTGCTCGAAAGCTTCAGCTTGACCAGCTGCCACCGTTCAGTTGTTATGCCACCGTTCTGTACGTAAGTCTAGCATGAGGTTACTTGGAAGCTCTTAAGCACAGCAAAGCCCTCATATCTTGGGAGCACTGCAATAATCAAAATTGAGTGCCAAATTCCAAAGTAGTGTAAGGAAATTTCACCGCATTGTTAGAATCAGAAACCAATCGGATAAGGAACCGGACAACTTCAGCCAACTAGATATCACTAAACGTGACATTATCATCGTAATACTGAACTTAAATCCCAATCAATAGTACACTTAACAAGCACGAACTCGGAGAGTGGGATGACGATAGCAGACATCTTATATAAAGAGTGTTTTTTTGACATGGATATGTCTAATGGTTTGAAAAATGTGTCCGTCACAAAATGTGTCCCATTTTTGTTTTGCTTCTACCGTTCAGTGATCGTACTCGTGTGCGTATTTGGTGTTGTTGTTGGGTTTGTGTACTTCACAACGAATCAACTGTGCAAAGGGATGCGATATTGGAGAACAGTCTGTACATGGACACATGAATCGTCGTCGCTCTGTTTCTCGACGGTTTGTGTGCGTTACAAAATACGTTTAATCCTTTGTGCATATTTGTTTTGTTTTTCCTCCTTTAGCCTTTTGCCCAATGCTCGTACTGCCACCGACACCGCTGCAGCTACTTCGGCGGTTCTTATATCATTTTATTGGTTGGTGGGAAGTGATGGTGCTGGGTTTTATTAAATTTTTCCCAGATACATATTTTGCTTTCTTTCTACCGTTCAGTGATCGTACTCTGTGTGCAGATAAGTTTGTCTTTTACACTGATTTATTGTTGCAAACAGGGGTTGAGAGGAAGGAAGCATCCAATTGTGGGAAAAGATGAAGTATGATGCGCTGTTTATGTGTAATGCAGGTGGTTTAGGGTTTGTGTGTAATTGACTCATAAAAGTCAATACACAGCTGTTTTGCTTCTCTTCTTTTATTTGATTGATCGTACATTCCTACCTTGTGTTGTGTGTACAATGAGTTGCCGGAACAGGGGTGGATAAAAAAAAATAATTGTAAGAAAGGATGTGGTAGTTTTTACTCTGAATTTGCTCGCCTATAGTCCGAAGTTTAGGGATTTGTTAAAAAATCTAGAACAGCATCATTATTACAATATGCCGATAATTCTCAGTAGTGATCTCAATTTAGATCAACGAAAGCCATGATGGTGCCAAGTTTGTAGAATTTATGCACAACGAACTTGGTTTAGAAATGAACAACAATCTTACCATCTTCAACAACTCGTAATTCAACCTGTATTGATGCCATCTTGTCCCGACACATCAATAATCTTGAAACACGCCACTATATTTCCTACTTCAGTACACACCGCCCATTATTGTTTATAACATCGAGTTCTACAATTTGAGTACAACAAGTGATGTCTATACTGGAACTAAGCTCATTTTTTTCCATGTACCAATGTATTCGCATGTCGTGTAGATACGTTCAGCAGTTTACTGCTTTTTTTAGAGGTTTGGTTTTAAGCTGGCAACACTGTTTCTACAAACTGTCAATTTGACAGTTGAAAGTTGATTTATGGTTTTGCCATTTTACAATGAATAGATTAACGCCAAAACAACGCGTGCAAATTGTGCAAACTTATTTTGAAAATCATGGTTCTGTTCGCCAAACTTATCGTGCACTACGTCCATTTTGCGGTCGACATAATCGTCCATCTTTGCAAGTTATTCGGAACACGATGAATCGTTTTCGCACTACGTATACTGTAGCGGATAATTCGCATTCGCAAAGATGACAAATAGTGCGAACAGAAGAAGTTATTGCCGTTTTGGGGCGCAGTGTTGAGGAGAATCCGAATAAGTTGTAAGGAGTCAGTTGGCCACGGAGGCATCCATGATGCAGGAGTAGTTGGCAGTGGCACGCTCGCGGTTGCTCGGCTCTAGCTCGTCGGGTTGGGTTGGTTCTTGCCACTACCCCGTGCATCGCAACTCAACTTACCTTTTTGTTTCGTGCCGAATTGTATAAAAAGAGAAAACAAAGATAGCCTGGAGAAAGCTACGTTATTTCACGGACGGACTTAAAAGATAGTAGGAGGGAAAGATGATAGAAAAAACAGAAGAAAAGAAACCGCAGGATCACATCTGTGTGCCATCACCACTGTGCAAGACCGGGACTAGCGCGATGTAGCTAACTAAACCTACACTAACCTAATCCCTAACTACCGAACTTAATTTACGACTTATAACTAAACCTAATACTAACTTAACCCTACGTACCCTACACCGAATAATGTGTCCCAGTATCACACAGCGATAACAGCTCGTCACGACCTGAAATAAGCCGGGTGTTGTTGGCTGAGGATGGCCAACCCACCCTTATCGCACTTGGTTGCGACCAATTGCTACCATTCTGGCCAGATCTGTGAATGGTAGCCCCTAAAGAAATTCCTCCCAGTCAGCACCTGTAAAAAAACCAATCAGCGGAAGTCAGTCACGTCATATTCGTTATGTCGTCTTCGTGTGTACGTCACGTCCGGTCACAGTCGCCCCATCGAAGGACGGTCGGTCCGCCCATCCACACACCACTTGCGTTAAGCCTACTCCATTATTATAATAAAAAAGACTAATTCAACTCATTAGGGTTTATTAAAAAAAGATATATTCACACACGAAATCTTAATACTAGTACAAGCCTTTTTTTTTTTATTTTTTCTTTTTTTTGTTTTGAATTTTATTAATAAAAAAAAACAGTAAGGCTACTATTATTCTAGCCAAAAAAAAAAAAAAAAAAAAAAAAAAAAAAATTGGAATTAATGAATTAGTGTAGTAGATAGTTGTACATGTGTATGTACAATAACCAATTTAGATTAAGTTAGATTGTAGGACCTTTTTTTTTTGGTTGTGCGCGGAAGCAAAAAAAAATTTTTTTTTTTTTTATGAAGTTTAAGCGATTCTTCAAAGTGCTGGCGCCAGAACTTCGAGGGACCTGAAATCCGGTAAGTCCTATGTATAATGATAAGTTTTGCGGCTAGGATAAGAGTAGCCTTAATAACAATTCTTAAATAAAATAAAATTCAACACTCCAACCTAGGATATACTTATGAATTGTTTGTGAATTTATTTTTTTATTTTTATAATAAATATAGAAAGAATTTTGTTATGATTTGAAGAACGGTTTTTTCTTATTATAATAATGGAGTAGGCTTAACGCAAGTGGTGTGTGGATGGGCGGACCGACCGTCCTTCGATGGGGCGACTGTGACCGAACGTGACGCACAAACGATGACGACATAACAAATATGACGTGACTGACTTTCCGCTGATTGTTTTTTTTACAGGTGGTGACTGGGAGGAATTTCTTTAGGGGCTACCATTCACGGATCTGGCCAGAATGGTAGCAATTGGTCGCATCCAAGTGCGATAAGGGTGGGTTGGCCATCCTCAGCCAACAACACCCGGCTTATTTCAGGTCGTGACGAGCTGTCATCGCTGTGTGATACAGGGACGCATTATTCGGTGTAGGGTACATAGGGTTAAGTTAGCTTTAGGTTTAGTTATTATTCGCGAACATTAAGTTCGGTATTTAGGGTTTAGGTTAGTGTAGGATTAGTTAGTTTTAAGCGCGAAAGTCCCGGTCTTGCACAGTGGTGATGGCACACAGATGTGATCCTGCTGTTTCTTTTCTTCTGTTTCTTCTATCATCTTTCCCTCCTCCTATCTTTTAAGTCCGTCCGTGAAATAACGTAGCTTTCTCCAGGCTATCTTTGTTTTCTCTTTTTTTATAACCCGGCACGAAAACAAAAAGGTAAGTTGAGTTGCGATGCACGGGGTAGTGGCAAGAACCTACCCAACCCGACGAGCTAGAGCCGAGCAACCGCGAGCGTGCCACTGCCAACTACTCCTGCATCATGGATGCCTCCGTGGCCAACTGACTCCTTACAAAGTCGATTCGCCATCGTGCACAGCAATTGAAGCTTTGAGGAAGATTTTACGGAAAGATCTTGGCTTAGAACCTTATAAGTTCCAGCTTGTGCAAGAGTTGAAACCGCGTGACCTTTATACGCATCGTAGGTTCGGTGAATGGGCCGAAAACATAATGCAGGTTGATCCTCATTTTGTTATGGATATGTAAACAAGCAAAATTGCCGAATTTGGAATGGAGAAAACCCAGAAGCCTTTATCGAGACGCCTTTACAACCATTAAAACATTATTTCTGACTTCTTCGTTCCTCAGTTGAATGGCATTCATGGGACAGAGCTTTGGTTTCAACAAGAAGGAGCAACATACCACACGGCGCGCGAAACCATCAATTTATTGCGGGAAACATTCTGTGATCTCACACCTTTAGATTTCTTTCTTTGGGGGTATGTGAAGTCACTAGTCTATGCCGATAAACCAGAGACGTTAGACAATTTGGAAATCAACATTCGCCATGATATTGATGGGCCGTATAAAGTTATCGAAGATTGAACTTCACGATTGCGCTTCAATCGAGTTAGCCATGGCACGCATATCCCCGATATTCAAACAGTAATGGCATAAAATTATTTATTAAATAATGCTAATGTCATAGACATTAACATTGGCTTCAAGTGTTTTATTTCATATTGAATTTGTATAACTCTAAAAAAACACACCCGTTACATCTGCAACATCAATCACCTTGCCTTTAGAGACCACATGTTTAAGTACAACACCTGCCATTATATTAATTGGGATTCGACTTATAGGTAGCGAACGACCAATCAAATGGTCCATCTGTTTACGGCCATCGAAAATTAGATAATTGGACGTTCCGTTCTATATCGAGTGAAAAATATTGATGGAAAATTTGTAACGCTGGATGAGGGTCAACTAAAGAGAGGAGACTTTTGAAAGATTTTGATTTGAGTTCCGCACAATTATTTAGACCTTGTCTGAAACATCTCTTGACACCAAATGTCTCGGTTAGGTCATTACGGATCTTGACGGAGCAGCGAGCGTTCTTAATCGTTAATCTTAAATCTGCACAGACGGACGAGTGTGGCAGAGATGCCGGAACTAGACATAGCTCTATATAGCTCGTCTCTATTAATGCTGTCATATGCAGTCTTAAAATCGATGAAAAGATGATGGATATCGATTTGAAATTCTTGAGTTCTTTCCAGTATCTGTCGGAGTGTGAATATTTGGTCGATTGTGGTCTTTCCTGTTACGATGTTAAGAAAACTGATTCATCTGTGGTTGGCGCGGTTCAGAGGGTCTTCTTTCTCAGCAATGCTGAGGTTCCATTCATCGGTCATACTTTCGTCCAGATGAGTTAGTGTATGCTCTTTACCAAGTCATCGCCTGCCGTTTTGAAAAGCTCGGTTCGCTCCAGCAGCTTTGTTGGACTTGAGTTTAAATATGGCTACCTTCACTTCCTCCAGATAGGGTTGATTAAATTGTTGGTCTAAATCATCCAGCTTGCAAGATTCATTCTGCCAGATAGCGGTATTTGTTTCGTCATCGTCGTTATACAGTCTACAGAAATGCTGTTGGCAACTCAATGTGACAGCTAATTCGACATTGAAAAGTTAGACATTGCAAAAGAAACACTCTTTACTTCTCGTACATAGTCCAACATTGCAATGTAAATGTTAAATTTCGACGAACGATTGTCATGTATAACAAACCTTTAAGTGTAAACCGCATTTTTGTGCCACAAAATATCGCTGCGTTTTTGCGTCACACCACCATTTAGTACTTCCTAAAAATAAATATCAGGAGATGAATTTCAGATTCGCAAAAACAGCAAAGTGCGCTTATCCAATTATTAAGAGTTGATCGAAGGGCGTCATGTCGCTGTTAATGTTCTGCTTCCATAGAAAATCTTGCACGTCATTAAGAATCAGCGGGCTTTGCATACTAGTTTCGTGTACTCCAGCTTTAACTTCGAAATCTCCAGTTGCATGGCATTGACTACCATGGAGTTCAGTAATATTGCGTTGTCGGCTCTCTAAAATATTTTCGTGTATTTTCGAATGCGAAATTAGCTTTATCGGGTCAGCATTTGTTGCAATTTCTAGTATCGCTTATGCCTCTATACGGTAGAAAAGAAACCTCTCACTGGTAAGGTATCCGATCATCTGTCATCATTTTATTTTAAAAAAAAAGTCGATAGCCATTTAAATCCAAGATTTCCTATTGTTGCCCATATCTCAGAAAGTATTTGATCGGGTCCGACTCTACCTCGTTTGGCCGGGCCTCGAGGTATAAGCCTGAAAAGCTTTCCAGTTTTATCGAGCTTCGAGTATAGTAATTTGACAGCCTCTCATCCGTGATCTACCGCAATTCACTTACGAAAGCCACCTAGCTCGCATAGTGATAGTGCTGGATTCTTATCAGCTAAATCCGCTTCCACCTAAACATGCCGATTTGTATCTGACGTGGGACCGCCATAAGGCGTGGATAGACTTAATGACTCTGCTTGCTCTATACGATTTGATTATTTTACCTGTTCGTTTTACGTTGACGCCGTCTTAAGTCGATAAGTATGTGCACCGCTATGTTACTTACAATAGCCAAGACTTCCTCGTTTTGAAGCATGTACGCAACGATGTAAACGGATGTAGGACACTATCTAAATTGATCCCGTAAGGCTATACTTTCGGTCTTGGTGTTCCGATAGACCTTCTATTGTTTCAATTTCTAGGAAGAGACTATTATAAATGAACCGCTCAGGAATTTTTCCGACCGTGTTAAGCAAAGAAATATGTAGAACGACAAGGCGAATGATCATTTGGGTTTCCTTTTCCTTTTGGCAATAGCAATAGTCATTGGCGCCATCTTATAGACTGATTTTGGCAAATCAGTCCGGACGTGTTTTAATAGCGATCCTTAACGCTTTATTTGAAATACCATAAAGTGCCACTGATTGTTTGTTAATTCTTCAAGTGCAATCATACCAGCCGGAACTCTACATTCTTAACGAGGAAATAGATTCGCAACGGTAGCGGGCAAGTTTCAGACGTCTTTTAACCTTATTGATACAATTTAATAAGCTTTACCCCATACGTCGTTACTAAGTTATTCGCAAAGATCTCGAAAGCAAAGGTGTTTGTTAGACTTAGTCGCTCTTGCATCTCGAAAAGCATTACGTGTGTATTGCGTACACTGGCCATCGACATGCCCCGTCGTGGAGCGCTGGTAAGTTCTTCTTGTTCGGTGACATACCAATCTTACGTCGGCAACTTCTGGCCTTCATCAGTATACAAGAGCTCTATAGTTTCCTCTTCTCACCCTATACATTGACGCGTTATATGCATTGGTTCTGGCTTCACTTATCGCCAGACCAATGACGAAACTTAGAACATCTTTATCCAGGATATTGATATTCCATTTAGACCGTTTGCATATTTCTGCGGTATCTGCGGTAAACGGCGTATTCGCTATGTGTATAATAATCACTCACGCGCCAGTTATTATCTCTCAACAGGACGTTGCTGGCAAAATGATGTCAATTATTGACCTTAATCTGGTTGTGCTAAACGTGTTTGCAGTTCCGATGTTAGCTAAAACAATATCCGAGCACGAAAATGCTTTAAGTAGAGCCGACGCTCTACGATTTGTATATTAACCACCTAATTCTGACGCCCACGTATTGAAACCGCTCGCGATTATGATAGGACTCTGACCAATATCGTCGGCGACAAGTCTATTGAAGATTATTTCGGAGCTTTCGATAGCAGCACTAGGTGATATACAAAAACTAAATATGGAAATATCGCCTATCCCAGCCCGTATGAAGTAATCCTCATCTTATACCGAGCATTCCTGAATGAAAACATTTTTCCAAACTCAAATCGCCGACTTATTTATTGCATTGATGAACCAGTTAAGTTCCTGTATTGATAGTAGAGAATCGCTTTGTCAATTTTTAGTTCACTGTTCGTTCGACAAGGTCTTGAGCCGCTTCGCATTGATCGAGACTTGGGTCGTTTTCGAAAACGTCATCTGCATAAAATTACTTTTGCAAAATGTTCTTAAACGCAAGCCGCGAAAGTCATTTGTTCGAAAATGACATTATAAATCACACTGTGTTTGTAGCATATTCGATAGTGCAGTGTTTGCAGGGCAGATATTCATAAACGTCATATGCACTGCAAAAAATTAGCCAGAAATTTGAGATGCGCAATACGTGCCTGTTCACATTGGCGCGGGCAGGAAGATTGTCCGAAGTGGAAAAAAGAAGGGTTACTTCCAACCAAAATCCATTTCTAAAGTGGATTTTTGGGTGAAGCACATCGTTTTTTTCCATATCGTTCCATTTCTGACATTTTTTTTCATTTTAGTTTTGATCGTTGATGAGAAAGGAAGTGTGAAGAATAGGAAAAAGGTATGTTTCAGGCCAACTGCTCAAATTTAAAAATTAAAAATGCTCCGATTCAAGTGTTCCACTTGTCAAAAAGTCTTTCAACCCCATGACAATGTGAACACGACGCTCATGGTGAGGACTTTCATCCCGTCGCCAATGCGCCTGTTTACTGTTTACGAAGAAATTGCTTTTATTCACTCAAAGTTGACTCTCTCAACTTACTATATTCAAAAGTTGAGAAAATCCAAAGTTGGTCAACTTTTGATTTCTCAACTCCCCGAAATAGTAGAAGTTATCCGAGCGAACTTTGGATTTTGTTTAACTTCTGTTTATTCACTATAGTTGTTGACAGTTGGCTCTTGACTTCGGGTGTCAAAAATATTTGTATTACAGCCCTATTCTGCTATACGCCAGGGGGAATGTTTATGTCAAATACGAGTTTTCCGATCCTGCTATCCGTTCGAACTGAAACACTCACTTGTCGTTAACGCAGGCTGATATTCCACTATACACACGAATCGAATGTCCTCATAAAAATGATTAGAATCTCTTGTTTCCGAGTCAAAATTGAAATAAAATGCTGCACTATCCATATTTGTTTTTATTTCCACACAAATTACACAGTTGAAATGACACTTAAATTTCCAAACGGGTGACGTTTAAATCTTCGAAACTTTGAAATAGAAAACGATAAGGCAGTTCACCCGCCGTATAGCAGAATACTGATTCGAAGTGAAAGTGAATCGAATAGGTGAAGGGAACGTTCGATCCGCACGTATAGCAGAATATGGATGTTATTAAATATTAAAATTAAAATACGATTAATAAATAAAAATGTTTCGCGCTAATTATTTCTTCGAGAATTGGCCATCATCTTCGAGCAGCGAAGTTGAAGAAGACGGAGAAAATTTGTCTGTTGAAAGACGGCAATACAAGATGCTTCCACGTGTTGAATTCAACAAATGGGACAACAGCGACCTTATCTATCGTTTTCGTCTCTCAAAACGGACGGCAATGATGGTTCTTGAATTAATAACGGATTCGTTGCCGTACGACAAGAGACGGTACGTATTGGTTCCAATGAATTAGTGTTTGATAGATTCTTGTTGTTTTACTTGTTGCTAGATCGCGTGAACGACGGCCAATTACGCAATTATTAATCGTTTTACGATATTAAGCACTCGAATCAATTCAACTGGCGATTGCAGATTTCATTGGGGTTAGCATTACAATGTGTTAAAACGTGTGTCTAGAGCTATTGCCAATCTTGCACCAACATTCATTCGTATGCCGGAAACGCAAAAGGAACGATTGCTGGCAGCAGGTGACTTTTTCGCTAAAGCCATATTCCCTCGAATAATTGGCGCGATAGATTGCACACATATCCGCATTCAGTCGCCAGGTGGAACTGATTTCATAAATCGTTAGGGATGGTTCTCCCTAAACGTCCAGACGGTGTCCGCTGCGAATTTAAAAATAAACGATATTGTCGCTCGTTGGCAGGTATTGTGCTCGCATAATTAGTACAAATTTCAAATCAATTTTTATTGTTTTCTAAGGGTTCCACGCATGATCAGTGCATTTTCAATATTTCGGGCTTAAAAAAAAGGATTCGAAGAAGGCAAGTTCTGGCATTTCATTCTTATGGGTGATGCGGGCTACAAAAATACGAGCTACCTTGTATCGACTTTCCTGAATGTCACAAACGCTGTTGAAAATCTATTTAACGTATCGCAGATTCGGACTCGAAACTGTTTATACGGCATTTGAAAGAGGCGGTTTTCGGCGTTGGCCACTGGCTTAAGGTGCAGAGTTGAAACTGTGCAATCAATCATCATCGCGTGTGCCGTCCTCCATAACATAGTTATAGATGAAAATGAATCGCAGCCACCACCGAAAATGACCGTCCGCTACGCTTTTGGGAGCACCATTGGCAGCCAATAACAACATCCGCTCTCGATTAGTTCGTACTTATTTTCAGCCAATATTAGATCGCCAGCTTAGTATTAATAGCTGAAAAAATCCATCAATAAAAAATAAAAATAAACATTCAGTTTATTACTAGGAATTTTATTGGATAACTAAAAATTTAAACAAGCATAAATTACTTAATCGTATAGCACTCTTTTTTGTAGCCGGTGTTGGGAGTGGTGTCATTGAATGTTGAATATTACCGGATGTTTGTTGTAAATTGAATAAACGAAGGCGTTGAAACTCTTTGTCGTGAGCAAGTTAATTTTTTGCCCGCTCCCGATCAAGCTCGGCCCGTTCACATTCAATCGCAGCTCGTTTGAGATCTAAGGCAGCTCGTTCGCGTTCAAACTTGTACCGCTCTGTCTCGCCCTCTAAAATCTCAATCTCAATTTCGGTTCATATTTGGTCGCGGAAGGTTGCTGCTTTTTTTCTGCCAATTCTTGAGTTTTACTTGGGGCTTGGATTTTACGCTGGCGACTGTGCAATTGGGCGTTTAAAGGCTTTCGCAATTTGGTCGGATTTACTCTCTCCCAAGTACGGTCAACAACTGTACCTTCGTTCCACGACATTGATTCTGTGTTGTGATGTTTTGTGCTTTAGAATTCGACCGTTGTCAGTGCCTCACTACTTGAAAACGGGTGATCTTTTACATTTGCCAGCACATTGACATGCGCCTCGTCAACAAATGTGGCATTCACGTCCTCATCGACGAGGATCTCTTCGACAGAAATTACTTGCATCTGGTCAGAAGATGAAGCTATTTCCGGGCTAGCATATTGCATGCTGATCGCTATCCCCAGATATTGCAGCAAGACCTAATGTAGAAGGCGTCAAAAGCACCGCCAATTGCTGCATTGGTTCATTGGCTCAATGCAGGTAGTTCCTTTTTTGCCAGACTACCAGAAGTCTTTTTGGCGTCTCTTAAAACGCCCGATCCTTCGATGTCTGCTTAATTTTTGAATATTTTTCGCGCAGAGACTTCAAAGCTCTTTCCTACGGACAGAAAGAATGGAATAAAAAAAAGTACAATTTCAAAGCAACTATCAGACCAGGCGGCGCAAGCAGTTTCAATTTTCTCCCACGCATTGTCTTTGTCGCGATTCGTCGCACCGTCCGTCTTTTTATTTTTAATTATGGAACTGTACTCCAAAACATTCCTTACGTGTCAATCTTCCTCCTCCACTGTGTACACTATTTTTGGTATTCTTTCTTTTTGTATTTTTTTCATTGCTTCACTTTTTTACACTTTTGTTTTTCTTCACTTATTTCGTTTTTCCTTGTTGAAAACGTTACTGCTTTTGAATAACAGTCGGCAGTTATAAATCTTAAATTGAAAGTTGAGACTGACATATTTGTGTCTACTGTCACAAATATCCAAGGGAATTTTTCGAAACAGCAAGTACGCCAACTTGCGAATTTTAACTTCCACACCGAGAGTTGAAATAGTGAAAAAAAAAACATTTTTCAAGTTGAACAATAGTGAATAAAACGGAACTTAGATCATTAGAAATGAGAACATTAGTGTTATTGCAAATTTCCTTATTTATTTAATTTCTGTTTTTTTTTTTTTGTTTCTTTCATTTCTTCTCTCTCTTTCTCTTCAAAGTTACATAACAAATGGATTTTTATTTATTTTCTTATTTTTGTTTTGTTTTTAATTTGCGTCTTGTTGTTTCGTTTGTTTGTTAGTTTTTTTTTTATTTAGTTTTTAGTTGCTAATGTGTTCATGTTGAATCCGTATCTATTTTGGAACTATAAAAATACATATATGTATGACTGCAAATACGGTTTTTTTTGTTTTTGTTTTTGTTTCTGTTTTTTCCCTTGATTAATAATTTAATAACAATTTGTTTAGTTTTGTTTGTTTTTGCGCTTTTGTTTTTGTTTGTTTTTTCTTCATTTTTTGTTTATCATAAAAATACTTAACAACTGGAAACGGGAGGAAGAAAAGTTTTTCTCTTTAGTTTCTTTTGTTTTGTTTTTGTTTTCATAAAATAACATTTCCAAAACAAAACATTAGAAAACAGTAATTTGAGTTTTGTTATACATATATATGTAGAAAAAAATTACAATTACATAATTCAAAAACTAATATTGATGGTTAAAAAAAATTAAAAAAAAAAAATTTAAAAAAAATTAAAACAAATCATATATTTAATTGTATATATTTCTTGACCTAGAAGATGCGACAGCTTGACGACGGTTAGGAGTTATTACATGAAATCGTCGTAGTCGTAGTCGTATTTGTAGTCACCCACTTCCGTCTGTAAGTAAAAGAAACAACATTGCAAGGATTACTAATATACATAGTAAAATTAAAATTTTTCTTAGTAATAAAAATAGGAAAATATATTGGGTTAGCAACTAAGTAATTACTGATTTCACACATAGATGTCTTTGGCCATAATATTTAAAGGCTTCTGTCAATGGCATATTTTTTTCCTTTTGACATTTGTTAGCTGTCAGTCTTACTTCGCTTTAGAAGCAAATTGGTGGGATTTTTGTTTAAATGTATTAACTTGGCGCCAGTTTTAATATGAAGTTCAAAAACGATCATTTTTGTCATATGTTACTCTTTTATTTCCGTAAAGGAAAGAACGCCACCACGCACGCTGCTAAAAAGTTACGTGATGTGTGATGGTGAAGAGGCCTTAAATGAAAGACAGTACCTGAATTGTTTTGGCAAATTTCGTTCTGGAGATTTTTCACTGAAAGGTGAACAATGACCAGGTCGACCAGATGAGCTTAATTACGATCAAATTAAAGCCATAATCGAGTGGGATCGTCAGAGAGACAACAACAAAAAAACCAATTTGAAAGGAATTCATTTAACGAAGCAACCCAATCCTTTTTCGAAACGAATCGTCACTGGCAATGATTGGATTGGATGATGGATTGTCAATCGAATACGATCATGGTCCGGGCTTGATGAGCAAGCACAATCCACTTCGAAAGCTGATATCCACCAAAAGAAAATGTTGCTCAATTTGGTGGGATTGGAAAGGTATGCAGTATTTTGAGCTGCTTCCAAGGAATCAAACGACGAATTCAACTGCACAGATTAAATACAGCGATCAACGAAAAACGGCCAGCATTGGTCCATAGAAAAGGTGTCATTTTTCACTAGGCAACGCTAGGCCACATACATTTTTGGTCACTCGACAAAAATTATTGGAGCTGGTTGAAAATTGACCTTGCTCCATCAGATTACCATTTATTTGGATCTTTGCAAAACTCATTGGATGGTAACACTTTTAATGAGGATGACGCTGTGAAATCGGACTTGGTTCAGTTTTTTGCCGATTAAGATCAGAAGTTCTACGAACGTGGAATTATGAAGTTGCCAGAAAGATGGCAAAATGTCATCGAACAAAATGGAAAGCATATCATTGATTAAAGTTTATTCGTTGTATTTAAAAAAAAAGTGTTTTATTTATGTAAAAAAACGGCAATTACTTAGTTGCCAACCTGATATATAGTCCTACAACACGAGAGTGAATCAATACGGATCCGTTTTTAAGAACGAGTGGCGTTGCTAAGAACATCACCATCGAGTACTAGTATCTTTGAAACGACGCAATACAAAACTTCAGGCCACCCGGCATACGTGATTACTGACAAAATCATTGAAAAATTCCAAATTCCGAAGGGGCAGAGGCCGCTGGCAATCAACAGTTTACGTATATTAATAAGTTAAACATAAGGCTGTCGGTCCAATGGGTGCAATTATTGCAGTGGACAACAAGCGGATATTGCTGTCAGCTTCAAAACAGTGTTTGGGTCCAGGCGTCACCGTTGATGAATTACTATACGCTAGAGACCAAGCTAAAATTAAAACATCGGATTTTTCCAGACGAAGCTACTCCGAAGAAAGCAGATCCCATCGACTGAAAAGGTCTTGGTTATGATTTTCTGAGATTCGAGTGGAATAATCCTGGATGGACTTTTTGAAGAGATGAATCATGATCATGATCACAGGGCAGCAGCACTATAGTGAATTATCGGATCGATTGATAAGAAATTGACAGAGACACGGCCCAAACAAAAAAGGAAAAAGTGCTCTTCAACCACGACGAGATTGGGTTGAAAAATAAAATAAAAAAACTTGTGAAAAACTTGCGTTTTCATTCCTAACACGGGTATTTATTGATCCACCCTTTCAGGTTTTACTGTTTTATTTCCTGATCTCAATTGTTTTTTGAACTCCGAAACACATACTGGGAAAATATTTGTTCATCTTGTGCAGACAACATCGTCGGTAAAAAACAAAAATCCAGAGTACACAGCTTTCAGCAGATACCTGGACACGCAAGGAAGAGCGTACAGATCTCAAATTTCGGATTGTAGCGACCTGTCAGCAACAGAGCGACCCGAGTTGGATGTTCAATATCACATAAAACAGAAAGATGGGCAGCGTAGTGTAAGACGTGATAAGCAGAAGAATTAGCAAGTAAGACATTAGGACCGTCTACAATATAACAAAGCAACTTAGAGGTGGCCATAGTTCCAGATCCCATCTTCTAAAAGACTGAGACGGCAAACTATTGACTTTGGAAGAGAAACAGCTAACCAGATTGAGCGATAACTTTGCTGCTGTATTTAATTATTCAGCAAGTAATGAACTCGTCCTATACCCTGATCAGAGATTCGTTGAACCAAAGAACACGAACCTCCGCTCCCAGTAATTAACTCTGAAAATTTATCGACCCTCAGGGCCTTAAAGAAAAAGATAGATCTCATTCCAGCGGAACTTTACCAAGATAAACCCAACATCTCAGCAGAAATCCTAGAGTCACTAATTAGGAAAGCATCTGAAACCGAAGCCTTTCCTGAAAATTGGAAAAGGGGAATGATTGTCCAGCTGCCTAAGGAGGGAAACCTAACAAAATGTGGAAACTGGAGAGGAATATGCGAGCGAAATTCATAACTAGAGCAATTTTAGAACGAGTTAGATCTCAACTCGATTCAACACTCGACCACGAACAGACAGGCTTGATCTGCCGGCATCCACCACATCAACTCACTGCGGATCATTATTGAATAATGCAGTCGGCGACGTCTCCCGTGCAGCGTCATCATGATTATGGGAATGAGATGGACAATGACATTAATGCCTGCTTTCACACAAGATAATAGACCTACACCAAAAAGTCCTTAAGCAAAGGCGTATAAAGTTGGGCCCCAAATAAGTACGGCAAAAGCTCAGGCCCTAAGCATCGTATACGTTTCCAAAATCAATATTTCTGGAGGCACAGATCTGGATATAGGAAGCTGGATCAATAAAACAGAAACTGCGTTCGTTATGATAGCTAATATCTGGAAAAGCAACTCAGCACTCAAACCAAGCTGGCACTGTTTCCATCCAACGTAGAGCACATGCTAATATATGGTTGTAGTACGTGGAACACCTTAAGCCAAACCGTATATCGGACGACCAACTTCGTGACAATACCGGCCAGAAACCTATAGCCATCCAAATACGAAGGAGAAATGGCGTTGATTGGTCGCACCTTCCATAGGTAAATTTCCAAAAACACACACTGGCAAGAAAGTAATGCAATCTTTACAAAAATGCCACAGTTTTAGTTGAACGATTGAAGAGTGAGCGCATTTTTGCCTATAGTTTTAGTCAGGTTTGTGGCGAGCAGACAATAGACCATAGTTCAGTGTCATATTGGGTTATAGGTATCCGCGAAAGCAGTGAAAGCATAAGGGCTGACTCACACCCAGGAAGGCCGAAAACATCAACTGATAAAACGAGCAACGTGCAATGAAATATTTTGTACTACCGGAGTCTCAACTACATCTGTTTAAATGTTTTAAAAAACAATTTGCAGGAAACAATATGTCGGTCCTCATTGTATGAGTACAGAACAGAAAATTCGCAGTTCTCTGGTGGAAACGAAGTTATCTAAGTGCGATTGAACTTCGAGGAAAGCCCCACTGCTAAAAAAAAAAAAACACAGACACATCCAGAAAAATATGTCTTTGCCAAACTCTATCAAGTGATATGAATGAGGTTGTTTCCCTGATGGTGGGTAGGTCCGGGTGACCTTATCGAAGGTATAATTACAAAAGAAAAATATGTACAAGTATATAGATATTCTGATGGATATCATTGTTTCATGGGCCGAAGAAAATATGCCAATGAAATGGGGGCAAGATAATGCCAAATTTTTCTTGACTTTTTTGAGGATTCGGGCAAAATTGGATAAGTTTCACGTAGAATGCTCGACTCCAAGTCGTCTAAACTTTCTAACTTGTTGGTATAGACCTATGTAGACCGCAACGAAAAGAAGTTAAAGGTGTCAAGTCGCACAAGCGTGGGTGCCATCACTGAATTTCATATTCAGTATGTCGATTGTGACACGCATTATGCGGCAAGAGGAACAGCCCTCTTGAAAACGCATATGCTACAAGCCTTTCACTTCCAATTTATGCCAAAAAGTATTGTTTAACATGTCTGTATTGGATATAGACGACTCGCCGCCATGAAATCCACACCAAATAGTAAATTTTGTTTTTCTTGTACAATAGCTGCTTTTCGCTTCATCAAATGTGACAATCCATTTAAGCCTCGCCACTAAGGATGAATTTTCGGTGAACATTCGGATCTTCTTCCATTATCAATACTCTTAGGGCCCAATCAGCGAAAGTTCAATGTGCACGATGATCCTCTGGTATTAGTACGATATTATACGGAAATAAAGCCAAGCCAGTTCACAAAATACGCCACAAGGACCTTTGAGTGATGTCTAGCTCTTAAATAAAGCGTGGAAATGCTCGTAGAGCTCCCGCTTCCGTACTTCTACACGGTGCCGATTAGTAGGCGAGTTCTTTCCCTCCGTGTGCTTGCCCGCATTCTTCATCAAACCATGTTCAATGGTAGACAATCTGGAACACAAATATTACATTTGTCATAAAATGATTTGCTTGAGTTCAGAGAATCCCTTTAATGCTTCGCATTGTTTAAATAACGTTTTTTTGTCGTCGCCTATTGTGTTTTGAATTCTATTTGAGTTCTATTTTTTTCTGTGTATCAACTGCGCTGTGACTGATTGGCAAATTGTTCAGCATAAGACACTCACTTGGCTTCGTAGCAAAGTGCTTACCTTACCTCCCAGTGGCGGTCGCCGGTAACCCTCCCTCATGCAGGCTAAAATGGCAAAGGCATGCCCATTCAGTAGCATTATACTGGCTTACACCGTCATAGGGCTCACAACCCCTTACGGAAGAGATTAAAAAGATGTGACGAACCAACTAATGGCATCGGATAAAAAAAGAAAACGACTTTCAGGTCTGCACGTGAAATGTTCGGACTCTTAGCAGGCCATATGCAGCCGAACGAAACATGGATCCATCACAACACACCAGAGAACAAACAACAGTCAAAACAGTGGGTTTCTAAGGGTGAATCGGCGCCAAAGAAGGCCAAGGTGGGTTTGTCAGCCAATAAAGTTATGGCGACTGTTTTTTGGGATGCACGCGGGATAATCCACATTGACTACCTTCAAAAGGGAAGAACAATCAATGGGGAATATTATGCCAACTTATTGGACCGATTCAATGACGATTTGAAAAAAAAACCGACCTCATTTGGCCAAGAAAAAAGTTCTTCTCCACCAAGACAATGCAAGGGTGCACACATGTGCAGTTGCCATGGCAAAAATCCATGAATTGGGCTATGAATTGCTCCCTCATCCACCCTATTCTCCAGATTTGGCTCCGAGCGACTACTTCTTGTTCCCAAACCTGAAGAAATGGCTTGGTGGAAAAAGATTTGACCCCAATGATGAAGTCATCTCGCAAACAAAGGCCTATTTTGAGGACCTCGACAAATCATTTTTTTGGAAGGGATAAAAAAATTGGAGAAGCGTTGGACAAAGTGTATAGAGCTCAAGGGAGACTCGTTGAAAAATAAAATTATTTTTTTATCAAAAAATCTGTGTTTTATTCCAAAAGTCACGGACTTATTGACCCGCCCTCGTACACAAGGACACACATTGACTCCAATCACCACCTTATTGAAGCCAAGATGCAAATGCGAGAACTACTGTGAGAACATTTAACATATAAAAGCTGCAATCACAAGAGGCCATCAACAACTCCTATGCCACCAGAATCAAGTACCAAAGACCTGTGGCAATGCTGCCAACATATCATCAATTGCAACTGATTTGCTGGGTTTCAAAAGAAATTCCTTGTTCGATGAAGAGTACCGGCAACCATATGTAGTTAAACAAGAAGTCTACAAAGTGGCGCTGCAACGAGAGCTGCTAATGAGCTCTTACAACTTCTCCAGAAAAAGAAAAACAGAGCGAGAGGTTGTACTCCAGGAATAGGGTACCGAAGTTTTACCTACAGGTAAAAAGAACGTGTAAAGGCAAGAAGACCCGTGAGATGAAGAAAAAACCTTGTAATGCAGTCACATTCGGTGCTGAGAATTTGGAAAATGTTTTCTGCAGACTGTATAACAGCGCAGTAGCCTAACATGACGCCGTCAGGCAGATAGACCATTCAACTTTGACAATGATAGCCAAACCTTCCATCCACCTGGCCAGAACGACGTAAGGATAGTAATATCTAAGCTAAAATCCAACAAATCAGTTGGACCTGACGGCTTACAGGCCGAGGTATTCAAAGCTGCTGGAAATGACTTAGTGGGGATCATGCGATCTAATCAGAAGAGTGTATGCCTAATGAATGGAATCTCAGCACCGTGTACCCAATCGACAAGAAAGGAGACATCCTGAACTGCGCCAACTACAGAAGTATAAGTCTCGTCAACATCAGATACACGATCACACTATCCTTCGCCAACATTCTGTTTGCTTCCTATCAGTGCTGTTTTAGACCAGAAAAATCGACAATCGACCAAATACATTCTGCCAGATCCTCAAAATCTTTTCGTCGATTTTAAGGCCGCATATGACAGCATTTATAGAGACAAGCTATATAGAGCCATGTTTAGTTTTGGCTTACCTGCCACGCTCGTATGTCTGTGCAGAATGACGATTGAGAATGCTCACTGCTCCTAGTTACCGCTAGGTCGGTAATTACTTAGCCGATGCCTTTGATATCGAAAAGGATTTAGATAAAGTGGCGCCCTGTCATGTGAACACAAGTGAACACTGCTACTGCTATCGTACGCCGATGATATCGATATAATTGCGCGAACTCAGCGGGCTGTTACCAAGTTTATGCTGTGAACAAGAAGAGACACACAACATCGACAAATAGGACAGAATGTCACAATCGACAGCTATAATTTCGAGGTAGTAAAGGACTTTGTCTACCTTGTCTCTGCTATAAATTCTGCTTCTTTGGGCTGAGAAAGCAATTGAGTAGTCGAATCCTTTCTAGCCAAATTTTTGTAAAACGCTGTGAATGCTTCCCTCAGTAATATTCAGCTCCTTAGACATTTTAACCTTGGCTAATGGATATGAGCGAGCGGCACGCCTTGAACATTCTTGCCCGTAATGGCAGTGCATGGGGGCACGACTCTCTTGAATCATCTTCCAACGACTAGCAACCGTTTTTAAACCGTGACTCGTATCGTTCAAATGCCTTGCTTATAGCTCAAACGCTCATCACCATACGCAGTTTTCAGCGTTTTAAATTTTAAACAAAATCTACTGCCAGTTCTTTGTTCCATTTCAATTGAATGCTGGCTGAGGCTTGTACTGAATCAAGTTATGGCGTTGACATTTTTATAGTGGGTAAAGGAAGAACGAAATATTATAGTTGCATCGGCAAAACATAATAGCGTCGTTTGAGCATTTTATATAAAATCGAATAAACTGTGTGCCGATGATTTGAGAGGGTTTAGAAGGTAATGCCAGGGTAGAAATTATCACCTCAAACGCGGGTTGTCTGAAAAGTTTCCGACCGCAACGTAAAGATAGCGACACTCGTCAATAAAAGGTAGTGAATGCTAGTTGTGGATCTTTTGACAGTTACTTACCGAAGTTTCAGTTATTTTGGATGCGCAGTTTCTAGTTGACAGTCAATTGAGTATCGAGCTGTTATTAAATTCTTATTTTTGAAAGGCAATACGCCTACGCAAATCAAAAATTAGTTGAACTCTGTGTATGGGGACTCTGCACTATCATTTACCACAGTGAAATTTTGGGTAGCTGAATTTAAACGTGGCCGTAAGTGCTTGGGAGACGATGAACGTTCGGGACGTCCAAAAACTGCACCACAGACGATAACATTGCTAAAGTTCACCAGTGGGTGTTAGACGACCGCCGAATTAAAGTGAGAGAGATAGCAGAGGTTATGAAAATGTCCAAAGAACGTGTTTGTTACATATTCAATCAAGTTTTATGCATGAGAAAGCTGTCCGCGCGTTGGGTGCCGCGTTTGCTTACGTTAGACCAAAAACATGAACATTTCCAACGCTCTGTTTGCGCAGTTTAGGCGCAATAAATCCAAGTTTTGGCGCCGATTAATTACTGTAGATGAAACTTTGATACACCATTATACGACCGAAACAAAAATTCAGTCAAAACAGTGGACTGCAAAGGGCGACTCGGCTCAAAAAAAAAAGAAGCAAAAACTGTTTTTTCGGCTGTGAAAATGATGACGACTGTTTTTTGGGATAGTATAGTAAAGGAGTTATTTTAATCGATTATCTTCAAAAAGGAAAAACCATTACAGGAGCATACTACGCATCATTGCTTGCCAAGCTGAAGGCAGAAATTGCAGAAAAACGGTCACATTTGCAGAAAAAGAAAATCCTGTTTCACCAAGACAACGCGCCGTCGCACACCTCAGCGGTTACCATGGCGAAAATCCATGAATTACGGTTTGAACTGCTTGACCAGATCTAGCCCCAAGCGATTTGTTTTTGTTCCCTCATCTAAAAACTGCGCTCGGAGGACAGAGATTTTCGTCAAAAGAAGAGGCAATCACCTTCGTAAACAATTATTTTGCAGTGAAAAATGCCAAGTACTATTTGGACGGGTTAGAGAGATGGGAGCCACGCTGGGAGAAGTGTGTAGAGTTACAAGGAGACTATGTAGAAAATTGAAAAAAAAATTTGGAGAAAAAATGTCTTGTATCATTCTTCGGTCGGAAACTCGTATATGTACTGGACAGAGGATACAAATGATACAAATGAGAAAAAAAATAGAAGCGGCACAGTTGCGCACAATGTTTACGGGAATGCCTCCAACGTAACAGTGCCAATTGACTAAAATATTGTAGGTGGCATCGATTACACTTCAAAAAAAAACCGAATTCACACCGAACAATCACTAAATTTACAATATTACTTACAATATCTTGATCCATGCGTAGGCTAGCTTTTGACTTGCCCTTACCAACGGGCTTTTTCATATTTTGTTTCTCCATTTTTTGCTTTTCCGTATGTAGAGTTTCCACTGTGATTTTGATCTTTTTCAATTCAGCTGCAGTCACTAAAAACAAAAAGAAAAAGGAATGAATACTCAATTTGATACAGACTCGATAAACATTATAGACCACAAAGGTCGTGTTCAACTAACAATTTGCACAAATATTACGAACTAGATCCTCGATGAAAGTGGGAAATTCGGTTGAAGACCTATACAGTGATACTTTCGCACTAAGCGAATCGCAGAAATCTTTAAATTCCGCTTTAGTTTCTGGATTGAATGAGTCTAGACCGCTTATACTTGTAACACCGAACGTTTCTAATGCACTCTTGAGGTCGGCTTCTTTTTCGATTTGTTGTAATCGTAATTTTTCAGCTAGTTTCTCTTCAGGTGATAATTCTGATATTCTTTCCTCTTCCAATCGTTCTTCTTCTTCACGTTTTAGTCGCTATAAAAAAATTAATTAGTAATCAGATGAATACGAATGTATTGGGGATTTCAAAAGGACTCTCTTCATACCTCTTTTTCATTAAGTTTAGCTTGTTGTGTCTTATTGAGAGGTTTTTTAGTTGGTACTTGAAGAGGACTTTCAGCCTTTTCTTCATCTTTTTTCTCTTCGTCCTCCCAGCTGTCCTGTTGATGACAAAAACAATATTTCAACTCATTAATTGACCAAGCGGAATAGCACCTAATTCGTTTAAATAAAAAAATTAGAGCATATTGGTTTACCTCAGGGTAAGTCTTAGGTTGTTGCATGACAAGTGGCCGCTTTGAGAGGAAACTTTCAGCATTTATAACTTTTCAAAGAATTCGCCATTGATTTTGATACATCGGGGCCAATGAATATGTTTTCCCCTCAACAATATAAATGATAATCCGTTGGGAAAATAAGACTGATGAGGTAGAGTTTCGTAATACAGTCGATGGACAACTTTAACACGCTTATAAGACATGTGGCCTCGCGGTATCAACCCCGTGACTGTATACACCAAACCGGTCGTATGCTTACACCTTATCCTGAGAAAGGAGATCTTTCGTCTCCGCAAACTATATGTAATCGCTGAAGATCTTTTGCCAACCAAATGACAGATCTTTATTTGGTGACAGTTTCAGGCTTCGAAAGTTCATCATTGGCCGTATATCAGGAAAAATTATACGAAGCTATGTCTGGTACATATGTTAAACCTGCTAAACTTGTCCGGTTCTGCAGAATGAACATGGACGAAGCTCCCTATTCTATGAGTACCGACAATGATTTTTCTGAGACTTTTTATGTAAAAACGGCTTCTGACAAGGCGATCCACTATCATGTGAAAGACGCAATCTTTCAAAAGACTGTAACACTTGCCTGCGTGGATGACATAAGCTTTATGGGCGGAAAGGAAAGTGGCAGGTTTGTTAGACATTTGCAAGTATTGAAGCAGAAGCGACAATAATGGAAAGAGTAGATCTCTCCAATAGTCGTTTTTTTGGGCTCGCATCACAGACTCTCTGAGACAACAAAGTAGCTCTCTAAAGAGCACTGAACTTGGCAAACCTCCTCTGTGGCGCAGAGGGATAGACAGTGACTTAGCTAAGTCAAAATTCATTTACTTAGATGGCTAGGTCAAGTAGGGCGGATAGACACAAGCGCTGCAGCTCAGGAAGATATCAAATCCAGTTGCATACCAAATTAGCATGCAAAATTCGAAGCATCTTAGGCGCAGGTCCACGTCGGACTGGAGCTGCACCTTTGTAAGTAAGTAAGAATTTGGTGTAGATCCATACATTACGAGGGATGTACGATAAGTACCAGTGTTTACCGACTGATGGCACCACTGATGCAAGATGTGTATGCCATCATATAACGCCATTTTTACAACGATGACTGCCAAAATTTCAGACAGATCTATCGAGTAGTTTTGTTTTGACAGCTGTGGAAAGTCATCAAGTTCGTGTTTATTTCCAATCATGGAGAAAGAGCAATATCGATCAGTGATTTGATTTCTTTTTTTGGATGGGAAGAAGTGTGAGAAAATCAAAGTGAAGTTGCATGCCGTTTATGAGGACCATGCACATTCGATGACTACCATCATACATTGGTTTAATGAATTCAAGCGTGACCGAACACCTGTTTTTGATGAAGAGTGCCCAGGCCGTCCGATTGAGGGGACTACGGAGGATATGGTTAATAAAATCCATGATATCGTGTTAGCAGATCGTCAGGTGAAGGACAGAGAGATCGCTGACATTATACACATCTCAATTGAACGCATGCAAAATATCCTACACGAAAAATTGGGCATGAGAAAGCTATCGGCGAGATGGGTGTCGCGTTTGCTAACAGTGGAGCAAAAACGAAATCGCATGACAATTTCGGAACACTGTTTGGACATGTTTAAGCGCAATCCGAAAGAGTTTCTACGGCGTTTCGAAACATGGATCCATCACTACACACCAGAACAGTCAAAACAGTGGATTTCACCCGGCAAAACTGCTCCAAAGAAGGTGGAAAAGTCATGGCCACCGTTCTCTCCGTAATCTTCACCGAATATTTGGAGAAAGGTAAGACAATCACGGAGCAGTATTATGCTAATTTATTGGACCGATTCAATGCTGAATTAATAAAAAAAACCGGCCGCACTTGGCAAAAAAAAACAGTCCTTTTCACCATGACAACGCACCTGCTCACTTATCCGCATTCGCCACAGAAAAACTGGTCGAATTACGCTACGAATTGCTGCCTCACCCACCCTATTCTCCAGATTTGGCCCCATATATTTTCTTTTTGTTTCCAAACATTAAAAAATGGCTTGGCGGAAAGCGCTTCACGTCAAACGAGGAAATCAGATCATATTTTTTGAATGGCTTTAAAATGTTAGAATATCGCTGAACGAGCTGAAAGGAGACTATATTGAGAAATAAATAACAAACATCATACAGCCCTCGTATTTCTCAGTGTTGGTTGATCCAGCAGAATTTAGAAAGACACTCGTATAATGAATAACACCTGCTGCAGGCCACCAAATCGTCAAAATAATGTCTTTTAGTGGTGAAGTCTTGGCTTCGGCATGTATTATGGCGATTCATCGGTGTCAAGCTACTGCACAGATAATCAACGATTATCGCTACACTCAACAATTCTATGCAAAAATTACTCTCTTTTGTTTCGAGTAAACCGAGGAGAGCAAACTTTAAATCGGCAGGTCTAACAATCCGTGTGCAACCCTTTTATCCGGCCTAGTTGCCCCACAATATCTATAACTGTTCGACGTCCATCGGAATTCATTTGGGTTGATCACACGGCACAGATTCAAGGCTTACATCTCCTGAACGAAATTTATCAAATCAACACATAGTTGTTCGTTAACTAATTGTGCCTTCTCCACAGGAAGTGAATTTCCTAAACATGGCAAAGCTTGAGAGCTCAATGAAGTTTATAGACAAATACGAAGACGTTAATCGAACGAATAAATGTTCAATCCACCACAACAATGTGTCAAGAACCCACAGCAGCACGAAAATAATTCGATCTAACCCTGAAGTTGTAAAAGCGTTGAAAGAAGTTGAAGAAAGCGTGTAAGACAATGAGGAATTGCTCCAACCTACAATATACTTCCGGAGACTCAAGCTCTATCAAAGCTGGAAATTAGAAAGTAGGCGATGAAAATTTGTCAATCGGGAAGTTAATTAGCGGAAATTCTGCCAACTGTTATATAATCTAGATCAACCTAATTGATGAACATGACAGAATGAAGGAACGGAGAAGAAATCGCGGAAAGGCGCACCAAAATGGAACAATCCAAAGCGGTCAGTTTGCCCATAATTTTCAAGAAGCAAGATAGAAATCGGTGCATGTGCATAAAGATCTGATTGATTTCATAAAATCGACTTGGATTTCTCATAAACTAACCCTAGCAACGACGCCTTGTTCTAATCTTAACATTCGTTTAGACTCTTGCTGAACCTAATCATATTTAGACGTCTCTATGAACTATTCGACATCTTCATTGTCTTGGCTTGCCTACGATATTCAAAGGTTTCATATCTTATTGCATGATCAGGTTCTTTATTTTGCTCTAACTCAAAAAATTCCAAGATTACCCTTACGTTTAGTTCAAGCAAACATTCTAAGGTTAACACGCACATGATGTCCGGATAAGGCCAGTGTTACATACAGCAAAGGTTGTTGTTCTAGTCGACAGAAGCCGGATATCTCAGTGAACTACCCGCTGTGATGGCTTTCCCCACAAACGTTTCCCAACTGAAACCAGCAAAATTTGCAGTTTGGGTGGACGGGACTTTAATGTCGTCGGAAAACCCATCTCCAAGAAAATACCGAACTGGGAAGGCTGGCAATGATAACAGTCGATAAACTGTGGGAGTTGAGAAAGATTGCATTCAAGCAAAAAAGCAACGATATGGAAAACTGAATTCTCGGAGTAAAGTGCTCAACACACCAAACTTTTGAATGGCTGAAGAAGTCTGTGCTGAAAATCCCACCGCTGGAAACTAAGAATTTTGAGGTTTTCACGCCGCCGAAAAAAGCACTACATCCGGTGTAACTCAGGGAAACGAATGATGTGCTGATGCGTCTTCATACCCACAAAAGTGGAAAGCAATCGGGAAAACAAGAACGGCTTTTTTCTTGTTGTGCTTTTGCTGAGACCATTAAGTCTACTGTAGGTATGACTCATGGCCTTATCTGCACCTTGGAAGCGTTAATTTACACTTTGTTTCTAAATGAGTGCAGATAAGAGACGACCACTTCTGTACTCATCTATTTTGTGTACTCAGATCAACCTTCAACATCCCAAGTTTACTAGTGCATCCCTATATAGTATGCTTTTCGTGTTGAATACAAAACCTCACATAATATCCATACAGGAATCATGTGCGTGGGATAAACGCATCTGTGGTTTCGGGTGTTTAAGGGGTTTCACACCACTATAAGACGAGCGATCGGAAAGACCGAGAACTTGTCTTTATGTCCCAAACTTACTCTCACCATCTAGACTTAGTTAATACCGACATAAGTTACGAAACGAACGGAGAATGGTAAAAATTCGTCGTTGCGTCTGCTTATTCTCCCTATCATTCGTTATTACCACCACCACCACCAACGAAGACGGTAGCCGATCCCATTGAATACTGTGATTCCAAGAAGATGGGACTTTTCAAACAAAAAATTGAGGAAGCTGTTCAGAGCCTCACAAAGTGTTCTGAACTGATATATCCAGCTAGAAAGCATTCCTGCGACTTCGTAAATAATACAGAAAACTTCTAAATAGGTCGCTTAAGACTAATTTAGAGGAAGATTGATGTCTTTACAGATCACAGCAAAAAGAAGCTTATTCCGATTTCGAAATGTGCCTCTTATAAGTCCTAAACTGTCAATGAAACCAGTAGGCTGGTCAAAGTGGCCAAAATCAACCGGACAGGAATCACTCAGAAAATCTGATGAAACCTACACTGAATCGAAAGCAGAAACTCTTCGTCTTTTGCTTGAGGCTCACTTCCCAGGTAAATTAATCAGAACCAACTCACAACCAGCTCCTATTGACGAGGCTACTTTTGAACTGAATAGCACAACACGCCGTATCATATCTCATCGGTTGTGTTGATGAATGGGATAATCAAATATGCTGTTCTTTGATGGCATATACCAGTTATGCTACAAAAATGTAAAGACTAAGGTAACTCGGAAGAGAGACTTCACTGCTAGCCTGGCACTGGTATATACGAGGGGCGTTCAACATATTCTCGGTATCGGGGTGAAGTTATGGTTGTATATATAAATTGACTTATTTATCAAGTAATACTATTATTTTACTGCATTCATGTAAAATTTCATATAAATGTGATTATTAATTCGCGTTTTATCTCTAGTTAAACAGAATCATAATGGCAACTGAGACGATGATGGTGAAAATTGAACATCGCGCTGTAATTAAATTTCTCACTAAGCAAGGAAAAAGTCAAAAAACTATTAATGAAGAGATGGTGGCTGTTTACCAGGGTTCCGCACCTTCATTATCAACTGTGCAAAAGTGGTCAAGTGAGTTCAAGAGAGGCAGAGAGAGCATTGAAGACGACACCCGCTCCGGCGCCCCGGCTACTGCTTGTACGGGAAAAAGCATCAAAGAAGTCGAAAAACTTGTTCTTGAGGATGCCCGAATAAAGGTGAAAATGATGGCAGAGATCACCAAGCTTTCAATTGGTACCATTCACACCATTCTTCATGACCATCTTAACCTTTCAAAGGTCAGTGCAAGGTGGGTGCCACGAATGCTCACAGCGCCTCAGAAAAAAGTGAGAATCGCATGCTGTAGAGAGCTTTTGGAGATGTGTAGTGAGAACGCGGACGGTGTTATGGATCGAATTGTTACTGGGGACGAAACATGGGTCCACCACTATAACCCTGAAAGCAAACAAGAGTCCATGCAGTGGCATAAAAAGGAACAGACCCGCGAAGAAGTTCAAAGTCACTCCGTCTGCCGGGAAGCTCATGGCCACAGTTTTTTGGGACTCAAAGGGAATCTTGCTCATTGAGTACAAAAAAAAAGGTGAAATCATCAACGCCACAACCTACGCTTCCACTTTGCATAATTTGCGGGAGGAAATTAAAAAGAAAAGACGGGGTAAACTCGCAGCGGGTGTGTTGCTTCTTCATGACAACGCTCCTGTTCACACGGCGCGAGTTTCCAAGGCTGCTGCGCGAGATTGTGGTTTCGAAGAAATCCAACACCCACCCTATAGTCCAGACCTTGCCAATAGTGATTATTTCCTGTTTCCGGATTTGAAAAAATGTCTTCGTGGAAAAAGATTTTCGGATGATGAAGAACTCAAGTCGGCAATAAATGGGTATTTTGCAGAGAAAGAGGAAATTAATTTTTTTGAGGGTTTAAAAAAGCTTATCTCAAGATGTAACAAATGCATTGATGTTAGGGGAGATTATATTGAAAAATAAAAACAATTTAAATTGAATTCGCATTTTCCTTCATATCGATACCGAGAATATATTGAACGTCCCTCGTATATATATCGAAACCCTGGCGTACAGAGGACTACACGTTGGCCAAGAACTGACCTCCTTCATGTTGAAAAGCTGAGAAATTCCATTAAAAGAAACTTACAAGGGCTACAAATGAACTAGTTATTTGTCTGAGTGCTCTGTCCCGACTTCTCAACTTTGGCCACAGACTCTAGAATGGACATCTTACGACCTAGACACGCAAGCAAAAACGTTGCATAAAACTGAACTTTGCCATCCGATTGTGTCGATGAAACTCTATGAATGTTAAATTTCCAGGTCATGAATGCTAACAAACCTACCACGGAAGTAGTCGTAAAACAAGCTCCATATTGCCTGCAATATACGTTCATCGATTTTGTGAAATTCAACAAATTTCTTTTTATCAGTGTGTGACTTAACCGTATCAGTTGTCTGATGGGTTTACTAATCGACGTGTCGTAAACAAGTGGTCACAACCCTGCGGTAGCACTGCCTCTATTATCAGTGCACGAAGCGACGGTGGAAATATACTTTAATCCCATTTCTTGAAGTTATTACTACCCCCCCAAGTTTGTACATATTTTCATGACTGCACTCGCTCTACGTGGGCACCTGGCCACACACAAAGAAAATTCTTTCAGTCACATAGACACCACACTTTTCATAAAAATCACACTTTAGGAGCACTTTTCATAAACATCAACACTGACTACACGCCCACGCAAAGCAAAGTACTTTTCGTGGCAAAGCGAAGCCATTTCTCATTCGCAAATTACCTAACCAAATGCACTGTTCGAATGGCCATTCCAAATTCCACCCAACCAGTTGATCTGGATTACAAATTTCGTCTGCACTTTCACTTTCACAAAAAAAAAAAATGCCACAAACCAAACTCAGAGAAGCAAACCCAACGCCACCACCAATCGCAAGAAGTAAAAAACTCCAAAATCCCACTAAAGCTGATCGACAATTTTACCACGTGGCTCAGCGAAAATCAAACGAAAAAAAGGTTTCCTACTGCTATGCGCGTCGGATGTAAACACAAAATGTATGCACATAGCACAGCTGTAACACAGAGCAAGAGGTGATAATTAAAATTCTTGATAACCTTTGAGTTGGCTCACCAGCCAAATCATGATCAACATTTCGACAAGAATTCCCACAGTCGGTAAGAACGAAAATTTTCACAAATAAAATCTTTATTTCAAATTACCTTCACGTCATCGTCGTCGTCTTCGCCTTCCCATTTGTTCAGATTCGCGATTTTCGGCCGCAAAGCTATCTCCCGATCTGCTGCAGTTTCTACAAAGTTAAAAGGCGATTAGCAATGCGAATGATTAATGCAAAAAATTTAACAAAAAAAGAAAGAAAAAATCACTCGTCAACGTCTGGAATGTGAGATCATATTCTTGGGCAATGTCTTTTCCGAAGGAGATCCCAAATTAATGAAAAAAAAAATGTGTGCACATTTTTGTGGTGATTTCTTTTGTCCTTTACATACCCCAATCGTCATCCATGGTGATAATTTAGTTGAAATTGAATTTGTTCGATGGTTTGGTTCTTCTTAAATCGAGATTGTGAAATTATTCACGAGAACAGCGAAAATTTTCAGCTGTGAGACGTGTGGCTTTTCCCTGTGAGAAAATTTCAATGCGAGAATTTTGACATACGAACTTTTTTTTTTAATTTTTTCTACTGAAGTGGGACAATTTGGAATTGGATCGAGTGTCAAACAAGCAAACAGTTATGCCAAGTTAATGTGATTGTGTATGGAAGGAAACAGATAATATGTAATAATCAACTTTATACCGAAGGAGGTTGAGTGACAACCTGGCGAAAACCAATGCATTAACCATGACCACACATTAATTCTGCTTAATCTTCTCGTGGTAACTCTCGGGTACATATCTCGTCGAACTTATAGGCGCGAGTTTCGAGCAGGAGAAAATGGTAACACTTAAATATTAGTCATTAGATGTGTCACGTTTTTCTCAACGGGAATTCTAAGAACTCATGCACTCGCTCAAGCGAACAAGCAGAGGTATTTCAATAGCTGCCCTTGTATAGAAACAATATATAAATGTTTGGTGCGGTTTTCATGGGCCGTACAAAAGATAATGCCGGCGAATCAGTTATAATCAATGGAGCCCACTTCCGCTCCATGTTAAACTTTTTTTTTTTTGCATAAATTGGAAGTGGAAGGCTTGGAGGATATGTGGTTTTAACAGGACTGTGGCACTTGCCACATAGCGTGTATCACAATCGACTTATTGAAAATGAAGTTCGGCTGTTCCGCTAGTGCGATTTAACACCTTAAGACTATTTTCTTTTGCTCTACATTAAGTCTGTGGTCTATGCCAACAAGCCAAAACGATGTATCTTCTTTTCATAGTTTTTAAGAAAGTTGCAAAGTCAATGCGCTTCTGTATGTGGCAAATTTTTCTGGTATTCACTTCAAGTCCTACTTCTTGCTGCGATTCTCTTGACGACATAAAAAGTTTATTTTTGGTGGACATTTTCGACGCTGATGATTTCCGATTGATTTCTGAGCCGATAGCGTTGCTGCTTGTAACTGCGGAGCCAGATGAAGTCATTAACTACCTTGAAGCTATAACTGTCAACGACGTTACGGTGTGGCCAAGCCGTTGGTGGTATGAGTCCTTTTCTGATGACACCATGTACTTTGATTTTGCCCTCAAACCAATTTGGGTGCCACTGCCTAAATACTCATGCAAGCTTCATAAACGAATCGCTATGTTCGCCCAATTATATCAATGTCATCTGCGCACGAAAATAAATGTGCGGACCTACACAAAATCGTTCCTCCTTTGTTGGCAGTGAGTTTTGCACTATTTTTTTTATAGTGATGTTAAAAACGTCTCTTAATATTGCGTCTCCTTGCCTAAAGTCTTTCTTGATATTGAAGGTTAATTCATTACCAATCTTGGTGGAGAAGCGAGAATTTTCCATAGTCATCCTGTACAATCCGACGAGTTTGGCAGGGATGTCAAAAGTATACATAGTCGAAGTCATAGAAGACAAATAGATGGTGAGTGTCGATCTAAAATTCCCGGGTCTCTTAGAACATATTCCGCATTAGATCGATGATGGACTTTTCTAGCCTGAAATTGCGGTAATGGACCAACCAGGCTTCTCATAAATGGTCCAAGAGGCTCACATAATACGGTAAAGAATATCTTATAGGCGATGTTTAGGGGGCTCATTCCTATTATTAGCGTCTTTTCTTGTAGATCGTCCGATGGTGCTTAGCTTTCATATATCGGGTATGCTTTCCACTAACCATGTCTAACAGATGTGCTAGTGCATGTACCGAAATAGGTGTTCCCTAGTCCATCTGGGCCAGTAGCTTTATTAGGTTTTTGCTCTGATGCTACTATCTTGACTTCGTCTAGGTTAGGGGCACAGAATCCTCTGTCGTCTCTTCCAGAAGAGGTATGGTTCATTCTGCTTGATTTGGCAGTCATCACCGTTATGCATTCAGCAGATGTAGTCTTTCTATTTTCTCAGCACCGACTGCGACTCTACTGCTAGTTGTACATGTTCATCTTTCCATTCTGGCATTTTCCTTTTATTCTCTCATAAAACTTTCGAACATGATTCCTCCAGTAATATCTCTCCATTCGTGATTTCTCTTTTCTTTCCCAAAAAATGTGCTCACGAGCAGCTCTCGTTAGGTTGTACGCACTTGCATATGAGGGATATATGGTAATTTTGGGAGACCTTGATGGAACCGCAATCGGCAGAGATTCTAGCTGTGTCTCACGATTGCAGCTTTTCAACGTCGAAATTTGGTGATCTTACTTGACTCCGTTGTGCCTGTGATATTCGTGCCATGGCCACAAGAAAGTAATAGTCCGAGTAGATGTTGGCTTCTCGGAAAGTTCGGACGTCCAGAATGCTGAAGGAGTGTCTGACTCCGATCGCATCGTGATTAATCTGGATTGATAGTCAAGTCCCTTTACGGATGTTGGGATGTGGGAACCGAGTGCTGCCTACTAAAAGGTTACGCCCCGTTACAAATTCTAAAAACCTGAATCCATTGTCGGACGTGATGTTATGCAGGCTGCGTTTTCCAATAACCCGCTCAAAGACGGCATCCTTACTCAACTTGGCGCTACTATATCCTAGCACAATTTTGGTGTCATAGCTGGGACAAGCATATGTTTACTATACGTGATCAAAGAATTCATCTTTGATGCTGTCATATTTATCCTCTGCAGTTCCAGAATGAACGCAAATAAGGCTTATATTTCTGAATTTGGCTTTGATGCGAATGGTTGTGGGGCGTTTACTTATAAGCCAAAAGCTTAAGTGTCCCTCGAACAGCAAATCCACATCTAAATGAGCGTCGTCTACCTTCTTTGCAACCGAAGGTGTTATTGAGCGGCACACCTTCCGAGGAAATACATCGGTTCGGTTACAGAAAATGGAAACTACTACAACTCCATATTAATCATTTTTATTGGTACAAATTGGAACTGGAAGGCTTGTAGGATGAGTATATGTGGTTTCAATAGGACGATGCCACTTCTCATACGGCGAGTGTTACAATCGACTCACTAGAGACGAAGTTTATTGATGAGATTGATGAGCACCCCGCTCACGCCCGTAACCTATGGCATTAATTATATTTCAGTTCAAGATAAAAACGCTATTGATTCCCTAAACTCACGTCTTCCACTTTGCACCGATTACAGAGTCATCAGTCTTTTTAAAATCGCGTATAAAATCCTGTCTACCGTTTATCAGTCAGCAATTGGCCGCCACGGCAGATCGTAGAAAAGCTGAAGAACTACAGATAGATAGTCACTATTCCTTTATCGATTTCAGACGCCCAAGTGGCGAGATTGTGCAGAACGGTGGGTAAGAACGCTCGCTGTTCCAGGGTAGGAGTAATCTTCCCTTGACTTTTGACGTTCCAATGTGACTTTTTTAACATTATGCTTCAGAAAATCTCAGCGAATCTCGAAAGCAAACTCCAGGAGCATTTTTTTTTTCCAAAAGCCTGTGCAACTGCTTGGATTGAAATCAATGGCATAACGAAGCAGGCTGTCATATGCGCGCTTGTAGGTACTGAAACACAAGTGTCTAAAATTAGTATAATTCGGAATGAGGTTAAAATCAATTATATCCTGTCAAAAATAATGGAGGCTTGACATGGAGAAATCGGACACCATCTTACTATGATAGAATTCGAAAGAAGAGTTACATATGCCAATCGCTGTTTTTTAGCCGTAGAAGGCAATTGAGTAGTATTTTAGGTGTATGTAGAGTATGTATAGTAACTGGGATAACTATTCAAAGAAACATTGCTTCTCCAGATCATTCATATAGTAAACATATGTCCTTCCACCGGCTTGTTCAGGACCCTTGACTTCAAAAACAGCAGCAAATCATTTCCGTTTATTGTTCCGTGTCTGTTGTCTTTTCTCTCGGAACAGTCCTTTTAAATTCGTCTTTCTATCAAATATCGATAAACGCTTCAGTGACAAAATGGTTATAATGGTTTAGTACCAGCGCTCACCACATGAGTACATTCACAGAGAATGTGATCCGCGTCACTTACAGCCAGCTGTTAGTTGCTTAGAACAATTGTAGCGCCCAGTTAAAATACCAAAAAGAAGTCTGCAGTCTTTTCTAGATACCGATGAGCAGCAGAAAAGGCCTCTGATTTCTTAGGAAACATTCGATTGGTCGGTCTACAACCTAGAGAGTGTTTCCACCAACCTTTGCGGTAATAAGCGTTCGAGCCGTCAATGAAAGATCCAAAAGAGACAATAGACAGTTCAAAATCTGTTTCGCGTTCTTTGAAACTTGACTAGCAGGTTCGTTGGCGATCTTATTCGTACTTACTACGATCGCATTGTGGCAGGCAAGCGTAAGGTTAGGTCCCTTAATAGGCCACATGCAGCCGAACAACTAGCGAAGGCCCTGCACTGCTGCAGATGTTACCGCCATCCAAGAAATGTGATGGGATGGGCCGGGCAAAAAGAGGACGAGAAACTGCGACATCTACTACAGCGATTGTTGTCGACGGAAAAAGCTGCGCATATTTGGATGCGGATTTATTGTTAGAGGCAGACGACTTAGGCAAGAAGTCTTGAGTTCCCGGCATGTGCACGTGCGGCTCGTAACAATTCGTTACGCTAGACTTGCCAACATTAGCCTTATATGCGGGCTCTTGGACAAGACTTACGAGCAGTGCCCTAGCTATGACATTCAAATTGCCCTCGGCGATTTCATTGCAAAGCTAGGAAGAAAGGGCAAGAGAACGCAAAAAGCACAAAAAGTGATTACAGTGGCGGTTTCGCGAATATTGAGGTTACAACGGCGAAGACGGTATCAACGGTCAATAAGCGTAAGATTAATTATATGCTGTCAACAAGAAAGAATACCCAACACCCACGTCTCGGACAAAAAGTTGCTGGGATCAAACGAATAATAACTCTTCGCTGTATAACTCTTCCTTGGGCTAAGAATGTAATTGACAAGCAAAGCCCTCTCTCGAACAATAAAAGTAACTTATGACTAAATAAGACCTTAATAATCCCAGCTCTGCTCTACGGCGCAGAGCCATGAAAAATCATCATCAACTTAGCCAGAAGAGTGAAGATCCAACAACTGAGGTGGCTGGGTTATGTAGAGCGGACGGACATCAATCCGGTCCGAAAAGTTTTCGAACCCGCCACCGAGGAAGGCCGCAGTAGAGGAAGGCCGACACTCAGGTGTCTCATCGAGCTGGCGGGAGATGCTTTTTGGTTGTGGATCAGGTCCACCCTGGACTGTAGCGCCACCTTAAGTAAATAAGTATGTATTGTGATAACCATTTAAATGTGAGAAGCGACATCTAGATTTACATAGCAGAGGATGTCGATACTCGAAGAATAGAAGATTTCGATACTTGAATAACAAAGTCTCGACCATTGATGACTGGAGAGAGGAATCGAATTTTCTAGCAAATTGGAAATTGTATGCGACGCTGGATCGCGAGGATTGTTCTCGAAGTATGTCATTCGAGTATAAATACTAGCATCCCCAAGGTCATAGACTGACTATAGTTAGTATATGCCCAGGGTATGCAAATCAGTTGAATTTTAATTGTTAATTAGTAGAAGAACCACTTAAGCGGTTTAAGTAAAAGATAAGAAAAGTATAAGCGGGTGAGAAATTGGATTGTATTGAGAGACACAATTAAATAGTGAATAGTGACTGTACTGAATAAAGCGATTTGTATTGAAAAGAATAAGTTCTATCATTTGTAGCCACACAAATATTTTACAGTATGTTGTCGTCTCCCACAAAAACTTTAGCGTCACATTATACGAGTACATATAGTGACTACATTATTTTCCTGGCTCAGATTCTGGCCGAAACCACTCCGGGGTACAGGAGAAGTCAATTTCGTGTCCATGGATAAACTAACATACTCGTAGATGGCAAACTTTCCAGATATTGGAAATCCAAAACCCCCTTTCCACTGACTGCCTCTATCCGTGTGACATTGTCTGTGAATAAGTGTGAATTGTCTGCATTGTCAATTCCCCTCACCTTTCACACAAAAACGTCATCCATATTACACATGTGTATAGTGAATTTTACTTGTAAATTGTTCTCATTCTAGAAAATTCTAGCAGTTTACAGGCTTGTATAATGTGTTGGTAATTCACTTACAGCATGTCTGTGCGAAGTTTAAGGGTTTGCGAAAGGATTAGTAGAGTTTCTCTGTATTTGCGTCCTTGAAGTAACCGGAGGTCCAGTATCTAGGTGAAATGTTCATGAGAATTGAATACCAATACGGGGGAGGGACTTTTGACTACTTGACGAGTTCAAAATTTCGTCGACTTAGATTGCAACAACTGTGCTCCCGTTACAATAAGGACGAAGCTGACCAGGCTGACTCATTAAGTCCAACAAAGCTCAGTATTTGGGCTTCATCCTGGATAAAAAAAAAAACTACTTTGAACTAAACATGTCAAGTCGAAACCTTCAAATCGCTACAGCTTTTCGGCAATATATGGGGCTTTTCACCGAGGAGGGTCCTTTACACCTACATGACTATGATAAGAGCACTTATATGCTATGCTTCGGTTTTCTGTCATGGGGATTTCAGAAACACGCGTGGGTCTACTCTAGAAACACTGATGAATATCCCTCCCTTGACATTCATATCATGGGCCGCCTTCGAATGCAATAACACCAGAACGTTTATTGCTGAGAAAATCTGAAATCGACTTTCCCTGTGGCATGGAATGGTTTTGACCAGAATCTAAGCCAGGAAAGGAAGATTTGCACGGACTTCTCCAAAATCGACTCACCGATGAACTTGCTAGACAAGGCTCAGAGATATTTCTCAAGACACACCCGCGTTCTAGATATGCTCTTTCATTGACAGTAAGATATCAGTTGAGCAAAACTGCAGGTTTCACAACTTTCCAGCAGGCAGACCAAATGTATGATTTCCCACGTCTCTTTCCACTTACTGGCATCGTAACGGGGCTCTACTCTTTTGCTAAACATCTAAGTATGCTAGGCTGTAAAAGTGAAGACGACATCGCGTAGCCCTATATCCCTCTCCGGCAGGCACATAGCCAGAGAGGCTCAAGCACTCCCCCCCCCCCCCCCCCCCCCCTTCAAAATGATTTAAAAGAAAATATTTGAATTAAGTTCTGGTTATTAATTACATCCTTGAATGCATTTCGTTTATTTTTACGGCAACAATATCCAAACGTCAGATATGTTCACTGTGCACGTCATCGCTTGAACCTGGCTCTGTCCAATGTCATGTGAACACCCTCGATTCGCAATTGTTTTGGTGTAGTAAGCGAAGTCGCAGATTTTTTCCGAAACCATTCAAATACAAATAAGACTTTCCAAAACGACATACAAAAACACACATCAGAAAGCAGAAAAAAAACGACTTTTGCGCCTTTGTGAAAGAAGGTTTATTGAAAGGCATGACAGCATTATCTCATTTGCAGAGCTCTTCTTAGTCTTGAAGAAATATCCACCAAGACGTGGGCGGGTCTTCAAAAGCATCAACTCTCTTGGCAGCAATTCAAAGATTCAAAGAAGTGATTTCCTGATAAGCCTCATTGTATGCGAAAAACTTTTTAGTTTAACGCTACTCTTATCAATTTTCCTATAAAATTAATCCTTGAATTTCGTGTCTGCAATAAATCACACAAAACAAGTCTTAAAATCTCTTAAAAAACTTAAGAGGAAATGCCGGAGATTTGTTCAGAGACGTTGCGGGAGTGAAAATCCGCATCACAACTTGCCAAGGATTTCTTTGAAACAAACAATACGCTCCAATCCAAAAACATCATGTCCTGAAGATTATTTTAGAGTTTCTATTCCTATTCCCTGTCTAGATTCTCTAATACAAAATCTTACTGACTGATTTATGGTCAACGAGAATGTTCTACCATCGTTTCAAGCTCTGCTTCCAGGTTTTGCTGCCGCTAATCGAGAAAATGAAATGGAAAAGCTAACTCTTTACTTCGATAACGCAATATGCTTGTCAGCTGTTAAAGCAGAGGACTTACTCTGGTGCGAAAACATTTCATCGATTGATCCCTCTACCGATGCTCTGAAATTGCTAGATACATGTGTATAAGCTACTAGCTTACAATTTTGGCCACACTACCTGTTACAACAGCTAGCGTTGAAAGAACCTTTTCAACAATGAAAAGGATCAAAACAGTATCCCGAAGCATCCTGGGCCATCCAAGACTTAGCGCACTTGCAATGATGTCTGTTCACTCAGGTATTCATGTGGATCCAGATGAAGTGATCAATATTATGTTTAAAAAAGAGACAAGGTGTTTATTGCTATAAAAAAAAACAATATTACAAGAATTATTATTTATTCAATTTAATTTATAAAAAAAACGCCCCATACTCTCCGGCCTGTTAACTATAGGAAGCGAACGAGAGTTCACCCAGTTCGAACTTTTTTTCTCCGAGGTAAAGTGTCATTACGAACCACTATGTTTTTCTTATAAATACCAAACCCGAAAGTTAAGCGTAACGCGACATTAAGTATGCACGCATATTGTCAAAATCTACAATTTGAGACAGATTGACACTGCCTTTTGTAAATAATACTAAAATTTAAATAGAAATCTCCAACACCAAAAAAGCCCTTTAAAAGCTTTATTTCACTCATAAAACTTGGCACCATCGCTCAATGCCATTCTGACAACAAAAATGTTTGACATTACGTGCTCTCAGCGCAATTCTTGAATGAAAAGTTTTCTCGCTCTCTGCTGCTCTGCCCGATCGACTTACTGCAGCAATTCACGAATACAAAAGTGCCCATGTCCAAGTAGAAGCAGTGTCACAATTTGTCCTGTCCAAAATTCGATTTTCCAATAAAAAGTGCAAAAATTCCAATTAATCCAACTGAAAATCCAAAACCAAACGTTTTTTGAAAGCAAAGTGCATCCATAAACAACGTTTCCAGCGCAAGGGTTACCCATCATCTCTCCAGCAAAATGATGGCCACGAAGAAAATCGAAGAAGGCCAGGAGTTGATGAGGCAGGCCGAGAAAAGGTTGAGAAAAATCGTTTTTTGTCTTTTGTTTTTTATTTTACTGTTTTCTGTGTTTTTTTTTTCCCCTCAAATTCGTTTGCACCTTCTGATGGGAGTTTTTCCATTTTCGAAATAATTGCAGTTTGAAGACGAGCCTTTTGAAATGGAGACCCGATTACGACGTAGCAGCTGATGTGTACAGCAAAGCAGGTAAGCAGTGATTTTGTGGTGGAAAAGTTTTCACTTCAAAACATTTTCATTTCACGATGGTGAAGGATACGGGGAGTCTTCGTATGCCCCGTAGCAGTTTTTCTTTTTGTTTTTGCCTTTAACTTGATTCGCCTTTGTCGGCGAGGTTTCTGTCGACCCGTTTTAAGGGTAAAATCGATTTCTTTGAATGAACTCCTGTTGACAGTTGTATTTGACGAAGAAAACAGTGTCAAGCGATACCATCAAGGTTGTGGCTGCATGCATTGGAATGTATTTTCTTCGATTTTATTTCGTTTGAATATTTGATTCAAGCGAATGTTTTGAATAATGAATTCCGGGAGATGACAACATTGGATGGAGGCTATTAGTCACAAAGTTTGCAAGTTTGCTCAAATGCTCTTTCTTTGTGGACTGGAATAGAGGTGTTTCGAAATGGAAATATTGTAGTTGCAAGAGAAAAGTGGGTAGCTAGTCCTACCTACAGTCCTAAACCTGTTTAAAAGTGGCTTTGCAGATGCTCGGTGTGAGGGTTGTGAAGTAGAGCATGTAAATAGCTTTTTGACTGGTTCTTAATCGACTATATTCCATCTCAGATACAATCACCAATATTGCGTAACGTCTGCTTAAACACGGTTTGATAAGGTTGACACAAAACCCAGATACCGAAACGGCGAATAGAAGGTTCTAAAGGGATCTTGGGTGAAGCAACCTAACAGAATTTTTCTTGAAGAAACCAAAGAAAAGCCGGCATAAATCGAGAAAATAAACTACCACAGCTTAATTAAGTAATCTGATCTCTGTTCCAGTCCGGAATTGAACGTCGTGCGCTTAAAACTCGATATCCCTAAGGAAGATCTCTAATTGCGTATATTTTTTTTACAAAAGCTGGACAAACGACAGCAAATTCGACCTTTAATAGGTTTGATGAGCGGTCTGATTCCATAGAAGGCATTTTATCCCTCTACCCTCATTCTAAAATTGTCAGTGATTTCAGTATTCAGTATATATTCAGTATTCACTATTTTGAATGGCGCAGTCTGGACTGGAAACACCGGAAGAACAGTGTGTTGATATCATATCTTCGCTGCGGAAAACAACTTGACACAACTTGTAAATGATTCCATGCGAATACCTGACGTTGATGGTTATGTCGCGCACCCCATGGACTTGTTTTTGACTTGCAATCTGATAAGCGTATCGTCGATGTACTCTTTAGGTTAATTCAGTTAATTTCATGTACACTGGCCACAGAGTTAGAGAAAACATTCATAAAAAAATCCGAGAAAGCCAATTGGAAGGGAATAATTGACTGCTATGGGAATTTTAACTGCTCGTAATGTTTCCTCGAGAACGACGTGGATGCCGCTGATATGATCACAAACACTATTCTCTGTGCAATGCGATCCTTTTCCGATGAAGAGTATCACATCGAAAGAAAAGGCGTGGTATGACTACCGTAGCAAAGAGGCTTTCAGAGTTAAAGAAGAACTGTTTTTCCGGACAGAGCAAAACCGAAAAAAGTTCTGACGAGCCAGGAATGACCGCAATGTCTTTCTGAAGCGTTTGAAGATAGAATACAACCAGAAGTTCGATTTTGTTCTTAGGAATCCTGCCTCATCATCCATCTCAACGCTCATTGATAATGACATTCTAGGTACCAGCTTCTAGGTTGTTGCATGTTTCCATTTGCACTAGAGCGCGTTGAACATTCCGTGGGGCGAATTATTTTTCCCACTCGTGTTGTACCCAATGATCTCATAAACCCGCTGGTGCAGATGGTACGAGTATATCTGAAGAGGCGATTTTCCACACTGGCAAAACTACTCCTTGGAACTCTTTCTGAGTATATAAAAAACAGGATTTGCCCAGCCCGTTCCTAAAACAGCCGAATCTTCTATCTCTTACAAACATTCACGTTCCCCTTTCGAAGGTCATGGAAACGCTCATGAAATATCTTGAGACACGACATCTTAGAAGGAATTAAAGTTAGAAACCGAGGGTCAAAGAAGAGGCTGAAAGAGAAATAATTGGACCATTCAAAAGAAATGCAAATAGATCAGCAAACTTATGGCCTCTCAAACAGCCCAAAGAATGGTGCTAACACACATTTTGTCAACTCCATAAGCCGCGGAGTAGTAAAGCAGATGTAACTATTAAGATGTAAGATGTTATAAAAAGTTGTGGTTTTCTTGGATTTGTCATGTTCCTTCAAACATGTGTTGACTGGGCACCAACATTGAGAAGTCTGGCAATAGTCTGAGATCTGAGAGATGATTGCAACTCTTTTTGTACTTGCACTACAAAGCCAAAAAGTGTTTTGAACATTACTAACGTCGCAACATATGATACGTCTCATCATCATGGAATCACAGTATTCGTTGAATATAGCTAGAGCTACTACCTTTTGTGGCCAAATCTTGATAACTAAACTGTTAGAGTTTAAATGCTGTAAGTGAATTTGGCACAACAAGACCAGCTCCAGTTTTCCAGTTTTTTCGGATTTTCACCCGACCAATAACGCATATTTTGCTTATTGACGAACCGATTGAGCCAAATATGAGCTTCGTCACTGAAGATGATTTTGCGATGATATTCATCATCTTGGCGCATCTTCTAAAGAACCCAATCGGAGAACGTACGTCGCTTCAAATGTTCCATCGGCTTCAATTCTTGAGTCACCTTGATCTTGTATGGGTGTAAACCAATACGCCATAATGTGGTCTGAGCGATGCATAATTCTTGAGAACGCCGTGGAATTGATTGATTTGGATCGTTTGCTACGGACGCCTGAACGGCAGCGATATTTTCGACACTTCGACCAACCCGTTGTCTCACTGACACGGCAACATCACACAAAGAATATGTAGACTCAAATTTTTTAAACTTGTTATTGCCTGTCTACTAGGGCGAGAATTACGACCGAAAATTGGAGTTAACGCTCTTAAAGTTGCAGTCACCGACTCCGAATTTCGGTAGAAAATTTTTATAATTTGCAGACGTTGCTCGTTCGTGTACTTTACCATGATGAAAATGTTGAGTTTACTGAATAAATTGACAGTGACAGTTTGATGATTAGTGAAAGAGTGCATTCACAAAGTAAATTCAAAGTTGTGAAGTCCCTATTGAAAAACCCTTTAGAATACAGAGCTCCAGACGATCTTCGAATCATTGGAAAGGGAAGAAAGGGAAAGAAAGAAATCAGTGGAAACCGATGGAATAGCGAACATTAAGCTTTAAAACAAACTATAGTAATTCGCAGTGTAGGCAACCAAAGGGATAATGCCTACTAGTCTGCGAATCTGCAGACTACCTTGGGAAAGGTAGTCAAAGAGGCCTAGCTAAGAGGGTTGAGAACAAGAATATAGTTCCGGATAACTAATTTGATTTTACGACGGAATGGGTATCTGATACCTAATCGAATTAAACGATTCGCAGAGATGGTTGCTAAGCAGACTGGGCCAAAGTAAAGCATTGCTGTAAATTCTTTTTAATCCGTCTTGCAGCAGACAGTTTATTTTAAAGAATGGCGATGTAACTTCTGTTGGAATGCCTGAAATTTAAAACGACCTGCAACAAGCTACGTTTAATTCACAATTAATATTCACCCCTTGTATCACGGATTTATTAGAATCTCATCACTATACTACAGCGTAAGCAGACGACTTTATTGCGTCTAGATCAGGTCCAAAAACGAAAATCACTAATATACTCTTGCAGCGTGCTTTCGATTTGTGTTTTCTGCCACATGGCCGTCATCGGGTCTATGCTCGTATTTGGAAGTCAACTGTGAGAGCATGTTCATTTGAAAAGATTCGAATGTTTGAGAGGACTAGACTTGTACAGGACACTAGAGTCGGAGTACATAAAATTGTATCCTAATGGAATTTCGTACAAGTCAAATCCAACTAGATTAGATTATTTTGTCGTGAAGCAGTGATCTAAATGAACAACTTAAACCCCGGGGCTCATTACCCCAATTATACTTATCATGAGAGTGTGCACTTTAACGTCTTCATTATTCCTGGAAGCCTTCCTTTACATAGCTATGAAAGGGTTGTCCGTTTGCTTATTCTTGAAGCCACCTTAGATAGTTTAAATAGGATTAATTAGATGTAGAGCCGGCCTTTTAAAACACCGAACAGAGCTCACTAATACATCTTTCAACTGAGTTGTTTCACATACCTCGTAAGACTCTTTGGGTCCTATTCCTGCAAATGTTGCATTGTTCATATGCTGGATTGAAAACATGTCATAGCTAAAACTTTGTGCGCTAAACAATCCAATAATTCATGATAATGAGTGCGACTATCATCCTGTACGATGGAAAATTTTACCAACGTCTAGTCGCTGTTACTCTCAAAATACAAATGACCGCGTTGAAAATTGACAGTAAGTACTTCATTTCATTGTTGCTAAGCAGCGTGTGTAAGCCTTTTATTCTTTTATCGAGGTTGAGTTCGTGTGTGATTGCGCTTCATTTATCAGGGAAATCGCAAACAGATATCATTCTTAAGCTGCAAAAGCAGCGCTTGAAAAGAGCGAAGAAATTGAAGCATTCAGCAAGTTGTAAACAAGCAATTCGATTGGGTTTGGGTAACGGGAAGGTCATCTGAAAATTTGAGCATTCGGATGGGGCGACCACATCGCAAAAGTTATCTTCCGTAATGGTGTGGGGCGAAGTGTCCACCGAAAGTCGCACTATACTGGTATTCATGGCCCCTGGAGTCAGGATGCTCAGAGTGCTAAAAGGAGCATTAAAACCCGGGGCACGTTCGTCTCACAAAGTCAAGGTGTACCAAGAATGACTGAAAAACAACGTCACGGACTTCATTCCGGCCGAATTTTGTTTCGTGAATTCACCAGACGCAAATACGAATTACTTATGTGTTAGGAGTGTGTTGGAGGCCAGGGTTAGTGCTAAGTAATATGAAAATGTGGTCTCGCTAAAAGTATCTCTTCGCTAAGAGTGGTTTCAAATAAAAGCTCACTTGTCAATATGTAACTGGTTCAAACTCATTCAATGCAACAGGTGCCATTTCCATAAATTGTACGATATTTTTAATTGGTAACAGTTCAATCGCTGCAGGGTGTCCCTATTATGCTCCAATCCAAAACACATATTCTTTCTCTTTGAAGAACGTTGAAAATCGGGGGAAGGACTATGTTTGACCTAATGACTCAAACATTGTGCTGTCAATTCACATTTTACCAGCAGCGTCGATGTATTTCAATCATCCTATTCTGATTCCAAGAAATCGGTGTGATTTGTCATGTCATGAAAGCCCAGCGGCCCAGCAAAAGACTAAACTAGAGTTGCACCAATTTGTCTCATTCCGAATTGACTGCTCTTCGTTTCTCTTATTTGCACGTTGGCGACATGTCCGGTTTTTCCGAAGAAACAGGCGACCATTTACTTTGAAGTGCTTCGTGCACTTACAGCTTTTGCTGGATTTGGCTCGTCTTGAAAGACCCATACAGTCGACTGCCGTTTAGTTTTGGGCTCATATGTATAGATCCACGATTACTGTCACGATCTTACAGGCGTCTTTTGAAGCACCGCGATCGAATTTTTTCAACATTTATTTGGACCAATCGACATAAGCCTCTTTTGTTAACCTACGCGAAGAAATCTTTTTGACGGCCAAATGTAAATCTTTATGTTAAATGTATGCGAGCACAACTAATGCCCCAGCATGCCTCACTTACACGATAAGTTACAAGACGATCTTGCGATATCAGTTTCCGCATATCATCGATGTTTTCTGGCACAACCGATTTTGTGCGACTTTCACGGAATTCGTCCTGGAGCAAAGAACGATGACCATTATTTAATTCAGAAAACCAGCACGGTTTCCCGGGATGGTGCTACATCACCAAAAGTCGAAGCGAGTTGATTGTCACAGTTTTTTACGTTAATCCACGTCGAAAATCATAAGAAATCATCTGAAGAAAATGTTCACGTTTGAATTCCATATTACGGCTGAGTGGAATTTTTCAAGCGCAAGTAGCACCCGTATGACAAAACTTTCTGAGCATCTGTACCATTAAAAACTTCAAAGTTTACAATGCTGATATCAGATTTGACGTATCTACACCGGTATTACCATATCTCTTAAACTTAAGTAGCAACGTACTCAAGAAAGTCTACAGAAGACTTCTTCGTTAGATCAATTCTATACACATCAGTGGTTTCAATTTCTGAAGTCTACATGGGCTGTACAAATAGAGCTGCGGAACTATCGCAGTATTTTTATATCACCACCCTAACTTAATACACAAACGTTCTTATTTTTACTTCCAGGAACTTGTTTCCGTTTAGCAAAATCATTCGATCAGAGTAAGGAGTGTTTCTTGAAGGCAATCGATTGTCATAAGCAGAATCGATCATGGTTCTATGCAGCAAAATGCTACGAACAGGTAAATAGAACCACTGCTATTAACAATTCCAAACACTGTTCCTAAAATGTGCTTTACCTTCTTATCTTGTAGATCATAATCGTGCTAAAGGAAACCAACAATCTAATGCAAATCGAAGAGAACGCAAACAAGGCATGCAATTTATATCAGCTATATGGATCGCCAGAAGCTGCAGCTGCTGCTCTTGATAAGGCAGCAAAAATTGTTGAAAATCCACACCCTGAAATTGCTTTACGATTGTACCAACATGCTATGGAAGTAGTTATGGTTTGTACAATAATAAATCGATTTTTCCATCAAGTGCTTGACCAATTTAGAATTCCTTTGCATGTGTTCTTTTAGAATGAAGACTCAACTCGACAGGCAATAGAATTCGCAACAAAAGTCTCACGATTGTTGGTCAAACTTGGAATGTAAGTTGATTTACTTTTACGGTAGTCGTCTTAAGTTATATTTTGTGTAAATATTTCATTTAAAGGTACGATCAAGCAGCCGATGCTATAAGGCGAGAAATCAGCTACAATCAAATGACAGAATCGTATCAACAGATTGGCCGACTTGCTGTCGGTTTGGTTTTGGTACAATTAGCCCGCGGTGATTTTGTTGCTGCTGAGAAAGCATTTAAAGAATGGGGCAATTGCTGTGATCCTCAAGAGGTGCAGACTTTAGAAATGCTACTGCAAGCATTCGACGATGAAGATCCTGATGCAGCTAAACGGGCTTTATCGTCGCCTTTTATTAGGCACATGGATGTTGAGTATTCGATATTGGCCCGCGATTTACCATTACCTAAGGGAATTACTGCAGCTCCGAAGGCAACGGTTATTGAGAATGCAACTGCGTCATATAAATCGCCTAATGCTGGGGTAAGTTAAAGGATTAAACATTTATGTAAATATATTCTTTTAATTGGTAAACTTAGATTGATGTTACCATAGTGTTTCTCTATCGTCAATTTTCTATTGAAAAATTCATTCACTTTCCTCACACACAACTTTATGGCTGGAACTTGAGTCTCTATTGCTTTTTACACGTAATTTTCTGACGATCATCGTTGATCCAGTTGACTTGTCCCCATGTGCCAACACTCTCTGGCATACGTAACTTTTTCATTTCCATTGCTGCCACTTTTCGTATAGAAAAAACCTTTAAGTTGAAGCGGCATTATTCTTTAACAAAATAATTCAGAATTTTCGCGCCATTTAAGCCACTAAAGGCTAACTCTATCGGCGACATCATCGTTGCAGTTTTCTTGGCAGTTAGCAACCGAGCCTATGTGTGTAAACACATTTTTCGCCACGACTCCTGTATCATAGATATTCGGTCTTAAGGACTGAACGACCGTCGTTGTGTATGATGCGCTATCATCGGCGAGAACAAAGGAAGTCATTCCGCACTCGTCAATGTGCTGCTTAACGAGAAAAACTTGCATGACAACTTTAACTTCGAATTCTCCTGGAACTTTTTCGCGTATTTTGGAATATGGAATATAGGTTTTCATCGTCGTCAAAAGTGCAGATCTAGATCTTCAACAGCTTCTGTTCTTGATTTGCCTCCTTTGTATCCTTCTTGTAAAATTTCCGTACATAATTTCGGCATTTCGTTCGTTTTGTTGCTGCCATCTCTCTAGGATAGTTTGTTTGGTTCTTCCCTTGGCGAGTAATCATATTTTAGTCAGTCTTTCGCTCACGTGCCCTAAACAAAAAACTTCAAGTCTTGGTTTTCCCCTGACGACAAGCTTGCATTCTGCTTTCAGTAGTAATTATCACAGTTTGTGTCTTAGATTGAATTTTCTTCATCCCATCATAAATAAATCTTTGCTTTGATGACAGTAATATCTTCTTCCGCCTAAGCCCTCCGTTAAACCAATTTTACAACAGCATTTGATCTTTTAGGCGTCCGAATATTTGACATACATAGCCCCAAGTCGTTTACCTTTTCAAATTTACTGGAGTTGCCAACAGAAAAAATCAACCATCATCCATCTGAACCTTATACATGCTCGTTAACGGACGGCATTTTGGAATTTGCGGATAAATTGAGCACTGCCGTTCGCTGAAAAGTCATCCGTCCCTATATCTATTTCCATTACTGGGTAGAGGCCGATGAATGTTCTGAACTCCGAAAATGTTTAAATAGCTCAAGCTGTCTGATGTCACTTTTGACTCCATCTTGCGAAATCCTCCGCCAGAACCGTCAAATTTTAGCTTCTCTGGACCGACCGCTTGATATATTGCGAATTGGGAGTGCTAACACAAATATATTTTTTCATTCCGACTTCATTTCTGCGTGATCAGAGCATCCAGACTAAAACTAGTTTATTGTATACATGTATGTATATTCCTCTTAGTGAAATTTCTCAGTCATTCACAAAAAGAAAGATACCCACGGTTGTGCTCACAAGAAGTCCAACTGTAAATTAAACCCGACCGTAAAGGTACCTAGTTGTCCTAACGTGGGTTTAGATACTAAGAGAGAAATCGATGACGCGAATGATTTGCCTGCTCCACCGATGCTTCACAATACGTTTCATTTTCATCAGGATGGCGTGTATTTTCGCTTAAAAGACAGAGAAAAATTTAACTTAACGTTGTCGTCCTCCAGAAAGACACCACCTCAGCATCCCAGATCAATTCTGGAGCCCTCCGTGAAAGTCTGACTACTTTAGATTCTGGCCGAAACCAGGGGAAGTCGATTTCGTATTTTCTCAGCAATAGAATTGCTGGTGTCATTGCATTAGATTGTCAAAACACAATAGGCGCGAAAGGCCATCAGGCAACCTCATCTTGGAGGTATTTTACGTTGGAGAAAAGGCTGGTGATTCCTCTAAGAGTCAGATGAGTCAGGCCAGTAAGGTTCCCTCTTCTTGTAAATAGAACAACCTCAGTTTTGAAAGGATCAAGGTCGATCACTTCTAGGACTGTCTGCTCTAAAGCGCAAAATTTTCCAGACGGTGCAGATACTCGTAGATACACCATTAAGCAGTGAGTCAACCAACATACATCATAGCAGTGGGGTATGACGCCGCCGCCTTCCGCCTTGTTTACTTCTGCTATTTCATATTGGTCACAGTCACTGGTGATTCATTTACGTCGTGTTGTCTAGCCGTCAAAATTTGCATTGTCGAAGCACCCTCAATGCAGATTGAAATGCCCAGCGCCCAGTTTTTCTTGTCGAATTCGCCTTCAGTTCTGCCAATCAGTTTTTGAAGCTCAGTCTCGTGGTTCTGTGTTGGAAGGCATGTTGCATCTTGGACAGAGAATCCAATCGCAAAGCAGTTTTGCCCACATGAAGTTTGACCACTCTGTTGAACATGAAGGAAGTAAGATTGATATTTTTGTTTTTTTTTTTTGCTCTATGTTCACCAGGAGTTCAGTCAGATTCAGGCTAGATTCTCTTCAATGCTGCCAGCAGAGAATCTGTGGACCGACATACCCCCAAAGTGGTTTTCTCGTTGATCTTTCCACAGAAGTCACCTAGCACAATTTTGGCTTACACAATGATAAAACTCCTCAATCTCAGGTGATTTTTCTATGACTCGTAATAATTATTTGGTAATTGTGCCGTCTCGTTGCTTTTGTAAGTCATGCGGAAACTTGTATGAAAGATTACTAATATTTTTTTTTAAAGAACTTAACACTCAAGTTGGTATGAATACTCTTAAAGTGCCTGAGCACGTGTTAAAGTTTTTTTTTTGAAAATGGGATAGAGAGATTGTACTTGCCTTATCAATTGAGTTCGTGTAGATAAGGGTCACATGTGATAACTAATGTGTTATACACAATCATTTTTTGAATGATATCACCTTTATTGGCAAATGCCAATGTCGACAAAAAAAAGGTTATTGCGTAGTTAATGGCGTAATCGCAGCACGTTTGCTTTTTATTCATCGACGAAACTACGTGAGTCAGATGTGGGTGGGGAGTGCTAATTTTGAATTATTAATTTGTTTCTTTAATTCCCCGAATAATTCACCTGTACGTGCTTTGCTTAAGTTCTGAAATGAATTCTGTCTTTTTCCCATGATTCAATACCTTCTGATCTGATCTTATTTGACAATTTTAAAATTATTTGAATATTTCCCTGTCAGAATTTGGAAGACAAATCCTTGTAACCTTGGTAATCATTTCCATTATTGTAATGCAGAGAATGAAAGGCCAACTAAATTGATGTTCTGAATCCACCGCTAAAAAAACTTCATCCACTGTCATTGGTTTCATAACATTGTAACACAGTTTTGAGATGCTCATTGAGTTCGGAATATTGCCAAATATCACACAGAGACTAGTGACACTTGCATTGTTTTACATGTGAAGGAAATAGTATCCGATTAGAGGACATATAATACAGGGTGGTCCAAAAGTCCGTTAACATTTGAATCGGCAGCTGCGTCGAGCAACGACGACGAGGAGGTGGGTCGGGCGAGGTACGAAATGTTAGAGTGGCCAATGGGAATTTAGTGTCATGGTGTCATTCAACAAGAAACAACGTGCGTTCTGCGTACGCGGGTACTATCGAAACAACGATTCTTCAACATCACGTGAACAACCTGGACTCTCTGCTCGAAAGTGGTCTGGCGTCTTAAACGTATCCAAAACATCTTTAAACCGCATTCTACACAAGGATTTACATTTGCATCCGTACAAAATCCAAATGGTTCAGCAGTTAAAGCCTCAAGATTATGCTCATAGGCTGCAGTTTGCTAACGAAATGCTAGAGAGGTTCGTCAGCTTTAACAACATTTTTTTAGACAAAGCCCACTCTCACCTAAATGGATATGTAGACAGACAAAACTGCAGATATTGAAGTGACAGTAATCCGAAATTGAAGTATCAAAAACCCCTACATTCGCCTAAGGTTACTGTATGGGCAGCTTTATCAGCAAGATGGTCTACTTTTTTATGAAGATCAAAGAGGAAAAGCTGTTACAGTGAATACAGAGCTGTATATTGCCATGCGACAGAACTGTTTTGGTCCAGCTTGATGGTTTCAATCAACAATCGTGGTTACAGCAAGATGGGGCAACATGCCACACTTCCAACGACTCTTTAAGTGCAGTTCGTGAAATTTTCGGTTAAGAATTTATATCCAAAAGAGGTGACATTAACTTGCCACCTCGTAACCCGGACTTATCGGAGTGAGTAAACATTGGCACTTGAAGAGTCTTCAGTTCGTACCCGGACGGACGGCGGAACGGAGAAAGATCTCGCAATAAGTGGCGCATAATTGGAATGCATCCATAACAATTAAAGAAGCCGTAACTACAAACAATTAGCGAATGACGGGACTAAGTAGATAGGTTGTAGTAGTAGATAGTAGTTGATGACCCAGTCCACCCCGGACAGTAGCGCCATATAAGTTATTAACTGTGATTTCGTCCGGATTGTGAGCCAAGAAATGAATGTAGTCAGGTCTGCACTGAGGGCTTCAAAACCGATCTAGGGACAGCCAAATTGCGATTAAAACCTTGCTGAACCCACGGATTAGTTCGAGAATGCAGAGCTTCACTGAACGAAGTCAGAAGGCTAAATGCACTGAGTTTTGTTTACATCCCAAATAGCAATGATATCACGGAAAATGAGATCCCGAATCTGCTATCACTTAAGGCATTCAATTCTCTTTCTCCGACAATGAGTCTAGCTTCGTCGGGAGTAACATGAGAGGCAATCATTAAGTGGTCTGTTTTTTCACCTTGAATTGTTGACTATTGCTATTAATTATGTCAGGACCTCTTGTTTTCTTCTACTGCTCTGGAACAACAGCTCCAACAGTTATTTATATTCAATCCATCCTTATCCTTAACTAGTCCGGTGCTTGTGATATTTTTCAGTTTTTTGAGTAGTCTGAAGGTGCATTACATTTTTTTTCATAGTGATACCTCTTAGCACTTTCTATCTTAGTTTTTATCAAAATTGATTGTCCTATGTTCCTTCTTTCATCCATGCAACTTTTCTAGCCCTACCTAGCGTACAACAAGAATCAAGTAGAGGTTGCTTGAAAATAGTTTTCTGAGAGTGTACAAATTAATTTATTTAAACCAAATATTTCGCTTCTTTCGTAGTCATGGTGCCATCGGCGAAAAATTTCTGGGGTTTTTGGTTGAGAAACCGAACTTAATCCGATTGAGAGAGTTCTGCAGAGACCGGAAGAAGTGATAGTAAGAAAGTGCTATATCTGGACTATACAGTGGGTGCATTAAAACGCCGAAACTAAGCCTTCTCAATTTCTGACGGGCCATTAAAGAAGTGTGAAGGAAGACAACATATTTTTTATTGTTCAATTCAAGCCGTTTTGATTATTGATTATTCTGATTCGAATGGAATAATCCTCATTGACTTTTTGAATAAACGAAGACCGTGTAGTACTGCAGTGAATTATTGGACCGATTTGATAAGTAATTGAGAGAGACACGGACATATTTGTCTAAGAAAACAGTGCTGTTCCTCCTACACCAGCTCACCAGAAACCCATCCGAAACTCGCGTAGCCAAATTGTATGAATTACGATATCGATTGGTGCCACATCAACCGTACCCGCCCGACCTATCTTCCTATCTTCTTTGGCTCGCAGGAAGAACATCCAGCTTGAACGAGGAGGTCATCGGCGATTCAGGAGCCTATTTTGAAGAGTTTGAAAAATCATATTTTTAAGATGATTTAAAGAAATTGTAGGAACGTTGCACTTGCTGTAAGGAATACTCTAATAAAGAAGAAATGGAATCTGTTGCGTACTTCCTTTGCAACTGCCCTGCTTTACCACCCAGCGGATTCGAATTTCTAGACAGCTACCACTTTCGAGTTTCTACTCTATAAGATCATCAGAATCCAGGGTATTTAGTCTTTATAATAGCAGAATGGCCGTAGAGGATCTATAACAGCCTTGTTGCTTCGTTGATCGTCTTTGAACTTGTCTTGAAATGCGCCGTCGGTTTAGGTTTCTGGCATCCCATCCTGGGCAAAACATTGTAGTAGCACTGAAACAACAAAGGCATTTGACAGAGCTTAGAATCGGACTCTTTTATCGAAAATGTGTCCATACATCGAAGTATGAATGTTTTCTGTTCAGTGGATTAAGGATTACCATTCGGAATGTGAAACAAGTTCTTTTTTATGGTTTTCAGTCTGATATCCACAAAATAAAGCTGGTGTGCCTCAGGGATCTGTTCTGAGACAGATATATTTTTATATATACTTTGTTGCAACTCCCGTGGGAGGAAAATTATTCCGCGTTTAACAAAAAAAATTTAAATAATTTAAAAGAAGAAGGGTGCCGGGCTACCGGCAACCAAAAAAAATAAAGGAACAAAATTATGACACGAGGAAAAAAGGGGACCGCAACCACACGGGTGGTGGTTGGTAGACGAGTGAAAGAAAGTACGCAAAAACGAAACGAGCCCAAAAAGGAAAACGAAAGAGAACCGGAATTGCAACCAGCCGCTGGTTCCAAGCTGCGCACACCGGCTGCTCAGTACGGGGGGGGGGGGGGGGGGGGGTTCGGCAAAGAGGAAACGGAACGTAAACAATGATCAATTGGACGCCACCCGATTTTTATGGAAAATCGGGAAAACAAGATAAAAAAAAAAAAAAAAAAAGTGTATGTATGTATTTTCTTGAGAAAAAAAAATGGGGGAGATTACAGAGGCCGTATATGGTGCAGAATAAATAACAATCGTGGTACACCAAAGGGGTTGCCCACCTCAAGATTTAACTGACAAAATATTACACTAGATTTGGACGGCCGACGGAAGGCCCACGATTCCGTACGATCGCACACGGGGTGACTCACTAGGTGGCAACGGGGTCGCGAACGTTTTAAAAACCAACCGTTAAAGGGTTACGGGGTTTGCCAGGTAAACGGTAAAGAGCCTTACGGGATTCTATACCTCGGAAGTAACCCCAACTGGGGGTAGATCACACAGATGGGAATAAAAAAAGATATCAAAAAAATTACGAGGGGTACTTATCTTATTTTCCTGCCTACTTGGGGTCGCTCCTATCTGGTTGTCGGGGTTGATGAGGGGAGTGTGTACTTCCCGCCGCTGTCACTCTCGTCGTCGCTCCGTCCGTCGGTTCTTCCTATTTTCCTCGCTGGGGTTTTGTGGTTTTTGTTTTTTTTGTGTTCGTCCTTGGTGGTGGGTTTCCTTTTTTTCCTCGTTCGTTCGTTGTACGTTTCTTTTATAATTTTTTTTTGTTGGTTTCTTCTGTTTGTTCGTGGGTCAGTTTTGTTTAATTTTGTTCTCCGTTCTACTTTTTCTTTTTTTTTTTTTTTTGCGTGTACTTTCCGCTATGACGGCTAGTTCTTAATTGCCTAGCCGCGCATTTCGGCTAGTTGCCTCTCACGCACACACACACTCATGCATGGTTCCACTAATTCAGCTGTCAGAACAAAGGGACTCACTTCCAGAGCTCTGACAGCCTCCCTATGAAACCACCCAATCACGCCAGTCGATGTTTTGTCGTGTTCGTTCTGTCTGTCGAGTGACTGCTTGGGTCAAATGGTGACCGCCAAGTAGGGAGGAAACATTTATTAAAGAAAACTTTTACTGCGGGGCCCGTAAGTCTCCTTGCAGACACGAATGAGGGGAACGGATCGTGGGGAATCGTGAGCTTTCTTTCACAATTATTGTTTTTTTTTTGAGTTTGGGGTCTTGGGGGGTTTTACAAATTGTGTGGCTGAAAGCAAACAATATCGATTTTAGGGCGGGCTCTCGGCCATTGCTGGGATGTCAACGTCTTCGCTCATCATGGGGGGAGCAGACCGTCCGTCCGCTAGAGTCTCCAGGCCGTCCACCTGGCTCTATCCGGGGTACCTATATGGTCATCTCTGGAGCGGTAGGCCGAGGGAGGGAACTAGATTCAAAGGATCTAGTAAATCCCGCCTGTACCGTGGCATCCAGAGCATGACGGGAAGAAAAGAACGGGGACGAAACAAGAAAAGGCAGGAGGGCAGAGGGGTGAAACAGACAACAACAGGACCAAAGGGAATGGAGTATTTTTGGGGCGTGATTTGCACGTAACAACTTTTTAAAATTTACATTAATGATCTCTTGTCGTTCACTTCATATCCAGTGTAATCTATAACAGTCTGGTTTTCTTACCCGTTCCCGGATCAAGGTACCTGCTCTCCGGCCGTATTAAAATTGGGGAACTACTGACAGAGTGGAATTACAAACATTTAAAACCAAGTTTTGAGCTTTTGTCGTTACTTCTCTTATTCGCCTCAATAATTTTCCAGCGGCCTGCTGTGTGCCTGCGTTTGATCACTTTTCCACCACTCTCCTATCCAGCATACCCCATCTGCAGCTGCATCTTCTTATGACTTTCATAAAACGAATTTCCACAAAATTAATGCATATCTTAGTAAGTGTTCTTTTAATTTCGCCAATATGTTCCTCAGTGATGCTCTCTCTATCGTCTACAGAGAATTATTCAATTCTATTTCTCTCTATGTCCCCTTTTCGCGCAAGAAAAACCCTTCTACGAGTCTCCCGTGATATAATCGTAAACTTCGTTCTTTACGTAACAAGAGAAACAAATTGTGGGCGGTTTTCCTTCGATCCAATTCCTTTGGTGACTATTCCAACTACCTCGGGTTATACCTTCAATTCGCCCAGCTTTAGTTCTCTACCAGCGATACCTTGATAGTGCGCAATCAAGGCTTATAAACGATCCTAAGTCTTTCTACCAATTCGTTGACTACAAAAAAAAAATCTGTTGGTTTTCTTCCATCCCTCTCATACGAAAATATATCATCAACCGAATCGCATACCGTAGCCAACTTTTTTGCTATTTTTTTTAAACAATCTTTTGCCGATAATTCCTTCGTACTGGATCCCTCTTATTTCAAATTCCTACTAAAATACCCCTCTAGGTATTTCGCAAAGTTTTGAACATACATTGATAGAAAATAAGTTACAACAACTTAATGATGAATACTTACCCGGCCTAGATGGCCTTCCATCCATATTTCTTAAAAAAGTGTTCCTCCACAGTTTCCCATCCCCTTTCAAATGTTTTCCGGTTATCGCTCTCTCAAGATGAATTTCCACAGATATGGAAGTCTCCTTTCATAACACCGATACACAAAAAGGGATTAAAGAGCGAAGTCACTAATTACCTATAGCTAAACTTTCACATATACCCAAACTCCTCGAAAGCATTTTGTGTGAAGCCTTAAGCTTCCAGTGCAAATCTCTAATTTCCCCTAATCAACAGGCTTTCTGAAAGGTGAATCAACTACCACTAACCTCGTCGAATTCGTGTCTTCTGTTCTCTCAGCCTTAAAAAGTGGTAAAGAAGTTGACGTTATAACAACTGATTTCAGTAAGGCTTTTGACAAGATATCTCATAAACTAATCCTGTTTAAATTGTCCGTCCTGGGCTTTGAACCCATTTTGCTAAAATTGTAAAATGGATATCTTCTTACCTGGATAATCGTTTTTATAGTGTTCGATTCAGGTTCTTGGCCACTTCAGGTGTTCCTCAAGGTAGTCACCTAGGTCCACTTCTCTTCATCCTAACTATTAACGATCTTGAAAGGGTCATTCAACACTCAGCACTTTCTCTATATGTTGACGATACCAAATTTTTTAAACCTATTTCCTGACAATATGACTCCAGCCTCCTTCAAATAGATCTAAATAGTTTTTCCAACTGGTGTATCAAGAACTGCTTGGAACTCAATGTCACCAAACGTCAATCGATTACCTTCTCACGTAAGTGCAACAAGTCTCCTCTCCGAATTTACCTTCTCCACGGCCAACCTATATCCCTTGTTGAGTCTATCCGAGACCTTGGCATATTATGCGACAGGGAGCTTAATTTCTGCTTGCATATTGATGAGACAATTACTCATCACTTGGCTTCGTGAAAAGATGGACCAAAGAATTCTGCAACCCGTACGTGACCAGATCACTATACATCACTCGCGTTCGCCCCCTTCTCGAGTACGCCAGCCAAGCGTGGTGTCCCTTTCAACGTGTTGAGAGCATCCAGCGTCGATTTCTTCGATTTGGTCTTCGAGATCTTACCTCGCTATCGAGTCCGTCTCACGCTCATTAACCTGAATACCCTTGAGGAACAAAGGCACGCAGCTGATATTCTTTTCATTCACCGACTCCTCTCGGGCTTCGTCGATTGCATGTCTTCTTACAACTCGATTTTCTTTCACACTAACCCTCGAAATCTACGCTGCCACCGTCTTTTTTATCTACCAATCAACCGCACCACATATGGTTCTAACGAACCAATCTCCCGTATGCTGCGTAAGGTAAACTCCAACCTTTCCGTTTTCGATTTTAATCGTAGCACTCTCTCCCTCAAATCCGATCTCCTTCACCATCGCTAGTGATAAGTCCTAGATATCGCTAAACCTTAATTTTCTTTTAGTTTTTAAGTCCTAGTTTTTAAGCTTGTATTAAGCTAAATAAATGGGGGCGTTAGCCCTCACCAAAATTAAATTGAAGAGTGTTCACACCCCCTACAGTTCGGTCGTTCCTCCGCTCTATATCCTACTTTGATTTTGGTTCGTTTCTGCACTTTAATGTGATCTTAAATCAAAGCAATTGACATACGAATAGTGTAACAGAGCGGCAGTCTACTTGACTTTCGACATGTATTGAAAGAGTTGGGAAGGCTAACTGCTCGTATCTAGAGGTTGTTGTATGTTATGTCTTAGACAGTTTAATTGATGATTCATATTTCTGTTTTCTCTTTTTAGACATCTCCATCGGCAGCTGAACCTCCATCCGCTTCATCCACCGCAGATGCTGCTGTAAAAGAAGAAGAAGAGGAAGAAGAAGAAGAAGGTCTCTGTTAGTTATTTAGAAAAACTGTTTTCCTTTTATAAATATCTACATACTGCTCTTTATTATTAAAAAAAAATGCACTCTATTAATTAAATTACAACAAATACAACATATATACATATAAAAATGAAAAAAAAAATATATATTTACAATAATAAAAATAAAGAGAAGGATAAAGCTAAGCAAAGATAAGATGATAAGATAAGAAAAAGAGAAAATCTAATGGAAAAAGTGACCTCAAACGATGCAACATACAACTAAACTAAAATTCTGTGTTTTAATATTATGTACACTCGTAAAACAAAAACAAAAGCAAAATCAAAAGCATATTTTCCTCCTTCCTTCCATTCTCTCTATACTTTAGTTGTAAGTTATAAAGCAAACCAAATAGAAAATAATAAGTATGTTATATACCATACATTATTTAAAAACAAATTCAAAGCAGTTAAATATAAAGCTTAACAACTTTTTTGTTTATCGTTTCTTATTTTTTCCTTTTTGTTGTGACTAATTGTAGTGGTTTTAACTTGTAAAACAATTCTAAGAAATGTTATTTGTTTATCTAGAACAATTGAAAAACAAAGAATTACAAATTAAATTCCGTATATTTATACGCTTAAAGAAAAATCGATATATATAAATAAATAAATAAATAAAGACATAAGTAAAATTCATTACATAACAAAAAAAAAACAAGAAACTTAAATTCATTATGTAGAACTTATCGCAACGGTGTTTGCCAATATTCTAAGCAAAAATTGTATAAAATATATTTAAAAAAAACAAACAGTAATAACAATTTCAATGCATTTGTTAATAAGAAGAAAATTAAATAATAAAATAAAATTTAAATAAAATAGCTAGAGCTTTATAAAACAGAGAAACTAAATGAAAAAAAAAATAAAAACATAAAAATAGTGCAATTACGAGTAACTAAATCTGGAAGAAAAAATAAAATACACCGAAACGAAACGAATGCATTAACGATTCGATTCACTTTATTTTTATGTTTTAAGTGGTTAAATATAGTTATCTTTTTTTGGATGTAAAACTAATCATAATTGTGTTTCTTTTTCGATTAGATAGTTAGCCTGATCCTTAGCTAACTCCCTCCAGTTGTGCACTCCAAATCGGTTGCGGTACCCTTCTACCACAGATAATAAATCTATACAGATGTCTCATCGCTGTAGAAAAAAATGGTTAGGAATAATGTAAAGCTTTTTTATTTTCGCTCTTTCTTGCTTTGTTTACTGAGAGATTTTTTTTTCTCTCACCACAAGTTGAGGGCAGTGGCAAAAGGAATATGAAAAACAAGTGCAAGGGGTTTGCGGGAAGGAGCATGAAGACTTGGCCGTTTGTTTTCATTCGACTGCAATAGGAAATTATGTAATTTTTCATGAATTGGTATTTTGTTTGAGCGTATGGGTGTGTACTCGTATGTAAGAAAAAACAATTCAAAGGCGGGAAAAGTCGAATATTTCTTTACATTTTGTAATTGAAGTTTGACGAGCAAAATATTATTTGTGTTATTAATATGCAGTGCAGATACACCTGTGTGCAAAATAATAGCAGTGTTAGATGCTTAACTTTTTATTTTACAATAAAACAAATTTTATAGCACCTGTATTTTAATTATTTATTTTTTCTTTCTCTAATGTTCTAAAGGCTTCGTATTGAATTTGAAATTAAGTAACTAACCATTCTTATAGAAAACCTACGAGGGGCGTTCAACATATTCTCGGTATCGGGGTGAAGCTGTGGTTGTATATATAAATTGACTTTTTTTTATCAAGTAATACTATTATTTTAGTGCATTCATGTAAAATTTCATATAAATGCGATTATTAATTCGCGTTTTATCTCTAGTTAAACAGAATCATAATGGCAACTGAGACGATGATGGTGAAAATTGAGCATCGCGCTGTAATTAAATTTCTCACTAAGCAAGGAAAAAGTCAAAAAACTATTCATGAAGAGATGGTGGCTGTTTACCAGGGTTCCGCACCTTCATTATCAACTCTGCAAAAGTGGTCAAGTGAGTTCAAGAGAGGCAGAGAGAGCATTGAAGACGACCGCCGCTCCGGCGCCCCGGCTACTGCTTGTACGGGAGAAAGCATCAAAGAAGTCGAAAGACTTGTTCTTGAGGATGCCCGAATAAAGGTGAAAATGATGGCAGAGATCACCAAGCTTTCAATTGGTACCATTCACACCATTCTTCATGACCATCTTAACCTTTCAAAGGTCAGTGCAAGGTTTGTGCCACGAATGCTCACAGTGCCTCAGAAAAAAGTGAGAATCGCATGCTGTAGAGAGCTTTTGGAGATGTGTAGTGAGAACACGGACGGTGTTATGGATCGAATTGTTACTGGGGACGAAACATGGGTCCACCACTATGATCCTGAAAGCAAACAAGAGTCCATGCAGTGGCATAAAAAAGGAACAGACCCCCCGAAGAAGTTCAAAGTCACTCCGTCTGCCGGGAAGCTCATGGCCACAGTTTTTTGGGACTCAAAGGGAATCTTGCTCATTGAGTACAAAAAAAAAGGTGAAACCATCAACGCCACATCCTACGCTTCCACTTTGCATAATTTGCGGGAGGAAATTAAAAAGAAAAGACGGGGTAAACTCGCAGCGGGTGTGTTGCTTCTTCATGACAACGCTCCTGTTCACACGGCGCGAGTTTCCAAGGCTGCTGCGCGAGATTGTGGTTTCGAAGAAATCCAACACCCACCCTATAGTCCAGACCTTGCCCCTAGTGATTATTTCCTGTTTCCGGATTTGAAAAAATGTCTTCGTCGAAAAAGATTTTCGGATGATGAAGAATTCAAGTCGGCAATAAATGGGTATTTTGCAGAGAAAGAGGAAAATTATTTTTTTGAAGGTTTAAAAAAGCTTATCTCAAGATGTAACAAATGCATTGATGTTAGGGGAGATTATATTGAAAAATAAAAACAATTTAAATTGAATTCGCATTTTCCTTCATATCGATACCGAGAATATATTGAACGCCCCTCGTAAAATACCACCTTGATGAAAAGGAATTTATTGAGAAAATTAAAAATACAAGTTTATTCATCTAAATCTATATTGTCCCCTTCAAAGTAATCTCTTATTGACTGCAACACACTTATGCCAGCGCTTGATCCAAACCTCAAAACATTTTGTACTCGTATATTCGGTTTTCGGTATGTCCATTAGTGCTTCCTGCGATTTTTCCATTACTTCCTCTCGGCTGCTGAAACGCTTTGCCCCTAGTGGTTTTTTAACTCGATTGAACAGAAAGAAGTCACAAGGAGCCAAATCAGGTGAATTCGGTGGCTGGTAGATGGTATTTGTTGCATTTTTCGTCAAAAAATTACGAATAATGATGGAACTGTGCGACGGTGCGTTATCATGGTGCAAAATCCACTAGTTTTCTGCCCAAAATTCTGGTCTCTTTCGGCGAATTGCTTCACGCAAACGTCTCATAATACCTTTTTTTTACTGGCAAAAATTCATGATGCACTACATCGTTGTAATCCATGAAAACCGTGAGCATTCCCTTCTTTTTTGACTGAAAACGACGTGGTCTTTTTGGTCTCGGCTCATTTGGTGAACGCCATTCTCTTGCCTGATGTCTGGATTGCGTGTCGTACTCATAAACCCACGGCTCGTCTCCAGTAATGATCCTTTTGGATCATTGGGATCGGATTCAGCTTCGCAAATCATCTCTTTTGCGATATCAACACGGTCTCGTTTTTGCATGAAATTGAGGTCTTTTGGCACCAACTTTGCTGCTACACGACGGAAACCCAAATCATTAACCAAAATGTCTTGGATGGATCCATAGGCAATGTTCAAATCCTCCGCTATCTCTCTGATGGTTAATTTGCGGTTATTGACCAACACTTCTTTTACTTCATCAATGTTTTCGTCGGTTTTCGATGTCGATGGTCTGCCACTGCGTTCATCATCTTCAATTGACTCACGACCACTTTTGAACCGCTCGTGCCACTGGTAAAGGACCGTTTTCTTTAGAGAATCGTTGCCGAAACACTTTTCCAAGATTTCCAACGTTCGCGCACCATTACTTACCATTACTTCCTTTTCGAAATGGGCTGAACGAATACCGCAAAACACCAGATGAGACACGGAATTGTTGTTTTCAAGTGCAGCCGCATGATATTGACAGTACATTACGTGCCATAAATGCTACCGCTAAGAAAAAAGGGATAGAGGTTTGCTACAAAACTTGTGAAGATCCAGACACTGACATATTTTTGATAAGACTTGGAAAGAAAAATTCTGCTCAACATAAAAAGGATTCTATAGAAATCGAACTTCGAACTCCTAAAGAACCCATACGTATTTGTGCTCGGAAGTGCACCAAAGAAACTCAAATTGAAGAATCTTACCTTAATGCTTCTGCTAAAAAAAAGAAGGGCAGAAAGGGAATGAAGAAATAGATAGCTAAATGTACCATAAATAAATATACCATCCGTTTTTTACGCAAAATTTAATACAAGTTCATTATTGCAAAATTAATTTAAAGAAAAAACTGAAAATTGAATATGTTGCACTTGCTTAATACTTCGTTGAATGGCCTTTGTTTGCCAGAACTGCAGTACAACGAAGTGGCATAGAGTCGATTAAACGCATGCACCTCTCTCTCGAAATACCTGCCCATGAAGATTGCACTGTAGTCAATAATTCACCAACGTTTTTTGGTTTTGCCTTAAAAACCTCTTGTTTAACATCAGCCCATAAGTTTTCAATGATATTAAGATCTGGAGACTGAGCAAACCACTCCATGATTAATTTTGATTCCAAACCAATTTTTAGCCAATTTACTGGTGTGTTTGGGGTTATTATTTTGGTGACACACCCAATTAAGCGGCAACTTACTCTTAAGGTAAGTTTTGAGTTTGGGGAATAAAAAAAAGGTCGCACGGGGCCCAGTCCGGACTCATTTGACAAAACCACTCATAAAAACATGTTTCTTCTGGGATTGGTTTGATTAAAGCCATCGTAAACAACCTGATTGGACCTTATCAGTGCGGTACACAATCGATTAGATTTCCACAATCCGGCAGATTTTGGAGAAAACCCAAGAAGTCCAGATCCACCAGGTGGTGGGTACCTGCTTATCGATTTTAAGACTGCCTATGACAGCATTTATAGAGACGAGCTATATAGAGCAATATCTAGTCTTGACATCCGTGCCAAACTCGTCCGTCTGTGCAGGATGACGATGGATAACGCCCGCTTCTGAAGGATCTGTTTGCCTAATGTCGGCATTATGATTCTATTCAGTGTACTGTGTGAACACGTAAAGTCTCTTCGGTCCACAAAAATTTACCGAAAGCAGTGTGACTTCCGGCCTGGAAAATCTTGGAAAGAACTATCCAGTTCCAAGTCAATACCTACCACCTATGCTTATGACAGCCTTAATTGTACTAGGTTTCATAATGCGATGGCCTAATTCGGGGTCCCAAGAAAACTTATCCGATTGTGTCGCATCATACTAGAAAATTTGCGATGCGCCTTACAGCTTGAAAAAAAAACCTCAGAATTTTTCCAAACCTCCACCGGATTCCGGCAAATAGATACGCTCTCATAATATGGTTTTTTCAATCTCATATTAAAATACTCGTATTATGTAACCGCAGGCAGGTATAAGCCTAAAAAAGATCTGCACAGCTGTTGGGACACGTCATTGATATAGACACTTCAGGGTGACCAAAATCTGTTGCCATTGTAAAGTATATTTTATCGAGCAAAGATAACCCCGTCATTTACCAAATCGTACAATTTGTCACTGTAAATGCTCATTACATTAGAGGAGTTCCTCTTCCTCTGGGTTAATGCAAACTGAACAAATGACACCTTGTCGAAGATTACCACTAGAATAAGCCTAGGCAACTGCTGCTACTTCAGACTGGTTTAAAAAATTGGATCCAAAGTCCCTACTCCAAGGAACAAAATCATACTCTATATAGTAATGATTTTGCTAGTTAAAATATGGCTCATTCATGGCTGTCGGAAAAATATTTCCAACATTTTCCTTACTTACTTAGGTGGCGCTACAGTCCGGGGTGGACCAGGACCTCAACCAACAAGCCTTTCCACCTGGCGCGATCTTTCGCCAGCTGTTTCCAGCGGTGCTGCACTTCAAGTTGGTTGAGATCCCATTCCACTTGTTCGAACTTCCATATATTCGGCCGTACATTACTGCGTTGTCCCCGAGTCTCGGAATTGAAGATTTTGCGTACAGTTTTAAAAATTCCCTTTTACATAACTTGAAAGAAAAGGGAGCAAATATGTACTCGTAAATAACATATACATACATTTTCCGAATAAGTTCGATGTTGCTCAATGCTTGGAAATTTATCAAATTTTGTAGGTACTTAATGTCCTGAGCACAAAATTAAAATCGGGAAATTGGTCTAGCGCTCATGTACTCGTACATATATATGTACGTATATCTTCAACCCCATAACATTTTTTTTTTTTTTTACCAGGTTTTAGGACGTTGGGACAACGCGTTGTCCATCAAGTGGCCCTTGTGAAGCAGCCGGTAATTTTAATACCGCAACTAAGTAGAACTTATCAAGCAGTTTTTATTTCATAAGTTAATCACGATTGGTAGGACACTTTCCAATGAAAGACCCTACATATTCCGCTTTCTTAATGCGGTTTCAATTTATCGCGCAAGGTCCAACGGTTTAGTTCGTTGAAGACGGCGTAGTATGTTTCGTTCGTCCAAGATTTCTAGGACTGTATTGTTGATATGGCCGCTTAACCGGACTTTATGTTTTCGTGCGCAGTTCCTGACTTCATCTTCCACGAAAGGAACTCCGAGGTCTCGATGCAGGTCATTATTTCTTATAAACCATGGGGCACGCACAAATTGTCGTAGCACTTTATTTTCAAAAGTTTGTATTATATTTATATTTGATTTCTTAGTACAACCCCAGAGTTGTATACCATAGGTCCACACCGGCTTTAGCACTTGCTTATAAAGAAGCAGCTTGTTTTCTAAGCTTAGCTTGGAATATTTACCAAGTAGCCAGTACATTTCTCTAGTTCTTTTCGTTTCTTTTTAACATGCGTTTTCCATTTAAGCTTCGCGTCAAGTGTCATTCCCAAATACTTAGCTTCGTTTGCAAAGGGGATACACACCGAGTTTATAGAAATGGGCAAGTGATTTATCTTTCTGTAGGTGAAGTCAACATGTACAGATTTTGTCTCATTAAGGGTAATTCGCCAGATCTTTGTCCACTCGTAGACTTTATTTAAAGCAGTCTGAAGTTTCGCCGTTGAGTCTTCTATTGATTCTCCAACCGCTAAGATAGCGGTGTCGTCAGCAAAAGTAGCGAGAACAGTATCCTCGACGTGTGGTATATCTCTTGTATATAAAAGGTACAAAAGTGGGCCCAGTACGCTTCCCTGCGGTACTCCGGCTAGGATATCTTTAAATTTCGAAACATCATTTCCGTATCGAACGCGAAAAATTCTATTTTCAAAATAGCTTGTCAATATATTATAAAGCTTTAATGGCAAAATTCGTCGCAGTTTGAACTTCAAACCTTCAAGCCATACTTTGTCAAAAGCTTGTGAGACGTCAAGAAATACGCTCGAACAAATCTTTTTTTCTTCCAGGGATTTTTCAATTACATCAGTAATTCTATGCACCTGATCAATTGTTGAATGCTTAGTCCGAAATCCAAATTGATGGTCGGGAATAAGATTTTGGTTTTCGATAATTGGGAGAAGACGTTTTAGCAAAATCCTCTCAAAGATTTTCGACAGGATCGGTAGAAGAGAAATGGGTCTGTATGATTTTTTATCGTTTGGAGGTTTTCCTGGTTTTAGTACCATAATGACTTCAGCAACTTTCCACTGACTTGGCACGTATTCAAGCCTCAGAGCCGCGTTAATAATGTGTAAGAGCTTTATAAGTGCTTTTTGAGGTAGCATTTTCAGAACTTCTCCGGTAATAAGGTCATACCCCGGAGCCTTCTTTGGTTTTAATTTCCTTATTACAGTTTTAATTTCAGCAAGAGTTGCATTTGTCATTACAAAATTACTATATGCTATTTCTAAAGAACTGGTGTCGGGTACCAGTGTTGGGCCGTCGGAGGGCTTGAAAATTTCTTCAAGATAGTCGGCAAAAACCTCCGCTTTTTCCTTATCCCCCTTAGCCCATTCGTTATTGCCGACCTTGATTGGTGGCGCGGGGATCTTGGGCCTTTTTAAGCATTTTAAAGCTTTCCAAAGCGAGTAATTTGTTTCTTTTCCTGCCGTCAGGTTTTGAACATATGTATTTACTTCGGAATTTCTGTAACTTTTAAGAGTCTCCTTGAGCAGATTACAGAGCCTGTTTAAGCGTGTTTTATCCTGCGGCTCTCGAGTTGTTTGCCATCTTTTGCGAGCTTTTCTTTTTTCTCTTATCATATCTTTTACCTCAGGTGGGTAGTTTAAGTTACGTTTAGCCGTGCTTTTTCGTTGACAAGGTGTATTGTTCCACGCAGCACATTGGACTATTTCAACGAAAGAATCCACTTCGATTTCGAGTTCAAGTGCTGCTTTAAGTGAAACGTCTAGTTCTAGGTTATTATTAATCTCATTTCTGAATCCTTCCCAATTAGTATTTCGTCCAGTTAGTCTTAATGGTCCTTGTTTTTTAATAAACGTGTCGTTCATTGTCAGTATGACTGGAGAATGATCGGAGGAAAGATCGAAGCTTTCATCAACATTTATATCCGAGTTATGAATTCCTTTAACAACGAAGAAATCGACAAGATCGGGTATTTTCGTTGTATCTGTTGGCCAATAAGTCGGCTTGCCCGTTGAATAGAAGTCACAATTGTGTTCCATACATGCTTTATAGAGTATTTTACCCTTATGGGAGACACATCTTGATCCCCAAAAAGTGTGTTTGGCATTGAAGTCACCGCCAATCATAAAAGCCGATCCAAGAGAATTGAATATATTTTTAAATATATGTTTTGAAGGCGTAAATCGTGGAGGACAGTAGATGGCTGAAATAGTAAAGGAGTTCCGTACCAATTTTACGCGCACCGCAATTAGTTGTACAGACTCGAGCTCTACTTTTATATCTTCGTTGTGCTCAAGAGACTCTTTAATGTATACAGAGGATTCGCCTCTCGCGTTTCCCGAAGGGTGATACGCGTAGTAATCTTTAAAACCTCTAATTTTTGCAGATGACCCATTTTTCAAGTGGGTTTCGGAAATCAAACAAACGTCAATGTCGTTTTTCCTTAGGAATAACTCAAGTTCATAAAGTTTTTCTAAGATTCCGTTTGCATTCCAGGTGAGTACGTTTAATTTTTCCCTTTTCATTTTTTAGGCGAAGGACGTTTTTTATTGAATCTATTTTCAAACTTCTTTAGCTTATCTAAAATAAGTTCATTGATTTTGTTTTGCTGCTCAAGCTGCGCGAGAATAACGGAAAATACTTGGGAAGCAGGATCTCCGGAATCTTTTGCCTTTAGCTTGGTAGCTTCAGTAAGTGTAAGTTTTTCCGATGCTTTCTTTTCAACACTGGAATCAATCACTTTCGCCTTGGCGTTTTTAACGATATTTTGAGCAGATCCCGATGTTTTTTCTTTAGTTTTGGGCTTCTCTTTTTGTGGCTTAAACAACTTGTCACGTCTATTTTGCAACTCCTTTGCTACTTCACAGCCACGGAAATTTGCTACGTGTTTACCCCTGCAGTTAACACAAGTCGGAGGGGTTTGTTTGCTTACGTTGCATTCTTTGGACAGGTGTTTACCTGCGCATTTTACGCACCGAGGCTCTTTTTGGCAGTAAGCTTGCGTATGGTTAAATTCCTGGCATCGCTTACACTGCGGGATCAGTTTCGAGTTTTTGCGTCGAGGCTCAATTTTAACAATAATGTTGAGGATTGACTTAATATCGAATATTTTTTGGGTATTTTCAGTGTTCTCAAAGGTTAGCATAAAGAGGGGAAGGCCACGTTTAACTGTCATATCCTTTCCTTCAATTTTTTGTTTCTCTCGCTTTTCGATGTTGACGACATCAATGATTTTAAAACCCTTGTTTTTTAAATCACTTACGATATCTTCTTTTGGGCAAGACGGATGCAGTCCTCTGGCGACGACACGAATAGGTCTTTCGCACTTGTTCTCGTATGTGAACCATTGGATTTTTTCGACGCTTAACTTGCGAGAAAGAATGCGATAGTTGTCAGCGTCCTTGACGTTGACTTTCCATACATTATTATTGCGCGATGTTACTATATAGTCCGATCTCGGCAGGGTCATCAATATGTTTTGGAGTTTCTTGTAATCTGAAACTCCAGTGACATTGATTGGCGGGGGTGTTCGTTGTTTTTCCGCTTTGATTTTTTCAGGACTCATGTTATTGTTGCCATTTTTCTTCGATTCAACTCCCTTTGCTTCACGTTGAGAGACGATTTTGGGAGAAGACGCAGCTTTACGCTTTTTTCCGGGACGTTTTTGCAAGATCCAGTCGGTTTCTCGACCTAGCTCTTCTTCATCTGTTTCGTAGATATTTTTAACAGATTCAATAGACATAACGTCGCTGTTTGACTTTTCCTTGGTTTTCAGTTTTTCCAGTCCTTTTTTTAGATCTTCGCATATCGCTTCCATTTTGGTTAGCCTAGTACGAAGTTCGGTATTTTCGTCTTTCAGGCTATTTATTTTTGCTGAAGTCCATTCTTCGCAAGACGACGTTTTTGGTGTCGTTGGACTTCTTTTGTTGTTTTCTTTGGAGATCTAGGTGGTGGAGATCTCGAAACCCGTGAACTTTTTCCGAACGGGTTGATAAGATGCAATAATTGGCTCGCCCCAGAATCCATCGAGCCGACCTCCGTAGAGGGTGGATTTTCCAGCATAGCTGGTCTGCCACCTGGGGTAATAATTCCATTAGTTTTACTCATTGCATATTTGGTATACACTTCGCGCTCGGTATACGGAGGGTGCATTTTAGTCGCCTCTTACGACAGGCATGCATACCTCGGGTATATTCTAACCCCTACCCGAAGGGGCTAATAACATGTATTAGCCCTTAACACCTCGTGCTTCAAATATCAACCACTTTTATAGTGTGGTGCAACGTCACACCCACCCCCTCCAGCACGTCCACCTTCACGGACCCGCGATCTTATGATCTTCAAAATTTAATTTGCATTGCATAACAAGTTACAAGCAAAATAACAAGCACACGTACATAAACCCAACTAAACCGGTTATGCTGGGCAACGTCAACGTATGTTTTTTTTTATTTATTTCTTTCGTTCACGTATTGTTTTTGCATGATAAACGACTTTGCATGTGTGAGTGACAAGTGGCAAGAGCAAAAAGCGAAAAGAAATAAAATAATTTTTCTGCTCTTTGTAAAAACTTGCAGCTTTATAAAAAAGCTTTTTTTTAGTTCGATTTCATTTTCATAGGACAAAACTTCCCATATGAATGAGACATCTGTATAGATTTATTATCTGTGCTTCTAATGTACTTGTGTGCGACATCTACGAGATTTTTCCGTACTGCGTTGCTCCTCCGGGTTATATTCGAACATTTTGCATGCCGAAACATTGGTGTTTATTCGCTCTACATGTCATAGCCATCTCAGGCGACTGATGAACATACGGTCAAAGTACACTGGCAATCACTTTATACCTGTTGGAAATTTTGTACCCGGAAACTGTTACTACCTGTGAACAGGTACATATTTCCTCAACAGGAAGTCATAAAATTAGAGGGTAAATAAGAAACGACAGTTGGAATTTCCCAAGACCAACCAGTGATCGAAAAGCGGATAAAAAGATGCGCCACTAGGATGAGGCCATATCATTGTTCAATTACGAACATTCATCCAGTGCGGACGATAGACAATCGGACGGACTACACACTTGTCAAGAGAAGAATTCATCTAAAATACCAAAAACTGTGTGTTATTCAAGAAATATATGGAGAATCACCTGGCGACGAAGATCATCCAGTGGATGATAAGGAATTCAGAGTCAGAAGACGATGACAGTGCCGACAGTGCCGACAGTGACTATTCGGTAGAAGAAGAGGTGAATGGTCTTTCGGAAGACATATCTACCTCCGAGTTTCCTGTTATTCAAGCAAAGAAGCGCAAGAAATTGGCCACACCACCACCAACACCAAGCCAATGAACAGTAGAAACAAATGTAGCCTACCTCTTTCATCAGCACCAAAACCTACCATAGTAATAGCACCTTCAGCAAGAACAACAATTACTTCAGCAGCATCAACACCTCCAGCAGCAGCAAATCCTCCAGCATCAATAACACAACCATCAGCATCGAAGGCAGCATTGCTGCAAGTAAATTCCCCACCGGCGACTCAAAAACCAAAAAGCCATGACTTTATGCCTCCCATAATCTGTTTCCGACTCAATGTTTCTGACCTGACACGTTATGCAAAGCCTCTAGGACTTTTATATAAAATACACAATATCAACAGCACCAAATCGGTTATAACGACAACAACAAAGGATGAACATAATAAAATAAAGGACTATCTGCGCAACAAAAAAACTGAATTCAATACATATACCGCCAAGGAGGACAAAAAATTGTTGCTGGTCCTGAAGGGTATACACCACTCTTTTCAAGTAGACGAAATAAAGGACGAACTATTGAAAGAGGGAATTCACGTCATAAAAGTGACTCCCTATAAAACAAACAGACCAGCCAAGATTTCCAACAACTTCGTCATTGAAATTGTTAAGGGCAGTGATCTACCTGCCATATATTCAAAGACCCTTTTACTCAACCAAAAGGTGTCTTGGGAAAAATTCAAGGCAAACGGCATTACCCAATGCCATAATTGCCAGAAGTTTGGACATGTGGCTAGCAACTGCGGCATGAGATATAGATGTGTCAAATGCCAAGATGACCACCCTCCAGGAAACTGCCCAAGACTGCAGCAAATTTAAAGGACGAAGCAGCTTACTGTATTATCTGCAAACAAGTAGGACACCCAGCAAATTACAAAGGGTGCCCTAAGTATAAGGAAAAGCTTGTTGAAAAGAACAAGCAAACGGAAAAAAAGAAGGAACAACACTGTGGAAGACAATGCAACCAGCCACCAAAGCAACTCAAAGTCCAGCCTTCCGGGCATCCCTGCCAAAAAAAAACCGAAGACAATTTTAACATCTTCGACGATACCAAGAGGTTATTCGGTACTGATCTGCTGACCCTTCTTCAGAAGGCAAGGAAAGTGGTGCCACCCAACTACGGTTCGTTTGAAGACAAGCAAAATACATTTATCCTGGCTAAATTTATTTGTGAATTATGTTCGCAATAAATAGGCTTAGCATTTTTACATGCAACGTTAATTCAATATAATCTGTAGCCAGAAGAAGTGCACTGAGCATGTTCATTAAGAATCATAATCCGGACATTTTACTTCTACAGGAAACTCTCTTGAACAGGAAAAACCTATGTAAACCTGTAGGTTATAGTGTCATCCGAGAAGATAAAGGGCTCGGAAAAAGAGGTACAGGTGTTGCTCTCAGAAATTCGCACAAGCACAATCAATTGAAAATCACTGGATTACGGTCACTGGAAGCGACAGCCGTCATAATAAATGTAACAGAAGTGGGTACTCTACTTGCTGTTTCGATATATAATCATGTTGGTGCCTCAACGGCTAACATTCACAACGATTTACAAAGGATCAACGACGCATGTAACCTCCACACATACTGCATTATTGGCGGAGACTTTAACGCAAGACATCCGCTCTGGCAAGATCATCTCCACAAGGAGTTGCCATCGAACATTGGCTTAGTGATAACAACCATACACACTCTTTAGTGGTGGTGTCACAGCCAACAAAAACGTTTCTCCATCACTGTTGAATTTCTTCTTGGTTTCGTCAAACTTCATAAACATCTTGTCGGACTTTAGATCACCTGGCGGTTGAGCTAAGAATCCGCGTAAACCAAAACATACGTCTGCAGAGGCCTCCTCAGGAGAACCACATCAACTTTAAAGCAGTCAACTGGTCCCGTTTTCAGAACGACATCGAGGCGGAGCTTCAATTGCCAACCCAGATAAGCTGCCTCACAAATGAAGAAGTTGAAAGCAACATTGGCCATCTACAGACAGTGAAAAATAATGTAATTGAAAGACAGAAAAAGCCATTAACAAGCAAAGACAAATAAGGGAACCTTCCCCAACACATCCAAGCCATATATCACTACAGACAATGGCTACGGAAACGCTTCCAGAGAATCTTCCACCGGACCTGGAACAGAACGAACAACGAGTACTTGATTGTCAACTCACAACTCATCTGTACAAACATTATATTTCGGCGGGCGATAAAATACCACCGCGAAGAAGACTTCCGAGAAAAGCTCGAAGACATTAAGCCAGGACCCGATACTTTCCAAAAAATCAACCGGCTAATCAGGAAACCAAGTTGTATCCCGGAAAATCTTATCATTGGATCGCAGACACTCACCACTCCAGAGGAATTTTTTGAATATAATTTTTTTTTAATTTCTTTCTTTTTTTTTGAGAAAAAGAATAGATTTAAAATTCAAATTTCATTTAGTATAATAATTGAGTGATAAGTTATTTATGTTATCATATTCAGGAAAATCGAAATTTACGTTATGAATTATTAATTTGTGGCTTTCTGTGCACATTGGCACACATAACCTTAAAACCACGTGGTGCGTCGGCTATTAATGGAGCCGGATGACCAAAGCAAGGCATAAAATACCGAACAGTGGCACTAGCCCACTGAAAAATAATTCAATCAACAGTTCAAAAAAATGGAAGCGGCACAGCAGTTGCTTAGATTAAACAGCGGAAAAGTTATTCATCGTCAGAATCACGGGGAACTAAAATCTCCTTCTGTTGTTTGAATTTTTTTCGCGGACGCACCACAACTACTTTCATCTGTCTCAGCTGTTTTTGCATTAAATACATTTTCCTTCTTTTAGATCGTGATAAGTACACTTTTTCAGTTGCTATTTCTTTTCTATGTATTACACTTGAGTGGCATTTTAATTCAGATTTTAAAGTCAATTTAATTGAATTAAAAACGCAAAACTGAGAACAGAAAGTTAAAACTGAACACACGATTGTACAACGTGGCAGAACTGTTTGAAAAGATGTTCACTTGTTTCGTACAGGAAATAACTCGAGTTAGTCATCAGGAATAAAATGGACTATTCATAAGGGAACACCTATAATACCTGGGAACACAAAGAAAGAAAAAAACTACTACAACTCCGATTTGTGCTCCGCCTACTTTTTTAACAGTCCGAGACGTCCTTACAAATCGATCGATTTGAAATTTTCAGATAATATGCACTCCTATTCTATACGTGCGGATCGAACGTTCCCTTCACCTATTCGATTCACTTTCACTTCGAATCGGTGAACTGCTTTACCGGTTTCTATTTCAAAGTTTCGAAGATTTAAACGTCACCAGTTTGGAAATTTAAGTGTCATTTCAACTGTGTAATTTGTGTGGAAAGAAAAACAAATATGGATAGTGCAGCACTTTATTTCAATTTTGAATCGGAAACAAGAGATTTTAATCATTTTTATGAGGACATTCGATTCGTGCGTATAGTGGAATATCGACCTGCGTTACCGACAAGTGAGTGTTTCACTTCGAACGGATAGCAGGATCGGAAAACTCGTATTTGACATAAACAATCCGCGCGGCGTATAGCATTACATTACGAAAATACAAAAAAATCTATCTATTACCAGGCCTTGCAAAACAGACGTTTGTGAATGCATGTCGCCAAAAACATATATGTAGAAAGTTGTACAAGCCGGAAAAGTGCCATGGAAGCTGTCTTAACGAATTCGGAATTTTTAAATGCGTGGAATCTATAGAGTCTACTAAGTTTGAGAAACTATTAGCCCCACACAAGTAATTAAACTCACTGAAACGACATTTATAAATGTTATGGTCGGTTGATCTACATATGTCATTCACTGATTTGTATGTGCAAATGACTTTTTTATGACGTTTCCGATAACACCTAAAGTCCCTTACTACTTCATCATTATATGTAGGTAGCTGTCGACTGTGACGTTCTGTCCAATTCGCCGATGTGGCGTGCCCATTCTTGTTGACAGCATACATATATTTGGTTTTGCCCTCGTTTACCACTAAACCCATTTTAGCAGCTTCCGTTTCAATACTAACAAAAACGCCGGTTCTGCCAATTATGTGGGTATCATCGGCGTTGCACAGACTTTTAAAAATTATGCCTTCTGTGTTCGCTTGTGCGGTCTGCAAAATTCTTTCAAGTATGATAATAAAGAAGTCATGACAGCGCATCAACTTGTACAAAACCTTTTTTGACATGAAAGGTCTAGGTTAAGTTGTTACAGGTCTTGACGAAGCAGCAAGCGTTTTTCATCGCCATTCTGCACAAACGGACGAGTTTGTCAGGGTTGCTAAAAATAAGTATGACTCTACACTACATATATAGCTCGTCCCTATAAATGCTATCCTATGCGGCCCTAAAATTGATGGAATTTTTCCAGGATCTGGTGGAGTGTGAAAATTTGGACGATTGGGAATTTTCCTGTCCTGAAACCACACTGATTGAGGCCAATCAGATTATTGAAGGCAGATGAGATCTTGTGTGCAATGTTAAGGAGGCTTATACTTTTATATATGGCGAAGTTGAGCGGTCTGCTTTTTTGTGGATCGGGCAAACGATGCTTACATTCCATTCATCGGGCATTTACCTAATTTTCTGATTAGATCAGAGAAATGATTTGCTTGTTTGTCATTTCCAGCAGCTTTGAATACCTCGGCCGGTAAGGCGTGAGGTGAGCCAGATTAAGCTTATACACATATTGCTATCCTCTCTTCGTTTTGGTTAGGTGGAAGGAAGTTTTGGCTATCATCATCTAAGTTGAATGGGCTATTCTGCCCGACGGCGGGATGTTTAGTTCCGTCGTCGTTGTACAGTCTGCAGAAAAAGTTTTTCCATATTCTCAGCACCGACTGTAACTGTACTACCAGGTTTGATTCTTCATCTCAACTGGTTTCTGTATGCGCCTTATTGCCTTTCACACGTTCGTTTTATTATGGTAAGACTTCTCTTCATTATCTTCGATCGCGCTCTTTTCATGTTACTTTTCTTCTGGAGAAGCTGATGTTTGTAGAGCTAACGAGTGACAGCACCACTTTGGGTGTTTCTTGTTTAGCTGTATGTGCTTGCTGGCATTCTTCATCAAACCAGTGATTTCTCTGTGGTGGTCGAGTGAAACGCAGCACATCAGTTACGATTTCCCTGAAGTCAGGTTGATAGCGTTGTTAACACAGACCTTGTCTTCGGTAGGTACTTGCTGGCGGCATTTGTTGTGGGATTTCGGGATACGTGTTCCCATAACTTTTCTGCGTTATATCACAGTACCTAGTTATTTTTTGTTTTGGTGCTTGGGAAATCCGCATTCGTAACTTGGCTGAAATAAGGTAGTAATCCGAGTCAATGCCGGCTGCCCGGAAGGCTCGGACATCAAAAATGCTGGAAGAATTTCTGACGGCGATCGCAATGTGTTCAATATGGTTGACGGTTAATTGATCAGGGGTAGCCAAATCCCTTTATGGATGTTGAAATGAAGGAACTGCGTGCTGACTACTAAAAGGTTACGGCCAGTTACAAATTCTAAAAACCTGAATTAATCCATTGTTGGACGTGGTGTTATGCAGGCTGTGTTTTCTGATGGCCACCTCAAAGACGGCCTCCTTACCCAGTCTTGCGTTAAGTAGTTTTGGTGTTATTGCTGGTGCACTGATTATTATTCTTTGTTATAACGCATTCGCTCACATGCCAAAAGCCTAGGACTTTTTGCCTAAATTTACCTCGAATAGCAAATTCAAATCGAACTAAGCTTTGGTAGATGCTTTGGTTTTTATCTGTTTTTTGCACGGCCTATCACATTGCACTTCTGATCTATTAAGGGTACTAACGTTCCATCGCAAAACCGTAATTCGCTTAAAGCTTTCAACCGATAAAATGCTTTCACATGCTTTCGTTAAACTATGTTTTCCAGATAATTTGGTGAACTTGTACGCTCCCTTTCAAGTCATCAGCAGCTACTTTAAATGGCTCAGCAGGTAGGTCGTCAGCTCCCAGCAGCTTTGTAGCACTCAAATATATATGCATATGTATACGGTCATTTTAACTTCCACCACGAAATGCACGCAGTATGGACGGAATTCCTGGTTATTATTGCCTAATTTGAACTATTAATTTTACTTGACAGTGGAATTTCGATCATCTACACCTTTATGTAGTCTGAGGAAATTATCTTTCATATACTCAGCACCGACTGTGATTGTACTATTTTGTTGTCGTCTTCGATTTTGCAGATTTCACCTTAGGCTTTGCAGCCTTGACATGTCCTTTTTTTTCCTTTGGCAACATTTTTGAACTTCATTCCTCGAAAAACGTCTCTGTGTTCCTCTCAGTACCTTCTGTTTCCTTCTGAGATGATGGGTATCATCTTGTCTCTTTTATTACGAGACAGCTTACGAGAACCTCTGGTACTTTCTAGGAAACACCGATTTGTACGATTCTTACTACAAGCAACATGTGCTTGCCCGATATTCTTTACCTAATCAGCAGTTTTGTTGTGATTTTTTGCAGCACTGATACTGTTCTTCACTACATACTCGTATGATGCATGCTGGCGGTACACGATTTAAGTAAATTCGGTCTGCATGTATAATACTTGTAGTCTTTCGATGTCAAACATCTTCATAGCATATTCTTATCTTTGAGATATTCGGGATTCGGACATCCCACATGCCTGAGGAGTACCAAGCGAAAAATGATCAATCTAGTTGATGGCTGATGAATATTGTGATGCGGGATGGGCTTACCAGTCACAGAATTATTTCGCCTCGCCGCAATGTGAATTAGCCTGAGTCCGTTAACGCAGGTCTCACACGCTTCCCTTCCTTTAAAGTCAATACCTACGGCATAGATACTCGTAGATTGCAATAATATTAGCGGAATCAGTAAATAACCCGAAAACGATTTAATCATATCGTCATATCAAGTGTTTACAATTAAGTTTCATCGACACAAATAATTTAGGGTGTCCGAAAATTCACTCAAGATTTAAGTTTTGCGCCATTTGTGTGGTAAAGTGTTGTCGACGAAAAATAAAACAGACCAATCCAAGGCATATGCCAATAACCGCATGACTATGAACGTCTTGAAGGAGCAAATGGGAGTTGTATCAACGAAATTCAACCACATTTCTGTAAAACTGTCATGGAAAATTTCGTGGCGGCCATTTACCCGATATGCTATTCTATGCATAGCCCTATACAGTATACTCTATGAAACAATAAAAATTTACAAAAAAAAGTTGAATTTTCCATCAAAATTACTTGTTTTGTGAATTTTGAGACACCCTTTACTACCGAAAGCATCAATTTACGAGTATGCCGAATGTAATCTAAATTAGATAGGCTAAAACTGTGAGCGTTAAAGTGACGCGGCAGCGTTACCTTATCACTTTACTATATAATACCAGAATTTAATGCTTTATCAAATGAGGGAAGTCCACTTAAACAATTCCGACAGTGCCAGACATCTCGGAGTAACGTTGGGTAGGAAGGGCAGTTAGCTTTATTTTTTTATTTATTTATTTTAGTTTATGTCTGGAATAAACTATTCGGAAAAGCTTGGTTTCCTAGTCCTTAAACTAGCATCTGGCTTTATTGGGTGGAAGTACGAGTATACCGATACTGACATATGTGTGCGTGTGCAAATCTTCAACTTTAAGGATGTGACTTAAATTCAAAGAATGGCCTGCATTGATAACACAGATGCAACGAAGGCCAATCCTGCAGCAGCTGCTTTTGGGGCCTTACTTATTCCCACGCTAAACTCAAACTACTGTCCATACTAAACTATAGGTAAATAGATTCCAAAGTCGGATCTGAGGTAAGCCGTTTTCGACTGTAAATCTGAAAAGGTGACAACACGCTTCAGCTTCAGACCCATCAGCCTGACTTCCTCCATATCCTGGAGAGAATGGTTGAATATCAAATGCGCACAACTATTTGGGAAATAAATTTTGGAAACATATCCAAAATTTGCTTATCTATGCGGAAAATTCTGCGAGATTGAGCTTCAAAATCTGGGGACGGAGATGAAGGCACAGTTACTCTATCGCGCTAGCATTTTCATCAACGTTAAGAGTACTTTCAATTGAATAAGAGCACTTCTGTTGCTCTCAATGGTTTTATGATTTAGTAATATACAGCTGATGTAGCTGTACCGCCTGCTGGGTAAAACCTTGCTACACGCATGTGTTCTATGTAGATGGCAATCTAGATGGGATGCTAGCGAAAATGGCAGGGTTACTTACGGTTTCCTAAGGGATGTGCTAACCATGCGAATTTTTCCTGAACGGAATTTTAACCTCAGCCTGGACTTTTTGTTGACCGGGCACGGCTCTCTTAATGCATTCTTGCATAAGAGAGGACTTAGCGAGGTTGCGAGCTGTTCATATGGAGCTACTTATGAGGACTGGCTTCATGTCCTATGTGAGTGTCCCAATTACGATGACATAAGGAACTTGCAGGCTATGGGCATCATCTTTAATGGTGAGATCTACGATGTCAGTGGAATTATCACTGATACCGTACGGTTCGAAAGAACCCGTAGTTTTACAAAAGAGGTATTCAATAGAAGGCGCAGTAGGCAGCTAGCGGGTAGATTGTAGAAATTTCCTATTGTTGTAAGGCCGCCAGTTCTGGGCAGTGAAGTGCCCAACTGGAAGTAACCTCAAGGTTGCGAAGCTCGACCGGAAGCTATATTCTGGTACCACGGGAGGTCAGGAGCCCCCGGAACTATGGTTCCGGCCTGACCTAGGAGTTGGCCCCCTTGTGGGATTATCGTGGTGGCTGTAGGTTTATACCCAAAATCACGGGGAGAGCAGTCCGAATGGAGCCTGGGCATCTCATGGCTTAGCATATATTGTAGTTTGCTACGACCTGTACTAAACCATGGGATTGCTATGGAACCAACTGGCCTATTCGATGTGGAGTTGCATTGCAACCGGGTGCCATGACCCACAGAATGGCGGAGGTATTACATAGGCCTCGACCCTTCACCAAAGGGGAAGTTCGTGCCTTACATACGACTTCGAATCTGATACTGGTGGTAGTGCTTGTACTACCCGAAGGGCGCTAATCAACACATTGTTTTGATATCTTGTGCGAAGAACCGCCTGCTGGATCATGCCTGGCGACTGTCTGATCTAAAGCTCAGGCAGCCCTGGACGTGGTCGATGTTTGGTACACTAGAAATGGGCCTTCAGTCAATCGTCTCAAAACTGTTGTTGTTCTCTTGAGGTTGTTCTCTTTACAAGAGCGAGAAAGCTGACTGGTCTGACTCTTTTAATACTCAAAGGCATCGCACCGCAACAACACGAATTCCACTTTCTCATTGATGAGGTATGGTTTCATCCGGAATCTGAACCAAGAAACGAATGTTGTTGGGTCTTCACGGAAGGCTCAAGAATAGACCTAGCGACTGCCTGCAATCTCGGTTCGGGCTTTCATTGACAGCTAGGTTTCTTTTGAACATACCTGCAGATGGTATGACTCTCTAGCATGCTGGCCACACAAAGTAAATACTTCATGAGGTCAGCGACTTTCCTGCTCTCCGTCAGTCGGAAAGACTTTACACTGTTCACTGGTATGATAATGGGGTACTGCACTCTTTTGCTAAGCACCTAAATATGAAAGGCATAAATGGCACAGGCACAACATTCTCCTACACTAGCTTTGATAGTGATGACGACACTGTGGAGTATTATTTCTGTAACTGTTTGGCCTACGCCCGCATCACAGAATTTTGAGAAATTTCATTACAAAGAGCATACTGGGAGAAGAATGGGCTACTTGTGTTCCGATAAAGCACATGTGTAGATTTTTAACAACAAATTTTGGTTTGGTGATAACCAACTGATCTTCTGAGCCCACATCACAAGAAAAGCCCGTTTCGCCAAACGCTGGTATAAGGAATTTGTTACCGATTCTCTTTGTTTGACCGAATACGTCAGCCAAGTCTAGTCACCCTATTACACCACCCAAATACGAGTATTGCGCGTAGAATCTGTTCAGCGAATGTTTATCTGTCTTGCTTTACGAGGTCTCTCCTGGATTGAGAGCTTCAAACTTCCACCCTATCTCAATCGCCTGAAACTTATAGACTTACCGCCTCCTACAGCACATCCTGAAGTTGGTTACATACTTTTCGTTCATCAACTTTTAACCTGTAACATTGATTCTTCTGCTCAATTGCAACTCTTCTCATTGAATGTTAAATCACGAAACCTTAAATCTGTTTTTCTCTTCCGTATTAATCCTCATCGAACGAGTAGAATCAAACTATCTTTGACTTTTACCAAAGTAAATTCTCTATCAAGATTGATCTTTAGCTTCCTATGCCTTACATCCAATGCTCTTAGCCCATAGCAATTAGCAAAATTGTTGGTTGAGAAAATAAAATAGCGCGAGAAGCGCTCGATGGGGACCTTAGGAATGTCCCACCGAAAAAATTGAAATCTCGGAAGTTTTACCAAAAAATAAAACGAACATGCCAAAGTTGAATAGAAATCTACAAGGACGGAGAAGGAAACCTCATAGCATATCCACAGTCGGTGCTGAGTGGTGATGACGAAAAACATCCCACCGTCAGACAGGTTGAACCATTCAACCTGGGCGAAGACGACAACCGATTAAGATGAAGACAGGGCAGTCATTCCCAAGCAGAAGTCAAACAAGGCCATTTACGTGCGTAGTGATGTAGTTTACCAAACTCCACCACAATGTAATCGCTGTTTCAATCCGGAATTCAATTTCATTTGGTTAAAATTCCATCCCCGTAAGCAAATTATCCACTACTGCTTTATTTACAGAAGGCCCAAACTTTAAAGAGTTTGATGCGCTGTCTGACTCCATTCAAAGAATTGTATTCTTGTATCCTGAAGTCATTACTACGGACGGTTACAATATACGCAATTCTGGGTGGATTCGTCATTCTCGACAGGCAACTCCCGAAGTACAGTGGCGTTGCGGAAAACAACTTGACCCAGTTTGTAAATGAGCCCACGCTAATACCAGACGTTGATAGTCATACCGCCAACACCCTGGACTTGTTCTTAACTTCTCACACTGATAAGTACACTGTGAATTTGTTTTCCACGTTGGGCTCGTCGGATCACTGCGTCATATCAGTTAATTAAAGAAAAGCTTCCTAACAAACCGTATGGCAGTACGAGGAAGCCAATTGGAGCCGGATTAACACGTTCTTTAGGAATTTTAACTGGTCGTTATGTTTCCACGATAATGACTTAGATGCCGGTGCTGATATGATCACAGACACTATTCTCTTTGGAATGAGATCCTTTATCCCTCATCGGATGAAGAGTGTCAAACCAAAAGAAAAGGCATGGTACGACTCGAGCTGCAAGTACTGACAGTCTCGACAGGTTAGAGAAATGTTTTTTCGGTCCTTCAAGACCAACCCGACAGAGGAAAACCGAAAAAAGTTTAAACGAAAGTTGAGGCAAGAAATACTACAATGTTCCAAAGGTAGTAAAAGCTTGTGGTCGTTTGTCAAAAACATCAGAAATTCTGCCTCATCCTCCATCCCAATGCTCATTTAGAATGACATTCCAGCTGTCAGCTCTTTGGACAAGGCCAATCTGCTTGCTGCACAATTTGCGGACAACTCAACACTCCCAGATTGTGCTTTGTCCCCGCCTACCGTCCCCTTGAGTGCGCCAAATCGTCATGGGACAAATCCACTTTCGCATTCGTGTAGTTGCAAGAGTTTTTAACGATTTTAACAGTCATAAATCCGGTGGTCCAGACGGTATATCTCGCCTCCTTCTGAAGAGGCGTTCTTGCTCGCTGGCAAAACCACTACGTAAGCTATTTCATCATTCCTACCCATCAAGACTCTTTCCGAGCAGATGGAAAACAGCATTTGTCCAGCCCGTCCCTAAAAAAGGCGAATCTTCTCTCTCTTCCTACAGACCTATTGCACTTACTTCCCTTCTTTCTAAGGTCATGAAAACGCTGATAAACCGTCAGCTCATGGCATATCTCGAAACAAGAACTCTTCTCAATGACCGGCAGGACGGTTTTCGTAGCAACAGATTGACTGGTGATTTAACTGCATGTTTTACCGAAATGTGGAACCAAAGATTACACGAATATCGCGAAAGCAAGATAGTTGCACTTGATATTTCTAAGGTATTTGACAGAGTTTGGCATCAGGCTCTATGTCTAAAATGCGTGCTTTTGGGATCGATGACTTTCTTCTGTAATGCATTAGAAATTACCTTTCGGAATGATCATTCAAGTTGTCTTGGATGGTTTCAAGTCTGATATTCACAAAATAAACTCTGGTCTACACCAATGCTCTGGTGGGGTGCGCCTAAAACATTTCTTCACCTGCTAGATAGAAATAAAAACCGAGCAATAAAACTTTTAGGTGATGCTAATATCACCCACCCTCGAACACCAACGAAATGTCTCGTGTCTCATTTTGTTTTATGGTTATGCTGCTCGTCGGAAAAGCTCACATAACCCGGCTTAGATGGCTAGGTGAGCATAGGAAAGTTTTCGATTCCAACCCAGAGCGACAACGCAGTAGATGACGACTTCGTTTAAGGCGGCACACACAAGTTGAAGGGGGCCCAACGTCGTGTGTGCAACTGAAGGCAGCTGGCAAGACTGCGCTAATTGGAGAGGCATGCTAGCTGAGACCCTGGTCCACCCAGGAAGGTAGCGCCATCTAAGTAAGTAAATAAGTAAGTCCGGGGTTGAGCCAGGCTTGAATCAAACTAAGCCCAATGCATTTCAAAAAGTCAGAAACGAACATTTGTATTTATTTAATAAGAGTTCACACATATCGTCGCAGACGTATCACATATCACGCAGTCTTCTTTCCGAGAAATATTTGCTGCGACATAACCTCGATCTCGAACAGGAAAAAACACTATCGACATTTGCCCTATTTTTATCTGATTTTTTTTTTATAATAATGCGCATTCTTATAGCAATCAGTTTTGCCAATGAACCAATGAAAACAACTCATTAGCAAAACGTCACAACCTACTGCAACAATAACAAAAATATTTCGTCAACTTTACGTGATTAAATGTCAAGACTTTGCTGAATAGCTACATACGAGTACACAATAGTCATTCACAATATTATTCACTGATTCGATTTGATTTTATCCAAGTCTACGCTCGTTGCCAAGGTCATTTTCCGGATATACGAGTAGGAATATACCAAGAACATGGTATCGGCAAATGTAACTAATAAAAGCTTTCTTGCTTCCTCAGGTAGCTTATCTTTTTGCCCTGTAATCTGCTTAAAGCAAAGAGGTTTCGTCAAAGAGTAGGGATGTGTCTGTGTTACTAGCATGTCATAGTCACCGTTAAATCACTACCCCTCCAACAGTAAACAGAGTCTTCCATTCTATGTACCATATCCCTTCACATACGCAAAGTCACCGATCATGATAAAGTTGCGATTTTTTTTTTTTTTTTTTAATTTTATTGTAAATTTTCAATAGCTGAATAGCTGAGAAACAATACATATTTGTATGTACAGGTGTAGATTTAATAATTTAATAACCAATTAAAATCGCTTATTCCCCTCACAAAAATATTAAGGACGCAAATCAGTTTTGCCCCTTGTACAAGGGGCAGTTTTTGTTTGTGCAACTACATGAGTTTCTATAAAGTTGTTATCAGTATGTACCAACAGTTAAAAAAAATAAAAATAGAAAAGAAATGACAGTTTTACATAATTGTTAGTTCAAGTACATAGGCTGTGTTTGACATAAAAACCACTCGCAGCCACTGTAATACCATCAGAAAGTGTCAATCTGCCAGTGATAAGTTCTTGTGTATCCGGTGTAAGATTGCTGAAGTGTCTTCTAACAGAAATTTTGATTTTGAAGAAAGTGCATTTTGAAAAAGGAATAATCATGAGGTACGGATTTTTAAGGACAAGAAAATTCTGGAAAATTGGTTTCATGATTTTAAAATAGTTTAATATTTTAAATAACAGTAAAATTGTTTTACATTTGTTACACGTAATTTTTTCGTGAGTAAAAGATACATTTTTTTGTTGTACGACAAAAAAAAGAGGGCTAGTGATTAGATTTCATAAAAAAAAAATAGCGGTTGTACAATAAATTCGCGGGTAAAAAACGATAACCTTCTTGGCAGATGCATCATGCATGGCTGCCTCTGTAGTTCTTTTGTGCTTCCAATTTGGAATCTTTCGAAAATCGAAAACTTCGGAGTGGCTTTTGATTGGAAAGTTCTTTTCGAACTCGTTGGAGAATGTACACCTGTTGCTGTTTTCCAGGCAATATTTCTTAAGCTCTCTGTCGGAACAGAACACTCGGCTCGAGAATTAGCCCTTTGTTAATATTGTGAAGGGTTTGAGTGTTTTTTTTTGTTTTAAATAGATCTTTAGTTCGTGAAACTTATAGAAATACTCGTGATTTTTTTGGCCCTCACAATCGACCAACCGACTCGCTATTCATCGTGTTGTGGACACATTTCGTACCACAAACACTCCACACGACGCAAAGACAACAATGCTCCAACTTAAGGAAAAGAAACCCGTAGGCGCTTATCTAGTATTAGTTACGAGTATACAAATATATTATTTGTTACTACATTCGGCCACCTTTCGGACAATTGATAATGCCCCTTTCGTAGAATGTTTGCCTTTTCTGGCCGAAGAATAACTTCAAGTGGATTTTACAACCTTCCAGCGAGACGAAATTTTTTGCATTAAGTGAGTTCTGCAGGGACCAACTTAAATAGCTTTTCCAAGTTAAATAGCTGCCCACAAACAACTTTGGAATCAGTGCCTCAAAGATGATTATTCTGCTGGACCTGATGACCTTCCCTTAATGTTTTCAAATGTGAAATGCATCTAACATCTTACAGCCCACTTTCTTCTATCACCCAGGTATTATTTCCCTTAACCTGCAAAAGGTCTTTCATTATTCCCCTACATGCAAAAGGTCAGAAAGGCGATATTTCCAACTATCGACCAACTGCAAAGCTATCCGGCATACCTTAGCTTTTTGAGAGCATTATTTATGATATAACGCTTTTCCATTGCAAATCTATTATTTCCCAAAACCAGCTGGGATTGCTCAAAAGTAGATCTACACTTTACAATCTGAAAAAGTTGATGAGATTGCCACCGATTTAACAAAGCCTTCAATATAATTTCTCATGATATAATCTTATTTAAATGAAAAACATTACTATATTCTATTTTGGTCCATGGTTTTTTCCCCAATTTAAGCGTCCTCTGGTGTCCCTCAAGGTAGTGACCTTGTCCCCTTATTATTTATTCTGACTATTAATGAGTTAATTCATAAATATCTGTTTACGCAGATGATATGAAAATCTTTAGACAAATATCATCTTCCTCAGACTGTCTACCACTGCAAGAAGGTCTAGAGAGATTTTTTACTTGGTATCAGAAGAATTTCCTTGATCTTAACGTCAATAAGTGCCAGGCTATAACTTATGTAAGCGCTCTCCTACTTCACCTCATTGCTATATAATCTTTAACCTGCCTGTTCCCTTAGTGAATGGTTTGCGTGATTTATATGTTATCTGTGATTTTTTTTTTATATATAATTAACGCGCGCTTAAGGGATTTGAGTACCCTTAAAATGTTGTACACAGCGCGGGCGAAGGAATGAACTCAATTTCTATTCTGAGATTGATAACATGATAGAAGAGCATCCAACTATGCCCTTGGGATCATCAAGCGCCGATGCTACCAAACCTCTCTACGTAGATTTTTTTATGCCTCTTCTTGAATATGGAAGCCGATTCTAGTCACCTTACTACAGAATTCACATCCTAAGAGAAGAAGCTATTCAACGCAGGTTTTTAAGATTCGCTTTACTTGGACTTTCTTGAGTAGATAGGCAAAACCTACCACCATACGCTGATCAGCTGAAACTCATAAATTTACAGACCCTTTCTATACGCCGAAAAGTTGCCTGTATTCTCTTTATTCATCAGATCTTAGTTGGTAGTATTAATTGTGCTGCTTTACATCAACTTATCTCTTTTAACACCAACCCACGCAATCTTAGGTTTGTGCCACTTTTCCGGCTCAATCTTCACAGAACGAATTATGGGTACCTTGAAGTAATGTCTAGAATGCTTCGTGAGGTTAACGATATTCTGCCTCAATTCGATTATTACCTCAAACTGTCCTTCAAGAACATTCTTCTTTCCATCTATGCCTCACGTCCTAATTTTCTTTAACCGATCTCATCCTTTAGTTTTTATCTTTAGTTTTAAATAAAATTGTTAGTTTTAAGTGTAGAAAATTCTTTAATAAATCTGTACGGGGTTGGCCCGTGCCTCAAATCAAATCAAATCTAGATTATCTTTCCAGGCGTTTTTTTCTGATTGCATCCTATTTAATTGAGAGGAGTTCTTATCGGAATCAATGGTTTGGTTATGTGAAAGAAGCTCATAATACACAACTCCATTGCAATCCCACTAAATACAGAGCATAACCTTTTCAGGGTGTAGACCAGCTTTCGGAATGTCTAAAGGTGGCTCACATCTTTTGCTCAATGATCTTTTCCATTCCACTTTGCATCGTTGCGTTTCTGCAGGGAATCAATCGCTGATGGAGACACGATCGAATAAATATTTTTCACTCAAATTGTGTGGCAGCCAAATATCCTATCGATTTACATATGTATTGCAGTTTGCGCAAGTGATTTTCTATGCTTGATTTCGATAAGTCAAATATTTCTACTATGTGCCTGGTTGTGTAGCGTGCATTATTGAAGTGAAACATTTTATCGCTCGTTGAGAAGTAATTCCGAACTCCGATGAAACGAAAAAACGACAGTAAGTGATTCCGAATTCCGATGAAACGAATCGTTAGTCCCTTTCGCATCCACTATATGGCATTCAAAATGGTGCAATAATATTTGTAAATGACACAGATATTGTCCAACAAGGATGAATCATTCGTTGCTTAGCGATTTTTTATCACCATTTCCACCAGTGCTGCTTCTACGTAGGCAATAAAGTTATAAGTATTCCACTTGAAACTCTCCATAACACCCATCTCGTTATGAATGCTGAAAACTCGTAAAAACGAAAAAGCGTCATGAAATGGGAAGGGGTAGTTCGGATAGAATGAGACATGGGAGTGGAATGTGGGGGGCACTAATGCGGACGGAATGACCCATGTGCGATAAATGGGGCATCGTGGGTAAGTGCACAATGCACGAGTTACGTTCATAGCAAAAACATTAGTATCGTCATTACAATTGTTGCCATCGGCAAAGTACGTACCTAGACATTACTTAGCAACAACACCAAAAGCATCATTAACACTTAACGAAAAGTTTCGTCCTAACAATGAATTTTCTTTTGTCAACGCCATGAAGATTAGCCAAGAACAGCGGCGTTAGTAATTCAAGCAAAATAATATGATTGTTAGCTATTAACTCTTCTTTGTATGATATAATATTTTCCATTATTCTAGGTATTAAGTAAGTTTAAGATAATAAGTCAGTCGTGTGGCAGACCTTGAAGTAAAAAGATATAATTCAATTATGTCTTATCTGTAAGGGCTGGATAAATACACAGGTCACGCGCGGGATACCGACGCTCCATATCGTGTCCCGTACTGTAGACCCGAGTATAGGCACATACAGTTATAGCTGGTCAGTTCTCAAGATAATTTACGTGGAAATTAACTACACTATAGAGGTTCCCTATCATCAGTTTTTATATCATCACAGTTTATATAGTGTAACGAAGTTATTATTTTTTTAAATACTTCTTTTAATATTTTTTTTAATACATACTTGTAATCGTGAGCTTCGCTTCTATCGCCTAATTAGAGCTTTAATTTGGTCCGCATCAATCTCAGCGGGGCGCATCAGAGGATGTGAAATCATCATCACGAAAACACTGGAACCAGTCACGAACAGTCCACGGGCTTTCTATGTATTTGTACAGAGTTTTTTCCTTTCCGAAAATGAAAGAGGATAATATGCCGAAAGTACTCCTTATTTGTCTCCATTCTCAAAAGACCACCAAATGCGTAAGGGAAAACCGATCGCGACGAACTTTCTTTCACATATTTATAATATAGGGTTTTCCAATAAGGACTTGACAACTTTTTTTTAAATAAAACGCAAACCATTTGAGATATTTCAAAAACTTTATTATCGGCTTGAAGTACAATCAAAACATTTATGAATGGAATTCGACTTCGTTCATATGGCCACCGCGGGCACGTTTGCAGCGGTCGATTCTTTGGACCCAATTTTCAACGACTCGGCCACACATTTCGGCCGAAACGGCCGCTATTTCGCGTTCAATATTGGCTCTGAGCTCTTCCAATGTCGTCGACGTGCTGGCATAAAGCAATGATTTAACGTAGCCCCACAGAAAATAGTCAAGCGGCGTTAAATCGCACGAACGAGGCGGCCAATCGACTGGCCCATTTCTTGAGATCACACGCTCACCATACTTACTCTTCAATAAATCGATTGTAGCGTGTCCTGTGTGGCTAGTGGCATCATCCTTTTGAAACCACATATCGTCCAAGTCCATATCCTCCAATTCGGGCCAAAAATAATCGGTGATCATGGCGCGATAACGCTGACCATTCACAGTAACGTGACGATCGTTATCGTCGACGAAAAAATATGGCCCAATAACGCGCCGGCATGCAAACCGCACCAAACAGTTATTTTTTGTGGATTGTGATTCATGAAGCACATGTGGATTTTCACCCGACCAATAACGCATATTTTGCTTATTAACGAACCCATTGAGCCAAGAATGAGCTTCGTCACTGAAGATGATTTTGCGATGAAATTCATCATCTTGGCGCATCCTCTCCAGAACCCAATCGGAGAACGTATGTCGCTTCAAATGTTCCATCGGCTTCAATTCTTGAGTCACCTTGATCTTGTATGGGTGTAAACCAAGATCCTTACGCAAAATACGCCATAATGTGGTCTGAGCGATGCATAATTCTTGAGAACGCCGTGGAATTGACTGATTTGGTTCGTTTGCTACGAACGCCTGAAAGGCAGCGATATTTTCGACACTTCGACCAACCCGTTGTCTCACTGACACGGCAACATCATACAACGAATATGTAGACTCAAATTTTTGCACTAAACTTGTTATTGGCTGTCTAGAGCGAGAATTACGACCGAAAATTTGAGTTAACGCTCTTAAAGTAACCGACTCCGAATTTCGGTCAGACGTTGCTCGTTCGTGTACTTTACCATGATGAAAATGTTGAGTTAACTGATTAAATTGACAGTGACAGTTTGATGATTAGTGAAAGAGTGCGTTCACAATTTAAATTCAAAGTTGTCAAGTCCCTATTGGAAAACCCTTTACTTCAATTTTATTATATTTATATATAAAAAAAACTATAATATCGAAATAACATTTAGTTTTTAAATTCAAATTGAACTTTAACACTAACAATAAACAGAGGGCATTGGTCAACGGAATAATTAGGAGCTAAGCATCGAAAAGAAAGTGTTTAATAATTAGCTTAACTGCTTTAAGTTATCTTATTGTAGATGACCGGTCCTAGAACATCTAAGCTGTACCTAACACTAACTATGCGTCCTTCAAGTAACATAATTGTGTACACATATTTATTTTAATTCATTGATTTATAACTTCAACTAAGAAAGTTGAATCCTGTACTTCTCAAAAATTTCATGATAAAAAAAACGAATTCAATGAAGGCGCCTCCGCACGTTAGACTTTTTGAACAAGGTAGTACGAGTATGTCGGCTCAAGTGATAATATTTGCTTCCACAAAATAGTTTTTTTTATTAAATAGCTTACACAATTCCGGTGCTGGACGTAAACTAATTGTAGAATGGTTACCCATACATTTCAAACATGCCGGGACCTTGACTAAATTACTTTTACTATGTTATTTTCAACAAAAAAAAAATTGATTTCAGAGGTAAGGACGAGGTTTTTAGACGATACCCACACTCCAAGCCTGCAACAAAGCACTTTTCCGATATTATTAAATCAATCTTTTGACTCTCCAAAATCACACATAAATTTCGAAAATTGGTAATGACAGTGAGAGTTTGATGAACAGCTGATATTTGATAGATGGTATGTAGTATATGTATGGTATGTGATAACATCTAACGCTAACAGTTAACTTTGGTTCTTTGGAAAGGTTCAACTCAAATTGAATTTTTTGTTCTAATGTCGTTTTCGTGATCCGGAGAAGAAAAGTGACGTAAAACCATTTCCCCTCATTTTTCAGAATCTAAATTTCGCTTCTCATTTTCATTTGCGTATTAAAATTTCTCTCCTCGATTTTATGTCAAAATGTATAAACGTCAAATACTATTGTGTGTCAAACTAGAATTTTGTTTTCATGCAATCGGCTGTGTTTCGCTAATTTAAAATATAAAAGTCTGAAGAAGTTTTTAGTGTACCATTTAAAAAAAAAAATCAGAGTACACAAAAATGATCGCGAAATCGAAAACGCCATACGATTCTAAGAGGGTGTTTTGGATTTAAATAAAATACATATGTCTGCCCTGTCAATATCTACGAAAACAGCCCCAAACTTTCAAAAATATATTACATGTTGTCGGCTTTTTTCGTGTGAATGCAGACAGACCTTATGTGTGCATATTTTGTCAGATAAAGACGCAGTCAAGTGATTGTTTCGTCATCCGTTCATTTCTGATTATATTTATCTTTTTTGAGGGGTTTGCCTCAAATGTTATCTCTGTATACAATTTTACGTCGTACGAGTATGAATGAATGAATCATTGGACAACGAGATAACAACTTTAATTAACTCTTTACTCTCTAACAATGAAGTGAATAATTTGAATTGAATGAAATTACGAGTACAATAGAGCACACCCTGTAAAATTAATAGTCACCATATAAAAGATATGTTCGCTTTGAAAAGAAATGTCTTTTCGGGGCAGGAAAAAGTATTTATATGGCGCTTTTCAATGGCATCGATAATTATAACGATAACGATCATTATCGATCACTGATTGAAAATGACTTAAAACTAACGTATCAGTCGAATCGAATGTTTAGTTGAACATAAACCGAGACGAGTGTTTTCTTCTTTTCAATTTCTAGAACGATTACTTGGATTAGTAATGTCAATATCAACAAAGTATATATCTTTAGTGGCTTTAAATGAAGGCCATTCAATGTACTCGTATAATCGATCGACTTAAGAACTGTGGGTTGCAATATGATCTTCATTAGATGCGCCTCATTTTTTTCATAGGGGTCGTCTAAACCAGGGATTTCCAAACTATTTTGGGCCATTTTAATTTTTTTTTGGGCCCCAATTTATTTCGCTTAACGCAAGGTTATACTAACTTAAAAGAGTTAAGAGTTAGGAAGTAAGGGAATGGGTCAGGAGATCAAGTTTAAAACGAGAAGTGATCAGGTTAAAATCAAAAACGGGGAGGTTTGAGTTGAGCTTACAGAGCATGCGGGATATTTGTTCGTTAGAGCCATAAGGGGTGTGGTGGGTTGGGATATAGAAGGGCCGAGGGCAGCGTAAATTAGAGAGTTAGTATTGAAGGAAATAGAATTGTAAAGGGAAGCGCAATCCACAGAACTGGAGAGTAGTCGATGAATGAAGAGAATGTCAGCTACGTCTCTGCGTTTTTCGAGGATATTCAGGTTAAGAAGTTTGAGGCGGTCGCGATAGGGAGGTAAGATAAATGGGTTACTCCAGGGTAGTCCACGAAGAGTAAATCGAAGAAAAGGACGTTGAATGTTCTCGATTCGGGATATATGAATTCGCTGAAAGGGTGACCACGCTTGGCTGGCATAGGGTCCGGATTAGTGGAATACCTAATACAATGAACAGACAACTCGACCTTGTCTTCACATCCGATTCAGATAACTGTGTCGTTTAAAGGAGTGATCATCTTCTTTCTACCCTAGACCGCCTTCATCCCCCTTGTCAATTATATACTCATATGAAAATGGCAACACATGTGTCGATTCGGAAAATTAATTTTCATTTGACTTCCGAAGAACCGACTTTAACAAACTTAAAAACCTCATCAGCAACATTAACTTTGAATTTATTACTGAGACAACTAACATTGATCTTGCTCTATCAACGTTCTATTCGTTAATTTTCTCCTGCTTTGCCCAATCGGTTCCGTATACCTTCCGAAAGGACTGCATATCAGCTCCTCCCTGGTACAACAAGGAGTTGCGCTCTCTCCGTAATAACAGAAACAAGTTGTGGCACAAATTCTTAAGAACTCGATCTGATTCCGACTACAGTAATTATCGATTGGTATACAATCGCTTTTCTGAACTTTGTGAGTCTCTTTATCTTGAGTACCTCTACCGCATGCAATTTAGCTTAGTCTCGGACCCTAAACGCTTCTACCAGTTTATTAATACCAAAAGAAAGTCAGACGGCTACCCATCTACTCTTAAATTCCTTAGTGAATCTTCGGCCGACCCAAAAACCATTGCAAATTTCTTTGCCTCTCATTTTAACAAATCCTTTTCTAAGAAAACAGCTGAACCCGATCCTAGCTACTTTAGCTATATGAGAAACTATTTTGAGACATCAGCCATTTCACTAAATATAACAACAACTTTGATATCTGAAAACATTACCAAACTTAAAGATGATTTCTCGTCCGGCCCTGATGGAATTCCGGCTATTGTAATAAAAGCGTGTGTTACCCATCTCGGTCCTCCTCTTGCTGCCTTATTTAACTTGTCTGTCTCAACAGGTACTTTCCCTTTCCTATGGAAGGAATATTACATCATCCCTATTTATAAGAAAGCAAGTAAGGTCAAAGTCGATAATTATAGGCCCAACTTGCATACCCAAACTTTTTGAAAGCATAGTCTATCAACAACTGCTTCCGTACTGTAGACCAACTATCTGCACAAATCAGCACGGCTTCATGAAAGGTGAATCAACGACCACTAACCTAACAGAGTTCGTCTCTAGGACGCTTCATGCTTTAGAAGACGGTGATGAAGTCGATTCAATTTCCACAGATTTCAGCAAGGCGTTCGATAAAATTTCTCACCAACTTATCATCTTTAAACTAAAAAAACTTGGCTTTTCCCCTCATTTTGTGGCATGGACCAAATCCTATTTAGAAGACCGAGAATACAGGGTCATCTTCAGATCTTCAATATCCGAACCCATTAAAGCAACACCTGGTGTCCCTCAGGGTAGTCACCTTGGTCCAATCATCTTTATCCTCACAATTAATGATATAAATCTTATTTTAACGAACTCTAATCTTTCTATTTTCGCTGATGACATGAGAATTTCCAAAGTCATCTCATTGCCTTCTGACTCCCATTGCCAGCAAGATGACTTGAGTAAGTTTTCGGTATGGTGCAAGCAAAACTTTTTGGAGCTTAATGTCAGCAAATGCCAAGCGATAACCTATTCCCGTAAACGTCTACCTCCCCCTCCAAGAAACTACTTCATCTGCGATGAGCCTATTCCTTCCACTACGCAAGTACGGGATCTAGGTATATTTTGTGATAGAGAATTGAAGTTCGACTCACATATTGACAGCATTATAAATAAAGCTAACTCTTCACTCGGCTTTATCAAACGCTGGTCAAAAGAATTTTCCAACCCTTACATTATAAAGTCCCTGTACATTACTTTTGTAAGGCCTCTTCTCGAATATTGCAGCCAAGTTTGGTCACCCTATAAACTAACCCACATTCAAAGAATAGAAGCAGTCCAAGGCAGGTTTATCCGTTTTGCACTTCGTGGTCTACCTTGGGCCGATCCATATGGATTACCCCCCTATGAAAATAGGCTAAAACTAATTAGCATGTATACCCTAAAAAAACGTCGTGAAATCGCTGATGTACTTTTTATCCACCAGTTACTGACTGGAAATATCGACTGCTCGACAATAACGCAAAATATTGCATTCACTCCCAATCCCCGTAATCTAAGATCTGTCACACTCTTCCTGATCCGAACTCACCGCACTAACTACGGTCACTTTGAATCCATATCCAGAATGTTGCGTATAACGAACAACTACGCCGAACTCTTTGACCTAAATAGCAGCAAACAAGAAATAAAAAAGCGTTGCTCAATATGCCACTCCCTTAACATCCCCCCGTCCACCATTTCTCCTCGCCCCATTAGGTTAAGTATATCTTTGTTAGTTTTTAAGTCTAGCTTTAAGTTTGGCTTGTTAATAAGCTTAATAAAGTTGTTCGGGGTAGACCAGGGCCAATAATAATAAAGAGGCTAAAAAAAAGGGTAATGTAAAGTGACCTTGTCACATAAGGGTTGCAAAATTCTTTAGACCAACGTTTGATAAAACCGAGCAATGAGTTGGCTTTAAGGATTATCTCATCAATATGCGAACGGAAGTTTAACTTTCTTTCGTATAAAATTCCAAGGTCGCGACTGCATTGAACCTGGGGTACAGGTTGGTCATGCAGAAAATAAAGTCGAGAGGGGGATTGATTGGGCTTAGGAGACAAAGTCATAGATTGGCATTTGGAGACATTAAGCTCAAAGTAATATTTTAGACACCAAGTAGAAATCCTATCGAGGTCTTCTTGAAGGAGAATAGAGTCTTGGGGTGGAGAAATAGTTTTGGAGAACTTAGTGTCATCGGCTTAATGGATACGGAGCAGTGATTGATAATCCTCTGAAGATCGTTTATAGTTAAAATGAAAAAGAGGAGACCTAGACGGCTGCTTTGTGGGACACCAGAAGTGGCTAAAAACAGGGTTGAGAAGGCTGACCTAAAGCGAACGCTATAGTAATGGTTCTCCAGATAAGAAGATATCTATTTTAATAATAATATGGGGTCAAAACCGAGCGAAGACAATTTGAAAAGGATCAGTTGATGTGATATTTTATCGAAGGCCTTAGCGAAATCTGTAGCTATAACGTCAATTTCGTTGCCATTTTTCAAAGGATACGAATTCAACTAAGTTTGTAGTAGTTGACTGGGTGATATAAGTGATTTGCACTGAAAGCTTAGAACTTCATATAAAAAACTTTCGAACATTTTAGGTATGTGAGAAAGCTTAGCAAGGTTGTCTGCAAATGACTGTTTAAAAAAGTTTGCAAGATAGTTGGCAATAATATGTGAGTCGGTCGATGATATATTATCGCGCGTGAGAGAGGGAGAATAACCATCTGATTTTCTTTTGTAGTTGATGAATTTGTAAAATGTCTTAGGATCGTTGATAAGGTTGGTCTGCGCTGTGTCGGGAAACCGCTGATAGAGGCAGTTGTAAAGCTGGGTGAATTGCAGATGAGTTCCAAGATAGTTAGAGTATTCATAATAAGAATTGGTGCGAAGAAAAGCTGCCCATAATTTGTTTATTTTGTTTCGTAAAGAGCGAAGTCTTCTGCTGTACCATGGAGGGGAAATAGATGATGTTTTATGCCGTGAAAAGGGTACGTAGAGAGAAAGAGAATTAAATATTTCACTGTAGAAAATGGAGACAGCATCAGATAAGGATAGGTTGGTCAAATCAAAAGAACATAGATAGGTATTGATTTTGCGAAAATTAGCTTTATGGAAGTTGTAAGAAGAGATGATAGTTGAAGAAGTGGGCTGGGGAGTTATGGAAAAATGAGAGAAGAAGAGGGGGTGAAAGTTGTCGACAGTTGATAGGATAAAGGGGCACAACGTTACTGTGGAGTTAATAGGATCACTAGTGAAAATAAGGTCTAGTTGCCTACCGATAGAGTTAGGGACATTAGATGATATCAATGAAAATACATTCCTTGTATGAACTGGCGTTTGACGCGGTAAAAAATAAGTGATCATTCGATGGAATCCACTTTAGCAGGGGCAGATTAAAGTCACCAAATATAAGGATATCGTCGATGGAATCACTTAGGTCAATTAGTTGGTTAATTGCTTTAATAGCAAGGATGTAGGATTCAATACGTTGAGCTGGGAGAATGTAGCAACAAATAACGTACAGGGACCTGTTGGGAAGTGTTATTTTAATTGAAACAAAGTCTAGTTTAACAAAAGAAGAGATAGCGATGAGAGAAGAGTTTTTCAGTTTTTTTTTCAGTTTTCAATGCATTTTATTTTCTTACTAATTAACTCTTACATACTAACAAAAAATGCTTAAATGCTAGCTTACAATTACTTAACAGTCTTATACTAACTTACTGGCCCCACACAGGCACTCTAAGAACACCCGAATCTTTTCCATTAAGCTTGCTCTCACGTTGAACCACACGGGACAACCAAATACCAGCATGGGCCTAATAAGGGCCATGTAGCAGATTACCCTTACCCCCGCATCGAGTTGGCTGCTATAAAACAGTCTCTTTGTAAGGGCAAAAGCACCTTTGGCTCTGGCCAGAGCAGCATCTACATTTTTGCCAAAATACAGAAACTGATCTAGCCAGATCCCAAGGTATCTGACTACATTTCGACAGGCAAGAGGCTGTCCGTGCTGTCCAATGATTGAGAACTTTCGCCAATTTTTTCTGGTATCCCTAGAGGCTCCAGACAACAGCGTCCTAAAGAGAATGGTTTCCGACCTCTGAAAGTTGATTTTCAACTTCCAGTCATCGCAAAATCGTCTTATCTTATCGAAGTCACGCTGCAAGAGAGTATTAATGACCTCGATTTTTGGACCTGTTCTGTACGCTACCACATCGTCTGCGTACGCAATAGTATGGGGAAGGGAACCTATCAAGTCGCTTGTATAAATGTTAAGTAGGATCGGCGAATTGACCGCGCCTTGCTGAAGACCATTTTTAATTTGAAATATTCCAGCAGAAGTCACATCGCCATTTTTCACGATGAACTGTCTGTTGGTTAGCATATTATAAAGAATGTACAAGAGAGGTTTGCTGATCCCCAGCCTAGTCAGCTTATAGAAAAGACCCTCTAACCATACGGTGTCGAAGGCCTTCTCCAAGTCAACAAGGCAGGTACCAGTGCACTGTTTCTTGCCTTTGTTCCATTGGATATCGGACACCAGTTTAGACGCGGCATGTGAGATATCATGTCCCGCCTTAAAACCGAATTGATTATCCGGAACTATATGTTTGTCTTCAACCCACCTAGACAGAGCTCTATTGATTACTTTTTCAAAAACCTTACTGATATTCGGAAGGAGACTTATCGACCGGAGATTCGCCGGATTGGATATATCCTTTCCCTTTTTGGGGATAGGTTGAACCACCGCCGTTTTCCAATGCGCTGGATAATGTGCATTATTCATTGCATTATTAAATAGGGTGGTGCAGATGTCCACCGCTTCTAGAGGAAGATGTCGAAGCATGATATTCGGAATACCATCGGTCCCCACTGATTTCTTAACTCTGATTGTGTCGAAGATTTCATGGAGTCCTTCCTTTGAAATGAACGGGGGCAGGTCACCCTCTCTGCCAATGACGTTATTTGCCATAGTTTCGTCGCTAAACCGGGTGAAACCAGAGCCCTCGGATCGCCAGTTCCCTATTTCATTTCGAATGTAGCAGTTGTGCACCAAGACGCGATTGTCCAGGTCGTAATTAGGGCCAATGTTATCAGTGGCCTTGTATACTTCCTGGAAAGTCGCGTCTATGGCTTCAACTTTCTCCTGTGGATGCTCGATCACAAAAAAGTCGTCATCATCAGCGGCCTCATTTGGATCAATACCTGCTATTGTCAGTAGCCGTTCGTTGTCTGTTGTCCGGGCTATTTTAAGACACTGAAGGTCGTTTTGATTTTTTCTCCGAAATAGTTTATTTATTTGCGGAAACATATTCGGGTTGCTGGTGTTTACAGCCCGAACCTTGTTGTTCCAATACAAACTTACAGAAATTCGGTAATTCTCTTTTATTAGCGTTTGAATATTTTTAATCGACAGGTGGATTGTGAAGTATCAGGTGCATAAACAGAGGCCAAGTACAGCCGCTTTCCACTGCGGAGCGGGATGTAAATGACGACTACCTCCAACACCCGGAACCTGCGCAACACGCCCTTGTACACTCTGTGAAATTTTATACCATCTTTAATGAAGATCGCGACACCGCCTCCACGTTTGGATCTGGGCCGGTTTCTTCTTCTAACAATATAATTATTGTACTCCAGTTGGTGATTATCGGTTAGCTTGGTTTCGCTAGCAAAAAGCACATCAGGAGTTTGGTCTTGTAGCAATTTAAACATCGCGGCTCTTCGTTCGATCCTAATCAGTGAATTAACATTCACCGCAAGGACCTTCAAAGTTTGCTCCACCATGTGCGTACCCATTACGGCATGTGTTGCGTTAGGCCCAGCAGCAACGCGTAGATCTGGTTCACCCGCTTGGCCTGTTCTTGAACCTGCTTTTGCAGCTGAGCCATCTGCCCTTGGATTGCGAGCAAGATGGCTAGCATGTTGGGTGCAGCTTCCGTTGTTCTCGGCATCGGCGCCGGAGAAGCAACAGTCGCTTGCTGTACCGTAGCCCCCCTACCTGACGCCATTTGGGCGTAGGAAATTTGGGGCGTGACGGCTGGTGTTTGAAACCATACAGGTGAACGTTTGACCTCCACCTTCTGCTGCCGAGCCAATTTTGCTTTTTTAATGTCGGTGAACTTAGGACAACCCCGATAGTTTGCGGTGTGTCCCACGTTCCCACATAACACGCACGAGAGCTGCGTCCTATCGGATGCTCCGTCCCTACCCAGAGCACACTCCTCGGAACTGTGGTTCTTTGCGCACTTCACCATCGAGGCTGCATTTGGCAGTTCGACGCGGCGTGCCCGAACCTCTGGCAGCGAACGCATTGTATAACGCCTTCGCTCCTTTTTAATTTTTCCCAGTGAATCACCTGATAGTCTAGGACATTGATTCTCCTTAGACTATCCAGACGACTTTCGGGACTGAGCTGCACCAGGAAGAACGGCAGACTCCGTTTCTCCCGCCTGGCTCCAGCTGTGGTAAATGGCTTTACCCACACAAACTTGAGTCCTTCGCACTCCTTCTCTTTGAGCAGTGCAAGGATCTCCTCAGGATCAGAAGACGGTTCCAATCCCTTCAGCAGCATCGATTGCCGCTTTTCACACTTCGGTGTAAATGAGTAGTGCTCCGTCGTCGTTTCCTTTAGGAGCTCTTTCACTTTCGCGTAGCCCTCCACTGTATTACAGTGGATGACATGGCGATCGTTCCCCAATCTCTTGGTATTAAAATTACTACCAATTACCAACTTACATAGGTGCTTGGTTGCATTCACCTCCAATTTATAGGTGTTGATAGGAGGCACCTTCTCCTTCTTCTTCGCCTGCTGCTGCTGCTGCTGTTGTTATTGTTGTTGTTGTTGTTGTGGCTGCTGCTGCTGTTTTTGTGGCTGCTGCTCTTGTTGTTGTTGCTGGTGTTTATTTTGCATTTGTTGGCGTTGTTGGTGCACTTGTGGTATTGTATTTGTCTTTTGTTTTTGTTTGGACTGCTTTTGAGAAAGCTGCGACTGCTGTTGTTGGGATTGCTCATGCTCATCCCTCTTCCTTCTGACCATTTGCTGTTCTTTAATGGCCTGTATCCTTTGCTGTAGCATTTTTATGCTGCTACTTATCGACTCTAATTCCTCCTCTTCGTCGTCAGATTCGCTTGCTGCCAATGCAGCGAAGTTGTTTCCTGCCCTCACTCCACCAAGCTTTACAGTGGTCGTTTGTAGGGTGGGACGTTCTGCCAAGTTAGAGGTTGACTTTAGCATCCTCTTCCTCTTTGGCTCTCCACAATCCATCACGTGAATTTGTAATACAAAACAAACACTTTTTTATTAAAATTGTCTTGCAACTGAATTAAATAAATAAACGAAAAAAAACTTTCGCAGAGGCCGGGAAGCGAACCCACAACCTCGAGATTTATTGTCCGGGCCTCTACCACTTCGGCTACCGAACACTTACAAATTTACTGTTTAGCACTCTATTTATTTATTTTCTACACTTTTAAAGCCGAACACGAAATGCGTCTGGTCTCCGCTGAGATCTATGAACGACTGCGATGAGAGAAGAGTTAATGTTATTGTGAATGGCAAGTAGGACACTTCTACATGGAGAATCAACTTTAAGGATGGCAGAAACATTAAACATAGGGAGAGAGTGATCGCATCTCGGAAAATAATATAAGAAGATCGGAATAGCTCCTGCCTCTTTATGTCGGGGATCAGATTGGTTTCTGCAAGAGCATAGACGTCGAAAGAGAGACTGTGTGATTTAGACAAGACAGCACGAGTTTTAGAGCGCAAGCCTCTTACGTTTTGGTAGTAAAATGTAAGAGGTAGTTTGTTGCGTGGAGGAGTAGGTGAGTGTAGATGAAATGCAGCCAAAGAAGACAAGCTGCAAGTGATACCGAGGAAGAAGGCGAGCTAGAAGAGGGATTTAAGATATGCGAGCTGATAAAGTTAGGGTATTTGGCTCCTGTTGTAAGGTCGAAATTGGGAACGCAGTTGTTAGTACACGAGGCAAGATACCCCTTTTCCAAAATGAACTTAAACCTCAGACCCCCATAGCCAAATTACTTTAAGAATCCTATCTCGAGTTTTTTTAAAAACTTTGCCGAGTAATGTAGACTCGTCCAACTGGAGAAAGAATCTATTGGTCTGTAAGAAATTGCATAAAATGTCAAGTTCCAACGAATTTCAAAACACAAATGAACTTTCAACCTAAGTGCAAGCTTGTTATACAGGGTGCCCCCTAATTCGTCAACGATAATTTGGGAATTGAGTCCTGGGTCTATCTCCAATGTTGACAGCATTTATCGAGGATTTAAGAAAAGGCTTACTTTGGTGTACCCTGATCCATGTTAACGGAAATTCCTCTGTTAGTGCCAATGGAAGAAACTTCGTGTAGGACATTGTTTTTAGAAGAAATACTAGCCTTCATAATGGCGTTTTAATAAAGTTGATATCTTGTTTGAGTCTTTACTCTGTTTACTGATGCTAACTGCTGCCTCCTCACCTTTGATGATGCTTCAAGAATACGCTCTTCCAATTCCATTAAAGTTGCTATTTCGGTTGAATAAACAAGTTCTTTCATTCTTCTCCATATAAAAAAATCCAATACTGTAAGGTCAGGAGATCTTGCAGGCCAGTGAACTGGCCCATTTTTTCCTATCCAACGGTTACCGTACTCTTCATCTAGCCAATTCTTAACCTCACGACCATAGTGGGCTGGAGCACCGTCCTTTTGAAAATATGATGAAGCTAGTTGAATCAGTGGAATTTCATTTTCGCAAAGACTTCAGATAGTTTGTAGAACTCAGCTGATTTGAAGGGGCCGACTAATTTGTTTCCAAGTACACCTGTCCACATATTGACGCTGAATTTATGTTGAAATGATTTATGTCTCCCTATATGTGAATTGTCCGCAGCCTGTGTATGAAGATTATGAAATTTGTGATTCAATGTCTTGTAAATTGAGAATTCTGCTAAGAATTCTGCTAATAAACTCGTTGTCATTCAAGCTCCGCTCCAGCAACCAGTTAGAAAACTCAAATCTCTTTTCCAAATCATCGGGAACAATTCTTCCACTGGTATATGGTGGTATGGATAACGATTTTCTCCATACAGTACATTAGAAATTCTATGTCTGGAACATTAAATTGCAAAGTTAAGCATCTGATGCTGACTGATGGATCAGTTGTAACAGCTTACAGTATTCTTTCATCAGCCGAAATTCTTGTTATAATAATTGTGGAGCTTCGATATATATTAACAATTACTTCTTCACTAGGACGTCCTTGGTTAGGATAAAGTTCATGGTATCTTCTTAATTTCATTCCGCATAGATTTGTGAGCCCTATGACGGCGTAGGCCAGTATTGTGCTGCCTACCATTCCCTTGCCAATTTAACCTAAGTGAGTAAGAGTCTACTCATGCTGTTACCAGGGACCACCACTGGGAGATAAAGCAAGCACTGAGCTACGAACTTGCCCAATCAAAGCTATTGGACAGTCAACAGTTTCCCGATTAATCACCCCGCACATCCATTAGAAGCTCACATAAGACATCTATATCTATCAGGTAGTTACATAGGCACTTTGTCTAACTTGACTCCATCCTAAGTTTGGCGATCTCATCTCATATGAAATTAACCAATAAATTACACACGCCAATCACTGTTTCTTTGCCCTAAGAAAGTAATTGAGCAAAGTGACAAGATTCTAGTGAATTTGGATCCTGTTTGCGTTGTTTGACTCTGGAAGAAGAGATATAACAGCAAACTGAATAGTGGGATCCAGATGCCGCAGACCAACTTTGAGTAAGCAACTGAAGCGCTACCTGCTTAAACTGAACTTTAGGGTCATCAAATTAAGCAAGTGACTCTAAAATTTTAGACGTTTTCCAAAATGAGCTCAAGTCGCCTGCTCAGAAGTTTCCTAATCTCATTCCGAATATCGTAAACTGGCAGAACCTCCTACAGCAAGGGTCTTATAAAATTTAGAACTTAAACCATTCCCTTTGCCAATGTGTGAATTTTATTTTATTTCTTTTTGTTTTTAGTTATTCCTGGTCATGGTCATCAGGAAATAGCTGTTCTTCCAAACGGAAGATTGTATATTCCACCACACAAAATGGAACAACAGTCACTACAACAACGTATCCATCCCAAGGCACGTTTATATGCCCAATCGACCGATCTAATTATCTTCAAAATTCAGAGACCCTACCAGCATCTTCTTACGCGTGTGCAGCAGAACCAGCTGGCGATGCAAGTCAATTTGAACAGGAATGTCTGGATGAGCATAATCGGCTGAGGGCTCTACATGGATGCCCGCCACTAACATTGAGTCGACATTTAAGTGCCTATGCTTCTGAATGGGCTAAGGTAAGCCGTCAAGATCTTCTCTATCGAAAGCAAAACTCTAATTTATCTGAAATTGAGTAGCGTATTGCCAGTCTAGGAGACCTAAAGCATCGAAGCGAACGTACATATGGTGAGAATCTTTACATGATATCCGCCGGTTGTCCTATTGATGGTAAAGTTCCTGTCAAGAGTTGGTATGACGAAATAAATCAGTATAATTATTCGCGACCTGGTTTTTCCATGACTACTGGTCATTTCACTCAAGTTGTTTGGAAGGATACAAAGGAAATGGGAGTTGCTGTTGAAAGAAGGTAGGTTTTCGAATAGATCCTTCAGTCGGTAGGCTTATAAGTTGGATTCTCATTTTTTTTCTTTTCAGAAATAATGGTACCTGGGTTGTAGCGAATTATTCTCCTCATGGAAACTTTAACAATCAATTTGTACAGAATGTCCCAAAACGTTTGCGTTGAATGAGAAGACATTTCATTCTATTTGCAGTTTCGTTGTATTTCAGTTATCATTTTGTTACAATAGTTATCCTTAAATAAAGACAATCAATTTATAACACTTGTGTTTTGATTACTAGGACATTTGTCCAATGTTGACCAACAACTGCGTGAACAAATATTAGGCGAATGAAGCCGTTGCACCTCATCTCTGGACCAAATGTTGGCATGCGGCTAGGAAACGACTATCCTCCTTCAAAGACGGTGCCGAGCATCAGCTAATTTCATACTCCATCAAAAACGGTGATAGATTCAATTTTGGCATTAGTTCGTTAAGGATTTTATTACCTCCTGTGCCGCCAAGACTAGTTGTGCCTGAGGGAACCCGAGAGTAAAGTTATATGGTAGAAATCTTATTTTCAGTATGATGTTCTGAAATTCGATCCTCCCAGTAGAGCACCAACCTGTCATGGAAAACAATAGATCAAAAAGGAGTTTAGACACTCTCTAACTTTTACCGTAGAAACATCTCTTTTCTATAGAAACCACAAAAGACTGGAATAAATTCAGCAAGATACTCAAATCCGAACTTCTTCAGAGTCCGAAGCTCAAAATTTCCTCGATGGAAGAGCTAGCATTTTAATAAAAAGCATTTAATATTTCTACAGCACTCAATCATCCATCGTAGTATGCATCACAATTATTTATCCTCTTTTGTCCGACCCACCTAATCGTGTTTATTGTACTTGTAGGTCTTCCTACTGAGGTTCAGTTATTTCTGAGAAGACATAACAGTGTTGTGATCTTATCCTGCTCAGCACTTGCGCTTATAAGTTCGGATGAAGGAGACGATTTGTTTGTGGTTACCACGATAATGTAAAGTAGGTGCCATTTATGTGTAGTCATGGTTTAAGCCCCAGGTACAACCAGGTTATCACCGATTGTCGCCTATCTTAATTGTACAATATCCAGAATTTGCATCAATCAATTCAGCGTATATCTTGAACTTGGAGAAGACTTGACACGATTGAGAACTTTGCGGAGTCGACTTTCTAACTTTGATGATCAGCTTTCTCAAAAAAATTGCATTATGTGCCTCCAGTCTGTCTCTTAAGATTGCTTTTTATAGACTTCCAGTGCGTTTGGAGCCGGGTATAATAGACTTGGCTCTGTTGAAATTGTTACTGCTGCTACTGCGGCAGATGGTGTTGAGACCACGTTCCATTCGAAAATCGGCCGGTCTCCTATGAATATGTTTTTTCGAGGCGGTTATATAAATATTGTTGAGCTCATCTAAGTCAGTCCTTTTGCAAGTAATGTAGGTAGGTAAGGTAAGAGTGGCTGTTGGAAACACCATCCAACTTAGGCCTATTGGTCCATTGTGATGCCACGTGGATCTATGATCCTCTTACTAATGGAACCAGTTTGAGCTTATGATGAAGCGTAGGAGACTGTTTACGTCTATATTTTTTTTTACATCGTTTAGGTCGTTGTAGAAGAAAGCTCCTAGATAAAACTTTCTTCTCTGGGAGAGAGCTGGACCTGTACAGAGTAAGTGGAGGATTGTCTTCCCCTCTTCCTCGTCCATTCAGCTTCTACAGACATCATTTGTAAAAGCGCCAAGCCTTCTTGCGTGCTTGCCTATGAGGCAGTGTCCAGTGACGACACCTATGATGTCGCTAAGATGTTTCCTATTTAGAAGAATCAGACACTTAGAGCGATTCAGATCCAGCTTTGGCTAGATCTGTTTGGTCGCTAGACATGTTTGTCCAGCAATCTAAGTCTAAGGTCTGTTCTTTAATTGGCATCCTGCTTTAATGTTAGTAGAGATTAGTATACCTTTTCCGGTAGAATAGGTAAAGTGGTTCCTATTTTGGCGAGTTCATCGGCTCTACAGTTCCCTGGAATGTCTCTGTGGCCCGGCACCCAACAAAAGTGAAGGTTGAACTGCTCTGCCATCTGCATGAGAGATGGTCGGCATTCAAGGGCGGTTTTAAAATTTAATGAGACCGAGTCCAGGGACTTGATGGCGGCCTGATTATCCGAAAATATGCGGATATCCTTTGCAGATACCACGTTTTTCTTCAGTCAGGACAGAGCTTTTTTAATCGCCAAAATTTCCGCCTTTAACACGCTACAGTGATTTACAAGACGGAAAGAGAGGCCCAGATCTAGATTATCTGAGAAAACACCGCCACTAACTCCGCTATCGGTTTTAGATCCATTTGTGTAGAGATGGATTGACTTGTCCTCCATGAAACAATCTTTCTCCCAGAAGGATCTAGAGGGGAAACTTACATGGAAGTTTTTGTCAAACCAAAGTTCAGGTATAGTGTAATCGATGTTCTCTGTGAGGATTCCTAATATATTAAGAATACTGGTGTGGTCATATGACTTATTTGTCCACTGGCGAATAGGCGAATAGCTGCCGTCGCAGCTACTTGCCTGCTGAAAATACCGAGGGGTGTCAAATGAAACTGAATGTCTAATGCCGCAGAGGGAGTAGACCGCAAGGCTCCGCTTATGCATAGGCATGCTGTTCTTTGGACTCTGCTTAGTTTAATGCAGTTGACTGCTTTTTCTAAGGCTATCCACTATTGTAGCTTTATTGACTCTTTCTTGAATGTTAGGTTTCCTGTTTAGTTTCCTGTCAAAGATGAGTCCCAGATATTTTGCTGTATCGGAAAATATTAAACTGGTACCGTTTATTGAAGGAGGGTCTATAATTTGAATTTTGTATTTCCTATTGAGTTAATCTATTGAGATTTACTTGAAGGAGTTCTTTAATGGTATTGAGATGATTACCTGCGACGGCTATGGCAACCTCATCCGCAGTCACCCTGCTACCACCCGCTTCCAGGTATATCAGTAGTTCATTAACTACTAAGTTCCAAATAAGGGGAGAGAGGACACCGCCTTGCGGCGTATCTCTGCTGACACATCTTTTAGCAGAAGTCTCACACTATTTGGAGTTTATTATCCTGCTTTTTAGCACAAGACTGGTCATCTCCCCAAGTGAGTCGTCTACCTATAGAGTTGACAGCGCAGTCGTGATTGCGGATGTGTTGACGTTGTTGAAAGCGCCCTCTATGCCCAGGAGAGCAACAGTTGTGTACTCTTTATATAGTAGCGATAGTTCGATGTGCCTAGTCAGTGAGTGCAGAGCCGTTTCTACCGACTTTCTCTTACAGTAGACATGTTGAACCGTTGACAGAAGTCTTGGATCAATTTTAGCTGGTTTATGGATATCAATCAGCCGTTCTAGAGTTTTCAGAGGGAAAGATGATAGACTAATAGGTCTGAGGTCTTTGGGACAACATGAGAACATTTTCCGGCTTTGGGAATGAAAACTATATTGACTTCACTCCATGACAGTGGAATGTGGATAAGTTCTACACAGCTCCTCATAATATTTTCTAGCGCAGGCAGCATAATATCTGAGGACCTCTGTACCTCGGCAGGTATTATACCATCCGGACCAGCAGACTTGTATGGTTTGAAACTATGAAGCGCCCAGAGCAGTTTGTTTCTTGTAATCAGACATGAATTTTGGTCCCGGTTGCAGTAGGCCTGTTTGGGCTGCTACTGGCCGCGAATTGTAAGCTACCTGGAAAGTGGATGTCCAGTAGCAGGTTGAGTGATTCATCACTTGAGGTTGTCCAGGAGCCATCGGTTTTTTTCAAACAGCTAGGCATCATAGGATTTGTAGAGAGGATTTTTCTTAACCGCGATGCCTCAGAGGTTTTTGTGATTTTGTCACAGAATGACCTCCGATATTGTCGCTTTGCCTTCCTCAGATCTTTTTTGTATAATTTGAGGGAGTCCCAGTCTGTCACTTTTCTTGTGGTTTTTGCTACGTTGAAAAGTTTTCTACAAGTGTTTCTGAGCAGTCCCAGTGCTGATGTCCACCAATGTGGCTTTTTCTTGCCTCTAGGTTGAATAAGAGTGCAGGAAGCGGCCATAGCCTGATTGAGAGCCAGGGTGAATTCCTTGGCATCCATATCAAGCTCATTGGTGTCACGCGGGGACTTGATAGTTCAGAGGATAGCGTTTCTGACAGTATTCCTCCGTATTTTGGCCAATCAGTTTTGCAGAGGTTCCGGAATGCTGGTTGACTGGGGGGAGCATCACTCAGGCTGCATTGGATGTATTTGTGGTCTCAAAAAGAGTGTTCAGATGATACCATCCAGTTCGTTAGCATTTGAGTGATGCTGCCGGGGACAAGAGTGATATCTAGCACTTCCTGTCGGTTTCTAGTTATAAAAGAGGGCTCATTGCCAATGTTGAAAATAAAGAGGTTAGTGTATATTTAAAATATAGTCAAAAAGTGACTTACCTCTATTATTGATGTCGGTACTGCCCCATACAGTGTGATGTGCGTTAGCATGGCATCCGATTATGAGGCCAGTTTTTTGCCTTCCAGCTTCCAGTACCACCCTGTCTAGGTTAACACCAGGGAGAGGGTTCACATGGTCGTGGCCAAGATAAGCCGATGCCAGCCAGTAGGAGCCTTTGGCAGTCTCTAATCTGGCAACGGTTAGGTCGGGGTCGCTGAGGTTGGGAAGTACGAATACACTAAGGCTACGTTTCACTAATATACTAGTTCTAATTTTACCTTTGTTTCTTGTATAGAGCGGAGCGTATGCGGGTGTCCTAAGTCCACAAACCACGAGTTCTACAATCCATGTTTCCTGGATTAGGATTATGTCTTCTGCGTTTTTAGAAAGACGCAGAATGAGTGCGGCCGAAGCCTTTTTTGAGTGGTGGAGATTAATCAGAGTCGCCTCCACCACGGTGTTGTTGAGGTCCTTCGATTCTGAAGATGTGCCCAAGAACTCATCTTCTATCTCTGATCGTGTAGGACCTCTCTTTGCTTCGTCATCGGTTTCCATTTCTGGAAAGGATATCAGCGCTCCAAGATCCAAGGTTTTGTTTTGTGGTGTTTTCGTTAAAGGAGGAGCATTTTGCTTATCAGCATCCAGCTCATCCTTTTTGTAGACCCTTAAATGTATAGACTCAAATCTGAACCGAATCATGCCTTTTGTTTGCGCCAGAGGGTTAAGGGATTCAAGTAATGTAGCTAGAACGACTTTATTCAGCAGATGGGTTATAACTATGCTTGGGCCAGTTAAAACGTACCGTGATTGGAGATTCGATAGTCAGAAAAAAGAGGGCTATCTGTCACCTTCCAACACAAGGTTGTCATGGTATTTTATCAGAAACCAGCGGGTTTTGATAATAAAATAAGAAATATACGTAGCTCCTTTATTGTGCCAGATTAATTCCAACCAAATATTTAAGAACAAACTTAAGTGTGTGTAAATGCTATCGAATAGAGCGTTGTATTTTCATTACATCCAATGACGGTGTCTACCTAGACCAAATGCCAATATGCAGGCCATCCAATTCCTTGTAATCCTGAAAAAAAGAAGAAGAGTATCGATGATGATCTGGCTACAAGACACAAGTGACAAATAATCTTTAGCATATAAACGTTACATAGAGTGGTTGTAAAACCTACAGAAATCAGTAATGATCGCAAATAATCTGTGTGCTTCTGTGATTCGCAATATCTCAATGGCAACCTTGAGGTATCAACAATGGATAGTTCTTTCATTATCAATTATTAGGGGAATACCATCAGCTTATACGTATGCATACAAACTACGTACATTATCAGGGTAAACTAGTCATCATTTTACTAATCTGGGTACTTCTATACTATAGTAAATGGCTTTAAACTACTACAAAGTGTGATCTACAAACATCAAAAGTAACCAACAAGAAATAAGTTATGCGTAGGTTTTCTACGTAATACAAACAATCCCCCAGACGATGATAAGGATCATAGGTTTATATAAATAGATAACAGAATCTATGGAACATTATCTTGAGTTGACTCTTTCCCTCTATACACTCTATAAATACACTTCAGATACGAGAAAGCTTCTAAGAGCTTTGACATAATGATAAGATGAATATTTCAGATACCCCAGGTTGCTACGGATCTAGATAGAATTGAGCCAAAGGTTTGGGCTAAAGTGCGGCGTCACTCTATTGTTATATGTTGACCAATGAAATTATTATCTTTTAGAAAAGTTAAACATGACACCACTTGTATATTTTAATCTACAAAGTGTTGACGAGCTTATTGTACCATTCGTACTTTCTGAGCAGCGATCTTCCTAAACGACCTATGGTTACACAAAAAGTACACAAATGTGTAGCATTCCCACCTTGCCATCATTTACTCTTTTTGCATCTAAATCTATTGGTCTATTGATATTTTGGCATGCCACATGCTAATCCCATGATCCTCACGCTTGATACACATGATGGAGGATCATCATCGGGAACTGCTTCTGGATCTCCGAAAGTTCCGAGCAGCTAATATCGTCGCAGCCAAGATACGGATGGTGATATACGAATATGTAACAGCCCAAAGGCACCGAACCATTGTGATGAAGTTCGCCAGGGTCTTATCCGATCGAGTTTCCCTTAACCTGTCGAAGAATCCGATCGATCTAGCATCAGTGGCATCACTGCTAGGGAGCAATCAGAAAGGCTGTCTTTAATATATTGCGTTTCAACCCACCTTAACAAAGAAACTATTGGTTCGATGACGAATGCAGACAGGCAAACTTTGAAAAAAAAGACGCATGTAGCAGCCCTGCAGAAAGGACAGAGAAGGGAAGAACATAGGCTCTTCCAAAGAAAAAGAAAGAACACGAGAAACGGAGGAATGAACTCTGGAAGTTTTGCCAAAAGATGAAGCGAACATGTCAAAAAGGTAAGGCCCGAATAGAAATCTGCAATTATGAAGAAGGAAACATCATAGTAGAACCACACTCTGTGCAGAGAATCTGCAAATAGTACTTCTGCATGCTGTTAAACTGTGATGACGAACAACATCATGTACCATTCAACCTGAACGAAGACCGACAACATTTCCGTACACCCGACTAAGATGAAGTCAGGACAACCATTTCCAAGCTTAATTCCAACAAAGATGCTGGACCCAATGATCGACGAAGTATGTCTACGAATGGATACTCAGCATTATTTGTCCGATATTAAAGAACCGAGATCCCCTGAACTACGCGAACTACAGGTAAAGACGTCTCCTCAACATCGCATATAAAATTGTGTCTGCCGTATTATATGAACGCCTAAAACCCCTTGTAAAGAGTCTGACTGTCAATAAACTCCACCATAGATCAGATTTCCACATTACGTCAGATCCTGGAAAAAACTCAAGAAATCCTAGTCAATGCCCACCACCTTTTCATCGATTTCAGAGCCGCTTTTGACAGATGAACTATACAGCGCCATGTCTAGTTTTGGCATTTCTGCCAAGTTCATTCGACAATGCAGAATGACCATGGTAATAACAAAACAAAGAAGGAAAAGAAAAGGACAAGGCAATATGTTGTCTTGTAATTTTTTCTACATCATTCTTGAAAGCATTGTGCAATACTCACAAATCACCATTGGCGACTATTTGAAGCAGAAGCGCCAAAGATGGATTTAGAGGTCAATGAAAGAAAAACAAAGTATTTATATGCTGACAACAAATAGGGACACACAACATCGACACCTAGAACAAAACGTCACGATAGGCGGCTATAACTTTGAGATTGTAAGAGACTTTATCTACCTGAGCTCCACTATCAACTTCGACATCGAGAGCAGCACGAGATCATGCGAAGGATCACTCTTGCTAATCGCTGGTACTTTGGACTTGGAAGGCAATTGAGTAGTAAAGCCTTCTCTCTAGCAAACAAAATGACATTATGAAAGACACTGATCATCTGCATCGGATGACAATGCGTTCGAGAGAAAAGTTCTTTGGGTACTTTTCGGTCCGGTTTGAATGGATGGAATATGGAGGAAACGTTTCAACAAAGAATTATACAGGTTGCATAGCGATGCCGATCTTGTCAGAAAAGCTCGGATAACCCGACCTAGATGGCTCGGTCACATTGAGCGCATGGACATCAGCGCCCTAGCCCGGAAAGATTTCGACTCTAACGCAGAGCGCGACCTCATCTTAGGTGGAGCACAACTTTCTGTGCTCAACTGGATGCAGCTGGCAAAAGATCTTACTACCTGGAGAGGCGTATTAACTGACTCTGGTTCTATAGGACCCCGTCGGATCTTTTAGATCCTGAGTTGTGTGATTTATTTGAAAATATGTTTAATTTAATCAATTTAATCCATTTCAGGTTCTTTTTCGCTGGTTTCTTAATAATGGATGTCTCATTAGAGACACACCTCAACCCTTTCTAAAGTATAGAAAATGAAACCCCATTCTGTAATTTAATTTGCTCCATACCATTTCAATTCCATTCAGTTCCATTCAATTTAATTCAATTTCCCATCCAGAAAAAGGCCGAAACTACTTGTTCACCCCTTACATATATGTGACGTATGACGTATCATACTCGTATGTTACGTTTTATGACGTGCATTACGTTAAATTTTCCTGCTCTGATTCAATCACGACGCGACATATCGGCAATATCGAGCCAATGATGCAATTATTGTTATCGCGAAAAGCCCTTCAATTAGCCATGCTTCCAAATACCGTATTCGCTATGCGTATATATTACGATGATAACAGTATACCTACTTAAACCTGAAACAATTCTAGGTCTCAACGATTGAATAACAATTTGAAGAGTTTATCAAGTGAATTTAGAAACCATATCGCAGAACGATAAGATTGCCAAGCAATCTTGTGCTATTCTTAAATTTAATTCGTTTGTTGTTTATTCCGTTGCAATCAGTTGAAAAGGAACTGCTTTAGGTATTTAGAGAGAAATTCTCAATTCAATATGCGATCAAAGTAGGTTCAATTAAATTCATTTTCCACCAAAACAAAATTGAAAAGTGTCTCTCCAATCAAACGTACAGAATCTGCTGTAGCTGTTGCAATCAGGATAAGAAAACTCAACCGAGTATTGAATCTAGTAGATACAGGGGATCACCACCTCAACTAGTAACCCTTCAACCAATACCACAAATCACAATCAATTCAAAAACATTCGAAGAGGAATATCTTGAGGAACACAATAAGCTTAGGGCTCTTCATGGTTGTCCACCTTTAAAGTTGAATCTGAAATTGTCTGAATATGCAGCCGAATGGGCAAAAGTAAGTAAATTGGTTGAAATGTGTTCAATTTATTATGTCGGACAATTTTTAGACACTGGCTGAACGTAATACATTCGTAGAGCACCGTCCGAATGCTGAATATGGTGAGAATATTTATGTGGCACGGCAATATAAAATCTTGGACGCAGCAATGATTGTAGGAAGCTGGTATGATGGACGTTCCCTGTATGATTTTTCAAAGCCCGGCTACACTTTCGGATCGAATAATTTCACTCAAATTGTATGGAAGAATACGGAGGAAATGGGTATAGCTGTAGAAGAGAAGTGAGTAAGAAAGAAAATGAATGGCAAGCAAGATTAAAGTTAGCTTTTCTCTAGAGAAGGAAATGCCTGGATTGTGGTAAATTATAATCCGAAGGGTAACATTGTTGGTCAATTTGAAGAGAACGTCTTGAAGCCTGACGTTTAAGTGTCGGTTTGATTTTGTAATAAATTATTTTTGTAGTGTTTTAAATTATAAAAAGTGGTGTTTTAATCTTTTAAGCAGGAGTGCCGCAGGGTTTCGGTTTGGGCCACTTCTTTTTGTGTTCAACAAAAATTCGATTTTGATGGGTACATACCGTATACGTATATACGACACTACATATCGATCGAAATATTCCTTGTGACGTGCGAATTTCAGGACATTAAGGAATAGTTTGTGATTTTTGTATTGCAGCAGTTTTAAACAAGGACTTAGAGTCAAGGCGGTTGTAGATTCTGCATTTAGATTCTTCTAGTTAAGAGTTAGATCTATGAAATTTATTCTTTACAATAAAGAACCAGCAAAATTTAATTAACCGTGGAAAATACAATGAGTGGAAATGGTAAAGAACCCGTGACTAAGGAGACTACAACATTCATAACTGGAACCACCGGCTGACTTAAGTCGACACACAAACTTCTGCTGCCTTATGTTTTACTCACTCGCCGGTTAATTCGTCAGAATTCTGCTGCTGAAAATTCAACCAACTCCGACACCCTTTCGAAAGCCAAAAAATAGAGGAAAGCTGTGGAAAATAAGCAGCACCTTCATAGAACGGTAGACGGTGCTTGAGCCAACGTCAATTCTTTGAAGATCATGGATATAAAAGTAGCCTACGAAGCTGAAAATGTCAAAAATTGACTAACTAAAGTGATAAGGGCTGACGAGCTCTTGTATGAGTCAAATTCTTCGCCAAACCAGTAATGCCGAATGCATGCCCAAAGCAATAGTTCAAAATATCGCAGATGGTAAAACCAGTAAAGACGGTAACTCCAGTAGATGGAATTTGATTATTGCAAAAAGGAACTCAGGCACGAGGGACATAAAAGACGCTTTTATAAAAGGAACTGAACACGTGGAAGTTGAAGCAGGTCCAGCAGCAATCAAAAGTGGTGGCATCAGAGCGTCTAATAGATGACCAATCCAGTGGAGGCAAGGTGATTATTTTGTAGTTGTTACAAAGAAGACGGTCTCGAAAGATCTTTCTGGAGAATAAAGAGGTGCGAAGTGTTAATGTGAATGCTTTGTGCCTACATTGTTGATATTTCTCAAAGCGTAGTAAAGAAAATGTTTATTTAGCTTGCGCAAACCTTTTCAATCAGCAATAGGCATAACAATAACATATATGTCATTGCAATAGAGCACGAAAGCAAAGCTGGGTGAACCTCAGTGCATAGGCGCGATGTTAACATTTCAGTTGAAGAATTTCCGAGAAATAGCGTCTATTTTGATGTGAATTACGACCTAGGTAAGAAGTTTTGTGCCCCCGGAATTTGAGATAACGCTTCATTACAATCCGCATTAAAGCTTAATTCCCAACGCAAAGAAAGAAAGTTTCTACAGGCTCTTGGAGCAACATAAGAACAATGTCTTAAGCTACATATGTCAAGAAAAGAGAGTATCTTTGAAACCATAGGCACAAATGGATTTAGGTTAATTGACTTCAAAGCGGGAACAAATGTTTTCATCTTCATATCCACAAAAAGACCTGACAGTGCCGTGTTCAAAAAGTCATCAATTCTTTCTGGTTGTCCAATTGCGAGTTGCTGTTAAAGACTTTCCAGATCGAGTCTCCCAAACTTTCACCAGAAATCCAAAGCATTAATAGGAGAAGCCTTGTGGCGACATTATCAGGAAGCAATCGTGCCGCATATGATGTTTCAGGTTTAGTCTGAAAACTGGCTTATGAGTAGTTTCTGACTCGATGAATGTAGCCGTACAGCGCGAATAGTTCGTCGTTGAATCTTCCGGCCTAAAGCCCGTCAACACAAACGGGACCGAATATCTAACGAAGAATTTTTCTTTCAAAACCACTAAGGATATCTTCATCCATTTCATTCGATAGAGTCCATATTTCAGCGCAATTAGGACTAGGATTATCGAAGTCTTCTAAAGAGTCTCCTTAGTTATTCGGAATAGGGGTTTACTACTCAATTACCTAATTAGCTCACAGACAAAGCGATAGGCAAGAAGGATTCTTCATTTTGTTTCTACTGAGATGTTGTTGGCGTGATTGATAGCAGACACAAGGTAGACAAAGTCCCTTACTACCTCAAAGTTATAGCTCTCGACTGTAACGTTCTGTTCGATTTGGCGATGTTGCGGGTTTCATTTTGTTGACAGCGTATACATATACTTATTTACCATTAAACCCATTTTGACAGCTTCTGTTATGTTAAAAAAGTCACATGACAGCGCGTCACCTTATCTAAAAACTTTTATCAAAAACCTTAATCAAAACCTTACATCAAATGCCTCGGTAAAGTCGTTACCGACATTGACGGAGAAGCTTCAATCATCACTCTGCACTGACGGACGATTTGACATAGATGCCCAAACTAGACATGGCTCTACACAGCTCGTCTCTATAAATGCTGTCATATGGGTGACATCGATTTGGAGGTCATGGTTTTATTTCCAAAATCTGGCGGAGCATGATAATTTGATCGATTGTGAACTTTTCTGGCCTGAAACTACATTAATAGGTGGCAATCAAGTTGTTGAGGAAGGGTGTCAGATGTTCACACAATATGGCGGATAAGACACAATTTCTTATATAGACAGTGCATATATGTATGTGCGATTTTATAATACAAATTTAAAAGCCAATATTATTTTTATTCAATCAAAATAGGATACGTTGGCATCTATGACATTCTTCCAACGTAATATAATGTAAGATATTCCTTTTTCGTAGAAGTGCTGATTTTTCGAGGCAATGAAATCTCGGTTCTGGAAGAACTTCTGCCGGCAAAATGAATCCAGATTGCGGAAAAGATGGTAATCCGTTGGGGAAATATCAGGAGAGTACGGAGGATGCGGAAGAATTTGAAATCCCAACTGCAACAGTTTTTGCACAGTTACTTGTGAGGTATGGGGTCTAACATTATCATGCAGAAGGATCGGGCCATGACTATTGACCAACGCAGGTTGCTTTTCAGCCAATTTGGCATGCAATATGTCGATTTCCTCACAATATTTGATAGCGTTTATCGTTTCTCCTGGTTGAAGAAATGAAAAGTGAATCGGTCCTTTCGATGTCCACCAAATTGTCACCATAACCTTTTTTGGGTGAAGATCAGGCTTGGGTGACAGGTGACTATCCGCTGCAAAAACGGTTCAGTTTAGTTTCTTAATGTAAGCGATGCGCAGATTTCCAGGCACCGCGCCGTAGGTTTTGGGATCCGTTCAGTTCATGGGTTACCCACTTATCGAGTTTATTTACCTTTCCTATGAGAAAAGGGTGTCGACTTATTGTCATTGGGGATCCTCCCATGCTTTATGCAATCTCTTGCACCGATTTCATTGGGTCCGCATCCACGTCGTTAACTAACGTTTCCGGCTTCCCACGTGGCTAAATCTAAAGCTAAAATCTCCCGAATGGAACTTTCCAAACCAACGTCGTATAGTGTTCGTTTACCGCTTCATCCTCAAATGAGTCATTAATGTTTTTCATTGTCAATGACGCAGTAAGTCCCATTTTAAATTCGTAAAGGAAGAGGGTTCGAATTTGAACTGCCGACAGCATGGTACCACCTTATTTTGTAAAAAAATAAAATTTAACGTTCTGGCACAGATGTTCACTCGAGAATTTCTTATTTCCGACTGAGCGAAAATCGGACATTTCATGTGGTACATCCCAATAACTCATCAAAAGCCTCCCTCTGAACCTGTCAAAAATCCGTTTTGAATGGTGCAACATGCTAGTCCACATCGGATTTTTGTTAGTTTTAGCAGCCTTGGCCAAATAATCAAAAAATGATTTGGCCGATTTTTTTTGCTCACCACTGTATCTATTTCGTTTGTGCATTGGAACAAGCTAGTCTTCATTATGTACTCGTACCTTAGTCAATGCATGAACCAATTCGTTTAAGTACAGGAAAAATGCTCAGAGCAACATTAGAAGATTTTGGAAAAATCATTCTAAAACAAACAAATACATAAATTCCTCTATATCCAGCTCGATCAGAAATTTGTGAATAGTTTCAGTGTGTACGTCATTAACGGCTCCCTTTGTGCCTAGGAAGAATATACCTTAGATTCTCTGTAGTATATGGATTTTTCAATTGTTCAGGGAGAGCCCTTTCCGTGGATCTTTCCTTGAGGTAGGCGTGCTGTGATTTGGATAGCGATGATTCTTCTAGAATGCTTGGCATTTGGGTGTCTAAGACACGCTCTATGGTTTTAAGTACAAAGGAGGTTAAACTAATTGGCCTGAAATCCTTCGAGGACTTGCGCCCGCGCTTACCAACCATCGGTGTAAACACCACTTGATCTCGTCTCTAAGATTAGTGTAAGTGATTCAGTATTAAACGGCTTCGGAATATTGAAGCTAGCCAAAGTATTGTTAGGTCTTGGATTCTTTAGAGCCGTCAGGGCCAGGAGACTTGAACGAGGAAAATCTTTTCCTTGGAGTTGATTGATTTGATATTTCTGTGGGATGCAGGTTGTACTTGCCAAGACCGCCCGGTCTCCGTAGTAATATCACAGCATCCGGGAAAGTATGGGTTCACCAGGAATGCCAGGGTCTCTACAGAGGATTCTGTCCATCCTCCGTCTGAACGTCTTAGAAAGGAAGAGTTAGAGTATTCCTTGGACAGTAAGGACAGTAAGACAGTAAGCCTGGCGGAGTCCTTCAGGATTTCTTTTGAATGTCCGTAGTCCATCCAGGCCTGCTTGTTAGATGTCTTTCATATACAGACTTAAATAGTGCTTGTAAGGCTGTCAGAAGTTGTGTTTGTAGCAGATACTGAAAATCGTTCTTTTCATCTGCCAGAGATTAGAGAGATCTTTATTGCACCATGTGCAGTTTGTCCTACTTCTAGCATATCCAGATGACTTGGACATAATTGGGAAGAACCAGCGAGTTGCCAGTGGGGATTTTGTCATCATTGAGGCCGAAAGAGCAAAAATGAGTCTGGCGGTCAATGAAAACAAAATAAGTACATGCGCCTTATTCAAAATGTGACTATCGACAGCTCGAAGAACAGCTTTTACCCACTGCTGTTTCTATGGGCTAAGAAGACACTTGAGAGGCACACCCTATCTCGAGCATCGAAGAGTTGTCTTCTGTTGTACGGCGCAGACACGGCCACTCTCAAGAGGAAATGAAAGCTCTCTTAGTTGCATTGCTGCATTGATTGAGTGTGGTGGAGGGTGGCACAAAATCCTTTCCACACAGTTCTCAGACTCATAAGGCTCATAATCATACATCAAACGCAAATAACGCAAATGAATGTATCAATCATGGATAAGCTAGTTGTACAGAACAAACGACATAAATTAATTAGAGTTGAAGGACATAGAGTAGAACGGTATATCAAAGGAGAGGTAATATTTTAAACAGAATAATATGTCGAATACTTACTTTGCTTATGTGGCGCTAAAGTTAAGGGTGAACCAGCCGCTCAGCCAACAAATCTCTCCAGCTACCACGATCTCACGCCAAATGCACCCAGTGCTGCAGTTCAAGCTGGTTGAGGTTGCCGTCCACTTGTGTTCTCCATCTTATATGCGATAGTCCTCTATTGAGTCGTCCCTCGGGGTTAGATTCGATGATTTTTTTCTTGGAGCTGTGGAGTCCATTCCCATCTCGTGCACTTTTTCCAGACAAGACCGTTGTTGCCAGTTCGTGGTTGAATCTCCTTCTCCATTTCCCGTTAATACAAAGAAGACAGAAAATCACTGGCAGTATCCCATTTCGACAATGTCCGGGCCACTGTCATAGAGCTGGACTGGGATTGAAAGGGTCTTGAGAGAGGGCGCTCTCAATTGCCTCCTTAATTGAGAGAAACAGAGATTGGCAGTAGTACTTCTGTGTCTGATTTCTGCACTGATGCCGTTCCAGTCTGTACTTACAGAGCCAAGATAGTCGAATTCTTAACCTATCTGGAAGTTATGATTATAAATGTCACTGGTGAATTTCATAAAACTATATGTTCTCAACCAGGTCATCTCCAGATGTTTTTAATAGCTAACCAGGTAGTCCGATTGAACCAGCAGCTTTATTAGATTTTAGCTTCTACATATATTGCTACTTTTATGTTCATCTAGGTCAGGGAGACGGAATTCTCTGTCCCCCAAATCCATGGTGAATGGCTTATTCTGCCTGGCAGCGGGATTTCGACGATCATCGCCGTAATACAGTCTACAGAAGCAGTCTTTCCATAATCACACCACCTACTGCACATAACTTCTAGTTGTCCAAGTTAATCTTTGCAGGCTTCCATTCCGGCTTTGGACCTCTGGCATATCCTGGCATGTCCGTTTTATTCTCAGATAAAACTTTCGAACGTGGTTCCTGCAGTAACGTCTCTCCATTTCTAGGATAGCGTGCGTCTCGCGCTCGTTTTTTCACTTTCTGAGAAGCCTATATTCGCTCCTAGAGCCCACGAACAGCTGTCGTCCTTCGATGCAGCCCAGCTTTATATACTCGTACTTCTTGTTTGGCTGCATGTACATACATGATTTTATTCATTGTTAAATCAAAGGTTTGAAATCAATCATATCTGAAGCAACTTCTCTGAGGGTTCGTTGACAACACATCCATCAGTGTTATACGGCTTGTGTATGAGGGCTAGGATTTGGAGAGAGTTTAATATGGTAATATGGTAAAAAAACATAGTAGATATATAATACAATAAATATACTTCCGAGTAAATATATTAATAAAAATATAAATAAAACAAATTATGCAAAATTGAACATCTTAAACATGAACATGGGCAGCTATACATAGTAATGAAACGATCGGCCAAAGTTAGAGATGTTTTATTGTATATAACTAGCTACGTGACAGTGTCTATAGATTTTGGAAATATCGCTCTTTTTATCTTTTAAATAAAAAAGTACACATGTGCCGTCTTAGCTTTTGAATTTGCTGTGAAATTGAAACTGATTTGCCTACCTTTAGGCGCAAAAACAAAGGGCGCCCCAAAAATGAACACCTGAATGTCAAATATGACATATGACACCACACGACAGTACATATTATCTATCGCCACTCCAGACCAGAGGTATGTATCCTCCGTTATCAGTATCACACATAATGTTGCTGGTTTAGAGAAAATTGTTTTTGTATTCCAAAGTTTAACAACTTTCACCACGTTTGACAGAACATATCATTTGCTTCCATCAATTGTTAACTACTGGTATATCACTAATTAAAATATGATTAATCACATCATTATCAATGCGCGATACGATATCATTAAATTTAATTAAAAAAGTTACGATATGTCCTCCTTGAAACTTCAACAAATTTACGTAATTTTTTACAAAGTTCTATAATCCGTCATACACTCGACATGATAAACACAAGTCGACACATTTTACACAGCAAAAGTGTTTCTTTTCGAAGAAGCACTCTTCAATTCATATACCGTCGTCGGCGCAATAACTCAACATTTTGCCGTATTTTAACTTTCTGAATCCAAAAAAAAACGCACAAATCTTGTTTACCTTTCTGGTAAGCGGCAAACCAGCGGTTATCATCGTTCAGCTTATCAGTAGAGAATGGACAAAAGTAAAAAAAAAAAACAGGTAAAAGCATACCTACATAATCAGATAGATACTTCAGAAGACTAGATAAGGCCTACGAAATTCTAGACTCACAGTCGTTTGTAAGCAATGCCGCTGATAGTACTGACATTACGAAATGCGTTTCAAGTAAGTTTTATTTATTATTATTTTTCCTTTGTGAAATATAATCGAAAACAGAACAATTTCAAAGACGTGGTGCATTATTTACAGAATCTACTGTTGTTTTGATGAAGATGAGATTAATGACTTTGCCAGCAGTAGTAAAACAAGAGGAACTTTCATTGAAATACAAACTGGTCCACCTTTGACAAGACAACCGAGGCAACACAGCGAATCAATTGAATTGGATAATATACCGTCAAATTCAACACGGACATCAATAGTGAAAAATACAATTCCAATAACAAAAAGTGATCCTAATTTGACAGATGTAAATGAATCTTCAATTGTCACATCATTTGAAACACCTGTCACGGATTTCACCATACCTGTCATTTTATCCACCACTCCAGCCTTAAGTGCAACATCAAATTTCAGTTATATCTCAAGAAATGGTGAACGCACAAAGATGACATTTGATCAGCTAGAACCCGGTTGCTATCGTGGCACATACAAAGGAAATCAATTTACCATAATCAATGGGGTACTCACGTCCAGGGATGACATTTACAATGAATATGACAAAGAATTGATAATGGAGAATTATTCGCAGGCTACGTTAGCCCTACAACAGGGTCTTATCGGAATGGAAACCAAAATTTTAGAACAACTAAATCGGAAACGTCCCATCATGAATCTCCGCCAGCTAATGCTAATTGGCATTCCACCGAATTTAAAAATAAACGTCAAATTTACATCAGACGATGGTGAAAAGTCAAAAATGACATTTAAACAAATTAAACCGGGACTATTTCGAGGAACTTTCAATGATCAGGAATTCTCAATAGCAAATGAACAAGTTTTTACATTAGATGGCGCTGATCATAGTCTGAATAAGAAGCTCATTTTGAGTAGCTTTTATAGAGCATTGCTTGGAATGGAGCAAACCAAGTTGGGAATGCAACAAGGAGAGATGGCTATGGAGGCAAGACTTTCTGGAAATCAATTGAATCCCATGGAACTATTGAAAGCCGCATGTCCAGAAAGACGGCTACAATTTGAGACTGAGAGTTTGAAGGTACACAACGAATATCGTCAGATGCATGGTGTTCCGCCGTTGATTCATAGTGAGTTTCTATGCGAGATGGGCAGAGAATGGGCTGAGGTAGGTGATTCTTAACCACTTGAATACTCTATCTAATTTAACTCTTCATTGAAGCATCTAGCGCTGAAAGATAAATCCTACCATCGGCCGAACAGTAGCTATGGGGAAAATTTGCATTTCTCCAATGGAGTGGATATGGATGCAAGGACCACTGTTACAGTTTGGTATGATGAAATTAATCTGTACAACTACGATGAACCAGAGCTATCGAAGGAGACGGGACATTTTACACAATTGGTATGGAAGGATACCCGAGAAATGGGCACAGGAATAGCCCAGCTGTAAGTTGAATTTCAATGAGATTTCTTTGAATATGAAATATAATTTGATTCATTTCACAGGGGCAATAAGGTGTGGGTGTGTTGTTACTATTATCCACCAGGAAATGTTGAAGCAAAATTCAATGAAAGCAATGTGCCACGGCCAAGAGAAAATTCATGATAACTTCCATTGAAGTCGAATAAGATAATAAGTATAAGATAATTTATAGTGATAGTAACAAGTGATTAAATTTAAGGAATTTACAGAAAATAATTTAACTTACTTTTAAATGTGTTCAACGGTGGCGTCTGTTATCGACCCCGATGTACTAAATACGAGTAACATTGTGAGCATTCCAAAATTATCGGGTATGGTACACACTAATAAAATGGTTTTCCCTGTGTGATATCTAGCACCTTATCTACATCCCATGTCCACAAAGGTTAATGATAGATAAGTACATACCTTATCAGGTAAAGGCTTAAAACCTTTAGAGAGTAGTTCCTCTGATTAAGGTATGACGAATCTATTGGTTTATAAATACTTGTTATCGGCGTGTTTTTCAGCCAGTGCAATCAATATCACACAGTTTTAGGTTTTTACAGTTTACCCGTGTTTTTTTTTATCGGTAATCGTCGTCATTATTCTCTTATCGTCGTCTTTTATTAGTGACAATCGTTTTAGCTGCAATTTTAGAGTATTTTACGAGTATGTACATGCATTTTTGCTCATTCAGTTCGTTGGAATTTTGAGATGCAAATTTCAGTGCGTTTACTGCATGGTTCCAAATCAAACAAATGCTTATCGGTCTTACTAACTTACTTACTTACAGTCCGATGTGGACCTGGGCCTCAAGCGGGGCCTCTGGCTTACTGCCACTATAACCTTCAAACATTTAAAACCAACGTTTATCGGTACCTCTCTTTCTCTCCTCCCTGATTTTCCTTCGCCCGCACTGTGGGCAAGCAGTTTTAGAGAACTGAAATCTTAAATCGAGGTTTCCTCTATTGCAATGTTCCTCTGGGTTGTCAACGCTAATGGGATCAAAAATCACTCGACGAATTTTGGGTTTAAAACGGCCAAAGATATCTTCAATCACCTTCACAATGTTCTTACTTCCGCACCATAGAGCAGGACTTATTTAGAGCTTCCTTTGTATTTCTTAACATTTGCCATCTTAGGCCGAAGAAACGGCGATTATTAAGAGTAACCCTTCTTTTGATACCTAATAGGATTTCATTATTAGATTTAAAACCGGAGTCGAGGTACGAATATTTAAAATCCCTGACTACCTCGGATGTTCTGTTCGATTATTCAATATTGTGTGTCCTTTCCTGTTGACAACATGTATTCAGTTCCTATTTTTGCCACTTCTGATCCAATACTTGGGAACATATCAGTGACAATTCGCTGAGTTCTGTCAATGATGTTAAAGTTATCTGCGTAAGCAAGTAGTTGTACAGGCTTTTGGAAACTTGTGTCTCTGGTGTTGACTTGCGAGTTTCCCAAGTATGATGCTGAAAAAGTTACAGCGCATCACTTTGCTTTAATCCTCTTTTGGACATCAAACGTCTCGGAGGGATTATGTCCGACCTCTGATAGGGTCCAATACGATTTGCGAGACTGCTGCCTCTATAATACTGTCTGTTAAAGAACGACCGAACATTATCAAAACGTCAAAACAAACACATCTTTGCTAGTACTCGTATTGTTGTCTCACTCTTGCCTCAGTTTGTGCTCTTCACATTTGACAAGCATTCGTTCGCGCCTTTTTCCAGGTTTTATTCTTGGCTTGAAAATGAATGGGAGAGGACAAACTGCGGTAAGAATTAAATTGAAATTAATGTACACATTTTAATGTCAGATTTTCAGAAATAAAATATCGAATAACGAATAGTCTCTTGTCCACGTTATTAGCCGAATATTGGAACGCAATTTCCTGTTCCCCTTCTCAAGCCACAGCGTTTTATTTCGCAATTCGAGATTCCATTTGCCGTGAATCAAATTGCGTTTCGCCGCCATTTTGGAAGCAGTCTGAGATTCTATTGCCGTCTGTTGGAGTCTCATCACTGCAGTAAGAAGACATGAAACGTACACCACCAAGAAGAAGCCCAAGTATCAATCAAGAAGAACTGATTGCCTCCAACACATACATGGCAGGTCAAACAAGTAACGATGGTGTTTCTGCCACAGCAGCAAACACATCAGCAGAAGCCACAGCCGTCGGACTACAGCCTTCTTCAGTGGAAAGTTTATCCACAACGGGGCAAAGCAACACCGTCATGGTCACAGCCGCTGCATCACAGCAACAAATCACGCTCGAGGCAATGCAATGCCGAATGGTTGCTCTTGAAAATGAACTCAGTAACGCCCAAGTAAAACTAAGCGAACGTGATTTGCAGTGCCATGCATTAAAGGAAGCATTGCAAAATAGATCGGTACAAAATACCACTTATAGTCAGCCAATTGTCCAATTAATTCCGCCGTTATCCAGTGCTATTACACTCTGTTCAACTATACCGACACATTCAACGGTAACCACACAACCAACGGTATCGTTCATCAACCCACTGCTGTCATCATCTACGCAAGGCTACTCATCGCAATCGTCGCTATCTACAAGGCTCTCTCAGCATTACCACACCAACACACATCTACCGTGCCACGAAAACTACTAGATTTGCCAGAATTCAATGGCGACCCAGAGGACTGGCCTATGTTCTCAACAGCGTTTACCGAGTCAACTTCTGTCTACAACTACAGCAATTTCGAGAACAACATACGGCTGCAGAAGTCTTTAAAGGGGGAAGCAAGAAACGTGGTCCGATGTATGATGATTCATGCCAACAATGTGAACGCGGTTATGGAGCAACTTCGTTCTAGTTTTGGTAGACCCGAACAACTAATAGATAGCCAGCTCAGACAGGTTTAACAGATACCACCAATTTCTGAATCATCAATAGAGATGTTGATTCCATTCGCAGTCAAGGCTAAGAACCTTGCCGTGTTTTTGTCTTCCATCAACGGTCAGCATCACCTATCCAATCCCACTTTATTAAAGGAACTCGTCTCTAAGCTGCCTATGAGCCAGAGGATTGTATGGGCTGGATACGCAGCACAAATACACCCGTATCCAACTATAGTTGACTTCAGCGACTGGCTAAGTAGGATAGCAGATTTAATTTCAACAGTGAAAGACACTGAAAGCCGATCAACAGTAGGACCAAAGCGACGTTCAGTTCTCCATGCAGCCGAGGGACAACCTGCTGATAAACTCAAGTGTCCAATCTGTCAATTACATCACAGCGTTGTGGAATGCAAACGTTTTCTGGGATACAACGTAAATGAAAGGTGGGTTCAAGCAAAGCGACTCCGATTGTGTTTTACGTGCTTGGAAGCAGGACATGCTATTCGGAACTGCCGGCGTCGTCGAAGGGCATGTGGTATTGATGGGTGCCAGAAAGGGCACCACCAGTTGTTGCACGAGCGCAGACATCCTGTCGTCGAGACCGCACCTACACCACATGCGCAAAAAGAACCAGAAGTTAACAAAACAAAAGAAGCAGTCCTTAGCTGCACAGCCAGTCCAGTTAAGAATTGCAATCTACTTTTCCGCGTGCTGCCGGTCACGGTTTATGGGCCCAAAAAGCAGGTTGATACGTATGCTTTGTTAGATGAAGGTTCTTCAATAACAATGATGGACAACAGCCTTATTGAGGAACTTGGTTTGGTTGGCCATAGACGCAGATGGCTTGGAGGTAGAGCCGCCCAAGAAACTGCAACGGTAGTCAACATTTTCATTAGTGGTACGCAAATGAAGAAAAAATACGAGCTCCGTAATGTTTAAGGAGTTTGCGACCTTCGATTGCCAACGCAGAGCCTAAATATGTTGGATCTGAATAATGACCATAGATGTTTAAAACGATTCCAGACCCTTCCTTACGACAGTGTCACACCCAAACTGCTTATCGGCTTGGACCATTGCCACCTGGGTCTTCCAAGCGAAACAATTCGACTTCGAGATGGAGGGCCATTTGCTGCCCATACAAAAATCGGTTGGGTAGTGTTTGGTCCAACTAGACGAGTAGTGCCAGAGAAGTATTCATGCCTACTGGTCAAAACTGGAAAAGAAGACCTTCACGAATTGATAGCGGACTACTTTAGCATAGAAAGTTTTGGTGTGCGGCCAGCACCCGCTGTTGAAACTGAAACGGATGTACGTGCTCGGAGTATTTTGGAATCAACAACTGTCAAGGTAAACGGACGGTTCCAAACCGGACTTCTTTGGAAATGTGACAACATCGAGCTTCCTGACTCCTACACCATGGCCAAGAAGAGGTTGGTTGGTATTGAGCGAAAAATGAGACGTGATAAAGGGTTTGCTGCCGCCTACAATGAAATCATAACCGGCTACGTCACCAAGGGGTATGCCCGAATATTGCAGCCAGCAGAAGCTGCAACATTTTATCCTAGGACGTGGTATCTTCCACATTTCGCTGTTGTGAATCCCAACAAGCCGGGTAAGCTACGTCTGGTGTTTGATGCCGCCGCTACAGTTGATGGAGTATCACTCAACTCATGTCTGTTGAAAGGACCACAGCAATATCAGCCGATGCCATCGGTCCTTTTCAATTTTCGTGTGGGAGCCATAGCAGTATGCGGTGACATACGCGAAATGTTTCACCAGGTGCTGATCCGCCCAGAGGACAGGTGCTCACAAAGGTTTCTCTGGCGCAAAGGTAACGAGGATGTCCAGCCTGATATCTATGAGATGTTGGTTATGACTTTCGGGGCTGCTTGCTCGCCATGTGCCGCCCAATATGTAAAAAATGTCAATGCATTGGAACATCTTAGTGTTAATGCCAGAGCCGTAAAGTCTATCCTGCAGCACCACTACATTGATGATTTCGTAGATAGTTTCGAAACAACAGAAGAGGCCATCTGTGTCGCCAAAATGGTTTCTGAAATTCACAAAGGGGCTGGATTCGAACTACGTAATTTCAGTTTAAATTCGCCAGAAGTTACTAGAGCGTTGGAAGGGCGAGCCGAATCTACGATGGCAGCACTTGAAAATAATATGTCATTAGATGAAAATTTGATCACAGAGAAAGTACTCGTCATGTTTTGGCAACCTTCAAGCGACAGCTTCCGATACCAGCTTAGATTTCATCGAGTTGATCCAGACATCATTTCTGGAATAAGATGTCCGAGCAAGAGGGAACTTCTGCGCGTAATAATGTCGGTGTTTGACCCGCTGGGATTTCTAGCCAACTTTCTGATAGGCGCGAAACTGTTGATGCGAGAAATATGGAGGTGCGACCTGCGTTGGGACGAACCAATTCCTAGCAACATTAATGCAGCCTGGATAAAGTGGTGCCAGAATTTGGAACTAGTAGCTACGCTTCGAATCCCGCGCTACTACTTCGTCGAAGGCTTGCCGAAGCGCGTGCAACTTCATGTCCTGGTTGACGCCAGCGAAGAAGCGTTTGCAGCTGTCGCATATTGGAGAGCAGAAGATTCTAAAGGAAAAGTAGCCGTATCATTTGTGTGCGCCAAAACTAAATGCGCGCCAATGAAGCCAATGACCATCCCGCGACTTGAGCTCCAGGCAGCCGTTCTTGGAACTCGCTTGATGCAAACCATTGTTGAAGAGCATAGCCTAGATATTAACCGTTGTGTTCTATGGACTGATTCAAAGACAGTAATTGGGTGGATTAGGTCAAAACATCGCCGCTACAAGCCCTTTGTTGCACACAGAATAGCGGAGATCCTCGCAACAACTCAAGTGGCTAGTTGGAAGTGGTTACCAACGGAAGACAATGCTGCCGATGAAGCCACTCGGTCGAAATTTGGAATTAATTCCTCAAAATGGTTAACTGGACCTGATTTCCTAAGAAATGACGAACGTATGTGGCCCACCGATCATTTGCATGACAGCCATCACGAAGATAATGAGGATGAAGAGCTTCGACCGAAGTTCAACCTTCTTGCCGTGAGTTTTAACTTTATTAAATTTAATGACTTTTCTTCTTATCTGAAGCTTAAAAGAACGATCGCATGGGTCGTACGATTCATTGGACGATCACACCGGCTCACAAAACATGCTAATGGTTTGACTGTCAACGAACTCCACTCAGCCGAGGTTGTCCTATGCCGCCAAGCACAAGCCGAGGTGTATTCCGTAGAGATAGCGAGAATCAGAGCCGGTCAATGTCTTCGCAAGGAGAGCGCCCTTTATGAATTACTGCCATACATAGATGAAGAAGGTGTTTTACGCGTCAGAGGTCGGATAGATGCAGCTAGCTGGCTTCCACTCAACTCCAAGCGCCCGATAATATTGCCGCCAAATCATGTGTTCACTGAGCTTGTTGTGGCGCATTATCACTGTAAAATGAAACACGTGAACGTTGAAGCCACAGTCTGCGAAATTCGTCGTCAGTATTGGATTCCCCGCCTGAGGCAAGTCCTGCGCAAGATGATCACTCGATGCTGCGTATGCAAATTAGCAAGAGCTAAGCCCTCTATACCTGTGATGGGCCCACTTCCTGAGGATCGCCTAACGCCGTTTGTGCGTCCGTTCTCTTACACCGGCCTGGATTATTTCGGGCCGCTTACAGTTACAATTGGCCGTCGAACTGAGAAGAGGTGGGTGGCGTTATTTACATGCCTTACTGTTCGAGCCATCCATCTGGAAGTTGTTTGTGATTTGTCGACTGATGCGTGCATCCTAGCCTTGCGCAACTTTATGGGAGCGCATGGTGCAATGTGTTAAAAGGGTACTGCGTCACACGCTAAAAGAAATCTCACCCCGAGAGTATACACTGCAGAGCCTCATCATAGAAGCCGAAAATGTTGTGAATTCCCGGCCTCTGACGCATTTGCCGATTTCGGTCGATCAGGAGGAGCCACTCACACCTAACCACTTTCTTCTCGGCACAGCGAACACTGCTCAAACTCCGAGTGTGAACGACCAATTCAAAAAACTTTGTAGCCTGCGAAAACAATGGCGGATTGCTCGTCAATTGAGAGACTCGTTTTGGAAACGCTGGGTGTCGGAGTACTTACCAACTCTTACTCGCCGATCTAAGTGGTGCAAGCAGACAGAACCATTGAAGGAAGGCGATGTAGTCTTTATTTGCGATGTGAACATACCGAGGAAGGAGTGGTGCCGAGGTAGAGTTGAACAAGTTTACAAGGGACCAGATGGAATAGTGAGAAGAGCTGACGTTCGTACCAATTCCGGAGTGTTGCGCCGTCCCGTTTCCAAGCTGGCCGTTCTTAGTATGGACATGAGTGAATCGGACTGATTCACGGGGGTGGGGATGTTAAAGAACGACCGAACATTATCAAAACGTCAAAACAAACACATCTTTGCTAGTACTCGTATTGTTGTCTCACTCTTGCCTCAGTTTGTGCTCTTCACATTTGACAAGCATTCGTTCGCGCCTTTTTCCAGGTTTTATTCTTGGCTTGAAAATGAATGGGAGAGGACAAACTGCGGTAAGAACTAAATTGAAATTAATGTACACATTTTAATGTCAGATTTTCAGAAATAAAATATCGAATAACGAAACGAATAGTCGCTTGTCCACGTTATTAGCCGAATATTGGAACGCAATCTCCTGTTCCCCTTCTCAAGCCACACTGTCCTTTGAATCGGGCAAACAATGCTAAAGTTGCATTCTTTAGAGATACTTCCTGTTGACCAAATCTTGGAAATTAATTATTGCAGGCTTTCTACCAAGTCATCTCCCGCTGCCTAAAATGGTTTGACAGGTAGGGCGCCCGATCCAGCAGACTACTTTTTCTTGAGATTGGATATGCTTATTCTGGTCGGAATCGCTTGACTTTCACCGTCCAGGTTAAATAGTTTATTTAGCGGAATTTAGGGTGTCCTAATCGTTGAACAGTCTGCTGAAGTGGTTTTCTATATCATCAGTACCGACGGTGACTCTACTACTACGTTTCCCTGTTCATCTCTATGGGCCTCTTTTCGGGTCTTATTGCCTTCACACGTTCTTTTTACTTTTTGGTAAAATTTTGTCCATCCCGTGTTTCTCAAGTTTTTTTTCTTTTTTCTCCGGAGAAGCCGATGTCCTTCCCTCCTCTTTTACTAGTACAGCTCACGGGCCGTTCTCATTCCTCTATGCAGTGTTTCTTCATAAGCGAACTGTTTCCTACGTGTGCTTGTCTCAATTTTTTTTCAACAGATGAGATTCCTGTAAGTCCACCAGCCTTCTTGCGTAGAATATGTCCAGAGGTTGAGGGACACGTGATCAGAAAAGGCACTGACGGTTTATTACGATTGTTGCCGTTCAACGTTAAATCTCCGCATAGTATTTCTTCATTGTTGTGGTGTTTGAGATATCCTTTTGGCTGCAACGGGGTAATGCTCCGAGTCTATGTTCACCGCTCGGAAAGTTCGGACATCTATAATACTGGAGGAGTGTTTTGCGTCGATCGCAACATGAGGAGCCATGTGTATAGTAAACACGCATCTTTGGCTTTGGATGTCGGAAAATTTCACACTACTGTATGACGAGCAATCTGAAAGACCCAGAGGTTGTCAGTAGCAAATATAGTCTCAGGAAGATCAGTAATTAGGTGCGACCACAAACCGAGAATAGCAAGAGGTCGTGTCGGCTGACTCTATTAATAGGACATACATAGATCTTGACCTCGCACAAGAGAAGAAATCACAGAAAAACCAACGAAATTCCCTCTAAGTTCAGAACGAGAAAGAAGGCAGAGGAAGCTATTCAGAACCATAATGGTGGCTTCGCTAAATGAAATTTGAACTGACCTTTCCTACTGAAAAGAATCCCTGTAGTTCGTCTGTAATATATAACCCAATGAAATCCGAAAACTTCTAAATAGGCCACTTAGGACTAACCTATACGAAGAGACACTCGAATTTCCTGCAAAGACTTTTACGAAAGATTGAGATACTCAGGAAAACCAGCAGACTGAACAAAGTCCTCGAAAGAGTCAAATTAGTCAGATTGGAAAGCCTCAGTAAACCGATTGCAGCCTACATAGAGACGAAGGCTAGAGGCTCTCACTCTCATTGCCCGAACTCACTTCACAGGTAACTAAGATCAAAATTGGCTCACAACCAGCACCTGTCACTGAGACTACAAGTGAACCAAAAATTCGTTTGTGGTGAGGAACGTTTAAAAAGATGTGATCTTTGGTACAACTCACACTGGAGTTTTGTTAACCTTGCAAGCCGTCACTTGGCCACAAAAGAATAAAGACTTGCGGTCTGACGCGATTCTACCCGAATTCTGTACTCGTGATTCGCTTCAGAATTAAAGGCATGAAAGTAATGTAACCGGATCTCCTTCACTCCAGAAACGCAATTCTGATGGCAACGAAGTATATTGTGAAGAATAGGTAGAAGAGGAGAAGTGCCTGCATCTTAAACTGGGCTAAAAGCCTTCCAGAGCCCTCTTACGACGTCCAAGACAGTTCCAGAATATATCACTTCACTGAACGCAGTCGGAGGATTGAATTCACTGAGTCTTGTCTGTGTCACAGGTCATAATGGCATCACGAGAAATGAAATCGGGGATGAACTTGCTAGGTAAAGCTCAGGGGAGACTTTTCAAAACCCGAACATAGTTTAGGTCTGCCTGCGTTCTCGGTTAGGGCTAACATTTATAGTTGGGTCTCATATGAGTATTACTACAGATGGCATGATTCTCAACATTGCCAGCAGACTAAGAGAATGCTTCCAGATGTCTCTAAGTGGTCAGCGGCCTTTCTGCTGCAGGTTGCCTACTTACATCGTGACGAGGCGATACGTTTTGCTAAGCTCTTAAATATGCTGGGCATAAATCATACAACATGTTGCAACGCTTTCTGTGAAAGTAATGTCGACACCCCGGAGCACTATGTCATTGAGTGTCTAACTTACGCTCGAATCAGGCTCCCTCCGTGTACTCGGCGCTGTAGTGGTTTGTGCTGGTATTGTAGCCACTTTATTACTTTAAAGACAGGGACATTTCAATCAAAGGAACATACAAGAGTGCTATGGACTAGTTCATCTGAATGCCCTGTTCCAACAGAAAAAAAAGGAAATACTCGGTGGCTATTACGGGGTCCTATTTCTCAGTGTACCTTTCTCAATGACGCATTTATATGAATCGCACAACTGCTTAGTCAAAGTAGTGTTAAAGCGCTCCAACTAAATTTTCAAATACTTTTCAATAGACATCTGTATTCCGTACTTTAAGTCTACCTGAAGTCCATTAGTCCCTGGATGTAGTATAGCCGGATGTTGGGGACCATTCGAAATTATCACACCGCTCGTATTTCCGTTTTAGAAGGGAAAAACCCGGCCGTCCAAGGCCACTTCAGCGGTGTGCAGCAGCAAACGTAAACGTCAAACGTGGACTGCAAAGTTACTCATAATCAATTGTTTAAGGCTTTAATTGTTTATATCCGCAAAGCAATCATCGTCCCACCCTCCTCACCACAAAAATTACAAAAAATTGTAGATATCGAGAAGAGTTCCCCGTATTTGTCAACCAGATACTATGCCATTGCCATGCTTATCAGCGAAGAGCAATACTCGTACATCGCTCACTAAATCGCGATAAGAATTTTTTGATACGACTCGTGCTGGCAATCTGTTAGAACAGGCGTTGCCGGTGAGAAGTTAGTTCCAACAATGCGCTTCACGTAAGTTTTTGCCGAAATTTGCTTTTCAATTTTACGGACAATTTTGATTTTACAGATTCTGCTGTGATTGCCAAGATCAAGAAGACAAAACGTCCAAGAATAGTGGTGTTCTATCTGAAAATGTCATTTCAGTTGTCACCCACCAGCCCAAGCCAGCTGAAGGGAATCAGCTAGACAGGGTACCTCAGGTGGCGGCTAGTCAGATCACAGGAGATGAAGCCAATAAAAATTCAGTTTTTTCATTATCACCTAAGCCTATCCCAGTCCCAAGGAAAACTCTTCCATCGCCATCTCATGGCTTAGAATTGACATTCATTCAAATCGGTCCTGATCACTTTAAGAGCAGCTACCGTGGCAAGGAATTCTCAGTTGTGAAGGGACGAATTCAGACAGAGGATGGAAGTGATGATGATCTGGATAAGGAGTTGATACTAAGAAGTTATTACATGACAATGCTGGGACTTCAACTGGGTAAGCAAAACAGTCAAGCAGATCAGTCAGAGGAGAAGGGTGACATTTCGAAATCAGAGAAGAGACCCAAGACAGTGAATGAGGTTGTCGATAGCCAAGGCCACAAAAGAAGAAAACAAGAAGACAAGCCCCAAACGGATCGTCTTGCATCTCCCAAAGAATGTACTAAGCCAGTCGATGAATGTGATGGTTCTAGGAGCACGTACATTCCCGAACCAACTCTCCCTAAGACAACTTTTTCTCCAAAGGAGCTTGTCTACGAAGATCCAAAGACATACGAGGCACTCGATAAAAACGAACTACCTGCAGCCAAACGTTTAGACGAATTTATCATATCAAAGGATGAATTTGCGAAATCTGGAAACTTGTATTACTTCCATGAGTCCAGACCGAAAAGGGTATTCAGAAAGAAACTAACTCCAAAGGAGTCATTTGACATCATGGGTCCCGATAGATATGTACTCTTCGAAATTGCAAGTGTCAAGGCACATAATGAGTTCCGGAAGTTACATGGTCTTCAACCTTTGGTGCATAGTGAGTTTCTTTGTCAAGTGGCTAGAGAATGGGCTGAGGTAAGTTCAATGACATGGCAATCTTCTGGGCACTAAGAGATTTTCAATCATAGCACCTAGCATTGACAAATACATTCGACCATAGACCAAGAAACGAATACGGAGAGAATCTATACAGATCCGATATAACCAGTTGTGCGATGACAGCTGTGAAAGCGTGGTATGATGAAATTGATCTTTACGACTACGACAATCCTGGTTTTTCCACGGAGACCGGACATTTTACGCAGATGATTTGGAAAGACGTTCAAGAAGTGGGTACCGGAATAGCGCAAGTGTAAGAAAGTTTTTGCGATTTTTTTTTCTTAAGATTGAGCACACTGAGTTGATTTGTTTTTTTTTTCTCCAGGGGAACGAAAATTTGGGTGTGTTGTAATTACCATCCACCTGGAAACCATTTGGATAAGTTCAATGATGAATATGTTCCCCGTCCCTTGATCGAAAGGGTGAAAGAAGCAATTTAGTTTCCCAGGACATGTGGAACAGCTTGTTAATTTAGTAATAAAAATTATTTTTTAGCAAACTTAGAGCAGTTTTTTAAGTGTTTGTAGTTGTTAGTAGTTGTTATTACTCCTGCAAACATAATTTAATAAAACGCGATAGTTCTCGGAATTCGATAAAACAAACTCTCGCCGAGAGTAAAAAAAGCTGATTCCTACGATGAAGCTGATCTAAAATCGCACCTCCAACTTTTATCTGGCTCAGTTCTGCCAAGCTCATAACGAAGTGGAACTTTCTTGCGGTAGTGATAAAATATATTGGAGGAGCAGGAAGCGGAAAGAGAACAAGGTGAGGAATGGTATCGGACGCGCTGCCAAGAAGTTTGCAGTTACTCAGTCACTCCGCAACCGCATTTAACATCTAGCGGAAAGGTGCAATCTCTTGTTGATATAAAACTGCCAAGCATACTCCTTCCGCATTTTTCTGGTGACCATTTACTGACGCCTTCTGGTCAATGATTCACAACGTATCTTCACTTAACGGATCAAAGAAATTTCATTACTTGCGTGGCAGTTTACAGGACGAAGCGCTCGAAGTTGTTAAAGGGTTTTCTCCAACTGACAACAACTACTAAGAGGCATGGAAACTTTTGAAAAAAATCATTATAACATCCATCGCATCACTATTGACTCGCACTTTTGCTCACTAACATATTCGGTTTAAAGAAAGTCAATGGTGAATCATCGTCTACTCTGAAATTACTTTTAGACGCTATTGCCCCAGGAACATTTTCAGAGTCGTGAAGCACTTGAAAGGTCCGTTACAAACTGGGATGATTGGTTAGTTCATTTTACAGTCAGCAATCTCTATACTGAAACTCATAGGCAATGGGAACTATTCCAAACGAAAGCCGACGCTGCGAGTTTCGATACACTTGTCTCGCTTGTTGAAACCAGATGGCGTTCATCGGATGCAATAAATTTGTTAAATTTATTAGATTACCTTGATGTATATCCTCGTAGATGTTACATAAGCTTACCGTGATTGTTTGAGTTTGTTTTCCCGGCAAAAGTTCCTTCGAAAGCTCCACTAATGCTAACAAAATATGATGGACCGTAATGGATGAAAAGCTTCGCCAACAAAATGATTTTATTGTGTCTCTGTGTCTCTACTATCCAAAAGGTTGGAAGAGTCTGAACATAAGATATTATATGTATATACCGCACTCGACCGAAACTAAACTCGCACAACTCCGCAGTAATGATAAAATTCAATTCACCATACGACAAAAACTATGTCCTAACGCCAATCGCGAGTTACCGAAAAAAACATAATAAACAACTCTGCTTAAATGATTTAGTCCTGGCTATCGATAGCTCCTCAACCTCAACGCCGTCCTCTATAATCCATATATGTGAGAGTTTAACGCATCAGAATTCAGAAATCAGAATAGATGTTTATTTCAGCGTGCACTCGAATTAAAAAAAACGTAAACAACTTTTTTCTGTTTGCACTGCACGCACGTGGAGTGGTTTTACTGCAGTGCTTTATGATAAACAACATTTTTGGTATTTTTGTGTGAAGCATACAAAATAAAGCAGATGGTTTGCAAACACGTGAGCACGCAATGTAGCGGCAAATGGGTCAGTTACACACACCTCAAAGAAACTTGTCAACGTAGTTGACGACGGTCGGACCGCTCGTTGCCCAGCAATTGCTTTGGTGAAATACACGCGTTGACCGTTGACCACGCGAAAGAGAATAAACTTCACAGCGCCTCATTGGTATCGGCCCATTTGTTATTGGTAGACTTCATCATTGGCATTTTCAGAACCAACTCCAAACACTGCCATGTCACTGCCTTTCGTTACATATTTGCACAAATATTTTACTGATTTTGCAGAATGACAGCTCTCAATGTTTACGTGAGCATTAAAAATGCGGGACAACAATGGACAATGCGCCACAACCAACTCGTTTCCAATCTCAATCTCTCGACTCTGGCGATGAACTGTCACTTTTACAAAGATTGTCCGGCCATTATTGTCCTTTGAGCGTTGGTCGTCGATAAACTGGATATGTTTCAGCTACTAATGGCCGTGGGTATCGTTTCGTGCATTTTCCATCAACCATGCATGTTAATTTTGGATTCAATGCGCCACACGGTCCATGCACCATCTGCGTTCTCACAATGTTGTGCAGTTCTGAATCGGCGATTGGGTCGGGTGATTTCAGCTGATAGGATATCATCTACTTCATCAGACCGCAATTTGTTCATCAGCCAAATTAGAATATGTGCGTGGGATAGACCACGTTTCTGCCACTCGACCGAATACATCCAACACCTTGTAATGCCGAAAGCTCGATGCTTCACGATCACTTCCATCATCATCTTCACTTTCTGCTTGAATACTCACGCAATTATATCGTGACGGCCTTCCGGTTTTTGTCCCTGATACAACTCCCTTTTAATCTCGTTCCACTTCGGATTACACGTAAAAGTGTAATTGCATACATATGTCATTGCGTCTTGTGCATCCTCATGCATATGGCGAGGACTTTCAACATGAGTCGATAGTAGAATCACCAGTCGTCGCATCATAGTTTTGCCTGGTTCAATTTAATGAACAGTAGTCACTCACTCTCAACTTTGACATATGTACATATCGACCGCATATTGTTCAAATAAACGGCGACACTTCAAAATGATATTCCCATCATTCGGACGATGCATCATTCAATAGGCGTAGTAGTTCATGGAGCTGAGGTTCTTACTTGTCGGAAGGCCTGCAAATGCGAAATCGAGCAGTTGAAGGATCAAGTGGATTTAGCATTTTCATCGTAATGTCGTTAGCATCAGTCGTAATGGGGTACTGCAAAGCGTCATATGGTAGAGATGCAATTAAATGCAAAGCAAGGCTTTCATCTGATGATGGAATCGAGTATACCTATGTTTGTTGATCTGGTGGGCAGTGAGAGTGGACTACTTATTGGTGCAATTTATAGACCAAATAGGGATATTAACCTATCACCTTTGTTTACTCTTTTAGAAGAAATATCTTTGGGCTCCCCTAACATCATTTTATGTGGCGATTCAATATTTTAGGTCCTAATTCCCTCACTCAACACATGGAAACGTTAGCTTAAGGCCAGTTGCACTCTTGCTTGCACTCCTACACACTTTTTTGACGGTGGAGCAAAGCTCTCTGCTCCTGCTTATCTTTTTGACTCTGAATCGCCAGAGCAAAACTTTCGAATATCGCGATTTCCACAACATTGATTTTAAACTCCTAGAAGAGCGCACAAGAAGTAGGAATCGGGATTACACGTACCATTTAATGCCATCAAATGATCAATTGCAGTTTTTAACTGAAAACATAACTACCTTGTATAATACTCATGTGCCCTTAAGAACTAAACCGAGTAACCCGACACATCCGTTTATTAACTCAGCAACGTGATGAGGCCTATAATTCCTGGTAACGTTACCGGTTAAATGAGCTCAAGCGTTGTTCACTTCGCAATAAAGTTGTTGGGGAAATACGTAAAGTCAAATCTCAAATGTACTCTAACCAGATTAATACTTCTTTAAGTTACAAGTCAGTTGTGGAATTATTTACACAACTTAGGCATCGGTAAGTCAAGGGGCGACCGAGTTAAAGATGTTGATGGTAATACTCTAAACCAAAAATTTGTTTCCGTGCCCTCGCTACGTCCATTGAGTACTACAGCAGCTTCATTTTCGTTTGCTGATCAGTCGGACGATTCTGGTTTTGGATCAGGCCGATGTTGTGGAAGGCATGCTTTCTATAAAGTCAAATCCTGTGAGTCTGGACAAAATTCATACCTCGTTTTTAAAAATTATTTTTCCCATTGTACTGCCACACATAACCTATTTGTTCAATATAATTTTGACGACAGCCGAGTATTCGGATCTATGGGAGCTGGCTACGATCGTACCCCTTCCAAAAAACACTAAAGGGGATGAATTTAAGCCCATTTCAATTTTGCCCTTTTTGTAGAAAGTGTTTAAAAGGGTTCTTCAAAAACAAATTAGTGCTCACCTAACTATGCTCACCCCAAAATAATCTGGATTTCGTGAAAAGCACAGTCTTGCTAAGTGTCACAGACGATATTAGGCAGGCATTGGACAGGGATGAAGTAACTTTTCTGGTATTGCTTGACTTCTCGAAGACTTTTGACACAGTTAATCATGATATTTTATGTAAAAAGCTTATTCAGCAATATAACTTCTCAGCTGGTGCCATAAAGTTACTTTATTCTTACCTAACTAATAAAACCCAAGCAGTGCAGGTTGGTGATAACTTATCCAACTTTCTCCCAAATGGCGTTCCTCAAGGTTGCATACTAGGACCACTATTATTTTCCATTTACATTAATGAGCTTCGATTATAGATCAAGAACTGCTCATCTCACATGTATGCAGATGACGTGCAACTGTACCTAAGCTGCCCTCTCGGTCTTATTGAGAATGGCGTTTCTTATGTAAATGAAGACTTAGAGAAGATATCACATTGGTCACAGTTAAATGGCCTTATTTTAAGCCCAAAAAAGTCGAAATGTCTGATAATATCAAGAAAAAGTACGGATCTGTCTTATTTTCCTTCGATCGTGTTGAGCGAATATGTTGAAACTGCAAAAAATCTTTGGGGTGATTTTCATTCAGTGTCTAACTTGGGATAATCACATTAATTCACTCGTTGGTAGAGTATATGGCGTACTGCGTACCTTATGGGTACCTCAGTCATTTACACCGGTTAAAGTACGAATAATACTTGCTAAGACATTGGTATTACCGATCTTAGTTTACGGGTGTGAACTTTTTTCTAGATGCAACCAAGCAAGTAAAAGAAAGCTCAATGTGGCATTTAACAGCATTGTACGCTAGGTCTTTGGGGTACAGATATGATAGATTGTCTGGTTTTGCTATTCGTCTGCTTGGTATGCCTTTGGAAAATTATCTTCAACTTCGAAGTGTAATATTTCTTTCCGGTATTTTCGTAACACGACAACCACAATACAGTTTTGAAAGAATTAGTATATCATCCTCGAGTAGGTCCCGTCAATTAATTTATCCTCGTTTTTCGTGTTTAACATCCGAGCGTCAATTTTTTGTCAATGCCGTCCGTGGTCCGTCAGTGGAATTCTCCACCGCGTTACAGTAAAGAAGCACAAAACGCAACAAGCATTAAAAAGATGTTAAAAAAGCATTTTCTAGTAAATTTGTTAAATTAATTTCTAACTGAAGATTTAATTTATGTATATCAATTAATTCATAAAATCAAAAAACATTGTTAAAATCTTATAGATATACGAGTATATAGTTAAAGTAGATAATTATTGTATTATACTAGATTCTGTCATACTTTAAGCTGTGTGGGCGCGTACATAAAGGAAATAGAAATAAGTATATACACTGAAGGAAAATAAATTTGACGAAAGCTAGTATTTTCAACAAAATTCAAACTATCAAACAGCAGTTTCCGTTTCCGAATCACATAAACAGTGTTCACTGCACACGGTAGCTCCTTCTGAGCAACCCAATCAACGGTTAACATCAAAACCACAACAAGACAAATGTATCTACCATTCTTTAAAGCACAAAATATTGTGATATAGTAATAGCTGCAACAAATGTTGATCTCTCGAAATCCCAAGAGCATCAACTGCCTCGCAACAGGTCATAATCATCATGAATGCCACAGTAACAACTCATTTCGTGTCTGTCGAGCACTATATACGCGGGCTGAAAAGTAATCACTTATCTACGTACGTCCACGTCTGTAAGTACAGACCAGCTGTTTTGGCATACCTCTCAGATCACTCTGATCTGAAGCTACCTGGCTACAAACTAGTGCCACTATTTTTCTCTCACGGCGGTCTCGCCATTTACGTGCGTAGTGATTAAGTTTACCAAACTCCACCACAATGTGATCTATGTTCCAATCCGAAATTCGATTTCATGTGGTTAAAATTCCATCTCTGTAAGCAAGATATCCACTATTGCTTTGTTTACAGAAGCCCCAAACTGGATAGTAATTCGACCTTTAACGTGTTTTGCGCTGTCTGACTCCATTCAAAGAATTGTATCTCTATATCCTCATACTGAAATCGTTATTACTGGCGATTTCAATATACACAATTCTGGTTGGCTTCAAAATTCTGGACAGACAACACTAGAAGGACGGTGTGTTGAGATCTTCGCTGCGGAAAACAACTTAACACAGCTTGTAAATGAGCGTACGCGAATTCCAAACGTTGATAGTCATATCGCCAACACCCTGGACTTGTTTTTAACTTCTCACCCTCGTAAATACACCGTTGATGTGCTCTCCCCTTTAGGCTCGTCGTGCCATAGTGTCATATCAGCTCGTACACCGACCACACAGTTAGAGAAATGATTCTTAAAAGAACCGTATGGTAATACGAGAAAGCCGACTGGAGCGGTCTTAACAGCTTCTTTTGGAATTTTAACTGGTCGTTATGTTTCCTCGATAACGACGCGACGGGGATGCCGCTGCTGATATGATCACAGACACTATTCTCTTTGGAATGAGATCCTTTATCCCTCATCGGATGAAGAGTATCAAACCAAAAGAAAAGGCATGGTACGACTGTAAAGGGGCTGTCAGGGTTAGAGAAATGGTTTTTCGGTCCTTTAAGACCAACCCGGTAGAGGAAAACCGAAAAAAGTTCAAACGAGCCAGGAATGACTGCAACGCCTTTCTTAAAAGTGTTAAATTCCAATACGACCAAAAACTGAGGCAAAAAATACTACAATGCCCCAAAGGCAGTTACAATTTTTGGTCGTTCTTCAAAAACGTTAGAAATTCTGCCTGATCCTCCATCCAAACGCTCAATTACAATGACATTCCAATTTTCAGCTCTTTAGACAAGGCCAATCTGCTTTCTGTACACTTTGCGGCCAGCTCAACACTCCCAGATTGTGCTTTGTCCCCGCCTACACTTGAGTGCGTCGAATTCTCAATGGGACGAATCCGCTTTCGCACTCGTGTAGTAGCAAGAGTACTTAAAGATCTTAATATACATAAATCGGACCGTCCAGATGGTATATCTCCCCTTCTTCTGAAGAGGTGTTCCTTCCTCGCTGGCAAAACCACTGCCATTCTTTCCAAGGTCCTGGAAACGCTGATAAATCGTCAGCTCATGCAATATCTCGAAACACGAAAACTTCTCAATGACCGGTAGTACGGTCTTCGTAGCAACACGTCCACTGGTGATTTGATGGCATGTCTCATCGAAAAGTGGAACCAAAGCGTACATCAATCTGGCGAAAGCAAGATAGTTGCACTTGATATTTCTAATGAATTTGACAGAGTTTGGCATCAGGCTCTATATCGAAAATGCTGATGACAGTACTTTGTGATTTTCATATTCTTTCCCGGACTCACGACCCTGCTCTTCGGCTGTAGAACGGGAACGGCAGCGTATGTTAATCCCATTAAGTTCTGATATTAGCAGCACAACTAATTGGGGAACCACTAACAGAGTAGGATTTAATGATTCCAAAACACAATGCTGTCTGCTGTCGTTAAAGCGAAATTTAAACACCCAACCATTATCCATGGATGGCACATGCATCGTCGAAACCGAAAAACTTTCGATATGTGTGTCAATGACAACTTACTTTGGAATTACTACATACGAGTATTCGATGTCGCCAAAAATGTTGCAAAATGTCTAGGTTTCCTCAAGCGATGTAAGAAATATTTTAGCCCCTCTGATCTGGCTATAATATATAAGGCATTCATCCGCCCAAAATTGGAGTACAATGTCCACATCATCTGGTTAAGTGCTCCTGCACCTGGTAGATAGGATTCAAAACCGTGCGATAAAACTCATAGGTGTTACTAATATCACTCAGGCAATGGAAACCCTCGAACGTCGGCTTAATGTCTCGTGTCTCAATTTATTCTATAGATATTCCACCACCAGTGCTCCATAGAAATCGCCAGTAGCATTCCGCCCCTTCAAACTTTCAACCGTAACACCCGTCTCGCTATGAATGGTCATCAGTATACCCTCAAGCCCATTTTCGGGCGTACTCTAAAATATCGTAATTCGTTCCTAAGCCGTACAACTCGCTTACGGAATGCCCTGCCGATCTCTGTATTTCCTGGTCGTTATAACTTGCAAACATTTAAAAACAATGTACATCGGTACCTCTCTTTTCTTCCTTCCTAAATTTCCCTTGCACGACCTGGGTACAAACATTTTAAGGGTACACAAACCCATTGAGCGCGCCCTCATTATAAAAAAAAAAACCTCATCACACTCTCATACATCAAGAAGTGACAATAATTTTGCTAGACCCAAGCACAAGCACATCTTGAGCACACAGTGCTGCTAGGTACTGCTATCGTTAAGGTCATTGATCATTCAGGAAGATACCGACCAGCTAGACGTCTATTCGACAACGGATCTTGTTTCCTTCAAAAACTAAAACTCAAACTAGAACGATCTCCGTTTTCAACAACGATTGAAGAAATAGGCGGCACTACAGCTGGAAATCTTGTTGTTCTCTATATTCAATACTGGGATGACTGAAAGCTGATTCTCTTTTTGCCCAATCACTCTCTCTCTCTACTTGATTCCCATTAAGTAGCTGCTGAAAGTGCTGTCTTAAACACATCTACTACTCCCTTCACTGTTTCATAGAGTCTGCGTTCCGTGCTTGAAGCCAGCTGCCAGTTGCGCTGAAGCGTCTGTATATGTGCATTTTCCGTCTCCTAAGTTATCGCTGGTTTTTTGTTTTTGATGAAAATCCAACTTTATTGTGAAAAAATTGTTACAAATGAATCATTCAAAGTATTGCCCATGGCTGACTACAACTTTTTCCCATCTTTCTTTCAGCGCTCGAATACCGTTACGATAAAAGTGTTCATCTTTTGAGGCTATGCACGAATCAAGCCATAGAACGGAACAAGTAAAAATCGGACGGCGCAATATCTGGGGAATGTGGCGGCTGGAGAAGACTTCCCATTTGAGTGTTTCCAGGTAGGTTTTAACGTGGATAGGTTGTAGCGTGAATATTCGGCCGAACCGACTGTTGGGGAACTAGAATTTAAAGTAGAACTGGCATGTACAAATAATGTAATTTGCATTCTTCTTTGGTAAACTCTTTCTCGATTCTTCTTAATGTAACATTAATATGTACTCGTATGTACTAAAATTATTCCGCTATATGCTTTGTTCGATCTTTCGTAGTCTAAAATCATTTATTCTTGATGCAACTGTGGAGCAATAAAGTCTGAGTTGCATTTGGTTTTAATTTTCTTTGCTCTTCGTTTATTCATCATCACCGACGACTTAGAAGCATGACCGGGCAGTCCCCATGGCTTTCTTCTCTTTGAGATGCTGTAATGAATCCATTTCTCATCACCCGTCATGATGCGATGAAGAAAACACTTTCTTTTTTACCTCTGTAGCAGTTCACAGGCAAAAAAACGACGCTCAACATTCCTTGGCTTCAAGTCATAAGGAACCCAAGTTCCTTGTTTTTGAATCATTTCCAACGCATACAATCGCATGCAAATGATTGGCGGGTAACTCCTAATACTGAAGCAAGCTCTTCTTGCGTTTGGTACGGATCCTCATCGAGCAATTCTGCGTCTTCGAAGGATTTTGGCCTTCCTTCATGCGGACGGTCGTCAACATCGAAATCATCGTCTTTGAAGCGACCTAGAGCAGCATCTCCGTAATCTTTTTGGAGCTCTCAATGCACTTGAGTAGCTTCGAATGAAGCTTCTCACAAATGGCGATTATTTGGCACAAAATCAGACATTTTCACGCAACCAAAAGTATATGATGCGAAAACAAAATCACTAATGTGTCAGAACGGTTTGTCTACTATATGTCTAAGCTTGTTTCATGACGTTTTGAATACGTCAAAATCCACCAGCGCTTAATGCTGGTGCCATCTATTAACAAACAGCGAGAACCAGCGCACCTAACAGTTGAAGAAAAATTCATTTAAAAAGACAAAAAAAAAAATGAATGGAATCACAATTTCCGCACAGGCACCCCATCAACAAATGAAAATAAAAAAATCATGGTGACACCTACAGAGGCTACAAAAATTTTCTCTACCCAATGTTATGACTCTCTACAGCTCTTACAATTCGGCTTACCCCCTAAACATATTAACCCTTTGATGACCAAGTTTTAACGGTAAAAAAATTTGTGTTTAATTTTGGTGCGGATTCAATGCTACTCATGCTGTTGATGTGTGACAGTTCGCGCGAGTAACATATGTTAGTGCATCGCCACATACTCGCGAGTTACGACGTCCGTCTCGCTACACCACTAACACAACACTTCCTAGCAACAACATTCTACAGTCCATCCAAAATGCAAATTATGATGTCCGTCTTGCCAAACCACTAGGATGGCACTCCCTAGCAACAACATTCGGAAACAGTCCATCCAATACGCAGATAGGCCATAAAACAACAGATAGAAGAATCTCAACGTCTCTCAAAACCCAGGGAACTTCCGGCAATAAATCCGAGTACCTCAATAAAACTTCAAGCAGTAATATGCGTGTTATACAAGGTGGCGCAAAATTAATCTTTAAATTTTTGTTTTTATCATGGCCCTTTGGCGTTCGTCAGTAACAGTGACCGTATTGCCGATGGCGTCCTCAAAAAATACGGCCCAATCACTCCTCCCGCGTGAACGCAGCACCATACAGTGGCTTTGAGTGGATGTAATGGCACTTCGTGTAGCACACGCGGATTTTCAGTGCCCCAAAAACGAAAATTTTGCTTATTGACGTAACCGCTTAAGTGGAAATGCGCCTCGTTGCTCATGATGATTTTCGACACAAAATTGTCCTCTTCGTTGTTGAGATTGACTGACGGTCAGGAGGCATTAACTGATGCACTGTTTGTACTTTGTACATCTGTAAGTCTTTCACTAAAATTCGCTGTAGGGTCCGTTTGGTGATTCCCAATTGCGTGGCACGTAGTCTGGTTGATGTTTCTTCGTTCTCAGCGACATCGTCAGCCACAGCCGCGATATTCTTGACCGAACGACTCCTGTGGTTCCACGAGTCTTGTAGCTAAGCGCCGGAATGTTTGCCCAGTTGGCGCGACACGATTAGGAAATCGACGTCGAAATTCACGCTGCGCTAACACCACCGACCAATTATTGGTAAAAAACAGCGACACAATGATTCCACGCTCTTGCGAAATATAGCGCTCCATTGCTTGTCTGCTTGTATACTGCAGCTGTCTAGTCTACAAATGTCAAATATGATTGACGTACGACGCCATTTGCAAAAATTATATCATCTCCCGATAGGGTGATTAATTTTGCGCCACCTGAATTTACTTGCTTTACTTTTGTAATTGAAGTTCCTACTGATTACATGTGTAAACATACTTCTAGGTTTCTTCAAACCAATAATACGATGTGAGACTCGTTCAATTGTGAACCACGGCCACGAGAGCTGTGAATTAAAATTATGTTATAACGTTGTAATCTTTTGTTTTATTTTGAAACTTCCGAGAGAAGACATAACTCTGTTGCAGTCACATATAAATAATTGTCCCACTCTCATTGAACAAATTTATAGAACATTCGTGCTTTTTGGTTTCTGGTGTTTTCGGTAAGTTCTTGCACATTTAATCGGTGAGTTCGTCGGTCGGTGAGATTTCGCAAATTCTATTTAACAAACGAGGAATGCATTTAGTTATTGAATGCTGACGACAGTGACGACGATGACAATAATTTGAAATTGGACGACGAAGATATTGCTTTTTCTTGAAGGTGATGAAGAGATGGAAGTTGGCAGTGAAATTGTTATTGTTAAATTAATTTAAGTATAAACTGAGCCTTACGGCGGCGATGATTTCTGCTTGGAATTCAAAATGAACAGAACTTGCTGAATGTCAAACAAAAAGCGAAGAATATGCTGGTGTAAGAATATGCTGCTGTCATTGTTTCGACATAGTACTACTTTTCGTCATTTTCATTTTCGATGCCAGCCAAGACCCGAGCAGAAGCCATCGCCGCCGAAGAATTGCTAAAAAATAGTAAGACAAATGAAATATAGACCAAGAAATATATTTAATATTTAATTCATACAGAGAATAAAACCTTCAATCAACAATTTTCGCGTTTTATTCGGAAGCAATTCCTTTTCGCTGGGGAAAATTTGCCGTCGAAACAAATTTGTATTCTTATTTTTTAATTAAGAATATTTTCATTGGAATTGGAACTGAGAGCCTTGTCCCATCAACAATTCTCAGCCAGCGAACAAAAGCCCTATACTTATACATAGTTGCTATCCATGGAAAAGAAAATCATCGACCAACGCCAAAGTTCCAAACTGAACCCAAATAAGTCTGTTCAGGGTGAGAGTTCAGAACAGGAGACTTCCTCAGAAGAGCATTTTGAGAATGAAAACCACACAGAGTTGGATAAAACAATGACCGCCAAAAGTTGTGAGTCAACAGTTATGGAAGATATCCAAAAGCAGTTGGACGAAATGCGCTTGCAACTTCAAAGAGCGTCGTCTTGTGCAGACACTGGGAAAGAAGAAAAACTTCGGCTCCAAGAAATTCTAGCCACGCAACAACATAACGCCATCGTGACGACTTCAGATGTAAGTGTCCTAAAGTACAAGTGGTTGTGTTATAACTTCCAGTGTAGATTTAGCCTCTGCCACAAACATGGTGACAGCTACAACTGCTGGCAATAGGTTCACTGGGTTCGAATTACCACAGAGCATGCCAAGCTCATGCTACCGCCAATGCCGACTCCATACAGTGGCGATAGCAATTTGTCAGGTCGCAGCCACTCGTATGCTACATGATCTTCCTGAATTCACTGGGAGGCCCGAGGACTGGTCGTTGTTTTGTACAACCTTTCGAGATTATAATGCCATGTATAACTATACGACTGTAGACAATCTATTACGTCTGCAGAAATCCCTAAAAGGGTTTGCCAGAGAAGTCGTTCATGGCAGCTCTAGAATTTCAGTTTGGTCGGCAGACATATTATTACGAAGCCAATTACTCAAAACCAGTGAAATAACACCAGTTCCGGAAGATAAACTGGAATTGTTGGTGCCATTTGCGACCAAAGTCCAAAATCTGGCCGCTTTTCTTGAAGCAAGTGGAATAATGTCGCATGCTTCCTATGAGCAAGAAGTTGGAGTGGGTTCAGAGAAGCATCTGTTACCAACCCTTTCCAACAATAAGACATTTTGAACAGTGATTGACTGGCACTGCAAGACTTATATGCTTGGTTACTCCAGTTTGTCCACAACCTCAGCCTAAATCCGGACATAAGTCAATATCAAGAAACGTCTTATATACAACTGAACAACGAGTGTCAACTAGATCAGAAAGGGTTGATCCAGGATAGATCAGCGGTGCCGTTAATCTTCCATGTCGCTCGGACAGCTGGGGACAGGCGACTCAACTACAACAGAGACGTCGCACACGGCAGTGTGGATCGCCTCAGGTTCAGTAGGGCGGTGGGGAATCGCGATAAGACGGATGTCGTTCGGCAGCGCCAGCATTTCTGGTGGTTGAATGATGGAGAAGATGATTCGTCGTCGTTTCCGTCAATAACGGACCAGCCTCACTAATGAGGCAGAGCTGACCAATCTGTTTTCTCTGTAAACAGCGATGGCCGGCTTACATAGGTTTAGGTTAGCATTTAAGAAACATATACATATATCAGTGTATACAAAGGTGTATACTGATATATGTATATGATTGTGTATAACGTCTATGTGTGTTTATGTGTGTATTGTACAGTTAGTTTAGGTAGGCTAAGGTTTATTTTAAGTTAGATACTAAGTTTTTATTAAAAATAAAAAATTATGTCCATATGCTAAGTTTTGTTAACAAATTTTTTTCTTAGCTTTAAGTATACAAAATAAATAGTTTTAAGAAAATGTAAATGAAGTCGAAAGACATAGTTATAAGAATTTAGAGTAGCTTAGAGTGCCTGTGTGGGGCCAGTAAGTTAGTGTAAGATTATTAAGTAATTGTAAGCTAGCATTTAAGCATTTTTTGTTAGAATGTAAGAGTTAGTGTTAAGAAAATAAAATGCATATAAAACTAAAACTAACAACGAGTGTCAAATGTCACAAACAGTCAGAGTTGCCGCCTGTGTAAAAAATCGCCACATAATCTTGCCGACTGTTTCATGTTCAAGCAACTTGACATTTCCGCTAAATGTAGCTTGGTGAAGAAGCAAAGACTGTGCTTCTGTTGCCTCAAGTATGGACATTCTGTCCGTCTTTGCCGAGCCAAGAAAACTTGCAGAAGGTATGATTGCGAGAAGAAACACCATCCTTTGTTGCATGAAGAGAATGCTGAAACAACAGTGTCAACAGTTCGAGTGCCGCCTGCAGTTGAAAACGTCCTGAGTTGCAGCAAAGGTGAGAACAACAAGATATTATTCAAAGTGCTGCCAGTACGACTTTGGCGGTGGTGTAGTCATCCGAACATATGCTCTCCTTGATGAAGGCTCTTCTGTGACCATAATGAACATAAAACTAGCAAGAGATTTGCGTTTGAGTGGACGAAAGACGTATTTAAAACTACAGTGGTTTGGGAACGAATTGCTTACGAATGAGTCGCTGGTAGTCGACTTACGTATCAGCGCCGATGTCGATGATGCCGAGCAGCTCAAAATGGAAAGAGTTCACACTGTCAATGAGTTAAGCCTGCCGATTTGGATGCAAAGTGTGTATCATGCCTTCCAGTCATCGAATACGACAATGCTTGATCGGTCTAGACATTTGTCATCTGGGTGCCCCAATACGAGTCACCGGGTCTAATAAAGTTGGCCCAATTGTAACTGAAACAAAACTTTGATATGTTGTGTACGGCAAGTCAACTCAAACGCTTCCAAATAATCCGACACGGGTTCTTGCTTTGCATGGTGGAAAAGAGGACAGAGAAGAAGAGTTCAAGTTAACGACTCTGGTAGAGGAAGCCTTCAGCCTGGAGAATTTGGGTATCAAGAAACCCAAAAGGAAGTTATTATCCGTAAACGACAAAAGAGCTTTTCGAATTCTCTCCGAGACGACAAAACAAATTGGTAATCGTTACCAAACGGGTCTCTTATGGAAGCAGAACAACATCGAGCTGCCGACAAGTTATAGCATTATGCAGCCTAGAAAACAAATTTCGCCGAGAACTAGAATTTGCCAAGAAATACAAGTCTATTGTCTCAAGTTACGTAGCAAAGGGATATGTCAGACAGCTCAACCCTGATGAGACCAAACTAAGCAATGCGAAGACCTGGTACCTTCCTCATTTTGCTGTGCGGAATCCGAATAAGCACGACAAAATCCGTTTAGTACTTGATGCTGCCGCCAAAGTTAATGGCATCTCACTAAACTCCATGCTTCTGATCGGCCTGATGAATTGAAGCCGCTAATGACGATTCTCTACAACTTTCAGACAGGATGCATAGCAGTGACTTGTGACATTAAAGAAATGTTTCATCAGGTCATAATTCAACCTACTGACCAAAATAGCCAGCGTTTTCTTTGTAGGGAGTCGGAAGACCAGCCACTTAAGTTTACGTCATGCAATCGATGACATTTGGTGCCAGCTGTTCGCCTTGCTCGGCGAATTATGTCAAAAACTTGAACGCAAAGAAATTTGCAAAGGAATTTCCGAGAGCCGTCACAGCGATCACTAACCACTACGTGGACGATTATCGAAAACTTCAGTAGTGTCACCGAATCAATTGACGTTACAAATGCCGTGGTTTGAGTTGCGCAAATTCGTCTCCAATTCTGAGGAAGTCCTGAACAACATTACGGGTATTGAAGAGGAACGTCATAGCAAAGTCGTCAACATGAATTTGGAAGCTCCCATCGAAAGAGTTCTGGTGACGTTTTGGGATCCAGAATATGACGTTTATGTTTTTAAATTAAATTTCTCTCGCATCTGTAAAGACATCATGGAAGGAAAGAAGTGCCCAACTAAAAGAGAACTCCTAGCCATAACAATGTCAATCTTCGATCCATATGGCATGACTGCAAACTTTGTTATTCACGCCAAATTATTACTGCAATCAGTTTGGAGTTACAGTACTGAATGGGATCAACCGATTTCTGACGAAATCTTCCTGAAATGGTATCTTTGGAAAGCAGAAGTTACCAATGTCATGCGGCTCAAGGTTCCAAGATGCCATCACCCCTCTTTATACTCAGCCACCAGAATTGTTCTTCACACGTTCATCGATGCCAGTGAAGAGGCCTTTAGTTCTGTGGTATTCATGAAAGCCGAACACTTGGAAGAAGCCAGCGTCACATTCATTTGCGGAAAGACACGATGTGCCCCAAAAAAGATGATATCGATACCATGACTAGAGTTTTCAGCCGCGGTCTTGGGAACTAGACTGTCTGAATCTACCTTCGAATGTCACAACCGGAAGCCTGATGGTCGAGTGTTCTGGAGTGATTCCAAGACAGTGCTCCATTGGCTCCGTTCTGGCCCACGCCATCATAAGCAATTTGTGGGATTTCGTGTTGCAGAAATTTTGTACACCACTAAGGAAAACGAGTGGCGTTGGGTTCCAACCAAGCTAAATCCAGCAGACGAAGCAACTCGAGGTCGCTACCCGCCAGCGTTTCGTGATAACAACATGTGGATAAAGGGACCCACGTTCCTCAAGTTTCCGGAAAGTCAGTGGTCACCGAAACCAGATGACTTCTCTTGTCACGCCCGTCGAGATGAAGTGAAACCAAAGTTCCTTCTTTATACAGTCGTTCATACACCTCCTCGGAGTTTAAACGTGTTCGGCTAGAAAGTGAGAAGTTGATTCGCTTAATTTAGACATTTAACGAATTGGATTTAGGCTCCAATTAGCTGAGTGATAGTGTGTTCGCTTAAGACAGCAAAGGTGTGGGTTCGGCTCCGCGTCGTGGAAAAACTTTTTTTTTTTTTCTTTTTTATTTGAAATTAGAAGATAAATAATAAAAACAGTGAAAGTGTTACTAAGTGTTGTAGTAAACAGCACGCGATGGATTGTGGAGAGCGGTCCGCTATGCCAATAGCGGGACCTGCTGAATTGTCAGGTGAAGCTTAAAGCAGTGCAAGCCAAACACCAACAGCTAAGCTAAGGCCAACTTCCAACTTAGTCGAACGTCCCTCCCAACCAACTTCCTCTGTAAAATTGCTTGGTGGAGCGAGGGAAGAGAATAGCTTCGCTTCATTGGCACCGAGCGAGTCAGAAGATGAAGAGGAAGAGAAGATGGCCATAAGTAGCAGCATCAAAATGCTACAAGAAAGGGTACTGGCCATCAAAGAAAGGCAAATGGTTAGTAGGAAGAGGGATGAGGAAGAAAAATCTCAGCAACAACAGCAGACGCTGCTTGCTCCAAAGCAGAGCCAACAACAACACCAACAAAAACATAAAAAACACCAAGAACAACAAAAAGAGCACATACCACAACAACGGCATCAGCAAAAACAATAACAACAACAGCAGCAGCAGCAGCAGCAGACGAAGAAGAAGGAGAAGGTGCCTCCTATCAACACCTATAAATTGGAGGTAAATGCAACCAAGGACCTTTGTAAGTTGGTCATTGGCAGTAATTTTAATATTAAGCGATTGGGGAACGATCGCCATGCCATCCACTGTAATACAGTGGAGGACTACGCGAAAGTTAAAGAGCTCCTAAAGGAAACTACGACGGAGGACTACTCATACACACCGAAGTGTGAAAAGCGGCAATCGATGCTGCTGAAGGGGTTGGAACCGTCTTCTGATCCTGAGGAGATCCTAGCACGGCTCAAAGAGAAGGAGTGCGAAGGACTCAAGTTTGTGGGGGTAAAGCCGTTTACCACAGCCAGAGCTAGGCGGGAGAAACGGAGTCTGCCGTTCTTCTTGGTGCAGCTCAGTCCCGAAAGCATCCAGACAGTCTAAGAAGTATCAATGTCCTAGACTACCAGGTGGTTCACTGGGAAAAATTAAAAAGGAGCGAAGGCGTTATACAATGCGTTCGCTGCCAGAGGGTCGGGCACGCCGCGTCGAACTGCCAAATGCAGTCTCGATGCGTGAAGTGCGCAAAGAACCACAGTTCCGAGGAGTGTGCTCTGGGTAGGGACGGAGCATCCGATAGGACGCAGCTCTCGTGCGTGTTATGTGGGGACGTGGGACACACCGCAAACTATCGGGGTTGTCCTAAGTTCACCGACATTAAGAAAGTAAAATTGGCTCGGCAGCAGAAGGTGGAGGTCAAACGTTCACCTGTTAGGTTTCAAACACCAGCCGTCACGTCCCAAATTTCCTACGCCCAAATGGCGTCAGGTAGGGGGGCTACGGTACAGCTACGGCGCCAACGCCGAGAACAACGGAAGCTGCACCTAACATGCTGGCCATCTTGCTCGCAATCCAAGGGCAGATGGCTCAGCTGCAAAAGCAGGTGCAAGAACAGGCCAAGCGGGTGGACCAGATCTACACGCTGCTGCCGGGCCTAACGCAACACATGTCGTAATGGGTACGCACATGGTGGAGCAAACTTTGAAGGTCCTTGCGGTGAATGTTAATTCACTGATTAGGATTGAACGAAGAGCCGCAATGTTTAAATTGCTACAAGACTAAACTCCTGATGTGCTTTTCGCTAACGAAACCAAGCTAACCGATGAGCACAAACTGGAGTACAATAATTATATTGTTAGAAGAAGAAACAGGCCCAGATCCAAACGTGGAGGCGGTGTCGCGATCTTCATTAAAGAAGGTATAAAATTTCACAGAGTGTACAAGGGAGTGTTGCGCAGGTTCCGGGTGTTGGAAGCAGTCGTCATTTACATACCGCTCCGCAGTGGAAAGCGGCTGTACTTGGCCTCTGTTTATGCACCTGAGGCTTCACAATCCACCCTATTCATTACAGAGCTCGACACGCTTTTTCGACTTCTGAGGCTGGAATCGGGGGAGAATTATTTTATAATCAGCGGGGATTTCAACGCTAGACACAGAGATGGGGGAAATAATTTGCCGAATACTAGAGGGAACCTACTACTCGATTGGTGGGGTCAGCACGATGTCATGTACAGACTCGGTCTTAAAGCGACGGATAACCCGTCGTTTCCCAGAGGCGGGTCTTATTTGGATCTACTGCTGTACGACGAACGTATACGACTGACAGGTACGAATTTACAAACATTAAACTGTCTGCGCATATTCGTGTATGACAGCGACCATTGCGGTTTTAGTACCGAAATTACAGTTCCCAACGAAATTGCGAAATTGGAGGAGTTTGTCCGAAGATATTCTTACAACTACAGTAAGACTCGATGGACACGCTTCTCCGCAACCTTGACTAGAGCGCTCTCCTCGAACACGCTCCACCCACCGTCCAATAGGAATTTGTCAAACGAGGAAATCGACAATTACCTGAAACAAATGGACGAGACAATTAAACAAACTATGGACACTACAATACCGCGGTATCGACGTACGACTAACGAAGACCTGTTCCGCAATCCTACTATTGACGCACTGCACCGACAGAAAAGTAGACTTCTGACAAGACTTAAAAACTTGTACAGACAGTTAACTGACCGACGAGACCCGGAGATTAGGACACAGAAGTCGTCGATTAAAAATATTCAAACGCTAATAAAAGAAAATTACAGAATTTCTGTAAGTTTGTATTGGAACAACAAGGTTCGGGCTGTAAACACCAGCAACCCGAATATGTTTCCGCAAATAAATAAACTATTTCGGAGAAAAAATCAAAACGACCTTCAGTGTCTTAAAATAGCCCGGACAACAGACAACGAACGGTTACTGACAATATCAGGTATTGATCCAAATGAGGCCGCTGATGATGACGACTTCTTTGTGATCGAGGATCCACAGGAGAAGGTTGAGGCCATAGGGGCGACTTTCCAGGAAGTATACAAGGCCACTGATACCATTGGCCCTAATTACGACCTGGACAATCGCGTCTTGGTGCACGACTTCTGCATTCGAAATGAAATAGGGAACTGGCGATCCGAGGGCTCTGGTTTCACCCGGTTCAGCGACGAAAATATGGCCTATAATGTCATTGCCAGAGAGGGTGACCTACCCCCGTTAATTTCGAAGGAAGAACTCCGTGAGATCTTCGACACAATCAGGGCTAAGAAATCAGTGGGGACCGATGGTATTCCGAACATCGTGCTTCGACATCTTCCTCTAGAAGCGGTGGACATCTACACCACCCTGTTTAATAATGCAATGAATAATGCACATTATCCAGCGCATTGGAAAACGGCGGTGGTTCAACCTATCCCCAAAAAGGGGAAGGATATATCCAATCCGGCGAATCTCCGGTCGATAAGTCTCCTTCCGAATATCAGTAAGGTTTTTGAAAAGGTAATCAATAGAGCTCTGCCTAGGTGGGTTGAGGACAAACATATAGTTCCGGATAATCAATTCGGTTTTAAGGCGGGATATGATATCTCACATGCCGCGTCTAAACTGGTGTCCGATATCCAATGGAATAAAGGCAAAAAACAATGCACTGGTGCCTGCCTTCTTGACTTGGAGAAGGCCTTCGACACCGTATGGTTAGAGGGTCTTTTCTATAAGCTGACTGGGCTGGGGATCAGTAAACCACTCTTGTACATTCTTTATAATATGCTACACAACAGACAGTTCAGCGGGAAGAATGGTGATGTGACTTCTGTTGGAATATTTGAAATTAAAAATGGTCTTCAGCAAGGCGCGGTCAATTCGCCGATCCTATTCAACATTTTTACAAGCGACTTGATAGGTTCACTTCCCCATACTATTGCGTACGCAGACGATTTGATAGCGTACAGAACAGGTCCAAAAATCGAGGTCATTAATACTCTTTTGCAGCGTGACTTCGATAAGATAAGACGATTTTGCGATGACTGGAAGTTGAAAAGCAACCTTCAGAAGTCGGAAACCATTCTCTTTAGGACGCCGTTGTCTGGAGCCTCTAGGGATACCAGAAAAAATTGGCGAAAGTTCTCTATCATTGGACAGCACGGACAGCCTCTTGCCTGTCGAAATGTAGTCAGATACCTTGGGATCTGGCTAGATCAGTTTCTGTATTTTGGCAAAAATGTAGATGCTGCTCTGGCCAGAGCTAAAGGCGCTTTTGCCCTTACAAAGAGACTGTTTTATAGCAGCCAACTCGATGCGAGGGTAAAGGTAATCTGCTACATGGCCCTTATTAGGCCCATGCTGGTATTTGGTTGTCCCGTGTGGTTCAATGTACGAGCAAGCTTAATGGAAAAGAGATTCGGGTGTTTGAGAGGGCTTGCCTTAGGGCTTGTCTTCGCTTGTGCAGAACACCAGAGTCGGAGTACAAGAAATTTTATCCTAATGAGGTCCTTTACAACAGGGCGAACCTAATACGAGTGGACAACTTCGTAATTAAGCTGACTCGAAGGCACATTGCAAGAGCAATGACCTCGACGAATAACCTAATATCTGGGGCTTACTACCCCAATTACCTTTACCACGAGAGTGTGCGCTCTGACGGCTTCGTTCCACCGGAAGCATTCCTCTACCTTGATCAGATAGGGTTGATCCAGGATAGATCAGCGGTCCCGTTAATCTTCCATGTCGCTCGGACAGCTGGGGACAGGCGACTCAACTACAACAGAGACGTCGCACACGGCAGTATGGATCGTCTCAGGTTCAGTAGGGCGGTGGGGAATCGCGATAAGAGGGATGTCGTTCGGCAGCACCAGCATTTCTGGTGGTTGAATGATGGAGAAGATGTTCCGTCGTCATTTCCGTCAATTACGGACCAGCCTCAATAATGAGGCAGAGCTGACCAATCTGTTTTCTCTGCGGATAGCGATGGCCAGCTTACATAGGTTTAGGTTAGCATTTAAGAAATATATACATATATTAGTATATATAAAAGTATATACTAATATATGTATATAATTGTGTATAATGTCTATGGGTGTGTATGTGAGTATTGTGTATGTAGGTTAAGTAGGGTAAGGTTTATTTTAAGTTAGATATTAAGTTTTTATATAAAAAGGATTATGGCAATTGAGTTATGAAAAGCGGGTTAACAAAACAAGCTCGATTTATAGACTGACTCCATACTTAGAGGATGATGGCTTATTAGGTGTGTGTGGACGTATCGACGCTGCCATTTCGATACCATTCTCGTCCAGGTGACCCATCATATTGCCAAAAGATCACAGACTAACAAACTTAATTGTCGCTCATTTTCATCGTCGCCTTTGTCACCAAAATGATGATACAGTTGCCAATGAAATACGTCAGACCGTTTGGGTGCCCTGTTTGCGATCTGCAATAAAGAAGGAACGTAATCGATGTGCATTTTGTATCATAAGATCTTCTCGTCCTTTGCCACCGTTGATGGGACAGCTGCCAGCAGATCGACTTACGCCTTATGTGAGGCCATTCAGTTACACTAGTCTCGAATATTTTGGTCCAGTTAACGTAACGATTGGGCGTCGTAAAGAGAAACGTTTTGTGGCCCTTTTTACCTGCTTGACAGTGAGAGCATACATCTGGAATTGGCCGCTGACTTATCGACGGATGCTTGCATATTATGCATTCGCAATTTGGTCAACCGCAGAGGAGTATCAATACGCATTAGAAGTGACAATGGCACAAATTTTATTTGAGCCAAAAACGAACTATTAACAGCTGACATTTTCGATAGTGCGGCCATCAAGACGGAACTTTCATCCAGAGGTATTGAATGGATTTTCAATCCTCATGCTGGTGGTTGCTGGTGGTTGCTGGGAAAGATTAGTCCGGTTAGTGAAAAGAGTTTTGTCCTTCACACTAAATGAACTTGCACCTAAGCCCGAAACCTTAGTCAGCGCCCTTATCGAAGCGGAAAACATAGTCAACAGCCGTCCACTCACACATCTTCCTATAACGTCTGAAGAAGCAGAACCGCTAACGCCTACTCACTTCTTGATTGGAACCACAAACTCTACACTGACTCCTGGACCCATCAACGAAAGAGCCTTATCGATGGATCAAGGAATATTTACCAGAGCTGACAATGAGAAGCAAATGGTTTGCCCAATTCCCAAATCTTAAAGTTGGAGATCTAGTTCTCATCTGTTATGGCAGTGCGTATAATGGTGTATTCAAGTTTCATCTACAGTAATTAATCGGCGCCAAAACTCGGATTTATTGCGCCTAAACTGCGCCAACAGAGCGTTGGAAATGTTCATTCGAACACGTTTTTGGTCTAATGTAAGCAAACGCGGCACCCAACGAGTGGACAGCTTTCTCGTGCCTAAAACTTGATTTAATATGTAACAAACACGTTATTTGGACATTTTCATAACCTCTACTATCTCTCTAATACCATTTGGTGAACTTTAGCAATGTTATTGTCAGTTGTTGCAGTTTTTGGACGTCCCGAACGTTCATCATCTCCCAAGCTCTTACGGTCACGTTTAAATTCAGCTACCCAAAATTTCACTGTGGTAAATGATGGTGCAGAGTCCCCATACACAGAGTCCAACTCATTTCTGATTTGCGTAGGCGTGTTGCCTTTCAAAAACACGACACTCAATTTTTTCCATTTTCACAAAAAACACTCACATTGACTCACTCAAATGACTGTCAACTAAAAACTACGCGTCCAAAGTGACTGAAACTTCGGTAAGTAACTGTCAAAAGATGCACAACTAGCATTCACTAGCTTTTATTGACGAGTGCCGCTATCTTTACGTTGCGGTCGGAAACTTTTCAGACAACCCTCGAATATCCTGTACCAACTGTGTCCAGTGTCATGACCCGAACACGATCCGAAGAGATTCGGACGAATTTGCATTTTGCAAATAATAAAGAGCAACCAGGTCGAACTGATCCAACGTATGATCGTGCCTACAAGATTCGTTCTGTCATTGACCATTTGAATGATGCGTTCAAAAATGCCATGAGCGAAAGTAAATATCAGTCTATCGACGAACACATGGTAAAATTCAGAGGCCACAACCTAATGAAGCAATACGTGAAGGATAAACCGATACCATGGGGATTCAAACTGTGATGTCGATGCGACGTTCAGACAGGCTAATTGCATGAGTTCGACATTTACATAGGAAAAAAAGAGCAAGAAGAAATCGGTTGTGTTGAATTTGTCATGTGGTTTGGGCAACATGGGGATCGAACTGTATTTTGTTAACTTTTTCAACAATCCAATGCTGCTCTATAAACTGACATTAAAGAGCATACGAGCTTGTGACAAGATCCGCAGCAATAGAGTTCAAATGCCAAAAAAATTTCCAATTGATCGAGCAATGAAACGTGACGATTACACAAGTTTGGTTTCAGGTGGAGTGTCGGTTATGAAATGGATGGATAATCATGCTGTTTATATTGCGTAAAATTTTTTAAATCCGAATGAAACTGTGTATGTCAAGAGACGCCAGGCTGGCTCAGCTGAGAGAATCAACGTCATTTGTCCGAAATTGATCCATAAATATAATAAAGGAATGGGAGAAGTTGACTTGATGGACCAGAAGAAGGTATTTTTGTCCCTATAATGCTGGAGGCACGAAGAGATCCGATCCGCTTACAATATATCTTTTGGAATTTCGAAGCTAGTTAGCCACACAAGTGATCAATTCTTTCTCACATCGAATTTTAGATGTGCCGGCGGCGGTTTCAATCGAAGCGAGCTAGAATTGCTGAAAAAAGTCAATTGACTGGGCATTACATTACCAAATCAGAAGATGGTAGTCGGAAAAGATGAATTGTGTGTACCAAACATGGATTGGATTGTTGCACGTCTTTTATTTGTGCCTCTTGCAAGAAGCCAGTGGACGTAACTGCTTCGAAATACACCACAAAAAATAAAATTCATTCATTTTTCTTACATTTTTATCCAACAAATGCGTACATTACCAATTAAAAGTTTTGAAGTTTTGAAAAAGGAAAAAAAAGTCAACATTTTTTGACTTTGAAGTTTTCTGTTTCAGCTCATAGATAAAATACGAGTATCATCAATATTAAAATATATTCTGATAGCTACATTCAATTTCTCTCGAACAAAACCACTTTGATTAAAATTGGTTTGAAAATATTCTTTCCAGAAGCCGTAAACTTAATGGGGCACATGTGTCCCATTTGTCGTCAAAGGGTTAAATCACAATTGTGTTAGTAGCGCCACCAAAATAAGAAAAACTCTTAAAGACACACCAAAAAAAGCGAATGCCCCGGGTGAGGCTCGAACTCACGACCTTAAGATTATGAGACTTACGCGCTGCCTACTGCGCCACCGAGGCTTGTAATCCAGCAACCTAAATATAAATTTTCCTCCCCTAAAATGTAAATTCACCCCAATGACAAAATTCTATGATACAACCCAACGGAACCATAAAAATAGATTTACGCATTCCATCTATTTTTATCTCGGCAATTTTACCAAAATAACCGCCAACTGAAAGCGTTTCATGAATAAATCGATTTGTCCCTCGTAAGTCTAGTTCTACAGACATGGGCACACCTCACTATTACAAAAAAAAAAACCTTACAAACGCGTCAACCCTTGGATACAAAATCCTCAGGTTGGTGTTATTTCAATGACCTCTGGTATACGAGTACATAATTGCTACCAAGAATGGTCATCCGAACGGAACCACATGGTAAAATTGCCCAATGGCACGGCATCGTAGCTGTAAAAGTCGCGCTTGCTTCGAATAGAATCCGACTTTCAGTTCTTTTGCGTGACAACGTTTCCTCCAACGCTACTGACAAATGCATAAATGTAGCCAGTAATGACGCTCCGGCACCCAATTCATTATACGCGTTCGCTGGGGGATGCTCCCTCCACTTCATGCCTCTATGTGGATTGCAGCCATCCATGTCATTGCCTTTGTTTGGGTCGCGAAATATCCTGGCAGCGCGCAACTGTTATTCCTTGAAGCACGCGAATGGACTCCAAGTAATCTGTTCGTTAAAGTTCAATGAATCGGATTTTGAATTCCGACCCTTCAACCGCAGCCGGGTGGTAGACTAGAGAGTTATTAAATCCGGAATAATGGCAATGGGCAATGCCGTGGAATGCATTCAAGGTGGAGGTACGAATACTCGTACAACCGGCGAATGAGGACGACATTGAAAAATGCTTGAGGAAATTATTACTCGAAAGTTGTTAGTGAATGGGGAGATTGCTGAAGCTCGATGAGGTGTAAATCCTTGAGGGTGCCAATGGAACGTGACTTGGTAGAAATTGAATGAGAATTGTGCATTGTGTCATGGAAGGTTGAGGTGCAGAAAAGAGAGTAATAATTGAATTGAAGAACGTCAGCTTTATAACAAAAGGAAAGTGGAAAAGTTGTCCCCTTCTGAAGGAGTGACGTAGATCTGTTACGGAATAATGGCATGGCATCAACAGTTTGGAAACAAAATGTAGATGATATAAGCCAAAGGATTGCAGGAAGTGAGGTGAGATGGTTTTGGATGGTGACGGATTTTGTGCAGCAAAGTGAGTGGTTGGCTTCGTTGAATTTAATTTGAAAAGAGTGATTCAATACATAAGTGCGTAATAGAGAACTTGGAAGGACATTAATTTTGAAAACAAGGAAAAGTTTGATTGGAGAGGATATATAAAGGACACCCTTCCGCTTCGAGATCTTTCTGACAGACTTGAGTGTAAGTGAACTCTAACATTTAGAATTTCAAGCACAAGCTGCTCTTCCCCTGTTTCCAATGTTACGAGTATGTATTGTCTTTCGAAGATCGCGGCCAAGTTGATTGCGATCGGTTTACAATTATCTAAAATTAGCCCCCAACGTTCCTATCCTACTTACTTTGTAAGACCAAAGCCTCACCCCAGAAACCTCCACAGTCAGTGAGGTCTTGTCAACTGCCACCAGTTGCGCACTTACAGATCGTGTTGGGGTGTGTAGGGTCTAAAACTTTATTCAATATGTGTGGGGTTAAAAATGGGTAGAAAAAAATGCGGGTTTAAGTAAAACACGTTCTTTCAGCTTTAGGGTTACAGCAAAAAGAAAATCTTTATTCTTTCACCGGAAATTCTTCCATTTTCAACTTACAAACTGTCATACATAAATATTTGTACTAAATAACATATTTCCAATTCGTTACGTTACGTTTTCCTTGTTACATTAGATTAAGTTCAATTAATTTAACTGATTTAACATAGATTACAATTTTTAATACAAAAATTCAATAATTACTTTTACTAAACATATATGTATATTATTTTATACATTTTATTCACGAACATACTCCCGCCCGGTGGACGAATTTCGTCCGCAAGTGTCCTCGCTCTTGTACCGTACTGTACCTCTTTTGACATAAAAGTTGTGTGTTGTGTGAGTGTGTTGACTAGACATGTAAAATGAGACAAAATCGTGTAATTATTAATTTGAAACATTACATGTAGGTGACAAGGACGACGATATAACAAACGAGCAACAAAGGGAGATAAAATATGTGTCATTGCCAAATTGCAATAGTGCAACAGTTTGTTTTGATCGTTGACCAAAACTAGGTCAATTTGTGTCGCGTGTGTTGTTCGGTTTTTGTTTAATTTTCGTTGGTTTTTCCCCTTTTTTTTAGTTTTATGTTTGTTAAAAAGGTAAGTGTGTTTAAATAATTATTGCTTTAATCCTTTTTGTCTGCTCCCCTTCGCGAAATTCGATTTCGTTTTGATATGTGTACATCGGCGCGAGTACACAATCGTATATACGTGCGTGTGTACATATTGAAATACATATGTACGTCGATTGTTTTCGGTTTCGCGCAAGTGACATTTCGTGTGCAGTGCAACAAAAAAAAACAAAAGAAAAAAAAAAGAAATGGGAAAATGAAAAAAAAATAATAATAATAATAAAAGTTCATTGTAATTATTTTCCCAATAACTCGGTACAATTTGTGGTGTTATTTTGTACGATAACTGTTCTCCGCGTACGCAATTTTTGGTTGTGCAGTGCGATGCTGTGCGACGAAATTTCGCGAACGGTTAGTTGATGATGATGGCCGAATTAGCATTCCTAGTGTGTGTGGTGTGTGTGTGTGGTATTTACATTTTTGTGTAATGCCATGAATCCGCCTTCGTATAGAATTGTTGTTGCAATTCATCTTCAGTAAGTTTTTTTTTTTTGACATATTCATTTTTTTATTTTTATTATTTACATATTCATTTTTTTTGTTATTTATGTATTTATTATTATTATTTATTTTGTTTATTTATGATAGTTTAAGTTATTTATTTTACATTTGAGTGTTTTAAGTTGAAATGTATTTTAAAAAAGGGATAAATGTTAAAGTGTTGTGTTGTGTTGAGTGGACAACGTTGAGTATTCGGTGAAACATTTCAAGTGCCGTCGGGGTTTTGATTCTTCAATTCCCGTCGGCATTTTGGAATTTTGGAACTCTGCAACGTTGTCTGGTGTGAATGATGTGTTTTCTGTGGATAACGTTGAGGGTTCACTAAGAAGCTTCAAATTCCGTCGGGGTTTTGACTCTCCAATTCCCGTCGGAACTTTTGAGTTTCGGAACTCCACAGCGTTGTCCGGAATGATTGATTTTGTGTGATTTAGAGTGGACTGTATGTGTGTTGTGTAGTGTAGGGATTCTAGGATAAAAGAAGTTTGTATTTATATTTTATTAATTTAATAAATTGTTTTCAAAGAAAAGAAATGTTTTTAATTTTCCATGTGAGTTTATCAATGTTGTGTTGTGTCGTTTAAATGTTGTGTTGTGTTGTTTAAATGCTGTGTTGTGTTGTGTTGTTTAGGTATTGTGTTGTATTTCTCTTTCCTACTAAGTTTTCCGGTTTCATTTCGTACGGTAACCACTTGAGCAAGTCCGTCTTTGCTTTCCGAGATGGTGTGACGAATGATTCGTCCGAATCGCGACTGCAACGGCGGTAGTTTTTCGTCCTTGAAGAGAAGTAAGTGTCCGCGTCTGCTTCTGTCTTCCGTCTTGTCCACTTCGGGCGCTGTCTCATCCTATGCAGATATTTTTCGCTCGACATCTCCACGGCAGTGTCTCCTTGACGAATTTCGAAAAGTCTTGTGCCGATTGCGTCTACCTTTAGTGGACCTCTGTTTCTTTTTCCAGTTTGTGCCCGGCAGTTTCGAACAGAACGTTTGTAGTATACAAAATTGCGACGAAACTTCGTGGTTTTGTTTGACTTCTTGAATACCGCATGCTGATGAACGAAAAAGTGGTGTGGTGTATCCAGTAAGGTATTCTTTTTGTCAACCTCTTGCATCTGACGAAGATCTTTGCATTCCTGTAAACAATTGGAAAGCTCCTTGTGCTGTGTGGGGGTTTCCTGGAACCTTCCTTCCAGTTGATGAGACCTACGTAAGGCACCTAACTTCGAGGCACCAAACCCAGGCTTACATTCCGGTTTATTGAATACAACATGGTTAGGAGTAAAGAAGTGGTGTGGTGTGTCCAGTATGGTATTCGTCTCGTCAACCTCTTTCATCTGTTGAAGCTCCTTGTGTAGTGTGGGGGTTTCCTGGAATCTTCCTTCCAGTTGATGAAACCTACGTAAGGCACCTAACTTCGAGGCACCAAACCCAGGTTTACATCGGTCTTTAAATGGCAACGATACCTCATATCGTCCATCGTCCAATCCTGTTGTTGTGTTGATATTATTATTTTCACAAGTTTTCTCTTCCGCAGTTTTCTTAGTGTTGAACTCCTCCAGTTCCCAGGACCTTCGCAGCTGAGTGTCGTTATCAAGGACCTGTAAGAAGCTATGGACAGGTTTTTTATTTTGTGAAATAACCTTCCCAAGGATAAGCCAACCTAACTCTGATTCCTGTGCGATTGGCGATCTTTCATCATCACCCCGTATAATGGATCCTAGTATAAACTCAGAGTAAACGTCAGCTCCCAGGAGAATATCAACAGTCGCAGGCTGGTCGAATTGTGGATCAGCTAACTTCAAACCTTGAATATGTTCCCAGTTGTGCAGAACTAGAGGCTTGGACGGCAAAATACCAGTCAGGGACTTGAACACATAAGCTGGGGTATTTGTCTCGAAACGTGTTACCAGAGACCCAAAGGTAAGACTTACATACCGTTGACATGAACCACTGCTAACTTTTCCCAATCCAGATACCTGAATGATAGTTCGTCGCTGATGAAGCCCTAATAACTGGACAGCGGATTCAGTAATGAATGTTGCTTCAGATCCAGGATCGACCAGTGCCCTAAGATGATAATAATTACCATTTGATGACCTAACTCGAACAACTGCTGTTGCCAGAAGAACACTTGGCTGATGTACTTCAGAAGAGGTTACTTTAGGTGGGTTAAATTTTGACCTTATATGAAATGTTTGTGTACCTGTTGTTATATTTTTATAATCCCTTGTAGGTTTAGAGCTGAGATTATCAACATGCAGCAGAGAATGGTGTGCCTGCTTGCAGTAATAGCAGCGCACACTGCTTTGACAATGGTTCGTCTTGTGACTGTACGCCAAACAGTTCCGACAAACCCCGATTCTGTCCACTGCCTTAGATCGTTCACAGATCTCCATGGCAATGAACTTCTGACAAGTTCGAAGGGAGTGCTGACCTCTACCACATACCTGGCATGCAAACTGCTTCTTCCTGACGTGCAACACCGTTTTCTTCTCGACCGCAACAGCCTTGTGTACAGAAGAACCGCTGACCTTGATGCTACTCGTTCCAGCTACTGCTTCCAAGGTTCGAAAACGTGTCTCCAGGAACTCTGTAAATTGTCTCAGTGTTGGCAACTCCTTCGAACTACCTAACTTCTCCTCCCACAAACGCTGAGTAAAAGCAGGTAATTTTTGCACCAGAATGTAAATTAAAATATCATCCCAAGAACCAACCGGCAATCCTAAGTTTCCCAGAGCGTGGAAACATTCCTGAGATGTGTCCAATAGAGATTTGATGTTGCTTGCCGTCTCCTTCGTCAACTGCTGCTGCTCAAAAAAAAGTTGGAAATGAGCGTTTACCAACACTCGCTTGTGGTCGTATCTGGCGACAAGCAGTTCCCATGCTTTGTCATAATTGCCAGAATACAAACCTAAATGCTGCAACAAACGAGCAGCTTCACCTGTAAGAGACGACTTCAAATAGTGAAGCTTTTGGATTTCACCCAGCTTTTTATTTGTGTGGACTAACGATACAAATACATCGTGGAAAGCCCGCCACTTCGTGTACGAGCCCTCAAAATGTGGTATTTGAATTTGGGGTAATGAAAGCTCATTACACGAACCACCTGTGGATTCACCTTCCACATTCTTCTCCTTTGATGCTGACTTGGCATTGTCGATAGCATCGACCAATTCACCTCGGTAAGTGAAATATGTTTCTTGAAGCAGATCAAAAATTTCACCAAAATTTTCTTCTTCCAGACCTTCTTCAATTTCTCCTCGTCGAATCTTCGCTTGAAGACCAAGCGCATTCTTGAAGTTCCCTTCTAGAATAAGAAGACGACCTGACAGATAGCTGGCTGTACGACGTGATGCTCCAGTCTTTTTGAAGTTGGAGTGGTCACGAAGAATCTGCTCCAGAACACCTTTCTGATCTGCACCCGTGGACAATTTTGACATTTTTAAATGGTTTTTATTTGAAAATGTAATTAATTATAAACCAATAAGGGTGTATCACGTATTTATTATTTTAATTTTATTAGATACTAATAAACTGTATGATATTTAATTAAATATTTTATTTCAGCAACTTACGACCTTTGATTAACTTTGCCCAGCTGGTGACAGTTGAGGTTAAAGTTGAAATTAATTTTTACACGGCGCGGGAAATGCGATTTCAATGCACAACCACCGAGAGTCTTTAAGTCTTTAAAAGGAGCAAGAGAAGGGGCAAGACACCGACCGCGAGGGAGTAAATGTATGTACTTTATGTTTTATATATATCTATATATCTATATATATTTTTTTATTTTTTGTACACTTGCACTTGTTCTTGCACTTGCACTTGCACTTTTTCTTTTATAATTTTTGTGTGTGTAGTCTATTAACTATCTTTATTTATATGTTTTAAATTTATCCGGTTCGTAAAGGACCAAATGTTGGGGTGTGTAGGGTCTAAAACTTTATTCAATATGTGTGGGGTTAAAAATGGGTAGAAAAAAATGCGGGTTTAAGTAAAACACGTTCTTTCAGCTTTAGGGTTACAGCAAAAAGAAAATCTTTATTCTTTCACCGGAAATTCTTCCATTTTCAACTTACAAACTGTCATACATAAATATTTGTACTAAATAACATATTTCCAATTCGTTACGTTACGTTTTCCTTGTTACATTAGATTAAGTTCAATTAATTTAACTGATTTAACATAGATTACAATTTTTAATACAAAAATTCAATAATTACTTTTACTAAACATATATGTATATTATTTTATACATTTTATTCACGAACAGATCGATTAGATCCTCTTTAACTTCTGCCACATTGGGCGAGGTATTCTTCAACTCCATTGTCCCTACAGGTACGAATCAAAGACTCTTCGGGCTGAATATACATGCGATCTACATATCTCACACATTTCAAGGGACGTATTCTCGTTTTTCTGGCCAACACAATCTCGTTGTTCAGCTTGTAGAGAGCTGCTATGTCTCTTGTTCAAGGAGTTCTGTCCGATTCACCGGTTTTGTGCGTTTCTTTTTATTTACAGCAGGTGTTTGGTTTTTTCCCATTCACAGATAGTCCGATTTCGCGAGTTTTCACCATCAGTGGAAGCTCGCGGTGATCTGGCAATGATATAAATTCCCCTGGTGTTGGCTTGCAGGTTTCGCATTATTTTCTCAAGTATGACGTTAAGGGATATCCTGGATCCTATAACCTGGATCAGGTCAGCAGCGCAACAATCAAGCTCGTAGCGTAGTACTTTCTCTAACTCCCAGTGTTGGTCTCCGGTACCAATACAAGTAAATCCTTACGAATGTAGGTTAAAATTGCAAGTGCGTGCTCGAACAGTTACATAATGCTAGCCTAGACCGTCATAGGGCTAAAAACCTCGGATAATAACGGATTCACCGTGGACGTCCGTGGAAAACGATTAAAGGATCTTAACAGACTATGTGCAGTCGAACACCTAGCGCAAATCCTTAACTGCTACGAGGCATTCACAACGGCCATCGAAGAAGTGCGAAGGGAAGGACCGGTCAAAAAGAGAATGATAAACTGTGATATCTAATTTGGCAACTACTGCAGCCGTAAGGTTTATTCGGATGGGGATTTGCGTTTAGAGGAAGACTTAGGGAACAATAAAAGCATAAAAGATGAATTTGTAAACATCCTCAAAATGATCATAGAAATCGTGAAAATCGTCTTAACCAAGCATCACCTCCGGAAACAGAAACAGGCTTACTGATTTTGCGGCGAGCCATAATGTAACTAAAGCCAGCACACGGTTTACACACCTTGATATCCATAATGCGACCTGGCTGACTCCTTATGAACAAATTGCCAACCTAACTGATCATCATATCGCCATCGACGCAAGGCACCCCTCTATCGTAATGCTCCGAGTAGCGAACATCGACACGGACTAGTATCTTGTTGTAGCCAATATACGGATGCGGGTATCCATAACAACCCAAAGACACCGAATCATTGTGAGGAAATTAAACGTCAAACGGCTACAGCCAGGGCCTTTTTCGAGTCAGCCTTAACCTCTCGAGAGGGCCGTGCGAGCACCAAACGTAGAAGACCTCGGTGCTGAGAATCTGTGAAATAGTGACGACCACTAACATCTCACCGTCAGGCAGAATGAACCATTCAATCTGGACAACAGCAGACAACATTCCCGCCCACACAATCCAATCAAGATGAAGCCAGGAGAGCAATTTCCAAGCTTTAAGTTTAATAAAACTACTACTGTACGATGGCGTACTTGCTGAGCTGTTTAAAGCAGCGCAAGATCATTGGCTCGGACCATACATTAACTCATCTCCATAATCTGGGTCGACGAAAGTATGGCCGACAAATGTAAACTCAGCATTGTTTACCCGATCCTAAAACAGGGAGATCCCCTGAACTGCGCCAACTACAGAGGAATACTGTCTGTCGTATTATGTCAACGCTTAAGACCCTTCATCTACAGTCTGACCGGCCCCTATCAGTGTTGTTTTAGGCTAGGAGAGTCCAGTTTAGATTTTCACATTGCGGCAGGTCTTGGAAAAAACCCAGGAGTTTGAAATCGATACACACCACCTCATCATCAATTTCAAAGTCGCATATGACAACATCTATAGAGATGAACTATAAAGAGCTATAGACCTGTAGGCAGCTGACTAAAGATCGGGCTAGCTTGAGAGGAATGGTCCACACCCCTCTAAGTAAGTGAGTAAGCAAATTCTCTGGTGAACAGTTCAAAGTTGACTTCCTTAGGTCACTGAGCATATGTTCGATCTACGAAGTCATAGAATTCATCTTTGATGCTGTCCTCACCTACAGGGGCATAAACGCAGGTCACGCTCATATTTCTGAATTTGGCTTTGATGCGGATTTTTGTGCGGCGTTTACTTATATGGCGAAGGCTTGAGACTTTTTGCTTAGTCTGTCGCTTTTCCTCGGACTATGCCATCTCACTTCTCTAATTGCGGTAGTATCTACTTCATAGCAGTCAAGGGCTTCTGCGAGTGGTTGAGTTTGTTTACTGGAGTCGTCAACGTATGGAGGGTCAGGGCCTTAATAAAACTTCTGGAAAAGTTTCGATATAGCCTCGATGACTTTAAGAGCCGCCGTTAGCCTATTCTCGTTTCTTGCGCCGCCATCTCTACTCCAGGGTCCCGACACAACCATAGAGCTCTCTTAAAATCTGGGCTCCGAATATGCTGAAGTGTCTTTCAAGGGGGTGTGCACCGTAGATATAGTCGTTGATCCGTATATGGGATTCCTCTGACTCATTTCTAGTGGAGAAGAAGTGCAATAGTGCGAGCACTCTTCGCCCGATCCCGCCTGCAGCCGCTTTAAAGTCGACGCTTGTGTTTGCATAAGACGCTAGACCACCATTGGGTGAGCATTCACTACACTGAAAAAACAAAATTGGTGATCGTCGTTGTTTAGGATTATAGCAAACGACCGCTCTTTCCTTAGCTATTTGTAGGAACAAAATTTAATATTCAAATACAAAAATCTGCGTACCCGGGCTTCAAGCGAAATACCCAAGTACCAGCACAGTCACTGTTAGACCTGTAAGGTTGAAGAAGATCTGTTCAACCTCAGCCTTCTCTGACGAGCATAGGGCAGAGAAACCCTCTAAAAGCGTTACATCCTGCGAGTTAAATGCCAATAATCTCGCATGAACTTTCTAATCGAAGACGGAATAAGCGATGGAAATCAGATCGATCCCGGACCATCTTGGTAAGGAGATGGAAAAGGATCGGACTCCGACAGAGAGGCGCTCGTTCTTCTAAGTCCCCGAAAAACGTCGTTCATTCAAACTTGGCTTAGTATCAGCACTGCTCGAAAAGCCCACAAGGTTCCACCTAAGCATGCCATATGTTACCCATAAATGTGAAGATAAAAACTTTAACCCACGTCTCTAGGAGGTATTTCTACTACGTTTCCATAGAGATAAAAATGGTACAGATTTACTGCCATGGCCTTACCAACGCCTCACTGAAAGCCGTGAGCACACCGCTCTTATTCAGGAGCCATGGCTTATCTGGAACCCCCAGACGACTTTGAAATAAAACGGATTACTTCCAAGGACAACAAAAAGACATGTTGCGCATTTTTACCATGGAGCTGTACCATCCAGATACTTCAACAAGCTCGTTAAGTAGTTCTTTAGGCCACTCTTCAAATAATCGCTCTTATTGGATATAAAACTGAAATTAGTCGTCGTCGGAACATGATCTAGGAGAAACACAACACGCTCGCTCATAAAAAACTGCCTGAATGGGAAGCTACAATCCGCATTGTAGCAAGGTCTCCACAAACATACTGTACCGTCTTTCAAGGTAAAGTTTCAAATATTTATCAAACCGAAACTACATCGGATATTGCAATATACATCCACAGAAAGTTAAGCAGTGATCAGATCCCTAATTTTGTACACCATAAATTCGAGATTGTTAAGAGATTACCGCCCTTCCCTTAAAGAGATGGACAAGCAGCACAGGAAAACACCACCCTGTTATGTCACTGGAGGACACTTGCAACGATTAAGTACTTCTTGGAACGAATTCTGCTGAAGCTGCAATCATTTCCGAGATTTTTCCTCTATGATCACCGATCTTGACAATTTTATCAAGAAATCTCTTTGGCTATGGCATCGTCCTCCCATCCAACTGGTCTAAGTGCACCTCAGCGAGGACCACTCTAGCCTTACCTAACCTATCACTTTCTGTCCGCCTACTATGACAGCTGTCATAATTTTATGAACAACAATGGCGTTTTATATGCCAGTTATAACCCATAGATAAAGGGCTTCAAGTCAGGAAGCTTAAGCTATCTACCATTATTAAGAATTGCAACGTCCAAGCTTTGAAGGAAAATGATTTCCCACACAATCAATACCTGATTAGCCTTTTAACCTCGAAATTCCCCTCTAAATCTCCAGATTCCACTCTAGAACTAACTCTTCATATCAGTTCTATTCTACCTATTTCGATTCCTTTGTGTTTTTAATTTCCTTTAGCGGTCATTAACCGATAAAGAAATAAAACAACTTCAACTGTAGCCCAAGGTTAATTGATGTGCAGGGTAATTTCACCGAGTGCAAATGGAATTCCACGAAAAAGAAAAAAAAAAAAAAAAAACCGAAGAGATTCCGTTGAATTGATCGATTTAAATCACGGAATCAGAAGATCCACTAGCCCCTACATCATCGAACGTACCCCAGACCGGCAGTTAGCGATATCAATCTTCTGTTCTGTATACTGGAAGTCTTGAGCGTTAAGTACGAACACATACTTTCATTTGTGAACAAAGCAAACGGTTTCGAAATGGTTTTTCATATCTTTCGGCGTGTTACAAAGTGCGTTACATAATCTAAGTATCTATGAGCAAGTGTGTATTTAAATACAAAGTATCCGCTAAAGTATTGCTAAAAGAATGAATGGCAGTGAGTGATTTTATTCGTCGCTATAGCACTATCTCAACACTTAAGAGAGTAGGGAACCAGAGGCAGAAAGAAATAAATGGGTTCCATTAATCAGTGAGTTATCTTAATGCCTGAAGTTAGCTGCTCAGAGGAACAAATTTACCTAAAAGCCGAACGTTCAGTGGAACACGCTATTCACAGCAGTCTGCATTCTGCAGATTCAGTATCTCTGAACAAAGTCAAAGGCGAAATGTACGATAATTATCAATGCCAATAGAAAGTCCACTGGTATGCATATATATGTATGTAACCAAAGACCAAACATATTGGAACTTTTCCGTTGACTCTTCGAACATCTTTCGAAAACAGTCAAATGTCACACAAGCTGTCAATTGATGATCCAATATAATGTACTGTTCAATGTACCCACACTCTCGACATGTCAATCTTCATCGACTTGCCAATTTGGCTCTCTACCAAACAGTTTACAATCCATGTCCCATCGCGATGCACTGGACAGTCAACTATACCCGAATACTAATCAGGTGACACCCACGTCACATTTCTGTCCACCCCTGCACGGTGGCGTACTGATAATTTCGCCCCAAAAACGATGCAAGCTGAGTGAAATTTTTTATTTGATTTCAAGTTCAAAGACAATATGGCTGCGACGTGGCGGCAACCTGTGTGCTCATAACTGTCAGTCGAAATGTAAGCGTTTCCGCACAGAAAAATAATGTGTGACACAAGGGGAAACAACATGTTTCGCATAGTTCGAGGTACTCTCAAACGTCAGTTGGATTGGAAAATTGAATTTTCATCATTAGTGCGCGACCGAACGCTTGACTGGTTTGTTTATGGGGGCCAGAGTGCATTGTGGATCGTTATGAGAATGTTACCGCGCTGGTGACTATCCACGAACCGGAGATGGGATGGTCAGATGGGGATTGAACTGTTTGTTAGGTTATAGCACAACAAAAGAGCAAAAAAAAAAAATAATAATATTGATGTGTCGTAGGTATCAATTTTCCATGGGAGCAGTAGAGCAACAGCTAACATTTGGTCAAAGATACACGACGGTTGGCCATTCCACTTGATGTGTCATGTGGCATGATCGGGGCGGGTGGAATCCGAATACGAACACCGGTGCGGTTTGCCATGATAATGATTACAGTGGAGCAGGTTTGGATTGAGTTGTTCGACGTAAAATACCTGTCTTTTGTGATGATAGAGCAACGGAATCATTCGGTCACTAATCAGATTATTGATGGCTGAGGTTATGTGATCCGATCAATGTAGGCAAAGTTGGAGATGTCTTCTGTCAAAACTGACTGAGACACAAGTACGAATGAAATGATCAAGTTTTCTGAGATTAATTTAGATAGATTGCTCATTCAGTTGAATGGAGTGCAAAAATGCTAGATAAATATGTTTGGCGTATTATTGTTTAGTGTTTGAGGTCTTGAGCTATAATGGGTTTCGCGGTCACAATCAAAATATGGCAGATAACGGACGTGAAGGCTTGGACTTATAGTTTACTGATATTAAAGTTTCCTTAGTTATATATTGATACTATTGTAGATTAGTGGCCTACCTCCCTGATTTATACCTAAAATAAGTTTAAGGTGGAATAGCTCTGGCCAGGTTGGTCTGGTCTGGTCCAACGGCTTAGGTGGCTTGGTCATGTAGAGCGGATGAACACCAGTGCTGCGCTTCGAATCCGCCTCCGAAGGACAGCACAGTAGAGGAAAGCAGGTGGCGCACGCAAAGGGAAGGGTACAAAACTGGAGGCAGCTGACTGGAGATGTTTGTGGGTTGAGGTCCACGTCCACCCCGGACTGTAGCGCCACCTTAAGATAGTAAGCTCTGGACAGGTATCTAAATTCGGCATAGGAGCTGCAAGTTAATAAATATTTAACTTTGTTGTTATAAAAAAAACAACTTTTTTATATTTATTCCGAGGAACCGGACTTTATTGAAATGAACTTAAACAAACTCTAAAATAAACTTATTCTAACACCTAGTATTTATACCATCGGTTGATTTCTGCCAGACGCCTAGTCAGCAGATTGCCTTCAGTACAGGTGCAGCATTTGCTTCTGGATTCGGATGAATTTGCTTGTCTTGAATTCGGTTGAATTGTATGCTTGAATTCTGGTGAAATGTTGAATTGTATGCTTGAATTCTGGTGAAATTTGTTACATGCACCGGATGTCCAAGTGTAATGTGTCAATTGGATCGTGGGAGCAATGCATCGTGGGAAAAGGTTAATAAATGTTTATCGTGTAAACACCTCCCTTCTTAAATTCGAATGTCCCCACTCGTGTCTACGTAGAATATTGGGACTTGATTTCTGTTATGATCTATTGGATCTTGATCTAACTGATTGGAGACTTCTAATCGGTTTTTTCGCCATATGATGATTTTTCTAGCTGCTAAGCCTGCCAATGCTATCGTTATTATGCTTAAAAGACTGAAGTTCGTTATCATATATTTTGTTTCGTTCTCCTGTAGCTGGTCTATGTTGTCAGTGTTTTTAAGATGAAGTTCTTTCATCATCTCTAGAGTTAGAAGTTCTTCATAGGTTTTTGCTGGAGACTCTGGTTGTACTATTGCGGGCAGTGGCTTTGATGTAGGAATTTCTTTGGAACTGAAGTTTTGACCATTCGCATAAACAGATGAATTATGGTACTGAATGATAAATGTTCCCGAAAGGTTGACTTGATTGTTATTGACAAAAATTGATCCATTGAATTTATTTAAAAGAAGCGTTCCTGGAAGTATCTCTTCTACGGAGGCGATGTGTTGGTTGTTGGTTATTGGACAACTCGATGGTTTACTTTGTAATAGGTTACTTATACAATTTTCTTTACTTAATTCTATGATATTTGATTTCTTACATATTGTTAACTTATTATAATTATTACAATTTTCTTTAATTCCATAGTATACATTTTTGCATTTCAAAATATTTTTATATTCTAATTTAATTATATTGTTTGCCATTTTTATTGGCTTGATCAACAAATTACTACATGTTTCTATTTCCGTTTCTGGAATACTAATAATATATAAAATGGTTGAACCATTGGATGCAATTTTAATATCTGCGAACATTAAAGCTTCTTCTAGATTAATATAGGGTAATTTGTCTTTTACAAAGATTTGTTTAATTAATTTTAATTCTATATTCGATAAAATAAAAGAATTTACGATTTTAACTTTTGCCCATAACAAGGCGTATTCAATATTTTTTAATTCTTCTTGTACAATGTTTAACTTATATCTAATAACTGTATAGTATCTTTCTTCTATATATTTATTTGTTTTAAAAAATTCCATAAGTTTATTTGATATATTTGTAATATTATTTATTCTGTCCATAGATGATTGATTAATTATCACCTGTTTATTATTGTTTTGTAGAATATTATGCATTTTGGACTTGATAATTTTGAAATCATCGTGGTCTGGAGAACCAGCTATCCACTTCCAGGCAGTACCCAAAAAATTTAACGCTCTTCGACTCTTGGATTTAGGTTTAAGGTTGTCAAGTTGATTGAGAAGTTGTGTTGCTTGGTGGGATAAGAAAAGGAAATTAGGATCGGTATTATTACCATCTTTATGCAATTTGTCTTGGAGATCCTTTATTAGATTTTCATAAGCCTGAAGGTCTATTTCATGAATGATTTTATAGGTGCCAGTCTGTACCTTCGCCATCCCGACATCTAATGATACTATCTTTGAGTTTTAGTAGTCTAATATTTGGACTTCGGCAAAAATGAGGGAAAGGAGGGATCTGAAAAAAGGGTATTAATTTCTAATATTATTCTTGTGCACTATTTTTCCTGTTTCGGTTAATACGGTAGTAGATTTGTCTTCTTTTACTATTTCTTTTTTGAACCTAGATGATAATTTTGAACCTAGTCGTTTGTTTATTTTCACATAGATGACCTGTCCTGGGGAATATGCTTTAGTAGGTTTCCTATTCTTATTATGCCATTCTATATCTTTAGCCTGTTTTTCTCTTAATTTTTGAATATTTTCCTGCCGAGATTGTTCATAAAGATCTGGATTGGTACTAACGGTTCTACCAAAAAATATTTCTATGGGCCTTTTGTCTGTTGAAGAGTGTATTGAATAATTATATTCATATACAGCGCGATCCAACAGTTCCGTGAAGGATTGGTGGGTGCGCTCTGTTTTTAAGCAACGCATAATCTCTGAAAGAGTGGAATGAAATCTTTCCACTTGCCCGTTTACTGCGCTAGTATACGGAGGAGTTTTATAGATTTCTATGTTGAGTTGATCCTTTATCATAAAACAAATTGATGCTGAGTTGAATGTTTTTTCATTATCGAAGACGACTATTTTAGGAACTCCATAAGCAAAAATTAACTGTCGGAGTGGTTCTCTAATATCTTCGATGGCTCTTGATTTTAAAATACGCACTTGGGCATACTTGGAGAACTTATCTACGGCTGTCAGGACTAAATTTTTTTCAGTTGAGTATATATCGAAATGCACGATATGACCAGGGTATTGGGGTAGCGGAGTGGCATGTAAAATTGGTTTATTAGGGTGACGGTCATACTTTTGTTCTTTACAAACCCTACATTGCTTAACTATTTCTTGGATTAGTGCTTTCATTTTGGGGAAATAAAGTTTTTGAAGAAGTTGTACTTTATTTTCGTTGCTATTACGATGAGCTCTTTGATGTTCTTTAAGTATTTCTTCCCTTTGTTTAGTTTTATCGGTTACATCTTCTACTTGGGTTTGTGTAAACCTAGTTTTGCAGTATCTGAAAAAGTGTGGGTAGATCTCTTGAATTCTTCCCATTATTGCTTCTGAGGTAAATATTCCATTAATGACACTGGGATTGAGATATTGCTTTAAAATTGAAATTAAGTCTTCGTTGGTATATGCATTTCGGAAAATTATATGCCTATGGTAGGTTGGAAAGGGGATTTTGAACTGATAACTATTTTCGTTTCCAATGCAAAGCATAATTTGATTTTTAAAGACGTTTATAGGGCTTTCAACAGCCGGAATGAGATCGTGTCCTGAGCTTTGATCGCTATGTTGGGTTACAGACATTGAGTTTACTTGACTAATTTGTGGAATACGGGACAGTGCGTCTGCAACAACGTTACTTTTCCCTGGTTTATATTGCAGCTCGTAGTTATATTCCTCGAGAATCGCTTTCCAGCGTTTCATCTTGGAATTGTTATTTTTGCTACTTAGAGCATACGTGAGGGGCTGATGGTCCGTATAGATTTTAACACGAGCAGCACCATACAAATAGTTTCTAAGAGAATTTAGCGCCCATATGACGGCTAGCATCTCTTTTTCATTTGCAGCATAGTGCTCTTCAGTTCGATTAAGAGATCTGGAAATGAACATGATGGGCTTTTCTTCTTGTGATAACACTGCACCTATTGCGAAATTTGAGGCGTCAGTAGTCAATTCAAAACATTTATTGAAATCAGGGTAAGCTAATACTAAGTCTTTGGAGGTAAGTGAGTTTTTTAATTTATTGAATGCTTCGATTGCCGTAGAGGATAAGGAAATTGGAATCTTTGCAGATTTATTTTTAGACATGCGCCCTTCTTCTCCTCTTAGAAGTGAGGTAAGTGGTTTAGCTACTTTCGCATAGTCTTTTATAAAACGACGGTAGTATCCTGATAGTCCTAAGAACGATCGTAGTTCTTTAATGGTCTTAGGAGTGGGAAAATTTAGTATTGATTTTACCTTTTCTGGATTAGTTGTTATTCCTGAATGGGATACAACAAAGCCTAAAAAATCAACTTCTTGCTTGAAGAAGTTGCATTTGTCTAGTTGCACCTTCATGTTTGCCTCACTTAATGTGTGAAAAATTTGTTCCACATGCTTTATATGCTCTGCTTCGTCTTTACTGAAAATAATTATATCGTCAATATAGACGTAACAAATCTTCCCTATGTGAGCACGAAGTATGTCGTCAAGTGCCCTCTGAAAAATCGATGGTGCATTTTTCAATCCGAATGGGAGTCGCGTGAACTCGTATTTCCCATTGTTTATAGAGAATGCTGTTTTTTCTCTATCGGATTCTTTTAGGGGAATTTGGTGAAATCCACTCTTGAGGTCGAGGACAGTGAAGTATTTACTTTTCCCTAATTGCGAAAGGACTTCGTTAATCTCCGGTATAGGGTATCTGTCAGCAATTGTTATTGAATTAAGTTTTCGGAAATCAATAACCATTCTGTATTGCTTATTTCCATTTGAGTCTGGCTTTTTTGGAACAATCCAGACGGGAGAATTAAATGGTGATCTTGATGGTCGAATAATGCCATCTTCTTGAAGTTTTTTCATTTGTTTCTCTACTTCGTCTTTTAAAGACGCGGGGTAGGGGTAATATTTGGAATAAACGGGAGAGTCTGAGTTGGTGCGTATTTCACCGATTACCTTTGTGGTGTAGGTCAATTTTTCGTTAGGATCTGAGAATAGGGAAGGGAAATTTTTAACTATAGAATTAATTGCGATTCTTTGCGGGTTAGTCATATGATCTAGTCGTATAGACAATGTGTTGACTGATTGTGAGTTTAACTGCTTAATTGAAATATTTACTTTGTTTAGAATCGTCATGAAGCTTTCCTTCGTGTGAATGACTGCAGATAGTTGCTTAAGGCTGTCATTTCCTAGGATACCATGAAATGATTTAAGGCTTGGAAGAAGATAAAACTTTAAATTTACATCTCTTTGGCCAAAAAGGTTTAAAAAGGTGTAATGTGTTATTTTAATATTTCCTGCGATAGATTTAGCGAAAAAATGTTCTTGATTTGGTAGAGGATTTTTGACTAAGTCTGGTTGAATGTAATTCTTGCTAGAGCCTGTGTCGATCAAAAAGTTTAGAATTTGTCCACTCCCCGTTCTACATTGGAAATACGGCAACGAGGAGTCTGTCAACCTAAAAAATGGATGTCGCTGTATTGGAGTTGCGGAAATTCATGGTAAGGTTCGTTTTGTTGGGGGAATAATTCAGCTTGCTGTCTCATGTATTCATTAAGGTTGGGATCATTTCTTGCTTCTTCTACGTTTACTTGCTGATAGAAAGCATATAAGTCATTCGGCGAGATATATCCGTCATCCGGTTGTGGCACGGTTGGTAGTGGTTCCATATTAACAGGTGGTGGTTCCATAATTATAGATGGTTGTTCCTTATTGACAGGTGGTGGCTCCATTGTGTCTATATGGAAGTTTCTCTGAATTTTCGTTGGAATGGGTACTTGGTTAGAACCTAGAGGACGTTTTCCAGCATGCTTATGCTCTACTGGCCTGTTTTGATAATTGACGGCCTCGGTTCTTATAGTGGATGTCTCCATTGGTTCTGGTTTTGGGAAAGGTTTTGGAGCAGTAGGTCTTTGGGGGGGAAAGTTTGAATATTGTGGGAAGTTTGGAAACTGTGAAAAATTTGGATATCTGGCTTGCGGAAAAGTAGGAAAATTTCCAGGAGGGCGGTTAGGAACTTGTTGCATTTGTGGCAGATATGCTATTTGTGGGTAAAAATGTTGCCGCGGAGGAAAATTCGCACGTTGTGGAAGGTTTGGGACGTTCGCTTTTCGAGAGAAGTTTTGACTGTTATGCGCATAATTCGAACGGAATGTCTGATTCTCTAATTTTAAGCACAGATTTAAAGCTTGTGGTAAATCTGTTGGTTCACGGATTCCTAAGATTCTCGGGAGGTCTCCGTTTAAGCCGCGGACAAAAGTGTCCAATGCTTTATCCCTGTATGTACGGGTTAATAACGATAATGATTCAGGTCCTACATCCATACAAGAGATTCTGTTTAGGATCAGTGACAAATGCTTATAGACTGCTTGATAGAAATCTTGAACCGACATGTTTCCTTGCATAAGGGATGTCATTTGGTACTCGAGCGTACCGAGATCTCTTTGATCTGCATAATGTAATGTGAGACATCTGGAAATTGCTTGCCAATCTAGAGGGGTGTTGTACGATTCAAGCGCTGTGTCTGCATTGCCTATAATTTTATTTCTTATGATACTGAGTATACCATAATACTTTGCTGAACCTTTTATCGGTTCGTAAATTTTTAAGATTCGATCGACGCTCTTTTTCCATGAGCTGTATTCGCCGGGTTTACCCGAAAAATCTCGAATACACCTTACAACATCTGGAATTTTTTCCAATTCAGCGAGGTCACCTAAGAGATCGGGATCTATGATTTGGTCTTCTCCAAGGGAAAGATCTGAATTCGGATTAAGAACTGAATTGACCATCCTACGACCTTCGCTACTAAACAGATCAATAACTACACTTTTGATCATGTTTATTAACTCAACAGAAGGGACTACCGGGCGTGGTTGAACCTGGGGTTGTGGTTGTGACTGAGGCTGGGGTTGGGGTTGTTGCACGTTTAAGACAGGGGGTCGAATCAAATTATTTGGGTTTGCCATTTTATTATTATTATTTTTTTATAAATTTATGGAATTTTAGGAAATTCAAATATAAGATCCAAAGTTATATTTATTTTTAATCTTAACTAATTTTTATAAACTTAGACGTTATAAATGGTTAAATGGTTAATAAAAAATGGTTTCTATTTTTTATTTTTTTAAATAATGCTTTTTATGAAAAATATAGTTTTTTTTTTTTTTTTTTTTTAAATTTCACTACTGTTTCTTTTTTAAATTGGTTACAAAAATAAAATTACTCTCAAAAAAAAAAATTATTACTGTTGCTCCTTAATTATAATAGACTAAAAACTAAACATACATTGTTATGATGATGCTGATCATACTTTTACGTAGAGCGGCTGGCAGTCTACACTGCCTCCTTTTCCTCTGTGGTACAGCTACTAAGGGGCCCTCGGTTTCTCTACGGAGAGTTGTTGTCACTAAGTTCTTTTATGTCCAATTCACTCGTATTATCGGGTATTAGCCGCTTTTATTATTTTTATTTTTTCACTCGGTATTTAGCCGCATTTAATATTTTCTTTTTTAATCGCGCACTCACTACTTATGGTGATTTTGACGATATCTTATTTTTATAATCGCGCACTCACTACTTATGGTGATTTTGACGATATCTTATTTTTTTAATCGCGCACTCACTACTTATGGTGATTTTGACGATATCTTATTTTTTTAATCGTGCACTCACTACTTATGGTGATTTTTGACGATATGTTATTTTTTTAATCGATTTGCTCGGGCGCCAGTTAATAAATATTTAACTTTGTTGTTATAAAAAAAACAACTTTTTTATATTTATTCCGAGGAACCGGACTTTATTGAAATGAACTTAAACAAACTCTAAAATAAACTTATTCTAACACCTAGTATTTATACCATCGGTTGATTTCTGCCAGACGCCTAGTCAGCAGATTGCCTTCAGTACAGGTGCAGCATTTGCTTCTGGATTCGGATGAATTTGCTTGTCTTGAATTCGGTTGAATTGTATGCTTGAATTCTGGTGAAATGTTGAATTGTATGCTTGAATTCTGGTGAAATTTGTTACATGCACCGGATGTCCAAGTGTAATGTGTCAATTGGATCGTGGGAGCAATGCATCGTGGGAAAAGGTTAATAAATGTTTATCGTGTTAACATGCATAAGCCATTTTCATTTCAGGGCTTTACATTGGCAACTTTCTGAACATTACAGCCAAAAGCATTAAGTTCTCCTCGATATTGTTGACATTAGGATATTACCATATAGTAAACAGTAGCCAATGCCATTGAATATTGTGATGGCAGGATGTTGGGTCTTATCATACGTAGCCACGTTAAAGCTCAGAACACTTTTTAGGCAGTAGTAAGTGGAAAGTGAAAGATATTCTTGTTCTGGATATCATACCATTGTCTGGCTTAATTGTCAACAACAGTGACTCCTAGACAGCAAGTAATCGTCTTATTCCTACCTAACAGGTACGCTAACTGCGCAAATCACATACTCTCTTAGTCGAACATAATTTCCTAGGTATCCAGCACCTACCACTAGAACTGCAAGATGTCATCCTAGACTTTGGACGTCAAAGACCTCAGAGGAGCGCTTTCGGTAAGACATGAAACTTATAGCCAAAAATACCAATTCTAATCTGTGAGCTATTGGTTTTGTGGCATAAGTTCTTACGCAAAAATATGGCTGTGCTTTAGATGCACTGACAAATCTTCATCTGCCTCCGCTTGATATCTAATCATCAATGGGCTGCACTCTCAAGGCCACGTTTCATTTAAAAAGTGTAATTCCGTTGATTCTGTAATCTCATTTGAGCCCGATCTTATTGCCATGCAGTCTGACACAATGACATTGGAATCCGGTTGATTCCAAACACAACTTTCCTGTTACACAGGACTGGCTTCGGTCACTAGGAAAGAATCTATATAAGGTGTGACGAGGGCGTCTTTGTGGGGGTAACATTACGCATTTCTCTGCTTGTAATTCGAATGGAAATAAACTATTGTATATGAAAAGCGTATTTCGGAAAACTTATTTCACCAGACAACCATAGCGGCTTAGATCCAGAAGACTATCCTCGGTTAAAAGTCTCGCCAAAAGCTTCTATACACTACCTAAGAATTCCGTTTTCCATATCGCAGTCCTCTGCATGAATGCAAATATCCTTTGGCTAGCTCCCACAATAGATCAACACAGTGTTTGCACTCAACGTCGGTCGTTCAGACTCTTGTCATTGCCAACCTTCTAAATTCAAAGCGTCGGAGGCCTTTTCCTAAGTACACGAGTCTTGTATCCTTTGACGTTTCGGGGTTTTCTGGGAAGTGAGTTTTCATGCGACTTCCAAATTCCGTCCACCCACACTTCAACTCTTCCTGGTTACAACACCCGTTTCGATCGGATCTTGCGCATGGGTAAAGCCACGACAAAAGTTGTTACACAGGGTGGATTTGACCGCATCAACCGACTTCTAATGACCAGACCTGCAGTTTTATCAGAATATCGTGTGAAGATAAAACCGCTGCTGGTTTTGTTTTTGTTGATGGGCTTGGTAGCTTTATCCAAATTCCGTTTACAAAATCTGCAGCTTTTGTTGGTTACAGAACCGATTTCATCCGTACATCACGCGTGGAAAAATTCGTCGACAGTTGGAGTGTCAAAAATTTTCCTGTTTATGGCCCTATTTGGGAGGAAGAATAGGATGCAGTTTCAGTTGGGCACGATCGGTCAGAGCTTGATCAGTGTATCAATAGATGTCGCTATATTTCTTTTCTTTGCCACCACTGAAGGAGTGACACTTTAAGTACTCGCGCTTCCGGCAGCAGTTGTCTTTTTCTTCTCTTCAAATGGCCCTTAGACGAGAGCCTTTCAGAATGTGTATTCTCCAGAGTCCGGTAGATCCTTTCGGTTTCCAGGCATAAGTTGTCAAAAATTGCACTTTGACCACCTGTCTATTCTGACGGATTTGAAACGTAATCTCAACCCTCTGGTACTCACTTCATCGTTTTAGCCCAAATACCGGATAGAATCGAGAGATCTAGCGCGATTGGCGAGTTTTTGCTTTGGTATGTTGGTTTCAGCCTCCGAAATCCAGGCGACAGCCGCCGTCGAGAAGACCACTGGTGGATCGCGTTATTGCGATATATAATTTTTAGGAGTCACCTCCATTCTGATTAACCGTTTGACCTTAGTACGACCTCTAACCTGAGTTGTTTCTAGTACCTAAGACCATTAAGTCTTCCTGGCAGCCAAGGCAAGGAAGGCGGGTCTCGTTACTATTATTTTCTTTTTTTCTCAATTTTATCGCCGGGATCATCCGAAACAGAGAAGGCGTACTCCAGGTGACTTCCTTTCTTCAGGACTGAATAGACGGGGCTCAGATTCCATTTAGAGAACATGTGTTCCTCTGACCAAATTGTACATATGAGCTGGTGCATGCTCCTTATCAGATCCTTTCGTTCGCCGTTAAATCATCGGATCTAGAGGATTTTTATTGATATTTGTTAAATTTAAGTTTGGATATATCTATTTTCGCTTAGTTTATGCTGCATACAGGGACATTTTGCGATCTCCGTTAAGATTGAATGCTCCGCAGAAATGATCCTTCTAAATTTTTATCACTTACTGCATCTCAACTACGATGTCCCTGTAGGCTTCATTTCGGGTCATGTTGCCCTGACATGTATTATTATTATATTTCTAGTAAAACTTCCGAACCTCATTCCTATAGTAGCTTCTCTCAATTTCTTCAACTCTGCGTTTTCAAAATTCTTCTTTTGGCATATGTCGACAGCAGCTCTGAATTCGGCTGTCGTCCTTGCCTGCAGTGTTGCACGGTACGCTTCCTTTTCGAAAGGAGACCGCCCTTGTGCTCCTGTGATTCTCAAGATGTGCAGGATGTGGAAAACCTATGCTTACCACGTCCATCTGTAAGATCCACCAGCCTAAGCTCGTTTTTGGATGTGATGTCGTGCAAACTATGCATGCCCACGGCGGTACTAAAGATTTCCGCCTTCCTTATTTTGGTATTAATGTCACCGAGTAAAACTTTTACGTCGTATATGGTCACTATAAAAGTCTGATTTTAATGAATTTAGCTCTGATATGGATTGTCACCTGCTACTCGCTTACAGGTCTAAAGCCGCCACACAAATGCCGTGGTACAATAGATATCGCAGTTTCTGGTTGTCTTCTTGTCCGGTCCATTCCATCTTATTACTTTAATGGCGATGGCTTACAGTGTCTTCACTAGGTATTCAAGAACATCTAGTCTATTAAAAGTCCTTAAATTCCATGATCGTCAACAGTTAAGGCGTTCCTATTCGACACAGTTGTTGTTCTCGCTACAATTATGTCTCATTCGCATAGAGTTGTGAGCCGCACTCTGAAGTCATTTGCAGGCAGAAAATCGTCCCAAACCAAGCAAAGTTCCAAAAACCAGGACTTTTACAAAAAAGGAATATTTGAGCTTGAATCAGTCCACGGAACAAATTTTGGTTAAATAGAAATTGATAAACGAATTACATTGGCTTTTAAATTGTTTTTACCAAAATTAAACATTTCGTGTGGTACAACCTTAAACCTCAGAACGTACACCATTTTCCACAATTTCACATTTTTGACTCAAAAAACATAACCCAACTTCCCCCATACTCTCCTGCCTTAGTATTCCGCATTTCATTTGCCGGCGATGTTGTCTCAAAACAAAAACAAAGCACCAACACAACACAAAACTTTTTATTTGCAAAACACTAACACGATGAAATGTAAAAGCAAACATTTCCATTCCAGCCCCATTATGCGCATGAGCTAAACAACAACAACCTTCCAGTCAGCCACCTGCTACGTAGCGGCGCACAACTTCCACTCCCACTACTGTTAACAGTCAACTACTGCTGCTGCGCTATCAACAATATCAGCGACCGATACTACGTGCACCAGCTGATTACCTTCCAGTCAACACAAACACAATCTTGCCTCATACCACACCGGCTCCAGCCCCAGTTCCAGCGCCACTATCGCCACTGGAACACGTCTCCAATAAGAATGAATTCATTTCCATTTCCATTGTTCGCCTATATACCACCACTTTCCAGTTCTGTCAAATCCAAAGTGCCATCAGTGTAGTGAGGTGAGGGCTTGAGTGGAACTGCCGTCGCCGTATACATATAGTGGCTCCAAACGGGTGAACCGAACATCGACTTACCATTTGACACCGAACTCTGTCGCTCGTCAGTCGTTATTGTAGTTTGATGCCGTAGCTGCTGTTGTCGTTGTCGTTATCATTTTCGAAACGAACGTGAATTTGTGCTGTTGCGAGCGTGTTATTCCTCCAATCGATAGCAATCTTTGAACAAACAGTTCTCTTGAAATAGTTTGGCTCGATAGTGTACATGCTGGTCACACGAAGGAGTAGAGTATAAATAAAAACCCGGAAAAAAAGAAACGGTCCAACGGTATCCTGTGTAGAATTTCGGTTATCGAAATCCGGTACCTTCTAGGGTTTCCGTCGATTAGTCGTTGTTTTTTTTTTCTGCAGCCTATTCACCTGCGTCGTAGTTTAGTGCAGAATCGTTCAAGTGAACGGGATTACACACATTGTTTATCCTGGTGCGGGCGGAGCTGTCGGGTTCGAAAAAATAGTCTTGTTTTTGGGTACTGTTCGCTTTTTTCGAAGTAACCTGTCAATTGTGTGTGCTAAATGTCAGCTGGTACGCCACGGCAGTGGTAGTGAGAGCGAGAGTGAAATAGTTTTTTTGTTTTTTTTTTACTTTTTTTTTTTCGGTTGGTTGTGTTTTGTTTTTGAACGTCTCCATTAGGCAGCGCAGTGAAGGATTTATTCGTTTGAGTTCGTGTACAGGAATTTCGAAAAGGCGCCATGGAGGTGTGCTGCTTAAAAATGGCATCGCGATGCAAGTAAGTACAATGCATATTGCAGTATCAAAAACCCAAATAAACAAAAAGAATTATTTTTGTCTTGAGGGGTGGGGTGGGTTCGAAAAGTATCTTCACTCTGCGTCAAAGTACGATTATCTCGCTCCCCTTTGTCCTTTCGCATCGTTGGCCAATTATCCGAAGAATTTTGTTTGTTCTCCTCTATTTCCGCTTTTGTTTGAGGATTTTTTTTTTTGTTGTGTCATGTAGCCTGCAGGGATTATGTGAAGCGAACGACTGAGATTGGCGACGATGGTGAGCAACGGTAATGACACTCTGACAAGAGATGATATAAAGATATTCGTACCAAGGGTCGTTGGGATGGTGTTAGGACAGACGTCACATTATGACGTCGTATTTATCCACGTCATCGAATGTTGCAGTACCTGACAGTAGCAGGAAAACTCATCTTGTCATGTGTCATAACTCGAGGAGCTGACATTGCCACAAACACCCATATCTGCTGTGCTGCACTCGGTTGATGGCGGCGTCTGGAGTGGGTTCGATTTGCGCAAAACATCACGATGGTCCTCGAGTATGAATGAGTTGTCAGTGTTATGCAGATACATTAAGAGTTACAGTGCAGGAATCAGCAGTTACGGTCACTAACATATTTTTCGTCCTGTAAAGCTTTCTTGTTCCGGAATTATCTAATTAGTGAGTTGTGATTTCTGAATCGCGGTGCGGTACATAACTCAAAAATAACTCGACGGCCATTAAGTCAGTTTTCGTGATAATTGGATGCAAAATCGTCCACTAGTCGTTATGAAATGCAGTTTGTGAATATTGATTTATACATATCTGCCTTACGTCAATACCGGTTTTCCTAAATGCGATAAAAATAACTTTTTCACACTTGTACATCTCGAGAACTTGACTGAATAAACTCGTTGATGAGTTAATGTTCCGTTTTTTGTTGTTTTTTTTTCAAGTTTTTGAAGGTTAAGGGGAAAATTTATTGATGAAATAACAGTTATTGAAACTTGGAGGAATTTGTTGAGTTTGTAGTGAGTTTCTAATGAAAATTGGATCCAAAACGAGTGATTTTGAATGACAGAAATAGCTCGCTTCGTATTTGTGCAGTGAATTTCAGTTTTTTTTTTCTTCTTTTAAAGCAGAATGCTTTCACTTTAATTTAAGTTCCTTAAAAGTGAATCATAGCCTGAAAATTCGCAAAACATTTACACATAACTTTTGTCTATGAAAGAGTAGGTCTCCTGGTGTCTACTCGAAACTGGCGACTCAGTCTCCTTTTGCTTCTCGAAACATGCACCATGGAGATCATATCCAAAAGACTTCATGCCCATAAGCCAAACATCTTTTATCCTAAAAGCATTGGAAAACTGCTTGACACTCATATTCATAGCAAACTTCACCCAAGAGATCTTGCCTCAAATCTTGCCACCTCAAACTAAAGGTAAAGTCGTATAAACGGCCCTGCATGAAGTTGACAGCACCGTTGAAAAAAATCGTTACGATAAAGAATATACATAGGGTGTCTTGACATTGAAGGAGCCTTCGATTATGTTAACGTTCCCGGTATACGTAGATTCGAGTACTTAGACAATGTGGGAATTAATTCGGCATTAACGAACCTGGTATGCTGTATTGAGGGCCACTACCTACCAAGAGGCACACCTCAAGGAGGAGTGGCATCACATTTTCTGTGAACCCTAGTTGTCAACGAAATGCGACTGAACCTAAGAAGTCAGGGAATAAAGGCCACTGCGTACCCTGATGATGTGGTTCTAATGGCCGCCAGTGAGTTCCTTTCCAGTGAAGTGAATCAGTGAAATTCTAAATTGTTCCCTTTGAATGCTTGGTGAATGGGCTAACCTCTGTGTGCTGGGAATCAACCCTCAAAAACCGAGCTTTTCCTCTTCACACATAAAACCAAAATTCCCCACTTTGACTTTACCTCCATAGATGGGACAGTCCTCCGACTATCCAATAGTAGTAAATACTTAGGTATCATCCTAGATAGCAAACTGGGCTGGGAGCTCAATGTTGACGAATGTGTAAAGAAAGCAATGATCGCTTTCTACACCTGGAAGTGTATATTTGGGAGAAGGTGGAAACCTAACCCCAAGACTATGCTATGGATGTATACGACAATACAGGATTGTGCAAACAATATCTATTCACAGATGAAGATAAGGCTGAGATATTCGTTGTATCAGAAGCGGTCATATTTGCGGCAATAAAGGTAATATCCCACGATGATGTTACCAAATTTATTGACAGCCAGGCTTCTATTAAAGCCATCGTTGCAGTTGAGATTAAATCAAAACTTGTGAAGCGCTATCGTGAAAAGCTTAAGGCTCTTTGCGTTCAGCATAAGGCTAAGCTCTGCTGGGTCCCTAGTCACAAATAAGAGGCAGCCAACGAACTTGCGGACGAGTTAGCTATAAAAGTATCTTTCTTTGATAAGGAACTGAGAGATCAAAATATCAAAGCTCCACCTTCCAACCTGTGAAATTTCAAAACAATTATAGCCGTAACTCAGCAAATCTAGAAGATGAAAGATTTTCCCGAAAAGCACAACTGAACTATCTAAGTTTGTTAGATGACTCACACATGCAATAAAGCTGCTCCATATCGACGATGATTTCTGTATAGGCTGTGGGGACGTGAACTCATGGAAGTCCTAGCCTTAGTAGTTTGAGACAAAGAACTTTAGGAAGCTACTGTTTCAAACGCGTAAAACGCGTAAAAATGCCTTGTGTAGGCCGGTACAGACGGGATACTACGGTTCGCGTATCTTTAACTAATTAAGTCACATTCCCCTGAAATTCCAACTTCTAACACTGAATTATGTTTTTTTTTTTGTCTAACGCCCGTAATGCCTTCAACACGCCTCGAACTCTTTTTATTGAAGGCGAAATCCCTACTGTTTTCCTTTAAAAGAAAATATTGCAATGCATTGTGAAGCAAGGACCTTGTAGTTGTGCATTTTATTATCATCTTGCCGCTGTCGTTTATATCGAGATTTTTAATCTTTGCTAAGACTTCCATATAAGTTCAGTCGAGACTGTCCTGAAAGCCTGTTGATGGAAATCATATCCATATCACTCACCTCGTCACGATGTTTCTCAATGATTTAAACAGTTTAAATGGCTTCGTGGCTTGACCTGTCCTTTGGCTGTCATGAAGTTAATTTTTATTGCGCTGTCAAGTATCAAGAAAGCTATTTTATTGAATGCAATATTAGCTTCATCGACCAGTAGTTGTTTCAGTTTTTTTGCATTTATACAGTGAAGCAATGGGGTTGCCTTTCGTTTAGGTCTACTGCTACTGCGCTTTCTTCGGCACAAATCCGTTTGTATTTTATTTCAACATGCTTTTGACCTATTTCGCTGTTTCCCTCGTCCTTCGTTCATGGAAAGGTTTTTTTTTCGTCTGTGATCGTTAATATCATCGTTCTAATATCAAATTTCGTTTTTCGTAGGGGCCAGCACCGAATAAAGTTTCGGCAGTCTAAATGCATATTTCCTGGAATAGTATGTATTACATACACCTATCGGAAGATGCTATAATTTTTGCAAATGGCGGCAAATGTCAATTCTACTTTGACATTTGTGAGGTAAACAGATACAAAATACACGTCAACAAGATATGAATCACTGTACTTATAAAGAACGCGGAATCCTGAATCTCGAAAACAAGGAGACAACTTTTCATCGAAAGATATCATGAGCTACAAGGCCCATTTCCATCTCTGTGGATATTAGAATAAGCAAAATTATCGCTTCCGGGGCATCGAAAATCCGCGTATAACCCACGAAGAGCCATTACACGCGCTCAAAGTTTCTGCATGGTGTGCTGTTTACACGCTGGAGGCGGCATCGGGCTCTATTTTTTTCGAAAAATCCCCGGGCCAAACGACTACGGTCGACGGCGAGCTCTACAGAGTCATCCCTCAATTGGATGAATTGGGACTGGAGAATATGTAGTTCTAACAGGATGGAGCAACGCGCATACTGCACGAGCCGCAACCGAAATTTTGAGGGCTGTATTTCCGATTCGCCTAATTTCTCGTTTTGGCGATTTACACTGGCCGGCAAGATCGTCTGATTTAATCGTTCCAGACTTCTTTTTGTGGGGTTTTTTGAAGTCAAGAGTCTATGTCAACAAGCCGCATACTCTTGAAGCCCTCAAAGAGAATATCCGTCAAGAATGCGAGGACCTATCTCCAGAAGTTCTGGTAAGAGTTAGGAAAAATACCAGAAATCTGGCACGAATGGCTATCAATTCCGTCGGCGCCCACTTTGCTGATATCATTTTCTCGACTTATGAAAACAAGTAGAAAAGCAGAACCAAAGTTTTTTATTCATAAAAAAAATTACAGCCAAAGAACATCGGGTTAGAACTTTTGCGTCACCTTGTGTAAACTTTTCCTCATCACTCATGTTATTGCAGATTCTTTGTTGCAAATTTTCTGTCATCTGCCTCAGGGTTCCAAATATTGTCCTCTGCTTGTTTTATTGATTGATTTAATAAAATAAAATGTATTGAGTGACACATTTCGATTGACTTATGACTTGTCCTGCTTTTCAAACGCTGATGTATCAATGCTTTCTTTCTTGTTTTTTTGTTTTTTTGAAAAACCCACCATTATCCAGATACTCTTTAAAAACAGAAAACATCCCCTCATCTGTAATGATTACTCTGTTGCTATGATTAATGGTATGCTGTTGTGCAAGTGTTTATTCTATTCACATCCAATTGCCTGACATTGTGTTGTATGTCAATACTCGTAAATGTCTCGAAAGCACATAATTTTGGTGATGTTTGTTCCATTTAGTCAGACCGATATGTGTTGAACACATCTAAGTGTATATTTCAAATCTAATTGGAGATTCTTCGTCGTTTAAAAGTTAGACTCACTGTGAATAAAACAATTACATCACTTCTGTGTACTGTATAGCAAATACCCCAACAGCAAACACATTCCAAGCTCATTACAAAAACAGATAATTGTCCGGTATTTATCGGAGTTGAAGTTCTAAAAGGCGGTAGCTTTGAAAACAGATAGACAGAGGGAATACGAGTACTATTCGCAGAGTAGCGTCATTTAGTAAGAGCGTCTCTTAGAAGAGTAACACAAATGATTGCATTTCTTTAAAGTGGGGTACACTAGTGATAGTATAAGCAATTAGAAAATCATTTTGAATGTCGCTAGCTTAATTGAAAAATTTTATAAAATTGAGTTCTAGAGAATTCTGAAGAGGGAATTCCGAATATTTTTCAACTAGTGACATGATCGATGCAATATCAGTAAATGTACATAACATTGCCTACATAACTAACTCATTAGAGTCGAAACCATATAATTGTTGGCATATGCAACACATCAAGAGTTGGCTTCGATATTGAATCTTGACAGCATTCGAGTACACCCCGGGGCAGAGCAGCTGGTACGACGTTCAGAGGTTGTTTTCTATGCACAGTATCGAAAGTAACTTTGGGGCATTAGACTCCACCGAGTCAACCCACTTTCTACATCTTTTTTGGTCATCATCATCACCATCGGAAACTGGTGTCGTCGCCAGTTACACTATAAATTCCTTGGAGCTTTTTAGCTTATGCGAAAAATAGTATTAAAGCCTTTCAATACCCTCCGTTGGTTTGGCAAAGAACGCACTTGATTTCGGATGAAGCAGCATCACAGGAGATATTATAATAAATTCCTTACTGTAGTCAGGATTACTCAATATTGGAGCGGATGTCAGCATAGCCTTAATTTTAATTAAGGCTCCAATTGCCTGGTGTTTTATTTTCTGTAGGAACAGACCACTCAGGGGTACATAGTACTGTCGTAATCTCACAGCAATCATGTCAGGATATTGTGTCACTTTTGCCCAGGACACATAGGTAATTAGTAGAAGTGTAGTGCCCTGTCACGACACCAGTAAGCAGTCTAAAGGCTTTCCTACTGAGGGACACCAGGAAAGTCGCTGACCCCTTAGAGAGGTGCGGAAGCGCTCGTTTAGTAAGTCGAGTCGAATTGTGCTCATATGAATCCCAACAATCGACGATAGACCTTGCCGAGGAAGCAGGCAGGCAGTCTTATCGCACCTTATAGTCCTGAAAAACTCTTCTCCAAGCCTTGTCTGGTAAGTTCATCGGCGATATAATTTCCTGTGATCTCATTGTGAGCTGACACCCAAACAAGAGTCAGTGAATTGACCCTTCGGATTGCGTTCAGAGAAGACTTGCATTCTCGAACTAGTTTGAAAGCCATGAGAGAATTCTTACTTACTTACTTAAGGTGGCGCTACAGTTCATGGTGTCTCAAGTTTCACACGCTAAGTTGGATGAGGTTCCTTCCACATGCGTGCGCCACCTGAATCGCATTGCCTTGTTTAAATCCTTTATTGACATCAAAGGCCTCGGTGAGTTCTTTTCCGACCTTGAAGGAGCAGCATTGTCCATTGTCATCCTGTACAAGCCGACGAGTTTAGCAGGGACACCAAAACTACACATTGCTCTGAATAGCTCGTCTCTGTATGCTGTTAAACGCGCCTTAAAATTGATGAATACGAGTATCGATTTGGAGCTCATGGGGTTTTTCCCAGATCGTAGTGTGAATATTTGACCGATGGTGGACGTTCTTGATCTAAAGCTCCACTGATATAGACCAACCAGGTTGTTAACGAACGACTTCAGGCGTCCACACATCTTGTAGGCGATATTAAGAAGACTGATGCGTCTGTAGTTCGCGCAGTTCAAAGGGTTTCATTTCTTGAGGATCGACCAAACAATGCTGAGGTTCCATTCATCGGGCATACTGTCGCCCGACCATATTTTAGAGATGAGTTGGTGTATGCTAATTACCACGTCATCACCTACCGCTGCAATAGTTTTGTTGAGTTTAAGTTTAGATACGGCTATCGTCACTTCATCCAGGTCGTGTGGACGGTATGGTTTGTCTACATCGTCCAGATTGAAAGGTTCATTGGTTCGTCGTCGCCGTTATAGAATGCTCCTTCAATGCAGCGCCGATTTGTATGTATCTTGTTTAGCTGTATGCGCCTTCTAGAACTTGTGGTGGCCAAGTAAGAACCAGCAACCAGAGACGGCATCTCTGATGGCTTTTTGGCAATGATGCTACTGGTCTTCGATACTTGATGCAGTAGGCATAAGAACTCTTAGGATATTAATGGCGACTCAATCGGAAAAATATTTGGAAATCTCTTGCGAATGTGGCCTCACAGTATTAGCTTGACTTTGTAATGTTTGAGATATCTCCATCCGTATCTTGGCTACAACAAGGTAATGGTCCGAGTCGTTGTTGGCCCCTCTTAAGGTTCTGACATCCATAATACTTTAAGAGCACCTTGCGTCGATCGCAATCTGGTCAATCTGGTTGACGGTTGATTGATGCGGGAACCGCGTGCTAACTACGACAATGTTTCGCTCCACCGCAAAGTCGATTACTCTGAATACGTTATCGGAGGTGGTATCGGGCAGGCTACACTTTTCTACAAAGACGCCCTCTATTCCTAGTTTTGCATTCAAATCCCCAAGGACAATTTTAATATCATAGGTAGGGCACTGCTCGTAGGCCTTGTTGCAGAGCTCGTAAAAGCTATCTTTGATGTCGATATCTTTCGCCTCTGTGAGGGCGTGCGTGCGTTATAAGGCGCTCGTTAACATGCCGGAAACTAAAGACTTCTTGCCTAAGTCTGCCTTTAACAACAAATCCGTATCCAAATAGACACTGCTTTTGCCATCGATAACAATGCCCTTAGTAGATGTCGCAGTCTTTCATCCACTTTTTGTACGGCCCAACCCATCGCATTTCTTGGATGGCGGTAACATCTGCTCTTGCAGCAGTCCAGGGCCTCTGCTAATTGTTCAGCTACATGTGGCTTATTAAGGGACCTAACATTCCACGTGCAGATCCGAAGTTCGTTGTCCTTGTTTCGTTTGCAGGGGTTGTCAACATTAGATCCGTCCGTATCCGAGGCTTGATGTTGCTTCGCAACTTAGTTTTTTTTTCCATGGTCGGGCAGTTATCCGAGAGAATTCAGCAAGCCTTTCAGTGCAGCTTGCGTGTTGTTATAGTCGCAAACATAATCCATCAGGATTACATATGTCTCCTCTTAGAAGGTAAACGTAAGTTTTCTTAACGAGAGGAGAAATCTAACGTTATCATCCTCCAGAAAGTCACTACCGCCGCGTCCCAGATCGGTTTTGGAGTCATATGTGAAGATCCGGGTATATTTTTTCATGGCCTAGATTCTGGCCCAAACCAACTCTCGGATAGTCGTTGGGCAACAGGCAGTACAGCTATGTACATCATTTGCATATCTCTGAGCGCAAGCGTTAGAACTATGGATCTCGTTAAGCAGTTACTCGACCAACATGCACCAAGCGCGTAGTTCCTCTGTCAAGTGCGCCTTCAATTTTTCCCAACAGACCTTGAACCGGAGGATCTTCTGCGTTGGTAGGTATGTTGCATCTGAGACAAGGGATACATTCGCAAAGCAGTTTTAGTCACATGTAGCTCGGCTAATCTCTCCATGCTCTTCAACAAGAAGGAGGCGGACTGGTATGTAGGTCTTGCCAAGAGTGTATTAGTCTTTTCCGATTTTCAGTATAAAGGATATTCTCACTGTTCGACAGGGTTAAGGTATTCCACTAACTTTTTGTAGCATAACTTTAGAGTAGAGGGAAAATTATTATCGATCTTCCACTGGCTAATATGACATCGGAATCTTTGCAGCTTGTGATCGTTGAGATACTTTGCGATCTTGCGACAAACCTAAACCATTTTGGATAAGATATTTATATGAAATCTCAATAAAAAAGCTCGCCCAGTCGTCGGCGCGTTATCAAAGTCACTAAATTATCCTGAAAGGCATTGAAAGGCAGAGTCTGTCTGGAGGCTTCAGAATTGTTGCTACCTTCAAATTGGGCCAAGTGATAGTGGGGTTTTATTCGAAATGAATCTAAAACCAATTGTCAACTGATTCAGCAACAAACTGATGGAAGTTTAGCGCTATTTCGTTGTAGAAATTTACATTTTTTACACGGAAGATGTTGCTTTACAGTATAGATCCGGGTGTTAAACCCAGTTGGTCGGCTGTTAACAGACCCAAAAGTTGCAGCTAACATATCTTTCATATATTGGCCCAACTGTTTGTCATCGCTTTTTTTCTACTTAAGTTTCGGATTCGCGCGGTTAATTCACAGGCTTTTGGTTAGGATGTAAAACTCCAGCTTGCTCACGCCGATCGATATATATAATCCGACGTATCAGTCTCTCGAGTAGGTGTAGATAAAGATTAAATTCACAAAAATATATTCTTGTATCCTCTTGCATAATGATCTTTTTCTTTAATAAACAAAATTCCAAGATCAGCTCTAAGAATGGCTTTAATGGCGAGCGAATCACCATGGAGATTATCAATGTCGTTATACTAAAATTGGACTTGATGATCGAAAGATCGATCAATTTTAAGCCCACTTTTGAGTTGTCGTGCGCTAAATGCTATCACTAAACCAAAGCAGATCAAACAAGATCAGGACTATGAACGAATTCATATTTAAAAGCACTGTCAAAAATGTCTCTCAAGAAATGATTTGTCAGTGTGATATATGCCAAAGGTATGACATAAGTTTGACTGCAATTTTCATAATCTTTTTAAAGAAATCATCGTCGATCAAGACATTAAACGCAAAACAGAGATATTCCGACAATGAAAACGGTTTTCACAATGTCACTTCTATGCACTGTAAAATTGCCTAAAATCTCTATGCCATTCTAATGACATTTTGATATCTTTGTCCATTATTTCGAGTAAACCTAAAGAGCGTTTACTCTGGCAATGACTACCTAAGTCACTATGACTACAGCGAGCATTAATCAATTCACTGAACTTCCACCAAGGTTAAGATTCTGTTCATATTTAATTCAAAGCAGTGTAGGTTATCTTTTCACGCCCATTTCCGTCTTAAATTACTGTAATTTTGTCATCTCTAATTGTCTTCATCATTGCGCACTTCAAAAGATTTGATTGATCGCATAGCAATACAGAAATCTGTCATATGTACATAGGCGCCTCTCGTCTCTAACAACATGAATGGTTGTTGCTTATGTTTATTTTATGTTTATGCCAACAGTATGGTCTGTTGTAATATTGATGCTTGGATCTTGACAGAAAAGTGACATCATTCAAAATTCAGAAGCAACTTGGATGCTGCGACTCAACTAACATATGTCAAATTCTTTTCAGCTGAACCTTGTGATTCAAAAGGGCTCCTACAAATTTTAAGAAGCTTCCAAACGAATAACCATTTTATTTCATGCTGAACATCATTAGAAATTCGCTGCAGTCGATGGCTGTTAGACAACTGAATTTTAAAATGGCAGTGGCTGCCGTTGCTATGACATTACATATTCGCATCGCAATTTGAGTTGCGTTCGGCAGGACCATTGAACGAGGCAAAATGTGTAATAATCGATTTTATTGTCAACTGTCACACTTGTCTTGTTTTAAGATGCAAAAGTGGTGAACAGCCCAATTGTATTTGACAGAAACTGAACAAAATGTGGTGAGCGATATATACTTTTTGATGGCTCATTAAACTTCAGCCAGTTCCACTTTTGCACAGCCAATTTATCGAATGTGTCAACTTTCATCTGGACAACTGAATTATACAAATAAAGTCAAATACGAGTAAATTAAAAGAATATCCGACAGTAGGGATAGGTTCCATATGTGGTAGTGACAAAAAATTAAGTGAACTAGGGCAGTTTTTCCAATCTGTCAACAATAGCAACATCATCAATGACAGTGACAGTTGCATTGACAGCAAATGTGTCATGGACAGCTGCAAATTCAGTTCACGTCTTAGAGTTTGAAACGAACAGAGTTTTCCATTGTAGGTATTCCTGCATTTGAAATCGAAAGAGCAGGGTTTCCCCTACAAGTGAATCACAAATTAAAACAGAAAAAAAATGCAACACAGATAAGGTTCGCTGAACATACTCACTTTACGGACGTGCCCTGTTGTACAAAGGGCGTATAAGCGAGTAACTACAATTTTTACACCCAATGCCCACAAACAATACCCGCACCCGCATCAACTCCTAATTCATGATTTCCCTGTATCTGTTTCTACCACTTCATTGCCTTCCAGGTGAATTTAATGGCAAAGTCATGCCTGTAGGTACATAGGCAACGGTTTCAGTCTTCTTATCGCCAATAGCTTTAACACCTTTCCATTGCAATCCCAAGAGATACTTATCACTTGAAGAATACGAGTAAATGCACCGGGCAAACGTTCAGACGGACAGTCGGATAGACAAGAGCGTACATTAAATATGTATTCGCACAACTCACTTCCGCACCTTTTACTGTGGATGAGTAGCTGAGTCGCTGAGGATCTGGGTAACTCTTTGTCAGCTCTTTTCTTTTAATCTTGTAGTCGAAGGCCTCTGAACACCGGTCACAGTGGTGAAATGCATTTGCAATCGTTAAATTGAATTAAACAAAGCTTCAGGGTGATGCGAGCGTACGAACAGTTGAGGCGCCACGCAAACAATCCAAGACAACAACGGCAGCAGTAGCGAAAACAGACGTACAGTCAGTGAGGCACCCAGTCAGCCAGCGTGGCATTTGAATCGTTAACTTTATGGGCCAAAAGATACTCGTACAAGATACAAATTACAATACAACGAGTCATACCCAAACAAACCGGCAAAACGAAAAACGAAAAACGAAAAACTTTCAACGCAAACACTTCTCTGAGATGATTGGCAGGGTAGAGCATACTTTACGATCAGGTTTATGGGATGAATCCGACCAGAGGTGATGAGGATTGCTTCCAACAAGGCAATTGGATTGAGCGACTGGAATTACGAATATGTAAGTGCGTGCCCCCCCTCTACTATATTTATTTGCTTTGTTCGAATTGGAACTCTGTATCTCTGCTTACACCGAACGGCGAACACTGCCGCTCATGTAGTGCTTCGTCTAGGGTGCAAACTGAAATAACTGAAATGTGTGTGACAAGAAGTACCCTCATAAAAGCCGTTAACAACCCCTGCAGATGCCACTTAATTCACAGTTTGCCTATACAAAGGCAGTCTTTCTTTCACTTTTCACAGAAACAGAGAAAACCCAAAGAAACATGGTACATTGATGGTGGGGGTATATGACATGGCAAAGATAACAAATACAAACCAGCAGCAGCGTGGCATCCAACGAGCTGCCAATTGTTTACATCATAAATAAGCGAACGTAGGGATTGCCGCAGAGGGAGACATACAACGCAGAATCCCTGCAGCATCTGCAGAGATACGAGTAGACACATGCACACAAGCACACCCATAGCCAAGAGAAAAAAAAGGCAAAACTTCTACGCAAATAACAGATGGGGTGTTCAGACAGTCGCCGACAATGAGATTATATACACTTTTGATGTGTTGTTACAATAAATTTCGGCAATGAAGAATGTCCCTGCCATGGATGAACTGTTAAAATATTGCATGCAGTGTGGTCAGTAGAATAATACGTGTTTCTGTGGGTTTAACTACCACTCAGCTTTGTTAGCTTTGTTGATAAGATCGCTGAAGATCCCAATGAGCCGGTCAAATACTAAGATATACAGAGCTGGTGAAAGAAAATATCATATTTGATGAGTGAAGCCATGATAGGTATGTATGTCCAATCTGCGAGGCGCTTCTCTTTATCAATGATGTTGTGCTTATAGCTCATTCGCTGGAAATATTGCAAAATGATGATTAATCGGCTGGCTGAATATTGCAGCTTGTCAATATAGAATCTATCTCCCCTATTTTTAAATTGCAGTTTTCCTACATTATGAAGGTCCTGGGAATGGAAAATTCCCATGCTTACTCAAGATAATGGCACTCAAGCAAATAAATAGTTGGTAGGATAACTAGAAAGAACTGGCTCAAAGTTGTGGGGTGTAGCACTACAAAGCTAGCAGCCAGTTCTCACTGTCGTCGTTAAACTAGATTAGCAATTTCGAAAAAAATTATGTAGGAGTACCATATATTGTCAATTATGTTACCACATGCAAGAACTATTTTCGGGGCGAGTAGGTATACATTGAAATTGTTTATAAATGAGACTACACAACAGATCATCTACCAATAAAACCCAGATGACCGATGGCATGGGTTATGTTGGCTTTGAATGCCGCTGTGGTTTGCAGCTTATTCGCATAGACCTGCGATTTCAGAAAACCCCACAAGAAAAGGTCTAACGGGGTCAAATCGTACGATCTCGGGGGCCAGTTCACATCACCTCCACGTGAGATGATCATGCCCTCGAATCGCTCGTGCAGAATTTATAATGTGGCGTGAGCTGTGTGGCACGTGGCGCCGTCCTGTTGAAACCACATGTCATTGGTGTCCATATCATCCAATTCAGGCCAAAAGAAGTTGGTAATCATCGGCCTATATCGCTCGCCGTTGAAGGTGATGGCCCGGCCAATGTCGTTCTCAAAGAAATATGGACCGATGACGCCGCCAGCCCAAAATCCACATCAAACAGTGACTTTTTCGGGATGCATTGGACGCTCTTGGATTTCATGTGGATTGGTATCGACCCAAATTCGACAATTTTGTTTGTTGGCGTACCCATTCATCCCGAAATGGGCCTCATTGCTGATGATGATTTTTCGATGAAAATTTGGATCAGTTTCCAACTGCTCAACAGCGAACACACATTGTTTGTACGGGTGCAGGCCCAAGACACGACGCAAAATTCACCAAGTTGCGGTCTGCGAAAGGCCGAGTTCTTGTGAGCGATACGAAATCGACTGCCTCGGATTCTCCTGCACACTCTCACGAACATCGGCGATGTTTTCGGCAAATCTTGCGCCCCGTAGACGTACGGGTGTCGATTTATCGTTTACTGAACCAGTGGACTCAAATTTATCCACCACACTGCGAATAATCCTCTCGGTAGAACGATTATGGCGAACGATATTAAAATGGGCGAACAGAACACCCATTTTGATAAAACAATTTTATCATTTGCACGTGTTGTTGAACGCTATATCCGTCCATGGTGATTTGGCAAAACAGACTGAAAAAATGACACACCAATTTGACAAATATAGCTTCAACAATATGGCCGCTATCAACTGTCAAAGTTCGGAAGTTCCTATTGGAAGTGGTGGATAAAGTCTGCTTTAAGGAATTTGATGATGAACATTTTACAGCAAAATTCGCCTTGCCAGAAGGGCTAGAATTAATTGGCTTTGCTGACTGGGGCATGTTAACCGAATAAACACCATCGCTCTCACTCGGAAGAAGAACGCTGTAAATGAAGACCTCGTCTAAGTGACGCGCTCGAAAGAGTACAGACCTCAACCAATATGGTGTGCGCAGATGGAAGCAATTGGCGCAAGGTAAGTTTGGCCGATTTGTCTACGGTTGAGGTAAGGTGAGGGATCCAATATCTCCGAGATGGTGTTTCTATGGTATAGAAGACTGGTGACAGATCTAACGAGTGCCACTTCTCCTTTCAGGCTGTCTATTGACTTGACATACTCGTCAAGTAGTCCAAAAAAACGTATGAACGGTTCTAATTCCTAGCTCTCACCCAATTTTTCCACGTAATGCAAGATGTCAAAACAACTCTAAGAATTTTGGGCGCAACATCACTAATACTTGATGTAAGACATGTTTTTGTGCCAATACTCCAATCACAATGACACTTAGAGGAACTGGGCCAACTGACCAAGCTGGTTATGGATAGTTATTCGATGACTGCTGTATCTTCTCAATTAACATAAAAAAAATTCAGTTCTGACTCTTCAGCAGTCAGTCGGGGATCTAGTGTACTCGTAAGCAGAGTCTTTTTCCTTTGTTGTGACTTCACATATGAATCTGAACAATTACAATTACCCGGAAGATTGTAGAATACAATTTATCTGGAGTTACTTCAGCTAAATCGGATTGTTCTTAATGCCAGTAGAATGGGATTGTGAATACTCAACCAAGCGGGAACTGTAGTTATTGTTGTACCAAGTTTTGGAAGGTCAAATGAAAACAATGACAATATAAATGTACAGAGCGATATACGAGTGTGTTGCATCAGTCAGTGGAACTCAGGAAGCTTTCAGCATCTACAATAGATAGAAACAAATTATCCTCATTTCGACTTCTTCTTCTCAAAAAGTCACATCTGGTTCTGACTTATATAAAAATAAGTTATTACGTGTGTCTTAACATTTTGATATTTTTCTACAATTTTCATTAATTTTTCATAATTGTCAGCTGTAGTAAAGTACGAGTATCACTCTTAGTATGCAAATACATTATCATTAGTGAGCACTCTCCGTAAACCTGCGATTACAGATGTTATCTGTAATAGTCCACTGGTGGCTTACCCCTTAAAGCTGTAATGATTACTTTCGATAATAATTTTTGATTACCCAACAGATTCGATAGTGAAAATTAAATCGTCGTACAACAAACTAATTAAAACCAACGGGAATTTAATTATCAAAAATAATTGCAGTTGAATTGAACAGCACACTAGTAAGAGGCTTTTTTTATAATTATCTTTTCTAATTACATTTTATTGGAATTTCAGTTTGCTAACAGTGTTCAGTAGAGTCCTCTTCGCCGTTGAAATAAAGCAATTTCACAAAAAAACAGGCCCTGTAGAAGGATTGAAAGATGAATGTTCGAGTAAAATTTGGCTGCTTGTGTTATGTTTTTGACAATGTCTTCTGCACCTAACTTATAATTTTTTTTATAATTCTAATAGGACCACTTCAAAACCAAGGGGTTCAAACTAGTTTTGATTTTGAATTGTTCGCGTTTTCATGCACGCCTCTAGCCGCCCTTTTAATGAAGGGTGAGATTTTGATCCTAAAAATCTGAATAAGCCAGCGAATTGCAGAATTGCTATGCCTTGCAGTTTCTGTACCACAACGAGTTGAGAGCGGGCGATTTGTGTGGAGCGAAACTGCTTATTTCAGAACGTATTCTTTCTTCTGTAAACAGAGATGTTATATTTTCGAGTGATCTCAGTTACAAGCATCGACAGTCGACGAGATCTGATTTACTATATTTGCCCACGAAGAATGTGGGTGTTTATTAAGATTCTGTAGATTTTTCCGGCCATTCTTTGTCAGGTTTTCTCAAAAAGGGCGTCTTGCCAAGTCTTTGAAAGTTTAAATGGGCTGGCAGTACTCTTTCCAGGACCACTTCTTAGTGTTTCTTGATTGATCATCTAGTTTTAGACACTTTCTACAAGGCTGGAAATGTTTATATTTGTGGCAGTAATGGAAGGTATCTTTAGCCAACTTTCTTACGGCCATGACGACTGGTTCGTAATCCCCTATATTGTTTAATTATTCAGTGTTGGGCTTTCACGTAATTACCAATAATAGCGCTTTTATCGACGAACAGAAGAGAAGTCGTTCCGGGTTCGTCAACGTTCTGCTCATGTAGATACTGCAAAGCAACGGACCTTGTACACTGCCTTGGGCTATTCCAAGTTTAACTTCCATTCCTCCGCCTATCCCGCTTGGCATTTAATTTTTGCATTTCAACTCTAATGGGGTTTGATAATATTGCTTTGTCGTCTAGAACGATTTTGCATAATTTCATAGTATTCGACATTAGTTTCACCGATCGTTTGTTGTTACAATTTCTCGTGTCGCCTTTGCCTTTATACATTGAAACAAAAAAGCTCATCCTCCTATGGTTAGGTATTCAATCGTTTAACTGAACAAAATTGCGAGCCAAAATTCAAAATTGAAGGATATGAGATCTGGTCCGACAGCTCAACGCTTATATCCACTTTCGCAGTCGAGTAGTATGTTAGCAAGAATCAATCAAAGTTCTTAATAAACACGAATCCGCGGTTCAGAAGGCAAATCTCCTCTTCTGTTGAAGAATTGTTATTCCAATCCCTAAAGAGGTGAATCCTCTTCACTCACCTTCCATAGACTCACTGGATTCACGTCTCTTTTTTCCAAGATCATTCAAACCGGGATAAACCGTCTTAATTACTTAGGTGGCGCTACAGTTCGGGGTGAATCTGGGCCTCAACTAACAAGAATATCCAGTTAGTCTGGTCTTTAGATAACTGCCTCCAGTTGTGCACTCCAAGTCGGTTGAGGTCCCCTTCTACTTGTGGGCATTACCTAACGTCACGTCTCTACCACCGAGTTAGATTCGAAAACTTTGCGGGCCGGGGCATTAGGGTTCATTCATGTCCTAGCCATCTCAGGCGACTGATGGGCAGTGTTCTGACCAGGTCGATGTCGCTGTACAACTCGTAGAGCTCATTATTGAATCTTCTCCTCCAAAGCCCGTCAACGCAGGCGGGTGCGCTTTGGAAAGGGTCCATGCTTCAGCGCCATAAACTAAGACTGAGATGATCAAGGTCTTCTACAGAGTCTCCTTAGTTTTTTAGATAGGGCATTACTCCTTTCCTTTTGCCTTTTCTATTGCCTTTCTAGCCCAAAGGAGCAGCGATTGGCAAAAGTGATTCTTCGTTTTATTTCTGCTGAGGTGTTGTGGGCATAACTTATAGCAGAACCAAGATAGAGAAAACACCTTACTACCTCGGAATTATAGCTGTTGATTGTGACGTTCTGTCCAATTTGTCGATGTTTTGTGTCCCTTCCTGTTGACAGTATATACTTGGTTTGGCCCATTTACGCCTAAACCCATTTTGGCAGCTTCCGTTTCAATAATAGCGAACAAACCGGTGATAGCCTGCTGAGTTCTCCCAATGTTGCTAGTAGTTGCACCGCCTTTTAAAAGATTGTGCCTCCAGTGTTCACTTGTGAGTTCAGGGCAATTCTTTCAACTATGATATTAAAGAATCCACATGACAGCGCGTCACCTTGTTCAAAATCATTTTTGACATCAAAGTCCTTACAGCCCTTACGGAGCCTCGAGCGTTCTCAATCGTGATTATTCTGCACAGAAGGCAGCAATGCCAAAACTATACATGGCTCTATATAGCTCGTTTCTATAAATACTGTCATATGCAGCCTTAAAATCGATGAAAAGATGGTGTGTCGATTTGAACTTCTTAAGTTTTTTCCAGAATAATCCAGAGTGTGAAGGTCTCTATCTCTGGCGCAGTTGAGGGGGTCTCCTGTTTTGTGGATCATCATCAGGCAGGTCTGAGAAACGAGTTGGTGCATGCTCTCCACAAAGTGATTTCCAGCAGCTTTGACTAGCTCGGCCGATAAGCCTTCAGGTTCAGCTGATTTGTTGGATTTTAGCTTAAATACGAGTATTGCTTTCCTTACTTCATTCTCGTCAGGTGGACGGAAGTTTGGGCTTTCGTCGACAAAGTTGAATGGTCTATTCTGCACGACGGCGACAGGTTAGGCTTCTTCGACGTTATATAGTCCACAGGAAAAGTTCAGCATCAACTGCATCTCCACTACAAAGTTTCCTTCTTCATTCCTACAGGCTTCTGACCTTGACACGTTCATATAACTTGTAGATGAAACTTCCATACGTAATTCCTGGAGTGCAACCCCTCAATATCTTAGATTGTAAGCTTCTCTTGCTCTTTCTTCTTCTTCTGGAGAAGCCGATGTTCTTCTCGGCTTAGATTGTAAGCTTCTCTTGCTCTTTCTTCTTCTTCTGGAGAAGCCGATGTTCTTCTCGTCTCTTCTGCAACGCTTCTTTATAGGCTTCTTGTTTAGCTGCATCTGCTTGCCGGCATTCTTCATCAAACCAGGTATTTCTTTGTTATGGTTGGCATTGGCAGCGTTGCCACTGGTACTCAGTACTTGATGCTGGCGGCATAGGAGTTGTTGAAAGCAGATTTTCTAGATTCTATCTTCTCACAGCGATTTTTGTTGCGTTTGGGAAATCCGCATTCGCACCTTGGGTGCAGCAAGGTGGTGATCGAAGGTTCGAACGTCCAGAATACTGGAGGCATGCCTTATGTCTATCGCAAAATGATCAGTTTGGTTTAGCGTATGATGATCTAGAGAACGCAATGTCCCCTTGTGTACATTGAGAAGAGTAAACCGTGTGCTTGCTATAGTGATATTTCGTGACTAAGTCCGTTGCCAGATTTGGTGTCGTGTAGGCTATGTTTACCATGAGCTCATGAAATTTCTCGAAACACGAAATCTTCTCAATGACCGACAGCACGGTTTTCGTAGCAACAGGTCTACTGGTGATTCGACGGCATATCTCACCGAAAAGTGCAGCCAAAGAGTACATCAACCTGGCGACAATAAGATAGTTGCACTTGATATTTCTAAGGTATTTCACAGAGTTTGGCAACAGGTTCTTTTGTCCAAAATGCGAGCATTTGGGATCGATGAATCTCTTCTTCAATGGATTAGAACCTACCCTTCGGAACGTTCAATTCCAAGTCTGAGCCTTTGCACTACTCCCGCATTTTTGTATATTATACACTTGGTTCTCCCTCTTGGTTTATGGTATTTTTGAGTCATTCTTGGGAATTAGCGCCCACATTTGGCCTCTTTTCTAAGTAGAGCTATTATAGTATCAACCAGAATATCATTTCTTATCAGTTGGTCTTTCTCGCATTACTTTTGAAGAGATTTTTTTTCCGATACAAGGTACGATTGATTGTTTTTTCCTTTCTGAAGATAATCAATGAAAATTATCCCAAAAAAACTGACGCCATGATCTTGCCTTCAGATGGAACTGTCTTCGTCTTCTTTGGAGCCCATTCTCTCCTTTGAGTCTGAGTTGAGACTGTTCCTTCGTCTCAGGTGTGAAGTGATGGACGCATGTTTCATCCATGGTTATGAATCGACGCAAAAACTCGACTTTATTGCTGTAAAACTTCGCCAAATACTAGACTGAGACATCCTCACGCCGCTATTTTTGTTCCATTGTGAGTAATCGCGGCACCCATCTTGCGCAGAGGTTTCTCGTGTCCAATTTTTCAACATTCGTCAACATGCGATGTACAGCGCTTTTTGAAATGCCTACCATATCTGCCAGTTCACGCACTTTCAATCGATGGTCATCCAATACCATTTTGTGGTATTTTCTTGAACATTTCTGGTGGACTCACCTCATTTGGTCGACTACTACGATGTTCGTCTTGGCAGCTCGTACTGCCTCGCTTAAACCCTGCCACCCAATATTTGATTGTTGTAACGAAGGAGCAGACTCTCCCAGAGTAGAATCCAGTGCCAGTTTGACATGATTGTAGTTGGATTCAGGTCTTTCAAATGAAAGTATTGTATCACATAAAGATGAAAAATTTTTTCCATATTTAAAAATTCATTGAGCGCGTTTCACTATTGATGGCTACCGAACAAATACTAAACAACGTAGCGTCGTCAAACTGCAAATTTAAGCTCTATAAGGTTGGTACTTTCTACAATAGTCATTCTTTCTAAACAACAACCGCCATCTATACGTCAGGTCGGGTACTTCTGGACACCACCCTCGTAATATGAACTTGCACTTTTGAATGATCCACACAAGGGGACACTGCCACAAATGCTTTTACGTGATTAGATCTTACATATGCAACAGACGCCTACCGAAAGGATTACAAAAGGATTAAAGGGGAATATTAATGCCAACAGTGCTATTATTTTGTAAAGAGTTGACCCACCTATCACCAAATAAGATCCGCAAACTCCCTCTGCCAAAGTTAATTATAGTCCGGCGCAATTACTACAAAGCAAAGCCGTTTTCTCCCCCTCAATTATTCTCAAAAGCTCACTCAGTCATGAACAAAACAACAAACAATCCGCATCGCTGTTGCTTCGAATCGATACGTCAAATCGCTTTATCCACGTCGATTGCACTTCAGCTACAAGTGGCACTCCTCTCACCATTTTCGCTAACCAAATAAAATTAAAAAAATAAACTTTACATTCACAACTAAGTTTGATTGGGAAAAGCCTACAAGTCGAAAAAATTCCACACTCATTTATGTGTCAATATTTGAGCCAATTTCAATTTATATTTGGCCAACAAACCCCGTCACACTTAGTAATCTTAAGTGTCTCATATGCCAGTTGTTCAAGTCGAAATCTCCATTAAAGGTGTCGCCGTAGATAATGAAGACTTACTGCAGATACAATCCAACGTACACAATCTTCATGCGACACAATTTCACTAAACCCTATCTTCTGTATGTATGACAGCTCATGAAATACGTAAGTTTTAAGTACATCCAATTGAAATCTTCTGCGGCAGCAATTTGGGCCACCAAACATCTCAATCACCCAGCAATCATCTCTTGCGAAACACCGACAGTTACGCAGATTTTTCCAAAAAGAAAAATAAAAAAATCTCTCATTTTCGGATTTTGGATCCAAAGTCGGATTACGAGTACTTTCTATTTTATTTCTTTGCTCGTTACGAGTATTTCGGCTTGTGAAACACCTGGACTCTCGAAAATAGTGGCGAAGTTCGTGGTACTAAATTTTGGGTGGAGGAACTAAAAGAAAAACATATTTTCGCAGCCGGCAAAAAAGCGAGTCAAACGATAAATTCAATTCAATTACCCAGAAGTAAAAGATTACTGCGGTGGATTGGGTGTACTCGTAAAGTATAAACAAAGGCAAGTACGAAACGAATAGAACACGCGCGTATCTCTATGAGTCCATAGATCAGAGATACAAAAATAGCTAAGATTGCGAATGGAAGGCATTGAAACTCGCTTCATGGCTATCATTATCAGCTGTCACGCTATCAAATGACCGATTGCGTTGACGCAGGGTGGTCTCATGAGAACTTACTTGTATTTCGAAAGGGCTAACTCTCTGTTGTTGTAGGTTTCTTTTTTACGACAATTTTTTTTGGCGTTTTATGCGACACTTAACTTTTTTTTACTACGTGATGTCACACTTTGCCTGAATCACATCATTAAAAGTTTGGACACGGCCAAGTGCTAAGATCCAATTAAGCCTCTCTCCTTTGTTAAGAAAACCGTTTATCTGTTCAAAGAAAGAAATCTCTCCATCTAGTAGGGATCAATTAGATATACACAGGTACAATCCCTGTTGTTTCTTCAAAAATATAACGACCTTCAGCCACACTGATCACCTTCAATGGTAACTACGATGTGACATTCGGGAGTTGTTTTATCAGGTGTACTTTAGCTTACATCAATCCGGCAGTCACGAATTCCTACAGTCGCCATTGAATTGAATTGTCGCGACAATTTAAATGAAAAATGTTGTGGTGAACTGTAATTGAGGTGATGATCGTAAAACAAAAAAAAAAAAACAGTCGAATTGTGTCGCCAGTTATTGGAATTGGCCTTGAGTAATAAAAAAATTGCGCATGGCTGGAGTTTTTGACAGATTTCAGTGAAATTGATGGTTCTACGGAGTGACCTTCTGTTTTTGCAAAAACGGAACAGAGAATCGGTGCTAATGGCTGGTGGTAATTGAATCACTGCAATCTGGGAATCTATGTAACGCTCAGTTGGATTTTAAGGTCAAGTTTTGATATGGGTTGAGTCGATGAGAAATCTTTGACACATTTTGTCTAAACCAGCACAGTACGAGTACTAGTATTACGAGTGGGTAATTTGAAGAATATTGCGGGTCTACAATGTAAAGGGCTTATGCAGCGATTTAATACGAAAGGTGAAAGGTTGTTTTAGAGAGGTGAAGAGATATCAAATCTACCTGACGTTTTTAGGCTATTGCATTCCTTGATACGTTGTCATGGGAGTATCAAACTGAGTACATCATCGGGTATGGATGCTGCAGCAGACCATCTGGAGAAATGATCACTAATGGATGGGCAGTAAGTAAGATCATGTTCCAAAGAATGACCTGACCAGATCAATATCAAAATATTCAGTAAGGTTTACCATATGTCATCATGCATCGTTTTACTCTAGCCGCTTGGCTAAGTTGTAAATACGCAACGTGAGTTTCGTCGTGACACCGGTCGTCATCATGGCTTCAGTGTGTAGGCAGCGTGATAACACTCTTTTGTATCTTAAGCCAGGTAGAGATTGGTGGGAAATGAAGAAAATATAGCCGCCGTAGTGTATAGAAGAAAACCCAGAAATGTCGATTCAGCGCCGACTGGCCGAATTGTTCATCGCCGGAGAAGCAAACCGGCTTATTTTGCGGTTGGATTTGGGCCTACATCCGTATGAGATTGTGCTGACGCAAAAATTGAAGCCGGACGACCATAGACAACCCCGTGAGTTGGCTAATTGGGCGCTGGAAATGTTGGCCGGAGATCCGGATTTTGGCCATAAAATCATCTTCTCCTCGAGCCCCATTTTTGGCTTAGCGGCTGTGTCAACAAGCAAAATTGTCGTTATTGGAGCAAACATATTGTTCGGCCAAGTATCATTGCATTCACAAAGATTGACTGTTTGATGCGGTTTATGGCATGGCGGCATCATCAGACCTATCGAAATGTGGAAGAACACACCGTTACCGTCAATGGTCTCAGGTACAGAGCGATGTCAACCGATTTTCAGTGGTCAGAGTTCGACAACATATCCAAGCTGTGGATCCAACAAGACGGCGCTACATGCCATACAAACGCCGCAACGCTCGAAGTTGTGAAGGAGTAATTTGTCGACAAAGTCATCTCACGGCGAGCGTTCATTAATTGGCCGTCGCCGCAATTATGTGATTTGACACCATTCGATTATTTTCTCTGGGGCTACGTAAAGTCCTTAGTCTGCCATACAAGCCAATTACTTTGGACGAGCTCGAGGCCAACATTCGATTGCTGGAATAACGTCGCACATATTGGACCGAGTCATCAAAAATCGGACCGACAGCTTGAAGTACTGCCATCGAAGCCGAGACGGGCATTTGAATTTCCTAAAGGTGGCACTTAGATGTTGACAGACTATGTGCTATCTCAAAAGCCTTACGACATGGGGAAACAGGGATGTGTTTGTCAGTCGCAATTTGAAGAAGTGTCTTAAGCAGATGCACACCATTTAAATCTAACGATATCTTGGTCTAATCCTAATCCACCATCACTTTGTTTCTGTTATGAATATTTTCAAAATTTTAGCTGAATCCGTATTGGAATAAAGATATTCCATGAATCTGCGTTCTATGAATGGCTCCTTTGTAGCCAAAACAAACCATTTCTTGGAGCTGATCAAAATCAGTAGTAATAGTTAGACAACGAAGCTTATCGTTGTTGTCACAATTGATGGCGCCGTCTTTTGGCATTTGTAGGAGTAACTTCAGTTCGGTTCGCTTCTGGTTTTTGGCGGAGTGGAAAATCCCGAAAAAAGCAACCTTGATAGATTGACAGGTTGTTTTGCGACATCATCTCCATATGCTGAGTTGTAATCATTTGCTGTTGAGAACACTTTATTCTTTAGATTTAGGCCCTTAGATTTTGACTGCTACTGTAAGTGCCTTCACTGTTTGAGGAAGTAGATTAGACAAGCTCGAGATTAATAGATTGGTCAAACTTCGACTTTGTTTGCAGAGTTTTGGGGCTATTCGCTCACTGCGCGCTTTCTTTTCTTTTTTACTTGTCCCTAAGATGGCGGCACTGCAGAGTGCGTCACTTGCCCTTAGAATTAATAATCTTCTCAGCCTTCTGTGTGTATAAACATCTAAAGGTTAGACAAAACAAGCTGGAGCTTCCCGCCTGCATAGGTGTCATGAAATGAATTTTTGTAGTATGTTTTCCGTGACTGCTCTTTGGCCTATCCCTTATTTACTAGGAGCAAGTTTGGATGGATGATACTGATCAAATTATCGCCGCTAGTGAATGATTCATTTCTAAGTCACCAATTTTGAGTCTATCATGTGTAGCTTCTCAGGTATGGATCTTGTATAAATTGTAAAAATTGTAACAAAAAACAATTTGTATTGCAGTGACATGCTCCCGGATATCAAATTTATCAACTCAACCTAATAAATCACGCCCCGAACGGCTGGCACTTAAATTTATGTTTATCTTTATTCCGTAAGCGTCCAATAGGTGTATCTTTAGTTACTCGTATCTACCACTTGTTGGTATACTTCAAATTAAAAAACGTTATCAACACATAGTTATGTAAGTTCACTGGACGTTAGGTAAAATATTTTTTATCTTCTTTTTTTCTTCCACTGTACTCGTAGTTCAAAATCCAAAACTCGTAGTGTGTCCTCAAAATTTCAAAATTTGTCTATCTCTCTACTCTAGGTGTTGTGGTGTATCTTTAACCTTAGTAGTAAAATTTTATTATCTTATTTTTCTTTTTAATAATTTCCGTTTATGACTTGTTCTTCATTTTGCCGTTCTTCATGTTTGTACAATAGTTCATTACGCGACTATATGTTGGGTTCTTATGTTGGTTTTCGGTTAATTCGTGTAATGCGATGTGTTCGGAGTGATTTATGAGACGGAATCTTATCTCCAAAGTAATGGTAAACTGGTAGATACAAATTCCATGGGAGTTGGGTTACACTGCCGTAAGCAATTGACCATTTATATTGGCGTGAAGCTGGTACAACTGATGCCAAGCGTGTACTTCTATGTTTTTACGTTTTTATGCATCCGGTGTAAAGCCGCAATAGGGACTTCTTCCTCTTCCCCCTTCCTTCCACATTATCTTTTTATTTTTGGAATTTGTGTGGTTTTCGGTTTTGCTAATGCAAAACTGCGCTTTTGATGGGTACTGCTTCTACGACGGACATATGTTAAACCGTTCGTAAACCTGTTTGAGGATTGTTTTGGTTTTTTTTTTTTGTTAATTAGTCGTTGGTGTTAATAACAAGTTTTTTATTTGTTTTTATTTTTTGCAAACCTACACGACAGTGGCGGTTTTTTAATTGTTTTGGCGTAAAGAAGCGTTTGTTCCAAGGGCACTGACCGTGACGATGACAACGTGATGCTAATAGTGAAAAATGAGGGAAAAAATAAATCGCGGTCAATTTTTTGCATTTGGGAGAGGAAACCAAATGTGGTTACGAAATTAGGTAATACGGAAAAAATTGCACATTTTTTAAATCGTGACAAGGCCAGGTGAAATTGGCTTGGCCTTCAAGTTACTGGGTTAATGATTTCTTTCTCCTGCATACTAAAAAAGAGTTGAAACCTCTTTCTTTTACAACATTGAACATTCGACACCAATAGACCGCCCCCAAATTGGTCATGTTTCCATGGAAAGTCACATATCATAGAATGTTCATTTGAAACACATCCTCCAACTAGATCATTGCTCCTTAAAGAAACCCTTCTAACGCTTAGATCTAGCTCCACTCCATCGCTGGTCTTTATGAAGTTCTACACATCCTTCGAAAATACTTGGCAGGCGTTGAGTTTGAATCCAACATCTTTATGCAATTACTTTGTATCAAAGCTTAGTACCTCCTTAGCCGCCAACAAACTTTGGAACTATTTAAAAAATTCACAGGGTGTTCTCGACCCTGATAATCTGAATGAGTATTTCGTAGGCAACTAACTCTGGGTTAATGAGGATCTTACCCGAATCTCTGCTTGGTTCTTCGCTAATGGGTTGCGCCTTAACCCAACAAAATCCCAAGTAATACCAATATCCAAGAGAAATTACACCTGTTGAACATTGCACTAGGCTTGGTTTTATTATCGATCGTAACCTTTCAGGCTATAGTTATACCAATGCAGTTATTGGTCGGTTCTATGGATGTATACGTAAACTGTAGCTTACTTCGTATCTTACTCCTATCGAAACGAGACGTAAGTTGCTATTGACATTAATAGTGCCTCTCAACATAAACTCCAGGTAGCATTTAACGATGCGGTCCGCTTTGTATGTATATGGCCTTAGAAGATACGACCGTATCCCCAAACACTCTAAACGCCTACTAGGTTTCACACTGCAACAATATATCAATGGAAGAAATTGTATATATCTACATAAAATTATGAACAACAAATCTCCGCCCTATTTATTTAACAAGCTTGTCTTTAATCGTTCCGTAAGAAATCTTTGTATCGTTTTTCATTCATGCTGTCAAAATTTGAATCAAATTAATATCTAACCGTGCAAAATTTAAAAGTGCAGTCCTCCTTCACTTCCCTTCCTCAGCAATCCAACCCTAAGCCTCAGTTCTCCTGTTTTCCTTGCAATCTCTACCTTACAATAGGATAAGCTAATTTTTAAATATCTCTGTGTATCGTAGTTTTTAAGTTTTTAATGTTAAACCATCCATTTTATAATATTGTAACTAAGTGCTATTATAGAAAAGATATCGGTCTTATTGTACATACCACTTATTTATCAATGAAATGAAATGAAATATGACGAATGGTCATGACATTATGTTTGGAACACTACTTCAAATATTTATATGCCTTCCTCGGCTGTTTCAAAATGTTGGTCACTTTTACGAGCAATATTGGGTTCCAAAGCCTTAATAGTTTGCAGTCTGTCACCATACACTAAAGACATCACATGTCCTCAGAATAAGAACGTTGCCTATTGAGTATCACGCGGGTTACAGTTTGCTTTTGTTTTATAGTTGAGTCTCATGAGTCACTTCAGAACTTGCCTGCCTCCAGAAACGGCAATTTTGCTAGTCATGAACCCATTGAGCCAAAAGTGAGCCTCGTTACTAAACACGATTTTTCGAATCAAAAAAGGATCAACATCAATCCTCGAACTCTCATCGCATGGTCTGTTGGCTTTAGTTCCTGCACCAGCTGGATCTTATACGTCTAAGGGCCGCATATTTACCGGACGAAGAAAAGCCAAACTGTTACAATCGACGGCGAATTGCAACTCTGAATCTTCCGCCACATTTTTAGTCTTCGCGTCAACAGTTTTTTCTGTACGTACATTACGCAAACGCGCTGTTGACTTTCCGTCATATAGAGTATACGTAGTACGAAGTTTATCCACAAAATGACGAATAGCGAGCTCGGTTATTCTGTTAAGATCACCGAAAAATCATTATGTACGTTTCGTGCATTGAAGATCAATTTTCAAAATACCCGTAATTTTAAATGATGCGTTATTCTGGTGTCAGTCTAACCATGATAATTCGCCAAATAATACTGAACGTAAGTGTCAAAGACCAAGATCGTTTTGATAGAAAAATTCGTTTGGTCCCGTATGCGTTGACGGGTTCTCAAGGAGATTCAACGATGAACTCTACGAGCTGTAGAGCGACATCAATATGGGCACAATCCTGTTGCCCGTTTTGTAAGCATATTGGTCGAGGAATATCGTCAGTTATATTCCTTTCTATTCGGATGCATTTACAAGAGACAGATTTAGCCAGATATTCAGGATACTTCGTCTGAAAACTATTTCAACACGCAACAAGAATCCAAGAACGCGCCTACAACGAGAAAGTTGCTTTTTGGACTATATCAACTCAAAGTTCTAGGATTATTTTATACCGGGCGAGCGTATACTTGTATGTGTGGCTGAGTCAACGATGAAAAGTCGAATCTCGTTCAAACATACAATCCTAAGAAACCGACAATGGGGTATCAGAATTTATACTCTAGTTGTTTCGAAGACAGGTTACATTTGCTGCATTTTGCCACATTATGGGTCACTCACAACAGAGCTTTTGGTCAAACCCTATTTACCTGTTTCATCAAGAATTCCGATACACGACAGAGTGTAATATTTATCAAATGTTTTTGTTTTCGATATAAAAATAAATAAATTGGTGAAATAAATAAATAAATAAATATGCATGTTGCGCCATCTTTTTGAAACCAAAGCTCTGTCACGTGACTTCCATTCAACTGAGAAACGAAGAAGTCAGAAATCATGTTTCTGTTGCGCTCTTCATTGACGTAACATTCTGGCCGGCATCGTCCTTAAAGAAATATAGGTCGATGACCCCACACCAGCCCATAAAGCACACCAAACAGTGAGTTTTAATGGTTGTAAGGGCGTCTCGACAAAAGCTTCTGGGTTTTCTCCACTCCATATCCATTTAACCATCGAGGAACAAAATTTTGCGTTGAAAATAAAGATTGGTTTACTTGTAAATATTTGAATAAAAAATAAAAACGAAAAAATGTTTAGGTTTTAGATATTTTCTTTGAAATAAATAGTTTGCACCGTTTCACAAGTAGAACAGTGGAATCATATGCCAGTGTAACAAATATTTGCAAAAACATTTTAGGTCATGGGAACTTTTTTTTGTTTTGTGTAATCATTTCACAACTTGAAGAAGACGACAATGTTTTGGCTGCTGAAATTTTTATAATACCCCCTGTGAACAACGATATGAGTGATGAAGATAGCGGTGATATTATATTTTAATCATCTATCATGGCACCAGCTTTTAGCAGAGACGGCATTCCAAGCCACGGTCTCTAATCGTGCAGAAATAGAGGTAATAAATAATATTTTGGAAAGCTCTCTTATCGACCAAATTGATGAGCAAATTGCAGCTACATCAGCTGATTATGCTCCGCCGTTGAAAAAAAAAAACGTATGCCAGTTGCAAGAAAGTGGAAGCCTGTAGACATTCTCGAAAGACCAGAGACAGAGCATATTCGGCCAACGTGTTGAGAAGATTTAAGTAATCCAATACAATTTGTTGAGCTCTTTTTTGATGAAGAAGTTTTCGAGTTTTGCGTTCTGGAATAGAAAAAATGTTATTCAGAGAGGTAACCACACTTTTAGAGTTTCCACGGTAGAAATTAAACGTTTTATTGGCATTTTATTGCTATCAGGCTATGTATTGGAAACAAAGTATTGACTATGAGAAATAGGTTTGAGGATTTGCTGCGGTATTTTCATGCTTCCGACGACAATAATTTGATTCTAAACGAGAAATTTGCAAAGATTCAACCTCCTTGGAACCTTCTCAACAAAAGATGGTTAAAATACTTTCCTGGTGATAAAAGTTTGAGTATTTGGTCTATATGTACTCGGCTTGGCTTTTGATCTACGAGGAATTTCATCAAGGAGCCAATACAGGAAATACTCAACCAGAGTTCGATGTAGGGGCTCTGTAGTGTTAGACCTGATATTGAAACTGCCACCTGATAGTTACAGTTTGTATAAGGACAATTTCTTTACATCCCTGCCTCTTCTGGATGAACTAAAAAAATGAGCCATGACATGGGACAAACCGTGTGGAAAAAGCACCATTAAACGATCCCAAAGAAATGAAAACAAAAAAAAACTAAAAGAGGTTCATTTAACCAATGTACATATACAACTTCTAACATCACTCTTGTCCGATATAATGACAACAACATTCTTACTGTTGCATCTACCCAATGTGGTGTAGGTGAAGGTGAAGAGATTTTGCGATAAGCAGAAGAAGGACATTGGTCAACCTCGTTGCATAATTAATTATAACCGATATACATATGATAGGAGTTGATCGGTTGGATCAAAATGTTGGATGTTACCGAATTGCAATTCACTTAAAAATATGGTCCTCGCAGCCACTTATGTTTTCAATAAATGCAGGCGTAAACAATGCTTTCCAACTTTACAAGGTTTCTCCTTGAGGCTGATCAAAGCAACTATGATTTGCTATCTTTCACCAGGTTTATTGTTAAAACATGCCTTCAAACAACAGATACACATTCAGGCCGAAATATTGCCTCAACGTCAAGGTTGCCTAGGTCATCTCTATCTGTCAGAAAACGTGTTCCCAACAGTATTCGGCTTGATGGAAGAACCCATCACATTGGCAGCCAACAAAAATAAAGCCGCTGCGGATTTTGTCACAAAAATACGAAAATGAAATGTGAAACCTGTAACGTTGAATTACTGCTCAAAAAATATTCATTCAAACTGAAATTTAAAAACTTGGAACAAATATTTTAGTTATACGATAACTAGTAAAGGGTTTACCAATAGGGACTTGACAACTTTGAATTTAATCTGTGAACGCACTCTTTCACTAATCATCAAACTGTCACTGTCAATTTATTCAGTAAACTCAACATTTTCATCATGGTAAAGTACACGAACGAGCAACGTCTGCAAATTATAAAAATTTTCTACCGAAATTCGGAGTCGGTGACTGCAACTTTAAGAGCGTTAACTCCAATTTTCGGCCGTAATTCTCGCCCTAGTAGACAAAGCAGTGACAAGTTTAGTGCAAAAATTTGAGTCTACATATTCGTTGTGTGATGTTGCCGTGTCAGTGAGACAATGGGTTGTTTTATGTAGTATTTTGCGTGAGGATCTTGGTTTACACCCATACAAGATCAAGCTGACTCAAGAATTGAAGCCGATTGGGTTCTGGAGAACATGCGCCAAGATGATGAATTTCATCGCAAAATCATCTTCAGTGACGAAGCTCATTTTTGGCCCAATGGGTTCGTCAATAAGCAAAATATGCGTTATTGGTCGGGTGAAAATCCACATGTGTTTCATCAATCACCACTTCATCCACAAAAAAATAACTGTTTGGTGCGGTTTCCATCCGCGCGGCGTTATTGGGTCATATTTTTTCGTCGACGATAACGGTCGTCACGTTACTGTGAATGGTCAGCGTTATCGTGGTATGATCACCGATTATTTTTGGCCCGAATGGACTTGGACGACATGTGGTTTCAATAGGATGATGCCACAAGCCACACAGCACACGCTACAATCGATTTATTAAAGAGTAAGTATGGTGAGCGTGTTATCTCAAGAAATGGGCCAGTCGATTGACCGCCTTGTTCGTGCGATTTAACGCCTCTTGACTATTTTCTGTGGGGCTACGTTACGTCATTGGTTGATGCTAACACGCCGACGACGTTGGAAGAGCTCAGAGCCAAGATTGAACGCGAAAAAGCGGCCGTTTCGGCCGAAATGTGTGGCCGAGTCGTTAAAAATTGGGTCCAACGAATCGACCGCTGCAAACGTGCAAATAAATGTTTTGATTGTACTTCAAGCCGATAATAAAGAAGAACTATAACTTTAACAACAACAAAATTCACATATAAAATATTGTTGCTCATTGCCTGTTCAGTCTTCATGTACCCAAGCTTCGCCTCCCTTATCTTCAGAGAATGAGCTCGACCAGTGGATTCATTTAGCATCTGCCTGATTACTTCTATCGGGACTAGGGTCGGAGCCATCGTCTGGAATGAAATTACAATCATGACTTTCTGATGAAGAAGACTGTTCTTCACGTTCTTTTTTTCGGTATGATCTGTTCGCCTCCCAACATCAGATTCTTAAGAACCTTCTGAAATTAAAGTTTAAGATGCATTAAAATTATTACATTAAGGTCTGTGTGACGATGTTTCTACCTTCTTCTTTAATGCGACTTTTGTTATCATAACCTTTTTTGGTCTTAGTTTCTTTCGCCTCCCATCCTTTAATTTAAGGGGTTACATACGTTTCTCCGCCCAAAAACGGAGCGTTTTTCAAGATTTTTTTTTCGCTACGATATTAAGTTAATATAAAAAAAATAGTAAAATATGCATTGTGTAAAGTATTCCTTGACGAATACAAAACTTTATTGACAATTGAAGAAAAACAATTATAAAGTAAACATTTCGCCCATCTCCGGAAACCTCTCTTCAAAAACATGCTGGGCGGTACCAGGAATATCTCTGGGAGATTTCATTTGAAAAAAATAAAAAATAAAGTAGATGGATAAAACTAGTCTCTATCATAGCCGTTTTCAAAAATTTTCATTTTTAACAAAATGACAGCTTTTTGAACGTACGAGGCTATTTTTGACTAAAGAACGAGTCACATTTTTATTTATAACAAATCTAAAAATTAAGATATCAAAAAAATCCTACGTAGGAGACTAGATAATTGTATTAAGAATATCCGTGCGAAATGGCATGCAAATCGGTCGAATGGTTCAAGAGATATTTCTGGTACCGACTCGGAAAACACTGTTTCGAGAAAAACGCAAACGAGATGCAAAATCTGCAGTGTGTCTTGCCTGCGTGGCTTCGAAAGCAAAACTGAAAATGTGCTCGAGTGCCTTCTGGAATATTCTGAATTCTAATATTATTATACAAGGTTTAAATCGATTGCTAAGCAGGTATAAATATTTGCGAGTGCACTGACCCGTCATTAGAGAAGGTAGGAAGGCAGATCAGGCACGCAGCTGCTCATGTCCCTAATGAGCGCTCTGCCCGGTCCGACGTCTAACGATCATAACTTTCTTAATTATTGGAATTTTTGAAAAATTCTTGCGTCATTTGAATTGCAAAAGAATATAGAATTTTAACATGAAAAAAAAATCGATTTTTTTTTGAGCGGAGAAACGTAGGTAACCCCTTAATGGACTTTTCTAGAGACATTTTATAAGGCGACTAAGAAATGATCTCAAATTTTCCTCGTTTTCGTCCACGATTCGAAGTTTTTTTTTTTTGATCCGGACAGGAATAGGTGAAATTTCATGTGGTATAGAAGGTCGTTGATGGATTTGAAGAAATAGGATGTTTTGATTGATCTGTTTCAGCAAAAGTTGGAGGTTTGGATTTCATTATTTCCGAAATAGATCTTATTCCAGCTGAAGTCGATTTTACATTTTCATCTGGATCCATCTGCATCTCCCACTCAATATCACATGGATTGGTAGGCGCAATTATTTCCACATTAGGTTAAAATTCTGTTGTGTCAACTTGTTTTGATGCTAAAAAATCGTGGTCTTGAAAGATATTTCTATCAAATGGGCATATTCCTGTCGACGAAAAACCATTAACTGCGATTTCTCCAGTTTGAGTCTTATGGAAGGCTATTCCGAATAGCTGAATTATGTCGTAGCATGTTAAGGCTTTTGTGTTATTGATGACGAATTTCCTCAGTCAAGTACTTTTTTAAGGGTCCCATGAAGGTCTTGTCAAGCGGCTGTATTTTATGGCTCGAATGCGGAGGAATCGATAGAATGTGCACATGATTTGTTCTTGCAAGGTCCACAAAGTCTATGTTCCTGGTGTGGGTTGCATGCCCATCCATTAAAAGTACCTCCGGTGATGTGAGGATGTTTTGACTGATTCCAAAAAGTTTTTGAACCACTTTGTAAATAAGTTAGTTTGCACCCATCCGGATGGATGATTTTCATATATGTAGCCTGATGGCGCATCTTTCATTAGCCGGAGGTTGTCTCTCTTCCTCGGAAAGACGAACATAGGAGGAATAAATGAACCTCCTGCACTCATGCACAATATTGAAGTTATCAATGAACCTCCTTCAGCTGAAGTTAATGCTCCAAATTGTTTTCGACTTTTCAACGAGCTTTCGATGGGACAACAGAAATGCCTGTTTCATCCACTTTTTATATATTATTTGGAGCGAAATGGTACGTATTTCCGGAAGCGCGAGTTACATATTTGTATAGTGACCTCCTCCAATAAACATCTAGAGCAACAACCTTCAGTTGTTGCTATATGCTGATACATCATTTTCAAATTTTTTGTTTATAGATGGCGAGCAACAACCTTCTGTCGTTGCCCCATTCAGCATTTTTTTTATAAATCAAACGGATGCGAATATCAATAGCATTTCCGTTTGCATTGATAGCATTTTCTTAAACATAATCATTTTAATCAAATGAATAATAATAAAAGATCAGTCAGCTATAGACACCAAAACAAGTCACTTACTTTTTATTTAACTCGCGTGCTAAGGTTGTTCCAGTCGTCGAAGTAACGAACGAAGCCAGTCCCTGCCTGCAACTTCCTTGACAATAGGGAATGGATTTGGAATCCCGTTTTTAATGGCAAGCTGGAAAGCTAACGACCTTATGTCGTTTCTTGATAGTTTTTTTTTTTTTTTTTTTTTTTTCATTTCTAAGCAGTAATCCGCTAGGGACTCTTCTAATTCTGGTGGAAATATAGTCCTTCTTCCTAATTTGACACTTACCGCTTCTTCCAATGGTACTTCTTTTTTTGCCACCAATCGAATCAGTGTGGAATCAGAACATTATATGTTTTGGACGCCTTCAAAGGTCCCATTAGTAGTTTTAATGCATTTCATTTTCTTAACACTAACTCTTACATTCTAACAAAAAAATGCTTAAATGCCAGCTTACAATTACTTAATAATCTTATACTAACATACTGGCCCCACACAGGCACTCTAAGCTACTCTGAATACTTATATCTATGTCTTTCGACTGCAGTTACATTTTATTTATAAATACTTATTTTCTATACTTAAAGCTAAGAAGAAATTTGTTTACAAAAACTTAGCATATGGACATTTATTTTTTATAAAAACTTAGTATCTAACTTAAAATAAACCTTAGCCTACCTAACCTAAATGCACAATACACACATAAACACACATAGACATTATACACAATCATATACATACATCAGTATACACCTTTGTATACACTAATATATGTATATGTTTCTTAAATGCTAACCTAAACCTATGTAAGCTGGCCACCACTATTTACAGAGCAAATAAATTGGTCAGCTCTGCCTCATTAGTAAGGCTGGTCCGTAATTGACGGAAACGACGACGAAACATCTTCCCCATCATTCAACCACCAGAAATGCTGGTGCTGCCGAACGACATCCCTCTTATCGCGATTCCCCACCGCCCTACTGAACCTGAGGCGATCCAAACTGCCGTGTGCGACATCTCTGTTGTAGTTGAGTCGCCTGTCCCCAGCTGTCCGAGCGACATGGAAGATTAACGGCACCGCTGATCTATCCTGGATCAACCCTATCTAATCTAGGTAGAGGAATGCTTCCGGTGGAACGAAGCCGTCAGAGCGCACACTCTCGTGGTAAAGGTAATTGGGGTAGTAAGCCCCAGATATCAGGTTATTCGTCGAGGTCATTGCTCTTGCAATGTTCCTTCGAGTCAGCTTAATTACGAAGTTGTCCACTCGTATTAGGTTCGCCCTGTTGTAAAGGACCTCATTAGGATAAAATTTCTTGTACTCCGACTCTGGTGTTCTGCACAAGCGAAGACAAGCCCTAAGGCAAGCCCTCTCAAACACCCGAATCTTTTCCATTAAGCTTGCTCGTACATTGAACCACACGGGACAACCAAATACCAGCATGGGCCTGATAAGGGCCATGTAGCAGATTACTTTTACCCTCGCATCGAGTTGGCTGCTATAAAACAGTCTCTTTGTAAGGGCAAAAGCGCCTTTAGCTCTGGCCAGAGCAGCATCTACATTTTTGCCAAAATACACAAACTGATCTAGCCAGATTCCAAGGTATCTGACTACATTTCGACAGGCAAGAGATTGTCCGTGTTGTCCAATGATAGAGAACTTTCGCCAATTTTTTCTGGTATCCCTAGAGGCTCCAGACAACGGCGTCGTAAAGAGAATGGTTTCCGACTTCTGAAAGTTGATTTTCAGCTTCCAGTCATCGCAAAATCGTCTTATCTTATCGAAGTCACGCTGCAAGAGAGTATTAATGACCTCGATTTTTGAACCTGTTCTGTACGCTACCAAATCGTCTGCGTACGCAATAGTATGGGGAAGTGAACCTATCAAGTCGCTTGTATAAATGTTGAATAGGATCGGCGATTTGACCGCGCCTTGTTGAAGACCATTTTTAATTTGAAATATTCCAACAGAAGTCACATCACCATTCTTCACGATGAACTGTCTGTTAGTTAGCATATTATAAAGAATGTACAAGAGTGGTTTACTGATCCCCAGCCCAGTCAGCTTATAGAAAAGACCCTCTAACCATACGGTGTCGAAGGCCTTCTCCAAGTCAACAAGGCAGGCACCAGTACATTGTTTTTTGCCTTTATTCCATTGGATATCGGACACCAGTTTAGACACGGCATGTGAGATATCATGTCCCGCCTTAAAACCGAATTGATTATCCGGAACTATATGTTTGTCCTCAACCCACCTAGACAGAGCTCTATTGATTACTTTTTCAAAAACCTTACTGATATTCGGAAGGAGAATTATCGACCGGAGATTCGCCGGATTGGATATATCCTTTCCCTTTTTGGGGATAGGTTGAACCACCGCCGTTTTCCAATGCGCTGGATAGTGTGCATTATTCATTGCATTATTAAACAGGGTGGTGTAAATGTCCACCGCTTCTAGAGGAAGATGTCGAAGCACGATGTTCGGAATACTGTCGGTCCCCACTGATTTCTTAGCCCTGATTGTGTCGAAGATCTCATGGAGTTCTTCCTTCGAAATGAATGGGGGTAGGTCACCCTCTCTGGCAATGAAATTATTGGCCATATTTTCGTCGTTGAACTGGGTGAAACCAGAGCCCTCGGATCGCCAGTTCCCTATTTCATTTCGAATGCAGAAGTCGTGCACCAAGACGCGATTGTCCAGGTCGTAATTAGGGCCAATGGTATCAGTGGCCTTGTATACTTCCTGGAAAGTCGCCCCTATGGCCTCAACCTTCTCCTGTGGATCCTCGATCACAAAGAAGTCGTCATCATCAGCGGCCTCATTTGGATCAATACCTGCTATTGTCAGTAATCGTTCGTTGTCTGTTGTCCGGGCTATTTTAAGACACTGCCGGTCGTTTTGATTTTTTCTCCGAAATAGTTTATTTATTTGTGGAAACATATTCGGGTTGCTGGTGTTTACAGCCCGAACCTTGTTGTTCCAATACAAACTTACAGAAATCCTGTAATTCTCTTTTATTAGCGTCAAAGGTCCCATTATTTTGTTGTTGATTGCCGATATGGCTTCCATCATATCCTCCTTCGCCAAGTCTTCCGTGGTTTTTGACTTTGTTTAGACATTTTAGCAAATTAAGAAAATATTTAACACTATCTAAATTTAGAAAAATTTTACCAATTTAACACAAAATTTAATGCAAAAACATTTAAGAAAACTTAGCAAAAAATTACAACGAAAGTAAAGAAAACAAAATGCCCCGTATATCTTGCACACCTGTCGCGTGTGACACGAAGGACTGAGGCTAAACCGGTTTGAACGTGCTCGCAAAAAAACATTTTTTTTATATCGCTGTGTTTTTGGTTTGGCAAATACAGTGGTAGGCCATATTACCCAAATTTGCCGCACTTACTCTAATTTTAGATCTGTTATTTTTTTTTAAATAAAATGTATTGAAATAGTCAAATTATTTGAGTGTGTGTTTTTTCCTTTCACTTAAAAAAACGATGAAGAAAATACTGTGTCATATTTGTTTCATAGTGTTCCATTAGAGGAACGGTTCTAGGAACCGTTATCCATAAATAACATAAATATGTTCATAGTGTCATAAATATGAGTTGGTAAGAGTTTTTCTCAAATCGAACAAAATTAAAGGTTTCTGCTATATTATGGGTTAATATCGATTATCCAGTGGCGTCTACCAGCATCTTTCATGAACATGTAAACGGATATTTTGACAAGGCTCTTGGATTATGGGATAGCGAGCTTATAGGGATCTATACTGCTAAATCGATTTGAAGATTAAATTAACTAATAAAAATATTTAAATAATAAAACTGCTCTTTGTGTAGGTACGCCCCGAACCAAAAACCAAATTTTTAAGTGCACCAACCAGCCCGACAAATATTGTTCTTTTTGTTTTAAATTAGAATCTGTCTTAAGGCAGACTAATTGTATACTACACTAGTGCACCATTCAACCTTGTTATGTATTAAAAATAAATAAATAAAAAAATATCATTCACATGCTCGTACTCATATTTGCATTCATGAAATTGCCTCTAGGCTGTTTTCATTGAGAAACATCCCTTCTGTTGCCAGTTGACATACTTAAGTTGTGAAAGGATAAACAAATGTGTCGCCATACACAATAGTCACAATAGGCGTACACTTGTAGAGGCAATATCGTGCATATTGTATTTATGTGAAAAATGTAAACAATTTCCGTTTTATGGAAACGAGTATGTGTGGCAAAAGACTGAATCTGACAAAGGGACAACAGCAATTGAACATTAGCTAGGGTGAATGTGTATACGTATCTCAACTTTTAATGTGGAACAACCCTCACAATAGGTCATTACCCTAACATTATCCGTATGTAAAGAAATTAGTTTAAAATTTATTTTCTAAAACTGCCGGTTGAGGATGAAAGACATCCAGATTAACCTCCTCTTTTTAACAGGTCCTTCTATTTTATGAGTTTACACGAAGAGACTGTGCATCAAATTTCATGACTTCATCGTAAAGGTCTATCGAGATATTGGTATTGCATAAGGATACGTCCGAATATCTAATAAAAGGTCTACATTTTACGGTTGCATTCCAAGTTGAAGTTTCGAAGAACCCTTACTCACCATTTTTTGTAAGTGAAGGCAAGTTTACTTTAAGTTTACGTCTTCCCTATCAAAACTTAGTTATGATGGTGGAAATTTGGATAGCCGGATAGCTTATTTACTGATAAGAATGTCCCTTGTATCAGTAACTCGACGTTCAAGAATTAGTCTCGTACACGTGGTGAGGCCCAGTGCATGACTTTAGGTTGTAGACGCTATCTTGAACCTACACGCCTCTTGATGTCCAGGATGAAACCTAGATACCTGTGATGGTGAAGGGTATCTTGATTTTTCTTTTGAATGGACCAGTTGAGCTTTGGATGGATTTACACTTAAAGCCACAACTATGCATGTGCCCAAGAGTCCTAAGATGTACTCGAGAATGTTAGAGAGTGCCTGTGGGTGTTTCTCCCGACACATAAAGATTGACATCATTTGCGTAATGTACCACACCACTTGGGACGTCCTCAAAATATAGTAACCAGTCCATTGAGAACTATAGTTTATTGAGGTCCTACTTACTGTCTTAGTAGAGCAGCACCCAAAGGTTGCATACATGACTAATGTTAAGAACAAAGAGGGTCAAGCTGCAGACGGATTAACTTAACATACATATCCAGTGCTTGAGGAGAATTTATGATTGAAGAAGTGCCAAAGTTCAAGGAACGCCATCATTGCAAACTCCTTGCAATGGTTCATAAAAGGGAGTGTAGTGTTGTCTTAACCGATTTTGGTAGTTTGTTTTGTTATTCAGATTTTAGTTGGGTTGAAGATCGAGGATTCTTCAGGGGCTTTAGCAAGATTGATGGGAGTGAGATCCATCGGAGGCATATGGGATGTTTTGTCTGCAGGGAGGATACCATCGTATCCTGCTGTTTTTAGAGTTCCAAGCTGCAAACTGCCCAGTTAAGTGGTTTCAGACAAATCTGTAGGTGGGTAGATTATCTGAAATTAGGTTTGAGGTGGGTTGCAGATTTAAGGATTCCTCCCCAGAGTTAACTCAAGTACCATCTAAATTCTACACAATCTGGAGGATTCACATGTGCCTAATTATCCTTTCACAACTTCACCAAAACCTACGTTAAGTCTTCCGTACTATTCATTTGAAGATCCACATGGGTGCCTTGTAAGTTTCCTAGTCGAATTCTGATCTTTCTTTCAGCGCAGTTCTTGGGGATCTATAACTCACTACTGCGGACACTTGCCTGTTTTTTTTAGAAGAGGACATCAGCTCGTTGTTGCGTTCGACAAGCCTTAGCAGGGCTATTGCAATGTGGCATACGCATGCCAGTTTGGTCCCGATAGTGTCCCGACGATTGCGGTAGGTGATAGCAGTAGACAATTGTTTGTTCAATATGCTGAACTGTAAGTATAGGTGACTAGAGTACGACGGTTCATCAGCCACTTGTTGTATATCAAATTAAAGAAAAACTGAGGTGTTCTTTCTTTCGAAATGAAAAAATTTTTTATTCTGTCCCATAACTCGCGATATGCGTTAAGATCGCAGTTCTGTATCAGTTTCCTCTGAGACCGGATGACTTCATCAACTATCTGGGTGGCATCCAATTCCAGGTCATCATAGGGCCGGTTACCCAGATGCGAACCTTAGAGTCAGTAGTGTTATCGGGTAAGGATACAAGCGCTAAGTGTACATTCTTTTCTTGCCAGCTAGAAGATGTCCTAGTTTATTGTCCTTATTCTGAGTAGGGGTTCTATAAAGACGCTGTTTCGGACAAGCCATGGCTCCTGGATTAGGTCATCGACCTCACTCAATGCATTCGGGGAGGTAGATGGTAAATTTGTGTCGACGAGTCTGGCCTTGTGCTGATGATTCTGTATTGACTTGGCAGGCTTCGAAATGGAAGTCAAAATGATTGCAATTATTTTCTTAGTCACGGAATCCTCCTTTTTCTTGAGAAACCCCACCCTACACCTTTAACATCAAAGTTAATTGTGAAATTCCTTGCTTGTCTGTGAAGCAGAGGACGACATAACAATTCAGACCTTATCACCTTGATCGGTTAGATGTCTGAGCGAGACGGCGGTCCTTGAACAGGAGCTTAGAGTGTTAATATATCAAAATCCTAGGATCGTCTCAGAACCAGAGGACTAGTGGGAATTCCTAGATCTATGATATATCTCTCGGCCAAACCTCGTCAAGCAGCTGTAATGAAATCCTCCGAGTTCTGATTTCAACAAGCCACTACTTCACAAATCTTTTGTGCTACCCAGTGTCTAAGAAGATGGAAGGTGGTAAGGAGCATTTTGTGGCGCATTCGTAGAAGGATGTTTGTAATCACCATAAGAGCAAGTTAAATAAGGTGATGAACTGCTTTCAACGACTTTCAAACAATGTATTCTTCTATCATCGCTTCTCTAACGTACATACCGAGTTAGTTGACCTTAACCAATAAACGGTTGTTGGCAAACTGCCTTCTTACTCAAAGTTCAGTTCTTTTTTCGTTTTGCAGTATGTATTGTGAATTCGTCCTTATCCGAGTCTCTTGAATTTTATGTGGTTGGGAGGCTAACTAGTCTGTAAAGGACAATGCCTTTTCTGGACGCTTTGGCGAAAGGGCTAGTAACTCGATTTGGGGATATGAGAACTGTCCCTGTCCACGTTAAGTGTTCTTCGGCCACCATCGCTATTTCAGCATCCAGACAAGTTCTCACAATCTTTATTGGCTTCAAGTCCGTTGAAGAAAATAACACATTAGAACGCTTAAAAAGGTGTGTAGCTATCTGTGATTCTGAACGCGAAGGAAACAAATGGTAACAAAAGTGACATCTTGGCCGATTTTCCATAAAAAAAGCTGAACTTTGTGCAGAAGTTGGTATCAGCCTGCAACTCAGTACAAGTTTCAACCCTCATTTGTGCTTTTAAATTCGCTCACAAACATAAACTGCAAAAATCATATTCGTTCTGATCTCGATTCGTTTAACATTCTACTCATCAAAATATCATCGTGCAGAGATTGAATTCTAAAGCTCGAAAAGGTTGCCATTTTCCATTTCAAGAAATAGCAAAATATTTTGACATTTCAAAGATACGAGTAACAGCTTGCATATCTCCGTCTCTTTGTTTTGAGTCAATAAAAGCATAAAGTGCCAGCAAGCACTGTTTATGATTTGTGTTAAGTATCTGATTATTTATTGACGGGAAGTGTTTTCGAGTTTATTCAGGCAATGAACCCCATTATTTGCTCAAGAGTATAAAGCATACCACCTCTATCTTATCTTATCTTCAACACCTCGTAAGTTTTTGGCAGTCCAAGAAGCAAACATTAAATTTTGCCGATTAAATAATACTTAACACCGACCGGTTCAAGACTAAATAATACTTAACACCGACCGGTTCAAGAGCATTTATTTCCATTAGACCGTTTGACCATAGGTCCCTTATCGATTAGCGATTTTTTTCTTTATTTTCCCTGTTGGGTAGAAATGCCAACGTTGATTTAGATACGAGTACATAACAATGGAAATAAGCAAAAACCAGTACAACAAGCAATCGGTGTGGACGACCCAGTCCCAGTTCGAGTTCCAGTTCCAGTTCCAGCAGCGTCTAAAACACGCGAAGTCCGTGGATAATTTGCTAATTGCATGTGAGCTAAACGCTACTGACTTACTTTAGCTACTGGCTTTGGGCCTAACCGATAGTTAGTCCACTATCAAAACCAAGTCCAAGACCATAACCATAACCATAACCGAAGCAATTTCAACAAATGTCTGAGATCAAGGATGACTACAATCGATTTTCCCTTTTTACCACGACCACATGCTCCACCTCATGCGACGTACATAAACCTTTTTGGGTAGGTGGCACATAAAGTCAAGGTCGTTTGTGTTTGTTTTTGTTTTTAGAAATCCCGTGGATACCCGTCCACGTTTTCGTGTTAGTTTGACGTTGTTTTCGTTGAAGCAGAAGAAATTACTCGTTGCTGAGATAAGATAAATGATGTTGCAGGCAATATCCGCAACCGCTTAAACAACTTGAAAATTGAACGAACAAATTGTTTTAGCTACGAGAATTTGTAACATCGAAGCGGGCACATGTTTTAGCGAAATAGGCTGTTCTTATCTGTTTTCGTGGTTCGGTTTACTATATTTATTTCGGTTTTCTATAGATAAGTACAGACTTGAGAAAGCGGAAAATAGAATTTGCAAACAACCTCTAATCATACGGGTACACCGTGGTTATAGATACGAATATGTACATACACGTAGTGTTACGGTGGAAGTTTAATTTGCGCAAAAAGCTTTAGATTGGTAATGGGCGATAACGAATTTTCGCTAATTAGCAACAAATCAGAGGTTAATTACATTCTCGAATCAGTGCGAATACAAGTGAAGTTTTGATTTGTTTAATTGGCAAGCCAAGCGAGCACTGAGTTTTTGAATGTCTGGTAGAGATACTCGTACTGAGTAGTAATTAATTAATTTGAATGAATCTTGTTAGTGAGTTTTGCATCCGTGTTCGCAGAGATTGCCATGTGAGCTGATGCATTGTGGAAAAATATGTCTTATCGTCGATTACATCTGCACCACGTCTGATACAGGTCCATACAAATTCGAACAAGCCCATTGACCAGGTATACTCTCTTCCGGTCAGTGAACCTAAGTATTGTTTACACGATTCCGAAGGCAACACTAGCTGACCGCCAGAAACGCTATATCGGGAAATTCATCATATGCAAATATTTTCCGGGTTTTTAAGTTTTTGCACACCAGACGATTTGGTGGTTGGTTTGAGGTGACCGAGACATTTAGACAAATACATATAAGATCCATTATGGTACCAAGTGAATCCAAGAGAAGAGTTTCTCTCTCCCCGCTGAATCACTTGGAGGTCCGTACGAATCATAATGGGGTTCCGATGTCTGTGTTAGCCAAATCATAAGGATCGTCATGGTGAAAGATCCTAAAATGAGTTTTCTTTTCTGGGAGGAAGCAAGTCATATACAAGGAGGCACAAAATTCATCATCCAATTTTGTTTTTGAATTACTTTTTAACTAAATAAAAAAAGTGATTTTGAGTGATGGAAGTCTTTATTTGCACCTTTACTATTGATTCTGTTAAGTGGAGAAGATGATATCCGCCAAATGGCTGACGTCAGTGTTGATTTCCGCAAGATTTCCGGTGATAAGTGTTCGCATTCCTGTCGAATATTCTCCTTAAGAGCTGCGATTGTCTGAGGCTTGTTGGCATAAACCCACGACTGCAAGTAGCCCCAAAGAAAGAAGTCTGGGATGGTTAAATCGGGCGATCTTGCTGGCCATGCCAAATCGCCAAAACGGGAGACTACGCGACCAGGAAACGCTTCCTTCACAATATCCATTTTGGCTTGTGATGTGTGTGCGCTTGCACTGACTTGTTGAAACCACATGTTCACCAAGCCCCGCTCATCCAATTCAGGCAGTAAGAAGTCGTTTATCATGGCCTTGTAGAGTTCACCAGTAACAGAGACCGTATTACCGATGGCGTCCTCAAGAAAATACGGGTCAATGACTCCTCCCGCGTGAGCGCTGCACATGTAATGGCTCTTCGTGCATCACACGAAGGCGTTTCAGTGCCCCAGAAACGAAAATTTTGTTTATTGACGTACCCGCTTAAGTGGAAATGCACCTCGTCGCCCATGATGATTTTCGACACAAAATCGTCCTCTTCGCTGTTGACATTGAGGATGGCTTTACAGTAATTCACACGCGACTGACGGTCAGGAGGCATTAACAGATGCCTTAGGGTTCGTCTGCCCAATTGTATGGCCCGTCGTCTGGTTGATGTTTCTTCGTTCTCAGCGACATCGCCAGACACAGCCGTGTTCTTCTTCTAGATCTTCTCTAGAACCGGTGTTGTATTGATTTTTACACTTACAGCACTCGAACGTAGTAGATTTTAAAATTCCAAACCCTTTAGCGGCCGATTACACCGGTCAACACAAATGTTGAGTCTGAGTTTTGCTTATCTGATTCTTATCTCTCCCGCGCTACTAATTAAAAAAAAAACACATCAAAGGCTTACCTAAAAAAGTTAGCTTATGTGGCTGTCAGAATGAAAATACGGATTTTAAGAAAAGTTCCTCATATTGTACAAGGTGGGTGCTATCGGAAAGTGCCATAGATACTACAAATGGCGTCGAATAACAATTCGGTTCTGACACTTGTGAATCAAATAGAATTAGAATTTGTGTGATGGACCAATGGAACGCTATACTCCTAAAGAACGCGGAATAATCGTCACGGCGTTTTTGATTAAAAATTCGACTATTCCGTGTCCGTTTTCCTGGCCGTCCGGCTCCCACTAATCATTCAATGAGGCGTTCAACCGCAAGACTCTCAGAGACTGGAGGAACACGAGACCGAGCAAGTCCTGGAAGGCCTCGCATCTCGGGAATAAAGATGTCGTAGGGCCCCGTCGACATCGACCAGACGATGTTTACACACGATCAGGAATTCCACGCACGACTCTGCACCGCATTTTAGTGAAAGAGGAGTTGAAGAATTTGTCATTGACCGTGAATTGTGTCTAACCTGTGCTTATGCTCTCCTGGAGCTTAATAACGAGGTGGACGATATTGCTTCAAGAACAACTCAGGCCAAATGGTTGGTGAGCAATACAAAAAAAAATATTAAAAATTAATAATATATGTATAATACTTCTCTTGTGAATGTATGGACTGTCTCGTACATATGTATTAGCCCCAAATCTGATCTGCCACCATTTTCTCATTATTTAAGTCTTCCGAATAGGCATCCATAATGTCTTTAAATTGGACCAAGCGAGCATGGAACATACGAGTATGCACTTTACGGGACATTCTGCAACCCATGAGTTTAAAATCGTCAAGCATATTTGGAATCAGCTCTTTGTACCTCTCAGCTGTTATGTTTCCGAGAAAACCATGGACCACTACTTCAAGGGTGTCCCATGCCCGCCTTTTATGAGCTATCATGGCTTTCATTTTGGTCCCACGAAAAATCTAGCTTTTACTTTGGCTTCGGATGACTTATCATTGAAAAAGTTTCAGAACTTTCTGAGGCGTAATTTTACATGCAATATGTGTTTAGCATCGACAATTAGGATACATTTAATATACCGTTTCCCCATCTCGAACTCGGTTCGCTTAGGTTATGAGTCTGCTGGTAGTACGAATTGTCTGCTCTACTGTCCCTTGCGTTTCAACGAGAAAGCCAACCATAGTAAAACCCGCTATTAGTGGCCAGGTCTACGGCATATAATACCTATGATACTTTAAGCTCTCAAGAACCATAGTCACACTTTCGTAATTTTCTTTGAGCATCACGGAATGAGCCAAAGGTATACATGAACATTTATTTTAATTATGGAGAATGACAGCTTTTAAACATTTTGTGGAACTCTCTACGAAAAGACGCCAGTCGGAATGAACGCATGGAATTCCGATTCCTTGAAACAAGCTCTTCACATCAGTCCAATAGCAAAGTCTGTCTTAAAATCTTTTTTTTTGATTACTTATTCCAGTATTTGTTTCAAGTTAATTGCACAATTTCGGTAGTTTCGGACATGTCACGGTCCTAGCGGAGCTACTGCCAGGCGATCCAATTCTTACGGATGAAATTCCTTCCTTGGCCCACTTCAAGGGGCCAACATCAAACCTACCCTTTGCATAGTGAGGGGTACTATCGAGGAAAAAGTCAGAAAGACTGCCATCTTAAGGTGGTCAAGTCTTGAAGGACACAGGGTATCCAAGGCTCTTTGGCCGCTTTTTGATAGGGATAAGCTTAGGACAGTAATAGGAATATTGACAGGATACTGTCTCCTGCGGCAACACGCAAAGAGCCTCAAAGTGTCAGATACGGATATTTGCAGATTCTGCGGTGATCTGCAAGCTGTTGAGAACATAACACACATACTGTGTGAATGCAAGGCAATGTCGCGTAGTCGAAGAAAATTTTTAGGGAAATACTTTTTCGAAAACCTAGAGTAAATTGACGGCACGAACTTCAAAGGCCTTCTAGGCTTTTGCAGGGAAATTGGGAGTTTCACCAGGGCGATTGTTTAGGTTTTCGCCATTTAAATATAAATTCAACTGATTCCACAGGGATCGCGATGGGCCCGTTTTGGTGCCTGGTGTCTGTATGATGGCATACACCCCTGTTTAACCTAACCGAGAAGCTAGAATTTCTGATTTACTTTTGAGCAGGTTCCGATCTGTAACTATGTCGTTTAGTTCGTCAGAGTTAATGAGGTGATCTTACTGATTTGATCTTGCCATCACAAGATAAAGTGGGTCTCATATGAAAGGCAACGAACTGTCGGGTAGACTGACAATTTTGCCATAAGTCGAAACTTTACTTATTGTATCAAAAAACCGGTGTGTCAATGGCGTATTATCTTGCTTTCGCCAGATCGTTGTAGACTTTGGTTTCGGCGGGACATGCCATCAAAAAGAATATTCTTTTTTTTAGAGACGGGCTAGGCTGTTGCTTTTGCTTAGTCCTAAATTCCTAACGAGTAAGATGGATAAGAAAGCTTAATCGTGGAAGACATACAGAAAGTCTAAATCAAGTATCTACGTCTTTTTATGTTTCGTAGCAGTCTTGAACGCCTTTTGAATGTCAAAAGCAAATTTGTTTTCACCGGACTCGACATTGACTATTTGACAATCTTGACACGAATTAATATTATGCGCATAAAGCAGCCAATGAGTTGTGCAATATTCATTTTGTTTAAGTTGAATATTCAAAATATCTACCCCTGTTAGTATAGTTTAGCACTTTAATCAGGTGCATAAATTAACTAAACTAATTAAAAAACACTGCGACCTACTCGTACTTTTGGCGCCATAATCAAGCATAATTTTGAATGGAATAAAATGTACAGTGCAAGATTCAAGGTGACAAGTTTATTTTTCCGATTTCGGTTCGCCAAAATAAGGAGACACCATTATTAGGTGATTCAGATGCAGTTGGAGGATTATGGCCAACTGATGTAGGACTAGTTAACAATACATCAATGTTAGATGTTGTGGCAACATTGACTGGTCACAGTCTGGTTGCTGCTTTCCAATACCAAGTTGACGTAGGTTCTTCCATAGTTTCGGTCCTGGTAGCGTTGGTGCAATCCTTTCCTTATAAAACCTTGCATTTGCTATTCTTACTCTTCGGTATGTGTTTCTAAACTCCTCCAGTTTATACTGTTTTGATGTGCATCTTTTCTGGTTAATTCATCTGATATTTGTTAGAAAACTGGCATACTCTGTGAGCAACTGGATTGTAAGATGGATTGTAATGTCTCCTGCCTCACTTTGTTTTATCGCTATTTCCACCACTTCAAACCTTCAACCGTAACACACTCGTCTCGCTATGAATGCTCATCAGTATACCCTCATGCGCACTTTTGGACGTACTCTAAAATATCGTGATTCATTCCTAACCCCTACAACTGGCTTTTGGAATGCCCTGCCGAGTTCTCTATTTCCTAGTCGTTATAACTTGCAAACATTTAAGACCAACGTACATCGGTACCTCTCATTTCTTCCTCCCTATGTTTCCTTTGCCCGCACTGTGTACAAACATTTTAAGGTTACACAAGTCTATTCCGTGATTTTTGTATAAATGTAATGGGTTTTCGATGCATCGGAATACCAGATTTTGTTTGCTCACTTATCCACATATGTACATAGGTGGGAATGGGCCCATAAAAAACGCCGTGACGATTATTACGCGTTCTTTAGGAGTATAGCGTTCCATTGGTTAATCACACAAATTCTAAGTCTATTTGCTTCACAAGTGTCAGAACCGAATTTTCAATCGACGCCATTTGTATTATCTATGGCACCCACCTTGTAGAATATGAGGAACTGTTCTTAAAATCCGTATTTTCACTCTGACAGCCAACACTTTTTTAGGTAAGCCTTTGTTGTTTTTTTTTTTATTAGCGCGGCAGAAATAAGAATCAGATAGGGTTTTGCTTTTTGTGTTGACCGGTGTAATCGGCCGCTAAAGGATTTCGAATCTGAAAATCTACAACGAACGAGTGCTGCAAATGTGAGAATCAATACTACACCGGTTCTAGAGAAAATCTCGAATGTGTTTATAGTTGCCGAGGAAAATTTGCGGTCTTCAAACACCTTTAAGCCCCAACCTAAAGGTGGATAAATACTTCAGTGATGAAGTGCTTACAGTGCTAACACCGACCACATAAGCGGGAGCTACCTGCAACTTAATGTGCTCCGCGCCATTGAGGAATATGAAGTCAATTCAATAGTACATACAATGTCGACAGACAGGCTTTTTCTACTGAGAGACAGTAAGAACGCAGGTGACTTCTAAGAGAAATTGGAAAGTATCCGTTTGGTCTGTCGGCATTTTTGAGAGTCTTGACATCTACAGAACCCCGAAGCAGGTTCGTGTCCTGATGAAATCTCCTTCGAGTATTGTCTATCAATTTCGTTGGCGATTTAATTTTCTGTTGTTTTTTGGGGACCCAAACAAAAGTCACTGAATTCATAAATGCGTACAGCAGAAGCACTGTATCCTCGAATCAGCTTGGAAATGATGAGGGTTCAGTCTGTTTTTAAGCTGCTTAGCTTGGTTGTTGCTACATTTTCATCAGGATTGCGTATATCTCCGCTTGAAAGAGTGACATAAGAAAGACAATGAAAAGTGAAACCTAACCTAAAACCATTCCTGGCCATAGAGGAAGTCGACCAGATCAGAGTCAAAAGACAATCAGCGCGCAAGACCTTCAAAACTCCAGTGCCTGTTGTACCAGAGACAGACAACTTCTTTTAAACGAAAGATGGCTTTGAGAGTGCAGCCCATGACATAAATATCAAGAAGAGAAAGCCCCAATTCAACCAAGACAGACTTTTCTCTGGATTCTGGTAAAAGCAGCAGTGACATATATTGAAAGCTTTTTCCACCAGACATAGCATAGGTGTGTAGATCCAGAGGACTATTAAACCAGAAAGTCGATACTGCCTTGGAGGTATTCGACGTGACATGTTTAGTTTAAAGAAGATTGTTATCCAGGATCCAACGAAGCTATGCACGTTGGAGAAACGGTTATAGACGGCTTTAAGCACTAGATAAGTCAGATTAGTCAGTTTCCTTCTTCTTGCAGAGAACAACCTCAGTTCTATAAAGATTTGCCAAAATCCTATTTCTAGTTCACAGTGTATCATAAATAATGGAACTGATAGACAGTTTTACAAGTGTTCATCCTGAATTCTTTTCCGTTTCAGAAATGGCAAAAACGACAAGTTACGGCCCACCACAACATTTAACACTGAATAATTTCTCGGAGTCAGGGTACAAAACCAATTATGACAAAAACTTGGACTAGCAAATGTTCACAATTATTGAGTAAATGTTCAAAGTCTGCAAACAGAATCGAAGCAACTTTCACATTCTTGAGCACAATGTCTCTTTTCCGACAGAATGCCAACGTGAATTCCATCTCTTGGTATTGTCGTATTGATTGTGTAACTAATCAATAGAATTTGCCAGTATTTGAGAATTAAAAATAAATATTTATTCCCACCCTGTTGGGGGCTATACGCAATGACATTTTACGATCCCTTTCTTAAGGTCTCGATAAAGTTGGCAATACTTACGATTTATTGTCTTCAAGTCGTACATTATTTTGGTAAAAGGCTATAAACACGTTTTCTGTGCTCAATTTATGGGTCGCGTGCTGAAGTGTCATTAGTCCGTTGAGAAGAAATTTCCATTGGACAGCTGGAGCAGATGGTGCTTATGAGCTATTCCAAGTAAAACAATTATTCGATTTTTACGGCAGATGAAAGCGCGTCTGACATTAAAAATTCAAGACACAACATTCTTGGGAACAGCGATTTTGTCACGAGACTAAGTATTAGTATCTAAAATAGAATTAATGGGGAGAAATTCGAGATATTTTACTGTCACATGAGTTACAGGTGGTGTACCAAAGTAAATAACTTGTAGTTGAAAGTATGGTTTAGCACAGATGTCACAAGTAGGTTTTCCCGGTTAAGAAAACGACATGGAAGTCCCCTAATTCGTCAAGGATAGTTTGGGAAATGATTTTTGGGTATATTCTAAGGAAAAAATCGTTCTACAGCAACGATCTATCTCCAATGTTGACATCATTTATCGAGCATTTATGAAAAGGCTTACTTTGGTGTTCCCTGAGCCATTTCTCCGTTACTAATAATGGTAGGAACTTTGTTTAGGGCTTTATTTTTAGAAGAAATACTAGCCTTTGTAACTGCGTTTAAAGAAAGTTAATACCTTGTTTGAGTTTTCAGATATCCAATTTCTAAGCCTGTTCCATTTTTCTTGCCCCAGCTAATTTTTAACTTTGTTTTCCTTAGTTTAATTTTTTTTCGTCAAGGTTACAGTTGCTTAAAAACACTATTTGAAATGTCTGCATTTATTTACAAACCAAGAATACGCAGACATTATTTACGTTTATGGGCTGTGCAATGAAAGTTCAACTAGAGCGTGACAAAGATACCATGAACTTTATCCTAACCGACGACTTCCTAGTGAAGGAGTATTTGAAAGGCTTCGATAAACGAGATCAGTTTCAAATACACGGCTGATTAAAGAATACTGGAAGCTGTTACAACTGATCCATCAATCAGCATCAGACGCTTAGCTTTGCAATTCAGTGTTGCCAGACATAGAATTTCTAATGTACTGCATGGAGAAAATCGGTATTCATACCACTATACACTAGTGCATGAACTGCTCCCGATGATTTGGAAATGTGACTTGAGTTTTCTAACTGGTTGCTGGAGCGGAGCTTGGATGACAACGAGTTTATTAGCAGAATTCTTTTGACGGACGAATCTCAATTTACAAGAGATGGGATCACAAATTTTCATAATCTTCAAACATGGGCTGCAGACAATCCACGTACAATATGTGGACAGGTGTAATTAGAAACAAGTTAATCGGCCCCTTCAAACTACCATCTAGGGTGAATTCTACAAATTATCTGAAGTTTATGAGAAATGCTTTATCAGATCTATTGGAGGACACTCCACTGACCCAACTAGCTTCATCATATTTCCAACAGGATGGTGCTCCAGCTCACTATGGTCGTGAAGTTAAGAATTGGCTAGATGAAGATTATGGTAATCGTTTTATAGGAAGAAATGGAACATTTTACTGGCCTGCCATCACACAGACACCAGTTACGAAAACGGCCCATCGCGATCCCTGTGGAATCTGTTGAATTTGTCTTTAAACGGCAAAAACCCAACAAATCTCCCTGATGAAACACGCAATTTCCCTGCAAAACCAAGAAGGCCTTTGAAGTTCGTGCCGTCTATTTCCTCAAGGTTTTCGAAAAAGTATTTCCCTAAAAAATTTGTTCGACTATGCGATATATTACGAGTACCTTGCATTCACGCAGTATGTACGAGTATGTTATGTCGTCAACAGCTTGCAGATCAGATCTTCAAGAAAGCCATGACTAGCATACAATGATGAAGGTCATACAAATAATTCTTAATCACTGTGAGATATCCTGAAACAAACAGCAAGAGATGAGAAAGCGGATGTGGTCCTGATAAGCGAACCACATAAAACTCTCAACAGCAGTATCTGGGTATGCGACAAGACAAAGCATGCCGCAATATGGATATGCGGGAACCACGCTTTTCAATACATCGATGGTGATGCAGAAGGATTTGTATGTGCAAAAGTAAATGGCATCAACTTCTACAGCTTCAACTTCAATACCAAGCAATGCTGGACAGGTAGATGAATAATGCACAACACAAAACTGTTGTGATCATTGGAAGAGACTTCAATGCTTTGGCTACGGAATGGGGCAGTAGGCTCACCAACGAAAGGGTTCGTACACTCTTTGAAGCATTTGCATCTCTAAACACAACATTAGGAAATAGAGGAAGGAGCAACACATTTCACAAAGCAGGAACGGGATCAACCGTCGACCTAACCTTTGCGAGTGACTCTATCTTACGCAACATGAGCTGGCGCATCAGCGAGGAGTACAGCCATAGCGACCACCAGGCGATTATATTCAAGATCGTAAAAACCAAAAGAACCCCGGACCGAAATAAAAAATTGGGGCCCACAATGGAAGGACAGCCTTTTCGACGAGGATACATTCGAGGAGATGCTGAATAGCTCTACACAGATACAAGCGGATCAGCCGAAAGCTTGTTACAGAAAATATCGTAGGCGCCCCATACTGCTGGTGGAACGATGAAATAAAAACACGCAGGGCAAAGTGTGACTTCTAACAACACATACGAGTAGAAAGCTTTAAACAGGCAAGACGGGAGTTTACAAAGGCGATCAAAGAGAGCAAATCAAGATGCTTCAAACGTAATGCGACGAAGCGGATATCAACCCATGGGGTACGGCCTACAGAATGGTTATGACCAAACTGAAATCCTGCAGGTCTCCACAAATAACGTGCCGAAAAATACTGATAACCATAGTGGAGCACTTATTCCCCAAAAGGTTACACAACATGGTCGCAATCGTCCGGGAGGCAGAAGTAGGACATATCTCAGCCATTATACTGGAAGAACTGCAGAGAGCTCTTAATCGAATTGGAGACAAAAACGCGCCTGGAGCCGATGGTGTTCCGAACACAGCATTAAAGGCTGCTGCCGGAATAAAACCAGATCTTTTCATCGGAACATTGCAAAAGTGTCTCGAGGAGGGAGGAGGGAGTGTTCCCAGAACCGTGGAAGTTGCAACACTTAGTGCTACTACCCAAAAGAAATAAACCACCAGTAGAACCATCATCATATCGCCCAATATGTCTTCTAGACACAATGGGAAAGATTCTTGAGCGTATAATATACGACGACAGACTGCTGACTGTAGCAGAGGAGAAGGGAGCCCTCTCAAACCATCTGTTTGGATTTTGAAAGTCACGCTCCACGGTCGATGCTATCCAAACAGTAGTCGGCATTGCGTCTGCAGCCATAGTAGTGCATTCTTGGAGGTGGGGCTCAAAAAAGTACTGTGCGGTGGTGACACTAGGCGTCAAAAACGCGTTCAACACTGCCGACTGGTCCCAAATAAGGCGATCACTTGGAGGAATGGAACCACCCTACTACCTGCTAAAGATAATCGCCAACTATTTCACGAACAGGAAGTTATGGTATGACACGGATGAAGGGGTTAAATACTATACCATCTCCGCTGTGGTACCGCAAAGATCAGTGTTAAGTCCACTCCTGTGGAACCTAATGTACGACGAAGTGTTGCGGCTAAGGTTGCCCGAAGGAGTCAGTATCAGCCGAAGGATTCGCAGACGATATAGCTATCGTGGACGTCGCAAAACACACCCATGAAGTCGAGTCAACCACAAACGCAGCCATTGTTCAAATAAGGCAGTGGCTCGAATCTGCGGGTGTCGAACTGGCGGAACAAAAAGCAGAAGACGTTCTTGTTACAAGCAGGAAAACCGCGGAATATATCAATATTTACGAGTAAGTCGGTAACCAGAACATCCGATCGAAGGAAGCGGTAAAGTACCTAGGAGTGATGTTAGACAACATGTGGACTACGTGAGGAAAAAAGCGTCAGAGCTATAAGCGGCACTTTCCAGAATACTGCCGTATGTTTGCGGACTTGGATACGCAAAAAGGATCCTCCTAGCTAAAGTAGTCAGCTCGGTTATTCTATACCCGGCACCAGTTTGGGCAGATACGCTAAAAAGGAAAGAATCAGGCCGGAAACTGTCAGCGGTATACCGACTCGTTGCACTAAGAACAATAAGCGGCTATAGGATGATCCCGGACGATGCCGCATTTGTCATCGATGGAATGATTCCCATTGATTCCCATCGAGGAGAATTTACCGCAGGAAAACCTCAATGCCAACTGATGCCAAGGCAATAAGGAGAATGAAAGAGGAAGAAAGGGTACATTCTATAGCCCTATGGCAATCACGATGGGATAATGCCACAAAGGGCAAATGGACTCATACCTTGATTCCAAAAATCAAAGTATGAACAGTGCGCAAGGAAACTGCAACTATCACCTTACGCAGTTCATCTCTGCTCATGGCGGATACTGAAAGTACTCGTATCTATACAAATTTGGCCATGACAACTCCCCCTTTTGTCCCGAGTGTCCAAATCAGGAGTAGGACGTGAAGCACGTAATTTTCCTTGGCGGACGCTTCGCGGAATGGAGAGAAAATCTAAGAGAATGGTGGAGTCGGAAGAATACTGGCTAAATATTTGGGGTTTTGTAAAAACTGTGCAGATCGAGCTACGGAGAATATAAGCCGAAAGAAGAGCGGCAGAATCAGCCGAACAAATAGAAACACCGGAGTAGCATGAATTGGTTGCCAGCCTCCCCACTCGCCGGGGAGAGTGGTAGAAGTGTGCGGGGTGTGGTTTCGGCTAGTTTTTGGAGAAGGAGAATAATATCCTGTGATTCGTTCATGGTGGTAACACGGGTTATCAATATCCACATCCACTTCCATTGGCGCAAACCATAAAAAAATGTCAAAAAGCGGCCAAGGAGCCTTGGATACCCTGTGTCCTTCAAGACTTGACCACCTTAGGTTGGCAGTCTCTGTGATTTTTTTTTTCTTGGTAGTGCCCCTCTGTGCAAAGTATGGGAAGAATGAAAGACCTTTTTTCTTCAACCGAAATAGCAACTTTAAGTGAATTTGAAGTGTGTATTCTCGAAGCAGTGAAATCCAAAAACGGGCTCTAACATGCAGACAAAACCACGGAGGACACCTATTATAACTGTTGTAGTTCAAACATAAAAACATAAAAATTATCTAAATCAACACAAAATCATTTTTTATTCATAGCTTTGGAGTTTAAAGCAAAAGAATAATTTTTTTTTTAATTTTACCTGCTGCAGGTTTTGGCAAGTATCATAAAATCTGTGGGTTTTTCTTAAAACTTGTTAATGATTTTATTTTTTAGTATTGTTACGTTAATTAGAAAAAAATAGTAAAACGGTATGTGTACTACGCATTTTCTGGAGAAAAGCGACCTCAAAATCAAAAATTAGCACGGGAAAAGTGGATCAGGCTTAGAAAATGGATATCTGAAGACTCAAACAAGATATCAACTTTCTTTAAACGCAGTTACAAAGGCTAGTATTTCTTTTAAAAATAGAATCCTAAACGAAGTTTCAATTCAATTCAATTCAATTCAATTTATTACAATAAACAATTTGCACATTAAGACATTGTCTCTTATAGTACTAAGTAATAATATTTAGTAACAAAATGTTAATTTTAAACAGAAAGAAGAGAAAAAATATAACAAACAAATTAAAAAATTATAAGTTTTAATAGCAATTATAGTGATAATAATAAAATAAAAATACTAAAAAGGAAGAAAAATAAAGACAAAAAAAAAGGGAGAGGAAATAAAATAGTTGAGCAATTGGAGAAAGACTGAGGTAGAGTTGATAGTAAAGAGATGCATTAAGAAGAAAAGTACACATACAAGGCAGTTTTGAAGCTAGCAGTATTTGACAAGCAATTTATATGAGACGGTAAGTTATTCGATAGTCTAATAGCATAAATGAAAAATAAACGCGATGAATTGAGGTATTTGCAGTTTACGCAAGCATCCACCACAACGATATTAACGTGGTTATAGCCAGAAAGCTTTCGGTTTATGGTGAAACCAAGACTTGTAGCCGCCTCAACTAACCTAATCTTACTACCGGCTAAGCAAACATCAGGAACTAGACTTAGCTCAAAAGACTTGTTTGATATTGGAAGTACTTGAAATTTTTTTGGGTTCAAAGCTAATCCAGTTTTAGTTGCCCATTCAACAATAGAAGCAAGATCCTCATTTAGTAGTGACACTAGTTCACCTATTTTATTAACCGGATGGGATAGGTAAAGTTGTACATCGTCTGCATAGAAATGAATCAATGCTAAGTCATTTATGTACATACAGAACAAATTTGGGCCCAATATTGATACCTGCGGAACCCCTTGATAAACTGAACGGAGACCTGAGCGGTTGTTACCAACAACGACTATTTGTGACCGTCCACATAAAAGAGCCTTACAGCTCTTTCACTAAAACTATAGTAATGGTGCAGTTTCCAACAGAGAATGGAATGATTCACTCTGTCAAAAGCGTTAGAGAAATCAAGCAGGCAAGGCAGCGTCACACATCCTTTGTCAAAATCTTGCCTGATATAATCCAAGAATTTTACCATGGCAGTTCTTCTTAAAGCCTGATCGGAATGGGCTCAACAGGGAATTTTCAACCAAGTGTTTCTGAATTTGTGACTCTATTACCTTTTCAAAGACCTTAGACAGGCAAGGTAACATACTAACAGGTCTGTAGTCAGAAGCATCGGAAGCAGTGGTATTTTTAGGAGCAGGTACAACCTTAGCACATTTCCATATCTGAGGAGTAGTAGATGTTGCTATACAAGAATTTATTATATGTGTTAGATGGCCTATGACATACGGCAAAAGAAGTTTTATGAAACGTAGTGGCATGCCGTCTTCTCTAATAGCATTTGATTCTAAACGTTTAATAATACAAAGGACATCAACCTCCGTAACTACTTCAAAATCAATTTCTTGTTCAAGGCCTCTGCTGGAGACAACGTCATACTCGAAACAATCGGCAGCAACATCATTTGAAACAAAATAGTCGTTCATTTCATCTAAACCAAAAGTGCAGCTCCTGTCACTATTTACACCAATGCCAACTTGGCGTAGATTTTCCCACAGTACCTTAGAGGGTAAAGAAGTGCTCAGTTTAGATGAATAATAGTGTCGCTTAGATACACGAACAGCATCGGTTGCAGCGTTACGAGCAGCTTTGCACCTGTTCTAGTTAATCGCTCTTTGGCTACGCTTCCACTTCCTGTACAGTCTGTTTCGCTTCTTTAGAACACCAATTACCCCTTCCGTGAACCAGGGACACGCAGTGTTTCGGATCGCGGCAGTTTTTGTTGGTACATGATCATTAAATAATTGCATTACAAGCCTCTGGAAAATGATTAGCTTTTCATTTGGATCGGCAACCATTCTGCAATTCAACCATGGGACCGAGTTTGCTGCGGTCGTTAGTGCTTCATGGTTTATTGATGAGTAATCCCTATAAACAAAGGAGCTTGAGGAAGAATTGTGGTTAAGGACAACATTGTAGGTACAGAATAGGAGATCATGTTCGCTGACATCTTCGAGAGAAATCTGATCAAACAGTAAGACAGAAAGTGAATCAGATACAATAACAAGGTCTAAAAGGCTCGGTGGTGCATCTGGCCGGAAACATGTTGGATAGGAATTATTTACAATTCCAAGGCCACTTGCCGCCGCCATATCTTTCACTTGGTACGACCGCGAATCCTTTCTAAGCATGTTGGCATTAAAATCACCACAAACGACAATGTTATTATATAAAGGGGAGAATTCGGATAGAAAAGAGAGAAAAGGCTCAGTTGAAAAAACACGATTTGGATTGTAGGAGCAAGCAACTAAACATTTGACAGACCCATCAGAAATTTCTGCAATCAAATACTCAACATCGGTTCCTAGCGACTTTTTTATGACTTCACATTTTAAAGTTTCCTTGCAATATACCGTAACACCACCTCCTATTGTTTCCGTAACCCTATCATTACGTGCGAGCTCATATCCAGCTATTTTATAAAAAAAATGATCAATTGCAGGTTCAAACCATGTTTCATCAACACATATAACATCAACAGAACAGATAATTAAGGTAATCAAGTTTAATTTGGTTAAGAGTCCGTGCATTAATGTGACATACTTTAAACCCGCTTCTTTGACACGAAAGAACGTTCAATATTGTGCGAGTCTGAACTTCATTCATGCTACGACTGTGACAAACGTTTCTACCACTACGAAGTTTCTACCATTAACAGAGCAGTTCCCGTTAACATGGGTCAGAGTACACCAAAGTAAGCCTTTTCATAAATCCTCGATAAATGATGTCAATATCAGAGATATGTAGATCGTTGCAGCAGAACGATTTTTTTTACTTAGAATACACCCAAAAATCATTTTCCAAACTATCCTTGACGAATTAGGGGAAACCCTGTATAATGGCAGGACTGATTCCTGCTCAAGTTCTGGTCAAGAAGGTACTCTATTCGGTACCCACTATATAAAGTACCAACACATTGGATACCAACTGTGTTAAGATAAACTCGACACTCGACATTCAAGAAGAATCAGGAAGAAGTATTTGTACAGCACTACTTTGTCCTCAGAGTCCTAGCTATCCACTATTGAAATCTAGGGAAATCTGCAGCCGAAACGTCCATAAAATGCCTTATTTCATGATAAATGGAGTTTTCCGCGGTTTTTCCTCTTCCAAAACCGGGCTGTGATCGGTTGTAACGGATTTCGCACTGGAAGTAATTCTTTTTAATCAGGTTGTAAAGGGTTTTCCAATAGGGACTTGACAACTTTGAATTTAATTTGTGAACGCACTCTTTCACTAATCATCAAACTGTCACTGTCAATTTATTCCATAAACTCAACATATTCATCATGGTAAAGTACACGAACGAGCAACGTCTGCAAATTATAAAAAATTTCTACCGAAATTCGGAGTCGGTGACTGTAACTTTAAGAGCGTTATCTCCAATTTTCGGTCGTAATTCTCGCCCTAGTACACAGGCAATACCAAGTTTAGTGCAAAAATTTGAGTCTACATATTCGTTGTGTGATGTTGCCGTGTCAGTGAGACAACGAGTTGGTCGAAGTGTCGAAAATATCGCTGTCGTTCAGGCGTCCGTAGCAAACGATCCAAATCATCCACGGCGTTCTCAAGAATTGGGCATCGCTCAGACCACATTATGGCGTATTTTGCGTAAGGATCTTGGTTTACACCCATACAAGATCAAGCTGACTTAAGAATTGAAGCCGATGGACGATCTGGAGAAGATGCGCCAAGATGATGAATTTCATCGCAAAACCATCTTCAGTGACGAAGCTCATTTTGGCTCAATGGGTTCGCCAATAAGCAAAATATGCGTTATTGGTCGGGTGAAAATCCACATGTGCTTCATGAATCACCACTTCATCCAAAAAAAATAACTGTTTGGTGCGGTTTGCATGCCGGCGGCGTTACTGGGCCATATTTTTTCGCCAACGATAACGATCGATACGTTACGAATGGTTAGCATTATCGCGTCATGACCACCGATTATTTTTGCCCCGAATTAGAAGATATGGACTTGGACGACATGTAGTTTCAACAGGATGATGCCACAAGTCACACAGCACACGCTACAATCGATTTATTGAAGAGTAAGTATGGTGAGCGTGGGCCAGTCGATTGGCCGCCTCGTTCGTGCGATTTAACGCCACTTGTCAATTTTCTGTGGGGCTACGTTAAGTCATTGATTTATGCCAACACGACGACGACGTTGGAAGAGCTCAGAGCCAACACTGAACGCGAAATAGCGGCCGTTTCGGCCGAAATGTGTGGCCGAGTCGTTGATAATTGGGTCCAACGAATCGACCGTTGCAAACGTGCCTGCGGTGGCCATATGAACGAGGTCGAGTTCCATTCATAAATGTTTTGATTGTACTCCAAGCGGATAATAAAGTTTTTGAAATGTCTCAAATGGTTTGCGTTTCATTTAAAAAAAAAAGTTGTCAAGTCCTTACTGGAAAACCCTATACCTTTGTGGAGTTAAGTTTCTATGCGTGCCAGGTAGGGCAAAATAAATGTCATAACGAAAAATTGACTGGAAGGTGTAAAATTGATGGCATTAAGTTGAAAATAATGATATCGTTCAAATGACCACCTCCTGAGTTGATTCACTTTTGTGCTCGTTTTACGGCATTTTGAACTGTTGCTCGCAAAACATCTGGCTCTAAATTGGTGATTTCTTTTTCAATTGTTGGTTTTCAAGACATGCAAGGTTTATGGTTTGTTGTGGTAAACTCGAGATTTCAAAAAGCCCCAAAGGAAGAAGTCTGGCGCCAAAACGTGAGATCACACGGCCTGGAAATTGGGGAATCAAAACTCCATTGTTGCTCGAGCGAACCAATGATGTTCGAGACCCAATTCAGCAACTTGAAAAAACTAAAAAAAACTCGTTTAACATCTGTCTTTAGCGCTCAGCATTCACTTTGAGGGGATGCAATAGCTCTTCGTGGATTTCATGTGGGATTCTCCGTGCTGCAGAAACGCAAATTTTGTTTATTCACATAACCACTTAAGTGAAAATGAGCTTTGTCGCTCATTATGATTTTGGATACTTGCACCAGATCTAACAGAGTATGGGAGTAAGTTACGAGTAACCTCTAATGACGGTTAACAAGCAGCAATTGGAGAACGGTTTGCACTCTATAAGGGAACATCTTCAAGTCTTTCATCAGAATTCGACGCAACGAACGTCTGCTGATACCAAAGTGTGTGCATCGTTGTCCCGTGGACAGCGACTCAGTTTGGACTCAGTTTGCACGAGACGCTCAGCCAAACACTTAATTGTTCGTTCACATGGTGCAAGACGACGAACTTCACGCTGCATTAAAAAAAACAGACCGCAAATTGGTCAAATAAGCAGTAAGAATAATTCAGGTGTGTATCTCTCCATTGCTTGTTGTCAACAAGCATAATGCCTTTTTGCTAAAATTATGGTACATTCACATTGTGACATTACTTTTGCCCCACCTTGTAGATACCCTTTGACTACTTTGACATTTGAGGTTTTTGCCCAAAATTTTGTGTGAAAATTTGGTACTTATGAGATGAGAGTTATGAAGTTTAGAAACTACACAATGACTTTTAGACCTCCGTTGCCTGATGTAAAACGAACAGGAATGCCTATTCCATTCATATCTCCTTCAAGAGATGGCCTCAGTACACAATTTCATCCTTGAATCAATCTCCCATCTAGCCCGAAATGTCGGGCATATTTACTGTAAGTGTACATCCAGGTTCGTAGCGATCCAGGTGCTCGTATGTGAGTTATTAGCTTTAGGTACCCATACGAATTGGGTTTTTGAGTGGCAAGCGTCTGATTGTTCCTCTTAAGATCAGGAGGGGCATTCTTTGTTTTGCCATGCGGATCGCCTAAATTGTCGCTCTCTATAATTGACTATAGTTCCGTCAGCATGATTATATAATTTCGTTTCAATGGAGAATTAAGTAAGATCTGTGGCTCGAGAGTCATATTTCACATCTGTACTGCTCATTCAGTTCCGGATTTTAAACATTTTAGAGCACTACCGGTGTGGTAAAGGTACGAAAACCGTGTCTGTAATTTTGAAATGTTATGAACTGATGGAGAATTGAGTCATTAAAAGCCCTATTGAGTCTTTACATTCTCGAATTCTTCATGTGTCCTCATCCTACGGCCAATTGCCTTGTATGATACAATTTTCACAATAAATCGTCTTAGATGTACGGCTGTTATGCGAATCATTGTTATCAGTCCCAAAAGTGCCATGCCTACGAGGTAGATCCATTTTGTGGAGCAGTGAAGGAGTGAAATATTTCCCTTCCGATATGCATCTTGATTAAATTCTCCTCTAATGTTTTTGTTCCAACTATGACGCCATTGCCAAATATAGATTCTACTGATCCCAAATGTTGGTCGATATGTGCCGAAAAAAAGCATCACGTATCTTATAGTTGGACAGGGAACTGTTCTGTGTCCTTTTTACTCGAAAATAGACATTTTGGTAGTTGTTGTAAGGATAGGTCGGGAAACTATTTAAAATCCAATAAAATTCTGTAACACACTCGCTTACTTTCGGATCCATTTAAGATAAGGAATTTCCTTTTTTACTCTCTGCCACCATTCTAAGAAGACCTACTCGTGTCCTTAGTACAGTGTACTTGCTTGCGCAGTTGAAAAAAACTAAAAGCAAGCAACAAATGAGGCCAAATTCTGTTAAAAAATTTTCCTCTTCATATATCCTGAGCATCCTTTAAAATAAAAAACAAAAGTAACAAAGCAAACTGTTTTCACTATCCCTCTTCCTTCACTTCCTTGTTGTGTAAATTGAAATGATGTTGTTTGGTTTCGCAATTGCGGATATATGTATGTACGTAAATATAGACATACTCATACAATTACGACTCACGAAACTTTTCCTTTTCGCAATATCTGCACTTTTTAGATGCACCCCCACGTACATATGTAGATACGAATACATGTGGATGTGGATGTGGGCAATGACTTTCATACTTTTGACACAAATCCGAGTATACTTGTACGTTCTGGTATACGAGTATGTACATACAATCTTCGTAAGATCTATCGGGTAGTCAACGTGGCGTCTGGCATTATGGAGCCTGTGCCAAATCCATCTCCCCCCTTGGTAGTATTCCTGGGTACGAGTATAATCCTTGAAGGTTTGCCTCTAAAAAGGGGTGGAGCGCGACGGCAGGGCGGCTAAGGAATTGCACTTTTATGCGGTAATGTAGGAAAAGTGCAAAACCAATGAAAAGAAAACACCAGGAGAACTACAATATAAAGAGCATTGTTTGCAACGTTCTGGTATTACGAGTACTATAGGACTTTGTAAGGGAGAGAAAAGTGGTATGTCCTAGTGGGTAAGCAATCCTAACTAATTGCTTCTGAAGGAGATTGATGTGAAAGCTTTGTTTAAAGTTAAAAGGTAAGCTTAATGGAATTTTCTTTGAACGAAATAGAATAAGAGTGACACTTTCTGGGTTGTTTTACGTGAGAAAGGCTGGTTGTTATGGTAAGCCGTTGAAACATTAAGAAATTGAATGAGTAATGGGAAAAGGAAGGACAACTTTTAGGTCCACCAACGTTAGTTTGTTTTTATTAACGTTAGGCTCAACCAATAAACCTCTCCAGTTAGCGTGGTCGTTGCAACTACCCCAGTTACGCACTCCAAAATGGCTTAGGTTCCCTTTTCTTCTGTACTGTGTCGTCTCCCCGGGTAAGAATCTTTCCTCCCACACGGGATCAAAGATCCGCCGAAGACACGTTCTAAGATATCTTCATCCGTCATAGAGCAGGACTGGGATGATTGGGGTCCTTAGTGTTTTTTGTCAAGGCGTAACCACTCAATTGCCAGGTTAGGGATTGGCAAGGGTAATTCTTTCCCAGATTTAGGAAGTGAAGTGTTGTAATCCAAGGTAGTCAACAGCCCTAAATCCTCAACACTATGGCTGTGGACTTTAACGTTCTCTAGTATTCGCCGATGTTGTGCATTTATGTTCAAGTCATCATGAACAGACTTACGTCAGAAGAACTTTTTCGAAGCATTCAGAAAAATTTTGAAAATCGATTTTCAATCTGCGAGCGTATCAAAGATTATATGGATTTTTCTGGTCCCAGAATCGACCAACTGAGCTGGCTATTCCTGCTCGTGCGTAAATACGCCCTATATGTGCCAAGGCCAACAACGGATTGGTTCCGATTTACCAACGATCACAACATATGGTTTTTCTTCGCTAATAATGTGGATAATTTTACGAAAAGATCTCGGTCTTCAATCCATTGGCTATGGTCAATCCAATCCGTAAGTTCGCGGATTGGGCTCTTGAACGGCTTGAAGACGACCCTTATCTTTGTCAAAAATCGTAACTAAAAAGAAAAATTTACATTTCTTGAGTGAGGCAAATCAAGGAGATACTCACGAAACCCAGTTACACCATCAAAAGTCCGCTGTTTGGTGTTATCTTCACATGGTGGCATCATCGGCTTTATTTCTTCAAAAATTTGGCCAGGACTTTCATTACAGCCAACGTTACCAGACAATGATCACCGATTATTTCTTTGAAAATATGGACGACATCGATCAGGACGGTATGTGCCGTACTGCCCATGGAATGGCCTAGTGAATCGGGCACTGAGATCGTGCGATTTAACGCTACTCAATTATTTCTTGTGGAGCTATGTGCAGTCTTTGGTGTATGCTGATAAACCGCAAATTATTCAGGCTATCTAAGCCAATATTCGGGGGGTTATTGGTGGGATAGAACACGAAACGCTCGAAAGAGTGTAATGACAGAATGCACTAGTCAATACAGCCGAGAAAGGTATGCTCGAAGTCGTCGTAATGAATGTTATGTACCACTTTTCATGATAAATAAACATTTTTGGTTCAAAAACAACTCCTGTAGTTATTGGTTACTTGCTTAACTTAAGGTGGTGCTACAGCCTGCGGTAGACCTGGAACTCAACCAATAAGCGCCTCTAGCCAGCTGGGTCTTTACACAGCTGCCTCCAGTTTCGCATGCCAAGCCTCCTTTCACTTGCGTCCTAAGACTTTTCGGACGGTAGCATTAATGTCCATCCGCTCTACATGGGTCAGCCATCTCAGTCGTTGGACCTACACTCTTCTGGCTAAGTCGATGTCGCTGTACACCTAGTACAATTCGTCGTTGTATCTCCTCCTCCACTCACCGTCCATACAGACCGGATCGAAAATCACACGAAGAATTTTCCTCTCAAAGTAGCCAAGAGCACCGTATGGCACCTCGTGCGATAGAGCAGCACTAGTATTATTAAGGTTTTATATAACGTCACTTTAGTTGTGTTGTTCGAGAGAGGGCATTTCTAAGTAGCTAAGAAGCCGGATTGGCAAGAGTTATTCTTCATTTGATCTCAGCCCTGGTGTTGTTGTCTGAATTGTTAGCGGAGCTTAGGTAGACAAAGTCTACGGGTGACGTTCTGTCCGAGACACCAGTGTTCGGTGTTCTTTCTTGTTGACACCATATACAATAAAAGCGCCACGGACATCACGCTGCTTTCTTCACATTATATCAATATCATCGGCGTATGTGAGTAATTGGACGGAGTTTTGATGGATTGTGCCTCTTGTGTTGGCGCGCGAGTTCTGGACTATTTTTTCAAGAATGATGTTTAAAAAATCGCATAACATCGCATCATCTTGTCTAAATCCTTTTTTGACGTCAAAGGTCTCAGTGAGTTCTTTACGTTCTTGACGGAGTAGCGTCATTCTGCGCAAACTAACCAGTTTGGCAAGGATGCCAAAACTAGAGATTGCTCTGAATAGCTCGTCTCTGTAGATGTTGTCAAACGCGCCATAAAATCGATTAATAGATGGCGTGTATCGATTTGAAACTCATGGGCTTTTTCCAAGATCTGCCGTAGTGTGATTATTTGGTCGATGGTGGACTTTCTTGCCCTAAAGCAACGCTGATATAGACCAACCAGGTTATTAGCGAACTACTTTAGGCGTCCACACATTACGTCAGATAGGACCTTGTAGGCGATATTAAGAAGACTGATGCCTATGTAGTTGCCGCAGTTCAGAGGGTGTCTTTTCTTGAGGATCGGACAAACAATTCTGAGGCTGAGGTTCCATTCATCGGGCATATTTTCGTCCGACCATATTTTACAGTTGAGTTCGTGTATGCTCCTTACCAAGTCATTCGGCTGCCGCTTTGAAAGAAGCTCCAGCAGCTTTGTTGGACTTAAGCTTAGATATGGATATCGTCACTTCATCCAGGTCGGGTGGACGGAATGGTTTGTCTACATCGTCTAGGTTAAAAGGTTCATTTTGCCTGGCAGCGGTATTTGGTTCGTCATCGCCGTTATACAGTCTACAGAAATGCTCATTCCAAAACCTCAACATCGACTGTGACTCTAGTTCTACAATATGTTCGCTTGTTCGTCTCTACAGGCTTCGGTACGGGGTTTGTATCCGTCACATGTGTGTTTTTTTTTACCTTTCGGTAAAACTTTCCAATCTCATTCCTGGTGTAGCATCTCTCAATTTTTTTTTCTTTTTCCTCCTGAGAAGCTGGTGTGCGTCTATCCTCTTTTCCTCGTAAAACTCGTGAGCGCCTCTAGTCCTTCTATGCAGCGCCGTTTTGTATGCCTCTTGCTCAGCAACATGTGCTTGTCGTCACTCGTCGCCAAACCAGAGGTTTCGTTGTGGAGGCTGAGTGAAACAAAGCTCATCAGAGGCTGAATCTCGGATGGTTTTTTGGCAATGTTGCCACTGGTCTTCGTTACTTGATGCTGGCGTCATAGGACATCTTAATAGATTAAGTGAGACTCGAAAAGGATGGCGATCTCTTGTGATTGTAGTCGTCCGACGTTGAACTTCCTTACAGTATTAGCTTGCCTTTGCGATGTTCGGGATATCCGCAGCCATACCTTGCTCGCAATAAGGTAATGGTGCAGCTGGGATACTGCCAAGAACCCAATCTTTGGTGTCGTCATCTTTATCCTCTATGGGGGCAGGAAAATTTAGTCTTAAGACGGATTGTTACGAGGCGCTCATTAACATGCCGCAAACTCAAGATTCTTGCCTAAGTGTGTTTCTAACAACAAATCCGCATTCAAATAGGCGTCAATTTTGCCGCCGAAAGCCACTTTAGCCGTAGTACTCGTAAATGTCGCAGTTTCATCAAATGTTTTGGATGGAGGTAATATCTGCTTTGTAGCAGTCCAGGGCCTCTGCTGGTGATAAGAATCTTTATTTAGGATCCGGGAAATGAAATCGTTTACGAACTTGCTAGACAAAGCTCGGAGGAGAACCTCCCAAGGTATCAATCCGCGTTGGGCTGGTTGCATCCTCCAATATGGTTTCCATTGACAGGTGGACTTCTTGTGAGCCCAGCCATAGATGTCATGACTCCAGGTTGCACGCAGACTAAATAAATGCTACCTGACCATCAGCAGGAAAGACTGTAGTCATTTTAACGAGGCATTACGATTTGTTGCTCACCTAAATATGCTGGGCATAAGTGACAGTACATCGCGCGATACTTGGCTTAAGAATGATTATGAAAACTCCACATTTGTTCTGTCTGGGTTACGCTCGCATTAACTCTTTTCTTAAAGTATACGTTGCCGAACCTTTATGTAGGATCCTTTAAAACTATTCTTTTTATTAACAAGATTCAGTGTGATATTGCTTTTAATATTCAGATGGGTCGATGAAGGACTCTACCGAAAACTGTTTACTTTCTTCCTTCTTGGTAATACGGCTTTCAGTTTGTAACACTAAACTCCCTGACATCTGCAAATGTTTGTTTTCTGAAGCATAGCTGGGCCATCCTTAGGTCGCCTCTTATAAGGAGTTCCAAGTCTAAGAATCTTGTTAGCTGGAACGTCGTTGTCCATTGGCTAAATCTATATTATGCGTGTTCATAGGGAAGTCTGTCGTCATCGTTTATTTTCTCTTGCTGATACGTTAGATGATGCTGATACGTTGCATATTCCTTGTAGTGTGGATGTTGACCCATTTCTAAAAAAGCTCTGAATGAAAGAATGTCCTAAGAACCCACCTGACTGAATGTCCTTCAGCATTCAACTGAATTTCTTAATCTAGACTTATAAGACCAACGGTAATGATTATGCACTTGTGAGACATGCATTTATCCTCCCAGTTCCTGTTGATGATGTATGTCATATTACCCGTCAGAGCCATTATTCATTTTTAGAATTATTGTTTCTTATTAGCTGAGCGGCAGGGGCTAACCCGTATTTGACCCGATCTGGACTTCTACGGAATTAGAGCACTATATGGCTTCTCATGGCATGATGAAGCCTCCGTTGTTGGCCTTTTTGTTTTGTTTAGGTCGTACCGTCTTTTCGTCATAGAGTCGGGCTTAGAATTTTGTATCAAAACTAGGCAATGACTTAAATCAGCTCAGGTCGAGTCCAGCTAGCAAAATGTTGGCAACAGTAAAAGAGTTCTGCAAATACAGTGCATTTATCAAAAGGTTCTTTATATATGCATATTTTTCTATTTAATAAAAATTCATTGTAAACAATTGTAAAGTTAATTTTGCTTCTATTTTTCTTTTCAGGTAAGTTGAATGAATTTTCGAAACGAAACCGTGAGTATGTACGAGTACCTCTCAAAAACATGATTTACGACAGACGACTTGGGTTTCATAAATTATCGAAAGTGTATATCCACTGCTTCGAGAGTAAAACTTAATCATCTGCTACCGATAATTACTTGAGTCACAACTACGAATACGGTGTGTTGAAAAATATCGCCAAGGAGCAATGAATTAGCATCACATTTCGTCTATTTCAACTCGTATATCTCAAGTGACAGGCCTTAGGCCTCTTTCACACCAGTCCGATATAGTTGTCTGCAATCCAATATGATGCGTTCGGGACAGCATGACAGAGTTTACACTTCAGCCATGCGAACAGTTGCTGGACACATGAGACGTTGCTTGTTGGACAAAATTCAAACATTTTCCGGCATCAGATGACGGATTTCCGACATCGAAGCCATTGATTGAGTAGTACGAGTGATTTGCATGTGATTTATGAATTCTCTGTCTCATGAGATAATTGGATACGAAGTGCTTTCATTTTTTTGTAAAACCAGCTTCGACGTGAAGAATGTGTTAAAAATGTTGTGAGCCAGTCAAGACCTTGCAAGACAGTTGGAGATGTGGAAAATGTCATACCTGTGTCATGTTTTCTTTTTCGGTAACAACCCTATCAAGATTTATGTAGATACTTACGTGCAACAATGCCGTAATTATGTGAAAAAGGTAAACAGACAAACACCTTTTGCGTGTAATTTGTTTTCAAACAGAAGTATCTGCGTGTAGATAATCAGAACTGACATGACATTACTTTCAACATACAAAAGTAAGCTGGTACCCGCATAACAAGATCTTGCATAACTTTTGGGAAATTACACGACAGACTGAGATTACACCATTTTCAGGTGCCCCTGTATCTCTGAAGGTTATCGTTGATTCTTTTTAAATGTTCTTTCCAGTTTTGTTGTACGAGTGGATGCGGTCCATATCTTTTCTCTATCATCATCAAATACCTATATCATGAAAGAAGAAAACTCTCTCATGACAGATAAAATAGAACATACAATCTGTCAGAGCATGTTTAATAGCTTAAAAGGCATTCAAAGTTATCCCTTTCACTTGAATCTATGAACAGAAATATTATTAGACCTTCAAGTTTGTCTCTAACTCGGATCTATTTATATCATCTAATCTAAGTTGACATGATTTTGAGATATTTTGCACCTTCAATAGTGCGACCAAGTTCCATTTAAAGAAAAGTATGTATGTCTACGAAAAAACAAAACGTGCTTAACACGAATCATTTGACAAGCAAGTGTTACATATTAGGCCTAATACATCAGCCTTGTTCACTACCATGTAATTGAGTATCTGTCAAGTGCCTTACGTAAATGTTAATTCAAACGGACACATAATTGAATCATCAAACTCGTGTAGTAGGAGCAGCAGCTGTTGTAGTGTGTTTATTTGCCATTTGTCATGAAATTGATTTGAAATTTTTGAAAACTTTACAAACTACCTTGTGATAGGTGTTAAGGCAATTTACACTAAATACGATGACCGTAGTTACTCGCCTGCAACTGTTCAAACCACTTAGGGGATGCATGACTTTTGTTGTACTCGTATCTCTGTGGAGGTTTGGGAAATTTTCTAATGAGAGACTCAAAATATGAGTAGCAGCTGGCTATACTGCTGGGAATACTGCACGACGAAATGGTGTCAACAAAAATGTCCTTCAAATGCATCAACTGAGAAAAAAGAAGAAAAAAATACTTAGACAGTAGGGAAATGTAGCGCACTGCCACGTATCCGAGCTCTTGCAACCTTAAAGGGCGGAAGTAACAAATTAGGAAGTGGAAGAAGAAGTACTCGCACACATGTATTATTTAGAGGCGATTGCAGTTGCAACGTGGTACGAGTATGTTTATTTAAAATTCAAGGCAATGTCCTCTACTCGTATCACCTGTCAATTTTCTGCAACTGCCAGTTACTATTACTATTAAGTCAACCTTATAATTGATATTTTCTGCAAGTAAGGGTTGTAATGGAACAGGAAATAATTGTCATACCCTTAACCGCCTACGCAAATAGCTGGAAACTTCCGAACTAGTGCACATACAAGTACGAGTATGTTATGTACATCCTTGTATACGCAAACAAAATAAATAAGGACATAATTGGTATGGTCGATGTGGGGGTGCAAAAATGAGCGAGTCAGGGTCAGGGTGTGTGCGGAATATTTGAACAAAGGGTTTTTGCTGCTACTTCTTCCAGCATAGACGATTTTAATGACGGTCCTTATAAATGGTTTAATAAATCGTCCATTGATACGAAAAGGGGGTGAAGATTTGGGGTAGCTGGAGCATAAAAGGGAATAACTTTTTGTGAAAGCAGGGTATTCACTTCTTGGATGGACTTGCTTGTTTGAGGGTTCCTTACGTAGTGTACGATACAATTTATTTTATGGTTTGGCCTTCCAAGGAATTGATGTTGATATTACTACCTACTTGTGCCAATAGCCCTCCACCAATTACACTACTTGTTAACGTAATCAGCTATCGATTTGTAAAGGCTTTTTGTTTGTGACACTGCATCCTTTTATCTTCTGCCACTATTTAGTTGAGTCGGTGCTGCAGACAGTGATGAAATAGGGCCTCAGGCAACAAGAACTCTCTCTTCCGCATGATCTTGTGATTTGACCGGTTTCAGCTAAGTGCGTCCAGTTGCGCAATCAAGTTGGTTAAGGTCCCCCGGACCGGAACATTAGTGTCCATTTATATCCTAGCCATCTCATGCGACTGATGCGCAGTTTTCTGATTAGATCGATGTCGCTGTACAGCTTGTATAGTTCGTCGTTGAATCTTTTCCTCAAAAACTCGTCAACGCAGACGGGTACGCTTTCGATAGGGTCCATGCCTCTGCTCCATAAAGTGAGACTGGGATGATAGAGTCTCCTTAGTTTTTTTTTTGATAGGGCATTACTCAATTGCTGTCTTACCCCAAAGAAACAACGATTGGCAAAAGTGATTTTTCGTTTTATTTCTGCTGAAGTTTTGTTGACAGAACTTAGAGCAGAGCCAAGGTAGAGATTGTCGATTGTGTGGTTCTGTCCAATTCGTCAATGTTGTGTGTCCCTTCTTGATGACAGTATATGCTTGGTTTTGTCCTCATTTACGCCTAAATCCATTTTGGCGGCTCCCGTTTCAATACTAGTGAACGAACTGGTGACAGCACGCTGAGTTCTCCCAATGATGTCGATGTCATCGGCATACGCTAGTAAGATTGTGGCCCCGGTGTTCACTTGTGAGTTGTGGATAATTCTTTCAAGTTAAGAAAGTATCATAAGACAAGTATGGTGTTTGGGCAAGGTGACGCGCTATCACCATTGGACCCAATTTTCAACGACTCGGCCACACAGCGGCGTTAAATCGCACGAACGAGGCGGCCAATCGACTGGCCCACTTCTTGAGATAACACGCTCACCATACTTACTCTTTAATAAATCGATTGTAGCGTGTGCTGTGTGGCTTGTGGAATCATCTTGTTGAAACCACATGTCGTAAAAGTCCATATCTTCCAATTCGGGTCAAAAATAATCGGTGATCATGGCGCGATAACGCTGACCATTCACAGTACAGTGACGATCGTTATCGTCGACGAACAAATATGGCCTAATAACGCCGCCCGCATGCAAACCACACCAAACAGTTATTTTTTGTGGATGAAGTGGTGATTCATGAGACACATGTGGATTTTCACCCGACCAATAACGCATATCTTGCTTATTGACGAACCCATTGAGCCAAAAATGAGCTTCGTCACTGAAGATGGTTTTGCGATGAAATCCATCGTCTTGGCGCATCTTCTCCAGATCGTCCATCGGCTTCAATTCTTGAGTCAGCTTGATCTTTTATGGGTGTAAACCAAGATCCTTACGCAAAATACGCCATATTGTGGTCTGAGCGATGCCCAATTCTTGAGAACGACTGATTTGGATCGTTTGCTACGGACGCCTGAACGGCAGCGATATTTTCGACACTTCGACCAACCCGTTGTCTCACTGACACGGCAACATCACACAACGAATATGTAGACTCAAATTTTTGCACTAAACTTGTCATTGCCTTGTCTACTAGGGCGAGAATTACGACCGAAAATTGGAGTTAACGGTCTTAAAGTTGCAGTCACCAACTCCGAATTTCGGTAGAAAATTTTTATAATTTGCAGACGTTGCTCGTTCGTGTTGATGAAAATGTTGAGTTTACTGATTAAATTGACAGTGACAGTTTGATGATTAGTGAAAGAGTGCGTTCACAAATTAAATTCAAAGTTGTAAGTCCCTCTTGGAAAACTCTTTAGTTCGTCTCTATGAATGCTGTCATATGCGGCCTTAAAATCAATGAAAAGTTGGTGGGTATCGATTTGAACATCTGGAGTTTTTTCCAGTATCTGCCAGAGTGTGAAGATCTCTATAGTTGGTGGTTGAGGGGGTCTCCTGTTTTTGTGGATCGTTCATAGGGTGTTGAGATTCCGTTCGTCAGGCATACTCGCACACTCTTCTAATCAAATCTGAGAAAGGAGTTGGTGTATGCTCTCCACAAAGTCATTTCCAGTAGCTTTGTTGGATTTCAGCTTAGATATTGCTATCTTTATTTCGTTTTCATCAGGTGGACTGAAGTTTTGGCTATCTTCGTCAAAGTTCCTGGAGTCATTATTCCTGGAGTACAGCTTCTCAATATCTTCGATCGCGCGCTTTTCGTACTCCTTCTTCTGGAGAAGCCGGTGTTTTTCCCGCCTGTTCTGCTCGTAGGGCTCACAGGCAGGTTTCGTCCTTCGTTATAGCGCCGCTTTGTAGGCTTCCATTTTATTTGTATTTGCTTTTCGGTATTCTTCATCAAACCAGGGATTTCTCGATGGTGGTCCTGTGAAACAAAGCACATTACGAGTAGTTGCAACGTCTCTGATGGCACGTTGGCAGCGTTGCCACTTATCTTCGGTACTTTATTCTTGCGCCATAGGAGTTGTTGAAAGATCTCGGGGTATGCGTTCGGCGTAGATTCTGACGGTCGGTAGCGATTGCAGATTTTCTACGCTAAATCTTCTCACAGTAGTTCTTCTTTGTTGTTTGGCTGCAATAACAGTGGTGATCAGCCAATGCTGCTCGGAACGTTCGGAACTCCAGAATATTGAAGGCATGCCTTACGTCTATCGCAAAACGATCAACTTGATTTAGCGTTTGAAGATCCAGAGCCCCATATGTCTCCTTGTGTATATTAAGATGAGGAAACCGTGTGCTTACTATGGTGATATTTCGTCCCGCCGTAAAGTCAATAAGCCTAAGTCAGTTGCCACACATGGTGTCGTGTAGGCTATGCTTACCAACTGCCAAAGAAGACCTCCCTTCCCATCATACTTCGGACATAGCTCATGTCTTGTCGAGGAGCGCGCAGAAACATTCTTTTGTGGCATTGTCTTCCGTAGGGGAATGCGCGCATATTAGCCTTCTGTTCGCGAATTTAGTCTTGATGCGGATTGTCATAAGACGCTCGCCCGCGCATCGGAAGTTCAAGACTTATTGCCTAAGTCTGTAGCATATGGCAGAATCCCTATAGCAATTACTATAGTACATACATATCACAGTCGTTCATCCTCCTTATGACCGGCCCATCTCATCACACTTCCTGGATAGCGATGATATCTGCGTGATAGCAGTTAACAGACTCTGCTAATAGTTCTGCCGTAAGGTTCCGAACCTTCTGCGTGCAGATCCGAAGGCCGTTCTCCTTTATACGTTTGCTAAGGTCGTCAACAGCGAGTCCACTTTTATCCGAGGCCAATATTTGGTTCGTCACATCTTTTTAGTCTCTTCCGTAACCGGATGTGAGCCCTATGACGGCGTAGGCCACTATAATGCTACTACCCTTGCCATTTAGCCATTTAGCTGTAAGGGTTTGATCATGTATTTACCGGAGAGCACCACTGGGAGGTAAGGCGAATGCTTCGCCGCCAACTTGACTGTTGCCCTGCTTACGATCAATCTACACGCAGGCCCCTTAACCACCTAAGGCTGCATTTACCAAGTCATTTCGGGTCCCCTTGTTTATGTAGTTTGCTCTGTATTTCGTTCTGAAATATTTTCCTGGGGTTGACTTGATGACAAACATCTTTGCTTTTCAAAATTATTTCTACTACAAGTTTCTCCTTTTTGGATACAGAGCCTAGTATAATGCTCAGCAATTAACACTAAATTTTAATCCTTGGACGTGAAGTACTCTATGTCCTTAGCTGAACACTACGTATGTGTGCGGAGAACCAAACCATCAAACCAAAAGCACAGGCATGGTACGACTCAAGATGTTAAAAAGCTGTCAGGATTAGAGAAACGTTTTTTCTGTACTACAAGACCAACCCGACAGAAGAAAACCGAAAAAAATTCAAACGAGCCAGGAATGACTGAAACGTCTTTCTCAAGCGTGTGCAATTTCAATTCAACCAAAAACCGAGGCAAAAATACTACAATGTCCCAACACATTTTTAGTCGTTCGTCAAAAATCATCCTCCATCCTAATGCTCATTTACAATGACATTCCAGCTGGCAGGTCTTTGGACAAAGCCAATCTGCTTGCTGCACACTTTGCGGCCAGTTCAACACTTCCAGATTGCGCTTGTCTCCGTCTACACTTGAGTGTGTCGAATCTTCAATGAGGCGAATCCACTTTCGCACTCGTGTAGTAGCAAATGTATGTTACTTAAAGATCTTACCACTCATAAAAACTCTCTTTCAGATTGTATATCTCCCCTTCCTCTGAGGAGGTGTTCTTTCACGCTGGCGAAATCACTGCGTATGCTCTTTCATCCATCCTACTCTTTAGGACCCTTCCCGAGCAGATTGAGAACAGCATTTGTCCAGCTCGTCCCTAGAAAAGGCGAATCTATTTCTCTCTCCTCCTACAGACCCATTGCACTTACGTCCCTTCTTTCCAAGGTCATGGAAACGCTGATAAACCGTCAGCTCATGCAATATCTCGAAACACGAAAACTTCTCAATGACCGGCAATATGGTTTTCGTAGCAACAGGTCCACTGGTAATTTGATGGCATATCTCACCGACAAGTGGAACCAATGCGTACATCAATCTGGCGAAAGCAAGATAGTTGCACTTAATATTTCAAAGACATTTGGCAGAGTTTGGCATCAGGCTCTTTTGTGACCGATGACTCTCTTCTTCGATGGATTAGAAATCACCTTTCGGAACGTTCAATTCAAGTTGTCTTGGTCTGATATTCACAAAATAAAAACTGGTGTGCCCCAGGGCTCCGTTCTGTCTCCGACACTCTTTACAATTTTCATCAACTATTTTTTGTCTGCTACTTCAAATCCAATATATTCCTTGGCAGACGACAGCACTCTCTGCCTTTCATATTCATTTCCTGACTCACGTCCCTGGTCTTTAGGTGCAGAACGGGAACGGCAGCGTCTGCTAAGCTCATTAAATTCCGATATTAACAGCATAACCTATTGGGAAACTATCAACAGATTGGAATTTAATTCTTCCAAAACACAATGCTGTCTCTTGTCATTAAAGCGAAATTTAAATACCCAGCCATTATCCATGAATAGCACTTGCATCGTTGAAACCGAAATCTTTCCATACTCGGCATGTGTGTCAATGACAACTTAGTTACGTTGGAAATACCACAATATATGATGTCGCCAAAAATGCTGCGAAATGTCTAGGTATCCTCAAGCTATGTAAGAAATACTTCACCCCCCTGACATGGCCAAAATATATAAAGCATTCATTCATCCAAAATTGGAATAAAATGCACACAGGATTCAAAACTGTGCGATAAGGCTCATAAGTGATGCTAATATCACCCAGTCAATTGATAACCTGGAACACCGACGAAATGTCTCCTCCTTACCTTGTTCTGCCACTATTTTCACCACCAGTACTTCAATGAAATTGTCAGTAGCTGGCTATGAATGCTCATCATGTTACCATCAAGCCCACTTTCGAACGTACTCTGAAATATCTCCAAATATGAAATACAACTCGCTTGTACAATGCCCTGTTGAGCTCTTTATTTCCTAGTCATTATAACCTTCAAACATTCAAAACCAACTTACATCGCTACCTGTCTTTCTTTCCTTCCTCTGCACTTTCCCATCACTATGTACTGATATGCCCCGCAAATATTTGAAATCAGGCTGCATCTATACCGCACTATCTACATTATTTTCCCTCGACTACCCTGTATTCCAGCATTTTAAGGCGATCGGGAATTTGTTATAAAAATTGCAAAATACACGGTGCACTTGACAGCATGAAAATTACGACATAAGCGCCCGTCGGCGTATCTATCTATTTCCATTTTTCTTATTCAATAAATCACTTTTCACGGATAAGCAAAGGCCTTCATAAATTCTACGGTCTACTCGTATCATATAATTCACAGTCATCCCTGAAACTTCTAGTGACTCCATCTATCCGCAGCTTTAAAATATCACCCCTAAATGTCAAAGTCAAAACCATTAACTCTCATTCGAATGGTTTTCTCTGCATACTAATGCCCCCTAACGTCTATAATTCGAATATCTGCTCACTGCGGTATTCGTATATTTTAATTTAAGACCGATAAAACCGGTAAATTACCATTTTGCGATAAAAGCAAAGTATCCGGAGTTACGCATCCCTCACCTATTGAGCTAGTCTCTTAGGTTGTCGAGATTAAAGAGTAAAAGTGATTCCGCATCGATAATGACGATGACGACGACAACGAGGCAACGGTGATGACGATGATGATGAAGTGTACGGAATTAATTGGCCAATTAATTAATTCTCGACTATGCCAAGTCAAAGTTCGACATTTGCACAGTTCGATAGCTTTCACGCTATCCGTATCTATAGCCAAAGACTTGAAACGATGACTTATAGCAGCGCGTTTGCACTTTGACCGAATCAATCAGTTAATCGAAATTCGAAAACGTAAATTCAAAAAAAATTTCAAAATAAAACGAAAATTTATCAAACAGCGCTTTTAATTTTTCAACTTTCTTATCGGCGGACTTAATGCAAAATTAATTTGCGGTTCCTGCAAAACAGCAAGAAGAAATCAAATTTGCTATCTGAAATGAAATATCTTCACCACATTGCGGTGGGGTGTTACGAGAACTTTCGCAATAGTTAGTAGAGATTTTATTTTTATCATTTAAATTTAAATTTAAATTTATAGGCTCGCTATTGTTTGAGTTTCAGTTTCAGTTTCAGTTTGCTATCTATTGTAGTAACGCGTTTTTTGTCATAAATTAGCATAGAATAGTTGAGAAAGTGACAGTGAGTTGTTGACAGAGCTGTTGTTGTGGCTGATTGCTGTCACTGTTTTCAACTCGGCAATTTTTATTATTTTATTCATATTTTATTGGATAAAATAATATTTTTTTTAAATTTAACAAAATTGAAGAAAATCGCTTTGGCATTGAAGTTGTTTTGCGTTGTTTTGTTTGCGAAAAAATTGGGCGTAGATTGGAGAAATGGACAAGCGAATCTACAATACAATGTCATTTAGTCACATGACAGTGTACTTTAGTGACCCCTACTTATCGAGACGAATACTTGTATGATAAACGCTTTTATTACCTTTTTTACGAGAGGTTTTCTCGTTCGCATTACAGAAAAAGAAATATTTCTGCGCCGTTTTTATATTGTCACATCTACACGTACTTTCTGTGGCTAAGGGTTTAACGTCCGATTAGCACTTCGTTTGAAATTTGTAGTGCTCTTGCCTATAAACATGGAATGACATTCGTTTAGGTACAGAGAGTGTAGAAACAAATAAAATTTCGTGCCAAAGTGCGAACGCATGTATTTGGGGTTAACTACCCGACACACTATATGTTAAAGCACTCAAAAGCTTCGGATAATAAAGGATTTAACGCTGATGACCCATGCAAAGGAAATAAGGAACATGAATTTTAGATGTGCCTGCAACGGGAACGTTAGGCTATGTCCCTTAAATTACCACATCCAGCCTGTGGCAGACATATCCGCCACTCAAGATGTGCGAATGGACAAGCCGGCCAAAAGGAGAGCGAAAAACTGCGACATTTACTACGGCGATTGCTACAGGGAACCAGAGCAGCACTTACTGGGATGCACTTACTTACATGCAGACATGTCAATACCGCCGCGCTTAGGCAGATCTTGAATTTTCGACCTGTGAATGACGTCAACAGACAATTGATTAAACCGCATCGAAGGTTTTCGACCCCAAAGACAGCTTCTACGTGCTCCCTGACAACGTCGTAGTATGAAGGAAAATTGTCATGGATACTGTACGTTTTCCTGATTCCAATATTTTCAAGAGCGTTTGTAACCAAGCATACCCCACATAGCGATCGACTCCAGTATGAGAGATGTCCTAAAGTTTCGAGGGTAGAACACTAATTTTTACCGCAGCCTAGTTATAGTCATGATACGCTAGGGGCTATCCCTATTATTCCAAAGACAAGGCAATAATGTGAGGCATGGAATATGTATAATTAGAAGAGATCGATAGAGCCTTTGCCGATGGAGCATCCTTTGATCTTTGATGAAGCCCTATACTGCCAGCATCAAGTACTGATGACCAGGCGTAGTGTTGCAAAAATTCCACCAGAAAAACTTCTGGTTTGACGAAAAATGCCAGCAAGCACATGCAGTGAAACAGGAAGAATAGAGAGCGGTCCTGTAAAGAAAGGCTAGCATTGCTCACGAGCTTTAGGAGCATTTACTACTTACTTACTTAACGGGCTCACGATCCGTGAAGAGACTCTCCCTGAGACTCAGGAATCTTCCACTCTCGTCGAATCCGGGCGCACTGCTTACAGTTGTCAAGACCAAGCGATTTGGGATCCGCGATGGCTTCGTTCTTAAAACGTAGGTTCGGTCGTCCTTGTCGACCTTGAAATTGGGGGCTATGATTCGATGAACCACTTTGCTAGAGCATTATTGTCCATTTGTTTGATGTGGTCAAGACAATGTAGTCGACGTGTTTTAGCTTTTTGGACTACATCCACATCTTGATACAGCTCATACAGTTCGGATTCCCGCTCCTTCCGTACGGGACCAAATATTCGGCGAAAAATTTTTCTCTCGAAAGTATTCAATATCTTCTCTGCTTAGAGTAGAACTGGCGGAATCAATGTTTTATAGAGCCCGCATTTATTTCATCTTTCGAGTTAAGAGTTTTGAAGTAATTTCTTTCGCCAAACCGATGTAGTAGCGGTTTCGTAGGGTAAGTCTTCACCGAATCTCTACTATTGTATCATTCGTGGAGTTGATGTAGGTAGCCGAGGTAGGTAAACTCCTTAACCATTTTGAAGTTAATGTTGTCAACATTGGCGTTTTGATCTAGACGGTGGGCAGATGCTTCTTTGTTTCTTGAGAATATGTACTTGGTTTTGTCCTCATTTACGTTAAGGTCGTAAAAGCCTATATGACGGTGGGCTGGGAGCGACCGATGATGTCGATGTTGACTGCGTATTCCAGCAGCTGGACAGATTAATACCTGCCCTGCGCACTATCTGTTCCAGCACTAAATTGAAGAAATCACATGACAGTGCTTCCCCTGGCACCACCACATTCGCCCACGTGAAGTGGTTGTGTGGATTTGGAGCGGTAACCTTTTCCGTTAGCTATCCAGATCGCTGACTTTCCTGTCGCGTCCGACATCCATGATGTGTCTGGCAGCGAGCACTAACGGCCGCGTGGTTGCCTCCACAACTTACACTCATTTTTACATGCAGCGGTGAAGTGGCCCTCCTCGCCGCATCTCCTGCACGTTTTCCTTCGGTCCACGATGGACTTGCAAGTCGGGAGCCTGTGATCGCACTGCCAGCACTTAAAGCACCTGCCGGGCTCTGTGTACTCTACGCTACGGCCGTCCGTCCAGCCGATACACACCTTTCAGCAAGGTATCAGCGTCTGCTGCCGGCAGTCTGAAGAAGGCTGTTTGGAGAAGCGAACAGCAGTCTCATATATCTTGCAAATGTCCCCCTTGGAAATCTGCCTCGCAGATTTCTGCAGCCGACGTCACCTCGTCCAATTGCTTGATTATGATGGCTTGGTGTGTACCTTGGTCTCAACTATTGCAGTATCACCGCGGACGCTCCTAACCGCTGCCGCGTTACTATCGGGGCCCTTTTTAGCTCCAGGAGCAGATCGTTTTTGGCCATCCTGCGTATCCTTTTAACATTGCCTCCGAGTGACTACAGAGATTCATTTGTCTTGATGGATGAAGATTGCATCGGGGGTTGCTCTTGAGCGTATCGTCTTTTTTCGCCCTCCACCTTTTTCCATTCTGTGGGTTTGGGGCCTTCCTGGGAACCGTTATCCCTGAGATTTTTCGTGGTAGCCTGGGTTTTTATCTAGGGGAAGGTTTGTGAAGCGGAGTTCGAGGTCGAGGTTTGGGGCCTCATTGACGCGTCCACCATCTCGATTGCCACCAGATCATAGAGCAATCTGATACAGTCGATGGTGTCTCCCATCTGCTGATGAATCGACCGCTTCTTCTTTCTTTCGGGCTGCAAATCAGGGGAAGGGGCTTCCGGCTTCGTTGGTGGCGTCCTGCTGTGGCTTCTCTTGATTAGTTGCCGCTGAGGTGGAGACTGGCGTTCGTACCGGCGACCTGGTCATCTTCGTGGACCAGGTGAAGGGGTTATTGGTGACGATGCCCACTTCTACCATCTCCTCACTTCGCACGCGATCGATTTCGCTCCCGCTTCTGCTGGGTTGATTCTTTTTGTTTGTTTTATCCAATATTTATTTGGGTTTTTGGGTCCCCTCTCGAGTTCGTTATCTTCTTACCGGATGTGCAGTTACCTTAATGTGCTCCCATGCTTGTCTTTGCGTTGCAGAGAATTCCATGCAAGGGTTGACGTACCTCCTCATGAGAGGTACGTCCGGAGCCGTATCGGTATTAGTCAGGAATATATTCAACTGAGCCTGCACCACCAACTTAATGGCGACGGATAGGAGAGTGTTTCTCGAGTGCTGCCAGGGTTTTAACGGGACGGAGGCAGGCATGCCATTAGCCCAGAAGCCATTTCGCTAGAATGTCGCTTCTAGCTACTGAGGTTCCAGAATGACATGCCCACGAGCTCAAAATCAATCAAAATTTTCCAGGGTTTCCAAATTGTAGTCCATGTGTGTTGCCGGTCCGTTGCCTTTGCTCTTGGTCGGGGACTGCTTATTGGTTATTCGCATATCTGTAGACCACTCAGCTATCCGCCACTTGCTGACCCTCATGGTGGCCCGAGCCCGGCCCCAAGACAAAGCAAGTCTATGTTCAGGCATATGCAGATAACGAAACTGTTCTGTCTATTGGGTGCGTGCCTAACAACTAATTGCCCTAAAGAGCAGAGAGCTTTAGACGTGATGGAAGATTGGTGCACTAGAAATGGACTTTCAGTGATTCAATCCAAACTGAGGTTGTTCTCTTTACAAGAAGGAGGAAGCTGACTGGTCTGACTTATGTTGTTCCTAAGGGTATCCGCATCCGTTTCTCCAACGCAACTTAGTATTTTGATGTTATCCTGGATATCCTCTCATCCAAGGCGCTGCCTTCTGGCAGTGTAAAGGAGCTTTCAACAACACATAGAGCTCGTGATAATGCCAATGAGATCCTACGAGTATGTATCTGTATGATGGAAACACGTCATTTCTACTTCTAGCAGACTCCAAGGAACGGTCCCTTCCAAAGCCGTCTTTCATTTAAAAAGAAGTGGTCTGGCACTAGAGTATTGATGACTATCCTTTGACTATGGTCTCTGATTCAACGAAAGCAGAACTCCTGTTGCCGAAAAAATACAAAATCGACTTTTGCTTCCAGAATATGAGCCAGGAAAGGAATATAGAGGTGTCCTCATGGAAGGCTCCAAAACCCTTTAAGCATGCGACAACGTTATGATAGATTCCATTTCTCGTGAACAAAATTTGCACAGTAAGCTATATTATGTAGAAACAGGGAAGACTATGTCTGTAGCGACAGCTGCGCATAAGGCTTTCCTAAGTCGTCTCACTATTTCCAGGCTGATTCGGGAGGCATATCTTCTCAACCTTGTCGACCGACAAAATTTATCGAGTCTTGTTTGAGTCCTTGGTCTCAATAGGATCACGGGAAAAAACAAAATGAAGGAACCGAGCCTGCATGAGGAATGCACCTTCATCGGTTAAGGCTTCTATTGACAATTGGGTTTCACATGAGCATAACTGCAGATGGTATGACTATCCAGATTGCCGGCAGACCAAACGAATGCTTCTCTACGTCTCCAAAATGTCAGCGAATTTCCAGCTGTCCCTCAGTAGGAAAGACTGCTTACTGACATCGTGACGAGTACTACACCATTACAATACTATACATCCTGTGATGCTTGCTGTGAAAGTAATGATCACACTGCAAAGCATAATGCCTGCGTGTCTCGCCTCGGTTCGCATCAGTTTGCAGTGACTTTGTCACTAAAGCGCTTAGTCATCATTCTTCGAAAGACTGATCAATTTCAGTAAAAGGAAGTACAATGTCTATTTGGCGGTATTGCCCTCATCTATTGAACCACGGTTACAGAGGCATAAAACCAGATTAGGATATCTGGAATATCTTTATACTGACTTGGGACAATCGCGATGCAACAGTGAATTGATCCAGAGAAATCCAAATGCATTTATGTATACCGAAAGTTGGAAACCATCACATGCCCATGATATCTTTTCTACCCCATTCGGAGTCGATTAGCTGAACATCTTGCCGGAAGTGATATTTCTTTCAGATTATGCAAACATGACTAAATTTTATATATCAGTCGCGGGGGCTGATCCATCAGTCACCATAGTAAACACGACATGCTTTCAACCTAAGCAAGAAAAGCCTGTCAAGAGATGTCATATCTAGAGCTTCTATTGCAGGGGCCAGAAACTTGGGCAAAGATATGAGCCCTTCACAATGTAACCAGTCAGATTGTTTCAAATAGTTCAGACCACCTCTCTTCGGCTTAAGGCATGTCACATCTCTGCGCTTGGTCCAATGCCCTTAATTACTTTGTTTAGTTCCCAAAAAGTAAGTGTGAACTCCTCAGAAGTTTAATATCTCTCGAAGATGAATGATGTCATAACCACTCATTTTTAAATCCCAGGATACAATCGCCAACGACCACTAAGCCATTACCATCTTCCAGCCTCAAATCCCTAGCCGAGTTCCAAAATATGTATGTAATACTGCCATCCACGCTTCCATTGAGCCTCTGTCCCAAAATGTTTTGAACATTTTACAAAGCCCAATTGAGTCGTTATCCGACAAGATAAAGCACTTCCAAAGGCACACAATGTGTGCTCCATATAATTCCTGAACCCCAGCTTTGGCATCTTTACTAAGAGACGTGTGGATATGTCCTAGTTTTACCCACACCAACAAGAAAATAAAAACCTCTGCAAAAAACCATCCCTACGCTATGCGTACGTAGGACGGCTCTGACGCTCTGTTTTGCAGTAAAACTGGCGCCTTTGCCTGTAAGGAGTCCTTTTTCGAATTGTTATGACTGAAGTATGCAAGAAAAATCCACAACAAAAACACAAAGCAGAAATGAGTGTGGGGCAAGTCATTAGTAAAAAAAAAAACGACGTCATAATGATTACGATTGTTTGCGTGTTTGTCGTTTATCTAGGATCTGTCACTCACATCTTCTAGGACCAACATAATGACAGTGATTTCCATTGATTCGTAATAAATCGTTTCGTAGTGAATCGAATTTGCATAACTAAAACGGTCGAATCTCATAGAATCCCGCAGAAGGAAGACCCTTCTCATGACTGAAAGCAATTCATTTAGTTAGAATCATCTGGAATATCCAGAACCCAAATTACTTCTCAGATACTTTTCCGCATTCACACAAAGTAATGAAAAGAAATTTCGTATAGCGCTCAGCCACACTCAAACCACGTTTTCTTATGGATGGCCTCCCTTTGGTACAATACAGGTTATCCCCGACATGAACCCAGTGTGCAACCCCCTTTAACTTACAACTTCAACCCCTCGAAGTACTCGTACTTGTAGTCGTTGTCGTATCGCTGCTCGTAATTCTTGGCTTCCTTCTCGTTTCAGAGTTTGTGTTTTACTACCCCGGCGGCAAGGGTGTGTTCGCATATTTTAACTATTTCCTCATATTTTCTGGCGAACGTGATGCACAAAAAGGAAAACGCCAAATAAAATCCTCCCTTAGAGTTGTATTCCATCTGAAATCCCAAAAAAAGTAACAAAAACTCGAATACGAGTAGCATTCCATTTCCCTGTTTAGCTGTCGGCACCAGGCAAGACTTGGGTTATCGATCTTTTTTGCCCTCTCCCCCTCGACTGAATGGAGTTTGACAAGGGGATGATTTTTCACCCTCTTCCTGGTTTCGCATACAGTGGTAACTTAAAGGGGATGTACTCGGGCCACTGGCTCATCGCATCGTCTGCTACGCAAATACATTACTCCCCTTTTGTGACATCATCCGGATGGGGGAATAACTCTCGCCGGTACTTTCTTTGGTTTTTGTTTTTTGTTTGATTCTCATTCAAGGGGTAGATTCGGATGGTGGGTGGTAGTGGGTGGTTGGATAGATAGACAGATGAATGAATTTATTTTCGGGGGAACTTTCTCGTTTTTCTTTATAGATTCCAGGGAGCACCATTTCAAAATGAATTTTACTATATGTACTCGTGTGTTGTATACTGGAACAAGGGATGGAACCTCTGGAAGCCCAAATCTTCTCCATGTGTGGGTGTTCGTTTTGATGTGAGTGTAAATAGGAAAAACATTTTTCAGTTTATGTTGTTAGTAGTTCAAGGTTACCGAGACGACGCATTCCGTACCTGGTGCTGAAAACTTACGTATCTACTCGTGAAATTGCTCGTCAATTCGATTCGAGTTGATCTTTAATTGCAGGGCAAGTTTTACTTGATTTTTTCTTTTTTCCAATGGAATTCTCCACCGTTTTTCTCACATTTATCTAGATTTTCCAATTTTCTGAAAATCATTTACGGGTATACCTGAACGACAGCACACGTGAAATGTGGTAATTTTCCGGTAGGTTTACACGTAATACGGTTACCTTGGGAATGATTTGCAATTTTCGTCGCACGTAACTCGATGGCTGGGTGTGAAAACATGAATACATTTGGAAGGTGGGATTTTGGTCAAAAAATCGATTTAGTACTCCCACGTGTCCCACTTTCTGTTTCTTGCTTGGTAGAAGAATCCTTTAGCTCGAAGGCTCACATAAATCAACGATTTCATAACAACTGTCGTTTGAATCTGCTCCCTGCAAAGTATTCGCTTTGATTCTGCTGTTTTTCATGGATCCCAAGTCTTTTTAGTTGGCCGAGAGAGGGCTTTATTACTCAGTTGTATTCTAAGCCCAAAGAATACAGCAAGAGTAATACTTCGCATGATTTCCGCGCTGGTTTCGTTGTCGAAGTTGATAGTGGAGCCGAGGTAAATTAAGTCCTTTAGTGCCTCAAAGTAGACGGTCATCCCAAAAGAGGTGTCAGTTTAAATTTCGCGCCATTGTTGAACTGTCAGCTTCAGCTATCATTACGATGACTATTGATAAGTACTAACCAGGGGGTTATTAAATATGGATCGATACACACTCGCACAATGTGTTGAAATATGGCGAAAACGTTTCGTAAAGTTCTTACTGATTTTGGTTAACATCAAGCAACTTCTTCGCAGAGCTATAGTGAACTTAATCGATAAATTTAAACGTCTTGGACAGGTTAGTGATGTGAACACTCTAACTCGTGTTCGTCCGGCAACGTGAGCTGAAAATATTGCCGCAATAGCTAAGAATGTGACTGAAAACTCAGACGATCACAGGAATTGGGCCTATCTACAACCATTTTGCACCGCATGCAAAATGCATGCAAAATACATGCTTGTAAGGTCCAGTTGAAAGGAAAATTGAAGCCAACGGGACAACGCACAACGCCGTAGTTTCGCTGATGGAAATAAATGGTCAGGATCATGATATTTTTTTCAAAAACTTATTCTGGGTACGTAAACAAACGAAGCTGTCACATCTGCGGCTCGAAAAACCCGAGAGGAATAGAGGGACAACCTCTTCATCCACAACGAGTGAGAGTTTGGGTTTTGGGCTGGCGGTGTCATTGGGTCATATTTTTTCGAAAATGTTACTGGTGCGACCGTTTCAGTGAATGGATTGCGTTATCGAATGATGTTGACTGAGTTTTTTTTTGTCTGAAATTGATGCTATGGACGCGGACGACGTTTATTTTCAACAGAACTGCGCCACATGTTGCACAGCTGCTGAAATAGTGGCTCTTATTATATGACGTGTGATTCTTCAAATAGAAGACCTAAATTGGCCTCCGAGATCATGCGATTTAACACCATTAGACTTTTACCTTCAGGGTTATGTTCAAGATAAAGTCTACGCGGATGCTCCACCAACGATTGATGTACTAAAAGAAAATTTCAAAGCTGTTATTCGCGAAATACAACCGCAATTATGCGAAAACTTGAAGAAATTTTTCACCAAAAGAATCACTATTTGTAGGCAGAGCCGAGGGGGAAATTTGGCAGATATTGTATTCCATTACTAACTTTAGAATTTTTACTTCAGATTAAAATAAAAATACCAGAATTTCTCATAAAAATGTTGCATTTTTCTATTGAAAAATGTCAATGTCGTCTGGACAAACTTGTGAGTGATTGTTCCGCTGGAGTTGAAAGAACCACATGACAAGGCATGGCGTTGTTAAAGTCGTTTGCGGACATTGCAGGCTTCGGTTTTGTCATTAGCATGCATTCTCCATCGTCATGCTAACTAGTTGAATGAGGGTAGGGTTGTCGAAACTAGACAGGGTCGTGTATAGTTCATCTCGGTAGATGCTGTCATATGCAGGTTTTAACTCGATGAGGAGATGGTGTGTATTGATGTGGAACTCTTGTGAAGATTTAATTTGTGATGGACTGCCCTGGTCTTCAACCACTGAGGTTCCATTCGCCGGTCATACTTTCGGCGACCCAGATTTTAGAGATGAGTTGGTGTATCCTCCGTATCCAATCATCACTTGCAATTTTAAACAGCTTAGCAGCTACGTCATCGGGTCCAGCAAATCTGCTGGACTTAAGCTTGGAAATGGCTGTCCTGACTTCATCTTGATCGGATAGGCGTAAATTTTGTCTGTCTTCATCCAGGTTTAATGGTTCAGTCTGCCTGGCGTTGGGATTTTATTCGTTATCACCGCTTACCACCCTGTAGAAATAATCTTCCCAGATTCTCAACACCAACTATGGTTCTATTACGAGGTTTCCCTCTGCATCATCCAAGATTTTAGTTCGTGCAACTTTGGCATGTTCATTTTGTTTTTTTGGTGTAAAACTTCCGAACTACATTCTTTCGGTAGCACCTGTCTAAGGTCTTGATTTAGCGCTTCTTACCTCTCCTTCTGTTCTGCAGGCTCGTTCTGTACATCATCATCGAGGCGGCTTCTCTGATTGGCAGTGATTTTACTGGTCTTGTACAATACTTTCGATATTGGCTGGAACTAACTCTTTGAGGTTAAGGAAAATGGCTTGGCGGTTTCTTGCTGTTCAAGGTTGAACTTCCACACAATGGCTCGCTGGCTTTGGGCTATTACGGATATGCGCACCCGTATATTGTCTTCATAACGGTCCGAGTTGATATTAGCTTCTCCGATCGTTGGGACATCCTAAACACTGAAGGAGTTCCCTGTGCCAATCCTAATTGATCAATGTGCTTGACGGTTTGTTGGTCAGGAGTCAGCAAATGTCGTCATTACCCGAGGTTATTAGCTGGCTCATCACATTTGTGTTAGTTCTTCCATTTAGGTTAGTGAGCGCTATGACGGTTTTTTACCTTTCCTAAGAGAGAAAGGTGTCGACTTATTGTCATTGGGGATACTCCCATGTTTTGTGCAATCTCCCGCACCGATTTCGTTGAGTCCGCATCCACTGTTGCTCTTAAAACATCGTCGTCAACTAACGTTTCCGGCTTCCCACGTGGTTATCAGCCCGAGGGCAGAGTAGATGATAATCTGTATGCCGAACAAGTCTAGAGGTAGCAAATGGAGCAAAGGCTTTGTGGGAGAGGTTGAGGATGTAGTGTAAATACTTGCCTCGAGAAACTTAGAAGGTTGTCATTAAATTTGGGTGAACCAGCTTGGTCTTGGATGGATTCACGCTAAGGCCACAGTTATGTGTCCAAGAGAGAGTATGCGTTAGTCGTACTGTGCTATGTTTAACAGTTTGTAGGTGTCTGCCCATCATGACGTTGTCTGCGTAAGCTTCCACACCACATACGGTGTCCTCTTATTCGGTAAGCAGTTCATTGAGGACTAGATTCATAGTAGGGTTTCCCTATGTGTGTTTTTTTTTTTTGTAAAGCAGGAATGAAATGTTGTATTTCTGACTCTACTGTAGAGAATTTAGTGGATCAAGCTGCAGACATAGTCATTCATGTATGTCCAGTTCTTGAAGGGAGTTGACAATCGAGGTAGTATCAACGTTTTTGAAAACTCCTTCGATATCAAAAAACGCCACCATTGAGCGATTTCTCAATGAGTTTCAAGAAGGAGTGTAACGCGGTCTTAACCAATTCTCCCTTTTGGTAAACATGCTGGCAATTCGACGGTCTTCTGTGATTCAGATTCCGCTTGATGTAAAGATCGAGGATTCTCTCGAGGGTTTTTTAAAAGAAGGATAACAGACTGATGAGTGCGAGACTCTTTGCGAGCATATGGGATCGATGTAAAAACTACGGTTACCTCAGTCCAGGCTGTGGAGTTGTACCGAGGGCTAAAGAGGCTACAAGAATTCCTTACAGGATGTCTCTACCCTGTTGTTTGACATAGTTAAAGTTCTTCTTGCTTTTGTAGCTGTATGATTTGGTAAAATCCTCACCACCACTACCGGCATACTTGGTATGTGTCATCGTTTATGGTGACCGATAAGCCAATTAAATACGCTTCTGCGTCCTTTGATAGACTTAAATCGTCTTGAACTGAAGCCATACTACCAGTGACCTGCAAAAAGATCGGCTACACTAGACCTCATACCGAAGGCCAGCCGGTTAGCGAGAGTTGTGTTGAGCCGAAAATCGGCAAAGACGCCCAACACTTGCTAAGAAACTTAGAACTATCAGTGATACTGCCTTCCTCCTAAAGAGCATGAACCAAATGCAAAACTAATTTCCGAATGACGCAACATACATACCAATATGGAACATTATGTCAGAATGTGCTACAAAATTTAATGATGATGCCCAGAATCACTATTCGTTGGGTACTTACGACATTGGGGGTGTCTCCGATATAGCAGCTTTTGACGGCATGTGTAACGCATAAATCATTAGTCTTCCGCAGAGCAATTCTAATGAACGACGCCATGGTTGTCAATGCTCGCATTGAATATGTAACATGAAATCATCTTTCCTTGTCAGCCAGAGTCCAAATGAGCAAAGGAATGTAGTTGGATCTTCACTGATGGCTTCAGAAACGATCTAGAAGACAGCGTTCGACTTCATTATTTGGTAGATTAGCTTGCGACTGTCCTCTAAGAAGCAGACAAGTTAGAGTTTAAAGTAGCAATCCGATCTTTTATTAGTACAAACACAATCATCATGACTCTACAGGCTCCATGACGACCAAGCGAATACTATCGCAGGTCTGTTTAAGGTCAGCTACCACTGTGCTATTCTTTGGCAGTAAAGTTTGTAGACTGCTTGCTGTCGACCTAAAGGAACGTTGGTGACACTACTTCCTCCGATGCTTGGTATGAAGATTTTGACGCTTTTGAATAGCATTTCAAGAAACAGGTGTTGATATGATGGTACTGGTACTGTACGCATTTATCACTGAAGCGACTACTCACCATTCCTCATTGAGGATTTTTCTTCTGACAATTACAGGCCTGCTATAGCGTTCAACAATTAGTTTCATTTTTTGTGGGTCATTTGCAGTTTACTGAAAGTATGCATATTCTGAATGCTTGCCTCGTATCTATGGGGATCAGGTCGGTTTGACTGGCGGTTCGGTCTTTTAAATGAAGCCAGATTATTACGTTGATTCCTACAATAGTGTCGGGAACCTAGTGCGACTTTTCACCGTATAGTTGTAAACCGCGCATGACTGCGACGTCAGTTTGTCCTTTTGTGAAGACTTTGCCTTTCAACTACTATGCCGCAAATATGTTGGTCCGGTAGGCTATATGAAGGAGGTCACAAGAGTTCCACATCATGAAGGATGTCTCCTTCACAGGATCTTAAACTTTACGGGTAGGGGTATGTGCACATGATAAGGCTGATGTCTATAGCCAGATGGTCGCTTTTCGGCGTAAAGTCACTACTACGAATCCGCATCCCAACATGTGTAGCCTCTTGTGGATATAAAAGAACATATCTGATCCTCTCTATTATATCTTCTCGATCGGGTTAGTGTCTTACTAAAATTCCTCGAGGGGAAGCAGGTAACATAGCAGCAAACAGCATGGATATGTTCGAAGTTCATAGTGGCAGGACATACGAGTAGCTCGTGGACGTTTTGCACCCTGATCCCTTTGTGTTTGAGACTGGTGTCTCTATCATAATTGCTGGACACCCCTGCCACGCGGGGTATGGTGAAAAGTAGGAAATATTGAGCAAAGTTACGAGCCCATTATGTAGGTACATATATGTATGTTGTATGTTAAATTATATCAAATATCATGCAGGGGTATCTAGGGAAATCCCCCACCACGCGAAAATCAAAATTTTATGCGACGCCAAAACGAACTCCAGTCTTTTATGTTAGATCATTTCTGCCCTGTCTGTGACTTATCGGCACTCGATTGGGAATTATCTTTATTTCTCTCTCAGATAACCTCACTTGCCAGCAACATTCTACCTTTCAAAAAGTCACGTAAGTGCGGTTGTTTCATTTTTTGTTTTTATAAACAAAATCTCGTACTGCCATTAGAACTTGAATTTCATTAGTAGGCCAAACTCGAATAGTGAACAAATTAAACCAAACAAAAACAAAAAAAAAGGAATTCCCCGCTCTTTCCGTTAAAAACTAATTTTCTCAGTGTGGAGCGAACATTTCCCTTTCTATTTTTTTTATTTTATTTTCCTCTACTTTGTTTTATTCTTTTTTTACCATTTCCATTCATCCAGTGAATTACCATTAAATTCAAATTGAGATATTTCTATGGGAAAGCAATCGAAAGCCACAGAAACCAATCACTATCACAACAAAGCTATGATTGATGTTCCCAATGTATCTGAATGAAAAATAAAAAAAATAAATGCGTGCCATCTCTGTTTTTGAAAAGTGCTCTATTGGAAAAAGCTAATTTCTAATGTTGACACACAGCAGGGTTGCCAAACTTCAAATTTTTAATCAAAGAAAACAAAAATCGTTTATTGTAGGGTGCGTTTTATGTTTTAGGCCGATTTTACTTGGCAGTCATTTTGGTTGAACTGTCATTTGTCAACTCATATTTGGCAGTTGGAAAGTGTGGTTGATAACAATTTATTGCGGAGCATCTGACGTTCCAACATTATGTTCGAGTTATTGAAACGTTTTATGTAAATAATTGATCAATTGCGAATAGGAGGCGAAAATTTAGAGGATTTGGTGGGGCTTAGCCGCGTGTATGAACAATTTAAAAAACTATGCATGCACTGGGAGATAAAGAAAAGCTTAAGCGGCGATGGAACCAAAGTTCCTCAGTAAATATTTATACAGTGAGGCAGAAGGCACCTCTCACTTCCATAACAGGGGTATGATATGCCATCACACAGACACCAGGCACCAAAGCAGGCCTATCGCGATCCCTGTGAAACAAGTTGAATTTTTTGAAACGGCAAAAACCTAAGCAATCGCCCTGGTGAAACCCCCAATTTCCTTACAAAAGCCAAGAACGCCTTTGAAGTTCGTGCCATCTATTTCCTCTAAGTTTTCGAAAAACTATTTCCCTAAAAATTTTCTCCGACCACGCGATATTGCCTCGCATTCACACAGTATGTGTGTAATGTCCTCAACAGCTTGCAGATCACCGCAGAATCTGCAAATATCCGTATCTGACAATTTAAGTATCCGTAGATCTTTTACTGTCAAAAAGTGGCCCGAGAGCCTTGGATACCCTGCGTCCTTCAAGACTTGACCACCATTTTGTTGGCAGTTTTTATGTTTTTTTCCTCGATAGTACCCCTCACTATGCAAAGGGGTGGTTTGATGTTAGCAACATCACTATTATCTACTATCGCTGTTTATTTCCCTCTCCGGATTTATTATATCATACGGAATGTCGAAGTCGACCAAGGAAGGAATTTCATCCGTTATAGTATCTTAACGATCTTACGATTGACAAGAAGTTTAACATTTAATCTGCCAAATGGCTGTTGGATACAGGGCTGTTAGCAATCAGCCAGAGTATGACCATTGGAAACAGGGCGCTACAAAGCTCGATTGAACCGTTCCCAGTAGTTTCAATTCTTCTTCGACTGCTCTTGGCCATATTTGCTTCGGCCGCCCCGCTCTTCTGCTTGGCTGGTTGAGTAGATTCCACCATACCATAAAGTCTGACCAATCTTGCCACTTCCTTCTCCATATGGTTATGTCTATAAGTTTTCAACACGTTCTCAGATAAAGCGGTTCGTCAAAAAATCCTTAAGATGTTACGTAGACATCTAACATATTTACGAAGGTTTGCACTCTTTGAGGGACAATGTTTTCCAATAGTACTGTATAGTAGTACTGATTCTACATTGTATCTGAATAGTCTCAGCTTGGTTTTTGTGCTGAGAACATTTTGATTTAGAATTCCAAACACAACTTTAGCTTTCCCGATTCTGCTGCCCACATCGAAAATTTTCGACTTTCTCGACCTGCTGTCTGCCAATGTTGAGTTGAGCGTTGGAGTTTGACATGCCTCAGCTTGTATCTTTTGTTACATTTCGTGTAGATCAATTATTTTATGTGCAAGGAGGCGAACATCGTAGGCGTAGTCCAGGTGTTTAAGGAAAGATGTTATTCTCCAACTCAATTCTTAGTTTCTTTCAGTTAGTGGTAGTCATCGTTGATGAGTACCAAGAATAACAACGGTGAAAGTATACAGCCCTGACGTACTCCACTATGGATTTCAAAGTCATATGCCACCTTACCATTGTGCAAATGGCACCTTCCGCCCACCGTAAGTAGCCTTAATAATAGCTATAAGCCTTCGCGGCTATCCAGATAGCATCTTTGTTCAAACTGTCGAAAGCCTTTTCTAAATCAATGAACAGCAGATATAGCGGAGACCTGAACTTAGAAATTCGCAATATTTTGATGTGATCTATGCAAGATTATCCACCCCGAAATCCCGCCTGGTCAGCATCGAATGTTGAGTCTATGTGCTCTCTTATCTTAGCTTTTATCTTGGCTACGTCTGGGAGAACGCATATTCCTCTCCAGTTTCCACATTCCATCAAATTGCCCTTCTTTGGAAGCTCTTTCCCACTCCTACGGTTGGAATAACTCTGCCGATGTAGTTGAGGCCGCTTGAAAAAGCTCTGCCGGGATACCATCAATGCCTACCGCTTTATTTCTTTTGAGGGATCTGATAGCGGCTATTACCTCTGTGCTCCTGGGAGATCCGGTTCGAATTCGAGAATTAGTTGCTTTGCACGCTCGTTGGAATTTGTTTAGCACTAGCGAAATGTTCCCTCCATCTATTCAGCTGATCCTCATTCGAAATCAGCAGACTGCTATCTAAATTTTTCACTGGATGTTGCTTAGAAATCCGACCACCAATAAGTTTTTTTTTTGATGTTGTGGACGGGCCTGCTGTCACAGCTGTTTCTTCAGCCTTCGAGCTGAGTGCGTTGATGTATGAACGCTTTTCACGTCTGACACTACGCTGCACTTCCTTCCTCTTCAGATGATATTGGGCTTCTATTTGGGTTTCTCTACTGCTGATGCCGCTACAATCCGAGCTCTAAGTGAAATGCGCTCATGGTATCTACAGATAACCATGTGCTGTGACTTTTCTGCCTTACTCGTATACCGATGTAAGCAACTGGCGATGGCTGAATTGTTGGCGCACTACGGGATATGTCCGTATTGTATTTAGTAACTCGATGTAAGTATGAACAGTTGCTGTTGACGGATGGAGTACGAAGGCGTATAGTGGCTAACATAAGATGATGGTAACGCGACATTCCGATATCGGTTCCACGGTTCAAGATTATAGTTGTTGCCAACAACCATTGTGTAAACCACTTCGACCGCCGAGTGATGGTTGAAAGTAATTTCTTTATCAAACGGTTCCAGAAATTTTCGGCATAGCGATAACTCGGTAGCCAATTTTTTCGTAATGCCATATGGTCGTCGGTAAAGTTGCGAGCGGTTTCGCTCCGCCTGAAGGTCCCAGCCGAAACTGGTTTAGAGTCAGCGCTTCTTCGTCTTCGTTGGTGATGGGAAGATGTATGTAGAAGTTGACGGATGCGAGTTTCCGATGTTTTCCACTTCCGCAAATGAGCTCCTTAAAAGCTCGTTGGAAGGGGTTTTTTCTTTGGTTTATCTACGCTAGTTTCTGCCTCCCACCCATATGGGACACCGGAGAAATAAATGCAAATTTCTCCATCAGTTTCTCCTTGCCAACATTCTGATAAGCTCTGCACCATGGAAGGTGATTCCTTATAATAATGCAGCTCTAGTCTAATCTAGCATTTAGAGATGATGGAGTATCTGCAGCCGAAAGGCACCATAGTACCTCATCGTACTTAGGTCTCTGTAGACCCATTGGATTGAGGTTGGTAATTCTGGGTCCTGCTTTCCATCTCGCGTTGGTTGACATTTGCTCCTTGGGTAGGTCTTAGCTGAGATCTGAAAAGAAATGTAAATGAAACATCAGGTAGCTCTGAAAGGTCAAGGAAGTAGTAACGTCCTAAAATTCTGTGTCTCAAATTACTGAGATTCGGACTGTGGAACAGAAAGTGGAGTTTATTCTACTGTGAGTCCAGGTCCACACAGCCTCTGTAGAGATCGTCGTCGGTAATGCGCCTCCACAAGCGTAGATGGTGGAGCTCTGCCTTTCAAACGAAATTTACTTCTTCTGGATTTGCAATAATAGATTGGTTTGATACTTTGATTCTCATCAAAGGAAGATACTCTTCGAGCTAACTCGTCTGCATGTTTGCTGCGCCTGCCACTTCTTTATTTCCAGGGATCCAGCATTACTTTATCTTATGCTGAACCCAAAGGGAATTAATCTCGACTGTAGCGATAGCCTTCAGAATATGGTAATATCCTCGTGGAATAATGCCCTTATTGTCGCAAGTCTGGCCGCCTCAGCCTGGAAAAACTGTTTTGTCTGATAGGTGACGTGAGCATATTAAGTTCAATTGGTCAGGGAAGATCCCAGCGACGATACTTATATCCATCTTTGATCCATCCGTGAAAATAGATATCGACCCTGTTCCATGTCTCTCTGCTTGGGAAAATACAGGTTAATGGCCTTTGGAAGCCATGAAGAAGTATCATTTAGTCCATATTAGAACACGAACTCAATTCATTTCAAAGGATTGAGGAGTTTGGTTTCCATCCATTAAGCAAACTCAATCTTAAAGAATCTTCCGCCACCTATTCTTGCATATAGAGATGCACCAGGATCAGGAGTCCGCCGTTGGGGTTATTGTCATGGTATGAGCTATGTCAGTACATGCAATCCGTTGTGCGTTTGTCATAGACTTAAGGTTTCTGTTTTTTTTTTGTTTTTTTTGATTCCCATAACTAAACTTCCATAGGTTAAGATGAGTCTGACGACAGTCGTGTACATCCATAGTCTCTGGGTTAGATCCCCACCTTCTTCCAAATATACGACTGCAGCTGTAGAATGCGATCATTACTATCTAGTACTTTACCTAGGTATTTAGCATTACTGGATAGTCGGAGTCTGTCCGGTCAAATTGGGGAATTATCCTTTTTTGTGTTAAGAGGTTAGCCTCTGTATTTTTGCGGGTTGATTCTTAGCCCACCGAGGATTCTAAGGGCTGAATCAGAAGAAATTCACTTATTGTGTAAATGAGTTTGCTGTGGCCATGAGAACCGCATCATCCGCGCACGCTGTGGCTTTTAGTGACCCGCAATAGTATTCCATTGATGTGGGCATGTTGGTAGATCCCTTGGGTTGAGTTACTTGCTGTGTCAAGCAGGCCATCGTTGGCACATATCCATTTTAAGGCTACAGCTTAAAGGTTTTTAGAAACGGAATTACAATTTGCTTCGTGGGCCCTCGCCCAATTATCAAGGTTTCTTCCAGTAATGAAATTGTCTAATAAAAAGCAAGAGTAGAGCTGGTCTTCGAACTGGTCTTATTGTAATGGTTTTCAGAACTTAACGCCGCTGAAGTTTACTACGATTTGATCAGTTAAAAGCCGCCGGTTATAGGTCCTGTTGGGTGGCAGTCCAAGTCAGGACTTAAAACACGAAGTCCGGGCCTAACTTGTAGAGGTAGGCCTCCTAATGGGAACGTCACGGTGGCTGTAGTTTAAACCTAAAACGCAGGAAGGGTCTTTCAGTTGGCTTTAACCCGATATACAGATGTAAAAAGTACTGGGTGCCGTAACCCTAAGATCAGTAAGAGATATTTGGTCGGCCTCGACTCATACTAATGGTGGAGTTTGTGCCCTCAACAAAGGTTTCGCTTTGGTATCAATGGAATGACGGATAGCGACGGCAAGGCGTATCCTTGCTTCCATGAAGCAAGTCTTTACAAGACAGGAGTTCAGTTTAAACAAAAGAGATGCTTGCTTCGTTCTTTGAAGCTTGATTCGAATTATTCCGTCCAATTCAGAGGATTTGTCAGCGGAGAATGAATCTATAGCCCAGCTGAATTTGTTTTCTTCTAGTATCCCGATCGAGACTTCATGTTGGCTAGAGAGTGTGTTGCTACATATTAATGATGCTGGAGTTGGAGTTCATACGGGGAAGTGAGTTTCTAGTCAGACGCCCAGAGCCTCAGTGATGGATTTCGTGTAACTACCATCGATGGTTTCTTATATAGGACTTTGCTTAGTCTGCTGTGCTTTTAATATTGGTGCCGAGCATTGCATCTTGCATTTTCTCTGACTGGATTTGTATTTGTCCCAGTCAGAGCAGAGATTGCGGCTTTTGGCTGCATTCAAAAGTTGGCCGCAATGTGTCTTTGAAATTTCACTTAATCGTTCTATGATTAGAGAATGATAGGTGCAAGGATAAAACGCAGCTTGAACGGTGTTTTCCATCTTGCTATGTTATGAAGTTGGAAAGGGCCAAAATGTGTGACATCTATATGAATTCCACGGGTGTTGAGGCAAGCTGGCAAATCTCTGCATCGCTTTTCACTTCACGGTTAGTAGCCCAAAATTACCAATTGCTACCAATGAAGGTAGTTAAAGAAAGTCCAGGCTGTGCCCCTGCTTTTTACTGAATACCTCACAGACTCGAAACGTAGAATGGAATGGTCACATTGTTGTGGTGTTTGTCCCGAATGTGATTGTCCATAATAATCAATTTAGTGACGGTAAATTACGTCCCAGGGAGAAAAATTGGATGCTCTAAAACAACACTAACATCCTTCGAGAATTCTATCCTTACCCTGGCACCTATCATTAGGTTCTCTTCTGGATAGAGACACATTTTGTAAATTCAGCTTGTTTTACTGGTCGCTAGATTTACAAAGAAAAAAACAATTTCATCACGGTACGCACTACGTTGAATCTCTTTTAGAAGGGTCTTTTCTCCCAGCTGCAACTCCATATGGGTGAAAGGTAACATTGGCTCTTGCCTATTATTGGGAAGAGATAGGAACTCATCACCATTCCGACACGTTTGAGTATTCCATGAGTTCGCTGACATTAAAGGCTTATAAATATTTCCGATGGTTTGACAGCAGAAAAAACGTTTTTCGGTGGATCTGGATAGACAAGCACTAATTATGGCTGCTTGCAGTTCCATCACAGAAATTGAGATATTTATTAAAGGAAATTCCAATGTTTTTGTTCCTATAAAAGTCACCGCTGCCGAACATCCATCGACACCCGACATACGCTACAGCTGTATAGCCAGTCTTATTCACATCAAAGAATAGGTTAATTTGCCGTTCTTCTTGGCAGTGCTCGCTCTAGGGAACGGAGGTATATAGGGCGTTGGGGGTGTAGGTTTCCATAATGCGTTCCAGTGTCTTAGATACAAAAGAGGTAAAGATGATGGTTCTGAAGTCCTTCACAGATTCATGCCATTGCCGGCCCACTTTTTGAATGAAAACCACTCGAACTCGCCTCCAGAAATAGTGCACAGACAAATTTTGAAGATAATTAACAACGAAAGGACGCAAATATTTAATCCAAATCTGGGGAGAGAAGTTATTGAGAGATTCTTCGTAATGATGGAAAGTCCACATTCCCAAGGAGAATGTTGTTTCAGGTTTTATTGGAGTACACAGTCCCATGCGAAAAAAACCATAGGTGATACTAATGTTACTCAGACAATGGCTCGTGTCTCTCTCTGTTCTATCGCTATTTCCAACACCAGTGCTGCATAGAAGTCGCAAGTAGCATTCCGCCCCTTCAAACTTTTAACTGTAACACCCGTCTCGCTATAAATGCTCATCGGTACACACTCAAAATATCGTGATTCCTTCCCAAGCCGTACAACTCGCTTATGGAATACCCTCCCAAGCTCTATATTTCCTATTCATTATAACTTGTAAACATTTAAGACCATGTTATGACTACAGTCAGGGAAATGAGTGCTCATTAAGAGCTCTAAGGACTTCATAGTCGTAGGTGCTTAGCTAGCTTCTATCTGCTTCAAAAGGGATGGGCAACTATTACAAGATTCCAGACCTAACTTTGTCCAGTTTGCGTTTCTGGGATTTCTATAGGGCTTAGGAATCTCGATTCTAAAATCGAATTCGAAAAAAACTCAATTGTGGATTTGAGACTGAACACTTTCCATTTAGTGACCTTAAGGGTATCGCTATTATTGGTTAGGGTCAAATCTATGATGATCTTCCGCCTCTTAAAATTATTCGGACTCGGAAAAATAGAGGTTATTTCCGTATCCACATTACTATTATCAGACTAACCTCGAACAGTATTAACAATTTGGGGCTTAAACCCGGTTATAGTGTACTGGTTGTAGACGGTGGTGGTAAGACTCGTTCTTCCATATGGCGCACTAGTATGGTGCGCTTGATTTACAGATCAAAAAACTTGCTGGCAACAGTGCGATACGACTCACTAATCTAGGTTACTTCAAGAGCAGTAGTTTCGGACATGGCACGGTCCTAACGGATCTACTGCCAAACAATCCAATTCTAACGGATGAAATTCCTTCCTTGGTCGACTTCGACATCCCGTATGATACAATATATCCGGAGAGGGAGGACTGGCAAAAAAAAAATGCAATAATCAGGTCAAATCAAATTGCAATTTTTACAATGACTCAAAACAGAGGGAGGAACAAGTTCTGGTATTTTCTTAAAGACCCAGAACTAAGAGTGTCTATAAGACCATCGGACGCAAGCAGTGTCTTCCAATCAGAGGTTCTGGGTGTCCTCAGGCAGAGCTAATGCAGACAAGATCGGTATCCGAAAGAGATATCGCTACCTACACCGATAGCCGGGCCCCACTCAAAGCAATGGAATCAACCAACGTCAACTCTGATACAGTCAGGGGCTTTGCACAGTGTTCAAGGCACTATGCAGTCAGAACCGGGTAAGACTGTGCTGAGTGCCAGTACACTGCGATATTAAAGGAAATGAACAAGCAGACGAGCTTGCAAGAAAAGGAGACCGAGGAAAAAGTCACAAAGACTGTCAACCCAAGGTGGTCAAGTCTTGAAGGAGACAGCTTTGCATACAAGGCTCTGTGGCCACTTTATGGCAGTAAAAGATCTAGTGAGTTAATCAAATTAGACAAGGATAAGCTTATGACAGTAATAGGAATCGACAGGACGCTGTCTCCTGCGACACGCAAAGAAACTCAAATTGTCAGATACGGATATTTGCGGATTCTGCGATGATCTGCAACCTGTTGAAGACATAACGCGCATACTGTGTGAATGCGGAAGGTAATAGACGGCACGAACTTCAAATGGGTGTTTCACAAGGGCGATTGTTTAGGTTTTTCCCATTGCAAGATAAACCCAACTGATTCCATAGGGTTCGCCATGGGCCCGATTTGGTGCCTGGTGCCTGTATGATTTTTCACCTTCACTACTTCCTCTCTTGGCATATTTTGGCGCAGTTTGGCGTCCGAATTATACTCCGAGTTACGAGAATTGGCTAATGTTAAAACTGTACGATTTGAAATTGAATTAAAACGCACTCAACTTGAACGCAAACGAGCTAAGATTTTCTATTCGTTAGATAATTTTATGGCATTATTGATGAAAAATGACTCCGGGCATATGGTCACCACGGGAGCGTCTCAGGCAATGGATGCTAGAGTTCAAGTTTTCAACCACTTTTTCGAACATTTGAGGGCGTACCTCATGAATGGTGCATGCAATGTTGGCTTTCAAGGCTAGAATCATTGTTGGCTTTTCCGCATAGATCAACGACTTCAAATACCCTCACAAAAAATAGTCCAGCAGCGTCAAATTACACGATCTTGCAAGCTGGGGACAGATAATGGAGATAATGTTGTCAACGAACAGATCCTTCAATAACTCAATAGTTTCGCCGGCAGAATGGCATGTGCAAACAATATGCCTGCACACCATGTTAACGTACTATTGGAAACGAAAAATCGTTGGACATGGCTCTGTTCCGGTCACCATTAACAGAGACGCATTGATTTTCTTTATTTTTAAAAATTCTTCGGGTAGCTGATGGATTTTCCTCGTCCCTAATTCAATAATTTCACTTATTAACAAAGCCACTGAGACTGAAGTATGCATCATCACTGGATCAACTTCCAAATGTTCAAGCACTCATTCAGCGAGGTCACGACGCAAACGATGGTCATCTTCTGAATCTTACGAGTATGTAAACCAAGATCTTCCACAAAATCGATGGACACAGACCAAGTTTTTGCGCACGATGGTGAATGATTTAGGATCTGCCCATCCTTGTCAAAATCTTGGAACCCAAATAGCAAATGTAGTGCAAAAATTGTCAATTGTGTTGCGAATAGCCGACTCATTTGGTCGACTATATTGACCGTAAACGTTGCTGCTGCGTAAGCTTCTGCATGAAGATGTTTAGAAACTTCAGCCATCACATACTTCTTCTTTGTCATAGCTTAGCCCTTACTCCAGATTCCTATGGACTTTTATAGGACTTTTTTTTCTATTCCAGAAAGCCCTGGTCATTCTCATAGTAGAATGAGTAAGTATTTATACAGATAGCCTTTACCGATTCCTTTCAATGATGTTCTGTAACATTCTCGGAGGTTCAAGGTTAACATTAAATGCGTCTTTCCTAACTCTTGGCAAAGAGCCAACAATTGGGATGAAAAGAATAATTCCCCAACGCATAGAAGCAAATCGTCACTGAGGAAGCCCATTTGAACAAACCCATCTACATATAGGGTCTTTCCATTTTGCGACATCCAACGTCAGATGGCAACCCTCAATTAAACAACAATTTATCTATCAGTCGGTCGTTTGAATAATTTTTTCTGATATTTTCTTGCCATCATCACGATTTTCATGCGCCACAACCTTTCCCCATATAGCTTTCGGCTGAAAGTCGTTTCTTACTGACGGACGACTGACTGGCGACTAACTAACTTGGGCTTCCAACTGCTCACAATCGGAAAAGAAAGAAACGAAACTAATTGTGTGCTCTTTCATTACTCTGGATTCTAACTCTGACCTTGGTCTTCATTGCGCCATAAATCATAAAATAAAAAAAAAAACACAAATTGTATCCAACAACAGAAAAGAGTATCTAAAGTCGGCTTTTTCTTTTTTTAGTCATTTTTTTCCCACTAATTTGGATGTAAGCACATTCGGAAATGGAAAATAATAGAAATCAGTCACACGTAATAAATTCATGAATTCAAAAACCTACAAAAGCACGGCGGTAGGGTGGAATAGGTATGTACGAGTATGACCTACTTGTAGTTGCAGATAGTTCTGCTCGTCGACCGATTTTGTAGTGTTGCTTGAATGGTAAATTGCTCGCGCGCTCTGTGAAGGCGACCTTCAAAAAGCGAATAAGCATTTGATGAATTGGGCAGCATTTAGTCGCCACAACTGGTGTAGTATCGGTAATGGAGCGCACATTCTGATAAAATGGCAAATTGCTCTCGAGTTGGGTCTCTCCACTGTTTGTCAACAAATTTACATTCTTGCTTAGGCATCTTCAGACGGGAATGCTGGGAACGACTTTCTATTAACGGAGGCGCATCCCCACGTATGCATACCATCATATGTGTACCAGTATGTGGATAGTTGATTTGTCTCGAACTCGACTTAGAGATGAGCGCCGACCTTCAATTAAAAAACAATTATGTATCAGGTCGTGGGCTTTTAAACACGGGTGGGCGAAGCGTTAAACTGCACAGAGTCCGACAGAGAAGACCCTTACATACGTACATACATAAGAGATAACGTGCATTAAAACAACGTAATATCTTCCTGGGTGGTACGTCTCTACGGCTGTAGCCGTAATCAAATTTTAATTAAGGACTCTCTGATACCGATGGCGAGTGCGATGATTAACCTGGATTCTAAGATTATCCATTCGCTCGTCGAGCTGCTATCATGGTCTCCAGCAGTGATTTGAATGGACAATGTCTGGCGACAGATACAATTTCTTCATGTCGTTAATACTTGACTCTTACTCGTATTCGTATGCCTGTCGCGCATGGTATCCGCATCGAAGATATTAATTCTCTTCGTGATTATCACATTTTGCGTGGAATTCACTCGTTTTTTTTTTCGATTTGGTTTCTTTTTCGTTTTATCGATCACGTTCTGCATGATGGCATACTCTGGTTTAATAGTTTTCGTGATGTTTACATTGTTGGCCAAAGTCAGCCAGCTCGCCAGCTAGCCAGCCAGCCGTTAAGTCGGAGAAAATGCCAGATAGACAGACCAAGTTTCCAAGTATTGTCGTGGGTGCATGCTAAGCGAGTTCGGGTTACTTTGGCAGTCAAAGCGGCGGCGCGGAATTTACGTTGATGGCATGAATGTTTCAGTCTTGCTTGCCCAAGGAGGTGTGCATAATGCGATGTTTGTATTGAGAAGCAATTTTAAAAAATATTTTCTGTTTGCGTACTTTGTTGTTAAAGTATGTCCGGAGGGTAGAATGTACACTCATAGTCGTTACATCTGTGTACTGTGGACACTATGTACTTGCCTAGGTTTCATGGTTGGGTGGTTATGTGTGCCTATAGAGGGTGCTTCACCTGATTTGGTTATCAGGTTGAGGTTGGATAAAGTCCTTAGGGGTCATTGTCTATGGTTTGTTTGTTGATTTAGTTCACTCGTAATTGCTGTTCTTTATGTGACGTTAAATTATCGTGGGATTGTGGTGGTTACGTGACAGAAAATAAACATAAATTTTTCCTTACCATTGTCCTGGAACATAAATATGTACTAACGAACTTGAGCGAAGGCTATATGAAGGCTGGCTTTTGTTTAGACACAACAAAAAAAATATACCAACTCAACCTCAATTTTCATCTATTCTGGGAAGGAAAGTACAAAACTCCTTCGGCAATGTCGCCACTAGAGACCATGTTCTATATAGTGATCCAAGCCCTTACATTCGTTTGCGGTCAAGGGCGAATATTTTCGAATATTTAATGAGACAGACATACTGACTTGGTACAGCTCGTTGAAATGCACGCATTCGTGCTCAAATTAGGGAAAAGAGAAACGCCGTTGCTTTTCAATCATACTCGTATAAACTGTCGTAGATGCAGCATATCTACAATATCAGCCGTCGGAAGAGATTTTGGGGATTGGGAATTGCCTTCTTCGCCCAAAGAAACAGCGATTGGCAATATTGATTCTTGCTTTTATTTCTACTGGGGTGTCGTTGGCAAAATTCATAGCAGATCCAAGGTAGACAAAGTCCTTTACTAACTCGAAATTACAGCTATCGATTGTGGCGTTCTGTCCAATTTGTCGATGTTGCCCTCATTTACGGATTTAACCGTATGTGTTCCGTTTGAATACTAGCGAACCGGTACGTCTCCCAATTATGTCGATATCGTCGGAGTCCGCTAGTATTTGCACAGACTTTTGAAAGATTGTGGCTCCAGTGTTCATTTGTGAGTTTCGCACAATTATTTCAAGTACGATGTTAAGGAAGTCACATGACAGCGCGTCACCTTGTCTAAAACCCTTTTTGACATCAAGGGTCCGGTTAGGTCGATACCCACCTTGATCGTGAAGCGAGCGTTCTTTCACTTTGCATAAACGGACGAGCTTGACAGGGAGGCCAAAACTAGGCGTGACTCTATATAGTTTGTCTCTATGCGGCGTTTGTCTCGATGAAAAGATGCTGAGTATTGATTTGGACTTCTTGAGTTTTTTTCCACGATCTGCCGGAGCGTGAAGGTTTGGTCGATTGTGGACTTTTCTGGTCTTAAACCGCACTGATAGGGATCAACCAGGTTGTTGGCGAAGGTTTGTATACATAGACACAATATGGCACATAAAATCTTGTATCCGACCTCTATAGTTGGTTCAGTTGAGGGGCATACGCTGCTGAGATTCCATTCGTCAGGCATACCCTCGCCTGACCAAATCTGAGAAATGAGTTGGTGCATGCTCTCCACATGCTCAAATTTCCAATAGCTTTGTTGGATTTCAGCTTAGATATTGCTATCATTACTTCGTTTTGGTCAAGTTGACTGAAGTTTTGGCTATCATCGTCAAAGTTGAATGGTCTATTCTGTCTGACGACAACATGTTGGGCTTCTTCGTCGTTATATAGTCCGCAGAAAAAGCTTTTCTATATTCTCATCACCGACTGTGGCTCTACTACAAGGTGTCCTTCTTTCTGTACGGGTTTTCTTGCTTTGCCAATCTCTGTACGTTTTTGCTGGAGTACAGCCTCTCTTTAAATTCCATCGCACGCTTCTCGTGCTCTTTTTTTTCTTCTTTTGGAGAAGCCAATGGTATTCCCGTCTGTTGTGCTCATAGGGCTAGCGAGCAGCTCGAGTCCTTCGTTGCAGCGCTGCTTTGTAGGCTTCTTGTTCAGCTGCATATGCTTGCCGGTATTCTTCTTCAAATCAGGGATTTCTTGGTGTTGGGTTAAGCCCAGTACATCAGTTGCGGCGTCTCTCATGGCATGCTGTACTTGATGCTCGACATAGGAGTTGTTGAAAGACGTCGGGATACGCGCCCAGCGAAGATTCTGGCGGTTGCCATTGCAGCTTTTTTATGTTATATCTTCTCACAGTTGTTCTTCTTTGTTGTGACGGTTGGGAAATCCGCATTTGCACCTTAGCTGCAACAAGGTGGTGATCGGAGTCAATGTTGGCTGTTCGGAACGTTCGGAACTCTAGAATATTGATGGCATACTTTACGTCTATCGCGAAATGATCAATTTGATTTAGCGTTTGATGATCCGGAGACCGCCATGTCCTCTTGTGGATATTGAGATGAGTAAACTGTGTGCTATTTCGTCAATAGACACAAGTCCGTTGCCAGACGTGGTGTCGTGTACGCAATGCTTACCAACTGTCGTACCAAAGACATTCCATACTTCGGACATTACTCATATGTACTCGTATGTATGCCTTGTCGATAGCTGATAGAAACATTCTTTGGTAGGAGCATGCACCATTAAATCCGTTTTTTACGCAAAATTGAATACAAGTTCGTTGTTGCAAATTTAAGTCCATTTCTAAAATTGTAAAAAATCGCCAACCCATACATAATATAGATGTACTCTTGGCTACGTGACTTTTGCAAATGTCAAGCTATGACTAAGATTTAGAGGGAATGCCAACAACAGAAAAACAGAACTCAAATTGGAACAATGGGAGCGCCACACTGTGGTTATTCCGTGAACATTTTGATCAAGGTGGTATTATTAATTTCTTTTTCACTTCATCGATTTTTCCAGATTCATGGAAAATGTCGAGGGTTATTCCTGTTGCTAAAAAACCTAGTCCCAAGGAACGATCTGATTATAGACATATAAGTATACTGCCAATTTTGTCTAAGGTTTTTGAGAAGTTAATAGCCAAGCAGATTGCCGATCATCTTCGCCTAAATTGCCTTATTTCCTCATATATAGTAAGTCAGGACTTAGACCTCAACATACATAGTTGTGCAACACCTATGGTGAAGGCTTTAAATGATATCATTTGATCAGCGACATTTATCAGTCTTGTTACTGATTGGCGTCTCCATTTGACACAGTGATTCACGAAATAATTTTTGGTTTTGTCAAAGTGCGGTGAAGCTCTTTTCGTTCTATTTGTTTGGTCGTAGTCAAAGAACATATAGTAATGGTAAATGCTCTCAATCTACTATAGATCTCTACTTCAAGGTGTTCTACAGGGTTCTATATTAGGTCCGATTATTTTCTACATATATATTATTGACATAGCCAGCTGTTATCAAAATGTATCCTGCCATCTTTATGCAGATGACCTACAAATCTATCTCTCAAGACCCCTAAATGGAAGACCTTTTTTGTAGGGTAAATGAAGTAAATGAAGACCTGCATGCTGGTTATCTTTGGACTCTTGCATATGCACTTGTCTTAAACCCGCCTAAGTGGCAGGCAATATTGATTTCTAAAAATCAATATGAAATCAAAAATTTCCTCTATTTATCAATAAATAACGCAAAGATCCCTTTCGTATCGAATGTTACGTGTCGAGGTCTTAAAATAAATTGTCGACTGTCCTGTTCAGACCAAGTTAACCACACGGTTAGTCGTATTTACGCCTCTCTTCGGAAGCTTGCTCGCCTCATTCCAATTAAAATTATCTATTAAAGAAAACTATTATCATAGACATTACCATTAGCTTCAAGTGTTTTATGTCATATTGAATTTGTATACTCTAAAAAAAACACCCATCTAATGTCATCATCCACATGTTTCAAATTATAATTCTAGCATTATCCTCATTTCATTTTATATTATATTTTCTTTATTGTTTAATTTTAGTCAATTTTCCAATGGCCTTGAGGCGGCTGTGCCATGCACCTAATGAATTTTGCGTTCTGGGAAGATTATATTCTATTTGTTCAAAAAGTGAAAGCTCGTAAACTAGGCGCGCGTCTATTAACATAATTTGCCATGCTATTGTCGGCACTTAAAATCGACATTTTTTATTTCTTTTTTTAATCGATTTATTATAGTGAACATTTTAAAATCCCGTTAATCATAGCCAACCCCTCTGATGTCCAGGCGGACAGCGAATATTTCAGCAATGCCATATCAGACGTCGAGGCCGTGCGCACCCATGACAAATTCTGGTTGTTGTCGTTAATTTGAAAGAAATATCATCTTTCAGCCAATTTCCTCTACCTCTTGTATTTAAGTTTGTTAGTCACATACTCGTACTACAACAAATGTATGAAACATTCACTTAATCCATCCTCAATGTCCCCGGCAATAGTCGTCGAAAAGGGACCCAAATTGTCTGATTTCAGAGAATGCAAGAGATTCATTACCTCAAGGCATTTTGCGCTGCAGCTTTAGTTTTTTTGCGAATTGCAATGAATAATTGGTAGAAGGGAAATCTTCTTTAAAAAAAATGCAGATAAGACTTTTGCATTTAAAAATTCCTTCACACAAAAGGAAATTTATTTGCATCGATCTTATCACCGCACGCTGTAAGTGTGTCAATTGAATCCACCGCCAATTGCGCCAAAACGATCCTGCAATCTTAATGTAAGTCATCATCACATTGTACTCGTATCTGTGGTTCAGTTGTATCTTTCGTTGATGCTTCACTCGTACTCCGCCCAATGAAATTTATGTTAACCATCACCACACACAACTGGCAGATAAATTTTCTTCTCTCTGCGCAAAAAGATACTTTAAAATAACATCACGCAAAAGTGGCTTCTCAGGAGGTATTGTCATTGTACGAAGCGTAACGTAAGCTATTCAAGACCGCTAACGTTAGTTTTGATGGTAACAAGCGCCACAACAACAGAAATAATCATAATAATCCCAAATCCTGAATAGCATTTACGATGTGAGTTGCAGCCTCAATCCTAATCCCAGTTAGGAGTTAAATCCGCAAGCAATTGGACTCTCCTCAGCCACCATCCGCAGTAAGTGTTTGTTAAGTAACAAACCACTTGGGATACCCGTCGCGTCTTCATGTATCCATCCCTGGGTGCATTCCGGTCACGATAATGGCATTTTAACAATTCGCATTCACATTCGCATTCACCAATCATCCGCAATCTGTTCAAAGTAACCGAAGAAGCAAAGAAGATACAACGACTAGGTATAGGAGTACCCCCATAGTCGTACTCGTACTCGTACACGTAGTCGTACTCGTACTCGTAGTCGTACTTGTACCCGTAGTTCGTTAGTTGTTACTTGTTACTCGCCGCCAGTACACGGACGTGTATCTAGCAAAACGAAAAGCATCATTTTGATTACAAGGGATCGCGCGGATCGGTTCAGTATCTCTTGAGGAGAATTGCGCAGAATTTCACAGAAGAAACGAACCAAACCATCATTGGCAAATGCCGCAGAGACATTCTGCAGATACTGGTGCGATTATGAGTACAAGTAAATGTCTACCGCAGCTCGAAGATGTAGTCTTGGTGCTAATCCCTGCTGTGGTCTTGTATTGTAGTATTTCCCTGGAGAATAGACAAGACACATGTGTACCGCAATTAGCGAACCGATCCGATAAAATAAATTCCACAACACGCAGTGTGCCGAGTATCCATTGGGAGCAGTGTGACCATGAAAGAAATTTATTTTTGATATTAGGTAAACAGAAATGGTCGTTGTTTCTTTTAGAAATTGACTCTTTGAAGTTGAAATGGATTCAAAGATACGTGTAAGTAGCTGCTGTGCTTCGTTTCGTATGCCTTCTGCGTAGGATGACATTGAACTTGCCTGTTGTTCTAGTAAAACTGGCACGATCTCTTTGAGAACAAAAAAAACCGGTTTTGATCTCTAAAAAAGAAGAAGAAGGTGGGCCTGTCATATATAAGTGAATAGAGAGAACTGGGCAGCGATCAGATTCAAGTTTGTTGGCTATCTATGTCCGCAGATGGTAGCGCCATCTAAGTAGACAATTTCATAACAAAATTCTTTGTGTCACTGCCTATTTTGTCTTATAACTTCTTACCTTAATTTCTGCTCAAAGTACGAGGCATATGACCGCTGGAAACACAACCGTACTGAGTCCAAAATCCTTATTTACTTTAACATAGCATCTACGGCAGCTGCACGCCCTCGTGTTTAGAGTTCTGCAACATGTTTGAGTTCTCTCCAAGTCATCCCCAAAGATCTGAGTTCCTCCTCGACTGTCTCCGTGACTCCTAGGACGGCCCGTTAGTCTACCTGATTGGGTAATGGGATTCCATTGCATGACGTGCTTCGCAATAGAACTGTCTTCCCGCAATAAGCCATGGGCAGTCTTTTGGTTCTTAGGCCGGTATCAGATGTAGGTGGTTGTTTGATATATATTTGACAAGAAGATCATTAAGGTTATGTGAAGATCTCTCCTTATGTGAGGTTGCTACTTCCTAAAGTATCACTGTTTCGGCGTCTGATCGGAACAGTTTCAGCTTGCCTTGTAAATTCTCCTGTTCACATCAGTGATATAGAAAGTGTATCATTTTCGCCGAAGTGTAGGGATACTGTCTATTGCAACTTCCTTGTTTTTCTTTAGAGTTCTTGTCTAAAACGTTATTTCGTCCAGTAACGGGCGAGCTGCGAGGCTAACCTGATCTTGAGTCTGAATCGGTCTCCTTAAGAAGCGGTGCATAATGTTTCCGACATCTGACAAGCTGTTCCTCTTCAGAAGTCAGTAGAATTCCATCTAGTCCTTTTACCAGATGTAGTTTGGAGCTTTGACCACCAACGTGTGCCTTGCTGATATGGTGCTGTAGTCAATCCTGCTGTCGCACCAATTTGCTGCTTCGCCAGGGCCTTACAATCAGTGTTTTGCGTTCAATACGATCCATCTCCAGGTATCTGGTGTCGGCCATGTGCTTTGGTTTTTTTTTGCCCTCTACCGGCGATGGTGTCCGCCGCAGACGTAAAAACATTTTTCACGGTGTTCGAGTAGCCGTCAATGCTCTGCTGATGGTTTTCGCATCAGTGGAAAGGAGTTCATTTTTTTGTTGGCGCACTTGGAGATCGCGGAGCCTGTCGGTATTATTATTGTGGATAAATCGGTTGCCGTACCACCACGTGTGGTAGCTATCACTAAATGTTGTTCGCTCTCTATTCAGATGTCAGCCCATATTTGTTACGAACGTCTTGGATGCGTTGACCGGTGATAAAGTGATCGATCTGGTTCGATATTCGTCTTCATTAGTCAAGATCCAGCTGATCCTGTTACAAACTTTGTGGTCACATCGTGTGCTTCTAATAACCAGGGGGTTACTTACTCGTACTTTGCTTACTTACCACATGTCCTGTTTCCCCTTGTGGGTCTTAGGGCCTCAATTACACCCATGCGCCATCGTGTACAGTTCCTGGCTATGAGTTTCAGCTCTCTCCAACTGTACTTCAATTGCCGTGACTTCTCCTCAACTGTTCTGCGCCATGTATTTCTAGGTCTACACATCCTTTTACTGTCTTGTGAAAATGGATACTACTGCATCTCCTAGTTTGCTGTGGCACTATGGAACTGTATGACCAATCCAATGCCACTTCTGCAGTTGGATGGTTGTGCCTATTGGTTTCTGACCCGTTCTCTGGTAAACATGTTTGTTGGAGATGCGTTTAGGCCAGAAAACCCTTCAGATGTTCCGTAGGCACCTATTAACGAACGTTAGTGGATTTTTTTTGTGATAGTAGCGGTCACCTTCCAAGTGCGTGCTGCACCCATATAACAGCATGAATTCAACATTGCAACAGAACAGTCTTAGTTTGTCATTTAAGCTGATTGCATTGCTACGCCATATCATGGATATCTTATCAGACAGCTTTACCGACTCGGTTGAGAATTACCTGTTTGGTTCCACCTTCGGTAGAGATAATACTCTCTGTCCAGCAATGCTAACTTGAGTTGATGTGTTAGTACCGAAGATTTTGGTTTTGGCAGTATTAATCCTCAAACTCACGACATTTGCCTTAGTCTCCACTCTTGCAGATCCATAATCCTGTGAGAGAATAAACAAACGTCGTCAGCGCAATCCAGATGTTTGAGTTGAGACGTGAGAGTGCAACGAATTCCTCCGTTTTTAGTAGACAAGGCTGCGCGTAGGACATCGCTAATCACCAATAAAAAAAAGTATCGACTATAGAATGCAACCTTGTGGGACCGCACATTGGATCTCGAATTCCTCTGACATTTGGACCCATCATAGGTTGCTGTGATAATAGCCATTAGTTTGTCGGATATACAATACTTCTCATACGCAAGGCAAGCCAGCTAAGCTGCCTGTTGACACTATCGAACGCATTCTCAAAATCAATGAAGACCACATGGAATGGTACCCGGTATTCACGCACTGTTGAATTATGGACCGCAGGGTGTTGATGTGGTCGACACAGGAGGATCCAGAATGGAAACCTGCTGGTTCGGCATCGAGTGTATCTTCCAGACGCAAATGCCTCTCCAGTTTTCACACTCTATAAGACTACCTTTTTTACGGAGCTTAACAATCATTTCCTTCTTCCACTCGTCGGGAAAACTTTCTGCATCCAAAGCTCACTTAACAAGACGATGTAAAAGCTCTGCTGATGTTGTAGCGGCTTGCAGAAACTCTGCTAAAATACCATCTAGTCCTATCGCCTTGTTGTGCTTCATCCCGTTAATCACGATAGCGATCTCACGTCTACTGCGGGTTGATCGTAGCAAAAGGCTTCTTCTATCGCTTGAGCTGATCCTCATCCGAAACGAGTACGGAACCATATAAGCCTTCCACCGAATGTTGGCTAGAGGGATGACCACCTGTCAGCTCTTAAACGGATCTGCAATCACAACTGCTCCCTACTTCTGTGACCATGGCGTTGATATATTTACGTTGTTTCGTCAAATGCTACGCTGCACTTCACTCATTTTCTTTCGATACAGGGACAATAATTCGTTCCTCCCTACTGCTGGGGTATTTGCAATATGAACTTTAAGTAGCTTACGTTCTTCAATCCGCCTCCAGGTATTCTCGGTAAGCCATGTGCTATGTCTTTCCTGCTAATCTATCAACAATACTTTTCGCTCCAGATGTGAATGTTCTTCGATGGTTGTCGTCAGTGAGCTGCTGATTGCTTCCACTCCTAGCGAAAAGTGATCCGTTAATTGTTGGTGGACTGAAGGGATCTTTAGCCGGTCGAGGTTATACCTATTCAATCTAGTGAACACATGCAGTACGTAACTGGACGGTAGATATCATAAGATGATGATCTCTTACCAACCTGTCTAAAAGTGAAATTCTGAAACGTCGTCTGATCGCCAAATGGTCGATTTGGTTGGACGCTGATTGCCTGTCAGTTGATACCCAGCTGTCTTTGTGGCAGACCTTATGCTCGAACATGGTACCTAATATGGTTTAGCGAATGACGTTGCAGAAATCTACAAATCTTTCACCATTCTCATTTCGGTCGCCAAGGCCGTGCTTCCCGATCACATGTCTGAGCCCTTCATTGTCGTTGCCTACCTTTTAATTCAGGTCTCCCGACACGATAATAAGATCTCCGTTCAGCCTTGCGTTGAATATGGCGCTTATCTGATTGTATTGTAGTAGTTGTCATTTCCATCGTTGGGGCGTAACACTGTATGATCGTGACGCGCTGTATTCTAGACCGCAATCTGCCCAATAAGATACTATCACCATGTCAGTGCCAGCAAATTAAACCTCTGCGTGCTGTGCAGGAGATCCATTCCGAATTCACGGGGACTGCGGAAGGGCTTGATTGAGTAGTGTAGCATAGTACTACACGTTGGGGATTGGTACTCTTCCACGTCGGACCATCTTACTTCACCCACTCGCGATATATCCAGGTCATATTGAAGGAACTCTCGTTCCAGTTGGAGGAATCTGGCATTTTGAGGTCCTTCGTTCTCTGAGTCGAGTCAAATTCCAGAAACCAATCTTAGCCCGGGTACAATAGTCAAAGGTCGTTATCATTCGAATATTCCTTATCCGAGGCGTTATATCGGTTTCCGTAGCAGGCATTTTTCGGTAACTCAGTGTAGCAATCCACGTTGGCTAGAGTTGAAACGCTAGACCGTTCGCACTTGCAATTTTAGCCTACTTGTATAAGGATTTATACATCTTGTTGCCAAGGACCACAACTAGGAGGTAGAGCAAGCACTATATCACGAACTTAATTGTTGCGCTATTGGCTCAAATCCAAGTTTTGAGCAGTCAATGGTTTCCCTGTCAATCGCAATGCAATCAGGCGGTTGACGTTCTAAAATTTATTAAAACTTTCGCCGTTGTCATTACTTGTGTTCCCGACGCCATCGTGTAGATTCTTCATCACATGTTTGAATGTTGCGTTGTCGTTGCATAGCTTCGCGTTTATATATCCCATCACAAATGCAATATCTCTCCTAAACGTTGAGTTGGCCGCCATGCTCATTTTGGTATAGAGATCGTCCTTTTCATCCTCATCTGTATAGTTTTGGGGATCGGGGCACTGGATAATGGTAGTGTTCTCTACGTTGACATTTGAGCCTCACCATAAGGTGAATAAGATATAAGACTGTCTTGAGGTTTAGAGGTAAGTTAGTGCCCTACTCTATATTTGAGGGCTGTTCATTGCCTTCCCAGAGTAGACCAGGAAGCCAGGTAGACCAGTTTCCGAAGGCTGAATGCAGTGATTGCACTAATATTTTCGCTCACTCTTATGGTGCTGACTTTGTACAGCAGGAGTGACCACTCTAGTTGTAGGAATTTGGAATTTTTGGGACCCTCTTCCTTTTTTGTCAAGAGAGATCTTGATGTTCCAGAGTTCATTTGTTTTCCTTCCTAGTCATCAGCAAGGTATTCGTTCCTATCCGATGCCCTTTAGAGCAATGAAATGTTTTACGCTTCCGTCTCGCTAGGCCTCTTGCCATTCGCTTCTAACTTTGCACTTTCAGAACATATGAGTACTTCCAGATGCCGGATGGAGTACGAGTAGTGCTGGCTGTTGATCTGCAGAGTCACCACTTCGTTTTTTAGTGAACTAGCGTGCTACTTCTATGTGACTTATTACTCATCACAACCCTGTGATACTTCATCATGAGTATGATGAGCCAGTTCAAGAAGACCTACCTGCTTCGATCTCATTCCAGCGACGAATAGTACGGGTGCATCGTACTATTTGTGTTCAGTTCATCTGGCCACACTGGTTTTGATTCATAATCACTTCAATGGATGGATCCATTCATTCACCAGAATCACTGAAATTGTAATCGACAGTGGTTTTATATTTTTTTAATTTGATTTTTATTTATTTTTTATCTCTTAGATACACGAGTACGAGTAGAATCGATTGGATTGTGGTGTGAAACGTACTCGTATAGTGTACGAGTATATGTTGGTTTGGCAAGACAAAACGCTCACAAATTGGACTTCCTTTGGATAGTTGTGAATGGATTTCTTCTCCAAAAGGCGTTTGATTATTAATTTTCTGTTTTTGGTTTTAAATTGAAAGCTTAGGAGATGTATAGATACTTTCCTCCACAAACAGGGTTAACATGCGTAGCAGAGATAATTGTCTTTTCATCTTGGTAAGAGCGATCGGTTCATTAAATGGGAACGTGACAAATGTTGTTAGAGTGAGTTAAGACCTTCTATGCATTTTATTTTGTATCCCAAAGATAGGGAAGACGTTTATTTAAAATGCCTAATACGACCTAATCGATTTGCCGTGGAGCGCAAGTATCTACGTGTGTGAATGGTTTGATTTCTTGCGAATCAGTTAATGTTGGAATAATTGAAGTCTTAGTAACCAAGTCTTTGAAAGACGAAGGTACACCTTTGTGGAACGGAGAATGACGAATCACTTTTTGTACAGTTCATTAGATTTTGCAGAACTTGCAATAATAACTCGCAAATTTTTCGGGTTGGGTAATGGTTTATACAAGCAACATCATCAAATTTGATTGTAACCTCGGTGGTTGCTTTCTTTGCAAAATGGAATTGTTTGTAGCTTGTGAAAGGAGAAGTCCAGTAGAATATAACGTGAATCTGGAGCTGTAAGACTCATGTGAAAGGTTATTGAAAGCCTATTAATCAGAAAGAAAACAAAAATCGCAGTACCTACCTCTGTGGTTACAATGTGCTTAGATTTAAAACCATGCTACCTTGGACATGTTTCCGGTAAAGGTGGAGATTATACATGAACACAAGCCAGATCCCAAATGTAAAAAAATTAAAAACCGTGCAGAGAAGAGACGATACCAACAATGCCTTTTTTTGTAATACAGAGCGGTCGGACAAGGAACAAGTTAATCGGCCTTTCGCAAAAAGCTGAGTAGCCAGTCAGTGATAAAGTTCCTATAGCACCAAAACCAGCACATCAACGCCTGGCACCTGCAGCATTAGAAAGAGAATGTAGTGTGTTGGGCTTTGCTATGGCTAGCACATTGCGTATGGGTTTGCATAATAAATTTAAGAGAACTTGCATTTACATATACAGCATCTACAGTCATTCTAAATAACATTAACCTAACCTAACGTTAAATATAAGATAAACAAAACTAAATCATAGCATCTACTCGTAGGCTTTGTTGCCAGTCTATTGGAGGTAGGTTATTATTTGTGTCCGCAAAGTCCTGGGTGTCCCAATGGTAGGATCGTTTGCTGCACTCTGTAACAATGTCGCGGATAGTCTGTCGTTGGGCTCCGCAATCTCAAGCGGGAGAATTAACACTTCCCCAGCGGAGCTGCGCATCTTTCGTGGTTGGTTTGGAACCTGCTGAGCGTTGATCAGCAGGGTCGGTATGATGGCTTCAAGATAATGATATTATCAGCTTGCACTGATGCTGTCCATTCTGCTGACCAAGAAGTACTTACATTAAAAGCACCATACCCGAACTCTTCAGCGAGTTTTATGTTTGGGTGGAGGAACCGTGGCAGGAGCACAGAAATATCGTCGTGGATGGGCAGTTCAGTACTTGCCAGTACACTACCTCAATAGTGTGCTGAAACGGCGCAGTTGAGGTGGGGCAAAGTTGTACAGTACAGGAAGCCTTCGTGTTAGTTTTGATCTTTTGGTGTCGGAAATGAATCTCATGGTGTTGTTGAGTTGTGGGCCCCCGCAAAATTATCAATGTTTCGCCCATCAATGATGTTGTCTTTTCGTAAACATTTTCAGATGACGCTACCGAAGGTTGCTACAATTTGATCAGGTACAAGTTGCCGGTCATAGGTCTTGTTGGCGGACCACCGGTAGTCCCTACTTAAATTACGGTACCATGGAGGTCAGGAGCCCCCCGGATTTCGGTCCGGGCCTGACTTGTTGAGGTAGGTCCCCTTGTGGGAGCGTTATGCTGGCTGTGATTTAAACCCAAAGTCGGGGAAAGGGTCTTCCTGTTGGTTTGGCCCAATGTAGAGTTGCAATAAGTACTGGGTGCTGTGACCATAAGAGCTGTAAGAGGTTTTAGATCGTCCTCGACACATACCAAGCGTGGAACTTGTGCCTACAACTTTGCTTTGGTATCTCAGGAAGGCGGCAGAGCGATGGCAAGGCGTATCCTTTCCCCCATTGATGTTGGGCATCCCGTAAACATAAGTCTACACGACAGGTGGTTTACGTTAAAAAAGCAGATACTATGTTTTTGAGTTGTCCACTTTCCGCACATGTGCAGGTGCACTAATCAGTCACACTGGAGCGCAGTATTCCGCTGTGGAGTATACGATTGCAAGTGCGGCAGTACGAAGCGTTGATGCATATGAACCCCAGGTTGTTCCAGTGGGTTATTGGATTATGTTGTTGGGGGTTTTGAGTCTTCCAGCAACACTTGTTCTTTGTTTGTAAGGGATCTGTCTAAGGTTGCGCCTAGGTATTTTGGGTTTCGACTGTGGTTAAGTGAAGTATTGTTAAACCTTAATTGGCTGCGAAAGTTGAAGCAGCAGATAAAATATTCATTGGGTTGTTCAAGCTCTAGGGTTAGGGTTCTTTCTGTCCTCATCCTAAGTGGCGATTGCCAAGTCATCTGCATATATGTTACAAATTTCCTCGACGTAGTCGCAAGTATATCGCTGATGTAAAGATGGAAGAGTAAAGAAGTGAGGACGGAGCCCTGGGCAAACCGTTGTTAGGCTCCTTGACTTTGCTTTTGTTATCATTGATGAAGACTTGGAGCAGGCGGTTTGAAAGTAGTCTAAAGATAACCTAACAAAAGCAACGGGCAGGCTTCAATGCCCTTAAATTCTGACTCAATGTGTGATTTCAATGGTACGTACAGTTTCCATTATTATAGATAAGACGTTCGAGTAGTTTGTTGCTGTAGAATCTATGTGCAAGAAACTCCGGGTAGATGCCATCGAAAACCACAACTTTCCTGTTTTTACATCCAAAAGAACAGTGGTGACCTTTTCGGGTAAAAAAGTGCTGTGACGACTGTGGGGTATAGGTCTTGATGTTTCCCAGAGCCCGATTTATGGTGAGCGATGTGAGAAGATATTCCAATCGGAAGCAATTAGAGGAGTCTGTTTACGAATCACAGGGTTGTAGCTTATTGGCCATCTCCGAGATTGAAAGATCGGTCTGTCCTTTGCGTCAAGGTTGCAGGTAGTTTGAATCTGCCATTTCATTAGCATGTCACCATTGACGTCGTTGTTTTCATACTTCCACATGTTATGCCGTGGGTTGATCCGAAACTTCGTGGCCATGGTTGTTGCGGGTGGTTTGTATACCTATATGTGTACATTGTATATGCATTCAATTTGGCTCGTTATTGTGAAGGTGTTGTTGCTGGAGTCTGTGCTAATCAGTTTTGCGTCCCCTATGCCGTTTGTAACGTAGGTTGACTGGTGGAAAGTGGCACCGATCCGATAGTAGCCGGCAGGAGATCCTCTAGCCTTTTGAGCATCGTCCGATGCAATATGTGTCTCTTGGATGACGGATACATTGATGTTGTTAGTCAGGAATAGTTTAGATAACGTGTCGCTTTTTGCTAAGTTGTCATATTCGAACAGAAAGTCCGATACGCTTTGTCAGTTATCACTGAAGAGTGCCGGTTGTGTTGGCCGTGGCGAAAAAGGTAATATTAGCGTTGGTATTTGCGTTACTGTTGTTTTATTTACAACTGGTTAATTTGCAGTATGGCCAGAAGAGTTATCTTATTGTCTGGATTTCTTAAGCGATATATCATTGAGCGTTATCCAGGCTGTACAACTAAGCGACGATCTATCATTACATCCCACATAGTAAGGTAAAGTAATAGTCCTTTACTATGCAGCTATCAGCAGTCTGTAATAATTCATTTACATTTGGTCTGTTTGCATCCTGGAGAGTCATGACTAACACAGTTTTGCCCCAAAACAAACTGAAATGTCAATGAAATTCATCGAGGATGCAGGTTGACCTTACGCACATCCAGTTTGTAAAAAGTCCTGACTTTGCTCAGCAAGTTTATTGGTGAACTATTTAGCCTCGATCAAAAAGTGTATAGGACGTAGACAAGACTAAGTTAATTTAGTCATAGACAATGCCGTGCGTTCGCTAATTGGGTGCTGGAAATGTTGGTCGTAGATCCGGATTTTAGCCAAAAAATTATCTTCTCGGACGAGGCTCCTTTTTGACTCAGCGGCTATGTCAATAAGCAAAATTACCATTACTGGAGCGAACACAACCCACAAGTGTTTGGCCAGCATCAATGCATGCACAAAGATTGACTGTTTGGCGGCGTCATTGGACCTTATTTCTTTTGAAATGAGGAAGGAGACACCGTTACCGTCAATGGGCTTAAGTATAGAGCGATGTTAACCGACTGTCTGTAGTCAGAGCTCGACAACATCGATATATCCGAGCTGTGGTTCCAACAAGATAGCGCTACATGCCATACAAGCGACGCTGCGGTCGAAGTTGTGAAGGAGAAATTTGGCGACTGGGTCATCTCACGGCGAGAGTTCATGAATTGGTCGCGGCGAATTATTTTCTCTGTGGCTACGTCAAGTCCTTGGTCCACGCTAACAAGCCAACCACTTTTGACGAGCTCGAGGCCAACATACAACACGCTATTGCTGGAATAACGCCACCCATATTGGACCGAGTCATCAAAAATTTGACCGACCGTTTGAAGCCCTGTCAGCCAAGCCGAGGAGGCCATTTGAATGATGTGCCATTAAACACCTAACGGCAGGAATATAGCTTCAGAATAAAGCCAGAATCAATTTTATATCGCACACCGTTGTGGTTTTATTGAAATTTTTTTCCTATCGTTCCCATCTGGTCAAATTCTGATCTTAACAGCTGCTTTCAATGTTCCTTCCATTTCCCTTTTCGCAAGTGTGCCAATGGCAACCACGTCAAAATTGCTGCGAAATGTCTATTTTTTCTCAACCGATGTAAGAAATATTATTTCCCTCTAATCTGGCCTCAATATCCCAAAATTGAAGTACAGTCAATTCACATCCTCGAACACCTTGTCTATCGGTATTTTCACCACCAGTGTTTCATCAAAATCGCTTCATCCGTTACACCCGGCTCGCTTTGAGGGCTCATCCGTTTACCTTCTAGTCCGCTTCCTAAGCTGTAGAACTGGCAATGTCTTGTAGTCATTATAACCTGCAAACATTTAAAACCGACGTAAATAGGTGTCTCTCCTTCTTTCCTTCCTAATTTTCGTTCGCCTGCGCTGTGTGCAAACATTCTCAGGGTAAAACAAAATCTCTTAAGCGCGCGCATATTATAAAAAAAAAGTTAGAATTTGGAGTCATGAATTTGGTTGACATATATTTCCAGCAAGAGCGTGAAACCATTGCTGTTTTGCGAGAAAATGTTCCTGGCAAATGATGATTTATCGAAACGGTGATCAAAATAGACCGTCGGTATCATGCGCTTTAACGCCGTGCGTCTTCTTTCAATGGAGTCATGTGAAAGATAAGGTATATGCCAACGCTCCTTTGTCAACAGGAGCGCACAAAGCCAACATGAGGGCGGTCATCGATGAAATAGAGCCGCAAATGAGAGAGAATTTGTCAAAAGAGCGTAGGTGTGCAACAGAGGTCCTGTAGGGCATTTGGCATGCATTATTGATGGCAATCCTTCTTTTGTAATTTTTTTATATTTAAGATACTTTGAAATTTTATTTTCATTTTCGAAAGATTGCTTGGTCTTAATTTTAATTGTTTTTTATTTCTTTTTCTTGCAGGTAAGTGTTTTCAACTCGTTGGCATAACTCACGATAATAAAGCTGTGGTAAAGAAAGAAACTTTTTAACCGTTTGCTTTTAATTCACCATTAATTGTGAGGTAATATTGAATTTTTTTTTAAATATTTAATGAGACCGGCTGATGCTAAGGTTAAGCCTTTATAACGCAAACCACACATAATTAGGAGCAAACAAACTTGCTGATATCTTCTGACCTTCAATTTAGAAAACACTTAGCCGAACATTTACAACTGTGTCAACAACTCCAGAATTGTAAAACCTAGTACGCATTTATCGCACCGGTAACCGGTTTTAAATATCTACATGCACCTAACCTAGGTACTCTCATCGTCCCAACGTACTATGGAATCCAGAAAAATTTGAAAAATTGCTCTGCTAATTGTTTTTTAAAATGTTTACTCCATACGGTTGGCGGCTATGGTCGATTGTTGACAGTATTTTCGGGGAGCTTCAAATATTGATTCAAGAATTTATGGCTGCATAGGTAATCTATAGAATTTCACAACTCTCTAAGCTGGTAGGTAAACAACAACAAAATGGTGAGTAATTGTAGAAAAGTCATTACCAGCACGTACTCAAAGATTGTTGATTGCTAAGAATTGGCAACTTCTGTGGCGGTTCGAAATGACAATATTCGGCTGCGACTTATGTTGATCAAAACAATCATTGTCACTCTCGATTAAATGACTAAGAACTAAGAACAACCTAAATAACGTTGAACGCAAATTGAATTGCGAGTTTATCGCTCCAAGTGTCTCTTGAAACGTGAACGATTTGGCGATAAGAATTCACGACGCTTTCTCGTTGACTACACCCCTGTCAGACCTGTCAATTTGGCGTAATGTCAATAAATTTTAGTTGTTTACTGAATCTTGAAAAAACAAAAACAAAAATACGGTGATTTGTGGAACAAAAACATGATACGACTTAATTGGATGTTGCTCCTGATTTTCAGATACTCCTCATCATTAAATTCTGGTCCATGTAAAACAATCGGATACATTGCCCCGATACACTTCCCTCAAATTTGTGTAAATTATCATCTGCATTTCAAGACAAATGACGACATTCACCTGAATACATACAAATTCAACTTCTAAGTGACTTCCATGGTCAATTATACAATTTTTTTCCATACCCTCTAGGATGACCTTTACCAATGACTCACACCCACAAGTACAATAAATTTCGAGATAATTTCGAATATCCCCTTATAGAGATAATAAACTCAGCGATGATAGCTGGGCACACCTTTGTATTCCTCCCATTTGCACAATCTGACATTTTGCGTAGCTGTATCTTAATGCATAAATCCATCTTTTGCCAGAGAATACTGGTGTTGCTGCCAGATTCATGCAGTTTGAAACGTGACTTTTGGCGAAATCAGCTATGCGAAAATGTGATTGTGATTCTAGGCGAAATGTGTTTACAATAAATTTTATAATGATCTGAGAAAACTCTTCGAAATAATTCATTGGAGATGTGACTAATGGATTGTTGAGGTAGATAGTGTATCTGTTGACATTTACGAGAACTTTAGGGTGTTGTAACGTCACATTCTTGTTTATGTAGTTGGAAGGTTAAGCGAGGTTCTTGGAGTGTAGTGAGGATAATCAACTATCATGAATGACGAAATTGGCCAAGGGTTGGAGAGCTGTCCAACAATGTCATCACTAACCGGGATCGTCGGTAAGTCGTCTGAAAATTCTAGTTTATTGGCGTTGACCAAAGATTTAATGAAGTCCCAACGATAATAGTCTAAAGGAATATTTCTGGCCGTCAGCCGATCAACAAACTTCTTCTTCAATAAGTTGCCTATGTCACAAGTCGCACCGCCCTGTTGAAACCATACATTATCAGCCTCCAAACTTTCCAGTTCAAATCTATCCCAATATGGAACGACAGCGGTCTCCAGTGACTATAATCGAGTCGCCGGCGTCATCTGTAATGAAGTACACCCAATGATAGCTCTGTCATAAAAGTCACACCAAACAGTCAACGTTGGTGGATCTATGGCTGCCGTTGAATTGCCTTCCGCTGTCTTGTTGACTAAATGCTCCAAATTTTCCATATTAACGAAGCTAGGAACCTTATATAGGGCAACGGTGGCTCTCATTACCGCACCGAGGCTACGGTCAGCGGACCCTTAGTCCAGGGACAGGGGAAGGAGGAATTCAGAGGCAACAAACAGCCTTCAATATAGACGGGTATAATGCCGATGACGCTAACAAACGTTATAGAGACAACAAATTTCGGCTTTGTTCATGGAATCTTGGGATCCTTAACAGACCACGTGCTGCACAACGAAACACCACCGAATGTCAACGTTGAAAAGCTGTAATAGCAAAGACCGCTAGAATCTTTGCCAGTCACCTTTCGCTCAAGAACTCTCAAAATCCAAATACCCACACACAAGCCGTATAACACCATTGGAAATTAGAGAAGCTGGTTCTGATATAATGAATGTACCAAGGTACATGCAAACAAACAAAATGTATGGAAAGTTGCATTGCATTGAAAGATAAGAGCTACTCGAGAGCTCTACGATCAGAAAAGATGGAAAGAGCACAGGTTTTTCGGAAAGAAAAACGTTTAAAAATATTATCAGAGAATAAAATGAACATACCAGGACTACAAAGCTAGATGGCAAGCCTGCAATGATGAACATGGACAACTAGAAGTAGGGACGGAGTCGATGTTGGTCAGACAGAATAAACCACTCACCTTGGACGAAGACGACAGAGTATTCCGGCCCAATGTTCTGGTCGAGTTAAGGTGCCAAAATCTAGAATCGCTAGTCCTATCCACAAGAAAAGAGACCCTTTTGACTGCGTCGACTATAGAGGAATAAGCCTCCTTAGGTCTTGGAAAAGATCCAGAAATTTAATCGCCACTCACCATGTACGAGTATTATATTTGTGGACTTCAACCATATGACAGCGTGCTTAGGGACGAGCTATATAACTCTATGTCTAGCATTGATATCCCTGCCAAACTCGCCAAACTCTGGAAGGTGATTACGGAGAATTATCGCTGCTACATCAAAGTCGGTAATGTTGGTAATCTTCAATGGCAAGAAAGGTTTTAGAGTTTTGGGCGAGATGATGCGCTGCATCATTGCATACCCAGATGAGATTGATTTGATTGAACGAAAACAGTGAGCCGTCAACTAAGCTTTCGTGAGTCTGCCAAAGTGGGTCTGGCGGTAAACAAGGGCAAGCCAAAGTACAAGCTCGCATCAGAGCACAACCGACAGAACGTCACCATTGGCAGTTATGGACTGTCTACCTTAGTTGAGAAGTTGCAATCACCAACGACATCAGCTCAGAAATCGCCCGATTACTCTTGCCAATCGCTGTTTATTTGGGCTCAGGAGGCAAAACGAACCTCTCTCGTAAGACCAAACTGGCTTTATTCCAGACTCTATCATCCCGGTCCCAGTCTATGGCTTGTCGAATTTGTCGAAAGCGGATGAAATGGACTTGGTTGTTTTGACAGAAAGATACTGCGCGTGATTCCCGATCACGTTTGTAGTGACGAGGAATTGTTGAGGAGATTTAAACACGAACTATATGGGCTGTTCAGCGACATAAGGCGTCTACGAATCCGACGCCCGAGATGGCTGGACCATATTGAGCAAATGGACGCCTCAGCTCCGGCCGAAAGAGTCTTCGATTCTAATCCCGAGGAACGTCGCAAAGAACTCCTCCTCAAAAGGCGTCAAGCTAGCGAGAGATCGTGCTAGCTGGGGAGGCTTGTTTGTTGAGCACCAGGTTCACCTGGGCTGTATCTGACTGACACCATCTCAAACTAAAAAGCTATACAGAGCTACTCGTATGTCTAATTTTGGAATCCGTGCAATTTAGTCAGATTGTGTAGAATGACCAACGAGAAGGCTCGCTGCTCTGTAACAGTTTGGAGTGATCTCGTCGTAACCTTTGACAACGAAAAAAGGTGGGATGAGGTGACGTGCTATCATGTAACATATTTTACAAAACGCGTGCAAAGCTTGCAATGCAACTACATGCATTCGCTGCTGACTTAATATCTTCTCGGTTGGCAGAATGCAGCCAAAGGGTTTAACTGTGAATCAGCTTAAACCAAGTATATGCTCTCAATAAGAGGAGACACATAACATCAACGAATCGGGCAGTTAGTCAGGGCACTGTTCACCTCGACTATTTACTCTGATAACTCAACAGAAATCAAACGAAGGGTACCTACCCTTTTGCCTTTTGCCTAAAAAGGTAATAAGCAGACGCTATATTCCTTATCATTCAAGTCCTGCTCCAGGAGCAGACGCATGGAGATTACCAAAGGCATACATCTTTGTTGGTCCCATTTGTATTGGCGAGGAGGAAACGGGTTCCCTGAGGTTGTGAGGCGCTAGTGGATATCAACGCCCAGTTCGAAGACTCTTGAATTCCTACCCAGTGGGGCAAAGAAGAAGGGGAACACCTCGCTTTAGGTAACATACGACTGCACAACTGGATATCCCGAAAACCTAAAAGATTTATTATTTGATACGATTACCCAGTTCCACCCTAGACTGTATGCTCCCTTACTACAAAGCTACATGCTTCTGTTCGGGGTTTGTATCCGTCACATGTTTCTACTCGTATTTACCTTTTGATAAAACTTCCGAATCTCATTCCTCGAGTAGCATCTTTCAATTTCTCCGACCGCAAGCTTCTCATGCTCCTTATTTCTCCTGAGAAGCCGCTGTTCGTCTCTTCTTGTCTGCTCGTAGACCTCGTGAGCAGCTCTAGTTCTTATATACAGAACCGCTTTCTATACCTCTTGCTTAGCTGCATGTGCTTGTCGCCACTCGTCGTCAAACCAGAGGTTTCGTTATGGTGGCCGAGTGAAACCCAGCACATCAGAGGCGGAATCTCTGATGGCTTTTTGGCAATGTTGCCACTGGTCTTCGATACTTAATGATGGCTGCATAGAAGGGTGAATCGATTGGAAAAGGTAATAGTCCGAGTCGATGTTCGCCCCTCGGAAGGTTCGAACATCCATAATGCTGGAGAAGTGCCTTGCGTCGATCGCAATGTGATGAATCTGGTTGACTGTTGATTGATCAGGGTTTCTCCGAGTCCATTTGTGTATATCGAAATGTGGGAATCGCTTGCTAGCTACAACTACGTTTTGTCGATTAACCTGAATCCGACAGTACTACCCTCTCTTCCCACCTTTGCATTAAAGTCGCCGAGGACAGCTTGAATGTCATAACTAGGGCACTGCTAGTAAGTCTTGTCCAAGAGCTCGTAGAAGATGTCTTTCGTGTTGTCATCTTTCTCCTCTGTGGGGGCAGGCAAATAATACGGATTGTTACGAGGCGCTCGTGGAAATGCCGGAAATTCAAGATTCTTGCCCAAGTCTGCCTCTAACAAAATCCGTACCCAAATAGGTGCCGCTTTTGCCGTCGACGACAATCGCCGTAGTAGATGTCGCAGTTTTTCATCCCCTTTTTGTCCGGCCATCCCATCGCATTTTTTGGATCGCAGTAATATCAGAAGTCTAGGGCCCCTGTCAGTTATTCGGTTACACGTGGGCTATTAAGGAACCGAACATTCCACGTGCAGATCCGAAGTTCATTATTCTTGTTTCGTTTGGAGGGGCTGTTAACAGTAGCTCCGTTCGTATCTGAGACTTGTTGTTGTTTCATAACTTAACTTTCTTTTTCATGGCCGGGCAGTTACCCGTCTTCACCGTCTCCAACCTGAAGACCTAGTTCCATTGTAGATAGCTCTAGGACGAGGGGCGGTTAGACTGAAACTTGTAACCCCTTTAAAGATGTGCGTTGATCCATTAAGGCCTCAGCCGCCAGCATCTCTTCTCTTTTTGATTCCATCTTGGGAACTCATCCGCTGTCCCGCCTATAGTGCTGCTATAAGTTTGCCAATTCGAGTCCGGATATACATCGACCAGTACCTGATAGCTACTACTTGGTACAACTGATTTGTAGAAACAGTTCCAGCACTGGATATCGCTAAGTTGACACCTCTCAGTGACTACCCTATTTATGAAGCACTTAACCACCAGATGGTGTCATATGCTACCTAAAAATCAGTAAAGTGGTCTTCTTGAGCTTTTCCTGAATCTGGCGTAGTATGAATATTTGCTCAATATTGGAGAGCGCACTGATAGAAGGCAATCAGACCGTTCACCAGGGTTTCAGGACTTCACATATTGCCGCAGAAGAGATCTTGTTCATGGTGTTGAAGAGACTGATCTTCTTTCTCGTGGATTGCCAAATGATCATCAGATTTATTTCCACCTACCAAATCACGGAAATAAATTGGTCTGTGACCTTTGTCTAGTCATTTTCTGAGGCCATCTGAGCCTTGTTATACTTTACTTAAGATACTGCCATCTTTACTTCATTTTGGTCAGGTGGACGGAAATCTTAGCTTGCATCGCATAAGTATAATGTACATCCCGACACGTACAGTCTACAGAAGTGGGTTTTCCATGTCCTCAATAGCGATTATGACTCTACGACTAGATATCGTTGCTCGACTACATCGGTGGCTGTTCGGATTTTAGTCTTTCCTTTCTCGCAACGATATGTTAGGATCTACGCGATCTACGCTCAAATATAGTAGAACCTACTTATGTTCTCAGAAGCAGTGTCATCGCAGTATATTTTTCCGTTTTCCATATTCCTTTCGTCCGACCCAGGAACTTCCTGAACGAAGTTGATTTCTGCTTTATAGGAAATCTGGTGTCTGGAGACACCGTTCTGCTGCACACCTGAAAGAGGCCGGATACTCCAGAGTTTGGAACTTGCTTAAAGGATGTAGGTGCTATCGTTGGGTTAATAAGTACTCGTACCTCAGTAGCTTGACTAATCCAAGAAATCAATTTGAACCTCAATTCCAAATACGTTTAAGTGTCCCATACAAGGTGCTAAGTGCTAACGACCGACTGGTCACGTAAATTCCTTATTCTGATGGTAAGCCAATTTCCGTCCTGCTCAACACTCTCGCTTATAAGTCTCCCAAGTCATGTCCGGATATACGAGACTTATGTTACATCCGTTGGTCATCACAAGAAGCTAAAATAAACACAATTCATTTGTCTTCATAGTGACAACATTTATCATCGCCAGGCAGATGCCGGTCATTGCCTATCCAAATCGCAAAATACCCACGGCGCTTAGCAGTTGACGTTTTCATCCTCAGTCACAAAATTCGCTGAAGCGTAACAGTGTATTTTTATGACGATTCTTACTTTAATCCGAATTGCAGCTGAGCATATCTTGTCGCCTTATATGCAACCTAGGTCATAAAACAGCATCAAACCTCCTCAGTTGACTTCAAGGCGCACATTTTACTACCTTAAGGCAAGGTTGCCACCTTATCTCACTCACTGCCAAAAAGTTAAATTTATGCCGAGTAAACCCGCGTTGTCCTGGCACTCGGTGCAAATAAAGACTCTCGCTGGCTGCAACTGATACATTGAAAGAGTCTACATCTACTGGTACGGTCAGATAATTTCATTGAGCCAACCATCGGTCTACCTAGTGGTAGATCCTCATTGTCATCGTCTAAGAACAGAATGAGTTTATTGCGCTGATGTACCCGTAATTACTTCAAAAACAATTTCACGCCATTAATTTGAATTTTAACGAACACAATTCTACAATGTATAGATGGAATGTATGATGAAAAAGCTGTTAATCAATTCTGAGTGGCCTCAATTTGCTTCCGATTACGGAGTTAGCCTCCTCTTAAGACCAAACCTATTAAATATAATAACTACAGCCTCCTTCCCATGTTCTTGCAGATTTCTTCCATCTCACTAATGGAGATTCCATCTCGACTAATTACTACAAAATACTCCACTGTTTTCGAAATTCTTCACGTCAACATGCCCGTATCTTGAATCTAATTATGCTTCCTCAACACTTCCAAAAGCGATTCAAATCAATCACCTAAATCACACGTCCCAAAGTTTCGAAAAGTTTCGAATAATCTCTCAACAGTTAATCATCCACTGTCAGTGTCGCACTACCCTGTGGCGGTCTTCACCTATGGTCAAGCCAAATAAGGCAATTTGAAGCGGACAATTAACTCCACATTATGATGATAAATTAATTAATTAATTATGCATAGGCGGCCCTTAACATGTAGTTAAGTGGGTTAGACGTCACTCAACACAGACGTGTTTCGAATAGTGCTAGCCATGTCCAAAAACATAGGAAATCAACCTACCGGCAACTGTCTGTTAAATGGACGGGGGAAATTTCCCAAGAAATTAAAAATTTCACTCACATCCGTGCTCGGAATTATAGTTTACCGATAGGTGATGACGGCGTAAATTCCACCAATTTTGTTGCCAAATATCGAAATCTCAGTTTCTATTCAATTTCTAATCACGCTTGTGACGGAGACTGTAGTCGCGCATACATTTCGGTGGTTTTACTCGTTAGCACGTTCGTGAACGAATTTCTATCCGAAGGGGAATTCGTATCCGAATTTGAATGTCAAATTGTATTGTAAAAGATACGAATGCGAGTACGACTTGTGTTTTTGTACCGAATACGAACACTTGTAGTGAATAATTAGATGCGATAACAGGTGGTACTTTCGGCAAAAAATAATCGATAACATTGCACAGTAGTCGGATATTGCATGCTTTGAAGAGATAATGAGGCCTCTAATTGACCGGATGTGAGCTTTGTTTGGGGGTTAGATTCAAGCCCACGTTACACTTTGTGATGTTCGACTTTGAGTTGTAGTTCACGTTATTTTGTGTAACGATTCGATGTTGCAGCAGTTGGCGTGATCATTAGAGATAATCTTTTGACATTCCCGCCGCCAACGACGACAACTTGCAAATGATGTGCGACTGGTTGTTGTCATAAAATTGTCAGTTTACGACAACATCAGTCGAGGTTGTTGTAGAAAGAGTGTTGCAATGGGAATATGTTATCACATAATCATTTACAGTTTTGTGAATTGGAAAAAAGGCTTGAGAAATCAGAGCAACGGTTTTTATTTCCTTTTAGTTGGCAAGGCAAGTTTTGGAGAAATTTCACTTCATCAACATTTCTCAAAGCTTCAGTTTGAGGAGATCTTTCTTAAAGCCCACTTATTCACAGTGGGGGTCGTGTGCCTTTGGCTTAAAACCTTTTGGATCCATACTACCGGAAAGTGGAACCAAAACCTACATTAATCTGGCGAAAGTAAGATAGTTGCATTTGATATTTCTAAGACAATTGACAGAGTTTGGCCTCAGGCTCTTTTATGATCGATGACTCTCTTCTTCGATGGATTAGAAATCACCTTTTGGAACGTTCAATTCAAGTTATCTTGGATGGTTTCAAGTCTGATATTCACAAAATAAATACTGGTGTGCCCCAGGGCTCCATTCTGTCTCCGACACTCAGGTGGTTAGAACTAAATCAGCTTTGCCAATGGTATATAAGCAATGCCATTTCTGAAACGCAAGTCCCTGAGCTACTTAACATTTTCACCGATTTCCAATGAAAAGGAGTTTAGAAAGACCCCAAGTTCTGACTTATCCTCCTTATTCCAGCATCGTCGCAGATAGCAAGAAACCTTTCTGGTGCACGTCTGAAGTTCTGTCTAGGAGAATTAAAATGTAACCGTAACATCTGTGAAGAACAGATGACTTGTTCTCTGTGCTTCAAACTTCAGCACTTGCTCTTGTATAAATAATGAATAACTTCCAGGAGGGAACTACTGAGCCCATATCCTTAAAGATGCCTCGATGCTAATCTGAGGAAATTAGCTCCATCCCAGGCGCAGTCTTAGAATAAAAAGCTGGTTAATTGTATGTTTGTTAGAAGCTTCTAATTCCGTTGTGAAATATTTATCAGAAATTTTGCTCCGAAACCTGAGGCGTCTGTTTTTCTTAAAAGGAGGACACTCAGCCCAGTACGGCGATTTGCATACGTTCGCTCACAAGCCAACTTTACTGCAGAAAGAGTCATTGTACTTCCTGTTCGTCTAATCAGCTTCAGATGAATAATTTTCCACATGACTACCAAATCCACAATCTGAGTCTCACTTCTTGTTGCTTACATGACTGTTCCTTTGGAGTCAATGGCAGGTATCTTTAACCAGAACAACCTATCGCTTTGACCAGAAGTAAAGAGTGTTTCAACAAAAGCTGTAGGATTTTTAAAAGAATCCAAAGCGTTGAATTTTATTACGAAAATTCACGTTCAATCGGGGTAACGATGCGAAAAATTTGGGACAATTTTGTTGTCACGAGCCATCAAAATCAATCAAAAAATTTCAAGAGATGGGCTCAGTACAAGATGTGAAGACGCCGAAACCTGTTCGCCGCGGACGTTCAATGGGAAACATAGATGCCAATGCACCCAGAACGAGTGACTTTATGGTGCAATTTATGGACCAGAAATGTCATTGGGCTGTGCTTTTTCGAAAATGAGGCCGGAAACGTAATCACGATCACGATCGAAATTTGTAAGAGATACATGCAATTTATCAAATAAAGCTGCATATTCCGTCGACACAAATTTGGTGAAGACATAAGGTTTGATCTTTCTACTCCAGCTCCTATACCTATCTGTCTAGGAAGCACCATTGATCTTAAGTCGAAGACATTATTGACAAAAACGCACTTTCAAAAACTCTCGTAATAGCTTGTGGGCTCTTGCCGGCAAGTTCCTAGATCTTTTTCTGTGTCTTAACTGGCCGGCTGACACCAGATGCTCACCTCTTCGACCTGACTTCAAAGAGTGTGTTGGTTTATCAATGATGAGAGCATCCAATTTATAATTTCTCATCGTCACTGCATTCCAGTGTCATGATGTGCTGCAAAGTACACCGATTTGGAATGGATATGGAAGAGGTATACTCGGAAAATTTCAAAGCTGTATGCGCATTTGCCAAAGCCAATATGCGGTTGCAGGAAAGTTTCCGGAGTTCCTTGAGAGGCGATTTATTTCCATTAAATGCCGTCTTAGGGGTCAGAGTATGAGACAACTCATTGCCTCTGTTTTTTTCGATTAATTTTTCAAGATTAGGTGGTGTTTGCTCCTAACCAAGTCATCACATCCCGCAAGTAGGTGATCGGCGCCAACTGCCTTTTCTGCCTCATCTAGTGCTTAAATGCCTCAGCATCCCTTTTTCCAACGAAGCTAAGTATTTGGGTGTCATTCTGGATGACAAACTTCTTTGGACTAAACATGTCACGTCGAAGCCGCATGTCACATGCAGTCTAATGCAATGACACCAGAAATATGAAATCGACTTTCCCTACAATTTTGGACAGAATCTGAGCCAGGAAAGGAAGGAAGTAGTTGGGTCTTCACGGGTGCCACCAAACCCAATTGAGGATACGGCACTGGTCTCTTTCTGGAGAACGCGTAAAATTTCATTCCTCGTTAGAAAAACTGTGGGTGCTTATTGGCGTCGTTACGGGGAGCTACGCTTTTTAAAATCATGGAAGTGTGCTGGAAATAAGTAACACAATATCCTGTAACGCTCGTTACAGTCCGGCCTACGTTCGCATCTGATTGCAGAAACTCGCAAGGATGTATGGGTGCTGGTATTGTGAGTACTTAATCAGAAAGAAACGGATGTAGGCAACGCAAAGTATTTCTCAGTGAGTTTATTTCCATCTCCATATATGACTCTATAACTGCCCAAGACGTTGGTTGTTTTCTGAGGACTTAAGTCTACCCACACGCTGTGCCGCCTTTCAAGCCGAAGTCTATTCGGCAAGCCACTGGTTGGCCCAATCTGAGTCCCATAGCAACGTCGAATATCACAATTACAATACATACACAGTCAAGCAACGATCAGACCCCTTACTTCAAACACCATAAATTCAAGAGCGATTAGATACTCTAGGAACAAGAAGTAGGCTGGGTGGTGAACGTCAAGCTACCAATGTCTTACATCAAACAAATGGCAGACTTTCAAATGGTCTCTTAGGCCGAACATATTCGATCCTAAACGATTAAGAAACCCCAGGAGAAGAGCTACATGTTTGGATCAATAAGTGAATTTCCCACTTTGAAACTCGAGAAGCAATACTGCTCCTGTCAGCTACCACATCTGTCAAGGGTTACTCTGGCGAATTGGTTCCGCAGAAGGCTGCGGTAATTCTGTCGGCCAACAAGGTCTTGGCGACCGTTTTCTGGAAAGCACCTGGTATAATTCACATCAATTATCTTCGAAAGGGAAAAACAACCAACAGTGGCAATATTATGCCGCGACGATTTGAAGGGAAAACGACATAATTTGGCCAAAAAAAAGTACATAGTAATCGCCATGGCGAAATTTCAAAAATCGCACTAAAAGCTGTTCCCTTTTCCACCATATTTCCACCTCAGGCTTGGTCCCCGGGGGGCTATTTTATATTTCCAAACCTAATGAAATGATTCGGCAGAAAGTATTTTAGCTCCAAAGGTGAAGTTATCGGTCAAGCAAACTGCAATTTGTTGGACCTCTACAAACCTTATTATTGCGAAGGGATCAACAAATTGAGCTCACTATGTCAAGAAATAAAGCGTTTTGCCAAAAAAAAAAAAACTGTCCTCCTCGAGCTTTGACGTAGAGGAAGAGGAAATGTCACTGATCTTAACAAATTTATTATGAAATCTCCTTGGATTCAGAAGTAGCTGGAACGTGCGTCGTCCTACCAAGCCATCCCAGTGGTATCAAAATGGATCTTCAATCGGTTTAAGTGCACTTCACCGGGGCCCACTGTAACCTAAGTTAACACAAGTGTCAATAACTTGCCCTTCGTTGGCCAAAGATATTTCGACCTTGGCTTTGAAGTTGACAAGTATGAATGCGAACCCTAATCGCAAGTCCTTTCCAGGATTACAATTTAAAATTCTGCATTTTTCTATTGTACAAGGTGGCGCAACATTAATCACCCTATCGGAAGATGGTATAATTTTACCAATCATATTTGATATTTGTGAACTAGACAGCTGCAGTATACAAACAGACAAGCAATGGAGCGCTATACTCCGCAAGAGCGTGGAATAATTGTGTCGGTAGGGTTAGCGCAGCGTGAATTTCGACGTCGATTTCCTAGTCGTGTCGCGTCAACTGGGCAAACATTCCGGCACTTAGCTACTCGACTCGAACAGAGTGGAACCACATGAGACCATGCAGGGCGTGGCCGCCATCGGACTGGTCGTTCGGCCGAGAATATCGCAGCTGTGGCTGCCGATGTCGCTGAGAACGAAGAAACATTAACCAGACGACGGGCCACGCAATTGGGCATCACCGGACGGACCCTATAGCGAATTTTAGTGAAAGACTTACAGATGTTCCCGTACAAAGTACAAACAGTGTATCAGTTAATGCCTCCTGATCGTCAGTCGCGTGTGAATTACTGTAAAGCCATCCTCAATCTCAACAACGAAGAGAACACTTAAGCGGTTACGTCAATAAGCAAAATCTTCATTTTTGGGGCACTGAAAATCCGCGTGTGATACACGAAGAGTCATTGCGTCCACTCAAAGCCACTGTGTGGTGCGGCGTTCATGCGGGAGGAGTGATTGGGCCGTATATTTTTGAGGACGCCATCGGCAATACGGTCATTGTTACTGGCGAACTCTACAAGGCCATGATAGACGAATTGGATGAGCAGGGCTTGGTGAACATGTGGTTTCAACAAAACGGTGCAACCGCACACACAGCACGAGCCACAATTGATATTGTGAAGAAAGCGTTTCCTGTTCGCGTAATCTCCCATTTTAGGGATATGGCATGGCTAGCAAGACCGTCCGATTTAACCATCCCAGACTTCTTTCTTTGGGGCTACTTGAAGTCGCGGGTTTATGCCAACAAGCCTCAAACAATCGCACACCTTAAGGAGAAAATTCAATAGGAATGCGAACAGTTATCACCGGAATTCTTGCGGAAAGTCGTGGAAAATGCGATAAAACGGGCACAAAAGTGTACCAACAACTTGACAGATATCATCTTTTCGACTTAACAGAAACTATAGTAAAGGTCCAAATAAAGATTTCCATCACTCAAAATCATTTTTTTTTATTTAGTAAAAAAGTTACAAAGTCGCATCTGAGCAATTGATGATTTTTCACCTTAAGCATTCGTTGGTGTTGAAGTCTCAGGATTTCATCTTTCATTCCGTTTTAGGACATTTTCTGCATTAAATTAATATCTGCTCCGCAGCAGGGCCTTCTCAGGACAAAGACTATCTTTCGTGTTGGCGAATGACCCGTGTAGCCCCCTTTGAATTGACTCAACCAGACTTCAAAATTTTGTAGATTTTTATTTTCGAAGCCGTAGAGGGTTCTTTCATCCAATTGCTGCCTCTAAACAATCCAAGAGGTCACCGACAATGCCCCAATTCTCGGTTTATTGGAGGAACAATGGATTCCAACTTATGGTGATTGCTTCATATAAACATTTCGTGATCGAATCTGCTTGCCCTTGTTATTTTGAAGTGAACCATTTCGACTTATGGTGTATCTTTTTCTTCTACGAATATGTTACAAAATTTCTAAAAGAAAAATCTGCTGAAAACGACCGGCGTTTACCCAACTCCTATGTTTTCCCAATCGTTACTTCAGCCACTCAAGCAAAACACCATCTCCGGTTCCAGAAATTGGCGCTCAAATCACCAAAGAAGCATTGCACTGCGACATCACTTGAATTGATATTTGATTTCCCACACGACAGAAAAAATAACAAAATAACCTGTTGAAATTGCTGACAAGCTTGGATAACATATCCCGTCCATAACCTAGCCAGAAACGACGCTCTCGTCGTCTAATGAATGATTCAACTGCCCTGACACTTTGATTATCATAAAAAATTCCAATTTTGGGCGAGGAAAAGTCAGTTGGCCCCCAGTCGGATTGAACTGGTGGATTTCGCAAGTGACCCACATCCAAATGACCAAGCAATCCACCGCTCAAGTGTCAGCGATAATAGGTCTTAACCAGCAGCAGCGGCTTGACAGTAATTCAGTGATAAAAGACGACGACAACGACTCAAAGAGCTACGACAACGGCGACGAACGTTCCTTGAATTTTGAGTGCACACGGTATTTTTTGGGGGAACCCATTCACCGTTCTGGTCTTTGGAGTTCATTGGACCCAGGAAACACGATCCAGACACAGATGACTAATTCCGCTTCGGAGTGTGATACGAGTTAAACGTGGATATCGTTGCGGGTGAGGCTGCCTGAGGCACTAAAATCCACTGCACCGTTCGTTGTACGAGTATACAGATGGGCGAGTACATAGTCTAAAGTCATTTGGCAGTCTGTGACTTTTCATTGGGAATTGACGGGACTCCTACAACTGAATCCATCCGAGAAGTACCAAGGAACTGAAGCCAAAAAAGAAAAAGAAGACTAGGCTCTGGGTATATAAATCAATTATGGAGTGCTCCATGGGGAATGCGTCATGGAGAAGTTATGCTCTCTGACTGTTTGGAGTAGATGTCATGCTTGAGATTGGACACAAAGGAACAATCACGAAGATGGCCATAATCACGAGAGAAGAAGGATGTGTGTAGAAGATAATTGGATTGATGTTGCATGGAGATGCAATTAAAGAGCGTGATTCCTCCTCTTACATTGTTAATGTAACAATAGGGTTCAACATACGACGAAACAGAGTATCCATATACTCGTACATCAGACATTCCAGCAATATGTATTCGTATGCACTATCAGAGATTTTCTTCTTCTTCTTCCTCATTAAATCGAAGAAGGATCTGTAAGATGGAGTATCTACTCGTAATTGGTTTTAAATTGCAAAGACGATAGTGGCAATTGTTTGCAAGCTAATTGAGATGCGAAGCCGTAAATTCTACACAAAAACATCAGTCGGGCACTCCGAATAGACACTCGTACCATACATCGTGTAGCGGGTCACGAATGACTACTTTGGGGCAGGTCTAGCTTGTCTGGTGTCTAGATACACAGACAATCTGTCATCTAACGTAAGTGCAATAATGAATGTGTGATTTGTGTAACAAAAATAAATATCTAGAGAGAAGCTTGCATGCTTCGTATGCGTTGGTGAGGTCATGTTCTACTTTATTGTGATTCAGTTGAAATCTCTCGAACGTGTAACGAGTGTTTTTTTTCGTAATTCGTATCCCCAACTTGACATTGATAAGTTGAATGGTTTTGCTTAGCTTTGATCATAAGATTTTTAAGAATTCTGTAGATAGCAGAGTACGGTGTTGGATGTACGTGATGAGAGTATCATTTGGGGCTTGATGAAGTCAAAATTGCGGGACAAGGATTGTCTGGTTGCTCAATTAAAGATGACAATGACTTCAATGCCAAATATTGAGTTCTTGTAATTATGTCAGAAATAATTTTCATGAAATGGGTGACAATCATAGATGATAGAGTTATTATGAAGTCAGCATAGTAACACCTGCCGATGGTCGAATCACATTTATATTCCAAGAAGTAGCAGAGCTAGGGACACTTCTAACGAAGTCGGCAACTTGTGTACGACGTTTTAGGCCAAATATCGTGGAACAGTCTTCATGATCCCGAATATTCTTAAATCATACAAATTTTTACATGAGACCCTTAACCTGAACCTTAGTCGGCTTGGATTGGGTTATACCAATCATGAACGAAATTTTTACTGAGTCTAAGGAAGACTTGTGCCTACAAAGTCACTGTGTGAACTTACGACTAACAAAGTTGCATCATTAGTGTACCTCTTATGATGTGCTGCATGCAAGCGTGTATTGCGTGGTTAAAGGCAATCATCATTAGTGTTGAAGCAAAAACAATCTATGAGATGTGATGCAAGATTCTATTACAGATGAAGATAAATTACTGCATCGCTGATACTACTGGCAACTGCAACTGCTAATGTTTATTTTTTCTGTGCAACTTGGTCCTCAACAAAAGAATTCAGCAGGTATTCGTTGCGAGGACATAAACTGTCATCTGTCATCGATGTACAGTTCGTAGTTCGTAGAGTTCATCGTTCAATCGTCTCCTCCAGAACCCGTCAACGCATACGGGACCAAATATCTTACGAACAATTTTTCTCTCAAAACGACCGAGGATATCTTCATCCGCTTTAGTAAGAGTCCATGCTTCGAAACCGTAGATCAGCACTGGGATTACAAGGGTCTTATATAGAGTTTTACTGCTTGTTCGAAAGAGCGCCTTACTACTTCTTGCCTTCTCAGCCCAAAGAAACAGCGATTAGCAAGCGTTATTCTTCGTTTGATTTGTGAAGAGATGTCATTTTGAGATGTGATAGCAGAGCTGAGGTAGACAAAGGCCCTTACTACCTCAAAGTTATGGCTGTCGATTGTGACATTCTGGCTAATTCATCGATGTTGGGTGTCCCTTCTTGTTGGCAGCATATACTTTGTTTTACCCTCGTTTACCGCTAGAGCCATTTTTTCCGCTTCTGTTCCTATACTCGCAAACGCACCAGTGACAGCTCTCTGTATTCTACCAACAAAATCAATATCGTCGGCGTATGCAAGCTATTGAATAGACTTTTGAAAGACCGTACCGCGGGTGTTGGCTTGTAAGTTTTGCATAATTCTGTCAAGTTTGATGTTAAAGAAGTTACATGACAGGGCCATCTGAGTCGCATCGCCTTGCCTAAATCCTTTTTTGACATCGAAGGTCTCGGTTAGATCATTACCGACCTTGATGCATTAGCGAATATGCGGCTGTCATATGCGGCTTTAAAATCGATAAAAAGGTGGTCAGTATCAATCTGACCTTCTTGGGTTTTCTCCAGGCTCTGCCGTAGTGTGAATATTTGATCAATAGTGGACTTACGGGCCCTAAAACCGCACTGATAGGGTCCAATCAGAGGCTTGACAAATAGTTTCAGGCGCTCGCGCAATACGGCACTACCTCGATAGTGGGATTAGGTTAGAGTGTCTCCTTTCTTGTGAACCGGGCAAACGATGCCGAAGTTCCATTCATCAGGCATACATTCATCCGACCAAATCTTGGAAATAAGTTGGTGTATGCTCTCTAAGTCATTTCCTGCTGCCTTAAATAGTTCGGTGGGTAGGCCGGTCATCCCGGCAGCCTTGTTCGACTTCAGTTTAGATATTGCTATCCCCACTTCATTTTGGTCGGATGGACGAAATTCTTGACTGTCATCGTCAATATTGAATCATTCGCTCGTCAGGCAGACAGCGGAATTTGTGTCGTCTTCGCCGTTTAGCAGTCTGCAGAAATGGTTTTTCCATATCCTCACCACCGAAACTGACCCTACTACAAGGTTTCCGTGTTCATCTCTACAGGTTTCTATTCGGGTCTTATTACCCTGACACGTTCTTTTTACCTTTTGGCAAAACTTTCGAACATTATTCCTGGAGTAGCACCTCTCTATTTCCTCGATCGCGCGTTTCTCATACTCTTTCTCTTTTTTCAGGAGAAGCCGATGTTCTTCCCTCCTCTTTTTCTCTTAGAGATCACGAGCCGCTCTCGTCCTTTTGCGCAGCTCCGCTTTGTAGGCATGTTGTTTTGCTGCATGCCGCACACTTCATCAAACCAGGGATTTCGTGGTGGTGGGCGGGTGAAACCCAACACGTCAGTTGCGGCATTTCTGATGACTTCTCGGCATCTAAGCCAGTGGCCTTCAGCACTGGATGCTGGCTGCAAGGAACTTCTCGAGAAGTTGAAGGATACGAGATCGGAAAAGGTTCTGGCAGCTTGTTGCTATTGCACCCGTTCAACGTTAAGTCTCCTCATAGTGTTTCCCCTTTGTTGTGGCGTCTGAGATATCCGTAGACGTACTTTGGCTGCAACTAGATAGTGATAGTTCGGGCATCTAAAATATAGTACTTGAGGAGTGCCTTACCTCGATCGCAACATGATCAACCTGGTTGACAGTTTGCTGATCTGGTGTCTGCCATGTTCCATTGTGAATATTGAGGTGAGGAAACCATGTGCTTGGTATAGTAACGTTACGTCCCGCAGCGAAATCAATTATCCTAAGTCCGCTTCCAGACGTGGTGTCGTGTAGGCTTTGCCGGTTGTGCTACCAAAGGTGTCTTCTTTTCCAATTTTGGCATTAATGTCGCCTAGGACGATTTTAACGTCTTACATCGGACATTACTCGTTGGTTTTATCGAGGAGCTCGTAGAAACTTTTTTTGGTAGCATCGTCCTTTTCCTCTGTTGCTAGCGAATTTACTTTTCACACGGATTGTGGTAAGGCGTTAACTTACGTGTCGAAAGCTCAAGATTTCTTGCCTAAGTCTGTCGCTTACAATTTGCTCGGCTCATCCCACCGCACTTCCTGGATGGCGGTGATATCTGCTTTATAGCAGTGTACCGCCTCCGCTAATTTTTCGGCTTCACGCGGCCTGTTCAAGGTCCGAACATTCCATGTGCAGATCGAAAGTTCTTGTCCTTTGTTCGTTTTGCAGGGCTGGCCGCTTGGTGGCTTGGTAACAATTGCTTTTTTACTTCGTTGGGTGGTTAACCCCCAGCAGTTTGCCTCTTGTAATCAGACCATGAATTTTAGTCGCGATAGTCCTATTATGGTTGTTACTGGCCGTGAATAGAGAGCTACATGGAAGGAGGGTGTCCAGTAGTAGGTTGAGTGACTCATGACCTGAGGTCATCCAAGAGCTGTCGGTCCTTTTTTTTTTGAAGCAGCTAGGCATCGAAGGACGAGGTGCCTCAGTACTGCTAATGCATAATGTCTGCAAAACTGTTCTGCTAATGCATACCTTGTATAAGATGCAACACCCTTACCAATGCGCTTCAAAATCTAGTGGACAGAATGGAATGCGGTCTCAACGAGGAGTCGTGGATATTCTCATTCACGTTGTCGGTGCAACTTTTCACGACATACGACTAAGTAACCCGTTCAGATAACAAGGCGGGATCGAATCACTAGTTTTGTGCATAAAAACAATGCTGGTGAATTAGTACCTTGATTGCGGATGCTGACCACGGCCAACATGTGATGGCGAGGTTTCGGGCAGCCTGTTTTAAAGCCGAAGTTGGAAGTTGAAGCTTGCTGCCCGACGAAATCTTTATCTGCGTGTTGACTTAGACTCTTTTATGATCATACCTGCATTTGTCTCAACTGCTATGGTGCATTTTGGTCTACACGCAAGCATACGAATGATGTAGCTATATTGTCTGTTGGATCATGCTAGCGAATGTCTACTCTAAAGCACGAGCCGCACTGGTGCACTAGAAATACTCTTCCAATCAATCCTCTTAACACTAAGGAAGCTGACTGACTGCTTTAAGGCATTACCATCCGTTTCTCTAACGAAGCTAAGCATTTCGGTGTCATCCTGGATCACACACTCCTTTGGACTAAACAAGTCACGTCGAAAGATTCTAACACGTTGGCGGTCTTCTTTCGGCAAGATGTTGGACTTGTCACAGAGTTATATCCTATGCGTCGGTTTTATGATGGAACAAGGTTTCATGAAAACACCTCTCTGCTGCTTTTATCAAACTCCAAACAACGGCCTGTCTCCCCTGCATGGGGGCTTTCTCTAGCAAGACTGACTCAACTGACTGACGCAGTGATGAATCTCCTTCCTCTTGATATTCATATCATGAGCTACACACTGGTGCAACACGCAGAGGAGTTTTGATGACGCGATGACCGTTTTTTGACTCTGGTCTGATGCTGAAAAAATGCGAAATATACTTTACCTGTTTCGAGGCATGGTTTCGACCAAAATCTGAGCCAGGAAAGGAAATAATAAAAGGAATCATGATGCCGTGCTGGTGCCTTTCTGTGGGACGACAGCTTCAAATTTCAGTCCTCGTTGGGAAAACTTGCGTCTGTTTTCCAAACGCAGATATGAATGTACGAACAAGGTGGCCCAAAAATTGTCACCCGATTATGGGAAAATGATATCGGTTAAGTGGCCCTAGCCAGAATTGATGACAATTCGGGCCCGATTTCTCTTTAAGGGCTTCAACAATCTGAGGCTTGTGACTTAAAAAAACAAAACACAAAAAGAAGTAAAGAAGTATGGAACGGTTAAATCAAACGATCTTGCTGACCAGTGCAAAGCGCCAAAACGAGTGATTAGACGTCCCGGAAATGCAGCAGAATGCGGGTTTCGGTTGTGGCTCGTGCAGTTGCTCCATCCTGTTGCAACCACATGTTTTCCATCAATTGAGGGATGACTCTGTAGCGCTCGCCGTCCACAGTAGTCGTTTGGCCCGGAGTGTTTTCGAAAAAAAAGCCCGATGTCGCCTCCAGCGTGTAAACAGCACACCATGCAGTAACTTTGAGCGGGTGTAATGGGTCTTCATGGGTTGTCTCCCTCGTGGTCGAGATTCAGGACTCCGCGGTCTTTAGGAGTATAGCGATTCATGTCTTGTGAACGTGTATTTTGTATCTGTTTACTTCACAAATGTCAAGGAAGAATTGACATTTGCGGCAGTTTGCAAAAATTATAGCATCCTCTGATAGGGCGATGAATTTTGCGCCACCTTGTACATATATGCAACCCTGGTGGCAATAAACTGCGATATATTCTAAAGAATCGGTGGTGGGAGCGTATCATTTGCACTGTAGCGAGATCCAAGATGCGCTTAAAGCTTTGCTGAACTCTATTACGACTTCCAAACTACCTAGTCCTGTCATAAGTTCTGTTACAAATATAAAACGCTATACCAAAAAAAAAAACAGTAAGCATATGGTATTCAAAATTTTTTCATTTATTAGACCACAATATTGATTATTGAAAAAAAATTGGATTCACGCGAATTGACTGCCTTTTGCTTTAACACAAGCTCCCAAATGGTGTGGCATTGGGCTATAGCGGCACGTATGGTTTCCATGGAGATCTTGGACGCTTCACTGGTTAATGCTGTTTTAAGGCTTTCCAAATTTCTGTGGAGACTCTTGTACAGGCCATGTTCTCCAATTCTGACCACAAACCATAATCCAGTGGATTCAAATCTGGACTCCCCGATGGCCAATCTTCTGCTGCTATAACACCAGGAACATTGACTCTGAGCCACGCGTGGATTTGACTTTGTGCGCTGGAGCAGAGTCCTGTTGGAAGATCCATCTGTATCCATTGAAAAGGGTATTGGTCAAACTCTTCACAAAACCCTCTAGCACATCTTCTTGACAAACCTTTGCACCAGTTTTTACGCCTTTTTCATAGAAATAGAGGGATGTGACAGCATGGTGAGACACCCACCAAAGCATTACGGAAGCGGGATGATTTCCACGTTGAACCCTTCTGACAACTTTTTTCGCTTCCTCAGATGAAGTGGCATAACTTTTGTCATCTTGTTTGTTGAAAACTTCTTCCACGGTAAAACTGTTCTCATCCGTAAACAGAAAGTTTTCATTGCCATTGCCCGCGTGCCACTGCAAAAGTCGCTTCCATCTTTCCAGCCTAATTTTTTTTAGTTGAGGAGTTAGAAGATGACCCGTAGACCGACGATAGGCTTTCATATGCAGAACATCCCGAATCAGCCTAGACATGGATCTGGTTGTTATATTCAATTCCTTGGACATGATCTTCTGCTTCCTAAGGGGATTTAACCGAATTCGTTCACCCACTGCCTTTACTACCGCATTCGCACGAACGACGCGCGTGTGACCACTTCTTGGCCTGTCCTCTACTCCAGACAATTCGCTGAAGCGAGCAATAGCCCGATAAATGAATATTCTCTATATTCCGAGTGGTTTTAGGAACTAGAAAATTTGGTCAGCATTTTTTGAACGATAAGACCTGGAAATTGTAACAGTAACAGAACTTATGGCGGGACTAGGTAGTTCGAAGTTGCAAGGCTTCTCTGAAGTGAGATTGCCGATGATCTTGCTGAAAGAGATAGAGGAGGGAGTCTTATGATCCGAACATGTGTCAGTTGGGTTACATATGGGCGTAATCGCATATAGCATGGATCTTCAAGTTGTTGTCAGAGCAAATTAATGATTGCCGAGGTCTGTAAGAGGTCAGCGACTTTCCTGCTGTCCCTCAGTAGGGAAAACTGCAAGGTGTTTTCATGAGCCTGCGGGTATTCGTAGCTGATGTTGTGGTGCTGGTTCTGTAGGCACTCAATCACTGAAGTGCTTACTTATGTTTCTACGAAAGGCTGAGAAGTCAAAGCAAAGTAAACATACAAACAGTTTAAGGCACTAGTTCTTTGCCTCAATGCTCTGTTCTGACAGAAAAGTGTTTCTGGACGTACTCAATAGGAAAACCATTTCAACTTGAACCAACCTACGACAGAAGATCATCGATTCTTGTAGATACGCAATCTATCATATTAACCTCTTCTGCACCAAAACATACAATAGTTGGTGTAAAGAGGCAGTCTTGTGGCACTGCTGCCTGTACCATATCAAGAGTCATAAAAATTCCAATTCTTATCAGTTGAAACAATCGATAACATTCATTCACACTGCCTCCAAATTCCCTTATCAATATTTTGCCATGACAATGAGTCGAAATTTAATTTTGTGAAATTTATTGCGTCTTGCCATATTTAGTGGCAGCGTTAGTTATTACCACGCGCGTACGAGTATCCGCATTCATTCAGTTTCGCAAGAAGTTCTGTTCTGTTTCTTTTTTTCCTTGTTCTTGGTAATAAAAGTCAAAAATTGCAAAAGATCTGTTTAAATTGTGTTCGCGCAATTACCTTTCGTGTTTGTTTCCGTTGAATTTGAAAAAAAAACGGTCGGATTGCAGCATCAAAAGCAGGCCCAGTCTTAACTAAATAAGCAGCAAAATATAATAGAAAACAGAGAAACGAAATAAAAATTGCGAAACGAAAAAATAAGACACTCGCCATGTTTACATTAGCAGAAAACTCGAGTCGAAACAACAATCGCAGATTCAATCCAACCGAGGAGATGCTGTACGAGCAGATTTTGGGGTAAAATTATTCCGTTTGCTATTTATCACTCACTTGAAGTTAAAACTGAAGATGAAGATCTGTTATATGTATCTTTTCCGTGTTTCACCCCATCATACGAGTATAGTATCTGCATTTGAACTGTACATAATTACACCATAAATAATCGAGAGCTTAGTCCGAATTAGATGCACATTATTCATTCAGTACTCGCTTGAGTTGGCAAATGAAAACAAAAGCAACGAGTTGTTCATCTAGTCATATATCCGATGGTACAAGTATGTATGTTTACATTTGTACACATATGTGTCGCCCTTAATTTGTATCTAAAACATTACACTCGATGAGATCTGTTTTCCTGTTGCCGATCTTGCCTCTCGATCTCGCGATCTTTTCAATTGCTGTGCATGAGGTTTGTGTACTTCTAAACAGAACGTCCTCAGATAGAGATTTGCGTGATGCCTCCGGTCGAAGAGAGGTTAGGGGAAAAGTCTGGCATCCAGATCGTCATGATCAGAAGCGATCTTGTTGTCTTCGTTTGTAGGGGATAGGAAAACCAAAATTGAGGCCGGGAGATTTTAATTAAAAACTGAAGTCGCTAGTAGACACTCGCGATACGTACTTCTAGATAGTCGTAGTACGTACAGATGTACATGTGTGTACACGCATAGATGATTAATCACTTGATTTATGAATACTTACGGTTAAATTGTATTTATTGCAGTTACATTCGAGTCATTGTAAATCTTCATTATGAGCATCATCGGCGGAGTAAGATAGAAAATTTCAATTTCAACTCGTAACGGAGCGGAGCTGTTTACGAGCATGTGTGCGGTATGAGTGAAATTCTTGTCTTTCATAAATCTGTCAGAAGAATTGTGAAGCCCATTAGCATTTGAGTTTAATGATTGTGGAATATGAGATACGAATATTGTAAAGCAATGAATTCACTTAAGAATTCTCATTTCGTTTGACTATGGCCGTAATTAGTGAATTATTTTAGAGAAGAAGATGTACGAGTAGATACGACATCATTTGGGTTGGTCAAGCGATGTAAGGTCAGAAATTGTATATTCGTGAGGCATACATATGTATCTCAAGACTTGTTCAAGTTCCATTGGTCTATGCGTGATCATAGATTTTAAATTTCAGATCTACGTCTTGACTTTAAATGGTGTTTAGGTAAGCTGAAGCCAAATGACCGAACTCAGCAGTGTGTTGCGTGGTTAAGGGCAATCATCATTATCATTAATATCTTATACAGACTCTAAGTTAAATTATTTAGCACATTACCCTATTATCAAGTAACTTCAGTTGAATAGAGCATTCAACTGGCTTTGCGATTCCCTTTTACATAGTCAAAGCAAAGAATCTAAATCTGATCTTTGAGGGATCTCAAGTAAGTGATTGGGGCTTAAGGGAATCATTTTTGTTTGTTTCTTCTCTTGTGAATCTAATGAATCAGGTCAGCATCATGAAAGTATTCAAGAAAGGTTTCGATCATGAGTTGTGATCTTTGCACCAGGGAGCAGAGTCCTGACATAATCTTCTGAGAGTATGAAAGATTATTCTACCAAGTTCGGGGTGGGCCAAGGTCTTTCTCTAATCAAATGCCCGTCCGTTGTGAATTAAGGGATTCTACGAATAGGACTGTTTGTCTAATGTTAAAGTTGTATTCCAATTCTTTTGGCAGCTGTCATTTTGATTTTGTTTCATCCTCCACATACTGTCTTATAAAACAGCTTAAAGCGACCTCATCCATTCTTGAGTGGGGTGATTAGACTCTAAAAAATGTTACTCCTTCATAGCCAGAAACAGGGGCTGATCACCGCTCTTCTTGGTTTTGTCTCATCCTAGATTAGTTGTCAGAATAGATTACGAAAGCTTCGTAAACAAAGATACTATATCTGACTGAGTGACGTTCGCCTCCATACATACGCCTTTTTTGGAAATTAGTCAATATTTTGTTTTGTCGTCGTTGATCGCCAGATTTATCTTCAAGACATACGAAGTGATATTCACAACTCGTTTCTGACAACATGCTGCGTTCTTCTGATTATTTCAATATTGTGGGTGTTTGTGAAATATAGAGCGAACCTTTGAGAGGTAGTGTTTCTTGTGCTGAGTTATATATTCGCCACAATTTGATCCTTGCTACGTCATATTTCTCTGCATATAACAGCCCCGTGGATAGGTCGTCATCCCTAGCAGCCTTGTAGGATTTAAGTTGAGATATTCCACCCTTATCGAAGAAAAGTTACAAAATCTCAATGATGAATTTTTACCCGATCCAGATGGGCTCCTAGCAATATTTCTCAAAAAGTGTGCCTCCAATCTTTCGCACCCACCCAGACAAAGGAGATTCGCCCAGAAGACCTCTTTCATAATCCCGGTTCACAAAAGGGGATCAAGGAATAAAGTAACCAACTACCGCCCCATTGCTAAGCTTTCTCACATACCTAAAATGTTCGAAAGTTTTTTATATGAAGTTCTAAGCTTTCAGTGCAAGTCACTTATATCACCCAGTCAGCACGGATTTCTAAAAGGTAAAAGGTAAAAGGTTTCAGCCCTAGACTATGACAACGAAATTGACGTTATTGCTACAGATTTCGCTAAGGCCTTCGATAAATTATCACATCAACTGATCCTTTTCAAATTGTCTTCCCTCGGTTTTGACCCCATATTGTTAAAATGGATATCTTCTTATCTGGAGAACCGTTACTATAGCGTTTGCTTTAAGTCAGCCTTCTCAACCCCGTTTTTAGCCACTTCTGGTGTTGGGTCCCACAAGGCAGCCATCTAGGTCTCGTTTTTTTTATTTTAACTATAAACGATATCCATTTATGCCGATGGCACGAAGTTCTACAAAACTATTTCTTCACCCCAAGACTCTATTCTCATTCAAGAAGACCTCGATAGTTTTTCCACTTGGTGTCTAGAAAATTGCTCCAAATGTCAATCTATGACTTTGTCACGTAAGTCAAATCAATCTCCTCCACGACTCTATTTTCTGCATGACCAACCTCAGGTTCAATCCCTTCGCGATCGTGGAATATTATACGATAGAGAGTTAAACTTTCGTTCGCAAATTGAAGAGATAATCCTTAAAACCAATTCATCGCTCGGTTTTATCAAATATTGGTCTAAAGAATTTTGCAACCCTTATGTGGCAAGGTCACTTTACATTAGCCTTGTCCGGCCCCTTCTCGAATATGCCAGCCAAGTGTGGTCCCACTTTCAGCGAATTCATATATCCCGAATTGAGAACATTCAACGTCGTTTTCTTCGATTTGCTCTTCGTGGACTACCCTGGGATGACCCATTTATCTTACCTCCCTATCGCGACCGCTTCAAACTTCTTAACCTGAATACCCTCGAAAAACGCAGAGACGTAGCTGACAGTCTCTTCATTCATCGACTGCTTTCCGGTTCTGTGGACTGCGCTTCCCTTTACAAATTAATTAAAATTAAATATACTTTGTCCGGGTCAGGTTGAAGAAATTTTTGGATGTCATCACACAGATTGAATGGTTCTTTCTTTTTACAACGAAATTTTGATCATGGTCGCTTTCATTCATTCTGCGAAAATGGGGATTCCGACTGCGAGTGCAGGCTTTGTCTCTGCTCTTGTAGGCTTGACTTGCTCTTTTAAACTTGTGGTAGGATTTTCAAATCCAAATTCCGAATCTCCCTATTTCCTTGAGCGTGCGCCTTTTCTGTTTCTTCGTTTTTCCTTCTGAGGAATTGGGGATAATCCTGTATGTTCTAGAAGTGGAGTTGATTCTTCTAAGCGCATCTGTTCAGTTCGCTTCTCATTTGGTTGCAAGTGGTAACTGCCGAACCACGAGTTCTGTTGTAATATGATACTATCGGAGATAAACCTAGCATGTTAGTGGCGGCAACCTTGTTGGCTTTTTGGCAGGATTGACAGTAGTCTTTACGCGGTAAAAAATATTTTGAGAGATGTTAGCAATAGCCCACCAAACAGTGGTATACGGATGGTTCTAAAATGGAATCGGGAGCTGGAGCTGGAATACACAGACCAAACCTAAATATACCCATAGCTTTGGGCAAAAGTCCCAGTATATTCCAGGCAGAACTCCACGCCATTTAAGTATGTGCCAATAAAAATACAACTCTGGTACCAAAGGCGCAAACATCCAAGTATTCACTAACAGACAAGCAGTGATAAATGTCATTAGCTCGCACACCATTGACTCCAAATCAGTCGTATACTGCTTCAAAACCAACCAAAAACTAAGCTGTGGTGGGTTCCTGGTCACGAGGGCATTGATGGGAATGGAAAGGCCGACGAACTGGCCAGAAAGTGCTCAAAAACTCCCTTTAATGGACCTAATCCCTTCTGCTGTACTCCTAAATCAGCAGTCAATTTAGCTGTTTATAGCTGGGAGCATTCGAGATGCATTTCATATTGGGAGAATAGCTCATTTCTAAGACAGGCCAATCGAGCCATCCCGCCCTTCTACAAAAATGCTAGTAGATGTCTAAATCTAAGTCGGCACGAAATCAAAGACTTAGTAGGTTACCTCACCACGGTTTAAGAATCACCTCAACAAAACGAATCTAGTCTGCGGAGTGCCGATGTTGTCTTGAAGACAGCCCTCAACGGAATTATACGAACGATTTTCTTCAGGGAACGATTCAGCTCCAACGAACTAATGAAAAAAAAACAAACAAACATCTTGAGCCATAAAGCGATCTCGATCGGAAAAGGCTCTGGCGACCTCTTATTGTTGTAGCCATTCAACGTCAACGAACTTCTTCACAGTAGTTTCGAATATCCTCCGTGCGAGTCAATATTCGCCTTTTAGAACATTTGAGCGTCCATTTTACTGGATGAGTGCCTTACGTTGACACTGGTTGACGGTTAATTGATCCATGACCTTTCTGATATGAGAAATGCGTATAAGCCACGAAAATACCTCGCCCCATTGCGAATCCTTTTAACTTAAATCCGTTACCATTATTACTCCCAAATTACCCTAGTTTTACGTACAAGGACAATTTTAACGGCACTGCTCGGCCGATTTGTACAGGGGCTCGTTTTGGTGTCGATTCCATGGTCTGTAGTACGAATTAAAGTCGCTAATGGTTTGCACGCGGGGTTTTAAAGGATGTAAAATTGCAGCAGGTATAAAGTTGGTTGTCTTTATTTCGTCTGCATGCAGCGTCAATTAATCCGTCCTTTCCTGAGATATTTTGTTGCTTCGCAAGAATGTTTATCTTTTGTGGTCGGTTAGCTCCAATTTAAGGGGCCAGTCCCTGAACCCTTGCGGATAACAGTGTCTGGACTTTTCTGAATCAGTAACCCATTTCGGGAATATGAGGATCCCCTAAACCACTTGCGATATTCTGATCAAAATGAGGCCAGCCACATTCATCATATTGCGATAGACAGATGACTTGTATTGACAGTATGCTACACGTCACATGGCAACCAATATACGAGTAGGAATATGTATAACAAGCACAGATTTTTCTCCAGAAAAATTCTGTGAGAAAAATTCTCACAAATTCTGTGACGTCAGACACCTACACTCGCAAGAGAATGTGAGAGTCTTTGGTGATAACATCAAGTGAGGAGCACCACCAGGCAATTCCAGGAAGTCATCAGAAATGCCACCTCTTTTTCATATGTTACGTTTCACAAGGCGACTAAAAACTAGAGACCAATAGTTAAGCGATTAGTACAGATGGCCACATGCAGTCAAGCTGTTCTAAGATGAGAACTTTCGTTTACACCAATTGAAGAGAGTAAGCTTAAAAACCGCGAACTCGAAGCAATGAAAAATGGCACTGTGAGAAGGGAAGTTTTATCAGGATGGAAGGAAGGAAGTGTCAGGGCCGCATAAAAGAACATCGAAATATGGATGGAATCGGTGCTGAAAATTTGGAAGAACCAATGCTAAGTACCTTCGATCATGTCGATGCTAAGAAAGACAACACCATTCGATCGAGGTAAAGTTCTCGAGCACTTCCGTCCACCCGACTACTCGTATATCAAAGTGAGGATAGTAATATTTAAGCTCGAATTAGGAACGATGGCTTAGTTGCTGAACTTTCCAAGCCTGCTAATCATCGTATAAAAGATCCCTTCTGTCGTATAAAGTGAACATCTTAAACCGATCGTCGACATCTTGATAAGTGTCTAAGAATTGGTAAATCCAACATCGACAAAATATTAACTCTGGACAAGGTCGATTTTAAGATTGCTTATGATAGTACGAGTATCTATAGAGACTAGCTATACAGAGCCATTTCTGGTTTTGCCAACGTCGGAAGAACCATCACCGGATATTTTGGTGTTCAGTAAGGTCGAAAATAGAGCGATGAGATCTCTAAAGACAACTCCAATCCTAAACCAAAGGCACAACATTCTGCCATAATCGAGAGAAATCAGAGCTCTGTCAGTGAGACATGAGTCCTTATTCATGGAGAAGTAGCAAAAATGTGACTATCGTTCGATGAAATCAAAGTAAAATATTGTTGTTGTTCTTAAAAAGCGGACAGTATAATTGTGAGGCCGTAATGAAAAATGCATCTACCTAGGCTCTGGATTGAACTGCAGCAATAACATAGATCAGAGACAGAGATCAAGCAGAAAATAGCTATTGCCAAGCGCTGTTTCCTGCTCCATGTGCGCGAATAATTAAGCGTTTGGCTGAGCGTCTCGTGCAAACTGGGTCCACTAGAGATGTCGCAAGAAGTGGCTGGCCGTTCGATCGAGATTATCACCGCTGTGGCCGAGGACGCCCGAGAGAGTCCACAAACAGAGACGAGACAACGATGCACACAATTTGGCATCAGCAGACGCTCGATGCATCGAATTTTGGTGAAAGACCTGAAGATGTTCCCTTATAAAGTGCACACCGTTCGCCAATTGCTGTCTGCTGACCGTCAAGTGAGGTTAGCTTACTCCCATGCTCTGTTAAAAAAATTGTATCAGTAGGACGGAGCAAGCTGTGTGTGCCACAGCTCTGGGAACAATGGTGATTTTGAATCACCAGTTATCAGGTCGTGTGATCTCTCGTTCTGGCGATTTGAACTGGCCGGCCAGATAGCTAAATTCCCAAAGATCACAGATGTCCAAAGCTGTAAACAGCACCTGGTAAAAGACACAGACGGATCATTTCTAGTTTCGGATGAGGAACAGCTCAAATGTAGGAAGGAGCGCTTTTCTGCGGTTTTAAACTGCGTTTTCGCCAGTGAAGTGAACCCAACGCCCAATGACCCATCCGTAGTAATAAATTCCCGAAGAAATCTTTATCGCAATCAAAGCACTGAAGAAAAAGCGGTTAGACTTGACCGTATTCCCGCAGAGCTCTTACGAGTAGCGCCAACATCATCGAGGGAGCTTGAGAAACAGAGAGCTTTCGTGAAGAGTGAAAAAAAGGAATGATTGTCAAGCTCCCGAAGAAAGGAGATCGTACACAGTGCGAGAACTGGAGAGAAATTTGCGTGCTGCTAGGAGTAGCCAAGGTAATAGCAAAAATCGTCTTGGAGCGAATAAAAGACCACCTCGATGCGGAACAAGCAGGATTCCGCACTAGATTTTCCTGTGTGGACCACATAAACACCTTGCGGATCATCATAGAGCAGCGCGTTGAATATCGATCACCATTTCATCTGCTGTTCATCGATTTCGAAAAAGTATTCGACAGTGTCAATAGAGAGTTTATCTGACTAGCTTTGCGCAGGAGGGTCATCCCAGATAAATTGATTGCTATTATCAAGGCTACATATGATGGATCCAAATGTCACGTTCTCCGCAAAGGAAAGTTGTCAGAAGAGTTTGAAATCCAAAGTGGGGTTAGTCAGGGTTGCATACTGTCACCAATACTGTTCTTGTTGTTGATAAGTGTTGTACTGCATGCATCTTTGCCGACTGGAAATGGAGGATCTCAGTGGACTCTGCACGTATGTTTACTCTCTCATAGGATCATGGATCTCTATCAAATGACAACAAGCGTGGGGAGAGAAGCTGAAATCGTTGGGCTAAAGATCAATACGGCGAAAAACAAAAAGGATCAGCCTTGGAACTTCCTCATCTAACCATGTAGAGATTTCTGGACCACAGTAGAGATGGTGGAGAATATCTTGGGTGCATTCTACCGATGGCGGGACCGAACTATTGTAGATATAATCAGCCGAATCGGGAAAGCAAAGGCTGCGTTCGGAATGCTGTCCAAAATATGGAGAAATAACTCTAACAGCCTAAAGACCAATTTACGACTGTTCCGCTCTTGGAAAGTCACACCCGCTGTCACAAGAAAGCTGCAAACGTTCGCGAATAGATGTCTGCGAAACATCTTGAGGATTTTCTGGCCCAACCGTATCTCTAATGATGAACTTCATGCGAGAACAGGTCAGGAACCCATTGACTCTATCACACGAAGACGTAAGTGGCAATGAATTGGGCATACGTAAAAGTCACGAGTGCATTGCGAGTCAAGCGATGCAATGGAACCCTCTCACCTAGAGATACAGGCCGACCTAGAAGCACTTGGCGAAGAGTTTTTGCAATATCGTCTCTTGCGCAAAGTTCCAAAAATGCAGTCAGTGTTGTCTTTGGACCGCTTGATATTCGGTGCGGAAATAATTTTCATTAAGGTACACCCTTTCACGGTACGGTAGGATGTCTTCCGTATAACGGAATACCAAAGGTCGCCACTGCTGACAGAGTGGTCGGACTGATATGTGTGTACTATACTTCATGATAGTATAGAAGCAAGGACGGACGCTTCTGAAGTTGAAAATAGCTTGGTCACTACCTTTGTTAATGTATAGAGTGACTTGATAGCAATAATAGTTTTTTCCAATTGCTATGTTTCAGCAGCTGTCAAAGTTACTAATGACATGTAGCTGTCAAAATATTCAGAAAGGCGTGCCATTATGCATCGTTTTACGATTGACAAACGTGTCGAAATTATTAAAAAAATATCGATATTCCGGCTCATTGGCATTGACAAAACATTCACGCTCGGATGTTAAACACGAAAAACGAGGATGAATTAATTGACGGGACCTACTCGAGGATGATATACGAATTCTTTCAAACCAGTATTGTGGTTGTCTGTTAGCAAAATATCGGAAAGCAATGTTACACTTCAAAGTTGAAGATAATTTTCCAAAGGCATACCAAGCAGACGATTAGCAAAACCAGACAATCTATCATATCTTCGTATCCTAAAGGCAAAGCGTACAGTGCTGTTAAACGCCACATTGAGCTTTCTTTTACTTGCATTGTTGCATCTACAAAAAAGTTCACACCCGTAAATTAAAATCGGTAAGTAATATTCGTATTTTAACCGGTGTAAATGACTGAGGTACCCACAAGGTACGCATTACGCCATATACTTTACCGACGAGTGAATTAATGTGGTTATCCCAAGTTAGACAGTGAATGAAAATCACCCCAAGACTCTTTTGCAGTTTCAACGTATTCGCTCAACACGATCGAAGGAAAATAAGACAGATCCATACTTTTTCTTGATATTACCAGACATTTCGACTTTTTTGGGCTTAAAATAAGACCATTTAACTGGGACCAATGTGATATCTTCTCTAAGTCTTCATTTACATAAGAAACGCCATTCTCAATTAGACTGAGAGGGCAGCTTAGGTACAGTTGCACGTCATCTGCATACATGTGAGATGAGCAGTTCTTGATCTATAATCGAAGCTCATTAATGTAAATTGAAAATAATAGTGGTCCTAGTATAGAACCTTGAGCAACGCCGGTAACATTTGGGAGAAAGTCGGGTAAGATATCACCAACCTAGACTGCTTGCTTTCTATTAGTTAGGTAGGAATAAAGTAACTTTATGGCACCAGCTGAGCTTTTTACATAAAATATCATGATTAACTGCGCCTTCGAGAAGTGAAGCAATACCAGAAAAGTTACTTCATCCCTGTCCAATATCTGCCTAATATCGTCTGTGGCACTTAACACTGTGGTACAACTGCGCTTTTCACGAAATCCAGATTGTTTTAGGGTGAGCATATTATTCGCCGTTAGCTGAGCACTAATTTGTTTTTGAATGACCTTTTCAAACACTTTCGACAAGAAGGGCAACATTTAAATGGGCCTAAATTCATCCCCTTTAATGTTTTTTTTGGAATGGATACGATCTTAGCTTAGGACGTAGCGAGGGCACGGAAACAAATTTTTGATTAAGAGTATTACCATCAACATCTTTAACTCGGTCGCCCATTGACTTACCGATGCCTAAGTTGCATAAATTATTCCACAATCAACGCTGACTTAAAGAAGTAGTAAGCTGGTTAGAGTACATTTGAGATTTACAATAATGTCGTGCAGTGTCTAGTCATTGAAACATATTAATCAATTTTTTGTTAAGGTGGCCTAAGTGCTTTCTCGGGACTCAAGCTATGTTCATGCCAAATTTCGTCAAAATCGGTTCAGTAGTTTAGTCGTGAAAAGGGAACAAACATATACAGAGCTACTTCCGCGTTTGTAATGTTAGCATAGGTAAAATGCTTGAGAGGGATATACATATGTATAGCCTTAGCTGTACTTGTATGCGGTACAGGTAGTAAAGAAGAAAGAAAAATCTGTATTTCATATCATTATTTGTGTGAAGCTTAGCTAATATGGTATTTTGTAAAATATGCAACAATGGAAGGCGGCAAATTTTTCTAAATTAATATCAACGTTTAGCCTCTTATATCCGGGACTGGATGAATGCATCAGTTAAGTCAGGTCGTAGTCTAAGATAACAACTAAATGCGCTGCTGCGTGCTGTAAATGGTAGGGAAACCGTCCAGAGTTTTAGGTTGATATTCCCTCACCTCATGATGAAATCGCCGTCTCATTATCAACTGAATTCCAAGGCTCACTAACATTGATCGAAATTGTTCAAGTCCCACTGACATTGACATTGGAAATCTCATGTTCTGCTGTCATCTCAAAAGGACTCCTGTAACTACGAGTATCTTTCATTGGAATCTTTAGAAAAATCGTTTACAAGTGCTGTAAGCAAATCACTTGCAACCCAATTAGTTATTCCGAATCAATTGTCAGCGCTCATAAACGCTACGTTTACAACCTCATAATTCGCAATTAACTTTCACATATCATACCTATTCGGCGAACGGGTGATGTCAGTTTAGTTGGCATTGTTCTACAAAACGTGCCTGAATTATAGACAGCTCGTAAGATATTCATATTTTGAGGGTTCAAAAACAACAAACACCTGCCTGAACTAACCCTGTAGTGAGTAGTTGCGTACCCACCCATATCGGTCCGTATGCACCACCTTGCCATAAATTAACTCATATTCGCTGCTTGGAATGCATGGCGCAATATGTCACTAATAGATTTTAATTGACACTCGAACTGCATTCCAATTGTTTGTTTTCAAAATTGGAACTGAGTTTTCCCTTCACATAGATACGAATACGTCAGGTACTCGTATTCGCATTCGAATCCATCTTACATCGTCACGATAGTGTACTAGTACGAGTGTATCATTATCACGTGTGAAAATCGATGACACGTCATGTAAATGTATCCAACTTCACTAATCATTCTGACAAAACGTGACAAATCCCTTTGTAGGTATTCCCCGACTCCTGTCGAGACATGGAATTGTTTGCTAGAGTTGGTCGACGTATAGTCGAAGAAGGAACTGCATGGAGTCAAACCACATGTGACATTTCCACGTCGTAATCATCATCGTCGGTCGGTCGTCTTTGTCACCGTTGTTGTCGTCGTGCTCGTTGTGTCTGTCATTGCTGTCGCCTTGCGACATCCCTGTTAATGAAGTAATGTTCAACAAATTCCAAGATGTCATATCGGGAAATCATCCGAACCTAACTAAATAGTACAGGCATCACCATTGCAGTAGGTTTTCGAATATTCTGCAAATGCTCGTACAAGTCCCGCCTGCGTTGGTACACCTACGAGTATGTATCTATGCATGTATGCATGCATCTGTCCATCTTTTGAGGGGACGCTAAAAATACGCGCGTAATGAGATGAGATGAGAGCGTGGAAACAATGACATGGTGCCGTGCACGTGCCCATAAGTCACCGCATTTCGAATGTGAAATTGCTCTGTCTACGGCTTTTCGGTAGCTAGGCGGCTTTTGGCTTTCGACTTTCGGTATTGTCTGGCACATTGACGTCGTCGCTCCATATGCATCTGTCAGCGTTTTATTTCACCACCATCAACGGTAGTTTGTGTCGTTTTTGTCGTTTATGGTTGATTATCGTGTTTTTTTTTTTTGGTTCTTTTGTTTAGTTGTCACTTTGAAAGACGATGCACAGTGCACAGTGGGGTTAAGGGCTATAAAAACGTCTAAAACTAATAAAGGGGAGATGGTGATTTATAGCCTGCCTAATGCAGATGGCGCTTTTGTTTTATGAGGTTGAGTTAAACAAATTAAGGGCCAATTTACATGTTTTACAGGCGTTAACAATTTTCGACTGTAAGGGCATTTGGGTGCTTTATAGCAAACGAATGGTACGGTAGAGTTGATGGAGTTGATGATAAAAGAAGACAACAGATGGAGTTACTGTCGAAAAAAACTGAATTTCGTGTGCAGGTAATGCAACTTATGTATTTCGGAGGTCTGCATTAAATGACTAGGTGTTTGTAGTTATGGAGATATGATCGGGATATGGGATGGAGTCAATTTATAATTAAAGACAGGAACTGAACTTTCAACCTTCACGTTAAGGGAGTATGACCAACTGAGCTAGTTATTACTCGAGTTGTGGATAAATTTTTTCACACATGTACATATGGCAACTGCACAAGACAACAACACTTCAACATACAGTAGAAACTGTAGCTTCTATATGTGACAATTAGTCACATAAAGTGTCAATTAGTCGTCAGTCATATTAGTTAGGCCTTTGTCCGTCCACTATATGGAGCATTTTGCAAATAAATCCGAGGCTACATCCACATATGATTCAGCTGGTGTAAAAACTAAAACCACGAGATCGTGGCTTGAAGATTGAGCTCGTGAGCAATTTTAAGTTGACCTTGAGCTCGTGCTACTACGGCCAATGGCCAATATTACCGGATAATGATTAGCGATTATTACTTCGAAAATATGAACGACATTGATCCTGAAAAATATAGTTCCAGAAGGATAGCGCTACATGCAAGACTACCCATAAAAGCAGTGATTTACTGAGGATGTTATTAAACGACAGCATTATATCTCGAACTGGAGCAGTGTATTAGCCACCGAGATAGGGAATATACAAACTATTCAGACGCTTTATTAGTGCGAAAGAGAACCAATCAAGCTGCTTGCTGAAGGTACGGTTTGACTAGAAGGCCCTAAGGATGCGTTAATAAACAGATCTCAATCATCCTAAAAGTTTCCTTCACATAAGCAGTTTTCTTGCGACTACACTCATTTAGAAGTACTGACTCCACTTTGAAGCGAAACAGTTGTATCTTGCTCTTTGTATAGCATACTGTAGTTATTAGGACGTTGAAATGATGCGTCCTAGATAAAGAAACCATCGATTTACTTAATCTCCTGCTCAGCAAATTTATATTGAAAGAAAGAATTAGAAAGGCTTAGGGCTTAACTTAGGTCATCCTTTGTTGGCGTCGTTCGGAATCTGCCTGTAAGCTCCTTAATAGCAGCATAGACCATCCTACTGTCACACTTGTTTACCGAATCTTCAACTTGTGCAGCTAAGGTCTTGATTACTCTTATCACGGCATACAGATCATAACGTATGTTTAATGTGTAAACCTGCCTTGATGGTATGTATAGGCCAACGCAACGGTGTGTCGTCAAACATGGGATTAAAATGGCGTTTAAACAGCGATCACTTATCGATTCCAATTCGAGTTCGAATATGGGCATTCATTTTCGCTTTGGTGAAGCATGAAGCCCATTTAACACTTCTGCCAATCTAAAGGTGATGTTGCCTTTTATGTGATATATTTGAGGGACAAGAAACAAAATCGGAAAACCCTTCCTGCGATTTATATTTAAACCACAGCCACTAAGACGGCTAGCCCAACCTTTTCCGGTCAAACGGCAACCGAAGTTCCAGGTATTCCTCACTCCCACGGTTGTCCGAATATAACACCAGGTCCATCTATCTTTTCACACAAATTTCAAGACTAGCCGGCTGTTGTTTGGTTCTCTTCTGTTCCCATATGACCAGCTAATAATTGAAAAGACGTAGACTGTATAATATGGCGGAGGCCCTATTATAAAACATCGTACACAACGCCGTACTTCATATCTTTTCAGACATAACTGAGCTTTAAGATCAGGCATTTCTACTATCCTTTCTCGACAAACCTCTGTATGCTGAAAAGAAAGATTTTTTTTTGAACAGATGTCCATTGATTGTCCACAAATTTGTGCTCAGTTCTGCTGATTGTTTATGTACCTTAACTGCTACGGGGGTATCGGCGTGATCCCAAGTTCAGTGGATACCTGGGCTATTGGTCTGACTTCCTTCATATTGAAGAACATGAAGAACATGTGGCAAAACTCCCTGGCAAATGCATCCTATCTATGATTCTACATGCATACCAATGCGAAAAATCCTGCGAGATCGTTCTTCAAAACCCGGTGAGCAGAATTGAAAGTGTATTCGTCAAGAAACACGCTCTAGACATTTGCATTGACATTGAGGAATCTTCGACAAAGCAAATTTTGTGGATGCTTACCTACCAATAAGTAATCAGCGGTTCCCCTGCATGGTGGCGTACTGTCTCCACTGAGAATGTGCATATTGGTCAAATCACTTCTTAATAACATTTTCACTTGTTTCTGAGTTCTGCTCTAGACGCACTCTTCACTCCTCGTTAAGAAAACTTGCATCTCACTTTGATACTAGCGGAGATAAACGCAATCCTGATTACAATGGCAAGAATCAATAAAGGAGGCAAAGCATTTGCATCTATAGCGACAGCGAAGCGGCACATTAAGCCTTGCTGAACCTTCTCACGACTTTAAAGGTAGTTTGACAATGCAAGACTTCACTGAACGGAGTCGAAAGGCGGAATTCACTGAGTCTCGTTTAGGTGCCAAGTCAAAATGAGATAAAGACTCAAAGGAGAGTTTTTTAAGTCCCAAACTTGTATTAGGTTAGGACTTTAATTAACAGTTGCCATCAGCCCAACCGAATGCTTCGCGATATTTGTAAGAAGTCAAGGCCTTTCCCGCTGCCTCTCAGTGGGAAAGAGTGCAGGCTGCTTAGTGATGTCGTGGGGAGGCATTGTCATTTTTCTAAGCATCTAACCATGCTGGGCATAAGTGACATAACATACTTCGACGCTACCTCCGACGCAAGCTCTATAACTGTTCGGCCAATGCTCGCATCAGGCTGCGGATACTCGACTCTGATGTGGTGGATGCTGGTACTGTGCTTGCTGTGAAATTACAGTAAAAGTAGCATACGAGTACAAGGAGTTCATTTCAGATTAATTTTATGACTGCGTGCTCTGTTCCCGCAGAAAGAAAATAAATTGGCGTGGTTGCTTCTAGCGAATGAAGTAAAAGGCTTGCTTCAACTACTCGTACCATAATAGGCAAATAATCCTATCAGATGGGACCTAGCTGATTTTTTGTTAGATCCAGTACCCCAACAAGAACCTTCGTTGAGAAGACAATTCGCATTGTTAAGGCATCTGTCAGCACAGTTTTTACCACTAGAGTCTATCCAGTGCTACCATTAGCTCGGACGTACTTTGTTGGTTTTGTGAAACTAGTTTTCCCTGACTTCCCGGTTGGCAAAAGATCCCCCACCCAAAACCCATAACCCATCATATTGTTTCACTAAGCTTCTAGTAGATCATCCAACTAGTACCGCATGAACTCTCGTTCAAGTTCAAGGAATCCCACGTGCTGACGAACTTTTTCTCGAACGACAAGAAGGGTTTCCAAAGAATCCGGCAATAGTCGAAAGGCATCAACTAATTATTCCTCCGTGTCCGACGCTCTTTGGTGCCATCGATTTTCTTCTCGTCAGTTCGTTAGGCCAGAGTCAATCTACATTTATCCTGTTTCGATATGCACGAGGTTCGCTTTACGTCGCCATCATTTCATGATCTTCGACAGAATTTTCCAAGAAGTGGCTTGTTGTAGAGCCTACTAAAAGAACTCCAAAAGCTAGACTGAAGAGGTTCTTTCCCGTTGTAATCGTCGGAAGACGTTGTGTTGTTTCTACGTTGCAATTCCAACCGATTCCTAGAGCCATCCTTCAATTGTATTGTTGTGTGATGAAACACTTCGGCACCTGAGAGATTGTTTGATAAAACCTTTTAACACCGTCTTAGGGACGTCTTAACATCTTAAATTGTTATTCTTTAAATACGTTAGTTATCAGCCGAAGCTATCAATTAAAATTCCACATGTGTATGTAGTTGGGTGTCGTTAATCTTGATAATCGACGCACGATGTCATGAATATCGAATTTGAAAGTTTCTATTGTAGTTGATGGTGTGTTTTACAAAAAGTCTTATCTGAGATCGAACAATACGACAAATCAGGAATCACAAAGCTCTACGGCGCAGGGGGAAAGTTACTTGGATTTCATCACTATCAATCTTTTTACAAACGGGGCAAATACAAAGCAAACTTGTAGAGAAACTATCGAAATCTAGGCACTCCATATCCCTAAGTATGTACGTGATAAGAAGCAAAAGCAAACATCAAAAGTTTACCGCAAAACTTGCTGGTAAGCGTGATCTTAACAGTCTAGTGATGGATGGCTTTCTGGTATAACTTTTATTGATGGTTTTATTTACAAAAAAAAAAGGTTCATGCAGCCATCAAACCAACCTTTCACCCGCAATAATAAATCACAAAACCCGTTGACCCCTTTCGATTGAAACATGCCCCACTGTGTTAGTACTCAGCTTGGAACTGTCACTGTACTTGGAGTGCCTACAAGGAAATTCGTTTGGAATGTGCTTCTAGACTTCACCTTTGAAATTTACTCTCAGTAAAGAGTTGGAATGCATCAACAAATCAAGTACGCCGTGTACATACTCGTATCTATGTAAATATCTTGAACCTATCTGTGCATTCTTACCCGGTGGCTGATGGTTTTGCTCAGACTTAAATTGGCAGGGCAATGATGTCCACGTTCATGTCCATATCCATGAGTGTGCATATGCACGCATCTGCAAATCCAAATTACCTAATGCATCCTCATGGTCTCCCGTATATGTTAGGCCACAGACAGAGCTCCGAATATGCTCACCTTTGAAAAAAGATGAAGAACTAGGCGGCAGGCACTCCTCCGTCTATAGAGTGCTCTGGCAATTTGGCAAATGGTCCAGTCAAGTCAGTCGGTCGGTGCCAGACAAGTGAAGAAAGATCCAGCAATGATAAATGAGCTGTCAATTTAGCTAAGCGAAACGAATAAGAAGCCAAGAAAGATGAAGAAGCCGCCTTGGCAGGAAGACGTTGTTTGGCTGCTTAGGACTCAGGAGTAAGTGTTTTTGGGGTGCTGCTGATTTTGATGTTGATGGACAGCGTTTGTCATGGTCGGAATGATGAAGATCTGCGAGGGTACACTCACTTATGTCAACAGACCTATCGCATAAACCCATCAACATGATCGTAATTGTGCTGACGACTGATGATTGAGGATTTGTGGAAATATGATTTGGTCTTTTGGTTTTGCATAGATTCGTCAAAGTCTTGAGGGAGTTGATGGAATCGGTTAATTCGTAATGGGGGACGACTACTTGGTATGAACATCAAAGGGAGCAATAAAGTTGTTAGCAGTTACGAATAGATGACCACGATGGGGATAAGGAAGTTGTGACTTTCACCGTGCACTTGTCGCCGGTATGGATGCGCATGATGGGAAATTATAATTAGAAAGATGGCTTTTTAATGAGAGAACCGTGGCTGTTCTATAAAGGGAAAGGATTACTTTAAATTTGTCAATTCGTCGCATGTGAATGTTGCTTGTAAATTTCCTAATTGAATTTAGAAGTGCATTGCGTATTGATTTTGAGTTCTGTGGGCTCTGAAGCCACACGACGTGATAATTCCCCGCTCGCGAAAAGTGCAGTGTGGAAGTAGTAATAAATAAAGTAGTAGCAGTAGTAAATAACAAAAAACACGCAACCTGCAACTGAAAATGGGCAAGGAAACATAATCTAGTGAGAAAGACCGCCTGCCTAGTGCGAGGCAGTTGGAATTCGCTACCCTCGTTTAACTATACGGATCTGGAACTATGAGGCGGCCGCGTGTGTATACGACAAAAACAAAAATTTGCATGAGCTGCACAGGCACTGGACTCGCGAGTGACATTTGAAGTGTCAGACCTTATAGTGCAAAAGAACCGCATATGAAATTGAAAATTGAAAAAAAAAAAAACGGTTAAGCGCTTCGCCAAAGTAGAAGACACGATGACTCCAGGAGATGGGTGACAGAAGGCAAGCGCAATTCCTACTGAAAAATCTCGCAGGAGCTACAGTGTTGGATATCATGTTGGACGCTCTGTGGTTTGATTGCCTGCCGCCCAATGGCCTCAGTAAGACCTGTCGCTAGAACTGATAGCAGAGCTCGTGTATTCCATCTTGGATCTTACGTCAACTTCTGCAAACCACCGCAGAAACTACCGCTCCACCAAGAGAAACAAAGGCTTCTGCCGTAGCCACGAAAAATGTGGTTGATTTAGTCAACTAGCCCCATACCGAAACAGCCAACCTGCGTCTCGAATCCGGCGAAGAAAGAGGCAAAGCGACGTCACAAAATACTCCCCAGTCTCGTACTTGATCAAAATCTCACGATAAATACTCTTGAGAAGGGATTTGCTTGTACCACGAATGATTCGAACCGAACTCGACAAATAGCCATCCGAAAATATCTGAACACTCTAGCCAGTCGTGGATGGCGGCAAACGATGCCAGCCCTGCAACATCGCTGCATGCTTATCGATGACAAGGCAACCAAAATGCAATTTCTGGTGGACACAGGTGCTAATTTACATATGTGTGTTTCTATTTGATAACCTCTGTGAGTCACGAGAAAAGTTATCTTACGTACTTTCCGAGGCGAGCGGGACGCCCATATTTACCTACATAATGATTCATCATTGCTGAAGTCACCAAGCCGATTCTGGGAACAAATTTTCTTGTTGGTGGATGCGAGAAATTATCGTCTAGTCGATGGAACCACAAAGCTGTCAGCCAAAGAAAAATCAGTGTACGAAGAAGTAAGGCTCATCACCGGATCTTCTCCATTCCACCAGTTACTTTATAAGTTCCCCGATATTTTATGATCTAACGGAACTGCCGCAGTTAAACACAGTACAATTTACTACAACAAAAACTCACTAGGATCACCCGTCGCTCCAGATAAACCCCAGGCAGCTAAGAAAGAGTTCGACGCCATGCTAAATTTGGGCATTGCTAGGCCATCGCAGAGATGCTGGTCATCTCCACTGCACATGGTACCTAAGCAAGGAGAAGTATGGCGACTTTGCAGTGATTACCGCGGCCTTAACGTCAAGACCGAACCCGACCGCTATCCCTTACTTCACATTCAGGATTTTCCTCAAGTCCTCTCGCAGGTACCAAAATATTTTCTATAATAGATTTGGTGAAGGCATTTCACCAGATTCCAGTCGCACAAGAGGATATTGACAACGCCGTCCGACATCTTTGAGTTCCCATTTATAATCTTTGGACTGCGGAACGCTGCACAGACGATCCAGAGATGTATAGATGGTGGCAGCATCATCAATAGAGCAGCATCTCGACCATCTTAGGATCGTGTTCCAGCGACTATAGGACTAAAAGGTAGTAGAGGAAGTGCAATTTCTTGGCTACTGTATCTCCAGCAAAGGCACTCAACTGAGAAGGTCAAGAACCTTCGGCAGTTGTTAGGTACTCGTATAGTAAATTTTTTATAAAAGATTCATACCCAACTTGGATAGGTCCAAGCAGCATTAAACTACCTGTTATATGGGAATGCAAACGGGTAAATGCCTGTTAGCTCATCGAGAAATCAACGTTCCACTCGAAATATTCAGCGACGCATCGATGCTGCGCTTCGGCAAAGGCGTTTAAATGTACTACGGCTGTTAAGTCTAATTCTGTTGGTGAGGATGATGTGCCTATTCGTTAAAACTTATTTTACCCCATCTTACCCACATTATCAACCAGGGGTTCTTCCCATTTCCAAGAAAATAGACGTCAATTCTCCCACCGTATTCAGACTAATCGGTATCTTACCCTGTCCATCTAAAGTCGTCGAAGAGATATTAGAGGAACAAATTCTCAGAAATTTGCTCTACAGTTATGGTCAACCGACTTGAGGAAATAAGGCAAGATTACGACGACAGGGGTCATATAAGTCTCCTGTGTTGGGGCAATTTTTCGAAAGCGGCTTCAGTGACATACTCTGTCAAACTTGTTGGTAGTTATTCGTCAGGTAGATTTCTGACAGATTCTCCTCAATAAAGGCTTTAATTAATGGAGTTCCTCAATATTCAATGCTTGGCCCAATATTATTTTGCGTGTTCATTAACGATTTCCCATCAGTCTGTGCCCATACTTCGCTGAATTGTTATGCTGATGACGTTCAACTGAACCTAGGCAAACCCTTTGACAAAATCGAAGAGCCCTTTGGTCCGTGCCTAATGGGTTACTTCTTAACTCAAAAAAACCTCAGGCAATACCCATATCTAAAAGAATAAAAGATATGTTGGTCTCAGCACTTTGCCGGAGATTTTCGTCTGTAATAACAAAATTAAGACCATTGAATGCTGCACTAGTTTAGGATTCAGTATTGATCGTAACCTCTCAGGTTATAATCACAGTGATGCAGTTATTGGTCGTATATACAATATCACACAACGAATATGTAGACTCAAATTTTTGCACTAAACTTGTTATAGCCTGTCTACTAGGGCGAGAATTACGACCGAAACTTGGAGGTAACAGTCTTAAAGTTGCAGCCACCGACTCCGAATGTCGGTAGAAAATTTTTATAATTTGCAGACGTTGCTCGTTCGTGTACTTTATCATGATGAAAATGTTGAGTTTACTGAATAAATTGACAGTGACAGTGACAGTTTGATGATTAGTGAAAGAATGCGTTCACAAATGAAATTCAAAATTGTCAAGCCCCTATTGGAAAACCATTTACATATCTTGAAGTAGAAGAATCATCCAAACTAATTGCAAACAATTTCACGATTTTTTTTTTTTTAATGGGAATTCTGTCAATACAATGTACAATCGTTCTTTTCACTTTCTAAACTAGCACTTGGCAATGGGGGAGAGTGATCAACTTAATTAGTAGCTCGCTTCGTTTTCTACACCGGAACTGTTAAACAATCTTCTCCGACCAATTACCAAAGCGTGTTCTGCAAGTTTTCGCATCCTCCAACCTCCCGCAACACAGTTTGAATTCACCGACACCAACTTCGTAACAATCCAAGTAGAAATCATTGTATTCGTATCTCTCGCATCCACTTGAAAGCCACCACAAGACCGTTATTCTTTTTCTGACAGAAACAATCGCTGCTATAATTAATAATTCATGGATTTCGTGTTTATCCACTTTGTGCTCATCCATTTTTTTCCTCCTCCGTTTGAACCTTTTTAACATCTCTGGTGTCGTTGCAGTGATTGCAGCAATAACAGCAGAAAAGAAAAACCCAACACCCAGACCAAGTCCCAGTCCCAGATCCATCCAAGACTCCAGTGTTAATTGTTGAAGTCAGTAACATTTGCCGAGGACGGCACCCGGCAAGGGGGCAACTCTGACACAATTGTTGACGTCGCCTTAGAGGTGACTCGCCGTCGAAGTCGTCATGTGAATACACACTCGTGGCGATGTTTACTCTCATTATTATAATTACGATATACAAGATTGTTTGATTGTTCTTTTTGTTATTTTTTTTTTAAATTAATTTTTATTTCTATTTTCAGACCAACGCGACCGGTACTGATGGATGTATCGAGAATACCTGCGGTCAGCTCATCACATGACTGCGGATCGTTGTCAAGAGTGGTGATGGTCCGGAAAACCGATCAGCGCCTGATTAACCATAAAAAGCCTCACAGTGTGAGTATAAGACATGATACGAGTATAAATTATTATTGTCGTGATAATTGTTATGTTTGCTATAAAAATTGAATGAAGTCTATCGTGGCATGTAAGCGACACATCTGATTGTCAATTGAGCGCAACGTGTAATTGATAAGGGTGGTCCAGGCCCCCAAAGGGGGGTTTTTACGTTCGTAATGATTGGCATTTGATTGGAAAATTTGCTGCTCTAATGGATTTTTAATAAATTGCAATGATCGTTACTTTCAATAACACATGTACAATATATAACTGAGGGATGTTGATGGGGTACGTTTAGCTGGAATTTCTAATGATTAAGTGGGACAAGTGGTTCTGTAGTTAATAGGAATGCACTGCAAACTGATACACTAATTGGGGTCATTCCACGAATGGCAATTATTGAACTATAATAGTTTTTATGGTTGATGCTGTACATGGAGGGGTGTAACGAAAGATAGTCTCTAAGAAATTGCAAGTAAATACGAAACTTATGCAACATATCGAACGAAAACGGTCTTGTTGGTGTTGGAGGAATTAGTTTTTGAGTGTTAAATACGTGATAAAGCCGTCACTGGCATTTAGTATTGTATGTTTCTTCCTATGTTAATTTGATTCGGTAAACCAACATCTGAATTTTCACTAGCATCGTCGGTGTTCGTGGTTTTTGTGTTTGGTTTTTTATAACGACTCGGGAATGGATGCCGCAAATATACGCGGGCCAGTCAATAGAAGGCAGTTTACGTCTGTAAATACAGGCCGGCTGTTTGGAACTTAGTGAAAACCGCCCACAACTCTTATATCACTCTGATCTGAAGCTGTCTGGCTACGAACTAGTGCCATTATTCATATCTCGCCGCAGTCGCATCAGTTACGTGCGTAGTGATGTAGCTTACCAAACTCCACCACAATGTAATCCCTGTTCCAATGCGGAATTCAGTTTCATGTGGTTAAAATTCCATCTCCGCTACCCAAATTATCGACTATCGCTTTATTTCCAGAAGCCCCGAACTGGACAGCAATTCGACCTGTAAGCAATTCAAAGAACTGTAGCCTCATACTGAAATCGTTATTACGGGCGATTTCAATATACACAATTCTGGGTGGCTTCGCAATTCTGGACAGACAACACCCGTCCTTCGACGGTGTGCTGAGATCTTCACTGCCGAAAATAACTTGACCATCCTCCTCCCAACGTTCATTTATAATAAAATTCCAGCTGTCAGCTCTTTGGACAATGTCAATGTGCCTGCTGCACACTTTGTGGCAAGATCAACACTTCCAGATTGTGCTTTGTATCCGCCTACACTTGAATGCGTCGTTTCTTCAATGGGGCGTATTCACTTTCGCACTCGTGTAGTAGCAAGATCTTAACATTCAAAAATCCGCTAGTCCAGATAGGTATATCTCCCCTTCTTCTGAAGAGGTGTTCTTCCACGCTGGCAAAACCACAGCGTAAGCTTTTTCACCAATTCTACTCTTTAGGACTCTTTCCGAGCAGATGGAAAACAGCATTTGTCCAGTCCGTCCGTAAAAAAAGCGAATCTTTTTCTGTCTACTACTACAGACCCATTGCACTTTTACGTCCCTTCTTTCCAAGGTCATGGAAACGTTGATAGACCGTCAACTCATGAAATATCACGAAACACAAAAACTTCTCAATGACCGGCAGTACGGTTTTCCTACCAACATTTCCACTGCTGATCTGGTGACATGTCTCACCGAAAAGTGTAACCAAAACGTACATCAAACTAGCGAAAGTAAGAGAGTTGCACTCGTTATTTCGAAGGCATTTGACGGAGTTTGGCATCAGGCTCTTTTGTCGAAAACGCGTGCATTTTGGCTCGACGACTCTTTTCTTCAATGGATTAGAAATTACATTTCGTAACCTTTAATTTAAGTTGTCATGGATGGTTTCACAAAATAAATGCTGGTGTACCCCAGGGCTCCATTCTGTCTCCAACACTCATTTTAATTTTTATCAGTGATGTCTTGTCAGTTACTCCTAATCCAATATATTCCTTTGCTGACGACAGACTCTCTGCTTTGAATGTTCGTTACCGGACTCACGTTCCTGCTCCTCGGCTGTAGAACGGGAACGGCAGAGTATGTTAAGCTCATTAAATTCCGATATTAACAGCATAACCAATTGGGAAACTATCAAAAGAGTGGAATTTATTGTTTCCAAAACACAATGCTGTCTGTTGTCGTTAAAGCGAAATTTAAACACCCAGCCATTATCCATGAACGGCTGGAAAACTTTCCATTCTCGGTATGCGTGTTAATGACAACTTACGTTGAAATGACCACATATTCGACGTAGCCAAAAATGTTGCGAAATGTTGTTCCCTTGAGCGGGCCCAGATTATGAAAAAGAAAACAAAAGGGACAATTCATCCCTCTCGGCTCTAAGTTAATCTTAGTCCTCCTTAGGATGAGATTCATTACTTCATTAATTAATTTAAATTCGTCAACGTGAATGTTGGCGATGTATCTTTGATAAAGTGCAGTGGCTTCGGCAGTGGTCGACTTTTATTCATTCCTGGGTAATCGGCTTTCATTGCATTGGAATATAAGTGAAATCTTGTTTTCGAAACACTTGTCTGCCTCCACTGTTTTCAAAATGTGAAATCTGCGGATCTTCACCCATTCTCTCAATCTCCACGTTGGAATCGTTGCTTTACTTTAGATAGCGCTCCAGTTCCAGATGAACCTGCTATCAAGTTTGCTGGATTAAATCACGCACGTTGTATTAGTCGGAGTTAATTTCGATTAGCGCGCCCCAGCTGGTTCGGCGTCTTCCTCTGCTGCACCGTCCCATTCGAACATTCTCTGAGTCGGAGCTCTTAAAGTCAGTCTATTACTACTAAGTCAATGTCACTACACAAGCTGTAGGACTTGTCATTGGATCTGTTTCTTCTTTCATCACCTATGTAGACCGGTCATCATCCGAAGAATTGTTCTTTCAAAACAGGATATGACGGCCTCATCTATTCTTGACAAAGTCTTTGCTACTGCTGCATTTCTTTTTTTATAACTTGCGGGCGCAGAAGGGATTTTTGAGTCCCCTTAAAATGCTTGCACACACCTCGTGCGAATAAAAATCAAGGAGGAAAAAAAAAGAGGTACGAGGGGCGTTCAATATATTCTCGGTATCGATATGAAGGAAAATGCGAATTCAATTTAAATTGTTTTTATTTTTCAATATAATCTCCCCTAACATCAATGCATTTGTTACATCTTGAGATAAGCTTTTTTAAACCCTCAAAAAAATAAATTTCCTCTTTCTCTGCAAAATACCCATTTATTGCCGACTTGAGTTCTTCATCATCCGAAAATCTTTTTCCACGAAGACATTTTTTCAAATCCGGAAACAGGAAATAATCACTAGGGGCAAGGTCTGGACTATAGGGTGGGTGTTGGATTTCTTCGAAACCACAATCTCGCGCAGCAGCCTTGGAAACTCGCCCCGTGTGAACAGGAGCGTTGTCATGAAGAAGCAACACACCCGCTGCGAGTTTACCCCGTCTTTTCTTTTTAATTTCCTCCCGCAAATTATGCAAAGTGGAAGCGTAGGATGTGGCGTTGATGGTTTCACCTTTTTTTTTGTACTCAATGAGCAAGATTCCCTTTGAGTCCCAAAAAGCTGTGGCCATGAGCTTCCCGGCAGACGCAGTGACTTTGAACTTCTTCGGGGGTCTGTTCCTTTTTTATGCCACTGCATGGACTCTTGTTTGCTTTCAGGGTCATAGTGGTGGACCCATGTTTCGTCCCCAGTAACAATTCGATCCATAACACCGTCCGCGTTCTCACTACACATCTCCAAAAGCTCTCTACAGCATGCGATTCTCACTTTTTTCTGAGGCGCTGTGAGCATTCGTGGCACCCACCTTGCACTGACCTTTGAAAGGTTAAGATGGTCATGAAGAATGGTGTGAATGGTACCAATTGAAAGCTTGGTGATCTCTGCCATCACTTTCACCTTTATTCGGGCATCCTCAAGAACAAGTTTTTCGACTTCTTTGATGCTTTCTCCCGTACAAGCAGTAGCCGGGGCGCCGGAGCGGGGTCGTCTTCAATGCTCTCTCTGCCTCTCTTGAACTCACTTGACCACTTTTGCACAGTTGATAATGAAGGTGCGGAACCCTGGTAAACAGCCACCATCTCTTCATGAATAGTTTTTTGACTTTTCCCTTGCTTAGTGAGAAATTTAATTACAGCGCGATGCTCAATTTTCACCATCATCGTCTCAGTTGCCATTATGATTCTGTTTAACTAGAGATAAAACGCGAATTAATAATCATATTTATATGAAATTTTACATGAATGCACTAAAATAATAGTATTACTTGATAAATAAGTCAATTTATATATACAACCACAGCTTCACCCCGATACCGAGAATATGTTGAACGCCCCTCGTACCGCTGTACATTGGTTTTAAATGTTTGAAGTTTATAATGACTACGAAATAAAGAGCTAGGCAAGGCATTCCATAAGCGAGTTGTACGGCTCACTATATTTTATAGATGACTGAAGTGATTAAGGTCTTCCATGAAGTCATTTTTGATTATTTGAGAAAAGGCTTTGCTACTCGGTTGTCTTTCTATCCCAAGGAAACAGCGATTGAGAATAATTCCCCTTCGTTTGTTCATAGGACTGATATCTTTGTCAGAATTAATAGCGGTACCTATGTAGCCAAAGGCTCTGCGCACCTCAAAGTTATATCTACTGTAAGTGACGTTCTGTCTACGACTTCTGTGTTCAATGTCCTTTTTCGTTTTGAACTAGTTGACTCATATAGCCATTGTTGCCACTTCCGAGTCGTCGGCGTATGTCGGCGTATGCTACTAATTGAATGGACTTTTGAAAGATTGCGCCTCTGGTGTGTTGGCTTATGAGTTTTGCACAATTTTTTCAGGAACGATGTTAACGAAATCGCAATTCAGCGCATTGACAGTGAGATCCTTATCGACATTGATCAGGCTTTAGAAGTCAATATTCGCCGCCTTAATTGGTGAGATAGAGCCCCAAATGCTATAAAGAGTGACCCGAAATTGGACCGTCAGGTTCTGCTCGTCAAAACCAGCCGAGAAACTCATATGCATAAAGTGGTGTTCAAAACATAATGTCATGGAATATTCTTCACAATAAATATGGATTTTTTGATTCAAAGGCAGTTCCTATTATTTGAAAAAAAATTCTATGGCTTTTTGAAAAAAGCATCCTTTAGACTTAAGCGTTTGAACGTCACACATTCTTGGGTTCCTGTTTGGCTTGGCGAGATCATTTTCAATAATAATTGTTGCCGCTTGAACAATGATGGTTACTTCGCCTTTAATCCCAATGGAGCGGATAATCTGTAATGGTTCACAATAAGCCGCACAACCGCGCCGATGTCCAGTTTAACTCGTTCCTCTATGACGGAGATTAATCTATTCGATCACTCATTCCTGGAAGGAACCCTGAAACCATGAAATCACTGTTTAAAAATTTTACAGTTTTCTAACGAGAGGGTATGGGTGCTTGACTTGACTGTAGGATGTGAGTGAGTATAGGTCGGCTTTCTAAGAATCCTTTTGGGTAAGCAAGCTCACCAATTGAGGGTTTTTCTCTATTTGATCATAGATCATCTTATGCAGACTGCCGTCTGGATCTTGCCGAAGTTTGATAGCTAACAATAGTGATCTGAGGCCGTCTACCAGAATACCGAATCATGTGTCAGGATGGGTCTCACAACTGCTGTATGTACTACTTCACATATAAACCCCAGGTATTGTTAAAAGCTTACAGGCAATAACCTTTTTCATACGTTTAAACTATAGGACGTTCGCCCGATGTCAAAATGATAAGATTAGCGTAGGTTGTCGAGTTAAGTGAGATAACTCTGTCCTGGCAAGTTCCTTTGGACACTTTACTTCAGCAGCCGTTCCCCAAAATCGAGTTGGTTGCACGTGATTTAAGTATCGTGGCCATCAAGTTACAGAGCCGGGCGTCTTCCAGCCCTTGTCAAACTGAGGAGAATGGTGTCAGCATTTACGTTTTTGAACGCTCCTTTACTGCCAAGAAAAGGCCCAAAAGCATCTGAAGGGTCTTACCTTTCGTTTTGCCTTTGTTCGAAATTATTTCTTCGAATTGCTTTGGCATATTCCAGTGAGTGTTTATACCTACTTAAGTGTGTGCATCAATTTGAGACTTGAGTCTCGATCCGATCGCTCAGGTCATCTGTGGATCTTGAATTATATCTAAAGCGAAATAGATACAGATCCAAGCCATAACTCTTTAACTGCATTGTAGATCACTCCAGCGCCAGCCAGCTGTCAACAGACCATTAAACTGCAACCGTGTAAAGTATCCTAATAATCGCACGCCCATTTCAACTCATAAAGCTCAAGATGGAATAGCCCCCCTCCTCTACTTGTAAAAACAAATAAAATGATTGACTTGCTGAAAAGTTGTAAAATTTACAACCGTTTAAGTATCTTCCGCCCACGACACTCGACAGCAGCAAACAGCACTAGGAACTTCTCCCCATTGTGCCGCTCATTATATTTCATCTCTATTAAATGTATCTCTCCGTCGGAAAAGGCAAATCATTAACCGAAAATCATTAGAAAACCAAAACAAAATGCGAAAAACGAACGAAAGGAAACCTCTTCAAATGATGATAAATGATTTTCCATGTTCACCGCTCATATGAAGGCGACACCGAAACTTGGCGGTAGGCGCCCGCCTGCCTTTACTTTGCCAACAGCCCCATTGGTATAGCTTTTCGCGGATCGTCTGTCGTGTAATCAGTTTGCGCAGTCGACTCGTATCTGCGGTGAAACGAAACGAAAATAAAAAAGATACAAAACACGTGTTAAATGCTCGTCACAAGTGGCTGAGATAATTATTTTGACAGCGCGAGCGTACTGTAGAGGTACAGATACATTTGGGGAAGGCTTATTAGACATCGTGGATCGCGAAATTGCTGTTTTTGTTATTGATGTTTTTTGCATCAAAATTTCGACAACAGACAACACCGAATTGCGATAAACGAGAGTATATACGGGAAGGTGCGTCTATTGTCTCTGAAGTGTTTGAAGATTGTAATGAATGGATTTCACTCATGTCTCATACATACTCGTATCTGCGCAGTAGTTGGCATATTCATTATTAACGATCTTCAGTTTGTTTTGTTATGAGGCTTCAACTGAAAGAAGATAAACAGTTTTCAATTATCTTAAAGCGATGAGAACAATGGGGTTGGAGGTAGTGTGACAACATCTTAGGTATTATGTAGGCCAGGCAGTGTAAAACGTTTGTGATGTCTATCATTGTTGAATGATTGTATTTGTATCTGATGATGATGATTTGCTACTGGGAATCGTAACGATTCTGGGAAAGTAGAAACCTCAACTGCGCACATACATTCACTTGGCTTCATGAAAATATTCCAATCGAGTGGTAACTTTAGGAATTGAACAATTTTTTAAACATGCAACTTTTACGATGATGAGACGATAAGAATGTTTGTAGGTATTGAAGTTTGTAAAGTGAAAGGTAATAGATAAGTGCAATGTGAGTAACAGGGTTCAGATGGAATACGGAAATTGCGTTCTAAGAAATTACAAGGCCTGCACCTTCAACGTTCGTGGCTTCGTGTGAAGCACACTTTGTGGCATATTGATTCACGTGGTCCTGATCGACGATGGTATCTTTGACTACGGCTTCAGGATATCATTCGATTTTTCAGAGGAAAAGTCTTCTTTATCTGGAACTTGCATCTGCAAAAAGAGATTTTTCTATCTTCACCATTTCGAATCAGATCAAATTGTGGTCCTTCGAGGTAAAAGATATGAATTCGCTGTTTTAAGATAAACGAGGTTCTCATAGAATGAGATTGGCATGCGGAAGCTTCAATCAGGTGTTGAAGGATTCGTATCCGCTAGATAACGTGTAGGTATAGCAACTATTTGAAAAAAGGGTACATTTTTGCTATACATATGAGTATTCTGCGGATAATAGGAATATTGAATCCCATTTTTTATTTGATCAATTGATCAATGTCGGCATCCACAGACTGAAGGAAAAGAACGTGAAGAGTCAGCCAAATCAGACTTTTGCTGCTTCGACCCAACTCTTCGTACATTAGTCCTTCGAAAATGCTTAATTTTGTCTTCGAATCAACACTAAAATCATTCCTTTGAAAAGCCAAAGCAAAGGTTACATTGAAAGGACCAATGTAACCAATTATAGATCCTATTAAGCCCCGGAATGCAGTACTAGCCATGATAGGGCTCGATGATGCTTTGCCAAATATACCTACACACCTACTGCGTAAGTAATAATCTAAGAATGGGAATTTTTGTGGCTTTAGCACTTCATGTCAGTCGGTTTTGATGGACCTGCATGGAAAACCCAGTTGAAGATCTGTCAATTCCATAAGTTAGCCCTAATACCCATCCTCTCAAGTCATTTCGTATGGGTACTTCGCCAGTATTTGTTAAAAGAGCAGGGCTTATGAGGAGCTATTTGCGTGCCATCACAGTAGAAATATCGGTTTTTCTGTGGGCGTAGAAAGCTTACTTCCCCGAAGCTGGAATATCCTCATCAGAAATAGCCGGGTAATATGTAAAAAATTGCTGCTTGATTGATAGCTTGTATTCCGTACATCGTGACCATCCTCGACTGAAGAGACAAAGGAGCTGAAGATGCGTCTAAATTGAAAGTTCACCCAATACGAGATGGGCATCTTGTGGCCTGAAGATGTGGTGTATTAAGAACACGGAGAATATTGCTCTATCTTCCTCTTAAACCCATAGAAATCAGATATAAGTGCAGTTTAGAACTGATGTTGACGTCAATAGTGTCGGATTTTTAACGTAAACCACTTGTCGTGTAGACTTATGTTTACGGGATGCCCATACATCCATGGGGCAAGGATACGCCTTGCCATCGCTCTCCGTAATTCCATTGATACCAATTCAGAACTGTGCTGCCGACACAAGTTCCACCCTTGGTATGAGTCGAGGCCGATTAAAAACCTCTTACTGATCTTAGGGTCGCAGCACCCAGTGCTTATTGCAACTCTACATTGGGTCAAACCAACAGGAAAACACTTTCCGCGACTTTGATTTTAAACATTTACAGCCACCATGACGCTCCCACAACCGGGCATACCTCTTCAAGTCAGGTCCGGACCGAGATCCGGGGGACTCCTGACTCCCATGGTACTGTGATTTAAGTTCTGGTAGGGACTACCGGTGGTCCAGCCGCCAACAAGACCTATGACCGGCAACTTGTGACTGATCGAATCGTAGCAACCTTCGCTAGCGTCATCTGGCGTTAGCATGCCTGAAATTGACAAAGACTTCAGTGAGCAACTCCGGTAGACCAGTGTGGTCCTATGCCTTAACCTACATGCCTCTCCACCCAACTCGACTTCTAGCCAGTTTCATCGTGTTAAACACGCCAATTTGGGTTACATCTCCTTTCAATAGCGTGCGTGACCTAATTACGGTCTTTCTTTAATGAGTTGTCTTACTGGGGTGGATCAGCAAATTATTCGGACTGAAACAATGGTGTCCATGGGCTTTACGTGACTTAACCATCTTATTCACTGTAAGCAACTTCTGGTCACGTCCATGTCCTAGGGCCGGCAAAATTATTCGTTGTACTACCTCTTCTAGAGTCTGTTAATGCAGACGAAACCAAATATGACACCGAATATCTTTCGCTCGAAGCAGCCAAGAAAGCTCTAGGGTTTTCCTACTCAATTGTCATCCTATCCTCTATGTAGCGGCTTGCCTGACAAAGACACTTATGCTCGTCATAAGTGAGTAGAAGTGATTTTTCCAAATTCTTAGCACCAAGTGCATCTCTACTACGGTAGACTTCGATTTGGTTGTTTTGTTGCCGTAACGTGTTCTTTTTTATCCTTTCTTGTCAAATTTCTGAATCTCATTCCTAAGGAAGCATCTTTCGATCACTCCAAATCTGGGCCCTCGAACTTCCCCTTCTTTCTTCGGAGAATTTTTTGTTTGTTGTCATCCCTCGCATCCAATGTTGTACAAGGTGGTGCAAAATTAATCACCCTATCGGAAGATGGTATAATTTTTGCAAATGGCGTCGTAAGTCAATCATATTTGACATCTGTGAACTAGACAGCTGCAGTATACAAACAGACAAACAATGGAGTGCTATTCTCCGCAAGAGCGTGGAATAATTGTGTTGATGTTTTTGACCAATAATCGGTCGTGGTGTTAGCGCAGCGTGAACTTCGACGTCGATTTCCTAATTGCGTCGCGCCAACTGGGCAAACATTCCAGCGCTTAACTACTCGACTCGAATAGAGTGGAACCACAGGATACAATACAGGGCGTGGCCGCCACCGGACTAGTCGTTCGGCCGAGAATATCGCGGCTGTGGCTGCCGATGTCGCTGAGAACGAGGCAACATCAACCAAACGGCGAGCCACGTTATTGGACATTACCAGACTGACCCTACAGCGAAAGACTTACACATGTTCTAGGTCGTGTGTGAATTCTTGTAAACTCAATCTAAACAACGAAGAGGACGATTTTGTGTCGAAAATCATCATGAACGACGAGGCGCATTTCCACTTGAGCGGTTACGTCAATAAGCAAAATCTTCGTTTCGGGGGAACTGAAAATCCGCGTGTGATGCACGAAGAGCCATTACGTCCACTCAAAGCCACTGTGTGGCGTTCACGCTGGAGGAGTGATTGGGCCGTATTTTTTTGAGGACGCCATCGGCAATGGGTCACTGTTACTGGCGAATGCTACAAGGCCATGATAAATGACTTGTTACTGCCGGAATTGGATGAGCGGGGCTTGGTGAACATGTGGTTTTCACCGCACACACAGCACGAACCACAATGAATATTGTGAAGGAAGCGTTTCGTGGTTTTGGCAATTTGGCATGGCCAGCAAGATCGCCCGATTTAACCATCCCAGACTTCTTTCTTTGGGGCTACTTGAAGTCGCAAGCCTCAGACAATCGCAGCCCTTAAGGAGAATATTCGACGGGAATGCGAACAGTTATCACCGGAAATCTTGCGGAAAGTCATGGAAAATGCGATAAAAGGGGCACAAATGTGTACTAACACTGGCGGCAACCACTTGGCGGATATCATCTTTCCCTCTTAACATAAACAATAGTAAAGGTCCATATATTGGTTGTCCAGTCTCTTTCGTTTATCTCCTGGGCTGTATTACTCTTGATGTCCACATTCGCACCTTGGCTACTATTGCGTAGTGTTTCAAGTTATCACCCTTGGCACCTCAGAATGTGCGAATGTCTAGAAAACGTGTCTTCTGTTTGTCGCAACGAGAACAATATGGTTTGGTGTGTTTTAAACGGGAAACTTTTGTGGATCCTGAGATGCAGAAAACTCATACTTTCTACTACGATTGAAAAATCTATCGGCCTGTGTCCGTGTCTGGATGTGATGTCTTGCAGGCTGTATATATGTACACACAGCACTACCAATAGTGTCCTCCTACCCTATGCTACCATCGAGGTCATCAAATACAAAGTCTCGTCTCACTTGGGACACTATTTATAGGTTCTCCTCAGGAACACCTAGAAGTCTTCCTTGGTAGCATTTTTTTTTGCCCCCGTTGAGCATGCGAGCATATAAAGCTGATATTGAGACGCTAGCTTATGTGGCTTAGACATACGACTTTACCTTGAGTTTGCTTCTAATGACAAATCTTCATTCAGATATGCGCTGCTCGAAACTGCAGTTGCCATGGTATATAAGTATATATGAGTATATCAGTTCGTTCTATTCGTTCGGGACACCAGCGTCCCGGCCTGTGAAGTTTTCGACTCCAACCCAGAGGAACGACAACAGTAAAGGCAGACCAAATCTTAGGTGGTGTACACAAGTGCAAGCGGGCTTCAGCCAACAGGAGGCAGCTCACAAAAGAACTGGCTAGCTGGAGAAGCATGCTAGATGAGGCCCTGGTCCCAATCCGGATTGTAGTGCTGTTTCAGTAAGAAAGTTCAGACCCGAACATCGATGTCCTTGTCACGTTCGCATAGATTGTCAACAGTTAAATCAATCTTATCCGAAGCTGTTGTAGCTTTCATCACATATATAAGTACTTTCTTTCGCACCGGCTTGTGAGGCCTATGACGCTTTCGATGCTTTCATTAATTGCTTACATACGCTCTATTGTTTATCCTGAAGGGTTTCCTTTTAAGATTTCTGGGAAACATATTACAGCCGCTCATCTCAACAAGATGTATACACACCCTTCATCGTAGATATTCGTTTAAGGTTGCAGAGATTCACTTGGACTAGTGTTCATACATCACCCGGTTTGTCACGCCTATGTTGAAACATATATGAAAACATATATAGGAAAGCTAAGTAGCTGGAATCTTGCCACTGATCTACAAGAAATAGTCTGAAGGCCAAAGATAACTCAGATCCGGTCAACAAGGATGCTTAAGCGAGGAAGAGTTGCCATAACCTTCACGAGATTGAAAAGCAATAAAGCCGCTGCTTTCGTCAAACTATTCCAAAACTTACTCACAGTTGAGAGTTTATTCCCGGAGGCGGCCAAAAACTACTTGCTCTGAGGTTCGTACTATTACTCATTGTAGTACCAGCACAATATTACAGCTGACGTTGGGAACTTTAAGGTAGTGAAAGATTACACCAAGCGCGACTGGAACCATATGCAATAGAGACAGATTATTTAAAAGACCATGGGACTGTGGTACATTCCAAACTGTGGCCTAATCTAGGATAGATTGCTCACTTAGTTTTCATTTCGAATAACTCGGCGTCAGTGCTTTCCAGAGAGGAAATCAATCTAAGCTTAGACAAAGGTTTTCAAGGTTTGAACACCATCAAAAGCAAGAAATTCACATAAATCTATCAAGTTCTTGCCTAGACATCTAGAACATCTCAACCTTTACCTTGCACACCATACTGTACCAGTTTCTATTAGCTCTCTTACTAAAACCTGTGCACGAATACTATCTGAAATGAATATCTCAAAGAAACACTTTGGCGCCAATTTATTGGAATCTGAAATCGTGCCCTTCTGTTGGCACTTAACCGCAAATTTGCAAGCATCTAAGCCGAAAAGACCACCGCGCACAGCCCATCCGATGAGGTCGATGGTGGTCGGCTTCGGTGGCTTGTTGTTTATCGTGTTCGACCTTTAGTCACCTTGTCACCTTGTCTCAAATTCAAGTGCTACCTCAAGAAAGCCATCTCCTAGCCGGGAGGCATTCACTAGGTCGATTCACTGACTGCCTGAGGTTGGATTATTTGCATTGATCGACCTTGATAAAGGCCAATTAACACGTTTAACCGGCACACGTAGATACACAATGCCTTAAAGTCAATACAACAACAAAACTATTTATTCGTTCGATTAAGTGAAAAAGAAAATAAAAAATATATCCACCCTAAGGTAAACATATCTACGAGTAGATAGGCCTGTGTTGCTGGGCCTGTCGGTCGACGTTGCCATACCATCATTTGCATGCATGATGCATGATTCATTGTGCCCTAGGAGCTATAAAGACTGAGACAATAACATACAATAATGACGCCCCTATGATGCACATTCACGTGTGTAGCGCAGTTGAAGGTGAAGGTGAAGTTGAAGGCCGACGAAAGGCAATTAAATTGAATAGTGTTTTTGTTTTGGAGTTTTTTTTCCCCCATTTCGGTTTGTTTTTGTATTAAAAAGTTGTTTAACTGATTCGTTGGAACTTTGTCGTTGGGGTTGAAACGGGGGGGCAACGTATGGCGCTTTATGTTGGTTAATTACACTCCGGACGAGTGCTGTAAATTGAAAATTCGTTTCCATAGGAAATTACGTTGCATTGAGGGGATTTTGTTTTTTTTAATTAAACGAACATGAGTTTGTAAATTTCTTGGCTAATGGCTTTAAAAGTTGTGCAGCTGAAGACACAAGAAAAGGGGATGCGACAGGAACCCGGAAGGAAAACGGTTTGGGATTTAAGATGATGAGAGTTGTGATGGAATCCGCATAGATTTCGTCGGTTGTTGAGACTTCTGTACAGACACAGCCCTTTGGCGACTGCAAAAGCCATTGAAAACTTGAATCACATCTCTGACATTTATGGAGGACAATATAAAATGTATACAGAACGTTCCTAGCGCTGTTCTGGAAGTCCTCCTGGACGTTGATTTCTGGCGCCATATTCCGGAAACTCCTGCCTAAAAAGCAGCATTGAGACAGACCATCGCAGGTGACTGTACATAGTCAAAAATGATCATAACATCATTCTTATAGACAAAACTAACGTCCCTGAAATGGCCAACTACCTAATCCCTTAGACAATAGAATTCAATAGAAATCAGCGATTAAAATAGCTCGTAGCACAAACATTGGTTATCTGTGCAAGCGGACTCCATTGTATACGACAGGTAGTCCTGAAAAGCTCTATTGTGCCTTGATATTTTGTGGCATTTACATAACAAAATCCACCCAGTGGAGTTAACATCGATGATCATGCAGAATCTGATGTCGGAAATGTTAATTTGGTCTGCCAACGATGCCGTCCCTTGTTCTGAATAGAGTGTAAAAAACGGTTTACTTGACATTTGAATTGTACAAATGCGCCATCGTACGAATATGCTGTATGGAATGCTCAATTTGGCAACAAGTGTTGGAATGATCCAATGTGCTGCAGTGATGACTGCAAGTCACGCAGTCACAGTGCGAGTATCATTTATTAGATCTCCTTTGGTGTGATAAAATTAAAATGCGTTTTCCACCTTCAAGGCCCAACTTCCTCCGCTAGTGAGTTAGATAGGGTTGCTCCCCATCACTCCCACTCACTTTACTTTGCCCCATTAGTCTAGGTGGAGTGGTTATTAAATGGAGGGATCATTGAAATACCATGTGGTGGTCACGGAAGCAGAGTGAGTTAAAAGCGTTCAGCTAAAAAGAACCCTGGGGCCATCGATGTTTCGTAAATGAAGGTGATTGTATCCCTTTTCCTTTCTGTTCCAAGTAGTCTTGGATATTCGCATTTAAGTTAATCTTCCTATGGTCATATTGATTTCATAACCAACCACCGGAATCTCGAAGTCTCACTACACTACAGACAATGGTACATTTACGAGTAATATCTAGGCGAAGAAGTAGGAGATGAAGGAGTTTGATGAGTGTATAAGTCGGATTTGACCTGAAGGCGCGAAAGTGGCCCGAAATATAGAAATACAATAGGGACCCAAAAATCTGTATATGATAAGTTTGCATACGATAGTTTTTGGCGCAGATTCTTTTTGTTGCGAAAAGGTTTGCAACAGTTCAGCTTCAGATCTAGAATGAGGCCCAGCGTGAGGCCCAGCCACTTAATTTAACAAAAAATCTGAACATTTCTGATACGAGTACTAGAATGATCACATCGTTCGCACAAGTACTCGTATCTTTGATTTCTTTTTTTATCGAGTTTTGGTAACATATAGTAGTGTTGCAAATGGTTAATTTTGCTTTGAAAAAACGCACGCCTAACTTGATTATAGAACCTTGAATACTTTTCTTGTGAATGTAAAAGAGAGACTTATACTAGGTGGGGTGAAAAGTAACCTCCTTGACCACTAGAATGCGCTGCTACTGCAAAAAAGGTTATGGTGCCTTGAAGTCAGTTCATATTTAGACAGACATGCCAAATTTCAGTGCGCTACTGTCTTTAGTTTTGTTTTGACAGCTGATTGTTGTTGACGTGTTTGGCATCATGTGGAGTATGGACAAAAACGATTTTCGTTCTCTCATAAAACATTATTTTTTGAGAGGCAAAACGGCGAAGGAAACAAAAGAATAGTTGAATAAATATTATGGGGCTTAAGCTCAGATTACACCGTCAAATATTGGTTTCGAAAGTTTCGTGGTGGCCGCAACTGCACTACCGATCAGAGGACAATGTCAAAAATATACATGAAATGGTGTTGGCTCACCGGAAAGTGAAGGTGCGCGAGCTAGCAGATACCACAAAGATTAGTACTGAGCGCACTATTCTGCATATGAAAAAGTTACCCTGCCGCTGGATGCCGCGCATGCTCACTCCTGACCAAAAACACGAACGCGAGAGCACTTCGAAAGAGTGTTTGGACTTGCTGATGCGGAATCGAGCGGACTTTTGGCATCGATTGGTAACTGTTGATGAAACTTGGATCCACTATTACACACCAGAGAACCGAATGAGTGCCCGGCAATGGACTGAAGCCGGCACGAGTACTCCGAAGCGGTCGAGGGAGGCTCGATGGGTCGGAAAGGTTATGGCGTCGGTTTTCTGGGATTGTCATGGCATACTCTTCGTGGACTACCTCGAAAAAGGAAAAACCATCAACAGCGAGTATTACTGTGCATTATTGGAGCGATTGAAGGCCGAAATCGCTGCAAAACGGCGCCGGCGCACAAGAGCATCGCAACCACGGCTAAAATCAATGACTTAAGTCCCATTTACAATAATGCGAGATGCGATACGTTGTTCGAAAACGAGAGCGCATGAACTGTCAAAAATATTTCCGTAACATGTAATTCAATTTGTTCGTTTACAACAATGCAAGTCTCGCAGCGAGCATCGCAGTCAATTGCGTGACAGCTAAATTGTTGTTGTTTTCATTTTGAGCTTGCTATTTGTGAGTGGTGTTTTGACGCATTATTGTAAACAGACTTGCGATGTCTGAATGCGAGAGCTCTCGCATTCGAATTCGAATGCGACTCATAGTGTGTGAAATGGGGCAAACTTACGAGTACTCGTATGTTTCTCAATGCCAGGACGTCAATTTTATAATGCGTGAACTCATGCTACACTTGGAGAAATCTGACGTTTTTGGCAACTTGTCTCAGTAAGTCCAGAAGAGTTCTTATGTCACAGGATCCTATTGTACCTTAAGGTCATCATTGAGGAACCTGTTCATATCCGAGGAATTTTAGTCCGATCGTAGCCATAAAGCTTTTTCGGTTGCTGGTGATACATAGGTCCAATTAAAAACCCTATCAATCTATTTTATATGGCATAGAGTGCTCATTATTCGACCTCGTTCGTTTCGAATTTCCAGAGAAATCCACAGATGTCACCATGAGGAGTTGAAGAAAATTCTTACAAACTTTCTCTTGTGAGGCCTTTGGTATTATTATTATTATTATTATTTATTAATCTTGCATAAATACAAAGAGTAATATATTTAACTTCAGCTTTAGCATCTTAGGCTTTCTGCTGAGATTTTACAAAGATAGATATGTATTATACAGATAGTATACCTATAAATTAAAGTTAAGTACATAAATGGTTTTGGTAATTTAAGTCTTGCTTAAATAATTAATGTTAAAAAATTAGTAAAGTATATATCGAAGATAAATAGTTATAAGTGTTGTAATAAATAAAAAGGAACAAGTATTTACAATACATATATGGAAGGAGAATGGGGAATGGTTGTCAATGCACAATCCCTAGCATTCCCCCACCATTTCATCCCCTACTTTTCGGTAGAGCGAGTTTGGTTAAATTTTATCTTCTAGTCCCAGTATTGACAAAATTTTATAAACATTTCTAATATTAATTTCAGAAGGAACACAGAGTAAGTTTAAAAGCTTATTATTAAATAATGATAAACTAAGATGGTTGATTTTGCTGCAGTCGGAAGTGATGTGTTTGATTGAAAGTGTTTCATTTGTTTGGCAAAGGTGGCAAATCGGAGGAGATTCTTTGTTAATTAAATGGCTATGTGTTAAATAGGTGTGTCCAAGACGAAGCCTTAAAAAGCACCTGTTCATCTTAGTGTTGGTTGTAGTAGGATAAGTTGCTTGAATTCCCTTCGGATTGATTGAAGTGTAGTAGTGGGTGTAGTCATTCCATGCTTTTTCTTTCTTATATTTATAGTGTGTTTTTATGAGTTTTGTCAAATCAGTTGAACTAGGGCGATATTGTTTTAGCATTGCATGCGGGTTGGTAGAGATAGATTTTGCTTCAGAATCTGCTAATTCATTGCCTTTAATTCCAATATGAGCTGGAACCCATGCAAGTTTTATTTTGTCTCCAAGGGAAATTATGTTGTCCCGAATGTCATTAATAATAGGAGAACGCTGTTTCGTGTTGCTTAGAGCTTTGAGAACTGAGAGACTGTCCGTGAAAATAAGTGTTTTTTTCTTTGATTTAAGTGCAAGTTGTGTTGCTTTGCGAATGGCCAAAGATTCGATTGAAAAGATGGAAAAAATAGTCGAAATTTTTTCGGCGCACAGAAGTACCCCATTGTTGTTGACAATAGCCATCCCTGAACCATCCTTGTATTTGGAACCATCAGTGTATAGGATATTCCAACGGTCTATGGGGAAGTTTGGGCCCCCGCCCAATTATCAAGGCTTCGCCCTTTAATGACGTTGTCTAATAATGAACGGGGGCAGAGCAAAGTACTGGTCTTATCGTAAACATCTTCAGATGACGCTACCGAAGGTTGCTACGATTTGATCAGTCACAAGCTGCCGGTCATAGGTCTTGTTGGCGGCTGGACCACCGGTAGTCCCTACCAGGACTTAAATCACGGTACCATGGGAGTCAGGAGCCCCCCGGATCTCGGTCCGGGCCTGACTTGTTAGAGGTAGGCCCCCTTGTGGGAGCGTCATGGTGGCTGTGGTTTAAACCCAAAATCGCGGGTAAGAGTCTTCCTATGGTTTTCCTTGGTTTTCCTTTTGGTTTTCCTTGGTTTTCCTTGGTTGACTCAATGTGGAGTTGCAATAAGTGCTGGGTGCTGTGACCCTAAGAACAGTAAGAGGTTTTAGGTCGGCCTCGACTCATACCAAGGGTGGACCGGCAACACAGTTCCGAATTGGTATCAAAAATGAATTATCATTGTGAGCGATGGCAAGGCGTATCCTTGCTCCCATGGATGTATGGGCATCCCGTAAGTTTAAGCCCACGCGGCAGGCACTTACGTTAAAAACAAGAGGCATCTATGGGGAAGGTGTTTAACAGCTCGTTGAAAAGTTGGGCATAAACTTCATTGGGAGTTACGTCTTTTGGGTTCTTGGATAGGCTTAAGTTGATTGAATCAGGTGGAAGGAGCCAAGGAGGGTGTTTTTCAATGGCTAGACTCTTAACATTTGGGCTAAGTCCTAAATGGTTGGCAAAAGATAGTGCGTTGTACAAAGTTGATGGTCGTTTAGGAGTTTTTTTCCTAGTCAGAATTTTGGCAGCGTCCTTATGGATAGGAGAACCGAATGATGCACAGATCTTAGGAATAAGTAGGGATGTTAAAATTTCTTTCCGTTCTTCGATAGTAGAAAAACCTCCTTCGGCCATTAGATTTAAAATTGGCGTTGTTTTAAAAGCTCTCAAGGATGCTCTTACAGCTGCGTTGTACGAAGGGTGGAGAAGTTTAAGGTTTGATTTTGCGCACTTTCCAAATATCACCAATCCATATTCAATTTTTGATAATAAAATTAGCTTAGTAATGTTAATAAGAGTGTTTGAATGAGCATAACTATATTTAGATGACAAGTATCTTATAATGTTTAATCTGGAGACTACTTTTTTTTTAACTCTAAGCAATGATTCTTAAAAGAAAACTTATTATCGAATAATATCCCTAGAATGTTTAAATTGATTACATTTTCTACATTTATGTTATTGAGATTTATACTGAGACTAGGACATTTTATTTTCCTGCAAATATGCAGATGCTTGTTTTTGTTTGTAGATAATAAGGCTCCTGATTGAGTACTCCAACTATAAATTTGGTTTAATATTTCATTGAAAATGATCCGGGTTCGGTTTAAGTCATTGCATTTAGTCATTAAATAAAGATCATCCGCGTATAACGAGTGATCGATATTTTTGAATTTAGTGATAATTTCGCTTAAATCGTCATAGGCGATGATGAAGAGGACCACCGAAAGTGGTGATCCTTGAGGAATGCCGTTTTTTAAACTATGGATGTTTGAGAATGTGTTATTAACTTTCGATCTGAATTTTCTGTTAGAAAGAAATGATTTTATAAAACCGTATATTTTTGGACCGATGTTCCATTTAATTAGTTTGTTTAATATCACGTGAATGCCAATCCGTTCAAAAGCTTTCTCAAAATCTATAGAGACTATAGATACATGATTTTTGCAAGATAGAGCTGATGAGATGAACTCATCAATGTGTAGGAGGGAGTCTAAAGTGCTACGACCGTGTTTGAAAGCAACTTGATTAAAGTTAATAAATTTCTGGCTTTCAATGTACCAAAGCAGTCTTTTTGAAATAATTTTCTCCAAGAGCTTGCTGATACAGGGAAGTAGTGAGATAGGTCTGTAGTTGCTAGAATTAGTTAAGTTTTTATTTGTTTTAGGGATTGGGACTATGGTGGCAGTTTTCCATGTTTGGGGTATTGTTCCTTGGTCGAAAATCGAATTAAATAAGGTTAATATACGTTTCTTAATTTTAAGAGGTGCATTTTTAATCATGGGATAGGAAATTCTATCATAGCCAGGGGTTTTGCCTTTCACGGAGCTTAGACAGTTTTCAAATTCAACAAAGTTGATTGGCAATTCGATGAGTTCTGCCGATTTAGATGGTTCGAAGAGAATGTCATTGCTATCTAATGATAAGTATTTGGAGTCACAAAATTGGGTAGAAAAGTTGGAGTCATTTGAATAGGCTGACCAATTTTCGGCGAAATGTTCAGCAATTTTAAGAGGTTCAGTTAGAATTTCGGAGCCTGTATTAATTGTTTTAATCGAAAGAGGAGAGTAATTACCTGTCAATGTCCTGATACCAGACCAGATTTTTTTGCATGATGTGTCAGGGTTCAGATTAGATGTAAAAGTTTGGAAGCTGTTTTTTTTGGACTCTTTGGCTTTCCTACGAAATTGTGCATTTGCCTTTCGGTATTTAATGAGATTTGTGTCATTTGGGTATTTTTTAAAAGTTCTGAATAAGAGCTGCTTTTTATTTCTCAGTTCGGCAATTTCGGCGTTCCACCAAGGAACTATTAATTTTAATGGAGTATGTTTTGCTTGTGGAATGGCTATATTTGCCGCATACCGGATGCCTTTGATTATTTTAGCGGCTTCTTGGTTAATATTAGAGGATTGAGGATGGCTATTGAAATATTCGACCACATTAAATTGAAATCGATCCCAATTAGCCAGATCAGTATAGAACTTTGGAGTAGGTCTTGATTGGGTGATTTGACTGCCGAGGTAGATGCAATTGATTATAGGGAAGTGATCACTCCCGTGTAAAAATTCATCTATGTTCCAAGTTGTGGATGGGAGTAATTGTGGAGAAACAAGCGTAAGATCTATATGGGTTAAACTGTTATGCGTGGATAAGTGAGTCGGACTACCGTCGTTTAAAATGCAAAGGTCGGAGTTGGCTAAGAAAGATTCTATTTCTTTACCTCTAGCATTTACTGTAGGGGAACCCCAGAGAGGGCTCCATGAGTTGAAATCCCCTGTAATAATTACTGGTTGACTCACTGACCTTATTATGTTTTCCAAATCAGAAGAAGAAAAGGGTTGGGTTGGGTGGATGTATAGTGACAAAACTGTAAACTTAGGCTTTAATTGGATTTCTATTGCAATAACGGAGATATTAGAAGTAATTCGGATAATATTATGTGGAAATGATTTGTGGACCAGGATTCCTGTACCTTGTTTTGCAGTTGTTATTGTGTTTAAATTATGGAAGTATGGTTCATATTCTTTTGGGGCTGTTACTTGTGAGTTGTTATGAACATGGGTTTCTTGGAGGCAAACGACTGCCGGCTTGTGTTCATTTATCAATAGTAACAGTTCAGGATAGTTGTTTAAATATCCATTAAGATTCCATTGAAGAATCTTAACGATTGATTTTTGAGATGGAGAGGATTTTTGTGCGGTATATGTAGGACTATACGGCGAAAAACCTGTAGATGCTAAGTTTGTCGGATGGGTTGGTTGACTCTGTCGTTCCAATGCTGAGTCCCCCAAATTCTCTATGGAATCTGGACGTGTCGACCTCGAAATGACAGAGTCGTAATTAGGAATTCCAATATTGTGACTAGATGTCTCCATCATAGTCATTGTCGGAGCTATTATCATTTAGGTCATTAGTTGGTAAAGGAGTGTGACGAATAGATGAATTGACTATACTACTCGTAGTTTTGGTTTTTTGATTCTGAGTGTTGTTTTTGTAGGAGGCTAAGTTGAAAGAAGAAGTTTGAGTTATTGAGTTTGAGTGATTTGCAGTAAAGTGTAGTTGTGAAGGAGGGATTGTATGAGAGGGGATATTCTTTACAATTGAGTGACATGTGTTTGAGTTGGATTGCTGAATTGAGGTAGGTATTGTGATGTTAGGTATAGTACGGCAGGGAATAGTAAGGGGGTCATTGGATTGACTTGATGCTATGTTGGAATTGGTTTCACTAGGATTTGTTTTACAAGGCAATTTATTTTTGTTGACAACGGGAGGGAAGGGAGGAGGATTTTTATTTGAAATATTAAGCGAAGTTGGCTCAATTGCTTGTCGGGCAATTGATGAATAAGAGGAAGAAGATGTTGGGAGGATAGGTATTGGGCATTGTTCACTGTATATTTTCTTCGCTTCAGCCATACTGCATTTTTTCATAGTTTTAATTTTTAGCGTTTCTTTTACTTGAATATAGCGTTTGCATTGTTTAGAGGAGGAGGGGTGATCTTCTGAACAGTTAGCGCATGAAGTACGAACGCACTTTTCGGGGGAATGGGGAGGAAGGTTGCAGTTGTCACACGTTTGATCACTTGTACATCTTTTTTTGGTATGGCCAAGTTTCTGGCAATTTTTGCAACGCATAGGGTTCGGGTAATATTCTGCCACTTTAAAGTTATACCAACCCACGTTAACAGAAGTGGGAGGACGGAAAAGGTCAAAAGTGAAGAGTGTCAATCCGGTGAATCTTTGTACATGGTTCACGGTTTTCGAAAATTTAAAGACATTAGTGACACCTTGATCTTTCATTTCCTCAATTATTTCACTTTCTGGAACATTTATTAAGCAGGGTGCATACACAGTGCCCTTCGATGAGTTTAGCTGGTTGTGTAGAGTAACAGTTATTGGACAAAGATTAGCCAGGGAAGTTTTAGTTAGAAATAGATTCGCTATGCGTGTGGATTTGACAAGTATTAATAAATTACCGTCGCGAAGTTGTGTAATTGATTCGTAGCTCGTACTGATGCCATCAATGGCCTTCTTTAAAAGAAACACACTGATGGAGGATAGGGGCTTTTGTGGGTCTGTGGGGGATATAATTATATATTTAGGATTTGACGAATTAAGTTGTGAAGGAAGCTCAAATTTATTTTCAATGGCAGAGTAGGAGATCTTTTTCTTCTTTTTTTTTTGGAGAGTCAGATTTAAGATTAAATACCTCAAATCGGTTGCCCGAGCGCACTTGTGGCCCAGAGGCCATGTTCACACTGGTTTTCACTGCTTGTTTGTTTTAATTTACACAGTTACCGGCGAAAAGATAATGGAAAAGGGAAAGAGAAGAGAAGAGACCTAGGGTGTAAGGTAAAAAACACAGTATCAATTAGCGGAGAGATAAAGCGAAATAAAACAACGATGTTATCGGCTCGGATATCAGTCGGTGACTGTGGGCCTTTGGTAGTCGTTTGCCAATGTCATCAATCTCTGTATTGCTAACAAGGCCAATGCGCATTCAGAAATATGTTACTTCCAAGCTTTCATTTAAATTTGGAACTATCGCGCTGCATCCTACCCGAATGGTTGATCACCATTCCGACGTGCTCCTTACTTCTCCAAAGCTGATTCTCATCCAATATCAGCAAGAAATAATCCATGCTTTGCAAAAGAAGTTGTTTTGAGCTGTGGTCACATCAGTTGATGTTTTTGGGTCTTAAACTACGATACAATGGTTCCTGAACCGTTGGTATTCCGAAGTCCGTCGGTATTTTACCTGGATAAAGTAAGTACTTTTTTTTATGTATAATTTGCGCGCGCTTAAGAGATTTGAGTGCCCTTAAAATATTTGAACATAGTGCGGGTGTACTTGATCTACCTTAAGATAGTGATCGTATTAGGTTCCCATATCGTCTCCCCGCCTGTTTCAAACGTCAGAAGGCCAACTCATAAATTGTGAGCTCATTAAAATGTGGTCTATCTGGTTTAATGTTCGCTGCCTATCAGTTGAAATCCAGCTGATCTTGTACCAAGTCAGGTATTCAAACAATATGATTCCTCTGACATTGGAGAAATCACCAAATCGCCAGCACTTGTCATTTTGATCTTTTACCGATATGAAGCTCTTCCGTATTGCTGGCTTAATAAGTGTTAGATGTGCGTCGTACTTAAGCCAGAGGAGAATTATAATAAAATCCTTCCGATTAGCGAATGATACTCGCCAGTCTCACCATTTGTGCCCTTTATATTGTAACCTCTGAAAGAAAAAAATAAAAAAATACCAGCGATAAGACTTAAAGCGGGCCTGTTTATGAAGCAAGATATTCAATCTGTTGCTATCTTCCCTTCATGATCACTTCTAAACTGTACTTTCTGTACAGATCCCACATCATTTCAACCAGAACTAATAAAAAAAACAATTATATTCGTCAATTAACTATTTAATTGTAGTTGCAATTAAAGTGAGCTAATTTAATTGCAGTTTTTAGTTATTAGTTGAAACTAATTTTTATGAACACTGGTCTGGCTTTATTTAAAGTCGTTATCCTCGCGAGACCATTGGCCTTTTGTATCGATGACTTGAGTATAATATAGGGAGGGCAGTCGTTATAAACTCTCGGCGAGTAGTCCTACTCGTATTTCATATGTGATCTGATTATCTTGGAAACTGTTGACCCATTATTTTCGGGTCTGTGGCCTCCACTAAATGTAGAAGAAAATGTTTATGATACAGCTCCCAGCATCCATCTCTCTTTTTGGTTCTTGTTATTAGTTAGTTTAATATTCTGATTAAGATACTACTCGTCTTGGTAGTAGGAGATGTTCACTTACTCGTTGACCTATTGGTCTACTCTTCGTTTCGTGGTAGAAAAATGGAACTCCTCAAAACTATCCAAGATCTTCCTTTATAATTTTCTACAGCTATGCCATTCATATCAAAAAATGCAAGATCCAGCTGGCGTGCGCATAGTAAACAACTCCACCTTCGTTGCGGTGCTTCAAAATCAAGTCAAGTCATCTTTATGAGATTGTCAACAAACTGCAACTCATGGAATGTGGAAAATATGATCTCACCAAAAATGAAGAATTGGGTTACCTCATCTCAGTTCCAGATCAAATTTTAATAATCTCCAAAAGGCAAACTATGAAGCAATTCTCATGTGCGTGATAGCCAGATAGCCTCATATACAAACAGACCGACTTATGTAATCCGACATGCGATCATTCCCAAGCCATATTAACCCGTCACAAATGGTATCCGTACATTTTCATTTCAGTTCCCAGCAGGTGGTAGTTTAACATGTTAACTCTAATAATTCAAGTTAATTCCAACCACCTACACCATGCCAGACAGCTTTCCGTCTAATTCGTATCTGACTACCGAAGTGCACCTGCAACCCTCCATTTACGTCGAATAAGCAATTTTCCACCCCCAACTTGAGCGCTGCAATACGAGTATTAATACATTCCCAAAGTGCTCATTGTTTTCCGTCACTTTACTTCTCAATTATTTGGTCGAACAATGCTCGACAACTTTCTTACGTAACACGAGCTACGTCAGTTCATCAACACACCCATCTTCCAGCTGTCCTCCCTCTGAGTTGCAACACCATCACAACAATATATTAAGCCTAATGAGCGCCAATTAAAGAGCGTTTCAGCTGCAATTAAGAACACTAATCCGATTCATCTGACAGCGCAGTATCCGACAGATGAAAGTTAACCAATCCGAAGCGGGTCACGTTTGGATTGCATCACTGACTGCACTGGAACTGGAAGCCTTTCTTTTCCACAATCACGATCACCGAACTTTCAATTGCTGATTGATCTCATTCCGCCAGTTACACTATTATTAACATTATCCGGGTTAGGTTGGGTCGCGGTAATGATCACCAATCCATTGATCACCCGTAGGCCGATCGGTGAATTGTGTGAATCGTAGAAATCCCGCGTGAGAAGGGAAGGCCAAGCGGCAAAGGTAAAAAGAAAAGGTACCTACGGATAAATAAGTTGAAACAATTCAATTTTCTCTGGCACTCCCTTTATTTCACATACACCCATACGATCATCTGATTGATCGCTGAAATTAGTGCGCGATATCAAATTGCAAGATCTGCACGATGTCGATTGAGTTGAGCAATTGATTTGTGGGAACAGCCTGACAACACATCGGTGGTAGCTAGCATATAGTACATTGGAGGAGCAGCAGCAAATGGTGCTTCTGGAATAGACAGAATACTCGCAGATGAGAAAACATGGCGCGCAGTTTCGCCAAAGATAAGTTTGCAATCAATCGAAGCATAAATTTATTTCTCCATTGTCTCTTCCCACACACACTTTGGAATTGTGCGCAATTCTACAATACAATACGAGTACGTATACCATAGATCACTGATTGACGTTAACAAGAAAATTGTCAAGGCTGGGGCTAGAGCTTCGCTTACAATTGCTTACGCGTACACTAAATGACTGTCTTGTCACTGTTGCGTCGTGTTTACTCGTCCACTTATCGATTTGTGCAGAACTGACGCCTTTGAATCTAAAGCGGCGGGATTTAGCGAAAAAACGTTCGCCTCTCTGATGGCGCCGTCAATGAGTGGTGCCATTTCTCAAATGTACAATTAACGCCAAGCCAGCTGCCATAGTGATAAATGCTGCAACAGGCGGCCGGCGCGGCAGTAGAGATTAATGACAATTGCATCACCTTCTAGTGCATATGTAAGAAAGCAAGCTCATGTGTCTGTCATGACATAATTGGCCGCAGAATGGTCGGCGGTCGCCTGGTACTCGTAATTTGGGTTAATTCGATGATGAGTCGACTGACAGATGATGCAAGTGATGACATTTGAAGTGCACTTCACAGCAGATCATATTCAGTGATTATGAGCGTGGTCTCTTGTGCAGATAGACCTTCAAACTAATAAAGACTTTAAGTGTAGTAAACATACATAATTGGCCGTCTGACAGCTGAATGCGTGTTAATGTGGTAGGTCTGCTTGACAATTTGACAGCCCCTCTTCTCTGTTTTTGGCTTAATTACATTGTTGTTGCGGTAGGAAGTAATAGAGAAAATCAAATAGAGATTGGTTTTCTTCTGGCGCCTTATTGTTGAGGCAGTGTTCTGTTAGGGGGAAAATAGATTTATATAGTTCTCCGCGGTTATATTGAAGGGAGTGTAGGTATTATTTGGCTCATTTTTCGGGCTGAGTGAGATACTACCAATCCACCTGTGGTGGTTATACTCTAAATTTATTGAAATTGCCAATTTGATGTTCGAAGTACCTATATCGACTAAATTATGTCTGCCTAGGGAAATCGTTGTTTACTACGCCAATGGTGTGGGTTGAAATTTCAGCCAATAATCGGATAACAATAGTGTTATCTATACTCAGAAGGCATAGCTTCCATCCAAGCATGCCATCACAAAGCGAGAAGGCACCGTAAGGTCCAGCCTGAAGTTGGCCGAAAAGTATGTACCGCTGCGAGAAAAGGTATAAATTGATTGCCTTCCACGGCACTGAAGGGCTCTTTACACATTTTAACACGTCTACAAAATTTGCTTACTTAGGTACAGTTCAGGTGGAAGCTGGGCCTTAACTACCTCCCCAGTCAGTCCGGTCTTTAGCTGACTGCCTCCAGTTGCGCACTCCAAGCCGGTTAAAGTCCCTTTCTGGTTATGCGCGCTACCTAAGGTGACGTTTTCTTCTACTGTGTTGTTCCTCGGGGTTAGATTAGAAGACTCTGAGTCCCGGGCATTGGCGTCCATTTGCTCTATATGTCCTAACCATACAGTTCGTCGTTGAATTTTTTGAAGGATTTTTCTCTAGAAACGACTGAGGATATCTTCATCCGCTTTCGATAGGGTCCATGCCTCTGCGCTATAAATTAAAACTGGGATGATCAAGGTCTTATATAGAGTCTATTTAGTTTTTCGGGACAGGGCCTTACTACTCAATTGTCTTCTTAGCCCAAAGAAACAGCGATTCTTCGTTTTATTTCTGCTGAGATATTGTTGGCAGAATTCGTAGTACAGTCAAGGTAGACAAAGTCCTTTACTACTTCGAAATAGTAGCTGTCGATTATGACATTCTGGCCAATTCGTCGATGTTGCGTGTCCCTTTCTGGTTGACAGAATAACATACTCGTGTGCTTGGTTTTGCCTATATTCATCTCTAAACCTATTATATTTTCTCGGCGTTATTATTATCCTGAGTAGAGTTCCGCTCTTAGAAATTATAATTCAGCTGACTGACTATCGGAGTATTGACTCTGATGCTTTTCTTTCAAGTTGCTGTCTGAAACTGAGATCTATTGCTGCAATTAGCTGATATAACTTTAGCTTCCTCCAAATCCAGTCTTAGTCCACACTCGTGCACTAAATCTCTCCATTTGCTGTATCAAATCGTTTTGCATCGTAGTGCTTCGCGTGCCAGTTTTCTCGATAGTATATTCGAGGGGATATTGAGTACTTTTATAATATAGTCTACCTATAGTTTTAGCGTTTTTGTAGCCAATTGCGAAAGTCCAGTCTCAAGCTTGCAGCAAAGTTGACTCGGCGACCACTTCAAAAACACGAAACCTACTGCTACTTCTTCGCAAAACGCGTCCACCACGTTGTATTTATTGCGGTATTGGCTTTTCGATACAAACTCCATGTGTCGTTCAGGTGTCGGTCCATGCCTACATTTTGTCTGAAAAGGACTACCAAAGTAGTTGTAGTCCTTTACTATTTTGATCTGTTCTCCATTCAGAAACCATTTCTCGTTGCTACACATCCTTCCACGCCTTTGATTTTTCTACGGCCATTGTAAGGTTCCACATTTTACAGACCTGGTACAAGCGGTTTATAATGCGCTGCAGTGTCTTCGGGGTATTCGTCATCATAACAATATCGTCTGCAAAAGGTAGCACCTTTATCACTATCCCTGCAAACTCAACACCTCTCCGAAGTGCCTCGACAATGGCTGGTGAGCTGAAGATATCACAGATAACCATGCAACGGATATTGAAAGATGAGCTCTAACTTAAGTCTTAAAATCTAACCGATGCTCAAAAAATGTGAGATTCCATATAGCAAAGGAGTAGTTGCGCTCGCACGAACGTGGCCAGTTACCGAATATCGTTTTCTCTGATGAGAAAAATTTCGAAATCGAACAATTCGTATGAACAAACAAAACGATCGTCTTTATTTAACGGAAAGATCATTCGAAAATTTAGACCTTCGATTGGCCACCAGAAGTCAACCGCCATCGTTTGCCATGACTGTGACGGCTGGTGGACATTCGCCGCTTGTGTTTTTGGAGTGTGGCGTCAAGATGAATGCCGATGTCTATCGCGAAAGTGTTTTGGAAGTCGCTTTGAAGCATTGGACAACCAAACATGAGAGAGAGGGAATGGACGTTCCAACAAGACTCTGATGATGAGTGATGAATCACTCAAACACCCACTTTGCAGGTAGCTCCGTATTCGCGGCCAGTAGCAACCCAAACAGGACTACTGCATCCGTGACCAAAATTCATGGTCTAATTACAAGAGACAAACTGCTCTGGGCGCTGCATAGCTGCAAACCATACAAGTCTGCTGATTCTGCCGAGCTAGAAAGGTCCTCAGATATTATCTTGCCTACGCTAGAGAATATAATGAGGAGCTGTGTAGAACTGATCGGGCAAAGGAAATTTAGGGAAATTTAGTTTTTAAATGTTTGCAAGTTATAACGACCAGGAAATACAGAGATCGGCAGGGCATTCCCTAAGCGAGTTGTACGGCTTAGGAACGAATCACGATATTTTAGAGTACGTCCGAAAATGGGCTTGAGGGTATACTGATGAGCATTCATGCGAGACGGGTGTTACGTTTGAAAGTTTGAATGGGCGGAATGCTACTGGCGATTTCAGTGGAGCACTGGTGGTGGAAATAGCGATAAAACAAAGTGAGACACGAGACATTTCGTCGGTGTTCGAGGGTTTCCATTGATTGACTGATATTAGTATCATCAATAAGTTTTATAGCACATTTTTGAATCCTATCTAGCAGGTGCAGAGATGTTTTAGGAGCACCTGACCAGATGTGGGAGTTGTACTCCAATTTTGGGCGGATGAATGCCTTATATATTGAGGCCAGATCAGAGGGGGTAAAATATTTTTTACAACGTAAGTTGTCGTGGACACACATACCGAGAATGGAAAGTTTTTCGGTTTCGACGATGCAAATGCCATCCATGGATAATGGCTGGGTGTTTAAATTCCACTCTGTTGATAGTTCCCCAATAGGTTATGCTGTTGATATCGAAATTTAATGAGCTTAGCATACGCTGCCGTTCTCGTTCTACAGCCGAAGAGCAGGGCCGTGAGTCCGGGAACGAATATGAAAAGCAGAGAGTACTGTCATCTGCAAAGGAATATATTGGATTAGAAGTAGCAGACAAGAGATCGTTAATGAAAATTAAAAAGAGTGTCGGTTAGTGTAGCTTTCATTTCCAAAGCCGGAAAATGCTCTCATATTGTCCCAAAGGACCTCAGACCTATAAGTCTATTTTTGTCAACGGCTTAACATGCCAGTCTTATACTAAATAGCAGGATAATTCACTCCATCTGGGTCATAAGACCGATGCTCACCTACGGGATTGTTGTCTGGCCTGTAGACAATGCAGCATAGACTAACTATACCTAGATATCAAACTCTACTAATACTTTTGCAAACGTTTAACTTTCGCACAGACACACTGTAAGTGAATCACCAACACATTCTCAATCTCTATAACCTGTCAGAATGGCTAAAATGACAACAAATTTCACGTAATGTTCGCTAAGTATATATAATAAAGGCAAAAATAAAAGGAAAAATATTTTTCGCTGGTGAATATTTAATTCAACGTGGTGAAAAAGTGAAGATAATAGAATATATTTAAAAAAAACCCTTTTTTTTGTTTCAATTGAACAAAAAGGGGATCGTTTCAGAATAAAATTAAAAAAGGACCTAAGGATTATATTTTGAAAGTTTCATTTGAAGATATAAATGAATTGAAACTATTACAATTCTGAAATCAAGCTTAAGCTTGTATTGAGAGTCAATTGTATAAGCATTTTTTATGTTTAGGCACAAACTCTGTACTCTGGACATCAATGAAAAGGATTATTAATTAATGGCAACTTTTAAAATCAATTTCCTTGCTGTTCTTTTAGTTTGAATGTGTTGAGTAAATAAATTAATTAAATAATACTGATAAGTACAATTAACATTTTTGATCATTTTTTAGTTTTTTAAGGAAAATATTTGTTTTTCTATTTGAATTTAAAGCTTTTCCAAAATATTTCGAGAATCTTTTTTTTCACACATTATAAAGTACAAAAACAGTGGTATTTTAATTGTTTATTTTTTAAAAATAATTTCCAGAATTTAACAAACAATGTGAAATGATATCCCAACTTAATTTGGTTTTGTCGAAGGGAATTTTTGTTTATAATTGTTTTCAACAGATTTTGCTACTACTTTGTTGAGTATTCTTTAATGCTGTTAACATCTTTAAGCCGGTCTGGCATAGAATGCGTCAACTTTTCCATATATTCACATATTATTTCTTGCCATTCCGCTAAAAATTAAAATTTTTAACTGAGGCTTCGATGTGATGACATGTTTTCGTAACCTCATCATTTAATGATTCCAAAGGCGTTCCAAAGAGAACGGGTTAAGATCGGGGCTATGTGGTGGCGTTACTAGCAAGTGAGGGACTTTATGTGGATATGGACTTATGCTTGAAATCGTTGTCCTGTTGGGAGTAAAAAATGTTTCGCAATAAGCATTGTTTGTGTCCTTTGAAGCAAATTTTCGCTGTAAATATTTTAGTATACTTCTTTTTCTGAATTACTGTGACTAAATTACCGATCTCAACAGTGGATATTTAGCTCCATATTACACAACCACCATTTCCGTGCTTTACTTTTTGCCTTGTGTATTTGGACTGTAAGTTTCATTTGGTTGTCTTCATGCTTTCGAAGGCCTATTTGATTCATAAATGCTAAATTTTGACTCTTCTGAAAAAATCCTAGAAGACAAATCCTTTGTTTTTTTATTTATTAGCAAAGTCCTTTTGTGTTTTTTTTATTTTCTTCGCTGACGAAAGGTTTCTTTCTAACGGTATAAAATTTATACGCCGATTTGATGTCGTTGACATTCACGAAAATCCAGCCAAATTTTAGAATTACAACGTGATATTTGTGAAACGTACAGCGTTGTGTTTACATCGATTTTCTTCTTCTCGGAATTTTTTTGATGCAAAAATTGGGCAAAGTATATGGAAATGTTGCGTTAGTAATGGAATTTGTAATACAAAAGCATTAAATATGAGCTAAATTGTCCAGTCACATCCATATTTTTTCAAAAAATAATTGGTCAATTCGCTGTCGTACTAAATGGACCTATAAAGCACTAATTTTCTATTTATTGTTCTATTTTCACAAATAAAAACAGTCAAAATAATCATATGAAAAGTTAATACAATATTTTCCATTTAATCTAATAATCCAATTTATTCATGAATTGTAATTTACATTTTTTCGGAACATGCTCTCCTGATGAAAACATTCATGGTGAAGCGAAAAACTTACCCACACCGTGGTGAAATGAACAAATGTCAATAATTTATTGAAGAAGCAGCAAATCCAAGAAAGAAAAAACAATTTCTTTAAATTTATTGTATTTATTGGATAAACAAAGCAAAACAAAACAAAAATCGAAAAAATGCTTTAAGTTTATTTGATCAGCTCACGATGGTTCCACACTGGGAACGCTTTTCTTGAAACCATTGCACTTCAAATGTTGGATCTGCAAGGAAAAAGGCATTATATGTATAGCTATACGAAAATGTATTCTTTTTACTTACATGTAATTAGTTAGATCACTCATCCACATTTCTTAAAGCTCTTGAATGGTGCATTTAGATTCATTGTTCTTACTGTAAAAAAGAAGTAAAATAAATTATTTTGAAATTAAAATGTTTGTAGTTACTCACAAGAAAATGTAAACAAACTTTTCCAACTGCTTTTGCTACCTCCAATCCAAGGCAATCTGTTCGTGGCCGCAGTATTCTGTTGAAAATGTTTTCTTCTTGCTCCAAATGTGTAAATTTTTCTTCTTTTGTTGTCCTAGAAAATATAATAAACAAAATTATTGTTCAACATAAAATTTTTTTGCAACTTACACGAAATTAGATTTGTAAATATGAGAAATGTCAAAATCGAAATTCACCGCGTCATTTTTATATGGGTGACGTCACTCGTAAAACTTTTCCAATTTTGACATTGTTGACAATTCTCACGTATTCACGGACAGGTTCACACGGATAGGGACGATCAGTACAAAACCGGTTTTGATTTTCCAATATCTGGAAAGTTTGATATCTAGGTATAGTTAGTCTATGCAATGCAGTCAACTGCAGCAAACTAAGCAGAGTCCAAAGAACAGCATGTCTATGCATAAGAGGAGCCCCACAAAAAAATATCAAAGTGTGGATGCTCTCTTCCGAGAACTCGTTTGTCGACGGACTCAAGGCCATAGTTCGAGCTAAAGGCGGCCATATTGAAAATTAAAAATAAATAAAAAAAACATTGTTTTCCAACATTTTTTTCTTGTACTGCTATATAATTCGAATTCCAATAAAAAAAATACAGCGTTTTGAAAAGTTGCAGTTCAATTGGACTAGCCTATACTATGCGCTTCCGCAAGGTTTTTGAGAACGAATATTTGATCGGCCGTTGAATATCCTGGCCTAAAATCAACTTCGAATTAGTATTTAGCCATGAACACCGGGAAAGTCAGCGTTTCCTTGAACTGTTGCGGCACACAAGCCTTCTAGTGCCTTAGCCTAAGCGTTCCGCATCTGCAAAATTCTGTATGGATTCCATATTCATCGACAGTTGGTGATTGAGTGTTTAATAATCTCCTCAGATAGCAAAATCTACATTTGCTAGTGGAGATGATTCCCAATCTGTTAAGAAGTTTATTACAAGGAAAGTGACTCCTTAATGCTCAGCACAGTACATACTCTTATTTGTTTCCTATCAAGAAGCTAACTCGGCTCTTTATTTGTATAAGAAAACACTCAAAAGGTTAAGACCAACTAGGCTATTCTAATATTTGACTGTGCATAAGCTTGGGCATGACCCGATAAATGGACTTTCTGCCTTTTTCTGGGCCTTTTCGTAACCCTAATGCCCTGGGACGGGTAAACATACGAGTGAGGCTTTTTTCTAGGAGGCGGGGTTGTTGACACTTTGAAGATTGCAATGCTATTTAGTACTGTGACTACTTTTGCTTAGTGGAATGCATACAGTTCCACCTGATACGTGTTGGCATTCATACTAAGTGCACATGAGTTCCTACCAGTCCGATTACAACGCCTTGAAATTTTTGCGAACCATCAGTATACTACTTTTGCGAACCATCGTTCAGAATTTGTGTTCGTTTCTTCCATGATGGGGAAGTAGTGTTTCTCGCTCTGTCCCCTTTCATTATCGTTCATTAATAACTTTCACCCTTCTTTCTCTTTTCCACCGCTCTCCTATCCAGCCCACCCCCATCTGCAGTTGCCTCTTCTTACCACTTTCATAAAGCAAATTTCCGCAAACTTTTCGCATATCTTAGCAAGTGTTTTTTTTTTAATTTCGCCAATATGTCCCTTAATGGTGTTCTCTCTATTTTCTACAGAGAATTATTCAATTCCATTTTTCTCGATGTCCCCTTTTCGCGCAATAAAACCACGGTTCACAGGGCTTCTGTAAGTTTGTATTGGAACAACAAAATTCGGGCTGAAAACACCAGCAACCCGAATATGTTTCCGCAAATAAATAAAATATTTAGAAGGAAAGATCAAAACGACCTTTCATGTCTAAAGATTGTCCGAACGACGAACAACGAACAATTACTGTTATCAGCCAACTCAATGCGAGGGTAAAAGTACTCTTCTACATGGCCCTTATCCGGCCTATGCTTGTATTTGGATGTCCCGTGTGGTTCAACGTCAGAGCAAGTTTAATAGAAAAGATTCGAGTATTTGAGAGGGCTTGCTTTCGCTTGTACAAAACACCAGAGTTCGAGTACATAAAATTCTATCCAAATGATGTCTTATACAATAAGGCGAACTTAATTAGAGCGGACATTTTCGTTATTAAGTTGATTCGAAGGCACATTGCTTGATCAATGACCTCGAAGAACAATCTGATCTCTCGGGCTTATTACCCCAATTATGTATGTCACGAGAGGTTCACTTTAACGGCTTTGTGCTTCCAGAGTCGTTTCTCTATTTTGATAAAAAGGAGCTGATCCCCGACAAATTAGCGGAGCCGCTAATCTTCCACGTCGCTCGAACGCCTGCGGATAGGCGACTCAACTACGACAGAGACGTCGCACACGGCAGTGCGGAGCGCCTCCGGTTCAGTAGGGTACAGTCGCGATAAGAGGAGACTTCTTCCTCGTCTCCTTCAAGTTCTATGTAGCCCTTTGAAAGCGAGGTCGGTTTACTATACTTGATATTCAAGCCATGGCCGGCTTACATAATATAGGTAGAATTAGGGTAGTTTTTAAGGGAAAATGAAATAAAAAAATAAAAAAAAATGTCGAAAGACATAGTAAAGGGTTTTTAAATAGGGACTTGACAACTTTGAATTTAATTTGTGAACGCACTCTTTCACTAATCATCAAACTGTCACTGTCAATTTATTCAGTAAACTCAGCATTTTCTTCATGGTAAAGTACACGAACGAGCAACGTCTGCAAATTATAAAAATTTTCTACCGAAATTCGGAGTCGGTGACTGCAATTTTAAGAGCGTTAACTCCAGTTTTCGGTCGTAATTCTCGCCCTAGTAGACAGGCAATAACAAGTTTAGTGCAAAAATTTGAGTCTACATATTTGTTGTGTATGTTTCCGTGTCAGTGAGACAACGGGTTGGTCGAAGTGTCGAAAATACCGCTGCCGTTCAGGCGTCCGTAGCAAACGATCCAAATCAGTCAATTCCACGGGGTTCTCAAGAATTGGGCATCGCTCAGACCACATTATGGCGTATTTTGCGTAAGGATCTTGGTTTACTCCCATACGAGATCAAGCTGACTCAAGAATTCAAGCCGATGGACCATTTGAAGCGACGTACGTTCTCCGATTGGGTTCTGGAGAAGATGCGCCAAGATGATGAATTTCATCGCAAAATCATCTTCAGTGGCGAAGACTCATTTTTGGCTCAATGGGTTCGTCAATAAGCAAAATATGCGTTATTGGTCGGGTGAAAATCCACATGTGCTTCACCACTTCATCCAGGAAAAATAACTGTTTGGTGTGGTTTGCATGCGGGCGGCGTTATTGGGCCATATTTATTCGTCGACGATAACGATCGTCACGAATGGTCAGCGTTATCACCGATTATTTTTGACCCGAATTGGAAGATATGGACTTGGACGACATGTGGTTTCTACAGGATGATGCCACAAGCCACACAGCACACTCTACAATCGATTTATTGAAGAGTAAGTATGGTGAGCGTGTTATCTCAAGAAATGGGCCAGTCGATTGGCCGCCTCGTTCGTGCGAGTCTTGACTATTTTCTGTGGGACTACGTTAAGTCATTGGTGTATGCCAACACGCCGACGACGTTGGAAGAGCTTAGAGCCAACATTGAACGCGAAATAGCGAAATGTTTGCCCGCGGTGGCTATATGGATGAAGTCGAGTTCCATTTACAAATGTTTTGATTGTACTTCAAGCCGATAATAAAGTTTTTGAAATATCTCAAATGGTTTGCGTTTTATATAAAAAAAAAATTTGTCAAGTCCTTATTGGAAAACCCTATACTTGAGATGAGGTTTTGTTTTTATCTAGGGTCTTCCTTCAAGTGCACCACAATCCCATCCATAAAGAAGTGAGAGAAGTTTATCTCTCATTTCTTTGTGACGGAATATCTAATTATTGTTTCACTTGGATTAATTGAGTTTTTCATATTGGTCTCCAGACGCCTAACTCTGTTTACACAATTTCAAAGTCCATAAAATGAACATTCCTTGAGCAATGTCCTTCACAAAAAATTGAGTTCTCCTTTGAACAATAGTTCAGTAGTTTAGTAAGCCACAATGATATTCAAGATACAGTTACAAAATCCAATAAAATAAATATCTTCATATTCCACTGACATTTTAATACTTGAACTCACCGACTGGCGCCAGCCGTATTGTAGAGCACTTCAATGGATGCATCTCTTCTTTTAACACTTTCATACAAGTACAATAGTTTGCATTCTCCCATAGCTAATGCCGCAGCATTTCCATAGTTGCCTCTTAGAATTGCAATCCCCAATCAGAAATCGATAAGTTCATAAATCGGTCAAAAGCAACTGAACCCTTACCACCTAAACACGACTTTCAAAAAGAATAGATACTCGTTCTACTACCTCTACAACACTTACACCCAGGACAAGGTCGATATTTCTACTTATTGTACAAGGACATCCACCCCTAGAATTGTGTCAGTAGTTCACCTCATTACTCATTATATTGTCCACAACAACAACAACTTTAATCTGATTGTGAAAAAAAAAAAAAAAATCTTTATTTTCGTGAGCTGAAAATTAAGTTGTCTACCTAGACCACCAAGACCGAGACCAAGTGGCCTTAGTTTACGTCACCCCTTTGCCAATCAGTTAGTTAACATAATTATTTTTGCTTTTGCTTTTGCTGCCGGGCAGATACTACCTTTAGAAACGAAACCTCTCATACAGCACCATACAACACCATACATACTCGTACATATGTATGTAATACAAACGGAACCTGTTGAAAGTTGGGCTATTAAAGTATCTAATTTGCATGGGAGCCCAATTAGAATTTCAAAAAACATAAATTTGTTAGCCATGTGAGGTAATGCAATGAGACAGTGAGCGGGAACAGCTACGGTCATCTTTAGCGAAAGTGATTGTTGGGAGTACCATTGTATTGTAGTACAGATAGCTGGCTTGAATGTCAAATTTCGAACTATTTCCTACTAAAGGGTCGAGCTACAATAGTTGTCGGTCATGATTTGCCAGGGACACGTTCTATCATACAATATTTTGAGGAACTATTATAGAACTGACTATTTGGTTATGAGTGGAAAATTGAAACGTCCGGTGAATTAGAATTGCAAATTTATTTCTTGCATATCTCTATCCGATAGACTCTAACTCATATGCGAATATATTATTCGAGAAGTCTTTTGTTCAATTTATGATAATTCTCACTTCGCGGATCTCAGATTGATTCTCATGAATGAAATATGAATGTGATGAGATGTTTGCTTAAACTTACCGGTGGTAAGTCTCACCTTTTCTCTCGACAATGTCTTGTTGGAACCAAGCCTGTCTTTGATTTATGGAATGTCCATAACTTGGGCTTTTTATGCTCATCAGGTGTTTGGGTCTAGACAAAAGAAGATTCTCACTTTAGGACATTGTACGAGTATTTTGTATATTTTATAGGTCAAAGATATCAAACCTGGTTGGTAGCTCATATGATTCATATGAAGGCAAGTTGTACGTTGTACGAGTATGCGCCCTTAGCCTGTGTCATCTTCGAAACCTAGTCGTCTTCTTGCGAAGACTTCGAGAAAGGGCTGGGTAACATACGGATCTAATAGGAGATGAGCACCTTATAAGTCGTTTAAGCAATAGGTAAACCAATAAATTTGTGTTTAGGTAGATAAAGACATCCCATTTAACGTATCGTAGATCAATCTTTCCGAAGTGGTTCATTAAAGATTCATGTGGAACGTCTTGGGTCACCTACATATGTTACGAAATGTTAACAAATTATCGACGTAATCGAGTTATGGTGTTATAAGGCATGGAGCGATGTTTTATTTAAGCAAATGTGGAGATAGGAAGCTATTTAGGGAAAGTATTATTTAAATTCCTGATAGAAAATACATTCCTATTCAAATGGTAGTATATTTTCAATCATTCGAGTTATTCTCGTTGTGCGTGGGCCTTAGAAGAAAGGACCTGTTGTGGCTTTCGAATCGTTGATTTTATTGTTTACCAGACAAATGATTGTGCAACTTCGAAATGTTATTTTTACACTCTTCTGGTAGCTAAATCTATTTGCATCTCTGATACGGTGACGATAGCCTTTGGGACAACATAGCCCAGCCATCTCAGATGTTGGATCCGTAAACGCCTGACTAGACCGATGTCACCGAAAATAACAATTTCGATTTGAATTTCAGTTTTCAATTGCAGGACTCCATAAAGTCAGTCTGGTTTTACACGAGAGGGCTTTGGCCTCCGGCAATTTGCAAGAGTAATTCTGCGTCCGAATTCTAAGCTGATGTTGTTGCTGCTTACAACTACGGAGCCAAGTTAGACGAAGTTATAGCTGCCAATATTGAGGTTCTGGCCAGACCTCGACCTCCTTTCCCGACAGGTCTATTTTCCTTGACGGTTCGCTAAGTTCACCCAATCACATCAATGCCATCTTATGGGGGATGTTTAGGAGAATTATTCCTCTATAGTTGGCGCAGTCAAAAGGGTCTGCTTTATTGTGGATCGTTCAGATGGTATTGAAATTCGATGATTCGGGCATGTTTTCCTCTGACCATATCTTACAGTATAACATATATACTGTATAACATTAGACTTTAGCTTCAATATTCCTACCTTAACCTCGTATGGGTCACGGAGATGGAATTCTCTGTCGTCTTCGTGATGGGTGAATGGTTTATTTTGGCTAATAGAGTAGTAGTAGTAGTCTTTCCACATTCTTAGCACCGAGCACGTCCCCAATACATGTTATCCATGTCCATTTTTGTAGGCTTCCATTCTGGTTTTGTAGCCCTCCATTTCATCGATGGGGCGCTTCTCTCCTTTCTTTTCTGCACGTAGAGCTCACGAGCAGCTTTCGTATTTCGATGCAACGCAGTTTGTTTGGCTGCACAGCTATAGTTAACTTAATCGATAAATTTGAACGCCTCGGACAGGTTTGTGCTGTGAAGACTTCAACTCGTGTTCGTCCGGCAAGGTCAGATGAAAATATCGCTGCCGTAGCTGAAAGTGTGACTGAGAACCCAGCTGTGTCCATTTCGAGACAATTACAGGTATTGGGCCTATCCGCAACCACTTTGCACTGTATTGTGCATAAAGACCTTGGCCTACATGCTTATATGGTCCTGTTGAAACAAGAATTGACGCCAGAAGGTCACCACAACGCCGTACTTTCGCTGACTGGGAGATGGAAATGAATGAACAAGATCATGGTGTTTTTTTAACAACATTACTCTGAGTGATGAGGCTCATTTCCATTTGTATGGGTGTGTAAACAAACAAAACTGTTGCATCTGAGACTCCGAGAACCCAAGAGAAATAGTGGAAATCCAAAAGGAATAGTGGAGAATAGTGGAGAGGTGTCATTTGGCCATATATTTTCAAATATGATGCCAGCGCGACCGTTTCAGTGAATTGATTGCGTTATCGAATGATTTTGACTGAGTTTTGTTTTTGCCTGCAATTAATGCTATGGATGTGCACGATGTTTATTTTTCACAGGACTGCGCCACATGTTGCACAGCTGGTGAAATAGTGGCTCTTAACGCCATTAGACGACTTTCCTTTAGGGCTGTATTAAAGATAAAGTCTACACCGATGGTCCACCAACGCTTTATGCACTAAAAGATAATATCGGAGCTGTTATTCGCGAAATCCAAACGCAATTATGCGAAAACGTGATGAAAAATTTCATCAAAAGAATGACTATTTGTAGACAGAGCCGAGGTAGACAATTGGCAGATATTGTATTCCATTACTAACCTCAAACTTGCCAAGACAACATGTCATAGATCAACAACAGCAAAACTAGTGGACGGAACCTTATGGTACTCGTATAGTGCTATATCAGCAGGCCTTACCCGCCTTTCTGCTGTACTTTCTGTCAAATTAAGCCAAGCGAATCTATACGTTGCGTAATCGTCGATAGGAGAACGAGTCGAGAATACGAAAAATGATTTCCCTTTATTTAGGACTGACTTCGGCCAACATCTGAGACAGGACAGGAATGTTGTAGGATCCTTATAAAGAGTCCGCCGTCTAACGTTTTTTTTCAACAAGTGCTTATTTCGTGAATGGTAACACTTAGCTCATGTCTGATTTGACAGATAATTAGTTTTATCCTTCCGGTTAATAATGGGAAATAATTTCATTCAAATGGCTGCCTCGGCTGGCCATGCAGTAGCCTACACGATCGGTCCAATTTTTAAGCACATTATCGATTGTGTTCAGCTGTATTTCACCAATGGCTTCACGAATATTGTCCTTTAAAGCGTCAATTGTCTCTGGCTTGTCGGCGTAACACTTATCTTTTACGGCACCCCACAACGGTGGGGTGTCAAATCGCAGCTCCGAGGTGGCCAAACGACATCAGCTCTGCGGCTGATAATGCGATTTTCAAAAACAGGGCGCAAAACATCGAGTGTAGCTTCGGCTGTGTGGCACGTAGCGCCGTCCTGTTGAAACCAAATGTTGTCAATATCTTTCTCTTCAATTTTTGTGAACAAAAATTCGTTCAACATGGCCCGATAACGATCGCCATTGACTGTAACGGCCACTCCTTGCTCATTTTCGAAGAAAAATGGCCCAATTATGCCTCTGGACCAAAATCCGCACCAAACAGTGACTCGTTTTGGGTGTATCGGCTTTTCAATGTATGTGTGCGGGTTTTCTGTGCCCCAAATGCGACAATTTTGCTTGTTTACATACCCGCCAAGATCAAAATGAGCTTCATTTGAAAAGATGATTTTTTTGGCAAAATCGGCATCTTCTCTAAGTCGATCGCAGGTCCACTTTGCGAAGCGAAAACGCATTGGATGGTCAGATGGCTTCAACTCCTGAACCAATTGGACTTTGTATGGCGTCATACCAAGGTCTTTATGCAAAATTCGTCTCAATGATGTCTCCGAAATGTTCAATTGTTAAGAACGACGGTGAATTGATGTTGATGGCGCTTCACGCACACTTTCTGCCACAGCAGCAATATTCTCGGGTGTACGCACTGTTTTTGGCTTTTCACGCTTTGGTTTATCGATGAGGATGCCAGTTTCTTTCACTTTTTTCACAAGATAACGAACATACGGAGCTGACGGTGCTTCTCTTCTTCCAAAATCTGTACGCAATTTTCGCACACATTCTGCGACATTACCATGATTTTCAAAGTAATGTCGCAATATTTCTCAGCTTTGTTCAAGCGTATACACAACCATATTCGTTCAGCGGAAGGATAAAACTAATTATCTGTCAAATCAGACATGAGCTACTCGTAAGTGTTACCATTCACGAAATAAGCACTAGTTGAAAAAAAAAACGTTAGATGGCGGACCCTTTAGATGGATTAAGAACCGATTCAGTGTTTCACGCTGCCATTTTTTTCTTCCAAGTGGAGACAGTCAAGCTGTGCTAAACCCTTTGTCAAGAGCTCTTATTATATTCAAGCTAGTTAGAAAGCTTAATAGGTGCGAGAAAAGGGATCGTCAACAAACTTGACAGGCAAGACTCAAGGAAGAACTTTATAGGACCTGGATCAAGCATTAAGACTGTTTGTGTCTTTGCACAATGGTTCATAGCATGATTTCCCAAGTCGCATGAAGGCCAACCTATTTTATTTTGTCTACAAAAACTCCGCCAAAACCTCTTAAGCCTAATACAAATATCATACGATGCAAAAAATGCAATCCCAGATTGATGTTCGGTTCATCATTTTCGCTTTCCTTTGAATATGCCACCGTGCGTGGTCGTTTTGATGTGCATCCCCTCTGTTTGAATGCATCAGTGACAGCCCGATGTGCTCTGCCAATGATATCAAAATCATCAGTACATGCAGGTTGTAGTAGAGGCTTTGCGAAATTGTGCCTTCGATGTTAGTTTGCGAGTTTCGCACAATTTTCTCTATAGCGTTGCTCAAACCTGAGCTGGTGATGTAACAGAAGAATTGCTGCAAATGTAGCGGTGCGAAGAAGGAGCCGATATTTCTGGTCTTCAATGAATGAAGGCGATTTGCAACGTTGCAGTTTGGGTCGATGACCTTTTGGTATTTTACCGCCGCCCAATTCAAATTTCGAAGCAGAAAATGACTTTGCTTGTCCAAATATTTCTTGTTTGGGTGATTTTTTAACATTGGCAGTTGCAGTTGTTCTTGGACCACAATTAGCGGAATCTGGTGGTGGCTAAGCGAACGAGTTTCTTTCGACATTTTTAGAAGATGTGTTCTTTTGTGCAGCGAGTTAACTTTACACTTTTCTAAATCAGGAATTTTCAACCACGGATCCGATGGCACTTAAGCCAAACATCCTGTGCTTTTGTTATTGGTTTGAAGAGGTTTGTTCACTTTTTGATGTCTTGTGCTTTTTATTTGAGATCCAGTAGATCCCGAGCTACTACTTGAAATCTTACTATACCGCTCATATCACGTACACTTAACTCAGCAATTCGCGTAGTTAGTCCGTTTTCTAATTCAAAGTCTTCATTTGGTGAAACCTTTACAAAAACAATATCATTCTCATCGCTGAGCATTATTGCGTGTTGATGTCACACTGGAGGACGCGTCGAAAGACTTCTTGTAGTGCGCAACTGTTTGGTTGGTTTCGATTCTCCCAACTTTTCCAGTGCAGCCTTGTTATGCCAATCACTTCTTTTGGTTTGATGGAAATCGCATATCTAAATTAGAACTTGAGCTCGGATTTGTTCGACCAGAGCCTAATTTTTTTACTCATCAGATTGTTTTATCAACTCGCTTCCAGTAGCAATACCAAAATCTTTAGATTGTATACGGCCCGGGCTTGTTGTCACATCGCAATTGTAATGGATCAATCTTGTCTTGCCTATCTACGCTACTATCTGTCTTCCCTAAGCCCTCATCCGACCTTTCTTGTGATTTTTGGTGGAAACCGGTAGTAAAGAGTGTGATATCGGGCATATGCGCCAATTTTCCAATTTTCGACAACTTTATCAAGCAACTGGGGCCGTATATCAGCAATAACACTGCGAATTTTCACTTCCAAGTCGTCCAACTTCTCTGGTTTATCGGCATAGACTAGTGCATGTGTGAGATCACAGGATCGTGGAGGCCTGTGGACTGTGAAGTGCCCATTACTCGAAATTATGCGCTCAGCAAATGTTTGTTGATACCAAAGCTCTGTCACGTCAATGCCATTCAACTGAGGAAGGAAGAAGTCAGAAATCATGTTTCTATAGCGCTCTCCATGGACTTTAACATTCTGGCCGGCATCGTCCTTAAAGAAATATGGGCCGATGATTCCACCGTGATTCAACAGTGAGTTTTAATGGTTGTAAGGGCGTCTCGACAAAGGCTTCTGGGTTTTCTCCACTCCAAATTCGGCAATTTCGCGTGTTTACATATCCATTTAACCAAAAATGAGCCTCGTCGGAGAACAAAATTTTGCGTTGAAAATAAGGATCAAGCTGAATCATGTTTTCGGCCCATTCACCGAACATACGACGCGTATAATGGTCACGCGATTTCAACTCTTGCACACGCTGGATCTTATAAGCTTTTAAGCTAAGATCTTTCCGTAAAATCTTCCACAAAGTGGACGGGCTCCAATTGCTGTGCACGATGGCGAACGGATTCTTCTCAACACTGCGCCCCACAACGGTAATAACTTCTTCTGTTCGCTCTGTTCTTCGTCTTTTATATTTTACTAAAAAACGCAAATATCCTGAATGTAAAGTTCAACACTGCCGTTGGGAATTGGCAGTAAAACAAACACTGGCCACTGAGTTTTGAATAGCCAAAAAAATGATGCAAAAACACATTAAATTTGCGATATCACGCTGAATATTATTTTGAAGCCTGAAGAGGTTAAAAGCCAATTTTTAAAAGTCTCCTCTAATAATCCAAACAACCTAATTCTCTTTAATATCTTGTTTTTGTGTTTCTGTGTCACTGCATACTCCCATTCCATGTACTTAAGAAGAATCAATATGTTTCCATAACCTCCTTTCAAATATCCGCATACCCAATATTCCAGCAAAAATATTGTAGCTCCTATCCGTGGATATGGAAATAAGGTGACTTTTCAAATTAACAACAGCGAAGCAGTTTTGTGACATTAAACCACCAGACCACAAACTTTTGGAAACCGATTGCAAAAAACAAATAAAAAAGATGCAAGGACATGACACAGTGCTTTGTTATATGGACACGTAACCCAATTCAAAGAAATTTTAAAAAAAAATCTGCTAGTGCACCACAAAATACTTATTTTTAATTAGGTCACCAATACAGATAATGTACTCGTATTCGGAGGTATTAAATTGTATGCTAACCATCGAAAGCGGTACTCGTATCTGTAGGCATTAACCTGCCCAAATGCAGGTTGTAATTAATGCAATTGGCACGGATCCAAAACCAGCTATAAAGCTGTTAAATGAAAGGTTAATCTGATATCGGACTTTCGAAATTTATTTTATCTGCGATGCAGTAAAACTCACACTGGATACAATTAAAGCAATCACTTAGTCTGCGGATAGGTGTTGCTGTTTGATTGAGTTTTAACGCCATTTACATGGAAGGGAAAGTGACTTTAAACTCGGCGGCTTGATTATATGGGTATGTATGTATCAGATCTGCAGGCACCTATGGTTAAGTTGTCCGAGTATTTATGAGTAGTGCAGCAATGCGGCTACTATAGAAAATCACGTATAATCCTTGCTTATAACTAATCATATCTGAAGCAAGACATCTTTCAATGTCAAAATGTTGTGATATCCATATATATTTATCTGCGGTAAAGAGTCTCTTTATACTCAAACCAACTTTGGTACATATTACCAATGCCATTCAATGAAACAAAGATGAGACATGTCGACAGATTACGTATGCTTCCTTTTGCAAGAAAGCAGCATAAATATTTTTTCTTTAATTTTGCTTATGGATGTTGTAAACTCCAGAAGTCTATTAAATTATGTTCTTTCTCTCTTAAATTCTGGTCCGTAAAGAGGTGTCTACTTACAAGTTCGAAGTAACGATTTCCATTTACCATTCTAGGTGCTTAGGTTAGGTTAAAACAGGGGTGTAATAGATATGCCATTACACAGATACCAGACACCATACCGGGCCCATCGCGATCCTTATGGAATCATTTGAATTTGTCTTAAAATGGCAAAAACCTAAACAATCGCCCTGGGCCTTTGAATTTCCTGCCGTGTATTTCCGCTAGGTTTTCGAAAAAGTATTTCCCTAAAAATTTTCTTCGACTACGCGATATTTCCTCACATTCACACAGCATGTGTGTTATGCCCTCAATAGCTTGCAGATCAGCGCAGAATCTGCAGATATCCGTATCTGACAATTTGAGTCTCCTTGCGTGTTTCCGCAGCAGACAGTGTCCTGTCCGGATTCCTATTACTGTCCTAAGCTTATCCCTGTTTAATTTTATTAACTTCCTAGAACGTTTGCCGTCAAAAAGCGGCCAAAGAGCTTTGGATACCTTGTGTCCTTCAAGACTTGACCACCTGAGGTTGGCATCTTTGTGATTTTTTCCTCGATAGTACCCCTCACTATGCAAAGGGGTGGTTTGATGTTGGCAACCTCACTATTGTCGTGTAGCCCTCCTTTTCTTACAAGCTCGTCCGCTTGTTCATTTCCTTTAATAACGCCGTATCCTGCCATCCAGTACAGTTTTACCCGGTTCTGACTGCATATCAGAGTTGACGTTGGTTGATTTCATTTCGTTCCTCTGTTTTTCAGCCATCATTTGACGTGATTATTGCATTTTTTTTCCAGTCCTCCCTCTCCGGATAAATTATATCATACGGGATGTCGAAGTCGACCAGGGAAGGAATTTCATCCGTTAGAATTAGATTGCCTGGCAGTAGGTGCACTGGGACCGTGTCATGTCCGAAACTACTGCTCTTGAAGTAACCCATATTAGTGAGTCTTATCGCATTGTTGCCAGCAAGTTTTTTGATCTGTAAGTCAAGTGGTGTTAGGTGTAAAAAGGTGTCCAATGCTGCCGTAGGTAAGGTACGGAACCTCTACTGGCTATGGAAGCCGTTCTTTGAACCGCCGCTAATTTTACGTAAATCGTTTTCTTGTTTGTTGCTTCCCACCGTACTAGTGTGCCATATGTAAGTATGGGTCTTACCACCACCGTATACAGCCAATACACCATAGCAGGTTTTAAGCCCCAAATTTTACCTACTGTTCCTTTGCAGATAAAAAGAGCATTATATGCCTTTTTGATTTTTTTAAGCAACGTTAAGATTCCAATTCAGTTTTTTGTCCAGAATCACGCCCAGATACTTCATCTGCGTATGCCGTGGCCCTTATACGCATTGTACTAAACTTTTTGAGGATGTTATTGATAACCAGCACCCACAGGAGTGGAGATATGACTCCCCCTTGAGGGGTTCCCTTGGTTACGGACATCCTAACCGAGCTTTGCCCAATGGAACAGTTTATTTTCCTGCTTGCAAGCATGTTGCAAACTCAGTTTGTAATGCCCTGTTCAATGTTAGCGTCTACTAGAGTATTTTTTATTGGCGGTGCACTCCACATTATTGAAGGCTCCTTCAGTATCGAGGAAGGCTGCCCAAACTCCTCTCTCCGAATTGTAGACTCTTCTCTATTTCCCCAACCACCTCGTGCAGGGCGGTTTCTACAGATTTTCCTTTCATGTATGCATGCTGTGACTTAGTCAAAAAGCCATTACTGCATCTATTCCTAATGTGAATCTCCAATAATCGCTCCAGGGTTTTAAGTATTAATGATGACAGACTTATTGGTTTGAAATCTTTTGCTGTTATATGCCCCTGTTTGCCATCTTTAGGTATAAAGACCACCTTAACTTCCCTCCAAGCTATTGGTATGCACCCTATTTTTAGATTGTGTCAAAGAATTTCCATAATTTTCTGGATTGCGACCTCCGGTGCTTTCTGTTTTGTACGACTTAAAGGACTGAATTGCCCACTGTCATTTTTTCCTGTTAATAAGAATACATATCTCCTCTTCGGAGAGAAAAAAAAAGAGATCAATGTTCTCAGTGCGCTGTAGCACCTGGGTTGTCTGATCCCGGAAAGTGGAATTCCACCAGCATTGCCATAACCTCTTAGCTACTTTCAACCCAGGTTCAGTCACTTTTCCTGAGTTAGATAGGAATGCTCTCTTCCTTGGAAAGCACTTTGCGTAACCTCGAAACCTCGTCTGTTAACGCGATAGATCTGCAGTACTTCTGCCAAGAAGCCCTTTTTGACTTTGTAACTGGGTACTTCAATTGTTTCTTACATTCGTAATACACATTCCATTTACTGTCGCTTCTGAAAAGCTTCGCCCTATTATAGAGTTTCCTAACCTCTTTCCGTTTTAAACCTATCTCCCTATTCCACATATTTGGGTTGGGCCCTTTTAGGTATTCTGTTAGCCGGGCAAGCTTTCTCGAAGGCCATTCTTAGTGCCTTATTAATATTTTCTACCGCCCTATCTAAGTTAACAATATTATCGCACGCGAATGATTGGGTATCCAATATGCATACTTGACCCTGTTCTGAAAGTTCACCTTGAAGCGTATTCATCGGTGATCCGACATTGACTAGGTGTTGAAGGTGCTTTCTTTCAATACTTTCAAGGCGCAGGATTCTTTTATTCACAAATAATTTTGAAGATAACTAACGAGGCTGGAGTCATACTCGTATGTATCTATTTTAACACTAACTGATCTATCCCGGAAAGTTTAACATCTTCTTGAGACTGCTGGAACCTGTTTGGACTTCTTGGATGCCCTGTAAATAAAACCACTGTCTTTGTCATGCGTCACGACAATATTCAGCTTTTATTGAGTGAACATTAAGCGTATTTTTTAACTTTAAGTTTTAAGTGTATACATCAGCGGAATTTTGATTCTGCCTTGGTTTCGCACCGAGACTATTCACTTCTCAAAAATTTTGAGGTCCAAGAAGGAACAAAATCGGCCATTCTCTTTCTGTCAAAACTTCCCGAAAAGATTTCTTTGTTATTTGCGAACTTTTAAGTCACTAGCTGTGGATGACATTGCTAGAGCTTCTCATTACTTCCTTAGAGTTTTCGGAGAAATAAGATGATCTGAATGAGACACATTTTGAATCTATCTATCAGCACCAGTATCTCTTTGCCATTTTCAAATAGAAACTCTTTTAAAAAGCCAGAAATTGAAATTTGATTATTTTATCCATTCTAGGATCCACAATGCGAAATTGTTACCTTCGAGACAATCCAGACATACAAAGGCCACAAGCCGGATCGCACAGTTATAACCAAAGAACGTCGCGACTACAATTCCACCACAGACATTCGTAAATCGCCAAGTGTTGTGCGACTAATGCGTCGCAGTGTGACACCACATAGTGAAGGTCAATCCTTGACAGTATCCACCAATGATGTATGCTTTAACGAACGCCGTTCGGTGTCCTTCAGCAATGGCACAAGTAAATCGCAATTAAGTCTTAGGCAAAAATCTCCCTCACCGTTAAATATGAAACGCGGTTTCGGTGAATTCGAATTGGATTGCCTGAGAGCGCACAACGAGTATCGGACAAAGCACGCAGTACCGACACTCAAACTCAACACAAGGCTTTGTAAATTTGCCGAGGAATGGGCCATGAATTTGGCCAATCGCGCTAATCCCACACATCGTAGTAATTCACCATATGGTGAGAATATTTTCTGCAGTTGGAGTTCGGCGCCGAATGGAGTCGTCGTCGATGGACGTGAACCTGTGGAGCACTGGTGAGTAGATTATAATTCACATGTCAAACATGTCCTGATGACGTTTTGTTTTTTTATTTTAGGTACACAGAAGGAGAGAGTCACATATTTGGAAAGGAGCCAACAACTCTGCGAACCGGTCACTTTACACAGGTGGTCTGGAAGGATAGCAGAGAGTTGGGAGTGGGACAAGCGCGTAGCAAATCAGGCCAAGTTGTTGTAGTTTGTAATTACGACCCTCCGGGTAATTTTATTGGGAGCTTCGCAGAGAATGTTCCCCCAATCGGTGGATTCCCATTAACACCGAAGATAATTGTTGATAAAATCTCAGAATCTACAGATACCTCATTGTCGTCCAGCGGCTACAGTGATGAGATGAGTGACTTTGTGATTAAAGTGCTCAGGTTTCACAACATCTACAGGAAGCGACATGGTGTTCCAGTTCTTAAGTGAGTTTTCCTATCAAACATTTACAATAATTGATTCCTTGATTTCATTGGATTGTATGTTTCTTGTTTAATTTTCTAGGATAAGTCATGAATTGTGTCAACTCTCACAGGACTGGTCGGAGACTTTGGCGAGAGAAGACCGTTTCGCCTATCGTCCCCATTGTTCGCACGGTGAAAACATCTACTGCCTCTGGTCATCGGATCGTAATGCTAAAGCCAGTCCTAAGGATGTCTGTCGTTCCTGGTACGAAGAACACAGGGATCATAATTACCTGGTCGAGCCGAAGGGGGTATTTCGTGCAGGACACTTTACACAAATGGTCTGGAAGTCAACAACAGAATTGGGTGTTGGTGTTGCTAAAACACGCAAGGGCAAGGTGGTCGTCGTTTGTAATTATAGTCCCCGCGGGAATATTGTCGGCGATTTCTTAGCCAATGTCCTGCGCCCACACTAATCAGTTAAGAGGCGGTGCTAGAGCTCTTCTGTTTTTTTTTTTTTTTTTTTTTTTTTTTTTTTTATTTTTTTATTTTGTTTTTATGTAGACGTTCTACGTAGGTTAAGTGAACTGGCGTGCCTGGATAGAAAACCGGATTTAGTGCGGGTTTTTATAACAAAGGCTGAGAGATATTTTAGTTATACAGGAGCAGAAGGTACTAGTAGATTGAGAGAAGGGGTTTGTTATGATTTTATTTTCCGATGACTAGGACAACTGGATTTAATTTTTCAAACGATTAGAAGCAAGGATAACACAGTGCACTGAACTAGCCGATGTGCGAGCTAAGAGGGGAATTACATTGTTTTTACGATTTTTGATTGATTTATTTATTACTTTGTCTGTATTGAGTTTTATTAGTCAGGATTAAAGCTTTTTATAATTAATTTGAAGAAGGTTTTACGTTGTTTTTGCTTTTTCCTTGTTAAATTTGTTTTAATGATGATGATCTACCGTCCATCAAACTCTGCCTTATGTAGTTATAGATTAATAACGAAAAATATTCCATTTGGACTATGGAACAAAAGTTTTTTTTTTTTATCGCAGGATTCTAACGTTTTTGGTTTAAAGATAAATTGAATTTAAAAAGGCGCTTAGTTGGTGCGAGTAGTTGTTGTAGTATGATCCAAGGAGTACAGTGAAGTTTCGATGCAGCGTGTGGAGCAAGTTAATGAAACCAAGTCATTCTTACTGTGTTGCAAGTGGTAGGATAATCTGCTAAGTCTCTCTAAAAGCAAAGCCAATAACCAATAATTGTGGACTCAATCGAGCGCTCATATCTTAATGAACAATTTTGAAGTCTATCGCGTTTGTTTATTCTGTCGCAGCTTTGTTATTTTCTAGTTCATAGGCAAACAGACTGCAGTCTAAGAGCTCGTAAACTTACCGAATTCGTTTACATCCTCGGGAATAACTGGCTTTCAGAAAAAAAAAAACAACTTAAACCTCAACTCACATTGGGCAGATCATCGGCATTTACAATTTGTTGCAAATCATAGTCTTAACGCAAATGCCTTTCCAGTAGGACAACTATTTGGCAAGTGTGTCCAAAGCTAAAATTTAGCTCACCTTTTGAGGATTCTTTAGGATATGCCATCGGTGTTTATTGGGAATTTTTTCTGATGTCAGTTACCATAGCTCCTTGAAAGCGGTATAACAAATGAAACTCACGTCACACTGAGAGATTTTTACAGAATCTTCAGGGAATTCTCCGGCGTATTGTCCTAAACATTCTCCTTGCCATTTGGTAAAGGTCTGCTACTGCTGTAGCAGGCTGTCTGTCTCTAAGAGTCCGAAGATGGATCCACTTAAATTCGTCAATACCCTTGCATTTGCACTTTAAAGAGGGGGTTGGTACAGTGATTCACTTAAATTATGCTTAGTAGCTATTTTTAGTAAAGTCGAGTTCCTCTGACCGAGCAGACAGCGATAAGTGAGAGCTGATCCATATACTATCATGTTGCGCAAATCAAATTAAACAAATTCATAATACTCTTGATTAGATGATGAAGTTGGTTTCCCGACCACAATGCTATTCATATCATTGTTTATCATCCTTAAGATGTTCCTTGAAACTTCTGTTTTTATTGTAGAAGAATTTGTCTTCTTTTCTGAGTACTCTTGTGGTCAGACATCTTACTTTTCAGTTTCTTCCTTGTAGAAGAGCTCTAGGTTTGTGGCTCTGGGGGCACTTTTTTTTCTTTCTGTTTGCCTTGGCAAAATTCGGATAGGAGACCGATCCCATATAGAAGCAGTTCCTCTCGACATGCCGTTAGATCTCGTACAATCTCGCAACAAATGGATAAAGCAGATGCTTCTTTTATTGGTACATCACCTAATCGAGAATATCTGGATTTTCTATGAAGATAGTTGAAAGAATGTGGTCTATTGATCCCACTATTTGTAGTATTTTGTCCAGGGGACGTCCTGAATGTTTTTGTTAACGATGAACACGCTGCTGGTACTTGTTTCTTCTATACTCGGCTGATTCCATCACAATATCTGCCTCAAACTAATCGTAGGACATTAACCATTGCACGGCCTCAGTAACAGATCTCTATATCGGCCCCGAAACATGCAAATGCAATTGGTCAATTTTTCAGAAGACTATTAAACTAAAAGCAATCTTGTGCCTTAGAACAGATAATCTTTAACTTTTTCTTTCATTGGGAATATTTGCTTTATCTCTTTCATTTTCATTTCTTCGGGAACAAGTCTAGTGGATCATGTGAAGTCAACACTATTACAGATATTACATAAACTTTTTGACTTGCAAAAGTGCCAAGGAGACTCCTGAGTGTGATGAAATGTAGGACATATTCATATGAACCTACACCGCGCTGTTGATTGTAATTTCTTGCGTCTTTGAGACAAAGATTAGATCGGAAACCGCACCACTTGAATAAAAAGAAGTAGATCTTAATCGTCAACTCTTCTTTTAAGGAGCCCATACCCTAGCAGATACAAATACAGATACATGAACAGCGTGAGGAGTAGTGTTTTTTAGTTCACAATCTAAATGAGGTTTCCGAGTGTCTCTTTCTTTTTTGTTAAATCTGAATTTTGGTGACAGTTTGAATGAACTGATGTTGGACATCTATGTGTTTGTCATGGTTCGATATTGTCCCTTGTCCCTTGTCTTGATTGGAACCACTTCCTTGATGCAGTTCGATTCGATTTTCACAATATTAAAGTCAAATTCAACCAAATCAAGATGAAAGAAATTCATTTAACAATCAGGCCGTTTGTTTAAAAATTCGCGTGAAGAGCAAACCCTCAGGGGGTCTATGTTGCACAGTATTTAGTTTTACTGCTAATATACCTAATATGCTAAAGGTCTGAACTCGAATCTGGCCCGCAGACTATAAAATCATTTCTCAAGCCACCACCCTTTCGTCTTTAAATTATCTAGTTTTGATGAAGCCTTTCATTTTTTTGAGTCATTTTGAGATGGTTAGAAAACCGTAAGTCCCACTCTCTAAAGTGATAAGGCGAGATTGTGAGTAGGTCCTAGAGCACACCAGACTCTCAGTATCATTAATATATTTACTTTTTAAGAACCGGCTATGTCTTTCATTCACATTGAACGGCATGTGATGGTTATTTGGAAGGGTCTACAACTCGGTCATGGTTGACTTACCTCTCTAATCAAGTGAAAGGAATAAGCTTTAAACTATCACAAATCGTTATGCCGACATTTTGTATATTCTTTGACACACATACGAGTATCTTGGCATACTGCGTCCCTTTAAAATCCCTTAAAAGACTGTGTTGCAACATTTTTAAAATTCTCGAGCAGCTCTAAACCTTTGTATGGCTAGGGGTATAATTAAGCTTCGTGAATATTAATAGCGGGATCGTTTGTCTTAAAATTAAATCAAGCGCATCGAACTTAGTTCCTTCCTATCACTTGTAAGCTCACCATAATCTTGAATACTACCACTCTCACCTACTACAACTTTATGTCGCCATTTTTACAATTTTATAACTGAATTGCAGTTTATTTCTTGATATCGTTTCTTTTATTTAAAAGTCGTGTTAGAAATGTTTAAATTTTCAAACCAAAGAGAAGACGTACCACAGACAAAGAGCTGAAAAGCGTAAATGGAAAAAATTGGGAATACAATTTAATGACTATTAAAACTTGTACAATCGACTCTTTAATCTTTAAACCTACAACTTATACTTTATACAAAAATGTTGAAAAATAAATAAATGTTAAATGCGTTATTGCAAAAAATACAAAAATATTAAAAATAATGTAATTTTACTACAAAGCTCTTATATGCTGTAAGATAACTTTATAAAAAAACTAAAAAAAGCAAATAACGCAAACTTATACCTCCATTTAAGAAAGCTTAATATAAACAATAATAATTATTTACATATTTTAACAAATACAAGAGAAAGTATCTTTTCTAAGCAGCAATTTTTACGCCATGCGCACAAGAACTATTTAACAAAGAAACGAATTAAAAGCTCTTAGTTGTTAAACAAATTTTAATACAACTCTCAAACGTTTAACGCTGATTTTTAAACAAATAATATAATAATACAGGAATTTCCTTGACTCTGAAAGTAAGAAAAAGAAAAAATAGTAAACCCAAGCGCCTTCGAATTTGTTAACAAGATAAAAACTAAAATAAATACAAAAAAATAAAAAACACTTTCAACTTTATTAACAATTATTTTTCAACCATATAACATAGACAAGCAAACAAAAGACGAAAACACGAAAACACGAAAATCTACAGAGACATTACTATGGGAAAGAATTTTTAAGTGAATTTTATAGCAAAACAAATAAATTGTTAAAAAATCTAAATTACACTCTATAAGAAAACAAAAAATTAAGTGAGCACTGTTAATAATTATACACTTCCTACTGATTATGTGTAAAACTAATGAACTCTTAAGAATATAAATAATTTTCTTAAATAAAAGAGAAAATACTTTTTTTGCAGAAAGAAAAAAAAACGAAAAACATTTCAAACACTTTGATTTTGTATCCGATGTTTGATTTTTAGTTTTCGGGAAATATCCTTCGTTGCCATTATCACTTGTTACTGATAATTGCAAGTACACATTTCTAGAATACATATAAACTCTGCGTAAATTTTGTTTTTTGTTTTGAAGATTTATTAAAAATTTTGTAAGATAATGCTCGTTTAATTCACACTGTGTGAGATCTGTGGAATGGGGGCAGTTAAAGTAATATTTGACGAATTGTTGAATTTTATATAATTCAACTGTTTTTAACTAACGTCTGCTGCTGGCCACTGATATAAGGAAACACATACGTAATTTGTATTTATGTAATTGTAAATGATTTCAATTAGTTGACGAATTTCTAGTTGATTAAAAAAAATTCAAACTACCATTTGTATCGATACATTTTTTTTTAGAGAAAAACATTTCTTTTATAATTAATCTTACAATATACATATATAAAGTGCAATCAATTGTAATTTTTAATAAATTCAATAAAAAGTAAATAATATTTAAAACAAAAAGTCTTATTGCGTTTTTTACTTATCTTTCAAATACGGCCAGAGCTGTCCTCTTTCCTTGTTTAAGTCTATTTATTTTCTCGATTGTTGCCGGATTCCGTTGATTTTGTTTTGGTTTCTCCATGGAATGCTACGTAATTAAGCGTCATAAGGATTTCCGTGGCTAAGTCCGGGTCTCGGAAGTGACGTGAAGTGACGGTGGCGAAAGAGCCCTTGAAGGACCAACGGCAGCGCTTACATCCCCGAGCGGGTTACTGGCTTCGGTCTACCCGACCCCTCGTCCTAGGGGTATCAATAATGGAACTGGTCCTCCAGGTTGGGTGTTGTGCCGCTAGTGTAATTGACCGGCTATGAAAAAAAAAAAAAAAACAACAAGCCTCGGATATGGACCGATCGACAGCCCCTGCAAGCGAAATAAGCACAACTAACTTCGGATCAGTTCGCGGAATGTTAGGTCCCTTAATAGGCCATGTGCAGCCGAACAACTAGCGGATGCCCTGGACTGCTGCAAAGCAGATGTTGCCGTCATCCAAGTAATGCAATTGGATGGACCGGACAAAAGGATGAAAAACCTCGACATCTACTACGAAAATTGTTGTCGATGGCAAAAGCAGCGCCTCTTTTTTTGCGGGTTCGGTTTTAGAGGCAGACTTATGCAATAAGTCTTGAGTTTCCAGCATGTCAACGGGCGTCTCCTAACAATCCGTATTAAGGTCAGATTTCCCAACATTAGTCTTATATGCGCGCACGCCCCCACAGGGGAGAAAAATAACAACATCAAAGATAGCTTCTACGAGCAGCTTCTTTGATAAGACCTACGAGCAGTGCCCTAGCTATGTCATTAAAATTCTCCTCGGCGTATAGCCTGCACGACACCGCCTCCGATAGCGGATGCAGGCTAATCGAATTTGCGGCGGTGAAATTGTCGTAGCTAGCACGCGGTTCCCACAACTCGTTATTCATAAGGGGACTTTGAGAACTAATGATCAACCAACCGTCTACCAGATTAACCATATTGCGATCCACTCAAGACACTCTTCCAGTGTTATGGATGTCCAAACATTCTAAGAGGCCGACATTGACCATTATGGCTGCGTGTATCCCACATATCACAAAGACAATCTGATACTGGGAGGAAGTTCGCCGACGTATGGCTACAATCGCAACAGATCGCCAAATCCTTTTCCGATTGAATCTCCTACATCCTATGCCGCCAGTAACAACTATCGAAGACCAGTAGCAACGTTGCCAAAAAGCCATCAGAGACGCCGCGTCCGATGTGCTAGGTTTCACTCGACCACCACAATGAAGCACTTGGTTTGACGACAAATGCCGGCAAGCGCATGCAGCTAAGCAAAAGACAAACAAAGCGGCAGTGCATTAAAGGACTAAAGCTGAGGTCTATAAATAGAAGAGAAGAGACGAACACCGGCTTCTTGAGGTAGAAATAAGGAGCACGAGAAGCGCTCGATTGAAGAAATTGAAAGATGCTACTCCAGGAATGAGATTCGGAAATCTTACCAAAAGATAAAAAAAGCGACACGGATGCCAAACCGAAGGCTGTAGGCGAACAAGGGAACATCATAGTAGAGTTGATATCGATGCTGATGATTTGAAAAGAGGATTGCTGTAGACTGTATAACGTTCAACTTGGATGACGTAGACCAACAATTTCGTCACCCGACCTGGATGAAGTGAAGAGAGCCATATCTAAGCTCAAGTCCAACAATGCTTGCTGGAGCGGACGGCCTGACTGCCGAGCTCTTCAAAGCGATGAATGAAACTTCAATATTGTTTGTCAGATCCTCAAGTCAAAAAAAGAGTCCCTCTGAACTGCGCCAACTACAGAAGCATCAGTTTTCTTAACATCGCCTACAAGACCCTCTCTGTCGTATTATGTGAACGCCTGGAGCCGTTCGTCAACAACCTGATTGGTTCATGTCAGTGTGGTTTTAGGCCATGAAAGTCCTCCATCGACTTATTCACACCACAGCAGGTCTTGGAACAAGCCCATGAGCTCTAAATCGATACATGCTACAAATTCATGGATTTTAAGGCCGCGTATGACAGCGTCTATAGAGACAAGCTATACAGAGGAATGTCTCTCATCCGTTTGTGCAGGATGACGATGGAGAATGCATGCTGCTCCATCAAGGTTGGCAAAGAACTCACCGAAATCTTTAATGTCAAAAAAGGAATTAGACAATACACTGTCATGCGATTTCTTTAACATCTTTCTTGAAAGAATAGTGCAAAACTGACGGTCCAACACAAGAGGCATAATCTTTCAAAAGTCGGTCCAGTCATACGCACGTACTGATGATCTTGACATAATCGGAAGAAAGCAACGTGATGTCAGTGGCGCTTTCGTGAGTTGTGTGGCGGAAGCAGAGAAGATGGATTTATCGGTCGCAAGCTCAAGACCATGTATATGCTGTCAACAAGAAAGGACACCCAACACCGACATCTCGGACAGACCGTCACCCTCGACAGATATGGTATAACTTTGAGGTAGTTAAGGACTTTGCCTACCTAGATTCCGCTATTAACGGACAACGACACCTGCGCTGGGATTAAATGAAAAATAACTCTTGCCAATCGCTGCTTCATTGGGATAAGAAGGCAATTGACTAGCAAAGCCCTCTCCCGAACTACAAAAGTGACCCTGTATAAGACCTTAATAATTCCAATGCTGCTCTATTTCGCAGAGACATGGGCTTTATTAAAAATAGTTAAGGATGCATTGAGAGCAAAATTCTTCGGGTGGTTTTCGGTACCATCTACAAGGTGAGTGGACGAATGAAGAATGAAGATCCAACGACTGAGATGTCTGGGTCATGTACACCGAATGAACATCAACGCTCCGGTTCGAAAAGTGTTCTCGAATCCGTCCCCAAGAGACAGCGCAGTAGAGGAAGATAGCGTGTCACGTGGTGTATGCAAGTTGAAGCTGACCTCAGCCAAATTAGCATGCGAAACAGGAGGCAGCTAGGTAGCTGGTTGGAGACGCTTTTTGGTTGTGACCAAGTCCATCACTGGCTGTAGCGCCTTATTAATTAATTCAGCAAGTAAGGTGGTTGATAAAAGTAATAAACAGGTAGTAGTTTAAATTAGCTTGAATTGTAAATTGCCGTTGATTGTGATTTTGAATAAAGCGATTTTGTTGAACGAAATAGGTTCTATCTTTTTTATTTTACTGATTTGCAGCCCGGGCCAACCCCGGACAGATTTATTAAAGCTTATTGCAAGCATATACTTAAAGCATTTCACTTAAAAACTAAAGAGTGAGAGTGGTTAAGGAAAGTTAGGACGTGAGGCATAGGTGGAAATAAGAATGTTCTTGAGGGAAAGTTTGCTGAGATGGTAGTCGAAGAGAGGCAGAATATTGCTAACTTCACGAAGCATTCTAGACATTGGTTGCAGGTATCCGTAATTCGTTCTGTGAAGATTCAGCCGGAAAAGTGACACAGACCTAAGATTGCGTGGATTGGTGTTAAGAATAAGTTCAAGTAAAGAAGGGCAATCATATTACCAACTAAAATTTGATGCGTAAAGAGAATATCGGCAACTTTTTGGCAGAAAGGGGTTGTAAATTTATAAGTTTCAGCCGGTCAGTGTAAGGTGGTAAGTTTTGGCTATCAAGCCAGGGAGGACCACGTAAAGCAAATCGTAGAAACCTGCTTCTATCTGGAAGATGTGAGTTCTCTAGTAGGGTGACCAAACTTGGCTTGCATATTCAATAAGAGGCCTAACAAAGGTTATGTAAAGAGATTTGGTAACATAAGGATTGGAAAACTCCTTAGACCAGCGCTTGATGAATCCAAGGGCAGAGTTGGGATTTTTTTTTATTATATTATTAATGTGAGAACGGAAATTGTGTTTCTTATCACAGATCACACCTAAATCACGCTGTTCATTCACTAAAGGAACAGGCAGATTAAAGATTAGATAGCAGCGAGGCGAAATATGGGTTCGCTTACCGGGTATAAGTTATAGCCTTACACTTATTGACGTTAAGCTTAAGTAGATTCTTCTGACACCAAGTACAACATCTGTCTAGATCTTGCTGCAGTAGTAGGCTGTCTGAGGAAGATGATATATATCTAAATATTTTCATGTCGTCTGCGTAAACAGATATGTATGAATTTTTAATGATACAAGCAACATCATTAATGGTCAGAATAAATAATAAGGTACCAAGGTGGCTGCCGTGAGGGACATCAGAGGAGGCTTTAATTGGGTCAGAAACCATGGACCTAAATAGAACATAGTAAAGTCGTTCATTTAAATAGGATTGAACCCAAGTTACAAAGTTTATTTGGAAACCAAGAGCCTTAATTTTAGAAGGATTCTGTCATGAGAAATTCTATCAAAGGCTTTGCTGAAATCGGTGGCAACCACATCAACTTCATTTCCAGATTCCAGTGCACATATAGTGCTTGATACGAATTTCGTTAAGTTGGTGGTCATAGATCTGCCTTTGAAAAATCCGTGCTGGTTTAGGGAAACAATAGATTTACAATGGAAAAGCATTATGTCATAGATAATGCTCTCAAAAAGCTTAGGTATGCAGGACAACTTAGCAATTGGTCGATAGTTGGAAATATCGTCTTTTCTACCTTTTTTATGTAGGAGAATAATAAACGACCTTTTCCAGGTTGAGGGAAATAATCCCTGGGTGATAGAAAACTGTAAGAGAGCTGTAAGAGGTTGGTCTAGGTGCATTTGACATTTCTTTAAAAATATTGGGGGAAGATCATCAGGGCCAGCAGAATAATTATCTTTGAGTTTTATCATTTTATCTTTAACTTGCTCTAAAGTTATAGACACCGATTTCAAAGTTGTTTGTGGCAGCTGTTTAAGTAGGAAAAGTAAGAGTAAAAGTAAGAGGCTCTTGGGAATGGATAGCGAACGCTTGGCCAAAAAAGATTGCGAAGAGATTTGCAATAATTTGGAGATCGCCCGAGGACCTATCAAGAATATTCAGAGATGATGGATAGTTATCCGATTTGCTTTAAGTTTTGATGAACTGAAATAATCTTTTGGGGTCGGAAATGAGTGTGTGGTCCATTCGTTTTTAAATAGTTGTCATAGAAAGTTTGGCAAAGTACAGATAAATTTATTTGGGCAGACTGGTGGTAGAAGCAATCGGTGTGGGAACGCAATTTTAAGTAAGTATACCAGAGCATATTTCTCTTGTTACGAAGAGATAGCAGCTCTTTATTATATCAGGGTGGTGACGATGAGGGATTCCTTTTGGTTAAAAAAGGCACAGATTGGGAGAGACATTTTAAAATATCCGTATAAAAGGATGCAAGAGCATCGTTAACCGTAAAGTTAGGGTTATCGTAGAGAAAGTTAAAATTTACCATACTGAGGAGGTTGTTTAGTTTGGCGTAGTTAGCCCTATGAATATTAAAACTGTAAGAATATTCATAGAAAACGGGATTTTAACTATTGTCATATGTCAACGTAAGAGAAAGGGGAGGGTGGTAACTATCCCACTTAGAAATAAGATGTCTACTTTCTAAAACGACGCAGCTATCCGCTCAAGCAGCATTAAAAATACAATCGGTTGCATCAACAGCTAGCTGGTAACCTTGAATCGGTTGAGAGGGGCGAATATAGCAGCAAAAAATACTGGACGATTTTTTAAAGGGGCTAAACTCGAGACAGGAACGTACACCACGGCCATATAAATTCTCCTCTTTAATATCTCCATCGTCACGGTGCAAATCGAAAATAATTCTTTTGAATCCATATCAACATTTTAGAAAAGATTCAAAGCTTTTCGCGGTCAATGGATTCCATTCGCTCATATGGAACGTATGCGATGTTTCGCGCTGTTCATCTTATACATAAACCAATATTTTGTCAATATTTAAGGAAATTAGTTTGGTTTGTGAAATCGCTGGATTCTAATATTTGGTATAAAAATTTGCTAAATCGGTTGCTTAATTCTGTGGAACGTATATACACAATTTTTAAATTAATGTAAAGGTACTCGTAGTTTGCTTCAATTCTGTTGAATTGAAGTTGCATTGGAAGCAATTCAAAATTCCCCTCAGAACTACTCAACTGATATTTCGTACTGACTGGTGATTGAAGATAAGGTGGTACCCAACCATATCATCATCAACTGGATGAATGAGTCGGTAGTTGTGATGGTTCAATCGGCGGCAGCCGATGCAGGTCAACAAAAACATATTAAAGTCGTCTCCGATTTCTACAGAGGAATCGCTTGTAGCGGCGGTTAGAGGTAAGAAGAGCTGCTGCGTATGCATATGCATACCTGCCTTACGATGATGGCATTAAGGTTCCGCCTGCAAAGCTGAGATAGTTTATATCAGGGGTTCTCCATTCAATGCCTTCATCATTGGAATCATCCAACATAATGGAACGCAAAAATTGTTAAACTTTTTCGCAGCTCAAGAGTAGAGTGAAACTTTGGGCCACAGGTTCAACTACAATATGGATTCCAAGTAATATAGTACGAGAGATTCGTTAAGAAGAAGTAGGTCATGGAGGAATTTCTCCGCATCCATAGAATAAGTATTGTTTATGAAAAAATTATCTGAGGAGGCGATTAGCCCTGCAATATTTTTATGAGAAAACATCTTACGTTCATTGGAACACTCATTTTCCTTATTGCAAGTCACGTCTCATCAGATGCTCCTACTTCGGAGAACCTGGCACGGGTAGTGTGGTTGG